>OY978457.1:21898993-24810218 GCA_963854805.1 Plagodis dolabraria | reverse complement strand
CTTCCAATTTATAACATATTTAATTAACTTACAGTGAAAGGGCTTTTAGTTGGGACATGTAGGAAAATTGTATATAGATTACAAGGGGTTATGCTTATGATATATTATGATTACCATTAGTGACGGGCTTTAAACTTTCTTCGTTTATCTCCAGGTTATAGTGAAAATAATAGTGGAATATGCATCGATGTGCGTTAAGTCCCACGCGTTGTTGGGGCGAGTTGCAAACGCGAGCACGCCCGCGGAACAAAACGAACTGAAGCGCATCTCGAGCCAATGCTGCGTCGCCGCGACTTTACTGCCGCTGCGCTCCGTCGGAGTCCAAGGTATGGAGGCAATAGTCTAGTTCAAATAATTCTATATTAAAATTTTAGGAGTGTTTATGACGTATTGTAGTAAAAGTAGATGCGAGGTACAGACCTACATGAAGCGCATCTCGAGCTAATGCTGCCTCGCCACGACTCTACTGCCGCAGTAGTAACTAGGGTAGATCTAATATTTAGTAATTACAATCTGAAAATGTGTGTTCTTCACATATTGTATTAAAAGTTGATTCCAAGCGCATCTCGAGCCAATGCTGCCTCACCGTAACTCTATTGCCGCTGCTTTCTGTTAAATAAAAGTTATAGAGAAACTGATGGGTATCAATAAGTTTTTTTTTAATATTCGATGTAATATGTTAATAAGTAAAATTTTTCCCTTGATATCTATTTCCCTCGCATATACCGAATTCCTGAGCTCTGTTTTACTGTATTATTTTGTGGAGTAATGTTTTTTTTAAAAAGGGAGCCTATGTTTGTGCTTATGATTCACAAATATTATCTAAATCATATTAGCATTCAGTTGTTTGGTGATAGGTTTTCTACTTGAAGGTGGTATCATTGGTAAAGTGCCTGTCTACCATGAATTGTACCCAAGTCCGGTGACAGGAATCGAACCAGGTGACTCCATCCATGGTAATCTATATTGCTACTGGGATAAGGAACAAAAAAATTTTTTTTTATGCCTTTGACCACTATGTCACCTGATGGTGTGGTCGCAGATGTTATCCAGACTAACCTAGAATGACTGGCTCTCAAGGACAGCTCCCGGAACACCGTTAGGTGCTTGGCGACAGATTTTCAACTTGTGGGTGATAACTATCCAGACGGGCATTCGCAAAATGCGCTACCAACGTACCATAAAGACTGCCATCGTAAGACAACAACAGGGACCGACGCGACGGCTTAAGGTGGCCTCCGAAGCACGGAAGCGCTCAGTAGTAATGTAACCAACGGTCACCCATCCAAATCATGACTGAGGCGGACGTTGTTGCTTAGCTTTGCTGATCGATTCAGAATGGCTAAGCAAACTTCGCTACGAGCGCTTCGAAATTATATATTGTTATATAAAAAAAGTAACTACACTGCACATGTAGAATAAGATAATTAGGTAATAAATATTAACGTTGTTTCAGGTGACGCGAGAACGTATAGCTATGCAGTGGCATTGTCCACAGAACAGTACCCACCGAACTGGATGGATATGCACTACCTCGCAAAACTCATACCTCGAGTTTGTCACAATGTTAACAGGTAAGAAACAACCATATTATAATTTAATGTTGATTCACTTTGCTAGAGCTGGTGCATAATTTGTATATATTGTTGTCTCGCTAGGGAATGTCCTTTATGAGCAAAATAACAATGAGGCTAGCTTTTAACCACAATCTGTGATAATAGAAAATTTGTTTTTATATGTTGCGGGTGAGTTGTCCATCTCTTCACTTCATAGAGGACTGACAGCTCACCCGTCTGATGGTTACCGTTAAGCCTTTCCATCACAGTTATAGTGTCACTGTTCTCACTGCACTGCGCTCGTCACTCCGAGATGTAGTTCTTGTCTCGTTCGCAGTCATTTCACTTGCTACAATGCCCTTCACGCCTAAACACCTAATTGTGGTTGGCACATTAATGCTTCACGGCTGAATATTTGACACTGTATATATACACACAAAAACAGATTCTCGCCATAGAAAAACTAATAGTATTGTACTGTATCAGCCGGATTGTCCACTGCTGAACACAGCCTCCCTTATGTAGGGGGTTTTTGCCATAATTCCCACGCTTGGCAGGCGGCTTTGGGATCGCAGTATAAGATGGAAGTTCTTTAGAAGGTAGTATTTTTCCCTTAGTCGCCTGTTATGACACCCATGGGATGATATGGGGAGGTGCAATTCTAACCCAGCACCCCATGGGGGACTGTATGGAATAGTACTATAGTATATTTATATATATACTAATATATTATAGTATCGCGACAGATTTGCCTACTTGTGAGTGGTAGGTACATGGCGGTCATTCGTAAAATAACCTACAACCATACAGTGAGGGCCGAGTCGATGATTCAAATTATTTATATGCCATAATGTAGGTACAGTACAGGTCTTGACAAAATATATTATGTGGCTCTTCATTTAAACCTTAAAGGCGTGCAAATTAGTACGTTCATCTTATTTAATTTAGCTAATTATTATTATTACCATGTCGTTTCATTTACGTACAAAAATATATTATTCATGTCAATCATTACTTATAATTTATCTGTCAGGTATTCGTCAATAGTATAATAAACCCTGATATGAAGTAGGTATTTATCTATTGATATATATGAAAACAAGTCAATTTTTAATGTTGATAGGTATGCCTTTGATAATAATCTCACCTGATGGTAAGTGATGATGTCCTCGAAGGTGTTACAGGCTTAACCTAGAATTAACTTGAAATTATTGTAACTCTCATACAGTTACCGCTTTGATTTGGAACTCATCAAGTTCACAATTACCAAAACAAGCGTGAACTCCCAAATTCAATCGGATTGGTTAATTGATATAGCGCTTAGAAATATTCGCACCGGATTGGTCGCTTCAAGGTAATGTTGTTGCGCCACACGTTACACTTACCACGCCCGCCGCGGTAAGGTTTGCATTCTGCTGTTTTTGAGCTTGACTTGCATGTCTTCAGGGCATTTATGTACCTTGACATTGGATGACTATAACCAATTACATATTAAAAAAGTCGGTTCACTGACTAGACTCTGTCTGCTTCAATATTTTATTTATTAAGTTAGCATAAACAGTAACACTTTTTATTTTATGCGTAGGGTTTGCTACGCTTTCGGTGGACTAGTAAAGGAGCAAGTCACAGATATCACACCCACCTTCCTCACACAGCAGGTCATCTCAACTCTACGCCAGGCTGATGATCTAGCTACACAGGTAATTTTTTTTAAAGATTTCCCCTCAGTTTAATTATATTACTAAAATACTCTAGGGGACGAATCAATTCTGTTCTCGAGCATATCACATAGACAAGATAATTATGTACGAAGTATCTGTAATTTGTTCTGTGTTATTCAGCCTGCAATGTCACAAAATGGCTTTGTTGACTTGCGGTTTAGTGCCACATTGAAAAGTTTAAATTAGAGTTGCCGCGAATAGTTGTTATAGCGAATAGTCGTATACCGATTAATCGCCATTCACTTTGGCGAATAGTCGAATAACTCGACATTACTATTCGACATGAATAAGGCACATTAAAATATTTCTAACTTCTTCTAAGGTTGTGAAAAAAGAAAACAATAAATTTAAGGAAATCTGTTTCATGTCATACATACCTACATATATGTATGTAACGTAGTAATTTAATTTTTCATTTAATTATTATAAACTAATTTAATTTCATGCATATGATAGGCACAGGCACATATTACAGATAATAATTAATACTGTGTATTGTTTTATTTCGGAAAATAATAAAAATACCGAATAATAGCGAGTATTCGCGGCAACTGTAGTTTAAATGCAACAATTTATTTATGTTTAAGGCCCGATTTTTTAATCATACATTTCATAAGAATGTATACACAACCAATATTAAAAGAAAGAATATGTATTGGTTTTTTTGTAAAAAAAAATAAAATAAGGTAATTTGTTTAAAATTATTTTTATATGTGATTGTGACGCAAAAGGCACGAGGCCCACCTGATGTTAAGCGGTAACCTCTGCCTGTACTGTACTGTATCAGCCGAATTGTCCACTGCTGACACCACCTCCCCTATCAAGGGGGTGTTTGCCATAATCCCCACGCTTGGCAGGCGGCTTGGGGATCGCAGTGTTAGTAGTCAGTTCTTCAGAAGGCGCTGCTGTCCACCTTCCAGTATTTTTCCCTTAGTCGCCTCTTACGACACCCACGGGATGATATGGGGAGGTGCAATCCTAACCCGGCACCCCACGCCTGTAACAGATGCATTTCGTCACAAGTAACGAACTGCGCTGCGCCCGTCGTCCTGAGACATACAGTTGTTGAGCCTGTAATTTTACTAGCTCTCAAGGATTGCTGAAATTTGGTTGGGTAATATATTCATCAGTTTGATATTTTTAAAAAGCATGTAAATAAAACACTAGATGTACAAGTACAGTGGAGTTAATATTAACGTTATTAACATTTTAAAAAATTAAACTACCCTATGATATAATCTCTGGGGTGCCGGATTAGAATGACACCACCCTCCATTTCTTCCCGCGTCGTAAGAGGCAATTAAGGGAAACAATCCGGAAGGTGGGAAGCAGCACTGTCTGAAGGACTGATAACTTCTACTGCAATCACCAAGACGCTTGCCAAACGTGGGGATGGCTATGGCAAATCCCCCAGTAGACCAGGACTAGGAGACCTACAGAAATTACAGGCACATGAGACTTTACAACTATGTCTCAAGGTGATGGGTGCAGTGCAATTGGTAACTTGTGACGAAATGCATCTGTTATAGGCAGCGGTTAGTCCGCTTAACATCAGGTGGGTCTAGAGCTTGCTCCGTCGCAATAACAAAAAAAAATCCTTGTTCAATGGTGGACTTTCGGTTGATATGATGATAATATAAACATCATGGTCGGAAAACATCCAATTCTCCCTTGTGTAAACAAACTATTTTCATAATAATTAATACTCTCCACCTGATTTATGACAGTAGCATGTATTGACATAGGCAGAATTGTGACAATACACCACTGACGCCATAAATTTAAGAAGTCAAGTTACATGTCATGATATTGATGATAACTGTCAACTAATAAACTGACACATGTTCTAATTTGACACGTCACACTTGCAGGTGTTGATATCAAGCGGGTACGCCAACAAGATAGCGCAGATGCCGGTGGTGATGATCCCGATACACTTCGACCGCGACGCGGCAATTCGAGCTCCTTCCTGCCAACGTTCGCTGGTGCTTCGCCCCTTCATCACCTCTGACTTCATGACGGGAATAGCTGCCATACCTGGATCTGACGCTATGCCGCAAGATGTTAGTTTTCTTTTATCTTTAAGTAGCCTTTTTTGCTAGCAATACAAGTCGACAGCTTATCTATACTATAATATTATAAAGAGTAAGTATTTGTATTTTTATATGCAACGAATAAACTTAAAAACTACTCGACCGAATTGGATGAAATTTGGTATGGAAATAGTTTGAGACCCTGGGAAGGACCTAGATACTTTTTATCCAACTGCGCAAAAAGAGGTTAATGATTTTGCGCGATAACCGAATAAGCGCGGGCGGAGCCACGGCCGGAAAGCTAGTTATCTATAAATCTGAGGTGAAATCCCTAATGTAACAAGGCTATTATAGAAGACACTATAGCTATAATGAATTGTAGGTTGTATATTATATATCAAATTGTTGTAATAACATTGAATTACAGAAATTTGATATACTGTTGTACATCAACTGGTGAGGGAAACCCTTGAATGCACGCAGATTGGCACCAGAATTTAACCAGATATGTACTGAATATCTAAAAGAAAGAAAATATGTTTATATGACATGACATGCTCAACTTCTACAAAATTAAACCACTAAGATGTAAGTACAATATTTTAAAATAGAATATGATATATTGTCAAAAATACTTTGTTTGTACAGCATACCTCTGACCGTCTGTCTCACTGCAGTGGGTTCAATCTGGAAATCAGCGCTGGGACTTCTCAGCACAGCATAGTGAGATAGTGACCTGTTTGACATGGGCTCGTTTGACAATAGTTAACTGTATTGTATTCTGAAATATTGTACAGGTAGGGTATTACAGGTATATCTTAGTGGTTTTATTTGTACAAGTTAAGTGACAAATAAACATATTTTCTTTATAGACAGTCGGTACTTAACTGGTTACAATATGTTTTTATATGACTGTACTTTAGCAGGGCGCGTGAGTTAATGATAAAAAGAATGCGTAAAATCTGAAGCCATCGCGCATTCACGAGTTTCACTCGCCAGTAGACGAACAACTCTAATATTTATATGGGGCGCGGACTTGAATATACAGAAAAATGCTGCTGTTATTTTGATCAGGAATTAGATATTTTCTTACCAATCTTGACCATTTTTTTACCAACTTCAAAAAAAGGAGGTTCTCAATTTGTCTGTATTAACCTCAGAACTTTTTACTGGGTGAACCGATTTTGATGTTACTTTTTTATGATTTGTCGTGTGATCTCATTTAAATTTCATCAAAATCGGTGAAGCCGTTTCTGAGTGACACTTCGATAACTGAATTTATTTTCCTATCTTTATATCATTGCCAGTGAATGACAATCGGTCCCGTAAACAGTAAGGGACACTAATAAGGGGCACACTGAGTGTTGAAATTGGTCCCATTTTCAGGTAAAAAAGGTTTTTAAATGTGCAGTTCTCATATTTTAATGTTGTTTGTTGTCCACAGGTGGTCGACAAAATGCGCAAAGAGTTGATGAGCGTGCCAGGAATATCACGCGTGCTTTACGACCTGACACCGAAGCCGCCCGCCACGACTGAGTGGGAATGATTATCGCAGCACTTTTATATGTTTTTCTACTGAATGCACCCCTGGGCAGTGGTCATCCAGCTTGTATAACCAACCGCGCAGTGCCTTCAAAATGGCACCCAACTTAGTAGAGAAACAATACTGCTCTATTTATTATTTCCCTTTGTATAACAACTTCTAAACAGTAATAAAGTTGTTATGATTTGATGTTCAAATCAAGTTAATATCCTTTGATGCATACCTTTTAATTAAAATTAAAATGGCGGTTTTATAAAATTCTATCTATATGTGAACTAAATATTTGCATTGATAAAAAGATTTATTTTTGTAATTACCATTTTATTTGTATAATCTTCTACAGAATAGACCACTGCCCTATGAAGTTTTGTAAATACATTTAGTATACCTAGACACAGGATATATTGGTATCACGTTGTTAACTCCACTGATCAGTTTTGTAACATGTAGTAATTTATTGTCAAAGGCTGTGTAAAAAAATATAAAATAGCCCAATTATTCTGCGCAACAAGATTTATATAAACAAGTCTTGTATGAAATCGAAGACATTGTGTGTTATGGAATAGTTCAGTGTTATTGACTGGAGGTTTCATAATAAAAATTATATTATGCTTTATTTTCACCCAGAATTTTTATTTAAAATTAATGTCCTTTACATAATATGAAAAATTAATGCACAATGTACTACTTACTCTAAAAAAAATAACATGCAATGATTCAGGAATGGTATCAACTATCTGGCACTAGTAAATTTATATTTTTGCCAGAGGAAACTTGCCCACCAATAAAAGTTTCCTCCTCACCTCTTATAGAGAGACCATCAGAGAGTGTTGTGACTTTCTTTTCCCTAAGCATAGCTGCTTTCTCCCACCTTGAGCTCTTACAGTTACTACATGAATGCAAAGGTATCATTTCCAAAGAAACTGTTCTGTTGTTGCAGTCTAAGCATTTGAAGAACCTCTTAAAAGTATCCAAGACCTTTAAAGGATGCCTTTCATCCTTACATAGTTGAGATGCTGAGAAAGCTGTGTACTTGCATTTGGCACATCTTACTGCTTTGCACGGCAATTTGAATGTGTTCAACATCTTCTCTTCCATAGCCTCCTTCTTCTCAAGTTTATTAAAATATTTTCCCATTTCATCATCGTCATGCTGCTCAATCAAATTCTGGTGAGCTGAAGTTGCTTCTAATATCTTCTTGAACCTCTCAGACATGATCCCTTTAGATTTCTTTCCTTCATCTTCGTTGGACTTGACTTTTTTACTGCTGTTTTCTTCTGCACCACTCTGACTTAGTTTTTCTAGAGCTCTTTTTTTACCTGCATCTGTTCCTTTAATGTTATGGGGATCAATTTTTTGAATGCCACCTTTCTGTTGGATTAGCCTTATTGCATTGGCTTTGGCTCTTTCAGCTGCTTTTTTCCCATAAGACATATTCAGGTCTACTGTCCCACTATCTAATAGGCCAAAACCAGTCCCTAGTTTGGGAGAACATGCTACTTTTTCTGCTAAAGTAAGTCCTTGAGGTTTCGAACTCTGTGGACTTAAATTGGTTAAGTTGCTTAATCTTTCTACATCACTCTTTCTCTGTGCAGTAGGACTGTGTAATGCAGAAGTGTTGTTTTTAAGAGCTCCAGCCCCAATAGGTGCTTTGTTCATCATAAACTTATCTCCTTCAGATTTATAATAGTCACTTAAGGACATCAGTCTATTTTGATCTTTTTCTTTGACTTTCTTGCTGTTACCGCTAGGAAGTGCAGAATAAGCTTTACCTCCATAAATAACTGTGTTTTTGCCAAATACTTTATTTTGTAGATTTACTAGTCCTTTACCCATTGTTGAAGACTGCAGCTCTTGCCTTTTAGAAAACTTTTGATACTCCTGCTTTACATGATAGATGCAGTGCTCACATTTACTTAAATTTACAAAAGCAGAACATGGCTCACCATTCTTTTTCTTACTTTTACAAATTCCTAAGTCTTTAGAACGCCCTAAAATCATAACTCGTTGAGAAGTATCAACACTAAGGCAAGCTTGATCTGCACTGTTCTGTGATCTGTCCAGAACACTAGGATTTAAAATTGCAACAACAGTACCTTCAGGAGTTTTCCACAAGTCACTATAAGCTTTTCGAAACAGGAACAAAGATACTGTTTTTAAATCATCTTTTAGATCACTGATCGTCCATATTAGGAATTGACTACCTTTTTGAGACTTTTTGGAGTCACTTTTCCTAACTATAACCCCACCAACAACCCAATCTTTAGTAAGGTCTTCATTTTCTACATGGCGTTTCAATCGAATCATGTTGATAGCTTCACGACCTTGCATCCGGTCCCAAAGAGCTGCACTAGATACAAGAGGCTTAGTTATTCTTATGCCAAATACAGGATCAGTGTAAACATCTTCAGTTGATTTAATTTTGCTTTCTGGGGCACAAAATACACGCCGTGTGCTTTCGTCATGGTCGAATTTCTTAACAAATGAAGTATTTCGGGCAACTTTTGTTACTAAATTTGTTTCGCGTAATCTAGTTTCAAAGTCTAGCCTTTTATTCTGCTGTTCTTGTTCTTTGTTATCCAGTAACTTTTTAACTTGGGAGCCATAATCATTATACTTTCTTTCTGTATAATTTCGTTTTTCATCATCGTCCGACGAATCTGTATCTCCGTTGTGAACAGCAGAAGTTGAAGGACATTCATCACCTGGTATTTTAGCACCTTCTAATAAATTACTTCCCGTGTGGAATATATCGACTTCTCGTACGTTGTTTGTCTTTGTTTCTACGTATCCTGAGCTATCGACATCGGCAGATAACAGGGCTTCTAATTGTGCCAGTTCGTCGTTTTCATCCATGGTGGTTTCCATTCATTAAATCAATTTATTCTGAACGATACACTTTTACTGTGTTTACAGTTTTGTTGGGTTAGGCGGGAAAACAAAAAAGCAAGTGATATTTTCACGTAACGAATTAATAGGTCATTTTTTAAATTTTATCTGTGGTTTATGGCTTACGGGTGCGTTCTTATTTGTCGTCCGACGACGCCCCGAGCGTTTTTATATGCCCGGAGCGATCGTCCGATGATCTTCCGGAGCGTTCTTATATATCGCTCGACGACGGACCGGTCGCCCCACGAAATCGGTGGATAAATATCGCCCTGACGTTTCATTTGACAGTTGGGACTTGATTTTTCTATGTTTTATAGGTTACTTTTTGTTTACGTAGACTTCTGTTTACAAAATTGTATTATTATTATTGTTATATTTTGTATGTTTGTTTTAGTTGTGTGTCGTGGAAAAGTATATAATTGTAAATACATTTCTTCCGAGTCAGTGAAACATTTTAAGTAGTGTTCTTGATACAGATATGATACAGAGCCGTTCTTAAAAGGCGGATGACGAGCGTCGCTCTGCTTGGAGCGATCATCCGTCGTCGGACGACATATAAGAACGCACCCCTGTGGAATTTAAATCTCTCGGTGGCACACAGTGGTCGTAATTCTAATGACACAAAACTAATTAAAATTTGATCAACTTCAACTCTCGTTTTGTGGCTTCTGTGGACACCACCACAATTTCGCCAATGTCAGGTAGTTAGATAGACCATCAAACGAAGGAGATTGTTAAAATTAGGTAAAGAACTGTCAAACGAATATACCTTATTCTGTTGGCGTCATTATTATAATTAATATAGTGTGACAGGTCTACAATTAGTCTAGTTACTCAACTTGGTCAAATCGGTAGTTTTGCCATTTTGTTGTTACAATTTTTAGGCAGATTAGATAGAAACTTAGAAATGTCAAACATATATATATATATAAATCAATACGTAAATTGGTGTTAACTAAGGGTTGAAGGGTCCAAAGGCCCAAAGTGATGGTTATATTGTCATGTTTCAATCTTAAACTGCCTTTAGTTGCGTAAAATTAGTGATATATGGAGTACGTGGTAGCTGCACTTGTAGATTCATCGGAAAGGTTTGGATGCTTGGTAATTTTAGAGCTATGTACAAATCAGTTTTATAGGCTATAAGCAGGTACTTTTACCACATTTGTTGGTCCAAAAACATTATTTTCAGGCATTACAGCGAGAAAATCTACCTAGAGAGACTGCGGGACAGCTCTAATCCGTTTGAATTGGCTGAGGCCAAACTCATGAAAATATTTAGAGTGCCCAAATCTGGCGCTTGTTTTTAGGGTTCCGGACCCAAAGGGCAAAAACGGGACCCTATTACTGAGACTTTGCTGTCCGTCCGCCCATCCATCCATCCATCCATCCGTCCGTCCGTCTGTCACCAGGCTGTATCTCAAGAACGGTAATAGCTAGTAATAGCTAGACAGTTGAAATTTTCACAGATGATGTATTTCTGTTGCCGCTATAACAACAAATACAAAAAGTTGGCCAAGTGCGAGTCAGACTCGCGCACGTTAAAACAAAAAAGGTTAAAATATGAAATCTAATGTTGTATAGCTAATGTACGGAACCCTTCGTGCACGAGTCCGACTCGCACTTGGTTGATTTTTTAATAAAAATCCTTGATGACCCTCGCCTCGAGGAAGGATCTATACCAAAAACATTAAATAATAATAATAATATAACATCTCATTATTTCAGGCAACTGGATTGAATAAACACTGGCCCATAGAAATATATAGACTAACATTAACAATATAATATAATAAAAAACACTTGTAAACAATTTTGGGATTCATTTTCGGCCTCGCCAGTATACGCCTTCCGGCCAGAACTCGGGAACTAAGAACGCATCCTTACTCTTCCCTGGAAGCCGAAGTACGTACGATTTAAAAGTTTTCATCCGGCTGGATTCCAGCCGCTGTAATGCCACTTCAAATGGTACTCGTCTTTCACACCTCTCTTTGATATACTGAAGTACATCGTCTCCGGATGTTGTTAAAGGTAACCTAGGATCTATTGATTAGTACCTACCTCCAAATTGTTCTAACCTACCGTACTTAGACCTAAGCCTACCTAGGTATTTTATATCAGTTAGTAGATTGAAATATGCTAATCTGTTCATGTGTATTTTTAGCAGCACTCAAATTTTTTGTCCGTGAGTTACCAGACGGCTATTGGGCAAGATGATTTCTATGGATTGAGTCAGCCTACAATGAGCAGGTGTTTGACCGTCGTACAAGATGGAATTGCATTACGACGGGCCGTGGCTAATAAAGCTGTGGCTACACTGAGCGCTAAACAATTGGAAACCAATATGGGTCAAATTAATACGGAATCTTCCGAAAAATGGAAACTAGTGGAAACTAAGAAGTCTAAGCAGGTCCATCTCAAGGCAGTCTAGAATGGAGGAAACGCCCAGATCGATACGTTTCAGGCTATACAGAAGAAGAAGTTCTTGCACGTGTGGTCGCTTCACACGGATATCTCAGAAGCAGTGACTGAGGCCCACGTCAAGAAAATATTTGGTTCGGATGACATCAAAGTTGAGAAGATTGTACCAAAAACCAAAAGAGACAATGCGTCATTTATGATTGGAGTACCAGAATCAGCCTTCGATAAGGTGAACCATAGCATAGCGTATCATAGCATAGCATAAATGGCCAATAAACACACAATTTATTGAATGGGTGTGGTTTCATAACTCCCGTAAGCCATTGGCGGGACCTGAAACGCGCCTATAAAGACATTCATATCTACTACCAGAATGTGAGAGGTTAAGGAAGCTACCTATTTTTTACACCAATATTTTGGGATCATCGTGTGATTTATTTGCTATCACGGAATCGAGCCTACATAGTTCAATACAGGATGGAGAACTAATTCCGCCAGATTTCACAAAACTGCGATGTGATCGAACCGATGGCCGTCAGCACGGTGGAGCATTCCTAGCTTCATCTCCATCCATAAAATTGCGACGCGTCCCAGTCGCCGGTGTGGACAGCGCCTTATTTGAGATTGTGTGTGCGACGGTAAACCGCGATAAAAAGTTTTTATTTCTGGGCTGTGTTGTTTACATCCCACCGAACAATCCAGTTAGTGAATATATGTCTTCGGTGTATAAATATAAATAACGCCGGTGATTGACGGTGGGGGGCATGTAGACGTGGCGTACTTCGACTTTCGAAAGGCATTTGACACCGTGGATAACGACGTCCTGTTTGAAAGGCAGTTCATAGAAGCGGCGCACAAGGTCTGTGAAAACATCGCTTAGAAATGTTTTTAAATTAGGTATTGTATTGATATATGTTTATTTTCTGTTATTGACATAAATATTTGTATGATTAAGTTATCATTATATTTAAGTATAGCATCGCATTGGTAACCAAACTGTCATGGTGTTATATCTATTTTAATAAATAATAAAAAACAAATAAATAAACATTTTTGTAATTATTTAATTAGTAAGCAATGGTTTGTTTCAGATTCCAGGCGCTTTATAATATGCCTAGCATCTTATTTGTTGTTGATGGAACACATTTAGCTATAGGGGCGCGTTCCAGTAAATGTTGGTCGAGCAATATTTGCTCTAAGGCACCTGGAACGACCTTTAAAAGCTCCTTTCAAAATATGGAATTGACAGCGATGTTTTTAGGTGATAAAATACAGTCTACATTTTTAATAAATGGGGCATAATACGTAATTAAGCAATGTTAACATAGTATGCCACTAATCCTTGGCTAAGCTTGTACAAAATCTATTATTTATTGTAGAATCTGTCACATTTGACAGCTGACCAAGATTTGGCCGATTCAAAAGGTAGTAAAAATTTGGCCAGGCAGATCAAAATTTGCTCTGACAGGTCGCCCGGAACGGGTATGATCAAATCTTGACAGGATCAAATTAAGTTCGATTAGAGTGCTGGAACGGCGTATATCTGCGCTTAGACCATAATTTGTCTTGACCGACGGGTAGGAGGAACGCACCCTAGGCTAAACCAGCAATTTAATCATCCCACTGTTCCTTTATCCTTTTTTGTCGCAATTATTTCTAATCTTGTGTGCCATAGATCAATGAGGATACAAGCCGTATTCCGACGGACGCCAATACGCCGCGCAACCGAGTAAGTGAGTTACGATAAAAATAATTAAATAAAATTTTTGGAATAGTTTTATTAAATTAAATTTGAATTAGGTTCATTGACCAAGAACGTATTTAAATATCTACTTAGGCATAGAAAGATAAAGTTGACTGATAGAGAGATAAACCAAATAATTATTTTGATTCATATATATGTTCTTGGTCCTTAATAAAAAATATAATTTTGTAGTTTATGAGCTTATTGATTTGAGAAGAGCTTTTTAATGTTGTTTTACTTAGTACAGTTGTACGAATGTTTTATTTGACAATACCTTCCTGGTTCAGTTCCTATTACCTACATCGGCAAGGAAGATTTAAATTAAATACAATACTTAATTATCTTGTTACTGATTAATCTCTTTTAAAATTCGATTATATAACTTATCTTAGCTAACTTAATTCTTACTCTAGTCTCTTAATTTTACTTAGTTTGAAACCCTTACCTACCTATTTATTCGTAGTTTGTTATACTGTAGGTAAGTATCAAATCACACAACAACGAACAAATGAATAATCCCTCAATCGACGGATTAATTACTAAACAGACAATTGAATAACTGTAATCAACAATCGCATAATAACTGCAGTCGTGAGTAGAGCCGCAAGGAATTTTAACTACTGATTTGCAGTACAGCGTACGTAAACCGCACCATCTTTTGTTATTACTAATTTAGTAGAACGTATGAGTATAGTAATTTATAGAAGGTGGGCTGAGCGCTACTCACGAATTAGTAGTAAAAAATTATACGGACACCGTGTTGGTCATTGTCGCTCGCCGCACACCGCTGGTAGAAAGCAATTACTAACATCGATTGTTATCCACTTTTATCGACTGAACAAAACAATCGACTGAGTCGATTAGATTTAGAAATAATCGCTTATCGCTACAACGAATAAGCATTGCAATTCACAAGGCAATGCTGCCAGCATGTTGGCCACGCTGCCTACTGGTTGCGGGCTAGAGAATTTGGACTTCCTGTGAGTCTGCAATGACTTATGGGGTGTCTAAATGGTTTTATTGTCGTATTGTATGTAGTTATTAATAAAGTCATACCGCTAGTAAAAAAAAAATCTAATTACATACGTTTAAATGACTATAGACACAAAATGTGGTCAAATAACGATATTGGCGTCAATCAAGTGCAATACAGGCCCGCGTTCCGAGGGTTAGAGTGCGTTGTTTGGTTGCTTTAACTTACTTGAAGGTTCCGAACGACAGGTTGTTTTATAACCTCAAATATTGTTTTTGGCGGGGAATTTTGCAAAATTTATAGACTTTTTATGATGTTTGAAAATCAATAACTACCTTCAAAATTAAATAGAGTGCCTATAATTCTCTCATCAAGAAATATCAAGGTCATGTCAGTTAAAGATTCAACATTTTAACGACCTATTTTGATAGTTAAAAAATTGCGCTCTACCCGAAGGTTGTGAACGACGTTAGAGTGAAAAGATGCGCTCCGAGTGCACTCCGAGTGGTATGCATTACCCCAGCAAGAAAATCACTTCTGGAATAAATTGAGTTGTACAAATACTTAGTGCCTTATACGCTGTAAATGTGCACTAAATAATAAATTTGTGCACTTTGCCGTTTTGTTGAAAAAAAGGAAAAACCAATTCTGCTGGAGTAACGTTGTTCCAGCAGGAAAATTTTAATCTAATGATCGGAAAGAAAAATTAAGTATATGGACAGATAGCTTATATTTGTGCATAAATGTGCGCAAAAAATTAAATTTGTGCGTCGTAAGGTTTTCGAGATATTTCATTTCCTGCTGGAGTAACGTTTAGCAAAATCCATTTTCTCGAAAACCAATAATTGTGCGATCTTACAATAAAAGTATATTAGTAGCTCTTAATTTGTGCTTATTTGTGACACCATTAGGTTTTCAAAAATCTGTACCATTTTTACGTAATTATGCAATTACGAAAATAAAAAAAATATGTCTAGCGCTAAAACGAACAAACGGTTGTACTCACTAAAAACGGTATTTGGTTCTTCTTGTAATTCCATTCATAAAAAGTAAACTTATTAGACAAAATATACACGCATTTATCAATAATATCAATATATGTCGCAACCGACAGTGTCATAATTAGACATCAAAATGCAAGAAATTGAATTAACTCAACATGTTTCAGTGTTAACCAACAATTAGTGCGTTTAATGAAATATATATACTGAAAATTTCAGCTTCCTATGTAAAGTATTAAAGAAGATTTGAACAAAAAACTAAAACGGAGCGAGATTACTGGTTATCCGATCAAATTCGAAAGATAGCAAAAAAGCGACGGTTTCATACATATTGATGATCTTCTTTAATAAGTAGTATTAATGGAAGCTCTTGTCCGTACAGTCACACATAAAATACTTAAAGAGGAATTTGTGTATATTTTCATAATAGGTATAGTTTAGATTTTTATTTTGACGAAATATTTTTTTTATTGTATATTCCTACGCTCAGGCAACTTATAAGATATCAAATGAAAATGCAGGTTTATGCTTACATTCTTTTGTATGTTATTATAGGTAACCTACCTACTAGTAAGTAAATTCATTTTATAGTCTTACCTTTCAGAGTTTCCAGGTAATCTAAAAAAAGTTATCTCTGGATGCGTTATTGACGAAATCATTCAACAAAAACAGCACAATATATCCTATTCGTCATATGAAGTATGTACATGAACTTATTTTTCGTTAAAGAAAATTACACACCGTCCATTCGTCACTGCGACGCAGTCGCGACTGTCTGCGTACTGAGCGCGGGCTGAGATCGACGCGCGTAGGTATAACTCCGTTTCTATGAAGTTGAAATACTGTATAGATAACATTACCGTGCTATATCAATCAGTCTGTTTCCCATGATTTTATAGCTGTGCGAACTTCAGACTACTTTTTCGTTGCAATCGTAGGTATAGGTAAGTTGAACAGATGGTTGATATTTTAATGAATGTACCTACGAAGCAATAACAACTATGTACTATTATTTATTCTGTGATATGATTAACTAATTGCATCATCTAACAATCGTAAAGCTAATAATAATTTGTCTTTGGACTAGCAACTAATGAAAAACAACTCCATTAATATACCAAAAATACATTCATTTCATAAAAATGTTTGATGTAGTAATGTAACCCGAATAAATTTGTACTACTCTTTATTGTGTAAACTATAAATAACTAGATACACCACGGTACTTACGTATAAAAAAACCTTTAATATAAACTCAATATAAAAAGCCGATAAATAATTTCTTAACAGTTTTATGCCACAATGTACCCAGGCACAATATGTGTACACCTGTTAGTTCAGCAAAGTTAAGAAGATCATCAATATGTATGAAACTGTCGCTTTTTTGCTATCTTTCGAATTTGATCGGATAACCAGTAATCTCGCTTCGTTTTAGTTTTTTGTTCAAATCTTCTTTAATACTTTACATAGGAAGCTGAAATTTTCAGTATATATATTTCATTAAACGCACTAATTGTTGGTTAACACTGAAACATGTTGAGTTAATTCTATTTCTTGCATTTTGATGTCTAATTATGACACTGTCGGTTGCGACATATATTGATATTATTGATAAATGCGTGTATATTTTGTCTAATAAGTTTACTTTTTATGAATGGAATTACAAGAAGAACCAAATACCGTTTTAGTGAGTACAACCGTTTGTTCGTTTTAGCGCTAGACATATTTTTTTTATTTTCGTAATTGCATAATTACGTAAAAATGGTACAGATTTTTGAAAACCTAATGGTGTCACAAATAAGCACAAATTAAGAGCTACTAATATACTTTTATTGTAAGATCGCACAATTATTGGTTTTCGAGAAAATGGATTTTGCTAAACGTTACTCCAGCAGGAAATGAAATATCTCGAAAACCTTACGACGCACAAATTTAATTTTTTGCGCACATTTATGCACAAATATAAGCTATCTGTCCATATACTTAATTTTTCTTTCCGATCATTAGATTAAAATTTTCCTGCTGGAACAACGTTACTCCAGCAGAATTGGTTTTTCCTTTTTTTCAACAAAACGGCAAAGTGCACAAATTTATTATTTAGTGCACATTTACAGCGTATAAGGCACTAATTATTTGTAGAACTCAATTTATTCCAGAAGTGATTTTCTTGCTGGGGTAATGCATACCTCCGAGTGCGCTCTAACCGAGGTTCAGAACGCGCTCCAGCCAGTATGACTTGAGACACTTGAGTTGAATCCATAGATCAAATAGAATACATATATTGGAATATATTTATAAATATATCGTCGAAAAAAAAAGGCGGGAAACGTTCAAACTTGGCGGGCGCGCTTAAATTTTTAAAAATATTTAAATTTAATAATTTTGTGTATATAGTGGTCAGAAGAGTCCAAATTGTAAATAATTTTAGTTTAATTTGTATATAGTATATATTATTGTGTATATATAACTCGGTAAGTTACATTTGTTGATTTTTCTTGGCATGGAGGAGCCCCCTGACCCAGGGGGCTCAGTCCCACCTGCTGCGTGTTTTATAACAGTTATGTCAAACGAATCAGGCATGGAGACAGATGGTTCTTTCATGGATGGGTCCATGTCTTCTCGCTCCTTGAAACGTAGCCGTCCAAGCAAGATGTGTAAGCATTGTAACAAAAGAAAACGCAAACGCAACTCTGCTTTAGAACTTAAAGAAACGGACTGCGCATGTATTTCTGTTGTTGAACCAATATCAGAAAAAGCACCGTTTTCATTAGAAAAGAAAAATCTTATTAACAGTGACGCATCCCAAGCAAACAAAGTCCTGACCATGAAAGATACAACAGACATACATCAGACCCGTCCTCAACCCCAGCCTTTTAGTCGCACATTGTATGAGTCCCATGATGTAGCACCATACATTATTCATATTCAGAGAGAGCAGCAGAATCCTGATGATGGCACCATACTGCACCCTATTGCCTTTGGAAAGTTCCTCCAAAGACAGAATTTTAAAAACATAGTTAATGGCAGTCTAAAACGCATAGGCCGAAATAGGATATCCCTCGCATTTGCGCACTTTAATGATGCTAATGATTTCCTTAACCACGATAGCCTTAACAAAAATAATTTTAAAGCGTTTATACCAACATTTAATGTCACCCGCATGGGGCTTGTTCGTGGAGTTCCAGCTGATTGGTCTCCTGAAGAAGTAACAGATAACATCAATGTTCCTATTGGATGTGGAAAGATATTAAAAGTCAGACGTTTAAACTACAAAACTATCATAGATGGAAAATCACAATGGAAACCTTCTCAAACTGTAGTCATAACTTTTGATGGACAGGTTCTACCCAAAAGAATTTTTGTATGCTTTAATGCATTACCTGTAGAGCTTTATGTATACCCGACTATACAATGTTACAGCTGTTGCCGCTTTGGTCACACAAAAGTCCAATGTAGGTCCAAACCACGTTGTTACAAGTGTGGCCAAGCCCATACAGCTGACAGCTGTAATGTTGAGGAGCATAATAGCTCTTGCTGTCTTTGCTCTGGATCACATTATGCCACAAGCAAATGTTGCCCTGAACACGAAAGACAAAAACGTATTAAACAATCTATGGCTGAGAGCTGTGTATCGTATTCAGAAGCTTCCAAACTCCACCCTCCTGTGTCCAGATCATATGCAGAAATAACATCAACAGCTCATCCCACTCCCAATAAAAATGCAATGCCTCCTCCACTCTCATCAACTAAGTCTTACAGAAAAACTGTGACCCTAAATCCTCGTTCACCACATCAGTTTGCGAAAGGTTATGACCATGCAGCACATCAAGCCCTAGTAAAAGAATATGATATGCCATCTCCGTGTAACGGATGTGCATACAAATCTAATTCATCTGATAATGAAGAACATTCACTGACTAATATTATTATCACTTTAATAAATATTTTATCACAATCAAATATAATAAAACCGAACAACGCTGCCCCTATTATTGACATGTTAAATAAAATTATCCATGCCCAACATGGATTTACACCGACAAATGATAATTAACTGTAATCACACAACAACAGTTCCACTGCACTACCCACATGTGGTGGTGCAGTGGAACTGTCGAAGTGTGAATAATAAAAAATCTGAAATTATGTACCTGACTCATAAATATGACCCCTCAATCATCGCTTTAGCAGAAACATGGCTGCGGCCAGATTCTGTTTTTAAAATCAAAGGTTTCACCTGTCTCCGAGAAGATAGAATAGATGGATATGATGGAGTAGCCTTATGTATAAAAAATAATTTATCTTATAAAATAATTTCCCTCCCTCAACATGAGGGCTTGTATATTGTAGCAGCAGTTGTTACTAATATAACTTTTGCATCTATATATATCCCACACCCATCTTCTGTAACATTCCAAACTCTAGATAATATATTATACTCTCTACCTAAACCATATATATTATTAGGAGACTTTAATTCCCATCATAGGTTATGGGGTAGCTCTTTATCTAATACCAATGGAGAAATATTAATTGATATATTAGACCGACACAATCTCTGTGTTTTAAACACAGGGGTACCTACACGTAGAACCCGCCCTAATGAAAATGTTAGTGCTGTTGATCTCTCAATTGTTACAGAGTCTTTAGCATCAAAATTATCTTGGTACACACATAAATCTTCTTGTGGCAGTGATCACTACCCAATTATTACATCTTTCCCAAATAAACAAGTGCAAAATACAGTTCCCACACCTAGAATGAAGTATAGGTTAATAGAGAGCAACTGGAATAAATATAATGAATACATAGATAAAAAATTACATACTCTACCTGACGTAACATGTAAGGCAGAACTTTGTTCTGCAGCATTTACTGCATTATTAATAGAAGCAGCTAATGCTTATTTTCCTATCAAAAATGCTTCAGATGGTAAATTACCTTCCCCACCATGGTGGGATAGTGACTGCACAGATGCTGTTAAAAGACGGAAAGAAGCTGAGGTGGAGTACAATATAAACATGACAGATGAAAATTTCCAAAATTTATTATTAATTATGGCTGACACTAAAAAACTTATAAAAGAAAAAAGATTTTCAGGCTGGAGATGTGTATGCACAACAATTTCTCCCAATACCCCCTGCTCGGTTATGTGGTCCCTTATCAGACGTTTTAGATTAGGTATTTCCGATTCCACTTTTAGAACAATTCCATCGAGTATGACTGATGAGTTTTTGGATTATTTAGCTCCTCCATTCGTTCCTGAACTTGAATTGGTTTGTCCTTTTCAAAATTCACACAATCATGATGAATCTTTCTTAAATTCGCCTTTTACTTTAAACGAACTCAAAGGCATCCTCTCTGGCATTCAGGACTCTGCACCAGGAGAAGATGGTATCCCATATTCCTTCTTCACGAATCTTGGAGAGAATAGTCTAAAGTATTATTTAGAGGTTATAAACAATGTGATCTTGACAGGTGAC
Organism: Plagodis dolabraria; assembly: GCA_963854805.1. Taxonomy (NCBI): domain Eukaryota; kingdom Metazoa; phylum Arthropoda; class Insecta; order Lepidoptera; family Geometridae; genus Plagodis; species Plagodis dolabraria. Next base: position 24,788,857 of record OY978457.1, on the reverse strand, counting down.
GTTCCGTCGCAATGGAAGTCCCAACTAGTGTTGCCCGTTTTAAAGCCTAATAAAGATCCATCAGAAGTTTCTTCCTATCGACCCATAGCTTTGTCGCCTGTCATAACCAAAATTGCGGAACATCTGGTAAAAAATAGACTAGAGTGGTTTATGGAAAGTAAAGGTTTGTTTCCAGAATCACAGTACGGATTTCGTAAAGGAAAAAGTACCCTAGACAGTGTAGCAATCCTGTTAGCCGACATCCGATTGGCCTTCTCCCAAAATGCATCGGTTACAGCTGTGTTTCTGGATATCAAATCTGCCTACGATAACGTCTGCTTGACAATCTTAAAAAACAAACTACAATGTCTCCAAGTTCCGCTAAACTTAACTAACTTTATTATAAATTTGATGTCTGGTCGTTCAATAACATTAGAATCGTCAAGGAGAATCATTTGGAGAGGAGTCCCTCAGGGATCAGTGCTTAGCCCAATCCTCTATAATATATACACCAGTGATTTAGATAAATATATCAGCAACACCTCAATATTACAATATGCTGATGATTTATTATTATACAACGTGAATAGTAGTGTTAATAGTGCCTGTCTTTTACTTTCAACCTCTCTAACTAATCTTAAAGTATGGCTTGATAACAATGGATTAGATCTGTCTGTATCCAAAAGCTGTGCTCTTCTGTTCACAAGACAACGTGTACCGCCACCCATAACCTTACAATATGATGGAAGTCTTATCCCTGTAAAAACAGAAACAAAATTTTTAGGTTTAATTTTAGATGCCAAACTAAGTGGACTGCCCCACTGTGAGTATATTGCAGAAAAATGTGAACGGTCTCTTAATATTCTTAGGTGCTTATCAGGCGTTTGGTGGGGTGCCCATCCATTTTCTCTAAAGCTGGTCTATAATGCTCTTATAAGAAGTATTCTAGATTATGGGACATTCTTGTTGGAGCCATGTAGCTCAGCTGGGATGAAGAGATTGGATGGCATCCAGGCGAAAGCTCTTAGAATCATAACTGGTGCCATGAAAAGTTCTCCAATAAACGCTTTGCAAGTAGAATGCGTTGAACCACCCCTGCCATTACGACGGCAATTTCTCGCAGATAGATTTTTCTGTCGCATTACACAATTCGCCAAACACCCACTGATTTCAAAACTTAAAAACCTTTTAGAAATGATTAATACATCTAAATATTGGTCTCATAAACGCCTACCATGTTTGATAAATAGCCTAATAAAATTCAATAAGATCGAAGCTTTAACTCACCGCACCCATAAACTCCCCATATTTGAAACTAGTTATGAATCTCTTTTAGTCCAACCAGATATACATCTTAAATTAGATATTTCCAAAGGAGATCCATTCGCCAATGAATGTTTAAATAACATAATTGATGAATTATGGCCAGATTGGAATCAAATATATTGCGATGCCTCAAAACATTCAAATAATGACTGTGTTGGTGTAGGCCTATTCCATCGACAGTTCAACATTGTAGAAAAGATAAAATTCCCTCCTCAAACATCAATTTTCACTGCAGAATGCTATGGAATCTATAAGGCTCTTGAATACATCCTTGTTATGAAACTCTCTAATAGCGTCATTTTCTCAGATTCTATGAGTGCGTTACAAGCCTTTATGAAATTTCCCTTCAAAAGAAATGCATATTTTCCGATTATAATCGAAGCCCGAGAAATGCTTATTAAGTGCGTGGATAGAGGGTGGTCAGTTTCGTTTGCCTGGATTCCCAGTCACAGTGGAATAAAGGGAAACGAGAAAGCTGATCAACTTGCAAACCAAGCAACACAGTGTGGAGACATGTTCCCATATAAGAATTATCCTCAGGATCTAGCTGCTCTCTCTAAATTAGACCTTCAACGTGCATGGAGCGAAGCTTGGACAAATAGTGCCAGATTAAAGGGCAAATACTTCTTTAAGGTACAACCAATGATCCCGGTTAAGTCTTGGTTTACTAAAGTGAAACTAAGTAAACGTGCTACGTCTGTTTTGATTCGAATGCGTTTGGGCCACATGTGCACTCCGGCACATCTTGCTCGGATACGTATTCTAGACTCGGAATTGTGTGAGTGTGGAGAAGACGTGGGTGACATCGATCATATTATTTTAAAGTGTCCCCGTTATGATCACGCTCCACTCTTCAAAGACCTTGAACATCTTCAAGTCCCTTTCCCTACTAATATATTTTCCTTACTTTATAGCAATTGTCTCCCTATCTATCAAGTGTTAGCTTCATTTATTGAAGCTAACGACATCAAATTATGATAAGGTATGCTACATTATAGATACTTATTTACTTATACAATACTATGTACCTATTTATTATCCTCCTATCCTTCCTAACTCCTCTGACCCTATTTTTTCCTCGAATCCCGATCCATAATTTATTGTATAATCTTATCGTTTCCTCATTTTTGCAATAATGTTAATCTTAATACTAACAAACAATAAAACCAAGATAGTCTAAATATAATCAAGAAGTCTGAAGCTGAGAAGTCTTCCCAGCTTAACCAGAACAGAAGTCGTCAAGAAGCACTTTATGAAGATAACAGGACACTGGCAAATGCACAAGAAGTGCGAGACCATTTCCCGAGATAGGGAGAAAAAAAAAAAAAAAAAAAAATATATCGTCGGCGCTGTATGTGATTATTTCATTCAATTCAGGAAGAATCGACTACTGGAACTAGAAAAGAAATACCAGAATTACTCAAACACTAACATATTTTATTTTGTGATACTTAGTGAGAAACCCAAGTTCAATTCTTAGATCAAGTCAACTGTGTCCACTGCATATACTACGACAATGGCTGGTATGTAAAAGCTATGTGATTGTATCTTATCTACATAAGGTTGGTTAACCCTGAGATAAAAATGAGACATCTAATGCACTTCCAGATAATTGCGACGCACCTTTGGCCAATAATGATGCTGACGAAGTACCCAAAGAGTCTCCTGGAGACGATGGTAAATCCAAACATGAAGGTTCACCACCACCGCCTGTAACGCCTCCTCCAGCCGAACAAGACACTCAGGAGTTGATAGTAGTCAACGAATTCACTGAGGACCTCGATTTAAACCATGGTAGGATTGGAAAGATCGAAAATCTTGAGCCATTGAAGAATTTACAAAGGTAAGCTTTCTTGATTGGGACTGGTTAGGCATGGCAGGAGACTTGAACGGTGAATGGAAGCATTGATGACTTCGTAATGCGGCCCCTTAACCCTTCTCCCTGGGTTGCCAGTCCCAGGTGCTTGTGACTTGGTACTGTCTTCCATTGTAACGCTGTGGAGCCGGCATCATTGATTGGTGAATCCATGAAATGCTATATAATTCATCTCTCTTTTACTTTTGCCTGCTTAACCTATCTTTTGTACTAGAGCACATTTTTGAATGACTCATTGTGATTGTGAATGAGTCAGTGAAATAAAAAATGTTAAGAATGTGTCATAATATGTTATACACACTCTACACACTCTACATATATATACAAAACATAACCTAATATTTAAAACATATATATATATATATATATATATATATAATACACTTACTTTAATTTTTAATAAGTATTCTTGATTGTAACTTGCATTTTTTCATATACAAATTTTAATTCATCACTTAATCACAATTATCTTAATAAGGAAGAGCGAGACCCTCTAACACAGGTACGTTAATACTTAAAAGAGAGTCTCAAACATATAAACTGTAAATTAGATTAAGTTTACTGAAATAAAAAAAGTAGCAAGTAGCTAGATCTGGAGAAATTGTTAATTTCTTGGCAGAAGGTTGCACTTCTGTGTCAGTACTCTGGTTTGATCTGAGGGATCACAAGTACAAGTCAGATTATAATCCATTTCTGATAAATTGAAGTTATGATAACCTCATATTTATTATATTCACTAATTATAAATATACTCACTATAAACTAATAACTAGCTTTTGAAGCGCTCATAGTGAAGTTTGCTTAGCTATTCTGAACAGATCAGCAAAGTTAAGCAACGTCCGCCACGGTCATGAGTTGGATGGATGACCGCTGGTGACATTACTACTGAGCTCTACTGTGCTTCGGAGGACACATTTAGTCGTCGGTCCCGGTTGTTGTCTTAGGATGACAGTCGTTATAGCATGGTGGTAAGGCATTTTGTGAATGCCCACCTGGCTAGCTACCACATTCAAGTAGAAAATCTGTTGCCTAGCATCTAACGGTGTGTTCCAGCAGCTGTCCTTGAGAGCCAGTAATTCTAGGTTAGCGTGAACAACATCTTTGACCACATCACCACTTACCATCAGGTGAGATAGTGGTCAAAAAAAACAAAAAATTAATGCTTATCAATGTCACAGTAGAAAACTACACTAAGATAAATAAAAACAGTAGCTCAAACCAAAAACTATTAAAATTGCTCCATCACAATTAAGAAGTATCACCATCAAACACGAAATATATGAACGAGTTATTTATCTTCTCTCTGAGTTGAATCCACCATTAAGAGTGAATGGAGAGATGAAGGAATAGGGGTTATATGTCATGATGGCTTATTGGTTAGAGCATACCCTGACTATAGGGCTGGATGGTGTGGCTTCAATTTTTCTAATAGAAATAAATGTTCATGAACCAATCATCTGTTTATTGGTTTTATTTTACAGACTGTATTTGAGATGGAATTTCATCAAGAAGATTGAAGGCTTGGACACACTAAGTACTTTAGTGGAACTGGAACTATATGATAACCAGATCACAATTATTGAAAACTTGGATTGCTTGGTCAATTTAGAGTAAGTACCCAGTATATTAAACCAAAGTCACTTAGTAGTACACATAGTATTTTATGATGTAAAGTGCTGAAACAAGCAGGGGGCTACCTGTTGTTATTCGATCTTTCTATAAAAAATATTGAATCCACTGACATAGATGGTGAGACATCAAAATATGTAAACTATATTTTATTATGCTTGTCAAATTGGCTATACTATTTATATATCTGCTGCTGAATAAATGGACAAAACAGTGCTACCCATCTAAAATAACTTTCTTAGTAGGAATCCTACTTGTTAAATCCTATAAACCTGAGAATTTTTGTGAAAAAAAAAGGGTTGATGCAGTTAAAGATGTTGTCTAGGCTTACCTAGAATTATTGGCTCTGAAGGACAGCTATCAAAATACATGGTTAGGTGCTTGGCTACAGATTTTCTATTGAGAGTTGTAATAGGCCGCAGGTGAATTCGCGCCCAATTCACACTTTAGAGTATATGTTACATGGTTAGGCATCAAGTACGAGCAAATATCAAATCAGTTCCTATAATTTTTATAGCTTTTGTCAGATCATATTAAGGTGAAAACTCACAACTTTGTAGATAAATTCAAAATTCAAACAGTATTTATAGTTTTAGGTTTTGTAACCTTTCTTTATTATCATGGTTTTCATGTGTTTAATACAACTCGCATTGTATAACTGACCTGTGCGTTCTCCATCGCTGTGGGTTCTCGACATGTCGTGATTGGTCTATAGTAACTGTGACCCTGTGGGTGAGTCACAAGTTAAAGTGAAGGGAAACCAAGGCGGAGTCGCATTTCTGGTATTTTTTTCCTCAGGCAAATGTTTTACCTGTTACTTACTGCTATATACTTAAACTGCTACTATAAATTATTTAGTGTAATATTTTGTTTATGTTGCAAAACCCCGGAGGGGTGGAGGGTACCGGAAAACATTTTTTTTAAATAATAATAATAATTAAAAAAAAATGTTTATACCTACATACACTGAAAGGACTTTAGTTAGATATGGTATATGTTAGTACATATTATGTATTGTGGTTAGGGGGAGAGAGGGCGGAATATTCCCCACTGAAGGGAGGATTACAGAAACCAAGATTTTTAATACTAATGAAATTTCTCAAAATTAGCTTCTTCTTAACTTCATATCTTAGCTTTTCATTCTTAGCTTCAATTGTTCTTCTTCATGAAAATAATTAATCACAAATCACAAGCACGAAAACGTCAACAAAAAAAGGTTAGGCATAAGACACACATGTCTTATTAGAAGTGAAGTAATTCTATGACAGCTCCGGCGCTGTGGGTACGCAGCGCTTAGTCTTCTCGCTACCTCGTCACAGCGTACTCGCTACGCCTTCGCAGCTTCGGCTTAGGGACGCCTTCGGCGCCCAGGCTCCGCCGCACCTCCTCCGCGCCTCCGGCTTATAAAAATCACTCTAGGGGTAGGGCAGACAAGACAGCTTGGTGGGTGCTCCGATTCGGTTCTGTCACAACATACGACCTAATCTAAGCCACCTGAATAATTCGCGGTATTTTGAATCTTTTGGAAAACATTTTGGCTATGCCATGTACTTAGTAAAAGTGCAAAATACACAAATAATCAAGGTTCAAACTAAACCTTTAATAATTTATTTCTCAAAAACGATTGATTTATCTACTCGGAATCGCGCACGAAGGGTTCCGTACCATTAGCTTTACAACATTAGACTTAATATTTTAACCTTTTTTTGTTATAACGTGCGCGAGTCCGACTCGCACTTGTCGAACTTTTTGTATTTGTTGTTATAGCGCAACAGAAATACATCATCTGTGAAAATTTCAACTGTCTAGCTATCACCGTTCTTGAGATGCAGCCTGGTGATGGACGGACGGACAGCGAAGTCTCATTAATAGGGTCCCGTTTTTGCCCTTTGGGTACGGAACCCTAAAAAGAGTACTAGTGTCACCAACCTTAATATATTACTAATATTCCATCTTGAACACCTCATCCCATTGTCGCCATACTAGTCTCAGGGTACTCTTCGTCAACCATTAGTACAGTCCACCTTTTGTATTTACATATTATACTACATCTCTATACAATAGTATAACATGTTTTTGGATGTGCATAAGACACACATGTAACAGTGAAGCGCTCGTAGCGAAGTTTGCTTAGCCATTCTGAATCGATCAGCAAAGTTAAGCAAAGTCCGCCGCGGTCAGGAGTTGGATGGGTGACCGCTGGTGACATTACTACTGAGCGCTTCCGTGCTTCGGAGGGCACGTTAAGCCGTCGGTCCCGGTAGTTGTCTTAGGATGGCAGTCGTTACAGCATGGTGGTAGGGCACTTTGCGAATGCCCGCCTGGCTAGCTACCACCCTCAAGTTGAAAATCTGTCGCCAAGCACCTAACGGTGTGTTCCGGCAGCTGTCCTTGAGAGCCAGTAATTTCTAGGTTAGCCTGTACAACATCTTCGACCACATCATCACTTACCATCAAGTGAGATAGTGGTCAAAGGCTAACCTATCAGGCATAAAAAAAAAAAAACAGCATCTCTTTGCAAGTATCTTATAGTGAATGCTACAACAAAACTGCTTTTAATGTTGTTTCTTAAAATGTAGTCTGTTTCTTTTCAGAATTTTAGATCTTTCATTCAACAGAATTAAGGAGATCAGAGGATTGGATAATTTATTAAAATTAAGAAAGCTTTTCCTGAGTTCAAACAAAATATCAGAAATCAAAAATGTGGACCATTTTCCGAACTTAGATCTCTTGGAGTTAGGCGACAACAGAATCAGGGTAAGGCTTGTATGATTTAAATGTAACATATCTAAACTTTTAATATATAAAAATCTTGTATCACAGTGTTTGTAACAATATTCCTCTGAATTGGCTTAACCGATTCCTATAAAATTTTGTGTGTATTTTCAGCAGGTCTGAGAATAGGCTGTTAAATTTATTTTTTGATTTTTTTGGACAACTATTTTTTTATGATTTTGCAAGCATACATTTTCAACCTTTTACAACCAATACCTATACCTATTTATCCATAAGTATATCTATTATATCATACCCATTTTTAATAGTGGCATTTGTACTTTATTGTTTTTCTACAGTTTGTACAAAAAAAATTTTTCCACTGTCATAATTTGTGACAGAGAAAGTTATTAGTTATGATAATAAAAGTACAAAAAATTAAAAATTAATGTTTAGTGTATTGCTAATTTTATAGGCCGTCATCATTCACAGTGCTCCATTCTAGGGCAATAGCCTTAGCAGAATACTGCAGCATCCTTTAGGAATACTCATACCTTTCGTATCCCATTTCTGGACTACCAAGGTGTCTTGCGGTAATGGCATAATATGACCATACATATACTTCGACATTTTAGTTAGACATGGTTCCACTGCCGTGCCCTTTCTTATCATTTTCAGTCTCATTGTGAAGCAAATTCTTATTTTACACTAATTAATTTACAGGAAATCAAAAATCTCAGTGGTCTGAAGACCCTGAAGCAACTGTACCTCGGCAAGAACAAAATCACTAAAATCCAGAACCTTGAAGATCTTAACACCTTAGAAATCCTTGTCCTCCAAAGCAACAGGCTAACCAAGATTGAGAACCTGGAAGCTCTGACAGAGTTGGAGCAACTGTATTTATCAGAAAATGGCATATCCACCATTGAAAATCTTGACAATCAAGTGAAACTGCAGACTTTGGACTTGGCCATGAACAGAATCTCTGTCATTGAGAATTTGAGGCATATGAGCAATTTGGAAGAGCTATGGGTATGTTAACTTTTGATTTTAAACTGTCAACATCATATTCCTATCCTCCCCACACTAATGTGGGGTTAATACAAGACGTTTTCCCTGTGATTATGGAAAGAACATCATAAAAAAATATTTTACGAGGGCATTGGCGTAACAGGTTTTTGTTTCGGTTTTATGGGTGACCGCGCGCCTGTTTGAAGCTAATCCTTTTTGGTAAAGCCCTCCTTGGTAGTATACTCGCTACTTCTGAATGGCGTAAAAATCGGCGCCCATTTCATAAGGATTTTTTAAATCGTAATGTTTGAACTGGTATAATTAATATAAGACTTTTGCCAATAACAAATCGTTATGCAGAAACTTTTTATTTAGAGGTGATTTTATGACACAAGTTGAAGTGTTTGCCACTTCAAACGCGCGGGATTTTGTTATAAAGCGCACACCGCGACGTTAATGATTTAAAAAATATCTTGAATTTTTATGCTGGCTTAGACTGCAGAATTTTGTCAAATTTGGTCAACTTGAGCACATTTATTTTAGATATTGATTAAGACGGGTTATTCATGAGAAATAAACATTTACCTGTTGCCGATAACGATCGCATTGTTTAAGGAAGTAGCGCTGTGTTTAAGTTAATACTGATCGAACCACACTGCAGATCCTGATAAAGACTTCCTTGTAATGCCAAAACAATTACATCGGCAACACGTACTTTTGTAGATGCCTCATACCCATCGCCACCCACGTCTTTTGAAAAATAAAATCACCCGGCAGTGTGTTCTGACAGCAGTCCTTGAGAGCCAGTAAAACTACAGGCTCATGTAACACAGTTGCCTTAACAACTGTATATCTCAGGGTGACAGGCGCAGTGGAGTTCTTCACTTGTGGTGAAATGCATTTGTAATAGTCAGAAGTTACCGCTTAACATCAGGGCCTCGTGCACGTCACATTCTCATAAAAATAACCTCAATCACTACTACGGGCATTAATAAATGGCCTGGCGTCGCAAACTGGCAGTAACTATCCAACTTTAATAAAAAAAATACGTTGGTAATTGCTTCATAAATAATGGCTACTTTTCTTTTCAGTTAAACGACAATCAAGTGTCGGACTGGTCGTCCATAGAATATCTACAGAACAACAAGAAGATCGCTACTATCTACTTGGAGCGAAACCCCCTCGCGTCTGATCCTGCATATAGACGAAAACTCAAGTTGACATTGCCATCGCTCACCCAGATCGACGCCACCCTTTGTAGATAAGAGATTTGATATTACATAGATAGTCATGTAGATAGATACTATAGGAATATTGGTAATAGTAGCCGTAATTTGGTAAAAAAATGCTGCAAAGTTGGCAAGAGATGCCATTATATTGGTAAAAGTTGCCGTAATATTGGTAAAAGCTACCCTAATATTGGTAAAAGTTGCCGTAATATTGGTAAAAGTTGCTGTAATATTGGTAAAAGTTGCCGTAATATTGGTAAAAGCTTCCCTAATATTGGTAAAAGTTGCCGTAATATTGGTAAAAGTTGCTGTAATATTGGTAAAAGTTCCCGTAATATAAGTAAAAGTTACTAAAGTATTGGTATAGGTTGCTATAATAGTATTTTTTATTTTAAAGGTACTTTTGGTACGTTAAGAATTTGATTCGGTAGCGTGTGTGTGAGATTTTACAAAGCATAGTTTGTTTTGTAGACAGGTTTTGGTTAAGTTAGTATAAAATTGGTTTAAGTGATCGTTACATTAGAATTGATTGGAAACAAACCATAGTATTGATAAAAAACGAGTTCTATATCGGAAGTATGTTTATCGGACGTAATAAGTTTTTTTAATAGTATTTTAAAAACCTGAAGTATATGTATCTTATGGTGCCTTGTGTATTGAAACAAAATTGTTTTCAAATACCAATTTTTTGCAGTAATATATTGTGTCATACATTTTGTACAACATTGTAAATCAAATATACTTAATATTAAGATTGTGTAACTGAAAAATATTTTAGTTTCTAATTGCTTAGTTTCTGTAGTTTTAGTTAATAATCATTTTTTTATTAATGTTTTAATGTGATATGATAAGTGGTGAGACAGACAAGTCGCCTACATCATGGTAAACGAAGTAAGGGCCCGAGCACATTTCCCCAGCGCGCCGTGAAGTAAATACACGGTGCGATACCGCGGCGCTGGCATCGCCACGCGCGTAAATTACGCACATGTTCACGGCACGCCCACTATGAGATTAAAGTGCGCGTCCGGTGTGGTGCCGTATATCTTCGTGAAAAAATCCGAGGTGTCTGCGCGCCGTGTAGGTGTATTTGGGCTCTAACAGACATACACACTCACAAACTTAAGTATTTATAATACTATAGCTGTGCCCCGCAGTTTCATAATTAGACAATCAAAAAAAATGAAGCGCTCGTAACGAAGTTTGCTTAGCTGATCTTAACCGATCAGCAAAGTTAAGCAACGTCCGCCGCGGTCATGAGTTGGATGGGTGACCGCTAGTGACATTAATGCTGAGCGTGCACGTGCTTCGGAGGGCACTTTAAGCCGTAAGTCCCGGTTGTTGTCTTAAAATGGTAGTTGTTCACGCCGAAGGTTGCTGTTGAGATCTTCATTAAAAATCTCCTTTTGTGCTTTCAGACTTTATTTGTAGACAGTTTAATAGTACATGGTAGTTTTAGAATCAATAATTATTGCGGTAAGTTTAGCATCTTCTTAGGTTCGTTGAGAGAATAATGGCGGCGCAGTCGCAGCCGCTGAGGACCCCTCCCGCATACCGCATTCCGCTGCCACCTTCGTACTAGTTAAGCTGGTTACGTTCTGAACAGTAGTCATTTTGTTACTTGAAGCTGGTAGGCCAGGCGGGCATTTGCAAAATTTCTACAATTATGCACCCATGAAGTCTATTAGCGTGATTGATGTCCGTAAAAAACATTATTTTGCGATAAATTCACGCCTGGGATTCCGCTTTCTGTGGCCAATGTGGAAAGAAGTCTAGTGCGTAAATTCGGAAGTCGTGGGTTTCATACACGCCTGAAGCTATTTGTCGGATGTATAATATTTTTATAGCAGTATTGTTGTAGTGTCATTTTCAATAATTAGCGTTAATTGTAGCTTTCTACTCTATCCTTTGGAAATAAATTATTTATAATTATTATAGATAATTACTATATAGCATTAGGTAATTACATAAAAACTGAGGCCTTCATACTCGAATAAAGAAACAAATTGAAGTGTGCTTACTTGCGCAGTTTGTAAGTCAAAAATGTATTTTATTGTAGTTAAATTATTTACATTGAAATCTCTTGAAATAAAAGTAACTATTGAAAAGGATTCGAAAATGTAATGAGATTTCTTATTTGTTAGTTGGCATTTATGTATCTGTTACCTTCATATTATTTATTTTTATTATTGTAGCACCGCAATTGATTATTATTATTATTATGTAGTATTAAATATCTAAATTATTTTTGATATAAGTTATACTTAGTTGACATATTGAGCTGTAATGCCACTCCACATCAATGTCAAAAACCTGTTATTAACTTAATAAAAACAAGTTGAACCAAAATAGAATTTTAAATTGACACACCTCTGCATACTAATAAGTAATAACTCACTCCTAAGATTACAAAGTTACAATACGAGGTAGGCCCTCACTAGGTGGACTGACGATATCGTAAAAGTCGCAGGTAGCCAAAGTTTACAAGCGGCTAGTAACCCTTCTTTGTAGCGTTCTATGGAAGAGGCCTTTGTTCAACAGTGGACGTCTACCGGCTGATGATGATAACGTAGATAAGTTTCGTCATTTGTTAAAATAAAATATCACTGTTGTATACAATGTCATTTTAATTAGTTGTTAATATTTGACATATTGATACTTTAAGATTTTATTTGTATTGGTTAAATAGCCCACAGACATGAGTGGGCATGCCAAGTCTACAAAAGTTGGCTGCTGACGTCACATAAGCTTGACTAAATGCTAGTGCAGTTGAATCGTAGATACTATTGAATAAAATAGTTGAATCGTAGATACTATTGAATACAACAGTTGAATCGTAGATACTATTGAATACAACGGTTGAATCGTAGATATTATTCAATACAACAGTAGAATCGTATATACTATTGAATACAACAGTTGAATCATTGCTACTATTGAATAAAGCTGTTGAATCGTTGATACTATTGAATACAACAGTTGAATTGTAGATACTATTGAATACAATAGTAAAATCTTAGATACTATATACAAAAGTTGAATCGTAGATACTATTGAATACAACAATTGAATTGTAGATACTATTAAATACAACAATTGAATCTTAGATACTATTGAATACAACAGTTGAACTGTAGATACTATCAGTACTAATATTATAAATGTGAAAGTAACTCTGTCTGTCTGTCTGTTACGCTTTCACGTCAAAACTACTGGACCGATTTAAATTAAATTTGGTATGGAGATAGTTTGAGACCCGGGAAAAAAACATAGGATAGTTTTTATCCGACTGCGCAAAAAGAGGTTAATGTTTTTGCGCGATAACCGATATACGCGCGGGCGGAGCCGCGCCCGGGAAGCTAGTTGAATATAATAGTTGAACCGTAGATAATATTGTACTCACTTACAGTGGCTCTTTACGCGACCAGTCTTGCACTTGCCCCCGTCAAATCTAGAGCAATATTGGAAAAAAAACTGGTGTAAACCATATACGAATCTAGAAAGGGTTTACTTCCATTTTGTTACTCTACCTTGTATAAATACACAAGCTAACATGGAAGTTTATTTTAATCGTGACTCTATCCATATACACTCAAAGGCAAGCGTTGTACTATTCTCCAATTTCAGAGTAAGGCTTATCACAGGGCCCTGCGCAATCCATACCTACCTGTTGGTAATTTTCTTCGTCATAATATAAAATGTTACTATAACAGTGGCACTGTCCGCAGGCAGTCTCGGACACACGCCCGTGTTGCCCCCCTACCCTGAGCAAGGCTGCTCACGGGGACTTACGTCATCAAGGCCACCCTCAGCACGGAAGAGTTGATTTCGATCTGTAAAGCCATGACCGCTGGACGCAGAAGATTCTTACGCTTTTGTACGGAAACGTTTTATGTACTCTCACTGGACGCTTTACTCCAGAACGACGTGAACGTGATGCTACTTATGGTGAACTACAGATGGAAAGGGAAACCAAGTGAATGTTGTAGAACTAAACTGTACCCTTTATTGTATTTTGAAAGGGTACAGACTGGAAAAACTATTCTTAGGTGGTGCTGGCGAAATACTTGGTACAGATCGTTTGAGAGTTCTTAGTTAAATTGAGATAACTTTTTGCGGTAGGTATATCAAGTTTTTTTCAAAAAATACCTAATAATGTTATTGCGTAGTACCTAGTTGAATGTAATATATGGTGTAGTAATCTTAATAATGTCTTTCTTTTATGTTATAAAGTGAGGAGACGAACAAGTCGTCCGTCTGATGGTAAGCGTCACGCCTGTCCATTACAGACAGCACTGCCATCGTTTCTCCGAGACATTAGTTCTTATGTCTCGTTTGCCTAGTAATTTACTTGAGCCCTTTGACGCCTAAACACAGTGGTATATGCACACTACTGCTTCGGGGCAGGACACTGCGGTGGCATCCACAGAAACGGACTAAAGGCATCAATTCAGGTTAAGCGTCTACGACGCTCTTATGTGATCAATTCAAAATTGTTATATTGACGATTTTTACATTCTACTGCCTACTACTATGTTGAAGAGACGTACCCTGGTAAATATTTTTAGTACAACTTAATTTAAGTAAACACTCTTCAATACTTAGTTAACGTATTTCGTATATTAGTGGTAAATTGTAGACCATTTTTGTTACGATTTTTTTATACTTAATTAGTTAGGAACTTCAAATTTAGGCAATAATAAGTGTCATAAATACTTTGCGAGTATTAAAACCAACAAATACTACATAGTGCTGATTTAGACTATATTGTCGTTTGGTCACATTTAAATTTGATCGAAATCGGTCAAGCCGTTTTTGAGTTACACTCCAATAACTGAAAAGTATTTTCCTATATTGATGATTAATACGAGTAATAATTGCCAATGAATTACAATCGATCCCGTAAGTAGCAAGGGACACTAAAAAAGCTTCATTTTTTTTTTACCGAAAACTGTGGAACTGTCTTTAAAACTCAAAAGTGTCAAGTGTCTCAATAACTTGTCGAAGTCGGTACCATGCGCATAATCAGTACTATAATATTATAAATGCGAAAGTAACTCTGTCTGTCTGTCTGTTACGCTTTCACGCCAAAACTACTGAACCGATTTGAATGAAATTTGGTATGGAGATAGTTATAGATAGAGACCCGGGAAAAAACATAGGATAGTTTTTATCTGACTGCGCAAAAAGAGGTTAATGTTTTCGCGCGATAACCGACATAAGCGCGGGCGGAGCCGCGCCCAGAAAGCTAGTATTGTAATAATAGGTACTTTTGAACGGTACCGACTTAAACAAGTTATTTCACAGTTTTGAGTGTTGAAGTTGGTTACATTTTTCGGTAAAAAATATGCTGGTTTTACTATGGCAATAGTTCGACTACACATCAGTACTTCAGTACTAATATTATAAATGCGAAAGTAACTTTGTCTGTCTGTCTGTCTGTTACGCTTTCACGCCAAAACTACTGGACCGATTTCAATGAAATTTGGTATGGAAATATTTTGAGACCCGGGAAAAAACAAAGGATAGTTTTTATCCAACTGAGCAAAAAGAGGTTAATGTTTTTGCGCGATAACCGACATACGCGCGGGCGGAGCCGCGCCCGGAAAGCTAGTACACAATGAATGCTCAACATACAGTAACTATTATCTCACTTTCACGTATCACATGTTAAAGACGACCCAAATGTATTCTGAACTTGACCTTGGTTCACATTCACTGTGGTCACAGAATAAATAATAGCAGGTATTACGAGATTGCGCTGACAGAAGCTATAATACATACCTAGGTATTTACTCATTTACATACCAAACCCAACCGAGTTATATTGTAACTTGTTTAATATGATATGGAAATTAGGTGGCCTTATCAACTGGTAATATATACTGAAGTGAAAAATGTTCATGTTTGTCTGTTTGTATTTTATTTATAGGTATTTAAATATTTATCTATTTTTTTATTATTTGTTTATCGCAATATGTGAGATTCGGAGCACATTTTATACGATACCTAATATATATTTTTGGATGCGTTTATTAACAAAATACTAGTTACATACTTTAAACAACACTTTTTTATTTTTTGTAAGTACATGAATTTGAAATGTTGTTCCCGCCCGCTGGGGGAGCAGCCGGAGTCGGCTAAAGGCGCCCATATCGTCTAAAACCCCACGGTGTTACAGGTTCCAGTGTCTCCAGCTACTGCAATAAAAGCATTTAGACAACCTACAAGTCATTGCATACTTACAGGCAGTCCAAATGCTTTTATTCATTCATTTGGTTGAGGGTAGGTTTAATCGCAGTTGGCTTCGCCAATTTTATTCTAACCTTACCTTGACTGATGACTTTACTTACCTTACCTTGAATGATTACTTGACTTGATCTGATGGTACCTAATTGATGATGTGGTCGAAGTTTCCAGACTAACCTAGAATTACTGGCCTTGGGTATCTGCCGGAATACACCGTAGTTGTTTGGTAATAGATTTTCTACTTGATGGGTAGTATTATAGGATGGTAGATAGCCAGGCGGAGATTGCTGAGTGCTGTATAAGTAAGAGTAACTACTGTCATCTTAAGTTAACGGCAAGTTAATCATAATCTTAAGTTAATCTTATGTCTAATAAATATCTTAATGCTAAAAGGAAATAATTATAAATAAGTCACCTAAAGGTGAGTTAACAGCATAATTTGCTAAAATGTTTATAAGAGAGTTATATTCATACAATTATATTGTGTCTAATTCTCTTATATATTCCTAATCAATAAATAGGTACATAATAGTATGCACATATTATAATACGGACACATCCTGTCCACAGCATATTGTATGCAGTCATTGTAGATAATCGAGAAAAGAACACTAGATTAACAAAACAAACCGGCTGCCGTACTCCGAACGACCGACCGCGGGCGCCGCGCCGCCGGCACAGTGTGGGCACAGTCTCGCCGGCATTCAAACGACAGATACGTACAATGAAGTCTTTCATACAATATTCTCCTGATACGGACTTTCCAATACAAAACTTGCCTTACGGCGTGTTCACATCAGCTCAGAATGTAAGTAAACTTAGCCTTCTTCACTCTGGCCATAAGTCCTTCTTATCAATTTGTTTTGTTGTACTATTTGACCGAGAAATAAGTAAGTCAATGCACTACTCATGTTTTAACTTTCGTGTCGTAATATTTATGCAGGTAGGTAAGTTTACGGAATTTTAAGTTTTATTTATTAATGTCTGTATGCCAAATAATATTCTTTGTACCTAGATTCACAGACTAATAAATCATTGTATTTTTAGCTGATTTGGTATGTAGGTATTTTTATTTTAACCTAGCCTTTGACCACTATCTCATATGATGGTAAGTGATAATGTGGTCGAAGATGTTGTTCAGGCTATTAGAATTACTGCTAACAACGACTGCTGCCTGACCACACCGTTAGGTGCTTGGCGAGATTTTCTACTTGAGGGTGGTAGGTAGCTTGCCAGACGAGCATTCGCTCAATGCCCTACCACCATGCAAAAAAAGGTAATTGTGGTGTGCACACCGTGGGGTGCCGGGATAAAATTGCAACCATCTATCGTCCTGTGAGAGTCGTAAGACGGGGCAAAAAACATAACTTGGGCAGCTTCGTCTTCTGCTTATATCATAGTTATTTCATACCCTTTCAGTGTTGGAACTCGGTTCCGTTTTTATTATGTTTTTGCCAATACAATGCCAATATATTTTTCCAGTAGGTAACCCTTTATTGAAACAAAACAATTTGAAAAGATACTAGAATATTAATATTTAAATTATTTAATTAATAATTTAGTTTTTTACAGGATCAAAAACACATTGGTGTTGCAATCGGAGATCTTATCTTGGATTTGAACGTGATATCTCATTTATTCAACGGTGCTCTTCAGAATGTGTTTAAGGTAACAAAACCTTGATAATACTTATTATATGTAAACTTGAGTAGGAATGACCTACTTCTCTGGTCGACTCTGAAGAGGTACTTACAGAAAACTACCATAGACCATAGTTCAACTAGCATTGCAGTTCCGCCTGTTGAATTGTTAATCTAGACGTCTTCAACACTGCTTTTCGCCTCAACCGATTTCAAATTAATGCGATTGAGAGATTTTAAAATTTTCAAACGAATTTGTTAAGGATATAATTGGTGCCAATTTGGCGAAAAATAGATTTGAAAATACGTTATCGTTAACAAGGAGTTCCAAACAATAATTTGAAAACGCATTGCATAGTTCTTCACCTAATAATTAAGCAGTTGTGACAAACCTTTATCACGCATTAATTGTCAAAATTATCTCTACATCATCACAATCATCATCGTCAGCCGGAAGATGTCCACTGCTGAACAAAAGCGTCCACCACAGAACGCTACAAAGAACGGCTATTAGCCGCTTGTAACCATTGGCTACCCGCGACTTTCATGTCTTCAATCCACCTAGTGGGGTGGCCTAACAACTCTACGTCTACCGGTGTAATGTGGTAACTTCTCGAGAACCTTTCTTTCCAATCGGTTAACAGTTCGTCGAGACCGTCTTGAAGACCAAAGTCTTCATGTGTGTCCCCGTACATATTATATATTTTTTTTGAATCCAAACTATGATCCTATGAAGAGTACACTTTCAAAGTGACCAACATCAGGGAATTCCCGTCTCAATCTAATGATTCCGAGCGAGGAGCCTAGTGCAATGTCACGTCATTCAATTGTCTGGTGATTTGAATCTCGGGTGACACTAATTGAAATGGGCACGCGTGACACATATCAGCCCAGCGACTAAAAAAAAGGGTAGGTACTTGTCTGAAAACATCGCATTAGCTGTCACAATTTTTTTGACAGCTATAAGTTTTTCGGTCGGTAAACCTTAAGTCGTTTTCAATCAATATTATTATTAACCGACTTCAAAAAAGAGAAGATTCTCAATTCGACTGTTTTTAGTGTGAGTTACCTCATATCTTTTTACAGTGTGTACCAATTTAGATTGTTTTTTTTTACATTCGAAAGCTGGTGTTGTCATGTGGTCCCATTTAAATATGAGTGAGATCTGACGAGTAGTATTTGAGTTATCCCTAATGCTAATGTAAAAAAATTAGATTACATATTTGAAAACATATTTCACTCATATATTTTAAAAGGCATAACTTGTTTTCTATAGTCGATATTATATAGTCAAAGTGAAATTTAACATTTTCTGGCCCATAATGTAATAAAATCGTATAAATATATGTTTTCCAGCCCTACAAGCAGACGGCTATGTAAAATAGTTGTTTACAGCCAGCTCGGGTACCAGTTATGGAAATTATGTTGTTTTGTATTGCGCAACGTTTTGCAATACATATTTACTCCGATGTTAGACAGATACTGAAATAACTAACTTATTAATTATTATACACAGCCGGAAGTCGTCCATCAACTCCGTTGAATAATACCTTGTCTTGGGGATTGCGGTTAGCCAAAGTAATAAAAAATATTAAAAAAAAAATTACAGGCTTAAGAGGTCCTCCGCTTATTCCGTCAAAAAAAAATAGATACACAAAAAAAAAACATTTTAAATGTTTGTTAGGACTAGTAGAAGTCAACCCTAAGAGGTTGTTAGCATTTTACCAATAACACTGAAAATGTACTAATTAGCTATACCATTTGGTCAACTACTAAAAGTTCTTTGTAAGATGTACCCAATATCATTTCCGACCCGGGGTCCCAGGCCCTCGAGACTCAAAAGCGGCACCGAGACGCAGTAGTCGCGGTCCGGAGCATGGAACTGTGCCCGGCAAAATTGGCTTGCCCTGTATTACATGACGAAACCATTAAGTTGTATACGTTTGAAGCTTAAAACACATTACATATTAAATTTCGTCACATGTGACGAAATGTACTGCGCCCGTCACTCGGGACATACATTTGTTAAGAGTCATGTGCCTGTAATTTTACAGCCCTATCAATGACTGCTGCCGGAGTATACTATTAGGTGCTAGGTGACAGATTTTCTACTTGAGGGTGGTAGCTAGCCGGGCGAGCATTCGCAAAATGCCCTTCCACAACGCGGTGAAGCTCAAGCCGGCGGCGGTGGGTAACGAACCATGAACCAGCAGCACGGCAGTCCATAGCTGTTACCGCTCAGCCTACATTGCTTTGAAATTTAATTCGAAATGTATTATACGTGTTAGTCGGTTTTCATAAGAAAAATATTGCAGTATTTTCTTTATACATTAATGTTGCAGGAGGAGACATTGAACTCTTTTATGGGATTGACAAAAGACTTGTGGCTCGAGGCGAGGAAAACTATTCAGAATCTCTTGGACGAGAGTAATACAACATTGCAAAATGATAGTGCTCTCAGACAAAGGTAAATTACGATTGGATTTTTAGGGCCATCCTTTAAAAATCATTTTAAAATGTGTTAATTTCTATATTATTAGAGCCATGCTCATTTTCAGGGATCTGTACCCAAAGCGAAACGCAGAGTATTGTTTAAACCACTGTCTGTCCATTACAAACCTATAACATTATATGTACTTTGTTGAAACAAAAACAAATAATAGTTGATTAGAAAACATGTTCAGAAAATCACAGTGGAGGGCAGGCATAGAGTTGGTTTTATGTTAAAATTTTATTTTCTTTTAAGTTTTTGTCCATGTGGAGTCCTAATAGACCAAGCCCAACTGACACTTGGCTGGTTTTAATTTTATTTTACTTTCGACTGTTGCAGAGCATTCGTCAAACAAAACGAAGCGCAAATGCACGTGCCAGCTACCATCGGTGATTACACAGACTTCTACTCATCCATCCACCACGCTACCAACGTCGGCATCATGTTTAGAGGGAAAGCGAACGCTCTCTTTGAGAACTGGTGAGTTATTATAGGAATTAGCGAAAAAGTGGTCCTTCGAGCCGGATTTTTTTAAATGTGCAGAGGAGTATACGTACATTATGTACATTATGTAGGCGAACTTCTTTCTTTTTACTGACTAAGAACAAAAAGAAGTTTTATGTTTGTCTGTACGTATTCAGAGTTCCATACACAAAGGGTAATAATGGGACATGTTCATGGATAAATTATATTATCCATGTTAATATAATTTAACATCATCAAGTTTTATTTTTACCAAAATATATAATTTTCGTGATTTCTGAAAAAAAAAACAAGTAAATGTACTTAGAAGGAAATGTATTCTTTCAGGAAATACATTCCAGTCGGTTACCACGGGAGGTCCAGCAGTATCGTGATATCAGGCACGCCGATCACCAGACCTCTGGGACAGACGTTGCCTGTTGAAGGTAAGAACGTTTCATTATTACAATGGAGTGAGAGAAAAGGCGCTACGCTGTCTTGCGATGGATCGATAAGGACAGTATATACATATATACATCCTTTGGTCTCATGCTTATCAAGACACAAATAACATTTTTAAAGATGCTACAGTGCCTACAGACGGAAAATACAAGTTACACGTTAATAAAAAGCCTACTACCGTATGGGTTATTATATATAGTCTCAAACTATTTCCATACCAACTTTTATCCAAATCGGTCCAGTAATTATTAAGTTTATTCGTTGCAAAATACAAGTCTTTCCTCGTTATAATATTAGTATAGATGACAACAATTGTTCGAACACCTTTGCTAAGCCACCGCTTGTCACATAACATGTAAAGTTATGTTAGTATTATTATTTATGTTCTGTGGTTATGTAAGTAAATATAGTGATAGTTTTAAAATAGACTTATGTCATAGAACATATAACTTATGTTACACATTGTAAAAAGAGTAAAAATACATACAAACATAACGGCCTCGAGTTTCACGGTTCTTCTCGCACTATAGCTCTGTCTATACCCTCTTTGCTGAACACGGAAGTAGAATCTTTAAAGGTTACTAATAGATCGGTCGAATCAGACTCACTAAATGTACTTCTAATCAATAGATCCATGACAACATTTTCAAAATACTTTTTTCTAGCGCCAAAACTTTAGATTTGTTAATTTGAATTAAGATTCTTTAAGTTACGGTATAAAATTCGTACCTCCTCCTATCGAATATGACCATTTTCTGCAAAATCATGTCAGTCGATATCTTTAACGCGTTCCTTGATTTTGAAATCAAAGGAACTGTCACCACTTTAACTTTCAGTTACAAGAAAATAAACGATTAAGTCCACCAAGTACAACAGAATAATTGCAGAAATGTTTGATTCCTTTGTTCGGTCCCGATTGTTGTCTTGGGATGGCAGCCAGCTACCACCCTCAATTAGAAAAATCTGTCGCCAAGCACCTAACGGTGTGTTCCGGCAGCAGTCCTTGAGAGCCAGTGAAATTACAGGCACATGAGACCTTACAACTATGTCTCAAAATGACGGGCGCAATGCAATTCGTGACTTGTGACGATATGCATCTGTTATAGGCAAAGGTTAGTCCGCTTAACATCAGGTGGGCCTCGAACTTGTACTGTCACAATAGCATAAAAAAAATACAAAAATTTACATGAAAATATTCAAAATAAGTTAACATTGAAATCAATGCGACTTTATGACGAGTTGGCATTCTGCAAAATTAGCTTTATGAGAAGTTGGCATTGTGCGAAGTTGGCGTTTGGCGAATTGTTGTCTTCTGCGAAGTTGGCATTTTTTGCTGATACATAACTCTCATTTGAGCGTTGTATAGCTGATAGATTAGCCTTTGACCACTATCTCACCTGATGGTAAGTGATGATGTGGTCGTAGATGTAGTTCAAGCTAACCCTGACAATGTTTTCATCAAATGGTCAGTTACCGTACAGTCTAATATATTTTTTTTCTTTAAATGCGTTTTATCATCTATATGATAAAATGTATCGTAATTTTTTGACATAAAAATTGTGACTTTCCAGGTGCTCCTCCTCACTTTGGCCCCAGTCGCACGATGGACTTTGAGCTGGAGATGGCTTGTTTTGTCGGAGGGCCTCCAACTAAGCTCGGTGAAAGAGTGACGGCGCAGCAGGCCGGGGACAGGATCTTTGGGTTCGTGCTTATGAACGACTGGAGTGGTAAGTCTCGGTAACGGCGGCTCAGAGGAATTATTGCATTTCGCTGTTGCGTCATTTCTGTGTCATTGCTTCAAATATAAAATAAACATACTATATAATCTATACGTAATATACACTATTATATACTTTATGGCACCAATTCGTGAGCACAATCAATAATAAAATAAAAAAATAAGTAACGGCTGGGTATACGTACACTGTACACAAAATATTTGGAGAAACAATTTCGTAAACACTTCTGTTATACAGGTGAATACAGTGTATTTTTTTATATTTATTGCTGATACGTATAAGCCTATAACCACAATCTAATTTGATGGTTAGTGATGATCTCGTAGGCTTAACATTCATTAATGATGTCTTAGGTTTTCGCGATAATAACACTTAGTAATTAAACAACTTTAAACGGTTTAAATCGCGTATATTCATCATTATTTTTGTCCCGACGTTTCAAACACTTTGCAGCGATCGTGGTCACGTGGTGACAGTCACCCCGTGATCACGATCACAATAATGATAAATATACGCGATTTAAACCGTTTAAAGTTGTTTTTATAAAATTCATTAATGTATTACTGACTCCCAACGACAGCTGCCGGTTGAGTGCTAGGCGATATATTTTCTTCTCGAGTGTGGTACCTGAAAGTGCCTTATACGGACCATCCTGAGACAATAACAGGGTTCGATGGCTTAAACTCTCTATAGGCGTCACAATTTGCTGGCCAACCGACAGACGACGCCGACAAATTGTCTTGTTGGCCGACCTAATTATTAATACCCTCCAACTTTTTCGGTTGTTTGAGACGAACATCCAACTTCACACGACATACAATTTCTTATGGTGTCTATAGTATGTTGGACCACCCATGCATATCACACTTACAGAAACCAACGGAATCGACGCAAAGATAGTGTCTTTTTTTTATAATTATTTGATGAGTTTTAAAAGAATGCTATCCGAGTGGCAATGGGTGCTACGTTATCTATCGTAAAGGGTAGTCAAAATACTTCTTGACATAATATCTGACACTGCAGATACTCTGCCACGAAACAGTAGTGTGCAAGCTAAATATTTAGGTATGTAGGGTTCTGTAGCAAGTGTAATAACTGAGATATCGCTACTTGGTAAACAATACAATGGAAAAGACTTGCTGCTTTCCATGAGACGGGAGATTCATTCGTCTTCTTACTTTATAACATATCAAAAAAGGAGGGACAGTGGTCAAAGGCTACAAAGATATATCAAATTTATAAAAAAAAACACAATAATAATTGTGTCCCCAACATTAGTTATTTGTCTCTTTATATAAAGGTACTTGCACTATTTAACTAATTTTGAAATTTTTAGCTGCATTTGCAGTCTTTTCCTTCTTCGTCTACGTCTTTTTTTTAATAGCGTTGGAAGCATGCCAGCGTATAAGGCACAGATCCGTCCATTCCCGTTCTCTGTATAAAGAATCTAATTGGTGTGTCTATTGTTCAGGCTAAGCTAGAATTGCTGGCTCTCAAGGAGAGCTGCCGGAACACACCGTTAAGTGCTTGGTGACAGATTTTCTACTTGACGGTGATAGCTAGCCAGACGGGCATTAGCAAAATGCTCTACCACCAGGAAGCATTCTACAGTAGTAATTTCACTAGTGGTAATATTTCTGAACTAAGCTGATCGGTTAAAACGGCTCAGCTAACTTCGCTTCGAGCGTTTCAATCAATAATGATCAACTTCTGAGAGATAAGATCTTATAACACTATTACAAAAATTCCAAACCTCATGAACTCATAGAGGAGATGGAGTAAGAACTTCAAAACCCCGTAATCACTTTACCCTTACTTTCAGCTCGCGATATCCAAAAATGGGAGTACGTCCCCCTCGGACCGTTCACAGCTAAGAACCTGGGCACCAGCATCTCTCCCTGGGTGGTGACGGCCGAAGCTCTGAGGCCGTATGCAGTCGACAACTACCCACAAGACCCACCACCCTTCCCGTACCTACAGCATGACGATCAATTCAACTTTGATGTCAAACTGGAGGTGGATCTCAAACGTAAGTTCATTCTCCTATGTATTATAAGAAAAAAAACGAATCAAATCCTCTATAAAGGTTTCTGAAACAGCTCGCTTATTGCCAACATTAAAACATCATGTGCCACAGTACCCATATTATCATCCAAACGAGTGTTATAATGTTGTACTAAATTTAATAATGCATCAAAATTAAATGTCTCGCGCGGGACAGGCTCAGTCCCGCTTTTCGTAGATAAATCAACACGCAGTATGCTCAAGAAGCGTGGGTGGGTGGCACAGACAAGTGTGTATCCTGTAAAGAGCTCTTCATCTTTATTTAAGAGAAAAAGGATACTTTAATTTTCACAGAATCGATTGAATCTTCGATCGTTGAATATTCACAGAAATATCATGAATAAGTAATTCTTATAAATAATTATTTTCTTACCGTAAGTTGCAATTTGTAACACTCACTCTACATGCTATTATTTGGAACGCCATATTTTTCTAATGAATGAAACTTTTTTGATTTTGATTACTTTTTTTTCATTACGAAGACGAATAAGACTCAACTATTTAACGATAGGGTAAATCTGTTTTTGAAATGAAATTCTTGTGAGTTTTACACATATTTAAATATTATAAATTAAACCGTCAAAAACACTCACGTCTGGGATCGAATACGTCGACCCGGGTTTCGAGCAGGTCAGATGCTCATCATCAGGACGAGTGCGGCGAGGGTAAATCTGATTTAAAATATTATATTTTAATTGAAATACAATTTCTATGGCTATTTTTGCTATCTATTGTCACGTAAACGTAATTTTAATTCAAACAAAGACATAAATATTTGAAAACTTCTGATTATATACGTTTTTTTACTATGTCCCGCTTTTGACGAAAAAATCCCGCTGTTTTCACTCCAAAATCCCGACTTGGCAAAAAAAACTGACAACGCTGATGGAGGGATTGATGCTATAGTACCTAGTTATTGCGGCATACGCATGAGTAAATGCACAGAATAAACAGGGCCGAAGGGATACCTCCTCAGTCATTCCAATAAATAAGCGACTCTAGCTACGAATCAATAAAGTGCACTGCAGCTCACAAATCGTTCCGTCATTCCCATCCCAAGTGATTGGTTGGGGTTAATAGGGTTCAGGGCTATATCCTCTGCCCCACGTTTCTAGCGCTGCCTGTTTTGACTGGCAGGTCTTATGTATCGTTTCAGTGGAGGTCGGGAGTATCTAGTGTGCAACAAGGTGGCCTAGACCCGGCCGCCGCGCAGGTTAGTTAGCCAGGGCGATCAGACCGCATCAGGTGGAACCCCCGTCTACACGGGGGAAGCCCAGTGGCCCGATCAGCGACATAAGCCACAGCGGCCGGCGGCCCCGCACCTGTTGCTGTCCCACTCTCTTCTATGGCGAAGTCCCGCTCCGGTTATGTATCAGCCGAATCGTCCACTGCTGAACACAGCCTCCCCTATTAAGAAAGTATTTGCCATAATCCCCATGCTTAGCAGGCGGCTTGGGGATCGCAGTGTAAGATGACAGTTCTTTAGAAGGCGCTGCTGCCCACCTCCCAGTGCTTTTCCCTAAGTCGCCTATTACAACACCCATACGGGATGATATGGGGAGGTGCAATTCTAACCCGGCATCCCACGGGGTACCGGTTCTGTTGACTCCTTCGTAATTATATTCCTTGAATATGACTCCATCTTTCTGCGTCCTTATTCGTCGGGTGGTCTTGCGTGTAACGGGGCAATGCCCCGCGGGTGTTCCTGCCGCGACTTGTCAGCTCTGTTGAACATATCCGTAGTCAGCTTTTTGATAAAGGTTTCTAGGTTTTCTTGTTGGAGGTCTCTTGCAATGGTTGCGTTGCGCACATAGCGGGGCGCGTTGACTTACGACTATCATTCATAGTGACAAGTTTTCTTGAGCTTTTAAATGCTTGCGGTTTGTAGTGGATGCGTAGGCGTAACATGGACGTGCCGCGTATGTGAGGCGGGGTCTAATACACATATATTTTGTATATCGTTTTTATTCTTAGCGGTTGCTTGGACCTAAGCAGTGGTGCAAGCGCTGCTCGCGCGCCTTAAGAAGCGCGTATTTTACATATTAACAAGTATATTTTTATTTTCAGCGGAAAGTTCTTCAATGTCTTCAACGATCTCCCGTTCTAACTATCGTCACATGTACTGGACAGTGAAGCAGCAGTTAGCGCAACAGACGATCTCCGGCTGCAACCTCAACCCGGGAGACTTGCTCGGCTCCGGGACCATAAGCGGAGAGGTATGTGCTGTATCCTCACTGCATCACTACTCTACCCTATAAATGCAGCTATAGGCCGCAATAGGAAGCGGTGGTACACACCTAGACGGCGCCTCAATAAAAATGATGTGAATATTTTTGCATAGTTCTTTGAAAAGCTCGTAGCGGAGTTAACCTAGTCGTTCGTTACTAGACAACTGTTTGTTATACCGTGGGAGTGGGGAGTTTTCTGAATGCCCGCATGTTTAGCTACAACCCTTAAGTAGAAAATCTGTCGCCAAGCACATAGCGATATGTCCATGCCGGAAACACTGTTAGGTACTTGGAACCCTTAACTTCCAGCAGCGGTCCTTGAGAGCCAGAAAGAAAAAATATACTTTATCTTCGTCCACGTCATCAGGTGAAATAGTGGTCAAATGCTAGCCTATTGCAAAAATAAAAATATTAAAATTATACGGTTGCGTCATCGTTAACAATTTAAAGCTAATTGTAAGAGTCTTGTTTGTAGTACACTGTAAGTTGAATAGGACAGATGCATTTCGTTCGAACGAATTGCACTGCCCCCGTCACACTGAGACAAAGTTGTTAAGTCTCATGTGCCTGTATTTTTTTCCGTACTGCTGTCGGAACACACTCTTAGATACTTGGCGACATATTTTCTACTTAAGGGTGGTCGCTAGTCAGGCGAGCATTCGCAAAATGCCCTTCCGCCATGCGGTGATGCTCAAGCTGGCAGTGGGGATCAAACCATGGACCCGGCAGTCCACAGCTATTACCGCTCCGCCATCTATTTCGCTAATATTCGTTCTCGCCAGCAAAGAGCTACTAATTTAGCTAATGCACAGCCTAACCGTTCTGGGTTTCTTTCCAGTTACCGGATTCCTTCGGAAGCATGTTAGAACTATCATGGAAAGGCACGAAGCCCCTCCGTCTGAAGTCAGGTGAAGAGAGGAAGTTCCTCCAAGATGGAGATACGGTCACTCTTCGCGGCTACTGTCTCAATGATGACGGAGTCAGGATTGGCTTCGGCAAGTGTGAAGGGAAGTTATTGCCAGCTGTGCCGCTGTAAAACATACTATTATCATGTCCTTAGGTTTTATAAATATATTTTGTTTTGAGTATAATTATGAATTTTATTTTAATATCCTACAAATAAATATGTAAATAAATGTAATTTAAGCTCAAAAATAGCAGGAACCATTATATGATCTTTTCTAAGCTCCAAATCAATTACTTAACCAATCCACTTGTATTTGGAAGGTTGTGCGAGTTTTGCTAATTGTGAACTTGATGAATCAGACATCAAAGCGGGTACTGCGCTGTACGAGAGTTACACTTATTTTATTGAAACAGCTCTGAAAGAACTGATAAGACATTAAAAGAGACTGATAAGATGATAAACGAGATTAAAAGGTGATGATCTTATGTATCTTTTAAAGTTTTCAACACCCTTTGAATATGTATTTAAGCCTAATCCTTACTGTGTAAATTAGTTGAACGCAAAAACTTATACCTAAATAATGTACCTATATGGTTATTTGCGGTTACCATTTTATTATTTATAGTACTTAAGTTATATGACTATGCTGTTAAAACTACTACTAGCCTAATGATCGCCAACAAATTGATTTCATCTCCCATCTAACATCTGTTTAAAATCGTTATGACATTGGTCACTAACTCGCCAATCAGAGAAGTTACAACACTTATTACTTCCGACTGTGTTACTGCGTCCACTATTAGTGCTTTGTAGATCGGTAATTTATTCGTTTATCAAACACGTATGTAGTACATACGTTTATTACATAGGTTGGTACCTACTTTATTCGTCTAATAGGTAATGACGACGTCCAAAACTTGTACTCAATAAGTTGCTAAATACTTTATTCGCCTTTCATAGCAATAACGTCGTTTGTAGTTTTTTTAAACCTTTGATCACTATTTCACCTGAAGGTAAATGAAGCGGTATGAGAACTAGCTTTCAATGACAGTTGCCGGAATAAAATTAGTTCTTAGGCGAAACATTTCATAATTGGGGTGGTAGTGAGCCAGTTTAATAATGAGTATAAGTACTACCAACAAGTACTTATTATAGGTACTCTGTGACTACCAACAAGAACATTCCCAAGGAGAGATGGCGGCTGATCATAAAACCGATGCTAAAACTTTAATTAATATGTTCTTGTATCTTTATACCACCTTTGCTTTCCTAAAGAGAGCATATTGTATTGAAAATGATGGTTGTAGTTAGGTAGGCATTCGAAAAATACTTGGTACCTAGGGTATTTTTTACAAGCGTGAGCTCGACTTTCATGCTACGTGAAAGTCAAGCTCATGCCATAGTCTATGGTAAATATAATTACATAAAAAATTTAATATAACCATAGACACAAAATGTGGTCAAAATTATCGTAAATAACGTTATTGCACCAAGTGGAACAGGATCAGGTATGTTCTATGGCAAAAGTACAATACACACGAACGTAATTTAAAAAAAAATATGAACTCTAATGTGACAGTAATAAACTTATGTTAATGTCACTGTCAATGTCAATCACAGCACGTAAAACATCGCACAATTATTTGTCAATAAATTGTCATTCATTCTGTGGCATTTTTCACCAAAACTGAAAACAGGAGGGCAAGCGTTAGTTTTTATATAGTTTCCGGAATATATCGCGTTTTTTGTTTCGATGCGGTATTTAATCGTCGCTCGTAAGTTTTTATTCGTCTTAATAACAATTTCTCACAGTAAATCGGATATAAGAAAAGAACGCACATACCGTTAGCATTAGCACACGGAGGCGCGTGGTCGCTACTATCACAATGGAAAATTCAGACCACAGAAATAATAAAAACGTGTCACTGAGCTTGATAGCTGAGTACGGTGGCTCTGAAAGCGATTCTGATACTGAATCTCGAAACACAGGAAATGACGATTCGGACGCGACGGAACTAAGTGATATGGTATTGAAGAATAATATTATCAACGCGTGCGCTCACGGGCCTCTGACTCGGACTCAAGAAGAAGACGATGATGATTACGAGCTGGCCCCGGCTGGGCACATGATAATAGACCCTCAAAGCGGAGATATAGGATATGAAGTGGCTGGTTACAGGGAGGACAACAGCGACTCTGATTCAAGCTCCAGTGGCAGTGACAGTGAAGTGGATTCAGTGAAAGAAATTGAGGAGATTTCCAGCGGGTGAGTGATTTCATTTGAATCAATGAAAATATTTGTCATCAACAGTTTATCTGAAGATAGATCTGACCTGCAAAGTGATTCTAAAGTTTTACTCAGATTCAGATGGACTCCAAAGGATTTTGTATGAGTATCATTATGCATCTGATTATAAACTAATTTCGATGCAAATTACAATTACTATGCTGAGGGTCCAGACAGTATTCTGTTTACACACTGAGTTCATGTTAAAAGTATGGTTGTAGGTACCTTAAGTACCTACCTATCTTTTAGTGCTTGTTCCATTGCAGAACCCTGTGCCTATATTTTTTGTAAGTTCTCAGTATTATTGAATACTGCTTTTATATTACTTCAACTTAAGCATTAATGATGCTTGCTTCATCATTTGGTGTAATAAAAATATTTCAAGGCTAACTACTCATCCCATGCAATAGTAGGTTGAAGCAATCTATGTTTTATATCAACATTGGTTTTCATTGCATGTATGGCTCCACATTTCATCTATACATAAGGCACACACTACTGTGATAGTATCACACAGTTCTAATAACATGCACACATAAAATGTTATGTGATTTCTCAAATTACTTAATATTTTTATATATTAGCATTGATTGGACACACAGCAGATGTATTTAAATATATTCTTGCATTGTACCCATGAGTATAAATATAACCATTTTTTTATAGAAGCTCACATATTCCATAATATGCAGGTTTATGGTTTTCCATTAAACTGCGCGATGAGAGATGAGTTGATTTGTGTCAAATTGTTTTTATCATTAGTAAATATAAAACAATGTTATGAAATAAAGAATGACACATAAGTGATTCCCAAAAACAAAAGATTAACATAAATTCAGTTTCATCAATGACCTTGACATGATGACTTGACTATTATGCAAATTTTACACATGGCCTCCTTTATTTTGTACAGATTATTTAGCCATGAGTGTCATGACATGATAAAATGGTGGTGATGTATTTGGTGTTATTATGAAAATGGGAAAGTTCCAAAAACATAACATGTTTTTTTTATATATGACTAGCAGTGTCAACAGATGTTGTCAACCATAACTTTTTCAATTGTACCTCCACCTTCTAGATCCAAATGTGAATGTGAAACTAAACAGTTG
The DNA here is from genome assembly GCA_963854805.1 of Plagodis dolabraria. NCBI lineage: Eukaryota > Metazoa > Arthropoda > Insecta > Lepidoptera > Geometridae > Plagodis > Plagodis dolabraria. The sequence continues at coordinate 24,757,454 of OY978457.1, read as the reverse complement.
AGGGACCGGCTCAAACACAAACTCAATACATACTTACATCAAAATATTATTGCTTAAATTTAAATAATTTAGCACAAAATCAATTTCTATGTCAATCTCCGCATCTCTTCTTTTATTTGCTGCACATTTTTTTTGCAATCTTATGATGTAGTTTTGTTTTCAACCAAACTAAATCATCAAGTCCCTGCTAACTTTTGTTTTTTCCTCCTTCAGAGTTTCTCTTCTTTTGCCTGATAAAATTTTGTATGTATCAATACCTCAATTCACACTTTACCAAACAACATGTTGGGAATATGACTGCCTCATTGTTGTAATATTTAGTCACAAAAAATTAGAACAAAGTGCAGTGTTCCAAAGTGTATTATCTACACTACTAATGTAAATTTTGGCCATCATTATTATTTAGCAGTGAGTGTATCAGCCAGCAAGTGAGTCAGTTCATCACTGTGCACAATAATGACTCCCAAACCAATAACTTCAAACAAAATTTAAACCGGTCAGGGAGAAATCTAGTAAATAAATATTAAGTGAGTCTAAGCTGGTTGCTAATAATTATGAATATATAAATTTTCTGCAGAAATTGTAATGTTTTTGTCAGACAGGTAAATTGTTGATATTTGGTAAATAAACAAGTTATATTGATAGTAACATTGAGTCTCTCAGTTATTGTTATCAATAATGAGGTGATTAATCATACCTAAGTTCCTTAGCTCGCCAGCCGCCCCTCATCCTTATGATTTATACAATTGATAATTGCACCAACTTGCAAATGACCTTCTAGGGTTCATCTCTCTCTGACTTTGCCTTACTATGTATTATGTTATAATAAAGAAATATAAGAAGAAATGTCATTATATGTGATTGAAACAATTATTAAATAAAATTTACAATTGATTTAAAAAAAACACTCAATAAAAGAAGTATTAATAAAATATTATGTGACACAGTTTTACCAATCCTGCTGATCTTGAACCAATCCACCTAAAAAGATATTAAGCACTAAATTTCTAAACTTCAATTATTTTATTTGAAGCAGTGATGGCTCAGTGGCATTGGCTATGGACTGCCGCGCAGCAGGTCTATGGTTCGAATCCCGCCGCGGGCTTGAGCTTCACCGCATGGTGGAAGGGCTTTTTGCGAATGCCCACCTGGCTAGCGACCACCCTCAAGTTGAAAATCTGTCGCCAAGCACCTAACGGTGTGTTCCGACAGCAGTCCTTGAGAGCCAGTGAAATTACAGGCACATGAGACTTAACAACTATGTCTCAAGGAGACGGGCGCAGTGCAATTCGTCACTTGAACGATGAACTGCATCTGTTATAGGCAGAGGTAACCGCTTAACATCAGGTGGACCTCGAGCTTGTTCCGTCACAATAACATTAAAAAAAAAAAAAAAAATTATCTTTTCAGAGATGAAGAGACTAGCAATTTCAAACAACCTGAACCAAGAGCTCCTAAGGTGACTGGTGAACTCGGCATAGAGGATCTGCCGCCTATACAGGATCTGGCCATTAGTTTACCAGCCCAGGAGACTAGCAAAATAGGCACTGTATCCAGTATAGTTGAACAATTAGGTAAGTTTGTGCTAATATATCAAATAGAAGAAAAAGCCTTTGACCACAATGTCACCAGATAGTAAGACATGATGTGGTAGAAAATAGTAAATAGGTCTTAAACATGGATATCAGTGGATATTGCCTAAGAGTGTGACATGCATGCTGTCAAACTGACCCTATTTATAAGGACGGCTGCTATGCACTCTGTTTTTTTTATATTTCTGATAGGTTAGCCTGTGACCATTATCCACCTGATAGTGATGATGTGGTTGAAGATGTTCGGGCTAACCTATAATTACTGACTCAAGGACAGCTGCCGGAACACACTGTTAGGTGCTTGGTGACAAATTTTCTACTTGAGGGTGGCAGCTCACCAGGCGAGCATTCGCTAAATGCCCTACCACCATGCTATAATGACTGCCATCATAAGACCGTGCCCTCAGAAGTACAGCAGAGATCAGTACTAACATCACCGCTCACCCATGCAACTCCTGACCGCGGCGGACGTTGCTTAACTTTTCTAATCGGTTAAGAATAGCTAAACAAATTTCCAAAATCATAAATTTACAAATTGGAGTACAAAATATTTTGTCCCGGGTGCAACATTTTGTACTCCAATTTGTTAATTTATGATTTTCGCTTAGTACACGGTAGTGCTTGTAATCATAATATTTAGAAAAAAAAATTCCAATATGCCTGATTGGTCATTGGAAGTCTGCAAATAACGACGATCACAACAAACCTTAAAATGAGATTTTTTACATCAGTGTCAGCAAATAAGGTGGAAAAAATTTATGACACTAGAACGTGGAAATTACTCTGTGTATTATTAGTGATGGCATATCACACACACAGATTTATTTATTAATAACAATAGCTAACTTACAGTATTACACCAAAGTGCTATTTTAGATTTATAAACTTGAGCCTTAAACATATTTGCGATGGTCCGTATTGAGTCAAAAAACACATCCACATCCTGGATCTGCGTGGTAGCATTAAGAAGAGCCAAGGCGCGTCGTGTTGGCGCATTCCTGGCATAGCTCGTTCTTGAGACAGGACAAATAAACAAATTATAGCCAAGTATCTGTGCTGTGAGCTTAACCTAGAATCAAGGAGGGCTGTACCAATGAGACCAAAATATTTTAAAGACAAACATAAATATTGCAATCTCTAATACAAATGTTTATGAAAGTTTTGCTTGCGTGAATGTCTGCTAATTAGGACATCGCCTCTTATTAAATCTGTCAAAGGTCACATAATGAACATTTTTGCTGTCAATGTGACATTATATAAAATGTGGTCCCTCTACCATAGGCACTAAAAATTAAGATGAGTCATTATTTATGATATATTTTTAAATAACTTAGCAAAAAAGTAAATTCCAATGGATAAGGTGACTCACTAAATATGCTGCATTAGTGGAAACTCACGTCTAGTATGGAAATTCAAAATTTTAACAGTTTTATCGCATATGTAACTATGTTTGGTAAACATTTTACATAATCATAGTATTGGCAAGTTTAAAATAATATTGCTAATACTATCTTGAAAAAGGTTATTTATACACCAATGTACATGATTCTATAAGTTATCCCTTAAACAGCCCAAAGCCTAAAATATTAAAATTTATATTTATTCTTAACAGAATATAATCTTCTCACGGCTTTTGATGTGTTCAAGTACAATAGTTGAAATAACTAGCAAAAAAATGATTAAATTTAAAAAAAATATTTTTCCTGCAACAGACGGTCACCCTGTCCCATATTTCAATTAGTTTTTGCAAAGAATCTCATTTAAAGTTATTGAAATAGGAAGTTTAAGATATGCTTTGCAAACTTAGCCATTCATCTAACAGTATATATGCTTATATCTAAAATAAGATTCTTGAATTTGCTTATGTTGAGTTGATCAGGTGCCCTTGACAACTGCACAGAGTTTTTTGCGACCTTGGTTGTTTATTCTCTCACAATCAATACTACCTGACCTTTCCCTGTGCCTATTGATTACTTCCTTCGTTTTTTGCTTTTTTTATAAACAGTCTTTTGTTTTTGCTAAAAGGGGGAACTAAGTAAAATTTTGCAAATGGTTGATTTTTGTTTGGGTGGAAAAAGATGTCTCTTTTGTTAACAGCCCATAACATTTACAATATTACTTATAGAATACACTTAATATTGAATTTGTATTCCACAGCTTTTTAAATAGCCTATTTAAATAAATAGCTTTACTTTCTTATACAGTGCTGAAATAACAAAGCAGTCCAAATGATTTTAAGTCCTTCTTTTTATTACTATAAGAGGTGAGATCTTACTGCCAAATTTTATACCTCCACGTCAATTAAGCAGGCTTACAAGCGGTAAAGGAATCGCTCGGCGCTTTGATGACGTCACAACAAATAGTTCACTCTTTTCGCGCGAACTTTGACGTGACATTTAATACGAAGCATTACTGTTCCGACGACAAATCCGTCATGTTTATCCATCTTAATAAAGTTACTTTCTAGCAGTGAATTTAAAGTTGATTTTGATTATTTTACGATAAAAATAGGTTTAATTAATGTGTAAATTACGTACAATGTTTATATATCTATTATTCTTTAAAATAAATGCAGCAAACTAATTTGATGAGAGAAAGTATAAAAGTAACAGAGTTTTTGTGAAGCATACAAAAAAATGTCGTAAAACTGGTAAAACCGTTCCATAACATCGTAGTTCGCAACAGTCCGAGCGGGATAACGCTATATTATAAACATCTTGTATCTCGCTTGCACATCCGTGATACATATTTAATTTGTTCTTTAAGTAGGATCAAACCAATATAATAAGTACGCGATTGTGGGTCGGTGATAGTTCGTGTCTGCGAATGATGATTTTAAGCATGAAAGAAAACGCAACTTTTTTATGATGGTTTCGTAAAAGGTGGGAGTTGGCCCCCTGACAAGTTTCTAGGTTGTTATTGTGCATTTAGTGGCCAGGTCAATTGATGTTGTAATTTTTTTGTATATTTATTATGATTTAAATATACCAGTTACTGTGACCTATAAAGAGGCCTACAACACAGCGGAATTCCTACCTAGTTTAGCAGGTTATTTGTGAGCTTTGTGTCTAGAGTTAGCAAGTTTGTTAGCATAGTTTTTGTCTGTTTATATTATAATCTTCCAATGTTTTGTTATTCTCTCTTGGTGTGAAGACACAATAGTTCCCGTACTTCCATTGCTGATGGCTTGCAAAAGTTCTTTACGTTGTACATACCTGTTTTTTACCCCGTTTTTGGCCATGGTATCTGCCACTGCCGAGACGTGCTATGTCCCTTTTTTATCATTTTTGTAGGGCAGCACTACATTCAGTCATTACTCTAGACCTGTTTACTGGTTTTCTAAGTGCACGTACACTGCCACTGTCCATAGTGAACAGGAGCTTGACTTATTCTCATTTTCTTTACGGCGTCATGTCAAGACCCTCGCAGCTAGCAGTAGGCCCATTGGTTCTGCTTGCGTTACTATTCTGCCCATATACAGTTCTCCATATCGACGACATGTTGCTATAACATTGTTTACCAGGTAGTTGGTCTCCTTAGCTCTCTTGGCGGATATCACTGCAGTGTCTTCATAACACAAAAAAACATTGCACAATTTAATGGTTTTTTTTTAACCGGCTACGCATTGCTGTGTATATTTAGTCTAGTAATACCTTTACTCAATATGTTTAACTCTATAACAATTAATAAAAAAAAAAATTGATTATTTTTCAGTTATAGTCAAAGCAAACCCCGGCACAGCGGCCGTGGACCTCGACACAGTTCTGTTTCTGGACAATGGCGCCAAGGCTCTCGGCAAGGTCTTCGATGTCTTTGGGCCTGTAAGTACAACATATTATATGATCATATATTTAATACAAGGCCGCAACTGCAGAAGTGCTGAAGGTCTAACGAATAACGCCTCGACTTAAAAGCCTACTCACGTCCTACATTGCTTGAATAAGGAGTATAATGAAGTAATTTACTTTCTACATTCTGCACACGATTTGTTCCGGGTGTAATTTAGGTTGTAACGCACTCTCCAGGGAACTATAAAAAGAAGCAGTATATAGTTATACTATATCACTCTCCAGCTCTTTGACTAAAATTCTATAACCTATCTCTGTTCAAAATCACGTTGATCCGTTGCTACTTGAAAGATGGGCTAACCTCCTGAAATACAGTGACATAATGTTCATGTAAACATATATTCTAACAATGTAAACGCCTGCTAAGTACAAAAGTTCGTGTCTCGAATTTTTCCTTTAATTATAGTTGTAATTTTATGTTTGAAGTCGCCAGGTATGTACTGGAAAGACATCCATAAACTCATGCCAATTTCACGGAACAGTATGTAATAACACTGAATTTCCACTAATTATAATAATAATAATGGTTTATTGTACTAGAAAAAAAATAGTTTACAATATAACTTTTCCTGTCATGCGGATAGCTACCCGTATATGGGCTGACAGCATCCTATAACTTCATACATATTTTTCCTAATCACGCGGGCAGTACGCGCGCCTCTAGGAGCATGCTATCAAAATACGCTTGACAGGAAAAGAGACCTAATGCACATATAGCCACTCCCAGATTCCCTGTTTCAGGGTAGCTATTTTTTCTATCCATATCTGTACATAAAACGATACATAATGTCGGTTCGTACATACACAGTAATGAAAAGGAAACAATAATTATCAATATTTTGGTGCACATTATGACTGTAATAATATATTCAACCGTCAAGAATAAGCCGTCCAGTCAAATTACCGAAGTTGTTAGTTGCCAAAAAGGATCTCGAAATTTATTTTAAGCGTTGTATAATCGAACTGTATTTATGTGTTGAAATTTTAACATAAAAAACCCGACTTTAAATTGAAAATATTCTAAAACAAAAAATGTTCTGAATAATAAATAAACCAAACCACCGCATACGGTGTTTTTGCTCATTTTACATCGACAAGTGAAAATGACAACATCAATGTAGTCGGAGCCAATTAAATACGCATTATTATTATTAGGGATAACTCAAACACTAATTACTAGCTTTCCGGGCGCGGCTCCGCCCGCGCGTTTGTCGGTAATCCCGCAAAAACATAAACTCTTTTTACGCAGTTGGATAAAAACTATCCTATGTTTTTTCCCGGGTCTCAAACTATTTCCCTACCAAATTTCATTCAAATCGGTCCAGTAGTTTTGGCGTGAAAGCGTAACAGACAGAGTTACTTTCGCATTTATAATATTACTAGCTTTCCGGGCGCGGCTCCGCCCGCGCGTATGTCGGTTATCGCGCAAAAACATTAACCTCTTTTTGCGCAGTCGGATAAAAACTATCCTATGTTTTTTCCCGGGTCTCAAACTATCTCCATACCAAATTTCATTCAAATCGGTCCAGTAGTATTGGCGTGAAAGCGTAACAGACAGACAGACAGACAGAGTTACTTTCGCATTAATAATATTAGTACTGACTACTGATTATAATTCGTCAGATCTCTCTGATAATCAAATAGGACAACAAGACAAGCGCCAGCTTTATAATATAAAAAAAAAACATCAAAATCGGTACTCCCAATAAAGTTATGAAGTAACACAAAAATAGCAGTCGAATTGAGAACCTCCTCCTTTTTTTAAAGTCGATTAAAAATGACGATTTTATAGTACGGAACCCTCAGCGTGAGTCCAACTCGCACTTGGCCGGTTATATTTTAAAAGTGAAATTCAATGACCTCAATGACTTCTAAGAAAGTGAATTACTAAATAAATATACTCTAACAATATGTAATTCAAAGAACATCGCCCCGTTAATTCAAATAAAGGATAGCCAATGTCAAAACAAACATTAAGCGGCTTACGCGAATACCTAAAAACTCTAGTCAATTTAGAGATTAGTTACTTTCACCAATAATACATTGCCTTAGGTCATGCAATTTGGGCCTGGCGCCAACCTTACTGGCGACGAAAATATTTCAAAACCTAGATCAGTTAGACCAATAAATTATTTAGATAGCTTTGGCTCTCATCCAGAGTATTTTTATTAAAATTTCAGCATAAAACATAATACAGGATTTGAATTGTAAATACAGACATAAACTCGTATACTGAGACTATAATGTATTATACTACTTTAAATCCCATTAAAGCGCGAGAAAGAGATATCATTATCATCGTTATGAGCAGTACCAGAAAGAGATAGAGAGCAAAGAAGATATGTATCATGCTTTGACCAGACCTGTTTTGCCTTTAATCATTTTATTTAATACATATATGAGTTAATCTTCTATTCAGAACATATATAGTGAAATTTGTAGATTAAATCGACTTGACAAATCTTTAACTTTTGTGTGGATCGAACGCAGATCGCAGCTGAGCACCCAATTTGTATCTTAGGCATTGTAATAAACAGTATTTTACTATTTTGCCAAGATCAACTTCTGCATAAAAGCATCAACAGCTTTTTTGACGATTTTCTAATAGCCATTGCAATAGAAAGCAGGGACGTCTTCCTGCTCACGTTCGTGTCTGCGTTACAACAACGCAGAACAGTGTGTTGTTCAATTTTTACAAAATTTGTTTTGTCCCAAGTCGCCTGCTTCTCATAGTACGCTTATACAGTACAAACTTTTGTATAAAAATCCCATAAAACAATAAATAAGAATGTCTGTTGCCCTTCAGGTTTATATATTCAGAACATAATTTTCTAAAGACAGTAATGGCTTATTCATGAGCCGGTTACGTCCTTAGTATTGCATGTTGTTTATTGATCTGGCGAACGTAAGCGAAATTGTAGTAATTTCTGATTTATTTTGGACTGCTTTTATGGTTTATTATTAGATAGCTCAAGTAATTGCTTTGAAGAAGTAGGTAGACATTTTCAGAACTACGTATTCTTCATGTATCGATTTATTTTCTTACCAAGTCCTAAGAAGAGTTTATTTTGTTGAAAGACAGCTACAGTATAGTTTGGGATTGGATTTTGTGGTATAGGATTTCTTCATGAGAGTATCTGCTTTCTCTCATTTAAAAGAGCCTCTTTGTTTTGAACTTATAGGTACATTCCATAAAGCACAAAGCTGTCTTGGGTTCTGGATAAGTGTTCTTGCTCATATAATTACACGATTTTTTTTTCTGTTTCTTTTGACTCCTAAAAACTAAGAAAGCAAATCTTTCAAGACCGCGAGCTGGACTACAGTGAGCAGCAGTAGCCAGAGAGATGGGAAAGAATCATCCCGCTCTAAATAAATATAAATAGTATAGAATTCGAAATGGATATTATATTGCAATAGCTCGAAATTAATGCTTCTTCATTGTTTGCTGAAGTAGATTAGGTTGGTAAAAGGGGTTTCCAGGAACAAAAGTTACATTAAATATTTTACTCGTGTATGAAATAGTATCTTTTATAACTTCTCAGACTGGAGGTATCATAACCTACTTTTATCTATATATAATTTAAGACGTAGTTTTTTCGAGAGTGCAATACAACCTGATACCAATATGTAATTAGCATGAGCATATGAATGTATGCATATCTTCAAAGTTTATTTAAGTACGAGGAATGGAACATGGATAATCTTGAACAAGATAGAATTTAATTTTTATTCGTAACTCAATTAATGAGGGGTGCGTGTTACCCGCTCTTTGTGTGCAGCTTGACTGCCGTCTCCATTGGCTCAAACTATACATTATTGGTTGATCAATTGCAGGTTTATAGGGTGACTATTTGACATTAAGTTGTGATATGCAGTTTTAGCTAAGCTAACTTTCGCAAGCCCTTTATTTTGATCAATCAATTGAGGAGCTGGCGGGCACTGCGACGTGGACAAGTGCCAATTGCGAGTAAGATAGACGTAAGATTGAGCAGGGGAGTGTGAGTCAGTTTTGAATCGCGTTATCTCTACTATGTTTAAACAAACTGCAGCTACACGAAGCGTAGTGCAGCAGGTTTTGTTAATTTCCTCATTATACTATATTCTAAGAGGAGCAAATTAACTTAGGGCCAATTTCACCAAACTCAGGTATAGGTCAGCTATACGAGGATAACTTTATTCTCTGTAACCAACAAAAAATAATAGACCGTTGTCACCATATACGTGAAATAATAATACAGCATTTTATATTTGCCATGGTATGAATTAAGATATCAGGCTGATGATGCCTGCAAAAGAATAAAACTTTTTGTAGAAAAATCGCTCGTAGTTCCTTATACTAAAAACAAATATGGCCACCACTGATAATCCATACGTACTATTTCTATCCCCACGCTGCTGTCTCATGTCATACAATTCCAAATTATTTTTTCCACAACATTAATCCAACAAATTTAATTTGACATTCTGTGATAACAAAGGCCTATTACATTTTAAAGGCTTATAGTATAAAGTTATCCCCAGATTAAATAAAACTTAAATAAATGAAATTGGGCCCAAATAGAGCAAAACACGCACAATGCAGCAAAGTCCAATGTTGTTTAGTTTTTAATAGGAAATATATGATCTAGAGTGAATGAATGTAACTTTTGTAAAGGTGAAAGAGCCGCACTACGCCGTTCGGTTCAACTCGCACCAGCATGTGGTAGAGCGCGGCGTGTCGGTGGGGGCTGACGTGTTCGTAGCGCCGCTCAGTCCGCACACTACGTTTGTCTTCCTGCCTGAACTTATGAAGTGAGTCATGTTTACTTGCTCTCTCTACCTGCTAAAGTTATTTTGAAACAGTGCCGGCCATGTAGATATATAGACCACCGCGTTTGAACCAAAAAAATTACTCATCTTGGTATATTTACCAATAGAAAATCTGTCACCAAAAATCTAACAGCGTGTCCGTTCAGGTCTCATTGATGTGCCTTTTTTCAGGTTTCCTTGATTATTTCTTCTCTAGGCCAAGTCTGTTTACTATCTTCGACCAGTAAGATAGTGGTCAGAGGGTCACCGATCAGCTGTATATAAGAAACTAGAATGCCTCATCTAACAAACGACTTACGAAGCGCTGTCGCACACAGTCGCGTGCAACTCGATTGGCCTGTGTCGTTTCAATATTCAATTTCGACATTCAAATACTCATAGGTCATTTTCCATCGTTGCCCGACTGGTATATAACTTGAGGTAGACCATCCGTCCTAAGAAGGTAGCGCTGTGCTCCAGTAGCTGTGCTCGAGGAAGCTGTGTCAGATATTAGTTAATTAAACTTACCTAATAGTTAAGAAACGAAACGTTTGTCATCAAACTGAGATCGGATTCTTACAATTATTTCTTCAATAAGTTAGTCGCTAAGCAGAAATGTGTATATTACAGTCCTAATTGCAAGAATGGCTACCATTGGATTTTAAAAAATACATTGGTAGGCGAACTCTATTCTCTAGTCTCAGGTATACGAAAATCAACTAATTATAACAGCTATCTCAACACTTGTTTATGATACAGAATAAACATATGTTTTAATGATAAACAACAAATCACCTTGATAAAGCCGTTAGGAACTTTCTTTCTTAACATTACAAAACAATGTTAGATATTAAGTGCATAGATTGAAACTAACAAGCTTTTAAACTCTTCACAGAATTAAAGGATCCGACGCGTCATGGAAAGATGACCATGAGCCTCCACCTAACCACATAGAATACTCGGACGACGAAGAGGAACGCCGAGCGAAGAAAGGCAACAAGCAGAAACAAGTAGAAAATGAAGATGGAGAAAATTCAAAGAACGTCCGAAAAGTGCCGGAGAAGCGAAGTCAAAGACCTTCGGAGTCTAGCAGCCGGTTCGGATCGGGCCCGAGTCGTGGCCGCAATCCGTTTGCAGCCGGATCGAGGAGGAACAATCCGAATACATTTCAGAGATTCGCGCGTCCGTTTATGGAAGTGCGGACGCCGCCGCCGCATCCTAACGACAACCAATTCGGAGCGCCCCCTATCTTTCCCATGTTTCCACCATTCAACCCAAACCAGCCGCCACCGTTTATATACCAATACCCTCGAATGCGGGCTTTACTCCCGATAGGCCCACCGATGAGGGCCAGCGTGCCAATGTTCGCCTCTCCCTTCTGTAACATGCCCGGACCTCAACCACAATGGGTCAATAGTGAACCCCCTCCCCCACCAGGCACCTAAATACATTCTTACATCTGTAGGGTAAGGTTTTGTAATAATTTAGCGTATAGTCATAGATTGTAATTGTTTAACAATACTAAAGTGTGGTTATCCAAATATACTTCTACATATTTATGTAATTAAATGATTTAATGGCAAACTTTGTTTTTATTTCAAACTTCGAATAGTTGAAATAGTATTGCTATTTTATAAGACCGCCGATTTTCCAATCATCTAAATGTTACCATAAGAATAGTATACACAACGTATATAAAAGAATGCGTGGGAAAGAAAAGATCATTTGTTTAAATTTAGCCGGATAATATTATATCTGTAGATATTTTTTGTCTTATGATTAAAAATCGTATTTACCTAAATTACAGTGACTAGCCTTTGATCACTACCTGATGGTAAGTGATGATGTGTCAAAGACGTTGTTCAGGCTAACCTAGAATCACTGGCTCTCTAAGACAGCTGCCGAAACACACCGTTATGTGCTTGGCAACAGATTTTCTACTTGAGGTTGGTAGCTAGCCAGGCGCTACGCTAATACCTTCTTTGTGATTCTTATCTCCTGGTACTCCAGGTTTGATTTGGTTTGTTTGTTGCGTATTATGTAAAAAAATTACACCTGTTTTTACCTGTAGTGTTTTTATACCCTACAAAAGTTTCCATGTGCCTAAAATAACGTGGAACTAGTTAGTCCGATCAAATTAGACCATAAAAATAAGAGTAAAGCTACATAAATTCCCACCAAGCTGAAAATCAGTAAGTTAAAAATATGATTAAAAATAAAATTTGAAAGTTCCCCATCTTTCCCATGTATGGAAAAAAATATGCCAGATCAAAGGTAAAAAAAATAGATTATCGCAATTTTCACCAAAACGGTAAGTTTTATTATAAAAATACTTGAAACAAAAGTTGTAGATCCTAAAATTATCTACAAAAATGTATCAATACTTTTTCTCTACGAGCCACCATGTTTGAGATATAACGATTCAAAAAGTTGTAATCGTCACAATATGCATGAGTACGCCACGTATGTATATAGTATCTCTATAGTTGTAATATACATATTTTAAATATTTTTCTATCAGTCATTGTAACTTACACTTATTTAACTTAGCGTGTAGACCACGCTGTAGACGACTTCCTAATTCGGCAGGGAGGCCGCCGGTGTGCACACAGATTTGTCTAGGTGGCTCCGTCCGCTTTACCCTCGGGTAGGTGAAGAGGGTGACTTACCTTCCATAATGGTTACCGACTTCCTGGGTAGAGGCCGCTCGACAGCTCGTCGGCAGCTCGACGCTTCTCCTGTGCTGCAGCCAGCTGTCGGAGCTGGCCGCGCGCCGTAACTGCCGAGCGTTCACTCATTTTCCCTGGTTTTATTCAGATTCGGCTCGCATGGACCACGCTAAGTGTAAGTACACTACCTCATAGGTGGCGTGGAATCGTGTGCATACCATGACGATTACAACTATTTGAAACCTTATATCTTAAAAACGGTGGCTCGTAGAAAAAAACGTATTGAAATTACTTTTGTAGATAATTTTATGTTCTACTATTTTTACTGAAGTATTATTATGATAAAACTTACCGTTTTGGTGAAAATCGCGAAAATCTCATTTTGTTGACTTTTGACCTTGAATTATTTTTGGCATACAGGGGAAAGATGGGGAACTTTAAAATTTTATTTTTAATAATATTTTAAACAATCTTACTGATTTTCAGCTTGGAGGGAACTTATGTAGCTTCGAATGTCTAAATTGGCCGGACTATAGTGATAACAAAATTCAAAACTAGTTTCAATATATTCAAATATTTTAAAATGGAACTAACTAATGGTTTAAATTAGGTATATTATGCGTTCCGTTTGACGTCCGAAGTCCATTATGAGAGAGTACATCGTTTCCTTCCCGTCGCATGGTCCCTAGATGTCGCTACTTCCGCTTCCTTTACGCGCCAGCAGCGCCTCCTATCATTTCCGGTCGCCAAACTAAGATGCGCCAGCAGCGCCTCCTACCATTTCCGGCCGGTAACTAAACTACCTACTCAACACAAGCCGCCATCTTCCACATTGTTGCGTCGTTTTTCGAACCGAGCAGATGGTCGTTACGAAAAACTTTCAATGTTTGTTAAATTTACAAATTTTTTTTTGTCGCTAGTATTAAAAATATTTTTAATTGTCTTTCGAGTTTTAAGTAGAAAGTAAATATAGTTTATTTTGTCTTCCGTTACCTTTAAAATAAGTGATAAATACGTAATCGCGCCTATTGAAAGCTCATGTGAAGTTCTTTTGATTGCTCATCGGAAGAAGTGGGCCACTACGGAGGATTTGGAAGAAAGGTTTGACCTATTGTCACATCAATTGGTGAGTCATTTAATTAATGTTCTAAATGCAAAGTTCGCTGCATCCAGGACGGCAGCACCTTCAAACGTGCAAAAACCATTTTCTAATAACGACAGCATACCACATACTTAGTTTTTGCTGAATAGTTGTTCTCCAATACCCAGTGAACTTTTGTTTCCCAGTGAGTTTTTATGTCCACCTAAGTTAGATGCGGGTAGTATAGTCAATCTTAACGTCGCGGTCAAGGAACCGACTGTACCGAAAGCAAGACAAACACGTGTCGACAAAATTAAGGTTATGCAAAGGCTGGATTTGCCAGATTGGAACGCAGTTCAATACACAGAGGTTCAGAAAAAGTACGTGTCCTCTCCGGCTTTTACCGAACAAAGAGTAAATGAGGGGCTGCGACGTCTGGAAGATCATTTTGCCCCTTTACGTTGGTTCCAAATGGAATGTAATCTAATGCATTTGTCGCGCTATATGCGAGTCACCGTCAACAATTGGTAAGTGTCACTGTCACTTAAATTATGTATCTATTCTTTGCACTATGGCAATACAGTTCAGTGCAGAGTGGTTGAACGAGATTTTTGTTCTGTGTACAGGTAGACAGAAAATGGGCGCGACGGCGGTAAGACGTATGGAGGTACAATGAAGGGTACCTCCTGGAGAACAAGGGTAAGCACGTGGGAGGCCGCTATGCCTCAAGGAAAATAACCAGGAAATATTCTGGTAAGTGCTTATAACTCATTATTCATAGGACCGCGAGGTGTAATAATGGGTAAACCGCATTCACATACGTGTGGAACGGTAGGAAATATACATAGTCCAATCACACGCCATAAAGTAAATTAACATGGTAGTCATTGGACAGGGAGCCCCGAGGCTCACAATGGGTGTGTCCGGAAGCACACAGGCATAGCCATAATGTCACGGGCGACTTGAGTTGGGAAGCGGCCAGGACAAGTAGGGGATGGTGGTGGTCCTCTTGGGGGCTTTGCCCCCAAGTCCGGCAGGTGCCAGGGTTGGGGCTCTGTATACGTCATCCCCAATAATTCGAAGTAGTCCAGGGTCAGAGTTCTGTACACGCAGAGACTCAAGACAAGGTTAATGTGGGCTCTGGTTACCAGATCCCGCAGGACTACGTAAGGCACCAGGGCACTATTACGAGTGCTCAGACCGGAGGCATAGTCGTCCGTGATAGGGTGTCCGGCAGGTGCCAGGGTTGGGGCTCTGTATACGTCATCCCCAATAATTCAAAGTAGTCCAGGGTCAGAGCTCTGTACACGCAGAGACTCAAGACAAGGTTAATGTGGGCTCTCTGGTTACCAGATCCCGCAGGATTACGTAAGGCACCAGGGCACTATTACGAGTGCTCAGACCGGAGGTATAGTCGTCTGTGATGGGGTGTAGAAGGGCACTCCTTCTATGACTCCCCCGCATTTAGCGGGGACAATGGAATCTGGTAATAGCCTCAAGGCTATGTGAGGGTAGCTAGCGATAGCAGATTTCTCAATAGTTGTTATTATTTCATGTATATTATAAAATGTATGCGTTCTTTGTTGCCCAATTTATATCTATACCTACTAGGATTCAGGCATCTTTACGTAAAGGTATAGAAGGCGCGACAGCATTCTTGGCCCAAAATGAAGCCGTAAATTGTGCTTTACAAAATCTGGTAGATTGGTCGGCCTCTGTGGACACTCAGATTATTGCGTCATCTATTTAAGAAAAGTTGAACCAGTTATTTGGTAATGATTCTGATTATAAGACTGTGTCGCACGACATACTGCAGATAATTTGCGGGAAACGAGCCGAAGTATTAGAATTGCGCCATAGGGATATCCTTAAAAGATTAAAGGATAAATATATGCGAGAAGACCTGGGTAAAATACCTCCTTCTTGCGAGTACTTGTTTGAACCTGGCCAGCTAGCAGTTTATTTACAGAAACTGGGTGGAGTGGATAAATTACAAAAATCTCGACTTCTACCCGCACCCGGGTGAAATCTCCAGAACCCTCGACCTCGTCTGCTAACCAAAAGTCGTTTTGAGGTTGGCAAAATAACAATTATAAATACAAACAGGCCCAAAAACAAACATTCTGAGGGATTTAATACCAATAACTCGTGAGCTAAAACAAAGGGGGGAAGACAATATAAAACATAGAGTAGAAGATCGGGAAATAAATGACTCGAAAGAGTTTTCAGGCGGCTGTCTAAGACGTTTTCAAAAAACTTGGGCTCTTTTCAATCCACCCAAATCAATAGGGAAGTTAATAACAGGTCTGAGAATACCATTCAACAAGACACCGCCATTTGTTCTCCCAACTTTAGATGTTTTAACAAAATATCCAACTCCAACATCACATTTCATGTCAACCGAAATTCAAAATTTAATTCAGCTAAAAGTCTTAGAGTCGGCGCCCTTGACACTGTCTTTCATCTCCCTTCTATTCATAATTCCCAAATCCAACGGAAAAAAACGAAAGATTTTAAACCTCAAAGCATTAAATCAGCACATGAAGCCGAGGCATTTCAATCTGTTCCATCATCATCAAGTGCCCAATTTTCTACAACAAGGAGATTGGATGGTAAAACTGGACTTAAGACATGCTTACTTTGACAATACATGATTATCTGCCAGTTAAAGAGCAACACAGGAGGTTTCTCCGGATCAGCTATCAGGGTCGACTGCTACAGATGACGTGTCTTCCGTTTGGCCTAGCAGCAGTGCCGCGGATTTTTGCCACGGTATCGAACTGGACCGCAGAAATACTGTGATTAGTAGTCTATCTAAACGATTATTTGATAGTACATCAAGACAGAAATGCACTCGCAGCTCAAGTAGAAATCGCAATACAGTTTCTGACCAGTTTGAAGTGGTGCGTCAATATGGAAAAATCGGTAACGACACCAACGAGGTCCATCGATTTTCTGGGAGTGGCATGGGACACCAAATTCAATTCGAAGTTCCTACCCTCAGACAAAATACAACGAATTCGTCGGATGTTGCGAGTATGACTCGCGGCTGGCAGAGGGAACCTAAAACAGGCACAACGCCTATTAGGACACCTCAACTTTGCAACCTTCATCACCCCCCGGGGAAGGTTGCATTGCCGCTTACTCTAACGACACTGCAACATACTCAGGAAGTGTCCCAGATCGCAGATTCAGTATCCAGAAGAGGTACGTACAGAACTGAATTGGTGGGCGGAGAATATCAGCCAGAAGTTACCAATTCAGCCCCAAAGAATGCCCACGAACCACGTCATCACCGACGCGTCGGACATTCAATGGGGAGCCCTTGTGAGAACATCAAACAAAATGGCATTGCATTCTGAAGGAAATGTATGCAGTAATAGCCGCTATATCAGCCAAAGCGATGGATATTAAAAATTCAACAACAGTGATTCTTCAGAGCGACAACAGAACAGTCGTGTCCTACATAAAAACGAAGGAGGAACGCGATCACGGCAACTGCTAGATCTGACTCAACAGCTGTTAAACCTGGCGGACCACCTAAACATTATGCTCCGCCCTTACCACCTACCAGGTCTCTTCAACACCGAAGCCGATCACCTCTCACGGAATCGCGCTAACGCCGAGTGGCATCTTACAGACGAAGAAACGTCGAGACTGTTCAGTATGTGGGGCATACCAGACCTACCCCTGTTTGCTTCACAGACGGCACATGTCGTACCAAACTATGTTTCGCTAGACTTGTCAGACTCAAACCCCTACTTTCACGACGCGTTCAGCAGATCCTGGCATTATCGCTTTGCACGGTTGTTCCCGCCGTCCAGCCTAATACCCAGGGTATTGGATCACCTCAACTCACCCTCAGGTCAGTACATCCTGGTGGCACCCAAGTGGAAGAAGCCCTTTTGGAGGCCAGATCTGAAGAATCGTGCCCTGAAACGTACTGTGAAGCTCAAAGATCTGAAGAGGACGCTGGTAGACCACCGGCTCTAGTCTGCAAGTTACACCTAGAAGCCTGGCTCATTTCACGTGGGATGCCCTGACAGATACGTGGACGCAGCAGGAGAAAGAGTTATTGTCAACATGTTGGAGACAGTCTATTTTAAAAACGTATGCCCGATTTAGTGTACCCGAACCAACAAATGTAGCTAGGTCTCTCTTACCGAACAATTCTCGTTCATAAATCGGTTATTGCATCTGTTTGTGAAACTATATCTGATATTAAAATTATTGTATATCTAATAGTAAAACACATACTTAAAGCTATTTCTTTGGCAAAACCTGCGCCTCCTAAATTACCGATTTGGGATGCAAGGATTTTGATTATGTCGTTAAAAAGTACAATATAAATTTGAATAGTTTGTATCAAGTATCCAGACACACTGCAGCTATTTTATTATTATCTGCAGGTCGTAGAGTACATGATCTTACTCTTTTGCTTCTAATTAGCACGGATTCTATTAGGAGTCAGTTTGACCTTTTTATCTGCACCTTTTTTTTTTTTTTTTTTTTTATGCATGATAGGTTAGCCTTTGACCACTATCTCACCTGATGTTAAGTGATGATGTGGTCGAAGATGTTGTACAGGCTAACCTAGAATTACTGGCTCTCAAGGACAGCTGCCGGAACACACCGTTAGGTGCTTGGCGACAGATTTTCAACTTGAGGGTGGTAGCTAGCCAGGCGGGCATTTGCAAAGTGCCCTACCACCATGCAAAAACCTGATAAACGCATCGATGCAGTATATGGTTACGCACTCTAATAAATATGGCACAAGGAACCCGGGGAAATATAATTTATTTATTCTTAGCTACTAGAAGCCCTATAAGGCCAGCTACGGCAGCGATGATTGGTGGTTGGAGAAAGAGGCTTCTGGCTATGGCTGGTGTTCATGCGCCAGCTGGTAGTTGCAGAGCAGCGGTCTCATCTTTAATTGGGTAGAAAATTACCACATAAATGATATCCTAGCTAAAGCTAATTGGCAACACGAATGTAACTTTAGAAAGTTTTATCTGTAACAACTAACAAATCATTAACTCTAATAGAAAAATAACGTCTGAAAAATCTCTGTCTCAGTATTTTCAGCCTGATTCATAATACATAAAGAACAATTCGTTGATTATACCTGGATCTTTAGTTAATGAGAAATTTAGTTTACATTTCGTTCAATCACATTGTTGCGTTTTAATTTAATATTATTACCACCAACAAGCCACCAGAAGATAACAAACAGTCTTTCATAATGGACTTCGGACGTCAAACGGAACGCATAATATAAAAATTTTACCTTCAAATAAAATTTGTATTATGCTTCCAATGACGTCCGAAGTCCCAGTAATGTCTTCCTGGTGCTATGGCATTATGAGCCGAACAATGTCGAAGATGGCGGCTTGTGTTGAGTAGGTAGTTTAGTTACCGGCCGGAAATGGTAGGAGGCGCTGCTGGCGCGTCTTAGTTTGGCGACCGGAAATGATAGGAGGCGCTGCTGGCGCGTAAAGGAAGCGGAAGTAGCGACATCTAGGGACCATGCGACGGGAAGGAAACGATGTACTCTCTCATAATGGACTTCGGACGTCATTGGAAGCATAATACAAATTTTATTTGAAGGTAAATTTTTTATATTATTCAGGAGTAAGATCAAGATACGTATGGTTTATTACGTGTCCGGTGTCACTAAACAGGCACCACAGACGTTTAGTCTAACCCTTTTGACTGTAATTGTCCAAAATGTAATATTTTGCAAATATTTTTTTTCTAATATAATATTTTGTGAACAGACCTCTGTTTACAAAATATTACATTTTGACCATGATACAAAAATATACTGCGATGTTGATATATTATTTTATTATGAAAACGATGACCATCACGGAGTTCGAATTTCAAAATGAAGCTAATTTTCATACCATTAGAATGAGACAAATAGGGCCAAGTGACAACGCGGTCGCCGCCACCGCCCCGGTGTGCCGGCTTGCCTAAAAGATATTAATCACTCCAAACATGAAGATGAAGAGAAACAGAGACGCTGCTGGCAGGGCATTATTTCACCTGAAGTATCCGTACGTAGTCCTCATTCAATTATCGAACAAGCATGAATGCCGATTTCCTGTACCTCCGTCTTGTTGTCGGCGTAGATGATCGGGAATGAGCTTCTTTGATTGATTATTATTGGATTCCAATGCTGGGATTTGCGCGATCTATCCCATAGATGGCTGCAGTAATCCTTACAAGACCGGACTTACCGAAGTGAAGGCTTCGCAACTTTGAAAAATCCAAAATTAAGTTTGGTACAGGTTACCCACATAGGTGGGAATGGTCAGTAGATTGAATTGATATCTTTTTTTCATAATGTAGTACATTAAATGAAAAAATTAACAGTACATATACGAATACAAAAATAATACAATGTAGTACACGTTTAAGATACGTAATCGTAACGGTGTGGATTCTCTAACTTTAAATTTTTTTACAATAAATTGAGACGTGTCAAATAGAATTTTGTATTTTAACGCACACCTTTTTACCTTAATTTCCATACACTACATAAGAAAAAAGACATTGGCAAAGGTTCCAAAAATGCCACTGAAAGATCTCCCGATATTTAAAACTTAGTAAGTATTAGTAATATTTTTCCAACTATCGGAAAGCTAAGGTACTTACTTGGAAAGATAATAAAATATGTAAACAATAGGCATTGATTGGGAATTCATTCTGGAGGTTATCTTATTCCAACATCCGAAATCGTTTCCCTATGTCATATTAGGAGTTAAGTTCCATAGAATAGAATAGAATAGAATAAAATTTATTTACAACACACAAATATACACAAATCAACTAAAACTAATACAAACAAGAAATTATAAAACAGTGTGTGTCACAAACGCGGCCCCAGCTCAGCATAATGACGCTGGTCTTCCGCTGGGACCGAGAGGTGACCTCCCGCACGCACATTTTGACAGCATGCGCACATAAAATGGCATACGTTTCATATTTCTATATATAACTAAACTAAGTATTCATCTCAAAAGTAGGTACATATTATAACACTAGTAACTATTTCTACAATTTTTTTAATAAAACTAAACATTAGAGTGCACTGGTGTCCTGAACCAACAGTTCCTGTCTCTTCTGGTGTGCAAAAATGAACTTTATAATGTTATTTTTAAAACTATACAAACAATGCAGGTTCCTAATCGGCGGCGGTATATTATTCCAACATTTCGATGCAGCGTAACGGAAACTTCCTCTGAACGCGGCCGAGAAATGCCGCTCCGTCTTCAGCTGCATCGAACAAGTTCGGGAACTTTGAGGCCGACGCACAGCCAACCACTTTAACTTGTCGCTGAGATACAACGGCTTGTGGTACTTGATGACTCCGAACAACAGACACGCTAAATGCATCTTGCGACGGTGCATCATTTTCAACCAGAGATTCTTATTGAGAAATGGTGTCACATGCGACCTCCACGGGATGTCAAAACAGAATCGGGCACAAGCGTTCTGTACTCGTTGTATCAGCTGTTTAGTTTTAGCATGGAGCCTCGGCCCGTAAACTGTGTCCATATAATTCAGCTTTGATAAAACTAAAGACTCTACCAGCTGAATACATTCCTTTAAGTATGGTCTCAATTTGTACATAACTTTTGTACCATAGCTGTTTAACCGTCTTATAAAATAAAAGTAGTTTTGACTTGAGGCCCGCAATGCCTACTCTTATCTGGATACGCACGTTGTCCTTATCTCAGTTTAATAGCTATGTAATATGAATAGGTATACTGTACCACACGTGTGGGGTTCCGGGCTAAAAAGTCACACCCCCATCAGTAACCGTGGGTATCCTAAGAGGCGTCTAAGGGTAACACACCGGAAGGTGCGGGCAGTATCACTTTCTGAGGAACTGATATCACTGCGATCCCCAAGCCGCTTGCCAAGCGTGGGGATTACATACTGACCCAAATTGAGGGAGGCTGGACTATCTGGCTGATACAGTCCAGTAAAATACTGTAGCAATCAAATTCATGGCTGCCTGCAGACACGACTAGCTTTATGATAGTTAATAATTAGTCTCTTTAAACAATTAACTCACTCGGGACACTAGATATTTGCTATCCGTGTTTGATACCGCTTTATGAAGAGAAACTACTTGTCTCGTTTTACTATGCCCATACCATGACCACAGAATAAAAAGTACCAGAAGGTTCACTCCGCAAAGCCATCCCAATAAATAAGCATTGACCTATATATCATCAACCTACATATCTCAAACAAGGATAGTCGACCGTTGCAAATATGCTGGCCGACATACTCTCCCCCACACGTAGCTGGGCACTCGTAGAAATTACACGCGCTTTACGTTCGAATATTGTGTATTTTGAATACACTATTTTTGAACGTAAAGCGCTTGTAATCTCTACGAGTGCCCAACTGCGTGTGTGGGGGAGAGTATGCCGTCCAGCATACTTGCACTGGACGACTATCCTTGTTTGAGAATGTCGCGTCTAGTATATATAGGTCAATGTAAATAAGCGACTCTAGTTAAGAAGTAATAAAGTGCACTTCAGCTCGCAAAGCACGGAGTACCTAATATTTATATTCCACTACAAGGCGAGTCTCTTTCTATCGCATTAGCCACGCACGTACAATTATCCCGTCCGGACGGATACGCTGTAGCTTTGTACCTAAAGTACGGAGCCAGCGCCGCACCATAATAGAAAAATACTTCAGTTAACAATCGGTTCCTTACACGGAACCTCCATAAATTCTTTTCATTCACGGAAACTTTATATTACAGTATACTGTATTAGCCGGATCGTCCACTGCTGAACACAGCCTCCTCTATTCAAATTCAAATTCAAAATCATTTATTCAATTTAGGCGTCTACGACGCTCTTATGAAGGTCAATTACAAATTTTAATATTGAAATATTCTACATTGTACTGCCACGTTCAGCAAAAAAAGTTTATAGAGCCACTGCGAGAAGAACGGGCAAGAAACTCTGGGCCATTCTTTTAAACGTCTTTTTACAATGTGTTATAAACAATATAATACAATTATTACAATATTTGTTTAAATTACGTAGGAGACATGTGATGGCTTGGCAGAGGTGGAATTTTCCAAGCATTTTTGTCGTTTAAGTAATCACAAACTGTGTAGTAGGATTTCTTCATCAAAATATTTTTCACGTGCAATTTGAATTTTCCTTCTGTGAGCATTGTAATATGTTCGGGAATTTTATTATAAAACCGCACACAATTACCTAAAAAGGACCTTTTATTTGTCTTTGCTAATCTAAAACATGGTACCGTTAATTTATATTTGTTCCTAGTGTTGTAATGATGGTTGTCACTGTTTAATTTAAATTTACTCAAATTTTTCCGAACATACATAATATTTTCAAATATATACAGACTCGGTAAAGTTAATATATCAATTTCTTTAAAAAGATCCCTTAGAGATTCCCTAGGATCCATTTCATATATGGCTCGAATTGCACGCTTTTGTAAGATAAAGATTGTCTCTATCTCAGCAGCAGCTCCCCACAGCATTACACCATACGACATAATACTGTGGAAGTATGCGAAATAAACTAGCCGTGCAGTAGCTACATCTGTTAACTGTCTTATCTTACAAACTGCATATGCAGCAGAACTAAGTCTTCCGGCTAGATCATGTATATGTGGATCCCACTGTAAAGTTGAATCCATTTTGATTCCCAGAAAGACTGTCGCTTTGTCAATAGAGAGTTTATCTAGGCCAAGCTTAATGTTTGGTTCAACATAAGGAACATTTGGTAATGAAAACTTTAAACATTTGGTCTTTTTTGAATTTAACAGAAGATTATTAGCGGCGAACCATCCAGAGATCATAGATAACACATTATTTACATGAATGAGTTCACTATCTTTCCTATCTACTTTAAAAATCAGAGAGAATATTAAGAATAATCCCCACGCTTGGCAGGCGTCTTGGAGATCGCAGTGTAAGTTGGTAGTTCTTTAAAAGGCGCTGTTGCCCACCTTCCAGTATTTTTCCCTTAGTCGCCACTTACGACACCCACGGGATGATATGGGGAGGTGCAATTCTATCCCGGTACCCCACGGGGTACATCTACGCGCTAGTTTTTACAGTATACCGCCTTTATTTTCATATAACAATACTGTAAATGCGTAAATAAAAGTCGAAATGAAACGCAATTGATACTTTTGTGATTTATTTATTAAATATTTAATTTTCATTGTTAGAAATAAACTAACGATCGAGTTTAATAAAATGTTAAAATAAAAAAGTTACAATAAAGATTACATCTAAAAAATACTGCTTTTAGACTGCAGAACTAAAACAAACAGTGTTTGTATCTGCTGCCTCACATCGACGAATCGCCAACCGAACTGGTTAAAATAAAATTTTGCACTCACATAAATCACAACGTAAAATGAATAGACATTTCACAGTACAGGAATATAAACTTTAGACGTTACAACTAAATCGCGTCGACAAATACACGGTATATAAACTTACACACTATCTGCAGGATACATTCTTTAAAACTATAAGAAATAATATATTTAAAAAAATAACAAGGGCAGTAGGCGCATTGAATTATTGACAATACAAAAGGTATGCGTCGAGGAGGCCATTGATTTTAGTGAAAGGAGGGCGTTCTCAAGGTTAAAAACTTCCTGCTGTTCACATATCTCCGCCTGCAATGAGCGATCACGTTTTCCGTATATCTCCCAAAGAGTACAAACTATTGCGCATATT
Organism: Plagodis dolabraria; assembly: GCA_963854805.1. Lineage (NCBI taxonomy): Eukaryota > Metazoa > Arthropoda > Insecta > Lepidoptera > Geometridae > Plagodis > Plagodis dolabraria. The sequence goes on along the minus strand of OY978457.1, from coordinate 24,732,714 downwards.
ACATTCCCCCCTTACTTCAATCAATTATGCTTTAATATATTGTCCGTTTTCTAGCTGGGATCTAAATTTGAGCTATATCATAACTTCAGTCCCATTTAGTGGTTTCTAAATAATACCCTATTAAGTTGATTTATCTGTTTAGTTCGGTTATAAGTATCTGTCTGCTGAAATATTATAGAGAAATGTTACGTTTTTCGGCCCCGATTCAGATAGATCGACGTACCTTGATTGTATGGCGGCCATCTTGAATCTACCATTTTGGATTTTTTTGAAAAACCCCCTACTTTGGGTTGAGCATGCTATTGGTACCAAGGTTTCCATGGCTGAAAGGTGTGATGTCATCGATGACGTCAGCGCTAGCAGTACTCACAGCTCAGCGGATGTGCACCGTGACCGCTCCATACTCAAAAATTGCTCAAAGAGCGCTATTGGCTCTGAGATTGAATTTCATTCTTAATATTAACACGCGATTTTCCGCTTTCGCGCAAAATGCACAGTATACTTGCTTTTGTTTTATAAGAACCGAATTAATACAAGATCTACATTTAAAATAAAAAATCAGCTGACTTTTTAGGACTATTAGTCTTAAACATGGTGGCTGCTTATTTTAGAAAGTGAATTAAATGTAGTATTGCGGCTACTGCCCTTTTCATTTGTGAAATATAGCTGTCCCATTACAACATGTCTTTTGAAACATATGAAAATATTCAACAATGATAATAATGGCAAAAGCTGACGGCTTTATATGCAAAATCAAAAATACATGTATTGTAGAATATGTCAATTAACTTTTCCTTAGTAAAATTATTAAATTTATAAGAAATAAAATATAAATGCAAACAAACATCGCTCACTCGTCAACATTCCATAAATAAGAAACTCATATTGCCAAAATACTATAGGACGCTACACACAGAAAACAACAGTCAAACCAGGATGATCGGAGAAAATGAGTTTGTATGGCAAATTGTTGCACATATTATGCTGGCTTCAATTACTATTTGGTTAGGTGTAAAAAATCGAGTGTAGAACTTATGATTTTTATGGTAAATATAATTTGTAATGTAATTGCAGCTTGGACACAGCTTCAACAGCATTACATTTACAGTGAATCAAGCTAGAGTTTCTGTATGTGGCACCCTTGAGAATTGCGATACGCAAGTCAGAACCTCATGTCTTTACTTATAAAAATCGCAACCTTAGATTTCGTATATAGTAACTAAACTTAACGTAAACACAGAGCCAATAGGGCCTAGTAAAACATAAAATTAAAATATGTGGGAATCGTCGAGGTTTATTTTAATCGAACTTAATATGTGTCAGATGTAAACATAACATAGTTCCGATACAAAAATACAGGTTACTATATCAAAATAATTCTCAATAAGCTTAGCTTGCCGTCTGAGACTCACGAAATTAAATGCCTCTACAGGGCTCAAAATGACACTCGAATAATACGTATACAGAAAACGAATAAGGCAGTCTTCCAAAGTACGTAAAGATTAAGGCAAGAGCCACACTGCTCGACAAGGTATCTACTACTGCATACTCAAAACTTGCAGCTTATACCATAATAAATCAGATGACACACACACCTGAATTGTTTTATAAGCGCTATTGATGAAAATTCCATGTTGAGAAATATGGCCCGGCCTAACTCGGTTCAAAACGATTCGACATGATTTAAAAAACTAATAGCGAAACATAAAAAAATAACTAAACATAATTGATCGAATAAAAATAAAAACTTAACTCTAACGATTTAAAGGAAACGTTCACTATTCTAGTACTTCAAGGGTTATATTTATCGATTATAACATTAGGAACTACTGTACAGATTAGAAAAGAAACCTAATGATTACAAGTGAGTTTATTTTTAATACTTTCCAAGATATAATTAGTTTTAAGTCTACGTAATGTAACTTAATGAAGAACTTAAAGGAACTTAATGTATACAGTTTGATCGATACAGTAGAATATAAGTGCCAACGTTGGCTGTCATACAGCCATTATATAGACATTGGCAGTAGAATAGCTGTCCGTACCGCGTGGGGTTATATTATATCATATAATAAGACTACTACAATACACATTGCTTTTACAGGCAAAACGATCAAAGAAATATAATATTATATCAATTGTTATATATGATACAATATGATCTCCTACAGTCATATCACTCTTCACTGTGGTGTTGTCGAGTTATATTAATATTTAGAATATTAAGTTTTATCTAAGACACTACTCTCTACGCGCTAGTTATTCAGAGATACAGACAATGAGTACGGAAAAGCGATAATAGCATGTGCTTACACTACACGACGAGTTAACATAATCCTAGTTTATAACTTAAAGTAGAACAGACAAATAGACAGCTCATCAGATGCAACGTTGATTGTACACTTTGTTTCATAGTTAATTTAATACATTATTTTTTAGGACTACTTGAGTTCATTTGGGAGGTCATTTGTTCAAGCAGTCATGTCAGTTGTAAAAATATAGGATCGATTTTCAATCGCACAAACCGAATTATGAACAGTGTCTTTTTATTTTCTCTCATCTTTTGTTCAGTGGCTATCGAAACTGGCTGAACGGATGCGAATTTTGTTCTCTAATTCTATTACTGTTTACTTTCATATGTTCACAATAAAACGAAATATCAGTGTCTATGAAACTCATCATTAATCTATGAAACAAATGTACATATACACTACTCAAAAATATTTATATCAGTCTCCCTTACATCAGATCAAATTTCGAGAAATTGCATTTATGTCAAAAATACTTTTGAGAAGTGCATTTTTTAAATGAGAGATGACAATGAAGGCAATCTCATAAGTGCTTATACAATACATACACATTGCATAATTCAATATTATTATATTTACTGTTATATTATATCTGTTTGTGGTAAATAATGCTGCCTCTATGTAGATTTTCGCAAAATATTACACATCTATTACGTAATAATATATCATACAATGTTCTACATGAAAATATTAAATGAATCTCATTATACCAGTAATATATATAGTTTTGTCATTCTATTCTAAAATATATTGTATTTCATAAGTTGTATAAAGCTGACACATATTTTGTTTATAATTAATTACTACATATTCATAAGTTTTATATATGATTAATAATTCCTATATGTAAACATATTGAGAATTATATACAGAGTACTCACTGCAGTCATTTGTATATATAATTTAAATGTTGTGATGATTGTTCGTAACGTTTATATCTTAATCTACAAGTTTATATTGTACTGCATTTTCATGTAAAACATTGTTATTTTTAATTGTGACAATCGCTTTGTTCTTGATATTTATATTTTACATGAGTATCACGATTATATTATGTAAAGCTTATAAAGTACATATTACACTTGCAATAAGAAAATATAATATTGTTATAGCTCAAACATCCTAATAATTATTGCAAGATACTTAATTAAATCAATTCTCATACTGCCTTTATCTATGGCATCAGTAAGTGAGATACTCCTATACAAGTTATATATGAACATGTGATTATCCCATTATAATGCAAGTGGAGACATAGCCTATGGTTAAATAAGTTCACCAATTTAATAAATAATTCCTACACCGCCAATTTTAAATGCATTTTTGACAGTCATTTGGAAATTTCATTTGTATCTTTTCAATGGATAATAATCAATGTCGATATCATTGTAGTAGCATTGCACGGTTTCTCCATTAATCGGAAGACATTTATGTAGGACACTATTACTCTATATTGGCAGTTAGAAAAATATGTTTCCTAGTAATAAAATACAATATCAAAACGTATTGCCTATATACAATACTTTAACGGCTTGCTGTGACATGAACCAAAATTAGGTGTCAGCGTTGTACATATTTGGCATAACATACCTATGTCAAACCAGACCGTATGGAGCATTTAGGCAGTCATTGGATGTATACGCATTATAATATAGCACACACATTAATAACTAGTATATATGACATAAGAAGCCGCGCCAAGTGGCTTGCAGTATACATTCTAGTCTATGATAAAATCCGCAAGGTACGCTTATGGAGTTATGACATAAAATTATGTTAAGACAGTCAAGCACCAACAGCGCGAATGCTACCACAATAATTTATCTTGTCTACCCCATACACACATTATAACTCCTATTCATTCAGTTGACATGACACTATGGCGTCGATGCTAGAGCTAAAGATCAAAATTCTTTAAACTAAAAGGTCCCATACGTTATTTAACGAACAGATATAAGTAAAAAAAATACCAAATTGTGTTTAGCATATGTAAATTAAAATATATAGAAAGCACTCTAGAATCGACGCGAATATCATACAAAGCTTAGGCACGTCTCCATCGATTCATTCAATCGCACCTCAGACTTGGAATAAATTAAAGAATGCTAAAACGCGCAAGCCTTAGATTTGCTCGCATACTCTTAGATATTATGAATTAGAATGCGTATATTCTTAATAGATTATTTTATAACACAAAATTCACGGTATAAATTTAGAATAATATTGATTATTACAAAGAACTCCACCTCAATTTAAAATGCCATCTGCCATAATGATTCCCGATCAGCGATCCCGAAGACGCCTGCCAATAGGGAAGGCAATTGTTCACCGGTGTAAATTATGATTATTGATATGATGTGAAAAAACAAGATTGGTGCTTGATGTCCTGAGATATAGCCTCAGCACATTCATCAGGTCATTGACAGAAAGAAATCACTCAAAGTGTCGGTTTACAAGAGAGACAAATTGCATTAGTGTAGGAAAGTGACAAGATTCTCATTGTGGCAAATTTAGTTTAGTGAGTGGTAATTATTTAAATATCCGTAGTTTTCTTCTGGTAAAAAACCTTATTTGGAAGTATATAACATAGAGAATAATTTACGTGGTTATTGGGATGTGTTCCAGACGACGTTAACCGTGAATTTTATACCATAAACTGTATAAACCATTATAATTGCATATATTCAATTCGAGTATAAGACAACAAATGATTTAAAAAAGTCAAATACCAGGCGTCTCTGTAGACCTACAATATAATAAACAGTGTACAGTAACTTCATACAAAGCTGGTAAATAATTTAAATAATTTGTTATCTTAGGTCTAAACATGCAAAGTCGAAAGATACATGTTTTTGAATCTGTACTTTTGACTCAATTGCAAAAATTTAAGGTTACCTGAATTGTCATGTACACACCTTAATGTATGTACATGATATGTACTTATTGTATATTTTTTGCTAGCTCTAAAAGTTGCTTGCACTATTTTTGCCCAATAACAAAGTCACTTACGAATATTTCAAAGGGTATTTTTGGTAGTTAGTAAATATATAGTATCTTTCGACCAACGGACGCCCGGTATGAGAAACAAAATAAAATTCCAAGTATCCCTACTTCCAGTAACGCTCGGCTGACTTACCGAACTCAACAATGGGGTAGACAACAATTCCATATTATGCATTTTCAACGGGTCTTATCGTGCAGTCCCCCACTGTAGTGATGGGAGTGATAGTGACAGCACTATTGGTGGATGACGTCACCGTGGCGCTCTCCGCTGATTGGTCGGACTTCTCGTCCTTGTCTTCATTGGTGGGGGGTAGTTTGACAATCTGACAGTCGCCTACAGTCATTATTTGGGTTTCCATCGCCACCGGGGGGACGTTCTCTTCTGGTTCCACGCGCGAGTCTTCGTCGTCGGACGATGAATCGGATACGTCGACAATATTTCTGCGAATTAGTTGTAGATTTATTTAGTTTACTTATATGGCGGTTGCCTCTATTGAAGTAACACTGTAAGCTTTTAAAGCGGTGATAGTCGAGGGGTCATAGCTATCGTGGTTCGATGCCCACCGCCTTTGGGAGGGGCTATTGCGAATGCTCGCCTGCTTAGCTACCACCCTCAAGTAGAAAATCTGCTGCCAAGCATCCAACAGTGTTCCGGCAGCAGTCCTTGAGAGCCAGTAAAATTACAGGCACATAAGACTTAAGAGCTGAACGTCTCAGGGCGATGGGCGCAGTGCAGATCGCCACATGTGACGAAATAATAGTATCACAATTACATTAAAAATGCTATTTACTACAAAGGAACGGTAACCAACAACCTATTCTTCTGAATTTAACTCTTACTATGCTGTGTCCCTTGGAATCACTTTCCATAACTAGATAATAGCTTACAATAGTGTTAAGTGCTGGAAGAAGAGTTTAATTTGTAATTCGGTACCGACTGCGCGGATTATATGTGCCTAATCTGCGATGAGTACTCGAAACGGTACGTACTGACAGAATTGGAAGAACATCGCTAAGAGGGCATTCCTTGGGAATATTGGGGACCTAACCAATGCCTCTGAGTGTACAGCATTAGCGCAACCACGACCACTCTGACAAGAGTGCCCGATTGTGACAAGAAGAAGAAGAATCTGCGATGATTGCTGCTGCCCACGGCGGGCGTGAATAAAGGGGTTGAATGAGCCTCCATATTGCTCCCTTTAACTTGCTGGAATCAAAGATCAATTCCTCACCTGGGTGCAATACTCACCTCATACAGTCTACTATTATTGACCTCCCCAAGAGTTACTTGAAGACCGCACATACACTTTTAAAAAAGCATTCGCCTATTACCTTCCTGGATAATGCCTCCAGAGCAATCATTTTTAGCATATAATCTAAGCCTGCTATAGACACGCCCCTGTCATTCCTTTTTTTTCAGACTCAAGCAATTTTTACTTAATAAAATATGACCATGAAAATGGCTAAAAAAGGCTCGTTTTACCGCCACGATTAGAGGATCACCAGGCATATTTGAAAATAATTTAACATAATAGGAACCTAGATATATTCTTCCTTAAAATTACTGAATCGGCTCAGTATTGAGGAAAAAACAGAAGAATGCGAATCGTCGAACTCGTGATTTTTTTCCTATCTCTACAAAAGCTCTTTCGCTCTCGATATGGTGTGATGGGTCTGGGTCTTTGCATATACAGGCTGTTAAGCTTTTATTCCCCAGAATGTTTGTTACCTGTCATGAGATGCCTCAGGGTTCCCTCCCTGCTCGGTGTCCACATTCCGGTCGGGGTCGACACTGGTCACGCCGTAGTTGTATGCCATGGGGTTGTAGATCATATCCGTCAGGTAGGAGAAATCGCCGAAGGGGAGGTTTGTCGCATTGTAGTTTTCATTAGGGCGTCCATCTGGGAAGATTATAATTTATTATTAACTTCTGTAAATGTATTTAATTGATTCAAAACCACACTCAAAATCCTGAAGTATTTTACAGGATTCTTCTTCCATTAGAAACCGAACCAATTCTAAATGATGATATCAACTCTTAGTAAGTTTACGCTCTAATATCCGTATTTCACAATCATAAAACATTGATAAAATTACAAATTAATCTAATTTGCTCTAGTAACTTTTTTGTGACAGACCAGGCATGATTTATTTTATTACTACTTCGTTAGCCATTGAGCTCAATTGATAATTGGTGCTGTAGACGAAGATATTATAAGTCTTAATTTAGAATTACTGGTTCTCAAAGACAGCTGCTGGAACACATCGTTAGTTGGTTGGCAATATGTTTTCCGCTTGACAGTGGTAGCTAGCTAGACAAAACTTCACAACATGTCCTTCAGCTCCTCCACCACGCGGAGGAGCTGAAACCCGCGGCGCGAATCGAACCGTGAGCCTTCTGCGCAACAGACCATTGACATTCTGCTTTATATAGAATGATGTAACAAACAAAATAATTATGTTAGAGAACACGTAGAGTTGGAATTGAATTTATTTTATAAGTTGAAGTGATTACCTTGTTTGATAATTACATTTTGATGAATGTAATTAAATAAAAACTGCTGACATAAAAAAAAAACATAGTCATGGCGACAGTATAAGACATTAGGTGCTTAGAACTATTATATAAACCTGGTGCTGAATCTTGGGTTTTCGCATACCCATATATTATAGCATCAGGTGGAACCAAACAGTTAATTCTATCCTCCTACCTTACATTTCTTGTTAGAAGAGAAAGGTGTTCTTGTCTATATTTAATACATTAATTCTTTACATATTTAAATTTAAATCAATATGATGGTAGGTAACCTTTATAATAACTAGTATTAAAAAATATATTTAAAACTAAAGGCAGCTGTTCTCAACGGCTATTACACCAAACAAAAAAGTAAAACAAGATCATTATATACGAATAATGATATGTATTATTCGTAGGTCGTTTCTAACATAAGCTAGATAGAGCAAAGGCGATATAAATTTAGAAAGCGTGGGTGGGAGACATTTAAATAACAAAATGTTATTCACATTTTGCCAAAATTTTTGCTATGTTTACACTAATATACAATATAAAGCGCAGGGTTAGTAAAGGTACATAATATAAAGTTAATTAACTAGGTACTTCTGATGTGTGTGGGAAGCCGTGGTTAAATTGAGCAGGGTTTAAAACTTGTATGGGGTGGGATCTATCAATCCTTATAAAACAAAAATGTAGTTTTAGAGGAGGTCGATGATATAATTTGAAAACAGCTGCATTTCTGTGTTTTTTTTTACCATACAATCTAGCAATTATGAAAAAACCTCAGCTTAAAAATGACATAAGGGTGGATCCTTATTCCTCTTAGCTTCTTATAGAGCTCATGGTGGGAATTTATGGAAAAATGTTCACAATTCATCGTGTTTTTAACAAACTCTTAGATATATGAACGAGGAGGCCATATTATTATTATTATTAAAGTGATTGTGCCGGAACAAGCACGGAGCCTACCTGATGTTAAGCGGTAACCTCTACCTATAACAGATGCATTTTGTCAAGTCACGAACTTGCACTGCGTCCGTCACCCTGAGACATACAGTTGTTGAGTCTCATGTCCCTGTAATTTTACGAGCTCTCAAAGACTGCTGCCGGAACGCACTGTTAGGTGCTTGGCGACAGATTTAAATTTTGAAGTGTAAAATGTTCTAGAAAATATTGGTGTTCTTTCTTGGTCCAGGAGGACCAATCACTGTATGTGGCTGAATATGGTAGAAATGGCAACGACACGTATATATTAGTAGAAAAATATAGCGCGAAGCATCTAACAACTTTTAGCAGGTCTTTCTTCAGTCCTTGGCAACCATATCCCCATTCTACATACATAAATCACACCTATTACCCGGAGTAGTAAGCAAAGACAACGGATTTCTAGTCGCCATTTTCCCATTCTAGATTAAGGATATTACTATCATCACTTACCAACAGTAGACGTAGTCAAAGGTTAGCCTATCAGTAATAAAATAAAAAACTGGGTTAAAACAGCGTCAGTTTTTAAATAATAATAATAAAGCAGCAATAGGTTATATATTTGCACAAAGCAGTATAACAGATTAAAAAAAGCATTACAAAACAATAAAGAGAGGAAAAATTACAGTCATGAGCGAGATTCGAAACCACGCCACCCACCCTTATAATGGAGGTACGCTCTGATCGACTGAGCTAACATGACATATGACTCATAACTCCAATTTTTGCTCTATTAGTAGAAAGCATATATTAGTAGAGTGCAGTGATATTATTACGTGACATTACCTAAATACCGATTAGTACCGAACCGTCTACACTTGTCCCGATAATTTTGAGTGTACAATTTTAGTTTTTCATGCCAATGAGTGTGGGTATACTAACAGTATTTGTTCAGTTCCGCGGCAAGGTTACCGTACTCGATCGGTATTGGCATGTCCAAGTCCATTCCTATGGAGATAAAGCTGATGATGAGTTTCATTTCCGACATCATGATGAGTCATAGATATTTAATGTTATCAAGACACATCTCTCGTAGTTTTAAGAAAGCACTGGAACCTAACAGCGTGTCAGGGAAGCTGTTCCTGGAGCCAGATGCGATTGTAGGTTAAGTGTATCCATCGTAGCTTATCTATAGTCTTGTATTATCCTTCAGGACTTTATCACTTAATACAGTAGTCAAATGCTAGCAGCACAGATATCCAAGAGATATGTCGTCACGAGTTATTCACTAAGTAATTTCCGTGTTGCATTATCATCTCCTTTTTTCCCCGCCTAATTTGCTCACACCAATGTAAAAAAAACTCATGTATTAAGTTTTGATGTGATCGTCCTAAACTTGCAGAATTTTACTTATCAACAGGGAAACTATAAAAGTATCTAAAGAACGGTATCTTTTATGAAACTATGCGGAGCGCACGATTTTTTACGCGTTCCTCGATCCCATGCCATATCCCCCAATATCCGTGGCTAGCCAAGAAAAACGCACTAATTGGTGACGATAAGTTAGATGAAGTAAGACTCTTGAGCCTTAAAGTGCCCACCTTATTCGCACAAGCTTCATTTTTGAGAATGTCTGGTCTAAACAAACTTATTTCTCGCTCGAAAGTGTGACACACACCGTACATGTTTGATATTAATTCCCACATAATATACGAAGCGTTTCAGTTACACATTCATTTTCATTATTCATATCTCTATTCTATCACTAAATTTCCCGATCGATATAATCTAGGAGTCTTCAAGTCCGTGGTGGACAGGTATATTCTAGGCAAGCTAATAGCAACTTTATTGCAATTGTATAAACAAGATAATTGTGTGACTCATGATTTATATTTCATTACAAAAAAACTTCAAACATAATCGATAACAGCTGTAATAAAAAAAAATTAAATGCGGCAAGCGAAAAATAACACATAAATATTTAAAAAGGATAAACTACAACGAGTCAGTCAGCATCATAAAACAGTCGTTATAATATTCAGAATATTTTTTGTTTCGTTTTAATACGTTAAAAATTTCGTTAAACATAATTAAATACAATGTAGATTTAACGATATGCAATAAAAAATATATCACAAAATTACTTGATATAAAAATAAAAACTAACCTTAATTAAAACATTTTATGATGCCGACTGTACCGCGAGAACATAAAACACTCACGCACACATACATGGATAACATTGGAAAAGTTAAAACAAGCGTTCACATAATATAATAATAATAAAAAATATATAACAAAGCCCATTGTCCATCTACCGTAGGTATCTAACAATGACTCATCAATATATTTCTCAGAAAATGAATCGGTATTTTTTTTTATGGCGTATTCATATTGTTTTCGTTTGAACAGGAAATGAAACAGTTTTTAACAATTTAAAAACTTCGTGCGAGGCATGAATGTAAATAAAGTAATCTACATACGATAAAGTAAAGGAGGTTGTGAGTGCAAGTTTTTTATGTACTTTAGATAGATAAAAGACAATTTTTTGTGCTTGTGCAACTTAAGGCTGTTATGAAACCCAAATTAAGAGCTTGTAGCCGATCAGTACGAAAATCAAACTAACCCAGGTAGAAATAAGGCTCATGTCAGAGCACGATGAATCGTGACAATTACGGCGATGGAACCGGCGAAATGAAACAAAATTTGAGAAAATAATACTTTACACATGGGATTCGATTTCAAAATCGGATGTTCAGATTAAATAAAAGAAGTTTATCTATCGATTGAGATAGTTTTGAGATAATCTTCAATATTGTTAAGGAGGACATAATATATGAATTTTGTTCCGTTAATTAACGAAACTTCCTTTCAGATATAAAACTATTACTCGAGAAGTTTTGGGGCTACTGGCAAAGTATATGTTGAAATTATAGTCACGGATCTGGCGATTCTCATTATGTTTTTATCCAAAATTTTAAATTCATTCTGTGAAAGTAAATCGCTTCTAAAGTAAGATCGAATTTGACTTAAGCTCTTATATATGCATTAATAGCATGATATGGTGGAAGGGCATTTTGTGAATTCCCGCCTGGCTAGCGACCACCCTCAAGTAGAAAATCTGACGCTAAGGACCTAACGATGTGTTCCGGCAGCTGTCCTTGAGAGCCAGTAATTCTAGGTTAAGCCTGTTAACTACTCCGACCACATCATCGCTTACCATCAGGTGAGATTGTGGTCAAAGGGCAATAAAAAAAATGTATACCTATTTGATCATATGCGAGTTTACTAGCTCGGATCACAACCGTTAATTCGATATTTTGAGCTTGTTTTCATTGACTGAGTCACAGTCTTTTGGATAAGATACAGGCTGCTCGGTAGGGGAATAAATCACCCGGCTCTGTACATATCTAACCCTAAGGTTAAAGACCTCTCAAGTCTCTGAATTTCGAGTTATCATAATAAAACCTTTTTTTTTATGCTTGATAAGTTAGCATTTGACCACTATCTCACCTGATGGTAAGTGATGATGTGGTCGAAGATGTTGTTCAGGCTAAACTAGAATTACTGGCTCTCAAGGACAGCTGCCGGAACATACCGTTAGGTGCTAGGCGACAGATTTTCCACTTGAGGGTGGTAGCTAGCCAGGCGGGCATTCGCAAAATGCCCTACCACCATGCTATAACGACTGCCATCCTAAGACAACAACCGGGACCGACGGCTTAATGTGCCCTCCGAATCACGGAAGCGCTCAGTAGTAATGTCACCAGCGGTCACCCATCCAAGTCATGACCGCGGCGGACGTTGCATTACTTTCCTGATCGGATCAGAATGGCTAAGGTAACTTCGCTACGAGCGCTTCAAAGCTTGCTCGAGTAGCAAAGTTTCCCCGCACGATTATTCCAACACAATCATTGATAAATGAAAGTAATTAAGCTGCACACACAGGGGAAAAAAGTGATACGATTGTTTAAAATGACACTCAGAAAATATAATCAGAGTAATTCCTGTCGGTAATAAGGGTATGGTAGGTTAAGGTCAGGTAACGTACCAGGGCGTTGCAGGAAGTAGTTCTTGGGCGGGCGGCCGCGCTTCCTCTTGAGCAGCAAGTGTTGTCCCTGGGCGGCGCCCGCCGCTGCGCTCGACATCTGCTGCGGACTCGCGCCCATCACCGTGCCGCTCGTCAGCACGCAGCCTTCCATGTCTGTACGTACGATAAACAACTATTGTTATACACACTTTTGTTCACAAGTGGACAAAGCACCGCGGGGACCCTCCTATCGTCCGGGGTCCCAGGGTCCCGGGTATTGGGTGTCGTAAGAGGCGACTAAGGGTAAAGTGGAAGTTGGGGCAGTAGCGCCATCTGAAGAACAGCTATCTTACAGAGCAATCCCCAAGACGCTTGACAAGCGTAGGGATTATGGCAATGTGTTAAGCAGCATTGTGGAAGCAATCTGTGGCTATGTATATGTGGTGTGTGAGAATGAGACTGCCATGCACCTAACTTTTTGAAAATTGAATTGAATGATGGTATATGATGATAGGGTCGAAAATATTGGTATGCCTAGAAGAATCTTAATATACCGAAACACACCTTGAGATGATCGACCACAAATTTTACACTGTAGCACTAGGTAGCTTAGGCGAGTGATATGTTAACCATGCTGGCTATCCTTTTTGGTAATTCTCGTTGGCAATATAATCGGCAATAATAATACAAAAGATTTTTAAAGAAAAAATACGGAATTGTTGACGTAGTTATAGCGTATAAGCTATAATAAGATGTTACCGCGAACGTACACGAACACTCCTTGAAAATGGCTACCGGATGTGGTCGAAACTAAAGTCTGATTTATCTGGCTTATCTACGTAAGTAATCACGTATTTTTCTTTAAATAGTGAAAACCACGTTAGTTTTTGCAATAAAAAAAACACTAAAGATGTATTTCAGATCTAATCAACAAGCGGCCGAGGACCTTCGTGAGTTATTCGAGTTAATTGTTAAACTTACCAAGTGAAGTTTTGGGCGGGCGTCCCCGTCGCTTTTTGATCTTGGGCGTCATCGGCAGCGGCGTTTTCCTCGGCCTGCCTCTGCCGCGGCGCGGCGGGTCCAGCATGTCCATACTCATGTCGTTTCTACCTGCAGACTCCATCGAAGTGTTCATAGGGCTCTGTGAGGGGGTGGCGCGGGGGGGGAGCATGACGTCACCGCTGGGGGTGAACACCAAATGCCCGGACTCGCGATGAGTGGTGCGTACCATACCAGACATCACTTCAGAGTTGTTCTCGCGTTTGGGTGCCGATTCGTTTGTCATGTCCACTGTTGGGTCCTCCTGGAAATGGGATTTTAATTATGGTTTGAAAATTATAGAAAGCTATCAATGATAAGAATGAATTTATAAGCGTCCGAGATCCAGACCAGCCCTCTTATTGTCAAACTAGAATGGTATCTCAGATCAAGAAACAAGGGAGATAGGTAATGGAGGCGTGGCACGTGCGAACGTATCTGGCCTAAATCAGGCTTGATTGTAAGAAAACCATTGCACGCTTAGCACAAATCAACAAACGAATCAGTTCTTTCGACGATGCGATGGATCAGTAGTGTAATAGCTGTATCTGTGAGTGTAACTACTGACCGTGGAAATCTTGGTGTGCGTGGCAAAATGTGTGTATGCATGCCATACATATTGTTTTTGTTGATATGAGAGTGAAACGGGCGGGACAGACGCGGCAACACTTTTAAAATTTGGAAACTGCCATCTTACACTGTGATTCTCAAGATGCTTGCCGTGAGAAGAGTGGGGATTATTTCGAACCGCCCCCACATAATGGCCCTCCGCCATTATGTGGGGGCGATTTTAAATAATCCCATTTGTTCAAGGTAGGACGTTGACCAAGTGAGGAATAGAAAAAAATCATTGTGCAGTCCAGAAGATGTAGAGTAAGTAGTCTAGTAATCGAATAGTTAACACAAATGTTGAATAATTTGGTCTGGCATGAAGATGATTTTCATTACTATTCGAATTTGAAGCACTTGTAGTTTGCTATTTGACACCTATTTAAGATAATTCAGTAAGGTACAAGTAAATGTTTGTATAGTCAGTTTTTTTTTTTTTTTTTCATTTTAAATCTACACTCCACAAACTCCAGGGTCCGTGACTTTTTTTAACTATGACATAATTTATTAGTAAACAAGAAATATGAAATAGGAAATATGCAACATTCCAAGGGGGAACAGTGTTTAAAGTTTTTTTTTTTTTTTTTTTTTCCGTTAATGTCATTAGCACCAGCATCCAGAGCAGACCAGTATTCTCTAGCAGCACCCGTTCACGAGTTGACGCATGTTGTATAGTCAGTTACCCGTTCGCAGATCTTGGTGTGCACCCGCAGCTTGTCGGAGCGGGCGAAGGACCGTCCGCAGCCGCCGCACGTGAAGGGCCGCTCGCCCGTGTGCGTCAGCCGGTGACGGTTCAGGTGGGACGAACGCTGGAATCTAACATAAACACACACATATCACAATATTATCATGGTTATACAAAAATAATTGTTTGTAATGAAACATCCGTGTGAGTGTTTGTATGTCTGTGTGGAACTGACATTTGGTGGCATGACCAGGATAAAATGAGATGTTTTTTTAAAGTTTCCGAAATTATTACACAATATAATAATTATACGGCAAATATCGTCGTAAATGAAAAATAATAATAAATATACGCGATTTAATCCATTCCAAAATTATTTTTTAAATTTGGCTATGGCTAAATCAATCGCGTATGTAGGGTGAGAGGAAGGTAATTTGTCGAAAAAAATGGAATAAGCAGTAATTGTTGTAAATTATTAAACCCCAACCGAATCCAGGCCTGTAGTTTACGCCACATTTTTTGTTTATTCATTGAAAAATCATATTTTTTCCGGTAATTATCACATAACATACTTTTCTAAATATTTATTTTGTTACTGAACAGGTATAGTTTTCAAACTGTTTAATATATAGTAGCATCATAAAAAGGACTCTATACAAATTATCTATACTAAAATTTCGCTAAATTATGCTAGATCTTATTCTATTCACGCTAAAATTTAAATAAATCAAAATAGCCATTACTTGCTAATTAAATAACGCTACTTCTTATTCTATTTACACTAAAATTCAAATTCGTATAGCGCTTACGCATGACAGTCCTTAAAGTAGACTTTTGTGTTCAATTGTGGATATGTTTTACGCAAATTTAGTCGTCATGTAACTTGGTTTTCTCTAAACTGTTGGAAAATTGCCTACCATTGAATAGAATAATAATATTTTTAGAATGGTCATTTTAAGTGTTACACGTATGTGGATTTTAATAAAAACAGAATAAGAACTGCCCTAGAAATAGACAATTTTAAATTAAGAAAAAATATATTTTTCAAATTATTGGAGTACAAAATTTTATACCCCTGGCGGGAATCGCGCCCGCATACTCCAATTTCACGCCGGATGTCTTAACCACTCGGCTACCTGGGCACGCAATTTTTAGCCGATATTACTTGCTCTAATTGTATTACTTTAACCATCATAGGGGAAGGTGCGTGGCCATCAACCAGACTACTAGACTTCATTTGATCGAAAGAACTAAATTATGCTAAATTATGTGCTCCAATAATTTGTAAAAATATAATTTTCGCTTAGCACGCGATAGTGCTAAGAATAGTAGCTATAAGAAATAAGAGAAATGATGTATACAGGGTGTCCCGTAAATAGTGGACCAACGGGGTGTGGGTGATAGGGGGAACTATTATCTACCAAAACCACTAAAAAATATTGTTCTAGGTCTTATAGTTTTAAATTAATGATTGTTTTTAATAAATAGGTGAAATTATCGTCTTATGTACACACATTTTATAATTCTACGAAATCTAGAAAAATCTAATATCTAATCTAATATATATATTGAAAAGTACACTTGTAGAGATAGTGTTATATACCTGAGGTCACAAACTTCACAGACGTGAGGTCGCGAGGTGTCGTGTTCAGCCGCGTCAGACATCGAGCCGCTCGAGTCAGTTTCTTCATCCTCATCCTTTATACCATGCTTTTCTATAAATATAATGGCATTTTAGTGTATATGTATATTGCTCGACGAACTGATAACCGATGGGGAAGAAAGGTTCTCGAGTGGTTACCACACTACACCGGAAGACGTAGAGTTGGTAGGCCCCCACTAGGTGGACTGACGACTGAACATCAACAAGCCATTGGTTACAAGTGCCTAATAGCCGTTCTTTGTGGCGTTCTATGGGGGAGGATTTGTTCAGCTGTGGACGTCTTCCAGCTGATGATGAATATATATGTATATTATGAAGCAATGGTGACGAGCGGTTAAAGCTATGGGCTGCGGTGCCGCAAGTCTATTGTTCAATCCCCACTGCGCCGGCTTGAGCTTCACTGCATGTTGGAAGGTCATTTTGCGAATGCTCGCCAGGCTAGCTACCACTCTCAAGTAGAAAATCTGTCTCTAATCACCTAATAGTGTGTTCCGGCAGCAGTCCTTGAAAGCCAGTAAAATTACAGGCACATGAGACTCAACAACTGAATGTGTCAGGGTGACGGTCGCACTGCAATTCGTCACTTGTGACGAAACGCATTTTTTACAGGGAGAGGTTACCGCTTAATATTAGGTGAGCCACTTGCTTGTTCCGTCACAATAAAAAAAAATAACACGTTACAATAAAATAATTATGTTTAATTTGGAAAAAAACACGTTTCTTGAAGGGACGAATAATTAAAAGGGTCACACCTTCATGTTAACTTATTGTTTTTATATTATTTCTTCGCTATTTATAAACACATAATATGTTGTGGAAATTTCTAACAATTGCCTAATACGATTCAAGACATACCCTTCAATGGAAGAATGCACCAGTGTTGTATTATTATAAACTAAGTGGGAATAGTAATGATTTTCGTTAGATATGTAAAGTAGAAGGTAAAGTGCGTTTGCAGAGACATGCGCTCACCATCGGAGTCCTCGTGATCGTTGTTCGTCGGCTTCTGCAGCACCGCCAGTTGCACCACCTTGATGCCCGTTGGCTTCTCCTCTTGCTTCTCGTTGTTGGCTGGACCTACGAACAAACGTTTATGTATATTTATAACACATTTGTACGTAAAGGATCTCTTATTTCACCAATTTCAATATCGTTATGTATCTCATTACGTCTTGTGTTTAATGAGATATGTAATGTAAAACGCGCCGTTTATCAAGATGCTCCGAGTAAAACGAACGGTACTTTTTTAAATCTTAGCAGAGTTTTTATGTAAGAAAAGTTAGTAATTTAATGAATAAAATTTTTCACGAAATTAAGCTTTGGGTCGTACATCTCACTGGCCTGGTGGCAAGCCTGAAAACGTCATTAATGCGCATTACAGTTGAAGTGTCAAAATCTAGAGCTAAACTTACGAACCCGTGTCTTCAGTATTACTCAACGGTACAACTGTTTTTTTCTTAACGACAGGGTTAAGAAAAAAATTGTAATAGTACATTATGATATAAATGCGGTAAGTTGAAAATTACAGCCGATCTACATCTTACTTTTCAAATCGGGCAGAATTTCATGAAAGCAATGTGTACATGCAAATTAATTATTCAATCAAAAAACAGTACCGCCGTATTATCAGACAAGTGATTCAGATTCAAATAATAAACCTATCACGCAAATATTTATCAAAATGTAGCTTTCTACAAATAATTACATAATTAACATTCTCGAGTAATAAAACTAACTACTACTTAAAAACTTTTCAAATACGCTAAACATATTTAATTGTATAAAAAACCTGACACTAATCACGGTCATTTACCTTCAATTAAACTACATTTATGATTAAAAAAAATGCATTAAATAAGCGATTGGATTCCATTAGATTAAACGGTAAAAACTGATTTCGTTCCACAAATAAGTACTTGACGGCGTCGTTAATTATAATTTCTTTCGTGCAAAAACTCTATTGTAATAATATTCACACGCACTCGATCGCTTTTAAAACACTTCAAAGTAAAACAAAACAACTATACTTGTACGATTGAGGTTTACTTCAGTGTTTTGTCGTAGGAAGCATATTATGGCAACATTTTTTTGCTTTGATGAAATTATCCGAAAAAAAAAATTGTCTAAAAATGGAACCGACTTCAACATTCAAAAGTGTGAAATAACTGGTTGAAGTCGGTACCATGCTAGTTCAAAAGTACCTATTATCACAATATTATTCGCATGGTACCGACTTCCACAAATTTGTTCACACTTTAGAGGGATGAAGTCGGTTTTACTTTAAAACAAATCACCCTTTTTAGTGACCGAAGGATCGATTGTCATTCACTGTCAATGACTGTATCATCAACAATTCATTTTTTTCAGTACTAATATTATAAATGCGAAAGTAACTCTGTCTGTCTGTCTGTTACGCTTTCACGCCAAAACTACTGGACCGATTTGAATGAAATTTGGTATGGAAATAGTTTGAGACCCGGGAAAAAACATAGGATAGTTTTTATCCAACTGCGCAAAAAGAAAGTTAATGTTTTCCGCGATAACCGACATACGCGCGGGCGGAGCTGCGCCCGGAAAGCTAGCTATATATAAAATCAAAAGCAATAATAATTACATTAAAACATAATTTAAATAAAAATAGTTCAAAACAGATAATCAAGATGGGAAATTACTTTTCAGCTATTGGAGTGTAAGTCAATAACGGCTAGACCGATTTTGATGAAATTTAAATGGGTCCACACGGAAATCATCAGCTATCACATGAAAAATAATCATCAAAATCATTCAACCAGTCAAAAGTTCTGAGGTAACAAACATAAAAAAAAACAGGCGAATTGAGTAGCTCCTCCGTTTTTTTTTTAAGTCGGAAAAATACACTATGATTATAATGTAGCTAACGAAGTCGCGTAATTCAAGCACAGCAAAACACACACTGTTGTCGTTTCTATACAAATTCTAACTAAATTTTACTTAAAACTGTTTAAATTGTCGTAGTTCTTATTCCATTCACGCTAAAATCCAAATTCGTACAACGCTTGAAATTAGGATACTTTTTATTCTGTTCACATTATTCGTGCTTACTAATGACAGTCCTTAAAGTTGACTTTTGTTTTCGACTGTTGATGTTTTACACAAATTTAGTCGTCATGTAAAATGACTTTAGGACCATGGCCTGCCAAGAACAACCGTAAGTTCCGTGCTAGAACGTGTATCTAAGGCGGCATTAGTAGGATCATTTTTTTTTCCAAATTTGGTTAGGCAGAGGAGGAGGCTCTAGCGGTGAATGGGAGCATTGATGCATCGTAAAGGGGCCCTTAACCCTAAACCCTGGGTTGCAACTTGCAATTCCCAGGCCCCTCTGCAACGCTATGGACCCGGCGCCGCACGGTGAATCCACGGAATGCTAAGTAATTCGTCTATGATGCTCTCTAAACTGATGGAAAATGGCCTACAATAGACTTATACTATTTTTAACCGACTTCAAGAAAAGTAGGTTCTCAATTCGTGTTTTTTATGTAATATTTGTTCACTCAGAACTTTTAACTGGGTGAACCGATTTTGATAATCCTTTTTTTATTTGAAAGCTAATGCTTGTCGTTTGGTCCCATTTAAATTTCATCAAAATATGTCAAGTCGTTTTTGAGTTACACTCTTGATGATATAGTCGTTGACAGTGTATGACAATCGATTGGCAAGTAGCAAGGGTCACTAAAGAGTTTAAAAAAAAGAAGCTTTGGAGGGTGATTATCTGATATTGACCGTGAGTTGATTACATAATCTCAATTGTGACTATAGACCAGAAAGTTAAACTCTTCATTTATATAAGTAGGCGAAAAGCGATAATTAAGTATATTATAAAGCAAGCCCACAATCCTGGCATTCCTTCGGTACCTAATAGGAAGCCATTAATGTACATTGTAACTTCGTAGCACACTCATGATTTATGTTCTTTAATTTTATGTTAAATATTAATCGTGAAAATTAATTATTATTTCTTTCATAAACAATACACACGAAAAGTAACATACTTTATTATTTTAAATTTATTAAAAATATAAAATATGTTTACGTTTTTAAAAAATTGTGATCATTTAAATGTTTATAAAATTAAATGTATTTTTAATATTTATTAATTAATAATGTTTCCAACACGTCGATATGTGATTGTTTTTGTAATGGTGAACGTGGTGTGTTCACGATGTGAATAATTTTATTTAAATTAATATTATACACATAAAATTGAGTCTAATGTATATTAACTATAATGTAGTCTAATTTTGAATATATTTATAAAAAAAAATGCGTTAGTATACAACCGTTTAATATATAAATATTAATATATTATCATTTAGGTAATGAATAGATTCAGGCGTTACTTTGCTGAAATCCATATATAATAATAACAAATATTTAACAAGTTTAGTCTCGATCGTGCGCTCGATGAGTGAAGACCTCCTGAAGATGCTCCTGTAGAAGCGAAACTAGTCGAATACTCTTCCAGTTAGGCTGCGTGGCGTTTATGACGTCACCTAGGCGTAACAGGAAAATTTGTCGGAATCGTCACTAGATATATATTTTATATTTTTTAAGTGTTTAAAATATTATTTAATGTTTTCTTAAGATACTTTTAAAAATATATTTGTTATTATTATCATTTAGGCTGAATATAAATGTCGACCCTGACCGACGGAATTTTTCTGAGACGTTCGCACCTCGACCAATATGCTAACGCTTAGTGGCATCCGATAACGTTCGAGGGCTTAAAATTTTCACCCAAAAAATGGAACCGACTTTCACACTTCAAGGTGTGAAATAACTTGCTGAAGTCGGTACCATGATAGTTCAAAAGTACGTATTATCACTATATTATGCGCATGCTAACGACTTCGACGAGTTATTTCGCACCTTTGAGTGTTGAAGTCGGTTCCATTTCTTTAGGTAAAATGTTTTTTCGCCCTTTTTGGATTTCCTTTGCTACTTACGGGTCGATTGTCATTCACCGGCAATGAAGATATTATCAAGATAGGAAAAAAACTTTTCAGTTATTGGAGTGTAACTCAAAAACAACTTGACTGAATTTGATGAAATTTAAATGGGACCACACGTCAAGCATCAGCTTTCAAATAAAAAAGAAACATAAAAACGGTTCGACCAGTAAAACGTTCTACACAACAAAAAAAAAATACAGACCAATTGGGAACTTCCTCCTTGTTTCGAAGTCGGTTGAAAATGTGAGAAGGGCTTTGATGATATTGCGTTCTCACTCACTCTTACAGCTACAATGACGTGAGGTCCGCGGCCTAAAGCATCGCGTTATGCTAGTCAGAATTTATCTCGCAGTTTTATTTAACCTTATTTCCGACATATCAAAATAATAACTTCACTTCGTGATTTTTTTTAATCAAACGAACGTTTACTATGACAAAGTTCTACATAAATAAGCCTATGTAGGTATGAGTAGCACAATGTTTTATAACTGTAGGCGGCTAAATTGCCGAGAGGAAATTATAGTAGATTACATTGTCAGCCGGCTACGAACATTGTGGCAGTTTCTTGCTGCACCATTATATTTTATGCGATTTGTATGTTAAAATAATGTATGTCCTATATGTTCAACAAACAGAAAAGCATTCAAAGGTATTTATTATACATGTAACTACGTATATTTTACATTATTGATGGATATATATGCAATCGCAAAAACCTATAACATCATGAGCTCATTTTGCATGGTGGTAGGGCACTTTGCGAATGTCCACCTGGCTAGCTACCACCCTCAAGTTGAAAATCTGTCGTCAAGCACCTAACGGTGTGTTCCGGCAGCTGTCCTTGAGAGCCAGTAACTCTAGGTTAGCCTGAACAACATCCTCGACCAAATCATCACTTACCATCAGGTGAGATAGTGGTCAAAGGCTAACCTATCAGGCATAAAAAAAATCAAAATATATCATATGTACAAAATGAGGACTTAATGCTAAGGCATTATCTACCAGTCATCCAGCTATGGCGTTTAAGAAGCACATCAAAATAATCTCTAGAAACTAACAAAATCTATAATATTTAAATAAAAGTCCAAATACTATAATATTTATTAACTCATGTACATTTATATTTTATTAATTATAATAGCATTTGAAGCGCTCGCAGCGAAGTTTGCTTAGTCGTTCTTAATCGATGAGCAAAGTTAAGCAACGTCCGCCGCGGTCAGGAGTTGGATAAGTGACCGCTAGTGACATTACTACTGAGCGCTTCCGTGCTTCGGAGGCCACGTTAAGCCGTCGGTACAGGTTGTTGTCTTACGATGGTAGTCGTTACAGTATGGTGGTAGGGCATTTTGCGAATCCCCGCCTGGCTAGACATGATAGATTTACTACTTGAGGGTGGTACACTCAAGTAGAAAATCTATCGCCAAGCACCTAACAGTGTGTTCCGGCAGCTGTCCTTGAGAGCCAGTAATTGTAGGCTAGCCTGAACAACATCTTCGACCACATCATCACTTACCATCAGGTGAGATAGTGGTCAAAGGATAGCCTATCAGTCATAAATATATATACATATATATCAGTATAATATCTAACTAGCTAACGTTTACAAGGTATTATTTTTCCATTTACCCTAAACTGAGCACGTAACTTTAGTTTCTGAGAAAGATTGTTTGATACGTGACTAAAATATCGGGGACTTACTTGACACACCACCGTTTTCCTTATGCATAATGTACTTAATTAATATTAAACTTTAACAGCTAAGAAAATTGTTTAAAACCTATTTATTTGTATTCGCCTTTTGAACAAGGTTTATTATATTACACATTAACATTTCGAGACCTTAAAATATATGTCTCGAAATGTCAAAATGTGAGTTAGTATGACATAGTGCTTGAAATCATATTAAAAAAGGGAATGTTACACATACAAATTTATAAATCACAAATTTTTCATACTGACCTAAAATCATCCATCATTTATAAAAATTGTAAATGATCAAGAAAGATAATATAAGTCCAATAACATAAAAAATTACTTCAACCAGATGTTATTACTAATAGAATCAAAATTATCTCAAGAACACGGACCACGTCAGTAGAAAAAAAATTCAAACGACACACATCAACGACGCGATGTAAATATTTTAAATTATAATAAAAAAAAACATTTTATAAAAATTTGAATGACGACATTTTTACAAGCAATTGATAATAATTAAAAAACTGGAAAATCAAACTAAAGGTTTCCAGATCGACTGGTTATAACCACTTTTATGAATTTTAAAGTTCAATAAAAATAAATATGTATTTTGCAAAACCGGTGTAAAAGAAATCAAAAATTCCCACAGAAGGTACACGAACCTTTACCGGTTTTAAAATGTCGAATTAATGTACAAATATTCGACCGCCACCCAATATTATATTAATCACATATTAACAGTAAGTCCTAAAATGGGGCCATTAACATAATTATATAGAAATATATTCAGCATAAAAACATATCGATACAAAAACTTTTACGGAAGCATCTAAGCAGGATTTCCTATACGTAGATTATTTACGCTTACAAGCATAAACAGTATGATTTATTTGCAGTTTAGAATTGAAAATTACGGCCTCAACCGAGGAATAATACTTCTTGGAAACGTCAGATTATTAAATTACAAATGTACGAGGGGAAAATTTATAGTCATGTGCGTGATTCGAACCCGAATCATCCACCCCTATAGCCGGGGTATGCTCTGACCGACTGAGCTAACATGACAATGAGTCATAGTGTTTCCTCTCGTTCTTTAATCATCGTATGAGGATGGAGCGATACCTATAGGTCAACTTACATTGTACAGTAATAATGTGAACCGCACAGCATGCGTTATTGCAAAAATAAATATATTAAAAAGTCAGATGATAAAGATTTTTACAACCGTTTCTAAAGTATATATAAAAAATGATTATTTTAATTAATTTATTTATACAAGGCGTAATATATTATACTTAATAAAATTGGCAGCGTTCAACATTTTATACAGTTAAGAACAGAGATTCCAAGAAAAGGCTTGGTCTTTATGCATATTTATGAAGGTAATGTGGCATTAAAGCTGAATATTATATATTTTTTTATTGTTATTAAATTTCAATCACGCCCCCACAAAAAGTTAATTGTGGATTTGAGTAAGACGAATCGCGCTTTCCGGCGAGTGCACACGGTTTTTTTCCATTAATTTACCACCTGCCATTCAAATAGTTTCGAATCCATTTATTTTCTTGACATTACGTTTTGTTACTTTTCGAATGAATATTTTATTTTAGGAAATTGGAAGTTGACGAATGCATCTAATTTTATTATTGCATGTAATTTTAAATTACAACTTCGCACTTGGACAGTTCTCACCGGACACAACTCATTGTAACTAAACAATCTCCTTCGTTTGATGGTCTATCTAACTACGTGACATTGGCGAAATTGTGGTGGTGGCCACAGAAGACACAAAACAAGAGTTGAGTTAAAACTTTGCATATATGTTGGAGAAAATGTGGTGGTGCCCACAGAAGCCACAAATTAAATAATATTTGGTATTAAATATATTGACTGCATATGACGAACTTCGAGTAGGAATAGGATATTTTTTATGAGAGCTCAAAGAATAGCACCGAGAGAGTAAATACTCGTAAGTAATCATAGTATAATATTAAAGGCAAAACGCACCTCTAAAAGTGGTCAGGCAGGACTGAAGAATGAAAAACGTCTTATAGATTCGTCCCGAGTCAAGAAGAAATGCACAGTATCCGACGCCTAGCGAGACCCTCTTGGTAACTGATATTATTGATTTCTTTGTCAAATAGGTAATACGATAAAAAAGCATGTCTCATTTATTTATACGAAATCTTTCACCCGGAACGGCATAAATGCTTTTTAGAAAGATTATATTAAATAAAACATTTTTATATAAAAACAACAATTAAAAATACCTAATGAGAAAAGTTTTATTTATGCTCTCGTTGCACTATGCGCATTTCCTTTAACTGTTTTGAGATAATAAAACCTCACACACCACAAATAAAAAACAATGGAATATTTTACTAACGATTTTTAAATTACAAAGCTAAAAGTGAAGGGGATTTAGTAACTTTATATTTTATTTTTTTGCCAAGATCGTTGGACGACTGTTTGATACCGGTACATATAGTTTTTTTCTTAATGAGATTTGAACAAAAAATTTTGAGGAAAAAAATCATTACAGAAAATCTAGTTACGGACGTAATTAAATTGCAGAAATAATTAAAAAATGTTAATTAGCACATACCATATAATAAATAATCTGAATTATTTTATAACATTTATACTGAAATGTTATTACTTAAAATTAAATTACAATCATCACAAAGCCGAGAATAGGGTTTTTTTTTCAGACGGTGAACACAAACAGTCAAGTTTTTAAAAATATTCTACATTTTTGTCCTTTTTTATCTGTATTAGAACTAATAGCGGAACTACTACTGCTATAAAAGTCACGACATTTACCGTTGAACAAAAGCCACATTAGAGAGGGTTTGCCTAAATCTCCAAGCTTGGCAGGCGTCTTGCGGATCGCAGTTCTTGAGAAAGCGCAGCTGTTCTGCGCAGCGCATTTTTCCTTCGACACCTCCCACAGGAAGATCTGAGGAGGTGCTTTTCTATCCCAGAATCCAACGGGGCCATAGTGGAACTAGATGGGCTAAACGTAAACATTTGAGGCAGTTGGTGGTTCGAAGTTGTAATATACTATCGAACAACTAAAAAATTCGCCAGAAAGAACGTTGTGTGCTTCTAAAAAAGTTGAAAGCTATTGCCATGTTGGACAATTCTCCTGAATACTGGAATACGATATCGGGTCTGCAGTGGAACCTCACTCACAACCTGGCTCACACAACAAGTAAGGTCAACAGTCCTTTCAAAACGAGTGACAGTGACATTAAAAATTAGACTTTTTAATACAAAATAAGGTAATAATGGAGAGTTAATTATGTAAAAAAGTTTTATTTATATTTTTTAAAGCGATGGCCCTGTCCTGGAACCACACAGTCATGGGTTTCTCTCTCTCTCCTCTACGCTCAGGTCAATTTTCACTCAAAATTATGGGGCACGCATTTTGACCCCTTTAATTTTAAAATATATAAAAATTAAAATTTTATAATTATTTATTATTATTTTTTAATTACAATTTTTTTTTTAAACTTAATTTGTATATTTTTTTCAATTCAAACTGAGCTGGAATAGATCTATTCCAATACTGAGGTGAAAGGTTAACCCTAACCTAACAGGATCAAAACATGTAGGGGCGTTCTTACCTGGTGAAGTAAGCTTGCTGCGCTCCCGATCCTCTTGCTTGGCCTCGTCCTGGAACCGGACAGTCATTGGTTTCTTCTTGACCCTCAGCTTCTCGTCCTCAGGAGAAAGGATGGAGACGCGTTTCTTTGGACGATCGTCTTCTAGATCACGTTTGGGTTCACATGTTGTCGATGTTGCTGTGTGTGCTGTGGGAATACTGAGGTGTTAAGTTTCAAGCTTTTACATACAGAGAGATTCCCATTTATTTTGCACCTTGGTTTTTTTTATGCCTGATAGCCACTACCTCACCTAATGGTAAGTTATGATGTGGTCGAAGATGTTGTTCAGGCTAACCTAGAATAGGTATATTATCTGTATTCTTTCTAGTTACATTACCCAGCTTCGGAAAGTAATTATATTTATTTATAGCTAACTAGTGATCCACCGCGGCTTCGCACGGGTGAAATACTGATACTAACATGTCTATAATTACAACGTTAACAGTTTTTTGTCATTAAACAATACCAAAATAAGCCATTATTTCTCGTAAGTAAAGGATAACAAATGATTATTGTGGATTATCCCTCAGAGATAGACATAAACCATTTTTTCAAGGTGTACAGTACTGTAGTACATTATTTTGACCTATCTCGTAGGGTTCAGCCAGCAATAGGAATGTAAGCGCAAAACAATTTATTTATTTACGACATCACATTAGAAACCTCTAAAATTACAAGTGTTTCTCTACTATAATTATGCATGTATTATACAAAAAACCGCATCAAAATCCGTTGCGTAGTTGTATTTAAAACTACGCAACGGATTTTGTTGCTACAGAGAGCGGGAAGCGACTTTGTTGTATACTATGTAGTGATGATAGGATAGCATTTGACCAATAGGTGTCTCACCGAGAGTAAGTGATGGTGTGATCGAAGATGTTGTTCAGGCTAAGGCTAGAACCATAAATAGGTGTGTGTTCCGGCAGCTGCCCTTGAGAGTCAGGTAATCTAGGTTAGCTGCTGAAATTACTGTACAGTATATTTGAAGAATAAGTACAACAGTCGGGGTTTTATTGATTATACATTATTATGTTGCTATTTTTTTACAGATAACTCTTCGGAAATACATATATAAATTAATACTTTTATTTGTTATACATATAGAAGGCAAGATGCAAAAGACGATTGTATGTGTATCAGATGTACATTAGATCCCTAACGTGAGTGTTTTTTTATAATAATATATTATAAAAATAAGCCGGTTAATTTATAATATTTAATTGTGATTAAATACAACGTATGTAAAAAAAAAAATTAGTACTGATCACTTTGATCACTTTTCTTGAGCATATTATTACAATGCATACTTTTAATATTAATAATAACTATAATTCATATCCGGTTTAGAAACAAATGCCAGACAAAAGCACCGTCATTTTTATTATGTATTTCACAGTTATAAATTAGCATAATTGCTGCGATTATTATAATGGAACAAAGCTAATTGTAATTAAAAGTACAACATACTATTATGGCATTCAGGTTCACAGTGTGAACATTATATTTTCTTGGGCTTGTAACATTATAAACATATTACATAATCTCTACCCCATCTGAACAACAAGTGGAACTTGAACTAATTATTACTTCTTTAGATGTTACTAAATAATGTGGTAATAAAGGCCCGTGGATGTACACACGCCAAAAGTGCCTAGGGATTATGTATATTTTGAACTATAACTGATATGTTTGGCTGAAAAACGAAAATAAATTGGATTTTCGCTATGTTTATTGTAAAATTATAATAATTAATAATCTGTGTTTCTACCATTTACACTAATCATACAAGCACAGCGATTTGGCATGCTTAAAATCAGTTCATCAAAATCACTTTGAGGAATGGCCGCCCACGTTCTTTGTAACAAGTCAAAAAGCTGTTGTGGGGTATGCATGGCATCCATACTTGGCAGAGCTCTTCTTTGTAACATATCCCATGCATGTTCAATGGGGTTGAGGTCTAGCGATTGATCAGGCCACGGTAGAACCAGTTATGACACTAGCCGTGTGTGGACTTGCATTATTGTACATTAGACGAAAAGAATTACCCAAACGGCTTCGCAAAAGCATGATCAATTCTGAAACAAACTCTCCGAATAAATCTGAGATCTGTTTAAAACTTACTTGATTGTACTTGATCCCTAGGCACTTTTGATGGGTGTATTGTATATGTATACCTACATTGTAAGGCCCCATCCATAGTTTCCAGCGACTTTCAGGACAAGAACTTGTTTATTGGGCGTTTAATGAGATGCCGTTTGTTCTAAATTGAACGTTACTGATAGTAAAAATAAGTACACATTTCCTTTGGCGTTTATATATATCATTAGTTTATAATGACGCCTGGTGGACATTGCCAGAGGAGAGTAGATCTGATTCTGTCTCTTAGTTTAACTCCAGGCCGAGGACTCTGTAAGATATGATCCTTCTATGAGACTAGAGTCGCAGTAGATGTTGATACCACTAAAATATGTAGATCCTAGAAAGACTCTCTCTCATACTCACTCAATTCTCAGTCAAAATCAATTTGGTGTTAACAAAAAATCATCAAAAAGGATCCGACTTGAAATACTGAAAAGTATGAACTGACTTGTTGAAGTTGGCACCATGATGATTCAAAACATTGATCTCAAATTAGTATGGTCGGACTTCCACAAGTTATATCATACATTTCTGTGTTAGAAATCGTTTCCGTTTTTTTATAAATATCATTTTTCACTCTTTTTTGTGATCCAGATTGCTTACATTACAAGATCATTCACTCATCTAAAATGCTGCTCATCATCGTCAACTGCATATACCATTAAATCAAATACACTTTCACTTAATCGACTGTAACTTAATTACTAACTCAAGCGATTTTGATTAAATATATGGGACCACCTCGGAGGTAAAAATAATCATGAAATTAGTTCATAATTGGCGGAGTAATCGCGTGAAAATATAAAAAATAAATGTACAACCGAATTGAAAACCTCCTCATTTTACTAGTCGGTTAAAAAGGTTAACGTTACAGAAAAGGCACTACTGATCTAGAAGACAATACTTATTGTTGATGGGAAAGGGTCGCTTTATACATAGACCTGGCTGGCAGTAAGAAGAGCTACATCCTTCTCCCTTGCAATATGTTGCTGACGCCAACATGTATGCTAGAATGATTCTGAAAGCCTTTCTATAAGAAAATGTACTGTAATTTTGAAGCAAAAACAGTTATTTGCAGTCCGGTGTAAAAAAAAATGTATCAAACTAGTGTAATTTTATTGTTTACGTAGTGGTGCGCAACCGGAAATGCAACTTTTGGTAAATTACACGCTACGGCACGAAGTGGATTTAACTTTATCATTTTCCTAATGTATGGGAAGTGGTACACCTTGAGGTGAATTTAAGTATGTGAAAAATCCAGTAATTTGTTAATATTTTTAAAACTATGGAACCTTTCGCGCTCAAACAAACGGGAAACAATCAGGGATCGCGGCCCGCATTTATTGAAGCGAGAAAAGACTGAACATTATTGAAAATGAAATTATTACCGAAAATGTAACAATTTTCAATTAAATTACCAACCAAAAGTTAACAACTTTTCAGCTATTCAACCTATTATGTGACTAAAGCGACACATCAATTATATTCTATGCCCCGTTGGAGATCCACCTTCACCCATCAGATTATTTGATGAGACATATATTTATATCAAATATAATTGATTAACAAACTTGCCTATGATAACTTGCCTATCGAAAAGTTTTCATAGCTATTTTTAATTAATTTTAATCAATTTTCTTTAAGCACCTTCACTCTTTTCATAACCAATGCCCAATAGTTTTTATTTTAACTGATAGTTTTTAACACTCAGAATATGCCTAGGTAAGATTGCCTATTATTTCTGTGCATGGCTACCTGGCAAGCAGATGTGAACAGGTAAATCAACATAGATAACTAGTAACTACACCGATCTGTTACCCAATCGAAATTGATATCATAAGTAAGATATTTTAATTACAAAACCAATCGTATAGGTTTGCCTGCAAAAAATCATGACATATAAGTACATGAAATATAATTTAAAAATAGCTATGAAAACTTTTCGATAGGCATTTTATCATAGGCATGTTTGTTAATAAATTATATTTGATAAAAAATATGTCGCATCAAGTAATCAGATGGGTAAAGGTCAATCACCCACGTCTACTATTACAAACTTTATTCTTACTCCCTTTGGATGGCGACTGGTCGCTTTTTGAATCTTGTTTTTTTATATAATGGATTGGCGAACAAGTAGACGGCCCATCTGATGGAAAGCGGTTACCGTCGCCTATAGACATTAACAACACCAGGGGCGTTACTAATGCGTTGCCGACCCTGTAAGACTTTGAAGGAATCCATACTGTAGCTCTGCGGGAAAACGCTAGATGGAAGATCAGCCACATTTTACAAGTATGCGGTAAGAAGGAAGGTATAAATCGGGCTGTGTGAGACTACCAGACATGATTATGTGTGGATGAGCTTTGAACCGGTGACTCGAGGTACGATGATAGAATCGCGATGCCAGTATAAGATCAAACAGCGCCCGAGAGCATTTCCCGTTATAGAGCCTATAGAATACACAGAGCGAACCGATGTCTCTACGCAGGCGCAGTGACTCAAGTTGGCGTTAAGAAGAAATTCCTTCATCTCTTGGCAGCCGCGAACTCCAAGCCCCTATTGTACCTAAAGTAAAACGATTCCATTACGTACCTTGTTCTTGCTCCGTTTGAATAGCGATTGGCCTGTCTGTAGATCTGGCGGTAAGACGAGCTTCCTCCATTTCCCTCGCAGCCGCTGCCAGGATGTTGTTGACGGCAGTGTGGGTCCTGGTTGGGTCCTCACGACGGCGGCGGATCTCCTCAGCACGCATCATCGATTGTTGATACATGTGAATCTGTTTAGAGAGTGTTTAATTAGTTGAGGCGTGAGACAATTGCATTTTGGTGAAATGGAGAGTTATTTTCATTCACAATATATTTTTTTGTTGACGAAAGTTGTAAGTTATGAGGACAGGATGCGTGCGGGGAATATGAGGAAAATTCACGAAAACGACATTTCGTATACCCCCTGTTTTCTCCTTCAAAATTGAGCCGATTCAATTATCTTATGACATTAAAATTTTAGGAAGGTCTATACCTAGGCTTCTATCATTCTCTTTTGAAAAGTTATCAAATTTGTCTAGTGTTTTTTTTGTATGCTATCATGTAGCATTGAACAAGCACAACGCCCACCTTGTGTTAAGCCGTAACCTCTGCCTATAACAGTTACAGTTCGTCACTGCCGAACTGCAGTGCACCCATTACCCTAAGATATAAAGTTGTTAAGTCTCATGTGCATACATATTAACCGACACCTATACTCTTCAAACCGGAACACAGCAATGTGAACATTCTGCTTCGCGGTAGAAAAAGGGATGGAGGCAATACTGCCCCGGCGAACTCGCACAAAGAGCCCTTCTGATACTAACATGGGTTTTCTTGACATGCCGATAAAACGGGGCATTTTTGTGATTTTCAGAGTGAAGTTTTAAGTAGTAATAATTATATGCTGAAAAAACTAAAATTACAGAGACGTGTCCTAGATTTTAAGCAACAAAAATTACTTTATGTTTGAAGAAGAAAATTGATTCCCATTGCTTGTTATCCGTCCCTTTCAAACATTTGAGACATAGGCATAGGTTTCTTTATCTACAATTTGAGACTTTAATTTAATGTGACATCACAAAAGTCACGTCACCCACACGGAAGGAGAAAAGGACGCCTTCTGAAGTAATGAGAACTCTACTCCGCCTGCTAAGCGTGGGGATTATGGCAAAACTGATGATGTGAATTTATATCTCGATTTTATAAAAATACTGACAATTCTGCATATGAAAACACTACAAATATAGCTTTGTGGGCGATTTGAGATAGTTTCTTATGGTAAAGTATGTTGATATCATCAGATCTCTGTGGTGAACGAAAAGAAATTCTCTCTATTTCAGTCCCTAAGTGGTAAATTACTGATTTTGGCAATACTCTTACCCATAAAATTGGCGTATTACAAGAGGTCAAAGACATATCACGATAATATTATAAATGTGAAAGTTTGTGAGTATGTATTTTTTTTACTCTTTCGCGCTGAAACGGCAGTACCGATTTGGATGAAACTTAGAATATAGATAGTTTAAGTCCTGGATTAACACATAGGATACTAACTACACTTTTCAACATCATTACATTTCATCATTCTCAACGCGTGAGAAAACGTTGGGCGCAGCTAGTACAATAACGATACAGTAAACATTATGCTTTGTCATACATATGTACCTACATACGTGTAGAAACCTATACAAGTCTATTCGAGAGCGTTCGTTTACATGGTGGTGGATTAAAAATTACAATAAAAACTGTATTATTTTAGACAGGGACCAATTGTACCGACAAACTTAAATTATTGGGATAGGAGAAGATGATGACCTCTCTAAGATAAAATGCATGCGTCGAACATATTGGTAGACGTTTTCTTTATTTAAGACGTTTAATACATACATATTTGAATATATTAATGCGTCAAACAATATGTTAGTAACATTATTAAACATATCAGTACCCAAAAACTGATCAAGTGCCTAGTGTAGAAGTAGGATTTCATAAAAAACCTACTGCTTCGTCCAAAAAGAAAAAAAAAATCAAAACTTTCAGGTTCCTTCAAGGGTCCTATAGGGTAAATCTATATAAATATTATATTTAAAACGGATTTCTTGACCATGTCATCAGTTTAGGACAATCAATTTAGGATTAATATTTAAAATTACTCATTAAAAATAATAGGAAACCTCATAACGAACATTTCATCATTGCAAATTTTAAACATTTATCTGACAATTTTTTGTGGACCCTCTAACGCCAAACTCATTTATATACGCTTAATGTTATTTACTGAGTAACTTAATTCTATATATAATGTACATTATTTTTACTTAAATTAAAAGATAGATCAGACAAGTGAGGGATCCTACAGGGGTTCATATTCATCGTATGTACGAAACCCTAAACTCCGTAGATCTCGCATCTTGTCACGTCACGACAAGCGACACACCGCTTTCCAAGAACACTTGAGTCTAGTCCGTGAGACGTCATAAACAGATATTTTTCTCCTTACCCCTCATTTCAAAGTCCACAAAACATACGTTAAATAAACTAGTACACCTGTGAACTTCATAGTATTTTATATACTTAATTTATTTATGTGATACGTGCAGCCCCACCCATATCCGGCTGTGTGAACGGTATCTACTCTGTAACTTGCGTAACAAGCTAGAATACGTACAGAATAATGTACGTATTCTAGCTTGTTATTATACAGGTACACATACTATATTCCTACCGAGAAAAAGTTTCACTTAGGGCTCAGTGGGCATTATTATTGGAAAAGAAAAAGCATTTTCTATAATACAGTGGCGAAATGTTACTGTTAGTCTTCTGTCCTATACGCCTATCATAGCTATGTCTCTTCAAGTTTAAGATATGCCATCAGTACTAATATTATAAATGCGAAAGTAACTCTGTCTGTCTGTCTGTTACGCTTTCACGCCAAAACTACTGGACCGATTTGAATGAAATTTGGTATGGAGATAGTTTGAGACCCGGGAAAAAACATAGGATAGTTTTTATCCGACTGCGCAAAAAGATGTTAATGTTTTCGCGCGATAACCGACATACGCGCGGGCGGAGCCGCGCCCGGAAAGCTAGTTATACATAAATTTTACATGACATCTTATTTATATTAATCGTAATTAGTTATTGCCTTAGATCTTTTTAATTTTTAATTATGTTTTTTTTTAGTATAAGTGAAAAAAAATTGTGGAAATAAAATATGTAAAGAAACAAAACATTTGCACACCGTTTTGGTAAACTTTGGTTGCTGTATTTGAATGCTATAACAACTGCAATATTGTACCTAAAACTTTAGCATACAAATATATTCATTCATTCATATATGGCCTAGGATAGAAGACTTAAGATTTCGCCGTTACAGAACAGGTACAGTAAAGGCTACTCAATCAATATTCAATAATTTATTGCCATTAGGCACATTCAAATGCGGTTTACACGAGTTATATAAACAAACCAAAATTAGGTGGAATGGTATTTCATGACCCTGATAGGGTATAGCAACATGTAGAGGAGTGGGACGATCTATTTTATAATCGAAGGATCAAAGTGATGGGTAGTTTAACGAACAAAAGTGGCTAGAACACCATCATCTCCTACCCTTATCTCAAATCAAATCGTTTATTGCTAATAGGCATTAAACAAAGGTGTTCAGTACCATTGACGCGTATTATCTCAATGTTCAGTACGTACATATCTACTAACTAAAGACGCGCAACTCCATATATTTGGAGTCTAGTTTGCAACTGCTTATCCAAGCGATCATATTTTACATTTTATTGTTTTACTGTATTTACCTTTAGCATTCACACCCACACGTAGTGTTTCTATTAATTATGTAAATTATAATTATTACCTTGTTACTAAGTTTTAATTAATTTTAACATGTTCAAAGCATGTATGTACGAGTCGGGACTCTGTTTTCTCTAGCAATTTATCAAATGTCCGCCTGGCTCGCGTATCTGTCATCAAACAATCATCATAGGTGTGTTCCAGGTACCGTCCAGTCTGAATTCTGTCGAATCTGATGTTGACTAAGATGTTCTCAGGCTCATCTAGAATTACTGGCTCTTTACCATCAGGTGAGATAGTGGTTAAAGACTAGCCTAGCAGCAATAAAAAAAACACGTCGCAAGAACATCATTTATTGCGAGCCGCCTACTAGACATTACAGGATAAGCCAACAACTGTAATGTTTTGCACCGCATTGCGAAGCGTTTTCCACTTAATAAACAATACTGCTTGCGGCAGGCAATGATGGCTAGCCTAGGTTAAGACGAAGACCTAGGTGGTGCCCATACAGACGTACATATTCGCATGACGCCTCGGTAACAGTAAGCACCACCATAGAAGTATGGTTAAACTACGGCAAGTTCCATAGACTGTGGTTAAATTATGGTTTACTAAACTAGTGTAAAAGAACTGTTTATTTAAATCGGCGATTTACGTGAGTTCCATAGTAGATAATTATTATAGCACATAAAATACTGGAATTGCAGATACCTAACTAGTTTAGCTTTTTAAATTTGATAACACTTTTGTACATCTTTAACGGTCCCACTCGTCTAAAACAATTAACGTTTTTAGATAAATATATATTAAAATTATACGTGATTATACATTACACGTATAATTTTTATTTCGTTGAGTTTTAGACGACGAGATTCCACCAGGCGTGCAAAAAGTTTTTATGGGCGACCTTTCTGGTGGTTATATTGATGTAAAATAATATATCTACGAATAAATATGCGTTATTCGTAGTCCGTCATTTTGGGTCAACTTTCTACACAAAATATCGGTCACTCATTCCGATCATGTGTTAGATACACGTTAAATACGGACATACATAAAAAAGAGTTTTATTTGTGATTATGACGGAACAAGCACGAGGCCCACCTGATGTAAAGCGGACTAACATCTATTATAGACATATAATAGATGCATTTCGTCCGAACGCGCCCGTCACACTGAGACAAGCAGTTTTTTAAGGCCCATTATTTGCCTGTAATTTTTCAGGCTCTCAAGGACTGCTGCCGGAACACAATGTTATTTGCTTGGCGACTGATTTTCTACTTTCTTGCGGCAGTCCATAGCCATCATTGCTTCACATGTCATTTTAAAAGACTCCGTTTGTCCTTTTTTTTTACAAACCATCAAAAGAGTAAACTTCTATATTATTATCTATATGTATATATAAAATCCTCTATGAATCGTTAACAGTATTAAGAGTTACACTTCTTTACATATTTATTCGTAGTACCAATCTATATCATTGTACATTTATATTACAAGTATAGATCTCCTATATAAAAACAATGGCTAAAAAACCAACGACAAATATAAAAAAAAATACCTACTCCTAATAATATCTACTTTCAAGTTTATTGCTTCAGAAATAATGAAGCGCTCGTAGCGTAGTTTGCTTAGCCTTTCTTAACCGATCAGCTAAGTAAAGCAAACGTCCGCTTCTGTCATGACTTGAATGGGTAACCGCTAGCGGTATTACTACTGAGCGCTCCTGTGCTTCGGAGGGCAGGTAAGCAGTCGGACCCTGTTGATGTCTCACGATGGGAGTCGTTATAGCATGGTGGTAGGGCATGTTGCGAATGTCCGCTTGGCTAGCCCTAACAGACATACACACTCACAAACTTGCCCCGCAGTTTCACAATTAGACAATCATAAAAATATTGAAGCGCTCTTAACGAAGTTTGCTAAGCTGTTCTTAACCGATCAGCAAAGTTATGCAACTTTCGCCGCGGTCAGGAGTCATCCGACTCCTGACCGCCGTGGTGACCGGTAGTGACATTACTGCTGAACGTGCACGTGCTTCGAAGGGCACGTTAAGCCGTTGGTCCCGGTTGTTGTCTTAAAATGGTAGTCGTTATAGCATGGTGTTAGGGCATTTTGCGAATGCCCGCCTGACTAGCTACCACTACCACCCCCTCAAGTAGAAAATCTGTCGACGAGAACCTGACGGTGTCTTCCGTCAGCTGTCCTTGAGAGTCAGTAATGTTAGCCTGAACAACATCTTCGAACACATCATCACTTAACATCAGGTGAGATAGTAATCAGAGGCCAGCATATCAGTTATGTAAAAAAAAGTATAAACAGTGTGTACATCAAAATATTTTGCACGAATTTTATGTTTAACACAATTATTATATTATTATTAACATACCAAACGAAACACAGATAAAAAAGTAGGTATTTCATTGTTTTTAAAAGCTGATAATGAAATTTAAATTCCACGCTATTCTAGAATAAAATAAACTTATCACGACAATTAAAAATGTATATTTATTTTTATAGCTGGAGTTGAGTTATCACAAAAAAAAATATTTATCTTGTATTTTAATATTGTTTTATAAATTCATTGTGATAAAATTTGATAAATTGTACCTAGAGTTGAACTATCAATTTGAATATTATATAAATAATTTAAATAAATGATATTGTGGTAACGAACCCAAGAGGCCCCTAAAGGTCGACTATAATTTGCTGATAAAAATACTCCGATTATCAAATGTGTAATTCTAACATTTAATCAAGATATTGAATAATTCTAATTCATACTAATTATTTTTTTCAAATGTTGACTCTTGTCATGCTATTGCCTGAGATAGCTGTACAAAAAACGTGTTTTTTTTTACTTTTTATGATTTATTTTTATTTATCTTAAAGCAGTAATATTACAAGTGTCAATGTGTAAAATATCATATGTGTTTTAAAGAATAATAAAAACAATTGCAAATCGAACTGCCGCTAGAGATCCCGAACCGAATGAAAAATAAATATTGTTTGTTACATTGTGTCTTAGTGCGGCACCTTTGGTGTACAAGTCCTACTCGCATTTGGGAAGTTTTTATTTATTTATCTTTGGACGCAAATAGACAGATGTTGTAAATAGCTTGGACGGTCGGTAATCGTTTAAAGACACCATTAATGTTCAGGGTAACCAGACAAATGCGCCTGCATTAATGTCACAAACTAATGTAAAAATACTTTTAATTTTAACACGTCCTAATGATCTGGGGAACGCATAGTAAACCTGTCTTTGTCATAGTGTTTGATTGCAGCTTCTAATATTTTAAGAATACACGAAAGTATCATTATAAGATTTACTAAAAAGTGACACACACTCCTAACACTGAAAATAATCAAATGAATGATGTGCATCATGCAAAGATTCTGAATTTCGAAAAAATATATGGTGGTACATGTTCTATTGAAATCTTGAAACGGCCGGTCACAAGCGAAGGGTGTGACCACTACCGTATTGGAGGTTTTCGGATCTGAACAAAAAATTACTTAAAAGTTATCGAAATCATCGAAACATTTACATGAAAATGATTAGAAAATTTATAGCAATTTTCTCAAAAGTCGACAGTACTGTCACTTTAGTCCTACCCGTGACCACTACTTCACACATCACTGCAGTGTGTGTTACACGGGGATAAAAATAATGTAAAAAAAATATTTTTATCCAATAAATGGAACCGGCTTGAACACTCAAAAGTGCGAAATAACTTTTTGGAGTCGGTACCATGATAGTTCAAAAGTACCTATTATCACAATATTGTGCGCATTGTACCGACTTCGACAAGTTATTTCACACTTTATGAGTGTTGAAGGCAGTTCCATTTTATGGTTTAAATTTTTTTTCACTCTTTTTAGTGTCCCTCGCTACTCACGGGGAAAATATTTTTAGTTAATCGAGTGTACCTCAAAAACGGCTTGACCGATTTTGATAAAATTTAAATGGGACAAAACGACAAGCATCAGCTTTTAAATAAAAAAAAAATATCAAAATTGCTTCACCCAGTCAAAAGGTAACAAACATACAAAAACAAACACGAATTAAGAACCTCCTCCTTTTTTTGAAGTCGGTTAATAAATGCGCATAAATCCATCAAAGTTGGACAACTTATTTGTATAATAACTGCGAAAATCTTAGACACTATTACGTCCTCAAAACCCCAACAGCGTTCTAACATTAGAACCAAAAATGTCCGTAACAAGAACAATAATTGGTCGCTACTGTTCGTAACAATACCGTCCTACATCCTTGTCTTCTTGTATCTGACTACGTCCAACATCTCGTGTACGTCGCATCCAAGACAGTCATCTTTGTTTCACAAGCCAATGACTCATTATTTCAACAATTATACATACTTGCCTATTTAATTTAGCACCATTAAAATAAGTGTGGGAGTGCCTAAACGGCAAGAATGCAAATTGCAATTCACAATGTCTTTTAATATATGACTAACACAATATCTCGCTGTTACATAATTCAATTTCCTAACAGTTCGCAGAACAGAATACCTAGTACTTCACCGTACCTTCCTAAGCTAATAGATTGGTTAAGTAGGTATAGTAATAGACACAGTTGAATATTCCTTGCGTGTTTTCAATAGATAATTTTTTTTTATAGCTTATAGGGTAACCTTTGACCACAATCTCACCTGACGGTAAGTGATGATGTGGTCAAAGACGTTGTTCAGGCTAGCCTAGAATTAATGGATCTCAAGGACTACTGCCGGAACACACCGTTAGTTGCTTGGCGACTGATTTTCTACTTGAAGGTGGTAGGTAGCCAGGCGGGCATTCGCAAAATGCCCTACAACCATGCTGTAACGACTGCCATCGTAAGACGACAACCGGAACCGACGGCGTAACGTGCCCTCCGAAGCACGGAAGCGCTCAGACTCAGTAGTAACGTCACTAGCGGTCACCTATCCAACTCCTACCGCGGCGGACGTTGCTTAACTTAGCTGATCGATAAAGAACGGCTAAGCAAACTTCGCTACGAGCGCTTCAATATTTACGAGTATATTCTACAGAATGTTATTTTTAAACCCCGAGAGGAGTTTTGTAAGTTAACATGTGTATCTTTCTGTGGTATCGTAGCTCCCATATGTATATACCGATTTTAAATATGTTTTTTTGTTCAAAAGGTAATCAATTGAGTCTTTTCTTAGGATCTGCTCTGTTCTAATAGGAAGATCATCTGCTCTGTTCTAGGTTATGATGGGACGTGAGCAACTTCCATAGGTCTGATCGTTTCGAAATTTGGTATCATTGTACCATAATAATATTGCATGAACATGGTAACCTTCACCTGATGCTGCAGGATCACCGGTCATACTGCAGGAAAAGTTTTTTGTGTCGGGGATTTTTTTATTTTCATTATTTTTCAATATTTAATTACACTACTTGGAGGAGATAATTTAGGTAAATTTGTCAATTGTCCAAGTGATCAGGCTTTAGTCATAAGGAACATTAAACTGAGGAAAACGCCGAAACGCCAAAACGTTCAGACGTTTTAAGATAAGTACTTAGTCCAAACGGGCAGATATGACCGTGATATAAATTTTATATTATACATAGCTTTAAATTTTGAGTAAATCGCCGTAACACTAAAATATCCACCAGATATTTTAAGATATATATACCGACTCCAAGTGGCATAAGGGCAGAAAAATGAGGATCTTCGATCCATTTGGAAGTAAAGCATCTTCATCACGCATGTTATTTAATGACGTGTACGTTAACAGCGAAAGTGTTCACCGTTAAAGTTCGGCGATAGTGTTTAAAATTAAAATGGCTCCCCATTAGCACTCCCGCTTGCCATAATCCCCACGCTTGACAAGCTTCTCGGAGGATAACAGTTCTTCAGAAGACGCTGCTGCCCACCATACAATGTTTCCCATAGACGCCTCTACAGACTCTCACAGAAAGATATAGGATGTGCAATCATAACAGTCACCACAGGCAGCATGTATAGCATTCGCCGTTGAATATGGGCTTCCATGTTAGAGGATGTGCTTGCCATAATCCCCACGATTGACAAGTGTCTTGCGGGATCACAGGTCTTTAGAAGGCACAGTTTTGAATTTTTTTTTGACCCAAATAAAGAATTAATACGAGATAAAACGAGCCTTTGGCTGATTTACAGCAGAACATTAATATTTTTTTTAATGTATTAATTTATTTTTTATTAGCTCAGCACAGTAGTGTACCTATAATAGTGTGGACCTTCATAAGAACATTGTGATCTATTCAATAGACACAGAGCATTTTGCAGACGTAAAGCGTTCTTCTGTTAAACTTGATTATCTCGTAGCTCCAGTGGTTAAGAGCGTTACAAATCAAGAAGGTCTTAGTTCCACTTCTTGGACCAGCTGAGTGCTATCATTTTCTTTTACAAGAAATTGCCTATAAGAGTGCAAATGTGTCCAGTATATACACTTGAAATATCTGCGAATTCGGGAGTTACGAGTATATGTGACCTCAGGCACTGGAAGGATAGATAAATATGAATATACGTAATATAATGTCAACTGATAAGTTTTAAAAACGGAACACTTAACTTTTAAAGTACCGATCAAGTATATAATGATACTTTTTGTGTATTTTTATCACAAAAAAAAAAGTTAAGATTCACAAAAGTTGATACTCTAGAACCTTATATATTCTTACGTCAATACAAGTCATGGTGATTTAACAAATTACTGTGCAAACATTATGTTAAGAATATGTTTTAAGTGTATTCCGTAGATAAGTACATTTTTTTTTCTAATATTTATTTTTTCTATGGGCACGATGACGCAAATACATTTATTTTATGTTCTCCATAAAGATTCTTTGTTGCTATTTCTTCAGACACGTTTTCCTGTCATGTTTCATACATGTAAATTTACTGTTTAAATTCAATAACAAAAAATCCATTACAATGAATGGTTAAAAGAAAAAAATAAAACGAAGATGTAAGTACATATATTGTGACTAGATACTTATTTACATTGTTTTTACTGGTATTGCATCTGAATGAAACGTAATAAAGTTTAATAAAATAATTGAAACTGTTTTAGTCATTGTCGGCATTTTGAAATTTGTTTAATTAACGCTGAAATTATGTAGTTACTAATTAGTTACGTAGTTTCAATGATAATAGTGTATCATTGAAACGACACTTAATGAAATCTAATGGAGATCTACAATTTGTGCAAAGTTTTATTTGCTTAGTTAAATAATCTAAATAAACGTGGATATTCGCCAAAGAACCAAAGTCAGCTACATAGCTCTCAGAATTTGCAAGTTGACGTGGCAATGGACGGGCCACATTGCTCGACGAACTGATAACCGTTGTGGAAGAAAGGTTCTTGAGTGGTTACCACACTACACCGGAAGACGTAGAGTTGGTACAAAAATTATTGTGCTCCAATAATTCGTATTTGTGATTTTCGCTTAGCACGCGTTATTCGAAGCGATTTGCTTTTTCGTTCATTATAGGGACCGCCAGGGAATGGAATACTCTGCCTGAGTCTGTGTTTACGGTTAAGTACAATATGGGGGTCATCAAAACGCGAGTGAATAGGTATCTTCTGGCACTCCATCATCGATCGCATCATCACTTAACATCAGGTGAAATAGTGGTCAAGTGCTACCCAGTTCGGTACAAAAAAAAAGTCCTTGTAGTCATATATCGAAATATATTTAGGTATGTCAGAAAATTGTATCAAAACCTCTTATATATTCAAAAACAGTATATTAATAGCTACGAATAAGTAATGTATTCGTAGATTAATAGTCATTATTTATATACCTGTAATTCAAGATAAGACTGGAAATATTCGCCGTCTAGTAAAATCTATGTATAAAAATAGTAACCTTTGCATTTAATAACCAATAAAGACAACATTAAAAAATTGTAGCATTCTATAAGTGGTTTATACAAAATTTACTAAAAAAAAGCATGATGTAAGTGATGATGTGGTCGCAGATGTTATTGAGGCTAACGTAGAATTACTGGCTCTCAAGGACAGCTGCCGGAACACACAGTTAAGTGCATGGCCACAGATTTTCTACTTGATGGTGGTAGATACACAGGCGGGCATTCACAAAACGCCCTACCACCATGCAAAAAAAAATTAAAACTATAGTTAACGTCTAATTACTTCTAAACAAGATTCAAAAGCTCTAGTCTAATATCAGTTGCAGTTGGCAGCATTGCCCCGTTGATTGCAATGATTAATCGTTGAGTAAAATTAGTGACGAATGTTCATCACGCGTCATATTGATCGCTTGATCTTAAATATATTAAGTTATAATACTTATAAGTATTGGAAAATAAACCCTATATCTCTAAACCAAAAGCTTACTTAAGCTTGCTTGCGCTGCAGAAGCAGTCGCGGCGCCAGCGCTCACGCTTGTTTCAAAGAGATGTGACGGCGCTAAAACGTCAATGCGTGTGGCGTCACAATAATGGCCGCCCTAACTTCCACGGAACCAAAAACATACCATCACGTTTTTTACCATGGTCACGCACCAGACCATTCAGTTTGATAATAGCCGTAACATACGCACTTGTAAAGGCCTGTCGGATGATATCGTTAAGGCTGGCGTAGCTGGATATAGGACCATATACCACTGGTATATAAGTCCTTTTGACCGTACCAGGATTTCGAGAGCATGAGAGGCCACGGTGATCAAGTTGATCAAAAACACGTTAATGATTACCAATGCTGGGCAAAACATCACTTTGTACCCAAGCTAAGGAGCAGTTCATTGCAGGCCAATAGGCAGCTATAGGCCTGCAATGGCCTCTAGGTTGCCTAATTGCTTTCGCTGTAGTATCTGTAGTAATGTAGGTATATAGTTTGTAGCGTTTTGTGACCAGTTTTAAAATAAATATTAAACATTTGTGAATTCATGTTGAATTATATGTAGTCACCTTCAGTTAGTAGTTATTTATTAGTCGCCACAATTAAGTAATGGTCACCGTCATCTAGTAATAATCACCACCGTCTAGTAATAGTCATTACTATCTATTGATAGTCACCGTCATCTAGTAGTCACCACAATCTAGTAATAGTCACCGTCATCCAGTAATAATCACCAATATCTAGTAATAGTCACTGCCATCTATTAATAGTCACCACAATCTAGTAATAATCACCAACATCTAGTAATAGCCACTGCCATCTAT
This sequence comes from Plagodis dolabraria, assembly GCA_963854805.1. Lineage (NCBI taxonomy): Eukaryota > Metazoa > Arthropoda > Insecta > Lepidoptera > Geometridae > Plagodis > Plagodis dolabraria. Next base: position 24,687,917 of record OY978457.1, on the reverse strand, counting down.
TAATAGTCACCACAATCTAGTAATAATCACCAATATCTAGTAATAGCCACTGCCATCTATTAATAGTCACCACAATCTAGTAGTAGTCATCACTATCTATGAATAGTCCCCACAATCTAGTAATAGTCACCACAATCTAGTAATAGTCACCGTCATCAACTAGTCACCACGATCTAGTAATAGTCAACGAACGTGTAGTACATAACACTAAAGAATGATAATAAGACATGTGTCAGAAACTCGTGCGAAACGTTAATTATATCCGCGACAAAAGAGAAGCGTAGATAAAATCTAAGAAATCCGCTTCAAACCTTTTAAATCTGGCTTTCAATTGTATTTGCATATGCTAATGATTATGGTAACACCAGTTAATTTTAATACAAACATATTCTTGCATATTAAATAATATGCGTGTAGTGTGTAAACCACAAGCTCTTTGTTTTTAAATAATGGAGGTAGCAAAATAGTTTTTTTTAACGAATTCATTCATGATTCTAATTCATTGTTGACTTAGTTATACTTGTTACAGAAATGAACATTATATTTTATACCTTGTGGTCGAAGGTGTTGTTCAGCCTAACTTATAAATACTGGTTCTTAAGGGTTGCAGGAACACACTACTAAGTGCTTTGCGACAGATTGGTAGTTAGCTCAGGCGGGCATTCACAAAATTCTATGACTGCCATCCTCAGACAACTACTGGGATCGACGGCTCTACGTGCTTCCGAAGCAAGGAAGCGCTCCGCAGTAAATGCCACTAAAACAAATCTTTTTCAAATCTTCACGTTTAGATACTGCAGGTGATACTCAACCACGTATACCTTGAAGCGAGGCATCTATGCCAAAACTACTTAGTCAAATCGATGTCCATAGAACGAAGAATCTTAACGTGAACAAGTGCAGTGGGCCCGATAGTGTACCCACCCGCTTTACAGTTTTTAAGTCGTGAGAACCTGAATATTCACCTGTATTTATACGCCTCTTATGTACAGCGAAACCGTACTAACGCTTAATTAAATCTGTCGCCAAGCACGTTAGGCCGTGTGTTCCAAACCCTTTTTTCTATTTATTTCAAATAAAAACGATATAAAACCATTTAGAAACATCGATATATTTTGTAAGTAAAAAAAAAATTACTACATTAAAAGTTTCTTTTTTTTTTTATTCGGTTGACGAATTTAGAAATGATACAATGTAATAAATTTATATTAAAATGACATATTATAGTGATTTAATAAGGTATTTTTTTTGTCTCCGATTTTAATTTACATTATTACATAAAATTCTTAAGACAACTTAAGGTAAAAATATTTTACTAAAAATCTAATATAAACTTCTGGTGAAGGGAAAATTGACCAGAATGCTGACTGCATTACCTCGCTGTATATAATATTTTTTGGCTGAGATACAAGCCAATGCTCTGTTCACATGTCGCCTCCACCAAAAACTTCGGTAAATTTTTGAATAATTCATATGCACTCGGCCCTCACGAAACCAAAATTACCTCCCCATAAACATAATATCCTCCAGTTTACAAGGTAAATTAATACAGGCTAATTGAATAAAATATACGACTGCCCTGCTAATATATTGGCAGTGCCACTCGGAATTATGTAATGATTCTGACGATAGCTCATACATACATACCTAAACTCTAAAAAGTTACACTTCTTTTAGGCATTCGTGTTATAATAAAATTAATTTTTAAATAACCCTATATGGATAGCTTTATGATCTTGTTATTTTTATGATAAAAAAATAATTAAGTTATTAATATATCATGTGTTGACATTTATTATGTATATTATTAGCATAGGAATATTTAAGGTTAAATTGAACTTGAATGTAAAATATGTATACCTACTATACTCGTACTAATGATAATTGGAACACCTTGAGAGGCACATGTAATTGGCTCAGACGAGAATATAAAATATTAAAACTTTGAAAACATTTTATGTAAGCATGTAATAAATAAAATAAAAAGTTCCGACCGCATCATTACTTACCATCGAGTGAGTTGGGGTACGAGGAAAAAACTTAAGAGTGCGTAGTACCAATATTGCGCATTATTTCTGCTTTTACGATCATCAAATGACAGCCCTAATCCACTGAGGAGGTGCGCCTTCCTCAGTGGCGTAATACTGTCTGTTTGATCCCCCATTATCTTTGAATATAGTTGCAACTAGTAATAACTACCCAAGCGATCATATTATACATTTTATTGTTTAACTGTATGTACCATTAGCTTGAACACCCACACTAAGCCGTCGTGTACAAACAACGCCGACCCGTACAAGTGCGCATCAATAATTTACTGCGAACGGGCACGCCTTCGTGAGTGAACAGGTTTGTATAGGTATTGAATCACTTTTTGAAGCAGTGATGGCTCAGTAGCACTGGCTATGGACTGCCATGCAGCAGGTCCATGGTTCGAATCCCGCCCCGGGCTTGAGCTTCACCGCATTGCGGAAGGGCATTTTGCAAATGCCCGCCTGGCTAGCGAACACCCTCAATTAGAAAATCTGTCGCCAAGCACCTAACAGTGTGTTCGGGCAGCAGTCTTTGAGAGCCGAAGAAATTACAGGCAAATGAGAGTTAACAACTATGCCTCAAGGTAACGGGCGCAGTGCAATTCGTGACTTGTGACGAACATCTGTTATAGGCAGAGGATAGTCCGCTTAACATCAGGTGGGTCTCGAACTGGTTCCGTCACAATAACATTAATCAGTACTTAATATTATAAATGCGAAAGTAACTCTGTCTGTCTGTTACGCTTTCACGCCAAAACTACTGGACCGATTTGAATGAAATTTGGTATGGAAATAGTTTGAGACCCGGGAAAAAACATAGGATAGTTTTTATCCTACTGCGCAAAAAGAGGTTAATGTTTTGCGCGATAACCGACATACGCGCGGGCAGAGCTGCGCCCGGAATGCTAGTATATAATAATAGGTATATATTAGTCAGTACAGTCAGTTATAAAACTGGGATGTCCATTATGGTCATGGTCACTTGAAAAGTGACATACATTTAAGACGCCTAGCTAGCTACAAAACATTAAGGATTAACACTCATCGCAAAGTAAACATACCAAATGAGTCATATGTAACTGTATGTTATTAAACGCACACGTTGTATGAAGGTATTGTTGAATGTTTATAGTTAATGGTCTGATTTGGTAAAAAATGGATTTCATTTTACATTTCAATGGTCAAGTCAGCCTACAACCCGTACAGCCCGCGGGCTGAGATCACTGTGACCTCTCAGCATCCGCATTGGACGATATCGTGCAATTCTTTGTTATAATTATGCACGTTGCGCATGGGTTAATTTTTTATTGGTCACTTTGCCCCATAGTCAAATCGGTTCGCTGCGATCTACTTATTGGGCTCAGTTGAACAGTTTTAGTTCACTTCGAGGTTTGCGTATTTGAAGCGACTCGTGGTCAACTCGACCCACGGTCATTCACACTAGTACCACACAGTTTTCACTAGTCATAGACTAACGATGTTATGTCTAGCCTCATCATGTCTAGAAATTATGCTATAACTTCATCAACAAAAAATTATTATCAAAATCTTAATCTAATATCAAACTTCAAATAATTTACAATTCCTTAGATTCAGTTTTTACCATGACATTTTTAATGAAATCAATACAAACTGCATTCAAGAGCAACACTCACACTGTTACCATTCCAAGACGAAAGCGACTTATTAAACCGTGGATGACAACAGGACCATATTTATATAATTCTATAAACAAATATCCATGTAACAAATCAAAAATGAAACCAATTGATACGAAGTAGTTAAAAAATCTGAGACAGAAGAATATCTCTAATGCATTAAATTATACCTCATAGAATCAAAATTTTCTAAAGCTAAAAAAATACTAGTTAAAGTCAATCAGTAAATATTGTACATATGTTAAGTAACTACAGAGAGGAACAAGAACATAACTATCTGTATCTTACAGATAGCTATACAATATATAACAACTATTCACCACTATCCAACGAACCACGGACAAATCATGGCACACAGGCATGAGGGAAGAGGAAGACCAAACATTTTATGGATGACGTTCGGTGAAGAAGAATATGTTTTCAAAAGTTGGGATAATGAGGTGACTAGAATAGGGAAAATATACATAACGTGCCAACCCCACTTTAAATAAATTATTATTATACACATAAGGACATGAAGAAGAAGAAGATATTTCAATCATACCAGTATAGCTATATGCCCAGCCAAGGGTCTAATTTTTAATAAATAATTAAAAACCCGAATGCACTCAAAAAAGTGAACAAGATTAAACATTCCGAATTAAGTTTAGTTGCAAATGGAACCCATTAATTTTCTTTCAGTTTATAATTTGCAGTTGGGTCCCGCTTGCTACTAAGTCTACTGTGGGATTCTCAATCTTGTCTTGGTCTTTTTAGTGCAGTCGGCTTTTAATTAATTTTTTTATATTTGACTTTTTAGTGTCCCATTGAATTTAATCATACAACTTATATATATTTTATAAACCACTTTTAATGTTTTTTATTTTGATACCCTATTCGATAGGTTTGGTAAATTGTTTTAATTAATGAATTACTATTTCGCGCCAAAAATCCCCCATTTGTTTTACACATCTATCTAAGTACACTTGAGTTTTTAAGACGAATACGAAAACACGAGTTAATAAAGAAATTTACAAACAAGCATACTCAAATAAAAGATTCGCTTGAAATACATAACCGTTTCTTGGCAGTCGAGTAAAATTAAAACACATGAATTGGCAATTTATAGACTAATCGAAGTATATATTTGGACCCTCTATTTAATCCCTTAGGGGTTGAATTTACAAAATTTAAATTATATTTATATAAAAATCAACGTTATTTATAAATTACTACTAACAAATAAAGAATCATATTTCTAAATATGATTACAAGCACTACCGTGTGCTAAGCAAAAATCATATTTTTTAAAATTATTGGAGTACAAACTTTTATGTCCCGTGCGGAAATATAAGGCATAAAATTTTAACAAAAAATAAAATAATGAATCACTTTAATTGGTTTTTGTTGTTTCTTCCTTTGATAGTTACATACAACATTTAAGGAACTAAATGTACCATAGTTTTTAAGGAGGAGGGCGTTGGTACCTGCAACACAGTTTTTTTTTTTAAACAAAAACTTTCGCGGTTACCATCGTTTTTTCTTTAATTTATGATATCGCTTAAGTTCCAAATAAACAATTTGAATTTGAATACAAGCAATATTCTATTGCTATTTTTTTTAATGAGAATTTTGGAAACTGGTTTAAAATTGGCCATGGAGCCTAGGTTAAAATCTCAAACTTAATTACAGTGGATGAAGAAATATATGATGATTATTAAATAGAATTATTTTTAAATGGCTTTCTTTTACAGTCTATAACATAAGTCTACCATAAAATTATCACCTATTGTATATATACATCTTTGTATTTAAAGTATTTTTTTACACCCTCTTGAATTTTCCTCTCCAAAAGGGCTTGATTATCTATATGAATTATATTATTAAATCGCGCACAATTTCCTAAGTTTCTATTAATCTTTACTAATGTGTTAAACCAGGCTTTGCTATTTTATCTTTATTCCTAGTGTTGTTATTTGTCTCTGTTGAATTTATATAACTATAATATAATGACTCGGTGAAGTTGATTTCTTTAAAATCCCTCAGGGATTTGGTAGAATCCATTCCTTAAATAGCACCAATCGCCCCTTGTATGCCAAAGATGTTGTCTATGTCAGCTGCTGCTCACCACAACAACCACACCATATTAATTGACATTATGCTATAGAAATATACATAATGAACCAGCTGAGCTATACCTACATCTGTTAACTGTCTTGCCATAGGAACGGCATATGTAGCAGAACTAAGTCTCCCAGACAATCAATTAAATGAGACCTTTTTGATCCCCAATAAGCTGCTTTATCAATTGAAAGTTTAACTAGATCAAGTTCAATGATTGGTTCTACAAATCTAACATTGGGTAAAGAAATCTTTAAACAAATAGTAAATTATTGGCAGTGAACCATTTATAGATAATCAATAAAACATTATTTATTTCTACCAGTTTGGTATCTCCTCAAACTCTTTAAAAATAAGAGATGTTTCATCTGCAAATAAAACAATAAAGTAGTAATCTTTGACCATGTAAAACAAATTGCTGATATAGGCTATAAACACAAAAGGTCCCAATATAAATCCTTGCAGTACTCTACTAAATACCCTGCTATTTATTCTAACCTTCAGTAGTCAGTCTGACAATCGGGTTTATTGTATTCTTGGTGTCATACCAGATTCTAAAGAATCCTTCTTGTGTATATCTACCATCACTAATGAGATTTTGAGCAGCTGTATATCAGATAGTGATTGAGAGCAACAGTCTCCCTTTCTTGATTTCAACTGAAAACTCTTTGTTAGATTACCTAAAATCTATCAAGAAATCCATTCAGATGTGGTATGAAGAAAAGACAAACACACATACACATTATAATAATATTTTATATGATATGTGATATTATTTAGTTTTGAATCATAATATTTAACTTGTACAAAATTAGGATAATTTTATTACAGACCTACAATTCTCTGTAAATTTTAATGAATAATGGATCATCAATTCTTTAGTCATCAACACAAGCAAGAGAATGCTGTATTCTGAGATGTCTCCGTTGTCATCAAGTTACTGTATTAACATAGTGGCTACTCCAAATCAAAATGGAACTTGAATGGATCAAGGTTCGAAAGGCCCAAACTTAATTTAAACATTTGTAATTAAAAAAATATATCAAATTCTATCGTTTGACTTTTAGTTTGTTTTTACAAGTTCCAAAGTGGTTTTAACCTAGAATATGAAATTCCAACAAATTGGTAAAATAAAAACACTTGATAAATAGGTGCCTCATGAGTCATAAGTTAAGATTTTTTTTTATGCGATTGTGATGGTTCTGTCACAAGGCCCACCTGATGTTAAGCAGAAGCCTCTGTCTATAAAAGATGCATTCCGTCACAAGTGATGAATTAGACTATTATATTGCCAAAATGTGATGACCATTATGTGTGTATCTTATAATAAAAATCACTCCAAAACTTAATATACATAAGCATGCACTAAAATACCAGGCAGTAAAAATGTTTAATAAATTGCCTCAAAATTAAAAGGAAGAAGTCTACTGACCAAATATATATTTAAATGAAAGTTTAAAGCAATTCTTTTGGAACATAATTATTCTAATATTAACGCATTTTTTCATAATTTTATGTGCATATCGGTACTAGTGGCAATATGTAAATGTAATATATTTTTATTAAAACATAAATAAAATTTTGTTATAAATTTTCAATGTAATCTTAGGGTGTATATTATTTAATTATAGTTTATATTCAAATACAATGTACATTGTTTATGAATAGATAACTAACTATCCCTGTAACGAAATATTGTTTCTCAACTATAACCACAAATATCTCGTATTTGATTTACCCCTAGCTATTCCTAGTTTATTACCCCGTGGACTTGTGGAGTGCCAGGTTTAATTGCACATTCCATATCTTCCTGTAAAAAGGGCAAGAGGAAACAAGGAGAAAAATACCAGAAAGAGGGTAGAGGCATCTTTTGAAGAACTGCAATCCCCAAACTGCCAAAGCATGGAGAAAGGTGGACATTGTAGCTTTTTTTTTTATATTCCTGATAGGTTAGCCTTTGACCACTATCTCACCTGATGGTAAGTGATAATGTGGTTGAAGATGTTGTTCAGGCTCACCTAGAAATACTGGCTCTCAAGGTCAACTGCCGGAACACACCGTTAAGTGCTTCACATTCAGTAATGTCTCTAGCGGTCCTACCCATTCAACTCATGATCGCGGCGGATGTTGCTTAACTTTGCTGATCGGTTAAGAACAGCCCAAAAAAACTTTGCTATGAGCGCTTCAAAATGTTGAATTAATATCCTAAAGCAAAGCTCACCCATAGAAATATAACATTGAAGTTTAAGTGGTGGTCACTTCATGTTGTAATTCACCTGCTACAGCTCTTTACAGTCCGGTGTATCAACAGCAGCAGGCGTGACCAACTTTGAACAATGTTTCCAAATCTCTCAAGATAGCACTGAGTCATTAATTGATCACATTTACAAATTATACATATATTTTTTTTTATTGCTGATAGGTAAGCCTTTGACCACGATCTCACCTGATGGTAAGTGATGATGTGGTCGAAGGTGATAACAGGCATAACCTAGAATATATTAGAATGCATATTTTTTGTCCTGAGTAGGAGTTGAATCTGCCTCCCCGATTTCACATTGGGTGCCTAGACCACTCGGCATGTCATTAATTGATCTTCACTATTATTGCTCCACATTTGATAATTTAATGCAAGAAGAAACACTGCTCAAGTAACAGTTTTAAATTACAAGACCTGTAGAGAGAAACCATTATGTCATCCTCTATACTCATCAGTCCTAGCCCTAACCGATTACATGTTTCTGTAATTTAATTTCCTGTAAGAAAAAATATCTTTTTCAATGCCTCAACATTATTTATTGCATTTTTAGAGTCCACATCCCCAGAGTTTGATCATAAAGGCATAAATAATCTTTTATTGAGATGGCAGAAAAATCCAGATAATGAGGGTCTTTATTAATACTTTGATTAAAAATAATACTTACATATTATCTTTAATAAAGAAAGTTTAAATTATACTGTATAAAACAAAAATTTCCTAATTTCTCCACTAATAGTAATCTCAATTGTCTCATAGAATATGTCTTTGTTGAATTCCATATTAAATGTAGATAGTCACTTACCTTTCATAACTGGTTGCCCAGCCTTTGACCACTGTCAGTAAGATGATAGTAAGCTACAACTAAAAATGACAACAATCTCCCTAGAATAGCTGTTGTAATGCAAAAGTAGCTTATGTGGCTTATGTGGAAAAACTTTTTAATCTAAGAATATTATTTTAGGTATGAATTATTATTGCAATCAACATTTCAGTTACAACTTTTTAGACAAACAAACAGAATAAAACTATACTTCAAAATTATATTACTGAAAAGAGATGTAAACATAGATATATTTTATTCAGCGAGAAGAGGCCTAGGATAATATAAAGTACCAACAATGCCACTATACAAAAGGTTAATTTATGCTATTTATTTACTGAAGACCAAACCCAAGCCAATTTTTAAGCCTATAAGCTTTATTAGCCAATTCTAAAATAAATGATATTGACTTGTGGGGCCAGATCTGAGAGAAGATTAAGTAATAAAGTAAAAGCTCAAGTAGCAAAGTTTTAGTCCAAACACTTCATCGCCTCTGAAGTTAAAATTCTCAGTTTTCGAGACCCTTAAGTTTGCTAGCCCAACATATAGATGAAGTCAAGCTGGCAAGTTCTACATAATTAGACGCCACCCAGAAAAATAAAGTCCATGAGTTTATACCTCTCATAAACATGCGAGTTCAATGTTTGTCAGTTTGGGCATACTTTTGTACTTTTAATTTTGAATCAACGGAATTATTGAGCTTACACATAGGTCAAGTGATGGGTTTGAGAAGACGACTTCAGTGTCTCAAATCAAGTCTGATTTTGATTCAGTGAACAGATTAGATTATGGTCTGTACTCAGCAATCATTGGAGATATTAGTGAATCATTTAAAAATCTGTATTGACATCACTAATAAAATGCCAATAAACATTTAGATTAACCTGAACATAATTATCTGATACATAATAATATACATGTTTAATAAAATAGATGGATTAACAATAATTACTTACTTGTTTCAGCCTCTCAATATCAGTGCGTGGCTGTTGGTAAGCTGCTGGTGTCGTGGGTGTTGCAGTTGTCTGTGTGAATGAAGGGTACTCCAAGTTGACATTGAGCAGCTGAGCGGCATTGTCTCGAGCTTCATAAGCCAATCCTCTTATCTCAAGCTCTGATGCAGTGTGCATCAATGACTGTAAGTCCAGCTCTTGGACATCAACAGAACCCTTGTACATGAACTCCACAAGTAGATTGATCTCCGAGAAAGGAATCCCTTTCAGTATCACAATGGGGTGCTGACATGGGTTGTCCCTACAGAAGAAAATTATATATGTTGGAATTGGTCCCAATAATAATACTGATTCATTTGCACTATGGATAGTTTTTAATAAGTAATTATAAGTGTTGAAACTTAGAGGAATTATGTTGTTTCAAACTTCTAAATTAATGTGTTCCAACTAGGTGATTAAAATTTTGCTACTAAATTATAACAAGCTAAAATTAAATGTGTAAAATACCATCTGGCTGTTTACAGTGCACAGTATAAATAACTCACTAGAAAAATAGTGATGTCATTATGACCAAATGGATAATTTGGGCTAGGTAAATTAAAGCATTTGATGGATGAATATGTTTTTTTTTTCAAATAGAGAACAAAGTTCTGGCTGAAAAATTACTAGTTAAAACCGTAGGGTTACATACTCACTTGAATATTTGTTCGAAATAAGGACTGCAAGCGGACAGCACGAGTTTATGCGCCTTGAGGGTTCCATCACGGCAGGAGAGCGTCACGTCGGCGAGAGCTGACGACGAGTAGATAGTCGTAAACAGCTGGCTAAGGTTCTGCAGGTGGTTGTTCCACTTCAAGTGGAACGTCTTATCGCTCACCAGCCCCTGCATCTGCACCACCACATTCACTCATAAAACACAAATCACACCACTTCACAATGATGGGAATGAAATCGACGGAGCACCGACTATGCTACGACCGCTACATAAAATTATAATTATTACAACTTATTTTTAGAACGATGCCCGTAAAAAACACTATACGTACGCGGTATGACAGTGTAATATACCGTAGGTACGCGCCGCTGACGGAATTTATTGCTATAAAAATTATGTTTATATTTTATTCAGCAACATGAAATTTTCCCGTCGATCGCACCGGCACAAATTTCTTACCTTTTATTCTCGTTTCCACTTCCCTATTTTTCACAAATAACACCGAAACATTTCACAAAATTATTACATTAATTTTATGTTACACAGAAAGCCGTGTCGTAAAAAACAGAGTGGGGCACGCTGTGGCCCCCTCCTACCCCGGCCCCCTCGCACACAATCAATATACGGAATATGAGAGCGCGGCGCGCCCCCTCGTCCCCCGCATGCTATAATATACACTGTATAATTATTAAACAACTTTATAAATTGTACAGGCGCGTCGGTGCTTTTACACTTTAAAGAATGCCATAATTGCAAGTATATTACTGACAAATTTGTTTAGTTTCGAAAAAATATTATATAACAATGTATCTGTAAATTTATCAATGTTGTACCTATGATATGTTACTAGTTAGAATGTAACTATGTGTGAGGTTACTTGCATACATACAGCCATGCATATATTATTATATCTATATTTTACTAAGTTTTTATGAAGAATCCTATATAAATTGCTTAAAACAGGACCTAAGTAAAATACAACAAAAATAGAAGAGTATTTATTTTGTTTTCAACCCAATCAGGGCCCCTTTTTACAAAATTAATTTAGGTAGAGATAACTGCCTGCCTCAATATTGTTGTGTGCGTTTAGTTTAGTTTGTGTGAGTGAGTAGGTAATAAAAAGTACATACATTTCAATTCGTTTTCTTTCACTATACTGCACACACACATACAATAACCGGGGAGGCTGAGGCCGACGGACTCTAGTTTTGTTTTTATTAAAATACCATACCATTCTTTTGTTACATTTGTATATGAGTAACGTCTGCTGTATTAATTTATTGAGTGAATTCAAACTGAGATGAGAGAGCGCATGATCTGTTGCATATTTAATAATTTATAGGTACGATGTCTACATCAGAGCTATAGCGCCTAAACGTTGGTTCGTTTTATTAGTTTCTTCCATGTTTCTTCCATCCCGACCACCCTCCAGGATCGTGTGGAATGGGGTAGGTGGGTGGGAGTACATACTCACTGCGTACACATGGATAAAGGAAGCTTTTTAAGCTTGTAAGGCCTGTACTTAACTTCCTTAAAAATCGCCTAAATATCCGTGTTAACAACTGGTAAAAGTTATTCATAGTTCCTACATAGGAAATGATCTAAACTTTTTACCTGCCAGATTTATTGACCGCGATAATAATTAATATTGTCATGCTGATAATGCGTGAGGCTGAGCCACGGTAATATTGGCTGAGCGGATGGTTACTTACTTTACTATAGTACTGTACAGTAACTAACTACAATTTTGTATAAGTACAATACTTTAATCATCAAAATCTTGAGCCCAGAGACGGACAAAAGAATACAATATTTTTCTTACATGGACGAACGAAGTCATGAGAGAATTAAAACGGTTAATGGAAATAATCCACAGAGATTAAATAATTTTCGGTTGGTACTCTAGAGTTCTGGACTTGATCAAACCATCTTTATATACCTATCAATAGTAAAAAAATTCATTAAGGGTCGTGGATCACAATCGGTGCGGAATGCGGATATAATCAGTCGTAACCAAGTAACTTCTAAGTTATAAATACACCTGGATCGAGCTTGTTGTCTAAAAAGTGTGCCGAGCGAGAAGCTATAACTGACCGCAATATCTCTCTCTCTATTGATCATTACAAATTCAATGTTTTTAGTTATGGGCTGCCATAACTAAAACATTGAATTTGTAATGATATAATTTAATAAGTACAGTTCTTTTTACATTCGAAGCTGAGCAGATTGCGCGTCTATCGTAATTAGCTTTATTTTAATAGTATGAGTGAAACCAGTATCTATGTCCAATTTTGAATCTTTTATTGTCTTAATCATAGAGAAATGATAAAGGTCCTTTTCATTTATCTATGTCTTAATCAACGTTGATTTTTTATTCATATTTCATCTAGGAGGAAGAATAATATTCTTCCTCCTCCTAGTATTTCATGGTAATGTTAATTCAGAAGGAATCATAGATTGTCAACTCGACGATATACCTATTTACTATCAAGTTCAGTTCAATGACCCGTCATGAAGGGATAATATTTGAAACTTCTGCTGGACTGCTGAATCGTGGAATAAAAAAGTACGTCACATCGTCATGTTTTATGTTGATGCTAGAGATTTGTTGCAGTTTTGCACGAGCAGCTTTAATCTTTGATTTTGAACCAGAAGCATTATTTTACGAAAAGCTACAACCTTTATTTTCGAACCAGAAACCACATATTACTGTGCGAGATGCTTAGTAAAATAGTAACTACACAGCCTACAATAAGATACCCTCGCTTTCCGCTTTACAAATATGGAATACTTCTATCTATTCAGAAATTCAGTGTATATATATCCGGTACCTACCTAAAAATGGAATTTAAGATCCTAATCGATGATCGAGGATGACAGAGAAAATTTAGACACAAAATTGTTGGAAACCCAATGCGATTTGGATGGACACAGGCTCATCAGCCTGATGTGTCACGCCCTAAAAGTATTTCTAATGGTAATTTACATGAGAATTTATAACAAAATAGATAATATTATATCAGATACCCAATTCGGATTCAGAAATGGTTAAGGAACACGTGAAGCGCTAGTAGCAGTTCAAGTTTTAGTGTAAAAAAGCTTAGAATTTAACAATGATGTATATGCATGTTTTATTGATTTTGAGAAAGCATTAGATAACGTAAAATATGACAAATTAATGCATATACTGAGCAAGACCGAAGTAGACAGCAAAGATCAAAGAATTATCAGAAACCTGTACTGGAATCAGTCAGCACACATTAAAGTCGGCACATCGGACACTAATGATATTAAGATTCGTAAAGGAGTGAGACAAGGATTTATCCTATCACAATTATTGTTTAATCTATATTCTGAAACTATATTCCAAGAAGCTTTTGATGGTGTTGAAACTGGTATCAGGGTAAATGGTACAATAATAAATAATCTCCGTTATGCCGATGATACCGTTATCTTAACTCACTCTCTACAAGATCTCCAACAACTCTTAAACTACTTAAATACAGTTGTGGAAAACTACGGCCTAAGAATGAACATAGCGAAAACCAAGTACATGATAATGATCAAGAATGCGGTAGAAGCGAGCACGCTGTCTATTAACGGCAGCCCACTTGAAAGAGTAAAACAATATAAGTATTTAGGAAGCTCTCTTAATGAAAAATGGGAACCACAGAAGGAGATACGTACATTCATGAAAATGAACAGGCTATTAATTAACAAAGATATAAACCTGAAACTCAGATGGAGAATGGTCAAGTGTTACGTGTTATCTGTATTCATGTACGGTGCCGAAGGCTGGACCATAAACACAATGACGGAGAAAAAATAAACGTATTTGAAATGTGGCTTTACAGAAGAAAGCTCAAAATATCGTGGAGAGACCGAATAACTAATATAGAAGTTTTACAAAGAATGAAGAAATATTTAGGACTTTTGGAAACAGTGAAGAAAACTAAAATTTCGTATTTTGGACATATATACCGTAATAATAAATATCACATTTTAAGGAAATTACTGGAAGGGAAAATAGAGGGACACAAAAGTAGAGGAAGAAGAAAAATGACCTGGATGGGAAATATTAACAACTGGACAAATATTAAAGTCATTGCCAACCTGAGCAGGGTGGCACAAAGCCACAAGATAGGAATAAGTTCCGAGAGATGGTCGCCGACGTCCGATGAGAACAGGGTACACAAGGAAGAAAAAGTTCCTAAAAACACACACATCCTCACACACAATTACACACATACATAATAATATCACATTTCTTCAAAAAAATATACCACAGCGTCGCGTGGTCACCAATATCTTATATATTAGTGTATACCAGGTACCTACAGTCAAAAGCTTTGTCTATCATCTCTAGAAAACCGCACAAGCAGCTTTGTAGTGGTCCGACGACGGCGAGCGACGGTGATAATCAAAGATGGCCCCGTGTCAATAATGTGGAATGCTAATCCATGTTTGAAGTTTGAATCCCGCTGCGAGTTTGACCTTCATCAATATGTGGTAGGGCATTTTTACGGTTTTCCTGGCGTCAAAAAATACTCTCGTTGATACGCTTGGTAAAATAGTTATATAGCTAATTTTGCACTTATGCTCAGCCCTAGTCGTGCTGACGTTAGATGGTGCTTATTTAGTGCTTTTTTTTCTCACAGTCGTGAAATTTACACTAGATTTTTGAGCATTAATCTTTTGAATTAACAACATATATAAAAACAGCCTTTGTTTGAGACGGACTCGCCCTGACAACTTCGAACTGAGTAAAAGAAAAATAAACACCAAGGGTCGGAACTCTAGGTATTTATACAGAGAAGATCTCTTCGAGATAAGGTACAATCACCCTAACTTGGTTACAAACATCAGCCAAGAGTTGCTGTGCACGCACCGGAACCCAATGGATGTCGCGTACGCACTCCTCAGCTCCCCATATCCAGTCCCTAGAGCAGAAAGGATATACGGATGCGAAAATCCCCAAAACCCTCCCAAATATCCTGTTCCTGGTTCACACCCAGGAAGAAAAAGAGACCCTGACCAACGAGGGCTACGTAGCAGGCACGGGATCTCGTATCCTCACAATCCACGAAGCACAGGGACTGACATACGAGTCAGTAATCGCAATAAAAACCAATAATGAAGCTGCACGAGAACGTCCCACACGCAGTCGTCGCAGTCTCACGACACACCGGGACTTTCTCGTACTACGCTGACGACGCAAATGATGCTATTGGACGGTTCGTTCGGAGAGCGGTGTCTGCAAGACGCAAAGAGATCCGCGACTATAACTTAAAGATGGCAATCAGAGATCGCAACAGTGTGGTGATATATGCCCTGGTGAGAATGGATGTCGGAGAGGCAGACTAAGAACATCTCAAAGTTCAGTTTTTATTGTAATACGTAAAGATTTAGTGTTTAATTATAGTTTTCTCCCCATTAGCAAGCGGATTCGTGCGGGCATTCGGAACTGTCATGCTCACGAAAATGTGTTGGCAAGCGGTGGCATCGTGTGTCGGGTCGCCCTCTTCCCTCAAAAATGGTTGAGGAGGACGATGGCTGGCACTCGAGTCAACTCGTGAACGAGTGCCTGTGCAAATCTGTTTGCTACTATTTAATAGTAGTATATTCCTTAAAACTGTGTTCCCCCATTTAGTATGTAAGAATGCTCCCCATAGTAACGTCCCCCGCACGGACCCCGGAGTCTGTGGAAAATGAACAAAACCAAATTTAAAAAAAACCCTAGGTTTTAAGCGCGGTGAGTATTAAGCGCACTTGAGCGGTTTTTATTTGAGTAGGTAAGCAACCTTTAGATCCCTGAAATCTGAAATCAAATCAGCTGTAGCATTTTAAGCTGGTAAGGGCTTTTTAACAAAAAAAACATTTATTTACCCCCACGCTCCAATTCATACGAATCCAACTACAAACTAAAGAGTTATGTCGAATCTTTGACCATTATCATAGACAAAAAATATGTCATCAGCTGATTTGCTAGTTTTGATTGTCATTGTCAAAGTCATATGAATTCAAAGGAACTTCAAAGTGACGTCTCATCTCACACAACTGACAACGCAATCAATCACAAGCAAATCGCAATTCTTCAAATCGGCAGTTTCAGTTTTTCTTCGTCTGCATTTCGCTAATGTTGTGTCAACTAAAATATATTTGTTTAAACGCGACAGATAAGTAGCTACGTAGATCTCACTGCATCGGCGCCACGAATAAAAAGCCATTTTTACCATCGCAATCTAATTAGAACGAGATATAATCCAAAGTTTCTTTACAAACGATAATCAAGCTATAATATTACATACTCGCTATGGAAAATGCATCAAATTTAGTTGTTTCTAGCCCCAACATCAAGTATGCTGACGATTATATATATGCAGATTACACATATGAAGAAACTTTAGTCACAAAGAACGGAGATAATGTTTTGGTACGTATATAAATGTACCACGAATATAACCTCTCCTGTCCCGGCCTGCTAATGATTGATCCATGTCCCAGACAGGTGAAAAAGTAAGTTCGCGTTTCCCGCCACTTCTGAAGTCTTGGCCACTTTCGAGGTTATGTATATTTGAAAGGATATGATATTTTTCACGATATACTTCGGTAAATGCATAAAAGTTAAACTTAATATGCTTGCAATACACACTCACATCCTCACCCATACACAAACTTTGGTTCAGTAAATCCAATTTGATGGCAATTTAATGGTTACTTGAAACAACTAAATTTATCATTAATATGTGCAAATTAACATTTGGCGGTGTCACTTCACTGTGATAAAAACCTATATAAAAAAGTTTGGTTTAGAGGACAACTAGCAAAATTTCTTATAAATTGACTCTCAATTGTTGATAGTGTTTTTCACTGTTCTGAAATTATAACCTGATGCAAAAATAATTATTAATTTGTAATAATATAGGCAAGTAACAATAACCTGTCAGTAATTTGATGTTTCTGTTTCCTTACCCTTAGATTAGGATATAATAACTGACATTGACTATAAATGTGCTGACGCTAAATGTTTTGTCAGCAGGCTAAGCCATTCCGCAAACAGTTATACCTCCGAACACAACGCCGAGTGGGCAAGGTTGGTGTGATGCTGGTTGGATGGGGAGGGAACAATGGATCTACTTTCACTGCTGCTGTTCTGGCTAACAGGCATCAACTGTCATGGAACACAAAGAATGGCACAATGGATTCCAACTGGTGAGATAATATATTTTTTAATCTCTGCTAAACAAACAGTCCAAATATAAGTTTGCTAATGTCTGCTTGGAGGTATTCTACTTTCCACTTAAAGTGTGAAGTGAGTAAAGAATATTCTAGGTTAACACCTAGCTGATTAAATATTATCTCAAAAATATTTCAATTTGAAGCCACGATGGCTATATGCCGCATACAGGCAAATTGCCTGTATGCGGCAGTAAATAGCTATTACCGCACATAGCTATTTACTGCTACATACAGGCAATTTGCAAATGCTCACCTGGCTAGCTACCACACTCAATGAAATCTATCGTAAAGTTATATTATAAAATTGCCTGTAAAATTACAGATACTTGGGACTTAACCCATGCACATCGTAGATAATCATAATAATAGAATTTCATTCATACATGGATAATAAGCTCAAGCTTGGTCCGTCACAATCACATAAAAAAAAACATTTTTAACCTACGAGAGCTTCTGCTTTGTACCTATCCCCTTTTTATAAGTAGTGACTTTTCAATAATGTGCTATAACAATTGAGTTTTAAGAGATTCCATATTCTATTAATAACTCCATATGGATAGAATCGTATCTCCCCATTTGATACTATTTTTTGCCTGAGTTAAATTGCAATCAGTCTTGAGACTTTTGAGGTGGTGTGTTATAGGCTGTTAAGCATTGGGTGGAGTATTCCATTGATTGTTTCTCCCTTTCTTGGATTTCTATCATCTGCATTCTGGTAGCTCTATGATGTGATGTCTTTTTTGGTTCTTAAGATAATTAATAGTGGTCAAATGTGTCACCAGATATTTAGAATATATAACTAAGGCTATTCTTGAACTTTGATATGATGAGTATGCTTTAATCTCTTCCTAAGCCATGTTGACTTGTAGTTCACTATGCAACTTTATGGTCATTAAAAACCATGGTGCGTTTGATGTATTAGTTTCTAAGTTATTGTGAGTATGAGACATTTTAATTTTTTAAATTACTGTCTGTAGTCACAAGTATTGTTTGAGATTGATTTCATGTATGGTTTAAGGGCATTTTGCAAATTCTCGCTTTGCTAGCTACCACCCTTAAGTAGAAATATCTGTCGCCAAGCACCTAACAGCGTGTTCCGAGAGCAGTCCTTGAGAGCTAGTAAAATTACAAACACATGAGACTTAACAACAGTATGCTGCAGGGAGCTGTGTCTGTTGTGATGAAATTCTTCTTTTATAGGCAGATTTTAGTCTGCTTAAGATAAAATGCGCCTCGTGCTTGTACCCTTACAATTCCATAAAAATTTCAAAAATAGACTATAGATTGGACCTATTTTTTTTGGAAAATCTGCTAGTTAACTGTCTGCCCAGATGATCGAACCGAAGTCCTCAATATTCCAAAGGGATGTTTTCACCAGTCCACCAATGAGGCCATTGTTTAAGTCTGAAGAATAACAAGTGTCACTTAAATAAATAACATTCTGGCATTGCATTTATATTTGTTTTTGTTATAATGGAATAAGTTCAGTGAAGGGTAAAATTAGAGTTGTATTTGCTGTGAAATCAACTTTAAGAGCTCCACATATAGTTGCTTTTCCTTAAAACAACTTCAATATACAATTGACCCTCCTTAAGTGACTGTTACTTGTATTAAGTAGGTATTTATGTTCATGTTTTTTTATTTTTGCAATGATGCATGCCTCGTGGATAGCGCTATGAAATCACAAGGAGAGTAAAAAATATAGTCATGTGCGGGATTCGAAGGCTCGCCATATTGGCTTAGCGGTTAGAGCATCTATAGTCTCGGTTATAGGGGTGGATGGTGCAGGTTTTTTCCCCCGCACATGACTATAATTTTTACTTTAGTTGTAATTTTGTACTGTAATCTGCGGAGTATGCGTCATTGCAAGAATAAAAATATTAAAATTTGCATCTACGTTAACAAGTTCAAATCTAATTGCAAAATTAAACTTGTTAGTCACTTAACACTCCATCCCCATATGATGGTTAAGAACAAAAGGACAAATTAGAATCATATGCAATATGTCATATTGGCTTTACGGTTAGAGCATACCCCAGCTATAGGGGTTGATGGCGTGAGTTCGATTCAAGACATGACTATAATTTTTCCTCTCGTTGTAATTTTGTAAGATATTTATATTTTTATACTTTGTTGTAGTATCATGCTCATAATTTTATTAACGTTATCCCATTTCTGTATGGTCATTATAAAATTATTTTTGTTGCATTTACCATCAGTCCCCAACTAAGTATTTTGGGCACAACATAATGATTAAAAGTCATGAAGATGACTTGACGAACCGCCTGTACGCATTCTAAGAAGCAGTAGCTTCTTATCATCTTTGGGATAGATGCATACATGATAAATTGTGCGAGTTTGTCGGGCAAGTACTGCCACCATACCTTTTCCTACCTAAGCAGTAATGTTCACATTGCTGTCCCTCGGTTTGAAGGCTATGGGTGCTGGTGAAATTACAGGCTCATGAGATTTAACAACTTTGTCTCAGGGTGATGGGCGTAGTGCAGTTCGCCACTTGTAACGAACTGCATCTGTTATAGCCGATAACCGATTAACACCAAGTGGGTCTTGTGCTTGTAGCGTAATTCTTAGATTTAAAAAGTAGCATAGAGCAGGCTATGGTTTAGCTATAAAAAACATCAGCTAGATACCGTTTAAAGTCGACATAGCTGCAACCCAACTGCGTGGGTTCACCTTATGACGGGCATTGAACATGGTCAAACCCTAGTGTAGAACATCTCTTGTCCCACCATCTTGACTGTCTCCTGTGGCGACAGTCTCTAGATGTTCGCGAGACCGATGTAGAACTACCATGTTGTATTTCTCTTCCTCGCTACATTCTGGCGCCTCACAGAACAAACACGGAATTAACTTGACTCTAATACAATTATCCCGTGGTGTGCCGGGCCAGAATGTTACCACCCCATGGCTACCTGTGGGCGTCGTACGAGGCGTATAAAGGTAAAATACCGGAAGGTGATCAGCCGCGCCTTGTGAGGATCTGATATTTTAAACTGCGATCACCAAGCCGCCTGCCAAGCGTGGGGATCATGGCTAACCCCCATTAACGGGGGAGGCTGAGTTCAGCAGTGGAAAATCCGGCTAAAACAATACAGTATAAATTAATAGAATTTAGTTGAGAGTTTCAACCTAGGTTTTGGACATCTTCAATGACCTTCATAAGCTGTTTTAGTCAGTTTCGAATGTTTAATGTAGAGTGTAAAGCTATAGCTTCATGGCAATACCTATGGCGATTCATAGTACGAATCTAGCCGCGGGCTTGAGATTTACCGCATGACTATAGTGCATTTTACGAATACGCACCTGGTTAGCTACCAGCTTCAAGTAGAAATCGTTTGCTGACCACCCAATGGTGCATTCCAACAGCTATTCTTGAAAGCCAGTACATTGTAGGTTGAGCTCGTCTACCACATCATCACTTACTAAAAGGAGAAACGATGGCTAAGTTAAATAATAGTTAAGTATGCTTATGTTAATAAACACTTGCTTTGCTAACATACATTTTTGTCCATTAGGTTTGGTTCCATAACCCAAGCGTCTACAGTGAGACTTGGTATCAATGAGAAAGGTGAAGATGTCTATGTACCGATGACCAACCTGCTCCCGATGGTACATCCCGATGATTTGGGTAAGTTACATAACAGCTGTCTCTAACACCTTTGTGATTGATAGTTTTTGAGTCATCAAATAAATAAAAAAAAAAAAATTGTTATTTGTGGGCGAGTGACGCAATCGATCTTGTAAGCAGTATGCAGCACTGAAAACAGTTATAATTATTTAAACAACAATAGGCAACTAACTTCCAACATCTTAAAGTTTAGTATAAAAGAATATGTGGAAGTCGGACATTGAAAATGTAAGCACAGAATGTCTTACATCTTAATGGTACCGACTTCGGCAGGTTATTTCATACTTTGCAGTTTTAGAAGTGGCTGCTGAATTTTTAAAAATATTTATAATTGGTACCAATTTATGTATAATACAATAGCGTAGAAAGCGGGTCTAATACTACATGAAAAAAAAATGTGGGCAGTGAATAGATTCAGAATTTACTTTGCTGAAATTAATATTATTCAATAGGAACAAATATATTGAGAAAATATTCAATTAAAAATGTTGATTAAAAAATATGACATAACATTTCCCCCTATAGTGATCGACGGTTGGGACATCAGCCCCCTTAACCTGGCTGAGTCGATGGTACGCGCTAAGGTGCTGGATTTCGACCTGCAACAGAAACTACGCAAAGAGATGGCCGCAATGAAACCGCGGCCGGGGATTTACGATCCAGATTTCATCGCTGCTAATCAGGTTTGTGTAATTTTTTGAAGCAGTGATATAGCTCAGTGGCTTTGGCTATGGACTGCCGCGCAACAGGTCCATGGTTCGAATCCCGCCGCTGGCTTGAGCTTCACCGCATGGTGGAAGAGCATTTTTGCGGATGCCCGCCTGGCTAGCGACCACCCTCAAGTGGAAAATCTGTCGCCAAGCACCTAACGGCAGCTGTCCTTGAGAGCCAGTAATTCTAGGTTAAGTCTGATAACACCTTCGACCACATCATCACTTACCATCAGGTGAGATTGTGGTCAAAGGCTTACCTATCAGCAATAAAAAAAAAAAAATTGTTTGTAATTTTTTAATTGTATTTGGACCAAAGGGTGTGATTTTGGATCCTCATTTATGAAGGGGGAGCATGCGCTACAACTACAGCAACAGTCTTCTTTTTAGCTGGCGTTGCTTAATTTAGCTGATTGGTTAAGAACGGCTTAGCAAACTTCGCTTCGAGCGCTTCAAAAACCACTATCTATATTCTGTTTAAACTACAGTGTATAAATAGAATTTCATGCTCATATAGTACTAAAGTAGTATTCCGTGATGTATATTTTATTACTTGCTAACCTGTAAATATTATTAATGAATACGCAAGTCCATAAAATTAATGTGCAAGCTGTTTATGTTATCGCAGTGAACGACCGTATCGAATTCAAATACAAAATATGTTTTTCGCAAAACATGGGTACAAAATAATCATAGGTAGACAGTAGTCAATAGGGAGGATCACCATGCTTTAATCAAAATGTATGCAAAAATAAGTATTGTGTTAAAACTAAAATTACAATCACAAGAAAAATATACCAAAACTAGCGGCCCGCCCCGGCTTCGCATGGGTAATTATGACCATAAATTGAGATGTAAGCTATCCTATCTTTCAATGTGGATCAAATTGCACATCAATTGGGCGTGCAAATCAAATTTAAAATTGGTTCAGTAGTTTAGGAGTCTATCGCGGACAAACAACGTGACACGTAATTTTTATATATAAAGATTACATTCGTCATAATTAATATCAATATAATTTTATGCTTTATTAAGTGTTTTATTTAAATATTATTTAATATTTTTTAGGATACTTTTAAAAGTATTTGTTATTATTAAATATGGATTTCCGCAAAGTAACGCCTGAATCTATCCATTAATATCAATATTACTATTTAAATGTCCTTATCATTTAAAAAATCGTTTGTAAAGGGGTTAATGCTAACAACCTCTTAGGGTTGACATCTGCTAGACCTTACAAACATTTGAGATATTTTTTTTTCTCAAAAAAAAAATGTTTTTTTTTTACTCCTAACCAAGTGCGTTCTCAGCGGCAACACTGGACTGCACCGTGCTCCTTTTGCATAGAGTTTTAAATATTTACGTCGAGCAAAGTAATAAAAAAATATGAAATAATACATTACAAGCCCAAGAGACTTTTAACATTATAAAGGCCTAGTACTTATCCCATTGAAAACACATAAAAGGAAGACCAGCGCTGGCTAACAACCAGTATTATGCTGATTTGGGACCAATTTGCGTGCACTTTACTATGTAGTTGTAATTTTTTTAATTTTAGAGTCACCTCATTGTTTATGTCACAAATAAAGCATTTTCTTTCTTTCTAAAAAACACGAAAAAAAAATGAAGAAAAAAAAAATCAAACCAAAAAAAGTCTCAAAATGTTTGTTAGGGCTAACAGATGTCAACCTTAAGAGGTTGTTAGCGTATTACCAATATCCCTGTAGAATAATGTGTTTTAGCAATAAGACATTTTTTCAGTCTAAATTTATAAATGGTCTACGTCTCTTAAACAATGTGGTAGCTTGTTATAAATTAATCCTCTCATTTTGAATGTGCTGTTACTGCTCCGTCCAGTCCTGCGAAAAACTCCTTGTACTTTGTCGTTTAGGATATGTCAATCTACTTGCTGTACTATCTATAACGTTGAAAATCGTTTATTGGTTTAAGCTTGATGAAGTAACGTAACAGTGGAATAAACGTTACTTTTGCAATGTAACTAAAATTTGGCGGAGATACATAAATACATAAAATCACGCCTCTTTCCCTTTTTTCTTCTTTTTCTTTCATTTCCTCTTTGGCGGATATAACGTTTACATTTTTTAAAATTTAAATATACTCAAGCTCAAACGTATATCTAGGTTTGTGTTAAGATTTCATACAAATGTCATTCAACTCTCAATAACCCAAGGTCCAAGATACAGATTCTGTGTTCGTAGTAGTCGCTACAGCTACGGACAGGATTCTGAATTTAGACTTCACTTCCCAAGCAAGCAACCTATTTACAATTCAAGCCACAAAAGGTGTCATTAAATGATATAACTCAGATAACATCAGGGTCAAGCCCATAGTAGCTAGTTGAACAATATGAATGTATGTAATATAACCACTAAAACAGGTCGTTGTTCATTGCTAAAAGTACCAAACCAGAATTCGACGTACCGTTACGCACGTGCATAATGCGCAGGCCACACCGAGACCGCGAGTGATTAGCACTATTATTTGGGTTCACACAACGAGAATATCTCGGAATCTAATCTAAAAAAAAACAATGTGCGAGCACAGCGTCTACGTAAGAGATAAAAACGAAACATTAATAATAAAATATATGTAAAATTATATATCAAAATCTTTATGCATAAAGTTACGTATCACGTTGTTTGTCCGCGATGGAATCCTAAACTACTGAACCAATTTTAAATTTTATTTGCACACCGTGTGCAATTTGATCCAAGTTGAAAGATAGGATAGCTTATATCTCAAATTATAGTCGTAATTACCCGTGCGAAGCCTGGGCGAGCCGATAATAAGAATATGACATAGATACCGGAAATGTGTATGGTCATATTATTTTTCCTTTCGCAGACATCATTTTGGTTCAGGTTTTAGAATTTTTATATTTTGAAACTTTTTTTATAGCTTGTAAAGAAATGTTCGAATCACATAACAAATGTCAACTTCATGTTGTTGATTTACATCGACTGTCATTCGAACCTTATGCTTAATTTATACACTTCTCAGTGTCGTCGTTTATTTTGATACTACATGGGTCAATAACCCTACTATAATAAGATTAATGATTATTTAATTTCATATATCTACATAAGTAACTGTAGCCATTGTAAGGTACTAACTTTGGAAATAAAGTTCTATAATATTTTGTATGGTTTTTTTCTATTTGAATATGTAACCAGACCAAACTGAAACACAAATACCTATGGGTAATACTTTTTTTCAGTTGGTTTGACTTGTCACTAGGCTATCATTGCATTAAGGTAGTAAGCAGCTTATTCGGTTAACCTTAAAACAGCGGTGCATACAACATTTGGAAAAGTTTCAAACAGTTTATTTCGTAAAAAAAAATATTACTGAACGTTATTTCAGAAAATACGTTCCCAAACCTTCGATCATTATATTAATGATTGAAGTCCCAAACATACGTCAAGCCAATGTTAAGCACACAACAAGTTTTAATTACTAACGTTTTGCTAATAAAATATGTTCCAATGTTTAGCTCTCAACCATTTTCAAACTACAACTAATACGATACGATAATTCTTTATTGCATACCATTAAAAATACAAAATGCACATAAATGAAATACAATTGGCGGTCTTATCGCTAATGCTATCTCTTACAGACATACACATATATAATATATAATACAAAAATTTACAAATGTTTTGGAATTGTATTTGAAAGATCTGTCGTTGCATCGAAATGTTTCGTAACATTTATTTTTACTGCTCCCAACACCGGATGTTTTTAATGTTCACAAACGTTACTAAACACCACTGTGGAAACACCTTAGCCTCACATTGTTTAGCTCGCTCCCTTATCTTAGTGTAGATCTGTAAGTTTGCGATAACGACCGCGAATATCTCGGAAGAGTCCAGAAGAGCCTCACCTATACGAGCAATGGTAATGAATCTTAGCTCGCTGTGTGGCTGAGACTTAAATACAGATTACTGTTTAGTTGCTTTGACCGTCAATATGTTTTTACGTAGGCAATAACGTCACAAATCTATTGACGTCATAGTGTCCATGTGTGAGTAGACTTAATGGTTGTTAGTACATTTTGTTCATTAGTCATAGTACTGAATTTAATTCCACGTAATAAGGTAATAAAGCGGGGTTTGCCAGGCAACAAATATTTCCTAGGATCGACAAGGTGTCTTTAATTTTGTATCTTTATCAGTCGACATTCGTATCATATAAGTAATTAGGGGAGTAATAAGGAATTAGTTGCTTAAATATTTGGCAATAAACTTATATTGATTGTTTTAATTTAAAAATATGTCAACATCCCTGAGAAAATAAAAACGTATAATATGTCTGCGAAGCTGTTGTGCCTTCCAGACAGTTGAAACGCGACACCGCAGACTTATTCTCCCAAGAGTTTTAGCACTCACTTACTCACTCCTGTGAACCCCCGGTTCACTTATTTTATGATACTTACTTATTTATTACTTCTATATTTGGAACAAGGTACTCGTTCCTGACAAGTACCTAGTTCCAAATATAGAAGCGTTTTAGCGTATCACGCGGGAATTATTTAACTTTTTCGGGGCCTTAAGTTAATCAACTGTTGAGACATTTTTTTTATGAGACAGTGGGTTTGTCTCATTATTTTATAGCCCATTTATAAAAAAAATCTTATATTTACTCTTAATCCTTTTTATAAAACCGGGCTTATATTTTATTATTATTATATATTTAATGTAAATTTGTGAGTGACCATTTAATTTCATAAAATAATGCTTTGAAATTAACACAACGAAGGAAACTCATTTTACAAAATAAAATCCATGTTTTGAAGTTCCCGTATGAAGGTAAAATCGGGAACGCAAGTTTCACCTTGCAAGTATTGATTTTCTCGCCGTCTATTCACCTATTCATACGGTAGTTAGTGTATTCATATTGTAGCTGTATACAAAGCTCCGCCCATGTTTACCTGTGTTGGGTTATAATATTATGGTTCTATTCTTGTCTATGGTGATATGGGTACCTAAGGGCCTCTTTAGTCTACTAATATTATTAATCGACAGTGAGATTGTTATTTGTTTTACTGTTTAACCGATGTTTATGAGATTTGGGACGGGGTTATTTCTTTAGCGCGCTCCAAAAATAAATATCTATAAAGTGCTACTTAGAGTTCACGGAAGATTGAAGCTGAACGGGCATATGAATTATTGAATTATTGGTCACTAGCTTTCCGGGCGCAGCTCCGCCCGCGCGTAAGTCGGTTATCGCGCGAAAACATTAACCTCTTTTTGTGCAGTCGGATAAAAACTATCCTGTTTTTTCCCGGGTCTCAAACTATCTCCATACCAAATTTCATTCAAATCGGTCCAGTAGTTTTGGCGTGAAAGCGTAACAGACAGACAGACAGACAGAGTTACTTTCGCATTTATAATATTAGTACTGATTACAACAATTACACGTCAAAACATCCAATGTTTTATTATAGAATAAATAGCCTTGTATATCTTTATATATAAAAATTACGTTCACGTTGTTTGTCCGCGATGGACTCGTAAACTTCTAAAATAAATTTAAATTTGTTTTGCACACCGTGTGCAATTTGATCGAAATTGAAAGATAGGATAGCTTACATCTCTAATAATATTGAAGGGTGTTTGGTCGGATCATGAGGGCCTTGCAATAAAATTTGATGGAAACAGAGAGGTATGAAATTGAACATAGGCCGTTGACAAACAGTAGGCTAGAAATGCTCGGTACCAACATAGAAGCTAAGCTTGGCTTAACAAGTTTTTCTCACTGTGACCCGAATGACATCCATAATAACTTATTTTCTTTAGTAAATATTGAGTTCCAAAAATTTTGGCCAAAAATAAAGAAATAAATAAGTGGAAAATTGAAGTTTGATGATTGGGCAACTAGAGGTATTCGAAAAAATTGAGATTATTTGTTTGATCTGTATCGCAGGAAAAATTTAACTTCTTAAATCTTGTAAGCAGTTTCATGATTATGTTAGGAACTATTCAAAAATGTTTAAGTCTGTTTGCTTGTGTGCTAAATCTCTTTTTATTAGAGACAAAATTCGCAAGTCTAAAAATAAAATAAAAAACCATTTTGAAGACTATAAATACGGAGACTGGTAAAAATAAACCTAGAGATTCAACATATTATGCCTTAACTATTAATAAACATCAAATCTCTGATCCAATAAAAGTGGCGAATATATTTGTTTTTTTTTTCTAACTTACCACTAGAAGTCACTAAATTATTGGATTCTTGTCCCAATGTAGCAGAAGCCCTGTTAAAACATGATTTTCCCTGCAAAACACAGGAATTTTCTTTCAGATATACGTCAAACTTTGAAATCATAAAGACATTCAAAAGTTTAAACATAAAGAGTACTGAAGACTTGTGGGGTATGTCAGTTAAAGTGGCAGAGTCTATAATTTGCATTATTGCACCATACCTAGTAACAATATTTAATCTTTGTGCAGATAGAGGAAATTTCCTTGACTTAATGAAACAAAGTAAAATCACTCCAATTTTGAAGTCGGGGGCTGCATCTGACCCTTGCAATTACAGACCTACTTATTTCCATCTTACCCGTTCTGAGTAAAGTATTCGAAAAAATTATGCTCAAACAACTTTTATCCCATTTTAATGAGCATAATATATTGAATGATAATCAATTTGGTTTCACAAAGAGCAGATCCACAACAGATGCAGGTGTTCAATTGATGTCACATATACTCGAAGCCTGGGAGAGTTCACATGATACTATTGGCGTATTTTGTGATCTTTCCAAGGCATTCGACTGTGTAGAGCACTGCACTCTGATTCGTAAGCTTTCACACTATGGTATTCGTGGAAAAGTTTTGAATCTTATAGAGTCATATCTGTCAGACAGGTAACAGAAGGTTGGAATAAATGGCAATACTTCTTCCGGGTCTTTGGTAAATGTAGATGTACCGCAGGGATCAATTTTGGAACCTTTTCTGTTCGTAGCGTATATTAATGATCTGCCTTGCATGGTCCAAGATTTCTACGATATTGTTTTATTCGCAGATGATACCACTCTGATTTTTGAAGTAGATAGGATATCTGAATGGTTCGCCGCTAATAATCTTCTCTTAAATTCAAAAAAACAATGTTTAAAGTTTTCGTTACCAAATGTTCCTTATGTTGTTCCAAACATTAAGCTTGGCCCAAATAAACTCTCTATTGACAATGTGACAGTCTGCCTGGGAATCAAAATGGATTCAACTTTACAGTGGGATCCACATATACATGATCTAGCCGGAAGACTTAGTTCTGCTGCATATGCAGTTTGTAAGATAAGACAGTTAACAGATGTAGCTACTGCACGGCTAGTTTAGTTCGCATACTTCCACAGTATTATGTCGTATGGTGTATTGGAGATAGAGACCTAGATCCTAGTGTTGTAATCGTGGTTGTCACTGTTTAATTTAAATTTACTCAATTTTTTTCCGAACATACATAATATTTTCAAATATATACAGACTCGGTAAAGTTAATATGTATATAAATTTATTTAAAAAGATCCCTTAGAAATTCCCTAGGATCCATTTCATATATTGCTCGAATTGCACGCTTTTGTAAGATAAAGATTGTCACTATCACAGCGGTACAATCTGTGCGTCTCCGGTCACTTTCCATTATTAGTCAACGAGCTCAATTACTTGAGAGGGTACTTCAAGCGTGGAGGGTGGCGCAGGAAAATATATATTTTTATGTTGGATATGATTGCTGTCTCAACGAGACTCCTTCGAAGAGCTTAATGCCAACTTATAGGTATCATAGGAAACGTGGTTTAGTATCTTCCTCGTATTGATTAACCGCCTTCGAAAAAAAGACGTTCTCAATGTATCCGTCATTTATGATATACTTTCATCAAAATTTGTTCAGTAATTTTAGTTTTTTTAATATCATCCAATTAAAGAAAACTATATATATATTTTTTATTTTTTTTAATGTAATGGAGTGGCAAACAAGCAGACGGCCCACCTGGTGGTAAGCGGTTACCGTCGCCTATGGACATTTGCAACACTTGGGGCGTTACCAATGCGTTGCCGACCCTGTAAGACTCTTTTAACACCTTTTTTGAAGGAATCCATACTGTAGTTCATTACCATATTGAGGTTTCATACTTTTTAGTCCCGGGAGTCCTTTTTTTTTAAATAATTATTTAAATTGAAAACTCTATAATAACACCAAAATTACTTATACATAGCAAACAACTTATATTGAAAATGTTGTACCACTGGTAGTCTTATCGCTATAAAAGATCTCTGCCAGACAACCTTCGGAAGCAGAGAAAGTCAGGTTACCTATATACTTAACAAAATACAAAGCAATACATTTAAATAGGTAAATACTATTAAAATTCAGGTATTGTACCATGTTGTTATAACACATTTTGGCAGCATTTTGCAAAATGCCCTCCCACCATGCGATGAAACTCAAGCAAGCGGACGGATTCGAAACATGAACCCCTGACATGGCAGAACATAGCCATTGTCACTAGGCCATCAATGCTTCGATTTTCAAAATACCGGAAAATGAAATATTTTCTAATCAAACCTCTATGTACTTCTGAAGAATAACCTACATTGTTTTAACCGCATTCAAGCAGAACACGTGGTCTATAGTCCCTCACGCGGTCAACACGTGACCATTGTCTTCCAATTTCAAAAACATTCCATGTTTGTACCAGCCTTTAAATGTTTTCATTCAGCCAGTTGTAATGTTTAGAAATCGTCGATTGTCTATGAACGATTACCAGACTCGGCAGAATGGGAGTTTTCCACTGCCGCGCGTCAGCTGTTTGTTTAAAAAACAGTCGGGTTACGTTAAAGCCGAGTGGGGACGGCTTCCGTGATCAGGCTAATGTAATTCCCCATTCATTATAATGTTGACTATGTGGATAAGATTTGTTTTTTTTACACGACTGCCCAAAAAGTAGTGTTATGTTTTCAGGGTTTATGTATGTATGTATGTGAGTTTATTTATTCCACCATAACTTCTAAACGGCTTTACCGATTTTAATGTATGAGATATCGATAGATTCGCCTTGATAGCCAAAGGTAAAAGGTACATAAATGATAATAAAAAACTAATTGGCGGATTTTAGACGTCATATTGTTTTTTTTTTCTTCCATACTCATCAAGTGGGAATTTAAAGTAAAGGGCTTTATTAAACGATTCTTTAAAAGTATATAACTTGCAATTTAAATTGAAACGAAACGAAAAAACGTTTAACGAAAATAAATAATTTGCAATCGCGTTTTTTACTTTTTTAATTATTTATAATTTTTTATTAATACAAAACACTTTTTGTATTACATATTTTGATATAAGGGGATGCTCGCGAGTCGTGTAAATTTAAAAAATAAGTCTTCATTCAGTGATGTAAAGTTTTATTTTAAATACTATTAACATTTGAACTGCTCTCCGCGCCGCGCCGGAAATGCACTGCCAGACCAGTCGTGGATTTAAGTAATTTATTTTAGCACCTATTGAAATGAGCTTCATCCTAATGTGACTATAATGCGAGAGTGATCCCATTGCTCTCCTTTTTTTATCTGGCCACTTTTTTTTATACCGGTGGTATATGTATTTATTTAGAAAATATTAACTTACTACTTGAACTATATACAACACTAAAGCTACATTAAAGTATTTAGACAACTCAGACTTTCAACACACTTACACAATTTAGACAATTTAGACAGTCATTGTGGACTCACAGGCAGTCCAAATGCACCAGCCCACTACCAGTTGGCAGCATGCCCAGCATGCTGGCAGCATTGCCCCGATGATTTGCATTATCTACTTATTCGTTGTGCCAAATAGGTGCTAACATTTTGTCCATCGTATTGACCAAGCGCTCTGATAAGTTTTGTAAAAAACTATGAGCTCCCGGCCCCCCTGGACCCAACGTCTCCAAACGGCTCAAATATGTTACTAACCAATACCGAAGTTAGAATACTTGTAGACTAATAATTACTCCATAAGTATAGATAGATAATATAAATATATTCAGAACCCTCGTATACTCAAATAGTTTAAATCGACCATTTATAGCTGTTAATAGGCCTTTGACCACTATCTTAGTTGTGATGATTTTTTTTTTTTTTTTTTTATGCAAGATAGGCAAGCATTTGACCGCTATCTCACCTGATGGAAAGTGATGATGCGGCCGAAGATGTAGCATGCTTGCCTAGAAGGTACCTATTCACTCTAGACTTAAAGACACCCAAATTATACTGTTTTGTTAATTATATAACTACAAACAAAGACGCGGGCAATGAGTTCCATTCATTCGCTGTACGGTTGATAAATGTGGAAGCGAATCGCTTCGAGCGAACTGGAGGAATGTCAACCATGAATGGATGACGGCCATCCGAGCGTCTTGTTGTCCGATGGTAAAAGGGGCATGGAGGAATCAACTCGTGTAATTCCTGCGCACACTCTCCGAAATGTATACGGTAGAATACCGATAGGCTAGCGACCCTGCGACGATGACCGAGACTCTGCAGTTTAGACTCAACCAGCTTATCATCGCCTATAAGTCTTTTGGCTCGTCGGTCAATGGAGTCGAGAGCCTCCAGTTGGTATTTCGCGGATCCATCCCAGAGGTGGCAGCAGTACTCCATACACGATCGGACTTGAGCTTGATATAAATTTAGAAGCTGCCTCGGTGTGAAGTACTGCCTCACCTTTGCGAGGATACCTAGCTTCTTAGCGGCCAGTTCTGCTCTGGTTTCGATGTAAGATCCAAAGTTTAAATTCGAAGTTAAGGACACGCCAAGAAGCTCTAACCGATTTGCCACCGGTATTGTTACATTTCGGAAAGTCGGAGATAGTTGTAATGTTCTCCGTTTAGCGGAGAAAAGACACGCCTGTGTTTTGGACGCATTAAATTTCACTAAATTGGCATCGCCCCAATCGGACACGGCCAACAAGCTCGAGTTTAATCGTCCAATCATCGCCTCTCTTTCAAACTGGACTTGAACCTCACCAGCACGTGCATCGGATATGTATCTTTCGACAACAGTGCTATCGTCCGCGTACCCAAGAATACCGGGCTTAAGCAGGTCGTTAATGTGGAGCAGAAATAGTGTTGCCGAAAGAACTGACCCTTGAGGTACCCCGGCATTTATTGCCATTAGTTCAGATGAGCAGCCATCAACGACTACTCGTAGCGAACGTTCCCTCAAGAAGTCTTTTATCCAAGCACACAGTCTGGGAGGTAAACCATATGCTGAAAGTTTGCCAATAAGGCTATCATGCCAAACCCTGTCAAAGGCCTTAGAAATATCCAGTGAAACTGCAAGCGCTTCACCATATCTTTCCAAGGCCTCGCTCCATATATGGGTGGCATATACAAGAAGGTCTCCAGTTGACCGGTTCTGGCGAAACCCATATTGCCGGTCACTTAAGAGGTCATTCGCTTCAAGATAGCCAAGGAGCTTTTTGTTCAGTACACGTTCCATTGTCTTGCAAAGAATGGACGTGACTGAGATGGGCCTATAGTTGGCAGGGTCGGCACGACTTCCTTTTTTGGGCACGGGCTGCACGTTAGCAGACTTCCAAGCCTTCGGTACTAGCCCAGTCTCCATAGAAAGGCGGAATAGGCGTGTCAGGATCGGAGTCAATTCAGGCGCACATGTCCACAGAACTATGGCTGGTATGCCGTCAGGGCCACTAGCCTTGTTCACGTCTAAATTGCGTAGCGCTTTACGAACATCAATCTGCCGAATTCGGATTTCCGACATGGTCGACTCGCAGACAGGAAGAGTCGGGGGTACAGCACTACCAGCATCTAGACGTGAAGATTCCGCAAAGAGTGCAGCAAATAAGTTTGCTTTCTCCTTGGCGGTGTGAGCTAATGACCCATTAGGTTTGAGCAGTGGAGGCAGTGAGGGGCGGCAGAAATTCGCTTCAACCGACTTAGCCAGGGACCAGAACGCTTTACTCCCAGAGGGATAAGATGTAAGTTTGGCCCCTATTCGGCTTATATGGTCGAAGCGAGCCTTCTTTAGAACCTTTTTGTAGGACCTGGCAGCTTTGTTAAAGCCTTTCTTCTTTTCGCGAATATCCTTAGCCTTGCAGTTTCGTGCTTCAGCCCAAGCGGTATAGGCCTCATGTTTCAACGTTTCTGCGCTAACACATTCAGCCCCAAACCAAGGGCGAGCTTTGCTAGATAGAGGCACGTCAGAGAATGGAATATAATATTCCATACCTTGACGCAGCACATCTACCACAGCATCCGCGCAAGCAGAGGGATCGCTGGAAGAAAAGCAAACTCGCCGCCAAGGATAAGATGCGTAAAAAGAACGCATGCCATCCCAATCTGCTGACTTGTATCGCCATATCCGCCGTGTGCCTTTTGGGCTGGGGTCAAGTGGGGAATGGACAGATACAGACTTCACCAGACAATGGTCGGAGCTACCAAGTGGTGATGATACCGACACTGTGTAACGGTCTGGGTCTGTTGTCAGCAGAAGGTCCAAGCAATTGGCTGTGTGACTTTCAACATCTGGTATCCTTGTTGCCTCTTCTACCAGTTGGGTGAGATTGAGTGTCAAGGCTAACTTGCGCGTTTCTCTCCCAGCATGGTCTGTGTTCTGGAATGGGAATAGCCACTCCTGGTGGTGATGTGGTCGAAAATGTTATTCAGGCTAACCTAGAATTACTGGCTCTGGAACACACCGTCAGGTGCCCGGCGATAGATTTTCTTCATGAGGGTGGTAGCTTGATAAGCGGGCATTCGCAAAATGCCCTACCACCATACTATAGCGACTGCCATCCTAATACAACAATCGGGACCGAGGGCTTCACGTGCCCTCCGAAGCACGTGCACGCTCATGCCTCCGGAATGCCACACAAACGGGCCGTGGTTCGAATCCCGCCGCGGGTTTTAGTTTCGCCGTATGGTAGGAGGGTATTTTACAAATTTTAAAGATGAAATATGAACATTACCGTCGTCTCTGGAACTATAAAGTGTAGAATTTTGAATAAAATAGAGTCTTCAATTCTAAATTCTTATTCGAAGTTGGAAAATTAATATAAGAATAAAAGATGAATTTTGTTTAAGAACGGAACTCTCTCTTACACGAGAGTTCAATTGCCCGTTTTTTATTTCGATTAATTGAAACAAAGTGTTTTGTTATTGTGGCTTGGAGCCTGCACCCTTGGCGAGACGTAAAATTTACTGCGTTTTATTTTAAAGAAAGGACCACTCTGTTTCAATTACTTAATCATGTTTTGTACTCATTCTTTAATCAGTAAGTGCTCCTCATCAGAATAAACAACTGCATAATGTGATTAGCTCTTGCAGCGGGGCAAGGGCATATCACTTTCATGTTTTTAAAATAATCGAGGAAGATTTTCAACGGAACAAGCACGAGGCCCACCTGATGTTAAGCGGTATCGTCTGCCTATAACAGATGCATTTCGTCACAAATGAAGAATTGCAATGCGCGTCAAACTGACACTTACAGTTGATAAATGCAATAATAACCCCAAGGGGCGGCAACTTTAGTAACTACCAGAAACAAAATATCGCTTTGAGCTTCTTCAAAGCGTAAACATGGTCCTATGAGACAAAGAAACTTTCGGTTGACTTGTTATTGAAGAATGGCCCCACTCAAAGCGTGCCTTTCCATAACATTTTTGGAAAGAAGCGAAAAAAAGCCAGCATTCCAAACAACTTTATCGGTGTATTTTTTACTAGCTTACTGTTCCTCTTCAACTCACAGCTTGGATGAAGGCACCCTAAAATTCAGTTTTCTTAAAAGCTGGTCGAAAATATATATTTTCTCCAATACGAGTACAGATATGATATTTTTCATCTCTTTATAAAAAGCCCATTACAAGCGAAGCACTGAGATACGGAAAACCAGTGTTAACCGAAGTTATTGATAAGTTTATACCGAGTATATATGGACTTTCCTGTTATTGAAACCATATACGTAATATTTGATAGGTGTTGAATGTTATGTTTCTCCCATTTCCGTGGCTAAACACATCCCTGGAAATTAAGTTGACTTGATTTATACATCTAACGCACGAACCAGTGAAATACAAATACAGTCTCATAGGTAAATGATGGTTCAGCGTTATTTTTCTTTGAAGGCAGCCTCCGATTGGGGCGATGCCAATCTGGTCAAGTTCAATGCTGCTAAAACCCAGGCGTGTCTTTTCTTCTTCCGTCAAACGGAGCCCTTTTCAACTGGCTCCTACTTTCAGGCCGGACACATCCCTGCCGATGAGTAACAAACTCGAGTTTCTTGGCATCTCATTAACACCGACTCTCAATTTCGGCTCCTATATTGAGTCTTAAGCCCAGCTAGCCTCAAAAAAGCTTGTGTAAGCATCCAGAGAGTTGAAAAATCTTAGTTGGTATCAGTTACTTTTAAAGAAACATTAGCTAATTAATTTTAATTATCAATTACTTTTTTAAAAGAAACATTAGATATTTAGCCGATTTTAGTCGGCTGTATCTTACGCGTAAAATTTTAATAACGCCGCAGATATGAAGCAGTGATAGTTCAGTGGCTTTGGCTATGGACTGCCGCGCAGCAGGTCCATGGTTCGAATCCCGCCGCGGGCTTGAGCTTCACCGCATGGTGGAAGGGCATTTTTGCGAATACCCGCCTGGCTAGCGACCACCCTCAAGTAGAAAATCTGTCGCCAAGCACCTAACGGTGTGTTCCGGCAGCTGTCCTTGAGAGCCAGTATTTCTAGGTTAAGCCTGTTAACACCTTCGAGCACATTATCACTTACCATCAGGTGAGATTGTGGCCAAAGGCTTACCCATCAGCAATAAAATATATATATATATATATATATATCACGCTATGTTAATATTCGTTCTATCTTCCTAACTGAGCTTTCTTGGTGTAAGTGGTCTATGACCGGATAATCATCATGACACTGTTCACGTCGGTGTTTAACAGTCATCCATTTAATTTAAGCGTCTACGACGCTCTTATGTAGGTCAGTTACAAATTTTAATATTTTAATATTCTATATACTACTGCCACGTTCTACAAAAATAATAATTATAGGGCCACTGCGAGAAGAACGGGCAAGGAACTCGGGGCCATTCTTTTAAAACGTCATTTAACAATATGTTACAAACTATATTATACAAATATTACAACTACGTAGGTGTTGGTAGATGTAGGGTTGATAGTTTGGCAGAGGTGAAATTGTACAAACAATATAAACATTACACATCTGTGGGGTGCCTGGCTATCCGCGTAACAATAAAAGCAACTTGGACTAGATTCGCACGCGGGTGCATGGCTATCCGCGTAACAATAAAAGCAACTTTAACGTCAGGGCTAACTAGCCCTTGATAAAACGGTAGCTAACACTATTTACATAATGCATTCCTGGTCCAATTTTTTCTATTACCTGTTGATCGTTTGTGCTGTTAGAAGCGACCCCAGGAGTGAAGAATAATGAGAGAATGGAAGATTGATTTATCGCCGTATTTAATGCAGATCAGATAGATCGTCAGTATGCTGAAGTCAAGCTATATTTATAGACTAAGTGGACGCCTTCATACGAGGAAAACGTTAATAGCCGTGTATTATGTACCGGAAAACGATCGGTCATAATTTTAATAAATACAGTTGTTATTATGCAATTGAATTGATCACACCGGATATTCCTAATTTGTTGCTAAAGTACTTTTTATACACTGAACTGGTTTAGTCGATACATAAAGTTAGATATTGTATTATTATACTTAACTCACTTTTCCATCTACCTTGGTACCTTTCGTAGGTTCTAATATACGAACAGAAAATTCGGTGTATAGTATTTTTAGGTTCTGAAAAACACACAGGACACTTTTAATCGCGATATTCTTTAGTTTTTTTTACGTGATTGTGACGAAACAAGCACGGGGCCCACCTGATGCTAAGCGGTAACCTCTGCCTATAACAAATGCAATTCGTCACAAGTTACAAACTGCACTGCGCCTGTCACTCTGCGACTTACAGTTGTTAAGTCTTCTGTGCCTGTAATTTTACTGTTAGGGGTTTAGCGACAGATATATTTTTCTACTAGAGGGTTGTAGCTATTCAGGCAAGCATTTGCAAAATGCCCTTCCACCATGCGGTGCAGTTCAAGCCGGTATTGGGGATCGAACCATAGACCTGCGGCATGGCAGTCCATAGTTATTACTTAATGGTAAGCGTCATGCAATCAGTTACAGTGCCACCGTTCTGCACTATAACAATACGCTCATAATTTTATTCGCTATAGTGCCGTTTAATCCTAAACACAGTTTTGTTTGTACTGCAAAAGTAAAAAGTTTGTTCACACTGCGGCGGTACTCATATAGTAGAGGAAGAGTACTGAAGAGTCCTAGCACCTAATCAAGAGATTCACAGAATACAATGTAATAGGGACCGGCTAGGACTCGCGTGGTATTCACAAGATTTCTCCGACTAATTTCAAATTTGAGAGTTTAGAAGTTCGTCTGGTAGTCACGATTGTCCGCAGTGGCGAACGCGGGTCTCAGCACATAACTGGCGTTCAGACGGTTGGAACTGGTGTTCAGACGGTTGGAACTGGCGTTCAGACGTTCGGACTGTCACTTATGTCACTATCACTCACGTTTTGTAAGCCTTAGGTCTACTGACTCACCACTCTCGCGGTGTCATCCTAGCAGTTTGAAAGCCCTAATGTATAGCCAGTATCTCAACTGATATCTAAGCCGATGAAACATTCTTCCCACGTTCCGATGGGAATTGAGGTGACTTCTAATTTCAACGGCCTCATATACAATTTTATTTGTTACAGGCGGATCGCTCGACCAATCTAATCCGCGGTACCAAATACGAGCAGTATCTACAAGTGCGCGCAGACATCAAAGACTTCCGCGACAGACAGAAGTTGGATAAGATCATCGTGCTATGGACCGCCAACACTGAGAGGTTACTTTTACACATTAGTTTGGCCTCTGTTTAACTGCTTAGATATTTCACTCCCCGTCAGACGTGGCTCACTCTGTAGTGTATATGTAGACGTAATCTATAGTTACTATTAAAGTACCTGTGTGAATCTGATTTGAGACAGTAATATATAGAATATTGAATTAATCGGACGTTTCTCTACAAACGCGCTCCCTGCGAACACCACGACATTACATGGCGACCCTGCCAGGCCCGGTGCAGTGAGAAATGGAGTGTGCTGCACCGTGATGGCACTTCAAGAAAATGCCAGGATCTGAGAAGAAAATTAAGAAGAAGTTTGAGACCCAAAATATAACCACAATTACCCGAAACGTTTGAAAGTGAAATATATAAAGGAAGTTTGGAACTTTGAGAAAAATGCTGATAAACTGTTTTGAAGCCGGTTTAAAATATTTTATGTAGTTGGTCAAGAAATAATTGAAGAATCAATAATAATGGGAATAGAAATACGAGTTGGTAGAAGAAAAATATGAAGAATTAAGAACTGAGCATGAAATAAATATATAAATTAAAAAAAAACAATATTGTGCTGTTCTGTTTCTCTTAATGTACACAGAAGTATCTTAAAATCAAAGAATAAATTGAATATTTTTACTCATATTTATATTAACATCAATAATTATTAAACTTAGCGACGACGACGTCGCATTATTTTGAAAACTACTAATGAAGTGCACTTCATTGCGTTGTAGCTAGTCGCTTATTTATTGGAATGGCTTTGCGGAGTAATCCTTCTGGTCCTTTTTATTCTGTGCCAATGTCTTTACCCTTACATGCAAAACTGTGTTAGGATGTATACACGCAACCTCGTCATTGGTTCTTCTGTTATTGAAGTGTGTGTGCGGAGTGAGCGGTGGAGTCTTGAGTTCACAGTAAAACAACTGCACGCACACAATTAAATAACCACGTTTAGTGGAGGGGCGTGCATTTTTAGACTGAATCTGGTGTTAAGATTGTGAAGTAGAGACCAGAAATGTAGAGAGTACCTCTGGTTTTTTTAAATTGTTTATTATATATTATATTGTTATTTATTTTTATTTGAAATGTGATGGAATATGCACCTTTAAATAAATGAAATAATATTTTTTCTTTCGTATAATGAACTACTAAATAACAATTAATTAATGATTTTATATCCAAATCGATGAAATATTTGGACCAATTAAAATAATAGTGATAATAATATAAAGTATAAAGTTATAGAAAAGTACATTACTGCAGAATCCAGTAAGTAAGCCTTCCTGGGCAAGTATGAGTTGCTGAACTGAAGGTGAGGTCCGGTTATGTACGAGGCCAGGGTGGCTTTCTTACTGGTTGAGGCTTGTGTATAATGCTTTTCTCAAAAATGAAAGAAAGTTTAACAACAAATTCGTATTTCAATATTATATTTATATAATATATCTATCTCATTAAATGTCATACCTAAAAGAGAGATAGATATATTATTTGGAGCCTTCCTCCTATGACCATGTTATAATGGCTAAACTTTAATCTGTGTCTGGTATGTTTGTTTTTCTAAGCAGATCTAAAGAGGATGACCTACTGTCCAGTAAGTAAATTACATACCTACTTACTGGACAGTAGGTGATTCCAAATTTAAAATCTCGCTTCTTACTGGACAGTTGTGAATAAGTCTCCGGTAGAGTTCACTTTCTGGATACTTTTTAGAGATGTTATGGCAACATGATACCATTTTTGAGAAATGTACCGTTACGTGCAGGTTCTGCGACGTCCGCCCCGGCGTGCATGACACGTCCGACAACTTGGAGAAGGCTCTCCGCGACAACGAGCCCGAGATCTCTCCTTCCACCATCTTCGCACTCGCCGCTATCGATGAAGGAGTGAGTATATACCCATGTCATACCAGCCCAGAGTGAATATCTGACACTGGAGTGGTACACACCAACAAGGACTCTTTTTAACTGACTTCCAAAAAAGAAGGAGGTACTTAATTCGACACTTATTGCCCTAGGTTTGCGAGTCTAACTCACACTTGGCTGGTTTTGTTTTGCTTTCCGTTTTTTGAACAGCAAAATCGAAAATCATGACCCAATTAATTTAATTTTTAAGTTACACTCATTTAACTGAAAAATGTTTGACAGACTAGATGACTTGTAAGCTGCAAGTTTTGGCAATGGTGACCAGTGTTGTAGGATTGTAGGGGAGTTAAAATCAATCGTTTTACCAGTAATTATCACTAAACTGGGTGAAAAAGTTTATTTTACAAATAATTTTACTGTCTCCTAACACTAAAAAGTATGAAATAACTCGAAGTTAGACCATAAAAATGTGTTCTCAATCTTTTGAATCATCCTGAGGCCGACTTTAACAAGTTATTTCGTACTATTCAGTGTTAGAAGTTTGTTGTTTTTTTTCTTCCTATAAAGAGAAAGTAAAGTGATCTTTTAAAAACGACTATGCAAGCTCCACTACAAGCGCATTATGTTTATATCCTTTTGTTGTGAGCATCATATTCTTAACCATTTGTTTTTCTAAACACCTAATGCATTGTAATTAGTTAGTTGTATGACACTTAAATAACGGTCGCTTTTTAAGGAGCCTCCCTTTGTAAAAGTTTCTTAGTATTTACAATTTTCTTTTTAAGGTAAACACTGACAATACTAGCCAATGATCAAAATAGAACAAAAAAAAATTTGGTTTTGTTTCTACGAGTAGATAACGTCACAGGAGATGCGCATGAATAATAAATAATTGTTTATCTGACGATTTCAATACCAATGAAATATAATCATTTTTTTCAGTGTTGCTACATCAACGGTTCTCCACAAAACACGCTGTTGCCGGGAGTAGTGGACCGGGCAGAATCTCGCGGCGTGTTCGTAGCGGGAGACGACTTCAAGTCGGGACAGACCAAGCTCAAGTCTGTGCTTGTCGACTTCTTTGTACAGGCCGGTGAGTGAGCAACATAACACAAATACAAATAACGTTACTAGTCTTACACTTACTGTATTAAATATAGTATTGTAAAAATAATATACATATAATTAGGTTTATTATATAACTCAATATGTCAATTATTATTATTTTGCTATTCCTTACAATATTATACATTCTATCTGTCTCAATATGCTATTATTATCCACCATATAGGTATTAAGCTGATCTATCTGTAGGGACAAGACTATTATATTATTTTTATATTGTGACATTTATACTGTATTTTATTATTATTTCATTTTATTTTATTATTATTTTGATTAAGTATGACATTTATACTGATGACATTTTTTACTATTTCATTATTTATTTATTGTGCTGCATGTTGAATGAATTTATGGGTTAATTTATCTGAAATAAATGAATATGAATTTAAATTGGCCCCCTCCCCCTTAATTGAACCAGTCATCGGCTCATACCACTAGGCTATCTCTATCGCCCATAATCTTAAAAATTATCTCACAACATTTGATGTATTATTTTTGTTATCAGGTCTGAAGCCGGTGTCCATCGTGAGCTA
The DNA here is from genome assembly GCA_963854805.1 of Plagodis dolabraria. Lineage (NCBI taxonomy): Eukaryota > Metazoa > Arthropoda > Insecta > Lepidoptera > Geometridae > Plagodis > Plagodis dolabraria. The sequence goes on along the minus strand of OY978457.1, from coordinate 24,645,302 downwards.
CAACCACTTGGGTAACAATGACGGAAAGAACTTGTCTGCTCCCAAACAGTTCCGTTCTAAAGAGGTAATCATATTTTTATTTTTTTTTGTGCTACATAGGTTAGCCTTTGACCACTATCTCACCTGAAGGTAAGTGATGATGTGGCCGAAGATGTTGTTCAGGCTAACCTAGAATTACTGGCTCTCAAGGACAGCTGCCAGAACACACCGTTAGGTGCTTGGCGACAGATTTTCTACTTAAGGTTGGTAGCTAGCCAGGCGGGCATTCGCAAAATGCCCTAACACCGTGCTATAACGTGCCCTTCGAAGCACGGAAGCGCTCAGTAGTAATGTCCAACCAGCGGTCACCCATCCAAGTCATGACCGAGGCGGACGTTGCTTAACTTTGCTGATCGGATCAGAACAGCTAAGCAAACTTCGCTACGAGCGCTTCAAAATATTCAAAATATTGTCTAACAGCAACACCCTACCTCAGTTAATCCCTAAAAGTTGAATGATCAATTGTAGACTCAGGCGTTACTTTGCGGTAATTCATATTAAATAATAATAAATTTATATATATTTTTTAAATGTAATAAAAAAAATTGGTGTAAATTATCACTAAGTCTATATTTTGTTTTTCTAATTTAATAATTTAATGTTTTCTGAAAATATTTGTTACTAGCTTTCCAGCCGTGGCTCCGCCCGCTTTTATTTCGGCTGTTGCACAAAAACATTAACCTCTTTTTGCGCAGATGGATAAAACTATCCTATGTCCTTCCCTGGGTCTCAAAATATTTCCATACTTTATTTAATCCAAATCGGTTCAGTAGTTTTGGCATGAAAGCGCAAAAACATTAACCTCTTTTTGCGCAGTTGGATATAATTATCCTATGTCCTGCACCGGGTTTCAAACTATTTTCATACAAAATTTCATCGAAATCGGTTCTGTAGTTTTGGCGTGAAAGCGAGACAGACAGACAGAGTTACTTTTGCATTCATAATATTAGCATATCAAATTGAATGACTTCAATAATGCTACAAGTGTATTGTTATCTTTAGAATTAGTAAAAATTATGAAATTAATACTGTCACATGATATGTGATATTTATTTCATACTGATTGTTTTGTTACTTTGTACATTTTCTTCATACATAAACTAAAAAATATATTTTCTTTAACACAAATTATGTTTTATTTGTCAGATAACAAAGAGTAACGTAGTGGACGACATGGTGGAGTCCAACCGCATCCTGTACAAGCCCGGAGAGAAGCCCGACCACGTGGTCGTCATCAAATACGTGCCCTATGTCGGTCAGTTGCATTCAATGCTGTTAAATATTATTATATTGCCCGTGGGATGCCGGCCTAGACGGTCGCCTCCCCTTCTCTAGCTGTGAGTGTCGTAAGAGACGACGAAGGGATACCAGAAGTTGTGCAGCAGCGCCTTCTTAGGAACTGCTGTCTTACGCTGCGATCCCCAAGATGCCTGCCAAGTGTGTGGATTATGGCGAATGCCCCCTAAAAATTGTGAAATTAAATGGGGAATGGATGTGATCATTATTGGACGATCCGACTGTTACAGTAAAAAATATTATTTAATGCACATATTATGTATACATTCAATAATATTTTAGTAAATAATACGGGATAACTCAAGTGAATCAGTCAGATAGCACAAGACTATAGTTTCAACCACATTCGGCGGTCTTTTTCAAGGAGAGCTCGGGACGCCAGCGTTGACTTCTCGCTTAACACTGCGGGCGGCAGCTCGTAGCCCGCGTGACGTCAAAAGACCACCGGATGTGGTTGAAACTATAGTCGGAGCTTTCTGACTGATTCACGTGAGTTTTCCCGTATTATTTACTAAAATGACTGAAAACCACGTTAGTTTTTATAACATTCCATGATAATTTCAATATTACGTTAAAGTAATAAGTTTGGTAAAAATGTGCAAAAGAATATATGGCAGTTGTAGAACTCTTTGTGCGAGTTCGTCCGGGGAAGTACCGTCACCACATCTATTTCTACCGCCAAGCAGTAATGTTCACATTACTGTGTTCCGGTTTGAAGGGGATGGGTGCCGGTGAAATTACAGGCACATGAGCCTTAACACTTTTCGTCTCAGAGTTATGGGCGCAGTGCAGTTCGTCAGTTTTGACAATGCATCTGTCATAGGCAGAGGTCACCGCTTAACACCATTGGGTGTCATGCTTGTTTTATCACGATGGCAAAAAAATTACACTGAAATGATCAACATACCACATATCATCCAAATATCATGATTTCAGAATACATAATTTTGTCGTGCACTATGAAATTTAGTTGTAGTGTAATGTAGTTTGTAAATTATAAAATCATCTGCAGGCGACTGTACACTGTACCAGTGTTGGGCATTAATCAATTAATATTTTAATCATGGTATTAATTGATTGAAAAATTAATTGCAATTAATTTAATCGCAATTAATTTAATTGCGAATAATCTGTTAGTTGCATATTGCAATTAATGTATTTAAATTAAGTTGTGTTAATTGCACAACACAATTAAAATAATGCACCTAATATTTTGAATTGTTATAATAAACAATTAAAACTAACAATTAATAATCATGTTTCTCTGCACTGCACCTGTAGTCCTGTAGGTGGCTACAATCTTTATGATCTTACTTATTTTGCCGCAAAACTTTCTGTCCGTTTCTGTGTATTTTTCAATGTAATTGAAACTATTGCTATAGCTACTGTTATCTTTGATTTCCTTTGTTTGCGTTACTTTTCTTTTTGGTATCAAATAGAGAATTTTGTTTTTTTATTAACATAAGCCAATAAACGTCCACTTCTGAACATAAGCCTCCTGTAATAACTGCCACGAACGAATAACGATTTAGCGCGGCCTGGAACCAACGGCTTCCTGCTGACTTTGCATGATCATCAGTCAACGTTGTATGAGCCCTACCTACCCTGTACCAAGTGGCGCGGTCCACGCCTCTTATTTACAAGATATTTCAAGTATTTACTTGATATATCTTGGTAATTGTCAATAAAATAAATAAATGTTAATTTTCCAGGCTTCTTTGTAATAATAATTCTAAGCTGCCATACTTCAATTTATCGTATTTTTATAGTTCTGGCATCTAAAGCGCCATGTTGACAAACATTCTTCAATTCATCCAACGAAAACTAGCAATCTATAAATTTTCTCCATCCCAGAGTTTACAGTTTCATTTTTCTTTTCATCCTGGAAATATGGGCGTATCATGTATAATGTGACTCTTAGAATCGCAATTTCTCAGGAATTTTAAGATCTACAACTTTGGTTTGATGTTTTGTTTGATAAAACTTACCGTTTTCGAGAAAAATCCAAAAACCTCTAATTTTGATCATTAACCCCGAATAACTTTTGTAGCACACATAGGATCGAGGTTGATTTCTCTCACACATCCCAGCTCTCCACCAATATTTCGCTATCAGTGAATTATTGTTATTTGATCACTATTTTTATGTCTAAATTGACTGGACTATTGACACTACATTGATCGTATCGACACATCGTAATAAAATTATAGATTCATTTCGAATTCGATTGGAAGTTCACATTTGAATCTATTGGTGTTTATAAGGTAGAAGAACTCTTACTGATCATTAGTAGAGATGTCAGTGCAGTATTAATAGCTTAATTTTTGGCTTAATAACTAAATTCTTTCATCATCGACAGTTAGAAGACATGTACCATTGAACTGATGCCTCCTCCATTCAGAGTTCACCATAATCTCCACACTTGGCAGGCGTCTTGTTGATCGCAATGTGAGATGGCAGTTCTTTATAAACGCCACTGTCCACCTTCTGATATTTTTCCAAACTTCGCCGCCGTTTATGTCTCTCACAGAAAGATATGAAAGTTTACAATTCTAACTCATGGGAAAATGATAGTGTGCGTTGTTGTAGAAAGTTATACGTAATACTGAATGGCTCGAATGAAGCCATGTCAACTTGGTGCGGGGTGGTTCAATGCGAACCATTCTGAAGACCGAAAAAACGTGGCAATATTCTTACCGGGCCGGGTGACAGTACTATGCCAATGAGATAACTTGAACATGTTTGTGTTGTGTAGGCGACTCTAAGCGCGCCATGGACGAGTACACGTCGGAGATACTGCTGCACGGCAACAACACCATCGCGGTGCACAACACGTGCGAGGACTCGCTGCTCGCCGCGCCGCTCATACTGGACCTGGTGCTGCTGGCGGAGCTGCTCGCGAGGGTCGCCTTCCGGGAGGACGATACCAAGGGTAACCTTTACCTAACACATCTCCACAACTCTCACGATGTTTAATAACGAAACGACAAATTAGAGTCATGCGTCATATGTTATGTTGGCTTAGCGGTTAGAGCATACCCCGGCTATACTTGGATGGCGCGGGTTCGAATCCCGCACATGACTATATTTTTTCCTCTCGTTGGAACTTTATAGGTTATACAAAAGCCAAACTTTTAGCTCATTCTCGATCGTGCGTTCGAATAGTTAAGACGTCCTGATAAAGCTTCGAATGAAATTGACATGCGTCGAAAAATCTTCCGGTTGGGCCACGTGGCGTTTATGACGTTCCATAGAATTAGGAGAAAAATTGTCGCTGATATATTATGTTTTTCTGAAATATTAATTAGCATTTTTTTAAATATATTTGTTATTATTAACTAAGTATTTTATTCATTGCTTTTGTCTTCCCTGTTAGAAGCGCCACGATCACAATTGCTAATTCCCACATACCGTATGTAGAATGGCAGAGCATGGACGCGGTGCTCTCGTCGCTAGCGTACCTGCTGAAGGCCCCCCTGATGCCTGCGGGCGCGCCCTGCGTGAATGCTCTGTTCAAGCAGCGCGCCTGCATCGAGAACATACTGCGCGCCTGCCTCGCGCTGCCTCCCACGCATAACATGCAACTAGAACATAAGGTAACAACAACATAACCAGTTTGGATACATTGATTGTATTGTATTATTTAAAAACACTCAATAAAAATTGCTGCTAGACAAAACATACTATTTTCAATTAAGGATTTACTTGAGGACAAGACTCTTGCTTGACATTTAATTTTGTTATTATATGTATTTACAAATTAGTTTTTTATTTTATATTTTATTGTTGACATGCAATTCATAATTGTATAATTATAATTCTGACATTTTAAATGATAATCTTTGATTATGCAAGTTACGACAATTTTTAGTAATTTGCATCTCACTATATTACTATTTTTATCAAATGTATTTTATGTATGTCTCTTGTATGCCAACGAATCTAGCGAATTATCTCTATCTTTATATACAGGGTTATTGGTAATATGCTAACAACCTCTTAGGGTTGACATCTGCTAGTCCTAACAAACATTTTGAGATAAAAAATTTTGTTTTGAAAAAAAAAAAAAATTTTTTTTTTTTTTTGTGTTTTAATGCCTACTCTGAGCCAAGAGCGTTCACCGCGGCAACATTGGAGCGCGGCGTGCTCCCTTTGAACAGAGTTTTGAATATTTACTTGGAGCAAGAACTATAGATGGGCCTCGTAGTTATTCCGCCAAAAACAAATGAAATACACGAAAAAAAAAACTCAAAATGTTTGTTAGTACTAGCAGATATCCACCCTAAGAGTTTGTAAGCATATTACCAATAAACCTGTTAATAAAAATCAATTGCGGTTGTTTGTCTCGCTGAAACTCGAGAACGGCTGAGCCGATTTAGCTGATTTTGGTTTTGAAATGTTTGTCATAGTCCATTACTATAAGAGGTGAAAGTTTGCGCCCTGTTGTGTATCCAATGTGTTGTAACAAGCTATTAAACAACTGAGTGAGTAGTCAGTGTGCTCCTACGAGCACACTGCTCATTTGGTGGGATTTTTCCTTAGTCTTCTATCACCGTTATCCCTTGCAATGATATATAAAAGTTTTGGACTCCAATTTGAGAAATCACAAAAAAACAAAAATTAAGCTAAAGTTTACGCCCCTTGATGAAGTCTCCCAAAAAGTATGTGTTAACATCAATTTTTTTTAAATGTTATTGTGACAGAATGAGGCCTACCTGATGTTAAGAGGTAACCTCTATAACAGATCTTTGGTCTAAACTGCGCCCCTCAGAGACATACATTTTTTAAGTCTCATGTTGCTGTGATTTTACTGGCTCTCAAGGACTGCTGCCGGAACACTGATAGGTGCTTGTTGACAGATTTTTTACTTGCGGGTAGTAGCCAGCTAGACGAGCATTCGTAAAATGCTCTTCCACAATACGGTGCAGCTCATCATTGCTTTAAGATATACTTGTCTTTTCTGCAGGTACCATTCTTGATGAAGGAGCTTCGTTCGGGCGCCATGTTCTCCGGGGGTGCTCCGCCCTCCAAGAAACAAAAGCTGGTCCAAAAGAACGGCGACCATTAAGCCTCAGGCCTTCGCCCTACGCTCGAACACAAAACATCGATTTGAGGCGACGAGTGGCAAACGTATATCACTATAATCAATATTTACGTTTTTCCATTAATTTTATATTATTATGTTATCGTTATTACCTAATAAGTATTACATTATTTTGGGTTCAGTTCTGTGATAACAATAAGTTGGTGATCTGACGGGTTATCTGCATATTTATTATCATAAGTATTAAATATAATAAACATCGTTATAAATAACAAATCCCGCAACATTATAGGTACATTACTGTAAGCCGTTCTAGGCTAATGTGAAAACTTTGATCTCGGAAAGTTTGCGCAAGTGGGTCAGCAAAAAAAGTTGCTGAAATTTTTTATAAAAAAATATCTATAAAAATATAATTGAAATATCTTAATTAAAACGTTAACATTTCTTCACGCCTCTATTATAGTTTTTATATCAAAATGTCGGACTTGGCAAACAATGCCATTCTGAATTTTTGATTGTGAAGAAATCTTAGCTAAAACACATACTAAAGGTACAAATACCTTTAAAATTACGAATGTTCATCTATTTTTGTCACTGACCGTTTCTTCAGTGGGTGGGAAAACATTAACACAAAAATTATATATATCTATTCGACTTCTGACTCTACGTCGTCGGTAAGAGACAGCACACGTGCGTTACGAACAAACGCTGCAGTGCGAGTGAGATAGCAACATCCCTCGCCCCGCCATTCCACACCTCATCTAGCCGCTATTGGCGCTAAAACTATACATACATATTGTCACGCCTGTATTCCCCAAGGGGTAGGCAGAGGTGTGTAAACATCCACGTTCCGCAAAATGGGTTTTGGTTCCATGTAATAGGGGGCGAGCCTATTGCCATCCAACGGGCATAGTTTCATGGTCATACAAAATGTTTTCTCTCACACACTGGACGAAACACAAAAGCATATTACGAATGATATGTTAACGCCAACAACATAAAAGATAGGATCACAAGAACATATTGCATGAAACCCTGGCAGGGCACTAAGATGGTATACAGTCCTTTAATGCACACAATCTAATACCTACCTAACCTAACCCTACTCACATTCACGTGAGAAGTGGCTTGCTGCTAATTTGGCGCACTTTTCCTTTAGTCGCCCCTTACGACTCCCACAGGAAGAAATGGGGAGGTGACATTCTAACCCGGCACCCCATGGGTGTCCATTGCAACGAAATGTATTATATATGCCCACGTAACTACTGCCTTACCAGCTTACATACACTTTTACCAAAACATATCAGGCATAATTTTGAAATAATTTTGGCAAAAAATAAAAAATAAATTGACAAGCATAAAAATCAAACTTGAAATCACATTCAAGTAGATACTTTAATATATGTTGCGGGATTTTTTCTATAAAATCTAGTGATTATTTATTTCGACTAGACATAAGTATAAATATGTATTTGATACATAATATCTCAAAATTGTGTAATGCGTAATTCCAGTGTCTTATTGGAGCGTATTTTGAGATTCAAATTTATAGTATTTATTTATACCTAGAATATGGAAAATAAATCCATCGATATATGGATGAGATAAGATTTTTACCTGCATTACCCATTAATTCTTAACTACATTATTTCTTTTCATCCACATGATAATCATCTTTGTCTGGACCTTACTTATGCTTCGTTTTACCTTTTTATATATACGCATCGCTGGAGGGGTCGCAGTGACTAAGGATTTCCAATTGCTACGATCTTGACATGTCTCTCTTATTTACCTCCCTATCATCTACATACGCGCCCGTCTGCCAAGCTACTCAAGACCTGGCCTTTTTGCCTTTATAACTATTTTGAGAATAGGTATTTTCACCAAGTTTAGAAAATGAAGTGCTACTTCTTTATAAACAAAATTTTTTAAAACAAATTCCGAGGTGGACAACATTGCGCATTGATGTTACGCGCCTTCTCCGCGAAACGGCATTACCTATTTTAACTATATTTCTCTTTTTATTGTCAAAATATATTTTGAAGAAATTTTATTCGCAGTAAATAACAGTTTAACCATAGTGTAAACACATAAAAAATAAACAAATTAAAATTTTAATCACAAAATCAGTTACCTATATCTATTTTAAAATAACACATCCATTATTATAAATTAAAGTTACTGAATATATTAATACAATATTATCAGTATTGGCGTATAGGTTTCGCTTGCATTTACAACGATTAATGCAATAAAAAAAAATAATAACGAACCTATGAATACGTTTATTTATTATATATTATCTATGTTTTCTGGTTTCTCAGCATATTATGCTTTATGGTTAGATAAATTTATGAAGATCATCCTAAACCGTTTACTCAATCATTGTGTTGTTTCAAATTGATTATGGTATTCACATATTGCGGGGGCTTTTAAGTGGCTTCTCCTTATGTATATATATATTATTTTGTAACTATAGCTGTAAGCCCCCCGAAAAAAATTAAAATTAAATATTGTCAAAGATATCATCAATATACAGGCCAATACCTAACCAATAGCATTGATATTAGTATGTTTAATAATCTTGTATTTAAACTTGTCAGACAAAGAATCAGTATTTAGAAACATTCCATTCTCAATTCACTAGAATCTCATACTATTTTAAGTCATCACCTGCATAAGATCTGTATTTTTTGACCTTCAGTATTTTTTTAGTGTTTTAAACCCATATTAGAGACCTAATAATATGTTTTAGTAACTTATACCGCAATATTATTCATAGCATGATCTTATTAAGTTACTGTTATCATAACACTAATGTGAGTTGATCGTGAACTAATAGCTAGTATTATTTTTAATCTGAAATATTATTTTTTGACTATGGTGGTCACTTATCGCCTACATTACGATATGAGGACTTATAAGAAACGCTTCTTAAAAGGAGTGTGTTAAAAATCCTCTTTCCCAGTGCTTGGTTGTGTCAAATTGATGTCAAAATTGTACTTAGTTGTCACTGTTTGCAAGAATCACAGATATAGTATTGGATACTTTGATGTATTTGCGTGCATTTATGTTGAAATAAAATTATTATGAAACTAGATATACCTATGTATTTTATTGTTTTTCTGTATGTGCTCCCGTTTGTTTTCTTAAAACTGCAGTCGCTATAGCATGGTGGCAGGACATTTTGCGAAAATGCCCGTCAGGCTAGCTACATCATCACTTACCATCCAGATTATTGGCCAAAGGCAAATATTTGGAATAGTAAAGTAAGATACCACATCCCAAGTTCACTTTGATAGACTACTTGACCCATTTATATACTATTGTTTCATTGCCGATACTTTTTAATGAGTTCATACCACGGTAATGTTATCTATACAGTATTTCAACTTCATAGAAACGGACGAAACGCGGGTATTACCTACGCGCCTCGATCTCGGCCTGCGCTCGGCACGCAGACAGTCTCGAGTGTCGCGACTGTGCCGCAGAGACGAGCGAATTGTTTGTTGTTTTATTAACGATAACCGCGCGATTTTTTCACCAAAAATAAGTTAAAAAAAAATAGTAGTACATATTTACATATTAAATAAGACGAGTAATATATATATATTGTGCTGTTTTAGGTTACATGAATTCGTAAAAACGCACTCCGAGATAGCATTTTTTAGATTACCTGGAAACTGAAAGGTAAGGTAGGCTGAAGGTATAAAATAATTTTACTTACTACTAGTAAGTAAATTTATTTTATAGTCTACATAGGTACCTATAGTTGACGGTACAAATGTGTGTCTTTTTAATGGACAAGTACTATTTCCTTTTATCCCCCGAAAAAAAATGTCTCAATTATTAAAAAAAGTGAATAGAGTAAAGGAAAGTGATTGAAATAATTGATTGTAATTGACACGAGTGAAATAGGTAGTTATAAGGAAGTGGAGAAGGGGGGAATTGGAGCCTACTAAGGAAAAAGTTCAATAAAACGCAAATTTATGGATACTTTAGAAACTTTTTATTAGGATCGAAATCCTCACTCGTTTGACTACCATTTAATCAACTAGAAAAAACCAGAATCTCTCTTATTACCCGACTTTGCGGGAAATGAGAGCCTATTCATTTCCATATGTGTAATGGGAGCTACTTAAGTATTAAATCAACCTAAAAAAAAATCTATATTAGTCTGAAATCTCACTTAAGTATTCATACAAATTTAATACTCGTATAAACGTAACCGTATAACAATAAACTTTATGAATCCAAGCAAAAAACGCAAATATAATCAAAGGGGCGGTCAGAACCAGAACATTCTTTATGTGCCCATATACCGAAACCCCTGCGACGGTAGCACAACATTTCATTATTTTATCCTGGGTCTCAGCAAATAGCCCATAATATCTCTTTTTCTGAATATTCTGTTCTGACTCATTGTCGCAAATAGTCTCAACGTCTTCTTGTTCAGACGTGTGAGTTTCATCCTCAAAAAGTTTGTTTTTACTTTTTTTACTTTTATTTTGTTGGTTGCCATTGATGCCTGTCTCTTCTAGCTTTCAAATAGGATGTCGTTGGAAAATACCAGTCAGAAATTTCTGACTACAGACTTCTTGGCTTCATTACATCAATCTGCGACACCAAATTTCTCAGCCATGGCGTACCAAACTTACAAAACTGAGCCCTCGTCAGTCCGTAAAAATATTTGTAATTTTATGTAGATGATCAGCCAGGATGGCATATCTTGTTCCTTAGGAAACACAGAGGGCCTTCCTATTTTGAAGGACATTTGTAGCTAGTATCGTTGGATTTAGCTAATTAGAATCTCTTTTTCAACGCGCTGTAGGGTATTCCAGATTCTTTTGATACCATGTATACTGATGTACCGCCACGCTGAAGTTTTTTGACAGCATTTTCTAAGGTTTCAATGATCCAAAACACTTTCGTAGTGGTGCGTTCACATTTACTTGCCATTTTTACGTCTTAAAAAAATATACTTAAAAGCATATGGGGCAATTAGAGCTACAAAGGATAATCAGAGCCTAATAAGCTCTGATTACCCGACTACCACCATTTTGAAATTAAATAAAATTAAATCGAGCATGTAAAGAAATTATACGCACAGAGACTCAAAATTGATAAACATTAGCTATAAAATAAAACTGGTTTCATTGTAAAAAATGAATAACGTCACACATACCTGGACGATGAAATTTCGTACTTTTTATAAGCCAGGACCAAAAAATCGACAAGCGTCCGTGGTCACATAACACGTAGCACTGGCAAGTCTAGCGCAACTGGGAAACACGATTGCAGCCTGCCGAAGGTGTCCGAGTGGCAACCGAGTGAATACGCTTATAACCCTCTGGCTCCCATTACCCTCTGTTCCCCTAATAATATTATAGGTAGGTGGTTATTAGAATGCGGATTATTAATACTTTAAAATTAAATAATAAAGAATTTCTCTACGTAGGTTTTGAACGTCTCACAAATATTTTTCGGTCGCAAATTTTTAAGAATGATTTTTTATTCAAACATAAACATGGTTTTTTGATTAAGGCCCCGTTTCAGAATGTCCTAATAAAGTTTCTGGTTGCTATGCAACACATAAAATAACTGAATGATAAAAATGACAGTTGACATGCAGCGCGTTTCAAGCTTTAACCGATTGATAGGCTAATTTGTTTATATAAAAATGTAGGTATATTTACAACCACAAAACTAAATGGAAACACAAAGTAGGCAAATGTAATTAAAATGCTGGAGGCGGGCAGCCCTATCGCATGTTTACGTACAGCGCGGCCGTAGGTAGTTATTTCGAAGACAGACCCGAGTTAATATACTGTATAGATCACAGAAAAGAGAAAGCAAATTTATATCTCTATAGTATAGATAACATTACCGTGTTCATAATGTATATCACCTACATTGACCGACGAGCCAAGACTTATAGGCGATGATAAACTAGTTGACACTACAGAGTCGGTCATCGTCACAGGGTCGCTAGCCTATCAGTATTCTATGGTATACAATTCGGAGAGTGCGCAGGAATTACACGCGTTGATTCCACCATGCCCTTTTATCATCGGACAACAAGGCGCTCTGATGGCCGCCATCCTTTCTTGGTTGACATTCCTCCAGTTCGTTGGAAGCGTTTTGCTTCAACATTTATCTTCCGTACAGCGAAGGAGTGGACCTCATTGCCCGCGTCTTTGTTTCCCAAACAGTATAATTTGGGAATCTTCAAGTCTAAAGTGAATAGGTACCTTCTAGGCAAGCATGCTACAATTTCGGCCACACTATCACTTTCCATGAGGTGAGATAGCGGCCAAATATTTGCCTATCATGCGTAAAAAAACACTCATACACTGCTGTACACTAAAGCAGCAATGAATGCAGCAAAATTAAAAACAAAGGGTTAAAAAGAAAACGATAAGGATGGTACTTACTATTGGAAACACATTTTTGTATCTGAAACAAAATATGTCCCTGACAGCAACTGATTACCGATGAGTAAATTACCTAGCAAAAAGTTCATTAGTGAATCTGAACTCAGCTACCCCATCAAGGCGGATTTATGATAATCATTATTTGGATTTTCGTCCATATATTATACATTTAAGAATAGGAGTGCATAGATGTGAAGGAGTATTTTGTACCATACCTGCATAGCGGCCATCTTACAAATTGTGTAGCCCCGCCCATATGCGATCACCACGCTTGCCGTCATCTTGGAAACAATAGGAATACGCCCAACAGCAGTTTGCGCACACGCTGATTCGTGTCAAGATGTCACATCTAACCCAACGAAGTCAAAAAATTTGGCAAAAATAATAAACACAACTAAATTTAATTGTAGTTTAATATTAATTTAATTACAATAAAACTGTGAACTTACTATGAGTCGATATCGCTATCGACAATGTTTCGGCTTCTACCGGAAGCCTTCCTCAGGATTTTGAGTGTGGTACGTCCGCCGCAATAAGTTCACGCTCAAACACCCGTGTTTTTCATATATTAGATATAAATATGAGCGTAAGTTTTTATAATACAATTAAATTATAACATAGACATTTCTCTAATGATAATTAGTGTCCGTCGTGACACGCCGTGGAAATCCCAACAATTTTGATAAGTCAATAATTGCTGCCCCTTTACTGCTTTATATTTATTTATTACCTAAATAAATAAATATAAAGCAGTAAAGCAATCAAAAGATAGCAATCAAAGTTTACATCTTTGTTTATGTCTTTGACTTGATATCTTTTTTCCTTGACAGCTAAGTCATCATACCCTGCCTGAGCCTGTGTTTCCGGTTAAGTACAATATGGGGGTCTTCAAAACGCGAGTGAACAGGTATCTTCTGGGTAAGCGCGCTCCATCATCGACCGCATCATCACTTAACATCAGGTGAGATAGTGGTCAAGTGCTACCCAGTTCAGTATATAAAAAAAAGGTAAAATTTAATTTAAGGTGCAGCAATTATTGCCTTATAAAAAAAATTGTGATTTCAGCGTGTATACTACGAGCAGGTGATCGGCCATCTTGACGTGAGAACGGATGTTTCGTTAAAAAAGAAGCTGTGCAGCAATGGGTCTGACAAACGTTTTTTACTTTACATGCCAAATAAATCTACAAAAATACAAGAAAAACGGTGTTTTTACTATTTTCATATCTTAAAAAATGGCTGAGATATTAACGATCAAAGTGCGTATTTCCGGCCTAAGGTTTTTAAAAACGCGGGCGGGCACTCACTAGCCGATGACGTCACAGCCCGGGTCATTTAACAGTCGCGCTCTCGTTTGCACGCCGCTGCGTAGTTAAAATCAAAATTATAAAGTTATCTGCGGTAAAAATTTACAAAAACCTACTTTGTAGTGCTGAGGCACTACAAAGTGCTTCAATTCAACAGTTAAAACACACGACAAACTCTTTTTTTATGTGCCTGAGGACCCAAAAATGAGGAAAAAGTGGATAACAGCCATTTGAAGACTCGATAGAATAGGTCTTAAAACTAAAGCGCACTTTTTTTTAACGTTTTGCATGTTGAAATGGCATTTTGCGAATGCCCGCCGGGCTAGAAACTACCCTCAAATAGAAAATCTGTCGCCAAGCATCCTACAGTGTGTTGCGGTTAGGGCATGCAATTATCCGACCAAATTTACTATTCGGATATTTCGGATACACCCTAAACACTATTCGGATATATCCAGATAATATGGATATCTCGGATACTAGTGATAAAGATTTAAATCAAACTAACAATACTGTTAAATCAAGTTTTTTATCACTGTATCGTTTTTATACAATGTAATTTTGAAGCAAAATCAGTTTTTTGCCGTCTCGGGTGTAAAAATGTTGTAGTAAACTAGTGTAATTTTATTGTTTAGTAGTGGTGCGCTACCGGAGACTCAACTTTTCGTATATTAAGCACGTCTTGTATTTGACTTGGTTAATTTTCAAATGTATGGAGTGGTATAATTAAGGTTAATTTTAGTACATATACGAATAATTTTGTATTTTGTTAACATTTACAAAGTTTTAGCAAAATTCTAAAAGTATCATCAACATCAGCCGGAAGACGTCCACTGTTGAACGCCTCCCCCATAGAACGCCACAATGAACGGCTATTAGCTTCTTGTAACCATTGGCTACCCGCGACTTTAACGATGTCGTCAGTCCATCTTGTGGGTGGCCTACCAACTCTACGTCTTCCGGTGTAGTGTGGTAACCACTCGAGAACCTTTCTTCCCCATCGGTTATCAGTTCGTCTAGCAATGTGGCCCGCCCATTGCCACTTCAACTTGCAAATTTTGGAGCAATGTCGGTGACTTTGGTTCTTTTGACGAACATCCACGTTCCGGATTTTATCGCGCAAAGAAATTCCGAGCATAGCTCTCTCCATAGCTCGTTGAGTGACTCTGAGCTTCTCCATAAGGGCCACAGTTAAGGACCACGTTTCAGTGCCATGTGTCATCACTGGCAACACACACTGGTTGACGACTTTAGTCTTCAGGCTCTGCGGGATGTTCGAAGAGAAGAAGTCGCGTAACTTCCCGAACGCTGCCCATCCAAGTTGGATTCTTCGGGCGACCACTTTGTCGAAGTTGGACCTACCTAACTAGACAGTGTGTCCCAAGTACATGTAATGGTCAACAACTTCGAGCGTGTCGTTCCCAACAACGACTGGTACGGGTGCAACATGGACATTAGACATAATTTTCGTCATATCCATGTTCATTTTAAGACCCACCTGCTGCGAAACTCTACTGAGGTCGCTGAGCATTGTACTGAGTTCCACAAGCGATTCTACCATTATGACTATGTTATCGGCGAAACGAAGGTGAGTGATGTATTTGCCATAAATGTTGATGCCGAATTCTTTCCAGTTCAAGAGCTTAAAAACGTCCACCAACGTATTCGTGAACAGTTTCGGAGAAATAACGTCTCCCTGTCTCACGCCTCGTTGCAGTTGGATTGGTTCCGTGCTCTTGTCCTGTAGTCGAATTGACATGGTGGCGTTCCTATACAAACACTTCAGCGCTTCGATGTACCTATAGTCGATTTGGCATCGCTGAAGAGATTGCAGTACGGCCCGGGTTTCGACTGAATCGAAGGCTTTTTCATAGTCCTCAAACACTAGACACAATGGCCGATTATACTCCTCAGTCTTCTGTATAATCTGGCGAAGCGTATGTATGTGGTCTATGGTACTAAAGCCTTTTCGGAACCCGGCTTTTTCGGGAGGCTGGAAGTCATCAAACCTACGAGCAAGACGTTTCGTAATGACTCTCGAGAACAGCTTATAAACATGGCTTAGAAGTGAAATGGGCCTGTAGTTCTTCAACAAGGTCTTGTCACCTTTTTTGAAGAACAGTACCACTACACTTCTGCTCCATGCTTCTGGCGTCAGCTTCAAGGATGACGGAATTAAATAACTTCTGGAGGACTGAGAGTACCGGTTTTCCACCCGCTCTCAGAAGTTCTGTCGTGATTCCGTCATCACCTTGCGCCTTGTTGTTCTTAAGCTGTTTGAGAGCCATTTTAATCTCGTATAGACTGATGTCCGGGATATATTCGGTATAGTGTTGGGTCAGTTTATTTCTCTTGTCTTGAGCTGCACTGATCACTGGTTCTCGTGTCGAGGTGTATAGCTGTCCATAAAACCTCTCAAGCTCTCTCAGAATCTCCGGTTTTGATGAGATGATTCTGCCATCGTCGATCTTACGCTTGGTCATTTGGCTTTGCCCTATAGTCGATTTTTTGCGAACACTTTGAAGCATTGGTTACGCTCAATTGCCTTTATACGGTTTGTATTGAAGCCGCGCAAGTCGTGTCGCAGTGCCTTCAAAATTCTTCTATTAAGCTTACCGTAGTTCGACATATCAGCTGAAGATTGCAGTCTCATCTCATTCAGGTCTTCCATCAACTTGATGGTTTCTTCTGAGAGTTTCTTTGTTTTATTTCCGCGGGGGGTCTTAAAGAACTGAGACCCCACCGCGTGGACAGCTTCCACCAACCCGTTGTTAATCTCGTCCACTGTTTCGCATTCAGCTAGGCACTGGAAACGGTTATGTGGTTCGAGTTGAAAGTTCTCGGGGTTTTGGATTTGGGCACGCTAGGACGGAGCGTGGAGTTTATCAGACGCGACCTTTCAACCTTAACATTGAAATTCAATGTGCCTCTAACGATACGGTGATCACTTCCGGTTTTCACCTTATGGATCACAGAGACATCATCGAATATTTGCTTCTTGGTCGTCATAATAAACTCGATCTCATTTTTTACGACATACAAATATAATTATATCAAACTTCATAAGACTAGTAGTCATTTAATAAAGTAAATTTCGTGCGGCATATCGTAAAAAGCATGATAAAAATTAACAATAAACCATAAAATAATTAGAAATTTAAATATCCGAATTATCCGTTTTATCCGAATAATAACATCAAAGATATTCGGATAATTATATACAACGGATATCCGGATAATTCGGATATTCGGATATCCGAATAGCATGCCCTAGTTGCGGTAGCTGTCCTTGAGAGCCAGTGAGTCTAGGTTAAGCCTGTTAACACCTTCGACCACATCATCGCCAGATGAGAGTGTGGATTAACCTATTAGCAACAAAAAAAAATCGGCCAAATGCAAGTCGGACTCGCGTACGAAGGGTTCCGTACGATTAGCTTTACAACACTAGAGTTCATATTTTAACCTTTTTTTGTTTTGACGGGCGCGAGTTCGACTCGCAGTTGGCAATTTTTTGTATTTGTTGTTATAGCGGCAACAGAAATACATCATCTGTGAAAATTTAAACTATCTATAGCTATCACCGTTCTTGAGAAACAGCCTGGTGACAGACAGTCGGACGGACGGAGAGCGAAGTCTCAGTAATAGGGTCCCCTTTGGGTACGGAACCCTAAAAATGTGACGGAACAAGCTCGAGGCCCACCTGATGTTAAGCGGTGTAACCTCTGCCTATAACAGATGCATTTCGTCACAAGTCACAAATTGCACTGCACCAGTCACCTTGAGACAGTTGTTAAGTCTCATGAGCCTGCAGTTTCACTGGTTCTCAAGGATTGCTGCCGGAACACACCGTTAGGTGCTTGGCGACAGATTTTCTACTTGTGGGTGGTCACTAGCCAGGCGGGCATTCACAAAATTCCCTTCCACCATGCGTCGAATCTCAAGCCCGCGGCGGGATTCGAACCATGGACATGCTGCGCGGCAGTCCATACCCAATGCCACTGAGCCATCATTGCAATTAGCATATATATTCATTAAGTATGTTCTTACTTAATGGTTAAAATATTTTGGCATGACTAAAAAATTTTAAACGCGCGTCAGTAAATCGCGTCAGGACACGTGACCGTCATCGTCAACCTCGAGATGTTCATTGCGAGTACCTACCTAGTATTTTTTTATCACCGCCCATAATAGGTACTAAATGAAACACACACACACACACACACTTTTTCAGTTAGGTTTAAGTTTGAACAAATTATTACCCGTGAGTAGTTAGTGCTTACAACATACATACCTTTTCATCTTTATTCCATAAATTTTGGCAGCCATAATATCCTGATATTGTGCATCAAACTATCCACTCCTGGCAGTTTGTCCGTTTGATCTTTAAGAAATCCTTCTTCCATTCTACACAATACAGTTTCACTTTAGTGTAGTCGGATATAAACGATCGTAATCGGAATAAACTCGAAGTCAAGCGAAAAAAATTAAACGAGACGTGCGTATCACCGGACCGAGCGCCGCACCGTGTCGCACTCGCGGGCCGAACGGGGCGGCTGTGACGTCATAGCATGAGCCCGCGTAATCTCAGAAATTCAAAAAAGGGCTTAAACTTCTCATCGCTATAACTTTGGAAATACTGCCCGCATTGAAGTGAAATAAAAAGTAATGTTATGTACATGATCTACGCTATGATGTTATATGTATTTGATAGTAATATTTTGAGCCTTTTGTGTTCTCCATTGTCTCATGTAACATGAGTCATGTTAGCAAATAGAAGCTATGCGGCATCAATTATTAGCCACTATCTCAACTTTAAACACGACTAGTGACCAGCCATTCTGAAGGACAGATTTTATGAGCAAATATTTTATTGAATTGGCTTGTGCACATCATCACAGTGCGGATCTATCGTCATTTGATGCAAAATTCAAAAAACCTAATAAACAATTTGTTACACAAGTATGTTGCCGTCATGATGGTTCGCACTACAAAGAATAAGATTTTTTTTTGGCAGGTGTACCTAGTGCTAGAACGCGAGCTTAATAAGCTAATATTAGACTAAGCTAAACAAGCAAAATAAAACAAGAATCGGATTAATCTTCTTTATTTTAAGTTAAGCATAGAATAGTACAGTATCCCAAGTTCACCAGTCTATTCAACCCATTCTCGCACCGAGCCGTCCTCGCGAACGAAACATTAAGTATTGGTGTCCATTACTTCGTACATACAACGAGTACAGAAAAATTAAACATAACATTATTCACTTAAAATAACCTTACTTAACCGGGGTGTAACTTGCGAGTAACGTAACTAAAAATACTTAAATACATAATTTGTTCTATGATAACATCTCTTAAACACTAAACGTTATATGTGTTGTCATGCTGTTAGTACTTTATCTATACATATAACTTTTTGGTAATAAACATCTATCGTGTCCAAACTTAACGTTTGTTTAAAAATATAACGTGCGATTATCTGTGGACAAAAATATTGAGAATGTCAACATGTGATGTCATAATACATTTGGAATGTAAACTAAACTAATTACACCTAAAGCGAAAATAGTACCGAAATACTATCGCTTACAATAAAATACATTATAAATACAAAGTAAATCTAAGCAGGCCTGGAACTCGCCCCGTCAACTCAACACCACAAATCCATGATTTTGGCAACGCATCTATAAAATACAACAAGAATAGCAACATGGTTATAATTGATTGATGAAATTTTACACATAACTAAGCGACCGCGAACCGACGCTCTTAACAAATAATTTGAGTGTCACATGCAAAGTGGGATTATCTTGTGATGTCATTTTTGCATGTATACATATAAGACGTAATTTATAGAGAAGAGATTTACAATATAAACTGATCTGCGTGTACATACACCTATTATATCTGTGCAAAATGTCTAATAGATCACTACACTATTTAGAATAGTCTGTGGACACTTGAGCTCGCCCGAATCCGTACTTCTTTTATAATAAGTCTTCCTTCTACATTTAACAATATTTCACTATAATAATCAATTTTTAATAATGTACACATTTAAATTTGTTTCAGTGCTCAATATCATATTATATTTATCTTTTTAATAAAATTCGTTGGCTACCTAAAGAGTGTGTTTACATATCAAGGACAAACAGAAACTACGATAGGGAATTGGAATATATCACGCATTTGATAGCACAGAGAGCATTCGAAATGATATATCGAAGCGTCGAAATAACCTACACTATATATAATTTATATTACAATTTTGGAAGCCATTTTACTTTCTGTGATAACAAATGCATCCATAATTTTAACATGGAAATGTCGCTATATATTTTTCGTTAACAAAATAAAAGATAGTAGATAATAATAATGAAAAAAATAAATAACAGGCTAAAAGTTATGGAAGGAAAGATTTAACGCTATGTTGAATAACTTCAATTAATACAGCCCATCGGTATAATTGTATTTTTAATTATTTAAATAATATCGAAGAACAATCAGAAATGTTTATATATATTTTGAGCGACATTCCACATGGTTGTATAGCTAAGAATCTAGCTTATATCTAAGCGTCTAGGGAATATTATTTTAACTCGAATAAAGGCTACCTATCAATTTTATGCGCATCCAAGACATCCGAGTCTGAAAATCAACTACTTTTAATTCCTTACGTGCCTTGAGCAGATCACCTGTCTCACTTCAATATACATACATACCTACCTAGAATATTATTGCTTGAAAAATGATAATTTAGACGATAACTGGTTTCGTTATAGCTGTCATCCATTTTTTTTTTTGGCCAAATGTTTATTTTCATATTATGGCGGGCATTTACACCGAAATAATCCACGCGAATTGTCGGTATGTGTATAAAAACAACATAGGTAGTTCTAAAAATGGCATGTGTAAGAAAATAACGATAAGAAAGGTGATACCAACATTATAATAATTTTGCTCATTATACATACTTTACATAATTTAGATTTAGATAATTTAGACATAGTTCCACATAAATAAATACAGCGACGACATTTTGTTTTTACAGCCCAATTGGGTTTTTACATCCTCACCAAATCCTTTGTATTATATTTATATGCTACAAATTTCTTACGCAAGATTACAGAATCTTTTCAAGATGTTATCAAATCATCGGTTTTTAGGCAGTAGTCTAAAATTATCGACAAATATCATACATCACCTTTCTCACAGAAAGTACAGATAGATAACTACATAGTTTCAAAAATAATTAAGTCTTATATTATTCTCGTATGATTATTATATATTTTATATATACAAGAAGCATCCCGAATAGGAGTGAGTGATCTATTTATTACAATTAATGTGATGAGTTTGACCGCACCCTACCGTTTCAAGCATTTTCTGTGCCATTTCATGAGCACCATATATAACATACAAGGGTAGTGTTATCAATTCCGTTGTCTCAGCTATTTTATCAGATCTAAGTACTAAGGCGTGGAATGTGGCAGAAACAAATCTGAGTTTGGAAAAGCGAGTGTTAACTCTATACTCATGAAAATAAAGTCGAATTTTCATTGCTTTCTTATTACACCAAGTCATAGTTCAGGAAATGTTATATGCACTGATATAAAGTTTTTGAATTTCGAATCGGTGCAAATAAAATCATATAAACATATAATATTTTTGATTTTGATTTTGAACTATACTATCATCTGGATAATAAGAGGAAAGGGGTACATAATCAAATATAGATCATAAGTACCATCCGATATTTATCAAATATATTATGTACAGTCTTTAGTACAATTTTGTTGCAATCAGTTGAACTATGTACATAGTGCAATACGGGCAACGATTGAATTTATTTTTGGCATAATATGTAATTAGGATAAATGAGAAAAGTACAAGTGTTTATAGCATATAAAGTGACAGTGGTACATATTATATGCGGAAACTTAGACCCCGACGCCCAGAGGTCAATTTTGCCGGATAAGTTAGGATTAATTGCAAAGTCATCGAAAATTTTTAGTTTCACAGTTTTTGGACATTTCTGTATTTCTCAATAAAATTGAATTAGTAAACTACGAATAAAGTTCCAGAAGGGGTCACTCCCAGAAGAGGTCATCTTTATCACGTCAGTCTTCGTTCATAAAGCAAAATAACCGCTGTATAGTTAGACAATGGTATTTGGTGATTGTTAATCTTCGCACATAGCGAAGATTAAATTCATTAGATACCTTTCGTTAACAGTTTATATGAGAAAAAATAAGAGTGATCCCTCATTTCGAGGGGTCGTTCTTGCCGTGTTTGTAATATGTCACCTTATTAATCCTAACTTACACGGAACTTTTTTCCTTGGAGTTTTTGCTAAAACTTCAATAGCTTTCATTGTACCCGTTTCACTTTTAAGCTTCTAAAGGAAGAAATGAAATAAAGAAGCTAAATATTTATCCTTGAAGTGCATGTGTGAAGACTGTAGATAACGTCTGAATATCATTATAGAATTGATGCGAGACACAAGCAAGAGTGACCCCTCACTTCCCGGAGGGGTCACTCTTACCGTGTTTGTGCTTATGTCAGTTGAGAGGGAGACAGAACATGTGCTGCAGCAGGTTCGGCTTGCGCGGAGGCAGCTCGGATGCCACAGAGTCGTAGTCTGATGACGACGACTCCGCGCTGTAGCCGTAGGCCTGGGAAACGAAAATAACAAGCATTAGTTGATTTATAATCAAGTTTGTTACGCAGTATAATAAACAAATCCTATTAGACTTTACTAAACTTGTAGTTTACTACACGTATTTGTATATGTTCTTATAAACATATTGGGGCCTAATTTGTATACTCAGGTTAAAGATACTAAAGGTAGTTCGTCAGTAGTTTATTAGGTTTTTTTAAACTACGTTATATTACTATATACAAAATAATATTATAGCTAAAACAACGAAACCATTTAGGAAAGCTAAATACCATTGTTTATAATTGGGAATAATTTAGAAAATCGGTATAGAAAGAATCGTACTATTTTTTGCTCAACCATGAGGTGAAACATAACGAACGGGCTCCACCTGGAACGGAAACTGACTCTCAAGGACAACTGCTGGATCACCGTTAGGTGCTTGGCGACAGATTTTCCACTGGGGTGTTAGAAGGCGAGGCGAGCGTTTGAGTCAAAAATATGTAAGAATGTGGTGATATGTAGGTACCTGCGTCGGATCGTGGTAGGGATGCAGCAGGCAGGCGTGACGTCACACGCAGTCCTCCAGGGACATGAGGAGGGGGTTCACGTATTCGAACCCTTCGAACTCGGACTGGTCGATGTCCGCGATCACACTACTGGAATGTGAACATAAGCGGTTATTATATGGTAGTGGGATTGCCTTACCGACCAACACTTCAACAAATGTCTTAGCTATGATCTTTAAAATTAAAGGGCAATAAAGATATAAAGAAGTTTTTTTATTATACTACTTAAATATATTAAAATCTAATATTGTCCGTGTAAAAAAATTACTAAAATTTAAAAAACCTCGTTTTACACTTAATACAGTTAAATACAATTAGCAGTTATCGCGTTTTCACTTGTTTTTTCCTAAGAACTAAGATTCTACAAGCTGCAGTGACTTATATTATTTTAATAAGTCGAAGGGATTGTTTGCCAAAAAGTTTTAAATTTTTCGTTTGAACAAACTATATTTTAAGGTTTTTGGTAATTTAGTATACATCAGTATTTTCGAATTAGCTAATCTGATTTTCGGTACAACCAGAATTTCATTATTACGCAGATTGTAAGGTAGAACTTTTTCTGGAATATTCCTATCTAAATTTATTTATTTATTTAATTCACAAAATTTAATTAACAACTGTCATAATTTTGTCTTTCTTAAAGTGCTCCCTTGCGGGGCTACGCTTTTTCAGTCCGTTAATTGTTCTTATTGAACGTTTTTGAGATTTGAGAACTCTTGTTATTTCTGTAGCATTACCCCAAACAGTAATGGAATATCTTATCAATGAATGTATATATGCATAGTATACGGATAAAATAAAGTAATAAATAAAATAAAAACGAAAAATAATCAAACACCGTGGTATATGCGGTAAATGAGGCAACTATTGGGTACAAGCTCTGATAGACAACGTTTTCCTAGTATAAATTTACAAATTATTGGAATACAAAATGTTTTGCCCCGGCCGGGAATTGAACCCGCCCGGGAAGAGTTAAGTGTTTGAAAAACACTTCTTTTGGTCAGATGAAGTCTAGTAGTCTGGTTGATGGCCGCGCACCGTCCCCTATGACGGTTTAAGAAATACTATTGGAGTACAAAATTTCGGCGACGCAGCCGTACCCCCGGTAGCTTAGTAGATAAAGCATCCGGCGCGAAATCGGAAGGACGCGGGTTCAATTCCCGCCCGGGGCAAAACATTTTGTATTCCAATAATTTGTAAATTTATGATTTTCGCTTAGTACGCGGTAGTGCTTGTAATCATAATATATAAAAAAACGTTTTCCTAGTTTTCGCGATTATTTAGGGTCAGTCACCTTATAACAAAGTGTATAGGTATACATGGTTATTGGTAATATGCTAACCACCTCTAAGGGTTGACTTCTGCCAGTCCTAACAAACATTATGAGGTGTTTATTTTGTTTTGAAAAAAAAAATTATATATTTTTGAATTTTTTTTTGTGTTTTAATTTTAAAGCCTACTCCGAGCCAAGAGTGCCCGCCGCGGCTACACTTGACCGCGCCGTGCTCCCTTTGAATAGAGTTTTGAATATTTACATCAAGCACAGTAATAAAAAATATGAAATAATGCATTAACATCGGGTGGTCCTCGTGCTTATTCCGTCAAAAACATATAAAAAACACAAAAAAAGATAAACATATTTTTTTTTTCAAAGCAAAAAAAATATAGTAATTAAACAACTTTAAACGGTTTGAATCGCGTATATTTGTCATTATTTTTGTCCCGACGTTTCAAACATTTGTGAACATGCCCAGGACAAACCCAACCACTACATTCGGTTCGACAACCCACAAATCCTTGCCAGAGAGACCCGGTTTATGCCAAGAATGTTACGCGAGGCTATTGCAATCAAAAAGTACCCAAATTTCAATAGAGATGATGGTTGGCAAGTACCACCTGCTTGGGATCCTGTTATTAAATTAATTAAATTTCATGGCCGACACAAATCTGCAAGACCTCTGGACACCGTGAGCGAATACTGCGTGAATAGGGAACGTTATGATTAATATAAAAAATTTCTGACGGTAGACCAAATAATTTCTTAATAACTCATGTGACAAATAAAACCAATTAGTCACCCCGTGACCACGATCACTGCAAAGTGTTTGAAACGTCGGGACAAAAATAATGACAAATATACGCGATTTAAACTGTTTAAAGTTGTTTAATTACTATGTGTAACAATCGCGAAAACCTAAGACAACATCAAAAAAAATATATCAAAATGATTGTTAGGACTAGCAGAAGTGAACCCTAACAGGTTGTTAGCAGTTAGCATTTTTCCAATAACCATGTATATTATTCTTTTTATTTAGCAAATGCATATCACAGTCTTGAATATTAGACACTGTAAAATAGGCGGAAAAGTCACACGTGTGATCGTAAGCCACGACTGTCCATTACATTTACAGTGTCACCGTCCTCGGTTTGATTGTCATCGCACTGTGCTTATCACTCCGAAATAGTTCTAATGTCTCGTTTGCACAATCATTTCATATATTGTGTTTAGGCGTGAAGGATGCTGTTGCAATACAGTGCCCAATGTAGAGGGACTCATGAAGGTGGACTCTTTCAGAAGAGACATACTGTGTTAACGCTGTGATTAATGCTGAAATTTTATCTCTATCCGACTGCGTAGGAGAGAAAGAGAGGCAGCGATGGTAAAATCGCGATCAGTTTAGGTAAAATCAAAGTAAGCTTAATAACACAAAACTAGTAACGTAATTCAAAAATTAAACTTTTCTTGTCCCTCTTGGTTTTTCTATTTTATTAATATATTTTCATACATAAACAAATAATTCAAATATTTAAGTTACAAGCGTAATTTAGAGTCAACTTTGCAATTTAATTCTATCGAGAAGATTTTAAAGAAACGTGTTTCGGACTTTTCTTGGCCTTAGGTACTGTGATCAAGATTAACATATAATTTTCTTACTGCTACAAACTAAATACATTTTGCTAAAAATCTATTCAAGTAAAGCTATTCAGCACTTGTCAGCGTCTTAATATACCGAACCTAGAAGACCAGGACAGCTGCCGGAACACAACACAACGTTAGGGGCTTGGCGACAGATTCTTTGCTAACTAGGCGGGCATTCGCAAATGTGCCCTACCGCCATCTCGCGGCGGAATTCAAATCATGAACCTTCTTCGCTGCAATCCATAAAGTAAAGAAACGGGCCAAACCTTGAGCAAAAATAAAAAAAAAAACTATTTCATTAACATAATGGTTAACTTTTTGTATTACTTGATACAAAAAAAATGGCTGACAAATGTTTTAGTTCATGCGCTTCGATGTCAGTCTGTATGTTACTTACACATGTATATAATATCTTAAAACATAACTGACGGCATAAAAAATAATAACTATTTATTTTATTTTCGAAAAGAAAAAATAGCTATAGCACCACACTAATCCCCAAAGATGTAGCCAGATGTATTTAAAAATCATGTCTAAGCACGAATAGAGAATAAACCTGTTCAGTAAGGAAGGTATACGTACTCGTTGTCAGGCGTCAGATGTACAGGCTCGTCCGTGAACTCTGGCGGGAAGTTGGCGAGGTCACGCTCCCCCTCCAGTCGCGGCTTGAACGGCGGTACCACCTGCTTCTGTTCCAACTGGACACACAATACAAACATTACATTATAATACAATACAACTACGAATGACAGGGGACTCATTTGTGTGCGTCTGTACTGTTGTGTGTGTGGGGTTTAAATATAGTCCTGCTGACAACACCTACGTGTCAAGATCTTTAGAGTACACAACTTCTCACTTCGCTTGGGACAGAATATAACAATACAATTGATTCGAACTCACGTCCTCCGATTTCACGCACCGGGTGACTTAACCACTGGGCCATCGAGGATCGCTCAGCCACGTTAATGTCTATATAATATTACCGTGGCTCGGCCGACCCAAAATTTTGTCCTCTAATTGTACTACTAAAACCGTTATAGTATACCGTCCGCGCTGCGCGAAATTAGCTTTCTTTTATAGCTGATGGCTAGCCTTTGATCACTATCTCACTTGATGGTAAGTGATGATGTGGTCGAAGGTGTTGTTCGGGCTAACCTAGAATTACTAGCTCACAAGGACAGCTGCCCGAACACACCGTTAGGTGCTTGGCGACAGATTTTTTATCTTTCTTGAGTGTAGAATAGGGTTGAAGGGCAGCTAGCCAGGCGGGCATTCGCAAAATGCTTTACCACCATGCAATTGTGATTTTCTGTGTGATATCGCTTGTCATCATATTTAAAAATTATACATATCCAGATATTTAATATCTAACATCAGAAGAGTCATCTGGTAATTTTATATTTTTTTAGAATGTATTATGATGATACAAGTTTTATTCACGCTTTCATTTATTCAAGTTTATTCTCATAATTTATTTGATTTCTTACATAAAAAAATACGATATTTTATAGTACAATAAAAAGTTTATAAAAAACCTATACCTAGCTTTCCACCAGCAGCGGGCCACAGTCTAAACTACCGGTGATCAGTACTGAGTATTGTGGCACCTGACTATGCGTGCCGTGTCAAGGAGAGCTGCTTTATGTATCTGACCCAAGATTTAATCTTCTAGCGAGAGCTTTTTGAGATGTTGGTCGAGTTTATTTACTATTATTCGATATTACTATTTATTATATTATACAGGGCGTCCCACGGCGATGCCACATGGAGGGAAAGTACCTTGGATATTATGGATGGAACATTTTACTAAAATACATTATTGAAATTTAAAAAACAATTAAAACTTAAACATAGATATTTAAATAATTACATGGTTGAACCGGGAATCGAATCCGTTACACGAGTAGGTAAAAATAATCACCTGTAGTTGTATCATACCGATAGAAAGATTTCATCATAGGAATTATTTTTTGCTTAATTACATAGTGTCAGAAATAAAAGGAAGACCATGAATTTTAAGAATTGAAATGTGTTCTTTCAGTAAAATGTTCCATCTACAATATTCAAGGTACTTTCCCTCCATGTGGCATCGCCGTGGGACGCCCTGTTTAATGAAATCACGTAGAGAGTTGCAATAATTGTGAATGATAGTTTCATGGATCCTGTCGTTCTTATTAGGTTTTCTTTTTGAAATTGAGATTTAATTCACTGTTTTGGAAGCTCATTCCATGCATACTTCTTTGCGATATAGAGTTTGTAAGGAAAATAACTGCTAGCAAATGTAGTTTACATATATCAATTTAGCCTGTGATATTTCATATATAGTTATGATCATTTAATATATTTAGTATGGGTAGGGGCCTAATCTTAGCATACGATGGGCAATATAATTGCTTTGTCATTCTATATATAATTAAAATCGGTAAAGTATACTTATCTACCCACCAGGCTATCATGCCCCCCCACCCAATCTCTACCTGTGGGTGCCGTAAGAGGCGATTAAGGGTAACATTACTGAAGGTGGGCAGCAGCGCGTTCTGAGAAACAGATATCTCACACTGCGATCCCAGGACGCCTGCCAAGTATGGGGATTATGGCAAACCCACCCATATGGGTGTTTTTTAATATATATAGTGAATATTGGCTTTGCGGTTATATTGGTTTGATATACAAAATCTTTGGATTAAACAAAAGGTTGGTACAAATATGGCTCACCATCTCCCACTCGATGCTCTTGAAGAAGGGATGGTTGACGATGTCGAGGAAGCCGTTCTCGCTGCAGCCGAGCCGCTCCACCGGGTTCTTGTTCAGGAAGCCCTTCAGCACCGACGCCGCCTTCACCGACAGCGACCGAGGGATACGGATCGTTTTCTCTAGGATCACCTGAAATTATACAATACGGTATAAGACACATATATAGTATTGAAATTGCCTACAAAACATATGAGGTGATTTGCTATTCTAGTGAAAAAACAGAAACATATATAGAATACAATATTGTAAAACATTTGAAATATTTTTATTCGAATCGTTATACATGTGTATATTGTTTATAAAATGATTATTTATTAACTACGTATACCGGCTAGAACTCACGGTGTTTAGTCGTTATCTCCGACCGGTGTTCGAGCGGTAAAGACTGTCATTCTCAAGGAATGCGGGCAGCTTCGAGGGCCGCTAGACGCGCACTGCGGGCGGCTGCTCGCAACGCCCTCTGCGAAACTTGAGGAACGGCGGGCAGCAATGGCATCGCAGGCGTGGTAGGGGCGCGTACGTCACTGTCACTATCTTCACTGCACTCGTCAAAAGTATGTGTAGGGTCTTCGCAAACTATTGCAATTACGTCTGATTCGCGGGTAAACAGTTTAGCACTGGTCGAGGCACAATTAAGCACGGGTTTCCACGCAGAAGGTAGATTCCAGCCACCGTCCCTATTAAAATTTGGATGACGGTTTATTTAAATAGCCTCACGTACTTTCCGCGGCACAAAATACTTTTCTCTCGCTAGTACGGATGCTTTATCAAACCGTATGAAATGTTTCGTATCCTTAATTAGGGCGTGCTCGGCTATTGCGGATTTCTCGACTTCAAGGTTCTTAATACACCTGACATGCTCCGTCAACCTTGTAGCGATGTTTCGTCGTGTTTCTCCGATATAGGACTTTCCACAATCACACGGCACTTTATATACCCCAGGCCCGGCAAGTGGTTCTCTGTCTTTCGGTGAACGTAGCATTTGTCGGAGTTGTCCTTGTGATCGGAAAATCGCCTTAATTGAGTACCTCCGTTTCATCAGGTATCCGATTTTATCCGTTATTCCTTTGATGTAAGGTAGATCGGCGATCCAACACCGGCGATCTGTTGACCGTGGTAGGTCGCATGCGTTCAGTTCCACTCACAAGTCGAGAACATTGGCGCCAATTATAACCGTTATTCTCTAGCACCCTTCGGACGTGTTCCAGTTCGGCATCAACTAGCTGAGGGTCACATAAACTTAATGCACGGTTAATTAGAGCTCTTGGTACCGAAGATATATGGCATGGGTGATGATGGGAGTCAGCTCATAGGTACTGGTCTGTGTGTGTCGGTTTCCTATGCACAGTATGAGTTAACGTACCGTCAGGTCCCCGTATCACTTTAACGTCCAGAAACGGTAGCACTCCCTCTATCTCTTCCTCAACGGTAAACGATATCTTCGGGTGTACCGTGTTCAAATGCGACGTGAACTGACGAAGAACATCTCCAGAAATTACAGCGAAAACGTCGTCAACATACCGCCACCAGAACCGTGGCTTAGCGACAGCTGTAGATAATGCTGTGTTCTCGAACCATTCCATAAAAATGTTTGCCGCTACTGGACCTATTGGTGATCCCATCGCTACTCCATCAACTTGCAGGTAATGGTCTCCACGCCACAAGAAATAGCCACTTTTGAGACAAAACTTCACCAAATCAATGTAAACAGTGGGTAAATTTATTTCCTGTATCATTTTCGATATGATGGTGATCGTGTCCTCTACTGGTACATTGGTAAACAAAGAATTGACGTCAAAGCTGACCATTAATTCCGATGGCTCCATTCGCACATTTGCTAACAGCTGGACAAAATGTCTCGAATCTTTGACATAGCTGTTGGTTCTACCAGTCAGAGGCTGCAAGATAGTAGCCATATGCTTGGAGATCTTATAGGTAGGAGCATCAATCTGGCTGACTATAGGTCTTAATGGCCATCCTGTTTTGTGGATCTTAGGCAATCCATATATCTTGGGAGACGTAGGGTTGTGTGGGCGCAAACGTTCCATCAGGTTCTTGTCATCGCAGCTGCGCAACAGTTTCAGCAATTTAGCAGTTACTCTAGAAGTCGGGTTGTAGTTGACTTTTTTATAAATATATTCGTCACTTACCATTTGGTTGATCCTCTGCTCGTACTCTTTGGTATCGACAACCACTGTTGCGTTGCCTTTATCAGCTGGCAAAACCAATACTTCTAGATTATTGCGTAAATCATTTAAAGCTGTAATCTCTGCTTTGTTAATGTTATTCTTTGGTAGTTTTGACTTACGCAATAACGATGAAACGTCTTGCCTTATACATTCGGCATCGTGGTATGGAATTTTGTTCTTCATAATAGTGTCCTCGATACTGGTAATTATGTTTTCCACTGGTATTTTTCGTGGCACGGGCGCGAAATTCAGACCTCGAGATAACACATTAAAAGCAGTTTCAGTTAACGGTTGAGACGATAAGTTAATCACGGTCTTAGTATAGTGCGCATTTACCTCTTCAGCATTTATGTTATCTTGACGGTAGGCGCGTTCGTTGTTACCATTAGATTGTTTTTGTAACTTCAACCACTTCTTGTGATGCCTCTTTCTAGTATCTTGTTCTACCCTCTCGGTTCTATTAAGACATTCCATCCAAAACATCCCACACATCCCGGTGCAGAACTTGTGAAAGTTGTAGATGAAGTTCGTATAATGTCCTACTTGTGCACATAAGTTTTTGACGATGCTCAGCTACTACACGCCGTAATAACTTAACATTTGCCACTCGAAAAAACTCATCGCAATCCCGAATGCACTTAATAGGTTTGATTCGCGCGAATTTCGGTATAACATCACTGTCCCGGCATTTCACAACGTAATCTAAACTACACTCGAGTTTCTTGCGTTTTATTCGTACCCGCACAAATTGTTTCACTTTTTCGAGCCATACCGCGCCATATCGGTTAGCTATATTTTCATAAAAACTAACGTGAGTTGACATACTTATTAACTACGTATACCGGCTAGATCTCACGGTGTTTAGTCGTTATCTCCGACCGGTGTAGTTAATAAGTATGTCAACTCACGTTAGTTTTTATGAAAAAAAAAAAAAAAGATTATTGTTCGAATTCTACAAATCTCTTCCTTCTTATTATTAAACCTGAGTAAAGTAACATAATTTTATTTCTAGCTGATAAGTTATGGCTAGTCTTTGACCACTATCTCACTTGATGGTATGTGATGATGTGATGTGACGAAGTATGCAACATCGCTAAAATAAAAATATTAAAAAGAAAACATTTTTTTTGTTATTATAAAAAATTGTGAAGGCAAATGGGATTATTTTGATAATAAAACTATAAGTTAAGGAAATATCCGTTTATGACGTTTAAAACGAAAAATATCAGTATAGAAAAACGAATATCCAAACGGAATAATGTCTACTATGTAAAAAATCAAAAGCGTGAAATAAATATATATACGTCTATGAATACAATCGCGGAGCCGCTTTCAATTTTAAAATGTACTTACCTCATTATAGGTGCAATTAACAACCTTCGTAATATTAGATATCTAATTAACACCCATTATATATATATCGATTTAAAGTAACTAAGTTTACGAGCATAGCTGAAGATAAAGCTAACCTGGAACAGATAGTCCTCAGTGTTCTGATCGGGATTGTCAGCGGCCTGCGCGATGTCGAAGGGCGACCGTCCCGCCAGCATCTCGTAGGTGAGCACTCCGAGCGCCCACCAGTCTACCGAGAACCCGTACTCCTCACCGCGCAGTATCTCCGGCGCTATGTAGTTCGGAGTCCCGCAGAAAGTGGACGTCGTGTCTCCAGGCCGGACGCCCTCCTGGAAATACAACAGATAACGGTCTCACACGGATATTGAATGAAAACTATTGTTTATTTATTTGTATCAACCGAAATGTCGCTTTTTAGACATGGTTGGCAGCCGTCTTGGGGATCGCAGTGTAAAACAGTAATTACAAAAATCTTCAGAACGATTACATCAGAATGATTCTGGATAGTCTACACTATACTACTAAACTAGACTATCCATAATGAGCTCCCACGTGGTGACCCTGTTTAGAATGTCACCTCTGTGGGTGTCGTAAGAAGCGACTAAAGGTAAAATACCGGAACGTGGGCAGAAGCACCATCTGAAGAATTGATATCTTAAACTTCGATTCCCAAGACGCCTGAAAGGCGTTGGCATTATCGCAAACCCCCCTTAATGGGAGAGGCTGTTTTCAGTAGTGGACAATTCGGCTGATACAGTAATCAGTATATTATGTTATATATAATTATGGTGCACTGTCGCATGTAAAACACAAAATATTTTCATCTTTCTGTTTGTTTTCTATTGGAATCGAATCAGCGATTTCCGGCAATATACGTGCCAAACTATTTGTCCAAACCGGTAGCAGGGACGCTAATTCTACGCCCCCTTCTTAATTCTAAAGTGGAAAGTAGCGCCTTCTGAAGAACAGACAACTACTGCGATCCCATAATCCCCAAGATGCTTGCCAAGCGTGGGGATTATGGCAAATTACCCCCAATGCGAGAGACCTTGTTCAAGGTAGTGATATAATTATGATGATGAATTATTTTAAGTGCACCACAAACTACAATAACTCACTCATGTCAATGAAATATAAATGATATTGCAGATATATTAGCAGTTCCTTTGATGATACCTTGCACATGCCGTAGTCGGTGAGTTTGATATGTCCCTCGTGGTCCAGCAGCACGTTGTCCAGCTTGAGGTCGCGGTAGATGACCCCGCGCTCGTGCAGGAAGTGCAGCGCCAGCGAGATCTCCGCCGCGTAGAACCGCGCGTGCTCCTCGGGCAGCCGCCGCTGCCGCTGCATGTGGAACCTACCATCAAGGACAACTACATTCACCACAATCACTATCGTAAGAGAATGTGCCTGGTGTGGAAATCAACAGTCACTTTCCATATAAACCTCGCAAACCATTTTTCTGAACCTCCCCCACTAATAACATAGTCCCACTGGGACTATGTTAAGGACAGAGTCTATACGTAGCCAATCGAATCGATTGCAGCCTTGAAACTAAAAATGCGTCATGTGATTAACGAAATAGACCCGCCATTTTGCCAAAAAGTGATTAAAAAGTTTAATGAAAGACTCAAAATATCGACATCTGTCAGCGTGCTCGTGGTGGACATTTGCCAGATATCATTTTTCATTCATAATTGCTAAACTTTTCTCTTCGTAATACAGTAAAAATTTGAATCATCTTCATCCAAATTCTTTATTTTGTTTTGGAAAACAAAGCGCTTGTTGTAAAACCCTTTATTCAGGGACCTGGACTCGTTCATCTAATAGTCAGTCATTGCTTACAATTTATTTTCGATAACAAGGTAATTTCGGGTGTCTGGTCTAGCTCCCGCTAGCAGCGCCAGTTTAAGAGTTGTCTTGCTTGGCAGCCATCAGTGATGTGGCCAACACATCACACAAAGCGACAACAAGCATAGACATTCTCGTTAGCTTTTACACGATTTCCTTTTTGTTATCGTCATTATTATTGGTTGGTGCACACTAATCTTCCCGTTGGTGTCTCAAATCAAGCCGTTCAGTATTTTATATGGAACTCCATGTCTCCAACAAAGCACACCCAAATCAACGTCGGATCGGCATCGTCTTGACGCACGCTCTGGGCCCTTATGTGTCTTAGCACACAAGGGAATCCTTGGAAATAAAATGTGACTTCAAGGAATAAGGACATCATTAACGAATCTCCTAACGGTATTCTGTATGCCACAATGTAAGTTGTCTATGGCTTTTTAATTTATTTCTAGTTTTCACGAGTTGGAATCTTATCTCTCTCTCTCAAAAGTATTTTATCATTGACACCAATATACGCCATTTTACTGCATAATCTAT
This sequence comes from Plagodis dolabraria, assembly GCA_963854805.1. Classification (NCBI taxonomy): domain Eukaryota; kingdom Metazoa; phylum Arthropoda; class Insecta; order Lepidoptera; family Geometridae; genus Plagodis; species Plagodis dolabraria. The sequence goes on along the minus strand of OY978457.1, from coordinate 24,610,352 downwards.
ATTCGTGAAAGTAAATACTTGAGACTTCGGCGGTAGTATCTGAACGAGTAATGTTTTCCTTTACTGACCATAAAGTAACTTTGTCTTACTTCTTATATTTACACCAAAGATGTCCTACCGAAAAAGTTGCTATATGTGCCGCGTCTTATTGACAATTCGAAACAAGCAGATAACATGCTCGTAACGCGCCGTCAAAGTTAAAAATGGCATGCAAAATACCATTTCACGATCTTCCAAGGAGATAAGCGAATCACGCGAAATATGTTTGTATGGTCATAGATTATCAGGGCCTAGCTGTTACTAGTCTCATGAAAATTAGTTGACACGATGTAGATACGGCACCGATACTACCAAGGCGATACGTGTGCGTTGTCCTAATTTCGTCTATACTAATTAGCAATTTTAGAAGGTTAGTGGCGGTTTCGTCTCTTATATCGAAGTCTTTATTAAAGCTGTTAGATTCACTTACATAAGATCGCCGCCGCGCACAAACTCGATGACGAAGAACAGACGGCTGGGCGTCTGGAAGCAGGAGTGCAGCCCTACAAGGAAGGGGTGGTTGGATGCCGTCTCGAACACGTGCTTCTCGGTCTGCACCCAGTCTATGTCTTCATCATCAGTGACGAGGGCCTTTTTGATCACTTTCATCGCGTACACGCGTTTCGTCCGTTTCAGCTCTACCATTAGGACCTGAAAGAACATTTCAGACGTTACTTATTGCAGAGTATAGACACTGCTCAATTTTACGAATGCCTGTATGCCTAGCTACCAACCACCCTCAAGTAGAAAATCTGTCACCAAGCACGTAATGGTGTGTTCCGGCAGCAGTCCTTATGAGCCAGTACTTAATTCTAGGTTAGGCTGAACAACATCATCGAAAACTTCAGGTGAGACAGTGGTCAAAAGGTCAATTAGCTATAAATAATATAAAAAACAAGGATACAAAACTACTCAAAATCATTACTTAAACACGTTGTCAAATAAAACCTGTGTAAGTACTTTTGTTAGATAAGACTTTTTTGATTGCTAATAGGCGAGCCTTATAGCACTATGATGTTGACTACTATGACCTGATGATGCGGTCAAAGATGTTCAGGCTAATCTAGAAGTACTGGCTGTCAAGGACGGCTGTCAAAATACACCGTAAAATGCTTGGCAACAGATACTTTACTTGAGGGTGGTAGCGAACCAAGCGAGCATTCGCAAAATGCCCTACCACCACGCTATCGTTATAACAATAACGACTGCCATCCTACGATAGAATGGGACGGCGTCTTAACATGCCCTCCGAAGCACCTGCACCATCATTAGTATGCCACTAGCGGTCCACCCATCCAAGTCATGTCTGCAGCGAACGTTACAAAACTTAGTACATCAGGTAAGAACGACTAATCAAGCTACGCTAGGAGCGCTACATGATGTCCATACCTTAGCATAGGAGCCTCGTCCAATGACCCTGATGAGCTCGAAGTCATCGAGCGAGTACTGCCGCTGCGAGCCCGGCACGAGGTCGTCCCGCGGCGGCGCGGGCGCGGCCGCCGGCGGCGTCTCCGGCAGCGGGGGCTCGTCCGCGCGGGATCTAGAACTGTACATTGCACACAGTTAACACATTTATCTCAGGGTCCTAGATAATGTGGCTATCGAACAGCGTCTCCCGGGTTTACGTACCGAGCGCCTTCGCCGCTAGTAAATGCGATATTCGCTTAGAATGCGATTGTGATATGAAATCATGATTAAAATTGCGGATCCTAGATCTAGATGGATCCTAGAAAACTCGCTTATAAATTATTTATTGCAGAATATCATTATCGTTCTGCCTTAATCCCAATTATGCTTTCCAAATTTTTTTTCAGAATCTATTTTGTGGGGATTTCTTCACAATTTCTATGGTAGAGAATTGAAAACTCGAGTTACTAAGTGCCGCCTATAGAATTGTTCCAACTTAGCCCCAGACCTCAGACCAAATAAATATTAAGATGAAACTCTGCGAAGAGCGAAGCGAGGCCGGGTAAAACTATGCTACGCCGTGGATATACACAATTACACATACAACGAAACTATGCCTTCGCGTTGAGCAAAACGTTGTGAGAAATCATAAAATGCTGCATTCTGCAAAAAATAAAAAGCAGGATGGCATTACATTCCAGGTGTTAGTTTTTTTATTCCGACCGGGGTAGTCAAACCCAACAACGCTTTGGTGGAGCGATGTTGGAGCGCGCTTATCGAGGAGATACCTATTCACTCGCGTTTTGAAGACCCCCATAATTATTGTACTTAACCGGAGACACAGACTCAGGCAGGGTGTTCCATTCCCTGGCGGTTCGCATGATGAACCAAGAAGAAAATTGCTTCGCCAGCCTCACTTCACTGTTTGCAGAGTTCTTCAACGCCAAAGTCTTCTACAGCATTCTACACCAAAAAGACGCGTCGAATATAATCTTTTATGTATTATTTAATTTGTAAACAGCATAGTTTTCTTCTAGTCCTGGCATAGTCTCTGGCTTCTTCAACTTTCATCACCTTTAATCATTTCTTTCGGGTTTAGAATACCTACTGTTGATCAGGCTCATCAAAAACATTCAATCAAATAGTAAGGAACAATTTTGCCAATTTTCTCATTCCAACAGTCTCATTTACGCTTTCAATGCACGGTATTCGTTAATAGACTTTCTGACGTGAATTATAATAAACCCCATAGTTTTAATAGAAAAGACTCGAGAAATAAAATGTTCTTACCTAACAGAAGATGCTCGTCCCAACGTGCTTTCACCATTAGCGTCATCTTTAACTTCAACCGGATCCACGTGTTCATTCGAGCACGGCTTCTGAACAAGCTTGTGGCACTTCTTGTGCACCAGCAACTTGCACTGGATACACTTGAATCCTTGTCTTCCCAGGCCCCAGATGCGATCTTGACAGAAGGCACAAAATGCGCGCTGGAAAGAGACAGATGTTCGGAGTAAGTTTTTGTTTCACGCATAAAACTTTGGGTGTTGCCATTAATAACTTAGTTTGCTGGTTGCCATAAGTAATATAAATATTGGTTTAAATATTAAAGTTTTTATACGTATTTGTTTATATATACAACAGATTATGAAACTGCATTTATTGTCTGCAAATTTAAGAAACTTATTTACAAAATAAAGAAATATTCTGCTTCTAAAGCGCTCTATTACAAACAATAACATTGTTTTGTTTAGATTGTTTACGTGTCCGTGAACTGAGCTATTTATGTTACTAGTTCAGCGTGGATGTAGCCTCAGTAATTCAATTAAGTACTAGATTCCATAATCGTATTCTAATTCAATTATCGTTGTGCCATGTCTAGACTTTGCTAGATCTGTGCAATATTGCTTGAAATAGCGCCTACGCACTTGACAGCGCTCTTTTCACAGAATATTCGATAGTTACTTCGGTAAAAAGTAAGTGTTGGGCTAAATCGCAATTCAGGCCTTAGGCATATTCAGAGATATTTAACCAGAAGCATAGATATTATGGACATACATGCCCAGTGTCACCGAGTTTGAACACTTAGGGCCTGTTTCAGAATGTTCGAGTAAGTTCCGGTTATACTGAGCCCAGAACATATTTATTAAACAAAAAACTATCTTTGCGTTCCACATTCATCGATTTAACCTATCCATCGGTTAAAGCTTGAAACGCGGTGCATTGTTAACTATCATTTATATCATTCAGTTATGTTATGTGTTGCATGGCAACCCGAAACTTTATGAGGACTTTCTGAAACTACTTTCTAGCTTTAACCTATGGATAGGCTAAATCGATGACTGTGAAATGCAAATATAGTGTTTTGTTTAATAAATATGTTCTGGGTAGTTTAACCGGACTTTACTCGAACATTCTGAAACAGGCCCTTAATGACATAGGTAATATAACACCTGTCCACGAAGTATATTAGGTAAATAAACTATTATGAAGCGTTGGGATTATAGTAGCAAAACGGCTCTCCGTGGGCCGCTTTCCGCCCCCGCGTGGAACGAGACGTGATGGGTGGCGAACCTCATCGCCGCCATTTGGGATTTTGTTTTTAGAAGAGAATTCCATGGGGTTCCCATTAGTAGCAAGGGAAAATATAGCTCCATCCTGACAGAGCCCCGCATGCCAGGATAAGGCTAGCCGTGTTCTGGGTTCGCCAGGTCCCAGGGCCTACCGACAAACCAACGCTTATGTATGAAAGGATTGATGAGTATAGAAGAGATATGTAAGGGTCGTAGCAAGTGGAAATCTGTGGTCTCTGCCTAACCCTACGGGAAAGAGGCGTGATTTTATGTATGTATGTATTATAGTAGGGATGTATTAGTACCTTATGAGGATACCTTTGTTCAACGGGAATATTAAGGCTGTTGATCATAATGTATGTATGTAAGTACTTACTCTGTTAAATCGTTTCGCTTGGAAGATGTGACCGTTGACGCGATATAGCTTTCGCCACCGGCGTGCTCCTCTTCTGTATATACTCCCTGAAAATAAAAGAAATGGGGGCACTGAGTGACACATGGTATAAAACATAACAATAAGGTCTAATATTTCTTTTTATGCCTCATAGTTTAGCCTTTGACCGCTATCTCACCTGATGGTAAGTGATGATGTGGTCGAAGATGTTGTTCCAGCTAACCTAGAATTACTGGCTCTCAAGGACAGCTGCCTGAACACACCGTTAGGTGCTTAGCGACATATTTTCTACTTGAGGGTGGTAGCTAGCCAGGCGGGCATTCGCAAAATGCCCTACCACCATGCTATAACGACTGCCAACCTAAGACTACAACCGGGACCGACGGCTTAACGTACCCTCAGAAGCACGGAAGCGCTCAGTAGTAATGTCACCAGCGGTCACCCATCCAACTCGTTTTGAAATATTTACGATACAATATTGATAGGAATCATCATCGTGTGCTTTGAAAGCAGCTTCAGATGTTGTATACTATATATATGTAAAAAACAAAATGGGTACAAAATGATAAAAAATTACACCCAAGGAATAAGAAAGCTTAGTTAAAGCATTAAAGTTTACTTTAATGTTAAGTCAAGTCGACACACTTAATCCTGACTTGGTTAAACACAGGTGGTAACAATTAAACGGCTGAATAAGCATTGCAATTCAATATGTAATCCCCCGTGAGGTGCCGGGTTAGAATATCACCCTTCCATTTCTTCTCGCGGGTGTCGTAAGAGGCGACTTAGGGAAAAATACTAGAAAGTGGAAAGAACCGCCTTCTGAAAAACTGACAACTTCTATTGCGATCCACAAGACACCAACCCAATCTTTGGATTATGGAGAACTTGTACTACGGTGTAAGTTCTGGTTGATGTGATGATGAATAAAATTGTGAAAACAATATTCGTTTAGTAGATTAAACTACACATATAAGTAGATTTCTAACCCCAATAACAATACTAACAATAATATAACAATAATATATGAGTTGGCACAGTCACCAGAAGCGTTCACGATGACAAGTGTTCCATGGTAAGATGACAACGAAAATGTAAAAATGATCACATTTTAAAGGTATATACATACAACTCATCGATCACATAGACTAAGCAGAATCTAATAAGCAAGCATAGCTTTTACCCGATCACGACAATACAAGGCTAAGTCCTAACACCGAATCCATGTCTAACGACCCCGCCCCGCAATCTCGCTAAATCGCCGCCAACATACCCAAGTACACCGAAAACACTCTTGTCGAGTCTTGAGCTTGACACACTAAGAATAGGGTTGCCAGCGCCATATTTACCCCGAAATTGGGGCGCTTGGGCTCAACACACCTCTTTCGCTAGTAAAGTCATTAATCTCCACACACGCGATCGAATTACGATACGTTAACTACGCCGCGGGGTGCACGACCCGGTTAACGAGTATTGTATACTTGGGAAATATTTAATAAGGAGTTTGGGCAAAGAAAATTGTATAGGGCAACGCAAAATTGTCTTTAAGAACAAACACGAGATGCACATTTTAGTTGCTGTTTTATGTAAAATTGCCGTGTTCAAGTGATCTGCGTTAGTTAATATAGGTCCCTGTTATTAAAGAACAGTGTTTACATACTCAATACTGGATAAAAAACGTTCATGTCGTACAATATAACATGTGGCTATGATAGTTCTTATCAGGAACTTTGATCCATTATATACGCGATAGGTACACTTGGTCCGTATCAAAAAAAACTGAAATGTGTACAATACAAAATATCTCAGTTTAAAACACCATTCTCAGTAAATAATTAGCTATGTCCACTGTAACGAACCAAAACTGAACAAAATCGCACATAAGTCACATAATTGCCAAATTTAACGATAAACGATCACTCCAAAATTGTCAAAGATATTTGTTATTTCACGAAACTTCTCACATATTGACAACCCCAGATACACAACTAAATAAACAGAACGTTAATGGTAAATCCGTCAATGGTAACACCGAACGGCATCAAAAGCGAATGTGTAAACACCGAACCTGTCAAATATTTGGCCAATTCGATTGAACACGACATTTGAACATCGTACGATTCGATTCGGCGACCGGCACGATACTGAGCTATTTATTATTTTATCGATATTATCTTATCGGTTCAACTTTAAAGCGAATTCGGTGAATGTATTTCTATATAACAGTTTGATGGATTAGTTTTTAGGAATTGTGAGGTGTTATAATCGAGCGGGTCGACGTCTGACCGCCTTCGTTATCTTCGGAAGTTTTGGGTAGCAATAGCAAAGCCTACTCGATTTTATTATACTTTAGCCCAGCGCCCACTAGAATCACATCACCGATCCATCGTATTAATTCAACTGCTGTTCATTTTCTATGAAACTGAATCCATTATTGAAGGAACACAGTAAGGCTATGGTAATTTTGTTAGGTAGTAACTATTCCTGATTGAAAGCGTCATTTTGACAACTTTATTTAGTAACTAAAATGAAAATGATCGTATTTATTATAATTAAAATGACCTCGCCTTGCATATAGATAGATGCATGAACAGTTACATACATACATACATTTTTTAATATAGCCTTCAGCAACCCTTCACGTACAATAATAATTTTAAAACTGTAAGTCCGCGCGCATGTATTGATAGAAGTCAGTGACTGAAATTATGTATGACATAATTTTGATTTCTTGTTTGATTTTATGATTGGTCGAGTCAAGACGTCGCCGCGTCGCCAAATAACAGAGATGAAGCGCTCGTAGCGAAGTTTTCTTAGACAGCAGTCTGAATCAATCAGCAAAGTTAAGCAACGTCCGCCTTGGTCATGACTTGGATGGGTGACCGCTGGTTGGACATTACTACTGTGCGCTTCCGTGCTTCGGAGGGCACGTTAAGCCGTCGGTCCCGGTTGTTGTCTTAGGATGGCAGTCGTTACAGCATGGTGGTCGGGCATTTTGCGAATGCCCGCCTGGCTAGCTACCACCCGCAAGTTGAAAATCTGTCGCCAAGCACCTAACGGTGTGTTCCGGCAGCGGTCTTTGAGAGCCAGTAATTCTAGGTTAGCCTGAACAACATCTTCGACCACATCATCACTTACCATCAGGTGAGATAGTGGTCAAAGGCTAACCTATCAGGCATAAAAAAAATATATTCAGCGCATCTGTGCTCGGATCTAGTGGAAGCTGTGGCAGACACATTTTATAATACATGTATATTATTATTATTATTAATGCACCCATCGAGACATTTTATCTAATAAGGGTCGGTAAAAATATGTTTCACTAATTCCCTATGTGTATAGAAGCAGTGATGCCGACTTAGTTCGTTTTGAACTATGAGATCATTTTAATATCTGTTCAATCTACATTAGCTCTAAAACAATTGGTAAGCTGTATAGGTCTGTATTGTAGTGTATTGGCTCTTTGATATTTCTTTACGTTTACACACTGTATCTGCAGGGTAATTAAATGATTTGTGACTGATAAATCTGATTGAAATCACAAGAAAACCTTAACAATATTAATATTTTTATTTTGCAATAACGCATGCTCTGCGTATTACTGCGGAATTCTTGAAGTTCTGTAATGTAATCTGCAGAGCATGCTTTGTTGTTTAAAAATAGAGGATTGCGTCATCGTTAACAAGTTTAAAGCTAATTGCAAAAAAATGTCTTGTTTGTAGTACAACGTAAGTTGAACAATCGAGAAATCGTGCTCGTGCACGATTTCTCGATCGTGCGCTCGGTGAGTCAAGACCTCCTGAAGATGCTTCGTTTAGAAGCGAAACTAGTCGGGTATTCTTCCGGTTAGGCTGCGTGATGTTTGTGACGTCACGTAGATGACAGGAAAATTAGGCGGAATTGTCACTAGATATATAATTTTATGCTTTTTTAAGTGTTTTATTTAAATATTATTTAATGTTTTTAGGATACTTTTAAAAGTATTTATTATAAAAAATTAGGCCCTTTTTTACGGATCAATATGGGCAACTCTGCATTGGACAACACAATAATAAAATTGTAAAAAGATTTGGCTTTGGTGTTTGGCGGCTGCCTTACTTCCTGACGACGTGAAAATTCAAATCGGAATTGTCAAGCTCTCGATTTCGTTCACGATTGACGCAATACAAAAGTAATACAGACCCCAGATTTTACCTGTTTCAAATCACACGGGGCTAAAAACTCTGAGTATTCTGCGGTGACACGGCACTTTATACGCGGGTTATATTGGACAATACTGTTGGGAACTGGAAGGGAGGGAAACTTTAGTCGAGCGGGATCCAATCACATTCACACGGATGGGTAGCGAGAACTCGATGATAGCCATGTATATCTGATTTCAGGAACAAAGCCTATATAAATAACACTATAAAGAAAAGTACAAAACACATAATGTTGTCTTAGGTTTTAGCGATTGTTACACATAGTAATTAAACAACTTTAAACCGTTTAAAGTTGTTTAATTACTACAAAACACATATTATAGAAAAGTTTGTGGCATATAATGCTAGGAGCATTAGTTAGTATTTATTGACGTGAAAACTACCTTTAAGTAAAACCAATAAATAAATATTTCAAGGTATTTTTAAAGAATAATAAGTTTTTTATAAGAAGCACGTATACAGGTGGGCAATTAGTTTAGAAAAAAAAGAGGTAATTAGACAGGTTTCACGCAGACCGCAAGTAGCACATGAAAACCTTGTTGATTGGCTCACGTGAGTTCAGACATCGCGTCATCGACGAAGGCGGTGCAATATATTTTGAAAATATTATAACAGGAAATCGTTTTCTTATCCACTCAACGATAATTATAAAAATCTAATTAACACTTCTTTAAGTATCACAAATAGCTTGTGAACTACAAAGTGTCTTAAACACTCATAGGTACTTATTCATGTAATAAACATAATAAAAAACATGTTTATGCCAAGGAATTTACTCACATTCTTTTAAGAACTTGCTTTTCGGCGAAGCAAGAGTAGCTTTTACATAACGTCGTCGCTCAACAAACCGGCACGATCGTCATTTGTCATTTAAATCATTATTTGCATTTAAACCTGTGTAATGAAAACACCGCATGTTTCGCTGAATCAGGCACCGACCACAGATAATAGAGTAGGCAACAATACGTAGATAATACAGTAGGTAACAATACGTAGATAATACAGTAGGCAACATTACATACGTAGTGTAGGTGAGAGTGCGGTGGGAGAGGGCAATCGAGGCAAACTCCAATTGAGGTATCGCGTAGGGCTACCACAATATACCCGACACCGGTACATGATAGTTTTTATTAGTTTTTCATGGTTATTTAAAACTAGCTTTTGTCCGTGGGAACTACAAATGTTCTAGTGGTGATAAAATACTAGATGAAGCAATGATGGCCGAGCGGTAAAAGCTATGGACTGCCGAGTCCATGGTCCATGGTTTTATCTCCACCGCCCGTCTAGAGCTTCAACGCAAAGTTAATAATAATTATATGGCACCAGGCCAAAATGTGAAAAATGTAAATACTTGTTTATCTATTTCTACTTTTGTGAATTTTAATTGGATAACCGTAATTTATTTTTAATTCCTGAAATCTAAACCCCAATTTTGAAATTTTTGTATGAGCGTATTAAACATTTGCCTATCGAACAAAGTAAGAATATTAAAATCGGTTGCACAGTAAAAGAGGTCATCAGGTGGGATGAAAAAAATAAAAAAGCGTCATTCAGTCAACTCTTAAGGGGCAACCCTGAAGTGACTGACACATAGTTCGTACGAAAGATAGGTCTATCTTTTGTACAGTCGACATGGAGACATGAACAGCAGTGAAATAACTGATAAATTTAGTTTCTAAAAAACAATATAGCAGACCCGCAGATCAAAACTACATGCTACGTTTGATTTTTTATTAACATTTTAATTTGCTTTATGTAGCCAGTGTTAAAAACTACACGCTACGTACATTTTTTTTATTCAAAATTTCATATACGTGCCTTGAGTGTGGCCAATGAAAATTGTGAAACGTTTTTATTTATTAAGTTTTAGTTCTATTTAATAAATTACATACGGTCGAATTGCGAACCTCTTCCGTAATAGACAGATTATTTAAAATATTGTCATCAAGCACCTAACAATGTGTTCCGACAGTTGTCCTTGAGAGCCAGTAATTCTAGCTTAGCCTGAACAACATCTTCGACCACATCATCACTTACCACCAGGTGAGATATTGGTCAAAGACTAGCCTTATCAACTAAATACTACAGATTACAACCAATAAATAAAAAAAGAACATCTAGAATGCTTATAACAAAAAAAGACTCGTAGCACCTACTTACCCTCGTAGACACAATGTTTATATACCAACCACATTTCGCTAGAGGTTTTTAGTTCCCATGTGATTGGGGTGAGTCTAACTCTACGACTATATAATGACGTAGGTATTTTACCATCTAGTGACCATGTTTCAAATTGTTATAAAAAGTTTCTGAAACACATAGACAATCACAATAACGACAGAGGTATTTAACAAGGGACCTAGACTACTGCCACAGTGAAGATCCAAGAAACCATAAATAATCTGTACCCACTTACACAGAGTACTTAAAAACTAATTATAAAGAAGAGAACTTACTGTCTTCGCCGGCGCACGGCATGCCAGGCGCGGCGGGGACATTCGGGAACACTGTAACAAAACAAATGAACACGTTAGTTGGGAAATACGAAAAATTTGTTGTAAGGCTTCGTAGTGTAAGGACAAGTTTACATACTCGTCGTGGGTATTGCCATACTAAAAACCAGACAAGTTGTTTCTAGAAAAGGCTAAGCCAATTCGACACCCCGGTGTCCCCGATTCTCCGCTAACGGACGCGATTTCATTAACGATGTACAGGACATGGTTTTGTTGCACATGTAGATTTGAATATATGAGTAATCATATATATGACCTTCTTTTTTTTAGCAGTATCGCGTGCTTAAATAAGATTTACATTTACAATAATAATTACACTACAAAATGTCTGTCCCGATCGGAAATGAAACCCCCATCTCTCAATTTCGCGCCGGGTGCTTAAACCACTCGGCCATCGGAACATGCTCAACTGAATTGAAACTTGTGCTCCATTTTTTTTATTACTTCACAAACATGCAAGCAATATTACACCAAGTTTCAACACTTATTATTTACCAGACATTGAATTTTTTGCCGTCAATGGGCGTTATTCCTACTCGATGAATTGTTTATATTGAAATAAGTTACTACGTTTTGCCTTTGCTTAGTTGCTGGTTAGACCTAAAATGTCAATCAAGTTTTTAGTACATATTAGATAATAATTGATCATATTATAATTAATAAACAGTAAACAAAAGTTCTCACTGTCAGCTCTCGTTGACTAAAACTTATCGTTGCTTATGTAATAAGAAAATAACTAGTCGTATGCAAATACAATGACGACAGGACGGTGTAAACTCATGGAGGGCTTAGAATCAAAGATTATGTACTAGTTACTATGCAGGCTAAAGCCTCTTGACAAAACGCACATGTGTTCTTGTAGCAGGATGGATTAACGTTAAGGGTTCAAGTCGGTGCTGAGCATCAACAAAAAGAGGGTGTCCGGTCCACATGTTTTGTCTCTTGGTGTCGGATCGTGGGACTCGATGTTTCACCTTTGTTTTTATGGACGAGGCCGTTTATTTGGGTACCGGATCTAGCTTTTTGGGGACACTGAAAACTCAGTACAATTGAGTTTGTTTTACTATTGCTTCGATATACAGGTTATGGGTATTAGATTATTTATTTAGCCTTTGAATATCTCCATTTGGGGAGTTATGAATGATGTGCTCGAAATTTTTTATAGGAGGCTAAACCTAGAATGTGAACTAGCTCTCATAGAAAGTTTCTGAAACACACCGGTTGAGGGCGGTAGCTAGTCCCAGACAGGCATTTGCAAAATACCCTACCACCATGTTACTATCCCTGGGATGTCATTGGTTCATAGTATATTTTTGGTTATCAGAGATTTCTAGTCTCAAACCCAAGGGTTGTTTGGTAAGCATAACGAAAATTAAAGTTATAAAACTTTGTGTTTTCCGGCAGCTATCCTTGAGAGTCAGGAACTTTATGTTAAGACTGTTAACGCCTTCGTCCACATCATCAATTACCATCAAGTAAGTTTGTGGTCAAAGGCTCACCTATTAACAATAAAAAAAACTTGGTGCATGAGGGTAGAATTAGATTGGTAGGTAATTTATTATATAGGCACCTGCACGTGAACAGTAGATTTGCATGTCTGTGTCGCCATCTGTATTTAGAATATTTTATGTAAGTAAACCAAAATTATCTAGACATTCTCTAGTAGGTATAAGTTAGATCGGCATTAAGTAGAAAAAAGAAGTACTAACAATTTGTACATATCATATACACAAATTGTTATTCACACGGTTCGCTCATACTTTGAAGCAGTGATGGCTCTGTGGCATTGGGTATGGACTGCCTAGCAGCAGGTCCATGGCTCGAATCCCGCCGCGGGCTTGAGCTTCACCGCATGGTGGAAGGGCATTTTGTAAATACCCGTCTGGCTAGCGACCACCCTCAAGTAGAAAATCTGTCACCAAGCACTTAACGGTGTGTTCCCGCAGCAGTACTTGAGAGCCAGTGACATCACAGGCACATGAGACATAACAACTATCTCAAAGTGACGGGCCCAGTGCATTTCGTGACTTGTGACGAAATGTATCTGTTATAAGCAGAGGTTAGTCCGCTTAACATCAGGTGGGCCTCGAGCTTGTTCCGTCACAATAACATAAAAAAAAATTTATCAGCCTTCCTTAAGGTATAGGTACCTTTTATACCATCTAAGTTACGACAGTTAAATTTGATAAACTTGCGGAAGAAATATCCCTGTTAATAAAACTAGAAAGAACTAAACTCGTTCTACTTTGTGATCTATCCCATTTCCGACCAAACCCGTACACTGTACAGAAACCAAAAAAAAGTAAGTATAACCACTTCGTAAACTCGCCACCGTACCGGAACGTGCACTGACGTCTGTATTCTCTGTTTTTCCGCAGGAAATTGCATTTTAGACTTCTGGACAGGAAAAATAAGCTGTACATTACTTTACTGCACAATGTTGCAATGGTAACAATTGTAACACCCGAAATGAATAATCTCGATAAATTCACCAACTTCATAGTTTATGAGATATCCCTCTACTTAGAAAATTACAAAATTACGAGTGGAAAAAATTTTAGTCATGTGCATGTATGATTCGAACGCGCACAATCGAACATGGGAACATTGCTGTTGATATACCGGGGCATGCTCTGACCGTTTAAGCTAACATGACATATGACTTATAATTCTAATGTGTCCTCTCGTTCTTTTACCGCCGTATGGGGATGGAGCGACATCTATAGTTCAACTGACGTTGTACTACAAACAATACTAATCTTGCAATTAGCTTTAAAGTTGTTAACGATGACGCAACCCTTACATTACAAAATTACGAAAGAAGACAATTTAGTCATGTGCGGGATTCGATACCGCGCCAGCCACCCCTATTCCGGGGCATACTCTGATCATTTAAGCTAACATGACATATGACTCATAACTCTAATTTTGTTGCGATGCGAAACCCTAAAAGAGCGATTATACGACTCGCACTCGGCCAATTTTTAAAATTAGTTGACCATGCAAATTTTACTTGTCGTTTACTTAATTCACCTGGGTTAATTAAACTAGTTGCATATTTTTAACTATTCGAAAAATTAAGTCTAGGGCTAGTAAAATATTCTAATAACAAAAAAAGGACTAAAACGTTCGACATTGAGGGAGGGCCATCCCATGAATTTGCCATGGCCATCCAACGGTAGTGTATGCTACAGTACAGCTAAGTGAATGATAGTTCAAAACAAATAACTAAATATTTACACATTATTGGAGCACATTTTTTTATAGGGAATACAGCGCTAAATCGAGGAAGCGGATTCTATTCCCGACCGGGACAAAAAAATTGTGCTCCAAGAATTTGAAAACTATAAAATTTTGGCTTAGCACGCAATAGGACTTGTATTCATATTTAGAAATATATATAACTAAAGTATACTGGATAGTGAAATTTATTCACTCATAAAGTAGCGAACACCAGAAATACTACACTTGACACCAAATTGAAAATCACTTGCTATGAAATATCGATTTAACGTCTATTCCTAGAAAAATCCCCACCCTTGCATGTTCTTCCAGCAGACAACTTTGTCGAATTATAAATTAATAAATATTTATAAATATAAGTCCGTCTCGTGTATAATAATATACTGTGATAAAGTCGGATGATGATTGTGCACAGTGGCCGGCGGTGGCGGCGCGCTAAATAAAGACTTTTATGCAGCTAAATAAAGAACTTTCAGTGAAAGGGCTTTGTTGGAAGCTTTATTCGTACTTACAGATTTTTTTCTCAAGGCATTAACATTTTATTAAAAAAATATACTATCGTTTACACTTTCTAAGTTTTTATCTAACCGCTAGCTATCTCATCTGACGGTGACGATGAAGTTTACGCTGGCGCATGCTCATCTATTGGGTAAATCTCAACGAACCCCACAAATCGGATCCCATTTTCCAAAAATGCCTATTTCACATGTGACGATTTACCACTCAGATTAAGATGACAAAAAGTTAATTAACAAAAGCTAAAATAAATTTATTACTTATTATTTGTATTTTATTTAAAAAAAAATGTACATTATGAAATCTTTGACATATTCTTAAATTTCGTTGGCATGGCGATTTATCTATGTAAACTAGGCATATATGTAAACTCCATTGTCTGCACTACACTGGTGGACAGTCAATAAGTGATGTTCCACTCTTCGAAAGAGAAATTACGAAACATTCGCAAAAACTCTTTTCCTATTCCACAATGGTTGATTGTTCCATTGGAGAAAGAAAAGAGCGATTGGTACCGAACATCGGAACATTGCTGTTGATATGCCATCTGCCGAATTGGGGCTTCAGGCTTATATTCGGTATAGTTAGGGACCCTTTACACAGATAGCTAAAACGAAGCTGTTTTTGAATCAAAAAAATGCGGCGCTCAAAACGTTTTATAGGAAGAGTAAGTTTCTTTTAACATCTGATAAAGTGATAATGTGGTCAAAGGTGATAAGTAATCTTAACCAAGAATGCGAGCTAGCTGACGGACAGGTGCTGGAATATAAATATTAAGTGCTTGGCGACAAATTTCCTACTTGGTGGTGGGAGCTAGCTTTCGGCCCGTGCTGTTTTCACAGCACGGGCCATTTTTGGCCTCGAGGTTGCGGCTGGATTTGGACTATGAACCTTCTGCGCTGCGGTCCATAGCCAACAGTTCAACATTCAATGGTGCTAATGTAGTGTTTTGATATTGGCTTTTGTGTGTATTTCGTTGTGTTAATGTTAGCGTTAGGACGCTGAAAAATGCTGAAATGACATCACTATCGGACTGCGCAGGAGTCAAAGAGAGACAACGATGGCGAAATCACGTTAAATTTTGTTGAAAAACTAAATAAAAGCTTATTAACACAAGTAACATATATATATAAAAAATATGAATTAACCTGTCCCTCTTGATATAGTTTTTTTTTTTTATGTTATTGTGGCGGAACAAGCTCGAGGTCCACCTGATGTTAAGCGGTTACCTCTGCCTATAACAGATGCAGATGCAGATCGTCGTTTTTAAGTGACGAATTGCACTGCGCCCGTCACCTTGAGACATAGTTGTTATGTCTCATGTGCCTGTAATTTCACTGGCTCTCAAGGACTGCTGCCGGAACACACCGTTAGGTGCTTGGCGACAGATTTTCAACTTGAGGGTGGTTGCTAGCCAGGTGGTTGCTATAGTTTTAATATTTCTTTGTTATATTTTTTATCTCATACGAGAACACACATAAATAATTAATACATTTTCGTTGCAAGCGTAACTTAAAGTCAAATGTAATAGAAACGTGTTTTGGATTAAACTTGGCCTTAGAGAATATGATTATATAGCGTTTCATTTTCTTTCTGCTACAAACTAAATATATTTTTCCAAATACCTGTTCAAGTAAAGTCACTTGTCAGCACTCAAAAGATTTAATATATTTCGTATTTACTTAGTAGTTGCAGTAAGACTTGGTAGGTAGAATACTAGCGGTCCCTGACGCTGGATATGGGAGCCTTTTGCCGCGTCCGTTATACCCCGTCTGCTCCCCCAGCGGGCGGGAATGCGTAACATCATTACCCACGTAAAAATAAAAGACTTGGTAGTAACATGTATTCTTCGATAAAAAAAAACCAAGTTGCTTTTATTGTAAAAAGAGGTTTGATAATCACATTCCAGATGCTTTTCCTATAATCATTTTATTATTTGTAAATTCCTGTATATTATGTACAAATTTGAAAACACAAAAACTTGAAAATAAAACGTAGCTTTGCATTCCCTGTGTGTAAAGGGGACTTACGATCCCATATTTGCACATCGGAACCGTTTGATATCGACCGACGAGTGGGTATTGTTATGCACACTTGTTTTCATACCCGATGGTCATTCAGATATTGGCTCAATTGGAAACAGGGAATGGCTATTTAGGGGATGGTGTGTCAAATGATATTTACCTTAATAACGCTTTTACACCTCATCGGACACAAAGCTAAATGTATAATACTACATATATACTTCATTTTAATATGCATTAGATAAAATATTTATTAATTGATGTAACAGTTACCGAGTACTAAACCTCCTAAATAGGCGAATCATAACCAACTCAATTTCACAACCTTTTAACATAAAGGATAAACATATGCATACACATTGGCATTCGTTTGGACGATATCATCCATTTATGAATGAAACTCTTTTGTTCTTGTTATATCGGATGACAAAGGATTTAACATTATTAACGTATTTTATTACCTTTTAAAACCACCATTGAAACAAATAATAGTAAAATATCAGTTTCCTTCAAACGCAGGGCTTTGTCGCCTGTTTAAATACTAACTAGGCGACACGAGCGCATATATGCAATTCGTGTATCAAATCTTCTAATGTAATTTAAAATTGTTATGACATAGTATTGCAATAGCTTAATGAGGTCTGGCTATAAAATTATTATTGTTATTTTTGGAACCACTTTTGTGTTCTCTCCGGGTTCCAGAGGTCATTTTGGCACGGGCCAAAACCAAGTGCTTTAACATAGATAAAAATTTACCAACAATACGACATGTTTCAATATTTTTATTTTTCAATAACGCACACTCACGTTGCAATTTTGCAATATAATCTGCTGCGCCTATTTATTGAAAATATATTAAAATTAAAGAGTTGCGTCATTATCAACAAGTTTAAAGCTAATTGAAAAAAATAGTCTTGTATGTAGTTCAACGTTAGTTAAACTATAGGTGTCGCTCCATCCCCATACGATGGTGAAGAACGAGAGTACAAATTAGAGTTATCAGCCATATGTCAAGTTCACTTGTGCCGGTGCTTTCAGAAATATAACGTCTCTTTTAGTGCATTAACTTTTATACTTACATATTACGACTGTGCACCTTCGAAAGTGTAGCCAGAGCTATGTAAAACTTATCTGTGTTTGGTCTCATCCAAAAATCTAATGAGGCTCACACGAACTTAATTTTATTTTACAAACTATTGGACCACATTTTTTTATGCCCTAACACTATATCTTAATCCTGTTGCAGATATCAAAACAAATGAAATGATCAAATTGTACATATCTAGCTGTAATGCTACCTGAACACCTGGAAACGATTGATAAATTTTCCGTCATACATAGCTAAAAACCATCACTTTTATTACCTGAATACAAAAACCAGAATCAAAATCGGTCATGTCGTTTTGGTGACGCATATTCTCAGACACATAAGCTTCAAACTTTTAACCACCATCTTTTAACGACAAAGAAATTTTATGTTGTGCGTTATTTGATGTATATTTAAGTAAATCTTCTTAATGCAAAATCTGCCAGCCAGATTGAAAAAAAAAAACACATAATTTCAACCACATTACAAACTAAACCACTAAAAAAAACAAACAGGTGACCCTAAGAGCACATGATTACGCTAAACTACTATGTTTGAACTCATTAGCACCCCTAGTTCCATATTAAAACTAGGTTTACCGTTATCTTTAGCACAGGAAGTGATGTCACTAAAGCTAAGAGCAAAGTTGGCCGCGGGGTGGACGCATTAGCTAAACGGATGTGACGTCACACGCCCGCTGTAAGCCACTTTGCTCGAGGAAATGGGTGTAAAAAGTTTAGTTGTGGGGAAATGTATCTTCGGATCTTCGGAATAAGTTTGTATTGACGCGGTCTCTTTTTGGATGTGATTTATGATGTCATATGTATGTAACATAATATTAAAGTTTGGGATGGATATAAAGGGCCGGGGTTTTGCTACAGATTTTCGCATCGCCGTTGAGATATGATGTGGGAAAGTAAACATTAGGGCATCAATAAGCTTTTACGGCAAAATATTGTATAAACATACATTCATATACAGTGCTGATATTTTATTATAAAAACTAACGTGGTTTTCACTCATTTTTAGTAAATAATACGGGATGACTCACGTGAATCAGTCAGATAGCTCAAGGAGAGCTCGGGACGCCCGCGTTGACGTCTCGCTTAGCGTCGTGCTAGAAAAAGACCACCGAATGTGGTTGAAACTATAGTCGGAGCTATCTGACTGATTCACGTGAGTTATCCCGTATTATTTACTAAAAATGAGTGCTGATATTTATGAAATAATTATAATTCGCTAACGTTTGAAGGGGTCGTAGCTCTTTCTTTAACGATCAACTACGTTAAGCAACTTGGATGGGTGACCGCTTTTGGCATTTATAACTGTTAGATAGAATCAAGGAAGTAGGGCATTTTGCGAATGCCCGCCTTGGTAGCTACCACCCTCTAGTAGAAATTCTGTCACGAAGAACCTAACGGTGTGTTCCAGCAGCTATCCTTAATAGCCAGTAATTCTAGAATAGCCTGAAAAACATCTTCGATCACGTCATCACTTACCATCCGGTGATATAGTGGTCGAAGGCTAACCTATCAGTCATAAAAAAAAAACAAAAATGGACCTATTTAAACACAAAACAATTCTGATTTAAATCTTATAAGATCTTCTTAAAAACCAATTCGATATATCCATAAATAATGCTATTGCAGTGCAGTATTCTTTGTTTCTGTCCATCCAAAGGTTGAATGGAAGAAATCGCTATCCAGCTATAAGACCGCCCATTGTACTACCTTATGAAGTATGTTAGATACTCTAAAGGTATGTTACCTTGGTAGGCAATAAGGAGTTTTTTTTAGTGCACTGTACATATATATATATATATATATAATATATAAATATATAATATATATATATATATATATAATATATATATATATACATATTATATATATATATGAACAAAGCCTTCCTCCATTCACGCATTTAAAGATAGCAGTCGTTCAGAAGGCGCTGCTGCCTGCCTTCTGGTACTGTCCCCTTGTCGCCTTTTACGACTCCCACAACGAAGTGGATGGTTGCAAACCAGCCCGGCACCCCACGGGAATATCGTGGATATCAAATCATTCCTGTTTTTTAGTGCATTGTATATATATATATATATATATAGCACCTTCTGAACGACTGCTATCTTTAAATGCGTGCATGGAGGAAGGCTTTGTTCAACTGCGGATGTCATGGGTCCAAGTATCGGGCCAGGTCTAAGATAACAGACAATATTTTGGTTTCACTAATATACTGTATCAGCAAGATTGTCCACTGCTGAACACAGCCTCGCCCATTAAATTATGGTGGGTTTGCCATAATCCCCACGTTTGGCAGGAGTCTCGGGGATCGCAATGTGAAATATCAGTTCCTCAGAAAGCGCTGCTGCCCACCTTCTAGTGTGTTACTCTTAGTCGTCTCTACACCCACGGGTGCACATGGAGGAGTGACGTTCTAGCCGGGAACCCCACGGGTTTCAATAATAAGTTTAACAAATTAACATTACAGTCCCAATTACAAAATTAAAAACAAATAAAATCTACCCTCATTCCAGTAACCAAACAAGCCTCAGTAAAGTGCACTTAAAACCACTAAACTTGGAAATCCATTTGAAAAAGTCAAACAAAAATTCACAGTTGAAAACCGGAGCGCATTGCGGGCCCGAAGTTCAAGCCGAGTAGATAAGAGCCAGCCAGAACTTACAATCGTAAATTGCATCAACGTTTTTCAAAAGAAAAAAAGAACTTAAAAAAAAGGTCGAATATTCAAGATTAAAAAAAGCTGAAAAGGAAAACTGCGACTATGAGATACGAGGCTCAAAAGCTTTTTAAGTTCCGCGGGAAAGATAGTTTTCAGCTTAGATTTTAAAACAAAGTTTGGTTCAAGACAATATTTTTTTTTTCAATTGGATACTTTGTCGTCGTCGTCATCTTTGTACCCTTATCTCACTAGTACTGCAACCTATATCTACCGCCCAGCAGTAATGTTCGCATTACTGTGTTCCGGTTTGAAGTGTATGGGTGTCGCTAAAATTACAGGCACAAGACACTTGACAACTTCATGTCTCAGGGTGATGGGCGCAGTGCAGTTCGCCACTTGTTCACAAACCAACTGCATCTGTTATCATGCCGAGATTACCGCTACCTGGTAGGTAGACCTCATGGAAATTTCATCACGATGGCATTAAAAAAATATGCATATCTTCGCAGGTTTGTAGCCAGTCGCCTGCCTAAATACCCCTTAGAAATGTTCTCGTAGCTTTAGTGGTATACCCGCTATCTTTTTTGTAATCAAGGCGTGAAGATAGTAAGATGTGCTATAAATATGCAGCAACAACTCACTCACATACGAGTGAGCTTGATGCTAATTAGGCGCATTTTTCTCCCAGTCGCCTTTCACGACATTCAATCAGAAAATATATATTTTTTTTATGCCTGATAGGTTAGCCTTTGACCACTATCTCACCTGATGGTAAGTGATGATGTGGTCGAAGATGTTGTACAGGCTAACAGATTTTCAACTTGAGGGTGGTAGCTAGCCAGGCGGGCATTCGTAAAGTGCCCTACCACCATGCTGTAACGACTGCCATCCTAAGACAACAACCGGGACCGACGGCTTAACGTGCCCTCGGAAGCACGGAAGCGCTCAGTAGTAATGTCACCAGCGGTCACCCATCCAACTCCTGACCGCGGCGGACGTTGCTTAACTTTGCTGATCGATTCAGAATGGCTTCGCTACGGGCGCAGCCATTCTGAAACTTCGCTACGAGCGCTTCAAAATTAGAAAATATAGAACAGTTCTTACATTCTTAAGCCGCGAATATAATGTATTTTACCAACTTACTGAAAACATGTATACATGTAAGAAATATATCAAAATGTCGTTACTTAGGATTGTTTTCATAACCAATCATATAATGTTGATTTTAATTTCATTCCGTTTTTTTTACTTTGTATTTTATTACTCCTATACGACATCTTGTAATATGAATCTACGGCTCACAGTCTAATCATAATAATATAATCGTCTAATTAAGCACCGTAGATAAATAGAGTTAAAGCAATATGAGTACTGTGAAATAAGTATTAAGTTAATGTAAGTTTACACTCTCCAGTACACACTATGTTCACATTTAATTATTTAGCGTGATGACAGCTATTCGGCTGTTTCAAATGAGTTGTTACTGCACTAAGCGATCTAACTAAGTAATTAAACATTCTGGCAGTTCATTACAAACAAGGGATCAAATAAAGACACGTTTTCAAAAATAAAACAATCTAATTAACTTTAACTTACATCAGAACCATTTATCGTCTGTTGCGTCTTTCATATTATTTATCAAGTAAGACTCGTGGTTTAGACTATAATATACGCTATTTACAATTAATTTCTGAAACGAATATATATGTATCATGTCTATTTAGCCCTAACCAATCAATGGATTAGGTCGAATTATGATAGCGGGTTGAGTGAACCTGTAAACTGCGGTCCATATATTACATTGTATTATGAAGGATATCATAACCATGATTTTTAAGATCAGGATTCATTGAAGTTTCTTGGGGCAACATCCAGAAATTCAGAAAACAGTCAAGAATAAAAAGTCAGTATTGTTTTGTTTTATTAAAACTGAACCACTAAACAATGGCTTACCCTCTAAGCAGTGAATAGCTATACTACGGTTTTAACACTTATTACCAAAGTTTCTTTTTTAAGAAGCTTAGTTTTCGACACAAAAATAAACCTAGTAGTTGGGTTAAAGTTGTAAAATGTTAGGATTAGCTCAGGAAATGAACCAAGGAAACTGACATCAATACTATAAAAGCCACTCTCAGAGCTTCTTCCTCGTGCAATATTAAAGTAGGTAGGTACTCCAGCTCGCAGTGTTAAGCACTTATAATACTCTTAGTTTGCAAGCTTCGATTGCCCGTCTTCCGTAACCGATTTAGCTGCAAAAGAAGTAATAAGCTTCGCAGACGTTCCACTTAGTTCCGATCGGTGTGTTCGATAAATTGAATCTTTTAAGACTGGCTTTGAAACGTTCTTTTAGTACTTAATGCTGCGGAAGAAACTGAAAGAGTTTATGTTTAAATTCATTTTACTGGAGCGTTTAAGATCTCGTTTTATTCAAATAAATGGTTACAATAGACCCGTATAACTGTACAATATAGAATCGGAAAATCACTTATTGTTCATCTTCAAATAAAATTAATATTATTGAATCGGTGAAGTATTGTGTAATCATCATATCCTTTTCCGCATGTAGATCACCTAAAATATTAATCAATATGAGTTTAGTTCCCGAAAGTTTAAACAACAATTCTTAAACCAAATATTTACACGTCAGAGACCAGAAGTTCTGCTTAGTGTACACAGATAGAAATACAATAAAAAGGTGAGAATAAATCACCCTCTTTCATTGCATCACATTTCAGGTAAGTGATAAATAAATCAATTCGCGTAAAATGTATCCAGTAAACGAATTTCCGTTAAAAATGTTTGCAAAAATGGAATAGCATTTTAACTGTAGTCAGAATGCAAATTGGCTTATTACCGGGCCGTAGCAAGGATCAACGGCCGGGGGCTGTAATTATTTTCGCCATTAAATATAATGAAAATAAAAAATGCCATAAAATGCTATGATACCCTTAGTTCTTTTACCAAAAATTTGTAATCGAACACAATTGTAGTAAATGATCACCTAAGTCATATTTAGGTGCGACGACGAGCGAAGCAAGGAGGAGCGTTAGGTTACTTGTGACCACCACAACCAGTGACATAGTACTTGTGAGCCAGAAGAATTATAGATCGATGTAAAAACTTTGGTTATAATTTTACATTAAAATGCTGTTTTAATGTTGGTGATCATTTACTACTTTTGGCTTAACGATGATTTTTTTTTGCTTAAATAGTACAGCGAGATGTTAAAACTTTGGTTATAATATAAGTTTACATTAAAATGCGGGTTTAATTTTGGTGATCATTTGCTATTATTGTCTGTTATATGTTACTATATCTGGTGGTAAGTTATACATAAGCCATTATTTTCCTCAGGCTTGTCAGAATCAAACCTTGGCGGCACTGCTGTTGCTACAACATCTATATTGTGAGTATCTACCTCTACAACGAAACGAAAAATGACGAGGTTCTTCGTTAGAGAAAGAAGAGCCGGAAAGAAGTCAAAGTAGATAATAAGGCTGAAACTGATGCGGCTGGAGCAGACCAGGGCAACCGACTTTCATATATCTTATACGCTCCAGGTCCTAAATACGCTAGCGAAAATGTTTTTTTTATGCTTAATAGGTTGGCCTTTGACCACTATCTCACCAGATGGTAAGTGATGATGTGGTCGAAGATGTTGTTCAGCATAACCTAGAATTACTGGCTCTCAAGGATGGCTGCCGGAACACACCGTTAGGTGCTTGGCGATAGTTTTTCAATTTGAGGGTGGTATTATATGTTCTTATAAACGGACTCGTAGAGGTAGTTTATCGACTATTCAGGGAAAGCGGGCAGTCTGAAACAACTAGTGTAACCAAGTGATTGTTTTATAACGTTGTAATTGTACATTTCAGTTTTATTTTTAGATTTGTGATATTAGTTGCCTGAAACATAGATATATTTATTATTATTATTGAATATATAATATGTGTATTGTTATATGTCGCATGAAAACGGCTCTTAGTTTATTATGAATTAATTTTAGTTCTTAAATTGGATTCGTACTTTAACATAATCAAAATTTAAGTGTACAAGTTGTATTACATCTGTGATTGCATTTTAACACGCTTTATCTTTTCATCGACGATATGCTGTAAAATTTTATAATAGTATATAGATATACAGGGTTATTGGTAAATGACTAACAACCTCTTAGGGTTGACTTCTGCTAGTCCTAACAAACATTTTTAGTTTTTTTTTTAATGTTTTTACGGATAAGCACGAGGATCACGTGCCTGTAATATATTATTTTATATTTCTTTGCTTGATGTTAATATTCAAAACTCTATTCAAAGGAATCGCGACGTGGTCCAGTATTGGCGCGGCGGGCGCTCTTGGCTCGGAGTAGACATTGTCTTTTACTATAGTTCATCTAACAATATTTGTTAGGACTAGCAGAACCTTAAGAGGTTGTTAGCCATTTATCAATAACGCACGCAGTAATGAACTATATAATGATCTTGACATTATCATTTGTAACGGTTCATAGACACTTATATAAGCCACAAGTTTAGGGCACTTTCCCATTCCAGTGTCAACTTGTTGATTACTTAAAAAAATAGTCACAGCCTAAACCTAAAAAATGCGCTACGAAAACCAAGGGCCGATGTCGAGAAATTATAGGCTATAAGCAAATACAAAAGAGAACCACAATTTCTAACTTTCTTGTTTCATATTTATTCATGTTTATTTATTATACAAGTCTAAAAGTACTTCCACCCCCCCGACCGAGTCCGGACCTGAATTATTGGTTGTTTTTGTGTCGCAAAACACACAATTAGATTTATACAGTATATGTATGATTTGTCGGCGTTCGGCGAAGTTCGGTCAAATTGAGGTTGCTATAGAAACTCGGTTTATCTACATATAAACAGTTTTGCGGCTGACGAAAATCCACGTATTGCCTTAATTTGTTTTGTATAACCAAAGTATAAACAGAAGTTTCGTTTTAAAAACACAAAAATACAAAAATACTTCTATATATTATGATTACAAGCACTACCGCGTGCGTACTAAGCGAAAATCATAAATTTACAAATTATTGGAATACAAAATGTTTTGCCCCGGGCGGGAATTGAACCCGCGTCCTTCCGATTTCGCGCCGGATGCTTTATCTACTAAGCTACCGGGGGTACGGCTGCGTCGCCGAAATTTTGTACTCCAATCGTATTTCTTAAACCGTCATAGGGGACGGTGCGCGGCCATCAACCAGACTACTAGACTTCATCTGACCGAAAGAAGTGTTTTTTCAAACCCTTAATTCAATTCCCGCCCGGGGCAAAACATTTTGTATTCCAATAATTTGTAAATTTACAAAAATACTTATTAAATAATTGTCTAAAACTATGGTAATAAAATGGGCAGCCTTATTGGGCCATTTATCCTATAATAAAACTAAAACATGAAGTAAAAACTTGCATCCACAAAATCAATGTATAAATACTTATTCCAACTTTGGAATAGAAATAAGAATTTATAAAATCGAATAATGGATCGAGATTACCACAGTATCATATCAGTACGTACGTTTAGCACGCGACACATATAAGGTTTGTGTTTTGAGAAGGAATAGTTTACAATATTGGAGTAGTTTTTAACGGTATATATATGTATTTTTTATATTGCTGATAGGTTCGCCTTTAACTACAATCACAATTGACGGTAAGTGATAATGTAGTCGAAAATGCTTAACAGGCTTATTATACAATTACTGGCCCTCGAAGACAGCTTCTGGATCACACCAATAGACTTTTTGCTTGAGGGTAGTAGCTAGCCAGGTGCAAAATGTTCTACCACCAAGCGGTAAAGCCCGCGGCGAAGTTTGAACCATGGATCTGTGCGGCAGTTCTTTTGCCATTGCCATCTCTGCCTCAATATGACATGTTATCAAAATAAACTAATCCCAAGAGTTACCTTATTTTAATACAAGAAAAATTATAGTCATGTGCGGGATTAGAACCCACGTGATCCACCCCTATAGCTCACCAAGGCCCCCAAGGGAAGTTCTGACAGCTAAGCTAATATGACAAATGACTCATAATTCTTATTTGTCCTCTTGTTGAACTATAAACACGACAACATTTTTCAATTAGCTTTACATTACGAAGAGGAAAAATTATTAATAATTTCGTTTTCTTATTGATAAGTGATACAAAACGGAGTGAACGCGTGCTTATCTTATACAGATACAATTTTTTTTATTTTGGTAACTAAATCTAATTTATATATTTGAGACTCTCTTTTAAGTTTTGGCATACCTGTGTTAGAGGGTCTCGCTCTTCCGTATTGAGGTAATTGTGATTAAGTAGTGAATTACACAGAATTAAAATGTGTATATGAAAAATGCTAGTTAAAATCTAAAAATTATAAGCAAATTATAATATATATAAGAGTGTGAAAGAGTGTATGTATGTGTATCATATGTTGCGAAATGTTGACGTGGATGTAGTAGCCAAGAATAATATCTAATTCTTAAGTACAGTTGCCGGAATATACCGCTAGGTGATCTTTTAATTATTCTCTTTCGTCAATCAAATAACCAGTTTAACAACGCGACTTCGTAATGTCGTGCTCTGAGACAAACAAACGCCCTGTTTCTTCTCCTCGAAGACAATAAATCGTGGCTAGAGCCTTCTGCCGAGCTTTGACGAGGGTTCTTTACCAGGAAAATGATAGATAATAGAGATATTTCATTTTTGTAATAAAACATATGAGTTTTTATCAGGAAACGATATTTTCACGACGCAAGGCTGCGGCTTGTGAAGGAGTAAGCAAACAAGGAAACGAATTCAGTTCAAGTTGGAATATTTAAACAAAAAGATAAAAATATTGTAGCTCACACATGCTGGTTTGGATTTTTTATCATGCAGATTAAATTTAGTTTTCCGATTTTTAATTTCCGCACTATAATGACAACAATGCGTTTACATATATGTTTAATATTTTTATTTTTGTAATAACGCATACTCTGTGGATTACATTAGTACAACGTAAGTTGAATTATAGGTGTCGCTCCATCCCCATACGATGGTTAAAGAACGAGAGGAAAAGAGTTATGAGTCATAATGTCATGTTAGCTTAAATGGTCAGAGCATACCCCAGCTAAAGGGGTGTATGCTGGCGCTCTCAAAATACTCTACCACCACGCTGTCATGCCAAGGTTACCTTAAGTAACAACCAGGACCGACGGCTTCCGAAGCATGGAAGCGCTGAGTAGTAATGCCTTTAGCGGTCACCCGTTCAAGTAATGCCGCATTGCTTAACTTATTTGATCGGATAAGAGCAAGCTACGCTACACGCGCTTCCAAATAAGATATTCCATAAAGTTCAACGCATAGTTCCAGGTGAAACTATTTAAGACGAGAGATAAGCAGTTCGCAGCTTTAAGAAAATACTCCAAACATTAAATACAGAATAGGGTTACACTGGTATATCAGTACAATAATCACAACTGTCTGCCTGTCAAGTTGTCTGACACTGATTGGATTTAACGCCTCGTTCCCTTTCTCTCCTTTATACATTTTCATGGTGTCTCATTTATAAGTAATTCCTACAAAAAATATTGTTTTCCAGAACGTATCATTCTCCATTACACTTTTCGCATCGCGTCTATGTAATGTTCTTGCGCCGTACGGTACACTTTAGACAAAGCCCGCCGCGGTAAGGTTTGCCTTCTGCTGTTTTTGAGCTTGAATTACATTTCTTTACAGATTTATTCACACATACAGTGGGGTGTAACAATGCTTCTTAAAGGAGCGAGGTCCGACACGCACTTGGCTAGTCTTTTATTTATCTATATTTCATACCACAGTACAAATAAGCTATTGTACGATTTTTTAGATAAATTTCTTGATTATAATCTTTTATTTTTCATTCATATTATAATGGTTTTATTTTAACAGAATATCTAAAGAAATCACAAGATAACATTTTGAAATCACAAAGCGTTAAGGTCGGCCCCGCCACGGGCCACGGACTGGCTTGGCGGCTTCTCTATTGTCTCTTTATGTTATCTTCCTTTTACGTCAGACGCGGTTTTATTTAAAGAGGGAAAATATACGAGAAATTGAATTGCAATTCGTTCATTTGTACAATGCTACCCTGGTTTCCGGTAGGGTATTCATTTGAAGGTAATTTAACAAGGGTAGGGGAAATTCGTAGGATGATTAAACATGAAACATAGCGTATGATCACTGTAAATGGCTGAAGAGGTAGGCGGAGATCGCAATTAGTTGTAATAGGAGTTGAGTCTGTTACCACAAAGCTGGAAGGCTCGCGAGAGCGGGCTTAGCGTAGAGGG
The DNA here is from genome assembly GCA_963854805.1 of Plagodis dolabraria. NCBI lineage: Eukaryota > Metazoa > Arthropoda > Insecta > Lepidoptera > Geometridae > Plagodis > Plagodis dolabraria. The sequence goes on along the minus strand of OY978457.1, from coordinate 24,581,352 downwards.
ACAGCGGTAGAATGCACAAGCGATCCCACTCATCTATCATCTATCTTTTCCACCTTTAACACCATTACTTACCATATAACGTTCGATCAATAGCATTAGTTTGTTAGCTTTGCAGTTACACATTTTTTTAATTCATATACTAATAATGTATATATAAATATATGTAAATGTATTATATGCGAGTACACGCCAGAACAACAAGCAGTATCTACGAGAGTTGGGTAGTATTCCGGACGGGAAATGTTCAGGAAACGACCGACACTATCCGCAAACTGTGTTTGTGGGACGAGCTCGCAGTGCCTTACCGCTGCGGTGTGAACTCAACACCTCTCTAAATATTTGATTATTGTTTAATCCTTCCTATCGCCTCTATATATATATTATAATAAGAATGTTTGTATGTGTGTGCGTAGAAGGTTATACCCGTAACACACACTGGTACGGGTATAATGTCCTGTGTGTGCATGGTATCACCACCGAATTCAATTGTACCGTTTAACATCTTTTATGAAACTTCATTTTCATTACTAGATAGTCTTTAACCATTATGTCGATAAGTGATGATGCGGTCAAAGACACACTCAATATTACCTCAATTGGGAACTGGCTCTCTGTTTAGTTGCCGTTTACAAAATGCCTGACCACCAATATGCCAAGATCGATATAGGATAGTGATAGGATTTGAACCCCGAAGAAGACTTTGTATGCGATAGTGCCTTGTTTCATATTTATAAACTTAAACCCATAGCGGTATACTAAAAGCGTTGGAAAGTGTATATAAAACGCGTGTGACATATTAGCAACAACTCTTTTGACTCAAAATTACGACAATTGTCATTGACTACATGTAATAAATGTTATACAATAACTGGCAAAACACTCACGTTGGGGATCGAGTACGTCGACCCGGGTTTCGAGCATGCCAGATGCTCATCATCATTTAATAACGTGTGAAACTCACAGTAATTTTACATTTCAAAAATACATGTAATAATTTTACATTCCCCGTAATATTATGTTCGTCGCAAAAACATCATTCTTGGATATATGCCTAATGTAGTACGACATATCTCAAAGATATTATGGTTTCAACTTGGTTTTATATTATATTATTTAGATAAACTATAAATATAATTTCATATAATTCTCTGACTGCTGCAAGTTAAATATATTTTGCTACATACCCGTTCTATTGCATCTATTGAGAACATGTCAGCGCTATAACAAAATATGACCAAAGAAAGGAACAGAAAGAAAGCTCAGAAAACTTTGTACGGTCACTGAGCTGGTTCAAACTGGTTTTGCACCCAAATGCAGGTGCCGTGCACCCTCCGCACGTTATGTCAGTGATTAGTTACGCACACATACATAGCTGTGGTAGTGGTGAAGCTTTCATTCTGTACCGTTCTTCATTCATTTCATAACAATTTCTTTTTTAATATTTGTATTTTATTTTATCTGCGTCCAAGTTTTTGAAGCAGTGATGGCTCAGTGGCATTGGCTATGGACTGCCGTGCAGCAGGTCCATGGTTCGAATCCCGCCACGGGCTTGACATTCACCGCAAGGTGGAAGGGCATTTTGCGAATACCCGCCTTGCTAGCGACCGGGTGGTCAATCAGAAAATCTGTCACCAAGCACCTAACGGTGTGTTCCGGCAGAAGTCCTTGAGAGCCAGTGAAATTACAGGTACATGAGACTCAACAACTATGTATCAAGGGCGCAGTGTAATTCGTGACTTGTGAGGAAATTCATCTATTATAGGTCTGCCTATAATAGATGAATTTCGTCACAAGTCACGAATTAGTAACGTAGAGGTTAGTTCGCTTAAAATCAGGTAGGCCTCGAGCTTGTTCCGTCAAAATAAATAAATAAAATAAATATAAAAAATGTAAACTAACTATATGCTCAAATTTTAGCTTATTTCGTACCGGTAAATTTAGAACTACAGCGCGCTGATTTACCTTTATTGTATTAACCTTATTGTAACACTAGTTTGTTATTTGTACTCGCCGGCGAGATGCTAATTTTATCTGTTTCCCTATAAGCTTACCAACTAGCAGCTATAGATAAATCTACTTTACGATCTATAAGCGACTATACGAATACATCCGTTTCCGCCAAACTCAATTCCGCATCGACAAATGTGCCCTTACCCTAAATCGAAGGAAAAAATCAATTGGCCACAATCACCAAAAGTCAAATCTACACGATCAGTCCCAACCGCACGTTGAAAACACGTTCGTGTGTAGACGCACTTATAAGCAGTCGCCTAAATAGCAATTCCGTAATAGATTTACTTTTAACAAGTTTTCTTTCGAGTTACCAACTTGGAAGTGCCCTGGATGGTATGTAACTACACAGCAGTATAAGACAGTGCCTTAACTCTTGATAGTTTCTAAATATAATTACAAGCATTATTAAGCGCACGGTATGACAGTTACAAATAATAAATTTGGAGCACAAGATTCAGCTCTAATAGTTTCTAGGCGTAATGACATCACTGCGAGAGTTTGGTGTTTGAATAAGCACTTTTTTCGACCAGATGAAGTCTAGTAGTCTGGTTGATGACGTCGCTCCGTCCCCTATGATTATGACGGTTGAACTAATACAATTGGAGAACAAAGTTTCGGCTCAAAGGAGTATGTTCCATTCGAGTGGAATTGGCATCCAGCGCAAAATCGAAAGACGCGGATACAATTCCCGTCGGGAATAAAAATGTTGTGCTCCAATAATTTGTAAATGCCATTTTCGCTTCGCACGCGAGTGCTTGTAGTCATATTTATAATTAAGCGAAGGAACTTACGTTTAGGTACTTGTCATTAGAGTATTATTCGTTTATTGACAACATTAATAAGGAATATAGTAGTTTAATCACTGTTTCGTTAACTACGAACCAGGTAACATTATCGCGGTCTCTTCATGGATCAATTACTTTGTTTACTGAATCCAACTCGAATAAACTTGTGCAGTAGTTATTTCGACGGAGTTTTCACCAGTAAACGGAACTAACTTCACAATTTAGATGTTCCATACGTGTTTGCTTAAGGGTAGTGTGCACAACGCTTTGTATACAAACACAATGTCGTCTATAATATGTATTTTTATCACATATATTCGAATTCGTTAATTCTTCGTAAACAGGACCTAAAATAGCTTTTTAATTCCTGAGGGACTAGAAGTGATTTGAATTTAGGATGTGGATATTTTTAGCAAAAGTTCGTATGACCAAAGAGATCAATCACAAACATTGTATGAACAAGTTACAGGCTGTTTTTTTGTTGTTGTTTTTTTTTTTTTTAATAATATACTCTCTCAAAATCTACATCCTGAGACGACGTTATCCGAGACTTTATCTAATTTTCAAGCTGTAGGTAAATAACTCGAAAACTGTAACGGATGGTAGTGGTAAAATTGTTACGATGCACTTTCCTAATTCTTCAAATATAAAAATTAGCGTCTATTTCTATGCTATGTCTTATTTTTTCTAATTATATCGAAATAAAGATAAAACAGTTTGTGATTTTTTAAAAAACAATCTTCATTACCACGAATCGACATTACCTCATCTTCCAATTTTCACATAAATAATTTAAACAAATATTGTAATCTATTTTGCAACATATTGTTAAAAAACGTTTAAAAAGAATGACCCCGAGTTTTTTTCCCGTTCTTCTCGCAGTGACTCTAGGACACTTTTATGCTAAACGTGGCTGTAGAATGTTTCAATATTAAAGTTTGTAATCGACCTTCAGAGGAGCGCCGTAGACACCTAAAATGATTTTGACTTCGACGTTCAATGAGTGGATATACTAGTTATAAGCTCCCGTCATAGTTTGTGACGAAGTCATCCTCTTTTACCACATTATCACCTCATTTCATAACTTACTACTGTCCACATATATTTTTCATCATTATTCATTCAAATTCAAAACCATCGCCACAAGACGCGCTTGCCTAATTCTTTGCATTCCTACCTGAGCTCTATTGCGCGCAGTACTCATTACTTACCTATTTTATATATAATACTAGCGTATTTTATATATAATACTAGCGGCCCGCCCCGGCTTCGCACGGGTAATTACGACTATAAATCGAGATATAAGTTTCCTATCTTTCAACTTTGATCAAATTGCACACGGTGTGAAAATTAAATTTAAAATTGGTTCAGTAGTTTAGAAGTCCATCACCGACAAACAACGTGACACTTCATTTTTATATATAAAGGTAATACCGGCCCGCCTTGGCTTCGCACGGGTAATAACGACCATAAACTGAGATGTAAGCTGTCCTATCTTTCAATTTGGACCAAATTGTGCAAATCAAATTTAAAATTCGTTCAGTAGTTTAGGAGTCTATCGCGGACAAACAACGTGACACGTTATTTTATATAAGGATATTTATCTATTTGAAATCCAAAAGCAAGATAAGCTTATTTAAAAAAATGTTCACATATCGGTAAAAGTAATAAATTAAAGTTCTCTTCATCGTATCATCGCGTTCCAGATTGATTACTGTTCAATCTACAAGCACTGCACTATCCTTAAGAACTATTTAGTTACGAGAATCTTATCAAGCGATCTATCCTAAGTAGTTATTTGGTTCTACTAAGAGCCGAGCATATTTTTCTTGTTTTTACGAGTTTGTTATTCAAGTTTGACGTCTGCGTCAGCGAATCAGCGTTTCAGCATCAGTCGACTGAAGATAGAATCAGATTTATTCACTTAACTGACAGTACATGATAATTGAATAATGTATACACACTAATATTATAAGTGCGAGGGTGTGCATGAGTGTGTATGTTGGTTACTCTTTTACGCTGAAATGGCTGTACCGATTTAAATGAAACTTGGAATGCATTTATCCTTAGGTCTTGAGTTAACACATAGGATACAATTCATCTTAGTACGTGGCTGGAATACAGATAGCTAGCTGTGTTCTGCAGTAGTGGTGCAGCTAATTGTATATTTAAAAGTTAATTTATGGACAACAAACAAACACCGAAATCTTTTAGCCGTTAACTGTGGTAATCGTACCCAAATTTTTCGTAGTTTTTATACGTTATTCAAACATAAAACGTTGCGGAATCAATGATCTGTTGCTATAATTCTAAATTGTTACTACTATTTCTCTATGAGTATATTTCACTTATCTAACACGCAAATTTATGCAATATCGAAAACTCGTAACGCGTAAATGTCTACGTTACTACGTTATATATCACTACGAGCGTAGCAGTTTTGCTACGAATAATGACTATGGTTTTGTGAAATGAGAAAACTAACAAACTATATAGGTAGACATAAAGTCAGCTTTATAGCTGTGTTTATGATTAGTGTGTAGCAATAGCATACGTAGTCTTAGAGGGTTCAGTGAATATGTTGACAACTTTTTGACTTTATTGGTAAAAATGTACGGCTTCAGCTGCATAATATATGACTTTGGCATCATCTAAAAGTCATTATTCGTTATGTACCTACTGAAAAAGAATAAGAAAACACAGAGATAAAGTATTTTACAGGCAGTCATCAAGTCCTCTATTCTGAGTACGCGAGGCTGGTATATTATCATTTCTCTTACAACATTCTAGTTTTCTAGAAAAATCTGGTAATCCACAACTGTGCGGTTTTTACAGCATATAATTAAAATATTGTAAGTTGTAAGTGTTGAACCAGCTACTATGTGAAGTATTTCCGAACCGATACAACTTAGGAGCTATCATGAAAAAAGCATATTCCCTTCTCAAGGACCAGCAACGCATCCTCGACATCTCTGGAGCTACGGAGTGACCAGCGGTGATCACTCAGGTGAGCCACCCTCTGGTTTGCCCTCCTATTCCATAAAAACCGAAATAAAAGATAGAACACGAACATATCTTAGAAAGTTCTGTCTACAATTTTATGACCGTCTTTCTGGTGCCATACTAGCGCTTTTCTTGATAGTAAACCTTCTAAATTTAGGTTATTAAGCGTTTGAAAAGGTAAGGCGCCCTGTTGTGCACCCAATGTGCAGAAACATACCTTTATATATGTTACAGCCTTATTATTGGGAATAAATTACAAAATTAACCTATAAAATGATGTTAGTGTGAGCTACGGCAATAATAATACTGTTTTTGTGTACTGTAATAGTAACAGTAGTCGAAATTTAAATGACAACTTTTAATGTCACTTCGTCAAGCTATCTCGAAAAGGGGACAGAACACAATTCGTAACACCCATTTTATATGCGAAGTTAAAAGTGCTCTACACCCTAAACATACATAACGTTGTTTTTATAGCCTCACCTTCCCCTACATCCCATTCTAAAAATACCTTTACTACGCAACAATCCACGAGAGCCCATGAACCATTCATGTGGTTGTTCCTGTAAATACAGGTTACGCTAGTGTGCGTGCCTGCCATAGCTTAGCGCACATACTAAACTCGTCTGCATATACATATATAACACGATCTTAATTTATTTTTCAATTTAAATTTTGACTCGTTTGCCTATTCTAAGTAAAGTCAAAGGTAAGTCACGGTCATTATCAAGTCACGTTATATTAAAGCGATGGATATATTTCTAAAATATCATATGGGAAATGGTCGAGGATTCAATAAGTAATATTTATTTCTATATGTAAAGTCGTATTAAAACGTAGTCTTACCGTTATTTGACAAATAGCGGAAAATAAGCAACGTCCGCCTCGGTCATGATGGATGGGATGGATGGGTGACCGCTGGTGACATTACTACTGAGCGCTTCCGTGCTTCGGAGGGCACGTTAAGCCGTCGATCCCAGTTGTTGTCTTAGGATGGCAGTCGTTATAAGCATGGTGGTAGGGCATTTTGCGAATGCCCGCCTGGCTAGCTACCACCCTCAAGTAGAAAATCTGTCGCCAAGTACCTAACGGTGTATTCATCACTTACCATGAGGTGAGATAATGGTCAAAGGCTAACCAGACATAAAAAACACCTCGTCGTCACAGAAAGTTTATTTTAGGTTGTATGGATTTCCACGAAGCTATTTCGGAAGCAGGCCGGCCATACGTTACGCTGTTGGGGGTAGCTAAATTATAAGTCGGAAAAGTAGTAAAATTATAGTTGTGTACTCTATTTTACTATCATAACTAAGCGTTCCTACAAATTGTTAATGACTTAAAGAAAACCTGGAAATTAATTATGACTCATTGACACGACTTCTACATGACCGGACTTTGATTCTGATATTGATTATATTTAAATGAATTGTATTGCTCGTATTACTACTACAACCAACAAAATTGCAAAATGTAAAAAATGTATAAGATTAACTTCAACAACTTGAAAGTAAACAAAAATATTCTCTTCTTAATGTGAGACTGAACTTTGCCGTTTTTTTTTATATAAACTCATTGCACAAGCCACTAGGTTTTTTTTAATAAAAAAAACTGCTATGGTATACGTACTCATCGAGGTAAGTGTTCTAATAAAAGAGATAAGGTGTTACGATAGTTCAGGTTACTGTCGAAATATCTGTATCGATATGCATTAAAGGCTATTAAGATTATGTGAATCATGATAAATGGTTTTTAGGGTTATCGATATTAAAACAACCTATTTTATCGATACATCAACGAATCACTATCAATTGCTTTGTTGCTAAATGTGATTACTATTATAAAATTGCTTTTTTTCGTGTGCCTGACGAATGGAATGTTTTTTAAATAAAAGGAAAATATATTCTAGAATGTGTACCGTCCTTATTTAAAATAATGAGGTTCATATAAATTTATATTTCGGCGTATCAGTCATGAATTTAGGCCAGAGCTATCAGGTATCATGTGGGCGACATCATTATAAACCTTGTTTTAATCTTAATCCACACGAAGGGGCGGGTTACCCCTCAGTTCCCTACCGCCACCCTCTATAGCCATTCCAAAAATCTATCATTCCGTAAAACCAATCTCACACGGTAGGATCACGGATGTATATCCATGTTGATTCCACAAGTCGACATGTCATGCATAACATAAGCTATGTCCTTACTCTGATAATTTGTCGGAGTTGAGCCCGGCAGTACGCGGCGCGAGGGTGACAACGTCAGCGGTGGAGGCATTAAGGTATGTCACGGGCAGGGGCGTCTTCCACGAAATAAATCTAATTTTCACATGAACAGGCGCGTTTCAATATCCTCCAACAATAAAATCAAAATATGGCTATACGATGCCAATGTAAACGGGTTAGTTTCATTCCAGTACTTGATTTCGAAGACAATCTAACACTAGACGCGGCGCGGTCCCCAAACACGACATACAAAACAGAGTCCTACTACTACTCCATAATTTAAAGTACAAACAAAAAATTTTCAGCACGCAAGCATCTAATTATAGATTTTTAAACTGATAAAATACAGCGTTACATTGTACATAGAGTACATTGACCTACAATTAAGCTTGTGATTGACTACGAAAGTAACATTGAATCGCGTTTTCCTATGGCCATGTTGTCCTGTGAGTGTTTTTGTGTTCCTGTCATTTCCCTAGAGCCATTATACGTTATGATAGATATTCCTTTCAAATAACGCGTGACGTCATAACGTGCAGTAAACCATAAACCGTTTGATAACGCGCTAAATAGAAAAGCCAGCATACAGACTCCAATCGCAAGTTTCCACGAAATAATTTGAAAACCTCTCTCTCTCTCTCTCGAAAGTCTTCATAATATAATATAGAATGTAGTATATTTTTTTATAGATTAATCTAACAACGTGAAAGTAAATACTTCAACTAACAGTAATACTTCAAAAATAGTAAATACGTAAGTACGTATAGTTGTGGCATGTATATTATATAGCATACCACGCCGATTTAACATTTACTAATATCTTAAAGTATCAAAATATAAAATAGTGTTGAAAGAAGGTGATCCTGACAATAAGTTAATATCAGTGAATCAACCAGCAAATAAGATAGGTTAATTTAGCTTCGAAAATCTTCATTAAGAATGGCGCGGCATAAGCTTCTTTTACTTTTTAGGGGTTGAACCATACAGTTAGCAGTTAAATTAGTGTTCTTACAGTTTCACATATAGGCAGAGGCAGGCTGCTTTTTACGCACTATCATAAAATAGGGAAGTATAGTGGGGCGTTGGTCTATTAAGCTTCCAGATCGCAACAGCCTGTGAAAGAAAAAAATAATGGTTTGGCCAGATTAGCACTACATTTGATTCAGCATTTTCAGTATTTGGAAGGCAAAAAGAGGAAATGATACCTAATATACCGACACTTCTGATTCCCAAATAGTTTAAGTTCATGAGATAGACACTGTCAAAACAATGTCCACTGTCAAAACAGTGGTCATTTTTGGTTATGAAACTATATAATGTTTCTAGCTATAGCCGAATGCATTTCGAGACAATTGCAGCAATCCCAAACACGGCCAGGATACGTTCTTCTGTTACGGGGTTCTGTGCCTTCAATTCGGCTCCTTCACAGAATCATCAGTCTGATAGTACCATAATATTATATACTCACCAGAATTACGCACAATTGTCACGTTTTATAACGAAATAAGTACAAAAATTAAAAATGTGTGAAAACCTATCCTAAAGATTAAATTCCATACAAACAAGTAAAACTAAAGTTAATGAAATCATACAAAATATACCTACATGAAAGACTTACAAACATATTTTAAAAAATAGTGATAGGCTAGGCTTTGACCACGATCTGACCTGATGGTGTGATGCGGTAGAAGATTTTATTTTCGGAATTACTGACTCTCAAAGAATTGAAGGAACACCACGTTAGTTGCTCGGCGATAGATTTTCTATTCGAGGGTAAGCTTGCCAAGCAGGTATCATGTCAAGGCGAGGTCATATATTTCCTGGAAACGTACATATGGATTAAGAGTATTTTCCATAATTAAAATGCACGTTACAATTCGATAATGATTAAAATAATCGATAAACATCCACCGAAATGCAAACAGCCAGTCAATTGTACGAAATCAGTACAAAAGAGTGATATAATTACAGGCGAACGAATCGCGTTCAATTCACGATTAACGCAGCGAGTTTATTCAATTAATTGTCATTCGTTAATTTAAACACGTTCGACAAGTGCCGTTTATACAGTACATTAATAACTATTAATTTGTAGCAATTTGCATAACCAAGCAATAGATCGCAACAATCGGAAAGAAGCTTTTTTTCAATGATCCGAAGTTATTCTTCTTATCTTTCTTACGACTTTACGACTCAAGTTAAATAATATGAAACATTTAACTAAAAGAAATCAATTTCTATGTTTAATAATGACAATACCAGTACCGACAATCTACGAATTATCAGCAATATGTGCATGCAAGTGACCAAACACGAAGTTACTCGAAATGAGTGAGTAAGCGGTCTCACGGAAAATACAACATAAACAGAAACATCAAAAGCGTATATACTCGTAGTCTGTTAGACGAATGATTAGTGATATAGGGTACTAGCAAGAATAAGGGCAATTTCGTGCAGGTGTTTATAATTAAAACGCTGGGTGTAAACAATCGTCTTACTTCAACAATTGAATACCAATTGAAGTAACTACTTCAACATTTGAAGCCTAGCTTTAAAATGAACAATTCGAAATTATATTTGTGTCAGTTTTGCAATTAACAACGGGACTCTCACGTTGCCAGTCAAAAAGCTGTATTTTTACTACAACATAAAAAAAATGGGAAATTCAACTCGAATTCGAGAGTCCAGGCCCAACTGGTGCTCTCAATTTTATTGTTTCATTAATTACTTCCTTACGTTTCAGTGATTTTTTTAAACGGATGTTGTTAAATGATTTTCATTTGCATTTTCAGTCATATTTTTCCCACCTGACATCAATTTCAAAACGAACGTGAAAAAACCAGTATTTGTTTTATTAGCCCAATTAAGTCTAAGTTGTCTCGACATCAGATATTTATTATACTCGTAGTAGTAGACCAACCTAGAAGATATCCCATAAGATTTAGACATAAAATCATACTTCCAAAGCTCAAAACTAGCAACGCACAGTTCTGGTCCGAATATGCAATAAAAATATTTAACACGCTACAAAATACATAAAAAAAGTGAAGAAAAGACTCGACTTTTGTCAATACCTTAAAAAAAGCTATTAATTATTAATGTTATTATACCATAAATTAATTCCTTGGTGACCAATTTAAATGACAATGAAAAAGATAATAGTAGAGTGACGGACTCTACTACTATTATATCTGTTGTTATACCCAAAATGGGTCATATGTATATGTATTACTTTATAAAAATGTATTTAAGATCAGCATGAGCACATATGATGCAATAAAGAATTGAAAATAGTTAATGCTTTGAAATGGCCTGGTACAGGCTTTAAATGCCATCTTATTCCCCAAAGAGATTTTTAAACTACAAATAATTCCGTCGCCTATATTGACGTCAGCTGTAGCCATTTCAACACAAAATTTCATTGCAAGGAATTGGCCCAAAGTCTAGCAGTGTCAAGAATTTTAAGAATCCCTGTCAATTTCGGCGCGCTCCTAGATTAGGTATCTATAGGAGCGCGTTGTGTCTGTGAGCGTTCGAACTATCGCTGACAACCGTAGTGTGCGTTGCGGTACGATGCAGCGGAACGGAATAAATAATCTTGGTCCATTACCGCTATTATCAGCACATTATAGTTTTTACTTACTAGGTTCCGTAATATTTGAGGGATTTTATTGTGATTATGAAATGCAAGCCTATCCAAGGTAATAAAATAAAAATATATTATTATAAAAACTAACGTGGTTTTCACTCATTTTAGTAAATAATACGGGATAACTCACGTGAATCCGTCAGATAGCTCCGACTATAGTTTCAACCACATTCGGTGGTCTTTTTCAAGGAGAGCTCGGGACGCCCGCGTTGATGTCTCGCTTAGCCCTAAGGGCGGCAGCTCGTACTCCGCGTGACGTCATCGGTTGGTGCGAGGGGAATGTAGTTGAAACTATAGTCGGAGCTATCTGACTGATTCACGTGAGTTATCCCGTATTATTTACTAAAAAAAATAAAAATATATTTGTATAAAAAATATATAATTAAATATCATAACGTTAGCCTCGTTTAAAAGGTCAGAACGAAGTGTTACGAATGTTCATAGAGCGTGCTTTTCTGGAGTCTACAATTTCTGGCAGTATACATGTCATATAAATTTTTTTAGCTTTTGCTCCATTTTATTTGCCCAGAAATCGTCATTTTTTATTATTTTTTCAACTTTCAGAGGCTGATCTGGTCCAGCCCACACTGCAAACAAACATAATTGTTTTTTGTAATATGCAACTGGCTTTGTATTTGAAAGTACCAGTCGTGTTTTGTATTTACAATGGTTTTATTTTTCTGGACACTCCAAAACTTAATTTTTTTAGCTCTTATCATCAGGGTTCATGCCAAACGCTGATAAAGGACATTTTATTTCTATTATACCTTCATCATATAAGGCATCTGGCGTAGCACCCAAGAAGAAATATTTCTCATCAATGTGCAGCCCACATTTTTGAAACACGATATTTTCCTGCTTCGCTAACTGTTCCAAAGCTATAACCTCATTCGTTTTGCCATGCTGGATGGCTGGAACGTGGCTTATTGAATAGCTATAAAGCATGTTCTTCACAAGAGGCGCTGAACTGATATTTTCACGTCTCTTACAAACTTTTGAGAAATTCGATGCTGTCAAAAGACACCTTCTTAATTCCAGCCATAGAGCGCTTTCAGCTTGTAATATTGTATCTCTTCCAATTTCGTGTCGATCTTGTATTTGCTCCTTCAGATTTCCCAAAAACAGTTCCTTGGCGGTTTCATATTCATCCGGTGGCATGTCAGGCTTTTGGCAGGCTTGCCCGTAGTCAGCAGTGTCAGCGTTGAATAAAAGTCGTTTTTTTGCGGTTGTTTTCTTCGTCCTAGTGTTTTGTAAATGTTTTTGCTGTTCGAATTTTTTTACAGTAGCAGATGGGCTTTTATTGAAAATGGTTTTATTTAGTGTATAAATTGGTGTTCCTGTATTATAAGCGACAACCGCTGCATAACTGCAACCCTGGTGCCTTGTTCTCCTTTTCATTCCTGTAGAATAAAAACATACTATTAGTTACACATAATATATATAGAATGTTCACACAGTAATTAATAGTTGAAAAATACCTTGTTTCCCATTTTTCATCATCTGATAATGAATCTGGTGAATCCTGTTTGTTAGTATAACTGAAAACATAACAATGATAAATTTTTCATAAAATCGACATGACGTCTACTTAAATGACTATTCCATTTTTTACAGGCAGTAATTATTGTTAATGATGATAATAACACTTTCATGATTTACCTATGTATATACTATTAGTGGTGAAACGATTACGATCAACAATTGTGATCAACGCTTATTGACATTTTACGATTAAGCCTCGTATTCATGGTAAACATTTGATTAGCAACACTTGATTAACTTTGTTGATGCACGGCGAGAATGCTGCTGAAAACTTTGTTTAAATCAATGTGGGTTGTCTACACACGCCAGTCTGCGTTAAAATGTTGCCCGAGGAAATAGTGTTGTTGTGTTCTCTGTGTTTTATGTATAAGATTTCTAATTATCGAAATTATCTTCTGCAAAGAAAAACATTGATGAGTGACCTCAGAATGACAGATGGATCATTTAGTAACTTTACGAGAATGTCGTAAAGTGATTTCGAACATTTTCTAGAAACAGTCCGTCAATAGCCAAAAGGAATACAAATATTCGTCAGCCAGTTTCACAAACGAATCTTGCAATAACATTACGGTATCTTGCAACTGGAGATTCATACAGTTCTCTTGCATACACATTTTGAGTCTCAAAACAATTGATCAGCAAAATCATACCACATATATGTGAAAAACTAACTAACTCATTATGAGGATATGTGAAGATAGGTACAAAAACAATGTTCATAATTTTATCATTGCTCCACACTACCGACATGTTTATAAGCAGTTGCAAACACGTCCACATTCGTCAAAATTTGTTTATAAACTGATGTTTTCACTCGCCGGGCGTCAACTCTACAACATGGCATTATCCACTCCGCAATACGAGTGCTGCCCGCAATATGTTGACAGAAACTCGACAACATGTTTTATCAACCATGTTGCTCAACAAATGTTTACCATGAAAGGCTTTAATCGTAATCGTCGATTATCCGCATCAGAAATATAATTAATATAACATACAATGTTAATGCACATAATGTAAATATTTTGTTCATGTATTAAGGTACATCTTTAATTAAAATCATCGTCCGTAATATCCGAGAAGTTATTTTCCGTTTATTGACGCCCAAAAAGCTAGAAATGTTACTTTTTCTAACAAAAATAGTTTTTTATTAAACATAGTTTTTTAATATACATTATAATTATATGGTAATAAATATAATGTTTTTTTTTTATTGACGATAGTATATTTTACAAAAGACAATTATTTCACAATTATAATGGTTGATTATTAAGCGTAATGATCATTAACGTAATCGTAATCGCTAAATATTAATCGTTTCATCAAAAATAAAATTATTCCTAATGTAAAAGAATTAGGTACCTTGTGTCACTACCCTTTTCGCTCATCGATGATGTTCCAGGTAATATTAGATTTTTGGTACATTTCTGCCTATTTAATTCTCTAAAAATACAATCAAAACATTTTTAGATAATGGTAAAATACACAAACAATTTAACAAAAAAATAAAGATAATAAAATAATATGATATACCTAAGAACTGCTCGCGCTTTTCGTTTTTTTTCATTTTTTCCCTTTATTTTTCCGTGATAGTAGAGTTCACTTTTTCGACCCATTATCTAAAAATTAAACACGTTTTTACTAATAATACAATACATAACATAAATACTCATATGATCACTATATGCATAAATAAATATACTTACAGTATCAAAACCGGTTAGACAAATTGACGCACAACACGCGACTCACGGCGGCGAGAGCGGAGAAAGTCACGAGCGACACGGGTCCGTCGTCGACAAGCCCTTGGGCGCGACTGACTGCAGTAAGCGAGCGCATCGGTTTATAAGGCATTATTTAGATATTTTATTACAATTAAATAAGTAGTTAAAAACCAAAAATAAAAATTGATCTTGGTAGTTAAACATCTCAAATTTACAAATATTTATTTAATATTGTTATTTTCATTATATTTTTATGCGTAGACGTCAGTTTTGCACATGGTTTTATTGGGATTTTTCTGCGCGAATAACTTTTTTTTTTAAGTACTTAATCATTAAACTTTAAAAAAATAATTTGTACACTTACTTAAATACTATATACCCAGTATTCATAATTTTTCTCAGTTTGTTATTTGGTACCTGTAAGCTAAAAGAGCAAATAAAAAATATGGTGTTTCGAGCTTATGTAAAAACGTGTGTTAGAGTATGCTTTTTTGTAAATTATATTGAGCAGCTATACAATTTTTAATTAGTCCACTTACTAGATAAATAAGTGATGTCTTACTGTGCATAAAAAACAAACCCATATATCTTAAAGTTATTTAGAAATTCGCGCTGAAAAACCTAGAATTTTCTAGTTTTACGCCGCGAAATTGATAGGGACTCTTAAAGTCAAAATGTTTTTTTTAATGACTGCCTCCTGTCACTGTAGAATTATATTGCACATTCTACAAATATAATTTGTCATTGTGAGAATTAGCCATATGTAGAATTAGTCCTTTAAGACTCCACTTTGATCAAAGAAAAGTCATTTTGGTGCAATTTAACCAGGACGGAAGTAATATAAATATATATCGGCGAAATAAATACATATGATTTTCTCTACTGGATTAAAAGTAACTCGGACAAATTATGTTTTGATTGTGAAGCTGTATCACATTATGTGATTTTTTAAAGTAAAACATACTTATTAGAGATTTTTCTTGGATAGTGTTTTCCTAACTGATTTCCTATTACTACGAATATGACAAACCACCTTCACTTGCTTTATTCTCATCACATTCTTCATACGCACCTGACAGTTCAGATCATTCTTGACCTTTCCTGTCTCTAAATTCCCCAATATAGTTAATACGCTCGCCATGATCTTACTTTTTTATTTTTAAGCAATCAAATATGGGTACTCGCACGAAAACATTACCGTTCCTATTCTAGACTAAGTGAATTCAGCATCCTCGAACACATCGTCAAAGACCAACAGGAGAGTTAACGTTCAAAGGCTAGTCAATCAGCAAACAAAAATGTTGCAGCTATTTCACCCACCAACATTTCAACCGATTGAGTTCACTGCGTGCCAATAATATGCGACAATATTTGAATGCTCCAATGAATTGTGATGCATTAAAACAATGGCTTATTAAAATAAATGAACATAAAGTTCAGCTTTTGTGTGCGGATATAAAATATTTTAATTACATACTAATGTAAATATTTATTTGACCTCGTTGAAGTGCATTATCTGTGATAATATTTTCGGAAGAATCTCGTGCTTCGAGGACTTCACACGGAACGCGAGTTTAAGATTACTAACGGTCTGTCGGTTATCCTTATCTTTACCACATTTTACTACCAGATACTCTTGAAATAGATAATACAGATAAAACAAGTAGTCATACCAGTGTTTTGAAATTCTCTTTGTACTGAAATATGTAGATTAAGGTAAATAATGATACTAACAGCCTGCAGCAAAATTAGGCGCGGCTACGACAACATCCATATGAGGGTACGGCTGCGCTAGAATGTGGGACGCGGCCGCTAATTTCTCACAGGCACTGAGCCCGCAGTAGACGGTCTGCCACGCACATTCCTTCATGCACTCCACTGTCTGAGACCACGATACCGACGGCACTCTCATATCGATATATCGATCAAACACAACACTACTTCACAACCAGGCCAAGGCACCGCGCGCCAATGTTACCCGACATTTTCACATAACTCACTGAAATAAAACAACGTGCACTGAACGAAATACGAACGCTACGATAGCATTCTTGCAGTGATAAGATAAACTTCTCGATCCAATGGAATCGATTCACCCCGCGTGATTCACGTATCGATGTTTCTTGTGTCGATAAGATAGCGTGCGAGACGGGGACGTCCAACTGTGTGGAAAACAACACTGAATGTTGGCTTTCCGTGGATGCGTTACATTGCGGAGGTGTTAGAGCTTCTGTTATCATGTGTGCTGAGATAACAAGCGCTCGAAACGATACAACGCGATAGGCATAAGTTTGCGCAATCCACTTATAAAAAGATTAGAAACAAAGCAGTAGGTGTTTCAATTTTGTCCTTTCAAGGTTGTCGATTCGAAACAATATGCAGGTAAAGACGTACGATTTTCGATTCTGCAGCCATTTGAATCGTTAAAATTCTAAACAATTATTCTAAAAGTTTCTCTTGATCTATTTTATTCCACGAGCATTGTAAAGCGAACGTTAAATTAAACGTAGCGTGGATGCGAAAGTTATTCTTGCTGTAAAATGAAAGCAAATGAGACAAAGGCGGACAAATTTGGGCATTATAATTTGCAAATTGTCTTTGTCCGTGTGTAATTAAGGTTTCAGGACATTCGTGGCGCGTTTGTTTAGGCAAGTTGTGTTGTTTAACTTGGGAGTAGCGACTGGACGAAAGATACACAGAGGTAAATCTTGGGAAGGATCCCTTCCTTTATTGGCCCCTAGGCGTTATTAAAAAGACCGTTAACGGTAAAGAACGAGCTAATATAGAGGTGATATAAGAATAGCCAACTTTTCCCTTACGGTTTCGCACAGTTTGAGAATTTAGTTAATTCGCCAATGTTTATGTTGAGGTCAATATATAAGCGTAAGTACTTCCATAAAAATTTAAAAAAACAATGATCCGACGGCGACTTCTAATGCTGATAAGTATGGGTTTACTCTAAGGTATTTAAATTTAATAAAATCTGAATCTTCGGCGATTATGAAATAATATGATATATATAACAAATAATTTGAAAAAAAAAAACACTTTTCAGTGATGTATTCTACTATACATACTGCTTACGAAATCGTTTTTCACTCTCCTACAATACATGTCACTACTGACGAGAGTTGCGATTACCATGTCTGATGTCATCCAGACATTTATTGACTTATTGGCAAACACTTCTTTCAGTTAATTGAGTGTTACTTAAAAATGATTGATGACATTGGAGACTTGGAGGTATACTCTCGCCAACTTAAAAATAATCATCAAATTGGATGACGCAGAATTGGAAGTCGGTTAAAAATGTACTCAACTTTTTATATTTTGGTACAACTACCTCGAATTTTGTATGCCTATCGAACTAAATATTCACCTAGCGCGGTGTAGAAAACTGAACAAAATCATACAACTTTGAAGGATTGAAATCTCGTGATAAAATATGTGATAAACTATCTTTTAAAAGGTGTATTATGGCACCAGTGACAACACAATAAGATGACAGCTATATTTATGAAAAAAAACTTACTGTTCCCGTATCACGTGTATCTAAACTAACAACGTTTGTTTGCTTTGAAACTAACTAAAAAAGAATATGTGATGTACTACAATTTATTGTGGATATCAATATCTACAAAAAAGTCCGGGATACTATATGTATATCTATTATATTAAATATTTTACAATAACTACTTTTTGTGAGTTTAAATTTATAATTTTTGATATTTTTCTTAAACACCCTTGCGAAGCCGGAGCGGGCCGCTAGTATCTGTATATGGATGAACAGATTATACCACAATATTCTCCTTTTGGATTATATAACTTAACTTAGGGAAAGAATGAAGATGGGGTGGACTAACTCCTCCACCACCTCTTAAAAGGATGGAGCCATGCCCTGGGCCAACGCCGCCGTCTGGGCTGAGGAAACGTTTTGCTTGATGCATTTCATCACAAGTTCTTGAGATCCAGTGAAATTAAAGACACATGAGACTTCACTACTTTGTCTCAAGGTGACGGCCGCAGTGCAATTTCGTTACTTGTGATGAAATGCATCTTATAGGCAAAAGTTATCTGCTTAACATCAGGTAGGCCTCGAGCTTGTCCCGTCACAATAACATAAAAAAAATATTTAAAAAAATGCTCTTTCACCATGCGGTGAATCTCAAGCCGGGAATCGAACCATAAACCTGCGGCAAGGCAGTCAATAGGTATTACCGATCGGCTATCAATGCTTGAATTTTTTTAAAACAATTAAAAAACAAGGAGGCCAGTTCGTAATACAAACTAAAATAACACAAGCTACACTATTTTTATTTTTCGATGTCGCTTGTGTTGTTAGAAAACTATTATACTGACCCCACATACTTGAAACAAGAGTAGGAAGATAACGTTCGTGTTTTGGAGTAATTTTTGGGTTTAAGGGTAAAGTTAATTTTACTGATTAAAAGATAACAAAATATACCTGAAACGATATGTTTAACTGATATAAGCAAATTGATAACAATTGAAATACGCGGTCAAAAGTCATTCGAGATCAAGGATGTAATGTAAGGATTCGAAAAATACCCCATAAATCCTGTTCAGACACTTAAAAACATAAGGCCCAAAATTTAAACTATGTCCACACTGTGCAATGCTCCGTTCATCAAGGGTATGCGTGGCATGCACAGCGGAATACGTAAGGCATTCCCTAAAATTAGTTGTCAGCATATACCACTTTAAAAACAATGTCTTATGACGATTATGCATCCAAGAACTGAATGCTTAAAACGAAAATTTAATACATGGTTGATGTATTTTGAAGACTAATGAGGTTTTATTACCCACGACTTGCAAATTGATAATATCCACGAATTACCTATTGTCTAGCATAGTATTTGTGTGTTTAAGTATTTGTAACATCTTAAGTAAAGGCTTCAGCCTGAACGAGTTTTGATGAAAGTAACAGTGTGGTCATAGCTTTACTCTACTCTTGAACAGACATGTAAAAATATATGATAAATTATAAAAAAGTTTGTCACAACTTTTGTATGAGTACAATCTATATTAAGTTGCAATTTAAATATCTGTATTTTTCTTTCAAACTTTTAATCAATGTTTAGGTACAAATGTTTATACATTCCTGCCATTTCCTGAAATGAATAAGTACTTACCATCATCGTCCCTCTCAAGATCTAAAGGAGACAACAAATCTGCTGGCATTGACAGGAACGGGTGTGATGCCGCAGCATTTAGAAATTCGCTCCAAAAAGTACTCATCCTTTGTTTTAGTGAGTTTCCAAATCTTAATTTAAAAGAAATCTATCACCGCTATTATCACATACACCATAATTTTTATTGGATACAAGTACGAGTTGAGTCACAATTACTGTCAATTATCACTACTGCAGTTTATAGTTTTTATCGATATCGATAAAATATGTAAGTCACTACACTGGCATGTTTAAAAATAACACTGATAAATATCTTCACTGTTTAAAGATATAAAACTAGGTATAATAATTGTCACTAGTTCGAAAATGCATATTCGTGGCTTTTCATTTGGAGTGTCGCACTAACAAGATTGAAGGCCGCGTGCTGCCAAAACAAGTAACTCAAAATGGCGCTTAAACTATCGATAGTGAATGTTTCGCTTCACTTATAATAAAATAAATAACCGGCACGCGTATGTTTGCCATGCAAATAAGAGCAGGTTAGGAGTTGTTTAGCGAGTAAATAGTTGGCGGCTTGGGCCACGACTGGGGCGTTATCACTGCGCTTCTGCTATCGGCTTGATAAGCCTCGCCCTCAACAATTAGGTGAAAACACCTGATAATGCAATCGAGTGACTATTTTGTACGGAAAACCATTGTTTTTCAGCCAAATTTGATCACCAAGTTAATTTATGAATGACGTCAATTTAATGAAAAAAAATTCTTCAAGGAAATATGACGACGATTGATATAATAAACTGCAAAAATTTCTGCAATAAATTCCGCGGTCTCACGCGCGTAAATAATAATGAAAAGTGTTTGGTGGTACGATGAAAAGAATGCTATTTATAACCAGGATCTCCTATATTCTAAGTATGTATATACTAAGTTTTATCCAAATCGGTTCAGCCGTTTCGGCATGAAGGAGTGACAAACATAAACACTGTCGGTTTCTATTTTTTTTTCTCCTTTCCTTAGATAATGCTTTTTGCGAACTAACAAATAGTTAGAATCTTGACAAGACTGTACCTACTTTGAGATACTTAATAGTTAGGGCCTCATAGGATTACTACTTGAGCTTTCAGTTTTTTTTAAGGAAGCGTACGGGTTTGCTATCATTATTACAGTTTCTACGATAGGGAAAAACAGAAATAGTTGAAAAATACGCGTCTCTTGGAAATTAAGGTGTAATTTTTTAAGATGTATCAATATTTATTCACTATTCCGCAAAATATTTTATAATTTATTATGTGAAAGTTCCAACAAGTTGCTAATACGGGTTCAAAAAATAAAGCTCTTATTAAGTTATGACGGACGATTTTTTCCTTATGTTATTGCGACTGATCAAGCTCGAAGCCAACCTGATGTTAAGCAGACTAACCTCTGCCTATAACCGATGCATTTCGTCACAAGTTACGAATTGCACTGCGTCATCTTGAGATATAGTTGTTAAGTCTCATGTGGCTGTAATTTCACTGGCTTTCAAAGACTGCTGCCGGAACACACCGTTAGGTGCTTGGCGACAGATTTTCTCCTTGAGGGTGGTCGCTAGCCAGGCGGGCATTCGCAAAATTCCCTTCCACCATGCGGTGAAGCTCAATCCCGCGGATTCGAACAATGGCCCTGCTGCGCAGCAGTCCATAGCCAATGCCATTGAGCTACCACTGCTGAATAAATCATCATCAAGAGTAGCCGTCTTGTACGGGACCCTAACTTATCTCTGAAGCATAAGGCACTCTATAACAAACCAAGGTAATTCATATAAACTCCAGCGATAACCACTAAGCTCACACTATTCCATGTACCTGCACTGTACGAGAGATTAGTTTAGACTGCTATGTTCCCAAATAGAATCTAACATAACAACTACTACCGAAAAGTGGAAGTCAGTTTACCTACTAGAATAAATCGGAAATGGAAGTGTACACGAGTTAATTCCAATTTTAATATCAGAATAGTACCCGTCCTTGGTTTTAACGACCTAGCAGTTTTTGATCGTATCGTTGCCGTTGTTTATATGCTCACATGATTTCTTATCTTCATTATCTTTTACGCAATTTTCGTTGGTTCTAAAGAGAATCTGAGCAAATAGGTGCTAGTATGTAAGTAGGTTAGAAATTATAGGTACATAGAATGGGGTGAAAAAAAACAGGTTTTGCACACATATCATAACTGACTAGCTACCATATTCAAGCAGAAAATCTATCACCTACGACTGGACCGGTAGATAAACAACAACAACCAGGTGGTAGGTCTCTTTAGTAAGGGTCCGTCTTGGTGAATACAACCCCATTTGCAGATATTCCATCTCAAAATAGTGGTTTGCAGACACTACTGTGTTAAGGTATGGAAGACGTGTATAT
The DNA here is from genome assembly GCA_963854805.1 of Plagodis dolabraria. NCBI lineage: Eukaryota > Metazoa > Arthropoda > Insecta > Lepidoptera > Geometridae > Plagodis > Plagodis dolabraria. The sequence goes on along the minus strand of OY978457.1, from coordinate 24,558,854 downwards.
AGCATATGATTACTGGTCCAATGAGATAAAAAAAATAATTTCATGGAGTGACGAAGACTCTGAGACGTTAGTTCTAATATCTCGTTTGTTATATAGTAATTTAAATTGCTATAAAACCCGTCACACCTAAACAGTACCCAATTGTTTGCACACTTCTGAGGCAAATTATCTGACACCGCGGTGGTACATACCAAGACGGATTCTTGATCAAGAGACCTACCGATTGGTAAAAAATGTGTATTAATTGAATTAAGTTTATTATAGAGGTATTATTTGTAATAAAGGAAGGGTATCGCATCGACAGTAATCTCACAAAAATCTGCATACAAGTTGATACAAACATCTGAGACCTGTGAAGAATTTAGACATATTTTAATGCTTGTGGCCAGTTTACTTTCAATGTACGGAATATTCAAAGTGTGACAAATTAAATAGTAAAGAGTAAATAACCAGTAAAATTTTATCAAAAGAAAACCGACTTCATACATAAAACACGCACAATTATTGGGGACTAGCGGCCGGCCCCGGCTTCGCACGGGTATTTAACAAAAATTTCAACTTTTTTGAATATATTTTATCGCCTATGTTCATCAGGGATAATATAGGATTCTAATGGTAAAAGAATTTTTCAAATCGGTCCAGTAGTTTCGGAGGTTATTCAATGCAAACAAACAATAAAATCTTTCCTCTTTATAATAATAAAATAGACAACTCAAATACTACTCGTCGGTTCACAAAATTAAATGAGTCCACACATGACAAGCACCAGCTCTCAAATATATAAAAAATCTTATTAATTGGATGATCGAATCGAGTTATGACGAAAGACAAATAAATATAAAATACAGTCAAATTGAGAACTTCCTTCTTTTTTTGTAGTCATTTAAAAACCTTTATACCCCATCCAACTACGCTGAACCTTATACTACGAGAATAAGCGAAAGTTTAGTTAAGAACTTTGTCAAATAGCTGTAAGAAGCCATGACCGTAAGTAAACCTTAATAAAAAAAAGAGGAAACACCCAATAACATGTTCCCGAACGGGGAACAACAAAGGCAAAGTAACCTTTAATATTAACACAAGGTAATAAGATCACTTCACTGACCTTTTTTAATCTTCCTCCTTTGCACGGTTTTCCTTTGATCGCACAACAGGGCGAAAAGTTCCAGGAAACAGTCTTGATCGTTTTTGTGCACCATTGTAGTAAGTTTCACTCGCTCACTTAGAGAATAGCTTTTGTAATTGCATTGTGTCAGATTGACAAAATTTCGTTTAAGTTTATCTCACTTTACACACTATTATACTATTTATAGACAATTAGCTTTCTGGGCGCGGCTCCGCCCGCGTGTATATCGGTTATCGCTCAAAAATATTAATCTATTTTTGCGCAGTTGGATAAATACTATCCTATGTTTTTTCCCGGGTCTCAAACTATTTCCATACCAAATTTCATTCAAATAGGTCCAGTAGTTTTGGCGTGAAAGCGTAACATACAGACAGACAGAGTTACTTTCGCATTTATAATATTAGTACTGATACACAAGGCTTACACTCAACTCAATTTACAATAAAATTCCTAATCACATCAAAGACATGTTTTTTTTTCGATTCAGAGCACACTTGACGCGGTAGCTTACTGAGAAATGTTTCTTTAGTTTAAACGAATTTTTGGATCATATACTCTCTTCATAAAAATAAGTAGCTTTGAAACGACATAATATATAACTTTTAACTCCTACTTTTATTTCACATTTAAGGAAAGTGTATAAATTGAAATCAATGATAAATTAAATAAATAACAGCAAATTCAGCAGGTTTTACCGAAACTACATTTTTCAATCTCCAAAGGAACAAGATTCATACTATAAAGGCTGTGCCGTTGTCTCGCGTCATTAATACGATTGATAAATCAATTATATCTATCAAAAAACTGATTATTATTTACAGAAATACGTTATAGGCAAGTGTTACCATAATTGGTTTATTTATAGTATGTATGTATACAAATGCTCTACATAGGTTCCGTGTGCGATCGTGCGTGTGAACTGCCCCGATACCTGCATTGCCGGCTATCTGATTTGCAGCTTTGCCAAACACACAACAGCGTACATCTACTTTTACGAGTACATGTATATAAGGACTTATAACACGCGTTATATGTACTTTTATAATATTATATTATATGCCCTTGCTCGGGCAAGTTATTACGATTTTTCAAAAAGAAATTTTCTGTAACAGCCGGTTTTCTATCCAACAGAGGGTAATGGGTTCGCCCCATATTACACGGAATTTTAAGATGGCTTGCGAAATATTGGTTTTCAGACACTAACTGGCTTACTCATGTGCAGAATACATACATAGGTACAATATCTACTTTTGACACGACAATATAAGACGCGGTACGAACATTATCGCATGTAGGTATGTATATAATATGATATTCTGTACTAGTACTACTTTTTTGCTACTTATTTTTTGTTTTTCTCTATTTATATAAAAATATGAATAGACAAGGAAAAGAATAGACAAAGAAGTACATAAAATATTAAAATAACACCGGCCAAGTGTACGTGCGGCACTGCAGTCGAGCGTATACATTGTGCTCCGGACGGGTACGTACTTAGAGGTGCGACGATGCGTATATGGAAACCCTTCCAGTATTCAGACCCCGGTACTTCTGAGCTGCGAGAGCCTTTAAGCGATTGAACGCGCAGTTTGATGGATTAAATGCTACCCTACTTTTAGTTCTGTAATGCTGGAGGCTTTACAAACGCAATAGTTGCGTTATGGATATGAATATATAATTTCTAGCGCTACTCAGGTCACCCTACCCAGCTTTTAGTTCTATAGCCCGGGAACCATACTAAGGATTTACATTCATTGAATTTAAACTTTACATAAGTTTACATATTTCAATTCAATAAGTGTTACACATTTTTATTGAATTGATATACCTGGCACTTCGCTCGCTCGGCTCAAGCGTATTGCTCGCTTCGCTCGTTGTCGCACACATATATTAACTTTGCCCTAGAAGCGTTATTAATACATACAAAGTTTTTTGGACTTGAACTAAAATTTGTTTAATGCGACCCAAACTTTTTAATTATACAGTCTTGAATACTAAACCGGTAACAATACTCAAATCCAGATCGTTGGCAACTCTGAATTGCGGAATGATTTGAGATGACTTTCTGTGTTTAATGCTAGAAGTACTGGGGTCCTAAATACTGGAAGGATTTTCATAAACAGCGCGAAGATACTTCGCGGTCTATATAATACAATTATTTACTCCTTTGTCGAAAGCAATAAATCTGTTATATGAGATATAAATAAACATTTATAATATTGAGTAGTAACCATAGGATATTTGCGGAAGTAATGTGCTAGCTAATAAGAGAACAATAAATCAATATAAAATTCTTAAGAAAATATATTCTAATTGTTCATTCCAATGCTGTAAATTAATCGTAAACGATATATTTAATAGCTTTTGTATCTCATTGTTTCTTACAGTATCGTATTAGTATAATATATGTATATTTTTTTTTGTAGCGCTCGTAGCCAAGTTTGCTTAGCCATTCTGATTCGATCAGCAAAGTTAAGCAACGTCCGCCGCGGTCATGACTTGGATGGGTGACCGCTAGTGACATTACTACTGAGCGCTTCCGTGCTTCGGAGGCCACGTTAAGCCGTTGATCCCGGTTGTTGTATTAGGATGGCAGTCCTTATAGCACGGTGGTAGGTCATTATGCGAATCCCCGCCTGGCTAGCTAGCTTAAGTAGAAAATCTGTCGCCAAGCACCTAACGGTGTGTTCCGGCAGCTGTCCTTGAGAGCCAGTAACTCTAGGTTAGTCTGAACAACATCCTCGACCACATCATCACTTACCATCAGGTGAGATAGTGCTCAAAGGCTTACCTATCAAGCATAAAAAAAAATATATTAAACTATTCAATACAAACTCAAGATACTTTTGCCACCTTCTCAAATCATAATATAAATAGTTTCAGATTGAGGACGGCCCACGATACAAATACAACAAAATAAACCATACGGTTATTATACTATCCCCTTCACGCTTCACGGGGTTGTTGTACAGTTGAAAGAGACAGATTGATAGAAGCATGTTTTGTTTGGCTTCACTTATATCGTGTGTCGTACTCCATAAGAACTTCATTATATATATCTGAGTTCATCAATGGGTGCGGCATGAAGTGACTTTTACTTTAAAAAACTTTTCTTAAACCGTTCTCTCTTAATTACACCACAGCGTTCACCTACATAGGTACACAAGCACTTCTATAAACTTGCTAATAACCTTATGAGATTTGTTCACCTACATTATTTTTCTATCACAAAATTTTTCCACTAAGAGAACACTACAAAAAAGTTTACATAACACCCCCAACAAATTCAATTTCACTCCACAAACACTCGCGGCCACCGAACAAACTAGGGAAAACAGAATATGCGAAAGTTGGTCGTATCACACGAGAACATAGTGTCGAGTGTTCGCAAAATATTAGTTCTGTGTACACCTATCTCTACAGATATGTGAATGTATATCAATGGCCTACTTTCTTTGTTGATATCTAGGGCTAGCGGGGCGCGGGGAGTCCTTGTTCTACTGTTTTTATCAGTGATTATATATTACTAAATTTTGATTCTACGCGTTTGTTACGCTCGGCCTTGGAAGTGCCTTTGGTGGTTATCTATAACCTATAGATCATTGAAAGAAAAATATAATGGAAAATGGTTTTCGGTTGCATTTCTTTTAAAATGCTTTCCCACTGTTGACCCTCAATATACACGTCTAGGAGCAAAGTTGTGGGATGGATGGATATATATCTGATAGACAAAATCTTTTTCATCATAATGTGATGGTAATGATGATGCGGTTGAAGATTTTGTTCACACTAATCCAGCAACAGAGGGCAATGGGTTCGCCCCATATTACACGGAATTTTAAGATGGCTTGCGAAATATTGGTTTTCAGACACTAACTGGCTTACCCATTTGCAAAATACATACATAGGTACAATATCTACTTTTGACGCGACTATATATGACGCGGTACGTACATTATCGCATATTTCTTTAAAAATGCTTTCTCACTGTTGACCCTCAATATACATGTCTAGGAGCAAAGTTGTGGGATGGATGGATATATATCTGATAGACAAAATATTTTTCATCATAATGTGATGGTAATGATGATGCGGTTGAAGATGTTGTTCACACTAATCCAGAATTTAATGACTTTCAAGGACAGCGGTAACACACCGTTACATGCTTGGTGACAGATGTTCTACTCGAGGGTGGTTGTTAACCAGGCGGGCTACTAACTACTGGCACCGACGGCTTACTTGTTCCACTTAGATAATAAACATTTTTATTACTATTTGTATTAGACACTGATGTTCAAATGAAAATAAAATTGAAATTATTTAAAATTTAACAAAATGTAATATTAGGTGCGTAGAAGTTGTTAAATAAGTGGTAACAGTAGCTAACATCGGATTCTTTGTAAAACCTTCCTTAGATTGTTTTTATTTATTTATATTTCATATTTACAGACCTATTCAATAACGAAGGCACGCCACTAGGCAACAGTTTACTTAACACCAAGGCATAATAAAAATGTGTAACTATTTGGATGTGGCGTTATTTTTTTTATTTTACTGAAATCAACCGTCATTAATTATATATGTCGATATTTTTCGACCTAGGTTTCGAGCATGTCCAATGATCTTCATCAATTTAGTTCATAGTAATATCGCGGAGTCTTTGACTCGTCAAAAATATCGACCAGTAAGTCGGTTGTAGTGACATTAAAATGTGTCAAGCACATGATACAAACAAACCATAAGTATAAATTAATTTAAAAAGTAAAATAGCCGACTGTAAATTATTTATTTATTTTTATAGTTCTATTGAAATTAAAACAGCAAGTTATATATATTTATGGAATCTTTTCTTAGAGCTCTTCATTTTGATACCCCTAAAGGGTTTGGGAGAAAAAAAAACTTATTTCTCACAATATGGTGTCTAAAATCCGTCAATTTTTTTAAAACTTTTTTATGTAACTAGTGTCACCTGGACTATTAAGACGAATCTATCGATACATTATACATTAAAATCGGTTGAGTCGTTTAGAAGTTATGGTGCTATAAAGAAACTCACAAACATACATACATGAACCCTGAAAACATAACATTAGTTTTTTGGGCAGTCGTGCAAAAATATGTGTCAATATTGTTATTATTTTGTGAAAAAGATTATCAGCCAGTGCTACGAGATTTTCACCCCGCACGCCTACGAAGACAAAAACATTACAAAAAGCTATATTATCGGGATAACCGTTTAGCCGATCGCATTATTATATCGGTAATCCACGCTAAGTTTAACTAAGGCGAACGGTTAACCGTCCATGTAATCTCATCATTGGATCGCGAATACGGCAATACGGTGCGGCAATACCGCCATAATCAAATCGTTCTCGGTTCCACACTGTTTGCAGAACCGGTTACCGGTTATATTGTGATACAAGTTAATCGGTTACCGGGCTAGATTGGACGGTTGTCAGCGTATGTAAATTTTGTGGGAGGTAACACTGATGTATGCAAATTTGAGGTTTCGGACCGAATAAATAACGGGAAACGGATAATAACAGTCTTACAACTCCGAATAGCTATTGTGTCTAAGTCGAAAACGAATAAACAGTGAAAACTTTTTATTCGTCGGTTGTAGATATAATTCTTCATATGTCGCGATAGCAGAAGCGAATAATAAGTTTTGAACGTAAGGTGAAAGAATTTTTTTAATCAAAAAAAAACAAAATTATCATTATATACTTTTTTAATTATTGTCTATGAAATTTTAACAATTGGGGCATTACCACGTGCGGTTCGGAACACGATGTGAATCACCCAGCGGCTCTTTTGAACCGACTTAAAAAAAGTAGGCGCTTCCCAATTCGTCTGTTTTTTTTATTTGTTACCTCAGAAGTCAGAACTTTTGACTGGGTGAACAGATTTAGATAATTATTTTTTTATTTGAAAGCTGATGCTTGTCATGTGATTCTATTTAAATTTCATCAAAATCGGTCAAGTCGTTTTTGAGTTACACTCCAATAACCGAAAAATATTTTCCTATGTTGATGATATAGTCGTTAACAGTGAATGCGCACAATATTGTGATAACAGGTACTTTATCATGGTACCGACTTCAACAAGTTATTTCACACTTTTGAGTGTTGAAGTCGGTTCCATTTTTGTCTATTTATTTATGAAAGTCTGTTATAAAATATCGACCATTTGATAAAATCTTACGGGATTTTCACAGCTGAAAGTGCACATCTCACAGTTATAGAGCACTGCCAAAAAAAATTGTGTGTGAGAGGGACTAGCCGGCTTATGCTCTGACTGCTAAGCCAACATAACATATGACTCATAACTCTAATTTGTCCTCTCGTTCATAACCATCGTATGGAGATGGAGCGCCATGACTCTACTACCATGTAGGGTACATGGTAGTAGAGTCACGGCGCTCCTGCTCCATACGTATCATCTAATAATAATTTTTAATCGCCCTTAAATAGCATTAACGTTTAGAACACAAACAAAACATACCCCAATATCTCCAAATAGCAAACGTGGTCATCAAAATAAAAGATTTAATATTTAACAATAAACAAAACGGCGCAACGCCAATAAACAAAACGGCGCGGCGTCAATAAAACGTCAGTATTCCACGGCTTGATGGGTTTAATTTACGCCACCCCATGGTATTATGTAAATGCAGACATGGCGCTTTTATTAGCCGATATTACTCGGGAGAATCTTGCTTGTGATATTCGACTTATGTTTGAAACACGAGTGATAATAATGAATATATATTATACATGTAATATATTCTATAGTCCGTGATAATGTGGTCGTAGATGTTGTACATGTTTTGGCTATAAACCTAGAACGGAAACTAGCTCACAATTGCAGCTACATGAACACACCGTTAGGCTAGCAAGCTGTAGATTATGAACCAAAAGGTGATGGCTGTACAGAGGAGCAATTGTCCTTTTTATAGTTTTCTCCCCCTTTAGCGAGCGGATTCGTGCGAAACAGTCATTCTCACGAGATGTGTTGGCAAGCGTTGGCATCGTGTGTCGGGTCGCCCTCTTCCCTCAAAAATGGTTGAGGAGGACGATGGCTGGCACGCGAGTCAACTCGTGAACGAGTGCTGCTTGAGGACACTGGTCCGTTCGGAATGCCAGTGCAAATCTGTTTGCTAATATTTAGTAGAAGTATATTTCTTTAAACTGTGTTCCCCCATTTAGTATGTAAGAATGTTCCCCATAGTAATGTAATTACTAAACAAATTTCTCGGTTAACTTCAAAAATGGCACGGACCCCGGAGTCTGTGGAAAACGAACTAAACCAAATAAAATGAAAAAATACCTTTTTATAAACTGCTCAACCATGGACCACTACTCAAAATTTCAAATTTATTTATTTCTTTGTTACAAAAAGTGTCGGCCTTAATTGTCTTAAAAACTATTCTAAAACTAAACAATGTTTGCAATTTAAAACTTTCAGCAAGATAACAATTTATAACTCTAGCTCTCACGGTAGGATTCCCTGTGTTTGTAAAATCCTGTCAAATTCAAATTCAAATTCAAATTCAAAATCATTTATTCAATTTAGGCGTCTACGACGCTCTTATGAAGGTCAATTACAAATTTTAATATTGAAATATTCTACATTGTACTGCCACGTTCAGCAAAAAAAGTTTATAGAGCCACTGCGAGAAGAACGGGCAAGAAACTCGGGGCCATTCTTTTAAACGTCTTTTTACAATGTGTTATAAACAATATTATACAATTATTACAATATTTGTTTAAATTACGTAGGAGACATGTGATGGCTTGGCAGAGGTGGAATTTTCCAAGCATTTTTGTCGTTTAAGTAATCACAAACTGTGTAGTAGGATTTCTTCATCAAAATATTTTTCACGTGCAATTTGAATTTTCCTTCTGTGAGCATTGTAATATGTTCGGGAATTTTATTATCTAACCGCACACAATTACCTAAAAAGGACCTTTTATTTGTCTTTGCTAATCTAAAACATGGTACCGTTAATTTATATTTGTTCCTAGTGTTGTAATGATGGTTGTCACTGTTTAATTTAAATTTACTCAATTTTTTCCGAACATACATAATATTTTCAAATATATACAGACTCGGTAAAGTTAATATATCAATTTCTTTAAAAAGATCCCTTAGAGATTCCCTAGGATCCATTTCATATATGGCTCGAATTGCACGCTTTTGTAAGATAAAGATTGTCTCTATCTCAGCAGCAGCTCCCCACAGCAATACACCATACGACATAATACTGTGGAAGTATGCGAAATAAACTAGCCGTGCAGTAGCTACATCTGTTAACTGTCTTATCTTACAAACTGCATATGCAGCAGAACTAAGTCTTCCGGCTAGATCATGTATATGTGGATCCCACTGTAAAGTTGAATCCATTTTGATTCCCAGAAAGACTGTCGCTTTGTCAATAGAGAGTTTATCTAGGCCAAGCTTAATGTTTGGTTCAACATAAGGAACATTTGGTAATGAAAACTTTAAACATTTGGTCTTTTTTGAATTTAACAGAAGATTATTGGCGGCGAACCATCCAGAGATCATAGATAACACATTATTTACATGAATGAGTTCACTATCTTTCCTATCTACTTTAAAAATCAGAGAGGTATCATCCGCGAATAAAACAATATCACAGAAATCTTTGACCATGCAAGGCAGATCATTAATATACGCTAGGAACAGAAAAGGTCCCAAAATTGATCCCTGCGGTACACCTATTTTTACGAAAGACCCGGAAGAAGTATTGCCATTTATTCCAACCATCTGTAGCCTGTCAGACAGATATGACTCTATTAGATTCAAAGCTTTTCCACGAACACCATAGTGTGAAAGCTTACGAATCAGAGTGCAGTGTTCTACACAGTCGAATGCCTTGGAAAGATCACAAAATACGCCAATAGCATCATGTGAACTCTCCCAGGCTTCAAGTATATGTGACATCAATTGAACACCTGCATCTGTTGTCGATCTGCTCTTAGTGAAACCAAACTGATTCTCATTCAATATATTATGCTCATTAAAATGAGATAAAAGTTGTTTGAGCATAATTTTTTCGAATACTTTACTCAGAACGGGTAAGATGGAAATAGGTCTATAATTGCAAGGGTCAGATGCAGCCCCCGACTTCAAAATTGGAGTGATTTTACTTAGTTTCATTAAGTCGGGGAAACTTCCTCTATCAACACAAAGATTGAATATTGTTACTAAGTATGGTGCAATAATGCAAATAATAGACTCTGCCACTTTAACTGACATACCCCACAAGTCTTCAGTACTCTATATGTTTAAACTTTTGAATGTCTTTATAATTTCAAAGTTTGACGTATATCTGAAAGAGAAGTCCGGTGTTTTGCAGGGAAAATTATGTTTTAATAGGGCTTCTGCTACATTGGGACAAGAATCCAATGATTTAGTGGCTTCTAGGGGTAAGTTAGAAAAAAAATTTTCAAATATATTCGCCACTTGTATTGGATCAGAGATTTGATGTTTATTAATAGTTAAGACATATGTTGAATCTCTAGGTTTATTCTTACCAGTCTCAGTATTTATAGTCTTCCAAATGGTTTTTATTTTATTTTTAGACTTGCTAATTTTGTCTCTAATAAAAAGAGATTTAGCACACAAGCAAACAGACTTAAAAATTTTTGAATAGTTCCTAACATAATCATGAAACTGCTTGCAAGATGTTAAATTTTTCCTGCGATACAGATCAAACAAATAATCTCTACTTTTTCGGATACCTCTAGTTGGCCAATCACCAAACTTCAATTTTCCATTTATTTGTTTCTTTATTTTTGGACAAACTTTTTGAAAGTTCTGTGTCCATTAGGGTACAACTTAACATAACTATTATGGCAAGAGCTTTTTTTTATTTGTATGTATGTTAGTGAGTGAGTGCGCGCGCGCGCGTGTGTGTGAGTGTGTGTGTGAATGTTTATATGTAGCAAATTTTCGGTACCTTTAAGTCCTAATATAAGTAGGTAATCTGTGATTTTCCGTTTACATAATTTCCTAGTATCGTGTATTAAATTAAGTGTTTTGTTCAATTGTTTATAAATATCCTAGATAGTTATAGCATCGTTTTCCTATTGTTTTCTTTGTTAATGTTGTTTGCCACGAGCATTTACGCCTGGAATAAATTTTGTTTTGATCTCTACTGATGAGGGCTGTTTTGTGGAATCTTAATGCACTTGCCAATACAAAGAGTTGTCTTACTCTAAGTTCCTTTGTGTCAGCGTATAGTCCATCGGTGGAGTATCTGTATGGCTTCTTATATGCAACTTTGAGTATGGTACGTTGCACCCGCTCTACTTTCATCAAGTGAGTAATACAGGCTGCTCCCCAAGATGTAATGCAATATGTAAGGACAGATCGGCAGAGTGCCGTGGAAAAAACTCTGATAGTATCAGCATCAGCCATCTTAATGTTTTAAATACTACTCAACATACGTAAAGCCACTGGGCGTATAGGTTTTTATAAAATTACTTTTAACATATTATGACAATTACTACTGCCTAACCAAGCGATCATATTTAAAATTTTATTGTTTTCCTGTTTGTATCATTAGCATTTTTTTTAAATGTGATTGAGACGGAACCTGCCCGAGGCCCACTTGATGTTAAGTGGACTAACATCTACCTATAACTGATGAAATTTCGACACAAGTAATGTATTGCACTGCGCCCGTCACATTCAGACACACAGTTCTTAAGTCTCATATGCCTGTAATTTTACTGGCTCTCAAAGACTGCTGTCGGAACACACTGATAAGTGCTTGGCAACAGATTTTCTACTTGAGGGTGGTAGCTAGCCAGGCAAGCATTCGCAAAATGCCTTACCACCATGCGGTTCCACACCCACACTTAGATATAGTATACAAACGATCCTACCTTTATAAACGCGCATCAATACTGTGTGTTTACTGTGGAGGTCTTCGTGAGATCTGTCATAGGTTCGAATTTCACATCTGGCCTCACTTCACAGCAGGGTGCCTACTGGCTCGCATATCTGGATTCCTAATTCCCAATTGCATACATGATACAATATTCACTTGCTAATACCGCGCAGCGCCCAGCGAAGCGCCAGAACCAATAAGCTTCATAAATCACCGATTGGTACGTAGAAATTGTTTACAATTCCAAGGATATTTGTGTAATGTTATTTCATAAATTTCCGCAAGTTTTACAAATTACATAATATATTCATTGAAGTTTGCAACTGTGTACTTCACATATGACAGGTAAAGTACATTTTGCATGGTGGTAGGGCACTTTGCGAATGCCCGCCTGGCTAGCTACCACCCACCCTCAAGTAAAAAATGTGTCGCCAAGCACCTAACCGTGTGTTACGGCAGCTGTTCTTGAGAGCCAGTAATTCTAGGTTAGCCTGAACAACACTTGCCATCATCAATAACAAGCATTGAAACAAAAAAAACATATGCATATCATCCGAGCCGTAATACCTATGGACTGCCGCGCCGCAGGTCCATGTTGTGATCCCTACCGTTCGCCTGGCTAGCTACCACCCTCAAGTAGAAAATCTATCGCCAGGCGCCTAACAGTGTGTCCCGGCAGCAGACCTCGAGAGCCAGTAAAATTACAGGCTTTTAACTTATTTTGAGACTCAATAACTTTATTTCCCAGGGTGACGGTGACGTGATTCTTCCATCATAATCCATTAAAAAAAAAGCATTTGATAAATTACCCAAGTTCCTCCTAAAGTAGAAACTAGATCCGTTTCGTGGACTATATTTTTATTCTAGTTTTCTTAATTTGTTCGTTCTTATGTCTCAAAAATACTATGTGTAGTTCAGTTTAATTTTGGATATTATGACTAGTTTAGGATTCTGGTTTGTCTATTTATACTGTAGGCGCTATCCTAAGGAGGCAACGTTACTTACCTACAAAAGCACTTTACTCCCAACCCAATATTTTCCCTCGTACTGGTATCGATTCCCACTAAAAGTCGCGGCCAGATTCGCTCGTCTCGTAACAAATCGCCAAATAAAGTATTTGGGATACCATTCACCGACGAATCTCGTTCTCCTAGTTGCCCGCCGAATAGAACAACATTATTCCCAAGGAATGTAAGTACTCTCGTATCAATGGTGTTTACGTATTCAACGAAGTATGATTGGAATAGATGAGATCAGTCAGATGTCTTCAAAAGCCAATACAGAAACATTATTTTTATTTTACAATAGTATCACAATCTTTTTTTGATGGAGGTACGATTGTAACTGGTGTGGCAGAGGAGTCAATAATTTGCACGGCGTTAACGAAAATATCCATATGTATGCAACATAAAATCGTTATTTTTAAACATAGTTCTAGACCCTTGTATCAGTCAAGTACAGTGCGGCTTGCACTTGGCCGTTTTTTAGTATTTGTATTTACTGAGTAGTAGTAGAAATAGTTGAAGAGACAAGCGTGGTATGGGCACACAATTAAGAGGGGTACTAAAATGTTAGCTCAAAGCGTTTGACTCGGCGACTTTAACAAGTTATTGAATACGTATTGAGGCGCCATACACAACTTCGATCCCCACGACAAAACCCCGTATTATAGCAAAACCCCGAATGAAGCATTTGTTCAACTCAATCGTCAGCGATGCCCGTAAGGACATATCTCCACGGTGCGGTGCCGCATCCGAAGATTTCCACTATATCTACGGTGTGCCACAGCACCGTTAAGATGTGCCCGGGCCTTAATAGGTATATAAAAAACAAGACGCTATAACATACTCGGATAAAGATTGTGCTTCACGTATAAAGCAATAAGGATAAAGGAGAGAAAAATATGGTTAGTTGCGTATAAGCATATAAATGATCGTATCTATTAATCTGCAGCTTGTAATCCAAATAGATGGAGCCATCAATAAAGAACCTCTTTATCCGATGGTTTGCCTTCATAGAAAATGTATGTGGTAATATCATTACATGGTGTATGCATTATTACTTATTAAGCGCTCAAGGAATGGACTTTACACTGTAACCAGCATTCTGGACAGCTGATAGTGAGCTGGAGCATTTGAGTTGGAATCCCTGCAACGGCCGAGATGGTAAGCCATGAAAGTGCCTTTGTTCTGAATTTATTTTAATTTTTATACCACAAGTTCTTCTGGCTCAAGGACAGCTGCCGGAACTGTCTTGTGCTTGGTGATATAGTTTAGACTTAAAGGTTGTAGCTAGTCAGGTGAGTACTTGCAAAATACCCTAACACCATGTGATGAAGATCAAGCCCGTGTTGGGATTCAAGGCATGGACTTTCTCCAACCCTTGCTACAGGGCCATCACTTTAAAATAAACTCACCATAAACACACTTAATCGTGATTAAGTAAGTTTAAATCTCAGGAGACACGCGTCATCGGGTACGTTTTTAGTCCCATGTACTAGGAGGCGAGCAGACGGAGATTTTAAGACTACGACCGTTAGTTTAACGTACCCTCCGAAAATGCCACTAACTGTCGCCCAAGTAGTATCCGCAGAGAACGTTGCCAAAGCTAAGAACGACTAGGCAAGCACCAATACGGACTCTTGAAAACTTTTCGATCGATTCGATGATAAAATATAGTTATTAAACAACTTTAAACAGTTTAAATCGCCACCACCAGTGACCCCGTGATGCCTATCACTGCAATGTGTTAAACGTCGGGATAAAAATAATATTAACTATACGCGATATAAACGGTTTAGAGTTGTTTAACAGTAAAACAACTTAAAACCGTTTAAATCTTGTATATTAAGTATGTTTATCATTATTTTTATCCTGACGATTGGAACACATAGTAATGTGTAATAATCGCGAAAACCTAAGACAACATTGTGCCTTAAACCTTTTCCAGTAACCTTCAATAAGTTAAGCCTTAAAGAGATTCAAGGCGTAAAACCGTAGATCGCCAGTGGTGATAAGTGAAAATAAAAATTATGACACTTATATCATAGTTATTCTTTTTGTGCATTAGTAGTCTTAGGGCTTGTTTCAGAATGTTCGAGTAAGTTCCGGTTTTACTACCCAGAACATATTTAATAAAAAAAACAGTATCTTTGCGTTTCACAGTCATCGATTTAGCCTATCCATCGGTTAAAGCTTGATACGCGCTGCATGTCAACTGTTATTTTTATCATTCAGTTATTTTATGCATAGCAACCCGAAACTATATTAGAGTGTAACAATAATAAGTTATCTATGCTGATTAAATTTGTTTGACCTTTATATCATTCGATTCATTCTTTATTTTATATCCTAGCAAACCTGTTTCGAAGAATTCCTGAACCCTCCTGCCCCGATTAAAAATATATCAGGGGTGCCTTTTAACTGAAGGTCAAAGTAGCGAATCCTCGAATAAAAGATTTACCGAGTACTTCCCGTGACTATAACATGTTCCGCTCCCTCGGGGTAGGCAGGCAAGATAGGTAAGGTTAGTCGAATAATCCCGGAAAGAAATGGATGTATTTGAATTATCTCCAAGGTACTAAGAGATTATGCTAATGGATGCTCAACTTGTTTAGAATTGTGGGGATGAGCAGCCATAATATTGTTTAGTTTAACCCCTATATTGCGAGATAGAAGACGTTATGGTGAGTTTATATATCTACACCTAGATCTTATTTATACTTACAGTAATAATAACAAAAACACAATTCAGAAAAACATTAATAACCATAAATAAATCTAGCGACTGTTATTACATTTATTTTTAATATATTTTTTAATGATTTTCTAATATTTTAATTTAATACCTTCTTAAAACATTTGTTATTATCAATCATGGATATCCGGAAGGATAGCTGAATCTCATTATAGTTACTGTAATTTCTAAGAACTAAATTCAACATCCACGTCATTGGTGTATAAAATAGTAGTGAATGATAGACGTTACGCCAAGGATGACAAATTTCACGAGGGCTCTAATTTCTACTCTGTTGCTTTACTTTTATAGATACGCGGGAAATGTACATACCTACTTATATTTTAGTTATAAGAATTCTACTAACGAAGTGTTTAGTTTTAGTAGGTACAAAATATACCTGCTGTTGTAACATTCATTCTTTAGTAGCTAATATGTAAGTTTTTGAATATTATGTAGTACGTCATAGTATTTGTAAGAACACCCAAAATAAGTAAATAAGTTCGAGGTGAGGGCCAGGAGTGACACAGTACAGGATCAACATATTTTGGGTACCTGTTCTTTCGCAAGATTGTTCTTGTTATACCACGAATAAACAATGTACGTAGCTGTAATATAATAATCTAGCGACCCGCCCCGACTTCGCACGGGTGCAATGCTGATACTAACTAATCTGTAATATCATCGAAATTATTAATTTAAATAACATGTTGCAAAAGGCCATATTGATCTATATTAAATGCACAATATCTTTAAGGTACTTAATTGGATAAGGATTTATGCTGTATTGCTTAATATCACTTTGTAATTAAGCCATTATTTATCGTAAAAAGTAAAGAATAAAAAATGTTTATTGTGAGTTATCTCTAAGAGATAGACATATACAATCCCGGATTTTTTTGTAGCCCTTTTTAAGGTGTACAGTACTGTAGTACATTATTTTGATCTATCTCGTAGGGTTCAGCAAGCAGCGTTTGCAATGTAAGCGTAAAAAATGTGTTTATTTACGACATCACATCAGAAACCTCTAAAATTATCAGTATTTCTCTATTATATTATGCATGTGTTATACATATAAACCTTCCTCTTGAATCACTCTATCTATTTAAACAAAACCGCATCAAAATCCAGTACATAGTTTTTAAGATCTATGCATAAATAGGGTCAGAAAGACAGCGAAAAGGACTTTGTTTTATACTATGTAGTGATTATGTATTTTTCATCTTAAATTGTCATTAAAAAGTTATAGTAACTATTTTAGAAGCAAAGATCTTGATTATTATTATTATAAATGCTATTATAGGTATATTTTTATCCAAATATATTGATGATGAGCTGTATATTTATAATACGCGCTATTATAATATATTTAATATATTGATATAATATTTCATCAATATATTTATATATTATATATTTAATATATATATATTATATATTAATATATTTATGTATTATATATTATAATAGCTATTATAATATATTGATATAATACGCGCGTAGATTCCATTCGAAGGACTTGAACGTTCTATAAGCGAGGGTAATATTTTCTGGCAATATTTAAAATTAACGTCGTTTATTTAATTTTGTGTTATTTTCAGCTAAAAGCAGAAACCGCGATCCTGAATATATACTTATTAAAACCTTTTTCTTTCTTCGTTTTTTTATTTATATTTTTGATTAAGTGATACGGGGCCGATTTATCTCAGCGTGGGGCGTCGGTGCAGAAACTCCTCGGTTTCAAGTTAATGGATCACTCACTCGTGAGCCGTTCAAGCGTGACCACTCGCCTTTAACTTCGGTTTTGTATTTCTGGAAGAGGGTGTTTATTTAGTCTACTTTAGTTTGATAAAATTAGACATGTATTATATTATTAATCTTTTTGATTGAGTCAGTGATCCGGGGCCGATCTATCTCGCCCTGAGGCGTCGGTGCAGAAACTCTTCGGTTTCAAGTTAATGGATCACTCACTCTTGAGTCTTTCAAGCGTGAATTCAAATAGTGAAGCCATTTGCCTTTAACTTCTGTTTTGTGCCTATTGGTTGAAAGGGTGTTTGAGTCGTGAGTTTCATCAAAGATGTTTTTGCATTAGTAATATTTTTTGATATGTATTGCCCCGTGGGGTAGAATTGCACCTCCCCATATCATCCCGTGGGTGACGTAAGAGGCGACTAAGGGAAAAATACTGGAAGGTGGACAGCAGCGCCTTCTAAAGAACTGACAACTTACACCACTGCGATCCCCAAGACGCCCGCCAAGCATGGGAATTATGGCGAATACCCCTTAATAGGGGAGGCTCTGTTCAGCAGTGGACGATCCGGCTGTTACAGTAATATTTTTTATTAGTTATCTCGAAACCTTGTCGTTATTAATATATAAATTAAATTAAAATTGCGGTGCTAAGTGTGCAAGTGAGTGAGAATGATAAACGCCGCCATTTTAGTTTCGTTTCTTTATTAATCCGGGTTATGTTGCGCCCAGTATGGCAGCAAAACGACTCACTCGAACGCGTAAACTTTGAAAGTTGAAAGTGTACTTCTGTAACGCTGTGGGAGGTAGATGACCACAAAACAAATTTGACAGCCACTTCAGGTCCTTATTAACCGTTGTGTTCGACAAATCATGAAATGTTTTAGGCCAGTTTCAATCTTCAATACAGATACAGTGACATAAAGGATACTATTGATTTGCAAATTCGGTAATAGATCATAAATTGCGTAGAAACGTTGGTAGTCCACGTTTCTACGCAATTTATGATCTTACCAGCCAAGGATTTAAATTCACAGGGCCATCGCAAACATGTACGGCCACGGCAATCCTGGCAGCTCTCTGTCATTACTGATGCAAAAAGAATAGCGGATTTAGGGCGAACTAAGAAAAATGGCCCAAGACGGAGCAGAACGACAAAACACATTATCTGCTCTTAATTCTAATGTGGGTTTAATTGTGTGCATCAACTGACTCTGATAACGACTGAGACGTCTGACTGAAAGTATATATTAAAAAAAAACTGTTT
Organism: Plagodis dolabraria; assembly: GCA_963854805.1. Classification (NCBI taxonomy): domain Eukaryota; kingdom Metazoa; phylum Arthropoda; class Insecta; order Lepidoptera; family Geometridae; genus Plagodis; species Plagodis dolabraria. Next base: position 24,540,056 of record OY978457.1, on the reverse strand, counting down.
GTGGTTCTTTATCACAAATTATACTTAAAAGATTTTCTTAGAGAGCTATTCTGGGTTAGCCTGAACAACATCTTCGACCACATCATTACTTACCATAAGGTGAGATAGTGGTCAAAACTATCAGGCATAAAAGAAAGATTCTGATATCAAGTAATTTCGGTAATGAAGCCAAAACAGTACAGTTGGCGGTCTTAGCCAATCAAAAATCTAGTTTTTGCTTATTCTCTAATTAGCTTGTTTCTAATATAAATAACAGCTTTTAGTTAAAGCTTGTTAAAACACTTCAGCGATTGTCTGTTCGCGAGATCCGGAAGTATAATACCAAATTTTCAAAACACGACTGTACCTCTGGTATTTGGCAAATCTGGCGTTTCGCTCATCCGGTGTTTTGCTAATCTCACTAATCTCGTATAATGCTCCGGAGCCCCAAGCATACAAAGAAATAGAAGACAATAGCTTTATACTAAGAAATTGTATATATTAAAAACTTTGATAAAAGAATCGACAAGCATTATGCTGAGACAAGGCTCATTCAATACTAATGGACATCTCACAACCGTAATAATTATTAAGAAAATTGTTTATTAAAACTTTATAGGATTAAGTTTATTTGTAGTATTTTATATTTAGTTCTTTTTTGTAGTATTGAATAAACTTCTTTTCTTTCTTTCTATCAGCGCGCTCGTGGTGGACATTTGCCAGATATCGATTTTCATTAATAATTGCCAAACTTTTCTCTTCCTAATACAATAAAAATTTTAATCGCTTACGTCTAAACTCTTCGTTTTTTTTTGTTTTACAAAACAAAGTTCTTTTTGAAAAACTCTTTATATAATAAGTAGAGTATGAAGAAAATATAAAAATGAAATATTTTAAATAATCCAATGAAAGGATATTAGCGTCACTCAATGTAAGTAAAGTTGCTACAACACTATAACAATAGACGGTAAGCTATGGACTGCCGTGGCGCAGCTACCTTTAGTTCGAACCCAACACCGGCTTGAGCTTCACCGCATGGTAGAAAGGCATTTTGCGAATGCACGTCTGGCTAGCTATCACTCGGCAGCAGTCCTTGAGAATCAGTAAAATTGCAGGCACATGATACTTTACAACTGTATGTCTCAAGGCGAGACGGGCGAAGTTCAGTTCGTCAATTGTGTCGAAACGCATCTGTTGAGGTTACCGATCAACATAAGGTGGGCCACATGCTGGTTCCGTTACTATCTCATATAAAAGACTCCAGTGCTAAAGATTTAGGAAATATTGCTTACCTGGTACATATTTTTTTACTGATACACAAACGGTGGTTATAGCGATGGCTACTATGTAGTAATTTCATTTTTACTTCGTTCCTGTTATTTTGGGCTTACCTGAAACAAACCAATAACATATTACAAATTGGAATAAAATGTTTATCTTTATTCCACGAATGTGGAGTCTGCAACAATGTTTTCTATAAAAACACAATGAACGCCACATGGAAAAATATAATAATAATATGAATACATCAATATCACACAGAATGGAGAAGGAAAATACTGATATTCTATAAAGTTCCTCAGTTTTATGGCTGGCTGCCATCCTTGGAACTGCTATTAAAAATAATTACTTGATCGAAGTAGGTTAAATTTAAATGTGGTTATATAAAAATGAAAAACAAGATTGGATGATCCAGTAAAGCGCTCAGCGTGATCACTTGTCATACTCATAATCATAGAATTATGTAATTACGCAATAATAACAAAACTATCAAAAAAAACATTGGATTAATATTTTAGAAATACAGTTACAAATATAAAATATATCGCGTAACAGTATAAATTATTTTCTAAATAATAAATTAAATATTTTCTTCAAATTTTTGACTATATTAAATATGAAATTTCGCAAGGGCGCGACCTAAATCTATTGATATCATTAAATACGCGTCGAAATGAGAACTTTCATTCTATATTTTGGATGTGAGTTAAAAAAGCAATCGCAACAATTTATTGCATCCCTGGCTATTAACGTGTTATGTAGCTCTAAAGTTTTGAATGAAAATGGCGCGTAAAAACCGAGACAAATGTACGAAATGAGTAGCGCAACATTGTTTAATAAAACAAAACTCAACCTTATCTAGAATTGAACGTTCTAGAACTCATCTAAACTTGATTTACAAGCAACAACATTAACGTATATACATTTACATTTTATTGTCTACCCTTTGTTTCGAATAACGACAAAAGATACATACAATAATGTAAGAACACAGGTCGTAGTAAGGAAGGTGGCCCCATAGGGCCAAAAGTAATTTTAAGGAACAATATGTATATACTGTAAGAAACAAAGGAATTGAGATGGCTCGGGACAGAGTTGGGTGGGAAAGAAATTGGAACGGCAAGGGAAGGAATTGGGTTGGCTAGAGAAGGAGTTGAGCTAGCCGGGAAAATGCACAATACACCCCAAGCGGGAAGTGCAGAACTTGTTACTCCAACACTGAATAACAATGGAATTGTAATAAATATGTTATTTGTTTTCAGTCACATATTTGTTCAAATAAGTCTGATTTACGCTTGTGTGATTATTTCACTACCCTCTGTTATCCACAACACTACAACACAGCGCAGTAAACAATATATTTGTATTTCACTATGACCGTTAAAATTAATAAAGCGAACAATATTACGTCTCATTCACCAATCTAGATGGCTGATGAATGATGAATATACAAGGACAAATAAGTTGGTTCAGTAGAGTAACCATCTTTTTGGAATCTTGAGGTTAAGGGTTTTATCTCTAGGTTGGATAATCATTCATCATCATAATCATAATTATTGTTGTCCTGACAAAATAAATTTTAGTAACAGAACGGAGTCTGACACTCCACCCGGTAGATGTCAATTTGTGTTGCAAGAAGTGACGCCTTGGATATATATATGACTTTATTGCCCTTCGACGTACAAGCCCTACTAAGCCCATGCTAGATGACTTTATTGCCCCCCGACGTACAATCCTGAGTACGCCCATGTTAGATGACTTTATGACCCCGACGTACAATCCTCACTACGCCCATGATATTGTAGGCACAATATAAATAGACGATAACACCCTTCGTTGTATTATTGTGTACTCGTAAGCGGGAATTTATCTGGGCTCTGTGTTCATTAGGCATGGTTTGTGTGGACATTATTTGAAGAACTTTTTATGGGTTAAATTGTGTGTATTTTCCACTGTTTGTCTGCAACCTGACCTTACGAAAGTCAGGGTATTTTTTTTTAATTATAGTCATCATCTTCATACAATTATTCTGTATATGCTGTGTCGGTATAATAGGTATGTTTTACAAGACCATGATAAATAGATTTAGCGTCGGCTTTATGCCCGGCTCCACTCCATACGACAATTATCGTCTTAGAGATGTCTCATTGTTGTGTATAGGAACACCGCAAACATATGCGGCTATTAAATTAAAGTCGGAATCGGCTTCTAACACTGAAAAATCTAAATAATTTGAAAAACATCTCGTTGAAGTCGGTGCCATGCCAATTCCAAACACTTTCGAGCTCCTATTTTCATGGTCCAAATTCCATAAGTTATTTTATACGTTTCAGTGTTAGAAATACACTGAAACTGATTAGTTTAGGAAAAAAAATATCAGCTATAAATACTGATTACAAAATCGATTTTCACTCAACCACACGGCTGGTCACCTAGTACAAGACTCAGTTATTTGAGTGTAACTTAAAAACTACTATACCAATGTTGATACAATTATAATAGCAGAAACTTAAAGGGTGCTACAAAAAATAATTATCGAGATGGAATGATCCAGTAAAAAGTTACGGATGGACATAAAAAACATTTCTACATGAGAGCTTTCTTTCTTTTTACAAGCTTTTATTTAGTTTCACCTGTCCCGATTTTTGTTATCAAATCTTGCAAATTAAATTTGATCCTTTTACCGGTTACCGATTGAGCTGAAATTTTGCATACATGTGTAAATCGCGTGTCAATGCAATATTATGGTGACATGGTGCAGATTTAACGATGCAGCTGCAAGGTGGCAAAGGAACTTCGCAATGAAACGAAACAATCGCATCGAGTTTGGGCTCATTTGAATTGCCTTGACGAGTATTTTTTTATATTTTAGTTATTTTTATTAACAAGAACATAATAAGAACTTGTTGATAAAAGTTTTTTTTATAGAGAAAAGCTTATTTATTTTGGAAGTCGGTTATAATGCTTAAAGTATACATTAATGTCCGAATTATACTACCCCACAGACCATTGCACCAAAATTAATTAAAAATATTCCTTTACCCGATTTTGGTAGCGCAAATTACATTATAAACCACTGCCCTTAAAGCCTACTCCAGTTTATCAAACCCGATAAATCTTAACAAACGAGAATGGAAAGTGTCACATCTGTTCCCAACATTAAATTACCGGGATCAAGAAACCGCAGGCCTTCCCCGAACGTTTCCGAAATAAACCGAATTCATCCGAAATACCGAGTGACGCCGAAATCCTAATGAGCAAATAAAGCACGGTCGGTGATTAGTGACACTGATGGACGAAGCTGATCTGAAATGCACTAAATGTGGGTTGTTTCATTCGGCGTTTTCGATTTCAATGTTAATTAGCATTAACCTGTACCTAATTAACCTGTTATTCAAATATTTAGAAAAATATATCTATATTTTAGTAAATCTATCAAAGAGTAGATACCTACTAAACACGCATAATTGTCACCATATTCAGTGATTTTGTCAAAAACATAAACCAATTATAAAGAATCGGCGTTAATAAAATACCAACCTTTTTTTAGAATCTCATTAAAGGTTCTCCTTTATAAAAAAATATTATAGGTACTACTGACAACTTAGACGATTTCTTATCCTATTTAAAACTTTTTCATAATTATTTATATAATTTGTTTGGTACAAATTATATCTATTCAAAGAGCTCAAGATTTCGAAATATACTTCTATATAGATACTGGGTAACGCTCGTGAAGCCAAAATATAAGAGCACAGATAAATGTGTGTTTTTTCTTTATTGTTTGTTCATAATACACTCGAGAGCAATGAATCCGGGTCACTTAAAGAATCCTAAAAATCTCGGAAACTAAAAATGCTAGGTTAATGCAATAAATTGTATTTAATAGACAATGTAATACTCCTTAAATGAAGGTATTAAAACTTCTTAGTTATTGTAAAGTTATATCTTAAAAAAATCTAATTTGAAAAAGGGCCACTTTCGAAGATGGAACTACGAAATTACAGCATTTGGTTTTGCTTTTGTTTGTAATCTGCCATTTATGTGGGTACATAAACCATGTTGATAGTGCTCTATATTCATTATTCAAGCTGAAATTATGTCGCTTACGCCTGAAGAATGCACCAGAATACTTACAATGCTGGAAACCGGCCGGAGTCAGCGCGATACAGCCAGGACTGTCGGTGTGTCGCTGTCAACAGTACAAAGAGTTCTCCGACGTTACGAAGAAACTGGTTCTAACCTACGCAGACCAGGAACGGGCAGAACCAGGTGTACCACAGCACGAGAAGACCGATACTTGGTGAACACCATGCTTCGAAATCGCTTTCTCACAGGAACTGAACTCACCAATCAGTTTCGACGCCTCGGAGGAAGTAACCCAAGTGCATGGACAGTAAGACGTCGGCTTGCTGAATCTAACTTAAAACCCCTTAGACCTGCAAACGGCCCTAAACTGGAGCGTGGACATCGTATTTCGAGACTAAGATATGCCCAGAGCCACGTAAATTGGAGTATTGAAGATTGGTCAAAAGTTATGTTCTCCGACGAATCAAAATTTGTGCTCTACAAGCACGATGGAAGACACAGAGTGTATCGAGTATTACATTGTCTATTAAATACAATTTATTGCATTAACCTATAATTTTTAGTTTCCGAGATTTTTAACATTCTTTAAGTGACCCGGATTCATTGCTCTCGAGTGTATAAGGTTTTGAAAACTATTTCGACTCCCTTTTCAGGTGATTTCTCTGGAAAATAATTTAAGCAATTTCTTATTTATTATGTTGGGTCATAATAGTTGGTTTGTACAAAATATTTAAATTTCAGATCATTGTTCCGTACCAGAGCCATGACTCTAAGACATATAGGTGGACAGAAAAACAGACAGCAGAGTGATTTCAACATCGATACAGCTCTGTTATCATTTTTCACTATAGAACACCAATACTAGCGGCACACCAATCTACCCGCAAATTGTTCTTCGTAGAATAAAAACTTAAAGGAATGGTTGGATTAAAAAGCTTGCTAATTCGGTGTCTTTGGTTTTTCTTTGGCTGATAATTTAACTATTATAACGACTCCTGTGGTAAAGCCATAGTAGAGGAGACCTTTTCCTAATTTAACAAACAGATAAACTTGACTTTTTGAATATACAGTAGAATCCATTTATTATGACTCCCCCTATATTGACCAACCGCTTATTATGAAGTAATCACACAGCGAAGTTTGGTTTTCATATAAAATTCTTTATAACTAAGTCGGGTACAATGACTTCACTTATAGTGACATGTCACTTATTGTGACCCATTTTTGTTCTAACATCTTCGACAGTGTTCAGGAGAGTCAAGTGATTCTTAATACACGGATTCCACTGTATTAAGAAGTGCTATACTAAATAGGGATTCTTACTCTTCTTGGTGTGCCTCATGCCTGATATGCTTCTGTGTAAGTAGTAAGACAAAGGAAAAAATACCGGATAACGGGCAGTAGCGCTATCTTGCACTGCGAATCCCAAGAGCGTGGGGATGGCATTTGTTCAACGGTGGATATCGTGGCTCTTGAATGAGTGAATTTTGAAGCAGTGATAGCTCAGTGGCTTTGGCTATGGCCTGCCGCGCAGCAGGTCCATGGTTCGAATCCCACCGCGGGCTTGAGCTTCACCGCATGGTGGAAGGGCGTTTTTGCAAATGCCCGTCTGGCTAGCGACCACCCTCAAGTTGAAAATCTGTCGCCAAGCACCTAACGGTGTGTTCCGGCAGCTATCCTTGAGAGCCAGTAATTCTCGGTAAAGCCTGTTAACACCTTCGACCACATCATCACTTACCATCAGGTGGGATTGTGGTCAAAGGCTTACCTATCAGCAATAAAAATAAAAAAAAGAGTGAATGAAGGTGGCATAGGCATATTTGTCAAATGTTGCCCAACATTGAGCAACAAGACGTAAATACACCAGAGAGAAGAACACTATTAAACTAGATATCGTCTATAATCTATTTATTGCCCAAGAAAAAAAAAATGAAATTAGGTATTTATGAAGCCAGCAAGTGTTTGGCAAGTTTGTACAAAAGCTTTACGCGACCGAGTTGTACGTATTCGCCGATGATGGATGGCGGGACGGTACTCTGGAGAAACGACGGCTCACGGGATCATTTGTTATCTTATCTGTGACAACTTATCGGTATTGGGGTTTCGTGAGATCGCCCAAATTATTCACATGATATTTTGCAACTTTCGCTATCTGTTCAAAAAATCTTACAGATACAGGGAATAGCCATCAAATTTTATTTTTTCTTTGCCACAGCAGCTCACGTAGTGTCTATAATAATTTGATTGTAATCTAAGAGTTTTGAGGGCTGAGCCACGCTCGTCCGTGGGAAAGTACCCTTAATTCTGATACACCACACGTGGTCCCTGGGTGGTACCAATCAGTGTCAAACCAGGTGGTGAGCCTCTTAAGCAAGAGACCGTCTTGGTTTGTAGTGGTACCCACCAAGACATTGTCAGATATTCCACCTCCAAGCAGCAGTGTGCAAACAAGACTCAAGACTTCAAATCGAATGTCTCGGAGTGGCGAGTGTAGTGCAGTATCATACACAATGGTGAAACTGTAACTGTAATGAACAGACGCTATGCTTACCATCAGGCAACGGCTTGTCCGTCTTGGACATTATTAAAAAAAACATTTTGGTCGCAACAGTATAATCATTTCTCCTTGAAAAGACCACCGGATGTTGAGATATCAAAGTGGGCGTCCCGAGCTATCTATGATAAATACCATCGGATGTTATCAACACTATATTCAGATCCATCTCTTCAAATCCATACTGAACTAAAAATTACTTGGCAAGACTATGACGCCATCATGCTGACTCCTTGTGTGTATATTTTACTTGACGAATTGCAAATGTACAAACATCACGAATCCAATTTGTAACAGACGAGATAATTGACATGGGGTGGTTAAGAAGTTTCGATATATTGCCCTGAACTGACTTTCGATTTCCGCAACAACCTCTGGACAGATTTAGCTCGATTATGAACTTAAAATATCTATCAAGTAGAAAGCACTGATCGTTTGAAAGTTACCGTCGAACAACCGATGTCGAGATATCGAAATTGTCACCGAGACCGACTCTTCGCTCGATCAAAAACTTTGACTTTGAGCAGTGAAGATGGATGAATGTCACTCTGGGGACGAAGACGACCCACGATATCACTCATAATTTTTCTGTGGCAACTTAAGGAGAATATTTTGCCATAAATACTTATTTTTTGGTGAGGCCTTTGACCGATTTCTATACTGATTGTAAATGATGATACGGTCGACGATGTTGTTCAGGCTAATCTGGATATACTGGTTTTCGGAGACAGATGCCGGACACATTTTCTTCTAGGGTGGTAGACCAAAATGCTTTAACTCCATCCTAAGTATAACGCCTGCCATCCTAATAAGCACGTGCTCGCTAGCTAGTGCTAGTGTTAGTGATTCTAGCGGTCACCCATCTCGGAAGCAATACTACTACTACTTCCACAGCGGATGTTGCCTGTCCTAGTTAATAGGCTAAGAAAGACGAGGAAAGCTCCGCTACGACTAACTTGAGATAACCTCATGCTACTCATTTGACGCCTTATTTTCCTTTAGTAACCTTTTTAAAAAGAACTCCTGATCTTGAAACGAGAACTATGGGTACAGTCAAGTCAAAGTCAAAAGTCAAAGTCAAAATCATTTATTCAATTTAGGCGTCTACGACGCTCTTATGAAGGTCAATTACAAATTTTAATATTGAAATATACTACATTGTACTGCCACGTTCAGCAAACAAAAGTTATAGAGCCACTGCGAGAAGAACGGGCAAGAAACTCGGGGCCATTCTTTTAAAGGTTTTTTTAAAAATGTGTTAAGTACATACTATATAATAAAATTATTACAATACTTAATTTACATTACGTAGGTGTTAGGCGCTAGCTTGGCAGAGGCGAACCAGTCCAAGCATTTTTGTCGTTTAAGTAATCACAAACTGTGTAGTAAGATTTCTTTATCAAAATATTCTTCACATGCAACTTGAATTTTCTTTCTGTGAGCGTTGTAATATGTTTGGGCAATTTATTATAAAACCGCACGCAATTTCCTAAGAAGGACCTTTTATTTGTCTTTGCTAATCTAAAACCTGGCACCGCTATTTTATCTTTATTCCTAGTGTTATAATCGTGAGTGTCACTGTTTGATTTAAATTTGCTCAAATTTTTACGAACATACATAATATTTTCAAATATATACAGACTTGGTAAAGTTAAAATATCAATTTCTTTAAAAACATCTCTCAGGGATTCCCTAGGATCCATTTCATATATGGCTCGAATTGCACGCTTTTGTAAGATAAAGATTGTCTCTATCTCAGCAGCAGCTCCCCACAGCAATATACCATAAGACATAATACTGTGGAAGTACGCGAAATAAACGAGCCTAGCAGTAGCTACGTCTGTTAGCTGTCTTATCTTACGAACTGCATATGTAGCAGAACTAAGTCTTCCAGATAGATCATGTATATGTGGATTCCACTGTAAAGTTGAATCCATTTTAATTCCCAGGAAGACTGTCGCATTGTCAAAAGAGAGTTTTTCTAGGCCAAGCTTAATGTTTGGTTCAACATAAGTAACATTTGGTAAAGAAAACTTTAAACATTTGGTCTTTTTTGAATTTAAGAGAAGATTATTAGCCGCGAACCACTTAGAGATCATAGATAACACATTATTTACATGAATAAGTTCACTATCCCTCCTATCTACTTTAAAAATTAGGGAGGTATCATCTGCGAATAAAACTATATCGCAGAAATTTTTAACCATGCAAGGCAGATCATTTATATAAGCTAGAAACAGAAAAGGTCCTAAAATTGATCCTTGCGGTACGCCTATTCTTACCAAAGACCCGGAAGAAGTATTGCCATTTATTCTAACCTTCTGTAGCCTGTCTGACAGATATGACTTTATAAGATCCAGAGCTTTTCCACGAATACCATAATGTGAAAGTTTTCGAATCAGAGTGCGGTGCTCTACACAGTCAAATGCCTTAGAAAGGTCACAGAATACGGCAATAGCATCCTGTGAACTCTCCCAGGCTTCAAGTATATGTGACATCAATTGAGCACCTGCATCTGTTGTGGATCTGCTGTTTGTGAAACCAAACTGATTCTCATTCAATATATTATGCTCATTAACAGTTTAATTTAAGTATGTGCTATTGAAAATTTTAGCTATAATGTTAGGCGTTATTATACGGAAACAATTAAAAATAACAGGCAGCGTTACATCGAAAACAGCACGTGATACATCAGACGGTCAGTCATTGTTTTATATAGACCCTTTGTATATTTAGACACGTTGTATAGTCCCACAATATGTGAGCACCCACATTAAGCAATTACGAAAATTAAGTCTGAAATTGGAAGGTCTCTCTTTGACCTTTATCCGTTGTGATGACGTCAGTTTTTCCACTCTCTCTCTCTTTGTTTTTATACTAGCGTCAAAGGCTTGTGCGTGCTTGGATCAAAGAGCTTATATTACATAATATATATATGGCTCGGATAGATCTGTCGTGAACACACAGAAAAACAGTTAATTTGATCTTTGAATACATATACCCAAAGTATATACGACACGGATGGACAGTTTGAAAAAAGACAGAGCAAATTCGAGCAATAGAAGAGCGTGGAAAAAAAAGATTGTAAATAACTAGGGAGATAGTGATTAGAGCCAAAAAAATAATTACAGGGATATAATACATTTATTAAATGGCCTTAATTCTGCTATTTACTGAATCCGACGGATTGTCACTGCTGAACACAGCTTTTGTGATCATCATTATCATACTGACGATAACTATCAGAGCTTAGCTCAATCACATGTCACAAGAACCCGTGAAAAACGAGGAATGTTTGATGGTTTTGATTAAAACATATAAAGCGTTTTATGTAAATGCTGGCAAAATTTGGCTCAACGAATAAGCATTGCAATTCAACGGGGCAATGCTGTCAGCATGCTGGGCACGCTGCGCACTACCAGCTACGGACAAGCAGCAGAGTGATATAAAAGGACTTCGTCAGACATAAGTCCATACAAAACACAAATAGCTGCAAAAGAACAAGAGCACAAAAGCCAAAACGTGCAATAATAACGCTCTCGATTGAAATACATTTCCTCTCCTTTGCCACTCCGCTGGAATAGTCTCCCAAAACAATTTATATAAATGCTGCCACATTTTTCTTTAATGATAAATACGCTCACATCACGTGTTTGCCTTCCCGCCTCTCGGATGCCCTCTAACCTAGATATCGGCACGTTTTACTTCGTTATTTCGCCCCCTGGTACCTCATTAATCTCCATTATGCGTATAAAACGCTATGTATGGTGGGGCAGTCGATTAGAATATCATGCGTGACGATGAAAATTGACAGTCGTTAAAAACCTGTTCACACACGAAGGCGCGCCCCACAGTTAATTAGTGATGCGCATTTAAAGTTAAGTAGCCGCACTGTATGTGTTTTTTATATAATAATATAAGAATCCTGGATAACGAAAAACATGGAATCATTCATGAAAGGACCAATGGGTCCTTCCGTGATGTTGAAAGCAAGAATCACCTCCATACCGCCACTATACCGTCTACTTGTTTTTGGTTACAGCTCTGAAATCTGTTCTACATTAGAACTACAGCTGTGAAAAACATAGTGTATACACAGACTACATGCAATTAGTTAACCTCCCGTGTTTAGAATGAGTTTTTTTTTTATATATCTACTCTCCACAGACTCCAGGGTCCGTGACTTTTTTCAATTATGATATTTTTTATTTAAAAATAAGAAATAGGAAACATGCAACATTCCAAGGGGGAACAGTGTTTAAAGTTTTTTTTTTCGGTAACGTCAAGCACTTATTCTTTTCAGTTTTATTCCCTTGGCAAACAACACAACGATTTCTATTGATTGGTGAGAGCAAAATTGTTTTGGTCGAAAAAACCCTTTGTCACACGTGACTTTATTACACCACAGGGTGACAGCACCTCATGCACATTCATGGAGCTCACAAAGGGCCATCAGTCTCAAAGCGTTCCCGATCGGCTGTTCATAAAATATCGGAGTCAATTTGCCGATACACAGGCGGCGAAATTGTTTTGTTCAAGCCCTAACAAGCAGCGCGTTTAGTGAAAAAAAAAAATTTAAAGTATAACGCCAAATTTGCTTGGAAATTTATTTACTTTCGGTGGGAATGTTACCGTTTTGCAGTTTCATATATATTTTTGTGTTTCATATATATATTAAATTTATGGCAAAAATATGCATTGAACTCAGTGGTAGTTTCAGAGGGTGGTGACTCGGCCATTTTGTTTTTAGGGTGTTATGTCGGAACCCGCACGAGGCCCACCTGAAGTTAAGCGGTAACCCCTACATATAACTGCGCCCATAATCCTAAGATATTTGTTAAGTCTCATGCGACTGTAATATCATAATTACTTACTGGCTCTCAAGGGACGCATTGTTAGGTGCCTGGTGACAGATTTTCTGCTTGACAGTTATAGCTAGCCAGGCAAGCATTGGCAAAATGCTCTTCTACCATGCAGTGGGGATCGAATTGTGGATCTGCGTCACGGCATAGAATAGATTAAGGTATCATAAGATATGTACAGTACCAAAGAAAACATAGGGACGTATGTAAGTAAGAATTAACAATCAATAAGCAGCTGTGTAATAAATAGTTAATTTAATATCTAAATGCCCATTAAGAAAAAAAATGAGGACAACTTACTGTAGTCGTCCGTCTTCGCTCTTTAAAAGTGAAATTTGATTCTCTCATTAGAAAACGCAATATACGCTACTTAACACATCATAAAAAAAACACAAAATAAAATAAAAAAGCTTAATTTTATGTACTCGTAGCAAAAGCTGCTACGAAATCAACTACTGCTACGGAACTAAGTATATCGTCATAACAAGTACTCGTAGATGTTTGCAGTCGTAGCCAAACCTGCTACGAAACTTACTATCGTGTGTACGTAGATGTCCTTTGATTCAGGCAATCTTTATTATTTCTCTTCTACCTCTATCCTGCCCTAAGCCCACGCTAAGAGGCTATCACAACGTATGATACACCTCTTCAACTCCGCTCTATTGGTTGTCATTTCATCACACCATGTGTCATTCACACGAGACTATCCATAATACACATGTTGTTTTATGTTTTTTATATTATAGCTAATAGTTTAGCGTTTGGACAAAATCTACCCTGATGGTACCTGCTGATAATTATTGCCTCTCAAGGACAGGTGCCTGCGGGCCATAGTTAGCCGGGCCGGCATTCGCAAAATGCCTTACTACCAGGCATGTATATGTACATGTTTTCCATCTCTCATAATATCATACCACGCTAGTATATTACTCTTCAACGTTTTCGTCACTAGGCCACCATATTCAAATTTTTTTTTATGCCTCACATCTGATGACATGTGATGATGTGGTCGAAGATATTGTTCACGCTAACCTATAATTATTGGCTCTCAAGGACAGCTGCCGGAACACACCGTTAGGTGCTTGGCGACAGATTTTCTACTTAAGCTAGCTAGCCAGGCGGGGATTCGCATAATGACCTACCACCATGCTATAACGACTGCCATCCTAAAACAACAACCGGGATCAACGGCTTAACGTGCCCTACGAAGCACGAAAGCGCTCAGTAGTAATGTCACTAACGGTCACCCATCCTAGTCACGATCGCGGCGGACGTTGCTTAACTTTGCTGATCTGTTAAGAACAGCAAAGCAATCTTCGCTACGAACGCTTCGAAAAGCTTCTTCTAATAAAGTTATAAATGTCTTGAGTCCTTTAAATTCTGCAGCATCTCGGGTAAATGGCTCCGTACGGCAATTTCATTTGATATCGGACTATCTAAGGCAGTAACTTCTAGCACTAAGCTGGCACTAAGTTCTCGAACTAGCCCAGACTAAAACCAAGATAATCTAGATGCGGGCGTCCTGGCTTATAAGCATATAGACCGCAGCATGCATAGTTAAGTTTGTGACTTGCAAGTTAGTTCATATTATATTATGCATTTTGAACACGTGGCGTATTAAAATAGATATTTTAATGTACAGAAGTATTTTCTAAATTTGGACTATTCCTTAGATGCACTTAGGTATCTGAGTTACTGGGTTCAATTCCCGGGTCAGACTTTTCGTTGAGTGTTAATGCTAAATAAATTTTCAGTAACAGTTCAGAATCTAAATTTGTGATAGGTGGGTGGCAATCGACTCGCTTCCTATTCAACACCATTTATGGCGTAATCAGGTTTGATAAAGACAGACATAACTTCCTTCCCACACATATCTACTATAGTTACATAGGAGTTATAAAACTTTATTTCAATATCAATAATAATAAATAAAACTAGTGAAATATACTTTATGTCTTAATTTTAACAGTGGCATACTACAGTAAACCAATCTTTAAAGTAACTGCAGTGATATTATATATTTATATAATATAACGTCGTCATATTGCCAAGGTAAAAATACATTACATAGGCCTTTCCAGGGATTGCTGAACATTACCAATATATAAGAGTTGAGCAACACGCGAAGATTGGTGAGAACACGTCCGAATTATTGTGTAAAAACTAACGGGTATCTGCAAAATTCAAACGTCTTCAATCTCAATTTAGATTTGTTAGCTCATCTCAACATAAAGTTGTTAACTTATATAATACTGTCCTGCACCGTCTAAGTGCAATAATAAAAGTCCTGACAGATTTCTGACTCGTTGCACCCGCTCCTACTCCGTGCAAGTGTTTGCTCACCAAACTATTACACGACGTTTAATAGACCAAAGTATCTTAACCTTTCGTAAGGACGTGTGCAACGTTGCTTTGGATATGGGCAAAATATAATACAGTTGCCAGCTTAAAAATATCAAGCTGTTCTATATTTTCCTGTCGATGTAGTAATACTCAGATGATAAAATGAGCTTTAACGAGCAGGCGCCTTTAGGGTCCTTACTATCTTTAGATGAGTGTGTTCATAGAGCTTGCTATACAAACTTAGTTTTGTCATATTTTAAATATCAAGTTATCAAACGCGATGAAATTTTGCATACATATATATGTGCCTTATATTTTGGCTTCTTGTTTTCCAAATATCTGTAAAATTATGTAGTTTCCAATTTATATATGGGTTTGTTTTATTTAAACATTTAGAGATACACAATATAATGCAAAAGTGTAAAACCAGAATACATATTAGGATATGCACCCAAAATTTTGCCGAGTTTGAACACTTTGGGTATAAAATATGACTAACCTTAAGGGGTGTCAAAGTTCACCAACCTATAGTTACAGGTAAATACTAGAAGTATCTAGTCATTACCAGTAAGGGGTATGGTACCAATTTGTGGATGCACTTCCCAAGAAAGGTTGGCGTCATGCATGGGGCCGGCCATAGAACCGAAGGCACAATGTGTTAATAGCGATACAATATTTTTAATATGTTCTTGTTTTGTCCTTGTTGTTCATATTGTTAGTCCTGTTGAACCATATTGCACCGACCCTACACACGTGGGATAAGGGTGGGAATATGATGATGGCTGGTGCTAAGCACAAAAAAAAAAACTCATAAATCTAAGTGATTACAGTAATTACTCATCGAGGGCCTCAAGGGTATCAAGATTTGAAGGTAGAAGTGTACATCAGCTAAATAAAAAAAAAAACATTCGCTCTTCGTCTACGACCGGCAAGATTTATAAGAGAGCGACGTCTCATAGCCAAAACTCATAGGTAAGTTACCAACCGCTAAAGAACAAAATTCATTGCCGTTTTTGCGTTTGTGAAGTTCTATTCCAAGTCATATGCTTTATTGGATGCCCATATCCTTTAAGTTGGTATATCACAGCTAGACTTTCACCTCCCGTATCCATCTAGGGACGTGGACACATGTTGAGCGCCCCTTTATGCTTTAGATTGGTTTGCGATGGTTCGTTTGATGAAACAGATTATCAGCTTTGCCTGCAAGTAAGGCCCCACCTGCAGTACTCAATGTATTTTATAGGCACTTTGCTAACGAAGAGTTTATTTTGCCCTTGGGTGAACGAAGCTTCTGTTTCTCTATAACACGTTTTAACAAATTAGCTCTTTGTTTTAATTTTTCTAATAGGTTCTGTACAGTTTCTTGATGCTGTTCATATTGGATAATAAAATATCAGTTTTGAATGCTTTTATTATATTTCCGAATAGAAATAAGAGGTTAATTGATGAGTACGCGTGTTTGATATGATGGATTAATGGCGGATAGGCTAGCCTTTGAACACTATCTCATCTGATGATAAGTGATGGCACGGTCAAAGATGGTATCAAGGCTACTCTAGAATCACTGGCTTAACCATGTGGTATGACTCCAGCAAGAGTTCGTCTTGGTTGGTACCGCCGCAATGTCAGATATTCAGGCTCGAAACAGTGTGCAGACTACCGAGTTTGGGCGTGAAGGGTACTGATGCAAGTGAAATTACTAGGCCAGTGTACTAGGTAGGATATAATAACTAATGTCTCTGAGCTGCGCAGTGCAGTACCAAGCAGAACGTGAATTGTATCACTGCAACTAGTAGTAGTAGTAGAGGCAAGTGACCGTATTTCCATTACTTAAAAAATACTATAGAGTAGGTATACTTTACACCGTGTACCTTACAAAGGGAAAAAACCTCTCATTTAGTTCAATATTTTAAATCATCCGTTAAGTATTATTAACGTTAAAATCCTCCGCCTCATTGTTTGCTGAGTGCAATTTATGAAACAAATCTAAATCTTTATTAACGACCTTTTTTGCGCAGATTAAAGAGTTGAAAAGACAATAACTCTCCTAGATTAAGTGGTCCATTAGCATTCCTCCGACAACAAGGGAGCAAGAAGAATACAGGGCCGTTGCCAGGGTCAAACTGAGAGGGCACATCAGAACTCGACCTTGAAACGACAGAAATGTCTTTTAACTGCTCAATTCGTTAGGATGGGTACTACATATCTTGTGTAACTACTGGTATAATTACAGGAGGCAAAAACGGTTCTTGAAAGTCAGGCCTTGCTCTATTAGGATCATCATCATCGCTACAACTGGTGAGTAATATTTGTTTTCAGGTTTTCGACATTTTCATTATATGTGGTTACAATTTGGTATACCGTCTTCTTCTCAGCTCTATGAGTTTTACGTAATTACATGTGTCATGCTAGGATAAGAAGAAATTTTGTTTAATTCGCTTAATAAAAAAAATAAATAGTAAAATACATTGATTCAATACATAATCGCTTTTGTCACCTTTCTACGCAATTAAAAAAAACTTTTCGTTAACGATATCCATGTTGAAGAAGGTAAAAAGAAGGAATAGTAAAAATATACAGACAACAAAGTAAAAACTCCATTTTTCGGATATACTGAAACCTAAAAATTCTCAACTGTACGATCCTGTGAAAATATAAATCAAAATGGCGAGCAGTTTGCCCGGTGGTTAATTGAGTTTGAATATAAAACAATATCGACTGTGATTCTCTCGGGAGAGGAAGGTAGAATGTGCAATCAGGCTTGCCCTTTGATCTATTTCACAAATAAATGTTGGGAAATTGAAAATTGGAGAGAAAGTTCAACTACTTGATTGTTGTTTACGATTTTGTGTCGCGACACTCGTTATTAGTAGAAGACAGGATTTAACGTGCCGTTTATTTGTCGCTTCCATAAAAAACCGCAACTACCCTAAATTTACAACAAAAAAAGAGTTGTAAATACAAATTAGGAGCACTTGAATTCTTGGATCAGCTACATGGGTATTTGATGACAGGCCTACAAGCAGTCTAGATGCTCCAGCCCACTACTAGTCGGCAGCGCGCCCTGCATGATGGCAGCATTGCCCTGTATCTATATTTTGCCTGGTGACTTCATTCAGCATATCCTTTCAACCGAAGACATTAATAAAACATTAATAATACTGTTTATAACCGTTCAACTACTAACCTGACTATTAATTTTCATTAAAAACACGAATAGTTAGGAAATATATAATTTAACGAAGCGCAAAGACTACTCGCAAAGCCCACAACCAAGTTTTATAGACCATACGTTGTAGATTTTACACAAAATATAATAATTAAAAAAACATCTTTGAGGATTTCATACATATAATATACCATATTTTTGATACAGTCAAATACCCTTTTAAATAATGACTTCATTTCTGTAATCGTTACCTAACCTAAGAATAATGTTAAGATGTGATTTGAATTATTAGTTTATAATGTATTACTTAATGAAATTATAAGAACAGAAAATATGAAATAAAATCTCCAGAAATAAATCACGACTGTCCTGAAATATGAATAAAAATCATCAATTCCCGCCCTCCAGGGTCCACAAATGAAACAAAGGATGCGCAACTAGAGACCTCCACTTTGATCTGCCAAATGAAACGTAAATTAGTGCCGAGGAAAGCCCCAGGTCCCAATGGTGCTCATAGACGGGCAGCCTTTCAAAATTTCTCAACATTTTTGCTGGAGAAATGTTTGTCTTGATTAATCATGTCTGAACATTTTGTTTTACAGCCAAATATCGTAAATAATGGAATATAGAAAAATATCACAATAATTATGAATAATAATCAGTACTAATATTATAAATGCGAAAGTAACTCTGTCTGTCTGTCTGTCTGTTACGCTTTCACGCCAAAACTACTGGACCGATTTGAATGAAATTTGGTATGGAGATAGTTTGAGACCCGGGAAAAAACATAGGATAGTTTTTATCAGTACTAATATTATAAATGCGAAAGTAACTCTGTCTGTCTGTCTGTCTGTTACGCTTTCACGCCAAAACTACTGGAACGATTTGAATGAAATTTGGTATGGAGATAGTTTGAGACCCGGGAAAAAATATAGGATAGTTTTTATCCGACTGCGCAAAAAGAGGTTAATGTTTTCGCGCGATAACCGCCATACGCGCGGGCGGTGCCGCGCCTGGAAAGCTAGTTGAATATAATATAATTTTCTAAATCACTTGCAAAAGTGCCCTTCAAAACATAGCACAGTAGTGTCTGCACCGCCTGGTAAAAGACATTAAAGTATCATTGATGAAAAACGTCTCAGCTTACGAGAGAAGAAAACTCTCCAAGTAGTTTTTTACATTCTACACATAAAAAAGACTGTTATGTTTTCAGGGTTCATGTATCAATGTTTGTGAGTTTTTTTATCCCACCATAACTTTTAAACGGCTTAACCGATTTAAATGTATGAGATATTGTTAGATTCGTCTTGATAGCGTAAGTGACACTAAGTACATAAAAAAATAAAAACAAACTAAACTGGCGCATTTTATTTGCCATATTGGGAGATACAAAAATTTTTTTCCTCCAAATCTATCGAGTGGGGTATCAAAATGTAGGGATTTCATATCGATTTCATAAATATATATAACTTGCAGTTTTAATTATAATGAAACGATAAAACGTTTAACGAAATAAAATAAAAATATAGTCGGGATGTTAACATTTTAAATTAATTTATACTAGTCACTAATGCTGTTAGAGGCTGGTTGAAAATGCTACTGGTCAGAAGGGAACACAACAAAGTTGACGTTCAGCTTTCACGTACCCCGTCTGCAACCGCCTCGAAACTTTTAAATATCATTCGAGGCTATGTAAGTCATCTCTTTCAACTAGGCGCCGGAGAGAGCCCGACTCGATTCAACTGAAACTTTTTAGTGGAAAATTCTGCTGAATTGGAACTTGAAGTTTTCATTCGTTCAGTTGACACTGTTGAAATTAAAAGACGCTTTCGTTCTTGGAAGTCCTCGAACTAGTATCTATTGGTAAAGGCTTGGCTTATAAATAGTTTTAAATGTTGATTTGAAATTGAAAACTTGAAGGTGTATCTTTAGAATAAGAATCTAAGCAAATAATCGAAATTAAACTTAATTAGGTACGTAAAAATCCGATACATACAGGAGTATATATGGTTGTTATATTAGTAACCCGACAATTGCTCACATTAATGTTTTGCAAGTTGGGTCATTCATCATAATACCCATAGCCCAACAATGTGGAGGTAGGTATTTTTGGTAGGATTTAATTAGTTTTATTTTATCGAGGCCCACCTAGTTTTAAGCAGTAACCTCTGCCTATAAAAGTTGCTGTTCGTCACAAGTGGCGAACTGCACTTCTCCTATGACTCTGAGACATAAATTTGTAGTCTCCTTTGCCAAGTCTCTTTTGCCTGTAATTTCACCAGCATCCATAGCCTAATAAACCGGAACACAGTAATTGAAGATTACTGTTTGGCGGTAGAAAAAGGTGTGTTAGCAGTACTTCCCTGGACGAACTCGCACAAAGACACTACAGTCTTTAATAAAGTAACAAGCCCCGTTATGCGCCTCATGTTGCACACACATTGACGTGAGTGTCGGCATGCGTCAATAGGTGCCTTTTATTAGAACAGTCCGGGAATTGTACAGCCTTTGTTATTTAAATAACACATTTTAAAACACCAAGAATAATTATTTTAAAGGCTCAGATAATTTACTTTAAATAAGAAACCAACAAACGAAGCGGTGGGAATGCAGGAAGCCCAGCGCAGCGGTCGGGCATCGGGCCGGATTTTTGAAGCGGAGTCATAAAGCTGGTCGTCAACTAGTTCGTTTAAACAGAACTCTCAGATAAAAAAGAATTGAAGTCATTATTGACTTTAATTTTACTTCGCTAGTGATAATGTCACAATATAACATGCAGTCATGTATGTACCTGAGCCGTGCCTGGCTAGAACAATAGTCTCTCCCCTCCCACCTATTCCTTCCTGTAAGAGTCCTGAGAGGTGACGAAGTGAATAATGCCAGAAGGTGGGCAGCAGCGCCTTATAATCAACAGCCATCGTACACTGCGATTCCTAAGATGCCTGCCAAGCGTGGGTATTATGACAATTCAGCAGTGGATGTCTTGGATGTTGATTATGATGTATTATTATTTAGTCAGGTGCGTTCATAAAATGCATAATGCACCTAAGGAAAACTACTATGAAATTTTGTATTTTTTTGTTACTGAAATAATATAATGAACTAATAGCAAATACTTTAAAAGTATTTTACGAAAACATCAAATTAATATATATTATCTAATGAGAATTCCGCCTAATTTACCTCTTAACCCGACGTGACGTCACAAATGCCACGCAGTCAAACAGGAAGAATTTTGGAGGCGTTTCGTTTCTACACGAAGCATCCTCAGGAGGTATTTTACTCTACGAGCACACGATCGAGACTATTATATACTGTTTATTCCAATTTAACACATTGTTTTCGAGATATACCTAGAATGGATTCAAATCCTACATCAATGCTATCGCAGACAAGACTTTAATGTCAATGCATATTGAAGTTATGATTTCAAACTTTAACTTTCAAACTGAGCCAATATTATAGAGTTAGTGGACGGCGAGTTCAAAAGTCCGAAGTCAGGCGCAAAGTTGATATTGCCTTCACAGAGTTAGTGGTGAGTAAAATATTATAGACTCCGCTGAAGGCTTAGGCAGTCTATGATCAATTAAATAAAGTCCTTGGATTATAATATTATTATTTGTGGTATTGTTTGAGAGTTGAATATTACGTTTTATATACTTTAAATTGAAGTTGCAATACCTATTGTTCGAGTGTTGAATGTTACGTTTTATATATAAATTAAAGTTTCAATACCTATTGTTCGAGTGTTGAATATTACGTTATATATATAAATTGAAGTTCCAATACCTATTGTTCGAGAGTTGAATGTTACGTTTTATATATAAATTAAAGTTTCAATACCTATTGTTCGAGTGTTGAATATTACGTTATATAAATAAATTGAAGTTCCAATACCTATTGTTCGAGAGTTGAATGTTACGTTTTATATAAAAATTAAAGTTTCAATACCTATTGTTCGAGAGTTGAATATTACGTTTTATATATAAATTAAAGTTCCAATACCGATTGTTCGAGAGTTGAATAATACGTTTTATATATATATTAAAATACCCAAGTTTCACTTCAAAAAGGAGCCAACATTACAATAGGGTTAGTGAGCAGCGAGCTTAAAGCTACGGATTCCGTATAGTAAGGTTGATATCGCGGTCACGAACTTGGCGGTGAGCGGAAATCTAATAAAGACTCTGCTTAAGCAGGCCAGGAAGATCAGGGAAATAACGTCCGTGGAATTTTTAATAAGCACATTGCTCCAATAAAATGTTAGAAAATATTTTGTGGTTTATATATTATTATTGATGGACTTTATATAATCGCATCATATTATAAAATAAAAGGCAGATGCCGAAACAATTGCTAATCGTGATATCGATTCCTGGTAAGTTGTTTACGTAATACGACTAACCTTACCTATCGTGTTGGAACAAGCGCGAGGCCCACCTGATGCTAAGCGGAATCCACTGCCTATAACGCCACTTGTCTGCACTGCGCTTATCAGCCTGAGACATAAAGTTGATAAATCTCATATGCCTGTAATTTCACCGGTACCGAAACCCTTCAAACCGGAACACATTTATGTGAAATTTACTGCTTGAAGATAGCAATAGGCAGTACTTCCCCAAACAAACTCTCACAATGAGTTCTCTGCATCTAAAATAATAGCAACTATTATATTCTGTCTCTTTGGGTTATACTACATATAACTCATATTATTATACATTGAAGGGTATGTGCAGAACCTAGGATACAAGATTATTCTTTGTGCAGAACTGCTGAACTTCAATACAGCAACAATAATCTAAGTACGGCAATCGCGAACGAAGTCGCGGGTACAGCTAGTTGTATAATAACAATAATTATAAAATCCTTAATGTTAAGTCGCAACTGTATCAATAATTGTGAAATGAATATATTATTATAATGCGTTTCTCAATAATAAAATTGATATCGTGTTATATCCCATTGCATACATAATAGATTGTATGAAGTCTACAGGGCCCTTTACATGTTACAAAAATACGAGTATGCTTTTTAATTCGTGCGTACCCGTTGCTCTGATTAGGCAACGCGTTGTGTGTCCATTTTAAGTATATTTAATTAAGTCACGTCTGTTAGTTTAAAATTTAATAATGCACTTCTTGCCAGGACTGCTGACGCAATTTTTCAAAAGGCGGGGGCGGCGGCGGCGCCGCCTCCCTGGAGTAGTCATTTCATTTGCATTGCTATGCACTGCAAATCGCAATTTATGAAATAGCCGCAATTAGCTGAAACTTTACTAACGGGTGAGTCGGCCAAAACAGCACAAACATTTACTATATTTTTTTTTATATAACTTATAGGGTAACCTTTGACCACTATCTCACCTGATGGTACGTGATGATGTAGTCGAAGATGTTATTCAGGCTATCCTAGAATTACTGGCTCTCAAGGACAGCTGCCGAAACACACCGTTAGGTGCTGGCGACAGATTTTATACTTGACGGTGGTAGCTAGCCAGGCGAGCATTCACAAAATGCCCTACCACCATGCTGTAACCACTGTCATCGTTAGACAACAACCGGGACCGACAGCTTAGCGTGCCCTCCGAAGCACGGAAGCGCTCAGCGTAATGGCACCAGCGGTCACCCATCCCACTCCTGACCGCGGCGGACGTTCCTTAACTTAGCTGATAGATTAGGAACGGCTAAGCAAACTTCGCTACGAGCGCTTTAAAAAATATAAGAAAAAAAGATCTAGGAGGCTGGTCTTCAAGTTTTACGTTAAAAAAAAAAGGTATATTTTGAAGCACTGATGGCCCAGTGACAATAGCTATGAATTATGGTGCAGAAATCCCGCCACGGGCTTCAACACAAGGTGGAAAGGCATTTTGCAAATTCCCGTATGGCTACCACCCTCAAGTAAGAAATATGTCGCCAAGCGTCTAAAGGGGTGTTTCGGAAGTCTTTGACAACCAGCAATTCTAAAGCATTAAAAAAACGTACATATTTGTAAAATTATTCGTAATTATAAGTATTTCTTATAGCTTTCATACACAATCATAATATTGTTTGTTTTAAATAATAAGTTTAGAGTAAATAATTTCTTTTAATCATAATTAATGTATATCAAATACTAACTAATATATATTATTTTACAAAACACAGTAACACAATATATTTCTGAACATAAGTATGGATATTAACAGAAAATAAACAGTAAAATGTAGACCGGCTAATGAGGAACATGGGTGTGCATGCAAAAAACACAGAGTTTTAACATTTGATATACAAAAAAATTACAAAACCAAGTGTATATGGAAAGTGCTAGGCATATACTATGTTATATGTACATAAACTTATTTTTAAGAAAATATCACACGGTTATTGTTAAAAAAAATAACACACGTCCATTCGTCACTGCGGTACTTACTAGTAAGTAAAATCATTTTATAGTCTACATAGTTGACTGTACATACTGTGTGTGTTTTTAATGGACAAGTATTTTCTTTAATCCCCCGAAAAAAAAGTATTATTATGCTTAATTATTACTATGCTTAAGAAAGTCGCTTTCCGCTGGAACTGCAGACATTTGAAAACCGGGGCGGGCGGCGGCAGCGGCGCGGCGCCGCGCTCGGGGCGTCATTTCATTTGCATTATTATGCACTCTGCATCTCTCAGCTATTCGACGAAATCGCTACATTGTGACTATATAGGCATCGTTCGCACGAGTTTTGAATATCGCTTGGACCGATAAAAAAGATCCCGGCGTATAAAGCGCCGGATATATACGGGTGAAGTCATATGGTCTAATCCAGACTATAAAAATAACGCCCGTTAAAACATTTTAAAAGCTCTCGTGGGAGCGTAGCCTTGTCATTTTTGTCTGGCTTTGTTCTAGAATATGTTTTAATATGGTAAAACTACCGTCATATTATTTCAATGTTTGCTTTAGTACTAAACTGGAAATAGTTAAATAACATTATGTATATATAGGTATTCCTCCTTCCACGAGATACTTTTCGATTGGCTACATTGTCACTACGTCTATGTTACTTCTGTATAGATTTTGTGTGAACTTAGTACGGAAGATGTTAAAAATATATTTCGACTGAATTCTTCAGGAATCTATTAATTTAAATTGATTTAAACGTTAACGGCTCTAATTACTGAATGTCATCAAAATATTTTTAAGCCAAATAATAAATTCATATTTTTTTGATTTTACCTGCTCTACATTCTTTTTTTTTATTTGATTTTGACAGAACAAGCTCGAGGCCCACCTACCTGACGTTAATTGGTAACCTCAACAGGTGCATTTCGCCACAAGTGACAAACTACACTGGGCTCGTCACCATGGGATATACAGCTGTTAAGTCTCATGTACCTGTAATTGTACTGGCTCTCAAGGAGTACTGGCGAAACACAGTTAGGTGCTTAATTTTTTACTTGGGGTGGTATTAGCCAGGTGAGCATTCGTATCATCATTACTGCCCTTCCACCATGCGGTGAAGCTCAAGTCCACGGTGGGATTCGAACGATGGACCTGCTGCACGGCAGTCCAGCCAATGCCACTGAGCCATCACAGAAAATTGATATGATTGTTCAATATGTCTACAGTTAATATGTTCATTCAAGTATTACTAATTTATTTCTGAGATTTAAAATCAATAGTTAAGCACTTAAGGGGTACAAATTCCAGGTTTTAGAAGTAGTAGTTTATTTTACGTTGAATCAGCATCACGCCTCCTTTTTTGGAAGGGGTTAAAAAAATATTGTGTTTTACAAAAAAGATGAGAGAAAAGTTCCTATTTCAAAAAATGTTAATAACACTGCAAGAAATAAATTAAAGTTTTAAGTCACGAAGAGGGGAAAAACAGGACTTTACTCCTAGGATATGTATGGACCGCGCGTATCCGAAGACGAATATAGTCGTCGTATCACAATGGCCTCATACAGAAGCTTCTGAACGTAAATCTTTTCAGTTACAAAATACGCCTTACAATTTACTGCACAAACAACTCGTCGATATGTATCAGTACAGGTATTGACCGGAAGTAGTCACGGACGGTGAGCAAACATCGTTGATCACCCGTATCCGTTCGATGGGTATCGGAGGTCCCTACTCCCTGCCTTATTTACCTATCTATACCTTTTTTATTGGAATGTGATTTATAACGGTAGTTTCGTAGATTTCTATCAAATGGATGTATATGAACAGGATTTACTAGCTATACTCGAAGCGTACTCAAAAATAATTTAATTTCTTACTGCACTAATATTGGTCGGTTATTATTATTGAACAAACCGTGAGTACTAGACAAAATAATTAGTTTAAAGTTTTAAACTGCCTATATCTTCACAGAAATAAATCTATATCTGGTTTTTGAGATAATATTACAATCATAGCCGTAAAAATACGATTTATAAACTGAAGTTTCATCCCGATGATTTTAGTTTCTTTTTTATGATATCGTGATGAAACACGCACCCACCTTGGTGTTAAGCGGTACACTCGGCCTATAACAGACACAGTTTGTCACAAGTGGCGAACTGCACTGCACCCATCACCCTGAGACACAAAGTTGTCAAATCTCATGCGCCTGTTATTTCACTGGCACCTATGCCCATACATAGTGACAAAAATCGAGAAAGGTAAAAAGAAAAAGATTAAGATGGTTTGGACATGTTAACGGAAGTTTTGGAGGGGAAGACATAGGCGAACGTTCCGAATTCAAAAAGAAAATAATTTGAAAAAAGGCCAGGTCAGGAGTACCGTAATCTGACGCTCATGTATGAAAGGATTGATGAGTTAAGATGAAGCGAAAGAGAAATGTCAGGATCGCAGTAAGTGGAAATCTGTGGTCTCTGCCAACCCCTGCGGGAAAAAGGCGTGATTTTATGTATGTACTTATGCCCATCAAATCGGAACACAGTAACACGAAGACAACTGCTTGGCGGTAAAGTATGTATGGTGATAATACTTCCCCGGGCGACCTCGCACAAAGTGTTCTACTGCTACTAAAACTAGACGATTCATTATGACACACGTTGACTGAACTGCTCGTACTACGCAATCATAGTTGTTAAGATAAGCGCTCCTCAAACTACGAGTATACTATGTACTTTCACTATTCGCTTAGAGAATGAGCGCCTGGTGTACCATACTGGATATCTACTACGAAGGACCTGGTGTGTTCTAGCAGATGTCATTGACAGCTAGCTCTTATAGGTAGTCTTAAAGGTTAGCCTGTAAGCAATAAAACTTCCGCTAGCTGGGCAAAAATTACGCGGACTAAGTCGCAGGCATTCGCAATAGTATATGAGATAAGAACAAATCTATTTATCGCATATACTTACATATAAGAAGACAGTTGGTCATATCGTATTTTTTTTTTGTCTCTGTCATCCTGTCTGGATGTATATTAGTTCGCGCATGATACAAAAACCATTGGCTCGAATTAGGTTAATCTTACTAAAAAACCCTTACTCACTTACTAAAATATATTTTCTTAGGGATAGCTCTAAAAATATATATTCTAAAAGTGAGTAGTGGTAATGCTAAAGGAAACAGTAAATTGAAATGTTAATCGTCAAATGGAAAAATACAAGTCACATAAATCAAAGAGCAAAAGCTGGTTCAATATATTTTAGAATCCGTTGCGGACATGTCTACATTCATTTTTCCAAAACGAACACGGTGCGGATGCTAAAAAGCACGAACTATGCGACGAATGCTTTTCATATCGACACAATGGTATTGGAATTTTTCCAATATAAATTGTTTGACTGCTAGCGCTTGCTCTTTCGTATTTTTCACTTTTAATTTTTCTCAATACCTTAACAACGCAATATTTTCCGAGCCGGTCATTGTTTTCAACAGAAATGTATTGTAATTTTTTTAATAAAGGTTCCTTTTATAAATATACTGTTATATGTTTTCAGTGAATATAATGAAAGAGAAATAACGAAAAATGGCATTAACATTTTCTTTTAGAACTCTTACAGTATTTTGTAAGGTTTAGGTTAGGTTTATTTTTCTTTTCAGTCGATATGTTTTCTATCATTGTGGTTGAGGATGGTTATGGACTTATTCTATAATTACTGGCTTTTAAGGCAGCCGGCTTGGCGACAAATGTTCTAAACAATGGTAGTAGCTAGCCAGACGTAAAGCTCAAGGCTAGTGTTTTCCTAGCACTTTTTATGTAAACGTAGTTCGTTATATTTTAAAAACCAAGTGTCCAAACTCTCAAAAATGTATATACATGTCTTAGAGTCTAAAATCTTTTTCATTTTCATTCATCAGTTTTCATTCCTTCTGATTCATCAGTTTTCCATTATCAATCAACATAACAAACATAAATCGTTTTTATAATAACAAATATTTTAAAAATATTTTAATAAAACATTAAATAAATAATGTTGTCTTAGGTTTTCGAGATTGTTACACATAGTAATTAAACAACTTTAAACGGTTTAAATCGCGTATATGTTTCATTATTTTGTCCCGACGTTTCAACACTTTGCAGTGATCGTGGTCACGGGGTGACTAATTGATTTTATTTGTCACATGAGTTATTAAGAAATTATTTGGTCTACCGTCAGAAATTTTTATATTAATCATAACGTTCCCTATTCACGCAGTATTCGCTCATAGTGTCCAGAGGTCTTGCAGATTTATGTCGGCCATGGGATTTAATTAATTTGATAACAGGATCCCAAGCAGGTGGTACTTGCCAATCATCATATCTATTGAAATCATACTTTTTGATTTCAATAGCCTCGCGTAACATTCTAGGCATAAACCGGGTCTCTCTAGTGAGGATTTGTGGCTTGTATATAATTTCTTAATAACTCATGTGACAAATAAAATCAATTAGTCACCCCGTGACCACGATCACTGCAAAGTGTTTGAAACGTCGGGATAAAATAATGAAAAATATACGCGATTAAAACCGTTTAAAGTTGTTTAATTACTACATTAAATAAATAGTTTAATAAAACACTTAAAAAGTATGAAAAACATATCAAGTGACAATTCCGCCTAACTTTCCTTATAAGCCGACGTGAAGTCACAAACGCCACGCAGCCAAGCCGGAAGGATTTTCGGCGCGTTTCGCTTCTTCACGTAGAATCCTCATAAGTTTGTAAGTTGTCGCCAAGCCGGCTGCCTTAAAAGCCAGTAATTATAGAGTTAAGGTCTCACAAGGTACATCTACTCATTATAAATTTTACATTTAAAGAAAAAAAATAAAAACTGCCAAACCGGAACATAGACTTT
This sequence comes from Plagodis dolabraria, assembly GCA_963854805.1. Classification (NCBI taxonomy): domain Eukaryota; kingdom Metazoa; phylum Arthropoda; class Insecta; order Lepidoptera; family Geometridae; genus Plagodis; species Plagodis dolabraria. The sequence continues at coordinate 24,510,523 of OY978457.1, read as the reverse complement.
GTCTCTAAGAGATGCAAGCAAAATTTCAACGAATTTAAACACTTGCTATTTAAAATATACTAAGACGAGACTAAGTTTTGATGGAAGAAGCTACGACAGCCTTCAGCCCGCTCAACTGATTTTGAAAAATAATTTAACTGGTTCTGGCTTTTTCAGGTCTGAAGCACAAATTAGAAAACTAATTTTATGTCCAATTAGGAAAATTCCTTAGCAAGCAATTCAAAAATACAAGCTACTACCTACCTAGTAATAATAATATTTAATAATAACAAATATTTTTAAAATATTTTAAGAAAACATCAAATTAATATTTTAATAAAACACTTAAAAAATACAAAAATATATCTATTGACAATTTCGCCTGATAATAATAATATTCTCAATAAGTAATGTAAAGCCTGTTCCATATTCAAATTCAATTTATTTTATAGGACGGTTCAGTTACAGCATATAAGGTTTACAATTAAAATTAAGATAACTGAACCGACACAAAGTTCTAACACTTGCGCTGTAGGTTACTGTGACAACCCTACTAGTATACCGGTACTAACCGGTATAACATAGTCTTTATTTTGTCAGACTCAATTTCATCAACCTAGGGTTTGTTTTTTTTTTAATTTTTTTTTTACCCCTGATAGGTTAGCCTTTGACCACTATCTCACCTGATGGTAAGTGATGATGTGGTCGAAGATGTTGTTCAGGCTAACCTAGAATTACTGGCTCTCAAGGACAGCTGTCGGAACACACCGTTAGGTGCTTGGCGACAGATTTTCTACTTGAGGGTGGTAGCTAGCCAGGCGGGCATTCGCAAAATGCCCTACCACCATGCTATAACGACTGCCATCCGAAGATAACAACCGGGACCGACGGCTTAACGTGCCCTCCGAAGCACGGAAGCGCTCAGTAGTAATGTCACCAGCGGTCACCCATCCAACTCCTGACCGAGGCGGACGTTGCTAACTTTGCTGATTGTTTCAGAATGGCTATGCAAACTTCGCTACGAGCGCTTCATGAATACGCGGCTACCTTCATGCTCTAACCATTTAAATGTAATAGGCTTTGTTACCATAGATGTGTAGTGATGTTGCAGTATTTTTAACATGTCATGGTATAAACTTTTGGGAAATGTGATGTCAGGCAGACTGCCGTTGCAAAGAGAAAATATAATGTAAGATTAATTTGAAACCGTCGAACTTGGCAGTATAACTGATCATGAAGATATTGACGAAGCTTGAAAAGTACTCGAGAGACTAATAATGTGTTCGAGATGTACTCTGTCTAATGATAATATCATTAGAAATTATTCCGTGTCGTATTAAGTTATATCTATGTTTGCATCCAATTCATTAACACGTCTTCGGCTTAAAAGTTCTTAGTTCATTGTCAAAATTGATATTTATCTTACTATAAAAATAAAGATCATTCGACGGTTTGATATGGTCATAACCGTCTTAAAGAAAGAATGACTAAGGGCAGTCCACTACGCACAGCGATGTCAAAGTGACTGCTCAAAAAAGCGAAGCCAAAACTATATGAAATACATTTTTGTGTGGTCCTTTGTGTTGTTACAGAAGGAATATTGTACCGACCCCGCATACTGTTGGGACAAGGGTACGAAGATGATAATAAACATAATATAACCCGCACCCCTAACATTAACAGTTAAATTTCCACCGACTGCCAACTCCTGAGTTGTATTAAATTACTTTTTGATTAGGCTCGTTTTGTTAGCCCCATGACTGCCGAATGTTGATGAAGTTTTGACGTAACGTTCATTAAATTGTAAAGTTACCTAATTGGTAACAGTTTCATTGTGTACCTACCTTTAGGTGAAACTCTACTGTTTTAGAACAATATACATTTACTTGAGGGAACGCTGACGTCTTATACGGAATATTCAAACTTTTAGGGTTCCGTACCTACAGCGAAGCCTCAGACTTCGCTGTCCGTCCGTCCGTCTGTCACCAGACTGTATCTCAAGAACGGTGATAGCTAGACAGTTGAAATTTTCACAGATGATATATTTCTGTTGCCGCTATAACAACAAATACAAAAAATTTGGCCATGTACGAGTCGGACTCGCGCACGTTAAAACAAAAAAAGGTTAAAATATGATGTCTAATGTTGTATAGTTAATGGTACGGAAGCCTTCGTGCGTGAGTCCGACTCGCAATTGGCCGATTTTTTTATCATATATTTGCTTTTCTTGCTAGTTCTAACTATTGTACTTGATCACGTTAAACGTAAGATTTGTTTTTTTTTGGTATCTCTTATAAATTCGTGTTTAAATTATACTTTCGCGCACAAATTAAGGATAAACTAGCATTTCGACGTTCCAATCACGTTAACGATCGTGGTTACGAGCTGACTCAATATTATACATAACAATTGCACCTTGGTTACTATGCTACACCTTAGTAAGAGAATATATATTATGTAGTATATGCTACGAACAAACGTTGAAGCGCGAATGAGGTACAAGTTCACGATGCCATCATCTGCACCCAAAATTATATATTTGTTGCCGCGAGGAGGCCATCAAAACTACAGAAAATTATTTCCAAATCCAGCCCAATATTTTTTCTTTTAAATAAAAATCCCATGCGGCTAAAGGTTAACAAGTCATTACAAAAGCACTTAAAAAAACTCCGATGAATGGGCACATTAACGCATAAATACTTCCATTATCAGACTTCATCTACGCCTATTTACTGCTCACTTAAAACTTTTTCCATCAGAAACATCCCATCTATCACAGAAGTCGATATAACGAGTTAATAATATTATTAAAGTTATACATGTACCTATATACAGAATATATATTTAACTACAATCATATTACGTAAATCGTCTTCCCTATTGAAACATACATACATACATACATACATATGATCACGCCTGGATTCCCCGAAGGGGTAGGCAGACGTGTGTAAACAACACCCACGTTTTGCCGATTGGGTTTTCGTTCCATGTAATAGGAGGCGTGAAACAATAACCCATTTAAAAATTTAAGGACCATTTCATATTCTTTTGTGGAATGATGTTAATGGCTGCAAAGGTAAAGAATTGGCCGATGCATTCATTTACAATAAAATATATAAATATATTTAGATCATATAATTTTCATATAATTAAACAGAAAATATTTTCAAACAGAAAATGCACTGAAAATTAAATAAACCAAACCATCGTATACAGTTTTTTTGTTCATTTCACATCGACAAGTAATAATGAGAACATCAATGTAGTCGAAGCCAATTAAACATGCATTATAAGGGATAACTCAAACACTACACGTCAGATCTCACAGTAATTTAATGGGGATGACAAGCGCAAGCTTTCGAATAATAAAAAAAAACAACAAAATCGGTACATACTGAAAAATGTAATCAGGTAACACACACATATACCTATATGTCAGCATTTTGGTCACGAATTGTTTCGACCAAAACTATAGAAACATATTTATAGAATTAGCACCCAGGTCGTCTTGATTTCAAATACGAGTAATTCTGATACTGATAACGTTTCATTCATTTGAATCGTGCAAATAGTTCGGCAGAAATTTTGTAAATATGACATCCTTGATGAGTTATTTTTAAAAACTTATGTTTTTTTCATAATGTGTAACAATAGTGGATTATTTACCGTGGTGTCGTTCACAAACACGAATGTAGGTAAGTTATCAAGTACCAGTAGTAAGTACATAAATAAGGAAAATATGGCTCTTCGTTGTTCACCTAATTTACCTATAAAGTTTTAGTAATATAGGCACCATTTACTAGACAACACTTGGTTACAAATATGACAGACACGACTTTCACATGACTAGGACTCGACTTAGGCTAATTTAAGTTGCGTAATATTAACTTGACTTCAACAAGGCATTAAAAAAAGAATACCAATAGTAATAATAACATATATATCCAAAATATTTTAAGAAAACATTAAATTAAAATTTTAAATAAAACACTTAAAAATATATCTAGTGACAATTCCGCCTAATTTTCCTGTTGAGTCGGAAGAATTTTCGACGCATTTCGATTCTACACGAAGCAACTTTAGGAGATCTTGTCTCTACGAGCGCGCACGATCGAGAAAGATTCTCGATCCGGTTTAGCTGCGTGGTGTTTGTGACGTCACGTCGGCGTCGGCTCAACAGGAAAATTAGGCGAAATTGTCACTATAATATTTTTTAGTGTTTTATTTAAAACTTTAATTTAAATGTTTCTTAAAATATTCTTCAAATATATCTTATTATTAAATATGGATTTCCGCAAAGTTACGCCTGAATCTATTCAATACCAATAGTACTTACTAGCTAGCATTTGTAAACTTTGCGTGGCACAAGCCGATTTTGATCGCATGAATTCAATTAATTTCAGAGCCACTTGAAGCGATACCACAAATAGAGCTATTGTCTTAATTGAAATCTGTTCTTATACTTGGGAATTATAACTAAGGACTCGCTTTTACTTCCCTATCAGGCTTTCATTCAATTTGCTGTCAGTCTGTCTAAACCATTATTTTTCAAAACTACAGAGCTATCAAGTTAAAATTATAAGTATATATATATATATATTTTTTTTTATGCTATAGTGATAGAACAAGCAGGATACACATCTGTTAAACGGTAACCTCTGCCTATAACAGTTGCAGTTCGTCACAAGTGGCGAACTGCAGTGCACCATTCAAAGTCAAAATCATTTATCGCTTATAAGGTATTTTCATATTTATATAATATTTCAGTAATATGAATGATGAACAATAAAAACATCGGATTAGGTGTATAACTTTGGAAGAACTAAAACTCCTCAATTCTAGTTAGAAAGCGGTGCAGACCCGTGCAGACCTTATGTTCAGTTGAGGCATCATCCCAGGAGAGCTTCTTGACCCTAGCGGGGATGGTGGCGCTCGGCCACGCCACGCCGGAGCGCCCCCCCATACATATCAATTAAGGCGTCTACGATGATCTTATGAAGGTCAATTACAATTTTTAATATTGAAGTATTTTACATTCCACTGAGACATTAATTTGTTAAGTCTCATGTGCCTGTAATTTCACGGGCATCCATAATATAATACCTCTCAAACACAGTAATGTTCACACTGACGGTAGGAATAGGTATGGTGGCATTGCTTCAGCTACAGTTGCTAGAAAAATCGAAAACTAGTCTACGCCTCCTTGACTTACAAGCTTTTAAAATCATCAAAGATGATGTAACATATATGATGGTATGAAAAAAGAGTATCAAACTTTTTATTTTCCTTTCTCCGTTGATCTAGCATCATAAGATTTGGAAAGAAACAAGGTCTCACAGCACAAGTAAGGGAAACAAACTAAAGAACTGGCGCTGCAGCTTCTTCATGGGAGCAGCTCAAGCGGCTAAAGTGTGCTAATCTTCGTCAGTACCTTCAAATATTATATCATATATAGAGACGCATTGGGTTTGTGGGAGGCTCCTGCTCAACGCATTTAAAGTTTCAAAGATACAGGCACTTTTTTATAGTTTTAATTTTGCAATAACGCATGCTCTGCGGATTACATTACAAAATTACAAATTTACGAGAGAAAAATTATGAGTCATATCATAAGTCATGTTAGCTCAGTCTGTCAGAGCATACCCCGGGTGGATGGGCTCGAACCACGCACACGACTAATGTGCGGGATATGACGATGATGGTGTGGTAATCATGAGAATCTATGAGTGATCTAAATTTAACAATAGTTTTCAATCACAAACAGAAGCACTGCATGTTATCTGCAACTACATTATAAGCATCACCTTCAAAGTAATTAAATGCCATCATTAGATGCTAGTAAATATTATTAATTTAATATACAATAAAACAATTATTTTTCAGAAGTCATAAACACTCATGTAACAAATAGCTTATAGTAACTAAATACAAATCATAGTCAGAAACACATTAAAAACATTAATTAATATTTAATGTTTTTATATATAACAACAACATATTTATTATAAAAACTAAAGTGGTTTTCACTCATTTTTAGTTAATAATACGGGATAAGTATAGTCGGAGCTATCTGACTGATTCACGTGAGTTCTCCCGTATTATTTAATTTATTTAATAATTATATAATAATAAGGAATTTCTTAAAAATACAAACGAAACTTAGTCTAAGACATTTTGGACTGAGATTTTCAAGACTCAGATGCCACATGAGGTGAAGGTTAGGTTTGAATTAACGATGTTTTTGACGCAGACACGAGAGGTCTCACAGACCGAAACAGATTAATGGCAAGCGAAAAAATATTTTAGAAGATCTAGTATTTTCAGTGAGTCCCTGTCTGTTACGGTTGAAAAGCGAGCTATAAATTTTGTGGTGAAGTTAGATTTATTATTTTACTTTCGAAAAATAGGTTATATAGCCTATGCCGTTAACTATATAGGAGTACTTAGGGTTAACACTGATATCTACTAACGAAATTTAATATTTTTTGTTCTTTACTATATCACGTAAGACACGATTTCAGGAGTACTTTTTAGGGATGTATTTTAGAAATACTTTTTGTATTAAATACATTTTTCCGTCACGAGTTTGGCAAGGTTTTTTTTTTCATTCGAAATCTGCGTGTAAAATTGCTGTTCATCTGCAAGCACGGTTTTATTTTAATTCATTCATCTTTGATACGAGATGAATGGCTAATCATAATAATATAAATAATAATAAATAATTGAACCTAAGATGATGTTTGCCCAATGGGAGGCCACCTGCACGGCCCTGTGAGATGCATACGTGAGGACATCTTGTGTGCAGGTGGTCGGGCACTGGGGACATGACAGTAAGTGTGCCATATTTTGCTCAGAGGCAACACACTCACATTTCACATCTAACCTGTCCCTTACTCCCCATTTGGCCAGGTTAGTTTTTCAACGACCAACTTGGGTACGGAGTCTGTTGAGCGACTTCCAAATTGGCCACTGCACTTTTTTAATTGGAACTTTAATAACAGTTCCACAAATACTACCTAGTTTATCTTTAAAATAAGCAACAATAACAAATTTCACTTTAAATTCTTGATGTATTTTTTTGTTATTGTGACGGAACAAGCTCGAGGCCCACCTCATGTTAAGCAGATTAACGTCTGCCTACAACAGATGCATTTCGTGACAAGTCACAAATTGCACTGCGTCCGTCACCTTTAGACATAGTTTTTAAATCTCATGTGTAATCCGTAATCGGTAATTTCAGTGGCTCTCAAGGACTACTGCCGGAACACACCGTTAGGTGCTTAGCGACAGATTTTCTAAATGAGGGTGGCCGCTAGCCAGACGGACATTCGTAAAATGCCCTACCACTATGCAAATAAACACTAATTTACTATATTATTTGAGCTGTTTTTATAGCACCTAGCATTTTTCTCGCTGTGATGAGGTATAAAATTATGTATTTCGCTCAGCAGTAAAGTTACACTTTGTTTGTACCTATGAAACCCTCGTTACGCTCAGGATTATATATTCCATAAACCATCCGCTTTGTTCATAGTTAAATCCTAGAATAATTTGTTCCTCAGGTTTCAAAACAATGACTCACGTCAAATATCTACTTTGCAGTCTCGCGTACACAGTAGTGTACCTTTTTTTAAAGCTACATATCTGAGATATAGTATCCACCAAAAATGACTCTTGCTGAACAATCCCCACAGATAAAAAATAGGTCAAGTGCGAGTCGGACTCGCGCACGAAGGGTTCCGTACCATTAGCTATACAACACAGAGAGGCATATTCCCTGCTTAAAGGCCGGCAACGCATCCTCGAGACCTCTGGTGTTGCTGATGTTTGTGGGCGAAGGTGATCACTTACCATCAGGTGAGCCGCCTGCACGTTTGCCCTCCTATCCCATAAAAAGAAATACAACATTAGGCTTCATATTTAACCCTTTTTTGTTTTAACGTGCGCGAGTCCGACTCACTTGGCCAACTTTTTGTATTTGGTGTTATAGCGGCAACAGAAATACATCATCTGTGAAAATTTCAACGGTCTAGCTATCACCGTTCTTGAGATACAGCCTGGTGACAGACAGACGGACGGATAGCGAAGTCTCAGTTATAGGGTCCCGTTTTTACCCTTTGGGTACGGTAAACCTAAAACACCACCAAGTATACGCAAATACTTACAAACATTTACTGTTCATTGATTACGAAAGGATTGTTGAGTAATCAGGCAGATCTCGCGCTCCTTTCGTAATAAAAAAGAGATTATCTAAATATAAGAACATCAAGTTTGTTTTAGGTCATTACCAAAACGGAAAGCCGATAAAGAAACTAAAAGAAGCTTGGAAAGCTTACGAGAAGCCGTTTTATTTGATAGTGGTAATAATAGCCAAACATTACAGCTGAAGGGAACCGGTGAGATTTCTCCAAGGAAATATACTGAAAATCAAGACAAACGATTGCTTGCGTTCTATGATTATTTTCAGGATGAATTGATAGTTTTATTGTACCAGATAAGTATTGGTGATGTTAGGGCATTTTGTACTCAAAACTATAACCATCAAACTTATAGTGTTAAAATTCTGTTGCATATGAGGTGTTCGACACTTTTATTAATTACTTTATGTTTAATTATAACAAATATTTTAACACATTAAAAAGAATAAAAATATATATCTAGTGACAATTCCGCCTAATTTTCCTGTTAATCTTACTCTACGAGCCTACTCACTTTTTAAAGGTTTTTTATTAAATTAATATTTAATGTTTTCTTAAAATACTTTTAAAAATGTTGTTATAATTAAAAAGTATAAAAATATATATTTAGTGACAATACTGCCTAATTTTCCTATTAATCTTACTCTAGGAGCCTACTCACTTTTTATAAGATTTTTTTAAAGGTATTTAAAATACTTTTCAAATGTTGTTATATTTAAAAAAGTATACAAATATATATCTAGTGACAATTCCGCCTAATTTTCCTGTTATACTTACTCTACGAGCCTACTCACTTTTTAAAGGTTTTTTATTAAATTAATATTTAATGTTTTCTTAAAATACTTTTAAAATTTTTTTCAAAAAGTTTTCAATTAATTACTTTATGTTTTTCACTTTAGAGTTAGTTCACTTTAGATATATAGCCACACCGTTTCGACGATTGAATGTTTTATTATTTTTTATACCGTTTTTACGATAGACCAAAAACAACATCGTGTATGAGAAGAGAGCAAAAACAAATAACGTTATAAAACACGGATAAATTTTCAACCGGCTACCTTATGCGATTCAAAAGATACTGCTCCTTAATGGCCAACAGACCGAGAAAAATAATATACGTTAAGAAAAAACTTAATAAATAGGTTCCTGTATTCTTGAACCAAACCCTAAAATACTAGACAACCTAAAGGAGAAACTGTCAAAATAACCAATATTTCAATAAAACCTGACATTTCGCGCGTAGAACAACCAAATAATTCCAGAGCAGAGCGTTACAATTGATTGATGTTACCCACACCACCGCTAAGTTTTCCCAATCAATCTTAAGAAGGGTAAACTTGGCAATACTAAGGTAATGATGGGGCCCGGACGGTTACACATACCATGCGAAGTGCTGACGGATTTTATACCTTATCAGATATACTTTAAGTTACAAAATTGATGAGTAGCATATGGATTATTTTAAGAGTTGTACCGCTGTAACTTTACTGAATACGTTTCAAGTGAAGGGTCAACTGAGCTGGTGCAGGGCAACACTGCACGATTTTAGTATTAACAGTTTTTCATTGCTGATAATGAGGTAGTTTTTATGCATTGTTTTATGAATTTGTAAGTGACGATGTGAAGAAAGATATTGAATGTTTAATTAGGTCTAGGGTGGGAATGGGATCTCATGTAGGGCTGCCGAAACATACCTCTAGGTGTTTGGCGACTGATTTTTCTACCTGGCTGGTAAGACAAAATGCGGTGAAGCTCATGCCCCCGGCAGGTTTCGAACCATTGACTTTTGGGTGGCAGTCCATTACTCACTGACTCTGAGCCAATATCGCTTCAAATTCCTTCACTTGAAGACACAACAGGGAGGGCATGTATTTTGTAAACTGGTTAACCGAATTTTGGCTTGGGTGATGATGATGGATAATGAGGTAGAGTATTACGTAGGCAAATGAATACTATGCCACGTAATAATTTTCTTCCCTATAGGTGCCGGTCTACAATGTCAACCCCTTTCTCTTTCCAAGGATGTCGTAAGTACTACCCGTGACTATGGGTTAAATACGTGAACTTGGCAGCAGCGTCTTCTAACTACTACTATCTTAAACGGCATTCCTCACGACGAAGTTGATGCACACAGCGGTGGGCAATCCTGCTTATACAGAATTATTATTTATGACGAAAAAACAAACTGGCAAGTTGGGAGTTTGAGCGGTAGTATGTTTGTTAATATATAACTCTTTACCTGATCCGATTTATATAAATATTGATAGAAAGCTATTTAAAATAAAGGATTTTACTATAAGCTAAATCGTTTGGAGGGTCACAGAAATTTCAACTCAAGAGGCAACTCAAGAGGGTTAAAATTTTCCAGTGACAAAAATAGTTCGATTAGGGTTTCATATGAAAGCGACATAACCTAGCCGGAACTGTTTTCGACGCATATCTCTGCTACACGAAGCATCGTCAGAAAGTCCCCGAGCGTTCCGGCGAGATCAACACGATTCTTTATTTTAATGTTTTTTGTTAAGTAGTGCATATAATAAGGAAACATTAGGAATTCCGCTTTCAATCAAATCGGGGTAATACCAATCTTTACTCAATTTTCTACCAAAAATTACCGTTTTCTACCTATGGAAAAATAACTCTTCATGCCTCAAATAATACAGTAAAAGTTGAATCCATCCATCCAAATTCCTGAAAATGTTGTACGCAGCACTTTCAGACATTAGTTCCAGCTATGATTGATGACCGGCCCGCACTGAAAATGAAAAGGGACTGAGAGGACAAACCTATCTCCAAAAGGGGCCGCATTAACATATAACATGGACTGGAAACGTGCCGCGAATGCCGATGATATCGGGATCTAATAATGAGAGACGGACTTATCTCTGTTTGGTCAATTTCGAAGTGGTACTTACAGATTTTGAAATATATCAAGAGGTCTTAAATTGACCTCAAAAAAATCGCGGGTTTTATCTATAATTATTATTTAGTAATACCGTGGGGTGCCGGGCTAGAATTGCATATCATCCCATGGGTGTCGATGGAAGGTGGGCGGATGTGTGATCCCAAGACGCCTGCCAAGAGTTGGGATTATGACAATTCCCCCCTTAGTAGGGGAGGCTGTGTTCAGCAGTGGACGATCCGGCTGTTACAGTACAGTACAGTAACCAGCTAGGATTCCCGTTATATTTACCAGATATTTCTTCGACCAGTTTCGTATATAATAAAAGGGTCTTAAATTGTATAAGCCTAGGATTATATTTCTTCCATACACTTAATATTGCCAACTGGGTATTCACCATTTATTTTTTTGTTTCTTATGACTGTGTCAATGGTCAAATGGCGTCAAGCAACGCTTTCGTCGGTTCTGGGTTGGACCCCAGAGTAAAAAGAGGATTCAACTTCATCCAAAGGTCGTCCGGAAGAGATCACTTATAAGCGATAAGACTGCCCATTGCACAAGTTTCTATTTAAGCTAATATGAATCCCCCTTTTTCTTACATTTAGTGAACCATAATCCTTTAATAGAACAATTATTAGTTATTTTTCATAATCATACTTTATTTAAACGGTCAGGGGGGGAGGGTTATTTGATTAGTTTTAGAATATTTTGACATTTATTGAGTTAAGACTGTTTCTTGTATTAGTAACTTTATGTATCTATCTAATTATATTTTTTTTTTATGTGATGAGGTAAATAAGACGGGCAACCCGCCAGATGGCCTTATTCTATCTATTACAGTTGCAGTGTCACCGTCCTAGTTATCCATAAGATTGCACTGCGCGCTCATCACTCCAAGACATTTCACTTGCAACAGTGCTGTTCACGCCTAAATATAGTAGTTTTTGCTTCCAGCCAGAATATCTGTCACAGCGATACCCAAGACGGACTCTTCTGGTGAACCATAGAGATCTTCCATCTGGTACCATATTACACGGGGCTGATCTGGCGAAATATAATTTCTGCCTATAACAGATCCGTTATCTCACAAGTGATGACTGCACTGCGCCCATCACCTTGAGACATAAAGTTGTTAAGTCTCATGTGCCTGTAATTTCACCGGCACCGATACCCTTCAAACAAGAACACAATAATGCGTTCGGCGGTAGAAATAGGCATGGGTGATTAAACAGCTCTGCCTACCCCTTCGTGGATATTAAGGCGTGATGCATACATGATCTTAAACAATATTTAGTTAGAAAAATCGGCACATTGCTTTGACTCGCTTTGTAGTTGGAAGACATGAAATAACATTACAGTGACAATATAAAAACGTATATTTCCAGCACATTTGTTTGAAAGTCATAGGTATTTGTGAAACAGTGATAGCTCAGTGGCTTTGGCTATGGACTGCCGCACAGCAGATCCATGGTTCGAATCACACCGCGGGCTTGAGCTTCACCGCATGGTGGAAGGGCATTTTTGCGAATGCCCGCCTGGCTAGCGACCACCCTCAAGTAGAAAATCTGTCGCCAAGCACTTAACGGTGTGTTCTGGCAGCTGTCCTTGAGAGCCAGTCATTCTAGGTTAAGCTTGTTAACACCTTCGACCACATCATCACTTACCATCAGGTGAGATTGTGGTCAAAGGCTAACCTATCAGAAATAAAAAAAAAGGTATCGATTTATTATTACAAATATCGACTTTACCACAACTCTATTGAGATACCGATCAGACGTAAAAAGCGAGCAAGCCACAAATTCTTATTTATCGGATGACATTTGCCGCGTTCCCGCAGGAGGTATGCGTCTGTAATACCACAGAGCATCATCATATATTACGTCAAGAGAAGGGAATATCAAACGAATTGAGCACAGATATTTTATTTCTAGTGCCTTTATCAGCACGGTGTGTTGGAAGACTGCGTTTATTAACTTAAGAGTAGAGTTCACGCAGCGCTTTCCTTACAAACGTAGTTTTGTCATATTTTTGATACCAAGTGTTCAACCTTGGTGAAATTTATTGCTGAGTCTAATATCTGCTTCTGGTTTGCAAGTATTTCAATTATATCCCTAAACACCCCCGTGGGGTGCCGGGTTAGAATTGCACCTCCCCATTTCATCCCCTGTGGGTGTCGTACAAGTCGACCAAGGGAAACATACTATTAGAAGTTGGGCAGCAGCGCCTTCATAAGAACTATGCTATCTGGCACTGCAATCCCAAAGCCGCCTGCCAAGCGTGGCGATTATGGCAAACACCCCCCTAATAGGGGAGGCTGTGTTCAGCAGTGGACGATCCAGCTGATACAGTACAGTATATCCCTAACTGTCAAAATAACTATTCCCATAGAAAACGATTTTTCGAGATATTTTAAAAATTATATTAGGGAAATCTAGCAAACCAGAAGCATAGATATTAGGCTCAAGGATATACATGCAAAGTTTTACCGAGTTTGAACACTTAATATTTAAAATATGAGGTAACTACATTTGTGTGGAAAGCGCTCTGTGGACTCTACTCTTAAAGAGGTAGCAGTTAAAGTCTTAAAGAGGTAGCAGTTAGTCTTAAAGAGGTAGCAGTTAGTCTTAAAGAGGTAGTAGTTAATCTTAAAGAGGTAGCAGTTAGTCTTAAAAAGGTAGCAGTTAAAGTCTTAAAAAGGTAGTAGTTAGTCTTAAAGAGGTAGCAGTTTGTCTTAAAGAGGTAGTAGTTAAAGTCTTAAAGAGGTATTAGTTAAAGTCTTAAAGAGGTAGGAGTTATATTTGCAAAATTCTAGAGCACAAAATTTCTAACTGGCACCTTCCATTTTTAGGTGGCTTTAGACGCTGACAAATGCTGAAATCTTGTCACTAATACCAGAGGTCTCGAGGATAAGTTGCTGGCCTTTTAAGAGCGTCTCCGTACGTGGCGTAAAGGTTGGAACATCACTAAAGGTTAAAAAAGTTATGAATCCTTATCATATTTTCATAAAAACTAACGTGAGTAGACATACTTATTAACTACATATACCGGGTAGAACTCACGGTGTTCAGTCTTTATATCCGACTGCACTGCGGGCGGCTGCTCGCAACGCCCTCTCGCCCGCAGTGCGCGTCTAGCGGCCCTCGAAGCTGCCCGCATTCCTTGAGAATGAGCATCTTTACTGCTCGAACACCGGTCGGATATAACGGCGAGTGAGTTCTAGCCGGTATATGTAGTTAATAACCATTTTCATGTTAGGTCAGTCAGTTAGAGCATACCCCCGCTAAAGGGGTGACTATAATTTTTTCCTCTCGTAAATTTGTAATTTTGTATTGTAATCCGCAAAGCAAGCGTTATTGCATAAACGAAAATATTAAAAAAAACTGAGCAGTATTATTTAGGTACTACTCACCTTTAACTCGTAAATGGTAGGAAAATTTGTGAAATAGGTATTTTATTTATTTTCCAAATGCAAAATTTTACTTCATTTCTTTTGGAAGGCTTCTTTTAACCTAGAAGAGTATGAAATGTCTTGTCAAAATGGGGCCACGACTATGGCACTATGCTTCCCGGTTACGCATTTAAAAATATATATGTAAGTGTAATATTTTTGTTGCCGTGTCATGAATATCAGGCATTCCCTTCCCTGAAAAAAAATTAAAGATATAAAACTGTTTGTGGAGTTATTAAAAATAAACAGTACAGTTATCCTATCCTTTTATTACTATGAATGTATATAATATATCAATTTAATCGAATCATAATTTTGTATAATTTACTTATATATTTCTAAATATTATGATTACAAGCACTACCGCGTACTAAGCGAAAATCATAAATTTACCGGGAGATCCCCGGGTACCTGAGTGGATAAAGCATCCGGCGCGAAATCGAAAGGTCGCGGGTTCAATTCCCGCCCAGGGCAAAACATTTTGTACTCCAATAATTTGTAAATTTATGATTTACCTATATTTTAGATACTTAACAAATATAAATTAATGAATGTTCCTGAACAAGTAGGTATAGTATATAGTCTTACTGCTGTTGCCAACACCAATAGTATCGACAGAGTCCTCGACAAATACGGCACCTCCCTAGAGATCGGTTTTGGGTAGAATGTTATATATTTGTAGCCGTAACGGTGAGTATTTCCACGGCGCGCGTAACGCGGTATTGATTCTTGCGATTTAACGCGTTTGTATGTTATATTAGCTTAAGGTAGTTGTCTCACCGGAAACGATGAAAGAGTAACGAGTAGAGCTAGAATTAGAAACGAGTTGGCGAGCCGCGGGAAGCGAGTGCTCGCCGGCAGTGTGAACAGTCAAAGGTCAACTGTTTGTATATGCATCTCTCTTATTTACACGGAATGTATATCTATTGTACGTTTCTTGAGCGAGAAAATAGTCGATAGTTACTCGTTTTCTCGTCGGCGGTGGGAAGGGAAGCAAGTGCTTTTCTTAGCATCAAACATATTTTTTTAGGGTTCCGTACCCAAAGAGTAAAAACGAGACCGTATGACTGAGACTTCGCTGACCGTCTGTCCGTCTGTCACCAGGCTGTATCTCGAGAACGGTGATAGCTAGACAGTTGAAATTTTCACAGATGATGTATTTCTGTTGCCGTTATAACAACAAATACAAGAAGTTGGCCGAGTGCGAGTCGGACTCGCGCACGATAAAACAAGAATAGGTTAAAATATGAAGTCTAATGTTGTATATCTAATGGTACGGAACCCATCGTGCGCGAGTCCGACTCGCACTTGGCCGATTTTTTCTTAAGTTTTCGCGATTATTTATTCTGTTTGAACCGGATCGTCCACTGCTGGTCAGAGCCTCCCTTGACTATCCTAATAATTCCCAAGCTTGTTAAGGGACTGGCTGCAGTGTATGTATAAAGGTAGTTATTTTGAAGTTGCCGCCCAACTTCAGGAAGTTTTCTTCCAGTCTTCTTAAGACTGTTAAAGGAAGATATGGGAGAGGGAGGCGTTATTAACAAATAGGAAATATACAACTATTAATGGTTTAGATCGAGTATGTTTTAAATTATTTTATCCCTACGCTACGCTTTACGATCGAAGCTTTTATATCAGAAAATAAAGTTTACACTATTTAAAGGTTAAGCTTTTAGCATTCAGCCTCATTTTAAATAATCCTTTATATTGAATAATTATCTGATAAAAAATTGTATATCTTTATTTTTATTGATTAGCCTTATAGGTTATAATTTGTGTACAAAGTCCGATCTCACTTAATGGTGAGTGATGATGTGGGCGAAGGTGTTAACAGACTTAAAATACAATTAATAGTCAGGCGGACTACCACTTCAATCCCACTCCAATACAAAATCATATGAAAAAAGGACTAGTGGATACTGTTCTCACATTTTCATTGCCCAAACTTCACAAGTATTTTTTTCATTCAAGTGTGTAGTATTGGCGAAGCGTGAATATTTTCTAAAAGGGAAGCCCGTACAAAACCCACCGCCAAGTGCGAGTCGGACCCGCACACCGATGTTTTCGTACTAATACACAACACAAAAATTTTTCATATAGTTCGGGATACTTAGCGGGAGTCCAACTCGAACTTAGCCGATTTTTTTTCATGCCAAGTTTGACGGTTGTTTATATAACCGTTTTTGAAAAAAAAAAAAAAACGTAGCAAGCACGCTTGTTCCATTTTTATAATAAAGCAAATATATAAAAATTCTAAAAAATAAAAAAAAATTATGGTAACACCTTCGTGATACTCTATAACTTCTTGGGTTTGCCTTTGAATCGTATTCCTGAAAAAATTTTATGATATGATTTTATTTTATTTCACTTTTATTCAATTTTCTTATTTATTGTTTTATAAACTATGTCAAAATAAACTAATTTTAAAGTTTATACTTAATTATCATTTTACGACATGAGAGTAAGTAAAAACGTTTATAGAAAAAAAACAGCGTATTCTTAGCGTTTAAATATTTATTTTTAGGTTTGCGATAAATGGAATAGCTATACACTTATAAGCTAACATTACCTTAATATCGTTAGACACATAGACGAGCATATTGCACACTATACTTTGTAAAACATGTGATTGTCATTGGATGTGCTATCAAAGGGCCGCAGAAGTAGGGCGATGTCATTATAAACGACAGGCTAAGTATTGGTTGCAATGTAAACTGATTTAGAGATCCGTAAAACGGTAACATGTTATAAAGATCAATTAAAATTTTTATAGTATTCTTTACAAAATTACAAATCTACGAGAGAGAAAAAATAGTCATGTGCAGGATTCGAACCCGCGTTTTTCTCTCATAAAGTTGTAATTTTGTAATGTAATCCGCAGAGCAGTCGATATTGCAAACATCATTTACAAGTTTAAAACCAATTGTAAAATTGGTCTTATTTGTAGTAAAACGTAAGTTGAACTATAGGTGTCGCTCCATCCCCATGCGATGGTTGAAGAACGAAAGCAAAAATTAAAACTATGAGTCATAATGTCATGTTAGCACAGTCAGTCAGAGCATACCCCCGCTATAGGGGTGGATGGACGCGGGTTC
Source organism: Plagodis dolabraria (assembly GCA_963854805.1). Lineage (NCBI taxonomy): Eukaryota > Metazoa > Arthropoda > Insecta > Lepidoptera > Geometridae > Plagodis > Plagodis dolabraria. The sequence goes on along the minus strand of OY978457.1, from coordinate 24,492,898 downwards.
GAATCCCGCACATGACTATAATTTTTTTTCCTCACGTAAATTTTGTTTTTTGTAATGTAATCCACAGAGCAGGCGTTATTGCAAACATAACAATATTAAAATTTGTAGTGTTCTATTCATCTACCTAATATTATAAAGGCGCAAGTGTGTCAGTGTTCGTTATCAGTTACCACCCCGAAACAGCTGAACAGATTCAAGTGAAAATATATTAGTTAGGTTACACAGATTATATCTTTAATTCCAATTTACTAAGTAGTTCCCGATATATATACGAGTATAGGTTAATCATACTATAGAAATAACCGAAATTCTCATGGGCGATGCGGCTGGCCGAAGCTGGTAATAAATAAATATATAAGACTCATTCTGGAGAGTCCACGATGAGAGAAGAGTATCCTTGTCGTGGACTCTCCAAACGGCCATAAGGAATGGGATTATGTGTGCAAGAAGCACAATCAACTACCTACGCATTTTTGTTTGCCACAATCTTGAAGTTACTCTCACTTATCAGCAGTTAATTCTAAAATTAATGACGGTATTTTAGCCATATAAGACTCATTCTGGAAATTCACGACAAAACTATTCGTCAACGGGTGTAAAGAATGTTATAAAACTATATGAAACATAATCAACTACGCATACCTACTTGCCATGATCTTAACTGAAGAATTGACGTAGGTATTCTAGCCAAATAAGATTCATTCTGGAAACTCGGAAATTCATTGTGGAAACCATGTCAATAGTCAGTTTGTTAACTCCACGTCAAGAGTAATTTTTAATATGATTTTCCTACCTGCTGTGATCTTGATATAACTGAAGAAGTGCCAGAGGTTCTAGCCGAATAAGAATCACTCGGGAGAGTCCACGTCAAAAGTACTCTTTATCGAGCATAAGGTATTAGATTTGAGAGCAAGAAATATAGAAATACATGCTATCTATCTGCTCCTCTCAAAAACGGTCGCGACTTATAATGTATGTACATTAGTATCATAAACTCTATGCTCCCAAAAAACGTTTACCTCTGTCTATAAAAGTTAAATAAAAAACAAACGAAACAGCATTAAGGAATTTGAAAAGGAAGCGAGTTGCCAAACCTTCTTACGATTTCTTTAAATATTAAATTTCCTTACACAGTATATTTTCAGAGTAAATGGGTACACGTCGAATATTTTTTCTAAATAACGCTGAAAACTTTCGTTGTTCGGGAAAAATAACGGTATTTTTTATAATAATGTTCAGAACCCTTTAAATTCTACCTAACCGGTGTTTTTTTTTTCACCTAATTGCGTCTGGAGGACGGGCCCTAGTAAATTGAGCCACACCGAGTGTTTTCGCTCCCACCATTTCATTATGCGATGCTTATAAACAACATTTGTAATATAAAGGCTTTTGTATAGTTTACAGTACCTGGTATACAACACATATAGGTGTTTTCGCTCCCACCATTTCATTATGCGATGCTTATAAACAACATTTGTAATATAAAGGCTTTTGTATAGTTTACAGTACCTGGTATACAACACATATAGCACTGCAAACTGTTATTAATTATTGTTGAATATGTCCTCTAAAGATATTTTTTTTTTCAAAACAAATTTGTTGGTTGACTGGCGTATAGGGTCGTTTAAGAATTTTGAGATAGGTTACTTAATTTTTTCAGATAGGTAAAGTGTCAGCCTGGATTCAAATACTGTGCCTCTGTATATCCCCGAAATGGTAGGCTGTAGTTTCTAAACACATTATGCTACTGAGGATTTCCTTGTCGGAAAGCTATAGAGCACTATCTAAGCTCGGAATCATACAACCGAAAGCCATGAGATTCTAAAGCTATTCTTCACGCTGCTACCAACAAGGTTGTCACTAAACTTTGCTTACCTCCCTTAGTAGTCGACTCAAATGCATACAACGTAAGAGTTTGGTAATAACAAAACTCTAAAACGAAGTTCCGATAAGTTCCGGCAAGTTTACCGATTCGTGTTCGGATCACAATCGGTAATTACCGTCTTGCACTACACTGGTTAAAACAAGTTCGAGTTAACATCTACGGGAAACTTTAATGGACTTACGGAGTTCATATCGGGTTAAGGTTCACTTTTCTTTTTATTGACTTACTTGTGTATTATAGTCAAAGCATCTTTTTCAACATCGACATAGCCATCCAAAGACAGCAACCGGGACTGACGGCACGATTCAGATCGATTATGATCTTGTAACGGAAATTAAAACAAAAAATAAATCAAATAAAGTTCAATCTCAATGCGCGCTGCACGTGGCTGCTACGACCTTTTGTCTGTCCGATGAGCGCGAAAATTAGATTAAATAATACTTTTCAAATGGATGCGATTGACGATTATAAAATTTTCAACACGGTTTTGTTAACGATATAATTGGTATCATTTTAGCGAATCATAGATGTGAAAATTCTGTATCGGTGAGAAGGTATACCAAAAAATATTTGAAAACAACTGCTTATTTTTCAACATTTGGTTTAATTTTTAACTATTAATAGAACAGTCATGAAGAAACCCTTCAACACGGATTTGGTGCCAAAACGTCCATCCCATCCATCCCATTTATTTTTCTGAATCCAAGTAAAGAACCTCATAAGATAAATTCACTTTCAAAGTGACCTAAAATTAGAAAATACAACTTAAACGTGCCCTCAGAAGCACGGAAGCGCTTTATAATAAATTACTACCGAGCGCTTCCGTGCTATGTAAATTAATTAGGATTTAGTAACCGACTAGGACTCGTGTAATATTTACCAGATATTGTAAATGGTATGTTATATACTATGTAAATTAATGTAATAGAAAATTACTAGCGGATCTTCATTTTTGCTTCTGCCGCCTCCACTAAGCGTGGGACAAGCACTCTAAGTCTAAGTGGCACAACATGTATACTTTTACCGCCTTGCTTATGGGCTGACATCTAAATGCTTACACCATTCGTACACATTATCTTTCACATAGTCCGTCAGTACCTATTTTGGCCTTACTTCTTTATCCCCATATTCAATTTCAACATTTTTATCGTTATATGTTTCCTTCTATTGCGGATATCGACCGAATTAATATAAATCAGATCAAGTCCGTAAGACGACATTTTGAACTGTGCTCTCTATATACTAATGGTATGGATAAGTTTAAAATTTTAGGTGTGTATAGATTCCTACACCATACAACTTATAAGGATATTCGATTCATCTTTGTAAGGATTGATAAACCAGCTACTATCTGATTGAATCATCAAAATTATTACAAAGATGAATGAAACGTGTAAACTTGTTTACTTTCTTTTTGATTTTGTTATATACACCAACTCACTAATGACTTGAAGACACGCCAACATAGCTTTGATATCTGAACATATACTAATACTTTTATAGGATACCTTGGTTCTCCAGGCTGGTCTTCCAGTAGATTGTGCCTGTGTTACTTACCTGTAAAAAAAAGAAATGAAAATTTAGTTTACCGACACTATTAAAGAATATTATTTGTCTTGGCATACACACAACATTACAAAATAAAAACATGATGGCATAGTGGCATTGCCTATGGACTGCCGCGCAGCAGGTCCATGGTTCGAATCCCGCCGCGGGCTTGCTTCACCGCATGGTGGAAGGGCATTTTGTGAATGCCCGCCTGGCTCCTCCCTCAAGTAGAAAAAAATCTTTCGCTAAGCACCTAACGGTGTGTTCCGGGAGCAATCCTTGAGAACCAGTGAAATTACAGGCACATGAAGCTTAACAACTATGTCTCAAGGTGGTGGGTGCATGCAATGGGTGACTTGTGACGAAATGCATCTGTTATAGGCAGAGGTTAGTCCGCTCAACATCAGGTGGGCCCCGAGCTTGTACCGTCACAATAAAATAAATACAATCTAATAATATAATAAAACTTCAAAATGGCAGGAATGAGTTCCGACTCAGTATACGCTAGGTCTCCCTTCTGGCATAAGAACATAAAAGATTTATTTAATAATAAATCTATAACACTAAATTAGTGTACAAAGCATTCAGACATAGGTATCCCTAACTAAGAATCCCACAACGGAATATAACTTTGGTATATTTTAGCATGCCAGTTCACACTGCTTAATTATTAAATGGTGTAAACAGTTTATCAATATAGAGTAAAGGTCCTTTTCACACGAACATATGATTGAACTGACAAAGAAAAGTTTGGTGATACCAGAGGTGAATAGAAATTGGAACCTATTGTGAGCTACGAGTATTTATGAAAACGATTTGAACATTCGTTATTATACCAATGGAACACTTAAATTACTGGTATTATAGGTTTTAATTTGTCAATCATAGTTTTGGTACGTGTTATCGGAGACAACGCATAAACGGGTAACAATATCTAAGTAAGTTTTTATCTTACCCGAAGTGAGTAATAATGCAGTCGAAAATCTTGATCAGTGTAATCTAGAACTACTGGCTCTCAGAGACAGCTTCAAGAATACACGCCGGTGTTTTGAGATTTTCTACATGTGTGTTAGATAGTCGCAACAACATGCTATAACAACTGTACTCCTAACAACGACCGGGACTGACACATTAATGTGCCCTCGAAAGGACGTGCTCAGAAGTAAATGCTGCTAGAGGTCACCCATCCAAGTAATGATCATAGCAGACGTTGCTTAACTCAATTAATCGGTTAAGAATGACTGGATAAGCTCCGCTACGGTGTTTTGACATATATGCCCATACGCTCGTTACATATAAAAGTGATGATATGTGTATGTTTCTAGTCCGAAAGCTCACGATCGCCAAAGGATTCGAACCCATGTCTCCAGCTCAGCAATCACTGGTACTTAGATATCAGTGCTACACACAGTCGTAAACATCCACATCCATGTCCCCACCTATATGTTTAGCTATCCCTGATACAGCTCCTCGGCTATAAACCGTTCTCCGTATACACGACCGTAAAGTCGACGGTAATAAAAACTTCAATTGAAAGGTTTACGTTCCGAACCAAGTTTTCCATTCGGCCGTTGTTGGTACTTGGTATCCGAACGATGTTGCTCTAACCCAATCTAATGAATGTTCGAAACGGGAGTACTTTGGTGAATTGGGTTTTAATAAAACCTATACGTCTTTTGAGTATTATTTCCTGTGTTATTGGTAAAAAGGGACGGTCCAGTATAATAATTTCTCAAGATATCTCTTTTATACACGTGTGCTTCGATCTTTACATCGGGTTTCAATCAAATTGAATGTCTCTTTCGTGAGCTTTTGAGGATCAAGAATGACAAAAGGTCAATGGTGTTCCAACAGAGATAAAATTTTCTACATAGATGGAGGAAATACGACATAATATGCAAATTGAACTTGTGTAGTTTTTGCCTTGACAAATATCACAAATGTAAACCGTACGCGATTAGAAGATAAATTATAGTTTTGAGTCATTGTCATGTTAGCTCAGTCGGTCAGAGCGTACCCCGGATATAGAGGTGGATGACGCGGGTTTGAATCCCGCACAAGCTTATAATTTTTCCTTTCGTAGATTTGTAATAAGCAACAATATGTGTCAAAACAACGTAGCGGAGCTTATCTAGTCATTCTTAACCGATTAATTGAGTTAAGCAACGTCTGCTATGGTCATTACTTGGATGGGTGACCTCTAGCAGCATTTACTTCTGAGCACGTGCTTTCGAGGGCACATTTAAGCTTTACTATAATTTTCCCATTCTTACACAACTACCGTGGGGATTGTTTTCTCTAATAACACAAAAGACAACACAAGGAAGTGTATCATATAAATGTTTTCATTAACAACACAATATAAAAATTCGAAATAGGTTTTTGTAAAAATTTGCCTTTACTGTTTGAAAAGTAAATTACATAAAGCACGCTGATAGTTCTGCGCTCCTGGCCGTTTATGAATGTTAGGCCCGCCATACACGGACTCCGCTCTTGCAGTCAGTTTCAACTGCTTGAAGCAGCCATGGATAACTGCTCGAGCAGTCGTCAATTTCGGTGTTGTCGGCCATTGTACTAATAAAAAAACGAATCGTGCAGGCGGGAAGCGTGCGCAACGTGGAATGATATAATATAACGTGGAATGATATATATAATACTAGCCAGGCGCGGCGGCGCCTCCTACCGTTCTATATCGACTGCCATTGCTATATTTCTACTCAGGCGGGCATCGAAATGATGCCAGTGTGCATGTCGTTCACATAATGGCATATTACATAAACAGCAGAAAGAAGTTGAACGTCCACCGTTAAAAAAACAACCTCTCCCATAAGGTTTACCAAAACCCCCACGATTGGCAGAAGTTTTCAGGATCACAGTATAAAAATAAATATCCTTAGCATATAACGTCTGTTGCAATAAATATTGTTGATTTACGAAGGGAGTTTGAAAAATATGAAGTTTTATTTATAAAGGCACCTTGTAAAGGGAATAAATGGAACTATTTTCTTGAAAACCACGTCTTATACTTATGATCGTTACTGAAACACGTAATTTTGAAGAATGCCTTATTTAAGACTTTACAACTCTAATACATCTGGCATGCTACGTATCAGGGGCACATTTTCCCAAAATCGACTTTTCTTTTATCAAATGAATAATCTTATTTCTTAACCAGGAAAAGTACAGAAACATTTTATAATTAAATATGAAGTATTCCCAAATATTGCGATACAATAAATTAGCCCAAAAGTCCTGACCACCGTCAACTAGGCCGGAACTACGTAACACGGTCATAACGCGAGACTTCGCCTAATTTACAGCCCATCGCCGGTCGACCGTGTAAAGCGTACATGCGGCTCACTGCGCCGGCAATGTAGTGCGCATTGCGGTTGTCATGCCAAACACTGCATTAAATGGGCACTAGGGCGATGACAATCGGTGTTACAATTTTTGTATTTTATGCTAGACATTGATGTATGGTCTGTGTAGGCCAATTGCTTTGATTTTATGGTAAAAGACAATAAACGAAAGATTTCTACATTATTCAATGAGCTTTAGACGATGATAACTTTATTCTTATATAGAAGGAAACCAAAAAAATCACTGCCTTTTTCTGCCCAGTGAAAAAATGTTTTTAACCGGCACCAAAAAAGGAAAAGGTTCTCAATCGACTGTATTTTTTTTTGTGTGTTACCTCAAAACTCTTTACAGGCTGTAGCGATATTGATATTTTTTTACATTCGATATCTGGTGCTTGTCATGTGCTCCCATTTAATTTTGAGTGAGACCTGACGAGTAGCATTTGAGTTATCCCTTATATTCAGTATTTTAGTGGCTTCAATTACATTAATAATGTTATCATTTACACTTGTCAATATTAAATAAAAAAAAAAACTGTATACAATGGTAAAATGGTTTCGTTTATTAAATTTCTAGTGCATTTTTTGTTTCAGAATATTTTCTGTTTGCAGACTGTTTTTTTTTGTTGAAATTTTTATTTCTCTATCTGGTTTGTTGTTGACAACCGTTCTCCATATTAAATTCAGTTTTGTACCTTTTTCAGTTTACGATCTGGAAATCCGTGAAAGACGTCCACCTGTACGTCTATCTAGCTAGGCAGACGACAAACCAACAACAATAGGCCTCTATTCTGCCTTTAAGAACGGAATCTTAAAATAAGCAACGTTCCCAAAAGTTTCCAAAGAACATTTCGTAATTTTAAGTTATGCTAAAGAAGAGCGGAACAACAGAGATCAAATTAACTTTTTATAGCTTTTGCAGCATGTCCTTCGCAGATTTATATCTTCTGTACGGAAAGAATTAAGTTGAGAAGTTTCCCAGAACTGTTTAAAAAAGGATCAAGGGCGCGTCTATAATTCACCAATTCACGAAGTTTTAAGTCCCTTTTTTGCTAACGGTACCTCTATAGCCTTATAACGCATGGACAAGAAGTATACATCGCCTGGAAACTAACTATGATTGTAGCCCCATTCCATATTGTTTAAATTCTATTGGATCCAGCAAAACAAAGTTTACGTGGCATGTGGTGGGGTGTTTTGAACAGTGGACATAATTTACATAAATAGTAACAAAAATTTAAAAAATATTTTTAACAAACAATAAATTAATATTTTAGAAATAATACAAAAATATATCTAGCCGCTATCCCGCTTAATGTTCTGTTAAGCCGATGTGACGTCATAATCGCAACGTTGCATACCGATAGAATATGTTTCGAACAGTTTACATAATATATATTACATTTATATAAATAATAACAAATATTTAAAAAGAAATATAAGGATACACTAGTTCATATTTTAGAAATAATATATATATATATATAGAGCAGAAAATAAGTTGGAGTAGTCGTTAGATATATATATAGACTACTCCAACTTATTTTCTGCTAAGCCGATGATAAACGCTACGTTGCAAACCGTATGTGCACATTGCATTGTTATGCCCATATTGCGAATGCTCGCCTCAAGCAGAAAATCTGTCTACGTGCAACTAATAGTGTGTTGTTGCATCTTTTTGAGAGCCATTTTCAATGCTAGATTAAGCCCGTAGGTGGTAAAATTTGAGTACAATTAAATAGTGACAACCACGATTACAACACTAGGAATAAATATAAAATAGCAGTACCAGGTTTTAGACTAGCAAAGACAAATAAAAGGTCCTTTTTAGGTAATTGTGTGCGGTTTTATAATAAAATTCCCAAACATATTACAATGCTCACAGAAGGAAAATTCAAGTTGCATGTAAAAAATATTTTGATTAAGAAATCATACTACAAAGTTTGTGATTACTTAAACGACAAAGATGCTTGGAAAGTTCCGCCTCTGCCAAGCTATCACCTATCACCTACGTAATTTGAACAAATATTGTAATAGTCTTATTATATTGTATATAACACATTGTTAAAAGATGTTTGAAAGAATGGCCCCGAGTTTCTTGCCCGTTCTTCTCGCAGTGGCTCTATAATTTTTTTTTGCTGAACGTTGCAGTACAATGTAAAATATTACAATATTAAAATTTGTAATTGACCTTCATAAGAGCGTCGTAGACGCCTAAATTGAATAAATGATTTTGAATTTGAATTTGGTGCATCGCAGGTTTACGAATCGAGCGAGTGGTAGAGCTAGTCATACAAACATACGCAAAATGGCTTGAAGCAAGGGTTTGCTGGCATTTCGCTCAAGACCGCACCTAGATTTAAACCTTGAACTCGGCAAACGACAATCGAAAATCACTGAAATATATTTATATTTTCCGGGCAAGCTTGTCAAGTGAAGAGTATAAGCGACATCACCCCTATTAGACATAATATTTTAAACGGCACTCGAGACCTGTTTAAGAGACACTCGCTACGCCGTAGCACGGAGACGTAAGCACCACTTAAATTAACAAGTTGGTGTGAGCCGCACTCGTCGAGTTTTTGCGTTCTGAGGTCTTTTTGAACGAAAATATCTTAATGAACTTCGGAAATTTCTTGTACGAAGTTTTGATGTACGCAGGGGACATTTTGGAATAACAGCGTCAGGCTACTGATTAAGTTTTGGTAGTTTTTTTGCATACTACTGATTAGAGTTTGAGTCAGGAAGACGGTCGTAGCAAAAACATATACAATCTGTAATTTTTTTTGTATAATGATAAAGGCTCTGTATTGTACAGACTTCATCAAAGAGCTGGGTTCTTGATTGTTATTTTAGATTTTAGGATGTTAGTCATTACAGCGTGGTTGAAGGCCATTTTGCGCCCTTCTGCTCCCCTGGCTAGTTACTGCGCTGAAGTAGAAAAACTGTCACCAAGCACCTAACCGTATATTAAGTAATTATTTTATATGATTACTCTTATAAGAAATTACTTTGAACAAAATACAAAGTATACAAAAACTTTAATAACGTTCTCGTCCCTGGTCCTTATTATTTATTTATATTACATTGCTTATTTATAGCACCCTGGAAGTGAACTAGTCCTCACAAACTCAGGGTATCCTACAGTGAGAACTAGGGATTAACTTCTAACCACTAAGTTAATAATGTACAGATGTACATACCCGCCTATAGTGAAAACGTACTATAAAGATGGACTCAATGGTATGTAAATTTTCCTTTTCTATATATATAGTGTAATAGATTTATCTTGTAGTACCTATATTTGAGCAAATAAATATTATTATTATTATTATATTGGCCGTAAAAGGGTGGTCAATCAGCTGTTGACATTGCAATAGAGCCTGAGAAATTTGTTACAATATATTAGGCAAGAAGACGCTATATCTTTCAAGGCATTTTATTTGTTATACTAATATTGGTTAACGCAAAACGGGGTGGTAACTAGATGTGGTCATCGTAAGCACGGAATATTGTTTTAAAAAACCGTAATAGTGTCTATATCATAGTGATATTTCTGCCAAAGTTTATCTCCCCCCAACAAAAAAAGTCTAAACGGTCACGGCGCAAATAAATTTAATATACTTAGTTGTAAAAAAGAGGCAAAACATCGCGGTAAGTTAGGCCGAGAGGCCGTACTTTTTGCGGTCGAACGAGAAAGAGGCGGACTTTAATAAAGCTTCGTTGACAACGATCGATCGAAAGCTTTAAATAGAACTGATGAAAGAAAAGAGGTCTTATAGCGAAGCAATGATAGCATAATACGTGTCATGGGTGTTGGTGCCGATCAGATTGTTGTTGGTTCGAACCCTGCCGAAGAATTTAACTTAGATGGATATTTCGCATGGTTTTAGGGCATTTTGCGAATACATGGCTAGTTTCTATATATATAATAAATTGAATTTTCCGATATATATAATTTATTTTGCTTTGTTGCTATGTCGTCTATACAAGCACAATAATTGCTTAATCACGCGAGATTTGGAGAATATTTGTTACGATATCTAATATTTCTTTTTCATTTCTTGAATTGATAGCATTCGTTATTTAGTACCTAGATTTAAGAGCTATAAAATTGTTAACATTTTTAATTCCACGACACAGGCATAAGTTTCCAACTTAAGGTCGCATTTAGCTGAGCGGTATAAGCATAAGGCAGCTTGCGTTACCAATATATGGTCATGGGTCATATTACAAAAATACGAACAAAAGCTTAAACTCCAGATTTATTTCACGTAGGGCAGAAGTACGGAACACCCAACCAGCGTCTCTATTTCCCTATAGAGTTCCTCAAGAACAGATGCATAGATTTCTAGATTATAGATTGCTAGCACTACCACCGTCGACCGCGTTGTCGCTTTCTTTACTATAGGTAAGACTGTCGTCAAATGTTTGCCTTTTAACATATAATAATACTTACAGCTAGGTTAGTTTCTCGACTAAAACTTTTTGTCTGTACACATAATAAAAGCGCATGGACTCCTTGAAAATTCTACTTGGCTAAGCAACGTTAAGTTGTGTAAATAGTTGTACTATGAAGTTTAATCTTTGCCAAACTTCATGTACCTTTAATTACCGTTAACATATTAAAACGCAGTACGACTGAAATACAGAGCGACATCTGTATAATCGTAATATAGATCACAATTAGAGCCGCACAGACAGGCTATAACTTTGGCATTCTCTACAAAATACAATATTGTTTAATTAGCAAATGCGGCAGAAGCTCCCTTGCCTCTATAATTATATAGAGCTCCCATTTCTGCGAAACCAGACTCTAGGCACCAATTTAATTCGCACCTCGTTCCAACCGCATGTGGTACTCGTATATACCAAATGGAACCTTAATATTCACTAATGACACCGCGTCGTTTGTGGAGTGGCGTTAAGTATCACGAGATCCTGGTTCGATCCGATCTTTTCCTTGGTCCATTTTTAAGGTTCCGTACCTCAAAAGAAAAAAAATAAACCCTTATCACTTTGTTGTCCGTTTGTCTGTCAAGACCCTTTTTCACAGGAACGCTAGGAGGTACGAATATCAAGCAGAAATTCATATCAAATACCTGAGTCTACTGTCCCTTGAATCATTGAGAAGATTCAAAGCCAACGCAATCAAAAGATACACCCGTTTATGCCACAAAGTTTCGACTCTCCCGTGAACTCAGAATCTTGAAATTTGGTACGAAGCAACGTCTTCAAGACTATAGTTCAGAACTGTATCCAGTAAATGGCAATAGATATGCTTCCTATTACATGAGAGAAAAACCTACAAATGTGGGTTATTTTTTTGTGCCTGATAGGTTCGCCTTTGACCACTATCTCACCTGATGGTAAGTGATGATGTGGTCGAAGATGTTGTTTAGGCTAACGTAGAATGACTGGCTCTCAAGGACAGCTGCCAGAACACATCGTTAGGTGCTTGGCGACAGATTTTCTACTTGAGGGTGGTAGCTAGCTAGGTGGGCATTCGCAAAATGCCCTACCACCATGCCATAACGACTGCCATCCTAAGACAACAACCGGGACCGACGGCTTAACGTGCCCTCCTAAGCACGGAAGCGCTCAGTAGTAATGTCACCAGCGGTCACCTATCCAAATCATGACCGAGGCGGAAGTTGCTTAACTTTTCTGATCGGTCCAGAACGGCTAAGCAAACTTCGCTACGAGCGCTTCAAAAAAAATGATTTTACAACTAAAACATTTCACACACTACTTAATTACGATAAAATTGCAAATATACTGCACATATACTTATTATATTATGAAAAAAACCCAGCCCAAAGAACGTCGATTCAAATGAAAGGAAACGACAGATTACAGACTTATTAAGGTAAGCCTCTCTCAACAACGCCGGTCACTGTTTCAATAAAGGGCTCTTAATGCTCGCATTAAGGTGCTTTACTACCGACGCCTTTAAGACTTTTCCCCTGACATCAAAGGCTGAATTGTACCCGATATAGTTACGTTTCTTTGTATGTAACCTTAAACAAATAAAGCCGAAACAAAAAGATTTTCATGGGGAAGCTAGTGGCGTGAGATTCCCTTTTTAAATCCACTGGCTAAAAAGGAGCAAGATTCTCATTTCGACGCGTTTATGTAGATCTTTTTTTATGTGAAATAGCGTATCTAGTATATGTAAGAGAGATCTTTTTCAATTCTCAAACACAGAAAATAGTGTTTTTTTGATCCGAGTAACGGATAGAAGACGCTGCTCCCTAGACTCATAGTAATTGCTACCCTCTATAAGGCGGGAGTGAATTTTTAAAAATAAAATTCTACGGCCTTGTGAAACAATATACAGCCAGTTTGTATTAAGAAATACTTACCTATTAAGCAGTGAACAATCTAATGGTTTTTTAAAGCTGCGTACTATGTACAACATTGGTTATTTTGTAAAGTATACCCGCCTTTTTTAAGTTTTAAAAAAACTTTTGCAACTCCGGCCAAGGTACTGTTAATGCAAAATGGCACACAACTATTTCAAAAAAATATTTGTCCACTTTTTTTTATTTTACACAATACTTGACAAAATAACACGATTATGCAAGCTCTAAGACCAGCGCTTCTTCTTAACGTATTATTAAATGCAGGATGACTGGATAGACAGCGTAGAATTTATATTAGTACCTTGTTTACTTGTACAGAATCCTAAGAACAACCTGTATCTTTCTCAATATGTAATGTTTTCATTAACATGTAGTTTCTAAACACATATATAAGTAGTCTTGTAAAAGTATGACAGAATTTAAATTCTCCATTACACCTCAGCACGCTGCTAACACCGTAACCATTCCCTCTTGTACCGTTGCCAAAATTTTACAGTGCAAATTTTCGCCTCTCGGCTGGCAACCCAAAGCTGGTCGGAATCCATAGCTGGCAATAATTGCACCGATTATAGGCGCAATTAGGTGACCCGTCCCGCCTGCTTCATCCCCTCTCCTCATTTTGAGGCCACTCGTTAAGCCGAGAAGCTAATTGATTGGGACGACCATTGAATTAGTACAAACGCATTTCTGACACGATTAATATGGAATTGTGGGAATAATCAGTTTTAGTTTTTTTTTCATCGCTGATAAGCTAGCCTTTGACCACAATCTCACTTAGTGGTAAATGATGATGTGGTCGAATATGTTGTTCAGGCTAGCCTACAATTACTGGCTTTCACAAGGATGGGTAGGATTAAATATAGATAACACTTATAAGAAAGTAAGCGAGGGACCGCTTCACCATTAAATTTGTAGTACCATGATTAGTATAAATTATATTCTTGAAGCGCTCGTAGCGAAGTTTACTTAGCCATTCTGAATCGATCAGCAAAGTTAAGCAACGACCGCCTCGGTCATGACTTGGATGGGTGACCGCTGGTGACATTACTAGTGAGCGCTTCCGTGCTTCGGAGGGCACGTAAAGCCGTCGGTCCTGGTTGTTGTCTTAGGATGGCAGTCATTACATCATGGTGGTAGGGCATTTTGCGAATGCCCGCCTGGCTAGCTACCACCCTCAAGTTGAAAATCTGTCGCCAAGCACCCAACGGTGTGTTCCGGCAGCTGTCCTTGAGAACCAGTAATTCTAGGTTAGCCTGAACAACATCTTCGACCACACCATCACTTACCATCAGGTGAGATAGTGGTCAAAGGCTAACCTATCAGGCATAAAAAAAAATTTGGAATAATATTTTTAACTTACAAACATGGAAAGGTTTTGTAATTTTTGTAATTCGAAATCAGCTTGCAAACAAATCGGAAGTGCTTTTTATCCGAAAGCGAGGAAAATGTTTTTAAGATTTTATAAAACACCATTAAAACATTTGTAAATAAAATCTTTATTATTATTAATTTTTAAGTTTCAATAAAATTGAACACTAATTCACCGTATTATTTAGGCAGTTTTATTGCAACTAGAAATTTCTCCGCTGTAGTGAGGTGAAAGATTGTGCCAAGACACACCGATAGGTGCTTAGAGAAAGATGTTCTACTCGAGGGTGGTAGCTGACGGGCAATCGCAAAACACCCTTCCATCATGAGCACTATATTAAATAATTATATTAACATTTTTGATACACATAAGTATTGTTACTATATTGTTGAGTTTTAATAACTTTGGAAATCTCAAGCGCAGTGTTTAAAGACCAGCTGTTAATTCGCCATAACTCCTAAACAATTCAAGTAACCAGTTTACTATCGATGTCGACATTGTTGTCCCCTTTCAGTGGCTCTGTTACATAATATCCTTCAAATGTTAGCCCAAAACGAATTCCAAATTGTAAAGTATTCCCAAATGCCATAAATACTTTACTTACTTCTAGTAACGTATTTATTTGGTGGTTACTGAAAATAAAGGTCGGCCATTTTTCGTTTGTATTACGTCATTCTTCATCTGAAACTTTCATAAATTTGAGAAGTTTGTAAAGACAGCCAATGAATAATAATAACCGAGACAAACATATTTTAGGTGAATTCGGAGAAAGATCAAAAGAAAACTTAAGTAACCCAAAAGTTTCCAGTCTACAGAATATTATATTATACTAGTACCTAACGATAATACCGATTTTATCATCATTTCTTACCCTTATCACGCTTACAGGGGGTAGTTTTTTATTGTATTAACAGATAAGACGGTTGTCCGCTTCATGGAAAGTGTCACGACATTCCTTCAGCAGCGTCACCGTCCTCTTTCTGGTATACACTGCATTGCGCTTGTAACTCGTATTAATCTCGTGCTTTTTTATGCGTGACTGATGAGCCTTTGACCATTATCTCACCTGATGGTAAGTGATGATGTGGTCGAAGATATTGTTCAGTCTTACCTACAATTACTGGCTCTCAAGGACATCAGCTGAAGGTGGTAGCTGGACAGGCGGGCATTCGCAAAACGCCCTACCAACATGCTATAACGACCGCCATCTTAACAACCGTGACCGACGGCTTAACGTGCCCTCAGTTACAGGCTTAACAGCACAGAAGCGCTCAGTAGTAATGTCACTAGCGGTCATCCATCCAACTCATGACCGCGGCGGACGTTGCTTAACTTTGCTGATCGGTTAAGAACAGCTAAGCAAACTTCGCTACGAGCGCTTCAAGGCTGTGTTCAGCAATAGACCAACCAGCTGACACTGCAAGTTTCCTAACATTATTTCTGTTATAGTTATTTAAAAAATCAACTTCTTCATATTAAATTGAAATTCCTTGAGCAGCTGTGCTATCAACTAACAAATCTCGCACATATAACTTTGCATCTTTGCCTACTTAATAAAATTAAGTAGGCAAAGATGATTAAAAAATTGCTAGAAATCCACGAAGCTCTGCTCACAATTGTAGCGATGGATTGTCGTGCCAGTTGTAACTCAATGGAATATTCCACGATTGTATCAATTGTGAAACTTTATTGAAACGACTTTAGCGAGCGCCTGAGATATTGGTCTTGGGAAAGTTTAAATTCTATGTTCCATTGAAATTTGATCCAAGTTATGTACGTATTTTAAATTTCGGTTTTACTTTAAAGTCATATTAGTTGATATTAGAAGCTGTTCGCGTGTATATTACTTGGTATTAGCTGGCGTATGCTTTTATAATATTGCACTCCTCTGGGAACTACTTGTTTACCACCATCTTTCTAACCTTATCCTACTACTAAGATAGGCGGCATAATCTCTTGCCTAATCAAACACAAATATGTGTAATAATATAATGGTTTGGTTTTAGTTTTATGGCTTTGTGCCTGACCAACTCTTTGATTCTAATGCTCTCGTTACATAACGTTAACCCATTTATATAATTATTCTACCATAAGCAAACAAATAGCTACCGCGACAGCAACCAAACGGCACACATGCTAAAATGTTCATATCAAAAATATTAAAAAAAAAACTTCATTCTAAATTCGATTGGGCTCGTGCCGCTTTTTGTATCGTGTCCGAGTCTTAAGTTGTTTTATCGCATTATATTCTATTTTTATTTCGTATTTTATACAAGAATTGTAACCCGCAGTGATAAGGGATAAACCGAGGATCGCATATACAGGCGGCAAGTAAGCATGTATCTTGTTAAGTCAGATCTGCTCTAGAGTCTGTCTATCGTCACAGCTCGAACTAGGTCAGTCTCTTCCACTAACTCTTCTGTCGATTGCCTCTTTCCCCTAAAATCTGTCGTATCAAATTTGTCAAAAGGACTCTCGTCATAGGGAATCTGCGTGTCATTTCTAAAATGTCGAATACAGTGCACTTACTTAACTATCATACAATTATGTAACTCTGTTTATTTAACTTTTGTGGAAGCTCGAAAACCTCTGTTCTTACAGTCACTAAATAATCAATCGGTAAACAGAGACGCTGGTTGGAGTGACGTGTAAAATAATCTTCAACTTTCCGGGCTTCAACTACATCTGCGCATTTCATCGAAATCATTAAAGTGTTAAGAGTGTACACTTATTAAATATGTATTTTATTGTATTTGTGTGTGTGTATGTTAGGTTATTTTATGTTCAACTGTTGTATGAATTTGTGCAGCTCTTTGTATTTTCCTATTAAAAAATATAAATATGTTTAGACGCATATTATAAAAACTAATGAATGGACGGTTATTATTTTTAATACAATAGAAAAATATGTAAAGTAAAAATAAAATTGAGCGACAGTTTATCACAATATTACAAGGGTCAAAAAATAATTTAGCGCCAACACGTAATTTACCAGAAAATGTCAAAGAGTAAAAATTTCCGCGCGTATATTCATTATGTAAATACGCGGAAATCATGCCTACCCTCGCTGGCTCTCACAGAGTAACAGTTTAAAATTTAATCACATCAGCCAGAGAGATTTATTTACGTTGTATGATGTACGGCTTTCGAGCAAGTCGACGAACATCGAGCCCAATGTTGTTGTTTTGTACAGAAAGTTTTAGGGTCCCGTGAAATGACAACTGATCTCGGCTTAAGATGATTAATATCAGAACTGTCCAAATTTATATAATCATTGTTAAAAACAACTCATCGACAATGAGTACCTTTACACTTATTCCCCTTATACGTGGTTGGTGTAATATTTTTCTCTAACAATAAATGGGAAGACAAGAACATAATACATCTTTACGATTATATACAAGGACTCTACTTTAAAGGGTGTAGGCAGAGATGCCTCAACACTTTTTTTGTTAGATATGTTTTAATTCCGTATAGTACGGGACGAGCCTATTGCTTATCGTTTCTTAACCAATCTATTAGGTTCAGCAACGTCTGCTGCGGAGGTCATGATAAGCCTTCTGCGGTGTCGGTTGCTGTCTTAGAATGGCAGTATAAGTCACGCTTGTGTTATGATGGTTCTGCTCTAAGTGATCGGTAACACTTGATCCCGAGCGGCAAGAACAGCCCTGTTGTTACCTTCACTATAATCAAAGTTATCAAGGTAGCGCCATATTGTTGCTTAGTAATATCCAAAAACATTTGTGAAGTGTGAAGTCGGTTGTGTAAGGCGAAAGCGTATATAAGGCTCGTCAGAGGCCACTGGCAATCTCCGATGCTTCAACTTATAATATGAGCAACTTAACAATGCTGTAAGCTACCTACCGCCCAAAATTCAGAAAGACAACATCACACTTTGGAAAGTTATCGTCAACCAAACATACATCTTGCACATACTTGGCCCCCAACTTGCCTCAAAGACCTTGCACGAACAAAAAATACATAACTACCAAAATACAACATTTTAATAATACGGAACCTTTAGGCCCACAGCAACGTTTCAAACTTGATTGTTTTTTGAAATAGCTATCAAATTTTTGTACCATTTAATAAATGAAAAAGCTACAGTTATTTTTTCCAGTATGAGAGGGTAGGAATTCAGATGCTGCCATTTTGAAATTCAGAGCGGTAAACATTTTTCAATTTAAAAGTTTTACAGTTAAAATGTTCTGACTGTTGTCTGTATATTAAAATTTAGTTTCACGACGGCGAGATTACCAAGATTATTATATCCATTATACGACTTTTTTAACATATAAAAACATATTTCATAGTTACTTGTAGGCTTGTTCAAGCGCTGAACATTATTTAAGATTCGATTCCCAAAAGAAATACACTTGTAAGTTTATATTTTATTACGTTGTCCTTTTCAAAATATTTGTTAAACTTTCGTATTGTCCAGGGAAATCAGAGGGACATGGTTTACTCACATTTGTGACGTAACACCCATGGGTTATTTTCATGGTGACAAATTAAATAAGGCCCCTTTTGAATGTCGAAATTGGATGCATAAATTCATTCTCTAAATCTACAACCTATACAATTTTACAAACAAATGCGCTAAACTTTTCATTTTTTTATTGGTGATAGATAAGCGTTTGACCACAATCTCACCTGATGGTAAGTGATGTGATCGAAGATGTTAACAGGCTTCACCTAGAATTACTGGCTCTCATGGACAACTGCCGGAGCACATCGTAAGGTGCTTGACGACAGATTTTCGCTAACCAGGCAAGCATTCGCAAAGTGCTATTCAACCATGCGGTGAAGCTCAAGCCCGCGGAGGGATTCGATCCATAGACCTGCTGCGCGGCAGTCCATAGCCAATACCACTGAGCCATCACTGAATCAATTTTGCAATTTCTGTCTTACAACATTAATTTAGATAATTTTTGATTACGAGAATGCACAGAGTCGATACTATTTAACAAAATAGATAAAAGAGCCGCTTTAGTAGGACTAATGTTTTGATACACAAGTATATCTCTTTATACCGATAGATCAGCCTGTGAGTATAATCTTCTTGATGATAAGTGATAATTCTGTCGAAGGTAGATAACAAGCTGAACCAATAATGGGAACTGTTCTCTAAGACAGCTGCCGGAACACACCGTTTGATTTTTGGCGTTATTTTTTCTACTTGAGAGTGGTAGCTAGCACTATATCCCAACACCATGCAATAACGATTGCCATCCCCAAATAACAACGTGACCTTCCAAAAAGTACGGACACGATTACTAGTTTTTTTTTATAGCGAACTGCGTAGTACTTCGCCACTATCTCACCTGATGTTAAGTGATGATGCGATCGATGATAGAGTGTGCTTACCCAGAAGTTACCTATTCACTCGCGTTTTGAAGACCCCCATATTGTACGTAACCAGAAACACAGACTCGAGCAGGGTGTTCCATTCCCTGGCGGTTCGTATGACGACCGAAGAAGCAAATCGCTTCGTTCGGGTAAATGAAATATCCACCATATAGCGGTGGTGCTTCTGAGTATCTCTGGGTGTTTAATTACCGTATCTATCACGGGGAGTGTTCTGAGGAACTGTTCGATTTACTGCCTGCAGCTCAATTTCGCCATCGGACTTCCCGACAAAGCATGATGTTTCATCAATTGCAGTTCGGAACGCAACCTGCGGTGGCAATCTACTTTTGTCTTTGACGCTCGACTACTTTTTGGAGCGAGATCTGTGGTTAGATTTTTTATGTAAAATTAGCCCCTGTAAAAATCAAGTTCAATGTCCGCGCATTTTGACTTACCGCGTAATAATTTTGTTGTTACTAATTTGGTTAGTTTCGTGAGTTGATACATATATCCAAGTTAAAATTCTGATCCACTTTGAATTGCTGGGCGTAGATAGAACTTTACAAGTGTGATTGTGAACTATTTGTGATCCTTCAAGAATCTGCACCAACCCTCACCAGCAGCCTCCCAGCAGTAAGTGCTTAGTTAATCTGTTGTTGGCCAGCCTCAAATTTTCTGGAGAATCGCTAGGGTGGGGTCGTCGGAAGGAAGGAAGACCGGAACAGTTTGTAAGTCTGACTGTACTTATTTTCAGTCCCGAGATACCGCGGGCAGTTAAGATCCAAAACAGGTTGTCCAGGTGGAGGGCTTTGCTCTTTACCATCCCTGCCTAGGCAATCTAGAAATTTTGCATCAATTCCATGTCGACGTCTGGAAGTCATACTTCCAGATTGCGATTTTCACGGCATTTTCTACCTCGCACTGCCACATTATGGAATCAGCTGCCAGGTGAAGTATGCGAATAGATACGACTTAGGAGCCTTCAAGAAGAGAGCATATTCCCTCCTCAAAGGCCGGCAACGCATTCTCGAGACCTCTGGTGTTGCGGATGTTTGTGGGCGACGGTGCTCACCAGGTGAGCCGCCTGCTCGTTTGCCCTACTATCCCACAAAAAAAAATTGAGGATGGCGGAATCTAATAATGAAGTTCCGTTGCAAAACGCCACTAGCTGTCACCCATCCAAGTAATAACCGCACTGAGCATTGCTGACCCTAATTAATCGGTTAAGTACGTTCAGGCACAATCCGCTCGAGCACTTCATACATCGTTATTATTAAAGTTTAATAATAACATGTCGTGTTAGCTTTAGATTTTTCTACAATATAGGTCAACGTATCCAGTTCTACCTTTCATCCTTTGTCTACAAAACCCATAGAGATATAAAATACTATTTAGAGTGGCAGCCATGTCAGTTTCCTTAGAAAACGAGCGTAGCCAGTTCAACACATGTAAATGATACGTGACATTACATCTTTATTGTTCACTACAAACAATCCGATTTCCTGATTAGTCCTGTTTTTACCCAATTGAAACGTTTAATAAGCCAATTTATAACAGTTGAAAATACACCTTATCTAAAGAGTGGTAAGTTTGAATTTCTTGTGAACTTTGTCAAGCTATCGCAAGTTGCCAGTTGACAATATCTGTACAGTAATTGTGCAGTCTCAGCTCAGTCAAGTATGATTTCAATTTTAAAATCGTTGCTTGGTAAAATCTGAGATAAAACAATTGAAAAATAGTTCACAAACAACTGCACAAAAAATGGTTACGAGAATATATTTATTGGGTAAGCTAGTCAAATTTGATCTTATTTTATTTATTTATTCGGTACAAAAAGTGGTATCCTAGCCAGTGATGTAGTACATTTTATCGATAAACTGTTCCTTCGACCTAAAACGATTTATAGGTGATGCGTTGATGTGCTGTGCGTTTGTGCTATAATAAGTTTTCATGCGGTTTTATAT
This sequence comes from Plagodis dolabraria, assembly GCA_963854805.1. NCBI lineage: Eukaryota > Metazoa > Arthropoda > Insecta > Lepidoptera > Geometridae > Plagodis > Plagodis dolabraria. The sequence goes on along the minus strand of OY978457.1, from coordinate 24,471,059 downwards.
AATCATTTGAATATGTAGTAATGAAAGGCAAGTAAGCGTCTTGACTGAACCATATAGCTCACTAGTATGTCTATACCAAAAGCCTAAAAGACCGCTGAAAACAGAAGCATGTGGAAGAGCATAGTACATCGAGCGATTAACACTACTTCAGACCTAGACACGACCTTCAGCAATGAAGATGCTGAATAAGAAAAAGACGATAAAAATAAAGCTATTACTGCGAAGCACAGCTTAATTTCGATATAATAAGTTATAGGCTTGCTTATTTGTAGTAAAATTATTACAATTATATGAAATTCGCGTAAAGGGTGGTATTAGAGATAGGCACAGATAGGGGTTCATAAAAAGAAAAGGCGAGGTCAAGGTCGAAGTCGTGGTATATATAACAAGAGGTAAATTGCAGATGAGTTTGTGAGATTTGCCAAGATAGAGAGCAGTTATTTAAGCAAAAATATATAGGCTAAATAACTTATAAGATGTTTGGCAGGATGCGATTCCATGTAGTAAGGTACTATTAGTTGAGTTAGTATGATTGAGATATATTGAGTCAGTAATTAACTACCTATCTTACTAGATTTTCTACGAAAAGGGAATCATCAACCAACTTAAACCCCTACACAACACGTGAACAGCAGTTATGTTACACTAAATAAATAAATAATAGAACACTTAACTTAATCAGCAATAGGTCTCGATGCGGAAGTTACTTGTGAAGAATCAAGACAGAGAGAGGCTCAGTGAGGTGAGACATTGGTTTTATAGCAATGACTGGCGCCAAGTGTCTGTCGCCTCTTGATGAAACTTCCCGCCATATTTACCACAACCTTTCAGGAGTTGCCACCACAACGTATCAGCCAATCCGAACTTAGACAGGATGGTTCGTCATTGGCTAGTCCAGAACGAACACAGATAAAACATGATTTTAGTGTGGCGGTTATTAAAAATGTCAAATATTAACAAGTTTTAGGATATTCTAGGAATATATAACGAATAGTTAGTTTTCAGTTCTCGTAACTTATTTACTTAAGATGATCTCTGACTGACTCCAAAAGCTGCCTCCAATCTATTCTTGCGAACCCATTTCGGTAAAAATCTAGGTTCCCAATTTAAAAAAAAATGCCATTTTCGAATGTAGCTCTCACGGCATAAATGTTATCCTAGCCTGGATTTCTGGTCACGCTGGTATAGTGGGCCACGAATCAGCTGACTCTTGTGCTACAAATGCCATTCATACAGACTCTCAAGGACATTTCCCCAACTTTTCTCGCTAGATATCTGTTCGACTTTAAAACCATCTTTAAAAAAACCTTGTAACCAGAAATGGCAAATTAATAGAATATTAAAAAGTTAATTCTACAGTAACATTCAACCTGAGATTCCCAATAAACTCTGTTTCTCAAAATTCCAAAAAGCTGCTAAAGTGACAACCTCTACAATATGCCGTCTGCGTCTAAACTATTCCTATAACCCAGTCTTCCTGGCCAAACTTAAGATTAGGGATAACTCCCTCTGTGAATGTGGTTTGGACGAAGGAAATGTGAATCACATATTCTTCTGTTGTCCCAATATAAACTCTTCTCTCTACATATTATATAACTTATCCAAAAGTTGTTGGACATAACTCATTAAAACTAAACAATCTCCTTCATTTGATGGTCTATCTAACTACGTGGCATTGGCGAAATTGTGGTGGTGCCTAAAGAAGCCACAAAACAAGAGTTTAAGTTGAAATCCTAACCTTGAAAAATTGCCTGTTCTTGAAAATATTTGAATAATTTGTTAATTTAATTGATGTTAATATAGAACACGTGTAGATCAGGACTACACGTGTATTTTTACGTCCTGATAAAAGTTCTATATGCACTAAAATCAGAGGAACAGATGGTTATTGCTTTTGTAGGTCTAACAAGAAAGCTCCAAATTAGATATTGGAATGAGGTGACATTTAGTGACTAACAATTTATCGACAACATTTTGTCGATAAATAAAATCATCAATCACTAATGTCAGATTGCACCGACTTTGTTCATCAGCGAAATAGAAAACATTTAGGAACAATTTATTATGTTTTCGGGTGATAAGATATTCCTACTTTCTTTACATTTGTGATATCGCTATTGAATCTGCAATTTATAACAGCACAACGCGGCATTTTCATATACATTTACGGAGATGCATGCGGCGCGTTAACCGCGGGTCGACTGTCAGTACCATTATAGTCCGTTGACGTAAATACTCCTGTTTAGGAGTATGTTAGGCTCGCGGACCACGCCCCCTTCACCTTTCTATTGCTTTCTCTTTTCTGTGACAAAACCAATATACAGTTTGACAGCTACACGAGAGTGCCTCAAAGACAAAGAGGTGACACCGACGTACAAAATATAGTGCGAGTGGTCACACCGTGTTTGTTAGGGTGTGAAAAGCTTTTAGATTTATTACTTTTTGACGATACGTGAGATGATTGAAAAGTTTTTTGACAGACCCAAAAAAAATAATAACTATACATTTTTACATTTCGCTTAGCGTGCGTGAATGCTGTTCAAATAATAATACTATGGCTGGGTTCGGAAACGAGTGATTTCTCACCAGTATAAAACTTGTCAGTAAATCAAGGTTAATCGTCATGTAATACATTAAGATAATAAATAGATATATATTTTTATACTTTTTTAAGTGTTTAATTAAAGTATTATTTAATGTTTTCTTAAAACACTTTTAAATATATTTGTTATTAGTAATATATTAACTTAGTTGTTTCCGAACGAGCATCGAGTAACGCCCAAATAACTAGTGGTCATAATTATTTCCCGAAACTTTTCATATATTTTTCCTATGATAAAAATTAATCACTTAAAGATTACAGAAGCAAAATAAGGTTCACATTCCTAATTTAAATGAATATTTTATAATTATTTTTACACTGAGTTAAAACGTATACAATACATTGACTCTCAAACGACTACATACACCAGACATGGGAACATTTTCAGCCTGTTTTGAATTGGGTAACATAATTTAACTGTTAAGTGAACTTTTACCTTCATTCGGACGGCCTCAAGTGAATGTAAAAATTCACCGGACACCGAACGGGTAACTTTTACATTCACTCAGTGATAAAACATGGGTGTCTTCAAATCGAGAGTAAATAGGTTTCTTCTAGGTAAGCGTGCTCCATCTTAGTTCGCAATAATGCTTAACATCAGGCAGGGTGAGGTCAAACGCGATCCTATCATGAATAAAAAAAAGTGAATTCCTGAATCCATTTTTGAAAAAAAAAATATAATAGGCACTTAGTGTAAAATATATGCTGCTACTGTAGCCTAACATATTAAAAACAGTATAACATCTCATTTTTATAAAAGGTTCAAAGTTATCTTTCGGATGCATTTGAATAAAGAATGTAGGATTTGAACATAAGTGTAAGACTAATAAATGGATAATTAATAAAAACCGAATATACATACGGTACTGTATCAAAAGGACCGCCCATCACGGAAGGATTGCCATAATCCCCACGCTTGGCAGGTATTTTGGGGATTGCAGTGTAATATTAGACTTCTTCAGAAGGCGCTACGATCCGCGTTCTAGTATTTTTCCCTCCGTTACCTCCCATTCCCATGAAAATATATTCTATTCAGTAGAAGACGAAGTCGCACAATGAGTTCTAATGCTACTAAATGTTCATAGAGAAATAAACCAACACCTTACTGACATATATTTATATGTGAGGTATATAAGATCACAGGCTTAAGCTTAAGTCATTTGTTTGAATCCTTCTAGGTGAGTATCATCGCAGTATCAATATTATAAAATTATTAGATATTATTAGATAATAAAATATGCGTCCATCTTGCGTCACCTCCTATTAGTACTTGAGCGAACTAATAATAGATCTTTTCTCAAAAATAATTGTTCCCGCAATAAACACTTCAAGGGACCCTCGTCCGACCACTTCAGGGTTCATTCTGTAATTTTCGCCTTAAAGACTCAAACATTGTACTTTCTCAATGATTAAAAAACCGTACTGTCGAAAATTCTGTATGAAATTTTGGCGTCTACGATCCTACGAAGGTCATTTACAAAAATGTACATTTGAAAGATTGTGTGGCACATCTGAAGAGCCGATATGTATTGCTATCAAAGAGAGAGAAAGTACAGTCTTTGAGTCTTTATGGCGAAAATTACCATTCGGACTACTAACGTTTACTGAGCGGTATAGTTATTATCTACAGGAGTTATTAAAAGACTCAATCAAGGATCCTTGAATCGCCGATGAACATTTTTATTTATATCTGATAGGCTAGCCTATGACCACTGTCTCAGCTGATATGTGATAATCTGTTCAAAGATGTAGTTTACCCTTATCTTGAATAACTGGCTATTAAGGACCGCTGCTGGAGCACACCACTATGTGTTTGGTTTCAGATTTTCTACATGAGGGTGGTAGCTAACCAGACGGGTACTCGCAAAATGCCCTACCGCCGTGCTGTAACGATTGCATCATAAGACAACAACCAAGACTGACGGTTTCACGTGCACTCCGAAGCACAGAAGCGCTCAGTGTAATGCCTCTAATGATCACTCATCCAAGTCATGATCGCAGCGGACGTTGCTTAACTTAGTTGATCGACAATCAACCAAGAATACAGTTTATAAGGCATATAATAAAAAAACCTACATCAAATTGAATCGTCATAATGGTATCGTGATTCTAACAAAACTGCTAGCTCCTGTGTACAAACTACAGAATTGTCGTGTTCACTTTCTTTTTTACTACGTCTTTCTTCATTATATTGTGGAAGAATATAAATCCGCATAGAAGAGGCCCTCACCGTCGCAATTAATAATAGAGTCTGCCTCCGGCGATTTATCGCTCTATTATGGACGATGAATTTATTATCTGCGATAAATATGGCGCAGATTGCGTTAACTGCGATGTAGTTTTCTGTAATCGTCGCTAGTGTGGCTAAGCAGCGAGATTTTAACAATTTATGTCGAGATATATATTTATAAAGCGATAAGAGAATCTTTTGTTTTCAAAGTTTCAAAGCTGATAAGTTAGCTTTTGAGCACTATCTCACCAGATGATAAGTGATGATATGATCGAAGATGTTGTTCAGGCTAACCTAGAATTACTGGCTCTCTAGGACTGCTGTCTGAACACACCGTAAGATGCTTGGCGACAGATTTTCTACTTGAGGGTGGTAGCTAGGCAGAAGGACATTCGCAAAATGCCCCACGACCATGCAAATAGGGTCCTATTAATGAGACTCCTCAGAGAGATGAGACCATCTGACCGTCCGTCCGTCCGCATATCATGCAGACAGCAGAGCCTCGTTTTGTTTTGCTCTTTGGGTACGGAACCTAAATATAAAGAAATTATACATGAAAGTTTCAGTTTTGTTTTTTTGTTAAGCTAAGATAATAGAGTAAAAGATTTGTTTTTAATAATCGCGTCCTTTTTCGTAGTTGATTTATAGTCAATAGGTAGAGATACATAGAGACTAAAATACGGGCAAATATGAATGTATACAGACCAGTTTTACTTTTTTTTTATGTTTGTGTGACGGAACAAGCTTGAGGCCCACCTGATGTTAAGTGGATTAACCTCTGCCTATAACACTGCGCCCGTCACCTTGAGACATAGTTTTTTTACACTTCTGACTTCTAAAATTTTATGTAAATTACTAAAAACCGCGTCTCAAAGTGCAATAAAAGAAAAAACTAATCGGACCATGCTCAATATTTGAGTTGCTTTGAGTTGCAAGATTGCACTCGGAACAAGTGACAGACCAACATGAAAGTTTCTTAATAATGCACTGTCATGAAGTTGTGAGCTACCCAGAAAGTTACAGCCGGATAACTATTCGGGTGATGCTCGATATTTGAATATCAAAATTCACCCGTAACGACAGACAGACTAACAAGAAAGTGACTTAATGAAAACGTGGTAGTATGAAATAGCTAGTCGACATCGGTACTATGCACTCAATATTAAGGGCAAAGGTGGTACCTTACTGGTACCTACTTTATCCAGTTATATATATTTTAATCCTGGCTTTTCTCAATCGTGCGCTCGAAGAGTTTATTTTATGCATGATAGGTTACCCTTTGACCACTATCTCACCTGATGGTAAGTGATGATGTGGTCGAAGGTGTTGCTCAGGCTAACCTAGAGAATTACTGAGTTAAGACCTCCTGAGGATGCTTTGTGTAAGAGCGATACGCGACGAATATTCTTTCGGGTTGGCAACGTGGCGTTTGTGATGTCACGTCGGAAAACAGGAAAGTTAGGAGGAATTGTCACTATATACAGATATATGTATATATATATATATATATATACATCCCGCAAACAATTAGACGTCCTCTGAAGAGAAAAGTGCATTTAAACTGACGTCCACCTGCTTTTGGCGTCCGCATACTGGACGCCACTTTGTTGGCCAGTGGAACTTACGTCCCATTGGTCCTGACTAGCCATAGGACAAATATCGATAGAAGCCAAAATATCACTTAAATAGCTGCAACAATATATTAAAAAGTTCGCGACGAAATCTTAGCGCAGGTGTGGCGCTGCTGTCGTGCGTATATTGAAAGCCGCATATCGCGGAGAGTTCCTGACTATGGATCCGCGTATTTGGCGTCCACAACTGCGACGTTGCCAGCTCGTTTGCAACAATCCAACAATAAATCACAATTATCACACGATATTTAAGCAAAACAATATATTCGCCTTAGGTGGTGTACGCGTTGCGTATCATTAGAAGCCCGAGTTCATTTAAACTTTTAAAAAGTCAGTAAATGTTACGAAAAAATATACGTACAGTCAGCCTCATTTGCCTGTAATTTATAATCTTCGATCATTAATATGTCTTTGTAATGAATGATTCACTGGCTCTCAAGGACTGAGCTGAGATGCTAACCTCTAGAATATTTGCTTGAGGTAGGTAGGTACCAACGTCGTAAAGGTTGCTATTTCTAAGACATTAGTAATGATAGCAAAATTGAATCAACTTATTGTTGTTGAATTATTGTTTTCCAAAAAAATATTATACATCATCAAGACTGAATAAGTAATTTTTGTAGCTAATTTTTCTATTGCTATTAGACTGAATCATAGGTATTAATTCGTCGTGAACGTTAATTACTAAGTAGGTACTTACTTACTTGGTAGCATAAAAATAACAACTTTGCCCAGGTTCTAAATAGCGAGCTATCTTTTGAAATCATTTCGTAGATAGCAACCTATACCCGCAACTTTTAGCGTGAACTGGGCATGAAGGTTATAAGAAGCCATGTCATGCACCCTATGACCCTATGTGGAACAACACTCCACTCACATCATTTCAACATCCAATAGGAGAACATGAAATGTGAATTCACCTCAATATTGTTATTATAATAATAATAAATAATAATAATATAATAGATTACGTATCTGTAAATACCTCTACCGTAAAATCCCTGCTCGTCACTCCAAGATATTGGTTTTACCTTACTGAAATATGAAATCTTTACAATATACTCGGCTTGTACACCTATCCCTACCAAGGTTTCCACTTGAATATACCGGTTGTGACAGATGTAAACTTAAGTTCACTTATCCCTATATAGTATAAGTAATAATAACTATGTATAAGTTAATGATAGCAATTACATTATCACCTAGCCACGTTTTTGTATGAATGAGCATGATATAAAAACTATTGAAATATAATTATTTCATATAGCCAATTTTACCCGCGCGCTGATGAAAAACGGTGATGATGAACAGTAGTCTATATGTTAATCCAGGGTAAAAGCTATCTCCATACCAAATTTCATCCAAATCCATCCAGCCGTTTAGGTGTGAAGAAGTAACACACATACTTACAGACTTTCGACACATACCTACCTATTTTTTATTAGTGTGATTACAAAGATTTTTATTTATAGTAATAAACTTAAAATTAAATTATTTCCAATAAAAATCAATAACTAATCATAGGTTATTTTTGATTAGGTAAGTGCCTACAATCATTGCTAAGTTTACCAGATAAAATTTCGTACTACCTCATACCTACCTACTACAAATATATACCTATACTTATTCTATGAATTTACGTAGCTAGATACATAGTACTAACTTAATTATTTGTTGTGATCTTATAGCTATGTAGGTAGATAGGTATGCAATGCAATGCGCGCCCGCGAATGTCGATTTGACATCGTTGACAGTTGCGTACCTAGGCAGGCCTATATGATAAATGATAATTATATCGTAGATAGAGCTTCTAACTCTTTACTACTTTGTGGTAGGTTTACTTTATCGAAGGTAGCTATATTACTGCTAAGACTATATGTAAAGTGTTATTCTATCTTGATGATTAGGTAGTTGGCAGTGAATAACAATAGTTCCCGTAAGTGGCAAGAATCACTAAAACGGGGGAAGGATTTTTACAAAAAAATTAACTGACTTCAACACTCAAAAGTGTAAAATAACTTGTCGACGTCGGTACCATGCGCACAATAATATGACAATTGGTTCATTCAAACTAGCATGGCACCGACTTCAACCAATTATTTCACTGTTTGGAGTGTTGAAGTCGGTTCCATTTTTTGTTAAAAAACCTTCCCCTTTTTAGTGACCCTTGCCACTTCGAGAATTCACAAAATGCCAATATATATATATATATATATAATATGTATAAATAAACTGTACATTAAATACATACGTTCTAACAATTTGAGGGCCCGCCACCCAGCTCCCGAGTACGAGAGTAATTTGTTCATGTACCCATGACTCGCTTCCCGAGTCGTGCCTATATGTAGTGTAAATTAAAACACGATGATAAAGCTGCAAAATATGTTTAGTAAATTCTTTAAATAAAGGAGAAATCGGACACCCAATAGCTTTATACGGACGACCAATAGCTATATACGGAAGCTCAAATGCTATATACGGATGTCCAATTCAAATTTAGTGGGATAGTCAAGAGAAGTTAATTAACAATATTTCTTCCTAATATAATATTTAATATATAATCTAATATCGATTTTTCGATATTTTAGTTACAAAATTTACGACTTATAAATTTCCTCAATTTTGAAATTTAATCAACATATTTACATTTAGACTAGACTTAAATATGTAATGACGATACCACCCACCAGTGTGGAATCCGAAAAACCTTTTTACTCCGCTGCCTAGACTTGCAATAGCTTAAAGTCAGTAGCTACCCTTATAAAAGAAAGTTATTTTTATTCATGTATTATTTTGTTTGGTAGAAATCTTTATGAATCTTTGTGTTGATATTTTTAGAAATAGCAATGTTTAGCTGTTAGTAGATTAGTAGATACATAAATAATATTAATACGTTTTGTGCCCCGTGGGGTGCCGAGCTAGAATGTCACCCCCCGATTGCTACCTGTGGGTGTCATAAGAGGCCACTAAAGGTATTTTTTTGTGGGATAGTAGGGCAAACTACCAGGCGGCTCACCTGATGGTAAGTGATTACCGTCGCCTACAAACATCCGCAACACCAGACGCGAATGAAAAACGGTGGTTCAGGCTTAAATTTATTTTTTTAAGCCTGATAGGTTTTTGCCTTTAAGCCTTTGACCACTATCTCACCTGATGGTAAGTGATGATGTGGTCGAGGATGTTGTTCAGACTAACCTAGAGTTACTGGCTCTCAAGGACAGCTGTCGGAACACACCGTTAGGTGCTTGGCGACAGAAAAGCTGCTAAATATGTTTAGTAAATTCTTTATATAAAGGAGAAATCGGACATCCATTAGCTTTATACGGACGACCAATAGCTATATATGGACGCTCAATTGCTATATACGGAAGTCTAATTCAAATCTAGTGGGATCGTCAAGAGAAGTTGATTAAACATATTTCTTCCTACTGCCAATAATTCCCATTTGTCCCGGGGAAATCTGTGGGGACAAATAGGAATAATCCAATATGGTGCAACACAATTGGCAACAAAATTTCCACCATACAGTAACTTGTAGCCAAACAGTACTGCCTCACATAGTGCCGTATTTTTATAATAAAAGTAGCCAGGTTATTGGACGTCCGTATACAGCTATTAGGCGTCCGTATATAATATTGGACGTCCATATATAATATTGGACGTCCATATATAATATTGGACTTCCATATATAATATTAGACGTCCATATATAATATTGGACGTCCATATATATAATATTGGACGTCCATATATAATATTGGACGTCCATATATAATATTGGTTCAGGCCATGGTACGATACAATTCCGATTTTATCATACCTATATTTATATTTAACCCACAAATGAAGTTATTACGTACCTAATTAAGCAATATTCTTCTTAAATTTATAAAAAAAATAGACTAGACAAACATGTACATATTATATGCTTGTTACCAATAGCTTTATACGGACGCTCAATTGCTATATACGGATGTCTAATTCAAATCTATAGTCTAGTTTTTTAGCAAACGAGTACCGAAAATTTTACTGCGTTGCTATTGGCCCGCGTAATCAACATAAAATTCGTTCCACACGAACTCTGTAGTATATGCAATTCGAAAAATATTGCTTGTAACGAATCAATATTAAAGTGGCAACTTTTGAATTAGGGTAAGCAAAACAAAGATCGTTTCGGAAAAAATGTTGTTGCTAAGTCAACAAATCGTCTCGTCATACGTTTGCCGACGTATCACTGTGAGCTCAACCCAATTACACTCGTTTGGTTTCAAGTGAAGGGCTATGGCAGGATATGACAAAAGTTATAAAATTTATGAAGTCTGAACTCTTTTGTTACAAGGAGTAGATAAAGGGAATAGATAAAAATGGTGCTCTTGTCTCAATCATGTAATAACTAAGATAGAAACAAAAATGTACGGAACCGACAATCATGTACAAAATATGTTGAACAATTTATTATCGACGTATCTGCAGAAAGTTCATCAGAAGGATGACGAAAATTTTTAAGATTACAAGAATTGTAGTAGAATTATTTGATTTATATGTTGAATTGCATAATATATATACTATTACAATATTGTTTTATATCATGAACGCGAACAGAAAATTTCGTTACGAATATACTCAGCATGCAAATTTAAATCGTAAAATAATAACGTAATTTTTTCTACGGTAAATTTTAGAAGTATTCGATATGATCGGGCTTTGACAATTTCAAAACAAGAACAAAGACATTGACCAATGACGGCAATTACCCATCTCACTCTGTCAATATCAGAAATGTGCGAGAGACATACTCAGTACTTGTTTGTTAAAAAAAAACAGACTATAGTGGGATAGTCAAGAGAATTTGAATAAAAATATTATAAAGTTATTTTATTACCAATTTGTAATTGTTGTGATCGTAATTATAACAATTTAAGTCTGAAAATTCTGCTTTACTAGTTCTTAAAGTAATTTTCACGTCCAGCACTATGTGCTGACATATAAGGTGATTTTATTAAAATTTGTGAAATTGATTAGTTATAGTAGTTGATAATCTGTTGTGAAAATAACTTTTGTTAACAATATACGGCGAAGTTGACAAATTGTTAAAGGCATAAACTTTTAACAATAGTGCGTTAATTGTCTCAACCTTACTCTAAATCTAAGATGTTTTAGAATTACAGTATCTAAGTACTTACCTAAGTTGTGTATCTAGCACAAAGTGCCAAAGTTGTGCCTATATAATGTGGATATTAATTTATCAACAATACTGCGGGGGATGGTGTAGAATTGATAACGGAATGTGTTCAACTCTTTTTTAATATTCACATACACAAAAAGTCTGTACTATTGCTTAAGCTATGGCACGTTGGCTTTGGGAATACTAGCAAAGACAACCGCGGTCTACGAACACGGTGTATCTACTCTATTCACACACACGCACGATTGCTACGCGAAGTCAATGAACTGCTATACTAGGCACAATAGACAGCTGTTTTGTGTACCTATTCTGCCTAGTCAGTCTTTGGCGGCTTGCGACAAAAGAACGCGCGACGCGGTAGCGGTTTATCACAATATGGCATACCTAAGTAGCTGCAACACAATACAGTACGTACCTACGTAAACTTGAAATTAAAAAGAATGTAGGTAAGTAAATTTTTTTTATCATTTAGATGAGTTTAATCGATTGGCGATTATGCAAAGCATTCGACAGTCTAGCTAGATTGGCCGGTAAGGCCTTCGCGTTCGTCAGAATAGGTACGTGAAACAGCTTCGTCTATCACTAGGGCAAAACAGCTGTTTTGTCATAATGATAGCGTCTAATTGACATCGGGTAGCGTTCGTACATGTGAGAATGGAGTAAACCGCGGTTCTCGATATCATACTAAAAGGCAACGCGCCGCGCTTAGAAAATAGTTATACTGATTTTTTTGTATGTGAAAATTAAACATGAGTGGAACACATGCCGTTATCGATTCTACACCATCCCCCGCAGTATTGTTGATGAATTAATGTCAACCTTATATAATAAACGTTGTGTTGTTAATTTTTTGTTGATAAAATTAATCAACGCTTGTTTTCTTATTTCTAGCTCTTGCGTATTAGCGTTCTAAGTGCTTAGCTAAGTTGTGTGTCTAGCACGAAGTGCCATAGTTCTACCTACATAATAAACGTTGTGTTGTTGGTGTTGTAGACAAAATTAATCAACGTTTGTCTACTTATTTCTAGCTCTTGTATAATATAGCCTAATACGCTAAGACGGTATTATAAGTCTACTCTCTCTCTCTCTAAAACACGGAATAAAAGTGATACATCTACATGTTTTTTGTTTTTATTTATTTACCTAATATGGGTTACCCTGAAATATAAATATTACATATAGGTACACTATGCAAACTAACTTATTCTTTACTTTACCTACACACAAACTACCTACTACAAAAAACCCACCTATTACACTAAATAGTCAAATTATCACACTTTCTATATTGATTCTGCAACAAACTAGGCACAGTTTAATCATATGTGCCGTTTGTGGTGAAGTGTCAGTTCTGTACTTCTGTACAACATCTTGTCCTGCATGATTTATTTGTACCTACCAACTACCTGCGCCCCGCAGTTTTACCCGCGCGCTGATGAAAAAGGGTGATGATGGTGATGATGAACAGTAGTCTTTATGTTAATCCAGGGTATAAGCTATCTCCATACCAAATTTCATCCAAATCCATCCAGCCGTTTAGGCGTGAAGAAGTAACATACATACCCACAAACTTTCGACACATACCTACCTATTTAAAATATTTTTGTTTGCGATATATCAATGAAAGCCGAACCATGCCGAACGAATTACTATGTTTGACGACGGACGGAGATAGTGTCTCAAGCTACGTCACGATGTGTGTAGGTTCTTCAGATAAAATAATATTTTAAATTCACAGAGCAATAAATTTTCGCGGTGAGTAGGTACCTGTTACCTGTAGTACCTATATATACGTTAGGTACGTTGCTCGTGTGAGATAATATGATGAATAGATTACAATATATGATCGCCCTAAATAAATATGTAATATATTACATACCTACCTATTTAGGGCGATCCTTCTGTTGTTCTTTGTTTTTAGTCATCTTTCGTTTTATAATAACATTAGTAGGTAGATACTGTTTCAATATTGCAAGTGACATGATTGTCATTGATTACATTTCTTATAAAATTGTGTTTTATCTCTGAAACATATAGGTATGTTTATGGCATCAATATGAAAAGAACAAACTACTACATTTACTACGAACAAATAATTTTACTTAATATTTACAATAATTATTTATTACATAATTTGTAACTTACTGCATTTACTACAACATATTTTGTAAAACAGTGACGGCTCAGTGGCATTAGCTATGGACTGCCGGGCAGCAGGTCTATGGTTCGAATCCCGCCGCGGGCTTGAGCTTTACCACTGGGTAGAAGGGCATTATGCGAATGCTCGCTTGGCTAGCTACCACCCTGAAGTAGAAATTCTGTCACTTAACACTTAACGGGAAGCAGTGATGGCTCATAGCTATGGACTGCCGCGCAGCAGGTCTATGGTTCAAATCCCGCCGCGTGCATGAACTTCATCGCATGGTGGAAGGGTTTCAAAATCTGTCTCTAAGCGGTAATCACGATGTCATCGTGGATCTACCAATTCTGGTAGAACATATATGAAAAAAAGGCCCAAAAATTTCGGACTGGGTAGGTAGGTAACTGATTAAAATTATTTTCAATAAAATTCAAAAACTAATCATAGGTTAATTTTGATTAGGTAAGTGCCTACAATCATCGCTAAGTTTACCATATAAACTTTCGTACTACCTTATACCTACTACAAATATATACCTACACTTATTCTATGAATTTACGTAGGTAGATACATAGTACTAACTTTATTATTTGTTGTGATCTTATAGCTATGTAGGTAGATAGGTATGCAATGCAATGCACAATGTCGATTTGACATCGCTGACAGTTGCGTACCTAGGCAGGCCTATATGATAAATGATAATTATATCGTAGATAGAGCTTTTAACTCTTTAATACTTTGTGTTAGGTAGGTACTTTCTCAAAGGTAGCTATATTGCTGCTTAGACTATATGTAAAGTTTTATTCTATCTTGATGATTAGGTAATTGGCAGTGAATAACAATCGTTCCCGTAAGTGTTATTCTTGCTACTACATGCGATTTATTGTGCAAAAATCTCAGAAACAGGAGCTAAATTTTCTTTATCTTATTATAAACTATTTGTGTACTTAACTTTATCAAAATCCATTGTTCCTACGTGTAGATAGATAATAATAAATTATATAAAATATCGGGCATCCGTATATATATAGATTTGACCAAATTGTTATAAATGTACATACAAGCGATTGTCAAAGAAAGAGAAGGTAAACATAAAGACGGCAACGTCGCACTCACAAATGTCGTTCATCCTATGAGGACGCTAAATAGTCGATGCCATAGGTAAATCACGATCAATATATCCAGGACGCCTATAATTTATGACCATGGTTCGGGGTTCAAAAATGTTGCGGCACGAACGCAAGAAGAATATCGCGAAAAATAAAATTATCGGAAAATGACGTATCTCACGGAGCTGGCAATCGAAGAGCTAAGCAATATTCATTAAGACATGTTAAAAAAAGCAATGGGAACTGGAGGACGTCGTAATAATGCACCACGTGCATGACGCCAAAAAGCTTCTAGGATGTAAATATATATATATTGTTTTTTAAGTGTTTTTCCATAACATTCATTAAATGATTTATAACCATTTGTTATCACTTGACTGCATTAATTTAAAAACACGTAAAACAATTTGCGCTTTTCTATGACGCCCCAAGATAAAGAATCTGCAAAGTCATTTTTCTCTATTAAGAAAATCCTCAGCATTTTTGTCACCTGAACTAAAAAGCGCTTCAAAAATGACGTAGCTATTTCAGCGCGCTCTGAAGAGCGCTTAATCAGTGCCATCCGATACCTGTAATGCTGCCGTGGAATATTTAATTTTCTGCCATGAATATAATAATGTTATATTTCATAATTAACAGTATTTAATACGACTACGTTACATCACATTTTTAACTATTATTAATTAATTAGGTTGGCAAAATACACATGTAACGAATCGAATACGTCAGGGTTTATCTGATGCTCATCATCAGGGCGAGTGCTCAGCAACATCCACGAGTTCCCGACACTCATATGCTCGAAACCCAAATGAGCTACAAATGGTTTGCAAGATAATAAGTTTTTTTTATGTATTAAATAAACTTAATATTTTGGTTAATTCATATTTGTATTTAATATTATTTCATTTACACATGCTAATTGTTATTTATGAAATTTATACACAAAAATATCAGACATGAAAATATCGGTGTAATAATGACAAATATTTAAAAAGTATTTTAAGAAAACCGGAAGAATTTCCGACGCGTTTCGATTCTACACAAAGCATCCTCAAAAAGTCTTGACTCTACGAGCGAACGATCGAGAATGATTCTCGATCGAGAATGTTTGTGACGTCACTTCGGCTTCACAGGAAAATTAGGCGGAATTGTCACTAGAAGTATTTTTATATTTTTTATATAATCTCATTCGCTAATATTCTAATTATGAAATTCTGATTTTTATTGGCATATTTTATTTACCTACTTCTTCAAGAAAATTAAAAATTACATTAAAGCATTATTCTCCTAACAAAACAATGCTTTAAAATATTTTTTTAATTATTAAAGTACAATGTGTCCCGACCAAGGAGGTTTCAATTCAATTTAAGTACAAATTTTACATAGCATTTTATTTAATGCTACCTATAGACATGAGATTAAATAAAGTAGTGTATGCAAATGCATATAATTAGGTATTATAACACTCGTGTAATCTTATTTTAAAAATCGCCTGCGGCTCGTTTCAAAAAAATACACTGTGACAAGTTTTAATAGCCTACTTTATTTAATCTCATGGGTATAGGTAGCTACATTAAATAAAATGCTATATACAAACCAGCGCGTTGCGAGCGCAGCGCGTTCACCACGGTTAATGTGTACTTAAATAGAATTGAAACCTCCTTGGGCGGGACACATTGTACTTTAATAATAAAAAAAATGTTTTAAGGCATTGTTTTGTAGGAGAATAATGCTTTAATTTAATTTTTGATTTTTCTTAAAGAAGTATGTATATAAAATATTCCAGTAAAAGTCTGTATTTCATTTCATAATTAGAATATTACCCAATGAGATTGTATAAAAATATTTTTAAAATATTTGTTATTATTAAATATGGATTTCCGCAAAGTAACGTCTGAATCTATTCAATATAATATCGGTATAAATGAAATCATTTTCTCAAAAATATTAAATTATGCTTTCAATAAGTTCCTATGATGATTATATCAATCAGTGCAGCTTTATTTTTTTGAACCAGTGGTGGCTCAGTGGCATTGGCTATGGACTGCCGCGCAGCAGATCCATGGTTCCCGCCGTGGGTTTGAGCTTTTTACCGCATGGTGGAAGGCCATTTTCGAATGACCTCCTGGCTTGCGACTACCCTCAAGTAGAAAATCTGTCGCCAAGCACCTAACGGTGTGTTCCGGCGGCTCTACTTGATAGCCAGTAATTCTAGGTTAGCCTGAACAACATCTTCGATCACACATCACTTACCATCAGGTGAGATAGTAGTCAAAGGCTAACCTATCAGGCATAAAAAATAACCTCTGTTATGCTAGTATTAATGAATGATGTTGAGATCGATGTTAAGATTCAGTTTTGACGTTTAATTTACGGAACATCAGCCAAAAACTGCATTGGTAAAAATTACCGGTAAACAAAGAAACAAAAACGCTTTCAAAGACTAAAACATTCAATTTACTATTATTTTTTATTATACTAAAACATTCATAGAATTTTATCACATTTTTCAATGACCACTTTATCTGTACATATATTTCAGTTCAAATCTAACGCACCCCAGCTATCATTAAGCACTGAGATCTGGTATTATGCGGTGAGTGGGTTTGGCTTTAACCTGAATATCTTAAAGTCAACTGGACTTCTTTTTGTTATAAGATAAGGATTATTGTTACACTGTTTGCTTTAAAATAAAATAAATAGCATAGATATCGGTTAGCACTTAGCGAGTTATGATGCAACGAGACACACGCAAACATATAGACAATGGCTTCAAACAGAAAACGCCCCATTTCCCGTCAGGAGTTACAAAACAGAATCCTTTGACGTAACCAAACAAAGTCATATTTTAATGTCAACTAAATGACCCCCTTTTTCACCAGGAATTTTCACAAAGCACAAGCCAAAACATAACTTAACCGAATGCCTCTTTCTCCTCATTTTTGCCGTTTCGCCTTTTCACCCCGGTTCTTCCTTTTTTACCTCAACAAGAGTCCTCGTTCGTTATCACTCCCTTTTAAGGCTTGTTCACATCGGACGCCCGATAGATAAGAGTCGTTTTGTTTCCACAACAGGTGGCGTGATATCAAGTTGAATAGTTGTTTGCGGCTGTACTGCGGCTCCGCTGCGGCTATTGTGCGACCCTTAGAGATAAAACTGCCTTTCATACTTATTCTTAAGGGCATTGCTCCATACAAACGTAGGTTGTTTAAATTTGTAAAATAATATTATTGAACTAAAATTATTTAACTATAGCATACTCAACTAACGTTCTATTAATTTTCGTACTTATTACACATGGTAATTAACAAAATATTGTTAAAACACTTTGCAGTGATCCTGGTCGACTCGTGGCCATGAAAACTGTTAAGTATTTCAAACGTTAGGATAAAATTAAGCGATCAAAACGGTTAATAGTTGTTTATCTATTTTAACTATCTACTGTGGAAAATAAAAAGAAAAAAGTTCTAGGTGTCAGACCGTTAAAATCAAATTCAGATTTCAGTTATATATGTGTAAGCGTAGAACTGCCTTTAAATAATAATTGCAAGTCTTATATTAATGTCGATTCACATAAACACGTGACCGAGAGTTCAGTTCCCTTAACGCTGGCGCTCTATAGAAGCTTTTCCATGTTAATGCCTTTAATATTTTGTAAATGCTGCCTTTGTAGACATTACCGAGGGGAGGCGGCGATGTCGCATTCGTCCTCAAATTTCAGGTACCTTTGTACATTACTGGTACTTTTGTTATCCCATGAATTGACGCCATAATTACAAGTAGTTGATGTTTTGGAAACAATTCTGCTTTAACAATATTGTTCCATTCTTGTTCAAATCACGTTCAAGAAGAAAACCTGTCGCCAATCACCGGTAACGGTGTGTTCCGTCACAAAAACATAAAAACTACAATTATAATATTTAAGAAACAGCGCTTACACCTCAGTTTCTAAGCCAGCAACTACGCCAATGTTTGACGTGACTATTATAGGCGGTAACGGTTTGAAACTTCTCGCATTTTTCCACATAGGCACCACACACATAGCCTATGCGGTTTAAGCATTCAGAAAATAATTATGTGCTAGGTAAAATCATCGTCCAGTAGAAAGTAAATGTTGACAAATATGCGTTTTCGTAGCCGTTCCATATCAGACGCAATTGCGTATGGTTTACAAAAGACTGTTGCTACATTCGTAGCACTAGCTACGAAAGCGCTCGTAGTATAGCTTGCATAATCGTTTTAAACCGAACAGCGTTCTAATTAATATATTCAGGCGTTACTTTGCGAGAATTCATAATTAATCAAGGATTTTTTGAGCTTACGCTCGAATATTCTTTGAAGATTTACAAGCGAGACTCGTCGAAGACTATTCCGGCTAGGTTCAAATCTCTATATGCCGTTGGCTTGGCAAAAAATTTAGGCATAATTGTCAATAGATATTCTTTACCTCATTTAATGTTTTCTTAGAGCATTTTGCAACTCGCCAGGCAAGATGTTGACATGTACCGCACTATCCATTCTTTGAAATATTATACCAGGACATGTTGTGCTTTATCTGTTCTCGAAGGAATATCGGTATCAGAACGTTCCATCATAATTTTAACTGATTTAATATCTTCGACTGAAAATTATACCTTATTACTCCAAAATAGAAATCCCGTTACCAAAATTAATTTGCTGTAATTAATAACACCATCAGTTACTTTAAAGGTTTTTCAAAACCAGTTTACACAATACACATAGCAAACTTTTGTATGTAAAGAAAACTTACCTAGAAAACATTCCGACAGTTTTCAATACAAAACTACCCAGAGAAAGATCGATCAGGCAAGTTGCAGCTTACACCGCGCGCGGCCTATATCCGCCCCATTGAGCAGAGGTTTAACTTCACGTCTATCGACTGAACCGCGCAATTACCGATCTCTCAACAGTTCGCACCGCTTGTTGTGACGTTGCCTTAATTATTCGGTCGCTCGATACTCTTTTACCTGTATGGTAAATATATCTGTAAAAGTGTGTGGAGGAGGATTAGGAGATGTGAGGATGAAGGACAACTACATGCGCGATTGTCAACTGCAATGGGTATAAGCAAATTAATTCAAAATTCAAAAAAATTCAAAATTGTTTTATTTTGTTTCAAAGATTAACGTTACACAAAACAAGTGTCAGGAGTCTCCTTTTAAGCATAAAATGCCTGTAGTAGGAGCCTCCGCTCTTCCATATCTAATACATACATACTATGTAGTAACCAATGTGTTAACTTAATTGCTTGATTTTTTTTTTTTTTATGTGTTTTATTGATTTTATGTGAGTAACTGGTTTTTGTGTATGTGTTTGTATGTTTGTATATGTGCGTGTGCGTCAGTGTGTGTGTGTGTGTGTGTGTTTATGTATGCTTTAAATTTCTTAATTTCTGTTTTTAAATTAATAAAACAAGGAACAGAATTAAAGCTATACGAGAACTTTACCCGATTACTGAACTGGTTCAAACCGGTTACGCACCCATGTGGTAGTACTAGTTGTCAGTAACTCCTAGTAGTGAAGCTTTCATTGTGTACCTTTCTTATTCATGTGGTATAAAGCCCTAAGAGCCTGACCGTTTCTAAATTCGTTTCCGTCACTATTTTGAACTCAATGTAAAAAACTTTTTTTTTTTTTTTTTCAGTAAATGAATAGGTACTGAAAAATTTAGGTACATATTCTTTCATAATTATAAAAAAAACAATATGTATCATAAAACAATTATTCATTGTGATTCATTGCATTAGGACTGAATAATTATATTTGCTACATTACGATAGAAATACGTAATATATTTCTAACGTCTTTTTTGTTTGGGCTTTTAAAGTTTCTCGAAGCTTTTGTCTATACAGCCCTCAACATCGTGATGACAACAAATGCTTTGTATTCGATACTTGCATCCAAAGACGGAAATTTAAAAATATAAAAAACAACCTAATTACTTCTGTAGACCCGTAGTTATTGGGTCTAATTATGTTTTATGTTAGTTTTAGTTAGGTACATAATTGACACGTCATTGTGCGCTGAATTGATAATACTTGTTTTCAACGGTAGTTTGATTGATTTTCGGCCTATGCAGTAGGTATATTACTTCAGCTACATTTTCATAATAAAAAGTAGAAATGATCACTCATGAAGAGTTCATATCAATGAGTCATATCACTGAGCAAAAGATCAGTATGTACGCCTAATAGCGACACCTACCATCCCAACAAAAACGATGGTTAAATATTAACTTGAAAAGGCGAACTAAGCATGAAAGCGTTCATCAGTAAATTCCACTAGCGGTCCATCCTACTGATGGCAGAAACAATTGCTTAACCTAGTTGATCAGTTAAGAATGACTGACGATTTGAAGCGCTCGTAGCCAAGTTTGCTTAGCCATTTTGAATCGATCAGCAAAGTTAAGCAACGTCCGCCGCGGTCAGAAGTTGGATGGGTGACCGCTGGTGACATTACTACTGAGCACTTCCGTGATTCGGAGGGCACGTTAAGCCGTCGATCCCGGTTGTTGTCTTAGGATGGCAGACGTTACAGAATGGTGGTAGGGCACTTTGCGAATGCCCGCCTGGCTAGCTACCACCCTCAAGTTGAAAATCTGTCGCCAAGCACCTAACGGTGTGTTCCGGCAGCTGTCATTGAGAGCCAGTAATTCTAGGTTAGCCTGTACAACATCTTCGACCACATCATCACTTACCATCCATCAGGTGAGATAGTGGTCAAAGGCTAACCTATTAGGCATAAAAAAAAAAAAAGAAAGACTGCACCAGCAGAACTCTTTTTGAACCAGTTCTTCCGGGGAAGTACTGTCACCATTAACACTTATTTCTACCGCGAAACGCGACTGTTCGCATTACAGTATTCTGGTGAAATAACATGCACATATAAGATTTGACAACTTTTTGTCTCAGGATGATCGCCGCAGTTGTAAAATAATGGTCAGTTTGGGTGAACAACGAAATAATGCTAATAACACAAAACTCGTAACTTATATCGAAAATATGACTTACCTTGTCCGTCTTTATAAGTATTTGCTATTTTATTATTATATTTTTATACACATAAATAAATGAACAATTCAGATATTTACATTCTAAGCGTAATTTAAATTCGCAATTTTATTCTATCGAGATAATTTTACGAAAACATGTTTCGTTATTATATTAGCCTAAAAAAATATGATCAAGATTAAAATATAACTTTCTTACTGCTACAAACTAAATATCTTTTACTAAAAATCTGTTCAAGTAAATCTATTAAGTACTTGTCAGCTCCATAATACCAGATGGGCCTCGAGCATATTTTGTCAAAATCACATAAAAAGACTATTGAAATTACATTACGATCACAGCAATAAGTCTTTCTGGTTCTTGAAAAAATAAGAGGTGAAAGCACACTAAGCTCAATATTCCCGTTTTATTTCGACACCTGTCATAAACTGTGCTGGTTTCAATGTGCTTGGTTTATTTCCGGTCTATTGGATATAGCGGTTTGACTTCACGTCTATCGAACTCAGCCGACCAAACCGCTGAATTACCGGATTTCAACACTCTACTGCTCAAAATGTCGTTGGAGCTACGACACTACATAATATTTCAAATAAAGTTTATGAATAAAGTAGAATTTTACTACAGACTTCCAAACAGGAAAATTAGGCGGAATTGTCACTGGATATTTTTGTTTTCCTAAGATATTAATCAAATGTTTTCTTAACATTTTTTTTTTTATTAGAGTATATTTTTAAATAAAACTGTGAAGTATGTTCACACTGGTTAAAAGCGACGTTTTAAACACCCTAGAACCGTCGCTAATTAATAAATACATATCAACTGCATTTAATATAATGTCGTTCCAAAGTAAGGTACGTGATATAAATAAGGCCAACGACATAATAAGGGCTCTAGTAAAAACTATGTACTAAATATATTGTCAATGCTTTGGGTATTATAGAGAACATATAGAATGAAATTCACATCTTAGAGCAATTCAAATTACAACTGTACTTTTATCTTGTATTCCTTATTCTTAAATTATTAAACATGTTTAAAAGCGATGTTAGCAAGGCCTATTTGCTACGCATAATAAAGCCTGTTCCTTCGAAAAAGTCAATTTTATTGCAAAAGTTAATACTTGCAAACATTACATATAATACTTATATATTTATGAGTATTTGTGGTAAATGCATTTAGAATATTATTTATAATGTTATCATGGTTTTCCAAAAAGCTGGAAAAGGCTGAAGACCTTAATAAACAACCCAGGCCTTATTAGACCACAAAATACAATTATTTTGTTTAAATGATAATAAAAAATATGGCGAAAAAAGCAACACGTCGTAATGAGATACTTATTTAGACGTTAAAAGTATTTAAATCGATTTGAAATTATGTAGGCCGTATTTGCATCAAGTTCTTTATGAGCATTTTAAGACCCATCTCAAGATCGTTTCTGAGACCAGAGATAGTTTTGTCGTATCAGCGCTGATAGCGGGGTCTCATATATAATGTTCTGATTGTTTTATTAAACAGTTCAGCATCTTATGATGTCTAGTGAGAGCGTAACCAAAGCAGGCTTCGGTTTATTAATAGCAACCCAACAGTGAGCTAGACCGCAATACTTTATCACCCAAGGGATTTTACATGTTTTATGGCTACAGAAAGCCGGTGAGGAAGCATACGTCACAAAAAAATGGTAGCGTCTTAAGCACATGTTTTATGTCAATACAAAATGTTTTGTAAGTAAATACTGAATCTATTTATTATAATGATTTCGTAGCACGATGCCTACTATCGACGTTAGTTGACTTTTCAAAACTTTCAAGTATTCGCCACAACGATGCCAACAATTTAAATTCATCATACATTAGATCGGAATATATTCGTACCTATAATTGCATATAGCTAATTATTTTGCTATAATAAAGTTATCTTATCACAGTATGCCTACTTTAAACATTCTTCATTCACCAGCACAAGGCACCAGCCTTGTTTGCGCCTTTATGCGCGGAAACTTTTTGCTATATCTTTTTCTTCGACTCGCGTTATTTGCACTTCGTAGCCAACTCAGCCGTCGCCGATCTGACCTCTCACGAAACGGCTGTTTCTATACGGTTAGTGCTTACAGTATAGAAACAGATATGTAGTTTTTCGGTTACGAGCGTCACTGCACTGGCGAGGCATATGCGACTAATGTGTTTTTGCCTAATATTTTTCAGTTCATTACCGTGGTTTAGCAAGCGGATTAGACTTTTCTTACTTAATGGCTAAATATTTGTAATGTAGAAACAAAATCAGAAGACATTTTCTTTTTCAAGGAGGTAACTCAGTCTGTTTTTAATTACAGAAACAAATAAATAATTACTGTATTTTTTCAAATGGCTTAATGGCTTAAAAGATAATTAGTTTCAACAATTTATTTTATGGAATATGGCATTTAAAATCCAGATTAGAAGCTGTGATTGTGACGGAACAATCACCAGGTCCACCTGATGTTAAGCGGTGACCTCTGCGTATAACATATGCTTTTCGTCACAAGGGACGAACTGCACTGCGCCCTTCACACTGAGACATACAGTTGTTAAGTCTGAAGTGCCTGTAATTTAAACAAGCTCTCAAGCTCTCAAGGACAGCTGTCGGAGCACATTTTTAGGTACTTGAAGACAGATTTTTTTACTTGAGGGTGGTAGCTAGGCAAGCATTCGCAAAATGCCTTTCTACCATGCGGTGCAGCTTAAGCTAGCGGTGGAGATCGAACTAATATAGTCCATAGTATCTTTAAAGTAAGTCTGGGCGTGGTTATCTTTCTAGGGTTGATGATTACTCTACCGAGAGTACATATTTTATTAGTAGTTTCATAGCTCTATAAAGCGTAGAAGAATGTACATTATACCAAAGCATAAAGTACTGTTTTATGTTGAAACTTGAACATGCTTGGGTATCATCTTAATGGATTGAACACTTTTATAAGAAGCAATAAAAGTCTATACATTTTTATTACGGAAAATAAGTCTAGACTAGTGACCGACGGATGTAATAAGAATTTGGATTTTTTATGAAGATCAGCTTTTAGTTGGAGCGTTTTTCCACATGAAAATATTTTTTAAAATTAATAGATACAGGTGTTACTTTGCAGAAATCTACGATTATATATAACAAATACATTAGGAAAATATTTGATTTAAAAATATATATAAATTATATCAATTAAATTAAAAAACGTTATATTAGTAACAATTCTGTGTAAATTTCCTGGTAAGCCACCGCTACGTCGTCGACATAAAGTTGTTAAGCCTCAAGTGCATTTAATTTCAACGGCACACAACCCTTCAAACCTTAACACAGTAATATGAACATCACTACTTGGCTGTTGAAAAAAATATGGCGGCTAGAAAAAGACACTACCTCAGGCAAACTCGTTCACAAATAGCTACTAGAACTCTAATGATGATGTTTACTGGTATTCCCCAAGGACGTACCCACGGTCTTTTTAGGCTAAATACCGGTAAGCAGTTTCTAAACACACAAGTTTCCCAAGCCGTGTTTCGAAGTCATAGACCTATTGCAATTTTCCTGGCACAATACGAGACTTTGTACTCCTACAGACAATACATTTTTCAAATAAACCCAACAGTTATCCCATCCGTGGATCGAACTTGGGTACTCGAGAACCTAAAGCCATGTTTTGGCCACTCCGCCAACGAGGCCTGCAACCAATATATCAAGTACGCAATAAATATACTTAACGGAAAAGTGAACAACAAACATAAACAAAGTTAACGTAAAATCTCGTAAAAGAAAAATAAAATGGTGTGACGCTCTCTCGCGCTTGCCGTTACTTCCGTTCGAGGTATCTTTCCGGTTAATTTAATATTATTTCACACTCAATTGACTGATTTTAATTTTAATATCGGAACTGTTCAGTATCAGTATTTGCGAGATGAAAGGACTTCGTGATAAACACAGTAAATAAACAATACAGTACAGTATCCGCGCGACCATACTATGTCCAAGGATTCTTGTTTGAATTGTTAATTTACCTATAAATTGGAACTAAGGTTCGATTCCCACAGGAATGAAGGTTGCATAATCGTAAACGAGTTTAGAGCTAATGGAAACATTAGTTTTGTTTTTAGTTCAATTTAGTTTGGCTGCAGGTGTCGCTTCATTCCCTTAAGACGGTGAAACAATAGGAACAAACAAAAAGAAAAAAATACGATAGCTCAATTGGCAATGCATGTCCCGGCTATAGGGACGGCGGGTCCTGGGTTCGAATCCCGCACGTTGTTAAATAAAAAAATCCCTTCTATAGTTATTTTGTAAAAATAATGTACTAGTTTTTAAGTACAATTCACGATGTTTAATTGCATTTCAATTGAATTTTACTATATTTTCTATATTGCGAATAAAAAAGAAATCGTCTCTATAGCCTGCTTATATCTTCATAACAATTAATGCTTTATTATTTTACCCCCAAAGATAAAAAAAAAAAATATAAAAAACTGTCCTGTTAAAGCCCTTAGTGATAGTGCGTGTGTTTAAATGTTTTGTGTTATTTCCGCGCCATTCCGGCGAAAATTTTAACTAGAGCTGAAATTATCCTTATTTCAACAGCAGTTAGTCTCATTTTCGTGATCACTGGCAACGAGTTGCTAATTTAGCATTTAGCATGTGTTGTCCCTTAAACTAATGTACCGAACCGATAGATATAACTTTTTCCAATCTATAGAATTACAATGAACTCGCTCGCGCTCTGTATGTTTTTTTTTTTTTATGCTTGATTGGTTAGCCTTTGACCACCATCTCACCTGATGGTAAGTGATGATGTGGTCGAAGATGTCGTACAGGCTAACCTAGAATTACTGGCTCTCAAGGACAGCTGCCGGAACACACCGTTAGGTGTTTGGCGACAGATTTTCAACTTGAGGGTGGTAGCTAGCCAGGCGGGCATTCGCAATGTGCCCTACCACCATGCTGTAACGACTGCCATCCTAAGACAACAACCGGGACCGACGGCTTAACGTGCCCTCCGAAGCACGGAAGCGCTCAGTAGTAATGTCAGCAGCGGTCACCCATCCAAGTCATGACCGCGGCGGACGTTGCTTAACTTTGCTGATCGATTCAGAATGGCTTAGCAAACTTGACTACGAGCGCTTCAAAACTGTTTGTAAACTGTTATAAAACATTTTTCAAATCGAACGAGCTTTATACAGGTCGTTTCGCAAACTGAAAGAGCGGGTAGGTGGAAACATTATCATGTTTTTATGTTTTTTAATTCAGTATATTCTACAAATGCCTATATTTTTTTGCAATTTCACTGTTTTGAATATCCGATCCAATTATTGTGTTATTATTTGATACTTGAAATAAAAGACACATTTGAAGAGCAAGTACAAACATATAACACGTAAAACACATGTAAAACTATAATAGAAGTTAAAAGTTAAAAATTCGGAATTCCAATTCCGTTCCGTTTGAAATTATAAAATATTGTAGCGAAGGAGCCAATCAAGATACTTTCTATTGATACGGGTCTAACCCTTATAACTAAATAAGCACCCGGCTGGGACTCACGTTATGTTTACCGGATAGATTCCGACCAGTTTAGGGTCTAACCCTTTGAGTTTGTCTTAAACCACCGTCGTTCATCAAAGTTTACCGTCTGCCAAATACCCTGTATACTGAAAGTTTAAGAGATACTTAACGCTGATCCGTGTCAATCGATACTACGTTTGAATCACACAAAATCATCCATAATCACATAACATAAAAAAGTGGCAATACACGATCGAGTGATCTCTACACCACAGAAATCCATCTGCATCGGACACGACACGACATGACACGACACCGGCGGAAATCCCACATACCTCAGTCAACGACATATCCACTATATTTCCGGTATAGCTCTACACGATATGGTTTGTGCTTTCAATTAGGGATAATATGTATTTGCGTATACCAAAGGTGCTTTGTATGTACAAAGACGACGTAACAAATCGCCAAATCGGACTCTTTATGTAAAATGGATGGGACGCCTTTTGTAGCGTAATATTGATAATTTATACTTAGAAGTCCTTAAGTCGTCAAAGTGAGTTTCAATGTTAATTAAGTAGCAAATATTAAGCAAAAATAATGCGTTTGAAGTAATTCTACGTTACTTATCAGAATATAATACTAAGGCTCCGTTTCAGAATGTCCTAATAAAGTTTCGGGTTGCTAACTATATAACTAACTATATACTATAGCTAAACACATAAAATAGCTGAATGATAAAAATTACAGTTAACATGGAGCGCGTTTCAAGCTTTAACTGATGGATAGGCTAAATCGAAGACTGTGAAACGCAAATATAGTTTTTTGTTTAATAAATATGTTCTGGGTAGTATAACCGGACCTTAACAGGCCCTTAGTATGTCTGTTTTCTAATCGACTTCAAACATGAAGGAGGTTCTCAATTTGAATGGTTTTTTAACGTTATTGTGACTGAACTGGCTCGAGGCCCACCTGACCTTAAGCGGACTAACCTCTGCCTATAACAGATGCATTTCGTCACAAGTCACGACTTGCACTGCGCCCGTCACCTTGAGACAGCTGTTAAGTAATGTGCCTTTAATTTCACTGGCTCCCAAGGACTGCTGCCAGAACACACCGTGAGGTGCTTGGCGACTGATTTTCTACTTGAGGGTGGTCACTAGCCAGGCGGGCATACGCATAATGCTCTTCCAACATGCGGTGAAGCTCAAGCCCGCGGCGGGTTTCGAACCATGGACCTGCTGCGCGGCAGTCCATAGCCAATGCCACTGAGCCATCACTGCTTCAAAAATGTGTTACCCCATAACTCTTTAAAGGCTGTACCGATTTTATTGTTTTTTTTATATAATCGAAAGCAAGTGCTTGTCATGCGTTTTTTATTTGAGAGATATCTGACAGATAGTATTTGAGTTATCCCTAATAATGCGTATTATATTGAGTTCTACTACATTGATGATGTCTTCATTTTCACTCGTCGGTATAAAATGAACAAAATAGAATTGTATACGATGGTTCGGTTATATTTACTTTTTGATTAACCAAATTATCGAGCCAGTAATTCTAGGTTAGCCTGAACAAAATCTTCGACCACATCATCAGGTGAGATATAGGTCAAAGACTAGCATATAATGTACATTAAGAAAATATTAGTTCTCACTGTATTTCAAAATTTAAATTACAAGCAATCGCGACCAAAATAAAGAAGTTTAAACGACATAGACACCGAGTTCAGTACAATTTGGCAAAGCACCACGTCCTCGGTCGGCCTTGTTTGGGCATATCCAATAAACGCTTTTTGGCATACGTCGAGCCACTTTTTCGGATTACATATATTTTAAATGCAAAGTTAAGCGTTATTGGTGCAGCAACGTAATAGAGCTCAAGGTCTTGATATAAACGGTTATAGTTAGAAAGTTTTAAAATGGAGCTACATTTATAGTTCAATTTACGTTGTACTACAAACATGATTAATGTTTGCAATTAGCCTTAAACTTGTTAACGGTATCATCATACTTTTTAGTCCAAGGGCCGCACTGACCTTTCCATGAAGTCCGTAGTGCCAAAACTATAGTCTTTTTATTATGTTATTGTGACGGAACAAACTCGAGGTCCATCTGATGTTAAGCGGACTAACATCTGCCTATAGCAGATGGATTTCATCCTAAGTCACGAATTCCATTGCACCCGTCACCTTGAGACATAGTTGTTAAGTCTCAAGTGCCTGTAATTTCAGTGGTTTTCAAGAACTGCTGGCGGAACACACCATTCGGTGCTTGGCGACAGATTTTCTACTGGAGGTTGGTCGCTAGTCAGGCGGGCATTTGGAAAATGCCCTTCCACCGTGCGGTGAAGCTCAAGCCCGCGGCGGGATTTGAACCATGGACCTGCTGCGCGGCAGTCCATAGCCAATGCCACTGAGCCATAATTGCTTCAACATACAGTGAATAATGCGCACATATTTTCATAATTGGCAGAGTAGGGAGTTATCTAGTAGTTACATTTGCTTTTGCTTACGAGTAAATGTTTAAGGGCATGTCATAGCAGCGGACTTACTCACGGCATTTTCTGCCACGCACTGTCACATGTTGAAACAATTGCCATAAGAAATATTTCCGAATCGAGGGGCTTCAATAAGAGAGCATATTCTCTCTTCAAAGGCGGCATCCTCAAGACCTCTGGTATTGCGGATGTCTGTGGATGACGGTATTCACTTGCCAGAAGGCAAGTTGCCTGGTCCTTTAAACCACTATACCATAATATTGTTTAGATTTTCCAAATGTTGATACAGAGATTTATAAAATTCCTTCTAACGCTGACATATAAATCCTTGGAGCAGAATTTCGAATGTATGACACGTGATTTGCTATGTACAGAAATTTTAAATGAAAAAATGTATTATTCATTTCTAGAACTCCTTGAAGTCTTCCACTCAAACAGTAGGATCATTTGTTTATCAATAAGCTCGTGGTTTTTGATTTGCGCTTTCGAAACCACTTATTTGAAAAAAACACTTACTAATTATGAATACTTTTTTCTGAGTTAACGGATTTTTTTGAAGTTAACAGATGAGTCTTTGAAGTCGTTACTGTTAATTGCCAAGAATTAATTTGATCTTAAAACGTAACGTAAATATAATTCATCAATTGCATTTATCATCAATGTCATTATGTGAATATATATTGTTAATTATCATCAGTTTTTAGCTGATACCTCATATCAGTAGTAAATGATAACCAAATGATCAATTCCATTATGTACTTAGCTAAATCATGTATTGAAAAGATCTGATTATTTGTATCTATCATTACATATGCAAGCTAATTTTACAATACAATCAAAACAAACTGTGACGGGCCAGATACCGGACATGTGTGATAACGTTGCTCACGGGCTAGTGTTTGCCCGCGGGCCTTACCTCGAGACACAAAACGCTCTTATTCAGGGAGAATTAGAGCGTTTTGTGATTCTTTCTTTTTGTAGATTAAATAAAAATAATATTATAAAGACTTCTATTTTCTTTTAATCTCAAAGTTTTGATTTTTACACGACTGTCCAAAAAAAGGATAGTTATGTTTTCAGGGTTCATGTATGTATGTATATTTGTGAGTTTATTTATTCCACCACAACTTCTAAACGGCTTAACTGATGTTGATTGATGTGTGATATATCATTAGATTAGTCTTGATAACCCAAGTGAGACTAGGTACATAAAATACAAAAAATAACACACTGGCGGATTTAAGACGCCATAATCCGAAAAAAAAATATTTTTCTTCTATTCCCATCCAGTGGCGTATCAAAATAAACGGCTTTAAAAAGCGATTTCATAAATATATAAAACAAGCTGTTTTAATTTCAATGGAACGATAAATAGCATAACGTAAAAAATCGTGTTTTAACTTTTTTAATTAATATATACTTTATTGGTAACGATATGTTAGCCTTTTACTATCTCAGCTGTTGGTAAGTAATGATGTGATCCAGAATTCTAAACAGACCTATAAATTACTGTACTATAGACCTGTATCTCAATTTAAGCTGCCGGAACAGAACGTAAGGGCGTTGCAGCATATTTTCTACTCAACGCCAGAGCCAGGGGAATCTTCGCAATATGCCCATCCGAATAAGAATATACTACTTCGATAAGGATTCGCACCCACACCCTGTTTTGTTAAACTTGCATAGCAGTTAGGCATTTTGCAAATACTCCACCTAGTTTGCACAATCAAGTAAAAAAATCTGTCGCCAAGCACCTGTTGGTGTGTTCCGGAATCTGCTATTGACAACTAGTAACACTAGAATAGCCTGAACAACATATTAGACCGCATCATCACTTACCTATAGATGACATTTTTGGTCGAAGGCTAGCCTATGAGTTTTACAACCCACGCCACATTATTCAACTATCATCGAACTCCTGATACAAAATATAGGCGCATAAAGCATACATATCGTGTACAAACATAGATTTATAGCCATATGAAGCGTCGGGAACAATTTATTACATTTTCGTATTAGGGTTAGCCATCAAGTACGTAGTATGTCCCAGCCAGGCACGTCACTGGCGGAGACCGAAGTATGCCAAAGATATTTCCAACTTTGACATCATTATTACTAAGTAATACGTCTGTCGTTGAACATGACTGATAAAACGTAGGATCGTGATGACATTTAAACGATAGCCAATTTATACGATAGTCGCAATTTAACTTCAACTTTGAGACTTAGTTTAAGAGTTCATTGACAGTAAATTTTTCATCGCATTTTGTTGCAATATGTGTATCGCCCAAAATGTAATTTATTTAGAACTTTTAGAAGTAAATCTTCGTATCCACGAATTTTTAAGTCTGCTACTTTAATCGCGAATAATTAATATATATTAAAAATGTCAATAAGAATATTTTATTTTAAAACTTTTGCAATCAGATGGAGTTTAAGGCTGAAAAAACATCATGTTCTAACAACTTTCCACATGACAAATAGATTAAAAAAAAATATATCAAAAATAAATATTATTATTGATAAAATAATGTCAAGTTTTGATCACTGAAGCCAGGAAATTTAAGTTACTAAAACGAAATAAAAAACAATGTATTTCATTAGCATACATATAGGTACTATCGGTTGTTTTTCCATTATATTTCAGAATTCATTATAATTATTCAATTTAGATAAACGTGCAAACCATAAAAGCAAAGGCTGTCTTTTCAAAGCGGAAATGCCGAAATCAATTTACATTTTACCCCATTTGTACAGCGCTAAATGCTTTTAAAAACAAAAGAACGACTTTTGTGCATCAGAAATTTATATATTTTATATAGAAGAATTTAAATTGTATCTTTTTTATGCCTGATAGGTTAGCCTTTGACCACTATCTCACCTGATAGTAAGTGATGATGTGGTCGAAGATGTTGTTCAGGCTAACCTATAATTACTGGCTCTCAAGGACAGCTGCTGGAACACACCGTTAGGTGCTTGGCGACAGATTTTCTACTTGCCAGGCGGGCATTGCCCTAACACCATGCTATAACGACTGCCATCCTAAGACAACAACCGGGACCGACGGCTTAACGTGCCCTCCGAAGCATGGAAGCGCTCAGTAGTCATGTCACCAGCGGTCACCCATCCAACTCATGACCGAGGCAGACGTTGCTTAACTTTGCTGATCGGTTCAGAATGGCTAAGCAAACTTCGCTACGAGCGCTTCATTTCTATACCGTTTTTCGGTTCTTGTACATCAGCATAGCTCCTCATCGCATCTGCGAGTTTACAAACAATTATATGATTATTCGAGATATTGGGGAATTTCACAACACGCATGGTTTACACAGCGATGTGATTCATCCATGTTTATTTACAATGGGGCGATTTGGACTGCGATGTGATTCACCCATGGATTTTAACGTAGCTTAGCAGCTCTGTAGTTTTTTTCAAACTGATTTTCAGCATTGGTTGGACGTAGTATGTAGCAAAAATTATGAATTTACTAAAATGAAGATCAATCATTCTAAAGGGATGCCATTCAGATAAAAGTACGCACAAATACATAAAATACTTCAGATTATCTGAAGATCGATGAATAAACACCAAATTTATTGCTTGACATTTTGTCGCCTAATTCATGGCTTTAAGATATTTAATTATATGCCTTACAACCTTTCGTTAATTTGACAAGGACCTACATAATGTTTTGGGTTGAACCCTGCTTGCAAGTCCATTTGATCCCTTCCGTTTGACCTATTACTTTGAAAATTAAGGTCCACGTATGATGTGATGATCATAAAGTGAGTCAGCTATAGAAACATTCCCTTATATTGGCATGACTCATGGCTTTCAACACTGCGATACCGTTTTACAACAAAGAAAAATAGGTATCTTTTATCCTCGACTTCGTCGTTACAATTTTCAGCAAATAATATGTACAAAATTTTATTTATTTTATAAATAACAGGTATACGTTGTCTCAGATCATTTACGTAAATAATTTGATAAAGAATCACCGCTACAGTCCCAGTGCAGGTGACAGAGATTACATAAGTATCTCTGTCACCTGCACTGGGTCTCAGAGGAGCTGGCAAAGCCATTGTGGCCATAATTGATACATTTACCTTTGGCTACACTCTAAAAATCATTTAATTACGGTCCACTATTCATTGTTTCAAACTTTTTTTGAAAGTTTAATAAAATTTTATTTCTTCTTCATGACTACATTTTATAAGTTGATTATATGAAGCCGTCGGGCTATTAGAAATACATTATCTACTGCTATCATCTCAAGGTGTGGTATTATGCAATATCGGACCCAGAGTAAATTTTAAGTAAAGACGAATTTACCAAAACGGATATTTTAAAGTTTACTAACAAACATTCGCTGACATTTTCGAATATATCAACCACTACATGGTATGTATTTACTGGCTGATATCTAAACTAGATAGCAGACAACATTCAAACGACCACCGAAAGATTGAGACTGCAGTATCACCCAAACGTTAATTTTATTCATAAGTTTTATTCTTTCCCAACATAGCTGGTTGTGTAAGCCGTCGAACCCGACCATATCCGACGCTGCAAGGGCTGGCGCCCTGCCAAATCTGGGCGATTACATCCGAAGGGGATTCGATTTCGTTCTGGCGCGAAGCGGTCCAGATATGTCGAGATATTATTCTCAGGTTTTTGTACGTAATTTATGGAGGGTTAACTTGGCGAATGGGTGCATTCAATTGGTACAAGGTTGCGATCTGATACTTTGTATATATGGCTTTTTTATTGTTTTCTTACGAGTATACATACAAAATGATGGTTGGATACATTGGGATAAATCGAATTCAATACGTTGAAATTGTACCCATTCCGACATAGGGTGAAGCTGTCCGACTAAGTGATGAGTAAGTCGCACTTAAAGAAACATATGTCGATGGGAACCGACAACATAAACACATATAATTAGTAAAATATGTTTCACACAAGCTCGTAAAAGCGATGTTTATCATTCAAAATCTGCCTTAAAAAGTAATTTTTATACGCTTGCGAGGAAAAGATTATGGCTGATGATTCGAACCTTAGAACTTCGAATTCGAACAGTTCCAGAAAACTACAATATTACCAATTTGATGTGATTTTTATTTTCATTATTAATATTGTGATTCGCGTCAATACACTAATTTACTATAATATTGAAGTGTCTTTTTGCACCTTTCATTTCCGTCGCTGGAGTGAGTTGAAAGATTTTGTGTTTCACTCGGCAGCAAAGTTATTTGCGTCTTGTGTCTTTGAAACTTAACTACACTCAGGATTCTTTTGTTTGAACCACTCGGCTCGCTCATGGCTCAAATTTAGAATCCTTCGCTTCCTCAAGTTTAAACAAATGTACTAGCACCAAAAACCAACTTTGCGGCCATGCAAACATATAACTCTTATATTTTATTCCCGATTTACTAATCTTGTCCGGTAGTAACGCGATCAAACTTTACATTGGCAAAGCCACGACCAGAAGTCATAACAGAAACATATCGAAAACAAGCAGATAGAAGTTGTCACTGGTAAGAAAGAAGACGTCAGTATAACTTCCTCCTATCAATTAAGTACATTGCCAATCGGTTTTACAGATTCTCTCCAACCTAAGCTTCCCTGGAAGGGATTGCTTTAAGTAATAAGGAAGCCCATCGTAAAGTTCAATTAGTACGATCATTTTCTAATGTCAAGTTCAAAAGTCAAAGCAACTGATAAACGCGTTGCCAGAAAAACCCAATAACGTGTCTAACCGGGGATCGAACCTATGAATTCGAGATTCCATAGCAGCGCGTGAAACGGCGCTATGTGGTGAAGCGATAAAGAATTTATCATCTATGTATCTATTCATAAGAAGACAACCATCATCGGTGCCCTTGTGTTTGTTGAATGCTTTAGATTATTCGTCGATATTTTTAGTATCTTTGCATATTACGAATCATTCTATTCCATTCGCGCCAAAAAGCGTGCCTTGTACCACAAACTAATGTAATCTAAATTGAATATAGTCCATTATGCAAATGCTAAATGGTCGACCATTTCCGAAATGATGGATGAGCATTCAAGTCTATATTGAAAAAAAAACTGGAGCAATATTTTTATGTTCCGAACCTTTTTATAGAAGATAAATGGCTCACCTTTAGCCTTCTATTTTTGTGACACGCATTGATTTGTGGTGTTTTCCGTAGACTTACCTGAAACAAATGATTAACGGTTTAGATTAAGTCAAAAATATGAATGTTGGCTTCAAAATGCAATATATTTGCTTTTTGGAAAGTGAAATGTAAAAAAGAAACTGACATTGTCACTTTTCTGTGAATGGCAGACAGGAAGGGTTTTTACTTAAAGGAGAGTTACGTTCAAAATGACACAGTTCAAGTGAGGTTACATATAAAAGGATTTTTCTTATAAATTTGACAACACATTTTTAGACCTTGACAGACTTTCTGATAAAAGACTTCATGTATCAATTCGGTACATCCGAAATCTTAGTCCAGGGCGAAGTACTAGCTATTTATATAGTCGATCCATAACAGCTTTTTACATATTTCACACATAAAATAAATGCACAGTAAACGCAAAATGATGATGAATATGCCATACAGTCTCCGGCTTAAGAATACAAGGACTGTTACATACCCTTTTGAAGTTTTTCGTAAAATATGACTAAGGGAAAAAATCCACCTAATGGACAGTATGCCACTACTCATGTCGACGTGTGAAAGTAGTAGCTACATATTACGCACACTGCTCTTTACAATGTTACAAACTTCATTAACAGAAAAGTAGAAAATATCAACAAGAGTATTCCCAAGTAGATTTTGCTTGGTGGCAGGGCATTTTGCGAATGCCTGCCTGAATAGCTACCACCCTCAACTAAGGAATATTTTGCCAAAGATGTAAAGGTGTCGGAACACACCATTACTGGCTCTCAAGGACAAGCGGCTGTCCTTGAGAGGCAGTAATTCTAGGTTAGCCTAAACAAAAGCTTCAACCATATCATCAAACCATCTGGTAAATCAGGTTAAACACCCGCAGCTATAAAAATATTTGGCGTTGGACATGCAGCAAGTCCATAAAATTATAGCCAGTCATGTTATGGCAAACCTATTAGATCAACCCCACATACGTGGGTCAAGCAGAGGAATGTCTTTGTGCTACTTTGGCAATGGCGACTATTGTCTGTTGGGTAACTGTTGCGCTCCCGTGGCTAAGTGTGGCGTGGTAAAGTTTAAGATATTCTGCAAACACAACAATCTATCGAGAGTGCTAATGTAACGGTGTTATAGGCCTTTCTAAGCAAGGTGTATGTAGGGATATTTTATGATATGAAGTGACAAGACGGTCAATTCTAGTCGTTGTTAAAATTACATTTAAGTGGCATTCACTGAAATTTATGGTGACAAGCGTCATGACTGCTATTTAAAGCTCAATCGCCGTTTTGAATGACTCTGGCCTAATGGATTAATTTTTAAAGTTGTTAACTGTCACAAAAACAACTTAGCGCTAGAAAAAAATTAAAATTGCGATAAATAGTTCATATAACAAGCTAGGACCGCCTTTTAAAACATACAAACCCAAAATATTAATATAAATGTTCTCAGCCTAAAGTGTGTTAGTTACATATCAAATGACATTGCCATTTTATTTACGTACTATGTTTCCTTTAGTGTCTTGTCTGACAAAGTACTGTTTTTGTAACTCCGAGACAATTGTTTTTAAAATCAGTTTTGTTACTTACAAAGAGCTCTAGACACGATTGCTTTGATGCGAAATATATTAACACTGTAGTGATACCCACCAAGACAGACTCTTACCTATGAGGTACATAAAGATGTTAACAGAACAGAAGCATTTATTGCACCTTTAGTAAAGCGATGTAAAGAGCTTTGCTCATAAGTCAGCAGAATAATATGCAAGTTTATTATTCAAAGCACAATAACCTCGTAGCTGATTCGTAGCACGTCTACAAACAACCTACGCACACGCTACGCGACTTTATAATGCAATTTTATCGATTTCTTTGGGGTAATAGGTACGTAACGTACATTCAACAAAGTTCTAGCCCAATTTATCTATTTTACAGCTAGTCAATTAAAAGACACGCCAAACGCTTTAACAATTAACAAGGACTCATATAGACTATTGATGAGAGAAGATGACAAGGCAAGAATTGAGCACCGGTACCGGCGCACAGAGCTAGACTATCGGTATTTTTCAGGCAATATTTCGGAGAGAGTACCCTGGAATTAAATCATTTAATTGATCAAGTCCTTCCTTGAGTTATAATGCTATCTCCCGAATTAACTGATATATGCAAAACCTATATTTAGAAACAAAAAAGGTCTCAAATTAAGCCTGCATCGAGGCAGCGAAACGTGATTGTCGTCCGTTTGATCCCTTGCTGTATCTTTATTACTTCATTTTGAGTTATGTAATTAAAACATATTATATTTGAGGATTCATTCCACAAATCATACACTTTGGAAATAAGATTACCTAAAGTATCCTCGATAGAAAAAAAATCCAAAGTTATATCTAAAAAACGAAATAAACCCTTAGTACGACGTAAATACTTAACGGAAAGTCATCAGTATTTGAATAATAATAAAAACAACATGTTTTCTATAACGTATACACATTACATTTTTCAAATAGGTATTTTTTATATTATACGAAGGAAATACTCAAATTCGCGCATGCTCCGCCCATTTTAGTCAGAGCCGCGATGCTTTGTTCCTATGCGATTTAGTAATTCTTCGGCCGTCGGACGGGGATGGATGCTGTTGGCGTGCCTTACTTACACACACTCGGCGCGCCTAAAAAGCTCGGTGCGACCTTAACGAAACGAAAAAATATTACCAATCTGAGTATATGCTGAGAAAGCATTGTAAAATATATTATTGTTTTAGAGGCTGAATATTAGACAAGAAGAGGAGAAGACGAAAAGACATGATGAAGAATGTCATCACAACGAAATTTAAACAACATCGTGACCAATCTTTCGTCATATTATAATATGAAACTTTATTATTCCTAGCATAAAGACCCTTCGTAGCGATTCGTAGCACGTCTATAAATAAAGCTACGCAAACGCTACGAGACTTCATAATGCAATTTTATCGATTTCTCTAGCATAATAGAGCTACGCATCTACTTACGTTCGATACGATTATAGCTTTTTGGTCAATATAACTGTGTAGTCGGTATTTTTTTTTATAATAAGAAACATCTTTTGTCTTTCAAATACGTTCGTGCTCTGCAAGTCGCCATACTGTTAACATGCCACTTGAAATATTAAGTGTTACGGTGCCGGTACTTTAACTGGGTCTTGTTAAATTTAATGCTGATCTGATAACAAAATATCACTTCAGTTTATCATCTTTCAACCCTAAACCCACGTCGGTAGAATATGTCTTCTCTAACAACACAAAGTACTAAAGAACAAGAAAAGAACATATTATAGTAAAGATGTTATTAAAGCTACGTAAAAATAGAGGAGCATTAGATAAGGGCACAATGTTGAGAGTTCCAAATTAACGCTTTGGTTACAGTGTATGAATTAAATCGTATCCACAAAAGAAGGTCGTATTTATCCTTGGTCTTTCTTGCTTCTACCTAAGAAATTTCTGTTAGCTTTCACGTAATTTAAAACCGTCTTTTTGACTGCTGAACAATTGAGAACTCTATTTGAACCTTACGGGTTTTTATATTAAGCTTGTTGAGACGACACGACAGCCATTGTGTAGCATTATATAGAAACGAAAGCCTTGTTTACTGAGTATCATTCTGCGACTATTCTCCTTATATGACAACAGTCTCGTCCCCTATTACATAGGAACTTAATATATAATATCTTAAAAAATATATATATTTTTGCAAACAGATAACAACAAAAGGACATACTGAATTGTAAAATTATTTGGCTTCAATTTTACGGCCACTCTTCTGCCTGGCGCGATCCTCTTGAGTATGCTGTTCGTTGCGTTAGTTGCCACTTACATTTGGACTAATCAGGGCGGTAAGCTGGTAAGTAGCCGTTTTGTAAGCCCAATGTGCAGCAACACGCCACTCATATCGGCAAGACTAGTGCGATTCAGGAAAAGTACCAGTACAGGATATTTTTCCCCGTATTGTGACTCCCGTGGTAGAGATGAAAAGATGCTAGTTCTAGCCCGATACCCCAAACAACAGTATTGTTATAATAGAGAATTTCTATCTCAAGAAATATTATCACAATGATAGTTTCACAGGATGCAGTTTTACGTAAAAATGACGTTGATTCGTACTTCGACGCGGCAAAACGAATTGTTCGTACCTAATCTCGTAGCAGATTTTGTAGCGAATGTCTACAAATAAATCTACGCAAACGCTACGAGACTTCACAATATAATATTACCGATTACTTCGGTGCATCAAGCTACAAAAGTGGTTCCATTCGATCATTTATTGTTTTAAGGAAAGATTTCTTTATTAATGATAGGTTAGCATTTGAACACAATGAAATCTGTTGGTAAGTGATGATGCGTGGTCGAAGGTGTTATCAGACTTGATTTAGCAGCTTATACTTAGCTAAGGGGCTTGTCGATTGAGTTTCTACTTAAAGTTAGCAAATAGGCAGGCGGATTCGATCCATGGCCACTCCGTTCTGCAGTCCATCGGTAATTCAACGGAGTCATAATTGCTTTAAAAGTTAAAAAGAAAGCAGGCAGCTATAAATAGAATGGAAACTGGTTCTGCAGGACAGTTTCAGAAACACCCCTTTAGGTTATTGTCGATATTGATAAAGTCAAAATAATTTTTCAAAGTCTACGCTAACGCTCTGATGAAAGTCAATTAAAAATAATAATATTGAAATATTCTACGTTCTACTGCCAAATTTTGAAAAAAAGAGCTGAAGAGCCACTGCGAGAAGTAGGAGCAACACATTTGAGGCAATTCATAAAAAAAATATGTCTTTTACATAATATATTATGAAATGATTACAACATTTGCTCAATCTACGTAGGTGACCGATAGTTAGCGCAGGCATTATTGTGTTTTCTTTTTTACAAGCATTTTTATGGTTTAGTTAATCAGAAACTGTTTATTAGCAAGCTTTCTAACACAACATTTTTTTCACGTGGAAATAACATTTTGCGAATTATATTTTATCATCACTTACTAATAAGTGAAATAATGGTCAAAGGCTAGTCCTATCACCAATAAAAAAGAACAAAGTAAAAATACATTGCCAACAACTAATTAGAACAAATACGTTGTTGTCTTAATGCTCAACCAGGAACGAATGTATAAAAACATTTCTCGCACTACAAGTAATTTCGAATTTTGTAATCATAAATAATTGTAGTATAAAACATTTTACTCCTTATTTGTAGTCAGATTTTAATATGAGACTGTACACAGCAATTTCTGCTATAACTCAAAAATAAAATTCCAGGATGTACTAAATACAAGCCTGTTTATTCCGTATACTCCTTAATTATAATAGCAGTAAAACACGACTGCAAGACTATTCCGCGAATTCGCTTGCAGAATATAGTTTCCAGACCCATTAATGAAATTAAGGAAGTTATAGCAAAATAAGGAAGTTACGAGTATTGTAAAATATCAGTAGTAAATCTTCTTGGTTTAGTAAAATTTACTGAATCGTTCTACTTTTTGTGATTAAACTTGTACCGCGTTAGGCATTTTATTTAGGGAGAGTAATTGTTGCGATCATCTTACTTGAAAAAAGATTTATCTAATAAATTTCAAAGTGCGCAAAATCGATAGAAGTGGGTTCGATCACAATCAAGGTAAGAAATGTCTACTCTAAAAATTTGTATGAGTGATTTTCACTTAGCACTCGAAGTGCTTGTAATCATATTTAGAAATATCAAAATGGATATTTATTAATATAGAAATGTTTTTGACATCGGATATATCAAAATTATATACACGTGCATCAGCTTAGAAAAAGCAAACATAAAAAGGAAATCTAAAATAATTGGTTTAAAAGCGTCAAAAGAGCTCGAGTTTGTGTACTGTCTTCGTATTCTGAGTATTCAACTGGCATACCGTGGCAGGCTTTTTGAATTTTTCCATCGCGTAGAATTCGTTTGAAGTCGTGTAATGTGTGGTTAAATTCTGGGAAAATGTCCGGAACGGTATTCGTTTACGCTGTCGTATATGTACAACCACCAAATCATGCTAAGCATGAAGCCGAGAGACACATTTGTTTGAGGCAAATTTGCGTGCCACCTAATCATGCTCTGCATGAAAACGCCACTGCGTTTTATAATTTGAACGATAATATAACCAATTCCTGTACTTCACTAGCGGTTACCCATCCATCTCATGATCGCGGCGGACGTTTCTTGTCTTAGCTGATCTGTTA
The DNA here is from genome assembly GCA_963854805.1 of Plagodis dolabraria. NCBI lineage: Eukaryota > Metazoa > Arthropoda > Insecta > Lepidoptera > Geometridae > Plagodis > Plagodis dolabraria. The sequence continues at coordinate 24,428,721 of OY978457.1, read as the reverse complement.
AGAACGACTAAGCAGACTTCGTTATAAAAACTACTAATTTTTCCTTTGATTTGTTAATGTGTCAATTCTTTATTTCTATGACTAGGCTTCTTGATGATTCGTTATACAAAACGATAATATTTTTAATATTACACAGCGTACTTCTGCACAGCTCTCAGGATTCTTTCTGTCTCTTATTTTGTTTATATCTTGAATTAATTACGCCATTACAATAAACTCGAATTCAAATGCAAATGTAAATCTAAAATATCATTGCATTTCAGTAACAAAGAAATAAATAAAACTGAAGAGGAAAGAATTAATTCATCATAATTCTGCAAAATTAATTAACATATTTAAGATCTGAAACAAAACTTAGCGTTACGAGATATTCAGTAGCTTGCATTTCTGAGAAAAGAGTTGATGCAAGATGCAACAATCAAGTATACTTGGCAATGGGAAATTGAGATCTCCGAAATAGGGATGTTGTCTTAAATTTGTATATCTTTGAATTTTATCATACATATTGGTTGAGTATTTGCTACTAAGTGTTCGTAGAGTACTGTACTGTAACAGCCGGATCGTCCACTGCTGAACACGGCCTCCCCTATTAGGGGGTATTTGCCATAATCCCCATGCTTGGCAGGCGTCTTGGGGATCGCAGTGTAAGTTGGCAGTTTTTTGGAAGGCGCTGCTGCCCGCCTACCAGTATTTTTCCCTTAGTCGCCTCTTACGACACCCACGGGATGATATGGGGAGATGCATTTCTAACCCGGCATCCCACGGGGTTCGTAGAGTACCGGGTTAGAATCTGAGGCAATCCCCGGCCCGCAAGCATATATAACAAAAGTTAAAGAATAACAATTTTCTTGAACATATTCTATAGCCTTTGTTTATCAGGGATAATGTAGGATTCTTATGGTGAAAGAATTTTTCAAATCGGTCCAGTACTTTTTAAATTTATTCATTACATACAAAAAAAAAAAAAAACCTCTTTATAGTAGCTAGATGTAGATAAATTGACTAAAGGTAGCGAAACGCTAGCAGCTACGCTTACTTAGTCGTACTTAACCGATAAATTAGGTTAAGCAATGTCAGCTAAAGAAATAAATTGGATGGGTGACCGCTAGTTCCATTCACTAAAGAGTGCTTCCGTGGTTTGGTTTGGAGAGCGCGTTAGCTCCAGTTATTGTTAAGATGGCAGTCAGTATAGCATGTCGGTAGGACATTGTGCAAATATCCGCCTGGCTAACTATTATCACACTATCACAAAATCGGTCTCCAAGCATCTAACGGTGTGTTCCGGTTGCTGCCTTAAAGTGCCAGTGATTTTCTAGGTTAAATATATTTACACCATCGATCACATCATTAAAACAACACCCGGGATCTGCGGTTTATTGTGTCCTCCGGAGCACAGATGCACTCAGTAGTAAATGCCATTAGCCATACCCATCTAAGAAATGACCGCAGCGGACATCACTTAACTTAGTTTATTGGTTAAGAACAACTAGCCAAACTCCTCTAAGAACGCTTCAAAACCAAAAGTATTTTTTAACAAACACTACTTTCGAAAAATACAAATAACTAATACTGAAACATAATATATTTGCCATTAGATTTCAACTTTGCATATAAACCTATCACCGGCCCTAAGCAAATAGTAACAAAAAAATAATGCAGCATCTTGTTTGCAAATCCTGATATACCAAGTCATATTAACTTTTTGCAAACTTTCCCTTAAATATTCTTCATAAGTCTTCGGCCCATAAAACGTGCGATTTACGACATCACCTTATAAACTTATTCCGTTGGAATAAAGTTGAATATTGAAAAGAAAATAATACATGCGTGGTCGTAAAGGGATCCTTCCGGAAACTTTGTCGAGTTTCTTTATGTTTAAATCAATTGCTCAAGGAGTAAGCTTCCCTGAACAAACACAATTATTACGCCAATGACGACGGAATTTATGGACTCAAACACTTTTATGTTGGGATCAAGGTGGAAGGAAAAGTGGTGGATCGTATGTCGAAAGGGAAAGTGAAATGAGAGTAAATAAATTAGGCTGAATCTGCAACTCGCAATAAACAAGTTTAGTGTACTTGTTCGTGAGTTTTTAAGGCATTCCCACACAACGAATAGATTTGCAAGTCAGTATGTATTTTAACAACTTCAAAAAATGGAGGAGGTTCTCACTTCGACTGTTTTTTTGTGTTCTCACTTCAACTGTTTTTTTATGTGGTCTTTACAGGGCAATGACCTTCTATACACAAGGACATACCACGCCATGCAAGAACAAAGCCAAACCATGGCACATGTCTCTAACTTCACCATATGCAGCTTCAACTGCTATGTTCATACATTGCCGCTCTCACTCCAGTCCTTTACAATGCACTCGGTCTATAAGCAGTAATGTTAAACGAATAAACAGTTGAAGCTGCATATGGTGATTTTTGGAATTAAGTTGAACAGAGACTACAGTGGAGTAGCTACGGGCTGTTTTTTCTGAGAGGTAATTGATATGACAATAAAAACATTTTTGTATAATACAAGTACTTATCAGATTTCGTAATGAGTAAGTAAGTGTTTTAGTAAATGCGAATTTGATAAATGAGGACCATAAAAAAACAACACTTTTAAACAATATATTCATATTTACCCAAAATAATCGGGAAACTAAGTGCCCTGGAATAAATTTAATTTATTATAAACTTGTCGTTTAGACTTAGCCTTTTTATCCAAGGTATCTTTTTGACATATTATTATATAATGTAAACGAACATCAATATATTTTGTATGACTGCTTTGGTCAAATCATAATTGTGGCTAAACTGATCTTTTGTGTGTGCATCAACTTGTGTAAATATGTTGTCATTCGAAAGAGATTTCAGTACTTTTAATGTCAAAAAGGTATTGTCATACTTTTTGAGCATGAACTTGCCACCGCTAAGTTTATTGTAATGTCTTATTATGTTTATTATTGTTATGTATTTACCACAAAGACTCCCTCCAACGCATAGCATAAGCCGCCTATGTCATTCAAATCGACTAGTTTATGGAACCACTCCTTTTGAGTGGCTGGTGGAAAATATTGAATAGTCAAATTAATTTTCTGGTTATTAATTTGAATGAAATATTTACGAGAATAATTATTAATATTTGAGATAGAGGCCATGTACAACCGCACGTAGTCATGTTTGCCGCTATCGCAGTAACGGCTGCACATATGCGATTGGCAAACTTGAATAGTACGACTTGTGTAATATTAGTCACAAACAACTAACCTCAATATGCGGAACAGCGATCTTTTTTAAACGTTTAAACCCTTTAGTGTTGCAATATACATCAGATTCAAGGAAATGATCTGAGCAAATAACGCTTGAATTATTTGGTTTGTAAAATTCTTCAGATCTTTCTCTTGCTACTACCTTACGCCAATTTTCCCTCGTAATTTCGTGTACAGGAAAGCTGAAAAAATTTTCACTATAATATTTGCCTAATATTTACATTATGATGAAGTACGTATTAACATATTATGCCCGGTACACGAGGGTGGTATTACAAGCACAGTACAGCAAGCTAGTTTGGTTTACATGATGTAAGCTCAGTATCATTATAATGACTTAAAACACCTGAAACTGAAATCGTGTCAACAGGACTATATTAGCTTGTAATACTAGTAATGAAACAGCTAATATTATTTCACAAATTTCGATAATATTCAACGTGTATACTAAAAAAAATCTTCTAAAAATGTGATGGAAATGTAATAAAAATTAATGGCCTTTAAACATAATACTTTAAGAACAAAGCGACTCTATTGTTCTCATTTCTGACTGTGTGCTTGTGACGTAATTTAGTCTGTCTCTTTCTGATGCGTGGGAGAGAAAGGAGTGGGAATACTTGTTTATAATTTACGATATTATTTGAGAAAATAATGGTTTTACCACATTCTGTACACTTTTTCGCGTATTATCTTTGATAAATATAATAAAATTACCGGTGGTAGGTCACGCCATCTTTTTTTTTGTGGTTAGGGTATTATTTCGGCACTTTTTTATGACACACTTCGGCATCCTTACGGCTTTGCGATCAACACACGACTAAAGCGAAAAGTGTTTGTTTTGTTTAGGGAGGACATAGATGCTGGCTACCGCCTGTGCGGTCGTCCAGCTCCACCGGGTTTTGGGCGAGGGCCTGGCCCTACAATAGCCCGGGAGGGAGAAGTGCCGAAGGCACTTCTCCCGAGACGGGCGTAGAAGGCGAAAAGCGCTTTCTACCTCCGTCTCCTGCGGACGCCGAAAACGTACCGCTACTATAGGAGGGGTTGACAGCGAGCTCAAGGGCACCACTGTGGTTCGGACCTCGGCTTGTCTCGCTGTCGAGAGACATGGGGGGGATCGGAGCAAAATGCCTCTGTGCAACTGCAGTGTTGCACAATTGGGCCCTACTGAATAATACTCTTTGACTATTTGGAGAGCAATTTATCGTGACCTTGTTTTTGCCTCGAGCTCGCCGGCGAGCTCGGTGTTTGATTGTGTGACCTCTGATTACCTCACACCTGGGGATTTTACCTCGACGACTTGCGGATAACGCTAAAGCTGCCAACGTAATGGCTGCGATGGGGTCATCCGGGTCGTCTAATACCTGCCGTGGTCGGCGACGGGGGGGTTTGAAAAATGGGATAGAAGAGGCAGTCGAGTAGTTCGATGCCTGGACAACCAATGGGTTCGGGTGGTGGGGCGCTCGATCAAAGTATCGGCGGGCGCAGTCCTTATTGAACTGCGCTAGAGAGGGAAGGTTTAAGTCGCAATGCAACTCGGTGTTCCGGATATACCAAGGGGCGCCGGTTGCATTACGAAGAAAACGGTTTTGGATGACTTGAAGTTTATGAAGGTGGGCCTCACTAGCATGACTAAACACTACTGATGCGTAAGTCATGATGGGGCGGATGCAGGCAGTGTAAAGTGTCTTCTTATTACTAAGAGACATTTTACTCTCTTTGCGAAGTAGGGGACCAAGGCGACCCATTATGAAGGCCGCTCTGTTACGGACGGTTGTTATGTGATCGTTAAAGGTGAGATGACGATCAAGGGTGACTCCGAGGTATTTTGTTCTAGGAACCCAGGGAATGGGTTCGTCGAACAAAATAAGCGGTTTCGGGTAAGGGGAGCGTGTCTTCTCAGTAAAGCACATAGCTGTGCTTTTAGCTGGGTTGACCGCGATGCGCCATTTTCGGAACCAGTCACCGATCTCGGTGATGGCCCGTTGCATGACGAAATAGGACTGTCTGTTGATATGCCACCCAGTGGTGTAAATGGCGGTATCATCCGCATATTGGGCTAGGAATACTTTGGGCTGAGAGCGTGGGATGTCACTGGTATACAGTGCAAAGAGAATAGGTGATAGCACGGAGCCCTGAGGGACTCCGGCTCTGACTGGGTGGGGGGAGGAGAGGGTGCCTTCCACGCGATAGCGAAAGCTTCTGGCTTTAAGGAAGTCTTGTAGGATGAGCACAAGACGTTCTGGCACGCCAAATTGGTATAGCTTGTAGATCAAGCCGTTGTGCCAGACTTTGTCAAAAGCTTTCGCTACGTCGAGGAAGACTGCTAGCGTAGTCTGGGGTTTGGGGTACTTATTGAAGCCCTCAATGATGTGCTCCGTGAGGCGGTGCACCTGTTGGACGCATGAGTGTCCGGGTCTGAAGCCAAACTGCTCATCTGGGATAAGGTGGTGTTCCTTAGCATGGGACTGGAGACGGTTTGCAAGTAACCGCTCGTAAAGTTTGCCTAAGGCACTGAGGAGGCTGATGGGGCGGTAACTGGTGGGGTCAGATGAGCTTTTGCCTGGTTTGTGAATGCCAATGACATTTGCACATTTCCAGGTGTCTGGGAATAAGCAGTGGCTCATAGCAGCATTGAAGATGCTGACTAAGAGATGGATGAGAGGAGGAGAGAGGGTTTTAAGAACCCTGTTGGAGATGCCATCGGCACCGGGGGATTTGCGCGGTCGGAGGGCCTTGATCAGTCTCTCCACCTCAGCGTAAGTCGCTAAGGTGATTGGTGGGAGTTCAGAGGTGACCACAGAGCTTTTACGTTCGACTTCAGCATCCACCGAATCGAGGTGAGCTTGGTCAACGTGATCTACGTTAGGGGAACACTGAGCCTCTAGGCTATCAGCTAGGCACTCAGCTTTGTCTTCGTCAAAGAACGCTGGGACTAGTGGGACTGGTCTGTATAAGGGAGGCATGTCGTTATGGTTACTTCCTTTCAAGCCTCGCGCCAAGTCCCAGTAAGCATGGTGGCTTGGCACGAGGTTTGAAAGTTTATCGCCCCATTGTTGATCACGCAACTCAGACATGCGACTTTGAACCATGCGTTCAAAGTGGCGTTTCTTAGTTTTGTTCTCTTTACTGGGGTAAGAGTCGTAATGTCGGGTCACTGCTTTACTCTCCGTCACCAATCGTCTCACATCCGCTGGAATGACAAGGCGCCGGTCGTCCGGCACTATGACCTCCTTTGCGGATGCACCTACTACGGTGGAGAGGTGATTGGTGAACGAATCGATCGCAAGGGTTACTTCATCTTTTGTCAGGATGTCGTCAGGGATCTTGTCTAGGTCCGGTAAACTGATAGCCTTTAGGGCATCGCCTACTTGCTTCCAGTTCACTATCGTCTTAGTGGGGCGGGGGAGGTCAGTCGTTGGGTCGGGACCTAGTCGCAGTATAATGGGTCGGTGGTCAGAGTGAAGCTCGTGAACCACTTCTATGGAGCGTAACCGGAGTGTTACGCCTCTGAATAGTGCCATGTCAAGCAAGTCAGATCGGTGGTTTTCCATATAAGGGTAGTGAGTGGGCTCAGTGGGCGCAATTATGTCAAAGTTAAGTTCTGCGATTAGGTTTTCAAGTGCAATACCTCTGGGATTGTTGACGTTACAATTCCATAGGATGTGCTTACTGTTGAAGTCGCCAATCAGAATGACGGCGCTTCCTAATGAGAATAGGGCTTCTAAGTCAGCTCGGACGATCGGCTTTTTGCAAGCTTGGTAACAGGATGCTATGACTATAGGTTGATGACCAGTCATAGCTAGGAGGCAACAAGATGCTTCCATATTAACAAGAGTCGGGGTAGATAGGGGAATGCAGTGCAGGGACCTTTTGTAATAGATAAGAGTGCCTCCCCCACGGGAGTTCACTCTATCATCACGTACCGTTCTGTAATTGGCAAACCTAGGGTTCGCCTTCCCCGGTTTTAGAAAGGTTTCCTGCACGCATATGATATCGATAAGGTGGGTACAACAAAAGTCGTGGACGAGGTCACGTTGTCTGAAGAGGCCGTCAGCGTTAAATGACGCTAACGAAACTGAGTACGGTTTCGTGCGTTCGGTTGTACTACCCATAGTGGTTGTACTGGGGAGGGGCCTGGGGAACGAAGCGCTTAAGGGCGCTAAGTAAATTCGCGTGTTCCAATGTGTATTGGATCACGTCCGCTGGGGATTGAGCGTATTGCATCTTGTGGAATAGCTCTTGTACCTCATTGATGTCAACCGACATAGCCAGATCGCTGACTAGGTTGATTGCCTCTTGAAGAGGGGCAGCCATCAATGGCATAGGTGGAGCTTGTGGCCGGGAAGCGGCGCGGGGAGGCGCGCGAATGGTGTTGGCGACGGGTGCCGGGAGCGCGGGGCGAGCCGGGGCCGGTGCGCGGGCAGGGGCCGCGGCGCGGGCGGGTGCGGGTGCGGGCGCGGGTGCGGGCGCGCGGGCCGGGGCGCGGGCGGTAGCGACGGTCTTAACCATACTGGGTGGTTTAGACCATGCGTTACGGGCTGGGAGCGGCGCGGGTATTACCTGTGAGGCAGGTACTACCGTTAGTTTAGGGCTTACCCGTTGGTAACGGTCGTAAGAGGGACGGGTCGGCCTATGCCTTGCCACCCTGTGGTTCACTCGTGGTGCTTTAGGGCAACCACGGTAATTCGCGGTATGCCCTTGAGCACCGCATAAAACACAGCTGGGTGGGTCCGGTGAATCCCGGGTGCGAGTGCACGCTGCTGTCGCGTGATCGCCTAGGCACTTAACGCACCTAGCGCGAGCGAAGCAGAAACGGGAGGCGTGCCCGTATAGTTGGCAGTTATGGCACTGCGAGGGACTCCCATTTTTGTATGGGGCTTGGACATCGAGTCCTGAGAGGCCACAGACCTTTTTTAAATTAAAAATGGCCTTGCCTTCAGGTGTACGATCTAGTACTACGAGTACTAGATCGTAGGGACTGCGGTCCTTCCCGCTGTACATGCGGTGAACTGCATGTACGGGGAAGTCTTGTGCCTTCAGGTCGGCACATACCGAATCGGTATGTACCTCCTTGGGCACACCGCGGATGACCACTCGGAGGACTTTCTCCTCTTCGAGCGCATAAGTATGAAAACTTATGCTCTCTTTACGGAGGAGCTTTGTTAGCGCTCTGTGGTCGCTACTGGTGGGCACTTGGACTTTAATGCCCTGCTGCGTGGAGCGGGCATTAGTGTAATGGATCCCACGATCCGAAACTAAACGGGACAGCATGTCCCATTTGGTTTTGTCCTGAATGAACAGGGGTGGAGGCGGTTTTTCGCGGCGCGCGCTCGCGTCCTGAGGGGACGCGGCAGTAGTGGCCGGAGCGGAGGGAGGAGACGCGGGGCGCGGGGCGGGGGTCGGCTTCTTGCCGGAGGCGGGGGCCTTAGCGGGTGCCTTGGCGGGAGGGGCGGAAGTTGCGCAACTAGCGGCTTTAGGAGCACGCTTGCGTTTGCGGTCAACGACGGTATAGCCGTCGTTATCGGAGTCCGAGTCAGTGCGTAAGGCGCGACTCGGATCTACTTCCATCTCCGTTTCGGAGTCCGAAGTGGGCTCGACAACGGCGATGGAGGGACGGGTGCTCGCTGGCCTCCCGATCGGTGAGCGCGAGCGAGACCTCTCACGGGGAGGGGCTGCCACCGTGCGTCTATTATCCGGGCCCGGGGCGGGCGAAAGCGGGCTGTCCTCTGAGAAGGACCGGGTCAGAGGAGGGACGTTGGCCTCCGGGATTGAAGTCCCGGAGGGAGCAATAAGAGTGTCCGTGAGGCGGGCACTCGCTTCCTCTTCTAGGAGTTGCATATGAGCAACATACAGATCGGGGTGGCGGAGGGCGAAGGTCTGAAGGACCTGCACCTCACCGTTAGAGGGACGGGACTGCATCCTGAGGGGAATACTCAGGACGCCCTATCAAGGGTTTGAATTCCCTCACACACCTTGTGAGCTCACTGTGTGAGAGGGAGTGTGTACCTAGGGTGTGCCCTAGTTGTGTACCCTCTCCGAGCTTTTTTCTCGGCGGAGAGGGGTGCTCCTAAGCGCTACTCCGGGGTTGACTAGGGGCGACCCCAAGGCCAGTAATCCCGGAGCCCAGCTTGCTTCGGCTGACCCGTGAAGCGGGAAAGGCCACGGTGCAAGGTTAAACCAAAACAACAACAGTGGCCGTTGTCACCGTAGGGTGTCACACTGCGACCGCAGCAAATGGCGGATTTGATCGTTCAGACGGGTTTGGCTGACGCTACCCCACGCCTGAACGACGTCGCTTAACAGCACAAAGTGTGTTGTTACGCGACTGTTACTATGTTGTGTCGGGTAGTAAAGTGGTGAAATGCGCACCGAAAAGTGCGGTCAAAACAAGACCACCAGCCCGATATGATGTTGTTCGTCCGAAACAAGGGACTTGGGTAGGTGGTAATGCCTGACGTCTTAGAGCGCCTCTGCGCGACGGCACGGCGAGCTCGTAGCTCGCGTTGCTCGGCGTTCGGCGGCTGCTCAGCTTCTGCACACAAAACAAAAACTTCGTCAGGACTGCGTATTCCAAGGCACTGGTCTGCAACTAGCGTCGGAACGATGACCCGAGTGAGACGGCAATAGTGCGGGGACTATTGCGGTCTCACTGGGAGATACTGGCGGAGCTGTAGACAGGTGTGCACGGCGTGGCGGCACAGGTCGGAATGAGTTTCCACTGCGCCGGTGGAGGAGTAGTGAAAGCGAAAAGTGTGCTTACATCGCCTTTAAGCACACTTTTGCCGTTCCGTAAGCAGCGTGCGCCTGATATGTCCTTGTGTATAGAAGGTCATTGTTACAGGGTGTACCGATTTGATGATTTTTTAATACTTGCTTTTGTTCGATCTGACGTTGAGTAACTTATTAGTTTATTAATTTTATATAATTTATTGCTTTGATATAATTTTATTTATAAGTTCCATTTAATTTTTGGTGCATTTATATGTATCACTAACATTTAATTTTCTTGTATTTGCTTTATGAATTTTGTATTAATTTAAAACAATTATATGTAATATACAAAAATTTTCTAATGTGATACAATTTATTTTGCACACTCTAATTGGGTTGAATGTAGTGAAGCAATAATTAAGTTTTATTTACATCTTAACCATTTTATGAACCTATTTTCAGCAATTAAATTATTTTAAATTTTGAATTTGAAAATTTGAATTTATAGTATTGTAAATGGTATATGTTGTATATTGCACGTATTTGAAGTCAGTTTTTGTTGTTAAATTTTTGTGTTATATGAATGTGTTATGTTAATTATAATTCACAAAAATAAAATAAGGAAGAATCGAATATAGAGGAAGCAATTTCTATTTACAGCTTAGTTCACGAGCCTGTACTTGTGTATATACTGATAGGTGAAGGTCAAAGTTTAACTTATAGAACAGTTTTTGTCCAATTAGTTCAATTGGTTGCACTTTTAGTACGGATGCTTTTTGAATAGGTGTATTTTAAATGTACTGAAACATTCGTAAATTATGCACCGATTTGGAAGATTCTCCTTTCTTCCATGGTCTTGTGTGCTACCACAAAAAAACATTTCGTTGACAGTGTTTGAAGAGATATTTCAAACCAAAGTATTCTGAAAATCTACCTCTAAAACTACGAATAAATATGTAAAAAATGTAACACAAGCTCAGACACAGAAGAACGCAAACCGATTGTGAGATAGAATATTGTTAGTGTTTTGTTAATTGTGAACTTAATAAGTCTGAAATCAGATCAGTAATTGTACGAGAGTTACACTTCTTTACATATTTATTCGTAGCTCTAAACTAAGGTAATAAAATTGGTGCTGAGCGGCAACTTTGAAGCTATCGCTGAAACATAATCATAATACGAAGTTAATCCTTTGTGAAACTGAAAACCGCCTTTGTATTAAAAAATAATTACAAACATAGTTTATCGCAATTATATTAAAATATGTGACATCAAGCGGACAAAGCTGTCATTCAAATGACGCGTCCCATTTCAGAGAGCAAAGAGCAATTGGTTAATTCATTGAAACAGTCATATATTCACTCGTGTAGTGTGCGACACAAAATGCAGTTAGCTTGCGGCTAATGGTTGTTATCTCTAATGGACATACACCACAAACGATATTCGGTAACTAGTGGATACCGGATTTATCGATAATTTTCGATGCTACCTAGATTTACCGATAACTAGTGATGCTGCAGAGATAATTACCGGTAGGTAATTATCGATGTCGGTCGGTAGTTACTCGTTTTCGCGGATCACTGGTTAGATTCGGTTAGTAAGCTAGACGTGGTTTAATTTTAGTAGTAGGAAGGAGGTACACGACAAAATAACAGTGTTTAAACAACACTGTTTTGCAAGAATTATTTGGTCTCATGTAAATAGGGGACGAACCAATTGCCTTAGCTCTAGACTCCGGACTGCTACAAAGACTTTAGTGTAAGAAAAAAATATATTTAGATGGGTGAACATATTGGCTTTTACTACTGAGCGTTTCCGTGCTTCGGAGGGTGTGTTATTCCATCGGTAATATTTTATAACATTAGGTATTGTAAACTCATTTTACATATTATTTTTCACTGGCAAGTGGCAGATGTTTATCCTAAATATTTACTACATTATTTTACTAATTATTTTTCCTAAATATTCTTTCTTTTTTGAATTTTTATATAGGTAATAAGATTGATAGCCGTTTAGTGTTTGGCGATGCAAACAGAACAAATTATAATAAAATCAGAACCGAGTTCTAATACTGAGAAGTTAATGAAATAACTGTCATACTTTTTAGTATTCACTTTAATTTATTGTTTAATTTATTCCCGTTCTCAGTGACGCATACAACTAACAATTTCGATTGTCACTCGCACAGAGTACTGGTCACCATCGACAAGTAACTATTACTCGTACCATTTCATCCAGGAATAAGCACGTTGGCAAATATTTTTTTCAGTAAATAGAGTGTAACTTCTAAACCAACCGATGCGGAAATTCAAATAGGATCAACTTGGAAGTATATTCTACCCAACAAAAATGAATAATCAAGATTGGATGTTCACTAAAAAGTTTTGCGTATAAAAAAAAATTTGGTGTCAATTTGTGAATCTTCCTCCTTTTTTTAAAGTCGGTATAAAAGCTTCATTATTAACATTTCGTGCTGTTACCCAATCTCCGTACAAAGCTTCATCTATATGTATTTGAACTATATTTACTAAAAGGTAACTTACCTCCAAATGACAATATCTCCAATACTCAAAACGTCAACTTTGTCATGTCATGAGTAAGATTATTGATAGTGACATAAGAAAACGACTTTAACATGACTGGAAATCGACTCTGACTACACATGTTGCTACAATACATTTATATATTATAATACATAGCGCAACATAAAACCAGTAAACAAACATACATTATGGAGATGTCTTCGCCCAATGTGTGCTAGTTTGGAGCTCTGATTAAATCCCATACGTAATGAATAAGACGGAGCCACAGCGAATAGAGCAGAAGTGCCACTCGGAACAATCTCCACAAAGTTTTGAACGCGAATCTCAATTTTATATCAAAATATAGTCTGATATGTATTACATCTTAATATCCATTGTAGCACTCGTACCGTAGTGTGCGATTGACTACGTTAGGAGACGTCCGCTGGGATCATGACTTGGATGGGTGACCACTAGTGGCACTACTACTGAGCCACGTGCTTCGGAGGGCACGTTATCTGTCATGGCGAAAGGCCAATTTGCAAATGAACACATGTATAGCTCAACCCTCAAGTAAAAAATCTGTCGCCAAGCTTCTAACGATGTGTTCCTGCAGCTGTACTTGAGAGCCACCAAATCTAGATTAGCCTGAATAAAATCTGCGACCACATCATCACTTACCATCAGGTGTGATAATGGTCAAAGGCTAGCCCATCAGCTATAAGTAAAAATAGTAAAAAATTAAACTAATTAAACATAGTTCGCTGAAAGTGTCAAGTTTCTATCCTCCCTCTTCGCCAACTTTAATTCAATGTTCTTTTTTTTTGGAATAACTTTCCAACCTTTTCCTGGTAAGCGAATAATACTTGTATATATTTTTTTAAGAGCACAACATTATTTAATCGAGACTGTTGGAAATAGTGCAAATTCATGTTCTAATCAGAGAGTGCATATCGGTATAAAATATTTAAATAGTACCAGTAAAATATCAGTACTGAAATTCGTATATCACTCACGTAGTTACATATCGGTACAAATACTTAAATGTGATTAGTAAAATATCAGTACTCAAATATGAATAGCGGAATAATTTCTGTTAAGATTTTTGTGTTATCATATGTCATTTAACCGTTATTTTATTTCTGTACCGAAATATGTATGCGGGGCGAGCGGGCAGGCGGCAGCGGGGGAATGAAGAAGAGCGGAGAAAGCGGACGCACGTTGCGACACGTACAAACAAACTAGTTTGATATTCTTTTGATTTTTACCGGCAAGTGCATGACGCATCAATTGAAATAAAATAAGAATAACGATTCACACATATGTAGTTTAGTAAAAAAAAACTGTACTGCTATTTTAAAATAACTGGAATATAATGATATGACGTCATACAGAAAAACATTGTACAGATATTTATAAACAGTCCCTGGTTCTAATGGTTTTATAACCGTCGTAGGAAAGGAACACTAATAATGTATGCTTTAATATATTATTATATATATAATTGTTCTTCTTTACTAACACTACGGTTTAAATCACGCAAACACTGCTGTCACTGCATACATTGCAATAGCTCGGTTCATAACTGAAATACGAGAATATGCATTGTTTGCGCGCAAACGATGTGAACCGATATGTGGCCACGCTAATAACATCTGCTAACTGTCAATTTGCTTTTTCGCAATTGACCCAAAATCTAATTATTGATAATAGAAGTATTGCACTTCAAGGCATTCTTTTGTGAACAGATGTTTGTACGTTCAACATTCTAACCACAACAACATAAATCTCCTCATCTATCTGTCAAGATTTGAGTTTGACGTTTGTGCATACATTGCACTACCACTTTTCTGTGAGCGTTGTTTGCGGCCGGAGGTGACGTCATAGACGACGTCATTATGCTATCGTGGTGTCTGTTTAGCAAGTTATGAACCGACCATTTGCGTGCATACAGTGCAAATAGCGCATATTTGCGTGCCTTGAACCACAGTGTATGTAACACCAGAGGCTAATATTGTATATATTTTAGGGGCACAATAACACACTCGGAGTACTAATGAAGGGCCGCTCTCGTCGGACTGTACATGTACTTCTTCTAGTGAGTCTCGTTTCTGTGACACAGATATTGTCTACTCCTAGTGCATGTAACTATAGTTATTGTCGGTTGGAATCCGTTATTCCAATTATATTAACAAATGCCTGGAGCGCGTCCAACAAGGCATTATGACCTGGACCGCATTGTCCGAGATGGTACGAAGATAAGCGGCTTATTTGTAGTTATCAGAGGTTATATCTACGAGAAGTAATGGGTTCTCAGTCCTTTCTGATTTCGGAGAAACATGTTGTTGTTTTCCCCTCAAATATAAAAGAAATGTTAAATTGTTGTTAGTAGATTGACCTTTTCTTTGTTATTTTCTTTGAGTGTAACATATACTTCTTAACAATAAAATAGTCACCGCATGGTGGAAGGATCTTTTGCGAATGCCCGCCTGGCTAGCGACCACTCTCAAACAGAAAATCTGTCACCAAGCACCTAAAGATGTGTTCCGGCAGCATTTTTTGAGAGTCAGTGAAATTAAAGGCACAATGAGACTTAACAAATATGTCTCCAGGTGACGGGCGCAAGTGCAATTCGTGACTTGAGACGAAATGCATCTGTTATAGGCAGAGGTTAGTCAGCTTAACACAGCTGGAACACGAAATTGTTCCGTCACGATATCATTTAAAAACAATAACACCAGCTATTTGCATTTAAGTGACTGTTAATCAGAAGTTTGTGGTCTCTGTTAGAATTAGTAAGCAAAATGTCGAAATATGTTCTTCGAAAGCTTTAACTACACATTAATAAATGTCATTATAATATCTTAATTCTTAGTGCTTACGTACTGTTTTGTAACTATGTATTTGTAAACATAACTTGGCTGTTACGTATTTGGTGAGAGTATATTTTTTAATACTTATAAATAAAATGACAATGATTGCCTTGCCGGTAGAGTTTCATAAGGCATCGATTTTAAATCTGGAAGTTCGGGGTATGATCCTCGAGACAGTAATGTTTCGCTGTTTATATTGTCTTGATGACATCTCTGCCATGTTTGAGTATCTATAGTAGCATATTAAGAATATAAATAAAAATCCTATATTCTGTATTGTCCGGCTGAGGTGTTTAATCAAATATGTTTCCTCATACATATTTAAGTCCCATGTAGAAATGGCAAATCACCATTTACCGGATACAGCTACAGATACCCGACTGCTACTAAAAATGTGTTTTCCTCTAATCCCGGACATCGTGATTCAGACGTGGTAGCTACTTTTACATACAAGCACAAACCAAATATCTCATTATTACAAAAATAAATCTGTTCAATCCGACGTCTCTATAGAAAAAAAACACAATCAACAAAGCCTCACCTGTAGCCGGAAAACCGCTACGAAAAGCGTTTACTCACATTAAAATTAAACATTAACGCCGCGAAGGCTTGCGGTGAATGAATAAATCAGTACCCGATACTGGATACTGTTATCTTCGTGAATATTTAACTGAAAACGTAATCGCTTTCAGTTTGCTTCGCTTAATCTTTGGATCGCTGTTGTCTTTTGTCGATAAGACCTCGGGGTAGTTGCAGATCACAAGTTAAGCCAGATTGGAATAATTTTAACCGATTTCAAAAAGGGAGAATTTTCTCATTTTGACCTTTTTTTTTTTTTTTTTTTTTTTTATTGCTGATAGGTAAGCCTTTGACCACAATCTCACCTGATGGTAAGTGATGATGTGGTCGAAGGTGTTAACAGGCTTAACCTAGAATTTTTTGTGTGTGTGTTACCTTATAATTTTTTACTGGATGGACCGATTTTGTTATTTTTTCATATTTGAAAGCTGGTGCTTATCATGTGGTCCTATTTAAATTTTGAGTCAGATCAGACGAGTAGTATTTGAGTTATCCTCAAAAACTCGTATTTAATTGGCTTCGGCTACATTGATGGTCTCATTTCCACTTGTCGATGTAAAATGTACAAAAAAAACTATACACGATGGTTTCGAATACCATCGTAGTCCAGTCAGAGTCCCTTTCCAGTTCGGTGATGTCCTAATGGATTTCTTCGGAGACAACCACTGGAACTCTCATTTATTCACTTTTTAGTGCAATTTCTGTTTTCATATTTTTTGTTTGAAGGTTTTTTTGATTAATTTTTTATGACATTATTGAGAAGACCATGAGAGACCATGGTTAAATAGCTTTAGTAATCATACTTATCTTTCTTACTACTACAATATTTTATAAATAGGTAGTGTGAATGTGAAAATAATCATAATTTTAAAGCGCTCATACATATCTTACTCAGTTGATCTTAAAAAAATCAACTAAGTAAAGCAATGCTGCGTTCATGATTTGGACGGGTGGTGACCGTGGCACTACTACTGAGCGCTTCTGTGCTTTGGACGGCACGTTAAACCGTCGGTCCCGGTTGTTTTCTTAGGATGGCAGTCGTTATAGTATGGTGGTAGGATATTTTGCGAATGGCCACTCTCAAGTACAAAACCTCTCGCCAAATACCTATTTGTCCCGGCAGCTGCCCTTAACAGCTAGAGTAATTCTAGGTCAGCCTGGACGACATCTTCGAATACATTATCACTTACCATCAGGTGAAATGGTGGTCAAAGGCTAGACTATCAGGTATAAGTAAATTGCCTTACATTCTTCCTATTATAATAGTTAATTTTTTTATATTGTACGAATGCCAAAGTGTATGTGTTACACTCATATAAATAGGCCGCATTTTTTGGACCCAGAATACAACATGGGAATGGAAAATTAACAAATTTAAATAACAACCACATACAACGTATTTTGTATCATCTCAATTTTTTTACAGGTTTTCTAAATTTTTGAGTTTGAATTCAAATATATTAAAGTAAGACAGTTTTTCAAATAAACTTTTATTTTAAACAACCAATAATCATTCTCCTATTCTTTTTTTATACGAATTAGGTATACATTTATTCTTATAAATAACTAGTTTTCCGGGCGCGGCTCCGACCGCGCGTATGTCGGTTATCTCGCAAAAACATCAACCTCTTTTTTCGCAGTTGGATAAAAACTATCCTATGTTTTTTCCCGGGTCTCGAACTATTTCCATACCATATTTCATTCAAATCGGTTCAGTAGTTCTGGCGTGAAATCGTAACAGACAGACAGACAGACATAGTTACTTTCGCATTTATAATATTAGTACTGATATGAAGATTGATGAACCGGACCTACATTTAATGGCCAGCAATCGAACTTATTTAACACTGGCTCATCGAATCCATAATTAATATTCGACATCAAACAGAAAATCTTTTAAATCAAAAAATTCAATAGATAATAGATGAACCAAACCATCGTATAAAGTTTCTTTTGTTTATTTTACACCGACAAATAAACATGAGAATTACGTCAATGTAGTAGAAGCCTATTATTATCTAATTAATTATTTACCTATAGATAGAGATAAGATCGTGTCAATGTTTGGTGTATACACACACGGGTGTAATTCATACGTTTTCAAATAAGAACGTTCGTTGACCAGATACGTAGGGCATTTCGCAGCCACCCCGTAGAAGGTCACACATCCGCCCGCCCATGTAATATTCAGACTAACGTCTGCCGCGTGTGTTAGGGGATATGCTCTATATGTGCCACGGAATATATATTAGTACTAACGGATATACGAGGTGATGCTGAATTAAACAGAAGCTGTATACTGGAGTAGATTTTTTACAAAGAAAAGGGGGCAGGGCATCTAACTTGTAGGTAAATGATGATGTGGTCGAAGACGGTACAGGTTTAACCTTGAGTGCTGGCTCGCAAGGACATGTGAGGGAACACACCGTTGGGTGCTTGGCGGACATATTTTCTACTTAACATAGCCAGGTTACCGGGATCACTTTAAGACTTTGAAATGCTATTGAATAATTATTTGTCACAAACGCTTAATAGTATTAGCCTCGAAAATCAAACCTAGGTCTTTAAGATTCTAAATCAACACTACGCCACTGTACAAACGAGTAAGTTTAAAATTATCAGATTTTAGTGCAGAATTCTGAAGCAACTTAATATATAATAGATAATACGCATAGATAGGAACAGTTTCAGACTTTGAAATGCTATTGAGAAATTCTTTATCAGAAACAATAGTATCCGACCCGAAAATACAACACAGGTTTTAAAGATTATAAATCAACGCTCTACGTCAGTACACCAAAGAGGTAGTTTATTGTTATCAAATTTCGGTCAGAGGCAACTTAATAGTCTAATAGATAACCACATAATCCAATATCATGGTAAACATACTAAAATACTACTTATAATGACTGCCGTCAATATCGACAGTGCTTGTAATGTCATCAGAATATATACAAAGTAAAACATAAAGCGTCAAACCTACAATCATGGGACGTTCAACCATCCCTATGTGTGGATATGTCACATAGATTATAGAGGTCTGTACCCTGGGCCCGTAGATAAAGGGCTCGATCTCCTCATATCCGTCAATATTTATTAACAAGATAGATTGGTGTGGTATAAAATATGAGAGATCACCACAATTCAATATACGAGTACAGCCCTTTCCTCCGATTGTTTAATATATATAACTATAGTTAGTCAGAATGTTTATTTTTCAAGACTCATTAAAAAGTCTCTAGAAGGGAAAATTTAAATTGTTCAGCAAGCGACAAAGGTAGATAAACAAGTCAGGACATTATTTTTTAAGCTTTATAGTGATCACTTCGTTTCTGATTATTGAAAATCTTATGTACATATTTTGTATTCTTAAACAAAAACAATTATTTATTTTACATATTTTTCATTGGAAAATCACGAATGTTTACCTACATTTGTTGCTGACTCTTCTACTACCTCAAATATTGTAAATGTGAAAGTGTTTGTAGTTTTATAATGAATTGTATTTCTTTCACGGGGCACTGGAGCTACGGATCGGCGTGGCTTTTGCGTAGATTTATTCCGATATAAAATTGTGCATTACAGAGAGAGAGTGAGAGAGAGAGAGAGAGATATTTATAGTGATAGATTTATAGTGCTAAAATGCTACACGGGGCAAGCATTTTCGCATAAATCTTGCACCATAATATACCACAATATTTTGTCGAAATTTTCACAATAACTCTCAATACTAAGCTATACATAAAACATTGTTATATAACCTTTCAATTCTCAGATATTTTATAAAGAGAGAAGAATTCCTTACAATAAGGGGTTCATTCAATTTCCAAATAAGGATCGTGATGCCGAGATAAAAATAATGTATGACATGACTTATTGAAGTAGAAGTCGGTACCATGCTGATTCAAACAATCTGTGCTCACATTTTCGTGGTTAAAAGCATTTATTTCAGAATTTCCAGCGTTGGAAAGCGGTCCGTGGACAGTACTTGCAATTATATGAACACATTGACTAATTGAAATATTGGAAATCCTTTTTTCATTTAATTGAGTGTAATTTATTAACTAGTTAATCGAAGTTGGAACGAAATTTAATGGAACAGCTGGGGATTGGATGATCCAGCAAAGTTATTGTTAGCCATACAAAAAAAAATTACAAATCGACAGGAGAACCTTCCTCCACTTTTAAGAAGTCGGATAAAAGTATAGGTATGCTACGACGTCAGAACCTACTTCCTATTTTATTGAAATCGGTTAAAAACATAAGAACATACTTACCGAGGTCTACATAGTCGTCGTTTAAAAAAGTTGGGTACCCAACTACTAAACCAGTAAGCTGGTCTCAACTCCCAAATCCATATAACCAGAGTTCGTTGAACAAGTTAACTAAGATAAGGCTTCCGATTTCTTATCCCTTGGACCCGTAAGCCCCGGGTTACATGCGGGAGCAGGCTAATAGGAGCGTAATTTGTTGTCCCATCGATACGTCCTACAGATAGCCGACTCGGCTTCCGCTAATTCCGCGAATTTGTAAGCCTGACAAACTTGAGCTTTGGAGAATATTGGGACGAAATTCTGGCCAGTTCAACGGTAACACTACATACGGATTGGATTCATAAATTATCGTAACAAAATGCTTACAGAAAGTTTTTGACTATATTTGAGTCGAGAATACAAAGGTTCATGCACCAGCGTAACTGAAATATTGGATATTAAATAATTTTATTTATTTATCAATTAAATATTTTTGTAAATCATAAGTAGTACATTTACATTCGTTATTTATTTTATTGTTATAATTATTTTCAATGTACCTACAAAATATTTTTAAAATGAGAAAATTGAACCGTTAAAGGCTAGTGTATATTGTAACGCTTTCCATACAAACGCAGTCTCGTCATATTTTAAATGCCAAGTGTTCAAACTCTAGCTTTAGCCTGTATGATTTTGAGCCTTAAACTATGGTATTGGTTTGTCAGTGTTCCGTATAAATATGTATTGAAAACAAAAATAACGAAAAATTGTTTAGTATGGGATATCTTACTTTCAAATTTAGAGAAAATAAAAATCCCCCAAACCAGACGCATAGATTTTAGTTCCAAGGACTTACTGTTAAATTTCACGAGTTTGAACATTTGGTATTTAAAATGTGGCGTAACTACGTTTGCATGGAAAGAGCTACGAAGACACTAGCTTTAAATAGTGTAACTAGAATAATACAAA
This sequence comes from Plagodis dolabraria, assembly GCA_963854805.1. Classification (NCBI taxonomy): domain Eukaryota; kingdom Metazoa; phylum Arthropoda; class Insecta; order Lepidoptera; family Geometridae; genus Plagodis; species Plagodis dolabraria. The sequence goes on along the minus strand of OY978457.1, from coordinate 24,407,552 downwards.
ATATGTACCAACATGTAAAAATAGATACCGCAGCTACGCTCTTTCTTGCAAATATCCCGTCGCTTCACAAGTGCCGTCGAGATATTCCGATACAGAAATCGTAGGTAGAGGTGTCTACGAAAGGAAATATTGACGTTCAAACAAGCTTTACAGAGCGAGCTAGTATTTGATATTTTCCAATCTTTCGCGCTACTTGTAATATGCATATCAGCTATTGAGTTACAGCCCTGGTTATTGGCCGATCAGTCGTTGCTGACTGGCTGTTAGTCTGCTGAAATATTCCAACAACAAACTTCCGGCGAGTGCGATATTATCAAAATGGGAGCTACTTTTTTTAATTCCATTATTTGCCAATCATTAACATAAATTTAATTCCATGAAAGCCTTGTGTTTAAGTTTTTTTAATGTTATTTAGTATGGCTTAAACTTTAAATATCTTCAAATCAACGCACGTATGTATATCTTGAACTTCGGTATCTCCAAACCAACATCAAGATTCCCAGCGGTTATAAAGAGTGAAGAGTTTGAATATGTAAATTAAGGAGGCACTCACGTTGAGCCCTCAACGAACACCCCTATCATTCCCACGTTGGAGGAAATATTTTCACCGACAACAATATATAGGCGGCTCAGAATATAATAAAACAAATTGGTAATACTAACAAAAAATATTTTGTTTAACCAAAACGATTGTCATGAAGTTTTGATGTTTAGTTTTGAAAATATACTTACGCTTAAGAAATTATATCATTTACAAAATAAAATATCAGAATTCCACTAAAAGGTTAAAGTGCACAAAGGTTTAAAATATGCTAATCTTTATATCATCAACACCTTTTTAACCTTATATATCACTATCGCTTCAAAAATATGCACGTATATATTTAAAAATACTTACTGTTCTGCCAGAAAATGTAGCCAGTGTCACTCAGGATGATTGCAAGGATTCTTACGATTTTCAGACATCCAAATCTGTTCAGGCATTTAAAAGTCATGGTGGAAGTTAGAAAGTCACCTACTACCTTACCTTACCATACACCGTAAAATAAGTAAATTTGTAAAGCTATTTTAAAACCGGCCAGATGAGTAAGAATACATTAATATTACCCTCTTTTTCATGTCATTACAGTATCATATTTTATCTATGGGTAATCCAAATAGTGTTCGGATCTCATAAGGACTTATAGTCTGTTCGTTCATAAACTCCGACCGCTGCAATAATCAATGTAATTATCGAAAACCTTGATTATGACACCAAAGTGTGCTCATGTGTTTATTAATTAAAATTTGATCGAAATTCGTGTGTATTATACACTAAACGGATTAATACTGTATTTGATAATTTAATCAAACTTAGTACTTGTTTAAAGCAATGTTTACTATGGTCACAGGCACACCTTAATCGGTTGGTTAGTGTAAGGCAAAATGGTATTTACTTTTTGAAATAAGACTTTAGATTTCAACCCTCATAAAATTTCAGGAACAAGAGATTTAATATCAAAAATATTGAGTCGTAGTTAGATTCAATAGTATAGCCGCATCGAACGCATTCAAATTATATTCTGAATTATACTTCTCTACATTATATTTCGGGGTAGCAGTTTGTCTTTTTTTTTTTGCGGACAATGTATCGTTGCCAGGAATTTGTGCAGTTTAGTGTTTGAATAGCACGAACACACCGTTAAGCAATAATTATCTATTTTTGTTTCAAGTACCTTGTCGTACATACTATAAATATTTACTTACAGAAAATCTATAAATAATAAATAGCTCAGGATTTAAATTGAAAATCTTTAATGTATTTTTTGTATTAAATTAGTAAATAAAAGAGTTCGTTAATATTAAAATACAGACCTATCACAGTCAAGATTTACAAAGTCTATAAAGGATAACAGAGACTTACGAACATTTTCAACCAGATATATCTTATCCAAGGACACGGCCTTACGTTTTAATTATACTATAAGGAAAATTAAGCCCATATTCTACGAGTTTTTTAAGTCAAATTTATCAGTACTAATATTATAAATGCGAAAGTAACTCTGTCTGTCTGCCTGTCTATTACGCTTTCACGCCAAAACTACTGGACCGATTTGAATGAAATTTGGTATGGAAATAGTTTGAGGCCCAGGAAAAAACATAGGATAGTTTTTATCCTACGTCTCCTACGTAATTTAAACAAATATTGTAATAATTGTATTATATTGTTTATAAAAAATTGTAAACAGACGTTTAAAAGAATGGCCCCGAGTTTCTTGCCCGTTCTTCTCGCAGTGGCTCTATAAATTTTTTTGCTGAACGTGGCAGTACAATGTAGAATATTTCAATATTAAAGTTTGTAATTGACCTTCATAAGAGCGTCGTAGACGCCTAAATTGAATAAATGATTTCGAATTTTGAATTTTTTTTTTGAATCCAACTGCGCAAAAAGAGGTTAATGTTTTTGCGCGATAACCGACATACGCGCGGGCGTAACCGCGCCCGGAAAGCTAGTAGAATATAAGATTGAGATCGATTTAACAGTTCATTGGTGTCTTATTCCCTCTATAAAAAATAAACGCAAACAAGAAAGATAAAACTCGTAAAGGGTTTAAAAAACATGTCAAGTACGAAAAAGAGAAGATTAGAGTTCATTCACTAGATTAAGAACACAAAAATTAGGTATATACCAAAGGTACTATATAAAAAAGACTAAAAATGGTCTTATTGATTATAAGACCATTTTTAGTCTTTTTTATATAGCTGGACGGTTAGCCTTGTCCACTGATTGTAAGTGTTGATATTGTCGAAGATGTTGTTCAGACTAACCTATAATTACTGGCTCTTAAGGGCAGCTGCCAGAATAGGCCTTTAGGAGCTGGGTGACAAATTTTCTACTTGAGGGTGGTAGTTAGCTACCAGCCGCGGGGCATTCGCAAAGTTCTACCACCTTGCTATAATGACTACCATCCTAAAACCTACCCCTAGCTACAGATATTATGGAACTTCATAAGCCACCTTAGATATTGAAGTGGTATTGCACAATCTTTTCGTGAATTATCTTCTTCAGAAACCAATATAGACACCTAAACCTCCAGCCTATTTAACCCTCAAAATCTTGACCTTAAATAGCTTTACATCCCGCTGGCTCCACAATGAATTAGATAGTTCCACTGGACCTGCCACAAATTCACTGCACTAACGTACTTCTGTACGTAGAACACTCTTGCTACTAAAAAATTGAGGTAACATGATAATAACAAATAAAAACTTTTCATCAGTACTTCTCTGATTCAGTTCTTGACTCAAACTTCTCTACGATGTTTCCTTCCTGTATAATACTTTCAAAGTTCACGATTTGGAACCAACTCAATCCACCATTTTCAAAATACCGTACACAAGTCCTTAACAAAATAGAGGCAGCCATTATGCCAGTATAACTCTTTACCTTTACAATGCTATAAAGAGGGAACAATATTCAGAGCGCGTTCGTCCCCCCAGAGGTCGTCGTAGCGTAGATTGGCTCGTAAAGAAGAGACGTGGCCTCCTCCACAATTATGAACGGGATGATTGTGAAGAATCACGACCTCGGCCCCCACTGGGGGCTATTGATTAGGAATGGAAATTAATTGCCATTGGAAAGGTACGTGTAATTAGGATAAATCACGATGTAACGATACCCTAGAGCTAATACTCTGTCAAAACCAAAATACACTACTTTTAATTACGTTATGGGAAATTTTTAGAAACTCCGTGGCATAGCGATCCGACCGAACGATATGTTACAGGCATTTTTAAACCTTATAAACATCATCTTCTTACCATATTTCCACGCACGCTGGGTAGGTACAATATGTCTTCTCTAACAACACGAAGTACAACACTAGTATAAATAATTTAATAGCATGGTTTTTAAATATCGTATAAACAAAAGAGACGCAAGTATGCAAGATGTATGTATGGAAATAAATAAAATAAAATAAAAAAAAATATATTTTTTTTATAGCGTCTTATCCAATAAACGGCCTCTTAAACTTGCTCATGGCATTGGTGTTAGATTTTCTTTCCATTCGAGGGCCTTATATAATTCGTTCTCCAAAATGAGCATCTTAGTCAAAGGAAAATTGTCATTTTCCTTAATCATTAATCATCATCAATTAAGTTCATGTCCATTTCGTTACACAATAAGGCCGAAGGCCTGGTGACTTGTTGTAAACACCATGTTATTATCAAGGCATAAAGAATATTTTGTCATCAGTAAGAGAAAAAATACTAATCATGATATATTTCTTACGACTTTTTTTTTAAATCTTAGATAGTGTTATAGTGGCAACTTATGTAATCATGTTCATTTGATTCGACAGTATTATATACATTATTTTAGAGGAATTTTTAAACATAAATATATATTTAACAAAAATGAAAGCTACAAAGCTACTTTTGGTCGTGGTGTATATATAATAGTAACCAAACCTAGCTATAGGTACTTATATGAACAAAACTGTTTAAATATCAAATTTTACACACACACACGTATGTTTTCACAATGACGAAATATATTTGTGTTCATGACCACGATCTATGCATCTTCATCGAAAACAAAAGGTATATATAATATATATTATATAATATTGTAATTGTTACACGTTTTAACACAATTAAGTCCCATCAAATACTTAATTTTCCAATAACAGCGATGATATTAGTGTCTTTATTTTTCAATTACTTCTAAATGAAACAAAATATAATCGACTGCCTATTTGAAAGGATCACACGATAAAGTCAATTATTTACCCAATAATTACTGTACCAATCTATCAATCGACAATCTAACTGTTTGATTGATCAACAGCAAGTTGTTACTGTTCATTAAGTCGTTACAAACGTTTTTCTTCGTCGCCTGAAATTTATATAAATGATCTGATTAATGTATATTACTAAGTTTGTTCGATAAGCGAGTGTTCGGATTGATTGATTAAATGACAATGAATGTTTACAAAATGGAATAATTTATACTATAGACACGGGAACGAAAAAATATATTTTGAATACTCTAATAATAATATATTTTCTTTAGAGTCTCGATCGTGCGCTCGATAAGTCAAGACCTCCTGAAGATGCTCCCTTTAGAAGCGAAACTAGTCGGGTATTCTTCCGGGTAGGCTGCGTGATGTTTGTGACGTCACGTAGATAACAGGAAAATTAGGCGGAATTGTCACTAGATATATAATTTTATGCTTTTTTAAGTGTTTTATTTAAATATTATTTAATGTTTTTTAGGATACTTATAAAAGTATTTGTTATTATTTAATATATTTTCATAAATATACGCATCACAATAATATTCATATTTAAACTAAAAACAAAATACATTTTCCTACTATGTAGGATTTTTTGTGGTGGCTGATATAATTGATGCTATGATGATAGAATGAATGATATAATTTATTGATTATATTGATAACAATATTGCGTTATGTTAGGATTTATTCCCGACTCGGTAACAAACCATCAAACCCGTAGTCTCGTACATAACTCTACAAAACATATTCCATATTCTTATTTTTTATTTTTTGTAATTTTTTAAGATTCCATATTCAAAATATTCCACCATAATCGTTGAACGTAAATCTTTGCCAGTAATAAAATCTAAATTAAAAACTACCGTAATAAAAAAGAACACGGTCAAAGTCACGAATAATGTCTACGTGTACACAATTCATCATGCAGGCACGGTGGTGCCTTAGTTAATTAAAAACATAAAGATCGTCCACTGAGCGGAATCGGGTCAAACACGCTATGTGACTATTTTTGAAGAGTTTTGTAGGATGTTGTTATTAGTTGGGTAGATTTCTGTTGATGTGAAACTTTTTAAGGCCCTTGCGATCCTCAAATTAGAATCAGATCTGACTTTAAGAGAGGTCTACTATTACATAAGGTTTGAAATAAGATGTAAAAATATTATTAGGAATCGTTGGATTACATTTCCAACATATACTGTTAAAATTTCAAACATTGTTATGCCTCCTGTGTCTGTAATTTTGCTGGCTGTCAAAGACTGCTGCCGGAATACACCGTTAGGTGCTTGACGACATATTTTCTACTTGAAAGTGGTAGCTATCTAGGCGAGCACTCGCAATATGCCCTTCCACCAGGCGGTGAAGCTCAAGCTAGCGGTGGGGATCGAGTCATCGAATCTGCGGCATGGCTGTTACCGCTCGACTATCTACTACTTATATATAAGTACTTATATGTAATATGCACTAATATATATATATATATATAATGCTTACAAACATCAGTACTAATATTATAAATGCGAAAGTAACTCTGTCTGTCTGTCTGTTATGCTTTCACGCCAAAACTACTGGACCGATTTGAATGAAATTTGGTATGGAAATAGTTTGAGACCCGGGAAAAAACATAGTCAGTTTTATCCAACTGCGCAAAAAGAGGTTAATGTTTTTGCGCGATAACCGACCTACGCGCGGGCGGAGCCGCGCCCGGAAAGCTAGTTCAAAATATTTAGATCCACAAGTTGTATTTAAAATAAATAAATGAACCCAGTTGAATGCATATAGGTCACTCGTACATTCCTCACTTCGCAGAAGAGAGATGCATAATTACATTCAATGTGAAGCATTCACGACCATTCACTCTTACGAAAGTTACATTCGCCCAGTTTTCGTACGCTCAAAGCTTCCGTTTTACTGTTTTAAATTAGGACGTATTTTTGTCAACTTTTGAGAATGTATGAAATAAATGTTGAGTGCTCGTGAGGAGCAATGTAGGTGCTATTTACTGTATTTTTGTGCGACCAGCATTTTTTTCTTTGCTTTTGAACTTGTACGATTTGTGCATGCTATTTTTAAAGGCTCATGACGAACGAGTGGTCTGTGGCTAATATTAATCGACTTCCCAAAAAGGAGGAGGTTCTTTAGTCGACGCGTATATTTTTTTGACATACCTTTTTGAGATTTCCGATTTTGATAATTATTTTTTTATTGGATAGGGTTGAGTATTTTATAAGTCATAGTCAATCAACTGAAAAATTATTCGTTTACCTAAGTGATTTAAAGATATTTGCTTTAAAAAAGAAAAAAAGTAACAGAATTTTTTTATGGTATAGGAGGGCAAACGAGCAGGCGGCTCATCTGGTGGAAAGTGATCATCGTTGCTTATGAACATCCGCAACACCAGAGGTCTCGAGGATGCGTTGAAACTAATAAATAAACACTGAAAAGTACTTGTGAAAGTCGGACCGTGATAATGTGGGGTAATTGTTTAAACCAGCATGGCACCGACTTCCGCAAATTGTTTCATACTTTTTTATGTTGGAAGGAGAAATCAGACGACGCATTGGAATGGCAAAATCGGCTATGACCCAGCTCGAAAATGTGTGGAGGGATCGAAATATACTCAAGAGAACCTACATTGTCAGAACTTTGGTCTTTCCCATCTTTTTGTATGGAGCAGAGTCATGGACCGTAAAAATTGCAGACCGACGACGTATTGATGCCTTTGAAATGTGGTGCTGGCGGAGAATTTTACGCAGACCGTGGACGGCCCGTAGGACACACATCTCGATCCTCAAAGAGCTGAAGATAACGCAAAACTATCGAGCATCTGCCTCAAAAGAGTGCTGCAATACTTCGGCCACATAGCACGAAAACCCTCCGACAACTTGGAAAAACTAATAGTCACAGGGAAGATGGAAGGAAAATGACTCAGGGGACGTAGTCCAACACGATGGTCCGATCAAATAGCTAAATTACTGAACACTACGATCACAGATGCTCTGAGCCATGCCAAAGATCGAGGGAGGTGGAAACAGCTCTGTAGTGAACAAACAGACGGTCGGGGACATCACGACGCTCAGCAGTGAGCTACGACTCGAGGAGGAGGAGTGTTGGATGACGGTTCCGTTTTTTTTTTAATATTATATTATTTTTTAATTCTTCTTATATAGCATTTAAAGTGTAGTGCATAAGTGTTTTTATTTTTGTACACTCGCTTCAAGTTTTTAGTAAAATATTGGGTAGACATTTACGGTCTTTATTACCTACACATTTAAGCCCAAGAATTCTAGTTTTGGAAAATAAACTACAAAAACCAACACGAAAACTTCGCCCACCATTTTGTAATTAACTCGAATGATGATAGCTTTAATCGAACTGAAATATGTTATTAAATTTACGAAAACATGAAAATATGTAACGTAAGTAATTATATAAACAAAGTTCAATTTGCGTTCCGTTTCACGTGATCAAATATCTTTGAAACTTAATAATAGTGTTCATGGCTTCACTAATATTAATTACCTATTCTTGGCAATAATAACAGCTATTATGTCAGAACAGATTACAGTGGAGCCCCCACATTTACATAATAACACAGTCTGTATTCAGGACTTCTGTTCCGTACCAACTAGTGCCTAATCAATGACATTGGTAACTAATAGTCATCGTTTATAATTTAGCGGCGACTAAACCGGGACTAATTAATTGAAGAGATTTATCAGATAATGTAATTAGTCTGTGGGACTTTTCTCGAAATATTTTTTTTCTCATTTTAGTACCGGTTGATTTCATTGAGCCACTTCACCCTGGAAAGTACTGCATCCATACTTATTTCTACAGCTAAAAGTAGTTATGCTCAGATCCTCAGGGTGACAACTTCCTAAAATGATAAATTTCGAAAACGATTAGTTTACTGTGTTTTGTTTCGAAGAGTATCGGCTGTCGGTGAAATTACAGGCAGTAGTATTTAACACCAGGTGGGCTTCGTGCTTGTTCCAACACAATATCGACAAAAATTGCCCTGCTGAAACGATTTTGTACTAAGTAGGTAGGTAGGTAGTAATAGGGGCCCAGGAATTATGATATTTTTTTATTGGCTAGCCTTTGGTCACCATCTCACCTGACGTTGAGTGATCATGTGGACAAGATGTTAATATTTCTAAGTATAGAATGGAAAGTACCTCTCAATGACTGCTGCCGGAACACCGCGTTAGGTGCTTGGTGACGGATTTTAATACTTGAGAGTGGTAGCTAGCCAGTCAAACATTCGCGAAATTCCCCTCCACAATGCAGTGTCAGTTTTCAAACCGCCCAAAAGCCTCCGACATAGCTTATTGACTCCCATCCTAAGACAAGTGGGCACCGTCGGCTTGACGTGTCTAAAAGTATTCAAGACTATATTTTCGCGAGCTATCGGAGTACCTTAGCCAAGAACGGCCCACAGTACTGTATAGTATATCAAAATTGTGCATTATGCCATGTAGAACACCGTGATACATTATTATTGTCATTATTTTTAACAACCATCACCAGTTGCGTAGAAATATTGCGCAAGAAAGCAATAAACCAGTAGTTATCTAATAAACAACTCCACGAGGAAACCCGTAAAGTTCTCGCTCGTTAACCCACACTCAGTTAAAGAATGGCAACACAATGCCATTGTTATATCGGCACTTACTGACTCATTGCCGACCACGGGTCTATAGTTTTCTCCTCAAAATACGGCGCCTGCCAATGTCATGGTGTCATTTAAGTAAACAGAATTATAACTTTCAAACACTTCATTTGAAGCATGATGGCCGAGTGGTAATAACGATGGACTGCTGTACCGCAAGTCCGTGGTTCGATCCCTTCCACCGGCTTGAGCTTCACCGCATGGTGGAAAGGATTTTGCGAATGCACACCTGGCTACCCTCAAGTAGAAAAACTGTCGCCAGTCACAGTATGTTCCGGCAGCAGACAACAGTATGTCTCAGTGTGACGGGCGCAGTGCAATTCGTGACTTGTGACGAAATGCATCGTGCTTTTTCCGTCACAATCACATAAAAAAAAATGTTTTTAAAAACAGGACCAGTACTAGTAAAGTATATTAAATAACTCGTTGAAGTCAGTATCATGCTGATTCCGAAAATCAGAGCAATTTTTGAGTCATCTAGATAAAGGCATTCTTTTTTCGTTGATTCAACATATATGTGGAATTGAGAGGAAAATTGCGTTTCCTGGAGGTCGGGAAAAAAGGAGCTCCATAAATATTTTACTCCCAAAATTACCTGCGAATTTTCGTTACTTCCTGCCTCGTTCAATATGCATAATTTAAATCTAGCATTACACTAATTCCTGTAAAAGTCATTGTTATAACGGTATAAAGTTGAAATTCGCTTGTTCCATGTCGTTAGTGCCCACGGTACATTAGGCGCTAAATGAAAATGCCGCGACGTATCCCCGAGCGTGTTGCCAACATAGAGATATTCGTAATACGAAGGTGAAATTTTCATCAGGTTGGCAACAAACTGTTAGAATAAAAAGTTGTTTCATTCCTGATAGTCGTTCTTTTATTTAACGATAATTCTCAGAGCATACTTACTGACCTAGATTTTTATTTTACAACTTTGTTACAAATTACATTGTAAAATTTCAAAAGTCAAAATGTTATTTTTACTTTCGGTGTTTAGTTGTGAAAAACAGCTTAGCAAGTTATATTACTGAGCGAACAAGACATAATAACTAAAGTCTCAGAGTGATGAGCACAGTGTAATGTCAAGCACTCTAGGTTAGTCTGAACAACATCCTCGACCACATCATCACTTACCATCAGGTGATATAGTGGTCAAAGGCTTACCTATCAGGCATAAAAAAAAAGCAGACAGTACACACTGTAACTGTAATGGACATCCACGCGAACAACTTCTCAACAAGTTAGATTAAGAATAATTCATAACACAACAATAGTACCTACTCGTTTGCTAAAACGAAACATTTTAAATTATAGCAGGGTAGCTTGCTTAGCCGTTCTTTACCGATCAGCTAAGTTAAGCAACGTCCGCCGCGATCATGACTTGGATGGGTGATGGCATTACTACTGAGCGTTTACGTGCTTCGGAGAGCACGTTAAGTCGTCGCGATTGTGTGTGGACTTTTTGGCTAGCTACTACCTTCATGTAGAAAATATGCCGCTAAGCACCTAACGATGTGTTCCGGCAGCTGTCCTTGAGAGCAAATAATTCAAAGTTAACCAGAACAACATCTTCGACCACGTCATCATTAACCATCAAGACTAGTCTTCCACCTATCAGCTATATAAAAAAATCATGATAAATCCTTGTTGAAACTCTCCTGTATCATAAAAGTTACTAAACATTCCTTTTGGGGGCCATCACATAAATAAGAGCAGACCCGAAATAAGTTAAATAAATTTATCTACCTAAACTCGTGCTTCTATGTTGGCAACACTGACCGAGCTGCGATGAATATCCTAGTGAAAGTAGGTCGGCGTGAGTGCTACAAATACATTAACGGAATAAGACTGGCAACTTTTATAATTAATGTAACACAATATCGCAAGTTAAATTAATGAGAACGACGCTCTAACTCAAAGTAGAACGTTTCAAATAAAAATCTCGTATTAGAGTGTTTTACAAAACTATAATTAGGATTCAGATGTGTTCAAAGAGTCAATAACGGTAGAATTTAAATATAGTATTTTCTATATCGATACTCATATTATATAGAGGAAAGATTTGTATTTTTGTATGCAACGAATAAACTTAAGCTTAACTTAACTTACTCGACCGATTTGGATGAAATTTTGTATGGAAATAGTTTGAGACTCGGGGAAGGACATAGGATACTTTTTATCCAATTACGCAAAAAGAGGCTAATGATTTTTCGCGATAGCCGGAATACGCGCGGGCGGATCCGCGGCCGGTAAGCTAGAACCTACAATAAACATGTCTGGTAGAATATATCTCGTAAGAAAGACCATTTTGAGTATCGCATTACAGTAGCTAGTTATATTTTAGGATCAAGAAATTTCAAGGCATTTGTTACATATTTTAAAAAAGCTTTCCATGGCTGTGGTTTTTATACCGAATAAAAAGAAAGGTAGATAAGAATGTGGTTCAGAGTCAAATATGTTTGATCATGTAAACTCTCGATATATTATGAGAAAGACGAATTGCCGTTTTTTATGCATGCATGTCGTGCTCCCTATGTAGGTATGAATGGTATATTTGAAAGTATGAAGTAATCGTAAAGTTTCGGTCGTTCCTGCTCGGGTAGTAAAAATAGTTAAAAGCTTACTCACCGGTAGCATAAGCAGGCTCAAGATCATCCTCGTCATCTGTATGGTGTCTGCTAGAGGCGTGCGAGTGTGAGTGATGTGGCACGCCCACATGCACGGGCTGGATCGGCTGCTCGTAGTGCTTGTGATGGTCTACGTACACTCGGTGGTGGTGCGGACACGGCGCGGGGGGCAGGTAGTCTGCCAACGTCCCCCCGCGAGTCAAAGTCGAGCCCGCACTGAGCGTCCCGCCTCCCGAACACGAAGCTAACGCACTTCGCACAGACCCTAAATCCAGTGACGGTCTTCGGGACAGTTCCCCGTAGCTTTCACCGAATAAAGCGCTCGCTGGCACTGCGTGTCGTACTTCGTGCGCGTGGTGAGAATGCCCGCCGTTGGACGATGAATGGGGTGAAGCCGAGTGGTCCCGACTGTCGCGCGAAGTAGATGCCGTGTGGATGATACTGTCATCATGCTCGACTTCCCGAGCCGTCGGCGGGTTCGGATGCACGTGCACGGCCGAAGTGCCCGCCCGTCTCGGACTTCGCCCGCGATCGGGCATCACCGACGACGCTGACCAGTATCCCCACGCCATTTTCACACTTTACACTAGAATCAGATTGCCGTACGCAGAGTTAGTTGAGGTTGCGACTTGACACGTTCCGGGCGCGAGTGGGCTTAGTGTGTCGGCCGCGTAATCCGGAGCCCGCGAGAGAGGTGGCAATTGTGTAAACGAACCTAATCTCCTTTGACGGCGACCCGTCCGTCCCGGAGCCGGTCCGGCTACAGCTCGTGACTTGCGCCCTTATATTTTGGCAAGTGTGTCACGGCAAGTCGTGTCGGATATATGGAACAACTATCATAACGTATATGTAAGACAAAACGATTATCAAACTATTTATGTTTCATAGTCATTCCATCTGCCAAAGAAAAAAAAACTATCGAAACTAAACCTATATTTTAATAGTGCCATCTATAAAAATATAGGTTTAGGAAGATTATGCATCCCAGATATTGCGACGTACAATATAAAACGATAATTATTTATATAAGTGACGTATTTATTAATACGAAAGCGTAATGCATCTGTCAAATCGAATATCGGCGAATATGCCATATTTTCACAAATACCAAAATAGATGTGACGGCCATGCCGTACCGTAACCACAGAGCTCCATTTCATTTCTCATTGCTCAGATTGGATCGGGCGTGACGAGACGCAACTAATTCGGCCCGCTCAGCTCTGGGCACTAAATGAGATGGAAACACCGCTGATACAGATAAACAAGCTACCCACCTTTAAATGTGAACCCACCAAACATAAATTGCGAGCAAATAAACACAAAAATGGGTTATCTTTCCTAACGTGCTTGATGCGTTCTATCTTTTCAGATTTTTCGTTGTCTTATGCAGGGTTTCTAAAGTGCCTAGTTAACTATTCATTAGCTATGGATTCATCAGATTTAACTGTTGGATATACCAATTTTATCTCTTCGTGCGTTGTTGAATAAATCGAAATAGGTTTTTAAGTAGTGCAATAAGCTGTTACTAGATGGAGTTTTGATAAAACTCTCTAAATACTGCCCAATAAATGTATAAACATTATCAGAAACTTCAACAATATGGGCGGCATTTTAAAACTTTTACGTTTGTCATAGTGCGTTACACACGAGTGTATGTGAAAATTTTCTTTTATGGATTTTTGAAAACGCTGCAAAAAATTTAAAGTACTCGTATAAAAAAAGTAGTTCTTTCACAGTAGCTACGTACACAATTTGTATGTAATGGATACTTCCATACATACGGTATAAGGGACGAAAAAAAACAAAAACAAAATTGGATACAACTTACAAGCATTATACATATCATGTCGAGTAAAATGATATCCACATTCCAACAAAACGTCTTAGGAGTTGTAGTTCACACCAAAGAAATAACCTTTAAAACGGCTGATTATATCTGATTAAAGCTCAAATAACTTAACGAAATTAACGAACGAAAAAATTAAGCCGAATTTAAGTTTTTTATATACGTAAGCGTTCTGAAACGCATTTTCACTAGTTTTGAACCAATATTGTTGATGAATAGATAAACTACGGTAAAAAGTATCTCATAAACCCAGCATTAGCTGGTTTTATCCTTATCTGTAAGTAAAAAACCTATATTGTCATAAAAACTTACGTGAGTTGTCATGATTATTAATTAAATATACCGGCTAGCACTCACGGTGTTTAGTCGAAATCTCCGACCGGTGTTCGAACAGTAAAGATGTTCATTCTCAAGGAATGCGGGCAGCCTCGAGGGCTGCTTGACGCGCACTGGTGCGCGTCGGCTAGCCGGTATATTTAATTAATAATAATAAACTATGTGTCCTATTTCAAATCTCATTCCAAAGTAAAGATATTCTAGTGGGTTTAAATCTCAATGGATGGGCAAATACGTTGTCGCAGTGTGATTTATGGATCTAAATTCTGGAATAATTAATGTGGACCGCGTCTGCCATCGATATTTGAATAAATGATAGAGATTAGTGGAAATATTGAATCGCGTGTAAATAGTTGATGAGGAAAACTTTAATAGGAGCATGTTCAAGTAACTACTTGGATAGAAGCTACGTAGACACTTTTATCACACTAATATTATATAGGCAAAAAATTGTGAGTATGTATGTACTTATGTTTGTTAATTCTTCACGCCCAAACGCCACCACCCATTTTGATGGTATGGTGGTAGATGAGGCACTGAATTAAAACATAGGATACTTTCATCATCATCGTCTATCACCTTGCGGGTGTAGCCGCGGGGCGCAGCTAGTAAGTTTATAAATTGGATAATAGACTAGCTAGCTAGAGCATACACAATAGGTTAAGTCTTTTTCAAAGGAAGACTTTTATTTTCCTATGTAATGTATGATATCTCCATATGCTTTTGATGCGATTTGGATGTTTTTTTTTATTTGTACATAAGTTTACCTATGCCCAATGAGTTGCTATAAATATTTCAAATAATTGAAGCCCTTAAAATTTAAATCGTAAAGGTCGAAAATAAAAATTACAATATTAAATTGCTAGTCGGGCTTGTACACTAAGGGTTTATAGTACACAGTATATTTATTATATTTAAATAAAGAAAAAAATACAATATAGGAGAATTGACAAACAAACAAAAACATAAGGCAAAAGGAGTATACTAACATGCGCTGCGCTGTTTTCGAGCATATAGCTGCTCGGACGGATGTTTACCGAGATATTTATCAGAGGTGGCTACTTTGCCTTTCTGTTTGGGATCCTTCGCGATAGACCAACCTGCACATGATCAGTTTTTATTATTTGTTGTGTTACTTAAAATTTTGTACTATCGTTACGATAAATTTGACTTTGTACGAGGGTGGCATAGATAGCAAGGTCTTATTCCGGATGCAATCAATGGATTAAGTGCAAGAGCACATTTTAGGAAATGAAAACATAATTTATGATTTTCTATACTTACTACGGTTTTCTGATAACAACATAAACTAGGTAACCAGAAAATATAGCATAAATATATTTTCACTTTAAAAAGGAACCCTATTACTAAGACACGGCTGTCCGTTCGCCCGTCAGACTATAGGGTTTTGACGTTTTTTGTTTTTGCTCCATCGCAAAAACGGCAATAGAAGCATCAAATTTGATAAGTCAATATGCACCGTATAGCGACAAATATAACTATCTTTTTGCTACATGCTGTGGTGGCTTAGAACCCTCGATGTGCGACACTTGGCGCATTTTTTTCTTTTTTCTTTTATATCTCAAATGACTACGTATTGCACTTTAAAACTTACTATATATGTATACTCGTATAAACATATACATGCTACAGAACCTTTTAGAACAAACAGATAGACCGACAGTCTGACAGTTTAGGCGTATAGTTCCTTAAGAGAAAGCTGGGGCCCAATATTATTAATAATAAAACCCCGTTACCTTAAAAATCAGGTAAAAATGCCTCGAAGGCCATTTCACATCAAAAGCTTAATATAAATAGCTTCATAAGCAGCCTTCTTATTATCGAAGAAAGCCTTTTCTGTAGGCAACAAATTATTTGTGTTTACGCCATTGAATCTACACCGGAAATTGCTGATACGGTGATTACCTCTCAGTCTTGACTTCAAAGATTCCTTACGAACGTTGCTTTATATAACACGTATCGTATCAGCCTTTTTTAGAAGTCTTTTTTACTTTATTTTTACCCCAAAAGTCCAGTGGCGTTCAGCGTCACTTTATAGTCTCGAGATCTTGGGTTCAATTTTGACTATCCAACTGTGCCCGGTAGACGGCAATAGACTGGTCCACTATTACCAAAGCATGTCTAGCGTAAAAGTGTTTTTATTTAATGTTACGGAACAAGCACGAGGCCCATCTGGTGTTTAGCGGTAACCTCCGCCTATAACAGATGCATGTTATAATTGACGAACTGCAGCGCATATGACTCTGGCTGAGACATAAAGTTGTTGTAAGTCCCATGTGCCTGTAATTTAATTGTTACCTAAATGCGAACATAACTGTTTGGCAGTAGTTTTAGGTGTGGTGGCAATACTTCCCCGGAAGAACTCTTAACTTAACCAAGAGATCTAGCGTTACTAAATACTTTAGCGAGGTGTTAAGATACCTCAGACCACTAATAATAGGGACTTTTCAATAATGAAAGAAAAGTTCATCAACCACATTATGAGTTGACAACGCAACAGTTGAAACACTGGTCAATTATTTTAGTATATGTTTCCCATCAGCCATATCGCCTGGCTCAGAAACTTTAAAAACATGATTATGCTAAGATAATTAATATTTACAGATAAATAAATTCATACGTTACTATGAGGAAATCCATAAATAATAAAGACCTTAGTATGTTCTGATTATGCTTCGGACACTCGTCAAAACCTCTTTGTGTAAGGCTATGTCATGTCGGCTTAACAGGTACCTACATTAGGCAAAATCGTCTCGTAACATCTGTTGTTATTTATCTTTATCAAAATCTAATCAGTCGTTATGAAGGTAAGTGGTACCAAACATTATACACACACGAACCCACGCGCACACACACCACGAAGTCAACTAAAATATTATTTTAATTCACATTTAGACGAAATTATGTTATTTTGATAAAGTAATTTTCATAACTTAAGTGGGAACAAGAAGGCAACGAGCTGAGAGTCAGAAAAGCCAGTTTTATTGTACACTGTACAACATTGTCACAATAAGTATAAGTGGAGATTCAAGGCCGAGAAACTGTATTCACCGCCGGAGCACCGGAGAGCTCTTGCTTATTTTTATCAGACTTTCCTAAAGATAGCGTTAGTACAATGGTATCATATTGACTGTTATTTTAACGATTCCCTCTATATAATAATAAGGAATTTCTTGTTTCTATAGACTCTCAGTACGTAGGTACTATGCCGTTCAAATATAATTTATTAGCGTTTACTTTCTTTCGTTCATAAGAAAAATATGGCTGCGAACATAAAAATGAGACCACTTTAATTTAACTTTGCTTTTTAGTTAACCTTTTGTCCTCATATCGCAAAATTCAGATGATCGTCGTTGAGCACAAGTCTAACTCTGATATAGTGGCCCAAAGCTGACGCCTGGTAATTATGAAAGAAAATTCTGAGCACGAGTGAACTCTTATCTTATTTTGTGACTCTTAATTGGTAATTTTCAGAGGCAGAAGTTATTTTTTACGTTTTTTTTATATTATTGTGACGGAATTAGTTCGAGGCCCATCTGATGTTAAGCGGACTAACCTCTGCCTATAACAGATGCATTTAGTCACAAGTCCCGAATTGCACTGCGCCCGTCACCTTGAGACAGTTGTTACCTAAGTCTCATGTACCTCTAATTTTATTGGCTCTCAAGGACTCAAAAAATGTGATGAATTTACTTGACATACCGATCGCACGCCTGATAAGTGTCACACCTGTCTATCACAGTGTCATTGTCACCATCCTCGTTCTTCTTGACAATGCACTGCGCTCTTGATTCCAAGACGTTAGTTCTTCTGTATTGTTTGCCCAATAATATAACATGCTACAGTGCCTTTCACGCCAAACACAGTAGTGTTGGCACACAACTGCTTCGAAGCAGAAAATCTGACACTGCAGTGATGCCCACCAAGACGAACTATTGATAAAGAGTCCTACCACCTTATAAAATCAAAAATAAAAATCTATACACAGTCGATTTGCCGGACATGTTATGGTTTATTTATGGCTTCTTGACAGAGTACAATTACAAACTCTGGACTAAAACTGTTCGACTAATTCGAATAGCCACATTGCCACCAACTATCAATCAGGTAATTTTTGGAGAGAGTAATAAGAAGTCTATTTCAAGTTATATCACAGATTAGACTAATACTGAGTATACATAATTACAACGTCTAAATTAAACACATGAGACGGTCAAACTTGTCCACGATAACGTCACACAAGTTTCGCAAAGTCTCACAGCAAAAAGATGAAACTTGGCTTTTCGCAATTCCGGTAAAGTTATTTCATTACTGCGTTTTGCCACGGCAAGTTTCAGGATGTGAGTTGGAAAACAGGCGACAAATTAATGACGAAGTTACAGGTTTTATTGCAGAAAGTCGGTTAGCGAGCTAGCTCACAGATGGTTCTAAGTTTCAGTTCTGGAAATAATATGTCCAGGATTTAATGTCTAGGTTCAGATTAATTTCTTTGACCAAGAGGTCGGGGTTAGTAACAACTGTAGTATCTAGGTCTTTGTATGTATTTTGATTGTAGATAGCATTACAATTATGGTCTTTTCTTCACGGTTTTCGACAG
This sequence comes from Plagodis dolabraria, assembly GCA_963854805.1. NCBI lineage: Eukaryota > Metazoa > Arthropoda > Insecta > Lepidoptera > Geometridae > Plagodis > Plagodis dolabraria. The sequence goes on along the minus strand of OY978457.1, from coordinate 24,388,672 downwards.
AGAAGAAGCTTCAAATATAATTAAAGGTTGATAATGTTACTAAGAAATTAAACGCAAACTTCAAGCCGGGCAGCTCTGCCAGTTCATTACGTTTTTATTAACTTGGCAGTAAAATAATGTGTTAACGACTATTATATTGAATAAGCATCTAAAATCAAGTTATATATAAAATAACAATAGTTTGGTAACAAATACGCAAAGGTATTCGGATGGGTGGGCTACTATAAATATAGATAAAAATTGAGAGCCAGTAATTCTAGGTTAGCCTGAACCACATATAAGACCACATCATTACTTACCATCAGGTGAGATAGTGGTCAAAGGCTAACCTTTCAGGCAAAAAAAAAATAAAACTTGGAAAACATAATTAGCAATTTTTAATTGTATTTTATCGACCTTATAATATCATATTAAAATAACATTTGGACTTTGTTTAACGAGCAGCGTATACAAAGTTAAAAACGTATCTTGAATGGCGATCTCTGACACACATGGACTTAAGTGAAGCAGATCAAACAGACGACGTAAAATCGCGGCTAAATGGTCTTGTGCGTGACACCCCTGAAGTATATTTAGGAGCCAAAAGCTCGCGGGATTTTCAGGTGCTAGCTAATATATAAATAAACTGTTAGCTTAATAAAATGTTATAAAACGATTGCTTGTAACTGTATTAATAGCTCCCACTCTAGATTAGCCTCGAAATTATTGGCCAGTAAATTATAGAATCTTTTTTAATTGTTTATGAAATCTAAATTAGAAATACTTTGTAGGTTTCACTTTCGGTGTCTTTGGTGAGTGTCATTATGACCTACGTTTCGCGATAAATAGAATTTCATAGAAACCTGCAAAACTGGGATTAATTTTCTCAAAGTCAGCTAGATTGATATCAACTTAAGTGTCACAAAAACTTTACAAACTTGTAACTACTGAATACTTTCACAATAAAAAAACCAACAGGTCGAGCTTCTGTGAGGCTTATGGCAGCGCTTTGTATGGGAGCCATCTTGGATTTTTGGACACCTGTCATTGAAAGTTCTTGTGAATAATTACTACGTTATTTGTTCTCAAAGGCCCGTGAATATTATAATTTCTAGTAAAAAATGTATCTTTTTCTTATAAAAATGGAATATTCAACACTTCTGTAGTTTTCCATTGCTTTTTGGTGGCTGTACTTAGAATTTGCTAATATTTGATGAAATACTGAACTACGATTTGGACGATACGCATATTCCACCGAGTTTTATTGTATTATTTATTTGCAACATATTCTTATTAACATGGATTTACTACCAATTTGCATAGGATTGATTGTGAGTTAGGTTTAAATTAAATTAGATTAGATCGAAGGCTACCGTAAATACAGGGCGATGGCGTGACATTGTGAGGCGCATTACATCTGCCCCCACTAAAACTACATGACGACCACAACCGCTCTGTCAAGAGCGTAACGACTGAGAAGAAGATCGAAGGCTTTTAGTCCAGCTCATCGTATGTTTACCGCGACTAAGACCGTATTACTGTCATACACGTCCCTCGGGCAACTAATTCAGCAGTTTTACGACGGCTCCATCGTAAAGTGGCCTGAGCCACGATGACGTCACGAATTAGTGATGTAATGTAATGGATGAACACACTTTATTGTTATGGAATGTACCTAATGGAACCTTTACTTAGATAAAAATGAGAGGTTTGATTCTAAGACCGCTTAATTCCATATTATTATATTCCATATCTATACTTATAATAAAACTGTAACAGGTCCAATTCTGTACATGGCAGATATTTGAAAAAAAAAAATGTACAGTACTCTGTAGCTGATACTGATGCCGAAACTGTATTTTTTTTTATTTTTGTCTGTCTGTCTGTCTGTCTGTCTGTATCCCGGCCGCGTATCACTCCAAAACTACTGAATGGATTTCAATGAAACTTAGCATGATTGGAGTTCATACTACAAGGTAGGATAATTTAGCTTTTTATCCCGAAATTCAGCATGGTTCCCTTGGGAGAGGGGATGAAAGTCAAAATATACACTTAGTTGTAATTTATTAACGCGTAGTCCGATTTCATACATTCTTTTTAGGGTTCCGTATCCAAAGGGTAAAAACGGTCTGTCCGGCTGTCCGTCCGTCCGTCTGTCCGTCCGTATCTCAAGAACGGTGATAGCTAGACAGTTGAAATTTTCACAGATGATGTATTTCTGTTGCCACTATAACAACAAATGCAAAAAGTAGGCCAAGTGCGAGTTGGACTCGCGCACGTTAAAACAAAAAAAAGGTTAAAATTTGAAATCTTATGTTGTACGGAACCCTTCGTGCGCGAGTCAGACTCGCACTTGGCCGATTTTTTTGTTAGAATAGTGGTACTTTAAAATTTATCCCGTAAATATTTCAAAGTCATCGGGTTTGAAGTTCAGAAATAACAGACATCACAACCTAAATATTACGTTCCAAATAACTTGACACCCAAAATGTACAGAAACCTTTGAACGTACGGCTCATCTTAAGCTGGCGTTTGCACTTTATCGTATATAATAGATAGGTCTGTAGTTGGACCTCTCCAAAAGACTGATTTTTCAAACGATAAAACACAGTTTTTTTATTACGATAAGCACAACTTCCCTACGTATATTTTTCATAACATGCAATGCTCTAATCAGTCTAATCTATACCTATAACAGGTTGGAGAAGGCAGGTAGGGAAGCGCGAGGGGTAAGACGCTTACATTTATCTATTTATACTTATAATAATACTGTAACAGGTCCAATTCTGTACATTGCAGATATTTTGAAAATATATTTTGAGAGCAATCTGTCAAAAACTGTTCTTTTTTTCTGGCTGTCTGTCTGTATCCCGGCTGCGCATCGCTCCAAAACTACTGAATGGATTTGAAAGAAACTTAGCACGATTCGAGTTCATACTACGACGAAGACATACGATACTTTTATCCCGAAATTCAGTACGGTTCTCTTGGGAAAGGGGATGAAAGTCAAAATGTACACTTAGTTGTAATTTATTAACGCGTAGTCCGATTTCAATCATCCTTTTTTTGTTACAATAGTGGTAATTTAATTATTTTCCCGTAAATATTTCAAAGTCCTCAGTTTTGCAGTTAAGAAATTACAGATGTCACAAACTAAATATTTCGTTTTATATAACTTGAACCGCGGAATATTGAGAAACCCTTGAACGTACGACTCATCTTAAGCCCACAGGCAGCCCGGAACCCCACGGGAAGCCCGACACCCCACGGACAGACCGGCATCCCACGGGCAGCCCGGCACCCCACGGGCAGCACGGCACCCTTATTTAGTTTTGCAAGCTTGCTACTATAAAACTCTAAAATGTGGTACATTCACCACAATCAGTTTTTAAAACATATCTTTCTTTTAACGGATACATTTCGGAGACTGCGCAATGGAAGTGCACAATGTTGTCTTAGGTTTTCGCGATTGTTACACTTAGTAATTAAACAACTTTAAACGGTTTAAATCACGTACATTTATCATTATTTTTGTCCGGACGTTTCAAACACTTTGTAGTGATCGTGGTCACGGGGTGACTGTCGGGACAAAAATAATGATAAATATATGTGATTTAATCCGTTTAAAGTTGGAAGTGCACAACTTTAGTAGATTGTTATACAAGGGTCGAAAGGAATTGGTAACTTTCACCGGCGGTCAGCTCTCTACTTTTCATTTCGAATTTAAAGAAATTAAAAAAAAGTAGCTTTTCTAAAAATTATTCATTGAAAAAATAACATACTTACTAAAAATTTATTGAGAGGTTAGAACTATTTGTGAAATTTTACGTAAAATTGTGTTTGGAATATTTACAGGCAGCTATAGCCCGAATAGGAATCTCCCTGCTTTTCACTACTAATATAAGGAATAACGATATAAAAATAGTATGTTTTTTATATTATTTAATAACATGAGCAGGACCTTTTTAAAATGAATGCGGCTATAGTCCAAGTAGGAATCGATGACTTACATCCGTGTTAAACACTCTACTTTTCATTTAAAATATGAGGAGAGTAAAAAAATAGTAGTTGCATGGTGGTAGGGCATTTTGCGAATGCCCGCCTGGCTAGCTACCACCCTCAAGTAGAAAATCTGTCGCCAAGCACCTAACGGTGTGTTGCGGCAGCTGTCTTTGAGAGCCAGTAAATATCTAGGTTAGCCTGAACAACACCTTCGACCACATCATCACTTTCTATCAGGTGAGATAGTGGTCAAAGGCTAACCTATCATGCAGAAAAAAAAAGTTTTACTAAATATTTACTAAAAATAATAAACATGAGTAGAAGATACAAAGATACATTAGGAGTTAGAACAATGAAATTTAGGGAAAGTTTTAGTTAGTTTTTTTTAACCTACACTTTTTACCTTATATTTAGTTAGGTACTACCCTGCCAAACATAGTTGTTATTAATTGTTTTATAACAACAGAGTATTTTACAACGAAAAATCTTAGAAATATAACTTTGTTTACACCAATGGTTACCATGGTTACAAGTCATTCCGGCCCAAGAGAAGGAAGCATTTACTATGAGTTTTTCCCGGCCTTAGGTGGGAAGGAGCGTCTCCCACCCGCTACTCAGATCAAACAAACACTACTTTCCGAGAATGAGAAATAAAATAAAAAAATCGATCTACCGTCAAACAAACCGCCTAAAATCGAAATTCTAAAGAAACGCACAAGGTACTATGCTTCAACATTTATTGTGCGAACCGGGAAATAACTCTCTGAGTTACTTAACTACTGTCTTCTGGAAAATACAACCCGGGAGTTTTGCAATCCAAAGTAGAAAGCTCCATTCTGAGCTATGGTTTACTATAAGAGTGCTTCACCGCAGACCACAGTGTTGTTTAATATGAGATAAACAGTGCACAAGTGTGAATAATTAGTCTGCAGGTACGGCAATCGCGAACGAAGTCGCGGGTACAGCTAGTACCATATAATTCCATATATTTGTCTACTTTTTCTTCTGGGGATAAGTAACGTTCGCCCTAAGATGATTGACCTTGACACGACTGTGAGTATGACAATAATTTTCAGTAACAATCTAGAATTAGTAACTGCGCCGTGTAAATGGTATTCAGCTCGCTCCTTATTTCATCCTTATTTCATGGGACCTCGAAATATCTAGCAAAATATATCTATAAATAACCTCTGTCTACTTCCTTGGGATATACAAAATAGTGTGTCTATTTTAAATTAGAGAAAAAAATATATAGCCATGTGCGGGATTCGAACTCGCGCCACCTACCCTTATAACCGGTACCCCGGTTGTTCTGACCGCTAGGCCAACATGTCTAATGTCACATAACTTTAATTTGTCGTCTCGTTCCTCGCCCCGCGGAGCATGCATTATCGCAATATAAATATCAAATTTAAAAGATTATATAATACTAAACCTATAATAGTAATATAGTAGGTTAAGCCTGTTAACACCTTCGACCACATCATCACTTACCATAAGGTGAGATTGTGGTCAAAGGCTTACCTATCAGCAATAATAATAAAAAATAGTAACCAAGGATGTTCAGACTTTATTGAGAGGGCTCCAAGCAGGTTATCAATATAATTTAATAAGATTTGTGAACTTCAAAACAAGAATAGACTTCAATTGTCAATGAAAATAGCCACACAGCAACTTCATTTATCCTAATAAATTCTTCTTTAACAAGTTCAACAAGCCAGCTCCAAGAATACTGATACAATTAAGAAAAGGACCGAAAAGGTCCGACTTTCTTGACGGTATAGCTGTTTAATATTAACAGTTGTTCAAGAGGGAAGACAGACCAAGGGTCTACAAATGTGCGGGGGAGCTATTCTGCTATTTTGGCCAAAAGTACAATTAGGGACGGTTCTTCCATGAAACTACTGAGAAAACCGCTTGAATACATATTGCGCCAAATGAGCGGCAACTAATCAAGTAAAAATAATTATTGGGGACTCCTGGGCACACAATTTTTTTGGCTCCTTCTGCTTAGCCAGTTGGTTGCGGTAATATTTACTTCTAACACATAATCCTGAGAAGGATATCAGCAAGGCTGCAGACCATAGATACTAAGTCGTGAAAGACATATATTTTACTGACTTCATATAAATTGTACCAGAGGAGAAAAAATATTATAATGAACTATAACTCTTCAATTGCACTTTAGAAGCAGGTACGTTACATAGAAGGAATACGGTCTGACAACTGACATCATAGCATTACATCATCACATTCCTACTCTTATCTTACGTGTGGTTGGTACAAAATGACTACCTTAAAACACAAAGGCCAACACAGAAACATATAACAAGCAAATATGACAAGATAAAATTTTTAACAAAAAATGGAACCGACTCCAACACCCAAAAGTGTGAAATAACTTGTTGAAGTCGGTACCATGATGGTTTAAAAGTAGCTATTATCACAATATTGCGCATGGTACCGACTTCGACAAGTTATTTCACACTTTTGGGTGTTGAAGTCGGTTCCATTTTTTGTTAAAAATTTTTTTTCAATCTTTTTAGTGTAACTCAAAAACGGCTTGACCGATTTTGATGAAATTTAAAATGGGACCAAACGACAAGCATCAGCTTTCAAACAAAAAAATAATTTTCAAAATCGGTTCACCCAGTCAAGAGGTAACAAATATGAAAAAAAAAAAAAAAAAAATACTACAGACGAATTGAGAACCTCCTCCTATTTTGGAAGTCGGTTAAAAACACCTGGTATGTATTAATAGTTTAGTGTTTTTTCTGTTTTCTCTGTCAAATACTCATTGTCATTGGTTAATGTAATGAGTCTCACACTATCAAAATCTTAGAATTACCCTCAGTTTTAAGAGTTGACAAATGTGTCTTGCTTTCCAGCGCGGCATTGATTAATTGTATGTCTCCGAGTTTTTTTGTAGAATTTGTTTTATTTTCTCATTCTTTTAGTCTAACTTTGAAGTGGCTTACCATTTGTCACTTTGTAAATTTAGTTTCGATAATATTTATACCTTATATTTTTTTTTAATTAATTGGGTTTTATATGAGATTTTTGTTTACATTTTTTGTTTTATTCTACATCTTTTTACATACGAGTATGTGTACCGTCATTATTTATTTTATTATAATTTGACATCATTGTTATTTAACTGCCGAGAAGGCTATATTAGAAACAGAGTCGGTTATTTTAAATAATTTTGAATGTTGAATAGACCACCGATTAAACAGTGAAGATAGTAATCTATGTTTTTGACTTTCGTCATTCTCCTGCCCTTGTTTCTCTTATAATTCGGTTGCTATAATATTATGTATTAAGACAAACACTATCATATATGTCAGAGTGTGAGAATAATAATATCACATCACACTCGTCTACAAATATACAGCTTACGTCACACCATCACGTGTTAGTTGACAAAGTCTATGCACAATAATAGTATGAATCTCGAGTCACAGAATTGGCGAGCGGAAGGGAAACAGTCGTTCATCCGACGCAGAATGTCATTTCGTATCTATTGTGAACGCTATAACTGTCACATCTAGCGCTAAACCCACGTATCCAAGTTACCACGGTCAGTAGCTGCTATAACTATATCTTGGTTTTATCGCAATCATACTGTCGAATATTTTATTATTGTATATAACAGCTGATTATGTTTACGATATTGTACACATAATAGTATATGTATATGAGTTTTATCACTTAGTAGTATGTATTTATCTATAAGGTATACATGTGATCTTTCACGTGGTGTGGTGCACTCTACACAGAGTGGTCTTGACATCATTATGATGTAGTTCGGTGTTCAAAGTTTTGCTGCCTAGTTCTGACTTTGTACAACAACCGTAGATTTTTATGAATCATATCATATTTTATGATATATTTTAGGAATCATATCTGCAGTTAACGACAGTCTTTCCTTGATTCTCATCTCTTTAAGAATGGAATCGTTGGTTCGACGCGCAGTCTAAGAGATAGTTCTGGCAGCAGTCGCCTTCATATACGTGCTACAAATATTATAATTATGTTATGAAAAAATATTTATTTTTCAGTTGAAGGAAATATGTACATAATTTTGTTATAATGCTCTTCGTAAAGTACCACAAAATACATTATTACTCCTTTCCAAGCACGTTCGTCTGGAAGGGATGATATATGCGATAAGATTGCCAATTGTAACACTTATTGCTTATATAATTATATTATACAAATATACTGTACTCTTCCTAAAACGACTTAATCTAACTGTCTATCTAAACGCCAGTGTTTTAGTTATTTATATACAACATAAAAAGAATAGGCTTCAACCTAGAAAATCAAAGAGCACCTGGATATTTTAGTGTACCTACCGAAATTGTATGCACATAAAAACCATGAATTAGGAGAAACAAATTTTCACCCGCAAATGTCACCTTGTATTAACTGACAACGCTATGACATCTAGAAATAACTGCAGATGTAAACTGTTTACTTATATACAAGAAAAAAACAGACTCATACTAAAAAAAACACGAGAAAATTTACTGAAAGTCTATGCACAAAAATAGTATTAAGTTCTTGTGATAGAATAGACAAGTAGAAGGGAAAATATCGGCTATCCTGTGCCATGCCATTTCGTATTTACTGAATACACTGTACTGTGACATATTATGCGCTGGTGTTCTATGTACTCATACGTATATACAGAACAAAAAAATATTAGGTCCAAACTTGACAAAACATATCGTTAAATGTCAGTTTATTGAAAGTTTATGCAAATATACAACATAAACTTCACAGAGTATGCAAGCGGAAGGGAATTGTCGTTCATCCGGCCCAGAATGTCATTTAGTATTTACTGTCAACTCTATATACTGTGACATCTGGGACTAAGCGCCGGTGTTCTAGTTTTCTAGTTTGTAATATATAGAACAGCTTTTGTTATGCAGAAAGTGATTAAAGCAGAATTACAGGGTACATGTTTCAGTACAGCAACATATAGGCTTAGCGAGGCTTTAAACTCTAGCATTCTGTATATCGAAATTGGGGTAACCTTGAGAGAGATGCCTACAAAAAGTTAAATTTTTAGGCAATTTCTGAACGTATCGTTAATGGGTCGATCTGTTGTCTAGCACTCTGGAGGAAATTTATAAACCGTATTATACGATTACAAAATAGTGCTGTATGCAGATATTTTAATATCTTTTATACCCCTAAAGTGAGTGGTTTTGTCGGTTTAATTTATAATATTTAAATATGTGTGAAACTCACGAGAATTTCATTTAAAAAATCTGTTATAAATTTAAAAATAATCATAGGTATGTTTTGTCGCCCATTTTTCTATATTTACTGCCAACGATTCATGCTTTTTTCGTCAATAACTTATGTCATTGTCATAGGCTGTTACCAAAAAAAATTTTAAACATTTTTAAAGCATGTTCGTTTTCACATATATAAAACGTGTTAAGGATCTATCACGGATTTCAGTGAGAGATATCTAAGAAGTTTTGGGTCTAAGATGCCCATTTAATTAATAATATTCATATTCTGATTGAGTACTTCATTTTAATACATTTATTTTTAAATGCCACGTGTTTTTAGTTTGGATTAAGTTTAGCTAAATCAAACTTTATGGTCTGATATATGTAATTGACCTTAATAAGAGCGTTGTTGACGTCTAAATTGAATAAATGATTTTGATATACAATACAGGAAATGCCAAAGAGGCCATGAAAATGTTTCCTATGGAAATATAGATGTAATGAATGCTTTCAACGCCTAGAAACTCCAAAGTAGTGGTTTTGCATCCTTTATCGATAATATTCGATGGTCATTACATTTGAAGACTTTTTAGTGCAAAGATTGCAAAGTGTGGTTCCACTTGGACTGCTGTGAAGATTCAGCAAAATGCTCGACTTGCAACAATTAAAGTTTTTTTTTATGTGTAATATTAGTACGGGTATATCTCCCTATCGCAATAGGCATCTCACCCACGGATATGGGACAGATGTGACTGTTTTTACAATCTTAGTTATTAAAAAATCTTAGATTTTTTTTATATTTTCAATTAATCGTACAAACACTTACGTTAGGGATCGAATACGACCCGTTTAGTCTGATTTGTGTTTCTTTCCCCTTCTCATTCCCCTCCATTAAGACTGAACTAATTTCGATAGAGAGACATAGATTCTTTTGGAGCTGGAAAACAGTATTTTAATCCTGGTTAATTAAAGAGATTGCGCGTTAAAATCTAACCTAAGGGCTAAATCATGGACAGAAGTGAAAATATTAACCTAATCCTATCTTTTTAATTTACATGATTACTACTGGTGAGAATACTACATTTTGATTTTCATGAAATTAGGTGATTTTATACAGAATGAGATTTGAATCCACTCCATCCGGCTAGACTACAAGGTCCCACTTTTTTAGGTTTTACCTATGAATAAATATTTAAAGAAATGAAAATCAAACTTAAAAACAGCAGAACGCAAAACTTACCGCGGCGGGGGTGATTTAAAAAGTGTACCGTGTGGCGCAACAACATCAATCACCTTCACGCGATCAATCAGATTCGATCATTTCTTAGCGCCAAATCAATTAACCTATCCAATCGATTTTTTAAGATTGTGCGAGTTTTATTAATAGTACACTTGATGAGTCCGAAATCAAAGAGGTAGCTACATGAGAGTTACACTTCTTTACAAATTTGTTCGATAGGTTTTACTCTCTTTAGTTATATTTATATTTTCCTTTCTATAATCGTCTTACGGGTCATCAATTATTACCCTTTAATTTTATTTAATCAACTTCAGATTACCTTGCTTAGCCATGGATGATCCCAAATAAAACTGCAATATAGACCTAACCAGACCAATCCAAAATTTAATCTCAAAACCGTCCATCTCCAATTTATAGGCGTGATCTTGTAAGACGGTTAATTAAAACGGTAGCTTCAATTTATACCCCGTCTGTGCCCTGGTGGCTGTAATATTGTAATGTATTCGATCAGAGCCTGAGAAAGCTTGGAGGCATCTGGTCATTTTGGGTGAAATATGGTAAATAGGCAAGACGGGCAGATATAATTACAAGGCCAGGATAATCACTCGGTACAGGCACCCCTCCAAAGCAGGGCATTATGATCGCTGTAATATCTAAAGTTGTTCCGTAATGAAGGGCTTCGTACTTATTAGTCATCACATCATCATTAGCCAGATCACGTCTGCTATATAACATATACCATTCCGCTTTAAATGTTACAATTAAACGTCAGGTATATAACCATACATAGGCTCTCGTCCACCTAGTGGGGGGAGGTGGCTACCTACACTAGTTCTCCCCGAGGTCGCTGAGCATTGTACTGGACCCACTTAAGTGGACTTAAGCATTAACTTAGTTGTCTTTATTTAAAAAGTTACTTAAGCCCGCTCATGACAGTCGCGTAATTTTAAAATTGTGAGTATTTTTATTGCGAGTTCGATTCCCGATCGGGACAAAAATTATGTGCTTTAATAATTTGAAAATATTTTTACTGCTTTTTGATTTGTTAACTTGGTGAAATTGTGACGTCCATGATATAAAACGTAAATGGCCACATAGGACATGAATATTTCAAGGCATAAACATTATATTAAATTTTTTTTTATGTTACTTCAAATAAAGTTTCCATAATGTCTGCGCTTGATATTGAATATGCATGTTATTGTTCGTAGTAATCAGTATTATCAGTACTAATATTATAAATGCGAAAGTAACTCTGTCTGTCTGTCTGTCTGTCTGTCTGTTACGCTTCTGTTTCACGCCAAAACTACTGGACCGATTTGAATGAAATTTGGTATGGAGATAGTTTGAGACCCGGGAAAAAACATAGGATAGTTTTTATCCGACTGCGCAAAAAGAGGTTAATGTTTTCGCGCGATAACCGACATACGCGCGGGCGAAGCCGCGCCCGGGAAGCTAGTAATATTATAAATGCGAAAGTAACTCTGTCTGTCTGTCTGTTACGCTTTCACGCCAAAACTACTGGACCGATTTAAATGAAATTTGGTATGGAAATAGTTTGATACCCGGGAAAAAACATAGGATAGTTTTTATCCAACTGCGCAAAAAGAGTTTAATGTTTTTGCGCGATAACCGACATACGCGCGGGCAGAGCCGCACCCAGAAGGCTAGTTTTACATATAGTCTACGAATAATGCATGATATTATTCGTAGTAATTGTTAATATTTTCCTGCATAGTGGTTGACATCAAGTATACGTTTACCAATTTTGAGCTTTGTAATTTTATACCGTGAATGAAATGTCAGTGACATAAAGACAGGCCGACGGATACGGCGAAACAATCAGATTTTCGCGTTGCTTCGAAACCATAAAAAGGAATACTTAATATTAACATATATTTATGTTAAGTCATGATTTCGAAGTTAAAATAAAGTCTTCAAAACGCGAGTGAATAGATACCTTCTGAGTAAGCGCGCTCCATCATCGACCGCATCATCACTTAACATCAGGTGAGATAGTGGTCAACTGCTACCCAGTTCAGTATAAAAAAATAATTAAAACATGATAAATGTGAAAGTATAAACATGTACCTATACACATATTATAATATTTCCCAATTATTAGAGCCCAAATACCAAGTGGAATTCAAACCCACGGCCCCCGATTTCTCGCCGCCTAAACCAATTCCTAAAAAAATATAAGTATCTAGTGACAATTCCGGCTTAATTTCCTGCTAAGCCAAGCCGGGATAGTTTTCGACGCATTTCGTTTCTACTCGAAGCATCTTTATGTTCTGATTCTTCGAGCGCACAATCGAGAAATAGCTTGTTAAAGTCACATCGCGTCGGATTAGATTGAGGCAAAATTGCCAATAACATGTCTATTTTTTAATGTTTTTCTAAATATTATTGTTTTATTGTAGTTTTATTTAAAAAAACATATGTATGTTTATGGATTTCGAGAAAGTAATGCCTGGATCGATAAATTGATGAAGAATGCTAAATTTACAAATCGCACGAATCCAAAGAAAATGAAAAAAAATGCTTTCTTTCCTATATTTAAAATATAAAACCGAATAATTGAGAACAAGAAACAAAACTACTGAAGTATTTTCTTACAATACTGAACTGTACAACATGCACTTACAAAACAATCAAAACTACACCATTTTCGTTATTAAATCTCTCGTGACTGCTACCCGTATAACTAAAACCGGTACTTCCGGTATAGGTACCGGTATTTCTAGGGTTGCCCTACTTAAATATTAATATATGATAAGAAACTACTTGGTCAATTACCCGTTTGCATAGGAAGTAGCATTAAACAACATGCTTCTCTTGTCATTAGGAAATTATTTTAGTATTACCTGTGCATTTACTAAAGGGGGTTGTGGTTAGTGTGGAATACATTTACTTTACGTAATCTGTACATTTTTATGTTGAATAATAAAGAACTTATACACAATAGCCAATAATATAGAATATTTTTAGTAGCAACAGTAAAAATATTGCCAAGGAATTAAAAGATTCGGGCATAAGTTTGTGGTAATTCATCATTATAAATGATAAACATTTAAAACATTTAATCAATGTATTAGAAAAATATTTTTGTACATGAAAATATATCTAGTGACAATTCCGCCTAATTTTTCCTGCTAAGCCTATGTGACATCTTAAAGCCATTCGATAGTACGTTCGAAGGGTCAAGAGTCAACACCTCTTGATGATGCTTCGTATAGAATCAAAACACGTCCAAAATTCATCCAGTTGGGCTACATGTCGTTTATGACATTACGTCATAAACGGTATCGCCAGGCGAGCGTTTTCGAAATGCCCTTACGCCATACGGTAAAGCCCGCGGCATGATTCGACCTCTGGACCTTCTGCGTGACAATCCATACCCCTTGCCACTGGGCCATGATTGCTTCGATACCTAATTATTGATATTATCACATACATTTTGGGTCGTTTTGTCAAAATGGGTGTGACGGACGTCAATGACAAGCAATTTTAAATTTTATCGCGCTCGTTGTAGATTTGTTTACCATTACTATACATAATATAAAATAACATTGCTATATTTTGAAGAGTTATTGAACAACAACGACAAAGAAAACTTATAATAAATCAATCATAAATATTGCGCATTCATCTGCATTCGGCCATTGTTGTTTTTTTTTTACCATTATTACAAAATGTTGTACACAGGAATAATCCAACCGCAAATTTATGCGAAAAAGTTTAAGCAACACGATTTTCCTTAAGAAAATCCGGGTCATCAGAGAGGAAACTAATTAAAAAGCTCTTTAGAGCCTCCCTAATTCTCAGTCCTAAATGGGCGAGTCCTATTGAAACAAGTTTACAACTTTCGACCCTAGATACTAGATTATTCAAGCTGGAGTAAGGATTATGTAGAGGTGATAGAAGGACGCGGAGGGCAGACAGTGGTACTCGCGAATGTCATATGTGATAAATAGGACGTTTGGTGGGTATTTATTCGTTAGATTTAAGTTTTGTGGTTATAAAAATATAAGGTGTCAGATGCGAGCGATCCTATATGAGTCCGCTCATTCAATGTTTGTGAGGAACCGTAATAGATTATGTTGTATATTAAAAAAAAGTATTTTTATTGCACTATTTTCCTTTGAAATCTTGGGGTGCCAAATTAATTAACAACAGGAACAAATATTCTCGCTTTTCAGACTTAAAAGTGACTGACATTATGACTCTTCAGAAACAAAAATCATATAATTATTGATAGTCAAATTAAATGAATTTTACTAACTAGAAAAATATCGTTTTAAAATAGAAAATATCATAAAATTGGTCGCAGTTTCAATGATATTGACGCGTAAAATTTTAAAATCATCGTTATATTTGTCGCCGATTTTTGTGGGATAGAACATCAGCCAGAATTTCTTTCTTCGATTATTCTATTTGATATGAATGACTTGAAAATTTTAAGAAAAATATGCTGACACAGTAGATTCTCCATCCACGGGAAATCGTTACGCAAAAAACTTTCATTGACATGCTGGGGTCATTAATTAGCCATAGAAGTCATTACAAACTCTTAAAGAAGCTAAAAGCTGCGTCGAATATAAATAAGATGAAATTAGCTTAAAGCGTCTAACTGAAAAGCTTTTGAAAACAGTTTCTGCTAAGTTGCTCGCATTAAAATGAAACAATAAGATAGAACAAAAGTAACGGTCGGGGGTTTTAAGTTACGACCGAGACATAAATTATAAATGACTGCTGTCTGAATATTAATTCGTAGATTACATATACGAGGGGTTTTTAGTCTTACGATGTGCCCAAACAAACTGAGCGCCGTAATTATGATAAGTAACGAGCTATAAACTGTTTTACAGCTTCATAAACAAACGCGGTATCGCGGCGCCTGGCAACTTTTCTCGCCGACTGGCGCTAAGGTCAACCAGCACTTGCGTAGTACAGGGTTATAAGACTGCGGGCGCGGCCCGGATTACCCCATTAAAAAGAAGGCAGCATCTACCCTCGCTGGTACTCGTCAGAATTTACCGCGGCTCGACACACATGGAGCGCGGTGGCATTGGCACGGCACGCCGATCATAAACACGCCGTGATCGATATCTGTGTGCGTTTGTTTTTCTTGCGTGTCAATAGGAGAAGAGGTTCGTTAAGTTTTCGCTTTCCCGACTTACGCAACGGGACTGCACGTGGTCGGTGCTCGGCGGGAGGTTATCACTCGGTTA
This sequence comes from Plagodis dolabraria, assembly GCA_963854805.1. Taxonomy (NCBI): domain Eukaryota; kingdom Metazoa; phylum Arthropoda; class Insecta; order Lepidoptera; family Geometridae; genus Plagodis; species Plagodis dolabraria. The sequence goes on along the minus strand of OY978457.1, from coordinate 24,372,968 downwards.
GTGTGCGGAGGAGTCGCGGGTGGCGGTGGAAACGTATCGGGTGTAACTGCGAGTCGAATGCTATCGGTTGTCGTGGAGAAGACAGCGGGCGAGTCGCCGCCGGGTCGAGCGCCCGCGAAAGCGACGTGCGGCGGGCAGCGCGGCCGGAGCGTGACTGGGCCGCCCGCCCTCGCGCCTGCGTGCGCCGCCCTCACTCCACCCCCGATTGATGTAATATTTATCTAGGATTAAGAACTGGATAAGAAGTGGTGGCGAGGTGCGCTCCCGGTCAGCGATTTTAGGTCTTGAACTTTTCTCTTAGCTTTGTTCTGGCTGCTTGTTGGGTTGTAGTAGATTTTGTTATTTTTGTGAGGTGTGAACGATAGGCTCTTTAGATTAGCTGGGTGCGGGTAAGTCGGATCAATCGGCTGCGGCCGCGGGTAGGGCGGCTAGGGCGCTCGGGCGTGATCGGGTTGTATCGGGCGCGCTCGGCAGTGACGTCAGTGCGGACGCAGGCGCGCGGCGACAGGTGGCCGCACTGCCGCAGCCGACTATCATATGATTATGACGTTTCCTGCTCGATTCCGACACAACACCCTCACACTACATACAGTAAGAACAACATGAGAAACTACTAGATCTGCAGATATATTTTTTATTTTCATGAAATTCGATTAGAAACTTCAGACTTCAGATCGTTGTCAAGATCACTATTTTGTACGAAGATGGAGTCGTTTTTAGGAATGAAATTTAAGATCTATTAATTTTTTTCTACTAATTTTATCGTCGACTAGAGAAACATTTACCACCGTAGCTCAGACGAACGCAGACACTCCCCAGTCATGCCATTGTTGCGTGCTCTTTTCCCAAACATTGTTTTTTTTTGTCCAGCCTGTCACTTTAATCGTTTGAAAACATTAATATTGGTTCAATAACTTTGGAACTTTGAGGTCCTGGTCCTATGTACTTTCGAAGAATTTTTTTCGTACTACGGGGTTCGACGGTAATTTCTTACATAGGGAGTAATTCTCATTGTCAGTACGGAGTCTAGAACAGTATACCGACTTGTCCTCTGACGCCTTAAGAGAGGACGAATAAAAAGTACCAGAAGGTAGCAGCGCCTTCCCCAAACTAGAAGCCTTCAAAGTGGATAATGGATCCTCCCCTCCCATTGGTGAAGGATTTGTTCAACGGTGGACGTCATGGCTGTAATAGAAGTAGTAATAATATCCATGTTTTGCACAGTCGCTGATATGAATAAAAACAGAACTATTGCTTCCTGAGTGACAAAACTGCATTTACATAAGCCCATACTGCTCACAAGCCATATGCAACAAGATTTGATCGGAAACGACAAGGCGAGTTTGCAGGAGGATCGCTGCATGCAGTTGATTCGATACTTAATTTTATTCTTCGCTTGTTTTTGCACAGGTGTCCCTTTTACGACTGTGTAGGGGTGGCTCAAGGGTTGTTTTGAAGAGAAAAAGAGATATACATAGGAATATTCCAGGTGAGCGAACAGAATGAACATATCGTTTTTTGATAGTTATTCGAGTTGTTTTACAGTTCTGTTGATAGGTGTGTATGTATGTGTAAAACGCTTAACCTAGACTTACTGACTTACTTTTTTTACATGAGAGTGGTCGCTAGCCATGTGAGAATTTACACAATACCCTACGGTGCGGTGCAACTCAAGCCCACGATGGTATTCAAATTATGGACGGCTTGGTCGAAGTGCGCGTAACGCCACAGTTATTGCTGATGGGCCATTACTACGCCTGTATCATATAGAATTTTAAAAAAAGGTAAGACATTATTTTGTGTTTTAATTTTTGTATGCTAAATTATAATCCTATTCGAGTTTGGTTTACTTTCATCCCTCGACCAAATTTATCACAGAACATCTGGAGTGACTGCATTTTTTTGAAGCACTCGCAGCGGATTTTGCTTTGTCGGTCTTTGCCGATTACCTAGGTTAAGTAATGCCCGCTGCGGTCATGACTTGGACGAGTTAGTGAGCATTTTGACCGTCAGCGGCATTACTATTAAATAAGAGCTTTCGTGCTTCGGGAGGCATCTAAAGCCATCAGCCTCGGTTCGCCAAGCACCTGACGGCAGTAGTCCTTAAGAAAATATAATTCTAGGTTAGCCTCAACATCTTAGACCGCAACATGTGAGATAGTGATCAAAAGCTAGCCTCCTTATAGAGATGGATTCACATTTATGAAAGTAGCCTTCACAGAAGTTGCAGGTGATGTTCTGCAGATGTCGCTTACCTGTCTTTCCTCTTCTTTTTCTCACGTAGATGGTTTTCTACCACGGTAACGGGTACAGATTAAGACTATATATATGTAGCCCATACAGTGAATGATAAAATACATTGAATAACAATCAATCTGTTTCCAAATGTTAAAAAGAAATCTGTTTCCTTTCGTAATACTCGAGCCTGAAAGTATTATCTGTATTGTATATTAAAATATTTTAATATCAACGACCTATTAAAAATCTCCGCACTGAAAACTTACTCCCGAGTTTTAATAATGTCCAAAAACTTAATTAATAACTTTGAAAAGTAATAAGAGCACGGAGATGAATTTTCTCGTCTAATTCTCGGGCCGAGCTACTCGAGAACTCGTTTTAAGGTATTTTTAACTCGATTATCCCATTCTATCATTTCGAATAACAAAGTTTGTTTATTTAGTTAACGAGGGGGCCGAAGTTTGAAACTGAATGGTCGAGTTAGGGGGAGGTACCTGAGATGCCTTCGGCTAAATCGGGCCGATGTACCGCCTGAGATTGGCAGGGAAGCCTCATAGCAAGATGCGATATGCTATCTATAGAATAATGGCATTCTAAATGTAGGTATTTTATTATAGTTACTAGCAATATATATGCTTTAAAAAAAAACTTCTTTACACAATCAAATACGATGTACAATGCCGAATTCATACTGTGTTTTTTTAGGGTTCAGTACAAAAAAAATGTTTATCAAAAAATGGAACCGACTTTAACACCCAAAAGTGTGAAATAACTTGTTGAAGTCGGTACCATGATAGTTCAAAAGTACCTATTATCACAATATTGTGCGTATGATACCGACTTCGACAAGTTAATATTATGGTAAAAAAAAAATTTCACTCTTTTTCGTGACCCTTGCTACTTACGATCGGATCGACTGTCATTCATGGTCAACGCCTATATCATCAAGATAGGTAAATATTTTTCAGTTATTGGAATGTAACTCAAAAACGGCTTGACCGATTTTGATAAAAATTTAAATGGGACCAAACAACAAGCATCAGCTTTCAAACAAAAAAAATCGGTTCACCCAGTTAAGAGTTCTGAGGTAAGAAATAAAAGAGGAGAGGAATTGAGAACCTCCTCCGTTTTTGGAAGTCAGTTAAAAACAGGACCCTATTACTAATCCACAGCTGTCCTGTCGTCCGGCCGTCTGACCGTTTAATGCCTGTATCTTTAGAACCATAATTGGTAATCAGTTGATTTTTTTTCAAGTGATTGTGACGAAACAAGCACGAGACATACCTGATGTCAAGCGGACTAACCTCTGCCTATAACAGATGCATTTCGTCAAAAGTGACGTTGCTATGTCTCATATGCCTGTAATTTTATTAACTGCCGGAACAAACTGTTAGATGCTTGGCGACAGATTTTCCACTTGAGGGTGGTAGCAAACTAGGCGAGCATTTGCAAAATGCCCTTCCACCATGCGGTGAAGCTCAAGCCGGCGGTGGGTATCGAACCATGTACCCGTGGCACGGCAGTGTATACTTATTACCGCTCGGCCATCAATGCCTTAAAATACATATTCTGTGAAAAAAAATTCACAAAATAAATGTCAGTATGATGTTGTCTAAACAATAACAGTGAAAATAAATAACATTTATAAATAAACGAGGGTCCGCATACTAGAAACGTTTTTTATTTAATGATCTTGTAGTTCCTCTATTGTTAAAACGGTAATACATACAAACGTGAAACTTGATACAATGTTCTTCTAACATCTAAAGTATAACCACAAATAATAAAAACCGGCCAAGCGCGGATCGGACTCCCACTAAAGATCTCGAAATATATGTAAAAAAATAATGACCGATCGACGAACGAGAAATATGCTGGTGCACGCTTCCGCGAGTGGAAAGATCTGTATTCTTAGTTGACATATTATAGCAATACAAAATTATAAATTTACGAAAGAAAACCTTAAAGTCATGTGCGGGATTCAACGGGTAGTACAACGTAGGTTGAACTATAGATGTTGCTCCATCCCAATACGATGGTTAAAGAACGATAGAAAACATTTGAGTTATGACTCATTGTCACGTTAGCTCAATTGGATTAGAGCATACCCCGGCTAAAAGGGGCGGATGGACGCGGGTTCGAATCCCGTACATGACTTAAATTTTTCCTTTTGTTTGTAATGTAATCCGAAGAGCATGCATTATTGCAAACATAAAAATATATTTTTTTAAAATATTATAGCAATCCCACAACGAGCGAGATACGGGTAGGATAACGACAATGATTGTGGGGAAAGCTCATTGTTAATAACATCGTTACTATAAGGTTCCCCCAAGCAGCAGCCGAGTTTTACCAGGGCGCTTCACGGTTGGTTTATGGTGTGTATACTGCCAAAGTTTTAAAGTAAATTGCATTTATGTCATTGTTGAAAACCAAAATGATTTACAAAAAAATTCATGTAAATAAAGAAATAAATAAATTTAAGGTGAATACTGACTTTATGGTGGAACAGTTTAATTATTTTTGGATTTAATGCATTGATTAGCACTACGCATGTTCGGATTTTTAACGATATGCAACATATGTTTTTAATTATTTTTGAATTCAAAATCAAAATAATATCTTTAATCTAGCGTCTAGATGCTCTTGAGAAGAAAATATTCTAACCGGCGTTCAGCAAAAACGGTATAGAGTCACTTCATGAAGAACGGGCATTAAACTCAGGGGTATTCTTTTTATATGTCTTTACTCTCTTACATGAGTGCCGGTGAAATTACAGGCACATGAGACTTAACGACTGTATGTCTCAGGGTGATGGGCGCATTGTATTTCATTACTAAAGTGATGACAAAGTGCATTTGTTATGGGTCTTCCCATAGCGGTAACCTCTTGGTTACTACTAGACAACAGATATAACATCGCTTCATTTCTGTAGCGTCACTGAGCGGCCGACCCTATTGGTGGATTTTTCATAAACGGTTAATTTTCCTCACACATATGTGGTGGATATGCAGCCTAAGAAAGAAACACGTATACGTTTACAAAATATAAATTTTATATCATATGTAGGTGGTATATTGAACGATTGGTATTAAAATGCGGACTTATTAGAAATTACAGTCATATTAATAGATATGTATTTTATTTGCCTCGTTAGTCGATTGGGACAAATTTTGTCCTGGAATCTCAAGGTCCTAGGTCCGATCCACTGATCAGATAGATATTGAGTTTACCTGAATAAAAAACTATTAGCTGTGGAAACTGGCTTCTTTATTAAAGTTTCTTTTAACTTTAAAGTTATTTTGAAAACTGGAATAAATAAAATGTACAAGCCTAGTCAATGATATGTTCAATACGTGAACACAAAAATCACCGAAATCGGGCAATATTAAGAGGTAGAAAAGAGCTTTTTCTTTTTGTATGGAGAAGTGCGCGCTATATAATCCTCTTAATGAACACAGATTTTATTCAATATTGTTCCTCTACGTTAACATCTATTTCGGATGTCTTGTTTTTCAAGTGTCCATAGAACAAACTGAAATAATACAAACAGTGTCTTCCATATTTTGTTGTATCCATGTATTACAGTGCCATGTAATAGGAGGCGATTCTTGTTTGAGCCAGTTTACCATCCTCAAACATTTACAAACAGGTCAGACAGTGATATAAAGCTCAAATAACAGCAGTAAAGAAAAACTGACAAGCCACCGTTGTCACGCATAAAAAAGCCGAATTTTTTATTCATAAACATCGCTTTCCTTAAACACGCTAACAAGCTTCACTAGTATCAAACTAATTGCTGAAAAAGCTTCAACTCAATTAATAACTCCATAAAAACTACGACACCAGACACCTTAATAACTTTAACAGCAGCACTTTGTAGCATTTAACAAGTTAAAAAAGAGGAAAACAAAAATGACAATTAATTTGTTATTTAGCGAGGGGAGGTGACAACGGTGAGATTGCCTTTAGTTGAGTGAAAATGTGATAGAATGATAACTTTCCCGAAATTACTTCCTGTAACATTATGATTACTTTACCAGAAGACCATTTTCTTTGATAAATTGTGAGAAATTCATCAAAGACAAATTTCTTACAATTAACGACTTAGCCATCTAATTAAGTAATTATCATTTCCCTATCACATTATCACACACAATTTGAGGCAGTACAGCCTCATTTTTAACACAGAAAAGGACAAAAAAGGAACTTTATATTTAAGGTGTTGGCTTTGGTTTAATGGCAGGCCGCCTACTCGCTACTTTTTAGCCATAAGATGGTACAGCCTAGTTGTGCGGTTTATGTGCAGAAGCACTACGCACATTAAAGTGAGAAGGGGTTTTCTGCGTACTCTGCGCATTGTTTCTCAAAACGGGTGGACATTAAGGCAGTTGTCTCACCGGCAACGATGAACGAGTTAGCTAGAATAGAGCTAGAATTTGAAACGAGTTAGCGATAAGCGGGAAGCGAGTGTGTAGTTTCGATAGTTTTATCGCGGGGCTATATGCGAGTGTGCAAATGCGACGAGCGGTTACTCGTGCCACTCGCCCGCGGTCGCTCAGTCCTGTGTCACTTTCAAAGCCGCACTGTTTAGAAATTATCATGAAAAGAACTGATCAAGCGAGCGAGCATCACTGAGCGAGATTATTTTTGAAAGCTCTTGTCGCTCAGCGACAAAACTAGTAAAGCGAGTCGTCGCCGGCAGTGTGAACAGCCAGAGAGCAACTTCTGATAAATGCATCTCTTTCGTTTACACGGAATGTATATTAGTTGTGCTATTCTTGAGAGAGAAAATCGCCGATAGTTAATCGTTTTCTCGCCGGCCGTCGGACCACTGCCTTAAAAGTATCTATTTATAATAACAAATACTTTTAAAAGTATCTTAAAAAATATTAAATAATATTTAAATAAAACACCTAAAAAAGCATAAAATTATATATCTAGTGACAATTCCGCCTAATTTTCCTGTTATCTACGTGACGTCACAAACCTTACCGGAAGAATACCCGACTAGTTTCGCTTCTAAACGAAGCATCTTCAGGAGGTCTTGACTTACCGAGCGCACGATCGAGACTGAACTATCTATTTATTTTCTCATACATTTTCTATATAGGGAAATAAGAGAATCTTTCTCCCAGTTCTAAAATAAATTAAAAAATTCAGCAATTTTCATTAAATAAACAAAAGTAATAATTATTGTTCGCGCCCATTGCGCGATCTGATTCATACCAGTTTCACTAGCGGGCGGCTATCATTGCAGGGGTGCCGCGACCCGGGACGGGGAGCAGCGGTGACTCGACGCGAGCCGACGCAAGCGCCGCCAGTCGTCAGTTTAACCATTGAGAGCACGCCCATATTACTCACGCGCTCAAATTCACCCTAAATACGCCGCCATAACACACCGGCGGTATGCCTTTATTAAAAAAAATTATTATTAATAAATACATTTATTACCTACTATAGTAACCAGAGCCAAATAAAATCATACTTCAAATACATCTGACTTTTCGTGAGCAACCCTGAGTGAAGACAATTAAATGAAACCCCGAAAATAAAATAGCTTGGCTTTATAAATTTTACTACTACCTAATATTTTTATTTTACTTTAAGTTTAAGCCCAAAGCTACGATATTTTCCTAGATTCGGAGCTACACGCTTCGCGGCCTATGCTTAATCTTGACTATTTTGAAAACGGCTTCGGCTGCCGCGAAATGTGTTGACGGCTGCCGTGGACTGAAGGCGACGGTTGCGATTTCCCCTGCCGTTGGCAAAGGCCGCTCTTGGATAAGGGCTCTTAAAAGAATTTCATCATGCATTGCTAAGAAATATTAAACATGGTTGCTCGCTTTCCAATAAAAACCACTTCAAAATCTCCTCAGTCGTTTATGAGCTACGATGCCATGCGACATAATAACACACACACACACACACAGAGAGAGAGAGAGAGAGAGAGGTTGCAACTGTTAGCTCCGTTTTTCACTATTTTGGAGACCAAAATATTGTCACCTCGAGCGAGATCGATTCCGCATCTCTCTACTTACCGGAATCTTAAACTTATTAGTCGATGGAAGCAGATGTCTCCGTCTCGATGGCACCCGGTACGTAGAACCGGGATTTGGGGGTTAGATTTCCTATGAATGAGAACATTTTGAGGTCTACAGATTAGTAAATGCGTTACTCGCAAAGCAGGCGACAGTGCTTGCAATTATATTTAATAGTTATTTGTTAAATAACCGAGCAAAGTTGTCAATTGATGCGAGGACCAACTCTAGCGAAGTAGACTAGAGTTAAATCACGATCTTAGCGAGTGTTTGTTACATAGACTACTGAGGATAGGCCTAAAAAAGTTTGCACTCATGTGATACATACATATACAACTTTTCACCTTTGTCGGTGAGATAATAAGTACACTTAAGTCAATAATCAACAATAACTTTATTCTAATTTTCAAACATTACATATGCAAAAATAAGCAAAAGGTTCTAATTAATATTTCAAAGTAAAGTTTATTATGTATTTCGGCAAGTGAGAACAAAACTGTAGGCTTTAGGCAACAGTTTTATTCTGATCCTCACTTACGGAGCTAAAATCGATTTTGATGCGAGTTTGTGAAAACCACAACCACCCTTTTCATACTGGAGTGGTGAAAAAATATAGCACTTACCGTGGAAAGCTCAGTCGCCTCCAGCTCTCAAGTCACAATAGCTTTAATAGCTGACAAAGCAAACAGCAAAACAGTCCTGTCACGTTTTTATTTGTGCTTTTTCGATTTGCTTACTTTCGAGCGACGGTTGCTATTAAACACGCCTGTTGCTCGCGTTTGGAATGTTACTTTGTCTAAGGGTCTCATAATAAGCAGTACCTTATTTAACCAAGTGGAAATATTTAGAAAAAATCCTCTACGTGTATCAACTTTCACGGTGGATGGGCATTTTGCGAATGCCCATCTGGCTAGCTACCACGCTCAAGTAGGAAATCTGCCGACAAGCACTAAACAGTGTTCCGGCAGCAGTCCTTGAGAGCCAGAAAAATGTGTTAGGGTGCGGTGCAATTCGTCACATGACGAAATGCATCTGTTATAGGCAGAGGTTAATCCGCTTAACATCAGGCGGGCCTCATGCTTGTTTCGTCACAATCAAATTAAAAAAAAAACTACATGGCCATATAATCTTGTGTCCAATTAACGAAACCTCATTGCTGAGTCTGAGTTTAAAATACAGCTATGTATGTTTATTAAACGATCTTTGGTCGAAATCCATCCTTTGGAATCTCGAGCTTGTAAGATCAATGTCCAAGACGGGTAGATTTTTAGTGATAAATTAATTTTGGGTAACCGTCAGAAGTCTGTATCCCAGATTTACAAAGCCATTTTCGATGGCGCTCTATAAAAAAAAACTCAACACGGGCGAGGCCACGAACAAAAGCTACGACGATATAATAAAATAACGAAAAACTAATTGCTGTCCACATTTTATTCAGTCCCGTACTTACTCGTCGTAAGATGGACTAGTACATTTCAATGATACTTGATACAAGAATTAAACGATTGGAGTTCTAATTTTAAAAAATCTAACAAATCGAAGGTTATTTACCGTAAACGTGAAAAATTGCAGCATTCGATTACCCTCTGGAACATATTGAAACATAAATAAAATATTAAACTGGATATTCCGAGCAAGGAGTCGGTAACGATTGCCCACTCTAAGCGAGCGTAGACGTGCTACGAATGCTACACCGCTACGTGCTACGGTGTAGCAAGCCTACGTTAAACTGCTTCAGAGTTTTCTTTAGAAACTTTCACAAGGAATATTCATGTTTTAAAAAAAATACACTGTTAATACAAGCAGACACTTACATACAAACACGGGAAAGTAATTTGAATAAAGTTTAAATTTGTTAAAGTCGATACTTGCGACTTTACAGGGGCGTTCTAAAGCATATTAGGCGTTTAAAATACGTGTAGAACTATAGTCTAATCTTTCATATTAAGGACGAGCCCTTTTTTCGTTCTATAATTTTGTTTAACCAGCTCATGAAAACGCTAATTTAGACGATAAACTCTTATTTTTAACTGATAGTTTATGAACAAATCTCAACTGGTAGGAAGTTTTAATGTAGTGAAATATGATAAACAGGCCTAACATAGAATTATTGGCACACAAAGATAGCCTCCAGATCACACCGCTTCACTAACTATTCGCAAAATACCTTCCCACCACGCGGTGAAGCTCAAACCCTACTTGGGATTCAAATTATGATCTCCTGCTCGGCAGTCCACAGTTATTGCCACAGGATCATCACATCTTTAACATGTTATGACCGTATTATATATTATACTCGTATACTTACTGAATTAAACCACGCGTTTAATATCTCTTTTTGGCTCATGTCGAAATTACCATAACACAGGCGTGTTCCAAAGCGCGCAATCAAAGCATTCATCGTTTCTGCTTCGTTTGGCATCCCTGCTAAAGGCAGAGCGCTTCTAATTACATTTGCAGAGACATGTGATTAAATCGAGCCAAAGGCATGTGGAAGTTGGATGTGTAGAAATCTGTTAGAACTTTGAACCGGGACTTTTAAATTATATTAAATTAACGCATGCTGAGTAAGAAATCATATCACTTTAACAGCCGGAACGTCGAATGTTGAACAATCGTTTACCCCATTAAAGAAGAGGAATTCCAAGAGGAATTTAGAGGATTTTTTTCCCTTCGTTACGACTCGCACAGAAGGATATGAAGGGTAGCAATGCTACCCCAGCACCCCAATGATTATGGCGATTGTAATATAAAAACAAATAAAAAAACTCGCGATTTTTAAATAACTGAATTAATTTTGTAAATAAACGAATAAAGTACTTATTTAGTCAATTTTACCTTATGATGGTAGCGTAGGGCACATCGAAGAAAAGAGTTAACAAAATATGTTAATAATTCAGTTTTGAAGAAATCGGAACAATTGTTCCGTTTGTATTAACATAATATTTTGAATAGTTTAACATTTATAAAAATGTGCTCAACCTTTTCATTGCAATTTTCGCAGAATATGTGTTACTGTGACGGATTCCCCAAGAAATAATAATAGAAAACAAAAAGTAAAAGATCAAGCGAGTTCACATATAAGAAATTCGTATTTCCAAACTTGATGATCATGATTATACATTATTATTGTACCAGCTATAATAGTCAGTCAACAAGGTCTACATCAATACTGCGTCACGCCGCTATATATTTTTATGAATAATCCGCATATATCAAGCTGAAAAGATCTTCTGGATGGAATAACACTTCAACGATATAATAGTTTCAAAGTTCGCGTTTTCCGTTAATTGTCTCGGAACTGGGTTTTACAACTTGTTACGGCGTACTAGACGTCTGTGGAAACGCTAGGTACTTGTTACTTATATACTCGGTACCCTTGGAATACCAAATACTCGGTACTCCTTCTGTTTTATGGCATATATTTTAATATTGAAAATATTCCCAAGTTTCGGAAGATACGATACTTGTTTGTTTTTATGAATAGCTGGGATGGAGCAGATTTATATTCACATTGAAAGGTTCCGACGGGATGTTCTTGATTACCAGTTTCGTTCTTTTTAGAAGATTACCTATCGATGGGACGTTATTTTTTTATTCACGATTAGTTAGATAGACGAGATATAATGTATATTTTCCAATCGTCCGCGTGGTATATAAAAGGCGACAGGTGGGGGGTTCAAATAACTTTTTCATGATAATGAATAGATAAGGCGGCGTTACTTTGCGAAAATCTAATATTTGATCATAATAATATCAAACAAATATTTTAAGAAAACTTTAAAGAAAAATACTTAAAAAATATAAAATATACCTAATGACAATTTCGCATAATTTACCTTTTTTTTAAACGGACGTTTTGGATGATAATGAGGATTATTAATTAGATATAATAAATATAATTTGGCAAAAAAACTGCTGAATTTCCCGCCGATGTCGTATGTCCATCTTAAAAAAATAACATAAGCCGTGTCATTCATAAGCATATACAGTTTGTAATGCTTATTTTGCGAAGAAGGTTGCTGTCTTCACATTCCGTATTCGTGAGTCGCACAGGTGTGCAACTACGTCATAATCAACGTGGTACAACGCTCATTAGCGAGCGCTAGCTTTTGACGACTAACCACATTTGCTCCTACCACCTACGGAGCATCATAACAGAAAGACAACCTATACAAACGAAGTACTTAGTTATAAGTTATCTTGTGATTCATATATGTGATGATTTTTAGAAAATAGAAGAAATAGACAATTTTGAAGAACTCGTGGCGATGTTTGCTCTTGACTTGGATGGGTGACCATGAGTGAAATTGCCACTGAGCGCTTCTGTGCTTTGGAGGGCACGTAAAGCCGTCGGTCCCGGTTTTGTCTTAAGTTGGCATTGGCAGAACAGATCATTGCAGTGGCGTACGAATATTTAATATTTGCTTCATGTTATTTTCATTAGGTAGTTTTTTAAGAAACAATTACTAACTCGTAATTAACGCGCTTCATATTCGTGCTCATTAGCGAGCACAACTTTAGTCGTCTAGACGACAGAAAAAGCTCTTGTTATTTACAACAACATGTGAAACATTTTTTTACCCTATAAAAATTATTTGTCCTGTGAAGTTTTACTTATCACTTCGTTAAAATCATAATTAAAAAAGCTCATATATAATGGCTTATGTCTGTTTATTCTAGTTTTTGGTCGGTGGTACCCACAAAGCTTAGTCGAGTTTAACTTCCGATCATTGAATGATGATTCATAAGACGGTATATAAGTTCAGACTTCGAATAATACAAAGTAATAAGGATTCTTTTCATCCCAATTTTCCATATCGTTTCTGAGGTAAATCAGCCGCAATTCAGGCAAAAGCAAGAAATAAATAAACAGACAAAAACATCCCTAAACAGTATTTAAACTCCATGCGAATACTCAATTCAAACAAGAGAGAATGTAGTCTAGATTTGAAAAATTCTTTCACCATTAAAATTCTACATTATCCCTGATGAACGAAATGAAATATTTTCAAAATAAGGATCCGTATGAAAACTTCAATAATGTAATCATTCGCGTGAAATATATGCCAAAAAAATTGTTATATCGCGTACGCTGCGGAAATGATAGACAATAGAGCAAAGTAATGTACTACACTTAGAGAACTTCAATACCAACAAAAAAATCCAGAACACCATATGTTTAACTATTACAGTTATATCCCAAAAACTACTTATCTATGTGGTTAAATTATTGTTAAATACACGTTCGAAGCCGGGCGGACCGCTTTACAATATATTTTAAGTGCCATAAATATATGCAAATTTTTATATTAGCACTCCTGCAGTGCTCACTGAAATAAAAGCCCAAATGAACAAGCAAAACTAATTAGACTCATTTGAATACAACTCAAATTAGCTAACTGCTAACAACAAGTAAACAGACAAACTTTCCTAATCATCTCGTTAATCAAACAACCTATTCACATTAATACTCGCAGTTTGTAGTTAATAGATGGAAAATCACCTCTAACTGTGCAGTTGGCCGTTAGCGGAACTACGAAGTCGTTAAACGACTAACGGGTTCCAAAGCGCTACGGCCGGACGCTTGGTACATTTAACTTGGTCCTATGTGTTAGGGCATTAATTTCTAAGGTGTACAGCATAGACAAATCGTAGTCTTGTTTATACTACATATGTTGAAGCTTGGTGTGGGATATTTTATGAGGATTTTACGTTTATCTTTACCGGTTTAGTAGGTACCACCGCTGTGTCAGATATTCTGCCTCGAAGCAGTAGTGTGCATACAGTAAGTACTGTGATTAGCCGTCAAGGGCACTGTAGCAAGTGTAATTAATGGGCGAACGAGACATGAGAACTATAGTTTCAGGGTGATGAGTGCATTGCAGTCTGAAGCAGAACAATAACAGTGACAATGCAATGATATTAGACAGTCGTCGCGCTTTATATACTATGCGGGTGACATGTCCATCTCAATAATTCATGACATAAAAATAACAACGTGGCTTGATTTTATTCACATATAATATCGTTAAATTTACTAAAACAAATTTAGAGGCTTTAATAATAAGGTCCAAGGCTATTAAATACACATAAATAAGACGGTAGTAAACTAAGGACCTGAAGAAGTGTAAATATGTAGAAACTAAACACCGAAATTAATTTATAATTACAACCACTTCGACAATAAATGGAAGTAATAATGTTTTATAAATTACCCTCGAAAAACAAAATTGCCTTTTTAAATAATATGTATGTTTCACTTTTCGATCACTAGGGTTCATTCATCAGAGTCACAGCTTCAAGAATAAAAATCTCATAAAACAGTTCTAATTTTTATGACGGCAATAAAAATGCCGAGTGCTCTGCACAAACTTTCATGTGGTATTAAATTTTACGCCCAATAAAAGAACAAGATAGCAGTTTCTCAGCTAGACGCACTTCTGTGCATAAGGATGAAATTCATTATGAAATTTCATCACCGAACTTAAACTGAAGTTTCATTGAATGACGTAGACATCCCTATAAGACGATTTAATGATAAGAACGAAAGGTTAATTCGAAATTTGACTTATTTCACCACAGTAGCTCAGACCAGCGGGCCTAGCATGGACCGGAGATATATCTCCCGGGATGAGGATAAAAAATCTTCTCACCAATGATTTTTTTACTACTCTCCGCGCTTGTGCACCCCGGTGAATATTTGTTTACGTCGGATGTATATTTATAAATAAAAATATAAAATAAAACAACCTAGCATTTATTCATATTGTTACATATTTTTTGACTCGCTGAGCTAGTCCTTGCTCGCTATAACACTATATGAAGTCGTCGTAGTCATTACAAAAGATTTACGTATAGTGCAGAATACAATACACACTCGACATTATATAAACAAAGGCTCAATATTCGTTTTGAACAATATCTTAGTTGATTTGTCCAAGTTACAATATTGAAAAAAAAGTATACATAGTTTATGTATCTATGAATGAATAACTAACATGCTATTAGTTGAAGTAGCAAATCTCTTGTCAGGCTCGTGTGGAGTCAAGATGCTTGTTTATATTGCTCAATATTCGTTTTGAACAATATCTTATTTGATTTGTCCAAGTTACAATATTGAAAAAAAGTATACACAGTTTATGCATCTATGAATGAATAACTAACATATTATAAGTTGAAGTAGCAAATCTCTTATCAGGCTCGTGTGGAGTCAAGATGCTTGTTTATATTGCTCAATATTCGTTTTGAACAATATCTTATTTGATTTGTCCAAGTTACAATATTGAAAAAAAGTATACACAGTTTATGCATCTATGAATGAATAACTAACATATTATAAGTTGAAGTAGCAAATCTCTTATCAGGCTCGTGTGGAGTCAAGATGCTTGTTTATATTGCTCAATATTCGTTTTGAACAATATCTTATTTGATTTGTCCAAGTTACAATATTGAAAAAAAGTATACACAGTTTATGTATCTATGAATGAATAACTAACATATTATATGTTGAAGTAGCAAATCTCTTGTCAGGCTCGTGTGGAGTCAAGATGCTTGTTTATATTGCTCAATATTCGTTTTGAACAATATCTTATTTGATTTGTCCAAGTTACAATATTGAAAAAAAGTATACACAGTTTATGTATCTATGAATGAGTAACTAACATATTATAAGTTGAAGTAGCAAATCTCTTGTCAGGCTCGTGTGGAGTCAAGATGCTTGTTTACTTCATCAGTGCGATACTTTTTGAAATGGCTGATCAATTTGTTTAAATGTACTACGGAAACGGGACATTACGTCACTATCTCCTTAACATATAATTTATAAACAACTTACCTTACATGTAGGTACTCGTATTTCAGCCACAGCCCACAGTGATAATAAACATTGGTGACTTGTAAGCCATTGCAGACACTTACCTGAAACAAATTAACAGTTTTTTAAGGCTACTTGTTATGTCTATTATTAGTACCTTAAGTATAGATCAGTCCGATGTCCGATTGTACCATCCTTTTTCTACCCTCATGCCACTTATGTGTGGCCAGTACAATATGTCTTCTCTTACAGGACCATTCTAATATGTTTCCCTAAGGAGGCCTTCGGAATGTTAAAATTGGTAATATAATAATATCTTTATTGAAAAACTTACATAATTATATTTCAATAATTACACAGAAGTTATTGAAACTCTGCCTTTTGTGTTAGTTGAAACTGTGTTACGAAAGGCAGTCTCTCCCATATAATAATATCAAAATTTAACAAAAAAAATATTTGAAAACAATCAAGAACTGAGTATACGGTAGTTACAATAAAATTGTTATTATTAGGTCAAACCTAGGATCAAACGATCTGAAAAAACAAAATTAAATAACAATTTAAAATATGTTTATAATTATGATAAAACTATTTGACTATAAAATCTAGAGTATATACATTTAATAGTTCTGTTTAAAATATTAGTTACTATGATTTTTGATTACAATATCAATTTTACTGGAAATATATAAGTAAGTACTGATAGATGAATATATATATTTTTTTTTTATTGCCTATAGGCTAGCCTTTGATCACTATCTCACCTGATGATGTGGTCGAAGATGTTGTTCAGGCTAGCCTAGAATGACTGGCTCTCAAGAATAGCTGCCGGAACACACCGTTAGGTGCTTGGCGACAGATTTTCAACTTGAGGGTGGTAGCTAGCCAGGCGGGCATCCGCAAAATGTACTGATAACTCACATAGACACGAAAGAAAGCTCATTAGACTTTTTAAAACATCCAGTAGAAGCATAAGAAACGGTCTTATAGACCAGTCGGACTGACTGACTGATAATATTGTAATATCATCAGAATTACACACACTTGCCTTATTTCACATTTATACAGCAATTAAAAGTGGGCTACATTTAATTATTTTGATTCCGTTACATACATATTGGTGAAACTAACAAAAAGCGTATTTTTTTGTTTACTATATATTATAATGCAACCGAAGCATTGAAGTGTAAACTTGGTAAAGTCTAACAAAACAATTTAAAATATAGATTTTTTTTTATAATAAAAGCAATACAAATGTTACTCTATTTAGGCTAACTGGTAGGGTAACAACTATTTACACCTCCCACTAAAAGGATTTGCTCTACTGACGCCCATTAACATAAATATACGTGATAAATTAAAATATACATGATAAACTAATATCACAAGAATCTTTTTGGGAGAATGTAGCGGGCAATAAGCAGGGTTTATAACGCTCATCTGCGTATTGCGAGCACTTGCGTATTCGCTGATATGCCGAGCGATATTCCGCTAAAACCGATTACTCGCCTACAGCCTTATGAAGAAAAAATAATATTTATATATTGATAATGTTGAGATTTCAGCGATTAAGGCCGTACTGTTTAGCCGAAAACCATCAGCTGCGGCGAATCCGCAAAGAATAACAATAGATTTGTTACCGAATTATACAGCGTAAAGATCTTACACTTATTTAACGCCAAAAAGGGCTCAGCAATACAAATCTGCTTCACTTCAGTCTCTTGTAAAGATGCTTGTCTCGGTCGTCCAGGTACGTTGGTTGACCTGACATTTCAGTGAATATTTTTGAGTGGAATGATTTGCCTGTACAAATCTCGTGTAACGGTCAGTTGCGTATTCAATGACACGCAACTGAAATTGTTTTATCTAGACTGTAGTTAATACTGGATTGATCACCGTTATTTTTTTGTCAACTAATAATAGACATTTCACTATTTAAGGCAATTATACAGTTCCCGGCTTAAGAATCTAAGGATCATTCCGAATCCTCCCATTTTGTTATAAAATGCTGAATGATGACTACGCCAATCGCGTCGACATGGTGGGGTGTACCTTAGCAGATCTACAACAGGCCCCATTGGCACTTTAACGCCTTACCTCCAAGTTACATATTTGAGTCATTTGGTGTAATAAATGGCTTTGCGTCCGTGGGCGCCGGGAATTCATCTTATTTTCCAAAACTTATCAGAGCACTTGGTCGATGCGGCGTGTAGCCAAAATTCTGGCACTTATTTGGTTCAACAAATAAGCAGCCTAACGGGGCAATGATGCCAGCATGCTGGGCACGCTACCATCTGGTAGTGGGCTGTAGCATGTGAATTGCCTGTGTACAAAGGCCTTTAGGTTTCGTAAATGATTTCGTAGTAGTAGCTGTAGTGTTTTATTATAGTTCGTCGTTCATAATTTTTGTGAATAGAGGCACACGTGCATAAAAAATATTTTTAAAATATACGAGAGGTAGCGACCAGCAAGAGCTTTCCCAAGAACCAGTGAGGTGAGCCTAGCTTCTGAGCTACGCAGCTCGTCATAAAAGTGAAGCCAAGTTTTACAATAAGACGAAGAACTTATTTACGGGAGTAAATAAGTTCTTCGTCTTATTTACTCCCGTAAATATTTACTGTAAGTTTTTTTCAAAACAAAAAAAGTATATCTCAAAATGTGTATTTGGACTAGCAGAAGTTAATGGCTTGTCCAAAGTCTATCGATACTGATCTATTAAACAGTATTGGACACTGCTCACACTAAACAGCTTCACTTAACACCAGCCACTAAACACTTATCACTAAACAATAGTAAAAGTGCAAACAAGCCTTTAGGACCAATTCTTGAAAGTGTGCAATATTTTTATTTATATGCTGCCAATATGCTGCATCACAGTGCACTGTGATGCTTCCATTAGCCTATAAGTATATTCATTGGCTCATCTTAAAGAGCCAAGTCTAAAACAAATATCGGATTAATGAAGAGCTCTAATTACCACTTAGCAAAAATAGAACTTACACAAAGGCAATAAGGACGTCATTAGAACGATTCAAGCAAGTGAATGCCAATTCCTATTTGATGAATGCCTTCTGTTCCGATGCGAAATAATTTCTTCTACTCATCCGCTAAAATATTACACGCCATCTTGCTGACTAATGAATTCGTTTCAATAGGGGCTTCTGGAGGATTGAGGGCGTCGATGAAGATGACGAATAGTGAGCCTGTGGTTTTATTTCTTTGACAGTTGAGCGTTGAACTGTCAAATATTCGACCTATATAAATTCATTGTTTAACTAACAATTAAAGTTTGTATAAGTTGCATTTTGAAGAAATTTATATTTGAATATTATTTTAGTAACCTTTTAGAAATCGTTATGAAGTAAACATTATGAGAGAGGTATAAAGACAGCCACGTTCACTACATATGATTTGGTCCGATATTGAGGCGAGCCTAATAATATCTACCGGTTTTTATGACCCATTGCTATCTAACCCGGAGAGAAACCTTGGACCTCAAATTCCAAAGTGACCTTTTGCGCCACATGCCCATCGGTGCATTAATATTCTTAGCAGATGTAAACGTACCTAAATATTAAACGTTTTAATTCCTGTATTTTGTTTTATGCTACACAGTAATGAGACGGGCAGATCGCCCGCATGAAGGTAATTGTCACGCCTGTCCAATACAGTTGCAGTGTCTCCTTGCTTGGTCTGCTTGACACTGCAGTGCGCTCGTTATTCCAAAGTATTAGTTCTTATATTTCGACCGCCCAGTAATTAAACTTGCCATACTACCCTTCACGGCTAAACACAGTGCTTGCAAACTGTACATCTGACATTGCGGTGATACCCTACAAGTCGGACTCTTTGTGTCTTTAACATTGACAGGTAGGTAAAGTATATTGACAATTTCAAGATTTTTCGTACTGAACTGTATCCCCCAATTTAATTTATTCTTGTCTCGGAGCATCCCTTAAGTTTTCCCGGGTAATTTGGGAGAACACTCACAGGAACTCGTGGATGTAGTATTTTCAACTAAAATGGTGGGTACTGAATTCACAAAGTATTTGAAAACAAATTAAATTGACAACAATGATAAAGGGAATGGCCATTCTCAACAAGTTGATGTTCAAGAAATAGTTACATTCGCAAAAGATTTCATATTTAGTAATTGAAATTATCGAGTGAGTAGATAAACCTTCGTTAAAATTTTCACTGAAAATAAGATTATAAATCCGCGACTTTTCATACAGGTATAAGTTGATGTAATCATGATCATTTTGTCAATTATATTTGGGCATATAATGGCAAAGAAAAACTAAACTTTGCAGTTAGATAGCCTAAGTTTATTGTTATATAGCAACATACTAGCATTTCCAATACGCAAACTTAACAAAGTTCTACCTAAACGTACAAATTGTTAACACAATAGTTAATTTGATGAGCAACCGGAAGGCTTGCTCGTGGGTGCGTGGTGTCCCTGAGCCTGAGGTTGGGTGGTGGATATGCAAATTCGTATTCCGTACACTTTAACTATACACGAAAATTCTTGTATTACTTTACATATATATTTTATTACATTTTAACTAAATTCCATCGAGGCTAAGGTATATATTTTTATTTATTAAACATTCAAGCAGTTCATGACAGCCAGTAAAGTTACAGGCACATAAGACTTAACAACTTTATGTCTCAGTGACTGACTTAACCTGTGAAAAAATGCATCTGTTATAGGCTGTTATAGGTTATATACCTATAACATATTATAGGTTAGTCCGCATAACATCAGGTGGACGACGCGCTAGATCCGACACAATCACGTTAAAATAAAATGTTTACTCTACAATTGTTTTATTTGCAATAACTACTTTCTTAATATTATTGCCGATACATTAACCTTTGGCCACAATCTCACTTGATGATGTAGTCAAGATGGCAAACAAGATTACCCTAGAATGGAAGCTGGCTCTCAAGGTTAGCTGCCGGAACACGCTGTTGATAGTTTAACGATAGATTTTCTACATAACTGACGGTAGCTAGCTAGGCGGGCATTTGAACATAGTCCTACTCACCAAGCAAATTTTTAGATATGTTGGTTAGCATATTTGGAAAAGAACGTATGGAAACTTGCTTGTCAAAAAAACTGAATTCACTGAGAAAATGTTCTGTCAGTGACATTGGGATCGATTGTGTATCTCTTAATATGAGTATTAAAAACATTATATAGCGATCCTACCTACCCTTTGAAGCGCTCGTAGCCAAGTTTGCTTAGCCATTCTGAATCAATCAGCAAAGATAAGCAACGTCCACCGCGGTCATGACTTGGATGGGTGACCGCTGGTTGGGCATTACTACTGAGCGCTTCCGTGCTTCGGAGGGCACGTTAAGCCGTCGGTCCCGGATGTTGTCTTAGGATAGCAGTCGTTACAGCATGGTGGTAGGGCACTTTGCAAATGCCCGCCTGGCTAGCTACCACCCTCAAGTTGAAAATCTGTCGCCAAGCACCTAACGGTGTGTTCCGGCAGCTGTCCTTGCCAGTAACTCTAGGTTAGTCTGAACCACATCCTCGACCACATCATCACTTACCATCAGGTGAGATAGTGGTCAAAGGCTAACCTATCAAGCATAAAAAAAAAAAAAAACTCAAAATATTCTCGCCTAAATAAGTATAGCACACTTAAAACTTCAACGCTTCAAAGTGTCGCAATTCGTACTTTCATCGTCTTTTTTTGAAAGAATTTTTTAATTTTGTCACTTTGCCAAATACACATTTCAAAAAATCAAAATACAAAATATTTTTATTTCAGATATTTAGCATCCATATTAATTGTTAGTAACATACATAAAATTAAATTAAAAATTGGTTAGTAGAACAGTAATAGTGACGATAGCAAAGTTATTTCGTCACTAGGTGGGAAACCGGGCTGAGCACACCCATCCAGCGTCTCATGTAACATGAGTACACATCTTCTGCTACAACAGTTAGAAGGCTGTTAGTGCTCCCGCGCAAGCGGCACATCAGGGACGCAATTCTTTTGCGCATAATGGCGTGGAAATCGTCAGTGTGCGCATCTGCAAACATCCCTGATGCACTGCAGAACCTCGGTAGCCTCAACAGCATTCTGAAACCGTTGTTGTATTGAATACGTAAGGCATTGTAAGATTTTTGTGTATAATTGGCCCACAGACTGCATGTATAAAAAGATGAACAGTACGCCTTAAACAATTTGACTTTTACTGAGCCTATACATCGTGCAAATCTGCGAGCCAACATACTGACAATGCCCTACGTTCTCGCTCCATGTCCATATCGTCTGACATGTCCTCGGTGACCCAGTGGCCCAGGTACTTGAAATGCTTTACCCAATTTAGAGGAGTTCCGTCGAGCATTACTGGCATAACTGAATAGCTTTTACGACCTGCCTTAAACTGCATTACCTCACTCTTTTTAACATTGTACCTGAGCCCATGAGTCACCGCATATGTCTCACAAATGTGAAGAAGGCGCCTGAGAGCGTTAATCGAAGGACTCAGCAAAACCATATCGTCCGCGAAGCTTATGTTGTTAACACTTACACCATGTATTGAGCATCCGACTTCTGATCTGCTGAGTTCTACGATCAACTTATTAACATATAAGTTAAATTCACATTTTCAGCGAACGTTTGCCGTGTTCGTAGTGGTCACCGTCGTCGTAGTGACTCAACATCAATGTATTACAAAATACTGGTTAGAACGGCCTACTCAGCTAGGTTAGCATCGCGTAACTATATCTTCGTAAAATTTTTAGTTCTTAGCTAAAACTAAACTTTTTATATTATATTACTCGTAATTATTGGCAAAGAAGCCAGATTAAAATACTCTCCCGAATTAGATCAATATTTCAGACAGCTACTCGGCTATTTCAGTGTTCATATAATAGGCAAATTATGTTTGTATACTATATTTTTATTGCTGGTAGGTTATCCTTTGACCACTATGTTAATGATTGGTATGTTAAACATTGGCGATAGTATGGTCAAACATGGAAAACTGGTTTAACCTTGAAGGGGATTTCACTTTTACGGTGAGCTGCCGAAACACACCGTTATTCCCTTGGCGACAAATTTTGTACTTGACTTTGGTAACAAGCCCAGGAAATTCCAAATATGCCCTACCACCATGCGATATATAATACTGTAGCTGGCGTGAATTTGTAGAATAAACATGCCTGTTTATCTTTTTTGAATATCGGCATTCCGCGGTAGCAATAGCGTCATATTACAGCACTTTTAAGTGCCATTATCTCAGGTTCGCCCCATCCCCGAGCCAAGATAATCTCGAAGCCATTTGACGATACTTAGGGGGTAATAATTAAACCAAATGATACGCTGAAAGTCCTGAAACTCCTAATTGCCCTCGATAAATCTGTATAGCATAAGAAAACAACCTGAAACTGTTTAGGGTGGTAAGCTGCCGTCTTTGTTAAAGGAAGCTTCAGAGAAAAATTGCATTAAGTCGTGGGAAGAAAATGCTAAATGTATAATAAATTTCACATCGCTTACCCTTGAACAATTCATCACTTCACAAAATTATCAAGTTGCAGATCTTATTGTTGTATTTCATTGTCACTTCAAAGTCTACATACACCGAACGTTATTGCAAAACTTGTACAAAGTTAAACAAACGCGGCCCCAGTATAGACCCTTGTGGGCGCCCGCGCGTAAACGACATCGATACGGCATGTTCAAGTTCCGGTGCCATGGTTCCATTTCGAAAACTTTATTATTAACAGACTAAATTGAAAATATTGTGGATCTTTTCAAGTTTTATATTTTTGAAAGTTTGTCGACAGCAGCAGACGCTTGTAAACAAACTTTTATGGAATAAAGATGTTATGAAAGGATCGGATAGTCCATGAAGTTTTAACCATATTAAAGGAGCAGAAGCGTGAATAGCGATATTCGTGTACGTACTTGATGTCTGTAACTATAAACTAATATCGCCAAGAGAGGCACGAACAAAGAGTAATGGTTTTTGAATATCAAACTAGGTATTTTCTGAGCTAAAGTACGCGTTCCGGCGCTTTTCTCGATCGGAACATTTTTCATTTCGACAAGAATATATACGCGGTCGATGGATTTATGAAAGGCTTTTGAATGTGGCAATATTATACATTCATAGTGTTGTCTAGTGCTGAAGTGTAGGCAATTTACAATAAATAAACATTTCCATTATTGTGGTGGCCTTTTTTGAGTACAAATGCCACAAGCATGCAAAAACACTTGGTGAGTGACTGTACATTGAAAAGGCGGTCCTTTGCATTTTAATTTCTTCAACCGTTTTTTTTTATGTTTATACGAGTAATTTACATAGATCACATTACATCAACAGTCGGAAGAAGTCCACCGGTGAACCATTAGGGAGTTTTGTCATAATGCCACGCTTGGCAGGCGTCTCTTGGTGATACACCATAAATTAACTTATATACGAGTATATAACTTGGGTAACTGTGCCATGTGAAACAAACATACCTAAAGACCACACAATAAGCCAATATTATGATTTAAATGAATTAACCAAAAACGGTTACGTCGCATATTTATATGCTGTAGAAATCAGAGAAGGGATATAATAGCGAAATACCATTATAACCCACTAAAAGACCTTGGCCTGTCAAGAACAACCGTTACTTCCATCCTAAAACTTGTACCCAAAACAGGCATTAGTAATATCTTACCAAATTTGATTAGCCAGGGGAGCAGGCTCGAGGTGAAGGGAAGCATTGATGACATCGTAAAGGGGCCTCAACTCCCCAGTAGCAAGCCCCAAGCGCCTGTGACTTGGGCCTATTCTTCTGCAACGCTATGGCTACCGCACCGTGAATCCATGGAATGCGTCATTCATCAAGTAATTCATCTCTTCTTCTTTTGCTATTTTAAATAAATTTTCGTGTAAACATCTAATGAAAAGGTGTAACATTATTTTGAATTTTAAAAAATCTTTTTACTTATAATTATCTATAAATGCTTTCCAAAAAGGGGAAAACATCATTTTAAATTTGATCGTTTATACAAAAAGCTTCCTAAAATAACATCCCTTAAAAACTATTCCCATTTTCAATATTTACGTAGAATATTCCCGAATTCAAGTGCGCATACATTTGCCGTGTCCAAACAAGGTGCTCTCAGCACGAACGATGTACAGAGTGACTACAAACTAGCTGGCTGTGGTGACCATGCCCAAAGGGATGTTTTGTCCAAAGAAAAATTTAGTTCCCCTTTAGACAAGAGAGTTTTCCGAGGAAATAAATATTAATGTTGAGTTAGCTTCATGGTATGACTTGGAACCAATGGGATTTCTTCGGGAATTGAAAGTAATATGCATGTAGATAATATTATGTACATAGTATTTGAACTTTATAAGCTTGTGGTCAGTTTCACCCTAGGTCATGTGTGATTGGTGGTAGGGGATTCTTACAATGCCCGCTGGCTAAAAGTTTGTCACCAAGCAACTCACGGTGAGTACCGCCAGCTATCTTGAAAACCACTTCCTATTCTTAGGTTATATCTCTGTTTCCCACTTTAGACCAAATTATGACTTACCATCTGGTAAGACTGTGGTCAAAGAATGGCATATCAATATTATTTAAGCACCAATTCAACGAAATACGAAACGAATGTTTGGGAAGTTTGGAATAATAACAACGAAAGGCGTTGTTCCAGAGTAATATTTTTACGATCGACGAGTATCTCCACTAATAGTTGTACATCGAACTTATAGAACCAGCTGAATCGGAGCAGAACCGGCCTACTTATGTACTTCAAATCATATGCACTCCAAGTTCCAGCAGTATACAGAAAACTGTTACCAACAACTTTTTGAATTTTTTGCTTGTAGTGGTAGTTTATCGGTTGTCCCGGGAATTAAAGAAGACCGCGGGGAATAGTATAAAACGTTTATATATTGGCTTAATATATTGGTTTATCTTTTTATTTAGAACGTTTAACTTTATTATTTTTTTGGCTTTTTTAACAGTCCTACGTTTGCCGTAAGACATGGAAACCCTACTCTCAGCTAAATGTAGGTGAATAAGGATCCGAAGTACACCTAGAGATGCGACCACTCGGAGGCTCCCGTGGTTTGAATATAAAACACTTGTTATTCAGAATTATTGCTGCAAAATTCAACATTTTTGCTGAAGGCAACTCAGATAAAAAGTTCACTTGAGGTGATCGTAGCACGTCTATGGCGGAAAATTCAAAACTGTAACACTTTTTTTTTTTGCTACGAGTAGTTAATCTAACTATTTCGCACAAAATATGCGTGAATCAGATAATATTTTATACAATGTCTAATATTAGTTACTAGCTTTCCGAGCGCGGCTCCGCCCGCGCGTATGTCGGTTATCGCGCAAAAACATTAACCTCTTTTTGCGCAGTTGGATAAAAACTATCCTATATTTTTTCCCGGGTCTCAAACTATTTCCATACCAAATTTGATTCAAATCGGTCCAGTAGTTTTGGCGTGAAAGCGTAACATACAGCCAAACAGAGTTACTTTCGCATTTATAATATTAGTACAGAAGTACTGAGTCGATTATATTTACTATAAGTAATTTTTAATATTTCTAACGGTTTTAGGGGTAACTTAAGGCAGCATGTGCATTGGCGTTCTACAACTTTTCACGATAATACAAGCAATAAACTCGCACATTCCATGGACATGCAGATTTTTTCCAAACCTAGCTACAAGCGCAATAAAGCTGTTGCAATTTAGAATTTCCTGCCACGTAGACCCTAAGTTTTTGTGGGGCATAATATGTTTATGATATAATGAGATAATCTTATGTTGGACGAAGTGTAAGAGGTAATTATAAATTATACAATAAATAAAAATATACTATAGTAATTAGTAGTTTGACGATAGTATACCGCTTTTTACGATAGCACATATGAAAACGTTAAAAACACGTTTCTTAGTCTTTAACGTTTTCATTATAGAACTACAGGACCGATTTGAAAAATTCTTTATCCATTAGAATCTTGCATTATTTCTGATGAACGTAGGGTATAGAATATTTACAACAACTTTGAAATTTTTGTTAAATACCTATGCGAAGCTGGGGCGGGCCGTTAGTATAGCTATATAGGGACGCCTTTTTGTTTTGAGCCCACTCTTAATTATAGATGACTTCTATATGGCTCGAACGAGAAGGGTAACAAAAGAAAAACGCATAATTAGCCAATTTTTCCCGCAAAAATGGTAAGCATCCAAACATAGGCACACTTTTCGTGTTTTTACCCATTCTTTGGTCCGATTCCAAATAGGTCGGATTCGGTCCTTTGTCCTCAGTGGCGGAACGAACCGCGATGTGCTGACGTGATTTATGCCGTTTGTGGCGATTTGGGAACGATAAATAACATTGCGAGACAGGCTGTGGTGTTGTCGTTTAGATTTTTACGAATCGTTAACGGTAATTAAATTAACTTCGATGCTTTTTGATTACGTCGTTTATCTTTGTGATAATATTCGTAGTGACAAAAAAGTCGCGATGCGTAAAGATTTTACTTACGAAGGAGTATGTACCATTAAAATGTATACCCACACTAAGAGTAAATTATCTTATCAATGAACAGGTCTATACCACCACTTCCTACATTAGTTCAGCTACCAAGCACTAATACATCGGGTGGTGAAACGCAATGTAGTGTTGTACATTCGCGTTTTCTGTTCGACCTGTTTATGCTTAAATAGCTATGAAAACTTTTCGATTTGCAAGTTATCATAGGCATGTTTGTTACTAAATTATATTTGATAAAATACACTCGAGAGCAATGAATCCGGGTCACTTAAAGAATCCTAAGAATCTCGGAAACTAAAAATGCTAGGTTAATGCAATAAATTGTATTTAATAGACAATGTAATACTCCTTAAATGAAGGTATTAAAACTTCTTAGTTATTGTAAAGTTATATCATAAAAAAATCAAATTTGAAAAAGGGCCACTTTCGAAGATGGAACTACAAAATTACAGCATTTGGTTTTGCTTTTGTTTGTAATCTGTCATTTATGTGGGTACATAAACCATGTTGATAGTGCTCTATATTCATTATTCAAGCTGAAATTATGTCGCTTACGCCTGAAGAATGCACCAGAATACTTACAATGCTGGAAACCGGCCGGAGTCAGCGCGATACAGCCAGGACTGTCGGTGTGTCGCTGTCAACAGTACAAAGATTTCTCCGACGTTACGAAGAAACTGGTTCTAACCTACGCAGACCAGGAACGGGCAGAACCAGGTGTACCACAGCACGAGAAGACCGATACTTGGTGAACACCATGCTTCGAAATCGCTTTCTCACAGGAACTGAACTCACCAATCAGTTTCGACGCCTCGGAGGAAGTAACCCAAGTGCATGGACAGTAAGACGTCGGCTTGCTGAATCTAACTTAAAACCCCTTAGACCTGCAAACGGCCCTAAACTGGAGCGTGGGCATCGTATTTCGAGACTAAGATATGCCCAGAGCCACGTAAATTGGAGTATTGAAGATTGGTCAAAAGTTATGTTCTCCGACGAATCAAAATTTATGCTCTACAAGCACGATGGAAGACACAGAGTGTATCGAAGACCAGGGGAAAGATTCAAGCAAGCATGCATCGAAGAAAAAGTAGCCTACGGTGATGGGTCTATACTTGTGTGGGCCGGAATTTCTTCTGAAAGTCGCACAGAGCTGGTGATCATAGAAAACGGCTCTTTAACTAGCGTAAGATATGTGGAAGAAATCCTCAATGATCACGTTGGT
The DNA here is from genome assembly GCA_963854805.1 of Plagodis dolabraria. NCBI lineage: Eukaryota > Metazoa > Arthropoda > Insecta > Lepidoptera > Geometridae > Plagodis > Plagodis dolabraria. Next base: position 24,344,106 of record OY978457.1, on the reverse strand, counting down.
CCATTTATGGTCAATTTAGGTGAGGATGCTATATTTATGCATGACAATGCCCGACCTCATACAGTTTGGATTGTGAATGACTACCTTCAAGAGATGAACATTACTCGTATGGAGTGGCCAGCGCGCAGCCCGGATATCAACCCGATCGAGCATGCTTGGGACGAGCTAGGCAGATGCGTAAAACAACGAAACCCTCCCCCAATCACGCTTCGTGAGCTCAAAATTGCTCTCACAGAGGAATGGGAGAATATTCCCCAAAATCGTATAAGGAACTTGGTGTACAGCATGCCAAACCGCGTAAACGCAGTAATGGAAGCACGAGGAGGCAATACGAAGTATTAAAATTCAAGAAAATCGTAATAAAGATCAAAAATTTCATGTTTCCTATTTTTGTTTTAAGGAGAGATCAGCAGTTTTTTTCTTTATGTAATTTTGTGTTAATAAAATGTATGGTGACTCATATTTTTTTTACTTTCATTTTAGGAGTATTACATTGTCTATTAAATACAATTTATTGCATTAACCTATCATTTTTAGTTTCCGAGATTTTTAACATTCTTTAAGTGACCCGGATTCATTGCTCTCGAGTGTATATGTCTCATCAAGATATCTAATGGGTGAAGGTCGATCTTCACCGGCTCTTAGACTACGTTTATGTTGATATAAATTAACGATTTATAAAATTCCAATGCAATTCCGAATAAAAACGATAAAATATTTTGATACCACTCAATAGCTTTATTTTACACAGCGCGTATTATAGTGCCATATTGCAGAGCACAATAAAATTTAACGATACCATTATCAATTCGAACAAATATTTTTGTTGGTATTAAAATATTTTATGTAGCGAAAATTGACAGTATATATTGATGCGAAAATGAAATTAAGTACAGCATGAATTATTTACGATATTGGTTTACATAAGATCATATAAGATTGTCGATAATACTTTGAAGTTTCGCAGATTATATCGAGTAAGAAGTCGAATATCGAAACTGTAGGTAGATAGTCACCCTGGATGCGTAGCTCGGGGCCCTGCGTTCGAATTATGTATATACTGTTGTATACTGTAACATCGTCCACTTCTGAACATAGCCTCCCCTACTAAGGGGGTATTTGCCATAATCCCCACGCTTGGCAGGCGTCTTGGGATCGCATCAAGTTCCGGTGCAATGGTTCCAGTTAAGTTAGCAGTTCTTTAGAAGGCGCTGCTGCCCTCCTTCCAGTATTTTTCCCTTAGTCGCCTCTTACGACACCCACGGGGTGATATGGGGAGTTGCAATTCTTACCCGGCACCCCACGGCGGTTCTATCGAATTATGTACGGGGATTTGTGCGGTGAGCATAAATGTTTTGGGTATTTGTCCTGTGTTGGTAAGTTTTTATGGCTCTCGCGTCGCTGATCATCCTAGTGCACACTGTAAACTGTGTCACACTTCACTTACCACTTGGACCGGTAAGTAGTGTTACACAAGGAAGGAACGAGTATTTTATCAATTGCACAAGCGATATTACAAATTAGTATCGTGCGCTTACAAAAAAACGTAGCGACCAAAGTAGTTAGCTCATATTTGCAGGTGTGATTGAGGACTTGCCTTAAGGCTTGAGTTCACGACAATAAACTTGAGACTTTGATTGTATGGGCAAGCGCATGATAATCTAAATCCGATCTTTAGAATCAGAGGTTTTAATAAATTATAAATAAAATACGATATTTTTTTATAAAAAGGACATAACAATTCAATAGATTTACTATTTGTCGAAAAGTAAATACATTTTCGTGCGCTTCTAGTAAAAATCAAAGCATACGCTCTGTGGTTCCAACTGCGTAAATTAGAGGTAATTTTATGATTTTTACTTAATTACTTCTCACATCTTGTAGATGTAGAATTGTACGTGCGACCCGATGTTTTTTTTTTGCGAAAAAACGACATTTAATATGTAACAGTGTTCAAGTATTACTTTAATATTTAATAAAAATATATATTTACTACCAATATCACTTTATAATGTTCTCGCAATTGAAGTGAAAATCCGTGTGTATAACTCCTGCATTTTAGCCTCGACCTAAATACTAGACCTCGTCTCGTTAAACGTTTGAGTTAAAATGACTTGTTTTACGCTCTTGTTGTTCAATCTCCTATTAACGTATTTAATATGAATTGCTTCAACACTTTAAATCATTTTATGACTTAACTATAACTTTGATGTGAAATTAACTTTTATGTTATGAACTTAAATTGAAATGATTTTATGATATCAATTTATACATTATAAATTAAATGTTTTAACTTGATTATAATAAATCATAACTAGCCATCATCGATTTAAATAAAAAAGGAAGTTGGGGTACTTAGGGTAAATTTAACACAGGCATACAATGTTCACAGCTACACTTCCATTATATATGATACGTTTTATTTTTTATTTTATTGTGACAGAAGCCCGCCTGATATTAAGCGGTAACCTCTGCCTACAACAGATGCATTTCGTCACAAATGACGAATTGCACTGCGCCCTTCACCCTGAGACATACAGTTGTTGAGTCTCATGCGCCTGTAGTTTCAATCTCTCTCAAGGACTGCTCCCGGAACAAGGTAAGGTGCTTGGTGACAGATTTTCTACTTGAGGACGGTAGCTAGCCAGGCGAGCATTCGCAAAATGCCCTTCCACCATGCGGTGAAGCTCAAGCCGGCGGTGGGGATCGAACCAAGAACCTGCGGCACCGCAGTCCACAGCTACCACCGCTTGGCCATCATTGCTTCAAAATAATATAGACATAATGAATGTTATAGACTGGAAGACAAGCAAGCCGTAGATGGACATACGCACACTAATGAGATTCAATCAGGAGACGTCGCCTGATTTAACACTGCCATGTTCGAGGTACGAGTGCCGTTTCTCCCGTTTTATAAGTTCTTTGCAAGCCACGTAATACATAATAATATTGTAAGCTAAATGGCAAATGATAGAGATTGACTAAGTTCTAAAATCTGCACTAAAACCTGGATACATAAACTTTTTAACTAGGTACGCAAATAATTGTCTTCATACATAATTTTTTTGAACCAATCGGGTCGCAACCTAGTATATAAAATCATGCACAAAGAAACGGCTGCAATTGAACATGAAATCTTTTTAAAAAGAATACAATGTATATATTTTTGGAAGTCATTTAAATAGAGAATACAATTCCTAAAAAGGTTACTTGATTAAATTAATGTTTTAATCGAATTAGCTACGTTCTACCTTATTCCCGCTACGTCTAAGTTTCCGAGGCAATTTCCTAATGGAACGATACAAGGCATACAAACAAGCAAGTATATAGATATGCTGGTCACGTACGGAACACCGAATCCATGTAAAGTTATCCAAGTTGTAACTGAGCGAAACTAAGTTGGCCGTAGTTAGAACCTATTGCTGGGCCAGGGAATGTATTATGAAAGTGTTGGTCCAACTTAAGTTGGTAAAGCAATGACGGTCCAGAGGCAATGAAAATGGACCGCCACAAAGGGGGTCCATGGTTCGAATTTTGGCCCTGGTTTTAGTTGTTTGTAATTGTCTATTGGTTAGCCTCTGACCACTATCTCATTTGATGGTTAGTGTTCATGCGTTCGAAGATATTGATCAGGTTCACCTAGAAGTACTGGAGTTAAGTACAGTTGCCAAAGCACAGCGTTGGTTTTTCAGTCATCTTCGTGTGTGTGCAATTTGCGTGAAAGAGTCCGAGTTTACGGTAAAATCGCTGCATGTGTGTGTATTTAAATAATCACGTTAAGGGAAGGGCGTGCATTTTTAGACTGAAATATGTCTACCTATACTTGAAGCATAAAATATTTCTTGGTCATGTACCTTAGAACACCAGCCGAGGATTGATGTCATTGTCAGTATGTAAAAGTTACATATTTCAGCCATTTGATGTGGAGATATTGGGTCCGTGGGGGCCGGAAGCTCATCGTATCTTCCAAAACTTCCAGAACGCTAGATCGATGCGAAACGTACTAGCACCTATTTGGCTCAACGAATAAGCACTAATATTCAACGAAGCAATGCTGCCAGCATGCTGGGCACACTGGTAACTGGTGGTGGGCTGAAGCATTTGGACTGTCTGTGAGCCTGCAATGGTTTGTTGACTAAATACTTTCGTTGTAGTTACTGAAGTGTTGTATAAAATTCGTAGTGTTTTGTTAATACATAAGTATGCGTAAAATAAGCTCAATTCCAACGAAGGCTTTACCGAAAATGTTAATAACAAGTTTTAGTAAAATCTACTCATCACCACAGTAAATCATTCATTTTGCACTAGTATGACGCTAATTTAGTATTTAAATAAGAGTACCGAAGACTGACAATAAAACTAGAATAAAATTTCATAGTAGCACTTCTGCTCTCGATTAACTTTGTGTTCGGTCGATAACATTTTACAACGTCTGAGTTAGCTACAAACCTCCACTATCCATCTATAATGCAATCTATTCAGTATACTGTCTTCAGTTTACTTTATTTTCAGTTAGCGAAAACGACATTGATATAAGACAACGAACTATTCACGTGACTCAAATTTTTCCTCTCGTAAATTTGTAATCTTGTAACGAACTATTTATTTTAGAATTACTGGATATAATACCTATTGGGATATTTAATAATCTTGATAAGTTATAACTACTTTTCTTACAAGCGATTTTTTTGTTACCCCTCCCTTTCTCTAGTGTTATTGTCACATTTTACCTACTAGTCAATTGAAGAAGTAAAAAAAGTTTTCAAGCTTTTAACCGACTTCCAAAAACGGGGCTCAATACGAATGTATAATTGTTTAAAATGTTTGTTACGCGGTTACTCCGCCAATAAAGTTATGGGGTGATTTTGTTGATTCTTTATTATTTGGGTAAAGTATACCTACCTCTAAGTTGGTTCTATTTAAATTAAGTTAAACTCAATTGACTGAAAACAATATTTGTATACCTGAATGATCTAATGGTAATTGAAACTCTTGTCGATGGTGAACATACAGGGTATTTTAGGCGAGTGAATGATATAGTAAGCAGTTTATATAACATAAATTAGGGATTGGTAATTATGATGGAGCAACAAGAGTCCCACCTGGCGTTAAGAAGTAACCACTGCACATAACAGATGCATTTTGTCAGAACTAACAACCTGACACATGAAGTTGTTAAGCCTCAGTCTGTAATGTCGACGGCATACCCTTCAGAATAGAACACAGTAATGCGAACATTACTGCTTAGCGGTAGAAATAGTAATGTAGGCAGTACTCAGACAATCTCTTTCGCAAAGAATTCTTCTGCTACTACAATACGTATCTGCATTACTAAGTATCAGTAAACTTCTCATGACGGAGCTCTCAACTTATCAAGGCATGCCAGTAATTCACTTGTAAGACGTTTGCTACACGAGTTGTTTCTTCAATATGATAGTGAATTGTTTTATTGGGGCGATTATATATCTTCTTCTTCTTGCAGATATGTGTTGCATTAGCGTTGCTTAGTAACTTAGCAGTAAAAATTTAGCTGGAACATCCTTTGCATCGGTGACTTTAACCTATTTATCACCTAGTACCATACTTGTATGAATAAAATGTATTACATTGTACAAAACAATTTCCACTTGGGTATTGAATCAGCCAGCGCATTGTATCGCGTTCAAAAACGTAGAAAGAAATGAAGTTTTTACCAAGTCTGTAATTTCAAAAAATGCAATAAGCACCGTTTTTATTTCGTTCACAAACTTCGATAGGAAATAACGAGTTGACGCGGCGCGAAGTAGCCCGGACGGGTGCAATCACGATGCGGCTCCAAATTATATAGCAATACAATAGTGTTTCCACCTCAGTAAAATAATTCTTCACTATGTTTCCAATAAAATTCTTTCTTTACATTTGCAGGTACTTCTTCATATATTCAGGCGTTTGAATGAAGTTGAAAATGTTTTACCTACTCGATCTCTCTATCGGCCGTGCTCTTTTGAGTTTGTGTATAGGTACATATTCACATTGAGACTGCCCCGAAATACTCTGAATACGTAATAGAAAATACCCTAAAAGCTTATCAATATTATAAATCAACGTTTTCAGTATTTTGTTTCCTTTAAAAAATACTGATAGATACATTGGTACGAGTATAATAAGGTAATATACAAAAATTCAAAGTTCTTGTATAGTTTATTTTGAGGTGGACCTCGTTACCAATATGGTCTTAGCTTAGACTGTCAACTTTGACATCAAATTCTTTAAGATATATATAATGATAATAAATATATTTTTCAGTTTTAATACTCATAAGTTCTTGTTTATACCCGGTGTAATCACACTAAAACGGCTTTTTATGCTCTTGTGCTAGCCTGTTTCTAACACAAGTGCATAAAATTATAATTTTATTTGAAATTGTTCTTTGAGGTTATGTTTGTAATATTTTTTAAGTGTTGAAAATTTGCCTGGGTCTTTCATAATACATACATACATTTTGTAAACGAATTGTTACCTAACAATCAGTTTGAACAGGAAAAAGAGCAGAGAAGGCATCGGTATTCACGGGTAAAATATATGGAATTTCCTTGTTGGTTTGCTGGCCCAGTCTCATGCATTGCTTGTACAGAATTTATGCCAGCTCGCTCGGGACGAAAAATTTACGTGCTCGTTGGCAAACTCTATAAATTGGTCCTAAATTGGCTGGCTAGCAAATTACTATGTTTGGAGGCCGTAGGATGTTTGGCAATATGCTAGAAATAGGCCACAGGAACACGATTTATCGCTAGCTTTTTATATATGTTCGGTACTAACAGCATACATGGTGGTAGGGCATTTCGCGAATGGCTGCTTAGCTAGCAACCACCCTCAAGTAGAAAATCTTTCTTCGAGTACCTGACGGTGTGTTCCTTCAGCTGTCCGTAAGAGACCCAGGTTCCATTCTAGGTTGAGCCCGTTTACCAATTTCGCTTACCCTCAGATAAGATTGTAGTAAAAGCCCTTAGGACCAATCGCCAATAAAACAAGAAACTTACGATTATATTTATTTTTGTTCCAAGGCAATGGTCATTATTATGATAGTATACATTATGATTTGATAGATATAATACAAAACCGAGTCTAAACATTTTTAATTAAGCAACTGTAACTTTTGGTTCAAAGCTACGAATAAATATGTAAAGAAATGTAAGTAAAGCTCAAAAACAGCAGATCGCAAACCTTACCGCGGCGGCCGTTTTAAAAAGTGTACCAACAGGGCGGTGCAACAACATTACCTTGACGCGTACAGTCGGATGCGATCGTTTCTAAGCGCCAAATCAATTTACCAATCTAATTGAATTTGCAATATTGTGCATGTTTTGTTAATTGTGAACTTGATGTTTCTAAAATCAAAGCGGTATTTACGCGATTCATAGCATTCGGTAGTACCAGATGAAGTCAATTCGATAAAAATAAATAACATATTGCAAGTTTCATACATTTTTGGTTTAAAGTTAACGCGAGATAAACTTGACATATTTAGATGTAACTAAAACCGCGATTATAAATAGTTCACGGAGTTAGCTAACGGCTCACCTCTAGGGCATCGGCCATGCTCGAAACCTAAGTCGAAAATATCTACTAATTTCCATGACTAAGTCCGATTCTGTTAAATTAAAAAAATAATAACGAAAGGCGTTCTCATCTACTTAAAACTCGATAAGAAACACAAATATTCGCTATATCTGAGTAATGAATACCAATCATATTAGCTCTCAACTCATCCACCGCGTCAGCAATGTCCAGCCATGGACTGGGACACAGAGACCCGAGCCGATAAATGTTGTTCATCCTAACAAAAACGACAAAAAATTCAGCGTAGCAATTGAAGGCTAGAGTGCACGCAACGCTTTCCATACCAACATAGTTTTGTTATATTTTAAACCAACAGCCCGCTCCGACTTCGCACGGGTATTTAGAAAAAAATAAAAAAAACAATTTCTTGAAAATATACTATAGCCTATGTTCATCAGTAATAGTTAATGTAGGAGGATCCTAATGGTTAAAGATTTTTTCAAATCGGTCCAGTAGTTTTTAAGTTTATTCGTTACATACAAAAATACAAAGCTTTCCTCATTATAATACACTCGAGAGCAATGAATCCGGGTCACTTAAAGAATATTAAAAATCTCGGAAACTAAAAATGATAGGTTAATGCAATAAATTGTATTTAATAGACAATGTAATACTCCTTAAATGAAAGTAAAAAAAATATGAGTCACCATACATTTTATTAACTCAAAATTACATAAAGAAAAAAACTGCTGATCTCTCCTTAAAACAAAAATAGGAAACATGAAATTTTTGAACTTTATTACGATTTTCTTGAATTTTAATACTTCGTATTGCCTCCTCGTGCTTCCATTACTGCGTTTACGCGGTTTGGCATGCTGTACACCAAGTTCCTTATACGATTTTGGGGAATATTCTCCCATTCCTCTGTGAGAGCAATTTTGAGCTCACGAAGCGTGATTGGGGGAGGGTTTCGTTGTTTTACGCATCTGCCTAGCTCGTCCCAAGCATGCTCGATCGGGTTGATATCCGGGCTGCGCGCTGGCCACTCCATACGAGTAATGTTCATCTCTTGAAGGTAGTCATTCACAATCCTACCTGTATGAGGTCGGGCATTGTCATGCATAAATATAGCATCCTCACCTAAATTGACCATAAATGGACCAACGTGATCATTGAGGATTTCTTCCACATATCTTACGCTAGTTAAAGAGCCGTTTTCTATGATCACCAGCTCTGTGCGACTTTCAGAAGAAATTCCGGCCCACACAAGTACAGACCCACCACCGTAGGCTACTTTTTCTTCGATGCATGCTTGCTTGAATCTTTCCCCTGGTCTTCGATACACTCTGTGTCTTCCATCGTGCTTGTAGAGCATAAATTTTGATTCGTCGGAGAACATAACTTTTGACCAATCTTCAATACTCCAATTTACGTGGCTCTGGGCATATCTTAGTCTCGAAATACGATGCCCACGCTCCAGTTTAGGGCCGTTTGCAGGTCTAAGGGGTTTTAAGTTAGATTCAGCAAGCCGACGTCTTACTGTCCATGCACTTTTACTTCCTCCGAGGCGTCGAAACTGATTGGTGAGTTCAGTTCCTGTGAGAAAGCGATTTCGAAGCATGGTGTTCACCAAGTATCGGTCTTCTCGTGCTGTGGTACACCTGGTTCTGCCCGTTCCTGGTCTGCGTAGGTTAGAACCAGTTTTTTCGTAACGTCGGAGAACTCTTTGTACTGTTGACAGCGACACACCGACAGTCCTGGCTGTATCGCGCTGACTCCGGCCGGTTTCCAGCATTGTAAGTATTCTGGTGCATTCTTCAGGCGTAAGCGACATAATTTCAGCTTGAATAATGAATATAGAGCACTATCAACATGGTTTATGTACCCACATAAATGACAGATTACAAACAAAAGCAAAACCAAATGCTGTAATTTCGTAGTTCCATCTTCGAAAGTGGCCCTTTTTCAAATTTGATTTTTTTATGATATAACTTTACAATAACTAAGAAGTTTTAATACCTTCATTTAAGGAGTATTACATTGTCTATTAAATACAATTTATTGCATTAACCTAGCATTTTTAGTTTCCGAGATTTTTAGGATTCTTTAAGTGACCCGGATTCATTGCTCTCGAGTGTATTATTGTAGATACTAATTGTTCAAACTCAGTGAAATTTTTCATGTATATGCCTGAGCATAATATCTATACTTCAGGTTTGCCAACAAGAATCCTCATATTAAAACAAATTCTCCAAATAATTTTGAATATACATATAATTACGGCAAGCTGGAAAACCAGAAGCATACATATTAAGCTTAATGATATACAAAATATCACCGATTTTGAACACTTAATAATTGAAATATGACCAAACTACATTTATATGCAAAGCTCTACGAAAACGATAACCTAAATAGTCGAACTTTACACAGAATAAACTTACTTATTAAAGCCACTGAATGTGTTTTACAAATTCAAAGTACGCGCATAGACAGTGCACACAAACTGGCATAACTTTCGGTCCGTTGGATCCCACTCACGTTATTTCAAGTCTAAATTAGTGCAAAAGTAAACTGAGTCGAGACAATAAAACAAACTGTAGGAACGACTTTATGCAGATGCCTACGAAGTGGCCGTGCGCTCATACATTTACACGTATGCATGTTTTGATTACTGATGTTTGCATTCTGCTGGTTTCACAGCTAAGCTGCGATGTTTATTTCAATTGTGAATATTTTGAACGAGAACTTATTCTTTTTACAAGACTGCCCAAAAAAAGGAGTTATGTTTTCAAGTTGTATGTATGTTTGTGAGTTTCTTTATTCCACCATAACTTCTTAACAGTTCAACCGATTTTAATGTATAATATATCATTAGATTGGTCTTAATAGCCCGGGTGACACTAGGTACGAGGGTGGATTGAAAAGTTCGCGGCCTAACCCATAAATATTTAAACTATTTTAATGTAACTGACCTCATTCGATTTGCTTACTCTCTGGTTGTCACATTGTAAAATTTTATCGCAATAGCATTATCAGTTTTTAAATTAGACTGAATTTTGTGAGCCTAGTGCAGCATTTTAAAAGAATGGAGAAAATCGAGCAACGTGCAGTCATCAAATACCTGTTTACAAAAAAAACTAACTCCAAAAGAGATTCACGAAGACATGTCAACAACATTGGGGGAATCTGCTCCGTCGTATACGACTGTGAAAAATTGGGTTGCTGAATTTAAACGCGGACGAGAGAGTATTGAAGATGACCCTCGCTCCGGCCGGCCTACGACGTCTACGACTGAAGAAAACATCGGGAAAATCTGTGATCTGATATTGGCAGATCGGAGATTGACCATCAGGGAGATTACAGACACTAATGGCATCTCGTATGAACGAACACAAAACATCATAGTCAATGAACTTGGATTTTCTAAGATTTCTGCGCGGTGGGTACCCAGATTGCTTTCAGTTGAACAAAAACGAATACGGCTCACGATTTCCCGCGACTGTTTGGAAATGTTTGAGGCTGATCCACAAGATTTTTTGGCCAGATTTGTGACAATGGATGAAACCTGGGTACACCACTACACCCCAGAGTCAAAACAGCAATCCAAGCAGTGGAAAAAACCTGATGAACCGACTCCAAAAAAAGCCAAAGCAATTTTGTCAGCTGGCAAGGTGATGGCGTCAGTTTTTTGGGATGCTAAGGGTGTCATCATGGTGGACTACCTTGCAAAAGGTGAAACTATAAACTCGGGTTATTACTGCATCCTTTTACGTCGTTTGCGTGAAACAATTAAAGCGAAAAAGCCAGGATTACTCAGCAAGAAAGTATTGTTTCATCAGGATAATGCACGCGTTCACACGTCTGTTGAATCTGTGGCTCAAATTCACGATTGTGGCTTTGAATTACTGCCGCATCCCGCCTATTCCCCTGATTTGGCACCTTCAGACTTTCATTTATTCCCAAACCTAAAAAACACCTTGGAGGTCAAAATTTTTCATCAAATGAGGAGGTCGAAGCTGCAGTGGGTGACTTTTTTGAAGGCCTTGAAGAAACTTTTTTTATGACTGGCATACAGGCGTTGGAAACCAGATGGAAGAAGTGCATTGAGTTAAGTGGAGATTACGTGGCAAAATAAAATTACTTTTGTTTATATTACAAATAGTTTTCTTGCTGAGGCCGCGAACTTTTCAATCCACGTTCGTACATATCAACATAATACAAAGGAAAAACAGACAACAAATTGACGGACTTAAGACGCTATATTGTAAGAAAAAAGAAACTTTAAAATCGATGGGTTTTGGAGACAAAACATTTTGTGGGGTATCAAAATGAAGGGCTTTAAGAAACTGTTCCAAAAATATATAAAACTTACAGTTTTAATTTGAATGTGACACAAAAAAAAACTTTTGAAGTCGGGTTTTTTAATTTTTCATTATGTAATGTATACTTGTTGAATAGATTGGTTTATGTCGCTATTAAACAAAATAATATTACAGACACATCGACTGCCTCGTTGCAACGCAACTCGAGCGACAAGCCAAAATTTAGAATCTCCAGGCCCTAAGTTCGATATGCTGATCTAATAGTCTTTGTTTTTTTAAGTCCGTAGAAAGGTTCAGTAGCAATTTGGAATATTACAACCGGAAGTAAGAAATATGCTGGCACTTTTAAATGGGACCAATAAAATCATTGTGGTTTGGACAGGTTATGACTGCGATGTCTACAAAACAAAACGTCTATGTACTAAAATCCCTACCTGTGCTTAGCACCTCGGGGATGTAGTTGGATATAATGTGACTTTATAAGACTTAGGGCCTGTTTCAGAATGTTCGAGTAAGTTCCGGTTTTACTATCCAGAACATATTCAATAAATAAAACACTAGCTTTGCGTTTCACAGTCATCGATTTAGCCTATCCATCGGTTAAAGCTTGAAATGTGCTATATGTCAACTGTCATTTTTATCATTCAGTTATTTTATGTGCTGCATAGCAACCCGAAACTTTATTAGGACATTCTGAAACGGGCCCTTAAACGTCTTTATGTATAAATAAGTTATCTATCTAAAAAAAAGTAAACAATAAGACACTTTAAGAAACACATTTGTATAGGTATATAAGTAAAAGTTATGATATTTTTATTGCTAAATGAAATCCATAACATTTTGAATTTATTAAAAATATTTTTCCTATATGATGTACCTAATAATGTACGCTTTTCGCAATTTGTCCTTTATCTGTGCTATAAGACGTTGCTTCGTACCAAACTTCAAGATTTTGAGTTCACGGGAAGTACCCTGTAGGTTTTGCGTCCCTTGCGAGTGTCGAAAATTTGCGGCATCAATGGCTGTATCTTTTGTTTTTTTTTTTTTTTTTGTTTTAAAAGATCTTTATTAACCATAAATAATAATAAACATTGTACATTTCTAGTGTAAATTTAAAATCCTAGAAGTGACATATTTAAAATATATATGTTTTTCAAGCTTATTTGCCTATATAAAACTTATTTCATAAAAATTAATTAACAATAACAAATGAATGTGAGCGTGTAGCGTGATCATTACAATGTTCTTTGATTGTTTTGTTTCTAGTAAGCTTTAGTAACAGCTTACAGTTATTACGTTGAGGATTATAGAATGTTAATATAATATAACATTGGGTAGTTATATAAACGGTGTAGGTAATTATGATAAGTAACGCATGGCGGTAGGCAAGTATCATCTGGCAACAAAGCAGCTAGCAACAGTAGCAACATGTCTTGTCACAACTCACACAACCGTAAGCACCCCGCCAAGCGCCCCCACCGCGAGCCGCGCGCGCGCCATATCGACCCTCATATCCCTAGTATCTTTTGATTGCGTTGGCTTAGAAGTTTGATTTTATTCACACCTCCAAAGGACAATAGACCTGAGGATTTTGATATGAATTTCAGTTTGATACCTCCACGAGTTCCTGAGAAATAGGGTCTTTGACAGACAGACGGACAACAAAGTGATCCTATAAGGGCTCCGTTTTTCCTTTTGAGGTACGGAACCCTAAAATGCTTACAGTGGATAAGTATCACTCATAGATGTTTTCAAATATTCTGAAACAGAAATAAAGACACGCATTTGCAGTGATAGCTCAGTGGCATTGGCTATGGACTACCGCGCAGCAGATCTTTGGTTCGAATCCCACCGCGGGCTTGAGGTTCACCGCATGGTGGAAGGGCATTTTGCGAATGCCCGCCTGCCTATCGACCATTCAAGTAGAAAATCTGTCACCAAGCACCTAACAGTGTGTTCCGGCAGCAGTCCTTGAGAGCCAGTGAAATTACAGGCACATTAGACTTAACAACTACGTCTCAAGGTGACGGGCGCAGTTCAATTCGAGACTTGTGACGAAATGCCTCTGTTATAGGCAGATTTTCGAACGCTTAACAACAGGTGGGCATCGAAGTTGTTCCGAAACAATAACATTAAAAAAATACGCAGTCTAACACTCGTTCGTGGACGTTCTATTTACGGAATACTTAAAAATTTTGATGAAATTGATATGGGACCACGTCAGAGGTATACCTTTTCCAATAATAAAAAAATTATCAAAATCGGACAATGCTGCAAAAAAGTTATGCGTTGTCATATATAAAAATATATACTCGTCGACTGAGAACTGCGAACCTTTTTTTGTGGACGTCGGTTAAAACTGAGAGTCGTCACAGAAAACATTAGTATAAAACGTCAGTTAAATTCTATATCCGCGTTTTCGCCCTCCGTTGACGACTTTAAGAGCCCGGATAGGTCGGATATTAGAAGGTTCTAATGTAAAAAGCTATAATCCCAAGCCATCAAAAAGAGTATCATCCTATAACAGCGTGTATTTCCGCAGAATTTAAGACATTTACAGGGTTCCCAACACTTCTTAGCGATTAAAGTTTTACGACCAAATCTGGAAGGCCTACTACTTACAACGGCAGTAAAATGATTTTATTCGCTGACAATGGAGTGTCTCAGATGTGAAGATAAAACTTAATGCATTGACATTACAATCCATACCTAGTTTTATCTTTAAGTGCTTCAGTATGTATTATATACCATTATGACGGCATGATAGTGTAACTTTGGAATCTACAATTGGTTAGTTCGATTCCCGGTTAAAGAAACAGAAAATCTCGATAGTTTTCTCAAAAAAATTATCTGTAGGACCCTTGAGCTGAGCCCGGTTGATGGCAATAGGCACTCAATTCGGCGACATTAGACCAAAAAAGTATTTCTTTTGTCGCGTCTCCTTTATGTCCATTGTCATGACTATTTTTACTAATATTTTTTTAACTGTCGGGAAATACAGGCGATACGTTGTTACGTTGTTGGCATATGTTGTTGTAACAAAAGAATTGTCAAGACATTTGAAAAGAGAACTAAATAGTAAACAGTTTTGAGTGAAGAAGTCATATGAAGTTTTGTTTTTACTGTGAAAAAAATACCTCAAGTGCCCGAATAAACAAAGATTATTTATTATTTTTTTAATATCGAAAGGGTCATGTCCGACGGTAAGTACCTACTAGTTTTAAGTTGTTTATTTATTAAGAGCCGTCATAAACAAATATGATAATGTTTAAATGTAAAAAGCAACAATAGATAAGTAGGTGAATGTATTCACCCGAAAGGCAATGGTTATTAATACTTGATTTAAGAAATCGATGTATTCCTTATATTAACGAACGAGAAACTAAGTGTATCAATAAATTACATATAAATGTAAAACCTTTAAGGTGAAGTGAGTCGTCAAAAGGAAATTTTCGAACAAGTTTTTAGAAAAAGTGTCCGCCTTGCTGATATGAAAAAAAATATATTCTAGAGGATATGTCAAATATAATTGCTGATTCGAAAACACATTTCCATATAGTTCTTTCGATGGAAAATAATCATGAATACAGCTCTAAATTTTCGCTTAAACAAGTTTTGTTTCTAAACAGTAAATCGTATCAACACAAACTGCGATGAAATATATTTGAATGAAGACCACACATTTTATTTATAATAATTATTTAGCAACCATGTGATACAATAACGGAAGGTTTTATCCTTTACTTTTATATAAATTTGTATAAAAATAAACGAGGTCTCTCCGTCCTACGCCCTCAGTCGGACATTTTTCAAAGACCACTTCTCATTAAGAAAGGTGTTTGCCGCGTTTAACTTTAATTTACCTTATATCAATTTGTGTATTCCATTTACATAATAATTTTTTTGAATGATATTTTACTTTATCTTTGTTCCTTGAGTCCAATATGACTTGATTACCGAGAGAATGAATAGGGTTGAAATCTTCCCCGCTGTCGTCTTTACTTCCGTATCCGCGACAGCGCCCCGGGGAAATGAGAACCACATTTCCAATATGAAGAAAATAACCGAGAATATGAACTGGATATGTATTATAATAAAAAAGATTTTGCCTTTAAGTCCCAAGAGGACATGTATATAAGTCCGGTTCCTGTCATGGGCCGCCATCAGGTGAATAAGCGATCAACGCAAGCTCAAAAGTCTTTAAAAGTAACAACTCATTGTATAAGCAAATTTTCAAAAAAATACGAGCATAGAACAGTAATACACAAAACTTTACATAAAAAAACGACCATATCGTTATCATTAAATTATATGCAAAACAAATGTAGGTATATAATTATTATTACTAAATGCCCCAAAAGGATCCGTGCCTGTTTAGGAACATCACCTTACACACGAGGACTGATAGAATAGTGATGTCTCCACTAGTGTAGGAAGGCATTAGGGGAGACACGAGTCCTTAATCAACAGAATAGGTACCAACATTTTATTAATATCATGACAAAAAGTACTTTCAAAAGCCGAAATATGTATACTAGTCAAAACATTCATTTATAAACAAAACACTATAGCTTCTACAACAAAAGCATTTTTCTAGACTGATGACAGTACTTACCATCGTTGTGGTCTAAGAATATTAATAAATGGGTAGCACATTTTCCCGATTTAGTGATTGAAAACATCGCATGGTCAGAGCCTTTATTCAAAATCAGCGGCCACGAAGCCAAGTGTAAAATCTAGTTAGGCACTAAATTCTGGCAAACAAGCGCACCGGACCTAGATGTCGGCGCAGCATTACCTATATTTACTGCTCTGCATGCCACTTATTACAGTACCTGGTAGTATAATGGCACGCTGAAGGGATTAATAGTTATTTATTATGTAAGTCTTGAAACCTGAGGCCGCGACGGATCCTAGGAAGAACCATGAGCAATGAGTGATTGAAATATGGATTGCTAAACCTAACAAGTCTTTCAAATATTTCTAAATATGATTACAAGCACTATCGCATGCTAAGCGAAAATCATATTTCCGATGTCGCCGGCTGTCCGGCGATCCACTCGCTGATTGAATTAGGCATCCGGCGCGATATCGGAGGATGCGGGTTCGATTCTCTCCCGGGGCAAATAATTTTGTGCTCCAATGATTTGTAAAATATGAAGTCTTTCAAAGATACAAGATGCAAAATATTTGCTGCAGAGCGAAACACAATTTTCACTTCAGTACAGCGAGGAAAATTCTAGATGCAGTAAAACAGCTTAAAGAATATAGTAAATAAGTGTTTATTTATATTACAAAAAAAAAAGTAAATCTTACGGTTGGAATCTTAAAGAAAAACCATTTTTTACTCATATAAAGGTTTGAATTTTCATCCCCCCATTTGTCGCATATGAAAAATTTTCCTCGGTCTGCTAGCGGTCTCCGCAGTTTATCGTGGCTCAGTGCGTATTTTTTACCTTAATTACTCAGTTATTTCCGACTTCTTAAACATGTACCTACATATACAGAAACAATTTGAAATTGTATTACTCTCAATTATAGTGGAACCGAATTCCGGTTATATTGTTCCAGATCCGGAATATTGTATCTGGTTATGTACGTTACAGGTATAAGCAATCGAAAATAACTGAGTAATTACGGTACACACACGGCGCTCCGAGCCATGGAAAACGCAGATGCAGACCGTGGGACACTTAATATCGCGTGCGACACATGAGTGGTTTAATTCAGAACATTTATCACAGTTCCAGAAAAAAAAACATTATTATTCCACTAGTAGTATTACTTTTAATTTTAAAATACCTACCTCCATAATATTTATTTGCTACACGTGCCATAATATGTGCAAGGTGGTATAAACACCACTGCGGTCGACTGTCTAGTAGAAATATTAGCTTGAATCTGGGAAGCCTTAATTGCAGTCAGAGATACGGCTTTGAATCTGCGCTGCTTGAAATATGAAATGAACTGACGGCGTGGTGAACCGGGAAGATTTTATTTCGTCACTGTTGGGCCGTATTTCACGTATGCCGCTGAAGGAATACTCAAGAGAGGAAGTTATACTGTACGAGACTTGCAGCCTTAAATTCCGTATATCGCAGGGTTGGCTGAATAGTTTTTTTTTTATGCCTAATAGGTTAGCCTTTACCACTATCTCACCTGATGGTAAGTGATGATGTGGTCGAAGATGTTGTTCAGGCTAACCTAGAATTACTAGCTCTCAAGGACAGCTGCCGGAACACACCGTTAAATGCTTGGCGACAGATTTTCAAGTTAAGGGCGGTAGTTCAAAATTATTTAATATCGATATGAACATTTCAGTTCAATTAATGAATCAGAGCGAAACTAAAGCGAAAATTTTAATTTTATTTATTAAGAAAGAACATGTAAAAATATGTATTTTTATTACTTAATAAGTAAAGCTTACACCCGCGGCTTCACCGGTTTTGGATTACATTACATCGCGCTCTCTGGAGAACTATCCAGGAAATCAAAATAAAAGTACTGAGGCATTTTTTATGTGATTAGGTAACGGAACAAGCACGAGGCCCACCTGGTGTTAAGCGGCAACCTCTGCCTATGACATATGCATTCCGTTACAAGTGACGGACTGCACTGCGCCATCACCATGATGATGACATAGAAATTGTTGCCTGAAATTTCACCCATATCTTTCAAATTGGAACACAGTAATGCGAATATTACTGCTTAGAGGTAAAAATAATTATGTTGGTAGTACTTCCCTGAACGAACTCGTTCACAAACAGTTCTACTGCTTCTTTAAGTTTTTTTTACTCGACTTTATAATTTTGACTAGATGATTTGTATGTAGATATATTGTATCGTAAAGTTACTGCTGTGTATACAGTTTCTATAATAAATATATCCCCACTGTAGGCAGTGGGGTTTAAAAAGCTAGTTTTCCATATTCATAAGGCGAGCCTATTGCAATTGGCACAGACAACTCCGGACGGCTTCTGAAAATAATTCTATATAGAAAAACCAAACATATGTTACGGGTTCAAACTCAAAACCTCGATATCCAAAGCGTCATTTAAAGGAATCAACTAGGAAGGCAGTGATAGACAAGAGTTTATTCATGTACCTATGCATACCAAAACAATGATTGTTTCCTTATTGAAGCAGTTGGGGTGAACAAGAATTTAAATATTTTATCAATCTTATTTGAAAGCAGGAAATCTTTTTTCTAAGGATGCTGTCATCCCAGCTTGGAAAAGCATTTTCCTAGACTTCGAATAAAACACGTAATTTTATATCCGCAGGGTTGATTGTTCATATTGGTATTAGACAAGGTCATCGACCTCCAACCCTTATCTCAAGTTCGATACAACCATTACCTTATCTTATATCATAGCACAAAAATTGTATCCTAGGAGTGTCAAAAGATATGTTTTGGTCTCCCCTAATCTGTAATAGTAGGGCACTATTATATCTATTGGACACAAGCCTATGAGGCGAAATTTTTGACTACTAACCACACTGCCATGACCTACGAAAAAAAAAAAAAACGAACCAAACTCTTTATTCATCTCATGAATTTGACCAACACAAAATCATATTTATATTGAATTTTTTTCCCATTTGATTTTGAGTCAACATTCTACACAAAGGACAAAATTTCACGTTTATAACTAATTCTCTTTACTTTAGTGACCTGACATGCGGCGGACAAACATCGGAGACTTATTAATAGCGCTCTTGGCCTATTGGCTACGCAACCCCAAAAATAAGTAGAGATGACTTTAAAAAGAATTCTCAGGTATCTACATGTATAAGCGTTCCAAACCTTAAATAACTTAATGTAATGAATAGATTCAGGCGTTACCTTGCGGAAATCCATATTTAATAATAACAACGAATATTTTTTAAAGTATCTTAAGAAAACATTAAATAATATTTTAATAAAACACTTAGGGCCCGTTTCAGAATGTCCTAATAAAGTTTCGGGTTGCTATGCAACACATACAATAACTGAATGATAAAAATGACAGTTAACATGCGGCGCATTTCAAGCTTTAACTGATGGATAGGCTAAATCGGTGACTGTGAAACACAAAGATAGTGTTTTGTTTATTAAATATGTTCTGGGTAGTAAAACCGGAACTTACCGGAATATTCTGAAACAAGCCCTTAGAAAGTATAAAAATATATATCTAGTGACAATTCCGCCTAATAATCCTGTTAAGCCTAGTGACGTCACAAACGCCACGCAGCCTAACCGGAAGAATATTCGACTAGTTTCGCTTCTAACCGAAGCATCTTCAGGAGGTCTTGACTCACCGAACCCACAATCGAGACCGATCGTGGTGATAGGAAAATTAGGCGGAATTGTTACTAGATATATATTTTTATACTTTTTTAAGTGTTTTATTAAAAATATTACTATAAAATGTTTTCTTAAGATACTTTTAAAAATATTTGTTATTACTTAAGTAACTTCCATACACATCTTCCTCATCAACAAAATCCTCACAAACAACGTTTTATTCCAATTTGCAACACACAAAGCGTGCGTAGAGATCAGAATTCATTCCGACGTTGTTTTCATTAGGAAACATAACGCCCGCTCCCGGCTGTATTTAGAATATTCAATTCGCTTGAATAATGGTACAACGGAGTGTGAGTTATTGAAGTACGTTGATATTATACTGGAGGTATGTTGAGCCGTTTTGGGCAGGTTGTTTTGCATCTTCTGTGTTTGGTTACGAGCT
This sequence comes from Plagodis dolabraria, assembly GCA_963854805.1. NCBI lineage: Eukaryota > Metazoa > Arthropoda > Insecta > Lepidoptera > Geometridae > Plagodis > Plagodis dolabraria. The sequence goes on along the minus strand of OY978457.1, from coordinate 24,323,510 downwards.
TTCAGTGTAGCGTATGATTTGTATAGGCGCCGCTCTGTCTATCAGCTTTACAGTATATTAATAATGAAGTTTATTAATGTATTCGGATCGTGATGTCTATTACATTTTAGAGCTTTCGGAGTTCAGACTAAAGTTGTTTCTGAGATATTTATTGTGTTAGCAATAAAATAACTTGAGTAGTTTACTCAAACAATATTGTATTTATTAATAAAACATTTTTTATTATTACACGACGGTAAAAAATAAGGGAAAGTAAGGCGTTGATAAAAAATGGATTTGATAAGGATCGGAAAACTAAAACCGGAGGAAAAATTGGATACAAAATACATTGCGGCTAGTTTTTCCTAATCACTGATAGGCTAACCTTTTTTAAAATATTATTACTATTTAGTCTGACTTTAGGTGATGATGCGGTCGAAGATATTAAGAACTAGCTTTCCGGGCGCGGCTCCGCCCGCGCGTATGTCGGTTATCGCGCGAAAACATTAACCTCTTTTTGCGCAGTTGGATAAAAACTACCCTGTGTTTTTACCCGGGTCTCAAACTATCTCCATACCAAATTTCATTCAAATCGGTCCAGTAGTTTTGGCGTGAAAGCGTAACAGACAGACACAGACAGACAGACAGAGTTACTTTCGCATTTATAATATTAGTACTGAAGTACTGATTAATATCTCTCAAGAACAGCCGCCAGAATAATTTCTTTTATTCCATTACAAACTACGCGATAGTTTTTCAGACACGGCAAAATAAAATATGAGTGGAAAAAATTCAGTTATCAATTTCACACATTTCTGAGTTTTGTTTATATACTCATCTTATATACAAATAGACGCCGGGCATATATTATATGTAACTACGCGACTAAAGTCAAAAAAATCTATTATCGGACATCCAGGGATACTCAGAAGCACCACTGCTATATGGTGGATATTCCATTTGCCCCAACGAAGCGATTTGCTTCTTCGTTCATCATACGAACCGCCAGGGAATGGAACACCCTGCCTGAGTCTGTGTTTCCGGTTAAGTACAATATGGGGGTCTTCAAAACGCGAGTGAATAGGTATCTTCTGAGTAAGTGCGCTAAACCATCGACCGCATCATCACTTACTCGTAACATCAGGTGAGATAGTGGTCAAGTGCTATCCAGTTCGGTATAAAAAAAAAGTTCCTTTATATAACAAATAAAAAACGCCACCGGTCGGCGGCGGCCCTGTAAACCATTTATAACATACAGAACCCCCGTAAATCCACTGCCAGGATAAACTAAGTTTTAGAGTTGTGCATAGCAAGTTTGCAGAGTTGAGTCGCGCCGTCGCGTCATCACGCGATTCTTTCACCATTTTTCAACGCGCTGCTCGTACTTTGTTTTTGTTTCATGCAACTTTCTGAACTGCAATACGATAAAGTTTCCTTTCAAAATATTTTTACGTTTGTTAAATTATGTTACCTACGTACTACGTACTTTATAAAGTACCTACAAATAGTTTTCCACCAGTAGGGAAACTAGTTCTTTAAGTCGCGGAATTAATTTCCTGAATATTAGTAGCAATAGAACCCTTTGTGCTAGTTTATTCGGCAAAATACTGGCAAAATAACTAATTAATGTTTTCTTGAAATATTTTATATATATTTCTTATCGTTTTAAATGTTATCCTTGTACTAATACAATTACGATCCATTCATAATTATCATCAAAATATTGTTTTACAGCACCCAAAATATTTTTTAATATTACAGTCAGCGTTTTTTTCCTCACAAAGGAAAACATATGTGATAAATTGGCCAATAAATAAAAGGGGAGCATATTGCTCCGTTATTTATATCGTGAAGATATGTCGCTACTTATGGAATTAAGATACGTGATAGAAATTTCTAGACGGAATTGTTTTAGCGATATAATACGGGCTTATGTACTTGGTAGCTTCAATATTAGCAGTGGCTTTTCCCAAGAGACCGAAGCGAATGGCGACGTAAATTATTAATTAATTAAAACGATATTAGTAGTAGACGTCGACCTCGCGTGTTACGGATTTTAAAATATTTAATAATAGACTTGTCAAAAACACTTATAAAGCATAAAATACAAACTATCAAAAGTTTTGAAGGGTACAAAGAAGCCCCACAGAATTAATGATAGTTAGTACAGCCTGTGACCCAATACACCAAGAACTACTAAGAACAACTGTCTAAAAAGTATTCACTAAAATGTCTATCGAATGTATAACCTTTTTTTTTTAAATCAAGTGATTAGATTTAGGAGCCTTCAAAAAGATAGCATATCCCTTCCTCAGTGGCCGCCAACGCATCCTCGAGACCTCTGGTGTTGCGTAAAACCTCAAAACAGTAGTGCTTGCAGACTACTGCTTTGAGGCATTTTATCTGACACTGCGGTGATACCCACCAAGATCCACCAAGTCGGAAATTCATGCTGGATTTCCACTTGTTATGATCTTGACAAAAATCTCTCACTTCTTTCACACTCTCTTGCTTCCTTCACTCTTAATATATCTATAAACATCCATCTGTTATGGTTACTCATAACCTGACTATTTATAACCGATTCCCAAAATAGGCGGAGGTCCTCGACTTTTTTTTGGTATGCTTGTTTCGCGATTTCTCCGCCAATTATGAACTGATATTGAATATTGTCGCCCGTGGAGTGTCGGACTAGAATGTCACCGAATACAAATACAAATCTTTTATTGATGACACCAATGTCATAAGTCAAACAATGTAGACAAAGTATGCAATATACATACGCTCATATGTCCAGTTTTATATTCATTTAGTGAGACAGGATCTCTTTAACCTAAAATTAAATAAAAATATCAATATCACCCTCCCATCTCTACCCGTAGATGTCGTAACAGACGACTAAGGGTAACGCACCAGAAGGTGAGCAGCAGCGCTTTCTGTGGAACTGATACCTCACACTGCGATCCCCAAGACCGCTGCTAAGCGTGGGGATTATGGTACACCCCCCATACTAGGGGAGGCTGTGTCCAGCAGTGGAAAATCCGGCTGATACAGTACAGTTGTGGATAGTTAAGATATGGGCCCCGTTCATAATACCCACGACTCTACTGGCTATTATTAGTGCTACTGTTAGTAGTGAAGGACAGATAAAAAGAATCCTATGTCCTATCCAGAACGACTAAATCGTAACAAAAATACATATAAACTGTCGTATTTATATATTACTGTGATCAAACGATAGTACAAACTTAAACTAAAACTATGCCAATTGGTCCAAGATGTATTGTATTGTTCGAATCAAGCCATCCCTTTTATTGATCAGCAATCCCAATTGTGAAATAGTTTGCTAACAAAGGGTGAAGGATGTATCTAGATACTTTGACTCGAAATATTTCGGCGCTTATGAGTATAGGAACGAAATATAGTAGACCATTTATAGTACACTTAATAAATGATATACGTATATACATAATAGTTGACTTTACGTACCATTCCCCAAGGTTTACGTACTAGTTACTTACTTTACTGAAGTTATTTTTAGGGTAATGACTAGATTCAGGCGTTACTTTGCGGAAATCCATAATTAATAATAACAAATATTTTTAAAAGTATTTTAAGAAAACAAAAACACTTAAAAAAGTATAAAAATATATATCTAGAGACAATTCCGCCTAATTTTCCTGCTAAGCCTACGTGACGTCACAAACGCCAAGCCCAACTGGAAGAATATTCGCCTAGTTTCGCTTCTAAACGAAGCATGTCTCGATCGTGCGCTCGGTGAGTCAAGACCTCCTGAAGATGCTTCGTTTATTAAAATATTATTTTATGTTATCTTAAAATACATTTAAAAATATGTGTTACTAGCTTTCCGGGCGCGGCTCCGCCCGCGCGTATGTCGGTTATCGCGCAAAAACATTAACCTCTTTTTGCGCAGTTGGATAAAAACTATCCTATGTTTTTTCCCGGGTCTCAAACTATCTCCATACCAAATTTCATTCAAATCGGTCCAGTAGTTTTGGCGTGAAAGCGTAACAGACAGACAGACAGACAGACAGACAGACAGACAGAGTTACTTTCGCATTTATAATATTAGTACTGATAGTACTGATTATGAAGATATTTTTGTGTTGATTCAGTTTGAGCTCTTGTACAGTAGTATGCTCAGTCGTTCATAACCGAAACTAATTTTTAGACCGCCGCAGTCATGGCTTGGATGGATGAGAGCTAGTGGCATAGCTACTGAGAACTTCCGTGCTCCGGGTAGGCACGTTAAGACGTCGGTCCCGGTTGTTGTCTTAGGATGGCAGTCGTCTCAGCATGGTGGTAGAGCATTTTTGAATACCTGCCTGGCTAACTACCACAATCAAATTGAAAACCTGTCACCAAGCACCTAACGGTGTAAACCAACAGCTGTCCTTGAAAGACAGACATTCTAGTATCTATATATAAAAATACGCTATAACATTTTGTTAAATCGCATCAAGGGTTTTGTGTATTGAAAGCGCTATGAGTACACAAAACAATTCCCCTTAAGAACAGTGATGGATATTGTTTAGGTAATACAGAATCGATCGCAAGTCTGCTAAAATTTCAACTCTTAACTCTACGGTACGAGAACTTGTTTTAGCGTTGCCAAAACGTAATATAGAAGCAAATATACCACTTATATTGCTTGTAGACTTCCTTTAATATGGAACGTTTGCTTCAATGGAAGAGGTATCAATTTCAAATCGCTACGTGGCGGAATCTTCGAAGATTTCTATTAGTTTTCGTTTCAACGCTATAGGTACGTATGTATGAGGTATACAATAACGAGTCATAATTTAAATTTGGAAGCTAAAATGGTTGCTGTATTTGCCGTCCACTGTTAGGGGGGATTTGCCATAATTCCTCTCCTGCCAGGCGGCTTGGGGATTGCAGTGTAAGATGACAGCTCTTCAAACGGCGTTGCTGCCCACATTTGGTGTTTTTCTCTGGCGCCTCTTACGATCCCCACGGGAAAATATGGAGCGGTACAATTCTAGCCCAGCACCCCACGGGCAATGGAAAATAAAGCATTTAAACAACCTAAATGCCATTTCGATCCAAGGTAGTTCAAATGCTCCAGCCCACTACCAGTTGGCAACGTGCCCAGCATGCTGATAACATTGCCCTTTTGGATTGTCATGCTTATTCGTTGAGCCAAATAAGTGGCAGCATCTTTACCTTGACTGCACAGAATAAAAATAACTAGAACGATCACTCGGCAAAGCCATTCCAATATTAAAGCGACTCTATCTATGAAACAATAAAGTGCACTTCAGCTAAAGCACGGAATACATGATAGTTGTATTCACCTACAAGGCATCTCTCTTTCTATCGCATAGCCACGCATAGCCCTGATCTCTTCTGACGCGGCGCACCCCGTACAATAATCCAGTCCGGACGCATACGCCGATGTATTCGTACCTGTAGCTTTGTACCTAAAGTGCGGAGTCAGTAAGGCCTGACCTTAGTGAGAATGCGGAAGGCGATAGAATACGCTCATGTAACGAAGATTCTGGAGATTCGTGACTTTAGAGACACCTCACATAATAGGACGATTACATTTTTTTTATAGCTTATAGGCATTGACGACTATATCACCTAAGTGAGTGTAAGTGATGATATGGTCGAAGATGTTGTTCATTCAGCCTAGCCTAGAATTACTGGCTCTCAAGGACAGCTGCCGGAACACACCGTTAGGTGCTTGGCGACAGATTTTCTACTTGAGGGTAGAAGCTAGCCAGGCGTTCGCATAATTACCTACCAACATGCTGTAACGACTGCCATCGTAAGACAACAACCGGCACCGACGGCTTAACGTGCCCTCCGAAGCACGGAAGCGTTCAGTAGTAATGTCACTAGCGGTCACCCATTCAACTCCTGACCACGGCGGACGTTGCTTAACTTTGCTGATCGATAAAGGGTATATTTTAGACGAACGCCCCCATACAAAACGCAGCTCCAATCTCATTTTAATAATAGCTAATAAAACTCAATGTTTTTTTTTACCTACGTAATCATTACCCTAATATCTAGGTTTGTGGTGCATCAGATTTTCATTAAATTATACAGTTTTGAAATTACACTAGCTCAAAAACTCGCAATTTTAGATAAAAGAAAGACCCAACTTTAAGCATCTCTTTCAAGAAAAATAAGCATGTTTTTAATATTTCTATCGCACCACAAACATGGGGAATATAATGAACTTTCTATAATGGGAAGTTATTTATACATGTGTACTATACTTTTTAAATAAATCTGGAGCTACGAATAACTGGCTCAAACTCCTAAAAACGAGTGCTATATACTAAACGCAATATAATAAAAAAAAAAATATTAGTCCAAAAGAAAAAGGATTGAAGCCAGAAACGATAGGTCTAATAATAAACTATATTTACATGCGAGTTTTTTTTTAATATCAAGTTGAAATTATATTTAAAGTTCACGCTTTGGCTGGGTATATGTCCTTAAGAACAGCAAAGCAAACTTCGCTACGAGCGCTTCAATATTCAAAATTATTGATATATACGAAGGTCTTTGAAGTTCATACACTTGTTATAATTTACATAGATCGAAGCACGCGGTTGCGCGTTCACGCACATACACATCGAGGTCACGGCCGTCTCTCTACATTATAACATTAACCTTTCTTTTATATGCCCATTATAAATTGATATATCCCTTACAATTAGCATTATCGTGTTATTCTTCTTTGCGTTTTGTTCCGGTTAGTAACCCTTTTTATATAGAAATAGACATGAACTGTCAAATTCAAATTGAATTTTGATAAAGGCAACGCGAAAATTGTTGATGTTCCTTTAGTACTAAGATTGTAAGAATCAGTAAGAAAACAGTTTAATGGTCATGGTGATAGTATTGTATTTGTTATTTATTTCAATATACTTAACGCTGACGTCGACTTTGATGGGAAATTATTATTTTTTTTATAATAACAAATACTTTTAAAAGTATCCTAAAAAACATTAAATAATATTTAAATAAAACACTTAAAAAAGCATAAAATTATATATCTAGTGACAATTCCGCCTAATTTTCCTGTTATCTACGTGACGTCATAAACATCACGCAGCCTAACCGGAAGAATACCCGACTAGTTTCGCTTCTAAACGAAGCATCTTCAGGAGGTCTTGACTTACCGAGCGCACGATCGAGACTCAAGTCAGTCTCGATCGAGACTCAAGTCAGTCTCGATCGTGCGCTCGGTAAGTCAAGACCTCCTGAAGATGCTTCGTTTAGAAGCGAAACTAGTCGGGTATTCTTCCGGTTAGGCTGCGTGATGTTTATGACGTCACGTAGATAACAGGAAAATTAGGCGGAATTGTCACTAGATATATAATTTTATGCTTTTTTAAGTGTTTTATTTAAATATTATTTAATGTTTTTTAGGATACTTTTAAAAGTATTTGTTATTATTAAATATGGATTTCCGCAAAGTAACGCCTGAATCTATTCATTATTATTTTTTTTGTTTTGTATCTCGGCGTGTACTTAATGAACTTCATCACATAGGTGATACGTGAGATTCGGAGAAGATATGTATATTTAATATATTTTAATACTTTTTTAATTGATTACATTTGTTACGGGTAAACATTATATTAATATTTTTGACGATTTTAGGTGTTATTTATGGAATCATGTGCGTTCGTTTTTAATAACTAATCAAGATAATACGAGCAATATTATTTTAAGCACGCGACTACCATGATCATGTAGAATGATTCAATCTAGATACTAAAACTTTAAATATTGAACTATCTGCGACAGACTTACTATTTTTTTTATAGTATTGTGACCGGTACTGGCACGAGGCCCATCTTACCTTTGCGTTATCAGATGCATTTTATCACAAAAGAGGAACTGCACAGCTCCCATCCGAGAGACATAGTTGTTAAGTCTCATGTGCCTGTAATTTACTGGCTCTGACTAGATGCTGGATCTGACACAATAGATGCTTGGAGACAGATTTTGCTAATCGAAGGTGGTAGGTAGCTAGGCGTTTAAACGCAAAATGCCCTCCCACCATGCGATGAACCTCATGCCGGCAGTGGGGATCGAATCATGGACCTACAGTACGGCAATCCAACAGCTATTACCGCTTTGCTATAACTACTTCGATAGTTGAAAACTATACCTTAGTGGACTCAAAAAGTATAAGTAAATAGTAGTTACATGCAAACTACACAGGCCGCCACTTCAAAGCCGAATATGAACACAGTACCTGATTATGAAACAAAAACCATCTGAGAAGTCTCTAGGATTTAAAAGGTATATTAGAGATTCTCAGGCAAAAACATTGACTCGTTCTGCCTAAACCTACGTCAAAACAAACCTAAATGACTCGTTAAATAATTATTCAAATAAACATAACAAGTCGAGCCGGTCGTTTCAAAATTAATAAAGAAAGGGAAGTAAATCGTGAAATGGATACCTCAAGGGGTGGGTTGGCCGTCATCCCTTAGGGTCGATGCCGCACTTACCTGAAAATGATAAAATTATACCGTTAATTATAAAATTATACGAATATGTCAGGATAATTAACAAATGGAGAGATTAGGCGCAGATTTGTGATTTATTAAGAGGGATGGATGGGAATGGCTTAATATTTATCTTTTCTTTATTTTTGTTCTAATTAACACAATGCCTGTTGCCCTTTCGTATTCGCTATAGCAACTAGAGTTCGTGCAGTAGGAGATACTTTGTGGTTGAATACACCCCTGGCTAACCACCGTAAAATAGAAAGTATATCACTAAGCACCTAACGTTGTGTTCCGAGAGTTATCCCCATTCTAAGTTAAGCCTGCTTACCACCTTCAGCCACATCATCAGTTACAACATTGTGGTCAAAGACTGGCCATATTAGCAAAAGGCATTTCCTATTAAGGTGGGTTTCGCCATAACCCCCACGCTTGGCAGGCGTTTTGGGATCGTAGTGTAAGGTAGGCAGTACTGCCGCCGCTGCTGCCCATATTCCGGTATTCCCTTCATCGCCTATTAGGAACCCAACAGGAAGATATAATGGGCGCAATTCTATCTTGGCACACTACGGTCCATAAATTATAGTTTATCTATATAGTAATAGATTAAAACTTGTAGTGTAACATTACTTTGTCTTTATAAATTTTTCGTACATTAAAATGAAATAAATAAATAAAAATGCTGTATCTTAAGTCATTGTTTTAAAAGCTAACCGGTGACCTGACAACATTGACTAAAACAAACATAGTTATAAGTATTTAACGGGACCTAACCGCGATAAAACATGTATATATTTATTTATTTAGAAAATACCCGCCTTTGAAGACGTTGACACCCACCTCTTCAGTCCGCTCGTGACCACGACCAATGCAACTTGGTCGAAACGTCGAGGTAAATATATAAATATATACATAATTTATCGCGATTAAGTCCCGTTAAATACTAATAACTAAACATTGACTAAAGTAGGTACATCAATAATTGGAAGTGACAAAGATAATTTTATCAAACATATAGGCTGACAACCGTCCTCCAATCGTCTATAGAGGTTCTAGTACCATACGAAAAGGAAGTACTTAACGTTTATCTAATAGCGTCACACTAAACGATCGACACATTTGATGAAAGACATAATCACGTTCAAATCAGACCATAGCTAAGTTGCGTAAATCGTCCGGCGATTCATATAGCATTGGATGCGCTTTCACCCATTGTGTGAGCCCTGCCCCCGGCTTTAGCGTCCCTATTGCTACGTACAGTATCGAAGCTTTAGTCTGAAAACTATTTCCTGCTAAGCATAGTTTATGATGTTGCACACGACGCTGAAGTAATTACTATTAGAGTTACAACTTTGGTCCAACGTCCGTTACAAGTTTCAACCCCTATACCAAACACTCAAATTTGAAATTAAAATAAACATGTATTATATAAAAGCGATATTCGTGCAAATTGTTTGATTTGACCCAAGTTTCTCTTTTATTTTTAAACTTGAGCACATTAAAACAAAAGGAGCGTTTAAAAAATGCGTAAGGCCGCACTGGTCCTTATACATTTCATCCTGAAGGAAAACCGGGAAGAAATAGAATCATCCAAATCGATTTCCAAGTAAGATAATTGCCCTCTTAGCATCCGCAGTGGACGATATCGACCATTTCTATAGTTATAACTATCCAGAAGTGCATGGGTTAAATTATCAAAAGGTAAGTATTAGGCAAAAAATTATATCAAACTCCTCCTTTTTGGAGTCGAAATAAACAAGAGCTTGATCGACACAAGCCACCTCGTTAACAACTGGAGCGCATGGCTAACATAGCCCGGTTGTAACAATTCAGAACAAAGTGTAACAACATTTTATGGGAGACCTCGTCACTTTTTCCTACAACAATAGTACTTTAGAACAATGGCCGCTCAATCACCGTGACATACACTTTTACTGGGACTAATCGTTCGCAAATAGCGTTGAAATCAAAACTGCTATTAACGGTTTACGTTTCCGTTAAAGTGTTTTAGTTCACTTTCAAATTAATCCAGGAATAGGGTGTTCAAACATGCGTAGCGCTCGGCTAGGTCAGCTAAGTCTGTTTTTTTGCTGTCGGAACACTAGCTCTATGGGTCTATCATTTGTAAAACGTACGAACTGAACTTAAAAGCCACTAGGATGCCACCGAGATGCCAGCAATTTTTTTTTTTATGCTCGATTCTAACCTAGACTTTGACCACAATCTCACCTGATGGTAAGTGATTATGTGGTCGAAGATGTTGTTCAGGCTAACCTAGAATTACTGGCTATCAAGGACAGCTGCCGGAACACACCGTTAGGTGCTTGGCGACAGATTTTCTACTTGAGGGTGGTAGCTAGCCAGGCGGGCATACGCAAAATACCCTAACACCATGCTATTACGACTGCCATCCAAAGACAACAACCGGGACCGACGGCTTAACGTGCCCTTCGAAGCACGGAAGCGCTCATGAGTAATGTCACCAGCGGTCACCCATCTAAGTCATGACCGAGGCGCACGTTACTTAACTTTGCTGATCGGTTCAGAACGGCTAAGCAAACTTCGCTGCGAGCGCTTCAACTTTTTCAGCTTCTGCTAACATAAAGCGCAAACCTAAGCAGCAGATTGTAAATTTGTTGACTGCTGTCATGGTACAAAAGAAAACTTCCTGATGTGGTGTTTTATGACATGTGAATGCAGGGTAGACATAGAAATAGTATGCATTATCAGCTGTTGCAAACTGGCCATACTTGTTTTTAGTTTGTAAAACTACACCGCCAAATTCAAGAATGTAATTTTTTAATCTTGGAACATTTCTTAGCTTGCTACAGCCGTCTGTCTCAAATCAAACTTCATTAAAGTCAATACCAAAATACCAGTAAATTTAAAATACTGGATCATCACTGGACGCCTATGATGTCAAATTGTCTATCGTATATTGATGGTTATAGAGATTTAAGTTACTGAATTTGACTAGAGAAGTGCTAAATAGTCTTATTGTCTGTCTTCGAATCACGGATTGCACATCGAGTCTTTAGCCGAACAAACAACACCAATAGGCAATCTAAATCAAACTGTCAAATCCGAGCAATATAAGGGTAAGATTTCTGTCATTCACACTAGGCATTCTAATTCCGAAAGCTACAGAAGATAAGCGTCTACTCTTTCATTCTCCTGTTATACGAGATAGATAACGAGAGAAGATGACGGAGATACACTAATTGACAGACACGTAACATAAACGATGATTAAAATAACGATCGGTTAACTATAATCAATAATCTTGAAATAATACCCATCAATTTGAAGAGCTACGAAGTCATTATTCTCAGTGCGTAATTAACTTCAACGTGTACCTTCATCTAATAATAGTATCCAATACATTAGACGTATTACTAAATTGGCAAATGCTCGCAATACCAACCAATATGGCAAATGGTGGAGCAATTAGATTAATGGGGATTCTAGAGATCCAATATTAATCCAATATAATAAAACTGCAAAGGTTACATTACTAACTACTGCTTTATTAGCAATAGTAATGACAAAAAAATACTATTGCTCTCATATTAACACAGATTTATGGTTCATTGAACTATAATGGATAGATTTTTATGGACGTTGTTTCCGACGGAGAATTTATTGTCAACAAATACATTAGACATACTTAAAAGTTTTAAGACTACGTGGGCCGTAAATCAGCTATCCACCATCCTATTAGAAACACGAAAGTTCTTATACTATTTCAGCTAAAATCCAAATTGGTATAATCCTGATATGTCAGTGTTTTTGTTTTTTATTTTTCAATTACAGGTACTTCAAAAAAATTGGCACCGATTTAAATTACCACTAATCTGCATTAAAATACCAGCAATTGCAGGGAATAACAAAAAAGTTTTAACCTGGTAACTATCTATCTATAATGTATACATAGTGACCATTTCGATGAGCCCAAACTTCTTACTTCTGCTGTAAGTTTGTTAGAGTATCCTGCAGATACCAGGTGATGCCGCAACAACAGGAAAAGGCTACCATGTTCTTACAACAGCATTGAAGTAACAGGATACCAAATTTCGAATCGATATAACCAGTCAAAATAGATCTCATCCCTTCATCAACTAGAAAAAGCTAATGATCTTGAAACGACTCAACAGATTTTCTTGAATCGCAACTCTGAACAATCTAGATTAAATTACCCTTCAAACAAAATAAACCAAATCAAAATCGGTTCCCCTAACGAACCGAATTTTATTCATATACCTACTACAATGCCAGAGACATGCAAACAGATACGCACGTTAACATCTTTGTTTGTATCAGTGACTTAAAACAGCTTGCCAAATCAAAGAGGTACCTACTAAAAACAAAAGATAAACGTAAAAGACAGCTGACAAGTAGGCAAAGTAGAAAAAGATGTGGGCGGGTAACTAGTCATAGTCACTATTAATTATATGTCAACTATATACTTATACTAAAATAGTTGCCATACAGTAGTCTTTAGTAAAGTGTTTTAATTTGGTAAGTAGACAACATATTGTACCTTAACGCTAATATACTGAACCCAGTTCATAATTAAATTAATGTTGTTACATGTCAAAGAAGTGATTTATTAGGTAGCAAACAATTACGTAAGTAAACCCAGAACACCTGTGATCACTATGTCAGTCGGAATGAAGCATTAACGTAATAGCTTGATGATATAATAATGGGTGAGTTTCAACAAACTAGGGTTTAACATATGAATAAATATGTAAAGAAATGTATAAAAAAGTCAAGCTTAAGAACTGCAGAACCTTACCGCGGCGGTCGTGGTTTAAAAAGTGTACCGTGCGGCACAACAATACCTTGATTCGAAAAATCGGATCCAATAATTTCTAAGTGCCAAATCAATTAACCAATCCGATTGAATTTGGAAGATTGTGCGTGCTTTTTTTATTTGCCAGCTTGATGACTCCGAAAACAAAGCGGTAACTGTATATATGAGAGTTACACTTCTTTGCATATTAATTCGTCCATTTATTTATGAAATTCTATTGTTCTCATTATCTATGATGTGCATGGATTGAGTAACTACATCAAGGAGTCAGTCATCATGTTTAGGTTTTTGTACCAACATAGGACTCTAGTAATAATTATGCTATGTCCGTCCAAAAAGATTTTTTTAACATCTAAGTTTTGCCATTTTAAAATTAGAGTATGTGTTGGTAAGGCAAATTTCATACAAAACATACATAAAAAAGTATCTATCGTAGTATCTAGCAAACACGCAGTTTTTTCAGTCTTTTATTTTATCTTATAAAGAGATGAGATGGACAGTTCACCCGCCTGACGATAAGCCTCACGTCAGTCCATTACAGTGAAATTACCGCCATTCCTGTTCTGCGAAAGAATTTTCAACAAACTCTCTCAATAGAAATCTCCATTTTATTCTCGCGATTCGAATTACGTTCCTAGCTATTTCCTATTATACTCATAGCTCACAAAACATTTTGATATGCCTAATAGGTAGACAGCGGTTCCTACACAATACCGACTCGGGCCATTGGACTCCCGATTACAACCATTGAAATGGTTCTGAAACGTCTTGAATGGACGCTTGCTCATGACAGTGGTACGTCCATGATAGAATGTTCCGTTTATTATAAACAAAATGATGAATATTCACTCATCACCAACTCGTACTCGACATACTGTTAATTTTATAGATTACAGATAAACTCCTGTCAATGGGAAATGACACTGTCAAGTTTGTTTTCCCCAGATGGCGCTAAGTGTTTGTTACGAAGAAAGTCAAAGTCAGAGTGATTTATTTGCATTAATACGGGTACAACAAATATGGTTATAAAAAGTACATTATTAGAATGAAATATTTTGCAAAACGTTTTCATTTATCTATATCTAAAATTATTTAAAAAACCGGCCAAGTGCGAGTGGGACTCGCGCACGAAGGGTTCCGTACCATTATCTGTAACCTAATCTTGCAAGTTACAGACACTTTTTATTGTATGGGAACCTCCTTATTTTTTTAATTTTAACTATTTTATTTAAAGAGAACATAAAACTTAATCTGTGAATAGTTAAAGCACCTACCTGTCACTATTATTAGTATCGAGCAAGAAACGGTAAACAAATCAAGTTTGTTGTATACGAGCCCCCTTAAATATGTATTTCATTTTATTTTTAGTATTTGTTGTTATAGCTGCAATAGAAATACGTCATCTGTGAAAATTTCAACTATCTAGCTATCACCGTTCTTGAGATACAGCCTCGTGACGTGACATAAGGACGGACAGACAGACATGCAAACAGGCTGCGGAGTCTCGTTAAAAGGGCTCTATTTAGCCATTTGAGTCCGGAACCCTAAAAACTGTCAATGCCAAGGCTAGCTCAAAAAATACTCCATTTCACCAGCCAGAAACTCAGTTACGGTTTATAGTACATGAATAATCGTATTTCTTTCGGATGAATCAACAATATGTTTATGTCATGAGTCATGACAGACCACCGGCGCGCCGCGTCCGAGCAGAAACACGGACGCCAATGCTACAAATACTTGTCAGAAGACCGGCCCCGGGGAGGCTTAGCGCATGTATCATTATGTTGGCTTGCTAATATGACACATGCCAATGCTGAAATAGCATACACCTATGACAGTTGCACAGGTATGTTAATGATTGACCATGTTAACTAAGAGGCGAGTTATAAAACACAACTACTTACTATGAACATTCTCTTGTCCGAAGCTTATATCCGACAGTCTACCAATACTAGCTATTAGACTTACAAAACCGTCACTGACACTATGAAATGGGTTACAAACAGTTTGTGATGTATATATACGACTATAGTAAATCCTAGGTAATATAATCGGATTATTGCTTGATGCTATCCATTCTTTTGACGGATGAGTACAAATCCTAATACAAAAACGTTAAAACATCGTTCAAATCTCTTTTTCTTCTTCGTGATCAATATTAGAGAAAACAACTTTCATCATAAGTTTATGTGTATGACCAGTCACGATCCCCTATAATTTAAAATTTTTGAGGTGTTTAAAATTTTAAATGTTGTTATTTATGTATTTACAATTTGAAGTGGATAAAGGCTACCTCATGGATATAATAACGGATGGTCCGATGTTTTTTGCATTGGACCAAAACACTTCTGGCCAAACGTTCCCTGTCTAGATATTTATCTCTACTACTTAGTGTAAGGATATGTTTTTTTTTATATTTATTCTTCGTTTGAAATTCTATAGAAATGAAATAGGCCAATTCGAACTATTAGGCCCACATGGCTATGTATTCCGATGCAGCACAATCACCATTCCATTACCATTGTGAAGTGGCTCTGAAGCAACTTGTGGTCTAGTATTACTAAGGCGACTATGTAGGTACTTCGTGGTAATATTATTAGACGGTCGTTTGATCGCTATCTTGTCTTAGAGCATTGTACGGATCTAGATACACCAGTCTTGATCTCCAAACAGACTAGCACTTATATTTCATTGCTTTTGTTATCTGTCCGAATATTCCCAAGACGATGTAGTTACTAAAGTCGCACAGAGTTTATGCCTTTGGGTACTTCGATCAAATATATATGTTCGAAGAATGGGTATATACATATAATTTCGTCAATTTAAGGCCTTGAGCCCTAACGTCAATTATGTGTGCGTAGAATCTTATGTTCACATTTTTTTATTCATAGGGTAGCACTTGACCACCATCTCACCTGATGTTAAGTGATGATGCGATCGATGATGGAGCGCGCTAATGATTATGTGATGATGGATATTTATAGCATACTTAATTCTGTAAGCGGCATCTCCGGCCTGGCGTATCTTTCTATCACATTTTAGAGAACAACTTTAAACATCTTATTCCTGATTTTTTTCTACATACCAGACGCCTTATCCTTTTGGCCATCGTCCCGATTACCAAAACGTATTTATAGATTACTTGTAAACGTAAATACCTTTTATCTCCTTGGTTTCATTCCCTAATAACTCGAAACACCGATAAATTCTCTTCAGCCAAACAAACTTTTGGCTGGGCTTCTTATTGGTTCCAATTGGTTCTTCAATATTAATTTGAACTTTTCGATATGGATATGGAGACGAAGAATAAATAAAAAATACTTAAAAGATGGGTAACATAGTAGATGTAACCTTCAACGAATTATTTACGTTTAAAACCCATATAGGAATATCACTTTCCCACTTCAATAATTATAAACCAACAATCATTCCAGAAAGTAAAAGTTTGAAGCGTTCAGTTCAAAACACAAGAAAGTTTCGGCAGCTTAGTAAAATATTTTATAAGCTCCACACTTCGAAGATATAAATTAGTAGACATCATAATATTGGCCTTCCGCAAAACATCATAAGAAAATGAGCCTTATTTTGAAAACAAAAAAAAAACAAAATCAACTTACATTTACTTGCGATAGATCGAACTAAAAACACAAGATAGAAACCCATTTATTTATATAGTGAACCCATAAAAAAAATATGGTCAGCAATACAACTTACGCCAAGAGTTTCTAAAATATATTGTGTCTTTCACTGTGGTATAATGGTAGGAGAATGACGAGTAATATTCTACGCATAGATTACGAATAAAATACTTTTTATATCTACTATTTACTATTTATCTATTGCATACGTATTTTTTAACGACTGCCCAAAAAATGAGTTGTTTGTGAGTTAATCTCATGGCTAGACGCTTTTCTTGATTTTTCTGGCAAAAGACTATTCGTCAGTTTCGTTACTGTTTCTAGAATGTTAGGTGGAGTTAAATTTTCATCAGTATCGTCGGTGTTGCTTGACATTTTTGCTACTAAAGTTTTATCCAACAAGATATTACTCAAATTCGTATGATCGAAATAGCGCCAAAATGGAAAAGGCCTGTGATTGGTTTATTGGCTCGGAACCAGCGCGTTGCGCCATAGATATTGTGTACTTAAATTGAAACCTCCTTGGGCCCCCCCCGTCGCCAACCACGGCAGGTATTGGACGACCCGGATGACCCCATCGCAGCCATTACGTTGGCAGCTTTAGCGTCATCCGCAAGTCGACCAGGTAACATCCCCAGGTCCCCAATCAAACACAGAGCTCGCCGGCGAGCTCCAGGCAAAAATAAAGTCCCGATAAATGTCTCTCCAAATATTCAAAGGATATATTCAGTAAGGCCCAATTGTGCAACCCTGCAGTTGCACAGAGGCAATTTGTTCCGACTCCCCCCCATGTCTCCCGACAGTGAGACAAGCCGAGGTCCGAACCACAGTGGTGCCCTTGAGCTCGCTGTACCTCCTACTGAACCCCTCCTATAGTAGCGGCACGTCTTCGGCGTCCGCAGGAGACGGAGGTAGAAGCCGCTTTTCGCCTTCTACCTCCGGTACCAAAATCCGGTGGAGCTGGACGACCGAACAGTCGGTAGCCAGCATCTATGTCCTCTCTAAACAAACAACCTCCTTGGTCGGGTTTAAAATCCGGTGGAGCTGGACGACCGAACAGTCGGTAGCCAGCATCTATCTATCTATGAATTATTTTTTTTAAGGGAGGGCCCTTAAAAATAAAATCTCTTTGGTAGGGACACATTGTACTTTAATAATTAAAAAAAAATATTTTAATTTCATACTCGTAATGAGAATATTACCGAATGAGATTATATGTCTGTGCTATATTTTATTGTCTTGTAATATCCATTATACACGTCCCTCTATGTTGCTTGTTAACTCTAGACCTGTAGGTAGGAATTAAACTAATTACCAGTAATGCCTAAGTGATTCCATAAAATTTTATGTTGTCCTCAGAAAAGGCTAGAATGGTTATAGCGCAGGCGATTTGCTTTTACGATCTGCCTAGGTACATTGTAGATACGCGAAGTTTTTACATAAAACGAATAGTGAAGTAACAATTTGGTAAGACGAAATCACTAGTTTGGTAAATTGTTTCTGCTTACACGTACTACGTAAATGATATCATAAAAAAATGTGGAGGTTAAATTACCAGTAGGTATATCACTTTTCACCCCGTGGGGTACCGGGTCAGATTTGCACCTCCCCATATCAACCCATGGGTGTCGTAAGAGGCGACTAAGGGAAAAATACTACAAGGTGGGCAGCAGCGCCTTCTAACGAACTGCCAACTTACAGTGCGATCCCCAAGACGCCTGCCAAGCGTGGGGATTATGGCAAATACCCCCTTAATAGGGGAGGCTGTGTTCAGCAATGGACGATCCGGCTGTTACAGTATATCACTTTTATTGTGATTAACCAGAATATTTTCTTTCATTATAGCAAAAAATATATTTTTGCGACTTTAGTGCTGTCTTTAAAGGATTGATTATTGATCTTATGATTTATGATGTTATGGATTGTTTCGCCCTTATTTTGGAACTCCTAAGAAACCACTGATAAGCTGTTGCAAATTGATTAGTGTTGAGTATGAGTGTATAGTACAGGTGTTTACTGCTTACTACTAATCACGTTTAGACAGCAACTAATTAGTGTTTAGTACCTCTGTTTAACAGTCACTAATGTCAGTAGCACGTTTCTATTTTTTTGTGAGTAGCCACGTTTCTCGCGTCCCTCCTTCACCTTCACTCTTAGTGTGCTCGGTGCCAGTCACTAGGACTTGTACGAGTAGGACAGCCTTAAGGTAATACCACAATAGACATATATACCTACAGTACTTCGACTCCGCGGTATCCTGGAATCCAAAGACAAATTACGATCAGAGCGCTAGGGAAATCACTATCGAAATTTTGAGTGTTGTTGTTTGTTATAAATTTTTTTTTTTTACAATAATTGTATTTTTATAAATAAATTTTGTTGTGAATATGTAGGTAAAAATATAACTTTATATATACATCTGTTTATTTGAGAGAACACAAGCGCGCGCAGAATTGATTTAAAAAACGCCATTGTCTTTGGTAACATAGTAAGGCCACAAGTAAAGAGGTTAGTATGATTATTTGCCTTTAAAACTCCTTGGGTTCTTTTTTCTATTAAAATGATGAAAAGATTACAACCTCTATAGTGTCAATCTGCTGACAGCTTATTAAAACTAAACTGTAAGTAAACACCGCAGTAAAGCTTGTGTACATCAGTCTAGCTGTATCTTTTTGTACCTCCTCGATGTAGGGAAGGCCGCACGGTTGATCACGTGATTGAATTCGGGTAATTTCTTTGTAGTTAAACTACTGCTTAAGAAGCTCCATGTATCTATTGTGGTAATACTGAGTAGGTTTAACGAATGGCAAAGTGGAGCGAAGATCTAGCCTATAAATTTATGCAAGAATATAAAAAATAGGAATGTCTACAGTGCAAAGAACCTAAATATTATACTCGTACGTAATTACACTTGCTGCAGTGCCCTTGATACTAAACACAGTAAAGGGGAGAGAATCTTTTTGCCATATCGAACATAAACGGAAACATTAAAAAAATCATAATGGAGGCTTCCATTATGATTTTCATAATGTTTCCGTGCACAATAAATATAGTATAAGTATATGGATAGAGGACACGCATACAAACAAATATGTTAAGGAACATGGTACCCTAAGGTGTCCTGTTTCTGATATATTTAAAGGTGAGGATCACGTTATGATAACAATGATTAAAAATGCAGTAATTACGTACTCGTATGTATCCATAGTCTTCCTTACATACATACAGTAATTTTGTACCGTATACTGCTTCGTGGTACAATATGTGGCGCTGTGGTGACCCACCACGGTCTTTTGCTAGAGACCTACCACCTAGCACAAAGTTTCATCTGAATAATGGATATCACCTTTTTCCGTATATTGAATAGTCCCAAAATGCTTACAACTTATACGACGACAGACCGCAGTAACTATTACAAAATCTACGACACATCAGTCGTTAAGTCGAGCCTACAAAATGCCATTAGAACGAAATTTCGTGTCGTCCACCAATAAGCTTCTCACAATGCCACATTAGCATCGCATAAATCATAAGGCGGGTGTTCACTGCATCATACGAAGATTTTACCCAATGGTTCAGATACGACTGGACGCGGACAATACGGCAATAATTAGTATAATACCTTGTATGAAAAACGTATTACACATCTTTTGAATATCGGTAGAATAGAGTTCATCGCACGCAGTGCGTACGGCTACATATTATGACAAAGACACTCTCAGTGCAAATCACCCACCAAAATCATCTTTCACAAGTAGAAGTTGTATGTGCTGAAGTCCGACAGTCATTTCATCCCCAATTTATTTGGCTCACCTTGGTTTTTTTTTTTTTATTGTTGACTAGCTTTCCGGGCGCGGCTCCGCCCGCACGTATGTCGGTTATCGCGCGAAAACATGAACCTCTTTTTGCGCAGTCGGATAAAAACTATCCTATGTTTTTCCCGGGTCTCAAACTATCTCCATACCAAATTTCATTCAAATCGGTCCATTAGTTTTGGCGTGAAAGCGTAACAGACAGACAGAGTTACTTTCGCATTTATAATATTAGTACTGATTGGTAAGCCTTTGACCACAATCTCACGTGATGTTAAGTGATGATGTGGTCGAAGGTGTTAACAGGCTTAACCTAGAATGACTGGCTCTCAAGGACAGCTGGCGGAACACACCGTTAGGTGCTTGGCGATAGATTTTCAACTTGAGGGTGGTCGCTAGCCAGGCGGGCATTCACAAAAATGCAATTCCACCATGCGGTGAAGCTCAAGCCCGCGGCGGGATTCGAACCATAGACCCGCTGCGCGGCAGTCCATAGCCAAAGCCACTGAGCTATCACTGCTTCGAACATCGGTGTTATGCCGTAACCTCTGCCTATTACAGTTTCATTTATTTCATAAAGTGACAAACTGTACTGCGCCTTTCACCCTGAAACTTTAATTTTAAGTCTCATGTGCTTGTAATTTCTTCGGAATCCATACACCACAGATACATATGCCTACAGATAAAATTGGTGCACGTAAAACAAATATTACGATTGAAAGTCCATACTAATATAATAAATGCGAAAGTAACTCTGTCTGCCTGTCTATCAATCTGTCTGTATGTCTCGCTTTCACGCCAAAACTACTGGACCGATTTGGATGAAATTTGGTATGGAAATAGTTTGAGATGCGTGGAAGGACATATGGTAGTTTTTAGGGTTCCGTACCCAAAGGGTAAAAACGGGACCCTATTACTGAGACTTCACTGTCCGTCCGTCCGTCCGTCTGTCACCAGGCTGTATGTCAAGAACGGTGATAGCTAAACAGTTGATGTATTTTTGTTGCCGCTATAACAACAAATACAATAAGTTGGCCAAGTGAAAGTCTCCCGCACGTTAAAACATAAAAAGGTTTAAAATATGAAGTCTAATGTTGTATAGCTAATGGTACGGAACCCTTCGTGTGCGAGTCCGACTCGCACTTGGCCGATTTTTATCCTACCGCGCAATAAGATGTTAATGTTTTTTCTATTTCTATTAACACTATAACAATCGTGACCCAATAATAATTGGTATAAATCGGACGCAGTGCGTTTAAAGGACTACATTCGGCAGCGACACACGCGAGCCTTAGCTCCATTGTGACCGCGCCTCGGTTACGGTTCATCTGCCAAATGACCGCGCTGTAGGTGTGGTGGTGATGAAAGTGAATCACCGATGAAAGTTGAGGAAATTACATTTATGTTAGCTAATATTCCGGCAAGAAAAAGAAAGTATAAAAAATCTAATTGCGCTGCCTTTTTACTATGTGTAAATGTTGAGACCAGTGTATTTAAAAGATTCAGGCGTTACTTTGCGGACATCGCATAGATGACTCAGTGGCATTGGCTATGGACTGCCGCGCAGCAGGTCCATGGTTTGACGCCGCGCGCTTGCCACCGCATGGTGGAAGAGCATTTTGCGAATGCCCGCCTGGCTAGAGACCACCCTTAAGTAGGAAATCTGCCGCCAAGCAACTAACGGTGTATTCCAGCAACTGTCCTTGAGAGCCAGTGAAATTACTGGCACATGAGACTTAACAACTATGTCTCAAGGTGACGGGCGCAGTGCAATTCGTGACTTGTAACGAAATGCATCTGTTATAGGCAGAGGTTAGTCTGCTTAACATCAGGTGGGCCTCGAGCTTGTTCCATCACAATAACATAAAAAAAGCTATAATTAATAAAATCATAAGAGCTTATTTGTAAGGTTCTAGTTACAATTACGCCTAATTTTCCATCTAAGCCGTGATAAACGCCATGTAGCCTAACCGGATGAATTTTCGACGCGTTTAGTTTGTACGCAAAGCATCATTAAGAGGTCTTGACTCTTCTTTATTCTCCAACGTGCACTCATTAATCATCTTCAAATAATTCTTCGTGTAAATATATCACTAGATATAACCCGGTTTAACAATAAAACGTATCGAAGATGGTGATCCATTCACTTCCACACTATTATTTATTGTCTACAGTGTGCAAATGAGATGTAATCATTAGTAGTGCCACTTTCGATTTGTTTCATGACAAAAAAAATAACCCAAAAATGGAACCGACTTGAACACTCTAAAGTGTGAAATAACTTGAAGAAGTCGGTACCATGATAGTTCAAAAGTACTTAATATCACAATATTGTGCGCATGGTACCGACTTTGAAAAGACAAAAAAGATCGAAGTATAAAAACTTATTATACCATCTTCTATGCCAAAAAGTTATTTATGATTTTTTTTTTATATATGGCTATTACTGTTTTTAACAAATTACCGTAAAACTTAAAAACTTTGACAAACAGCTTCAAAATTAAACTGCACATTTGGTTATTAGACAATTGTTTTTATAGCATGACAGAATATATCTATATTTTAGGAATAATACTAATATTTGTAGGCCTGCTTGCGGGTTGAATGCATTGCTATATATTTTCCTAACATCTGAAATTGTAATGATTGTGTATTCTGACAAATAAATGATTGATTGATACAACGATTGCCTTAAGACAACAACCGGGACCGCGAAGCCAGTAAGCGTTCAGTGGTAAATGCAGCTAGCGGTCACCCATCCAAGTAATGACCGCAGCGGATTTTGCTTATCCTAGTTGATTGGATAAGTACGACTAGGCAATGTCCACAGCGAGAGCTCAAGTCACAAGTACAAATCAGTACCTAATTCATAGATATTGAACACATTGTTATTCTGTGCACATTCGTATTCGCCGATTAAATTTGATATATTTTTTGTGAATAGAAACGACTTTAAAATAAATTAAATCACACAGAATTAACATACAAAGAAAATCAATGTAGGATGTAGAGATATCTAAATAAAGATCATATGATTAAATAACAATAAAATGTCAAATTATAATAATGTCGTTTATATAAAAATGGTATTAAAGTAAATTGAACAAGGTCAAATTGCACAAAAGGAAAATAATCATTGATTGTCACTAATTTCGGAATTACCTGTACCTATCGACCCACTGGTCATTCATGCTTTCACAATATGTGAGTACTGCAGAAACGATGGTAGGCGACTAGTCAAAAGAAATGTCAAAATTTTAAACAAAAAACGGACCCGACTCCAACACCCAAGTGTGAAATAACTTGTTGAAGTCGGTACCATGATAATTCAAAAGTACCTATTATAACATTATTGTGCGCATGGTACCGACTTCGACAAGTTATTTCACACTTTACACACTTTTTTAGTGACCCTTGCTACTTACGGGATCGATTGTCATTCAATAATCAACGACTATTTCATCAAGATATAGGTAAATATTTTTCAGTTATTGGAGTGTAACTCAAAAACGGCTTCACCGATTTAAATTTAAATGGGACCAAACGACAAGCATCACCTTTTAAACAAAAAAAGTATTTTCAAAATCGGTTGACACAGTGCAGAGATCTGAGGTAACCTTCGATAAAATATACCCTAGATTCTGCGCGAACGCTCCAAAGTTAACCAAACAAAACTGTGCTTATAATGATCTGAAGCACAGTTTTGTCGTCAGTGACGCGCTGATCGTCGAGTGAAACGATGCCGAAGTGCTCTGTGAATAGTTGCAAAAATAATACACTTACAAAGCGAAAAATACATGGGATTTCGTATTTTCGGTAAGTTTTATACATATTTATAGTATTTTAAGTGATAAACATTTATAATTATTTAATTATCACTTCCAAATAAATACATCAACAAATTAAATTCCGTTACTCCTGTTACGCAGTTGTCTCTTTCGCACGCATAATAACATCCCATGCAAGACAAGAATAAGTGAGCGCTAATTCAGAACAAGTCTATTGGAGTCGCCATAATAATCTTTTATTTTCTCAGACTATACACAGGCATTTATTTTACATTTTCCATGTTCAAAAAAGGAGGTTATCAATTTGACATGTATGTATGAAATATTATTAGAACTGCAACATATTCACATATAATATGGATTAGTGCTTACAAACATAATATATATACAATATTTTTATGTGTGTGTGTGCATATGTATGTATGTTTTATGTACTAATACGTGTTACAGTGACTTGGCTTACTGATTGGAAAAACACCACAAAACCTTTTTCAAGTTCTAGTGTTCCGGTTTTTAATCGATGTTGTATGTTAATAATTTAATATCGAAATGTCCGAGCCACCTGCACAATCCTGAATGCACGAGGTTTAGCGTGCACTCTTATTATTACAGATGATTTTCAGAATGTAAAATATGAATATAGTATGTAAAGGTATTTTATAAATATTAAATATTGTATTACATATATAATGTATAACATTAACATTGTATTAACATTAATAATTACTCAAACACGTTTACTTTATACATTTTGCTGTAACACGCAGGTATCTGAACTGCAATTCAGGTCTGATAAATTATATTGTTATATTATTTGTTTTAAATTGCTGTTTGCTCTGTGTGGAATAAATAAATAAATATTAATGAAAATTAAAGCTGAATAATTAATATTCTGACTTCATTATACCAGATCCCTTTTCTATCTCCCAACATCCGCAAATAATCTACTACACACCTTTTCAACCCGGGCAAAACCAGGGTATATAAGCTAGTTGACTAATGCGGATAGTTAAAATTCCAATTATAAATGTCACCAAAAAACTAATTACTAAATAATATTTTTAGTACGAGATTAGGAGTACGTGACTCCATTGTATTTTATGTTCTATCACAGCAAAGGGTAATAAAATTTTACGAGCTCCCTTCAATGGCGCAGAGTAAAAGTGCTATAAGTTTATTACGAAGTTATTGAAAATTAAACCTTATGCAACTGAAACAAGGTTGAATATTGTTAAATAACTTAAATAGATTTACTACGTTTTTGTGTAATTTTAAGGTTTTTATGTGTATTTCAATAGACAGAAAGGTATAGGATAACTCGAGCCGTTTATATGCGTTCTGTCAATACGAAAAGTTGCATCTAGGGTATATTTTATCGAAGGAGGTAACAATCATTTAAAAAAACAGACTAATTGAGAACGTCCTCCTTTTTTGGAAGTCGGTTAAAAAGCACTATACCGATGTGTAGCGGTTAATGTAATTCTACCCTAGAACTCTTCCTTGTACTCGTACCGTAAATCAAACGAGAGCTAATGCGTTGAGTTCCATACGCTGTTCGCCATAAAAGCATGTCATAACTCCGATAGTGTCATAAAAATACCCCAACAGCACTGTTGTTACAGTGTCCATCCCAATAAATACAAGCCAAGCACCTAACCGTGTGTTCCGACAACTGTCCTTGAGAGCCAGTAATTCTAAGTCAGCCTGAACAACATCTTTGACATCGTCACTTACCATCAGGTGAGATAGTGGTCAAAGGCTAACCTATCAGGCATAAAAATAAACTCTAAGCCCGCAGCAAATTTCTGATTTTCTCTCAATTTAACGGAGACGATTCCCTGATTATGGTCACTTTTAAGGAGTTCACTTTCACCTTTTCGTTCCTAAAATCCAAATAATTACAAAGGGTCATTATTTGGATTCTACGGATGAAAATTTCAATAAAGTCATTGCTGAAATTTCTTCATAACTGCATGATTAAAATATACAAAAATTTAAGTTTAAAAGAATGTTTTAAAATTACTTTTTGGATTTCCCTCTTAACGATGATGAATTTTCACATCTAACTTACGCTAAAATGTGACTTATACCCTTTACAAGCCCGTGTTAAAAAATATAAAAATCAGGCAACCGTATGAAAACTATTACTTTCTCTAATTTTCACGCGTTTCGGACAAACAAAGGGTCGTAACCGCCACGTGAAGTGCGCATTGACATTGAACTTTACCTAATTCATAATTCGCTTTATTTACCTTTACAAACACCTAAATGATCTGAATCGTGAAACACAACATGGCTATAAATATTTCACGAGACTTATCTGATTAATAATGTCCGTCATAATTAACCACGACATTTTATAACCGAGCGACTTGCAAACTTTGACTGATTTACCGCTCGTGACCACAATCAAGGCAACTAGGTAAATAGACGATAATAAAAATTGACCAAGTTTTAACAAACCACTGCAAAACTGGTCCAAAATCAACTTTCTTCATGACGTATACTTTTTATTAGTATAAAAAATATGACAAGCGAATTAACTTGCACCGGTGTAATTTGATGCCAGCCTGTATCAAGTCTGATATACCGGTAGAGATAGTTTTGACCGGTTTTACGGAGGATATGGTCACTTTACTCGAAAGTTATTCCGTTATCTATTTTATTTTAGTCAATGAGTCGCTTTCATTTTTCGTCTATATATAGTTTAAAGTAAATGCAAAAAGTGCAGTACTTAGTGGACATTTTAAAGAAAATCTCGGAAAAATATATTATTGTTTTCAATTTTATGTAGACGTATTGAAGTCGAAAACAGTGCGATTCTCACGGCATTTTTTGCCTCGCACTTCCACTATGTGGAGCCAGCTGCCACATGCAGTGTTACTTTGCTTTTATTCTATTTATATAGCTGTTTTGTTTGTGTTTGTAGATATATTAATGTATAATTTTATTTTTAAAGCTACCCCAATCGGTCATAGCCATGTGTCTAGCTCGACGAACACCTGTTCGAGCACAGGGGATCACTGAAAAACGGCGTCTGTGCACATGTGTAATAACATATGTACGGACTTTATGCTGAGTTTTCTCATTGCTATCTCACTTTATGCTAATTTGTTTATATCATATTATATTATCATCTTTTTGTTTTATGTTTCTTTATGTTAGTTACGAATTATTTTTAAGTTTTTCTTGTATATTGGTTGTCATTGTTGTTTGTATCTATATATATGTATATCTTTCTTTTTGTGTGGCAATAAACGAATTTTGATTTGATTTAATTTGTTACCGAAACAATACGGCTTAAGAGCTATCAAGAAGAGAGCGAGAGAGGACTTACCACCAGGTGAGCCCCCCGCTCGTTTGTCCTACTAACAAATAAAAAAGTCTACAGTAAATATATTTAAAAAAATACAGTAACAAACGTTGTACTCGGTTTAACACGTTATGATGAAAATATGATTATGAGTATTTAGTATTTTAATTTAGTGTTTAACTTATAGAGTAAAAAATAGAGGGGAAAATGATATGTACATTTTTTTTGGAACTCGTCTACGATGAAGACTTTTAGCATTTTACTTCCACAAAATATAATAATAAAAGATTTCATAAATATATATAACTTGCATTTTTAATTTCAATGGAACGATAAAACGCTTAACGAAAATAAATGTTTTGCAGTCAGGTATTTAACTTTTTTAATTAATTTGTTTTTGTAGACTTTGAAATCGGACAATCGCGTTTATTTCAGCGTGTCTTGCATTCTTTAATTTGCGCACATTTACCAAGCTATATAATGTCTCTTGACTGTATGTTCTCTGCATTAAATATAGACAGACCCCAGACAGACAAATAATCTCACACTGTTAATTTGATTAGTGTTTACGTAATCCGAGATAAGCAGGAAACATCAATGTATGCTCGAATTGCGTTCCGTTTCTGACACCCATTCGTTTGCTCGCTGACCTCAGTACGTCGTTACTATGTTCATTTTACAAATTAAGTACAAAGGACCCTTTCGTTGACGGCTTTTAATTCTGAAATGTATAATTTTCATCGGAGCTGTGCTACTACATATTTTCAGCTCTTTCGAATTTATACATATTTTAAATGGTTGTATTATATGTGTTTATATGAAAACTTCACAAAGTTAGAAAAATAAATTAGCCTATGATTTGTATGCTTAATGTATCTCTGTCACTAAAAGTCATTATAAGAAGGCTGCGTATTCCACCAGCGATGTGCAAGAACGATGAAGTTTTTTTATTTTTATTTTGACGAAAAGCGCTCGAGATCCACCTGATGTTAAGCGATAATATCTGTCTATAACAAATGCATGTCACAAGTGACCAACTGCACTGCGCCCTTCATCCTTCGCCATACAGAGTTGAGTTTCATGTGATGGTAATTTCCTGAATTACTTTATTGGCTCAAGAAGACTGCTGCCGGAACACACTGTTAGGTGATTGGCGATAGATTGTCTACTTGGTCTTGGAAAATCATTTAGTACCATAGAAGGATAACAAGCGAAATACGTTTTAGAAAATTAGATGACCTATATCATCTATCTATTATACAGGGATATATATCACTATATAATTTCACATTCCTAGCTCTCTTTGTTACTTAAAAGTGGTATGCATAGCGGTCATTTGCAAAATGCCTACAATTACCTATTCAACCGTTATAGTATTCTGAATGATGTCCAAATGACGATATAAAAAACATTATTTTGCGTTAAATTCGCGGCCGTGATACAGCTTTCGATGGCCAAGATCTAGTCAAGTAGAAGTCTAGTGCGTTTTATATTTATATATATATTACCGCCTGAAGCAATTTTTGGGATGTCTCTTATAGCATAATTGTTGTAGTGTCATTTTATATGTAATTATTAGAGTAATATGTGGCTTTCTTCTCTACCCCTGTACATAAATTATTTCGTATATATATGAATTATTCTCGATAATTACTAGAAATAGCAATGTTTGGTACATGGCGACAGATTTTCTACTTGAGGATTCACTTTACGCAAAATGTCTTTCTACAACCTACCACTCAAGCTCAAGTCGGCGGTATGCGACGAAAAAATCCAGTATAATAGAATCGCATCATATTTTTTTTTGATTGTTGATAGGTAAGCCTTGGACCATAATCTCACCTGATGGTAAGTGTTGATGTGGTCGAAGATGTTAACAGGCTGAACCTAGAATTACTGGCTCTCAAGGACACCTGCCGGAGCACACCGTTAGGTGCTTGGGGACAGATTTTCTACTTGAGGGTGGTCGCTAGCCAGGCGGGCATTCCCAAAATGCTCTTCCACCATGCGGTGAAGCTCAAGCCCGCGGCGGGATTCGAACCATGGACCTGCTGCGCGGCAGTCCACAGCCAATGCCACTGAGCCATCACAGGACCGCAGCGATCCTATTGGTAGATTTATCTCTCACACACTTCCGCGCACAACTCTGATGGATACGCAGCCTAAGAAAGGACCTCTACCTTCTCTAAAGTAGATAACACGCCACCGACAAGAGAACCAATTCACAATCTCACGCCGTTAGTTTGATTAGTGTTTATGTAATCTGGCATCACTAGACAAACATTAGTATTGGCTCAGATCGTGTTAAATTTCCGATACGCGTTCATCTGCTTGTAGATCCCAGTTCGTAGTTAGCATGTTCATTATATAAATGAAGTACCTAACTGGAGCTATTCCGTTGAAGGATCTGAATTCTGAACGATAACATTTTCATAAATATAGTTTTATTTTTCAGTAATTTTGATACGTTTTTCTTGAATAATTTCATACTGGCTGAATACAACTAAAAAAAAAGATTTTCTTTTCACGAGTTTTTTTTCGATCCTGCGCTCGTGGAGTTGAAGATGCTTCGTGTAGAAGCGAAATACGTCAAAAAGTAAGAGAGGTAGGTGGAATATTTACTAGATATATATCATGTAATAATAAAGTATCTACCTAAAATATGATTACAAGCTCTATCGCGTGCTAAACGAAAATCGTATTAAGAAATTATTAGAGCACAAATATGAATTTAATGTTTTCTTTAAAGTTTTTTTAAAATATTTATTATTATTACTCAATAGCCGTCTAAGGGTGAACTTTTGCAATCTAATTTATTCAGTATTAGTTGTTGTGGTGTGTGTGCAAGTAGTTTGCTTAGCCGTTCTTAACCGATCGGCAAACTTAAGCAACGTCCGCCTCGGTCATGACTTGGATGGGGGACCGCTGGTGACAATACTACTGAGCGCTTCCGTGCTTCGGAGGCCACGGTTAGCTGTCAGTCCCGGTTGTTGTCTTAGGATGGCAGTCGTTATAGCGTGGTGGTAGAGCATTTTGCGAATGCCCGTCTGGCTAGCTACCACCCTCAAGTTGAAAATCTGTGGCCAAGCACTTAACGGTGTGTTCTAGCAGCTGTCCTTGAGAGCCAGTAATTCTAGGTTAGCCTGAACAACATCTTCGACCACATAATCACTTACCCTCAGATGAGATAGTCAGGCATAAACAAAAAAATAAAAAAAAGTATGGTGGAAGTGTCCTAGTTTACAGTAAAAGAACTACCATTTCATACATTTTTTATTTGAAAATTATTAAATTTAAAATAATAATTAATTAATATTTTATTTATTTTTTTTTGTATGAACTACACGCACACACATTTGAATAATCACGTTTAGTGGAGAGGTGTACATTTTTAGAGTGAAAGATCTCTACCCCTACAAACGAAAATAGGGAAATCTCAGATATTAATAAAACATCGGCCAAGTGCGAGTCGGACACGCGCACGAAGGATTCCGTACCATTAGCTATACAACATTAGACTTCATATTTTAACCTTTTTTTGTTTTAACGTGCGCGAGTCACTTGGCCAACTTTTTGTATTTGTTGTTATAGCGGCAACAGAAATACATTATCTGTGAAAATATCAACTGTCTAGCTATCACCGTTCTTGAGATACAGCCTGGTGACAGACGGACGGACGGATGGAAGGACAGACAGCGAAGTCTCAGTAACAGGGTCCCGTTTTTACCCTTTGGAACGGAACCCTAAGAAATCAAATCTGATATTATGTTTTAATAACAAATCCCCTCGTAAGTCGAAAGGCAAAGTTTGCGGCACTTTTCACTTCAATTTCTTACACGAACGTGGTAGTTGGTGCAAGAAATTGTTACCCTCGCTTGCCCGGAGTTGTGTAAACTGTGGATTACATTCTGGCAGCCATTATTTCGCGTTTAATAATCGTTAAAGTTAAAAACTCGTTAGTGGCCGGCGGAAGCTTTCCCGTGTTCTAAAGCTAGTGTTGTGCGGATGACGTCACATATTCGAATAAAGTAAGGGTTGAAATATCGGTTGATTTAATCTGGATAAAACTGGATCGGTTTTTATCAGAGGCACTATTTAGTGTATTGTAACAGCCCGGTCGTCCACTGCTGAACAAAGCCTCCCCTCATTATGGGGGGGGGGGGGTTAACATAATCCCCACGCTGTGTTAAGCAATGTTCGCTGCGGTCATTACTGACATGGGTGACCGCTAGTGACATTTACTTTGAGCATTTTGCTTCGGAGGGCACGTTAAGGTAAGTGAATTCATATCACAATCCATACAAAATATTGTAACGTCATATTTTAAATATCGAGTGTTCAAACTCGCTGAAATGATTCATGCATGTCCTTGAGACCATAATATCGATAAATATATAATAAAAAAATCGGCCAAGTCAGTGCGAGTCGGACTCCCGCACGAAAGGTACCGTACCATTAGCTATACAACATTACGACTTCATATTTTAACCTTTTATGTTTTAAGGTGCGCGAGTCTTACTCGCACTTGGCCAATTTTTTGGATTTGTTGCTATAGCGGTAACAGAAATACATCATCTGTGAAAAATTCAACTGTCTAGCTATCACCGTTCTTGGGATATAGCCTGGTGACAGACAGAAGGACAGACGGACAGCGAAGTCTCTGTAATAGGGTCACGTTTTTACCCTTTAGGTACGGAACCATAAAAACGGTTTTGTTATTCAGCACTTGCCAGTACCTTAATAAGTTGCATAACATAGAGAAGACGAGAAGTGTTGCTGTATAATAAGCGCACAACACAACTCATCACTTACCATCGTGGGTGCTATGGACAGTAAAAAACTACTGAATCAGTCCGTTACAGTAAACAATTCTATTTTATATTCACGGCTAACGGACTTACTCTCACAATAGCTATTACTGGCTTTAGTTCTGTACAGTTTTAAAGTGAAATGTGAGCATTTATTTTAGTAGCTATTTTCTTTTCTATAAAAAAAGGCCGCAAATGACAGACGGTCAGCCTGGTGTGAAGCGAAACCGCTGCCTATATATACACTGCTGCATTAGGGTTGATGCTGGTGTTTTGCCTGGCTGGAGCAAAGAATAAAGAGGAACAGAAGGATAACTCCGCAAAGTCATTGTCATATAAAGCGATTTTAGCTACGAAGCAACAAAGTGCACTTCAGCACGCAAAGCACGGAGTACCTAATATTTATATTATTTTTTTTGGTACATATTGTTTTGGTATTATTAATTTTATTGAAACTCTCGGTGTTGGCTGTTCAACAACTTCGCAGTTTTTTATTTGTAGCTTGTGTTGCTGTAAGTAGCGGAGGAGTGATCAAAACGTGAATACATCATGAAAGTTTCATAAAGAACAATTATTTTCTTATTATCAACATATATACGAACGATATGATTAAGACATGAAGGCAGCCTTTACTATTATATATTTAAACTAATAAAATAACTATAAACCCTTTCACATCAAGCCAAAGACATTTAAATTATTATTTTTTTTAATTAAAATAGGTTCGCGTTTGACCACACCTTGCCTGATGTGGTCTAATATGGAGCACGCTTACCTAGAAGAAACCTATTTACTCTCGATTTGAAGACTTGTTGAACTTGAGAAGATGTTGTATTCATCGGGAAAAACAGACCATGGTAAGTAGTAATAAAAGTATTTTTCTTTACAAAAAAATAATATTCAACTCCAATAACTAAACTAACATTTAAAATTCAACCAAAATATATAATACAGAATAAAATCTGTCTAAAACGTGGAAACACGCGTTTGCAAAAATCAGTAACATTAACTTGCTCTAACAAAGACATCGTTAAGATCAAATCGCCGATAGAGTCCAAAGAAACTGCGATAAGATCGTTAAAATGTAACGAGATTTCGTAGCGGTCATCTCAATCAGGCCAGCAATTTGATACAATTGAAAACAAACGATCACCCTTGTCGAATCTCGACGAATTCAAGGGCGATTTGGAGTTTCAACAAATTGAAGAATATTAATAAAGCACGCTCTCAAAATTTAAATAAACTTTCAATTGAGCAATCGGAGAGTTAATAGGGAAGACGGCGAGCGATACTCCATACAAATGTATTCTCTTGTTCTTAAATCTTCTTATTCGTCGGATATACGTTTGATTTGAACCTAGACCATAGAACATAAAACAATACTACGTCCTAGACTAAGCCTATCGAGTGCTAAGCGAAAATCATATTTTAGAAAATTTGTGCTCATAAAATAAAAGGTAGATTTGCCAAACTAATCATTGTTATTCTTTGAAGTGTTGACTGGTGACTCTATGAAGTAGTCAACTTAAGTCAATTAATTCAGTTACTTATAACTAAATTGCATAAATATAAACAACTTTATGTAGTGTGTATTTTTATTCCTAAGGACCTGTGAAGTTTTGATTTTGAACTCACCGTTTCTAGATATGACTCGCCGCAACAAATGTCCGAAGCGCCGAGCTCCCATACATATCCTCTGCTCCCGGACACCTTCGTCCGAATATTCACTGTCACTCTCCGAATCATCGTCACTGTCATCCACTGACAAGGCAGATTCACGATTGATAGCTTTAGAACTACCGTCACTAGTGTTTAAAGTTGGTTCACTGGCTCCCAAACTCTTTGGTTCGACACTCCACCCGTCCAATTTATGAACGTCATTGAACAAGTCATCTAAATTAGTCTCTAACAAACCTTTGGCACTGCATATCACTTTACTTTTGGTATCACTGTGAGAAACTATTGCATCGACACTGTTCGAAAGGCACTTTTCTCGTCTCACGATCTTTTTGTCGTCACCATCCATTCCATCGGTGAGGTTTATGTTTTCACGTGTTTTTGTTCGTCCTATTCTTAACGAGTTTTGTGACACTAGCTTCGAGTTATCCATCTGTTTCTCTGACGTAAGAGATTTTAATTCTCTCGTCATCAACTGGTTTTGTGGATGGCTCGAACGGAATATGTTCGAGAGAACTAACATTTTCACTGTTTTTAGAGCACCGACACTGGTCAAACATTCCATCACTGCATTCCTTTTTCATTTCACTATCTCGAACTGGCACTGTATGGCATACAAAAGGCGGTTTTGTGTTTGCTGGGATTACATTTCGGGGAGAGAGCTGCCTGTTGCAATACAACAACGTATGCAAATGCATTCTTTATGGAAGAATGGACATTATTCAAGCGTATAGAATATTCTGGGAGCGGTGCGGGCTTTAGGTGATATTTCGCTTCGTACGTATGTCGGACGACGCATAAATAAAATATCAGCAGAGATGCGGAGCAAACCCGCACCTTCGCATCGGGAGGGTTTTATTGCGAGAAGTTAGATAGAATACATTGTGGCGTGATGTAAACAGGAGCATTAATTGAGTGAAAAGCTTTAATAGTGTGTAAAGGATTTCAGCGGCTAGAAGTGCGCATTATGATATCGGTTGTGAAGTCGTATCTGTCAGGTGGGTACAAAGGCTTGTCTGGGAGGCGGCGACGTGATAACACCGGGAGCGACGACGCAAACGTGACCGGCTTTGGCTCCCTTTGTACGAAAATCGGATTCGCACGTCGTTCGACACCTGACGTTGCTCTGTGAATCCTGTCTGTCTATTCAAGATAAAGTTTCAGTGGAGACAATCATGGAATCGAAACATTTTTTCAATGGCAATACCGGAAATAAATTAACCCTCCACCGTGTAAGTAGAAGTTTCAGAAGCAATTTCGTTCCGACGAAATTCTTCGGTATGCGTATAAAAGTATAAAAAAGAAGGAAATATAATGTTAGTCAAATTAAATTTGTCAAAAGTGGGGCCTATATACCTAAGTGAAAAAGAGCCAATCACGGTGAAGTACAGCACACCCTTAGGTATATTTCAAGAATGTTTCATACTCGATTGATTTTTATAAGAGAGCTCTGAAGATAGTTTAATTTTAACCATGTGAATTTTGCACGTAACCGTCTTCAAATCGTCTAGCTAAAATTTGGAAGAAAAGTTGTTGTCCGCCCACTGTATCACCTGATTCCAACTCAACGGTTCAACAATATCCATTTACATTCACAGAAGCTCAGCTCAGGCCATTTATATTGAAATGGAAAACATTTCTATTTATTCTGTCGATGGTTATCAAGGACATTTGTTGGCGTAAGTGTGATGACTTGCAAATGCTACGATTGGGGTCAATTTGTCGAATTAATGGATGATTTGAAATGCTATTTCGAAAGTCACTTGCGTCAATGGCGGAATTGGAGTTTGGATATGGCTTACATTTGAATAGATGTTAAATCTAATATTTACTTTCGTAAAATATGTAGATTCTGGTTTAATGGTTTTCTGGTTTAAAAAAAGCCCTTACATTATATTAAAAATAAAAAGCTATATAAAATTATAAAAATTTATGGCTCTATCGCTAGGTACATGAAAACATAAGATCGCAAAATACATATGTCTCAAAATAAAAAGATCTCAAAATTACAAATGATTTTTTTACTCAGTACAATAGTACAGTGTCATTGTTTTCAACTAATGATGTCGATATATTACAATGCAAGGATAAAATCAACACGTAATTGCAGGGCACCAAATTTGACTTTCAAATACCCATTATATGCAATCAGAAAATATACAGTCTGATATATTTAGCTAGAATTTTCGATATTATTCAACTATACTATATAATTCATTCTGCATATAACAGTGCCGCCCTTCTGCTTCAGGATGCACTACGCTCGTCATAAGTTCTTAAGACTCGTAGGCGTAGTAATTTCAGTTGTTACGATGCCGTTCACGTTAAGCACAGTAGTGTCCGCACACTACTGCTTCGTAACAGAGTATCTAACAGCTGATGCCCACCAATGGACTCTTGCTAAAGAGACCTCATAAGCATAACTATACAGTTATTGCCGTATAATTAACTAAGGAAAAAATTATATACAGTAAAAAAGGAAACGTAATGTGTGGTACGGCTCAGAATCACACTAATCATTTCTTCAGTTCTTCTGCTCGGGCTAGTGGAATTCATGACGTCACGTCGGTTTAGCACGAAAATTAAGCGGAATTGTCACTATATTATATTTAAACATTTTATTAGCTTAAAGGCCGCGACTCCGAGCGTATGTCGGTTATTGCGCAAAACCATCAACCTCTTTTTCCGCAGTTGGATACAAACTATCCTGTATCCTTCCCCAGGTATCAAACTAATTCCATAGCAAATTTCATCCAAATCGGTCCAACAGTTTTTAATTTTATTCTTTGCATTCAAAAATACAAATCTTTCCTCTTTATAACGTAGACGTGTAGATAAATGATTTCCTATGACATTAATTTCAAGTGTTCTTAAACTACTTTTATCATTATAAAATAAAGCTTTCTGCAAAGTAGCGCCTGGCTAAATATCTCAAATACTTTATTCAAATCGGGGTCAACTTCGTGAAGATAAAGAAGACAGATTAAACAGTGTGTAAAATGAGTTCTTTCACGATAGAGTATCTTTCGAGTTCAGCAAGTAAGAGAAGCTTTATTATGCGGCAGCTTACCGGCGGCCGGCTTTGTCCGTAATCTTGTACACCACACGTGTTCGGTGTGCAAAACAATTTTAAAACTAAAAATCCCTCAGAGCTTGGGATTATGGTGATGATAGTTTCAGCTCTGAAGGGATTTGTGGAAGACACGGCGACAATAGTGATTAAACGAGTGTGCCGCAGAGTTTTTATTAGGCTGAATTTACTTTAATTTGATATATCTAATAACTATGTAGGTAGGTACAAAAAAAAATATGGTGGCATTAATAGAGTGGATGTACGGATATATTTTTTAAACCACCATCGCCATGCCTTATGGTCCACCATGGCTGATGATCTAAATCTTATGATCTAATAAGATATACAACTTTTAATCCAATTTTCGTAAAAGTTAACTGGACCTTATTTTTAAATTTAAACCGCGTCCGTCCTATATATTAAGGGTTGATTATTTTGAAGCGTAGTAGATACCAGTCTAATTTTTTTTTACGGTACGTGTGATATTGTGACAGATATCCACGCAGGGATAACCATTTTAATTACTTTCTGCTTTATTGTAAAAATGGTAATAGGTAGATATGACCGTAAAACTTATGATAATATATGACACGTGTGATTATATAGAAATTTTAAAACCCAACAACGAGTAGTAAAATCTGCAAATGCTAATTTAGACTCTCGTTACTGATTAAATTTAATATAGCCCCCACCTTTATGCTAAAGAGGAATTTAAGAATGCCTAAAGTCTTATGTGCAGCACCATGTCAACGGGAGTAGTTGCATGATGCTCATTCAGCGCTGTATGACATCCGACAGAAGGATAAGAAGCAATCCTTATATTCAACACAAAAAAACTTGTTTTACACTTCCTTTGATTATTTTATCCACTCACACTAGCGACGAAGTTTATATTGTTCGTACAATAACATACATACATATGTATGCATGTATAAGTATAACATAATATCGCACGACATAGCAACCAGCAACCAATAAAATGTAGACAATATCACACAGATGTATAACAGTCACTTATGTTACGTTCTCACACATCCAAATAAAATGTTAATCGTGTGCGCAATCAAGATTATTTGCTCTGGTATAAAAAATCTCAAGGTTTTGACCAAGGTGAAGGCTGTTCATAGATCTCTGATGTACCTAAAGCTTTATACAGTCATATGGGTACTTATTAAGTGTTCTATGAATATACCAAAAATCGTTATTATAATTTTGTTTCGGATCCTAAGCACGCGTCCGATTAGCACTTGAGTGTTAAAACTCGGTGAAACTTTGCATGTGAGCCTTCCTTGACCCTATTATCTATGTATCTGGTTTGCCAGAATTCCGTAAAATTTTGTATTTTCAAAAATAAATCATAAACTCGTTTTGTATGGGAACTGTTAACTTGGCATTTAGGGAAAATAAATAATAAATCGAAAAACTAACAAACCAGAAGATTAGATATTAGGCTCTGCGATATGCATACAACATTTCACGGAGGTAGAACACATGGTATTTAAACTATGTTTGTATGGAACTACTTTTACTTTTAAGGCTAGTGTCTTCATAGCGATTTTAATACCAACGTAGTTTTGTCATATTTTAAATACCAAGTGTTTAAACTCGTTGAAATTTTGATTACATGTTGTTGAGCTTAAAATATATGCTTCTGGTTCGTAATTTTTCCGTAAAAAAGAACATTTTTAATTATTAGCAAAAATCGTTTTGTATGGGAATTATTATTTTCATATTGAGATATAAAACAAATAATTAAACGAAAATGGCAAACTAGAAGCATATATTTTTGGCTCGAGGACATCCAAAATTTCAACGAGTTTTAATTTAACACTTGGTGTTTAAAATATGATGAAACTAAGTATGTTCGGAAAGGCCTAAGAAGATACTGGCCTTTAGGGTTTGTACCTTAATAACACCAAACTGGGGCTTACATGAAGGTATTACTTTTTTATCTTAGAACAAAAACAAATAAATGTTGAATATAACGTTTCTAGTATGGGGACCCCCGCTTCTTAATGTGTATGTTTTTGTTATTATATATTGAGATATCCCCTATCAATAGACTACTTCACTTTATTACTTTCACATACTATGGTTCCAGAAACTGCTATAGGTAGGATAGATGACTTCACCTCAAGTCAATCACGGAGCACGTTTGTCTATGGCATGCCATAAAGGGCATTTCATCGACTGAAAACAATTTTAGCCACGAAGCGAGAATCATATTATGGACCTCTATATTTCAGTTTGTGTCAAGTTTTCCAAAACATTAAAGAATCAAAATCGAACCAAACAAACAAAATCGTACTGTATTGTAACTTGTAACACCGAGCTCGTCAACTCGATCACGATAATCGATTGCAAATCTCCCAAGCAGCTCCCAATCGACACAAATCGATTGGTTGTCAGCTCGACACGGTCTCGCCAAGACGGGGAACTCGTAAATCGATGCGAGTATTCAATGATGGTTACGCAAACAGGCAGCATTATGAAATACTTTTTTACATTTAGTTTGCATATTTTCCACAATGTTCTTGTGAAAGTAACTTATTCAGAATGCAACATTATAAAAGAACGTGATTGAAAGCATTGGATCCGTAGCAACCGAGAGATAATCGTTTTTTTTTTCAATCCTTCTCAGAGAGCCCCGAGTGCCCCCGCAGATGATCCCAAAATGATATTTGACTCGTTGATTTAGTATTGCAATCTAATGGTAACTGTAGTCAACACCCCAACTGGTATTGAACAGGAGAATTTGGGTCGCCTATAGGTTTACAACGGCCGATAAGTTACTCGAATCTTGCAGTTGCCGTAGTAGTACGGTAGTAGGTAGTGCCGTAGTGATAGGATTACTTTATCTATTATTTATATATTTGGTAAATTGAACGTTATATCTATTGGGTATAATATACTAAAAATTCAGCGTTTATTTAATTATTTGGGTACTAATGAAACACAAAATGACTTTTGCATTTAAACTATAGGCAAGTTCAGCTTTGGATTTCTGTTTTACGCTAAAATACATTTTCTTCGCGAAGATTTAATTGGAAATTTAGTTCTAGGTTACCCTTAACGACATCTCCGACCACATCATCACTTACCATCAGACGAGACAGTGGTCAAAAGCTAACCTATCAAGCATAAAAAAAACGATGTGTATATTGTATTTAAATATTATAAATTAAACCGGCAAAAAACACTCACGTTGGGGATCGAATACGTCGACCCGGGTTTCGAGCATATCAGATGCTTATTGTATATTGTGTTAACTATGTTTTTAATATTTTCGCTGTAGATAAACCTTGTTATAGACTTGATAGGACTTGATTACCACAGTTTACCTGTGGGAAAAATGTCGCTGGAAAACTAGTCCAGCTTTTCATTTCATCAATGATATTAAAATGTTACCATGTACATTTATTAAATTTTAAATTGAACCAACCTGTGTAAAGACTGAATCCCCACATGAGTGCCCTGATTAACATTTATACGACCCACCCAATTTAATCAAAAGCGTCTAGAAGCGTGATGAAATCAATTTAGTGAAACGATTAGGGAAAATTTGTCACTCATGAATGATCATAAAATTCCATACCGTCATACGCAAGGGAGTCGTCGTCACTTCAATAAGTCCTAATGAAGTCTGGTTTGTGCTGGATTGAACAGGATTATTCCAGTTTGATATATTCCAATATGTACCTATTTATGTTGATGAGACAGTAGAGTATATCACCTTTTTTCAGTGTAGATAGACCAGAGATAGATATAGATAGATCACAAAGAGCGGTATAGTTATATTTAATAATTAGTAATTATATGTATAATTATGTTGAATTCCCACAAAATTAAGCGCAACACTATAAAAAAACTTAATTGTTTTATGAAGGTATTTCACTATATTGTATTCAGATTAATAATTTATTACTAATTGGACGAAAGACTGGCATAAAATTTAAAAATAAAAAATCGGCTATTTGCTAGTCCGACTCGCGCACGAAGAGTTCCGTAGCATTATTTATATAACATTGGACACTATGTCATAATATAGTAAAGGTTATAATACTTTATTCTTATTTT
Source organism: Plagodis dolabraria (assembly GCA_963854805.1). Classification (NCBI taxonomy): domain Eukaryota; kingdom Metazoa; phylum Arthropoda; class Insecta; order Lepidoptera; family Geometridae; genus Plagodis; species Plagodis dolabraria. Next base: position 24,282,007 of record OY978457.1, on the reverse strand, counting down.
TTATTTCGAGTCCCAATCGCACTTTCCTGATTTTTGGTATTTGTTATTATAGCGGCAACAGAAATACATCATTTGTGAAAATTGCAACTGTCTAGTTATCACGGTTCATGGGATACTTCCTGGTGGCAGACAGACAGATGGACAGTGGAATCCGAGTAATAGGATCCGTAGCCTTTGGGTACGGAACCCTAAAAACAAACCCTAACAAAAAAAGATCGGGGGAATGTTCAGTATATACGACAAGCGTTGCAAAGAGGATCGATTAGACTGATAGTTGAACAAAGCGCACTGAGCGAAGCGAGCGTGACATAAACAATCATAAATCATTATTTTTATAGTTCGCTCAGAATTATGACTTTTTTCGTATAATATTTGTTTAGTATGAATTTTAAACAAAAGAACATTGAATCAATCGATCCCCTGAGATCACCAGTCATAAAAAATAAAGTTTCAATGTTTAAACATCACGTAAAAGTCAACTCACACTTAGTTCCACGTACATATTGACTCAACTGGTTCCTTCATGGGTTGTAAACTGTAAAACTAATTGCATATTCAATGTCGACCTTGACGCGCTGTATTGTAACGGATTGTACTCGCCCGTGCAAGATGAGACATTGTTTCGAACTGATAGAAATTAGCATTGTTTATGTTACTATTGCTAGTCAGGCTTCGAATTCATATACATATGTTAAGTACGTTATAGACTATGCCTCCTACTTAACTGCGTATTTATTAGGAACGTATAATATAAATACCCCTATGCAGCAAAAAATTACAGTATTAGTGGTTTTTTTAAATGTTTTCCACCAACTTTCTGCTACTTATGATTTTCTAAATAAAAAAGATTTTCTAAAAAAAACTCCTGTATCATCCTTATATATTAATAATAAAATAATAATTTAATTTTTCAACTGCAAGTACAGCGTATCCTTGTACGCTGGACTTGCATAACGTGTTAATATAAGTCAGTGAACTCAAACTATTTTTGATTTTTAATTGATTAGATTAAGAAAAAGAAAACATTGTTTAGTTATTTTAATAACACTTTTCTTGTTTTAGACAAAAGCAGGGCGATTATCTACTTTGAAATCGGTTCATTGTAATTAATTAATTGTCAAAAATAGTTCGTTGACCTCTATTAACAAGTTCTGAAAGTACAGCGTACAAGGATACGCTGTACTTGCAGCTGTTGTAAAATTATTATTATCCCTGAAGGCTTGTTTAAGGCAATTTTAAATGTATGAGATCATTTTAATATTAAATTTTATTCCCGGAAGTAGGTTGCAAAAAATTGCCGTAAGTTTCGGGCTTCAATCATATCCAGTGATCGAGTATGGAGGGCAATTGGCAGTTAGATTCGGTTGCTGACTTGTTGTCAAAATCAGATTGCAATCAGATATTGTTACAAACAAAATTACACGATAACTACGCATAATATGCCAAATAAAATGTTGTCGTAATAATAGTTATAATCATTATCAGAAAATTTCAAGACAATATCTTTTAAAAGCACGTCAAACATTGTTTTACAGTACAAAAAAACCCAAGCTGCAGAAATAATAAACTATCTTAATAAGATGCCTCGATGAGTTTGTGTGCCAGATGATCTCATAATTACACACCCTACCATCACCGCACATGGTGTCGTAAAATCAATCAAAATGCGCAACAGGGTCTTCGGACTCTGATGTTAGGTATCACATGATAGGGGCCGTCGTAACTGCGTTCGCGAATCTTTAACCTTATATATCCCTCAATAACCGCTAAACGTCCGCTGATGCGAATTCGTACAGACTAACAACATATTCTATTGTTTCAATTAATTACTGATATATACACTACTATAGAGAATGCTTGCCAGCTGATCTCTTAAGAAAAACTGAGAAGAGCAGCAGCAACTCGTTCCAAACTGTTAACATTTATATTTCAATCATTTAAACACCCAACACCTAACAGCTTGCCAAGCATACTTAACTAAATAATGATTTCTGTTTGAACAACTACCACATTTTAATTATCAATCAACAATCCTATTATGATATTAATAAAACTGCCCACACGAGCATGTTGATGTTCATTGCCCTCCACTATATACGTTCATCTTGTTTAATCCAAACATTGAAAACAAAGTCACACATGTATCCTGCCTATAAAAATTTATTAACGAAATAAAACATGGTCGACAAAGTCGCGTCTGTGTTTGACCCCCATTAGCGTCAGGAATACGTTGAAATAGCATTTTTCAGGGCATTCCAAACTGTGCCAGTTCGATAGCACGATAAATCTAGATAGGAGTTTAGCCTAATTTACGGCCGTCGAGAGTATTACGGCTTTGTTGCTGTCATACTTTTCTGTTAGAGATTCGTGTGTATTGTTCGTATGTGGAGATTTTTTTCGTTTACAGAGAAGTCAGAAAATGGTTACCGTAAGATTTCACCTAACAATCCTATTTACTATTCGTATATTATGTGAAGGACCAGTAAAGAAGACCTGTCAACACTTCCGTATATCAACAGGGGAGCAAGAAAATTCATCAAAAAATAAAATGAACTGTAATGCTAAAAAGTAATTAAATATCAAAAAAAATCTATTCAGGCATTTTACGATACCCACATGTACCACATGTAGGAATGGAGGAGTGACTTTATAGCCCGGCACCCTAAGGGCCAATTTTAAGTTATGGTGGGATAAACATATATACATCCTTAAAATATGACGCTCATGTTAACGTGCTGGGCAGTCAGTGTTAATACTACTCGCTTAGCATGCGTCAAGGCTGTATAAAATATAATATTAAAACGGAAGACTGAAAATGTAGGTTTTATAACAAATACAAATAGTAGACCTATACCAGAATATAATAAAGAAGGCAAAGCCTACAAAATTACAAATATTTGCAGAAGTGAAGATACGGAACAGGGAGAAAGATTCTCAATTCGAAGCATAACTTTTTTCATTTTTACTAGATTATTCAATCATATGACCGTGGGGTGCCGGGCTAAAATGACCCACCTTATCTCTTCCCAAGGGTGTCGTAAGAGGCAACTAAGAGTGAAGTACTAAAAGCTGGGCATCAGCGCCTTCTGAGGAACTGCTATTATACAATGCGATCTCGAAGACGCGTGTCAAGAGTGGGGATTATGGCAAAACCCACCTTAATGGAGGAGGCTGTGTTCAGCAGTGGATAATCCGGCTGATACGGGATACTATCATAAAGACTCTAGTTTTGTTGGGTAGAATATGTAATGTACATCGTACAGTTATTTAGATTTATTATCATAAGACAATTTATATCAATTTTATCTTGACGTTATAATATATACTTTTCACATTATAATTTAATAATTTAAATTATTTAATATTTGTTATGTAATTTATTGACTTGTGAAGCGAATCTTTACCAATAAAGAATCTGAATCTGAATCTGAATCTACCTACAAATTAGTCCCATTCACATTTCATCAAGCAGCGTGGAGACGATCAGAATATACTCGGACAGATTCTACTCAAATGTAGACTGATGAATTCGTATTCGTGAGAGAAAGTAGATCAGAGTGTACACGAATTCCCGGTTGACACTATACGAGTAACATCAGAGTCAGCATCCGAATGGACTCTCTCAGGGTGACTATTATATGTCAACGCGGCTTCAAACTCGGTCAAGAAGCTTTGCGCACTTGGAGATGTACACCTATATCGTACCACCAAGTACGCAAGAGCAACTGAAAGGTATGTTAAGATTTGGATGGTATAAAAAAAAAATTCTAAATTAATTGCCTTGAAACAGGTCAGAAAATATTTACAATTCTTATTTAGCAATTAGAGGTGCAGTTCGCGGTAATCGAATTTCATTCACGGACAAATCGTTTCTCACAGTGCCTAATGATTGTTTGGCAACGGAAAATTTATATTTGCGTTTAATTTACGAATTTAATTTGAAATTCTGACGTTTCCGGTATTTTTAACTTTTGCGCCACCTGCTTTTCTGATCAAGGTAACCATTATCGATATCAGACAGTTATTGAGTTTTTCCGACAAAGAAATCTTAAGTAGCAGTCCGCAGTCTGAAAATGTGAGTGTTATTACATTTGAAAAACATTAGCCACAATAAAACATTATCACTAACTCTCACGCAGATATTTTACATATAAAACACTGCTAACAATATAGAAATTGCTTATTACAGCCTACAAATATAAAATAATAAATAATGTAAAACAATTAACGAATAAGAAAAATAATTTTAGAAGAAAAAATCACTTATCCGGGCCATTAAAGCAAGAAAACGCATTTCCCCGTCAACAGGTAAATTTAGGAATAACGACCATAAACTTGAATCGGTTTCACTCGTTAATTATTCTAATTACAACTTCACGTAGGTACATTATGTAATCAAAGCTTCAGTAAAGTTAAAAGCATACAGTATGGACATTTGTGCACATGACGTGTATAGAATTGTATCATGGGACTATAACGCCATAAAATCAACATGCCTTCATAATATAATAGAAAAGGTTGTCGAATAACTTGCACCAAGGTCGCAGATGTGTCTAAACACCGACCTTTCAGCCAGGTATGTTTCTGTTGCATGTAAGAGCGGGTTAGTCTATTGTCATATACCGAGAACATTTGCAAATTCCAGACAGCTACTAAAAACTGCAATCAAAGCCAGTATGTCAAGATTTTAACGCTTTACATCACTTCAACAAAGTACCAGTCACCCATTGTAATAACAATGACGACAAAGGACCATATTTTTGTGAATTATTCCGAATAGCCGTCAGTTAAACCTAATTTGAAAATCGACAAGGGATTCTTATACTGTTCGTGGGATACTTATTTACTGATAAACATAATTTAACGTGAATCTTTACTGAATAGACAGCTGCATTCCTCTGAACTTTGATGTACATGACTTTTACCAACCGTGGAAACTATATGATACTCCGTGTTGGTGGAAATATTTTCAACACAGCTTCTCAGTTTAGTCGATCTAGTTGTTAATATTTTTACTAAAGCTTCTTGACCCCAGATCATAATTTTTACGTTTATTTTTAATAATATAAAACAAAAATATTAATTTCTGTCCTGAAATATTATCAAATTATTTTATATTACAGGCATTGCCTGAAACAGACTGGGACAGGTAGAGAAAAAATTACAAATTTAAGTAACAATATATATACGCTGTTTATAAGGTTGGGTAATGGGATAAGAGACTAATTTAAATAATTGAAACGTTAAAGCTCAGTAAGCAAAAACACTGTGTTTAAATCCAGCGTATCATTCCTTACTGTTACTTTGCGTCATGTTATTATGTTCCACACAAGAATTGTTCTACATTTTTATACCAACATTGAAGTATGTATTTCCTTCATTGAACTAGTAATAAGCATAATTGTTTCCGTTTAGACCACCTGTGTGGTAGATGTAGGCAGAGATATTGAACAAAGTTCTTAGAAACTACGTAGGAATAGTATGTATGGGTATTGGGTAATACGCTTAATTAGAGGAACTGGCTAGTGTTTTGATGACTCAAACATTTACAAGATTATAAACATCCGCAAGGCTGATAAACGAGATAGGGCTTATTCCTGACGCTTTGGTATAATAAGCAGTACACAACTTGATCCCTGGAAGAGCGGAACCACAGAAACAAAATAGTTACTATGACAAATTATCAGTGCGCCCTTGTTACTATTGTTTAATCGATGGTAACGAACGTCCGAGAGCTCAAGTTAGTTTAATTTTTACATTATTTGCTTTACAAAGTTGTGAACCTGTTTTTGCATGTCATTAACATTACATTATTTTGGACACGGCAGTTATCGTGTGATTTTTATCTCACTGAATACTTAGAAAAATAAAGACTTTAGTTCATACTATAATAAATCCAACATAACTGACATATTTAAGTGCTAGTTTTATAGCGTCTTTACAAAAGAAACAATGTGGAATCTACTGCATAATTTATACTATCTTTATAGATGATACATGATCATCCAAGTAAATAATACGGGATAACTCACTTGTGTGATATATCCGATATAGTTTCGAGCACATTACTTGGAAAAAGCAATTTATGGAAGTATATATTTAAATAAAAGGTACTAGGCGACTAACATCGTGAAGGAGGGTACATCATATTGATGTTTGGTAGTATTTTATTTTTTTACTTAACAAGGGTTTATTTTTATGTTATTGTGACGGAACAAGCTCGAGGCCCACCTGAAGTTAAGAGGACTAACCTCTGACTATAACAGATGCATTTCGTCATCGTCAAGTCACGAATTGCACTGCGCCCGTCACATTGAGACGTAATTGTTAAGTCTCATGTGCCTGTAACTTCACTGGCTCTCAAGGATAGCTGCCGGAATACACCGTTAGGTGCTTGGGTCAGATTTTCTACTTGAGGGTGGTCGTTAGCACCACCATACCATTCGCAAAATGCCCTTCCACTATGCGGTGAAGCTCAAGCCCGCGGCGGAATTGGAATCATGGACCTGCTGCGCGGCAGTCCATAGCCAATGCCACTGAGCCATCACTGCTTCAAAATGGATGCTTGCTATTCACAGACATCATCAACGAATACTTATATCTTAGTAACCTACATATTAATTAGTATCAAATTCCGGAATTTTACGAAATTTCTTACGCAAAACCTAACTTTCTAGATTTTCCAATACATTGAGCTGGTATTTGGTAATTATATAGTATAAGTATACACTTTAAGGTAAGTGGCTACTAGGAGACCAGATACTTCTAGGAGATTAATTACAGAATACTTTAGAAAATGTTGATATCTTTAACATAAAAAAATAGGTTCCAACGACATTAATTGTTTGTTTTGATACTTGATTTTATTTGGGACTCAATGGGAATGTTGAATAATATTTTGTTGGTCCCGTTGGTTCAGTGGAATAAGTTTCATGGGATTTCATTGGACCTACCCCTTTTTCCAGAAGAGCTTGGAACGCCCGCGTTAACGTTATCTTTACACTGCTGGCGGTGAGTTTGTTCCTCTGTAGCTGATGTAGTCTTTTGTCAATTTAGTCAAAGTTTTCCTTAGGCCGACAGATGAACTATTAAAACCAACTTTGAATATAATTTTATCACTCTCATCGTTATTCCAAGAGGAGAATATTGACTCTGAATCAGGGACGGTCTCGCTCAATTGTGGACAATTATCTGCGCAAACGAAGGAAGGGGACGTACCGGGAGCGGTAGGACGTTATTACCGTTCTCTATTGATAGCGGCGGGTTTAAATTATTTACAAATCGTTTATATTGGATTTTACGGAAAAGTGCTGCACAGTCAAAATATAATTTTAGGAAAATGTTAATAGGTAGAATGAGCCTTATATATGTATATCTTATAGAGTATGACAGCGTGGATTTATTACATCTACGTGATTAAATTACAGAATCAATCACTCTAATATTATAAATACGAAACTTTGTGACTTGTTACTTCTTCACGCTAAAACTTCTGAATCGATTTAGATGAAACTTAGAATACATTTATATAGTTTAATTCCAGGATTTACACATATAATAGTTTTCATCGTAATCATCATCTACAATTTTCATCATATTCTACGCGAGTGAAACCGCAAGGCGCATATACTTTTACGTAAATACTACTGGGATACAATCTTTTTTACAACTTTAGTATATGACTGTCTCGTTGCGTTGGTCTAGTGGCCTTAAGCTTCACTTTGAATCTCGAGATTCTGGTTTCAACCCCTGAGTCGGGAAAGACATACTTTGTACGATGTAAGCATAGTACATTGCGCGCGGTCAACGGTTTACGCATTCATGCCACAATTACTAAACCAGTGCATTTTCGGACACCGTACCATCCGCGTGTACTCACCAACCATTAACCATAATTAGCTAAGATTTTGGGTAATTAAAGAACACTTTATTCCCTAAACTTGCTTATGATTTTCTTATGTACGGATATCACCGTACATACTTATAGGATTTTAATATTTTTATTTTTGGAATTACGCATGCTCCGCGGATTACATTACAAAATCACAAAAAGAGGAAAAATTATCCGCATATGACTATAATTTTTCCTTTTATTGTAATCTTGAAAAGTCATGGGATATTTCAAAAAAAGTGGTAATCCGGCCAGTAATCAGCAATGGGCTCCCTATGACAGGGTCCCAAAACCCTCTAACCATCGCGTCGGGAATTGACATGCGTGACAACATCGTACAAGACAAGGGTAGCCGGAGACACAATCATATTCCACGCGGAGAATCGTATTCTAGGCTGTGCTTGATAACGTTATTCTCACATCCACAACACTTACCACCAGTTCTGATGATATAGTGGTCAAAGGCTAACCATGTAGCCATCAGTTAAAGGAAGCCGAGGGCAGCCGCTCGCATACTATATTTGGTTGTTACGTACAAATATGATGTATGTAGAACAGTGTCAAATATGTATTATTGTATTTTCAACTAGGACACAGCATCAACAGCACTATACTTGTGCTCAAATTAGGCAGCATGACATCAGAAGAAGCACCGTTAGCTCAATAGAAAATAATAAAATAGAAGTGCTACAAAAACGCTCTATTCAACGAGGTTAGAAAATTCCTAGATCTTTTGTTGTACCGCCGTACGACGTGATCGCTGGACAGCCGCTTGCTTCTGTACTTACTATTGTTGCCATCTTCAGTGTGTTTCTTGTACTATTTCAACAGAATTTGTTGGTGTGATCAATTTTTGATAAAATTTAATGTAAACTGATAAGGTTCAAAGTTCAAAATCCGTCTTGGTTCATTAACATAATCGAAATTTATTTCCGGATTTTCAATAGTAAGCTTATCAGTAACAACTCTCGAGTGCCGACCATCTGGGTTCTGTTTTATTCAAATGATAAACCACGAACTTCAATGTTAGTCAGTCAGTCGATACAATTTAATAGTTTAAATATCTGAAAAATTTGGAAAAAGACCATCTTCTAATAAAAATATGGTAAATGGTTCTAATAAAAATAGCCCGCTTGTGACTTAACCTTTTGAAACGTATTTCTGGCAAGAAAAAAATAACAATTGCTTGGCTCAAATTTTTATTAGTAAACTTCAAAACCAATCCTTTTTATAGTTAACATTAAAACCAAACCATTTTTATAATTAACCTTATATTTATAGTTAACTTTAAAACCAAAATGCTGTTGTTACTTTCCAACCCTTCACGCACCTCACTCTTCTGCGTACCCTCGCTTCATGCCGTCGGCTCTCACATTCCTAATATAGACCCTAGTTTACAGTTTGTCCCATCCAGAAAATGATAGTAGTTTAATACCTCATATTTTCGTGAAAAACCTTATAAAATTAAGTAACACACTTATTCCAGTTTGATAAATTTACCTGCAATGTTAAATTTTCTCGATAACTATTGTAATTTTCATGACCGAGTAATGATTTAGCTTACACATACTGATTTGTTGAGAATATTTTATTAAAATTTGTTTACAATTTAGCTTTACTGCCGATTTGATGCCGACTACAAATTTTAATTAAATATTCTCAACAAATAAAACATCTTTCCAATATTGACCTTACATGGATATTAACGGCTTTTTTTTGCTAACCAAAATTGTGATTGGCGAATAACAAAATTAAGTTTCATATTTTTTTAATGATTATTATGCTAAGTAATCTTTATAACGCCAACATTTCGGTATATCACAGCCCTAAAGGACTGGATGGCATCTTATGATATGAGTTAAATGGATACATTAGCTGACGGCTGTTGTATGAGAATTGAGGCCCTGACGTCATCGGTCATTTTGAGATGAGTTTCTAGGACTCCATTGAAATGGGAATGAGTAGTTGTGCTATTGCAAATTATCTTCCGACTAGAACAAATTGTTATTGTAATCGTAACGTACTTTAGATTTGGTTGAATCTTATGACATTAGTTTTGACCGCTAACTGTTTCAGATTAGGGTATTTTGTAAGCATTTCATTGGATTGAATTGAGAAGCTAAAGCCCACAGTTAACACTAGTACTGAAAAGTAACATAATCCAGAATAGAATTTGATTACACTACATTATTTTCGATTTGTTTTTACCCCAAGTATTAAAATCAGAGAGAAATTAAAGGATCTCTAAAAGTTTAGTTTAGTAGTAGTCCACAATTTGCTGTTAGACCAGGTAGAAATGTATTTTTATTTTCTATGTAACTTAGAGTTACTTATTTGAGTTCTAACTTACTATGATGGTACATACTTTTGTGTAAATACTTTATTTACATGCCACGTACTCTAATAGTTTTAGTGCTATTGACATAGACTAAATATCTAGATATCTGTTAGAACGTGCACAAAGAGCGGTGCTAAATGTCTAACTGAAACTACCACATCGTCACTCTGCTGCCGATACCTATTTAAGTATTTGAAAACTGCGAGTTCTTTCAGTTCGAAAGCTGTACTTCTAACAGTGTAGCTGTACATATGACAAACCTTCTAATCTTGAACTCACATACACACAAACACACCTATTGCATACACCCGACCCTCACACACACCTTTCCCATAATCGCGCTACAATCAGATTGCCAAAAGCTAACTAAATAAGCTAAATAGCCTTGCACAAACATAATGTAAAAACTTTTACCTATTTTTCTTTGTTTACGAGTACTTTCACTATAACTTTTAAGAATCTTTAAATTTAATTATTATGACATTTTTGTGAAAAGATAGCCTCTCATTATACAAGTTAAACTCCTCGTATGAGAGATAGTGCAACTTTAAAAAATTGTAACATGTTCTATTTTTGTTCAATAAACAAACATTATTATTATCTAAGCCAACCTGGTACTTTTATAACCCGCGACTTAACTGATATTTTTTTATATTCAACAAAGTGTACGTAGGTACAAAATAAATTATAACTGACCAAAAAGTTACATAACTATATACGTGTTAGGTCTAATCTAGATCTAGACAACCTGCAACTTACTTCACAAATTGCCCGTATTCTACAGTTCAAGTACATACAAAACAAATTATTCGACTAAAAGGTCACTGTTCCTCGAGTATGCCAGACCGCGAATTACAAACATGCAACAAAAGAGCTAAAATATGACATAATCATGTGAACATTCGCACAGAATACATAAAACCTGTTATTGTTCCTTGGTTTCTAATTTGTAAACGTTTTGAACATAGTCAATTCTGAGATATTGGAATACAAGGTCCTGCTCGCGAATTTGCCTGCTTTGAGTTTGTTTATACCATATAACCATAGTAAAACTAGATAAGTAGTTTTACTTCACAGATCGTTACTAAAAGCGGCTTGTAATGTGTGCCCATAATATGGCAAAATATATCGTGTCCAAATTGCATTAATTTAAAGATAATATTATTATTAACATCATAAATTGCATAAATACCTATGTAACTTTGAGATATAGACTTCCTGCGTATTCAGACTAGAGGAGGCCATTAAATCTCCTACGGATCCCGAGTCAAACTACTTTTCTGATTTTACTAAGGCCTCGATAAGTACCTACTTAGTAAATGGGGGTAAAAAGTATCCCAGTACGTTATAATTATTTTACCTATCAAAATCCGTTCAGTAATGACGGATTTGGCGGGCATCCGGTAATAAGCACGAAAAAACTTTCACATTTAAATTATCAAAGATTAAAATTACATTTTTACGTTGAATGAATATTAATTTATATCATTATATTATTGGAGGAAGAAACAGGTAGTTAATTATATATACAATAATTTTCTCCCCTTCTTTATCTATTTGAGCTAAGGTATTTTGTAGTCTAGAGCAAACAGACATATCAAGGGCAACACCTGATGTCTTCTGATCCATCAAACGAGACGCGACCAAAAGTCAATATATTTTAGTATAATAAAAAGTTTCATAAGAAAACGTGCAACTTTGTGTGTTAATTAATTTAACCATTATTTTGCTGAGTTCGTTAATCTCTTCTGAAGGGTCACTGGCTCACAATATATTTTTGTTGGCTGTAGTTTTCATGTGAAGTTAGAATGGTTTTACTGCATTATGAACGAGTGTTTTAATTTGATGAAACTGCGTAAAATACTACGTTATAGTAATTTATCAGTGTTTTGAAGTACAAGACATTTACTACTGCTGCTCCATTCTTTGCTAACTAAACTGAGAACAATACCAACAAGACAGCGGGGCCGGTCAAACAATAGTTAAGTCCTAACAAAAGACCCAAGTCTAAACTTAGGAACAGACTCCGACTAACTAGCTAACGTGATTAATTAAATTATACAACTTACGAGTCATATTGAGACCTACCATCTGCCCACATAAACTTTCTCCAAGTCTAGATTCACTCGGTTACCTAGATATAGTCATCTTTGTCTTTCATACGGATACGTAGGTGCGCGAGTGAGACGAGAGAAGCAGTACGGCAATTGATGCAGAACCGGACCACTGTACTTGTATGTGCAGTAGGTCAGCTTTATAAAAAGATGTTTTGTGACAGATGGTGCTCCTATTTTGGGAATGTAAAAGATTTAGGACATACTTAAATATATAGTAGCATTAATAAAATTTTATTCTGAGCATAAAAATATTTACGTATGTGACGGCACGAAAGCGACGCCCGCCGTAAAACCAAAACCTTTTCAAATATATACTTGTTGTTGTGTTAACGAATGTCATATAGTACCGATCCTACCCTCGAATAGGATAAAGATGATGAGAAAGATGATGACTACAGTGCTAATATTTACCGATCACATTGAATACCTTTTTAAACGAGAAACGTATTCAAGTAAGCTTGATTTGAAGAATCTTTTAAATGTACGAAAATTATGATATCGTCGATAGTGTTGTTCAAAATTATCTAAATAGAAGCGTATATATCTGATAACTTAAAACCAGATTTCTACCATTTTAAGAACTGTCCCATACATTGAAAAATTAAGGTACATATTGGAATCACGTTTTTCCGTAAGTTTCTTCACTGGTATAAAATCAATTCCTGTCCGGGCCATTCTATAACGTAAGAATAATGAATTTATAATATATTTCGTAGTAATTAATATTAACTATAACGAGATTATACGCACTGCCTCCCTAGTACACATATTTAACTTATCCATTAACCAGGTGCTGCTAGTCTTGACATTGGAGCCATTAGCGAGGCTGCTTAACAGCTAAGTGCTAATGTTCGACGTCTGTCTATCACGTCTATCTATGAAATTACCATATACCTAAATTATATAACTAATAAACTTGTGCACTATTTTTAAGAACACCACAAATTTCAACATTGTTTTAGTTGTAAGAAGTTTACAAGTAGTCAATAAGAGTTAAAAACACAACTACATTTTACAAAAGAATAATGAAAAATGTTGTATGTGGCCATTTGAGTATTTGGTCATTTGTGAATTTGGAATATTACGGTCATATGCGTCTCTGGTCATAAACGAATTGATAACAGGCTTTTCACGTGAATGATCAAGTGCAAATCTTGTACCTACTATGCGTGTAAAAGGCTATTGCATTATAAGCTACGCAGACAATGACTAACTTGCTCCAGCTTGAACATAGATGCATTTGTTTAGATGGCGATGGTATTTCTCGTGAGAAGTTAAGATCGTCTGGGTGCACCATCATTATAACCGGCACTACTGCTAACAGTTACTGTGTTTCAAATAGAAGACGATATAATACTTTGATCCATAAAAAAAACAAGTGCGTAACTCTTATACAACAACTGTTTAAAATGCAGTAGACAGCCTTCTGTTTATTTCTTTACTGCGCCCGATTACTTATTGGTTATTTTCGGCCTTGAGTGAAAGTTACCATTTACAGATTGCGAAATAATACAACGTTGAGTAACCGCTCGATAATACGTAGTTATGGCCCGCGGATATGTCGAAGTTAATCAGCAAATCTATACAGATTTCAATAATGACAATGATGCTTGAGAATTGCATTTTTTTCTATTATCTTGCTACTCTATCTCTCCGTTTGATTGCCGACGTGTCGAGGTGAAAACGCGGTTTGAGTTAGGCTAGTAACCCGCTCTATGGCCAATAATCAATGTAATAACAATGCATTGATCAATACAACATCTTTGTGTGGCACTGAATCTTTCTTTTAATTTATATTTTTTCTTTCTTTTTATGCCTCATAGGTTAGCCTTTCATCACTATTCGCAAAATGCCCTACTACTGTGCTGTAACGACTGCCATCCTAAGACAACAACCTGGACCGACGGCTTAACGTGCCCTCCGAAGCACGGAAGCGCTCAGTAGTAATGTCACCAGCGGTCACCCATTCAACTTATGAACGCAGCGGACGTTGCTTAGCTTTGCTAGTCGGTTCAGAATGGCTAAGCAAACTTCACTACGAGCGCTTCAAAACACCTCCAAATAAGAACCTATTATAACTTCCCTGATTTTTTTTCTGCTATCGTGATGAATAAAGCACGAAACCCCTCTGATATCGACGTAACGTCTAAACGCAATCATAAGCCCAACCTACAAATTTTTGAGTCTTTTTGGTTCTACACGAAGCGTCATCAGGTCTTTACTCTCGACGAGAAAATCTATTAATTACCAAATATATAACAAATTTATTATACTATAATTCCTGTGTGAAACCTTACAACTAGCGGTCCCGGGAACAAACCTCTGTCCTTCACATTGCAGAGCAAGAGATTCTCATGTAATTGTACGAGTAGAAGAATGAACAAAGTAGTTCCATAATATATCGCGTAGCTAAAATATATGCCAAATATATTCTTAGGTTAATGACTAATAAGTTAGCTGACATTCAATAGAAAGGAAGGCAATTGCTAGACTACCCGTATGTTTTAATTTTATATTCTTGGGAAAATTAACACTAATAATGTGACTTACTCAGGCAGTTATATGTTCTCCATAGCTATGTTATATATCTCATTTAGCACTAAAAACTATTTATTATTACAGATACAACAACGAAAGCATTTAGGCAACCTAAACGCCATTGCGGGCCACATGCAGTCTAAAAGTCACGGGTAGCCAATGCTTAAAGTGTCTTATAGGCGTTCATTGTGGCGTGTTATGTGGGAAGCTTTTGTTCCACCTTTTACTTTGTGGAAGTTTTCCGGGTTATCATCAACAATAAAAAAATACTCAGTAACGTTATTCTATATCGATAAATACAAATAACATAAAGAAATAACATTTAAACAAATAGTCGTATGCAGCTCACTAACACACTGACAACACAAAAACACTAACAAAACACAACGTCATGCCTGTATTCCCAGAAGGGTAAGGCAGTAGTGTATAAACACCCAGTTTTCGCCAGACATTTTTTGTTTTGATCCCGTGCAGTAGAAGGCGAGCCTATAGCCATCTACCAGGCACAGCTCCAAACTACGAACTGCAATGAAAATTTTATCAAATTCAACAATTATCCTACTCTGGGATCGAAGTTAGTAGCAAAAAATTCTTAAGCAGCGCACAATTATTTTTACACATATACGAGGTTTTTACTGCGAAGTAGTATAAAAAAAAAAACAGAAAAAAAACCGTGCCTAAATGCTTTATGTCATTATTGCTATAAAGTACTCGTGTACCTATTTGCCCCATATCTAAAAGGAAACTAAAACGCCCTATCTATAATGCCTTATTTAATATAACTTAATCAAAAACACAGAGCTTATCCTCGCAACAATGAAAGGAAACATTTTAATTAACAGCTGCCTAAAACCACGCAGACCGAGGGAAAAACAAGTCTTATCTCAGTTGTGGACAAACGCAAAGCGAATTCGCGTAATTTGATTACAATGTTGGTACACACTATACCCATACAGATAGTATGGAAACTCGAGACATACCTCAAGGAATTGATTAAAATATTCAAACAAATTGTTACTACGTCAGTAACAATTTTTATTTCAGACCTACATTGTCTCTGACATTTAGGTTATTAGTCATTTTGAGATTCGTTCAGTATGAGATCAATACAATATAAGAATTAGTCCTACTGAAACAACAGTACGGGCAGGATTACTATTACGGAATGATATAATAAGATAACAGTCTTTTTTTATATAATTATTCGATTTTTCACAGACTTCAGGGCCCCTGCCATTGTTTAAGTTAACTGAGATATTTATTAAACTCTTACATTACTATTGGGAACATTCTTACATACTTAGGAGGAACACAGTGAGCATCTCTTATGCTAATTTGATACCAGATTTATTAAGACTCTTGAGCCGTCTTGGTAGATACCACTGCAGCGTCAAATAGACTCCAAGAAGTAGTGTGCCTGCTTTTTATGCTTTAAGAACACTGTAGTAAATGAAATTACTGGGCGTACAAGACATTTGAACAAATGATGACTAATAATGATACTAATAATGTAATATTGTCTTAGGTTTTCGCGAATATTACAGACTAATTAACTAACTTTAAACGGTTTAAATCGCGTATATTTCTCAGCCATTTTTTTTCGACGTTTCAAACACTTTGCAGTGATTGTGGTCACGGGGTTAAAGTTGTTTAGTTACTATACTATTATTAGTGTTGACAAGCGCAGTGTATCATTGGTGGCACTACTATATATTGGGCAGGGAACTTACAAACACACGGGCAAATAGTCTTATCTACGCATCATCATTAAAATTGTGTATAGTAATAGTCAAACACAATGGTCCGCATGTCATAAAAAAAAATCTAAAACTGACTCGACACATTCAATATTTTTGTATACAATAGTCGACTAGTTAAGTTTAAACTAAACAAATAGCCAATACATAAAGGAGTGGCAGAAGATGCGGCATTGAGAAGACTAGATTTTTTTAAATGTCCATACTGCTGTATACGTAAACTTACCATATATTATGATATGAACTTGCTCAGCAACTTCAGCCTAACTTGATGCATATAAATTATGTAAATGTATATACACTTTATTTGAATAAGGATAGAGTTCTTGTTGGTATAAAGTTTTGTCAGATTTATAAGCTAAATGTACGAATGTTTTGTTTGAAGATAAATTGTTTTATTTAGTTTTGTATGTTAACCTTTTATCTACTAAATAATAATATGTCCGCCATCTAGAATCTAGTGTTTTTATCTCATTTTAAAATTCAAACCTGTGCTCAAACTGCACCAAAATGTATGAAAAGTGACGCAACAGCGGCGGACGTACCATACTAAAGATGATGAAGGATTTAATGTTTGGGCATTAAATCCTTTAAATATCAAATACGATCTTTTTATCTTGCACGATGCTCTAATTCATCAGTGTTTTTATGGCTCTCAGATCGTCGTACTTTGTTTCTTTACTATAAATATTAGATTATATTTTTATAATTTGTATTATAAATATATTTATATATATTTGTTGTATATATTATATCTTCTTTCTATCTACATATTATAATTAATCTCCACAAATTTACACCACCATCTGTTTTTATTTCTCATATATCTATATTTTCCATCCTAAGGTTGACTGGAAGAGATCGCTTTAAGAATTACCTATATGTGTTTTGTAACATTTGTGGTGTAGGTACAATAAATCATTATTGTATTGTATTGATGAAGGCTACCGATACAAGCTCAAACATTGTTGATCGTCATATTATCTACTAAAAGTAAGTAGTGTACAGTCTAAAACCCGTGATTTAGTCTAGTAGATCTTAAAAGATTTTTCTTTACGAGTTCATTGACTTTAGCTCAACGATGTACCTAGATGTAATCAGTGAAGTGTGAAAACAGTTATGTTCTAAATGATGAAAGTAGACCAAGAACGATATAAATCAATTTTATTTTGCCGTAAATCTAATAAACAAGTATAACAATAACGTAACAGCTAACAAGAGATACTTAGTTCATAACAGTAGTTACGTACCTACATGTAGAACTCGCCGTGGTCTACGTTTGATTTTACGAGGTATACGAAAAATGAAGAGGGTCCCCAATGAAGAAACGTATTTTTTTAACGCTTTTTGTTGTTGCACTATGTAAAAGCTGTAACACATACATACAAGCGTTACACATGGTGTGATTTTAGTCCAAAAGCTATTTATAATGTATACCTCTCTATAATAATAATAAAAATCGGCCAAGTGCGTGTCAGACTATGATTGGGATCTCGAATTCAGAGAAAAAAAATTAACAATAAAACCGACTTCTAACATAAAATACGCATTATTAGGGATCATTCAAATAGTACTCGTCAAATCTCACTCAAATTTAAACGAGTCCAAATTAAAGGAAAAAAAATTTATCAAAATCGGTACACCATGTAAAGAGTCGTAATAACACACAAAAAAATACAGTCGAAATGAGAACCTCCTCCTTTTTGAAGTCGATTAATAATAACGACTATTTGGTACATTCTCTGTTGGTACGAAACCCTGGGTGTGCATGTCCTACTCGCACTTGGCCGGATTTATTGTGTCTTGAACAAAAGACTAGCAGTCTAGCCATCTTGCAGTGAGTCACACCTAAATATTCCAACTTCTGAGATCAAGGTTTGCGAGGGGAGGCTATTGGCCTATCAATAACTCAGTCCTAACAAACATTCTAAGCCTTAGCACGAATCAAATAAGGTTTATTTTATGAGTAGATGATTTTCCTATCAGGTGGGTGGCAGTGTTTGAGTTTTTATGTTCAGAGGCACTTACTAATATCGATAACCAGTGCTCTAACGTATAGTGTTTGAGGAAATGCCGAAGAGTACTTGCCACTTATCACTTGGCCTCTGCAGCCGCTCAAGGATCGTAAATAAGTTTTGGTTTGATCATATTTAGCAAAATAGAAGGCAGTACTTTAGGAACTGTGTAATGTTTTAAGTCAAAAATTTATATCTCTAATTATAGTTGGCATTTCTAATGGCTTTGTAGTTCTAGTATTACAACTTTTGATTACGTTTACAAGTAATCAGCAGGACTGAAGTTTGATTAAAAGCTTTGGCATATGATCAGCGCATGTGTAAGGCTTCGGAACAAATTTGTGTCTAGAATAGTAGTATTGCTTTAGAGTAGGTTATATTATTTGTTACTATTGTATTCCAGGGCTAATCTATGGTTAAATCTGTGAAAATATCATTCCATATTCAACCTTGTTCCAACGAAATATTTTTTATGAAGTCCCCAGATGATCATAATCATCATATCTGCGTTACAGAGAATTATGCATTTTAGTTGTATGTCAAAAAGCACTCGCTTTAAGTAACGCTGCCTTTGATACATTCAAAAGTGAGCTTCAGTCCTTTGTGTCTGCACCCAGCCAGCTAATGGCATTGCCGCCGACGTATTTTATTTACCCCAAAATCTACACTCCCAACGCCATCACGAGTTTTTACAATTTGCGCTCACAGAAGGTCAACTTACATCTCCAAGATTCGGCCAAACACTGTTGCTTTATCCGCGACAGTGTTTTCTCGACGAGATAACAGAACAGAGAAATCCTTTGTCTGTCGTCGAGCGAAACCATCACCGTACAATAACATTCTGTATCTGAGTGAATTCTGAATGGCATTCGATATCGATACAGATCGTAATCGGTAATGTAACCGCACGTGCACAACACAGCCGTTTTTATCGTCGCATTGGTACCGCCGGCGCCGGTTGTAAACCCACGGGTGAAATTTCGAAATATCCGCGCACACCTTGTGCAAACCCGAGCCCTGATGTGGGTCAGCGTTATCTCGATAAACAAAGAGCGCACGAAAAAGGGGTACCGGCGAAATCACAACAAACACAAAACCTGTGCACTGTCAATATTGTGGAGCGACGGTATCCGCGTCGAGGTCATCGCTACCATTCTACATCGTGGTGAACACGCAGCGGTGCGTACGTTCGCTGCAATCGAGCGTTGATTTCGAAATGCGAAATTGTCACCGCGAATGCACGCGGGATTGCGTGTGCGCAGCTAGAGAACGCGGGTACTCGGTGCGCTAAGCCACTGTTGACTGTTTTACTGTTTCGCTGTTTCGAACGGACGGTCGGAGAGCCAATTAGGCGCAGTTAGGAAGGTCCGCGGGCCGCGGTCCGCTGTGACCTCCGCAGCAGCCGATTGAAACAATCGAGCGAGAGGCGAACAATGAACCACAATGATATGGAACGACACAAGATTTACATAACTCGTGTTCATAACATATGCGCCGAAGACGCTTGTTGAAGTTATTCAAAAAGTAGCTATCGCTAATGCTGTTACACTACATAACGAATTATTGACATAATGCAATTCTTGTATAGCTGTACTTTGGTAAAAGAATTAAATTCTGTCTTGTTGTTTACTTCCAAAAACATGTGTTGTAGTCTGTAGGTTTAAAACGTTAATAACCTTGATGAAATAAGGAACGAAAGCTGAAATAATCAATTTCATCAAGTCAAACAATAAAAGAGCCTACATAGCAATTACTCATTATTTATTATAGTGCTAACGAGTTTCGGGGCCATTTGCACAAGTTTGTGCGCTAAATTGAGCAATTAATTTCTGGAGCAAAATGCTAGAACAAGCTCTCTAATGACCTAAATAATACTTTGCTTTGCGTCTGTTAACTTGACAATGTTAATGAGGTGGATGGATGGAAAAGAGGAGTCAGGTGTTTGTAAATAAATTCAGGTTCATCGTGTTTTTTTTACTAATTACCTTGAAAGTACAGGAATCCAAGCAATATATTCGCTGTAGCACTCTTTGTGAACGTGTTCTTGCGGTGAAGTACTTCCACTATACCTAATATCTACCGCCACGCAGTAATGTTACACAGTGTGCCGGTTTGAAGGGTCTACCCTTGTCTACCCTGTCATCTATGACAGAAGGTGCTGGTAAAATTAAATGGTCATGAAACTTCACAACCTCGTGTCTCCGGGTGATGGGCGCAGTGCAGTTCGTCAATTATGACGAAATGCATGTCTTATAGAACACAAATACATACGAAAACCTTACTTACCGTACTAGACACTATTTGTTTACATGAAATTGCTTATGATTTGTGAAAATAAATAAATATTGTATAGTATAGGTATGCAGTGTTAACATCAGGTGGCACACGAGATTATTACTTAAACTTCATCACGTTAAAAAAAATCCAGGGTTTTCTTAGTATCGATAAACAAGCCAGAGTACCATTAGGAACGCATTCTATGTTCAAATGTTGTTTTCCTAGAAGTTCAATAATATTCCTTCTGTGGGGTGCCGGGTTAGAATTGCAACTCCCCATATCTTCCCGTGGGTGTCGTAAGAGGCGACTAAGGGAAAATCACTGGAAGGTGGGCAGCTGCGCCTTCTAAGGAACTGCCATCTAACACTGCGATGCCCAAGCCGCCTGCCAAGTGTGGGGCTTATGGCAAATACCCCCTAAATAGGGGAGGCTGTGTTCAGCAGTGGACGATCCGGCTGAAACAGTATACTTGAATACCTACTTGTAGAAGTTCCGACGCTTTGGTAGGGTGTTCCGTACTTCAGCCGTACGAATTCTAGTAGTGGAACGAAAGCGGAAAGTTCCAAAGTCCCTCTTGAAGGGTACCATTGCAGTATCAGAAATTATGGCTCCAAGCCAAAGTACAAGACTGTTGCAATTAGGATTGAAAGCGTAGTCGCGAAGTATGATTATTTTAGAAAGAACTAAAGCTTTACAGGTATAAATATAATATATAACATTTTCGAGGATTTGAATAATACTACGCCCGATTCAAAAACACGATTCCATATATTTATCTCGAAAGAAAATACATGTATACACCTCTAAACTTTCGCCTAATCAAGTTTTATAACTGCATAGCAATCCTATCAAATAAAATGTGATGTCTAATTATTAGCAACTAGCAAAACAAATATTTTTCCCGTTATTAAAATCCTCATTTTATATCATTACTTTTAAAAGAATTTGCTCACGCTATTTTAATACTGCGTAGTTCTGTTTTACTCCATTGCATGACGACTTCGCCTTAAGGCAGAAGCTTAATAACTGGGCTAACGAAACATAAGAACTAATATTAGAGTGACGAGGAAGTTGTCGAGCACAGATCATAATCACGCAGAACTTTAGCTTAATTTATTGCTGACCGGATAGCCTTTGATCTCGCTGATATCATATAAGGTTTTTTTTTTGAAGCAGTGATGGCTCAGTGTCATTGGCTATGGACTGACGCGCAGCAGGTCCATGGACCTAATCCCACCGCGGGCTTGACCTTCACCGCGTGGTGGAAGGGCATTTTGCGAATATCCACCTGGCCAGCGACTTTGAAAAAACTAATTGAAAATCTGTCGCCAAACACCTAACGGTGTTTTCCGGCAGCTGTTTTTGAGAGCCAGTAATTCTAGGTCAAGCCTGTTAACACCTTCCACTACATCATCACTTACTATCAGGTGATATTGTGGTCAAAGGCTTACCTATTAGCAATAAAAAAAAACTGTTGATCAGGTCACACTTAGAATGGGAACTAAATCTCAAGGGAAGCTGTTGGAATACAAGGTTCGGCGCTTGGCGACTCACTTACTAGTTGAGGTTGAGCTAGCCAGGCGAACGTGCAAGATCCCTACCACTATCAGATAAAAAGCAAGACCGAAGGAAGTATAGAGGGACTGTGTGAAAAAAGATTTTTTGGTACCGAGGTGTGAGCCTGCAGTTGATAAGAGATTGAAGTCAAAAGAAAACCATATTGTATCAACCTGTATAACATGGATAAGGATTAATAAGATAGATAGATAAGATAGATACATCGGCACCAGCATCTTACTGGCAGAAGGTACAGATTCCGGTTTAAGAATATTACTAGATTCTATAGGACTAATTAATAGATTTATGTGTTACTTTGACGTTATCCATATTTAATAATAACAAATATTTTAAAACAAACATTACATTAATATTTTTGACAATCACTTAAAAATATACAGAAATATCTAGTGAAAATTCCGCCTAATTTTCCTGTTAAGCACACAATGATGTGGACATCATCTTATCGCCCTGAAAATACGAAAGGTAATGGGTATACCTACAAGCAACGAGAGCATTCCTAGCATTTAGACGTGAGATAGGCTTTCGGCCGCAAAAACAAAGTCAAAAAATTTACAATCATGTCTTTTGTGTTATTAGAGAATATGTTGTCACGTGATTAGGAAAAGGGTAAGAAGAAAATGAGGAGTTTTAAAAAAGTAATAAAGTACCAACAATTGGCGTGTTTTATTTATCTACATTTTTTTTTCTTATTTGTAAATAGGCTATCTTTTGACTGTCTTGTTTTTAGGCTAGCCTAGAATTACTAGATCTGAAACCCAAAACGACGGCCGAAACACGTTAGTTTCTTGGCGACAAATTTTCTACTTGTGGGTGGAAGCTAGCCAAGCGGGCAAATACCCAACCACAATGCGATAATGACCACAATCTTAAGACAACAACCGAGACCGACGACGGCTTAACATGCCTTCTGAACCACTCATCAGGAAATGCCAAAAGCGGTCACCTATCCAAGTGAAGCCCGCAGCGGACGTTGCTTAACCTAGTTGAACAGTAAAGAACGACTAAGCAAGCTCCTTTACTAAAGCTTCAAACAGAAGGACGATTTAGATCATTGAGAGACCCTCTATTTTACACATCTCAAGTGTTCATTGCACTAAAATGTGTTCATGTCTTAAATTATTTCGCCTACAGGAATCCACACAAATACCGAATAAAAAGAATCATCACACAATTCATAAACAAGCCAAGTTATTAATGTAAGTCGGGCAACGATCGTCGGCGCCCGCGCATGTGACGTCACGCGCTCCCGGCAATTGACGCTCATCATAAAATCGCTATCCGGTCTGCACTCGATATAATCACCAGTATTCAGGAGAACACACGCCCGTTGGTGCCAACATATTTGCCATGATGTATAATTTTTTTTTTACCAAAAAATGGAACCGACTTCAACACTCGAAAATGACTACTACTAATATAACGAAACTACGCTTGTATGGAAAGCGCTGTGTAGACACTAGCCTTAACCTTATATTATGTATAACAACCGGAATACGTCCACCGTTGAACAAAGACTCTTTGGGGGGTTTTGCCATAATCACAATGATTGGCAGGCGTCAGTGTGAGACGGCAGTTCTTCAGCAGCGCTGTTGCCAACCTTCTGGTTTTTTCCCTTCGTCACCTCTTACGACTCCCAAGGAAAGTTATGTGGAGGTGCAATTCCAGCCCGGTACCCCACAGGAAAGCGCGTCTTCCCAAGGGAAAATGTGCTATAATATACACATGGTAAATATGCCTTTCAGAATTAGTTAATATTGAAGATGATATTGTTTTAAATGTACGTAACTAAAAATAGAACTAAAGAAGCTTGTTGTTTTTAACTTGTGTCTTTCTTAAACCGACATCGAAAAATTTGCAAAAAATGGAACCGACTTCGACACCCAAATGTGTGAAATAACTTGTTGAAGTCGGTACCATGATACTTCAAAAGTACTTATTGTCATAAAACTGTGCGCATGGTACCGACTTCGACAAGTTATTTCACATTTTGGGTGTTGAAGTCGGTTCCAAATTTTGCAAAAAAAAAATTTTTCGCACTTTTTAGTGACCCTTGCTACTTACGGCATCGATTATCATTCATTTTTAACAACTTTATCATCAAGATAGGTAAATATTTTTCAGGTATTTTTGTGTAACTCAAAAACGGCTTGTCCGATTTTGATGAAATTTAGAATGGGACCAAACTACAAGCACCACCTTTCAAGCAAAAAACTAATTTTCAAAATCGGTTCACCCAGTCCAGAGTTCTGAAGTAACAAACATTAAAAAAAATACAAACGAATTGAGAACCTCCTCCTTTTTTGGAAGTCGGTTAAAAAAGGACGAGGTTCTCAATTCGACTGTATTATTTATTTGTGTGTGTTACATTATAACTCTTTACAGAGTTTGCCGATTATGATGTTTTTTTAACCGACTTTCAAAAAAAGGAGGAGGTTCTCAGTTCGTCTGTATTTTTTTTTTTTTTTTTTATTGCTGATTGATAAGCCTTCAAAAAAACCCACTCCAAACATAAAAACGCATCATTAGGAATAACTCAAATACTACTCGTCAGATCTCACTCAAATTTAAATGGCACCACATGATAAGCATCAGCTTTCCAACGTAAAAAAAAATTTAACAAAAAATGGAACCGACTTCAACACCAAAGTGTGAAATAACTTGTCGAAGTCGGTACCATGCCCACAATATTGTGATAATAGGTACTTTTGAACCATCATGGTACCGACTTCAACAAGTTATTTCACACTTTTGGGAGTTGAAGTCGGTTCCATTTTTTGTTAAAAAAATTTTTACATTGGAAAGCTGATGCTTGTTTATGTGGTGCCATTTAAATTTGAGTGAGATCTGACGAGTAGTATTTGAGTTATTCCTAATAATGCGTATTTATGTTTGAAGTGGGTTTTTTTGTTGCAAATTTCGTTATATTTAATAACATTTCAAGCACTTTCGCCAGCTAAGAGATTAACATATTCAGACATGTTCCCCTACGACGCGACAACGACGTGTTAAAAAAAACAATGAATAAGAGCACACAATTTTTAAAACTAGAAGTGACACTAGCGAAGTAATTTTACACATAGGACCGTATTAATTTTTAAACTTGTTTTTATATTTTATAAAATGTTTTCTTAACATGTTATAAATAATATAAAAATAATTTATTTCGGACACAAAATCCATAGTAGTGTTAGTACATTATATTAAAACTAAGTTAGTAAACTAAAAACTAAAATTATATAATAAATACATTATTTAATCCTACCCGTGACTATGCCAACCCAATGCTTTTGAATTGGGCAATCCAGCCGGTATATTTATATTTACATACAGATATTAAAATATGGCCATATTAATGTGAATTATACAAAATAATAATACTGATGTTTTTTGTAGCTTGCTTAAAATGATTATAATTTTGTTAATTTTTTTACGCAGTTTAGTGTACATACAGTTTCTAAAACGTGTCCTGTTTTTATTTTTTTTTAATTCTGATAGGTAAGCCTTTGACCACAATCTCACCTGATGTTAAGTGATGATGTGGTCGAAGGTGTTAACAGGCTTAACCTAGAATTACTGGCTCTCAAGGACAGCTGCCGGAACACACCGTTAGGTGCTTGGCGACAGATTTTCCACTTGAGGGTGGTCGCTAGCCAGGCGGGCATTCGCAAAAATGCCCTTCCACCATGCGGTGAAGCTCAAGCCAGCGGCGGGATTCGAACCATGGACCTGCTGCGCGGCAGTCCATAGCCAAAGCCACTGAGCTATCACTGCTTCAAAAGCTGCTGTTTATAAGTTTTAAGAAGTCTATCTCTTTGTATATACAATATTTATTTTTTATATAGCCTGTTTGTTCTGTTCTCACCGGCCGGGCTAGAATGTCACCCCGCCATTGCTATCTGTTGGTGTCGTAAGAGACTAAAGGTAAAATACCGAAAGGCAGCAGCGCTTTCTGAGGAACTGATACCATAATACTGCGATTCGCAAGACGCCTGCCAAGCGTGGGGATCATTGCAAATCCCCCTAAATAGGTGAGGCTGCATGTGTTCAGCAGTGGACAACTCGGCTAATACAGTATAGATACCTGTGTAAAATGCTTTCATATGTCTATCCGGCGGATGTCCGGTTATTCTCCTCTACAGGTCGCAATTCTCAACCGGTTCTTGTAAAATTTAATAATTATACAGAATTGTATTTTCACATCGAATAAGTTATTGAATTGTTTTCAAAACGGCATAGATATGTAGATTAAATCATACAACACCAAGATTGAACCATATTTCAGTCTTCAGCATAGAGCCACTAGTAACAGTTTTAAATAAGTACTTTTCATTGCTCTGTTTCTGCACAGAAATTATTATTGTGACCAACGGTGTGTCTACAGTGGGTGGCACTTACGTTAAAACTGTAACCAGCGTGTACTAAGAATGCATATCCGTGACTTCCGAAAGCGATATAGTTGCTCGAGAACAAATTATATGATGCTTAGCTTCAGAACTTTCTTTTTGCGATTGAATCGAAAGAGCACAACAAAATTATGATAAGTGAACACAGTCGTCGAGTCACCAAAAAAGTGTTTCCAAACGACGAAAATATTTTGTTACGAATATAATTTTGTTACGCTAAAAAATATTACAAATTTACAAGAGGAAAAATTTGTAATTTTGTAATGTAATCCGCAGAGTCATGCGTTATTGCAAACATAAAAATATAAAATAAAAAAAAACAAAATAGTCTAAAGAATCACAAACGAAGTAGGCAACAGTTAACTCAAAAATCACAGACTAACAATAAAATCATCTATCTGCGTCATTCACAACACCAACAGTCTCAATGATAGCGCCAATTACACCCACATCTTCCGCGTACATCCCACTTCGTGGCAAGTCCAAATATTGCCACTAATAAAATCACTGCACAGAGTCGTAGCCAGGACGATATAGAGGGGAAATGTTATTTATAAGGTTGCGAACCTAAAGATCGATACGGAGCACTAATCATGAGACTTTACTGTCTGTCTGTATCACGAATCTCTAGCTTTTAAACAGACTGAGCTACAAACCTAAAACTTAGATGGACATTTTATTTAAAACCTTGAGACAATTGAACCTTGAACTAGAAATTCGATTGGAGATGATGTTTTAGGGTTACGCCCACAAAAAAAAACAGTTTTGATCACTGTTTTAATTATATTTTTTGATAAATCGCTGTTTTCCGTTTTTTTTGTTAAATATTGGAAATATTGGAAAAATATATAATAATTATAGGTACGAGTATTTGTACTCTACCATGTAGTTCCTGATAATGACACCTCATGTTCCAAGGGGCATAGAATGTTTTTTTAACTAACTTCTCATTTATATATATATGTATATAATATCATTTAATTTAATTTCTAATCTAAATTTCCTTTTCGGGTCAACATTCTACACAAAATATATAAATTCCAGGTATGTAACTTATTTCGTTTATGAGCTAGAGTTCCTTGACATAAGACGTCGAGACGGACCTCATTTATAGGGCTCTTTTTTGCCCTTTGCGTACGGAACCCTCACAAGCCCGTCATTCATTTGGAAGTATTAAAAAAAATGATATATCTATAACATTATTTTTCTATTATTTTACAGCAGGAACACACTTTTAATACAGAAGTAATCTACTTAGACATAATTTAAAGCTATGAGCATACGTTTATCTATTAGCTTATACTGAATAAAGAACAGGTAAGGGCTCAACGCCCCGCAAAAAATAATCCTTAATACACAATACCTTTGGGGCATAAAAATATTGATCGCAAGGATCAAGTCGGAAACTATACAAATTGGGAACATAAAAAAAGTATTGGTGTAAAACTTTACAGGGCCCGATTTTATGGGGCAGCTAAAAGAGATTTTCTTGTATAATATTTTCCATGACAACTCATCTTGAGTTGTCAATTTGCTAAAAATCCCTGTAATCTCGAATAAGAAATCCTTTATTGCCAAAAATTAATTGGAAGATTTTAAAGTAATCTATCAAAATATACTGTAGTCACTTCACTTCAAGTGGGTCAATCAAAAGTTTTGATCTAATAAAGATCTCTTTATATAATCCCTAATAAAATATCGCTAACTATAATTCCATAGCCCCTATTTTTAAATCAATAATTATAAAAGTAGACATAATTATAACGGAAGGATTTTTTTTTGCTACGAACGGGATTCGAATTCGTGTCCGGTCTATAATCTTTATAGCCGGGACATTCTCTTTCAAGTGACCTATCGTAATTAAAACTCACATAACTTATCGCTCCTATCATTTAACTGTTCTTAGGGGATGGAATTACAAATGTAGTTTTGAAATTCCATGAAAGTTTTTTTTTATACGTTTAAGGATATTAATTATTACTAGTAATCTGCTCAAGTCGCAATTTAATTAAATAAAACTAAGCATGCCTTTAGATTAGTAATAATAATAACACGAGTAGTACTTATATAAAATGGATTTAGAAGTCAAAACCCACATACACACTCACTCACAAACCATCGCAATTTATAATATTAGATTGCCGACATTCTACAATTGTTTTTCATAGATGGGGATATAATCTAAACTATATACATTCCAAGTGTCATCCAAATCGGTTCAATAGTTTCAGTGTGAAGGAGTAACAAACATACATACTAACTCACAAACTATCACATTTATAGTATTAGAGTAACGAAGTAAATAGAGTGACGACATTCTACAATTGTTTTTCATAGATGGGGATATAATCTAAACTATATACATTCCAAGTGTCATCCAAATCGGTTCAATAGTTTCAGTGTGAAGGAGTAACAAACATACATACTAACTCACAAACTATCACATTTATAGTATTAGAGTAACGAAGTAAATAGAGTGACGACATTCTACAATTGTTTTTCATAGATGGGGATATAATCTAAACTATATACATTCCAAGTGTCATCCAAATCGGTTCAATAGTTTCAGTGTGAAGGAGTAACAAACATACATACTAACTCACAAACTATCACATTTATCGTATTAGAGTAACGAAGTAAATAGAGTGACGACATTCTACAATTGTTTTTCATAGATGGGGATATAATCTAAACTATATACATTCCAAGTGTCATCCAAATCGGTTCAATAGTTTCAGTGTGAAGGAGTAACAAACATACATACTAACTCACAAACTATCACATTTATAGTATTAGAGTAACGAAGTAAATAGAGTGACGACATTCTACAATTGCTTCTCATAGATATGGGTAATCTCAACTATCTACATTCCAAGTTTCATCCAAATCGATTCAGTAGTTTCAGTGTGAAGGAGTAACAAACATACACACTCACACACTCACAAACTATCACATTTATAGTATTAGAGTAACGAAGTAAATAGAGTGACGACATTCTACAATTGCTTCTCATAGATATGGGTAATCTCAACTATCTACATTCCAAGTTTCATCCAAATCGATTCAGTAGTTTCAGTGTGAAGGAGTAACAAACATACACACTCACACACTCACAAACTATCACATTTATAGTATTAGAGTAACGAAGTAAATAGAGTGACGACATTCTACAATTGCTTCTCATAGATATGGGTAATCTCAACTATCTACATTCCAAGTTTCATCCAAATCGATTCAGTAGTTTCAGTGTGAAGGAGTAACAAACATACACACTCACACACTCACAAACTATCACATTTATAGTATTAGAGTAACGAAGTAAATAGAGTGACGCCATTCTACAATTGTTTCTCATAGATATATTCACTCTAAACTATCTACATTCCAAGTTTCATCGAAATCGGTACAGCAGTTTC
This sequence comes from Plagodis dolabraria, assembly GCA_963854805.1. NCBI lineage: Eukaryota > Metazoa > Arthropoda > Insecta > Lepidoptera > Geometridae > Plagodis > Plagodis dolabraria. The sequence goes on along the minus strand of OY978457.1, from coordinate 24,251,674 downwards.
AGCGTAAAGGAGTAACAAACATACATACTAACTCACAAACTATCACATTATATTATTAGAGTAACGAAGTAAATAGAGTGACGACATTCTACAATTGTTTCTCATAGATATAGTCACTCCAAACTATCTACATTCCAAGTTTCATCGAAATCGGTACAGCAGTTTCAGCGTAAAGGAGTAACAAACAAACTCACTCACTCACAAACTATCACATTATATTATTAGAGTTACGAAGTAATAGAGTGATGACATTTTACAGTGTATATGTAAGTGTGTAACTTCACAAACTACCTAATAAGTTATTCATACCGCCACAAAAGCCTCACAAATTCGTAACAGTTATTATTATTATACTAGGCTCAGAACTACAACGATGAACTATGAATCTAATATAACGCTACAAAACTTGCTTGGGTGGCGCGAAATTACACAGGATACATTAATTAGGCGCTAAGATCGGCCGCCATCTTGCCTTGCGGTCTGGCTCACCTGATGACTTTGAAACTCGTTACCTCGTACTACGTGTATGTATAGAATATTATAGAATAGAAAACTATTTGTTAGACCACAAAAAAATAAAATACCAGTTGACAAATGAATTAGTAAAGGGTTACAATAGGCGGCCTTATCACTAAAAGTAATCTCCACCAGGCAACCTTAGGATAGAGTTTTAAACAATCAAATTTTTGTTAGAGCTTAAACTTTTGGTAAGTGATGATGTGGTAGAGAACGTTGTTCAGGCTAACCTAGAATTACTGTCTCTTAAGTACAGCTGCCGGAACACATCGTTAGGTGCTCAGCGACAGATTTTCTACTTGAGGGTGGTAGCTCGCCAGGCGGACATTCGCAATATGCCCTACCACCTAGCGAAATGTATACCACCTTGCAAAATTATTTATGCAATTGATAGCGGGTGCAGCTATTAGATGTGTCGATGACTTTGGTAATTGTTAAACTGGTGACTTTAAAAATGTTCAACTGAGAATTGGCAGGATTCCTGCCGAGGAACACGTCTTCCCGGTTGGGTATGCCTTGAAACATTGTCAACGTCGTAGATGGGTGTAGTAGTTTGTTGTTATGCTGGATTCCGTCTTTTTATTCCCTTGCATTTTGAATGATGTATGAAAATTTTAAATAAGGGATGATACTTTTTTTTAAGGAAACTGTTCATTATTATTATTATTGAAAAACACTTTAAAAATATAAATTATATCTGATGCAATTCCCACAAGTCTAAAAATAGGCGGAATTGTCACATTTTTTTAAAGAATTTTGTATAGGTATAGCGAAACCAGAACTACGCCCACCTGTTGTTAAGCGGTAACATCTGCCTATATTATATGCATTTGGATGCAGGTGACGAACTGCGCTGCGCCCTCTCTACCTGTAATTTGACTGGCTGTCGAAACACACTGTTTGGTGCTTGGCGACAGATTTTATACTTGATGTATGAGGATGGTAGCTAGCCAAGCGAGCATTCGCAAAATGCTCTATCACTATGCTTTAATGACTACCATCCTAAGTCAACAACCAGAACCGCCAGCTAAACGTGCTCTCCGAAACACGGAAACGCTCAGTAGTAATGTCACTAGCTATATGATACTACAATTAGTAATTGAAATTCAATTTCTTAACACCAAAACAAATCGGCCTATATTCAAGAAGTATCATTCTCTTTACTTATTGAACATACCTCATAAACACAAACCAAGTTTCACACAAAACGAGCACGTACAGAACTAACTTTAAATCCGCCCAACAACAGGCCCAATATCAATTAAAGTTAAACGGCACAGATAAAAGTTCCGACACCTCCCTGATATCAATTAACCAACAGGGCTTCAAATAGGCGTACACAACGAGCGATCTCATCGGGGTCGCGCGTTCAATTAACAGTATACGATTCTGTATTGTTGCTCAAAACGTTCGCAAAAGTTAATTAAAATATACTTTAATAGCTCTCCACTTGGGTGGTATTAGCGGGAACAGCTTACGAGCTTATGAGATCTCACTTCTATACATAAACAATTTTTCTAAGGTTGTAGGGCATTTTGCGAGTGTATAGTAAGTCATTTTTCTAATGCCCGCCGGGCTGGTTTCCATCCCCAAGTAGGAAATCTGTGGGCAAAGTTATTTGTGTCCGAAAGTTTTCTGGCAGCTGTCCTTGAGAGTAAGTGCACATTTTAGGTTGAGCCTGTTTACCAACTTCGATCACATCTCCATCACGGAGGAGTTGGAGAGGGAGAGAAATCCACATTTTCTTCCGATCTATTGACCGCAGACACGGATGTGAGCCAACCGGCCGCGCTCTTATGGACTTGATGAGACCTGAATTTACTCACAAGGTGTGTACATGCCCCTTGCGTTTCGAACCATCACAGGCGGAAGATTTTCCTCATGCCAAAATAATAGTTTGGTCAACTTAGTTTTAAGGACTTTACTTAATAGCAAAACCCACTAAAATGTACTTAAACAGTGTCTCATCAACAGAGACAGTTTGCATAAACACATCACAGTCGCACACTGTGATAATAGCGCGGAGACATGTACAAGCGTCGAACACAACCCGCTGCCGCAATGTTTGTACTTTATTAGAGCAACTTCGCCTTGGCATGTTTGCTTGCACAGTTTTGGGACCGGTCGTGGAAAGTTTCAGGCACGAGAGACTTAACTTCTTTTCATTGGAGACAAATGCTTAAACAGTGCAGGGATACGTACATTTCTAGAGAGATCTATTGGCTGAGTAGTTGTCTCAAGTTGCTAGAGTTACAAGTTACTTTAATTAATGATGAACATTTAAGATATCTCTGCCAAGAAGAGAAGTATAATTTTTAGATCTAGAATGCGTTTAAAGTGTATAACATGGAAATGCAATTAAAAAAATTCAACATGTTGAGCCTAATGGAGAGACAAACAGCAGAACAGAACAAGCCCCATGTTGGACGCCACTTTTAGCATGTATGTAGTTTATTAAAGCAAGTTCGTCGTACAGTCTGTCCCCTAACCTGCAGGCAGGTTAGGGGTTATTAGCACTTTACAAATGATTGTCTAGCTCAGGTATTCCTGAAGTGGGTTCCGCGAACCTAGGGGTTCCGTAGAATACTCATCAGGGTCCGCCAAAATTATTAGCTGTCAAATAATACCGCGGTTACTAACATTATTATAAAATAATAAATAACTGTATGATGTCTAAAATCTGCCATTTTGTTTTTATTATTTTCTGTACTTAGTGCCACATGCACTATCAAGACCAAGCTAACGATATCTCATACATTAAAATCGGTTAAGACGTTTACAAATTATGGAGGGATAAAGAAACTCACAAACATATATAAATTAACCCTGAAAATAACACTACTCTTTTGGGCAGTCGTGTTAAAACAGTGAAACAGTTCCATTCTTCACATTCAAACTTTAAGTTAAGACAAATGTGTTTCCGTTATAGTACATATTTATTAAAATAAATTAATCTTAACTATATAAATATTAGTCTGGATAATTTGATATGGGGTTGCATAAAATAAAAGGTATTTGGCTGGTGTTCCGTTATCTTTTAAATTGAGGAAGCCCTGGTCTAGCTCATGTTTACCGAAAACTTCATCGTGTTAAGGTTAATTGGGTATATAATAAATAATTTTGTAGATATTAGAAGTGGCTGTTTCTATGATGGGACAGTTTTTAATTTTAAAACCGCTTAATGTTCAGCGAACAAGTAAAAATCTCACAGAATAATGCCATATAGAAGTCGCGAAAAAGATATTATATATTTTTTCTCTCCATTCCAAGCCACTGGTTAATCGAGGAAAGCGTCGCTTGGAAAACTACATGCCTTGGGTTCCATCCGTGGTTTGATACAGATATTGTGTTATTCTAATAAAGAATTTTAGGGAAGCAGTCCGTGGTCTGCAGTTCTGCCTCTGACTCAGGCGTTCAGACACCATTGTACCAAAACCTACACCTTAATTTTTCCCTTCTGGCTTTAAGACCACATTAACTGATTGATGATTACCCCAAAAGGTAGTCGGTAGTATACGATGGCGTCATTGGTAAATGAGAGCAAAAATGCGGCCGGCTATTAGCCGGTACTGAAATTATAGCATATTGCCCTGGTGTTGTTATACATATACATATTGTTTTTTTTATTATAATTTGTATTTTTAGAGCAGACATACAGCGCCGACCCCACATGCGTGAGGCATGGGTAGGCTGATGATAATGGATAATACTATATGACATCATTATTAACAGCCAGAAGATGCCCAAGTATTATAGAAGGTAATGCTTAAATATTTTAAATAAAATCGGCTAAAACACTCACGTTGGGGATCGAATACATCGACCCGGGTTTCAAGCATATCAGATGCTCATCATCAGAAGGTAACTGTCCACCTTCTTGTATTTTTCCCTTCGTAAGATGCGAGTCTCTCGACTCCCAGAAGAAGTTATGGGACAGTACAATTATCTCCCGGCACGCCAATAGAAATCACAATAAAATTAATTTCAATTCATTTTTTAATCAAATCAGATTGTACTTATGTATATTGTTGTTCGGATTGTTGGGATACAACTTTTTTGCGTTCAACGTTTTGGAATTCAACATATTGCCAGTTCAACTTTTAGCGAACTCAACATTTTAGGAACTCAACATTGTGGTCAAGTAAATTCAACTTTTTACGTCATTCAACATTATGGGAATCAACATTTTGTGAATCCAACATTTTGGCCGCGGACGACTAGTTAGGATTAGGTAAAGCTTAAATTTATAATTATTAAATTTGAAAATATTCCTTTAACCAAAAATAAACACAAAAAAACTGTACATAACAAATTTCATCTCATGATTGTCCATAATAATTCTTATGTTGGGCACAACATTGCTATCCCAATGTTTACTGTTTATTAGAGAAACTTCCCTTAGGTCTGTACGCATACAAGTGCGGGGTTGATTGTGTTTGCCGTAGTGGTTTTTGCGAGTGTATTCAAGGGGGAAAGAGTGAGAACTACTAGTAACTAGGGTTAACCAAAGTCCGGCAGTCGAGAGAATGTGTTTGACAGTCCGTGTTCGTTGTCGCTGTAGCTTTCAAATGGAGTAAAATGTACAATAAAGAATATTGTTGGACGTAGAAATGCCAGTCTGACACAATATTATTTAATCAATATATATATATATATATATATATATATATGTTACTTACTTTAAACTGAAGAAAAATATTGATAAAATGATCTATCAAACGCTTTCACTCAGCGGCCGCCGCGGCGTGGCAAGAACACGTCACAAAACACACTAGTCTTTTTATATACATGCAAACCACCTTCAAGTAGAAAATCTGTCAGCAAGCACTTAACGGTGAGTTCCAGCAGCTGTCCTTGAGAGCCAGTATTTCTAGATTTACCTGAACAACATCTTCGACCACATCATCACTTACCATCGGGTGAGTTAGTGGTCATGGGATAGCCAAACAACTTAAAAAAAAATTTTATGGCCCCGTCCTTTGCGTGGACGGCGCGAAACAAAGTTTTGTGTACGATCTATTGATTAATATTTCCGAAAAAAGCACGTCGGAGGATACTTAAGTAGTAATATTGGTCAGTAATATATCAAAAATAATATCGTTGTTTATGACTGCTTGTCCAACCGATACCTAATATATTAAAATGCACAGAGTTGAACCATTGACAAAGCCGACTTTGTTGAATTAAATAAACCTTACATACGAATTTCGTATGTAGTACATTTCCAACTACATAACAGATGGTGAACTGGCCGGTCAGTTCTCCATACAAACGTCTTAGGATGATCACTCCCTTATTTGAGGATTTAGGTCGAAAACAAAGCATGATATCGATTGATTTCTTTATTATCCAGGCTCGTATCGTAACTTTCTTTTACCTTTTTAATTAAAATGACAGTTATGAGCCTCGAAACATTTTCATATAAAGTTTTCGAGGTGTATAACTTTCAACTTAAGGGTATATTTTACACGAACGCCCCCATACAAAACGCAGCTCCAATCTCATTTTAATAATAGCGAATAAAACTCAATGATTTTTTACCTACGTAATCACTACCCGTCCACGTATCTAGGTTTGTGGTGCTTCAGATTTTCATTAAATTATACAGTTTTGAAATTACACTAGCTCAAAAACTCGTAATTTTAGATAAAAGAAAGACCCAACTTTAAGCACCTCTTTCAAGAAAAATAAGCATGTTTTTAATATTTCTATTGCACCACAAACATGGGGAATATAATGAACTTTATATAATGGGAAGTTATTTATACATGTGTACTATACTTTTTAAATAAATCTGGAGCTACGATTAACTGGCTCAAACTCCTAAAAACGAGTGCTTTATACTAAACGCTATATAATAAAAAATTTAATTATAGTCCAAAAGAAAAAGGATTTAAACCAGAAACGATAGGTCTAATAATACACTATATTTACATGTAAGTTTTTTTTAAATAACAAGTTGAGTTTATATGAAAGTTCACACTTTGGTTGGCGGGTATATGTCCTTAAAATTTCGGCATAATACAAGCCTAACTACGAGATCAATGGGTATTATGCTTAATTCTGGACCTAAAACCTCAAATAAGAGAGTGATCACTCTAAAACGTTTGTATGGAGAAATGACCGGCCATGTTCAACCTTAGAGTTCAGGCAAAGTAAAGGGCCGGGACTTTAAAAGAGTATCAGGACACCTGTGCGGTAAATTGACACGTTCCGATATCAACTGCCAATTTTATATTCCCAATAAAAGCTGACCTATCAAGGGACAGAACAATACAGAAAACAAAACTATTACCCTGGGCAGATCCTAGTCGGACGTGACTGGAAGCCGACCAATCGCTGCGTAAAAAAAAAGAGAAATATCTTCGTCGCCAATCTGAATATGGAAATGGTCGACCGGATTCGCAATGCGGGTGGATAAGAATTTTATAGCGAGTACTCGACGGCATATTGTATATACACATGCCTGTATGTGTATATTAATGTGTAACATTGGCACGATAAGTGAACTGCGGGCGTCGTTGGACACTGTACGCCACAGATAAATAATGCACGGATTTTCACATTTTGTGTCGGGGTAACCAACCACGAAATGAGACTGCGTTGTTTTCCCTGTGTTTACACGATTCACTGGGGTGAAACTAAGTAACCAAACAGAATATGCATTTTTTTGATGTAAAAGCTCGGAAATTTGTGTTTCGTGAAAAGAGAAATGTGTTTTCAAAATTGTTTAAAACGTTGTTTATTTCAAAGCTCAACTGTGCATCTGTGGTTAAACGTATCGTAACTTTACTTACGCATATATAGAATATATAATACTTTGTTTACACAAAAAAAAAATTAAACAAAACACTTTCATCTCAGTGTTTGTTAAGACTAGCAGAAGTCAACCCTAAGTGTTTGTTCCATTAACACTGTATATGAGGATAATTTTAATCTTAGTAACCAACAAAATTAGATAGACCTTTGTCACCATAGCCGTCCAATGATGTTGTTGTGTTTTAAATTTGACACGTGCCTATTGACTTCTATGAATTTTGCCATCACGCAGGCTACAGTTGATATAATGTGAAATGGATAAAATCTTATCTATGGTACAACAAGTACACCGTCGAATTTTACGGTTATAGTTCATGTAATAAAAACAACAGTAGGTAGTAATTTCAACTACATTTAAAAAATGGAGAACACACTTTCGTGATTGGAAAGATCTGTACCATCTTTCATTAACATAAAATTCTTCATTAATATATAATTATTCGATTCATCTGTACATTCTCTGACCTTTTCTACAGCACCCACGTTCATATGCGACACTCATCTCATTAACTTATCAAATAACTTTATTGCATTGTCACAGGTTAAGGAGTTTACAGTTCTTACATATATTATTAAAAAGGACTCTGTAACATACCGAGATGGTGATCAATATTATTCAGTATACATTTTAAATTCCTAATTTGTTACTAATCATAATTATCGATTGACAAATAGCACATGCATTAACAAATGACGATACATAAAACACATTTTTAATTATTATAAATAGTGTGAAGGAATTAAATAATTGGAGTGGATTTTAATTATAAATAAAATAAAGGAATCAGATTGTTGTGTTTAAATAAAATAATTTGTCAAAATTGCTAATCACTACAATTGTATTTTATCATTTAAGGCCCTTGGGTACGTCAAATTCGTACTTTCTAAAGCGAACTCCTCCGTAACCGCTGAAGTTGAAGACTTGAAAAAAATAAATTTTATAGAAGAATTCAAGTACAACATTTGCAACATATGATTTTACGGTATTACTATTACTTTTGCCTTAAAAAAAATTCAAACTACATACTATTTCTTGACTTATATGGCGAACTCCTTCTAAACGGCTACGATTTTTGAAAAATAAATTGTACCATTAAATTTCTAGATTGTTATACTACAATTATAACATAGCATTTGTAAATCCATTGATATTTTCCTAAGAAAATGTCGAATTATTCAGATTCAGAACGCTTGCGGTTCCGAGGTGCTCTGCGCGGACGCGGGCGGCAGTGTTGCGCAAGCGTTGGCACGGGGAGGCTGTGTCGCTCGTAACTCCGCTCGCGCTTTCGACTGATAACGATCTTGTCTTTGTATTAGTGCATTGACACGCGAGATTCGTAGCTGTGTGCGTGCAATGATTCGCTCGCTGCAGAGGGCCAACTTGATTGCGACGTGAAGTATGCGCGGTGACGCTTTATTATTGGTATTTTGTAGACAAATTTTATTCGAATTGTCTCACATATGAAAAGAATCAAAACTTGAAATTGACAATGTTGTGGGTAAAATTACAATGGGCGGCCTTATCAATAAGATCAATGAAAAGTTTTATAATATATGTACAAAATTAATTAGTAATGTCTATAACGCTCTCATGTTATAACTGGTTAACTAAAGATAATATATTTTTTTATATTATGGCAAATAGTTTCCGGCTTTAGTAGTTTGTAGAGTACAAAATGGTTCTCTACTACATTTAGAGTTTGTATGGGGCTACATACATCTTTTGGAGTTCTAAGCTTTTCTTGATAATTGTATTAGGTGTTTTGATATAGGTTAATTAATACTACATAAAGATAACGTCTGCCAAGTGAAGATGGATAACGTATCTCGAAAATAGTGAGAGATAGGTAAGGGAGATTAGCACCGTGGGGTGCCGGGTTAGAATTGCACCTCCCCATATAATCCCGTGGGTGTCGTAAGAGGCGATTAAGGGAAAACTACTGGAAGGTGGGCAGCCACGTGGGGTGCCGGGTTAGAATTGCACCTCCCCATATCATCCCGTGGGTGTCGTCAGAAGCGTCTAAGGGAAAACTACTTAAAGGGGGGCAGCAGCGCCTTCTAAAGAACTGCCAACTTACATTGCGATCCCCAAGACGCCTGCCAAGTGTGGGGATTATGGCAAATACCCCCTTAAAAAGTGAGGCTGTGTTCAGCAGTGGACGAACTGACTGTTACAGTACTGAAAATCGATATATAGGTTTTTCTGGGCGTCCTTATTCCAATTATTTGAATTCCAAAATATTGGAATTTATTTTCCGATGACGTCTGCCAAGTGAAAAAAGTTAGTCCGATATGGCTGAAAATCGATATCTAGGTTGTGCTGTGCGTCATTATTCCGAATTTGGAATGTATATTCCGATGACGTCTGCCAAGTGAAAAAAGTTACCTAGATTTGGCTGAAATTCAAAATCTAGGTAGTTCTAGACGTCTTTATTCCGAATTTGGAATTTATTTTTCTATGACGTCTGCCAAGTGAAGAAAGTTACTCCGATTTGGCTGAAATTCAAACTCTAAGTAGTTCTGGACGTCTTTATTCCGAATTTTGAACGTATTTTTCTATGACGTCTGCCAAGTCTGGAAAGTTACTCCAATTTGGATGAAATTCAAAATCTAGGTAGTTCTGGACGTCTTTATTCCGAATTTGGAATGTAATTTACGATGACGTCTGCCAAGTAAAAAAAGTTGCTCCGATTTGGCTAATAATCGAAATCTAGGTTTTTCTGGACGTCTTTTTTCCAAATTTGAAATTATTTTTTCGACGACATCTGCCAAGTGAAGAAAGATTTAGCTGAAATTGAAAATCTAGATTGTACTGGACATCGTCATTCTGAATTAAGAATTAATTTTTTGAAGACGTCTGCCAGGTGAAAAAAGTTACTCCTATTTGGTTATTAAAAGTTACTCCTATATCAATTTTCAGTCAAACCGTAGCATTTTTCTTCACTTGGCAGATGACATTGAAAAAATAATTCCAAATTCGGAATAATGACTCTCAGCACAGCCTAAATATCGAGTATCAGACAAATCTGAGTAACTTTCTTCACTCGGCAGATGACATTGAAAAATAAAGAAAAGGAATAAAGACGTCCAGAACAACCTAGGTAGGTACACTATACATTTTCATTTGACGACTGATCTCAGTCGCAGTTGCAATTGCGGATACTCACTAGAATCGTACGGTAGGAATATAAAGTGCCATGTTACCGGAGCGCATCGCGCATCTGCATATTCTTTGACCGTTATATTTGTGCAGCGAGCGCGGAACGTATGCGGCGATGCGCGAGTAAAGTAAGCTCGATTAGGTCCAGATGCTCAAGGCCATTGGCGACTCTAATCGCCTTAAGTACTCATCAATGGTATACACTCGAGAGCAATGAATCCGGGTCACTTAAAGAATCCTAAAAATCTCGGAAACTAAAAATGCTAGGTTAATGCAATAAATTGTATTTAATAGACAATGTAATACTCCTTAAATGAAGGTATTAAAACTTCTTAGTTATTGTAAAGTTATATCATAAAAAAATCAAATTTGAAAAAGGGCCACTTTCGAAGATGGAACTACGAAATTACAGCATTTGGTTTTGCTTTTGTTTGTAATCTGTCATTTATGTGGGTACATAAACCATGTTGATAGTGCTCTATATTCATTATTCAAGCTGAAATTATGTCGCTTACGCCTGAAGAATGCACCAGAATACTTACAATGCTGGAAACCGGCCGGAGTCAGCGCGATACAGCCAGGACTGTCGGTGTGTCGCTGTCAACAGTACAAAGAGTTCTCCGACGTTACGAAGAAACTGGTTCTAACCTACGCAGACCAGGAACGGGCAGAACCAGGTGTACCACAGCACGAGAAGACCGATACTTGGTGAACACCATGCTTCGAAATCGCTTTCTCACAGGAACTGAACTCACCAATCAGTTTCGACGCCTCGGAGGAAGTAACCCAAGTGCATGGACAGTAAGACGTCGGCTTGCTGAATCTAACTTAAAACCCCTTAGACCTGCAAACGGCCCTAAACTGGAGCGTGGGCATCGTATTTCGAGACTAAGATATGCCCAGAGCCACGTAAATTGGAGTATTGAAGATTGGTCAAAAGTTATGTTCTCCGACGAATCAAAATTTATGCTCTACAAGCACGATGGAAGACATCAGAGTGTATCGAAGACCAGGGGAAAGATTCAAGCAAGCATGCATCGAAGAAAAAGTAGCCTACGGTGGTGGGTCTGTACTTGTGTGGGCCGGAATTTCTTCTGAAAGTCGCACAGAGCTGGTGATCATAGAAAACGGCTCTTTAACTAGCGTAAGATATGTGGAAGAAATCCTCAATGATCACGTTGGTCCATTTATGGTCAATTTAGGTGAGGATGCTATATTTATCCATGACAATGCCCGACCTCATACAGGTAGGATTGTGAATGACTACCTTCAAGAGATGAACATTACTCGTATGGAGTGGCCAGCGCGCAGCCCGGATATCAACCCGATCGAGCATGCTTGGGACGAGCTAGGCAGATGCGTAAAACAACGAAACCCTCCCCCAATCACGCTTCGTGAGCTCAAAATTGCTCTCACAGAGGAATGGGAGAATATTCCCCAAAATCGTATAAGGAACTTGGTGTACAGCATGCCAAACCGCGTAAACGCAGTAATGGAAGCACGAGGAGGCAATACGAAGTATTAAAATTCAAGAAAATCGTAATAAAGTTCAAAAATTTCATGTTTCCTATTTTTGTTTTAAGGAGAGATCAGCAGTTTTTTTCTTTATGTAATTTTGTGTTAATAAAATGTATGGTGACTCATATTTTTTTACTTTCATTTAAGGAGTATTACATTGTCTATTAAATACAATTTATTGCATTAACCTATCATTTTTAGTTTCCGAGATTTTTAACATTCTTTAAGTGACCCGGATTCATTGCTCTCGAGTGTAGTAACATTTGACAATAAGCATTTTCTTCGTTCATTGTTAACGACACCCCCAAACCGACACCCCTGGGGTGTCGTTAACAAAAAGCATTTGTTGACGACACCACTAACAAATAGTGTTGTTACCCTGCTGTATGTTCGTACCTATACCAAAATAATAAATAAAATAAAAAGAACCTGTAAAGATATTTTTATTTAACTTGATCGAAGCTCAATAATCCTTATTATTTCAAACATTATCTGTCTTCTTTTTACGACAGGTACGTTGTTAAGTTCTTGACCAATCAATTTACCGAATTTACGATTTGCTTCTTGCAGGCTTGCTTCATTAGCCATTTCAGGAGTTTGTGTACTGACATTGTTGTCCTTTCCCCAATTATAATTGTCAGATTGAATGCCAACTTCTTTTTTGTTCTGAAGCCTTTGTGAAGTTGAGGGATTAACATCAACAGAACAAACATTATATAAACATTACTAAACTAACATTATTAAACATACATTACAAACATTATTAAACATATGTTTATTAACCATTGAGAGTATACTAGCTCGATAATAAATTCTTAAGCGATAAGTTATCCCAACATTACGGTGGTGTCGTCAACAAATGCTTATTGTTAACGACACCCCAGGGGTGTCGTTTTGGGGGTGTCGTTAACAATGAACGATTTTCTTCAGAATCGTTTTAAAATTAGTCAATTCCAATTCCTTCATATTATCAGGCAAATTATTAAATACCTTGGTGGCCATTACATGAATACTTTTACTGAAAAATACAGTTTTTGAAATTACTTACTACTTATATATATATATATATATTTTTTTACTATATTATATGTTTTGTTTCGAAGCAAATATGTACAGTTGTTATCTATTCACCATGAGAATCCAACATTATACCTGAGGAACGTAGGCTATACGAATTTTCGAAAGAGTTAGGGATCCGTATGAAAATTTCGATAATGTAACCCAAAGTGCAAAAGAAAAAACTAACAAAATCGTTATATCGCGTACGCTGCGGAAATTATTGAAAATAGAGAGAGCAATTATTAGTGATGTACTAAAATTTTATAGAAGACTTCAATATATATAAAAAACGTTCACCATACTAAGCCTAACTATTACAGTTATGTCACAATTACTACTTTTTATATGTTAATATTTATAATTTTTGAATTTTTGTTAAATACTCGTGGGAAGCCGGAGCGGACCGCTAGTTTATGAATAAAAAAACAATCTAGTTTCACGTTCCCATCTAAATTATTCATTTATGTTAAACACGTGACAACGCCGCTGTCCTGTCCACGGGATGTCCTCGCTCCATTTAGTCTTCTCAAGATTTTTGGCACGCTCTATGAAAACACACTTTTGAGGGAACATGTCGCCCGCAAATGTGTGAAAAGAATATGCAAATACAAAGTTGTTTTTACGTCAGGGGTAAATGTTTGTTGAAGCGAAATATGTAACAAAGTTGTTTGTGATTCTGTAACAGTAAATTGCTTTGATAAGAATCAACATTCATCGTGTTTGAAAGACAATCCGATGAAATATGAGTGCAGGAAACACTTATTAAATGATACTAAGGTATAAGTATAACAAGAAAGAAACGAATTGAATCTCAGCTTAGAAGATAAATGAATATAAAAATTATTTTAGTAAACAATACGGGATAACTCACGTGAATCAGTCAGATAGCTCCGAGTATAGTTTCAACCACATTCGGTGGTCACGTAGCACAGTGCTAAGCGAGACGTCAACGCGGGCGTCCCGAGCTCTCCTTGAAAAAGACCACCGAATGTGGTTGAAACTATAGTCGGAGCTATCTGACTGATTCACGTGAGTTATCCCGTATTATTTACTAAAATGAGTGAAAACCACGTTAGCTTTTATAATATAAAAATTATGTTGGTTACAAAATAATTGCCTACTAACAGGACTCAAACCGGCGATTACAGTATCCAGATCGGTCGATTTACCACTAAGCTATAGCGGCTAGAATTACTGGCTCTCAAGGATAGTTGCTGGATCACACCGTTAGGTGCTTGGCGACAGATTTTTTACTTCAGGATGTTAGCTAGCCAGGCGGGCATTCACAAAATGCCCTACCACCATCCAAATCTGTCAATCAGAACACTATATTGCTGATGTGGACGCCATCTACATACAGCGGTTTGTACTATTTATTATGTTTGGTAGGCCAGTTTGCGTACGGCCGAAGTATGGAACACCCTACCAGCGTCTCTATTTCCCGATAAATATAATCGGGAATTCTTCAAGTATAGAGTAAACAGGTATCTACTAGGCAAGTACGAGTATGTTCCACCGTCGTCCATGTCGTCACTTTCCATCAAGTGAGACTGAGGTCAAATGCTTATCATCATTAAAAAAAAAGTGTAAATGCAAAGATACGTAATTCTAATGAATGTTGTGAAAAGGCGAAGAAAAAGTGGTCCTTATTAGCAGTATGCCACCACTCTTGTCGACGTGAGTGCGGGTGCTGCATATTTGGCGCTTACAGGACTCATACAATCTTAACGCTCTGATTACCGGAAAGGAGGCGTGTGTTATACTAACAAGATCAATGCCAGGGCTTACTTGTAGGAAAATATTAAAGCCTTCTTAAAAATTAGAACTTATCAATTATCGTGGTTTATTTTTAAACTAGAACAATATGGCGAGATATAAAACGGAAAAGAGACACAGAGGATGTCTTAGCAACCATTTACTAATATTTTAACCCCCAACGCAACGAAGGAGTGTAATAATTTTAACATGTGTGTTTCTGAGGTATCGCATCTCCCAAACGGTTAAATCGATTTTGATTATTAAGTATTTAGGCTTTTGAAAATCATCTTTAATAGTTCATGAAGGTATGTGAGCAACTTCCACTGGTGTTATCAGTTATTATAAATTTTTTTTGGCACATCCTTCCTTGGAAACACATTTTGTAGTTATTTTTTGTTACAGAAAATGAATACAGATGCCGCATTCCTTTGCGGATCGTATTCCGAACAAGATTTAATGGAAGAAGATTGCTCGAAAATGTATATAATGCATGTCGTGGCTATGTTTTTACGCATTATCACCAAAAACCTTTATATTACTTAGTATTTATTGAGCCGCCCCCTGAGATGACTGCAGATATGACCACATTTAGCTTGATTGATAAAAGCTATAGCTGAGAAGCTACACCAAAGATTTTAAGCAGCAAATTCAGCATTAAACAGTATGTATAATCTAATATTAAGTAGTACCTAAATCTCTCTACATTTTGAGACAGATATAGACTTTGGTAATACTAGGCACTTTTGACTATAAGTAATTAATTTTCGTTTTCACAATCAAAGTAACATAACCATCCAATACCGATTACATACGAAATACGATCATAAACCTTATATATCATCTACCCCGCTCATCATTCAGCAAGACCGCAAGGTAATAACTACTGCATGGCGGCTTTATTAGTTGACAAGGCGGTGATACTCAACCAGTCGATATGCTCACCGAGAATCCGAATGCGACACTGTAACCTCTTATATAGGTATTTTATTATACTTATTTTTCCTTTTTTCTACTTAGGATAAGGTATTATTTTTTTTTAAACACCTCTATACAGTGTTAGTTTTTACCTTTTATAACTTTAATTTAAATATGGGGTTATACCTGATATAAAAAAATATTATTATTATTATATGTTAGTACTTACCGTGAACAGTGAGTTCCGAGTCTCGGTTCAGCTCGTATAGCCTCAGGGCTTCGTCAAGCTCCAGCTGGGTAGATATGGTACACGGATCTCCTTCTTCGTCTACCCATTTCATTGTAAAAACCTGTAGACAGAGAACAGCATGTAGAAATCACGACAAAGTAACTAGACGTATATTTCTTATTTATATAGTGTATTTCATATTTTCCACAAGTCTAATAATAATACAGCAACATTAATTCATTTTTTTGTATCTAGTGTACCATAAAGTAATGTATATGTTGTTCTCTGTATAGGAATAATAATAATAAAGTCTTTTATTCTGAACAATACAGAGTTTTATACATGGCATATCGTCTTTGGCAACTATGTCATCCATTGGCATAGTAATGGATTGGTCCTATATACAATATATAAGCTTGACTGTATTTTTACTGCCTATCCCATTCTTTAATCGGAACACAGTTATACAAACACTGCTTCGAAAAAGCTGAACTACTCATCTTGAAGTCTTACACAACAGTAACAGTTTAATATAGTAGTACAGTTAACATGTGTGTCTTGAAGTAATTAATGGATGATAATGTCATTAATTTCACAATTTTTTTCACAAGGTTTTGTTATAATTTCTTTTCACTCAGTTGCCGAAAGAAATTTCAGTGTGGTATGTCTCTGCATGAAGTATTGTCTGCTTTTGACTCAAGACAAGAATGATATCTAGATTTATCTTAAACAAATCTTATACCAACTTTTTACTCAACATAAGTTTACTATTGACAGTCATATGGTTGAGTGATGTAATGATAGGTTAGTGTTTTTATTCTAGGTTAAACTAGTAATACGGTAGTAATAAAGTACTTCAGATTAACCCATGACTTAAGTTGAAAGAAAAGCAAAAAATCACACGAAAAGCTTCGAATCTCAGTTTAGAAATTAATAAACAGCTTCTTTAATAGGCATTTTTATTCTATTTAGGCCAAGAAATATCTTTCTTGGCCTAAATTAATAACAACGTCCCCCCCATCACCACTTAATAAATATAACATACATATTGTCACAACAACAGAGGCCAAATGCAGGAGCTCAGCCTCGTCTGCCTACACCTATAGGGATATGGATCAATGGCTAAATACACACATTTGGCCAAATATGATTTAATCTCATGTAATATACAGCAAGCTTATAGCCACTTATAAACCTCTGCACAAACACCCATTGTCAGTGCAGCTTAGGATGAGAGAGCTAAATTAGCCCTATTCTCTACCAAAAACGTCCCAGAAATCAGCCTATAAAAGATCAGAATGGCTCTTAACAGCTTAATATAAATAAAGCTCCAGGTGATGATGGAACTTCTGAGAACGGTTGGGTAACCGGACCTCTCATTCCTCCAGAAGTTATATAACTTCGTCATCCTTTAGGTTAAAACGCCAGAAATGTAGCACAGAAGTGCTATTGATTTACAGGCCCATTTCACTTCTGAGTCATGTTTATAAGCTGTTCTTGAGAGTAATATACAAATCATCTTGCTCTTAGGTTTGATGACTTTCACCCTCCTGAATAGGTCAATTTCTGAGGTTTTAGCTCCATACATCTCACCCTTATCCTACACCAGATTAACTTATACAGAAGACTGAAGAGTATAACCCTCCAAGAACTGGACCAGCTCCTCGAGAGCGAGAGATGGATATAGTCCAGTGGATTAAAGTGCAAAGATTGAGATGGGCAGGACATTTGGTGATAATAGAAGACAGCAGAGCTGTTAAAAGATTGTTCTTATCTCAGGTTTCTCTAGGTTGGACTCAATAACAGTCACAAC
This sequence comes from Plagodis dolabraria, assembly GCA_963854805.1. Lineage (NCBI taxonomy): Eukaryota > Metazoa > Arthropoda > Insecta > Lepidoptera > Geometridae > Plagodis > Plagodis dolabraria. The sequence continues at coordinate 24,233,887 of OY978457.1, read as the reverse complement.
CTCAGGGCAGACTGAAAAAGAGCTGGATTAACTGTCTGGAGGAAGACCTGAGTAGAATGGACCAACTCACAGCCTGGCAGAGGACAGCCAAAGACAGAGCAAAGTGGTGGAAGTTAGTAGAGGAGGCCAAGATTCACATTAAGAAGAAGAGGAGTATAATCAGTCATTTGTGGACTATGAAAATGCCTTTGTTTCAATTGAAACCTGGGCAATATAGCAGTCTATTCAGCGAAGCCAAATCGACTATAGGCACATTGAAGTGTAGAAGTTTTTTGTATAGAAATGCCACCAGATTGATTTGACTATAGGACAAGAGGAAGCATGGATCCAATCCAACTGCAAAGAGGCATGAGATTGGGAGACCATATTTCTCCAAAACTGTCCAAAAACACACTGGATGATGTTGGAAGCTACACAACATCTTCTCATCGAACATCCCACATTGCCTGTTTTCAATTAGTGTGTAATCACCATGATGACTTCTCAAAGAGAAGCTCAAAGTCACTCAACAAGCTATGGAAAGAGCTTGGAGATTCTTTGCACAATAAAATCAGGAATGAGGATTTTTTCCAAAGAACCAGACTCACTGACATAGTTTTATTTGCAAAGAGAATTATATGAGAATTTAAAGGCTCTAAGAACTGATAATCAATGGGGAAGGAAGGTTCTCGAGTGGTTACCGCATTACACTGAAGTCTTAAGAGTTGGTAGACCACTAGGTGAAGTGACAACAATGTATAAGTCACAGGTAGCCACTGGTTATAAAATAACTATTAGCCCTTCAATGTGGATTTTTATGGGGGGCTGATGAGCCAAAAGACATCTACTGTTGAACAAAGGCCTGATGAGGCCTAGATTCATACTCAAGACTATTACTGAAAGTTTCTTTGTAGGAAACATAAACTAATTGGGACCAAAACAATACCTTAAGATACCAAAACAATGTTTTATCAATAAGCTGCCTTATTGATTGTAATAACAATATAGTGATTAAAAACCAGTCCACCACAAATATAATGAAATATTAGATGAATATAATATTGTATTTTACACAAACATAACATATCTAGCATTTTCATTATATAATAAAGCATCTTACCTGATCAGGTGGAAAGCGGCATATTGCCACCATCTCTTGGGTAAACTCCTCGAAACTAATATTATGATTTATGTATGTTATCATGACATCACCACTAAAAACAGTTTTGACACGCACATCATTCACATGATTGTCCTGGTTAGCGAGTTGGGTCGGCATCATGGCAGTTGGCGACAGGGTGTCTGTTTAATAGCTTGCACTCTGAAATCATAATATGAATAAAAATTACAAGACAGTAAGTATGTGTACTTCGAGATGCCATGATTTAAGTAAGTATACTTCATTTGGTAAGTTTCCTGGAAACAATTAATTACTTATAAGAAAATTTCAGTTCATATATAAAAATAAATCATACACAAGTTATGAATTGTGTTTTCTCAATTACTTATTAATGGAGGCATGAAGAACAGCAACATTCTATAAGTTATTTGTGTTTCATAAAACACAAACAAGGCATACAATACGCTTATTTATTAGTGTACAGGCTACAGATGAGATGTCTTATGAAAACTTTTATATTTTACTTAAGGGGTGAGTTTTCAACAGAATAAATATATGCAAAATAAATACAGAGTATACCTTATACCTTACAATGCCTCAACTAATCTGCATATTTCATGAGAAACTTATATCTTTGTGATAGGAAACAACACAAATAGTTCTTTAAATACATAACAAGGTGCATTTACTGCACTTTAAGGTTTCTGCAGGCCTAAGCTTGGCCATAACCTAAGCGTAAATAGGATTAGTAAACCATACCATTGCCAGTATATTCATCTTTGAACAGTTTTTATAACAATACAGAGCGGCAATTGCGTTCCCCATGCTTCCTGTTTTGGGTCACATAATAGGCGCATTATTACAATAACTCGTTTTACATTCCCATAACATGAATCATTAGAATAAACCTTAGTTATGTACACATTACACACCTTTATGAATTCGCGTAGCTAAGTCAAGAACACTTTTTAATGCTTCTTTGAACAGAAATTATAATTCCATTGATAAAATTGTTTGAACAGCTAACATAAAATTATTATCGCCAATAAACAACAAAAGTTTGACACACACACAACATTCAGCACCGCGAACTGACACAGAGAATCAGTTTTATTTATTTTATGTAGACTGGAGCACAGAGTACATTGGTTATGTTGAGTTCAGAGAAACTGACACTTCTCGGAGCTAGGCTCCGTAGAAAGATTATAGTAATAGAATCGGCGTAATGAATTGTACTAATTATTAGAGAAGGATGCACATACCATAACTGCAATAATAATGAGCGAGACTGATATAAATATTTTTTATCCTTTTCGCGTATACCCTTTTATCTGTTGGTCATCTTGCATCTGTTGGGAGCCAGTGGTAACTAGCTCCCAACAGATGCAAGATGACTAGGGTAGAATACTCAGTTTACGGCCATTTAATGGCACATTCAACTTTAAGACGCTAGAAAAAAATCTACAATTGATTGAGCCCTGCGTTGTTTATTGATATATGTACCCTATATAATGTAGTTTACGTATTTAATATTTAATGGAACGTCAAGTGCTTCCTTCTTTATAGAAAATTATATATATATTTTTTTTTTTTATGCCTGGTAGGTTAGCCTTTGACCACTATCTCACCTGATGGTAAGTGATGATGTGGTCGAAGATGTTGTTCAGGCTAACCTAGAATTACTGGCTCTCAAGGATGGCTGCCGGAACACACCGTTAGGTGCTTGGCGACAGATTTTCAACTTGAGGGTGGTAGCTAGCCAGGCGGGCATTCGCAAAGTGCCCTACCACCATGCTATAACGACTGCCATCCTAAGACAACAACCGGGACCGACGGCTTAACGTGCCCTCCGAAGCACGGAAGCGCTCAGTAGTAATGTCACCAGCGGTCACCCATCCAACTCCTGACCGCGGCGGACGTTGCTTAACTTTGCTGATCGATTCAGAATGGCTAAGCAAACTTCGCTACGAGCGCTTCAAAAATAAATCCAAATATAGCGAAATCGCCGGATTTCGGCCATTTTTTTTAGTTTTCGGTCAGCAGTACCCAGTTTTCGGTCGGAACATTTAAAATTGATTTAAAATTAATGTATCCATACAATTAATTAAAAAAAAAACATTTTTATGTGTAATATGTATGTATGTATCTATTTAAAATATCCTACTAGCCCAACACGCATTTATTCCAACATCCTCATAGTTTTGGCAGTACATACTTAAAACTATACTTTGATGTTTGATTTAATTTGTTACACTTTAATAGTAATACTAGTAATTCTAGGGTGGCCTGAACAACATCTTCGCCCACATCATAATTTACTATCAGGTGATATGGTGGTCAAAGGCTAGCCTATCAGCTATTATTCACTATACATTATTTTTAAAAATCGTTATATAAAATCAAATACTATTAAAATAATTATGAAAGAATGACTATAGCTTCTCTCTTCAGCTATAAAACTATTAACAATCAACATTTACTTAGTATAACAGTAAAAAACTTACGGTTGAAGGAGAGGCGAGTCACTTTTTTTTTGTATTTGCGTGCGTAACTCGTTCTCATCTGCCAACGTGAAATTAAACAATTCTTTAAAAATCGTTTGTTATAGTAACCCAACCGAATAATGTTTTAGGGTATCAGGCGATTCAATCAAAGAGTATTTACAAGACTTTCGTTCCTATATTGCAATAGTAATTAGCTAATAATCTAAATAATACTGCAAGAGGATCAGGAATGGCCGATGGATAGGTGCCGGCCGGTGGACCGGTTCCCCTACCCTACTTAATCTATGCAAAATCTATGTATTAACGGACTAGAGAAGATAGTCTTGGCTTACACGTGACCCCAATATTTTCATGCATCTTCACTAATTATTAGGGTTTCCATTGAGTTTGGGATACTATTACCCAGAAAGTAGTTTTCCCATAAAAAGACAATTTTTTTTATTTATCTCACGAAAACCACAGCCCATAATATATTCGACAAGTTTATACTTAACTTACCCTACGGAAAATAACAGATTTAAATTCATTTTTATTGTCAGTCCAAGTTTATTGTAGCATTAAAAATACATATAAACCGTTGTTTAGTTTACTAACAATGGTTTACATTTTTAATGTTTTGACTCCATACATTTTGTCTATTTAAAACAAGTATGAAAAGTGTTGAAGTATATTATTTACTATAGTAAATTAAGTCATGACATGACTGTGCTGAAACAGTCAAAATCTGTCACAGTCAGGTCAAAATCGTCATCATTACTAGAAGCTTAGGCAACAAGGTAAGTAAAGATTAACTGCATTTCTCACTCGCATGTTGTCCAGAAATTTATTCGAGAATACGCAAATTTTAGTAATAATACAATAGTGCACCATATAAATTTCCGTCAAAACTTTCGTACTTACCTTAATATATTATGTACATAAGATTTATGTTATTTCTATGTAGCCAGTTAAAAAAAAAATAATATCAGATAATTATATGGATTTTGCTTACCGGAGGCAAAAAAAAAACGTAAACATAACGTACAAAGTACGGAATGCTCGAATATGCTCCGAACATTTTGAATCTCATTGCTTTCGCAAGACAACACATAATGTAACTTATTTTAGAACGGACTCAATTCCAACACTATTTATTCCTATAAGTTCTATACTTCCAGTTTACTGGGTGTTGTTTAGATGACGTGATTGTAATAATTTCCCATATTTAGACTATAATAGGAAAGCCAAAAGGAAAACATATCTTCGGGTGTAAAAATATTTTTACAACTCCAAATCCAAAACCAATACCTTAGGTTTTATAATGAGATTGGCAACAACTTGAGTATGTGATGATAGGTATTCATGTGTATCATAATATAATTAAATTAAATCTGGTGCTGCTTTTTACCCCATCAATATGGTTAAATCTTTCACCTGGCATTTCCATAAACAACGTCATAAACTATTGCTATCCCTTAGATATACGCTCATAGCGCTTCTATTACTATAATCTTTCTACGCTAGGCTGGGACACGGTAATATTATCTATAGAGCATTTTAACTCGGCTCTGTCCTTGAAATAACTACCTACAGCCGCGCTGTACGTAAACATGCGGCGACGGAGACGCGTCGGAAACGAAATCCGATATCAAACGAGATCTATCCGGAATATATTACTTTTCTCCATATCCAATGCACAAATAATGTTCATCAATACGTTAAAAGAGAAATAGCCAAAATACCTATGTACCGGCTGGCATCCTACAGAGTGCTTGAACAACATAGACTTGCCAGTTCCCACTCTTGCCAAGTAGGTACTTCCTATAATTATCATGCAATGGTTACAGATCCGGGAGTCACCAGGATTTGCTACCCATGACTTTTTTTAGGTACACCTCGCGCTTTACAACCCAGGCATGGTCTAATGTGTTAAAATGCAAGAGAGTTTGAGGACCAAAAACAATCTTGCGTCAACACCTGCTGGTTCATTGCATCTGGCATTTTGTGTTCTATAAGCAGGTGAATACGCGAAGAAAACAGAAGGGGCATCATACACCTCGCAGCATGCCGTAAACGGAGACCAGACCTACGAGTATATGACATGCCCTTTCATGAGCGATGAATACCTAATTGACTGCATTGGGTGATAGGTTATGCGGATAATTGCTTTGTTGGGTGGAAGGGAAGAGGATATGGCTTAACATACCGGCCCTTAGGCCGCGAATGGATTAGACATCGAAGGAAAGAAAAGATAGGGCCTGCCCTAGAAATCTAGATAGACTTAACAACCGAATGTCTCAGGTTGACGGGCGCAGTGCAGTTCACCACTTGTGACAAAATAGCATAAAAACTCCTAAACGTACACTGGATTTCTGGACCCAGCTGATCCACTGCAGTTTTGATGCAACCTATAAAACACAAACATGAAGTTAAATCCCAAAAACATACACACAACCTTATAATACATACGCACACGTAGACACTTATGATTACTCCTTGCGCACAAACTGACTTTAGTATAGGTAACCTATTAATGTGGCTGTTCTGGATGTATAACCAATCTTAGCTCTAATATAAAATGTATCAAGATCTACCTAGTTCAGCCATGACAATTCATCTCGGCGAATACCAGTCCAAACATAGAGGTTTACTGGAAAACAGTGTCCGTGTACATGAGCTTTTGCACAGACTTTAGCCGAGTCTCCTCCTTTTGCCCTAATCATATTTATAGTAATATTGTAATTAAAATATTAAAATAATATAAATGTAATTATTTTATCGTATGTATGTAGGTAAATGGCGGCGCGGTGCATAGCTCCGTGATAAATTTATATTCTGTTCAAAAAGAAAGAGTAGATTTGGCCGAAAATATATACCTCTAAGAAGTTAAAATTTATATAGCAAACCGCCTCTGCCTTGCCTAAGCGCTTGTTAATAATAGCCTAGCATCCTGTTTTGCTGTATAAATTTGTTAGAATTGGTAATAACATCGGTGTAGCTGTTTGAGAAACAAACACACAGGTACACATCGTACACACGTCAAACTTATAATACCCATCTAATTCTGCGTTGTGTAATAAATGAAGGTGAGGTGTCTTTGAAATAAGAAAATGAGAAAAAAGTATGAATCACTAAACAATGAGGCTAATTCGGGCTTACTTTTAACTACAACTCGCGTTTATTTTGCAATCTCATTCTAGTGGTAACATCTGGTGTTAAGAAGATTAACTACGATGTATTTGAGTATTGAGTTTAGTTCTGTTGCTATGATGTTAAGTATTTTTAACCGACTTCAAAAAAGGAGGAGGTTCTCAATTCGTCTTTTTTTTATTTTCTCTTATGATGGCGTCAGTAGTACAATCACATTTTATCCAATGTATACAAAATTGTTAATGTAAATTTTTTAATGGTTTCAAGTTTTTTTGGCAGATAAAACATCTAGATATGAAGTTACATTTTTATATTGAAGCACATATCTTTATGCGTGATAGTTTTTCAGTAAAGTGAATTGTAGCATTTTATGAATGCTCAGGTTGTGGGATAGTGATAGGGCTCGCTTCGCTCGCCCTAATAACTTAATTTGAAAAGGAGACTAGAAAATAAGCCGAATTATAGTCAAACCGCATTCTATTTTGGCACAGAATAAAAAGAACCAGTAGGATCACTCCGCAAAGCCATTCAAATGAATAAGCGACTCTAGCTACAAAGCAATAAAGTGCACTTCAGCTCTCAAAGCACGGAGTATCTAATATTTATATATTACTAGCTTACTGGGCGCGGCTCCGCCCGCGCGTATGTTGGTTATCGCGTGAAAACATTAAACTCTTTTTGCGCAGTTGGATAAAAACTATCCTATGTTTTTTCCCGGGTCTCAAACTATTTCCATACCAAATTTCATTCAAATCGGTCCAGTAGTTTTGGCATGAAAGCGTAACAGACAGACAGACAGACAGACAGACAGACAGAGTTACTTTCGCATTTATAATATTAGTACTGACTAGTACTGATATATAATTACCTACAAGGCGGCAGCGTGACGTCACTCATTCTATTAATAGCTTTGATCTCTTCTGACGTGGAACGTGGCGTGGTGGGTTAGGGTTGGTTTTATGTGCCTTCCAGTTAACTTTACTTACATCGATACAATTATTCTCCTGTGAATGATAACATTTCAAAATAAAAAAAAACTGTATAACTATTTTGCTTGCGTTTACATAAGATGAGGTTGTTCATAAACAAAATAAATAAAAAATAATGGAGTGTAAGTACATACCTGATATATTTGTACTTGAGGCGGAAACTCACGCCTATCGCGGGAAATTCTAAATTATTATTTATTTTTCACACATTTTTCACACCAACCACCACTAAAGTACAACTCTTTCATCATCCATCTAACAGTCCGTTTCGGTAACAGTCTTTGAGAGATAGTTCGTGAAAGAAGTTATTCTTATAAGCAGTTTCTTTTCTAGATTGATCCTGATCAACACCTTCGACCATATAATCACTTACAAACAGGTATGATACAAGCCAAAGGATTATTAATCTATCGTTTGTATAAAAAAACAAGGCTAAACCTAATTTACCCTAATAATATGATCCTATTTTTACTATTTTAACAGAACTGGTAAATACCAACAATTCCTAACGGTAGGTATTATATCCTTACCTTCTGAAGTCTTTCAAATGCAAGAAAAACTTGGATTACGGATCCTCGTCAATATCCAGCGTAGAATAAGCCCACCCGGTCAAATCCACAGAAGTACTTGTAGCTTTGTACCTAGTGCGCCAGGCCTGATTTCGGTCGACGAACTAGTGACTATAGAGAAAAAAGTGTTCTCAAAGACGGCTCCAGCAATACATAGTTAGGTACTTTTTTTCAGCAAGCATATTATTTCCTCAGTCTCACCTGATGGAAAGTGACGACGCAGTCGACGGTGGAACATGCTTGCCCAGCTTGGCACCACATTTTCTATTTGAGACTTGTAGTTAGCTAAGCATGCTCTCTTGTCTCATGGCAAAATGCCCTACCATCACTGCTGGCACTGAAAATGCCACTAGCAGCCATCCATCCAAACAACCCAGCCACTGAGCTCAAATTGTTGTTTACGAATGACTGCAAGCTTTACAACGATTTTTAATTATATAACTATCTTAAAACATACATATACATACATTTGGCGTTTTGTGCATTTACCCTTAGTCTAGTTATCAGTCACAAAGCACGAATTTGTTACAAAAGATATCTTTGAACTAGTTCATGTTTAAAATATGCACAATAGAAAAATCTATGAATGCGATAAATATATGATTTGATTGTTGAATCGATTATTCTCTAGAGTATCTCTAGTAAAATAAACAAGAAAGTTTCTAACAGTTTTTAACACGGGCACTTATAGTCTCTGATTTTAATCTTGGAGATAATTAATCAACTTATTCCGAATACCAAATTACGCGTTTGACAGGATTTTAAGACCAATTATAGTCAAGTTCGTGGTATGGAATCGGACTCAATGGCTATAATAGTACGCACTAAATATAATATTAATAGCCCAGATTATAATAAGAGACTAGTGCTCGCGTCATAAACTTTCTCATTTTATTTACCAGATATATTCAAGAGAATAATCGATGAGCGTTGAATCGAATCGCATATAATAATCACAGTCATAGGTCTTTCTTTTTTTTTATATTCTAAATATGGACTAGATGTAAAATACAGCTTTTGTAATGCTTCGTTGCTGTGTGACTGATTACTAGATAAGAGTGGCAGCCATCCAGGCGTGCATTCACAAAACGCCAAAACTATTTATGTATATGTTTTAAGGTAGTTATATAAATAAATGTCGTAGTAGAGTTTGTCAAGTCATTCTAAAACAATAAACTGAGTTCAACGGCTGAGTTGTTAGGATGGTTGGGTGCTAGAGGCATTTTCAGTGGTGACAGTGGTTGTAAGGCATTTTACTTCAAGGCAGAGAGCATGCATAGCTACCATCCTTAAGTAGAAAATCTGGCACTAAGCACCTAACTGTGTGGTGCTACTGCTGCCTTTGAGACCAAGTTTCCATTCTAGGTTAATCCTGAACACCATTTATCACCAAAAAAATCACCTACCATTAGTTGGAATTGTGATCAAAGGCTAGCCTAACGGTTATTAAAATATCTTTATTCAAGTCAGTCAATGGGTTGCTTAACATCTTTCGAGCTAAATTGGAAGATGTTAAGCAACCCATTGAAATGTTTCTATATATGATGAAAATAAGTACTATCGCGTGTTAAGTGAAAATAACATTCACATATTTTTACTTTACAATTTTTCCCCTGAGATGGGAATCTAACCCACCATGTCCCTCTTTTACGGACCAGGTGGATTAACTTCAAAGCCACCAAAGCTAGGTAACGAATTTCAAAAAGTTTTGTTCTCCAAACAAACTTTGTAAGTGGAACACAATGAAAACGCTAAATATCTAAAAACATTTCGATACCGCAGAATATGTCGATATATCGGGGGCAACATCGATGGTTTGTGGCAAAAAACAAATTGTACCATTCCTTACTTTTTTTATTTGTGTAAATGTATGTATGATTTTTGTTTTTTGCTTCAAATAAATATTTGTCTATTGTCTATTGATACCCCATAGAACGATAATTATATAAATATGGATGTGATATAGATATATAGAATATATAGAATGCTATACGTTAATTCGATCACGCAGCAATTTACACATTTTCTAACTATCTATGTTTTTACAATCATTATATTTAGTTCAATAGGTATAATATGTTTATTTATATATAATATCGATTTATAATTATAAACTTAAGCGATTATTGAAGATTTCTCGGATCAATTTTTTTTCTAGTTTTTGTCTAGTTCGTCGCCGAAAATAGAATACGGTATGACTTATAGTTGGGCTTATTTTGACGGATAATTATTTTTAATTAAGTTACCTATAGTTTAGTTAAAACCGAACTAAACCCAAATTGGCCTCAATGTATGCTTCACAGTTCGTTCAAAAATTATATTTTTAACGGAAGCATTCTTCTTCTTCTTTAGATGGCTTTTAAACGCAGCTTGGCGTTTTTCTGCCAGTGGCAGAGTGTGGCCAATGTACGGTTTAAATAAAGAATGCGCGGTTAATTAATAAAAAAATAATTAGGATTATGTAGCTAATAAAGTAAAAATAAAGGTTTAGAAGTATTAAACTAATAATATACTATATAATAAAAACTAATAATAATATCTATAAACGAATATTATTGGACTTAATAAAATTACATAAAATATTTATAAACGGTGTAAAGACATATGAGAGAAGACATTTGAAGTTAACAGGTCTAGGGATATCAGGACTTAAAACATCATACAGAGAATAAGATAACCTCAGACCGAATAAAAAGTCAAGACAGAATGTTGTGTAAAGAGCAGTGAGGCCGGTAAAACTACGCCTCGCCGTGTACAAACACGATAACACACACATATGTACCACGAAACTACGCCTTAACTCGTCAGTCAAACTATTGCGGCGTGGTGGCATTGGTGCTGCCGTTATTAAGCCTATAAGGTTTACCCTATTATTGGATGATAATACACAACGTATTGCTATTAGTTTTTTTTTAATAGTTGATCAATGTGTTTTAACCGACTTAAAAAAAAGAGAAGGTTCTCAATAGAACTGTATATTTTTTAAATACAGATATTGCGTCGTAGCTGAATTTGTCATTATCAAAATCGGTTCAGTGGTTTAATTCCATTTCAACCGACTTTAAAAAGGACCAGGTTTTCAATTCAGTTGTATTTTTTTTAATTTAATTTATTTGATTAAATCTTTGTTACTTCATAACTCCGTCATTTTTTTTTGTTGGAAAGCTGATACTTATAATAATATAATAATAATATGATAATTATAATTGCTGATACATCATATTCATTTCATTGGTATTGGACTTTCGTTTTCGAAGATATTGAAGTAGATGATGTTTTTTTCGTTATAAAAAAAAAACATATTTCCATTGTTTTTTTTTGTTGCTTTTAACGTTGTTGTGTATAGAGTTGAATTATAACCATATTATAATTGATATTACAAAGGCAAATTTAAGTTCCCTCTTAACTGTTCACGCTTTACTGGTCACTTACCAGTGTTATTGTTTAATTATATTTTCATTTTCCGAATTAAGTCAAAAAATTAAACAAAATTGGATCGAAATCATTCGGAAAAGTAAGAAGGAACTATCATGGGAATATTTTAAAATCGGTGACTTATATTTATTTATACCTATTTCTACCGCCAAGCAGTAATGTTCACATTCCTATGTTCCGGTAAAATTACAGGCATATGAGATTTAACATCTTTATGTCTCAAGGCGATGGGCGCAGTGCAGTTTGCCACTTGTGACGAACTGTATCGGCAGAGGTTACAGCTTAGCACCAGGTGGGCTTTATGCGTTTTTCCCCGATTGCATAAAAAACCCGTCACTAAGTAATTAGTTACAAGAAATAAATGCATGTAAATTAAATACCCAGTAATGTTATTTCTGAAACACTTTTTCCATTCCCTTCCTCTACTTAACGACACTACTTTTGCCGACACGTTACATTGGAACCCTATTGTTGTATTAATACTAATTACGTTATTAAATTGGTAACATTATTTTCATAAGGTAATTTGATTATCATGGCAACACCGAAACACGCACACATGTTTGGAAAACCGGCCTCACTTCTCTGTTCACAACATTCTGTCTTGACTTTTTATTTGGTCTGAGAAGATAACTTAGGACAGCAAAAGAAAATATGATCTAATGTTCCATCTTCAAGGCCACATTCACAAAGAGAATGGTCCCTGACCCTAATTTTGGAAAGGAAAACTGGTGAGCAAACATGTCCTAGGCGCGATCTGATTATTGTAGAGGTAACCATTTTATTAGACTTTTTATATTTAAAAAACCATGGCTTAGTTTTTAACGGAAGCATTGAATCATAATAGCTATGTAACTGTCAATTTTTCTCCTACGTATCTCTGGAGTCCAGTGTTGCCAAGTTAGGTATTTTAGAGCTTATTTCAGCACTAACTTCGAGATTATATCAGGAAACATGCATGATCGAAAATCATTAGAACTTATGTATATATATACTATATACACAGTCAGCTTCATAGCTTTTAATAGAGATTTGGCACACATTATGATTCTTTACGTTTACACAAACTTCGTACATCTGCAGGTCTTTGTAATTGTGATGAGATTTGTTGCCAACGAAATCAGATTATAATCATAGAAAAACTATAACCAATTTTAATAAGTACCGTCTAATGGGGATATTTAGGATGGTTTTGAAGTTTAATCCTTTGCCAATAAGCCAATTTGATTTAGATTATCAATTCAAATGTATCACTAGGTTCGTCTGTGTATATATTTTAAGTTTCTAAATGGTTTGCAAAGTTTTGAATGAAGCTCACGCATTTCACAATAATATCTGCAACTCGTTGTGCCATTATTTCTCCAATAAAATCCACCAAATCTAATAAATGTTTTTCAGTTATATTTTTGTAAATTTTCCTTATTTCATTCTGATATTACAAAGTAGGCGACGAAGTGGTTTCTGTAACTGTGTGTTTGATGACTCCTCTCTTTGTAGATCTTTACTTGATATAAAAAAGGATTTAACATGCTATCGAAAAGTATGTCACTTAATTGATCATTGGCCGGATCCGCCTGCAAAAATCATTTTGGATCTCTTTCAATTTCCCCAAATAGCTCTTCAGAAACATCAAAATTTTGCCGAACGGACAACTGAGGCTTAGTAATAGGGTTTCGTTTGTAAATACGATACCCAAAAAACTGATCACCTTGTATTTTGTATATAAGAAATAAATTGTGTTATAAATGGATAATTTCTACAATGTTTTTAGTATATGTCAACAATGAATAAAACTCAATTGATATATATACAAACTAGTTACCTGCTATTAATATAAACATTTAATTCTAAGCTAACGCATGACAACGCATGGTAAAAGTTTTTCAGGAACAGAGGCCGCAAATGCTTTCGCAAGTTTCTTTGCTAGCGTATTTTTGCCCGAAGTGTGCTAGACACTGAAATTGCCTATACATCCGATATCAGTTGTAACAGTAATTACATAAACATTTCAAACATAACGCCTCAAGACGTCCGGTATGGAATTAGAAAGTTAAAATCAAACAGCGCTATAGGACCCGACAGTATCTCCCCTACAGTACTCAAACAATAAAAAAAACCACTTTTGCTATCCCCTCTGTCACATATTCAATTTAGCCATAAAAACAGGCAAGTACCCACCACACTGGAAAGTTATAAAGTCCGATACCCAAGGGTATAAAAAAATCAGAGGTGGAAGAATATCGTCCCATTGCAGTGCTATCGGCACCAGCAAAGATTTTTGAGATCATAATGCACAAATATATCTACGCACAGGTGACAACACTTATGCGACGAACAGCACGGCTTTAGACCGAAGAGATCGGTGGACACTAACCTACTATCTCTTGTCCATTATATCTCCACTAGGATGGACCGCGGTTCACAAGTTGACGTGCTTTATTTTGACTTCCGGAAGACATTTGACAGGGTCAACAATAACATACTGCTGGCTAAACTTGGCACCATGGGTTTTGCTCCTAGATTACTAAGCCAACTATAATAGCGGATTATCTGCGTGATCGTCAGCAGTTTGTCAAGCTTAGAATTTATGAATCGGACCCTTATCATTCGCGTTCTGGAGTCAATCAAGGCTCGATTCTTGGACCTCTATTATTTTTATTGATGGTCAATGATCTACCGTCAGTCCTAAAAAGGGCACGATTCCTGCTATACGCCGATGACTTAAAATTATTTACAGAGATAAAGTATGATGCTGACTGTGCGGCTCTGCAGAGGGACGTTGATTTGCACTTGGAGTAATCGTAATAGAATGGAATTCAATGTCGAAAAGTGTTCAGCAATGAGTTTTGGTCGGAAGTTGAACCCAATTCATTTTCCTTATAAAATAAACGGTCAAAATCTAGTTTAACCGTACGCGATTTGGGAAAAATATTTGACCGAAAATTGACTTTTCGCGATTACATTGTCACATTGGCTAAAGAATCCTTCAGACGGTTAGGTTTCATCCTTCGCAATTCTCGGGATATCCGAAGTCATGTGATACCATTGATATTTGGAACGTTATTACGATGCAAACTGGAAAGCGCTATGTGCGTATGGAGTCCATTACAAAGCAGTTATGTACTTTTACTGGAAAAGGTACAAAAAGCTTGCCTTAGGTACCTTTATAAACGCATTTATGGGTACTACCCCTACATGTACCCTACAAAATTTTTGTTAGGTTGTTTGGGTTACAACTTCTTGGAAGTTAGACGGCAAAGGAACCAGCTAATTGTTTCATGCAAAATTATTCGGGACAAAATTGATGCACCAGACCTTAGAGAGGCGCTATGGCAATTTTTTGTCACCGAAAAGTACCTTTCTGCCCGTAAACACAAGCTGTTTGCCGAGCCGTTGTGTCACACCGTTTCACACAGCAACTCGCCTATACCGCGCACACTTTCGGCTCTCGATGTTCTCCTGGACATGAACCCTGACTGTGATGTGTTTACGGATGTATGCCCAAATATTGTTTATGAGTGTGTGCGTTATTGTGAAAAGGGATGTATGAAAAAAAATTGTATAGTGTTATTTTATGTATTAATATTGTATTTTCCTATCTTCAATTATTGTTGTAATTGGTGTGTCACCGTTATAATTAAAGTAAAATAAATAAATAAATAAAATTGTTAAATATAAGGTCTTTTTGCTGAATCAACATTGGCAACACTTCTGGGGTCAATCTTCAATTTCGGGCAGGGATTTCCGAATAAAATTCGCAAAACTTTGCTGTTTTTGTTATTTATATTATTTAGAATATCTTTTCTATTACTAGTATATTCTTTATTATCGTAGTCAAACATGGTGAGTTTCAATATTGTCCATAATTACCTGGAATCCTATTTGGGACACCTGTTTGTTGTGATGACTAATAGACGAAAATGTATCGTGAATTTTCTGGTTTTTCAGACTGACCAGCAAATGGATTGTGCATTGGATCTGATGAGGAGGCTACCGCCTCAGCAGATCGAGAAGAATTTGACGGATTTGATAGACTTGGTTCCTTCCATGTGCGATGATTTGTTGTCGTCGGTTGACCAGCCTCTAAAGATAGCTCAGGACAAAACTAACGGGAAAGATTATTTGTTGTGTGATTATAACCGCGACGGGGACTCGTACAGGTCTCCGTGGTCGAACACTTACGACCCTCAATTAGAAGATGGTTCAATGCCGTCGGAACGGTTGAGGAAGCTAGAAATTGATGCCAATCATGCATTTGATCAGTACAGAGAGATGTACTTCGAAGGAGGTGTAAGCTCTGTGTATCTGTGGGATATGGATCATGGGTTTGCAGGTGAGTAATATTTTTCCTCAATGGTCCAATATCATAACATATATTAATATATTTTTATATGCTATAATCTCTTGTCTGTGTTAACTCTACTACTACTGCATAAGCAGCCTACTGACTTTGAAAAACGTGGTGATACTGTGAGTGCGGTTTGCCATGACTACCAATCAAGTTTTAATAGTGGGCATAGCAAAAGATAAAGAAAAATGGTAGTAAGATATAGCTGCTCTTAGTTATTATCTAATAAGTGACTTTGTCCTGTAAGTGAAATTAATAATAATGTGAAAGACCATTATTCAAGACATGAAAGTTTAAAAATGTGAAATAATAACAGCAAATACTGATTTGTGTTATGATATTGACATACTATATTAATTTTAATTACTATTTTTAATTTTTAACATTATCACTTACTAATAGATGAGAGGCCCAAGTATATACTAGCAATAAAAACAATCTAACTACATATTATGATAGTGCAACTACCCTAAATTAGGCTTGGCCTTGGACAATAAGCTTCACATTTCAGTCTGTCTTGCACTAGCTGCTGCCAGTTCTTGATCTTAAGCTCAAGTCTTTTTCAACCTCATCTTTGCATAGGTCCTTCCTACTCACAAATGCATGCCTCTGCATATTTTTTGAGTGTAGGTGCAATGACTACTGTCTACCCAAGCAATCATATTATATACTCTATTGGTTTACTGCTATCCATATCAGAACAACTACTAAGCAAAGTCAAAGTCAGCATCATAATATATCTATATAGCTGTGAGGCTACTAGAATGTCAGTATCTTAGGTGTTATTCTTTATTTGATTCTTTTTGCATAGAGGCTCCGATGCATCTCTTGATGTATTTTCGAAGTTTTTCACCCCCAGTACTCGGTTGTTTACACATTACCTATACATATCACCTTCATATCCACATATCCCAATATGTTACTTAAGTATACCATACAAAAATAATGTTTACATCCATATTTTTGAGTAGACCAAACAGCAAAATGTAAATATATATTATTAGATTTTAAGGATTTTGTTTTTAAATTAAAGTTATTTGATGCAATCTCCAGTTACCATATAAACTTCTTGGTATCATTGCAATCCTGAGCATTAGGCTTTACAGGAAAATAAATGAAAATAGAGCTTTGCATCGAAAGTTTTACTGAAAAAGGGGTTTGAATACACAACAAAAATGGCATTACCTTTGTGAAGGAAAAGGTCTGGTGCCCAATGTTAGAGTTCAGCGACAGATTTTCTACTTGAGAGTGGTAGCCACTGAGCCAGAGCATTTGCAAATTATCCTTCCTCAAGCCAGTGGTGGGGATCAACCCATGGACATTGCATCACTGCAGTCCATAGCTGTTACAGCCCAGCTATGATTGCTAAAAAAATGTGACAGCTAACATTTACATCTTGTTTCACTGCCAGATCCTCCTCTATCCTTTCTTTCTTACAGTGTCTAATTCCTTTGCGGCCCTTACCATATCTTCTTTCCTTCCACCCTATGAAGCTAACAGGTGTCAATTAGGCAATTTTTAATCAATAAAAATTTCCTAATTGACTTTTGAATTGATTAAAGTCAATTAAGCAAAATTAAGCAATGCTGTCAATTAGGTAAGTTGCAGCCCTCCATCAAGTCCTAGAACATATGTCATAAAACATGTTTGAGGGCTAACTTAAACAGCATAATGGACATTGTATCCTCTTGCTTTAGTCCGGTTTTATCTTAAAACACACCATAATCACTTAATTTAGTAATCATAGTAGCAGTATAACTCTTTCTGAATGAGTTCATCCAGAGAAGTACTGCCACCATACCTTTTTATACCACTATGCAGTAGCATTCTCATTACTGTTTTCTGTTGTGAAAGGCTTGGGTGTGGGTGGAATTACATGCACATTAGACTTATTAACTTTATGTCTCAAGGTGATGGGCACAGTGCAGTTTGTCACTTGTGATGAAATGCATCACTTATCATATATAATGTATATATACATACAGAGCTTGCTGCTTAGCATCAGGTGGTCCTTGTGCTTGTTTCGTCACAACCCAAAAAATAAAACATATTTTTTGTAAATAGTAAGACTTAGAAACATGGCTTTTTGATAATTTTCTTCACTAATAACAGATTTTCAATTCTTTTTCCAGGTGTAATACTGATCAAGAAAGCCGGTGATGGATCTCAAAAGATCAAAGGTTGTTGGGACTCCATTCATGTTGTAGAAGTGATTGAGAAGAGTTCAGGAAGGAATGCCCACTACAAGCTAACCTCAACAGCAATGCTCTGGCTACAGACAAACAAGGAGAGTAGCGGTACAATGAACCTAGGAGGCAGTTTGACTAGACAGGCATGTTGTATTTTGTATGATAATTAGCTTCCTAACCGCGGCTTCGTCCACGTGAACCTTTAAATTGCTTTGATTTATATTTTTACTTTTTAGCAATGGTAAGTTTCAATTTCATTCCATTTCATACTATTTACCTCAACATCAACTTTCACATATATAGTTCGTGCAAAACTCATTGTGCCCTAGGTGAGACACCATGTGACCTGCACTATAACAAGGAATCCTATACATTGGATTTATTCCTGGCTCCCAATCAAAACAGGCCGCATTGGCGGATGCGACCAACTAATGAAATGGTGTTACATCAGTGGAAAGAAAATTCTACAGGTGCAACGCTGGTCACGTGAAGTTTTCCCTGGAGCTCATAAAGATTTGTGCGAGTTGTCCCTACCCTTCTTAGCGTCCAAACACAACAAAGGGAAGTAAACTCAGGTGCAACTGTCAAGCTTCTGAACTAGCTTGAGGCTTTGCCTGGCCTGTCAGTCACTCTGTAAGCTTTTTATTAAGATAGCTAATATTATGAGTTTTTAAACTGTCATGGTCATTAAAATATTATATATTATTACCAACGGGTATTTACCGTGTTTATGGTTAATTTTGAGCTCCCGATATTTCGGCACTGTTGCAAGCGCCATGATCACGAGTAAACTGAAGTCTATGTGAGTGGATGGTAGGCACTAAGAGCAGACGAACAGGTCTACCCTCTTTCTAGTACGTTTTTTCGGCAAGGCGATACTATTATTGTCATTGTCACTCACACCACTATTTAAATTTCGACATACAAAACTATCGGTATCAGGTCGTGAACTATTTGTAACATTTCTTCGGCTCTTGCATAGGTTAACCACTGGATTCCATGTTCTCGACAGTTGAAACCCATCTTCCCTATTGAAATTTCGATACTTCATTACTTCAATCGCTTCTCTTACCATTCGCGGTATGTAGTGGCGTTCTGTCGAGAGTACCGGTGGGTTGTGTAACTCAATCCAGTGGTTAGAACCAGACTCCAGAAGATGTTGAGCTATGGCTGATTTTCCGATATCATTATTTTTGACAGCCCTTATATGCTCCTTAATACGACATGATATTGTTCGCTTTGTCTGACCGATGTAGGACTCACCACAGGTACAATTGACTTTGTACACACCAGGATTCTCCAACAGAAAGTTATCCTTCGGTGAACGCAGCATATGAGCAATTTTTTCGAAAGGGGTGAAGATAGTTTTTATACAGTACTTGTTTAGAATATTTGCGACCTTATCAGTCACTCCTTTCACATATGGCAAATAAGCTGGTTTTCTTTCAACATTGTATTTCTTGATTTTGTTGACATTATGACGCACTGGTGTTTGTTTCACTTTGTAGCCGTTATCCCGCAAGACTTTTTGGATATGTGATAACTCTTCGTTTAGGTGTTCGTCATCGCAGAGGTCATAAGCGCGGTTCAACAGTGTTGTTACCACAGAGTTAAGCTGTCTTGGATGGTGATGGGAGTCCGCGTGGAGGTACCGGTCAGTATGGGTCGGTTTCCTGTACACTGAGTGGCCTATAGAACCGTCAGTACGGACTTGTACTTTGACGTCCAAGAAACCAATTGTTCTCGCCGTTTCCATTTCATAGGTAAACTTTCTTTTGCCATGAATTCCGTTCAAATGTGTCACACACGATTTTATCAATTGTTCATCTCCTTCTATTATGGCAAATACGTCATCAACATACATTTTCCACAGCTTGATGTGGGTGTGGGTAGATGCAGTGGAGATAGCTAACTCTTCAAAATGCTCCATCCATATATTAGCTACCACAGGAGCAACTGGACTGCCCATGGCTACACCATCAAGCTGTAGGTAGTAATCGCCTTGATATATAAAATAGCTTGTAGATGTGCCGAAATATCGGGAGCTCAAAATTAACCAAAAACACGGTAAATATCCCGTTGGTAATAATAATTATAATTAATATTATAGCTAATATTACATTCAGATCCAGTTATACTTTGTTAGTTTTGTTTGTCTCAGAGTCCACTGGGAACAATCGGTATTTATATGTATATATATTTGTATGTTTGTATGTATTATATTCGTCAGACGATAACTTGAGTACCGTTGGTGCTATCGCACGAAATTTTTCGTATGTATAGTTTAGGCCAATACATTTTTTTAGTTCGAATATGAGGCAATTTTGCTTAGTGGTTGTCGAACTCATGATTACGTAAATATCACCGATAAAAGACAGGTGGTGCATCTAGCATACATATGCTGTACCATTATAGTGTATTTTTACATGTCCTTATTTTATTTTTTTGTATAAACTTTTAATTTTAATTTTCACTTATGTTCCATGCAGTCTTTACAATAATAGTGTTTTTTGGTTTTCAGGCAGAGCAAGATTCAGCGGTAAGCGATGTCACCCCTCATATCGCTAACATTGGTCGGATGGTTGAAGATATGGAGAACAAAATAAGAAACACTCTTAACGACATTTACTTTGGTAAGATTACAATTCAAAGCTCATCTTCCCTTATATTCTAACCTTAATAAGAGTAACTGACCCGGTCTGGGTGGTTTGAATGCAATAAAATTTTCGTAGTGATACTGGGTTGAGTACATTGAGGCCTAAGTATGAGCCTGGCTAGCTACCACCGCCAGGTATGAATAATCTGTTTAAAAGCAGCTAACAGTAAGTGTAGGTTGGCCAGCCGATTCCAATGTCAGTCAGTAAGAATAAAAACCCGACCTGAATGTATAAGCCCACAATAAGGTAGCGTTTGTTTCATTCCGTTATTCTAAAATGTAGCAATTTTTTATATTTTTTTTTATTGCTGATATGTAAGCCTTTGACCACAATCTCACCTGATGGTAAGTGATGATGTGGTCGAAGGTGTTAACAGGCTTAACCTAGAATTACTGGCTCTCAAGGACAGCTGCCGGAACACACTGTTAGGTGCTTGGTGACAGATTTTCCACTTAAGGGTGGTCGGTAGCCAGGCTTGCATTCGCAAAAATGCCCTTCCACCATGCGGTGAAGCTCAAGCCCGCGGCGGGATTCGAACCATGGACCTGCTGCGCGGCAGTCCATAGCCAAAGCCACTGAGCTATCACTGCTTCAAAAGCAATAATGGTAGAGACCAAATAATATTGGCACTTTTACGTCCACCGAAAACTCTATACGCGATACTCACAGGATTCATATTTAATAAGCGGTAATCTTAAGAGCCTGCTAAATTAAATTAAGAAACTTTAACATACATGTTATTATGTCTAAAATTATTTTGACGTTCTTCAATTGCTAACTTTCATTATAATATGAAGAATGTTGAGTTACCACCTGTATATTAGATAGGTTTATATTATTTCCTATAACATTAAATAAAGTATTGAAAAAAGTTTTAATAAGATTGTATTAAGTACTTATTTTTATTCGGTGAATTAAAAATAATAATTCTGATAAACCCTTGTGTATAGGCACGTATGAAATAAATAACAGTCGGCAAAGTCTGTAAAAAAGGGCAAGCTGCGCGTTGAGGCGCTGACAAGTGCTAAATAGCAAGGCAATAGCAAGGTATATAAATGGTTGGTACTAAGAAAATTCTATGTTAATGTTGAACATATTTACTAAGGCCAAGTTTGTGCTAAAACACATATCTTTAAAATTTTCTCTATTAAGAAAATTTCAAATTTGACTCTAAATAAATACTCTAGTAACGAAAATTATTTATGTATGTGTATAAAAATATAACCATGAAATAGCAAAACTGAGTAGGACAAGTTTCTATTTCAGTTACTAGTTTTATATTAAGCTTTATTTGGTATTATTATATATTTCATCATCGCTGCCACTTTTCACTCCTAGGCATGCTATTAGTTATGGTATTACATCATTTGTCAGCAGGAGCCAGGAACATGTGGGATGTGGTGTTTGCAGAAATATAGAACAAGCTCCTAAGTTTTAGGCTTCTGCTTCGCTAATATCTAAATACTAATTGTAATATGTTATTAAATAAAACTTGATAGAGTCTATAGTGCATAGTTTAATTATAAAAAAAAAACTAAATACTAATCAGGTGTTTAGTATCTAATCTCTAAATACTAATCAAAGTGCAACATAAAATGTGTTGTTATTATGTTACATGGAACCCTGTCGCATATGAATCATTTTGTTGATGTTGTGTTCTTCTTTCCAGGGAAAACGAAAGATATAGTGAACGGTCTCCGGTCCGTGGTCCCCGCCGACGTGACGCTCCGCAACGAACAACTGAAGAAGGACTTGGCGATGGCGCTGCAACAGCGTCGCCACGCACGCGATGACTGAACATTAGTCTGTAAGTACAATATCCTTTATATATATAAAAATTACGTGTCATGTTGTTTGTCCGCGATAGACTCCTAAAGTACTGAACCGATTTTAAATTGCTCACCGTGTGCAAATTGATCCAAATTGAAAGATAGGATAGCTTACATCTCAATTTATAGTCGTAATTACCCGTGCGAAGCCGGGGCGGGCTGCTAGTAGATACAAAAGTTTTGTAAAGTTATAATGAGTGGTCTCTCGTCTGTAGACTTGATATACCAGTCAGAAAAAGTTTGACTAGCATGAATTTGACAGAATATGAAATCAGGGTGCAGAGTTATAATTACAATAGACATTGTCTATGGATTTGGCAGCGTATCTAATTTATGCTGAAGCACATAATATAAGAAAAAATTAAAGAAAAAACTTAAGCGCGTTCTAAAAACATGTTGTTGTTACCTGTTAAATGAAATGTTACTTTAAATAGTTGAAACCATTTTGTTAATTGTGTGTTGTTAATTACGAAAACGTAGAAATTGCTTGATTCTGGCAATTATTCGAATTGCTTCTCATATGACTTTCGCTTCTGAAAGTGTCTGGTACGATATTGTCATTATTGCCATGATGCTGTTGCGTTCATAGTGATATCCACGAAACTTCAGATCACGAAAATTGTTGCGTGCGCCATCATTAATAAAATCACGATATAGTTTTTTTTTTTTACCGGCGGTATGCCTTTATTAAACAAAATACTATGAACTATATACAACACTACAGCTACTACAATAAAAGCATTTAGACACCTATAAGTCATAGCAGACTCATAGGCAGTCCAAATGCTCCAGCCCACTCCCAGTTGGCAGCGTGCCCAGCATGCTGGCAGCATTGCCCCGTTGAATTGCAATGCTTATTCGAAAGGTTATTAATTATTATAAAGTTATTATTATTATTACTTATTCGAAAGTTACATAATGGTGTCGATTCCATACTATACTATAACAGCCGGATCGTCCACTGCTGAACACAGCCTCCCCTATTAAGGGGGTATTTGCCATAAACCCCACAGTTGGCAGGCGTCTGGGGGATCGCAGTGTAAGTTGGCAGTTCTTTAGAAGGCGCTGCTGCCCACCTTCCAGTATTTTTCCCTTAGTCGCCTCTTACGACACCCACGGTATGATATGGGGCGGTGCAATTCTAACCCGGCACCCCACGGGGCACGATTCTATACAAATTCTCTAAATTGAAAATTCATTTAACTATTATATGTTTTATTCTGTTCACACTAAAATCCGCATACTTAAAAATGATGTAAAATATAGATAGGCCATCCTCAAAATAGGGTAATTCTATTAAGTTTTAGGTAATTCTGCATCTGTTTCAAGAGTGCCAAGTTACAGGACGATCAAATTTGCTTAAAACATACCACAAATGAACGAAAAAGTCAACTTTAAGAGTAGAGTGCATGGAGCACTCTATCCATAGTAATTTCGTCGTATTTTAAAAACCATGTGTTCAAATTCTGTGAAATTTTGTATGCATATTGATGATCCTAATATCTAATTTTCTGGTTTGCTTGTTTTTTGATTTATTATTTATATTATCCCTAAATGTTTTTGAAGCAGTGATGTCTCAGTGGCATTGGCAATGGACTGCCGTGCAGCAGCTCCATGGTTCGAATCCCGCCGCGGGCTTGAGCTTCACCGCATGGTGGAAGGGCATTTTGCGAATGCCCGCCTGGCTAGCGACCACCCTCAAGTAGAAAATCGGTCGCCAAACACCTAACGGAAAGTGCCAGTGAAATTACATGCCCATGAGACTTAACAACTATGTCTCAAGGTGACGGGCGCAGCGCAATTCGTGACTTGTGAGAAATGCATCTGTTATAGGCAGAGGTTAGTCCGCTCAACATCATGTGGTCCTCGAGCTTGTTCCTTCACAATAACATAAAAAAAATATAAAAAAAATGTCAAAATAATAATGCCCATACAAAACAATTTTTTGAATTATTTTTTAAAATACTTTACGAAAATCGCGCAAACCATAAGCATAGGTATTCTGACTGATATTATGACTCAAGGACATACGTCATGCAAAGTTTCACCGAGTTTGAATACTTAGTGTTTAAATAAAAAACGGCGAAGTACGTTTGTATGGAGCGCCACGAGCACTCTAATCTTAGGACCGTCATTCGCAAACGTACAAATTTTGATTTTAATGTTAATAGAATAAGAGCTACTTTAATTTAGATAATTTTAAGTTTAGGGAATTGGTAAGGGATCGACACCATTGACACTCATTTAAATAGATTAGTCTACGATGTCAGAAACCAAAATTTGTGAAAATCTGTATTTTGTGAGGTACCTTATATGAAATAGTAATTGTGTTGGAATGAGCTGATGAGCTGAAATTTCAGTTAATGCTGCTATTTACATATTTTGTTGCGCATTTGAGTTGAATGAAAATTATATACTTACTCTATTTTGTTTTGTTTCAGATGAGGTGGATATATTGGGTAACTAGTGCTATTAAGAAAATACAAGGAACGCATTTGTGCAGTGTTAATAGTAATATAGTCAAAGTATTGTCAGAACTTATGAAGATTTGAAAAGTATTTCTTGTGTACAGTGCCTGCCAAAAATGGTGTGAAGGAATTATAAAACATATTAGTAAGATGTTTATTGTTTACATTATATGTTGAAAAAAATTATCTGCGGAGCAGTAAGTTTTGGTTTTTTAAATTAATAATATATTGGAATAGAATAAGAATGGCTTAATAAGAATATATTTGTTTTGGCATTTTCTTCATGGACTTGGGAGATGTTTCCATTATTGGCCATGCATACGTAGCTAGTGCGATAATAGCATCCGATACATATTCACAGGGGTAGTATGTCTGGTATGTGTCCCGTAACGTAACCATGACTACAGCAAAAATATATTTTATCTTAAATACTATTTATTGGGAATTTGTGATTTGTATATTATGTATCTTCCATAATGCTTTATTTAAACGACAAACAATAAAAACCGGCCAAAAGTTAGTCGGACTCTGTAAGTAAGAACTGAATAAATTAAAACACTTTTTTTTATATGGAAGTACATAAAATTCAAAATATTTTGTTTGGCACGGAATCCCAGTGCGCGAGAGCGACTCCCTTATAGTTTTTTTTGTTTTTTATTTTTAATAATGGACCTTGTGTATTTAGAATAAGCATTATAATCCATAAGCACCAATGATGTTTTTCGTTGAATATTTTGTTATATGGGTGAAATGTCCTCGGAACAAAACTACCACCTTCACCATCTCCTTTTGTCTTCGTACACATAGATACTCGTGTGTTGCAGGCTTTTCTCTGTCTTCCTCTTATCTGTGCAGGGTTAGCACTTTTTTCGATAACCTAATAAATACTAGTAATCGACACTCATTGGTCCCGACAACGCTAGAATTAGCCCATTATTAGAAGACCATGTATTATAATATACTGTAAAACTGCACTACTAGGGCAGCAGCGATCTCGAGCGCCTGATGCTTTCGTGTCTCTTCTTCACGGCCTCAAAATCAACTCGACTCTAAGCCCATGCAAGTCTCAAGCGACTATTAAATAAGATAAGTCTACCATTCTAAATATCATATACATTGCATTCGTATTTGAAATATTATTAAGCATTTTATGTTTTATTAATTTCACGCGGGTATAAGATCTTAGATCCGATGTTTTTTTTGTCATGCCACAATTCTTGGCAAGCACTGTAAATATAGTAAGTATATTTAAAATCGAATGCTAATCAATGGCGGCCACTTTGGTGCTTGACCTTATAGTCCTTATATTTATACATAACTTATGTTAAATGCCTTCGTAGGTAATAAAAAAAAAAATTGTAAATTATCTTATATTAAGTGTTCATATTTTGTGTATTATTTTGAATTATAATTCGCCCATATATCATCCATCTCGTTTACAATTGAATTTTTTATTGCTTAGTATTTAAATTGTATTTTTAATATAAGGTACATTGATAAAAATAAGAGATTTATAATAATTATGTTTAGGGATTACTAGCCAATAGACGTTGCATTTTAATTTCACAATAATAACAATAGTTTTATTGGCCTCTCTCTCTAAATAAAAGTATATTTATCTGAACATGCGGTTTTTTTCTTCTCATGATCCTTTTTTGGGTAGGTGTTCATCGTGAAGCCTTGGTTGGCCGTCAGCGCTTCTGTCATAGCTGTTCCGAATATTTGAATTATATTATTCCGGTAGAAAGAAAAGTGCGACTTTCATGTTCCTGAAACGTCTATCGATTTGATTCCAACTATCGATAAAATAATTATACTTACCATACCTGCTGTCTTAAAAAATTACTTACTCCCAACACTGAAGTATGAAATAACCTGTTAAAGTCGCGGTAGCATGCTGATTTAAAACAAGAAGCTTTTTTTGAAGCAGTGATGGCTCAGTGGCATTTGCTATGGACTGCCGCGCAGCAGGTCCATGATTCAAATCCCGCATATTGGTGATTTTGGGAGGGCATTTTGCGAATGTCCGGCCTGGCTACCGACAACTCTCAAGTAGAAAACCTGTCGATAAGCACTTAACGGTGTGTTCCAGCAGCAATCCTTGAGAGCCAGGGAAATTACAGGCACATGAGACTTAACAACTATGTATCAAGGGGACGGGCGCAGTGCAATTCGTGACTTGTGGCGAATTGCATCTGCTATAGACAGAGGTTAATCCGCTTAACATCAGGTGGGCCTTGAGCTTGTTCCGTAATAATAACATAAAAAAACAAACAGATTTTCATGGTCCGACTTCCACATGTTATGTCATTCATTTCTGTGTTGGAAGACGGTTTTCGGATTTTTCAATGATGCATACACCACTAATTACAAGATTCATTGCATCCCTCGCGATAGTAGTCACCATTGGGAAGAGCTACAATTATTTTAAAATTCAGGTACATATATATAATTTTAAGTATTTTTATATTTGCAATAACGCATGCTCTGCGGATTACATTAAAAATTTACGAGAGGAGAAATTTAAGTCATGTGCGGGATTCAAACCCGCGTCCATCCACCCCTTTAGCCGGGGTATGATGTAATCAATTGAGCTAACTTGAAAATGAGTCATATCTCAAATTTTTCCTATCGTTCTTTAACCATCGTATGGGGATGGAGCGACATCTATAGTTCAACTTACGTTGTACTAAAGACTAATTTTGCAATTAGCTTAGTTTAATTGCTTGTACAACTATTATTATATGTTCTATGGTACAACGTAAGTTGAACTATAGATGTCGCTCCATCCCAATACCATGCGTTGGTTAAAGGACGAGAAAAGTTTGAGTTATGGCTCATTGTCATGTTAGTTCAATTAGTTAGAGCCATGGAAGTAATAAGTACTACGTACAGCGTAGTACTTATTACTTCCATGGTTAGAGCATACCCCGGCTAAATGGGTGGATAGACGCGGGTTCGAATCCCGCACAAGACTTAAATTTTTCCTCTCATAAAATTGTAATTTTGTCAGGTAGGTATACATATTTGAAAACTAAAAAGTAGGTACTCGATCAAAGTTGATTAAATTTTTATAGGACATGGGCACAGATAATTTATTTTATTTAAAAATTTCATAGCTCAGCATAGCCAAAACCCTGCCTGGTGTGAGCACTGTGTAATAGACAAGAAAGCTTATTACTCGGGCACTATGGGGCGGTATTCCCCTAATTACCGTGGTCCCCCTGCTAGATAACGGACGAGATACTGGCGACCGAGCAACCCCGCCCTGACAGCCGGTCGGAAGAGGCTACAGCGGCCTTGGGGATAAAATTACCCCAGAAAAGTCTAGACCTGAAGGCAAGGGGAAACCACTGCTACTACATTCCCAATGTAATCGTTAGGAAAGTAAATAATAAAGAATCACGTTTGTTACGCGATAGTGAGCGGCGCCGCGTTGTGGCCGGGGCGCGCGGTGAGCAGTGGACCACCGACCATGTGAGACTGGCTTCGCATGGAAGCTATGTTATAATGGAAATCCTGTTAAACTGCAAAAAACGGCCGTATTTTTCGTAATATAATCCAGAGACTATAGAGAGATTCTACTCCGATTTGGATAAATACATTCAACAAAAATGACCTACTAAAAAGAGCCCAACTAGGTACTTATAATCATGAGATATGTCAATTCCAAGATTAAAGCTAATTCCCGTAAATTTTGCATCGTGTGAGGAACTTGGTTTGGTCTTCGCATACCCAATGAGAGAGGGAAGTGATTGATCCAATTCGATAATTACTAACAGTCCATTTCCACATCATCAAGGCTATACATACACCTCGACATGTATGATATGAAGAATCAAATTATCAGTATTTCAAAATTAATAAATAACTCTTAAATCAGGGTATCTTCTGTTTGAGTTCGCTGCAAAGCGAATTTAAGATGTTTTCTATCGTAAATATTATTTTATTAATATTTTAGGGTTCCTTACCCAAAGGGTAAAAACGGGACCCTATTACTGAGACTTCGCTGTCCGTCCGTCCGTCCGTCCGTCTGTCACCACGCTGTATCTCAAGAACGGTGATAGCTAGACAGTCGAAATTTTCGCATATGATGTATTTATGTTGCCGCTGTAACAACAAATACAAAAAGTTGGCCAAGTGCGATCAAAAATCTCATTTGCAAGTGAGGTCAAAAATCTCATCTGAGCATTCCCCGTTATAGATCCATGTCCAAATTCCAATCCTTAGCATTCGCTAGGCATCCAATCAGATTTGTTTCATTCCAAGCGAACCGCATCTATCCATTTTATTCCCTGTATCTCATTTTTTGAAAATCTGTGACATTAAATTTATGTTCCTAACGACTTTCATACAAAATATTTACAAAATATCAATGTACCGAGATTCCTCTCTATCCTTTCATGCTGCGTGATGTTGCATAAAACTATCCAGGGGTTGGTTCCAGCAATGCCTTGGGCAAATATTGCTTGAACTACAAATTACCTTTACATATTATCAGAGCACAATTTTTATTATATATATTTACAACGGGAATTAAACCCACTCGACAAAACAAGTTTGATTCCTGTTCATGGCAAAAAATGTGTTCATCGACTTCGACAGTGTTTTGTGACCATATTTAGAAATACATGGCTGCTGTCAAAATTTGGGTATAAAAGCAGTGTCGTTTAAGCGGCCCAATATTTTTTTATCAAACTTGTTTTGAACTACGTATTACCTTGTTCAGGCGCTGAAAAGAGCTGAATAGCTTTACTTGAATATATTTCGTTTGTAGCAGTAAAAATATGTACATTTTGTATTTTCTTGGGTCAAGTTAATTCCAAAACACGTTTTCTTAAAGTTGACCTGATAAAATAAAATTGCAAAGTTGACTCCAAATTACGCTAGTTACGGAAATATCTGAATTATTCATGTACGTATAAGTATATAATTATATAACAATATAATAGTAAAACTTTATCACAGGGGCAAGTTAAATTGCAATTTCGATTTATATTATTGAGTTCAAATATTTTCTATTTTAAAATAAGCTGGATTGAAGTTCTGGAACGCTGTAGGTATACCTATCCTCGGTTAGGGCAAAATTGTCCTTGGCCGTAGGAACGCTGAAACGTACCCCAGAGTCATCAACTATAGTCATAGTAGTCTGAACTCTGACAAAATAGAAGAAAAGACGGAGGCTCTTAAAACATCAAACTGAAGCCACACTTTTATACATGTGTGCGCTAGAAGTGTTGCCATATGAAAGCAAAAAAAACTAAATTGTAGGATTTATGGGAGAAAAATTTTAGAAGACATAAATATACAGCAAAATCTGTTAGAATACTTCGCAATAACATAATATTATTTACATTGTGCAATATTATTATAATATTGCACAATCTTCACGATTATTATTTACTATGTTTCGCATTTTTTTTTAAGATATTCTAGACTTTACGTTCTCTAGGACAATAAATAATTGTCCAAAGGCGTGTTAGGTTACGCATATGGTATGGTTTCGCAGGTGCCGTTTTTTTGTGTTTTTTTTTTGACGGAATCAGCAGAAAATACATAAAATTCAATACTTACGTGTGAAAAGTAATTCCAGATAACTTTTTCTTCACTGAATATGTTCGGTCTTTGCAGTGTTTTAACACGCAAGTAGGCATTTTTAGTTTATTTATTCCGTTGTGTAACGTGTGTAATGTGCGACGGTCTATCGTGAACTCAGAGTGGGAGTGTACGATATATATCGATATTACAAAAAATATCGATATATGAACACGATATATCGCTTCCGATGTGTACAACCCGGTCACAATATCTGTGCACCCGACCTCGTGACGTAATATCGGCGGTCTGGGTACGGTGTGAAAAAAAGTGAAAAAAATTATCGGGACGTGTATCGGCTACGAAGATGCTAACCGTACTGTCGCACCGGGGAGTGCGCGGAGAGGTGACAGGGGAAGTGGGAGAGGCACCGCATTCCAGCGAGGTGCACAGATATTCTGACCGGGTTGTATATCGATACATCAATCGATATTATTCAACCCATACAACACCATAGCTCACTTGACATGTTTGACCAAAACCTTTACATTTTCAAAAGGGATGTTGGCAAAGTTGTTTTTTATGGCAAATTGATCGTAAACGTTGCTAACCACTTTAATTTTATCATTTTCTATTAACTTTTAACAGTATAATATAAGTGCATACTGCTAATTATGCTGATCATAATGTGTACACATATTTAGGAATAAAGTCCGGCTCGTAAATGTTAACCTATATCATATGTCTTCTTATAGTGATTGTATTCTGTTTTGTGTATCAAAATAAATAAATAAATAATTAGATACTAATTTATGGTTGGCAACGTATTTAAAAATTAAAACCACAAATTGTGAATAATTACCCTTCACAGTTACGAAGGTTTTGCTGTAAACGAAACCTTCGTAATGGCATTTTTTTATGCAAGACTATGTTTTTAATCCAAGGTGTAGAGAAAAAAATATTGCGAATTAAAAAAATAAAGTTGATTTGTTTCTTTACCCTAGTTGTTTTTACTTATATCAACCTGTCAAATATTTAATATTATAGACTAGCTAAATTAATTAAACAAGAAAAACATTTTCTACGATATATCGAAAATATCGATATGTTTCTCCGATATATCGCAAAGTATCGATACAACACTACGATATATTATATCGAAAAAAATATCGATACTTTTTTTGTTTCAACATCCCTTACTAAGAGCAATAAGTAAGAAAGAGGGAGTCTAAAGAAAATCAAAAGTTACAATAGCCTCTAAGATTTCACTTATATATATTACCTTGTTTATTTAAATATATTTAAATATACTCGTAATAACCTTAATAAGTAGTGATACGTACACCGACTTTTGAAAACTGCACACTTTTGGAAACAATCTAAAATGTATGTCTGGCAACACTTTTGTTTACATTTTTATTCGAAATTATAACCTAAATTGCGTTGTTTAATATCAAAGAAAGTTCATTATATTCAATACTTACGTGTGTTTTAATACTCTAGATGGTTTTTATTTTATTTATTTTGTTATGTGTGACGTGCATAGCGTGTGATGGTCTATCGTGAATGAGGACGAAATTGGCCGAATTTGAATACGTTTGTGTGTGTGAGTTGTCTTACATAAAATTGGCCGAATTTGATGCTTCGTTTTTGATTTTCATTAGACTCCCTCTTTCTTATTCATTTCTCTGAGAGTCTGAATGGCTTCAACACCACTTTACAACACAGGACGGCATTTTATAGATTTATTCAACGCAAGAACATAATAATAAATACAGTTGAAACTTATCGCGGCACAACCGCGTGGCTCAAGCCGACGACATGGCGAACTGTCAGCGCCGCATGGTACAATTTTTTAACAACGCCCACCGCTGTAATGTTTTCGTTCAGTTGTGTAGGAGGTTAATTACACTTTTTTATATTGTCAATGAAAATAAAATACGAAGCATCAAATTCTTTTATGTAAGAAACAACTGACTCAAACGTATCCAAATTTGGCCAATTTCGACCTCATTCTCGATAGACCGTCGCACATTATACACATCACACAACGGAATAAATAAACTAAAAATGCCCGCTTGCGTATTAAAATACTGCAAAAACAGAACATATTCAGTGAAGAAAATGTTATCTGGAATTATTTTTCACACCATACTACGTACCTTAGGTTATAACTTCGAACCAAAATGTAAACAGTGCGATCGTAAAGTTTTTTCAGACATACATTTTAGGTTGTTTCCAAAAGTGTGCAGTTTATAATAGTCGGTTCGTGTAGCAGTAACATTATATACTCTATATCTAAATAAGCGTATGTTTATTAGGGAAATCTAGGGATTATTTTATCTTATAGTGGAAATAACCAGTAAAGAGTTTTGCAACTAATCATGTTTCAGTTAATTTTAATTTATTATAGTTATAGTGCAATATCTTTGTTAACACTGCAACTATAATAGTTAGATAGTTTGACCAAGAAATTTGATACTTCTTATAAACGTTTGCAGGTTAATAAAAGTTATTACACAACGTATGTATATAATTGTCCCACTGTTGGGCAGTAGCCTACATTTTGATGACTTACGAAGACAATTAATCGACCAAGAGCGTGTCAAGACATGCATATGATATGCTACCGTTGCAGATGCCGTAGATAAATAGAAAACCATTTAACGAGTATTGTAGTTTATTTTTATTAACAATTTCCCAAAATTTAACAGTTATAAACCAAAAATATTTTGGAAAAAAATCCTTCAAACACAAGACAGGAACGGTTATTTTATTATCACAGAATGCTCAAACCAATTTTCCTTTGATGTTTTTAGTAAAATCTATTTCTATGGTAAATAATGAAATTCTAGGTCTTAAATTTAGAAATATCGACTAGGCTACCAATACTTTCACACGAAAATGGTTAATTAGCAGTGTTTTTTAAAACACCCCCGTGATACTTGTTGTGGTATTGTTGTTAATTATTTCAGATTTCCAATAAGAAGTGCTTATATAAATAATTGGATATTCGTGGTTATGAATAATGAACGAAAAATGAAACATAACATAAAACACGAAATGAATCAAAACTGGACGTCTACCGAAGTGGGTACGTAAATAAACTATTTGTTGAGCTTATTTCCCCCCTTTTAGTTATAAGGATTATAGTCGGTTTATTTTTTTAATCACTTTTATTTATGCATTTTTAATAGTATTTACTAGTTATGTTTGCAACTAAAAATTGTATTCACAAATCTTCACTGGGTAATTCGTTTAATTTTCAAACACACTTCACTACTATTGTAATATCCAATTTTTGCAGTTTTCAGTTTGACATGTCCTTTAATTACATGGTATAAGTGATAAAAATACTGAATTTCGTTCAAACCCGCCCAGTAGTTTGTACAGAGTCATTGAAACGCTCAAACTTCTAAATTAAACCTAACACGCCTTTGGTCAATTATTTATTGTCCTAGAGAACCTAAAGTCTAGAATATCTTAAAAAAAAATTGCGAAACATATTAAACAATTATCGTGAAGATTGTACAATATTATAATATAAATAATATTATGTAATTGTGAAGTATTCTTACGAACAGATTTTGCTGTATATTTATATCTTCAAATATGTTTCTCCCATAAATCCTACAATTTAGCTATTTTTGCTTTCATATGGCAACACTTCTAGCGCACACATGTATAAAAGTGTGGGCCCTTGGACGATGTATCACAATGGACGTAGCGATGAGACGTTGGCACTCTGACGTTCAGTGTGTAAACACAGAGTCTAGCTTCTCTTTCTATTACACAGATTGTCATATAGAGTAAACGAGAAAGCTAGTGTAAAATTGACAGCCCCGCGCTTCGTGTCTTTTTTTGACCGGCTTGTAGGCCACAACATTGCGATGCATAATATTTATAAGTATAATTAAATGGTAATATCGCTGTAAAGACTGAATACCGCGTTACATAGTGAAATAATGTCGTGTTGTGCTGTGTTTTGTCCATCAAGAACAACTAAAGGAGGAGTAAAAGATCCAGAATTATCATTTCACACGTAAGTTGTTGTGGGCATTTATTATCTAAAATAACCAATTATAAAGCAAAATATTCATTCCGGTTATGTAATATAATTTTTTTTCTCATATGATTGCCAAGTGGTGGTAAATAGTTATTGATATATAGCTTTAATTTAAGTATATTGATAGCATTGTTTTACGCCTCGCGGCTAGTGATGTACCACAACTGTGCAATATTTTGTCGATAAATATGGTCGATGTCCTTGCCTAAAACGAGTACCTACATAAAAAAATACAATAAGCGAAACGTTGACCATTAAATGATTAATATATAGCAAATAATATTAGTATATATATATATATATCTTATTAATATTATAAATTGCCTCTTTAGCCGTGCAGCTTTAACGCTTGCTTTTTGATCCCGAGGTCCTGGTTTCTATTCCTGGGTCAGATATTTGATTTTGTGACAATAAAAACACAATCCAGTCCGAAGTCTGGTACTATGCCCGGTAGATGGCAATACGCTAACTCCCTATTACATGGGACTTAATAACATCTGGTGAAACGTGGATGTTTCTACACCTCTGCCAAGCCTACGGGGAAAAAGCGTGACGATGTTATCCTGGTAATATTATAAACGTGAAAGTTTGTGCGCACGAATGTTAGTTACTCTTTTATGCACAAACGGTATGTAGATACTTCAGGTCCTGGAATAACACATCATAATCAACCGTCAATACCGGCCGGTCAACCGTTTTACCGGCGTATATATTATGCCTGCCTCTCTGTTCCCAATGCCTACCCACTCGCGAGGTCTACTGTTCGAAGAATAACTAGATAAATAAGATCGAAATAGAATATATAAAAAATAGAAATAAGATTTATATATATATATAGAAATCTTATATATATATATATATAGAAATCTTATATATATATATATATATATATATATAAATAGAAATCTTATACCATATATTAATAAATCATTTTGTTATAGGTTTCCAAAATGTCCGGAAATCAGAGATCAGTGGATAAAGGCTGTGAGACGGGAAAATTGGGAGCCGACTAAATACTCCAGGTTATGTTCTAAACATTTAGAAAAATCCGGTTTTTTGACAGGGTTATCAATCAAGAAACTTAAAACAGATGCTGCACCCATAATTTTTGAAGGATATCCCAGACATTATCAACCGTCAGCAGCCAAAAAAAGAAAACAGAAAAATGAAAACCTGGAACTGACACCAAGGAAACGAAAAAGAATAGAAGCTAGTGGCGTTAAGAAAGAAGATCTGCCTACAACGCCTCGGCGAGCACAACAAAGTGTTGACATCTTTAACAAAAGCGCGGACAACGGCTTTGCGGCGTCTTAGACTCATAAAAACTTCAATAGAAAGTAAACGCAAAATTATTTTAAAAAATGCTAAGTAAATGAATATAATAAATGATTTAAAGTGCAGAGAATTACTAAATTTTCTGCACTTTAAATCTTTAGATGTTTTGTCTAGTATGGGAGACAAAAATAAAGATTTGCTTCTAAGATTACAGAAAAAACATACCAAAGCATCCCTTCTAAAAAAATATTCACCTAAACTGAAAAAAATTGCACTAACTTTACACTTTTTGTCACCACGCTCATATAAATACGTACGGACTTATTTTGATACTTGCTTACCCCATCCAAAAATAATAAGCAAATGGTATCAAGGCGTTGATTGACACCCAGGCTTTACTAAAGAATCTTTTGAGACACTAAGAGCCAAATCAAAGGATCAACCAATAATTGGTGCATTAACTATGGATGAAATGGCTATTAGAAAATGTATCGAGTGGGATTGCCATAATTCTCATGGCTACGTAAATGTACGAAACAATGTTGAAAATGATTGTGTTCCTGTAGCCACTGGAGAACTTACGTTTATGGTGACCTGCTTAAATGGGTCATTTAAGATACCAGTTGGCTATTTTCTGATAAATGGAATAACTGGCATGCAAAAAGATGAACTGGTACGTCGCTGTCTAGATCTATTGAGTTGTAATGTCACCATAGTTTCTTTGACGTTCGATGGCGCTCCTAACAATATTGCAATGGCTAAACATCTTGGCTGCAATCTGGATCTGGAAAATCCTAAAACACGGTTTGAATATAATGGTTTTAAGATTTCTATTCTGCTTGACCCTTGCCATTGTTCAAAATCAGTACGAAACACTTTGGGTGATAAAAAAGAAATCTATAATGATGGTGGCAATAAGATATCTTTTAAGTATTTTGAGTTACTACATCAACTCCAAACTGAAGAACAGTTGCAGTTGGCTAATAAATAAGACTAGGACACATTGAGTACGTCAAACAAAAAATGAAAGTCAAATTAGCTGCACAACTCTTAAGCCAATCAGTGGCAGATGCACTATTATTTTTTCGGAATAAAATGAAACTCAGTGAATTTGCTGGCTGTGAAGCAACATGTGATTTTGTAAAAAATATAAATTATATATTCGATTTATTAAATTCGCGAAATCTCAACTCGTATGGATACAAACAAGCAATCATACCTCGAAATCTTGCGAAAAGTGTACAACTAATACATGATGGAACCGAGTACATATAAAAATTTAAATTTACTGATGGTACTCTGGTCGTAAACTCGCAAAGAAAAATTGGATTCATAGGCCTTATTATTTGCTTAAAGTCAATAAAAGATCTTTGCGGTTATTTGCACGACCATAATAACCACAAACTAAGCTTTATATGTACATACAAATTGTCCCAGGATCATCTCGAGCTTTTTTTGGTGCAATTAGATCAATGGTTGGCTATAACTACAACCCTTCCGCAAAACAATTTAGAACGGCGTATAAAAAGTTGCTAGTTCACGCCGAGTTTAAATTTGCGGAAGGAAATTGTATTCCTTTAGAGAAAATACATATCCTAAATTTCTCCAAAAAATCAGAATATGTTGAAAATACAAATAACTCTCTAGCACAGCATAGGATGATAGAAGATTTAGAAAAGATGACTCAACAAGAGTACACATATAATGATGATCATTATTACATTAATGAGCCAAGCCAACTGACAGAATATGTCCAGGAAGTAATTTATTACATATCAGGGCTTGTGGTCAAAAGCTTAACAGCATTACAGGGCACGAAAAAAGCTTCATTGACCTCTTTCAAAGATAAGGGAGGTTTACTATACCCAAGTAATGACGTATATTTTATATGCAAATTATGATATGTAACCACTACAGATAAATAAACAAGTAAATAATAAAAAAATAAATAACCACTATATACTAAACTGAATAGCAAAGATGTATATAAAATGATACGTGACGTAATACTGCAAGTACTGTATCAGCCGGATCGTCCACTGCTGAACACAGCCTCCCCTATGTAGGGGGTATTTGCCATAATCACCACGCTTGGCAGGTGGCTTGGGGATCAGACTAATACTGCAAATAATGCAATCAAATAACTATGCAAATGTCCTTCAAACTTTACACACCTGTTTAGCTTTAGCTTCTTTGAAGATCATAAATATTTACCGATTAAATCAATCTGTGAAAAGTATTTCAAACTAAGAATTCATTACATGATGAAGAACGCAGTAGTAGAGAACAGTGTCAGAAACTTTATTAAAAAATCAATACTCTTTAAAAGTCATTAACTCATTAGTAATTCTTAAGTATATCTGAGTCTATTTATTTTAATTTGAAAATTCTTTTACTAATAGAAAGCTTGATTTTTGTGTGCTATGTTTTATTTTATTTTTACAACTAAATTTTATTGAAATCGATGAAACAGTTTTTGAATTACACTCCAATAACTGAAAAGTTTTTCAGTCGTCGATATTGTTTGTCGATATTTCCGCCAATTGTGGACCAACCTGAATTTTTTTTTCGTTCGAAAGAATATGCTCTCAAGGGGGCATCCATAAATTACGTAAGGTGGTTTTAAAATTTTGTGTCCCTCCCTCCTCCGTTGGTGAGATGTCGTGAGATTTTGTTCAACTCCCTCCCCCATCCCCCAATCTCACGTGAGATTTTTCAGAATGTGGGTTTCTTACGTAAACGCGTTGGATTGTTATTGTATAAAGAAGAAAAACAATTAGCTTCGTGCTTTTGGTTACGACTAGTTAAGACTAGTACCTAACCAATATTGCTGAGAGTTATAAATGTAATAAAAATTTAACATAAGAATACTTAAATCATGACTACTGTGATAAAAAGAAAAGAATATCTACTCTAATTCAGTCCATGGAGAATTATGGGCGGTCTCAAGAGGATTGGAACCAACATGTCCATATGATTTTCAGTAAAATCATCTGCTCCTTCGACTTCGTTCTGATTCACTCCAAGTCGTTGGCACTTGCGCACAGTAACTCATTAGCTCGTCTTGTGACAATCCGTGATGGTCGCAATTTGTGGAGCATACGCGCTTGTTTAGCTGGTGCAATGTGGGCGGCTCGCCTGTGCTCTGCAGCTCTTGTGACAGATGCAAAGCATGTACATACAATTTGGATTGAATGGACCAAAATAGCATTTTTTTTTGTTTCAATCAGAACAAAAATTGCGTGATATTTGTCGAGACCCTCCCTCGCCCTTACGTGAGATTATATGAGAATTGACTCGACCCCCTCCCCCCCTAAATCATCTCACGTAATTTATGGACGCCCCCCAACGTGGTCCCATATAAATTTCATTGAAATCAGTGAAGTTTTTTTTGAGATACACTCCAATAACTAAAAAGTTTTATTCGATCTTGCTTGATGATATAAGTAATTGGCAGTAAATGAAAATCGATTTTAATCGAGCAAGGATCACTAAAATGGGTGAAAAAAAATTGACAAAAATATTGAGCCGACTTCAACACTCAAAAATTTGAAATAACTTGTCGAGGTCGGTACTATGCGCACAGTATTGTGATGATAGGTAAGTTTTGGACTATCATGGTACCGACCTAAACAAGTTATTTCATACTTTGAAGTGTTAAGTCGGTTAAATTTTTTTGTTAATTTATTTTTTTAATAATAATAAAAATATAGCACATAAAAATAATCTGTTACTAGGTAACGCAGTCTACAACTATAATGGTCACATATTTTAATGTGAATTATTATTAAACATAAGATCCAATGTTATATCGTTAAAGAAGTTTATCTTAAATGAAACGATGTTCTCGAAAAGTGAATAAAAAAAACTTCAAAATGTATCGTAAATTGTTTTCTTATTAACAATTTCCCAGTGTGTACTACATATATTTGTGCACCTTTTTATCGATATGTTCTACCCTAGTGATCACTTCCCTACTCACGCACATTCTTGCCTTTCTAGACACACAAACTAACATAAAATTGACACCCTACCAAAGCTATCACTCCGTCCATTGTGATACATCGTCCTAGGCCCGTCGTATATATTCTCTACGCCCGTCTCGAATAGAATATATATATATATATATATATTCTATTTGATCTATGGCCCGTCCGGTTCGCGTCGTCGTCGGTACTACGCTAGGCTACGGCTAGGGATGTTCAATAAAAAAAAAGTATCGATATTTTTTTCGTTATAATATATCGTAGTGTTGTATCAATACTTTGCGATATATCGGAGAAATATATCGATATTTTCGATATATTGTAAGAAATGTTACTTGTATTTAGCTAGTCTATAATATTAAATATTTGACAGGTTGATATAAGTTAAAACAGCTCGGGTAGATAAACAAATCGACTTTATTTAGTTTAAATTCCCAATATTTTTTTCTCTAGACCTAGCATAAAAATAAATAGGCTTGGATAAAAAAATGCCTTTAAGAAGGTTTTGTTTACACCAAAAAAATCTTGAAAATGATGAAATTAAAGTGGTGTTATTAACGTTTACAATCAATTTTCCATAAAAAAAACAACTTTGCCAACATCCCTTTTGAAAATGTTAAGGTGTTGGTTAATTGGCAATTTGAGGTCATGTCAAAAAAAGTTTGGCATCGGAAGGGGTATGTAAAGTGAGCTATGGTGTTGTATCGGTTAAATGATATCGATTGATGTATCGAAATACATATCGATACAAGGTTATTCGATAATATCGGATGGAAGCGATATATCGTATTCATATATCGATATTTTTTGTAATATCGATATATATCGTGCACGCCTAGTGTGGCTTCAATTTGACCGTCTTTTCTTCTATTTTTACAGACTTCGTAATTCTTCGTAATTCTAATTTCATTTACTACCTGTACATGAAATTCACACAATTAAGTTGTACTGAGTGGAACATTATAGACTTTTAGATCTTGTAGAACTTTTTATGTGACGTCGACGTTACGATGATAATACGTATGTTGTAATATCGATATTAGAACATCGAAAAGGATGTTAATCGACAATCCCTAACAATAACTACGACCAGTGTGACCAGATTTAGCAGATTTCTGCGATTTTAGCATAATTTGATCTCCAATTTAGGGTCTAGCAGATTGTGTCGCAGATCCCAAAACATAGCATAACATAGCATTTTGGCAGAATTTTATATAATATCCGCAGAAATTTAGCAAGATGAAGAAGAATTAGCAAATTAGGTAGTGGTGCTAGAAATATATTTTTTTTACAATTCATACATAATGTACTTCTTACTGTTCTGGCAGTCTTCCCTTAAATACAATTTAGAAGAATTCCCAGAATGTTTTGATCGAACTTCGTATTGAACTAAAATCTTGTCTACCTCTCAATGAACTATTTGAGCAAGTGCTATTTCTGGACCCGCAAAACGTTGTGTACAAAGAATTTAGAAGTTTGGTCAAAACTGGTTCCCATTTTCCAAATTTGGTATACAAATCTAACATATTATTATAAGCAATTAACTCCACAAATAGGAACCTTAAATTGGATAAAGTAGTGGCAGATCTTTCAGAATCGGGAGAAGTTCTGCTGACCTCACACCAATGAACACTAAATTAGAACTGACCTGCGGGACAAATTTAAAAAATCAACATGTTGCCGCAATTCTACATGTAGATGCAATAAAAGAACAGGGTGGATGCATTTTTAATTAAATTTGTTTTGATTTATTTACGTCGTCAAAAAAAATATAAAGGAAAAAGCTCGATGGTTCTGTATAATAATATCGATACATAAAGAAGAAAAGAAAATTGGAAGTACATTCTACCAAATATAATTATTGTTAATTTGTGTAACTCAATCATAAATATTTCAGAAAAATATTTTTGTTTTTTTGTACATAACATTAATGTAATTGGGTTTCATTCATCAGCAATATTTTAGCATCAACAAAAAATAAATTTATCAGAATTTAGGGGAGCAGCTAGCATAGGGTGCGTTCTTATATGTCGTCCGACGACGGATGATCGCTCCAAGCAGAGCGACGCTCTTCGTCCGCCTTTTAAGAACGGCTCTGTATCATATCTGTATCAAGAACACTACTTAAAATGTTTCACTGACTCAGAAGAAATGTATTTACAATTATGTACTTTTCCAGAATACATAACTAAAACAAACATACATAATATAACAATATTAATAATAAAATTTTGTAAACAGAAGTCTACGTAAACAAAAAGTAACTTAAAACAAAGAAAAATCAAGTCCCAACTGTCAAATGAAACGTCAGGGCGATATTTATCCACCGATTTCGTGGGGCGACCGGTGCGTCGTCGAGCGATATATAAGAACGCTCCGGATGATCATCGGACGATCGCCCCGGGCATATAAAAACGCTCGGGGCGTCGTCGGACGTCGTCGGACGACAAACGGGCATATAAAAACGCTCGGGGCGTCGTCGGACGACAAATAAGAACGCACCCATAATGTCCAATTTAAATCTGGTCACACTGACCACGACGATACGATAAATAAATACCATAGATTACAATACCTACATAAATACGTATACCTTGCTAAAACTGTATACTTTTGTAAACAACAATCTCCAATATGAAATATTGGAGGACAATGCCTGATTTATTGAATTATTACGAGATGGATATTTAATCATCTGATATTATGGATTCTTCAGAGGTAATGTACATTATATTTCCAAAAAATATTGTTCATGCCATAACACTATTGAAGGAATTTCGCGCGAATATTCAGATGTTTTTATGATTTTTTTGCCATCAAGAATGTACATAATATGTGTATTATATTTTATATTCTAATAATTTATCTGTATAATCAATGCAATAAAATTATGTCAAACAAAAACGGCCAAGGGCGAGTCGGATTTGCACAACGAGGGATCCATAGCAACATACAATCCAAAAATGTGTGCATATCGTCATCTTTTTTGTGAATTCTACTCGCTTTTGGATGGTGTTTATTATTATTTTTATATTTACCAAGTTTGACGCATGTTTTTCAGCGTTGTTACGATTTAACAAACATCCAGATTCATGCATGGCGATCTCTCCATTATTTTTCAATAAGGTATTATTATTTGTTGGGCAATCCGCCATACTCACACATATTCTGGTAAAAAATTAACTGGCTAGCTTTCACGGATTAAAAGATACAGCATTTTAATGGTCTAGTCTAGGCATAGTCATTGGGTCAAAAAATATTGTCCATGTATAAGTTGTAGTGGAGTTCATAAGAGTTCAATCTATTTTATGCCAACAATAATTCTTATTAAGATAAGAGTACTCACAATTTCTTGTTTTGTATCTTAATGTTGTAATACATTAAGATACAAAACAAGAAGTTGTGAGTACTCTTATAAAGTAAAATCTCTCTCACTCTTATATATAATCTCTATATAGTACAAAACAAGAACAACTATTAGTAAATTTCTATTAATTTTAATAATAGAATTTAATTTCACCAAATATGTAGTCTATTCAACTATAATAAATATTTTTATGACTTTCTCCAACCATCTATCATATACTTAATTATATACATGAACTATTGTATTAGGTATTATAATTAGTAACACATAAAATATCTACTAAATCTATAACCATTATTATTATTGTACCATTATCTATAGCTGTGTTTATTTAAGCAGACAAAGCAAGCATAGTAATTATCTGAGATTGTGCTCTTGAAGAGTCGAGACTGTGTTGAAAACTATTCCAGCTCGGCTATGAAGCATCTCTGATGTTACATCGGCTTAGTTGGAAATTTAGGCAGAATTGTCGCTCAACACATTTTTCATGTCTTATAAAATATTTTATATAGTAATATAGTTTCATGAAAATATTTTATATGCTTACAAAATTACAATGTATGGAAAAAAAAATATAAGCGGGATATGAACCTTCAACTATTCTTCCCTCGGGCCTGGACATGCTCTGTCTATTGAGCTATTAACTGTTTTAAGAGGATGGAGCTACATCTGCTGAATTAACTTGAAGTGCTCGTAGTGAAGTTTGCTTAGCTGTTCTTATACAATCAGCTAAGTTAAGCAACATCGGCCGCAGTCAGGAGTTGAATGGGTGACCGCTGGTGATATTACTACTGAGCGCTTCCGTGCTTCGGAGGGCACGTTAAGCCATCGGTCCCGGTTGTTATCTTATGATGCCAGTCGTGGTAGGGCATTTTGCGAATGCCCGCCTGGCTAGCTACCACCCTCAAGTAGAAAATTTGTTGCCAAGCACCTGACATGCTGTGTTCCGGCAGCAGTCCTTAAGAGCCAGGAATTCTAGACTAGCCTGAACAACATCTTCAACCACATCATCACTTACCATCAGTTGAGATAGTGGTCAAAGGCTAGCCGATTAGCAAAAAAAATATTTAAAATTTTCCTTTTGTTGTAATCTTGTGAGCTTAGTAGTGCAAAACTTTTAATGTAATAATATTCATTATAAATTTCTGCAAAGTACCACCTGGATCTGTTAGCTGTAGCTATTGTGAATTGGTCTAAATATCTACAAGAAAAAATTCGTAATTACTTTTAACCTGTATATATCTAACATTTGCATTAACACCTTACAAGAAAACAAAC
Organism: Plagodis dolabraria; assembly: GCA_963854805.1. Lineage (NCBI taxonomy): Eukaryota > Metazoa > Arthropoda > Insecta > Lepidoptera > Geometridae > Plagodis > Plagodis dolabraria. The sequence goes on along the minus strand of OY978457.1, from coordinate 24,189,164 downwards.
TTAAGAAATAACAATTTAAAAAAAAAACATGTTGGTGGTTAAATATAAGAATGATCCATCCTTTGGGCAGCAATATTTGTAGCATTCACTGAGATTTTGTTAGGTTCTTTTTTTTTTTTTTTTTTTATACCAGCCGTCGCCCATCCAAGTCATGACCACGGCATACATTGCTTAACTTTGCTGGTCGATTCAGAATGGCTAAGCAAACTTGGCTACGAGCGCTTCAAAAGCTTTACTTAGCATTTGTTAATGCAAAAATTGCAATGTTCGAGTTTACAGCTGTAATAGTATATCTAGAAAAAAAACAACGATAGGAAAGTAACATTTATTATAATAACAAATATTTGAAGAAAACATTAAATTAATATTTTAATAAAACACTTAAAAAATATAAATATATAAATTTTCCAGTTAAGCTGACGTGTTGTCACAAATGCCACGCAGCCTAACCGGAACAATTTTCTACACAAAGCATCCTCAGGTGATCTTGACTCTACGAGCGCAAGATCGAGAATCTATTCATTAACATTTATTATGTTTTCCAGGGGTTTTGTTTTGAGGTGCCGGTCTTTAAGGTGGAAAAAATTGAAGACATACACAAAATAAATGCTACAAAGTCATCAGATAAAAATGATGTGGCAAATGCCAATAACACCAGTAATCCAACTACAGCTGTAGAAAATAATAATCCAACGGTTTCTAATTTTACTAGCAGTGATGAATGTATACTTATTAAAGACCAGAATCATTATTCATATTCTAATCTTTGTTCTGAAACAGAAACTGCAGTAAAGTCTACTAATGTACCCATATCTTCCACTGCAAATGAAGATACTTGTAAGAAATCATCATTTCTCCAATCATGTTTTAGTAATGAAAATTTACAGTCTATTATTAAAAAAAATAATAATAATGAAAACCGGCCATTTGGTAAATTTACTGTTTCAATTGAAAAAGTAAACATAGTTAGTAATAAAGAAAAATATAATAACACATCTAGTGCTGATGAAACCTCTAAAGATACAAATCATATACAGTCCTATTCTTACAAAAGTAATCAGAAAGATGCAGACAACAGTTCAACGTTTAATTGTAAGCCTCAAAAACCTATTCTTATAGTTGATGACGAAGACACAAATGAGCAAATAACTAAAAAAAAGTCCCAGATACCGAAAACATTAGATCAAACATCTAATAAGCCAGTTCTGGATCTGCAGGACAAATGTCCTGCTGAATCCTCACCTGTGGTTATATATGTACATAAACATAAGAAACCCAACAAAGCCCACCCAAACAGTGTCTTTGCAGATACTAATAATCAAACAAACATTCACACAGAAAGGCATGTTAATGAGCCAATTTCTATAATTATTGATGAAGATATAGATAAAGATAATGATTGCACTATTATTGAAAATAACGTTAATAGTTCACAGAGTCATCGCAAGGATGTCCATTGTTTTCAAGAAATATACAAAGCTAATAGATTATTATCTGATATAATAGAAAAATGCCTTGACATGGAAAATTCAGCAGGCATGTTGAGAGTTATCAACAGAACACTAATCCCTATGTTCATCGATGCTGATGACGTCTACAAGAAGTCATTTCCATTTAAAAAATGTTTAACACAAACAATTAGAAAAATTGACAGAGAACCAGAAAAAAAATTCTCTCATATTAGAGACCTATGTCAACGCTTGAAATATAATAAAAATAAAAAGAGGGTATCATTTAAAACACTGGATAACAAGCTCAATGGTAATTATTTAAATAAGATATCTGCATCAATATTTTCCATTTTATTTGGTTTTTGAGTATTTTAATAACATTTAAAAAGTATTTTTTTAGGTAGGTTTTCTAAATACAGAACCCAGTTTTCACCTGAGGAAATACCATCAAAGCGGAAGAAGGTCGATACTATCATTGATTTAGATATTGAGAATGATGAAGTCCTTATTGACTGCAGCAATGATACAGATCTACAAATCCAAATCACTAATGTGAGAGGTCATGTCACTGAAGAAGATTTAACGTCAGGTCACAAAGTAAACAGTAACAAAACAAATGTTGAAATAAATGGTAATAATAATCAACTGAGTGATACAAGTATAGTTCCAAATAAAGAGCGAGATGATGATGTTATATTGGTAGACAATGAAGACAGCTGTGATAAAGAAAATGACAATGTTGTTCAAATAGTCAATAAAGAACTTTTATCTAATAAGGCAGTCAATAATGAGGTCATGGCAATTGATCTAAGCAATGAGCCAGATGACATAGATTCTAATATAGTTTCTAAACCCAGGGTAATGCCCAAACCTTTGATACATAAAGAACAGGGTGGCAGTAGTAAGGAAATACAGATTAGAAGTTTAGAAGAAGATATAGCACATTTCAACAAACTGATATTAGAATTAGAGGAGCAAGAGGTAAATAGTGATGAGGAATGGAATTCACCATATATCCTTAGTGAAAAGTAAGTAAAATGTTTGCACAAAATTATGTAAAACATATACATGGTAACAGAGATAGCACTTTAGTTACCAACCAGCAATTGAGATTCCAACTACATGTTGGTTTTTAGCCGTTCCCTCTTGAGTGTTCGGGAAGCAGGTCCATGGTTCGAATACCGCCGTGGGCTTGAGCTTCACCGCATGGTGGAAGGGTATTTTGCGAATGCCCGCCTGGCTAGCGACCACCCTCAAGTAGAAAATCTGTCGCCAAGCACCTAACGGTGTGTTCCGGCAGCAGTACTTGAGAGCCCGTGAACTTACAGGCACATGAGACTTAACAACTGTGTCTCAAGGTGACGTGCGCAGTGCAACTCATGACTTTTAACGAAATGGATCTTTTATAGACAGAGGTTAGTCTGCTTAACATCATAACACATATAGTCTTAGCAATTAAAAAATATGTCCATAGTAATATAAATGAAGTGTTTGGGGCGGTAATATCTACCAGATATTTTACTCAAGTCGTAGTAGAGAATGAATTAGAAGAAAAAAAAGCTGCTGGTTGGTGAGCTGGTTACCAACTGTGTAGGTTCCACACAGCTGCGATATATCGTTCGATATTATCGCAGTGCTTGCACACAGCCGCGATACTTCCTTCGATACTTTGAACAAACAGGGAATTCAAAACCTGTACGGGAGAGGATCCGATAATTTCGTTAGGTTACGGTATTATTACACATTACATCGTAGAATAGATTTTACACAACAGATCAAATTAAAGCTTGTGATAAGAAAACTAACGGTATAAAGTGAATTTATAAAATCTCTTATTTAAACTGAACATGTACAAGTTTTATAAGAGTTTTACTCAATAATAGTTGAAAATTCGTTAGTTCCTATATACAGGGTTATTGGTAAAATGCTAACAACCTCTTAGGGTTGACTTCTGCTAGTCCTAAGTAGGGATGTTATGGATATGATATTTCGGATCTGGATACGGATATGGATATAGCAATAAAATTATATCGGTTTCGGATATGTAATTATTTCGGATTATTCGTTAGTTTCGGATAGTTTCGGTTTCGGATATTAGATTGAAGTAAAATCAGTACTATTATTATAAATGCGAAAGTAACTCTGTCTGTCTGTTACGCTTTCACGCCAAAACTACTGGACTGATTTGAATGAAATTTGGTATGTAAATAGTTTGAGACCTGGGAAAAAACATAGGATAGTTTTTATTTTGACAATGCGACAGTCTTCCTGGGAATTAAAATGGATTCAACTTTACAGTGGAATCCACATATACATGATCTATCTGGAAGACTTAGTTCTGCTGCATATGCAGTTCGTAAGATAAGACAGCTAACAGACGTAGCTACTGCTAGGCTCGTTTATTTCGCGTACTTCCACAGTATTATGTCTTATGGTATATTGCTGTGGGGAGCTGCTGCTGAGATAGAGACAATCTTTATCTTACAAAAGCGTGCAATTCGAGCCATATATGAAATGGATCCTAGGGAATCCCTGAGAGATCTTTTTAAAGAAATTGATATTTTAACTTTACCAAGTCTGTATATATTTGAAAATATTATGTATGTTCGTAAAAATTTGAGCAAATTTAAATCAAACAGTGACAATCATGATTATAACACTAGGAATAAAGATATATATCGCGCGAAAACATTAACCTCTTTTTGCGCAGTCGGATAAAAACTATCCTATGTTTTTTCCCGGGTCTCAAACTATCTCCATACCAAATTTCATTCAAATCGGTCTAGTAGTTTTGGCGTGAAAGCGTAACAGACAGACAGACAGAGTTACTTTCGCATTTATTATATTAATAGTACTGATTGCCCAAACATATTACAACGCTCACAGAAAGAAAATTCAAGTTGCATGTGAAGAATATTTTGATAAAGAAATCTTACTACACAGTTTGTGATTACTTAAACGACAAAAATGCTTGGACTGGTTCGCCTCTGCCAAACTAGCGCCTGTCACCTACGTAATGTAAATTAAGTATTGTAATAATTTTACTATATAGTATGTACTTAACAGATTGTTAAAAAACGTTTAAAAGAATGGCCCCGAGTTTCTTGCCCGTTTTCGCAGTGGCTCTATAATTTTTGTTTGCTGAACGTGGCAGTACAATGTAGTATATTTCAATATTAAAATTTGTAATTCACCTTCATAAGAGCGTCGTAGACGCCTAAATTGAATAAATGATTTTGACTTTGACTTTGATCCAACTGCGCAAAAGAGGTTAATGTTTTTGCGCGATAACCGACTTACGCGCGAGCGGAGCCGCGCCCGGAAAGCTAGTGAGTAATAAACACAAATACGAGGGTGGATTGAAAAGTTCGCGGCCTAACACATAAATACTTGAACTATTTTAATGTAACTGACCTCATTCGATTTGCTTACTCTGTGGTTGTCAAATTGTAAAATTTTATCGCAATAGCATTATCAGTTTTTAAATTAGACTGAATTTTGTGAGCCTAAGTGCAGCATTTTTAAAGCATTGCTCAATTTACAAAATTGAGCAACGTGCGGTCATCAAATACCTGTTTAAAAAAAACTAACTCCAAAAGAGATTCACGAAGACATGTCAACAACATTGGGGGAATCTGCTCCGTCGTATACGACTGTGAAAAAGTGTGTTGCTGAATTTAAACGCGGACGAGAGAGTATTGAAGATGACCCTCGCTCCGGCCGGCCTACGACGTCTACGACTGAAGAAAACATCGGGAAAATCTGTGATCTGATATTGGCAGATCGGAGATTGACCATCAGGTAGATTACAGACACTATTGGCATCTCGTATGAACGAACACAAAACATCATAGACCATAGTCAATGAACTTGGATTTTTTAAGGTGTCTGCGCGGTGGGTACCCAGATTGCTTTCAGTTGAACAAAAACGAATACGGCTCACGATTTCTCGCGTCTGTTTGGAAATGTTTGAGGCTGATCCACAAGAATTTTTGGCCAGATTTGTGACAATGGATGAAACCTGGGTACACCACTACACCCCAGAGTCAAAACAGCAATCCAAGCAGTGGAAAAAACCTGATGAACCGACTCCTAAAAAAGCCAAAGCAATTTTGTCAGCTGGCAAGGTGATGGCGTCAGTTTTTTGGGATGCTAAGGGTGTCATCATGGTGGACTACCTTGCAAAAGGTGAAACTATAAACTCGGCTTATTACTGCATCCTTTTACGTCGTTTGCGTGAAACAATTAAAGCGAAAAGGCCAGGATTACTCAGCAAGAAAGTGTTGTTTCATCAGGATAATGCACGCGTTCACACGTCTGTTGAATCTATGGCTCAAATTCGCGATTGTGGCTTTGAATTACTGCCGCATCCCGCCTATTCCCCTGATTTGGCACCTTCAGGCTTTCATTTATTCCCAAACCTAAAAAAACACCTTGGAGGTCAAAAATTTTCATCAAATGAGGAGGTCGAAGCTGCAGTGGGTGACTTTTTTGAAGGCCTTGAAGAAACTTTTTTTATGACTGGCATACATGCGTTGGAAACCAGAAGGAAGAAGTGCATTGAGTTAAGTGGAGATTACGTGGAAAAATAAAATTACTTTTGTTTATATTACAAATAGTTTTCTTGCTGAGGCCGCGAACTTTTCAATCCACCCTCGTAGTATGTAATAATTTGGTTTTATTTATAGGTTTTATCTTGTCAATCTAGACTTCAGATCATTTGGTATTATAATCTGTCACATAGGTGAGTAATTATTATATTCCTACTATTAGTTATTTATTATATAATAGTTATTTGTTATACAAGAGTGCAAAGTTGCTTTTTAACCGCGTGTTCAATTTTGATGACCGAGCAAGCGAAGGATTCTAAAATAGAATCACGAGCGCAGCGAGTGATTCAAAATTAGAATCCTAAGCGTTAGCGAGGGAATCAAAAGAGCACGAGGTGAAAAGTCTTTGCACTCGAGTGCAACACGTAACTTTTCATTCTACCTCAGCGAGGAAAGAAAAAATGCCGCGTAAAGAACCGCGTACAAAGCAAACTGAAAAAAGAACACCAAGAAGGTTCCGAGTCTGAGTTTTTAACAAATTAAAAAGAAGTTGTATGATATATTCGGCACCATAGAGGTGGCAGTAAATAGGTTTAATGTTTTTTTTAATTCACAAACTTAGTGCACACGATGTTCTAAATTCAATTTACTTTATCCTCTAGAGAATAAAAACGGCTTTTCCACTCAGATATTGAAGATTAAAAATACTCTTTCCGAGATGGTGGGATGAAAATAATATTATATACCTACTAACAATTTTATGTTTTATCTACTCGTATTAAAATAAAAATGCAGTCAATTTAAGAGTTGGAAAACAAGCTTTATACATTGCTCATATTAACTTATAACCTATGTATAACATATTAAATATGTGTGTGTGATAACATAGATTTTTCTTTTTAATTATTATTATGAGTAATGAAACCATCTATTCTTATAGCAAAATATAAAGTTGCCTATCTCCTAATCAGTTCTAATAGTCAAAACCGAGCAGAGGAATATTATATGTATTTAACAAAAAGCAATTTCGCAGCAGGGTCATAAATTAACCCAGCAGCACTGAAAAACTGCTCACTCGGTACACTGCCAGCAGGCGGAGAGCGGTACTGTCTTACTAATTAACTTAAGATAATGTGGTACTTGATATGAATTCTTCATCATGTAAGAGGATATTCAGTGAGTGACTTTTCTCTCTTCACTTCGAGTCTTCTCTTCTCTCTCTTCAACGTCTATAGAAATTAATTACATAATGAACACAAGACATTCTTAAATTAAGTATCAACTCTTAAATAAACTAGTATGAAAGACGTTATGTTATGACTAAAAATAACAAACAGACTGCAATATTCACGTGGCACGCTGAGCGATGAAACAAAAAGCTGTCGAAACATGTCGTTTTATTTAGACTCCGCCCTTATCCGAAACTATCCGAATTTTTTGTAACGGATACGGTTACGGATATATTTTTATTTCGGATATCCGATAGTTTCGGTTACGGTTACGGAGCTCGAAGATGAATCTATCTATGGTCTGCTATATTTGGTTCCTAGTGTGTCTGAACAAAATAATAGACTTCAGTTCTATTACCTACTAAGTTTTGTGTTTTACAGATGACACAGAGATTTATGTACTTCTATTGCTGGTAGCTTATATATCCCTACCAGGATATAATAAACCACTCGTATACATTAATATGTATTTTACCCTTTTTCAGTTACAAAGCAAAAGTAGTGTATCTATACAAAAAGCTATGCACATTGACAGGCACGGAATCAGTTAAACAGCACAAAGTGAGGTTGATGGTAGCTGATGGCCACCCAGCAGGTCCAGTGAGATGTCTCGAGGAGTATATCAACAACAATATAGATAAAGATGGAAATCCACCATTCCCTGATATGCATGATGTAATTAACTGTGTTAATAGAGCCAATGAGTTGCATAACATGAGATGGAGTAAGAAACAAGTGGAGCGGGAAGGTATGTAGAAAATTGCAATAATTTTAGTTAGCAATTACTGCATTGTTAGAGTGTGTAGAAAAAAGTGTCTTTGCTTTTGGAATATCGAGATGCTGGGTAGTAAGTTATTAACTTTTTTCTGATAAAGATATTTTTGTAGCAGTCTTGAGTCTGGAACTGTGCCTAACAGATGGCGTTAGGCTTGCCCTCACATACATAGGACCAAAACTTTAATTCTATATGGCTGATAGAGTAGACTGACCACAATCCCGCCTGCTGTAAGCTAATAACACACTTACATAATTTTAGAGCAGAAAAGTTAACACTGCGGGCAGGAATCGAATCCGCGTGCTTTAATTCTATTCCCGCGTCTCACGTGTATTTGCGCCAGGCCACCGAGATGGCCGATTCCCGTCCGAGGGCAAAAAAACTGTAGCATACGATAGTGCTGCAAAGGTAGAATATGATAAGGGCAAAACTAAGCCCTATGTTAGACTCCGCTGTGTTAGTCCGTCCGTCCGTCGCTAAGTCATGATTATCTTAAAAGGAATGAGTTACAAACCTGAAACTTTGATATTTTGTATACTGCACAAAATATGTTGACCAAAAGATAAACATTTGTTAAAAGGGTGTCAAGTACATTTAAATGTAGGCGGAAAAAATACGTTATTTGTATACATTAGCGGAAAAAAATTACGTCTTAGCATGCAGTGCAATGTCATTATATAGAGCTCATTGAGTAGAGTACATAATTTTTTAAATCAAAATTGCAATGTACTTTTAAAACAGTGATCAATACCTAAAAAAAAAACTGGCTGTTACCTACAAGAGCTACTCGTACTTTGCCATTTTTGCTGTTTATGTATTACTTTTTAGCGAGAGCTCTCTTCATCCAATACGGGCGCACTGTGCAAAAAAGGCGTATGAAGCGCGAATGGCAGCATTTGATGACATACGTCAAAGAGGAAGTCCCAGACCCTGCTGATGATGACCTCATGCTGCAAGCCCGACTTCAAGAGAACACCAAGATAGCTAAGAAGAATGAAGACGAACTACTTGAAAGGTAATGCTACACTTAATCACTTGAGAGTCGATAACATAGATATTTATGATCCTACCAAAGTTCAGGAAACTAGGTTGAAATCATATCCACGGCGTGATTTGTGTTCATAGACTTTATACGAGTTGGATTCATCTTATCAGAAGGCAGTCCAAATTCTGCAAAGTAAAAACTTTCCCTCCTTTTACGGTTCCGTACAAAAAACAGACTTTCTTTAATAATTTTGTAAATAACGGGCCCAATTTTTCCAAGCCTACATTGTTTTCTTCAACCTACTTTATAGGCGATATTTTTAAACGATATAAATGTAATTTGCACAATAACGATTGTATTGTGTGCCAGACTGACACGCACTTGGCTAGTTTATGTAAAAAAAATTGTTTGAAGGGTCAGTAGATCACCTAAAATTCATAAATAAGCCTTATGCTCCGCATCCGCAGCAGCTACCAATAATATTTTTAATACATTGAAGTTAATAGGGCGTGATGCTCATTTGGCGCATAATTTTCTCATAGTCAGTATTAACGACATCTAAGTAGATATGGAACAGTAACATAACAATTGAAACGAACACTGTTGTGATTAATATTGTTACATAAATTTTGTCTGTTTCTTCAGATATGCTCAGATGGAGAAGAGGTCATCTATACCTAATCCCGACTCAATATTGAACCTAGACAGTAGTGATAGTAACCAAGACAGTAATGATATCGCATATTCTGATTTGCCAAGTTGTTCCAATGTACAAAATGAACCAATATCAGAAAGAAATCCTAATAGTAACATAAGACTGAACAGTTATGAACAAAGCTGTTCTGATTTGCCAATTGGTTCCAATGTACAAAATGAACCAATATCAGAAAGAAATTCTAATAGTAACATAAGACTGAACAGTTATGAACAAGGCTGTTCTGATTTGCCAATTGGTTCCAATGTACAAACTGAACCAATATCAGAAAGAAATCCTAATAGTAACATAAGACTGAACAGTTATGAACAAGGCTGTTCTGATTTGCCAAGTGGTTCCAATGTACAAACTGAACCAATATCAGAAAGAAATCTTAATAGTAACAGAAGACTGAACAGTTATGAACAAGGCTGTCATGGAAATGTAACAAACAATGTGTTAATCTTCCCTCTTACTATACCTGTTCAATATGCTGTAACACCTTACGTAATTGGTTATGTGAACCCTATATCACAGCCAACAGCTATGGTACTGTCTACGGATATAGCATCAACCACAGGTCAAACAGAAGTAACAATGAATCATGAAAATACTTTGGAAAGCAGTGCAACCATTTCTGAATTTAATTCACAACTTGGTAACAATCCCGTGACGGTTGGAAATGTTGTGAACTATATGGCCACGAATTTAGACACGAGCAAGAATAAAAACAATATAGAAACGGAGAATTGCGAAGTTACCAGCACCTCTGAATGTTGCGAAAGTAATATTAATCATATAGAATTAAATGCTGAAAAAAATACAGACAATAGTAAGTTGTCACTTGATAATAAAACTTGTGAACTGGAAAGCGGTGAAGCTGCAAAATCACAGGCTGATGCGAATAATGTCATTGAAGCGTTGATTGATAAAGCTTGTGAACATGAAAACACTGATACGGGAAAACCACAGAAGGAAGAAGAAATTAAATTAGTTAAAAGAGAACCTTTAGATATTCCTAGAATGTTGGAAGAGCTTGGTGATGACTTCACAACTACAATTTTAGATATTGAAGATCCATTCTTGGTGATAGAAATATCAGATAGCTCTTGTTCTGAAGATGAAGAATCATAATGAAAAGTTTAACCTATCCTTTCATTATGATTCTTTCATTGGGATATTTCAGACCGAATTTAACCAATGCAGGTTTAAATTAATACGCGGTTATATTTATACCATAAACCATTAGAATTTGATAGGCCTTTGTCAAACTTATTTAAAGATTTTAAACGGGATAGAACCTTTGTGGCACATAAAATAAGTAACCATATTTTTACAAAGTTTCCGCGCACTTTTATAACATTGTATATTTTGGTAGAGGACACTTATACTATATTTTTTTTTATGTAATATGGTACCCTACAATGTCACGTTTCCGAACGAACTATTAGCGAACATAAATAACAATTCATTGGTTGAGTAAACATGTTGAACAGCTTGGTAAGGCAGTACAAATATTGGACGACACATGTACTGTATTTGTCACTTTAACGCATCGCATCGTAAAAATGCTGTTTTAACAAAGTAGTCTATAAGTCGAACCGTTTTCACCAGTTACTTAAGGGTGGGCCCAATGCCAAAATTACGCAAAAGAAGTATTTTCAAACACACTTTTTGATGCTAAAGTACGTAAATATTACAATAAAAAAAATATAGGAGACACGGGATAATCTTGTAGAAGTACAGTAATCGAATAGATGTTTTAAAAAAACCTCATAGCATAGTTAAAAAAATTTACAGAAACTGCGCTAAAAAACTGTTTTAATTCGAATGCTCAGAATTATCAGCGACAACCCCACTTTATTTTTTATGAAAATAATAGCTATACTAACGTTTTACCCGAATAATCGGTTAATTATTTTATTACATGTTTATATTTGGAACAATTACATAAAACATCACTAAAAATTGTACCCTAAACTTCAATCATCAACTAAAAGGTGCAATTTTGGACTTATGTGCGATGGAACAAGCGGGAGTGAAAAATGTTTTTTCCTGGCATTGGGCGCACTCTTAACGATACTAAGCGTGGGATAGTATTGTCATAAAAAATATTTAGCGTATTTTTTTGCGATGTACATTCATTTGTACATGCATTTTCTTGAATCCGGTACATCAGAAGCATAGATAGGCATATATGATTCGCATATGCCGGGTTCAGTAAAACTGTTTTTTTTTAATTATTCGGAAAAATCCTTTTGAATGGAAAATCTTATCTTCAATTAAGAGATAAAAAAAACCGGGAAAATTGAAATACTAGCAAAAAAAATCGTAGAAGTTAGGCTTAAGGAGAAGCTAATAAAAGTTTACCAAGTTTGAACAATTGGTATTTAAGTAAAAAAAAAAACTGTCAAATATTTCGGAAACGTGACACTTTTGGGTACCATATTATACCACAATAAATTTAGTTTGTTTATTGGCCCTCTACTCAAATATACAAACTTCATTGTGCGCGGGAATTAGGAAAAAAAACAGTTAGCGGCGGGTGGATATGCTTTTCTAATAGTAAAATTATTGTATTGTTGAATCCCTTCGTTGCTGCAGTAAACTCATTGGATTAATCCAATCATATTTGTCAACTTTTATGACTTGTGATAGCAGAGCCTGGACATAGAACTGGAATGTGTCAACATCTGTAGCTAAGTGGCCATATATCTGTTTTTAGTTTATGGAGCTAGAATACCCCCAAATTCGACGGTATATTTTTTACACGACTGCTCAAAAAAAGGAGAGTTACGTATCAGGGTTCATGTATGTATGTATGTATGTCTGTGAGTTTCTTTATTCCACCATAACTTCTAAACGGCTTTACCGATTTTGATGTAAGAGATATCGTTATATTTGTCTTGTTAACACAAGTGATACTAGATACATAAAAAAAATAGAAAAACAATCTGGCGTATTTAAGACCCCATATTGTGAGGTAAAAAAAAATATTTTTCTTCCAAACCCATTGAGTGGGCTATCAAAATGAAGAGCTGTAAAAGGCGATTCCATAAATATATATAACTTGCAGTTTTAATTTCAATGGAACGATAAATCACTTTACGAAAATAAATAATTTGCAGTCGAGTATTTTACTTTTTTAATAAATTTATACTTGTTTAATCTACATCTATACTAATATTATAAAGAGGAAAGATTTGTTTTTTTGTTTGCAACGAATAAACTTAAAATCTACTGGACCGATTTGGATGACAATACAATACAATACAAAACACTTTATTGTACACCAATAGAAACATACAAATAACTAGAAAAACTTAAAACTAAAGTACAAAGGGCGGACTTATCGCTTAAAGCGACCTCTTCCAGTCAACCGTTGGATGGAGATCGTTTAAGGAGTCAGAGAGGTTGGCGAACACAATAAATTTATTACATATTATATCATGGATGACATTTGGTATGGAAATAGTTTGAGACCAGGGGTGAGCATAGGATAGTCCTTATCCCACTACGCAAAGAAGGTTAATGATTTACGCGCGGGTGGAGCCTAGGTGGAGCAAATTTCATAAAAGTCAATACAATGGCAAATTTAAAATACTGCAACATCATTGAACGTCTATGGCGATAAAGGTCTATCATATTTTGTTGGTTACTAAGATTTAAGTTACCTTCGTATAGTGATACCCTAGTTTGGTGAAAGGGCTACTTATTAAATAAAATTAATGCACCGGCAGAACACTCACGTTAGGGATCGAATATATTAACCCGGGTCTCGAGCATATCAGATGCTCATCATCGGCACGAGTGCGCAACTACGTCTGTGAGCTCCCGTCGGGCATGTGCCCTGCGATGATGATTGTAGATTAATAATATTTAAATTTATGTACGAAAGTTATAATCTTCAGATATTCTGGTGAATGTATATTTTTTTACAATAAGAATTTTAAGTTTATTTTGCAACATAATGTAGCAATCATTGTTGGGATATATTTTTTGTTGAAACTCATATTTAGAGCCTTTAGTCAGGTGAATAAATAATGGTACAGAATGAAAGCTTCACTACTACACACACAGCTATGTGTGCGTAGTACCACTCACTAACAAGCCGCGGCCACAGCGGCGTTCGCTCAGTTACAGAACCGGCTTGAACCAAATTTGTCGTAGCTTTGATTCTTTTCCTTTCTTTATTCAAGTGTCTAGCACTATGGATAGGTATTAATCATAAAACTATTAACTATTATGTAAAATGACTAGACCGGCTACACACATTTTGGATTTCTTTAGAGATTCATTTCAGTTTTTAAACTAAGAAATACATAGCTATTGTAAAATTATCACTGTTTATTTTAATATTTTTATTTTTGCAATCAAGCATGTTCTGCGGATTACATTACAAAATTACAAATTTTATAATTTTTTATCTCGTGAATTTGTAATTTTGTAATGTAATGACTGTGTAGTAAGATTTTATTATGATAGTTTATTTCTGGTCCGAAGTTAGTACTGAATTTATTTTTCTGCCACTTAATAATTTCTAATCGAGTTTGTTAGTTAACGTGATTACCCAATGTTACTGTGGGAACACGCTGATCTGATGATGGTCACCCTACGGTGGAGCTCATGCCCGCGACAGGTTACCGAAAAATATGTTTTTTATTTGCAGCATTTTTACATTAAAACGGAGACTGGTAGTTTGTGTAAGATATTAGCAATAAAAATACAAAATTGTATATATACTTTGTGGAAAAAATACCATGCAAGTTAAAAATTATCTATCATGTGTTATATCTATCTATCAGTATACGCTGATTATGTATAAAGAAATTTAAACTGATCATTTTTGTGATTGGGTATTTGGTATCTATAAAACATTTTATTTAGTTAAATGACCTGTTTATTTTTTGATGTTTTAACGCTGCCTTAAACCGGCTGGGCCGAATTCTATGTTATTAACCACCCAAGATTATCAGTTTTGTTTCTTAATGCATGTGTTATTTTGACTTGAATGCTCAGTTTATACAAAATCGGTAAAATACTGATGTGTTGAAGTCTCTGTCAACTATACAGTTATAGAGCACTTTTCAAGTCACTGTCGGCTGATACCACAAATTCTGTTTTATATTGTCCTTGATTAAAAAAAAAAATCGCTCGTCTAGTCGTTATATCCCGTAGCTTGCCAAGGAGACTGGCGCACTTTTGACGAGCACCCGTCCGATTTATATGGTAGTACATAGTAAAATGTGCCTTACTATACTATAAATTAGGTATTACATATCTTTAGGTAAGCAATAAGTACCAAAAAACTGTACATAGGGTAAGATTGAACTCATACTCGATCTAAGAAGATATTGTGTTTTAAATTGCAGCCGCGTCATAATAAAGTTTTTTTTATTTCGTGTACGTGTTTTTAACTTTTCGATATCCTCTTTGTTCGCAAGCTTTATACAAATTTGGATTTTAATGTGAATGAATGTAATAATAAGTAATACCATAATTTAGATAATTTTAGTACTCGTGTCATGTGAAAGCCACTAGTACCAAAATTAGGCAACTTCCGAGGATTCTTCACACCCTCTGCTCCATCGTTACGTGGCCTGTTTCTGGGGCCACGATTAATAGAGCTGCCGGAGACTGGGGGACAGAGTTGTTATTGGTCTTATCATAAGGGGTTGACATAATCCCCACGCTTGGCAGGCGTCTTGCGGTTCGCAGTTATAGGTGTAAATTTCAATCAGAAGGCGCTGTTGCCCACCTTTCTTCCTTTTATTCCGAAAAGTAGGAATCGAAAACGATAAATGAATATCCAACACGAAGATGACAAATATAGAGATAAAATATCTCTACATTCCAATGACAATTATGGAAATGTTTTCATGGACCCAGTGCTAAATTTAATAAAATTTCTTATGGACCTCCTTTATAGCACATATGGCACTAGCGCGTAATGTCACTAGTACCTATCATACCTAGAGGCCGGCGAGGCAGGTTTTCTACTTTTAAACAGCGTTACCAAGTTATCACACACATATCCAGTACAGTACCAGTCATTGCCCGCCGTAGTCCACTTCAGTAACTTAAAGTACCTATGATTACTGTATCGTAATACTTTTTTCAACACCCTTGCTCATAAAGTGAGCATTATTATATCGTTCTTAGGGCCATAAACCGAACTATGACACCCTCGTGCGTGCATAATAATATTATACACTAGTGTGTAATAGAATTATCCCTACAAATATCGGGCTGCAACCCACAGCCTCGTGAATAATGAGCAACTTAGCTCACTTGTATCATAATATAACTACTATTTTGTACGGTGAATATAAAATTACATTTATCAAATCTCTTTTAATACCAAAGTACCTACCTTCGTTGTCCATACATCCTTGATCCTTGTCATGCATTAGGACGATCATCAGCACTACAAACTGTGAGGAAGCATCTTATGATGCTCTGCCAGAAGATAATTGACCAAATCAAGTTGGGGCATGGTCTATCGAGTGAAGGATGATGGAATGGTTCCTAACTGCAGCTCTTGTAGTGTTTAAACTGTTTCACGAGCTGTACCTATGAGGTTTAGTGTTATCATGGAGCATAATGGTTATGGTGTTATGCTGCGAGATCATTGTTTACTTCTAAACAGTGCACCTGCTGTTGTTGTTATTGAGGAAGCGCCGTGAATTACGGTTACCTACGCCCTGAAGTGACCACCTAAGGGTGGATGACTTTCAGATGAGTTCAGTTCCGCTTTAGGGCATTATTTTGGGGTTTCTCACGTTGTCGGTCACATTGTTCTGTTCGGCTGTGGTTATCAAAAAGGTCTACTATTCGTCACATATTATAATTATCTACATATCTATTAATTTTTGTAGCTGAACGGTGTCTAAAGCGACTCGCGAAATGTTTTATACGAATTGATTTTATTGTTTTGTACACATCATCGAACGATTTCTAAATATTGTGGTTATTAGATAATGATGATTATAATAATAATAAAGGTTTATTATCAGAAAACAATTTTTAACTTATTACACTTTTCATTTCCATGGTTGACAAGATTTGTTATATTCATCATCAGCCGGCAGGAATCATAGAACGGCTATTAGAGCCGGTTGCAAACATTGGCTACCAGCAACTTAAACGATGTCGTCAGTCCACCTGGTGGGGGGCCTACCAACTCTACGTCTTCCGGTGTAGTGTGGTAACCACTCGAGAAACTTTCTTCAACTTGCAAATTCTGTGAGCTATGTCGGTGACTTTGGTGAATATCCACGTTCCGGATTTTAACGCGCAAAGAAATTCCGAGCATAGCTCTCTCCATAGCTCGTTGAGCGACTCTGAGCTTGGCCATAAGGACTATAGTTGAGGACCACGTCTCAATGCCATAAGTCATCACTGGCAACACACACTGGTTGTTTCCTCGTGATACGCTGCGAACACGCAAACATGGTTTTATATAGCAAAATGCTTGATTCAGTAACGCGCCGCAAGGGGCGCTATCATACAAATATCAAAGATTTTTATAGAAAGAAATCTGTAGCAGTAGACCTGACTATATACATGGCTATATAACAACCTCTTTGGGTTGACTTCGCAGGTAGGCTCTAATCTCCTGTCCCTCGTTACAGACATTTCATCTCACGAAGACGCGCTACTTCATATATTTTGAACTACTACTGCACAAGCGATCATATTTCACATTTTATTGTTTTACTGTATGTACCATTAAAATTTCCACCCAAAGATATACAAAATACACACAAAAACGTGTACAAAGGAAGCCTTACCTTAGAAATACGCATTAATAGTTTACTGTGGACGGGCGCGACTCCGGGAGTGAATACTGAATAGGTCTGTACAAGGGACCTTGTAATTAGCGAATTTGGCTGGTTATTTATAACCACATGGCTACCCTTCCTGGGGTAGTTATCGTCGGTGTGATGTCTTTTATGTGTCGAGTCGGAGGTACATATGAAAAACAAAAAGGGGCAACTAATAAAAATAACCAAAACGAAACAACTAAAAGGGTCTATGAATCACAAAGTCACGATATTGCGTTTTGTACAGATTTTAATCGACAGACTGTTAAATACTTATTACTGCATTTACAATATTGGCTTTCGCTATTAAATTCGGTAATGTTTCCGCACATAGAAATGTTAAATGACAAGTCACTTGCGAGAGCTTTACGTTGAGTAAAATTTCAAATAAGCGCAATGAACTCCTGGCTAGGCGATGGGGGATAGGCAACGGGGACTAAACAATCATTATTGGACTAATGAGCATCAGCCCCTTTCTTTGTCATGTCTTTCCCATACACACATGGCCAGTTGTCATCACACTGTTGCAAACCACCTTCCTGATCTTCCTAACGTATTTACATTCCAGTAGTACTAACGTCAGTGATACGACAGACCCTACACTCCAATATAAAAAAATAATTTTAAGTTCCCTAAACTAAAATACGCACAATTTAGATTCCTTACACAATGTTAACCATCTCTTAACGCTACAAGGCGTACCATTATTCCCTTTACAAATTCTAAGTTATTTTGAAATTTTACATCGAATTGGCAATAGAAAGTTGAGTATAGCAGTATATCGCATAGATTTTCAATGCGATCCCTTAAAATTACTAATGAAAGCGAGAGACTGTGTGCATATAATCAATTCCTAACATAACTTTTGAGTGCACCGAATAAATCTAAATGATTACATGTAACATTCACTTCGCACTAAAACTATTGGTTATGCATGACACTACAAAATAGTTTCACATCGAAATATTACAACGATTAAGGTATTTTGGGGTGAGACATCGTCTACGTAAGACAGAAAAAAAGTACTTTTTACTAAACGTATTTTATTATACACCTCCCGATGTCTTTACAAAATATAAATTAGGTTTTTCTTTATCATAAAATAAAAAAACCTGATTACAAGCTGCAAAGTATAAAAACTTTAACCAACAATAACGATTATGCAATTTTGAAGAAAAAAAAAATACTACAGTTCAGTTATCACTGAAGCCCGTAATCATAAACAGCCTATGTTAGTCTACAACCAGCAATGTAAGGAATTTTGAACGCTTAAAAAAATATCTTTTCTATAGGGCCTTACCTTACATTCTTACATTAAATTTCGTATAATCATATCGTCTTTGACAATCTGATGTTTAAAAAAAAAATATTGATACGTCCACTGGCATAGTGGATGGTTCCTTACCTAGCCCTTGACAGTGACACTTGTCTTGCTAAATTTCTAATGAGTGACCTCGACGCATACTACATTAAAACATGAAACTAGGCATTAATAAGCCACTCGAAAATGTGTAACATCGCATGTGTTCAAATGAGCAAAAACAGAGAGCAAGGAAAGGCCGAGTACCGCGACTAAAAATCCCAACTATTTTTTTTCTATAAAATGCATGTCAGTCTACACCGAGAGCTACCTCGGCTGACGTACAGTCAGTCTTAAAGATTTAGCACGAGTTTTAAAATGATAAGACCAGTTCATCGTATCTTGGAATGCATAGGGCCGGCCCCACTGCGATCTTAGTGGCCTATGGTTGTAATATAGGCGAGATCATTGACGTGTAAGAAAACCGCAGCGTGGGTAGCCCTAAACTTGGGATTACAAAATGTATTTGAACAGACGGCAAGTGTTACACACGAAGGGATGATAACGCCTAAGGTGCGTTCCCGACGTTTCAACAACTGAAAATTACTCTTGGATGATGATACTATAGATCTAGCGTATCTTTCAATTTCAACTTTTTTATTGTATGGCCTCTGCAGCGTTGTCAATTTTCGAAAGGCGATGGAGATTGGTCAATGGTGGGAAGAATGATTGGTGTCTTCAGCCAGGATTATCAATTTTGCATCGGGGTATATTAATCATTGCACAGAGAGGCATTTATGAAAGAAGTTCATAAAGGCACATACCAACAAGGCATTAAGTTTTTCTGCCAGTATAATATCCAGATGTTTATAGAACTCAAAAAGTTGTGGTGCATTTACTTACACCTGCAAGAACACCTTGGGTTAGCTTGACCAGGAAGTCAAGGCTGAGATAAGTGACCAGTCTTCCTGACTTCAAAGGAAATTTTGGCTTAATACCATGAAATAAAGCCTCTGATATCATGTTGCCTATACGGAGCGGCTATACAAAATTATAGTTGGTATATAAAAAATAACGCTATAGATATGTGATTAAGCCCTAAATATCGACTGTGTAATATGTTCACAGGATAACATTTATCCAAGGTAAGTTTCATGCTAGTGAAACGTCGGTTACGCACTGCGGCGGCGTTCTCGTACAAACGACCGTAGACGGCGCCAAATCAATGGACGCGCGTCCAAAAGGACTAATCAATCACACACCACGTTCAAGAATTCTTCTTTATTTCTATTTTTTTTTGAAGTTTTATCGCGATTTTCTTTCTTTGATGTATTAATTAATTTAGCATTAAAATAATGGTAATAACTTCAAGTTTGCGTCCTCCTTTTCGTCAGGTTTATAAACCATTACATAAACATTTATCCACCACATGAATACAATCATCGATGTCTGTCAACAAACTAGCGTCTGGACCATCTAAACTGAACGTTTAGATGATTTACAAGCGAAAAGAGAACAAACAAAACAAAAACAAACATGAAGTTGCCCGGCGGCCGCAGCGCCCGCACTATGCCGCCCTCTATACACCACGGGTGAACTATTACAAATTGTATAAATAAATTAATGCATAAGCGCCCCCTCGCGCGACTATTTCATTACATTTATAATTCCGTGCAATAATCGTACACTCGTATCAAAAACTCTCAAAATGTAAGTCGGCCGTTCACTCCCTGTACTGAAAATCCAGTCACTCGCATCGTTCACAACTATCTATTGTGATAACTAATGCTCCTTCAGCGAAGGTTTTCAGTACAAGGACTAGAGATCTACTCGATCGCACCATGAAGCCATCTGTCATTCTCTAGACTCAAATCCTTAATACAATGGGACTACATTCCGAGTCGTACGAGCTCTGTAGATTATTGCTAATATCGTGACGTACCCACGAACGTGCTAGAGAGCGGCCCTCGCGAGAGCTCAGCGGCACCAATATTTTACGTTAAATTATAGTACATAATATTATGTTTTACATTTATGTAAGAGTGTTTGATTGTAAAAAAAATTATACGATGTTAGAACCCTATAAATGCTGTGTTGGTTTATTTGTCGAGAGCTGTGTTTGCCTTCACTGCGATCACGCATTCCTCGCCGCAAGATTTCAGCACGGTGCACTGAAACAAATAAAACGGGAAAATGTCAATATTGTGTAAGGTCGCCGTAATAACACGGTTATTTCAACACTCTTTAACTAGATAAAGGAATTCCTACTATTGGATTCACCGTGCGGGTCCATAGCGTTGCAGAGGAAGAGGCTCAAGTGACAGGCGCCTGGGTAAAGGGATCCCATTACGATATCATCAATGCTCCATCGCTTGAGCCTCCCTCCCCTCTGCCAAAATTTAAAGTGTATCGTTCCAGTAACCCCTTTCCTGTCTTGGCTAAACTGTAGCACTACCTACATCATATTTTTAATGTAAGTATCAAGTCAATAAGTCAATTTGGTTCAGTAGAAGGCAAATAAATGTCAAAATTCAGATATTTCTGTTATTTTATTTATGTTGATTTATTTATTATTTTAATTATATCAAGGAATAACACTATTCAGGAAGCTTAACAGGAAAATTAACGGCGGAATTGTCACTAGATATATATTTTTAAGTGTTTTATTAAAATATTTGTTATTATTAAATATGGATTTCCGCAAAGTAACGCCTGAATCTATTCATTATATTGATAACGAACATAGAGCCAATTGTAAGAAGAAAAAGTTATGCAGACACAATTAAAGTAAAAAGGGAGGCAGCAGCATATAGAAATTGATTATTGATTGAAGCAGAGAAATTGCTTTAATAGTGATAAAATAGCAAAGATAATACGGCGACACTTAGCCCTAATGTCAGCCCTTAATATAATTTCACCATGTATGTGTTTATAAATTTGTCCTCAAAACCCATAAGTTTCCATATGACTGGCGAGAGACACTAGCCCAGGTTAGGGGAAGAGTTACAATTTACGAGTAGATTTAGCACCAACAAACCATGTGTGGTCATGCCAGAGACTCTATACTCGAATACTTTCTTTGTTATATATCCAAGTGATAAGACAGAAATTATTATTTTGAATCAAGAAATATAACATACCGGCACCCCACAACGTCTGTGGAGTGCCGTGCTAGAATTTCAGCCCCCCATCTCTTCCCGTGGATGTCGTAAAAGGCGGCTAAGGGTAATACCGGAAGGTGGGCAGCAGCGCCTTCTGTGGAACTTACATTGCGATCCCAAAGACGCCTGCCAAGCGTGGGGATTATGGCAACCGCTCCCCCCCTAAATGGGGGAGGCTATGTTTAGCAGTGGACAGTCTGGCTGATACAGTAAGTTGTATAGGCATAAGTGCAATAGGTAATGTAATTAAGTTAAATGAATTATAGGCCCCGAATTTTATTGATTGAATATACACATTAATTTGATAACACAAATGCATGTAACAATAACTCATTATTTTAAGCTTGTTTCTAACAATATAATTTTATTACAAAATTACAAATTTACGAGAGAAAAAATTATAGTCATGTGCGGGAGTTTATTTTGTAATGTAATGCGCCTAGCAGACGTTACTGCAAATTTAACAATATTTAAAATATAATTTTATTTAGATTAGCCGCACATTCATATCTTACATTTTAAAACAGTGGTAAGGGACACTGTTTTGTTATCTTGTGATAACAATATGAATAGATGAAAGAATTGATAAGTAGTGATAAGAGTGAAATCTAACACTTCATAACAAGTTCAATAACTTGTCTACATGAGAAGGCTAATATTCATGTATATGACATACAGATGACGAAACAGATTTCAACCCATATAGAATTCTTAAAATACAATTATTTAATGAAAGAAATTAATTTATCTTAGCCTCTGACCAACTCTACTATCTCACCTGATGGGAAATGATGAGGTTCATAATTGTCAACAGGCTATTAGTAATTCCAAAATTCTTATAGCTTATCCATCAGTGGTATAAATAAAACATGGTCAACAATTCTTCAATACTATCAATGTACAATGCTTACATTATGTACGTTTTGACTTCCACTAATCTTGTATAAAGTAGTAGTCCCATAAATATATAAGCACCTATGCACTAATTGCAAACTTACTGTTTTAGGTTACATATTTTGATTTATTTACTCTCATTTTATGTAAATGATGTGTTCTGGTACAAATTAACTATTATCATTAATGGGATCAAAGAAAAGTAGGTGCATCATTTCCTCGCCAACATTTGCAATTGTGTGGCTTGCCGCTTGGATTCTAGAGTTTATAAATAAAATATCAACTCACCAACAACTCTTTGTTGTTGTCAAAGTCGGTGCGTAGCTGAGTGCCAAGGTCACCATCGGGTATCTTCAGGTCCTCGCGCAGGTCGCCGTTGTCAGCCATCAGGGTCAGGTAGCCATCATCAGATATGTCAGTAAGCTGGTAGTCTTCACGCTTCACATGGGGCACGTCCATGTTGTGGGTAGAGGGGCAAATATCTTCATATCTGGATTAGAAGAGGTAAATATGGTTAAAACTTGAATGCAATTTATTTTCAGACTTTGTGTGAGTTTGTCTGGGCAAGTAATGCCACCATTTCTAACGTCAAAAAGTAATGTTCATAATACTGTGTTCCGGTTTGAAAAGCATGTGTTCTGGTGAGTTACAAGCACATGAGACTTAACAGGGTGATATTTGTTTAGTGTATTTCATCACTTGCAACAAAATACATTTGTTATAGGGAGAGGTTACCTCTTAACACCAGTTCAGCCTCATAATGGTTTTGTAACCTAATGACATTAAAAAACTAGCCTGTCTAAAGAAGTTACTTCCACATATAACATGTACTGAATGGTATATACATGTACTGCAATGCCATCAAAAGAAGTTATACTGATAGAGGATGTCCATCGAGGACCACTTGTATCGAGAACACAACAAAGGTAAGCTACACAATGGAAGTTTAATAGTTGAGGCTGTCATCCCAGACCCAGTAAAATCACTGGGAGCCTTCGCAAAAAGCCCTGCCGCCATGCTATAACGAGTGCCAGCCAGGACAACAACTGGGGCCATAGTGATGCTCTCAGTAGTAATCCAAGTAACAACCACACCTGATGTTGCTTTATCTATTTGATGAGATAGGGCGAACGACTAGACATGTTAAGACTACGAACGCTCTGAAATTTCGGCAATTGCCCACTCTCCATAAAAAGACGAAAGAAGTGTGATAACACAAGAGTGAAGAGTCAATTCAGGCTCACGATTTATTACCACTCGGACATTTCTAAATCATTTTTTATCAATAAGTGATAAGAGTACTAAAAAACTATCCAAAAGTCTAAAATTCTTTATTATTTTATTGATTGGTCTAGCAATAAACTAAATACTGTGAGTGGACTTGCCACTAAGTTATTTAGTGCACCCATTAACAACAGTAACACGGGGTCCGCGTTGTGCGTCATTGTAACAAGGCGACTTTGTGATCAGGTGAAGGTGATATGAAAAATATATGATTGATGAAATGAAATTTATCGGTGCCTAGTGTAGGTTGCACAAGTGACCTAGATAGAGTTCTCAGAATTACATGTCGTATTTTCGCCTGCTTGCTCCGCTAGGGCGAATTTCTTAGAATTTAGTTACATATATTCATTTTATTTCAGAGCTTCAACCTAACTTGATACTATGGTTTTGTGATAATTGTTTGTTGGTTGTGAAAAAAATCCTGTGTTGTATGAAAGAAAATTGTAAGAACCACAGGGTTAAAAATCTGAATGGATCATAAAATGTTTTAGGCTCTTTAAATGAATAATGGTGCAAGCAAATCATTATCTTTTACATATCATCATACATATGGTAACAAGAACATAGTTGTAATCACTTCAGGCTTCGGTTTTACGGCTGGCTGCCTGTCTGACACATCCCTCTCCTAGGAAATGGTCTTGTTTTTGCCGATTACATGTCGGCTCGATAGGAGATAAAGGTGAATAACACTTTTTTGTACGAAAATGTGCACCCACAACCCACTCACATCGCTGTGAGTTGTGACATGCTACATATTTTTCTCATAGTTGCCATGTACGACATCCAACAGAGGTATATGAAACAGTCGTTACATTTTTAAGCTGGAAACTAAACACCTTCAGTAATTACAAAATATGATGAGTGTGCGGTTTTATAACAAAATTCCCGAACATATTAGAATGCTCACAGAAGGAAAATTCAAATTGCACGTGAAAAACATTTTGATTAAGAAATCCTACTACACAGTTTGTGATTACTTAAACAACAAAAATGCTTGGAAAATTCCAGCTCTGCCAAGCCATCACCTGTCTTCTACGTAATTTAAACAAATATTGTAATGATTGTATTATATTGTTTATAACACATTGTAAAAAGACGTTTAAAAGAATGGCCCCGAGTTTCTTGCCCATTCTTCTCGCAGTGGCTCTATAATATTTTTTGCTGATATGTAGAATATTTCAATATTAAAATTTGTAATTGACCTTCATAAGAGCGTCGTAGACGCCTAAATTGAATAGATGATTTTGAATTTGATATGAAATGTGCCCCTGGACGGTGATCCCAGAACACAGTTGTGTGGTGAGACGCATAGTCGGGGTTGGGATATAATTTTCGAGTACCCTCAGCACGATGGCAATATGAAACTGCAACCGCGACTCTATGGGCTCGTAATAGATCCTAATCTACATTAAACTACCTGAACCACTCTAGTTCTTAATTTCTATGGAATATTCGTATTCCCAGTAATGGTTGATCGATGAGGTCAAATAAGTGTCCCCCTTCACAGATCTAGTGTTCTTGTAATGGCATTTGAATGATGTCATGTACTCATACTATTGCAATTTAATTGATGATTCATCTCGCTGGTTTATATTTAGCATAAATGTTTATATTTAGCATAATAATTTATATTGTGAGAACCATGAACAGAATTTTTGACCATTTAATATAATTTACCATTATGATGCAATTTGCACCTGCAGCTGAAATATATGGGGATCCATGGCCAATGATAGAATATCCTGTCTAATGATGATTTGAATAATAGCAACCATTAGTAGTTGATGTGTTAAATAAGTGTTAATGTTCATGCTACATCCTATTCAATTTAATATAATTGATTAAACAGAAATTTAAGATAATGCACCAATAATGTGATCAATTATTGTTATATCTACCATTATGTAAACCAAAAAAATTATATAGAATCCATTAATTATTATCAAAAATCCGGAATTATTAATCCTTGTGATTAGATTAGTAGATAAGTTTTACCAATAAAAATAAATAGATAATACTCCATATCATGGGTATAATGTGTGTTGCTGCATATTAGGCATACAGAAGGTATATTTACCATCTTAAACTTATCTCATGATAAATCGAAAGTATAGTTGGTATACTACCTACAAGAACACAGCTAAAAGTTTGCAGCTGGCCTTTGTGTTAATAGAAAATAAATGTTTTACCGACTACACATATTTGTGATGAGGGCAGGGAGATGATATCAGTAGATTATATATTAACACAAGATATTCCCCTGAAAATTCCAAATAGCACAGCTTTATGCATAAAGAAAGTTTGGATTGCAATTGAATAATAATTTTAAGCACAATTTTATATCATTTCGTCAAGTTTAAACTTGAATGGGTGTAACAGGTGCACTACTTTAAGAAATTTACAAACTTGTTCGCTCAGCATGGCAACTTTACTTGTTAGAAAGTGTCAGCCAGCAACATATAAGTACCTACATTACAAATGACATCTCAACATTCATATCACAGATATAAAGCAATTTGAGTGTGATTTAGTAGGTACAACTTGACCAAGCTATTTGCACCTCGCGTCGATTACGTCACACTGACGCTTAGGTACGGTCTGCTAAAAAGGATTCACTATGACTTTCAAAAAGTAAACATTTGTATGTTAGATTTTACTTTGCATTTTTTGTACATTATATTATACATAGGTACATTTAAAAATACACAGAAAACTGAGGTGCAAACTTAGCTTGGTGGAGTTGTACTTGAGTAAGGTAGGGAGAATGTTACTTACTTCTTGCCATTAAAAATATCAATGCCGACCATGTGAACTTTAGCATGTCCATGCTTTCCGGTCTTGGAGGTAGACATCTCGACAATCTTGCAGGGGCGGCCCTTCAGCATGACGAATCCGTTCTTGCGCAGGGCCGAGCATTGCATGGGGAAGGTGGCCGAGGCGCCGGAGTCCCCGGTCTCGAAGTGTGTGTCTTCGATATCACCCATGGTTGTTGTGTGCCGAGTAAAATCTACGGTCTGGAGTTATCTGCATAAAATGAGAAAAAAATATTTTAGTACTGTGAATTTGTATACACAACAAAAATCTCAACATTTTACCGTCACAATGTTAGCCGAGCGGTAATAGCTATGGTCTGCCGTGCCGCAGGTCCAGGTTTCGATTCCCTTCGCCGCTGGCTTGAGCTTCACTGCATGTTGGAAGGGCATTTTGCGAATGTTCGCCTGGCTAACTACCACCCTCAAGTAGAAAATCTGTCGCCAAGCAACTAACAGTGTGCACCGGCAGCACTCCTTGAGTGCCAGTAAAATTACAAGCACGTGAGACTCAACAATTCGTCACATGACGAAATACATCTGTTATAGGCAGAGTTAGTCCACTTAATGTCAGGTGGGCCTCGCGCTTGTTCACTCACACACCCTATTTCTTGACACATATAATATACGTGTTGTTAAGGCCCTTATAAGAACCAAATTAGCAGCTGGTTATCAGTACAAAAAAAAACAAAGTTGAAATAAGACTCATATCAGCGCATGCTGCAATGTGACATGTACAGTAATTGCTCAAAATGCAAGAAAAATGGGGAAATAATACTTTTTTTTTTAAATGGGATTGTAAAAGTACAGTGCCTATCTGATGTTAAGCAGTCACCTCTACTAATAACATATGCATTATATCACAATCAGTGCAGTTTATGAATTGTCCTGCATCTGTTGTAGGTAGAGGTTACCTACATAGTATAAAAAGAACATTCATAAAGAAAGTACTTTATCTTATACCTCAAACAGTGTGCACCTTGGATATTCCTTTAAAAACGGTGATTATATGTAGGTTTTTTTTCATAGGTACTTATAGCCAGCAGAACCTATTAGTTGTAAGCACCACAAAAGGCTTTATGTGATATGCACTGAATTCAGAGTAGAGTAAGTAATTAACCTAAGATTACTGTCCTTTTTATAATCCAATTGGTTAGCCTTTGACCTCTAGTTGGTAACATATGAATTAGTCTAGGATTGTAATAAGTTTAACCTGATCAAGGAACAACTGAACACACCATTAAGTGCTTGGCAACAGACTTAGTACTTGTCAGTGGTAGCTAGCAATTCACCAAATGACCTACCATGAAGCAGTGAAGTTCACGCCCCTGGTAAGGTTCAACCATAGAACCCCAGTGTGGCACTCATTTTATAACTACTTTAGTCTCCTTACAGTTAGTTGATATTGACTTATGTAAGGGAAGAAAGTTTTAATCAAGACACAACAGCCGACATTTTAAATGTGCCATATTGACAGGGATAACTAAATGTATAAAGTCATGGTAATAAGCTTTACCTGATATGGAAACTGGTTCTCATGGAATACACCATTAAGTGTTTAGCAACAGACATGGTACTTGTGAGTGGTAGCTAGCGAAGCTCCAAATGACCTACCACAAGGCGGAAATGAATGAAAAGATACAATTTTCAAACCATCGACCCTCTGTGTGGCAGTCTAAATCATTCCATAACTACTTTAATCTCCTAACTTAAGATCAGTGACTAATTGTTGATAATGAAAAAGAACTAAAATATTCAATGGCAAAAACAGCTGTTAACAAGAGGTTATCTAAAGAGTTGCCAGTACTCTGTGACATGTCAAATAGTAACAATGTAAGTGAAGCAAGTTCTTGATGAAGACACATAACAGCTGACATTTTACATGTGCCATATTGTCAAGGACAACTAACTTATTGTATAAAGTCAGATATCTGATAAGTTTATCACTGAAAAACAATTTTCTGACCGCATTGTCAGCCACAATAAGATTGATAAAGCAACTTACATACCTATTTATGAGTAAGAGAATGTGTAGAAACTAAAAATTATTTGAAGTTCTCAATTACTAATCCTCCACATAAATACTATTCCTTGTAACATTTGTAAAGTTTGATTTAAATTAAGATTGACATACCACTCTCAGCTGAATGATGATATTACAGATAAAAATCACATGGTATCTAACCAATAGAACCTTGGCATTTACTGTTGGTTTGTGATTCATTCATAGGTGACGAAAAATTAGCACAGGTGAGGTTATTGACCCCCCTGTCAATGAACCTTCATGGTGAGTTAAAAATGTAAGTAGAACATTTTTATTTTTATGATATGAATTCATGTGTAATTTTACTTGCAAATGTACACATTACTATATATTGGTTTTAATAACACAATGCCACTTAAAACTTAAGTGATTAATGATCTGAATAAAATATTATTTCTAGAAAACAATACACTATGATTATGGTGTGGCAAGTTTCAGTCAAAATATAGCTATATTGCTAAGCTTTGCTGTTTTATCCCCATTGATCATAGATTGTTATTTTTTATATAAAGAGCATTAGCAATTCAGCCTATATGAGAAGATATATTTAATGTATTATTGATAACAGTAATTTCTAGCTTGCAAGTTAAATAAAATACATTTAATAAATTATTTTCATATGGCAAATTAATTTCTAACATAACACAAAACTAATTTATTACAGTAGCTAAACCAATGTGAAATAATGTGTAAAAGATCCAGTATATTTTTTATGTTCAAATTCCATAATCACAGTCGAGCCTTAGTCATATCAATAATTTACTAAAACTTCTAATTTCTTCAATATATTTATTTCTGGACAATTTAAAATAAAATATAATTATCATTTATTTGCACATATATTTTTATTGAAAACATTGAAATTTAATTGTTTTCTACTTTTACAATATTTAGGTGTAATATACCCCTGTACGGTGATCCCAGAACACAGTTGTGTGGTGAGACGCATAGTCGGGGTTGATATATACTTTTCGAGTACCCTCAGCACGATGACAATATTAAAACTGCAATCGCGACTCTATGGGCTCGCACAAAACAAAATAATTTTAAGAAAGTCTCACTTTATAAATTTGGATTAGGGTTAACAATTTCATTTTCCATGTGCTGTATTGTCAGACCCAGGGATGTTAAATTCAGGAACATTATTTTGTGAGTTGGGCTATGTCTTTCTTGTGTCGATTAGCCAGATGCAAAAAGGTACAAGTTGACCAACCAATCATTGCTTGCAGTACAGTTCAGGTTGCGTTGTCAATATCCGAGCTCATTTTAAATCTTTTTTGGTCAGTTCTTGTATAAAATGTTCATTTGGTGAATAAAAATTTTCCATGATTCTATGATTGAGTACCAAAGAGTTTATAAAAAATTATACAAGAATTCATAATCTTTGATAATATTAGAAACTCGAAGGATGATTCTATAACATACATATTAAAAATAAAGGTTATTTAAGCTCACATTTCAATAACCCTATTTTGAAGCATGGAAATATGAATAAAACAATGCCAACTAGGTGGTTTTTTCCAACTAGCTGCCAACTGGATAGTCAGCTTTTTAGACTGGTTGACACATTTCTATTTTAAGCGCAATTAGCCAACTAAAACATGGAGCTAAATAAATTTACTTTCACCTTTCCATTTTTGGGCCATATGCCTGGTATGCCACAATTGGATCATCCTCAATGTAACTATGATTTACAGTGTTTAAAACTGTTAGACAATGCATTTTATTAGGACACATAAAACCATTTCCTAATCTGTATTACATAGAGCATATTGGTTATCAGTGAACTTATCATATAACTCAAAGAGTGCCATTTGATAGAAAAAAACATTTTTAAAACAGCTGTTCTTTTCAATAGATGTCATAAAATTGATGTGATAGCGGTTATAAAGAATATTTTGAATTTAGTCATTAATAGGAACAATAAGTGTAAAAACTTAGTCATGCTTTACCCTTTTATCTTCTGAGTCAAATACAAATTTGTCAAGTCATATGCCACTGTCTACAATATACAACTAGCTATGTACTATGTAAATCTATGTAACAATTATAAATACTATAGTAAGAGGTATGTAAGGTTTTTAGACCGTTTTTCTACCTAACCCCACCTACGAGGCGAGAAGAAACTCTTTGTGAGTTTATTACAGGATATATTTTAGTCATCAAACAAGCCCATACGGTTTAGAAAGTCTGACGAGTAATATGAATACCTACTACTAACTCCGTAAAATCTACTCGGGCCTGATTTGACAAGATGAAAGAGGGAAATATGTGGTGTCCGAACATGTGGCTCACACAAGAGACATCTTTGGTATGTCTTAATTTCAACAGATGCATACGGAACAGAATAATCACTACCTGTTATGTTATTTCACACAGTTATGATTTCCACATTGAATCTAAAATAATGCAAAATCAACTTGATCTTTACTCTGAACAAGAGACAATAACGAAAATTAGCGAATTGACAAACGTGCCGGCGCCGCCGCGGCCGATTATCGTTGACGATAAAAACACAAGAATCACATCGCGTTAACGCCTTATTGACACAAAATTATGTTCAACACGAAAAATACTTACAAAAACTATATTTTTAACTAAACAAATGGGATTCACTGCAAAATTAAGATATTTATCGACACTCACATGTGACCGACGGGTTCTTCAACCGAAAGGTCAATTTGCGCCTGCGTAGCATGGACAACACTCACTTCCTGTTGTGGGGTTCGCAAAATGGCCGAAAAGCCAAGAATCTTGGCGGCAATTATGAAATAGTAAACAATACAGTATAAAACCAAACATAATGGATTCAAAGTACACTTTATTTCAAATAAAATAAATTTGTATAATATTAAAATACATTTTATATTACGTTACATTCATTAAAAGAAATTTAAATTTAAAAGTACTTCGACTTATATTCAACTAGCTGACAGTTTTACCGACAAAGTAACTTTGGTTATTACCACAGACTAAATCAAAAGGGCTTTGTCGGTAATTCTCAATATTGTATTCCGATACACGACAATATCGATTTTGGAACGACAGCACCTTATATTCCATATACGTGACGACGGCTAGCAACGCTATGTTCACTCTATGCATTTTTTTCAACCGTAGATACAGCTATGGTATTAAATCTATGTAATATAATATTTATATAATGTCTTTTCTCCCCGAATTGAAATTCTCCCTGTGCTTTTCTTTGTCCATTTATATCAAAATGAATTTAAGCGAGAACCACCTAAAGCACGTTCCGAACCTTGGTTAGAGCTCACTCGGAGTGCACTTGGAGTGCAACTACTCGCCCTAACATCACCGTCGTCGTTCACAACCTTCGAGTAGAGCGCAAAGTTTTAACTATCAAAAGCGGTCGTTAAAAGGTTGAATCTTGAACTGACACTACCTTGACATTTCTTGAGGGGAGAATTATAGGCACTCTTTTGTATTTTGCGGGTAACGGCAGATATTGCTTTTCAAACATCATAAAACGTCTATATATTTTGCTATTTCCCCGCCAAAAATCGATATTTGAGGTTATCAAACAACCGAGTCGTTCGGAACCTTGAAGTAAGTTCACAAGTTTTTGTGGGTTG
Organism: Plagodis dolabraria; assembly: GCA_963854805.1. Taxonomy (NCBI): domain Eukaryota; kingdom Metazoa; phylum Arthropoda; class Insecta; order Lepidoptera; family Geometridae; genus Plagodis; species Plagodis dolabraria. Next base: position 24,156,565 of record OY978457.1, on the reverse strand, counting down.
AAAGTCACCCGCGTCCGTAGGATATACCCTCGAGACCCTACACGTGACCCACGGGTGGTGCTAAACGTGGTGACAATTTCCTGGTGGTAGGCTTCGGCCGTGGTTTGAACCACCCACCGAATAAAACCGTGCCGCCAAGCGGCTCTGCCGTGTTCCGGCACGATATTCGGTGCAACCGTTAAGGAGGGCAGGTCGGGGCAGTTGCGCTGCTAGAGATGACATGTTAGTTGGCACAGAACAAAGAACCGTATTAGGGGACTAGTCTCGGAGAGCAGCGGGATCCGAGGCACGGTTATCCGCTGGCCGACCGCAGACAGTAGGGGGCCCAAGTAGTGTACTAGCCACACACGAAAGGCTGCCCCGCCATCTGGCGAAAAATCCCAGAATACGCCATCGTGCCGTTTGGCGCACGGATGAGAGGACCCGATGGATATTTCTGGGGGGGCTCGGGCGTCCCCGCGGTCTCCGGACTAGTCTCCAAATCGTGCGGTATCGGAGTTGTGTGCCAATGAGTCGGCAGGTAGCGTCTCGTCCCACTGCTGTCCCCCTACCTTATTTCACTCTACATTATGAAGAACAGGAAAAATAAGAAGTCGGTTCCACAGCGGATGCACGTCCTCTCGCTCCAAGTGCACCTCTCAAATATTCGAGGCCTGCACTCCAATGTCAACTCGGTCCACCACCACACCGCAAAACCGCACCTTCTATTTCTCACGGAGACGCAGATAACTTGTCCGGCTGACGTGGCATACCTCTCGTACCCTGGCTATGTCCTGGAACACAAATTCAGACCACGAGCTGGGGTATGCGTATATGCTCGCGATGACATTTGTTGTCGGCGTCTCCGTAATCTTGAAGACTCCAGCTTCTCAGTCTTGTGGATTTTGGTGGACATAGGCTCAGAGAAAATTCTATATGCCAGTGTCTACCGATCGCATAGCGGTGATCAGGAGACGACCAGGCTTATGGACTATCTAAGTGCGACGGCAGATGTGGCACAACATCAGTACTCTTCCGCTCAGTTAGTGTTACTGGGGGATTTCAACGCCCACCACCAGGAGTGGCTGTTCCCACACCAGAACACTGACCATGCTGGGAGAGAGACGTATAAGCTAGCATTAACGTTAAATCTCACCCAGCTAGTCTAAGGCGCTACAAGGGTTCCTGACGTTGACGGCCATACAGCCAATTGCTTGGACCTTCTGCTGACAACGGATCCAGACCGATACAGATCGAGGTACGTAAAACACTGCGTAATCTGGACGTGAACAAAGCAAGTGGTCCGGATGGTATACCAGCCATAGTCCTGAAAGTGTGTGCTCCTGAGTTGTCACCTGTGCTGACGCGCCTCTTTCGCCTCTCGATGGCGACTGGACAAGTGCCGAAAACATGGAAGCTTGCTAATGTGCAGCCTGTGCCCAAGAGAGGCAGTCGTGCTGACCCTACTAACTACAGGCCCATTTCAGTCACTTCCATACTATGTAAGAGTATGGAACGTGTACTAAACCACAGGCTCTTGGCATACCTTGAAGCGAATGACATCCTCAGTGACCGTCAATACGGATTTCGCCGAAAACGGTCTACTGGGGATCTTCTTGCCTATGCCATTCACATCTGGAGCGAGGCCATAGAACGGTACGGAGAGGCGCTTGCCGTTTCTCTGGATATCTCGAAGGCCTTTGACAGGGTGTGGCACGACAGCCTGACTAGCAAGCTTCCCTCATACGGCTTACCTGCTGGCTTATGTGCCTGGATAACAGACTTCCTGAGGGAAAGATCAATACGAGTGGTCGTGGACGGCTGCTCATCTGATCAATTGGCAATTAATGCCGGGGTACCTCAGGGGTCAGTTTTCTCTGCAACCCTCTTCTTGCTGCACATCAACGATCTCCTCAAGCCCGGTGTTGTTGGGTACGCGGATGACAGCACTGTTGTAGAGAGATATTTTGCCGAAGCACGAGCTAGTGGAGCTCAAATCCAGTCTCTTAGAGAGGCCATGGTTGAGCGTATGAACTTGGCCTTGCAAGCAGTCTCCGATTGGGGTGATGCCAATTTGGTCAGCTTCAACGCCTCCAAGACCCAGGCGTGTCTATTTAGCGCCAAGCGGAGTCCGTTCCATCTGACTCCCACTTTCCAGAATGTATCTCTACCCGTGACGAGCCAACTTGAACTGTTGAGTGTTACCCTAACATCGGACCTCAATTTTGGCTCGTACATTGAGTCCAAGGCTAAATTAGCTGCCAAAAAGTTGGGAGTCCTGGGGAAGGTTAGGCGGTATTTCACACCAGGGCAGCTTCTTAACCTGTATCAAGCGCAAGTCCGGTCTTGTATGGAATACTGCGGCCATCTCTGGGACGGTTCGGCCAAATACCAGCTCGAAGCCTTGGACTCCATTGAAAGACGTGCAAAAAACCTCATAGGCTGCGATTCTTTGGTGAAGACCAGACTCCAAAGCCTTGAACATCGTCGCAAAGTTGCCAGTCTTTCAGTGTTCCACAGGATACATTTCGGAGAGTGTGCGATGGAGTTGCATAACCTAATACCTGCATCTCCATTCCACTACCGGACAACAAGACGTACGGAAACACGGCATCCGTATATGGTTGACATTCCGCCTGCTCGCACAAAGTGATTTGCGTCCACCTTTATAATAAGAACAGCGAAGGAATGGAACACCCTCCCAGCGTCATTGTTCCCTGAGAGCTACAATTTGGAAGTCTTCAAGTATAGAGTGAACAGGTATCTTCTAGGCAAGCATGCTCCACCGTAGACCGCATCGTCGCTTACCATCAGGTGAGATTGCGGTCAAATGCTTGCCTATTCGGAATAAAAAAAAAAATAAAAAAAAAAAGTTAAAGCAACAAAACAACTACACTCTAACGCTTGGAACGCGGCCATATGCTTGCGAGGAATAGAGTGAAAACTTACAACATTAACATTTCGTATTCCCTTGATTTCTTCTCGAAAACTGAGCCATGCCATTACATTTTTTGGCATTAAAATTTATAGAAAGAATATATCTAAGCTCCTATCGTTTACTTTTATACTTATTAAAAATGCTTTAATTTGTTCTGTGGTCCTCTGATCATAGCGGTAAAGCGGCGCATTTGTGGTGATTTTCAGGGACATAATATTCATGAGTAATAATTCTGTTGTTGAAAAAAAAAAAATAACAGGATGGCCTAGATTTTATGCAACAAAAATGATTGCTGTAGAGTCATTATTCAGCAAGAAAATAGGGAATACATTTATATAGAAAATCGCACGCTACCTTTCCTCTTAAAGCTAGGATCATACCTACTATCGGACGCGATTATAAGTCGCGGCATTATTCGCGTCTTACTGGGGTTCCTGATTTCTCGAGCTTACCAATTTCTCGGGTCTCCAGAATTCTCGTGGCTAATATCTCGCGTCTGCTCGGGTTGTGGAAATATTTACATTTTCGTATGTTTTCGGTATAAGTCACTCAAAAAAGTCGGTACAACATTAAAAATGTGTATCATAAACATTTGGAGATCCCTTCCCAGTCTGTCGAAAATAAAAAAACTTACAATAAGTACAACCTTATTATGAATAAAATTGGGCCGGAAATTTAGTGTAAAATGAAATTACATGCTTACTGGCCTATCAAGTTAGAAGACAAAAGCTTGTAAAATAAATAGTATATTTTATATGCAACTTAGCTTACTTGTTGTTCTACAAAAATTGGAAAATATATTACCTAAATAAGTAGTATTTATGAATGTCTTTCATTACCTAGATATTTTGTTTAAATTTCAAATAAAATATTGAGAAAAAGAACAGATGGTAAAATTCAAAAGATAAGATCTAAATTTGATGAAAATTAAAACACAAGATTAGTTATTATTAATAAACATGAAACCTATCTAGTGCTATGCCCATAATAGTAAAAAGACTAACCTGTTTATTACGTAATTCACGAACATACAATTTATTCCATGCATTAAACTCGGCCATTAAGCCTTTGGTCGTGGTTTCATACACGTCAATTAACCCGGCTCCTGGGAGAATAGAGTCATCTTCTCTGCGCTCCACATGAGCAATTCCTGTCTGGCACGTCCTCGTCGCGGGGGTGGGCATCTTACACCTTAGTAGGCCGGAGTGTGTAGATGGCGAAGTTCAGCAGGGACCCAGTTCTGCAGGGTATATTGCGGAGCCCGTACCCAGGGTTACGGGTGAAGACCTTAACGGTGGGAGAGAGCGGAGACAACAGTTGTCGGTAAGGTTCAACCAGCGGAGGAGGCGAGCCACAGGGGCCTTGTACCTGGATCCTGGTGGAGGGCAGCGGTAGCCATCAGCACTGTGGTGAAGCGCAGGAACCTAGAAGTAGTAGACCAAACCTCTTTCAGGAACCTAATGGCAGCCGATAACAGCATGTGGAGGACACAAGCTCTTGATGATAACCCCGACTCACTCTGGCAGTCCGCAAAAGAGTACATAGTAAAGACTGTACGCTTGTCACAGCCTACTCGAACTAAAGGGAAACACCAACACTGGATGTCAGACGACACCTGGCGTAGAAAACTGTCGTGAGATGAAGGCCAGGGGGGCATCTGTCCAGGAATTGAATTTGATGGGTGCACAGATCCAAACTTTTACCCACAGTGATCGTAATAATCAGCTCAACAACCTCTGTCTAGAGTTGGAAAAAAACGCAGAGCGCCACGAAACTAAAGATTTATTTAAGAAGATTCGAACCATAACTCGTCAATTTAAACCGAAGACCTGGGCTATTGAGGATTTAAATGGAGTGACAGTAACAGAAATCGAGGATATTGTGGATGTTTGGAGAAATTATTGCAAGCAATTTTTTAGCAATAGCACCTTAACAGCATCGTGTAGCACTAGTACATTCGCAAAAAATGATATGGAACCATCAGTTCTAAAAAGTGAAGTACGAGCTGCAATTAATCACCTTAAGAAAAATAAAGCTATTGGAGCTGACGCCATCCCAGTAGAAATTCTTAAAGCGATGGCTGAATACGGAGTTGATATCATGCATGTTATTTGAAACCGCGTCTGGGAGACAGAGAAGTGGCCTCGAGATTGGGCACACTCCATGTTCATACCATTGCACAAAAAGGGATCAACGAAGAAATGTGGCAACTACAGACTTGTAGCCTTAATTACACACACCAGTAAAGTACTCCTCCATGTCATCAATACCAGACTGCAAGCTTTTCTGAATCCCGAAATAGCTATTGAGCAAGCGGGATTTGTCAAAGGTCGAGGAACGAGAGAACAGATCCTAATTCTTCGACAAATAATTGAAAAGTCTAAAGAGTTTAACATCCCACTCTATATCTGTTTTGTCGACTTTCGCAAAGCCTTCGATACCGTGAAATGGCACATGTTATGGGACATACTTATTCAAATTAAAAGCCTACCCACCTAGTTCGTCTCATACGCCGACTTTACGAGGACGGAACTGCGACTGTTCGGATAGACGACGTTGACTCGAAAAGCTTTAATACATATGCTGGTGTCCGACAAGGGTGCATTTTCTCTCCACTTCTGTTCAACATATATACGGAATGTATTATGAGAATCGTTCTGGAACGATGGGACAAAGGCATTTCAGTGGGAGGTCGAAGAATATCTAACTTGAGGTACGCCGACGACACTACTCTTCTCACACAAACAAAAGAAGACATGGAACACCTGCTGACACGTCTAGAGTTGACAAGACCAAGATGATGATAGTGGACCGAGCTGAACTAAATCATCCTGACATCTCTATGATTGGCAACTGTGAGGTTGTCAAATCCTATGTGTACCTCGGCTCCATTTTCACAAACACTGGAGGATGTGAAGATGAGATCCGAAGGAGATGTGCTATAACTCGATCTGCCGTTGACAAGCTGAGAAGAGTATGGTGTAATCGTAATATCACCAAAGCCACAAAAGTCCGCCTAATGAGAAGCTTAGTCTTCCCAGTATTTCTTTATGGCGCAGAGACGTGGACGGTTCGCCTAAAAGACCGGCGCAAAATCGACGCATTCGAGTTGTGGTGTTGGCGGCGACTGCTGCAAATTCCCTGGACAGCGTTTAGGACCAACGTCTCGATCCTGGAAGAACTAAATGTCAAACAGAGATTATCGTCGACTGTGCAAACACGAATCCTCAAATACACTCGAGAGCAATGAATCCGGGTCACTTAAAGAATGTTAAAAATCTCGGAAACTAAAAATGATAGGTTAATGCAATAAATTGTATTTAATAGACAATGTAATATTCCTTAAATGAAAGTAAAAAAAATATGAGTCACCATACATTTTATTAGCACAAAATTACATAAAGAAAAAAACTGCTGATCTCTCCTTAAAACAAAAATATGAAACATGAAATTTTTGAACTTTATTACGATTTTCTTGAATTTTAATACTTCGTATTGCCTCCTCGTGCTTCCATTACTGCGTTTACGCGGTTTGGCATGCTGTACACCAAGTTCCTTATACGATTTTGGGGAATATTCTCCCATTCCTCTGTGAGAGCAATTTTGAGCTCACGAAGCGTGATTGGGGGAGGGTTTCGTTGTTTTACGCATCTGCCTAGCTCGTCCCAAGCATGCTCGATCGGGTTGATATCCGGGCTGCGCGCTGGCCACTCCATACGAGTAATGTTCATCTCTTGAAGGTAGTCATTCACAATCCTACCTGTATGAGGTCGGGCATTGTCATGCATAAATATAGCATCCTCACCTAAATTGACCATAAATGGACCAACGTGATCATTGAGGATTTCTTCCACATATCTTACGCTAGTTAAAGAGCCGTTTTCTATGATCACCAGCTCTGTGCGACTTTCAGAAGAAATTCCGGCCCACACAAGTACAGACCCACCACCGTAGGCTACTTTTTCTTCGATGCATGCTTGCTTGAATCTTTCCCCTGGTCTTCGATACACTCTGTGTCTTCCATCGTGCTTGTAGAGCATAAATTTTGATTCGTCGGAGAACATAACTTTTGACCAATCTTCAATACTCCAATTTACGTGGCTCTGGGCATATCTTAGTCTCGAAATACGATGCCCACGCTCCAGTTTAGGGCCGTTTGCAGGTCTAAGGGGTTTTAAGTTAGATTCAGCAAGCCGACGTCTTACTGTCCATGCACTTGGGTTACTTCCTCCGAGGCGTCGAAACTGATTGGTGAGTTCAGTTCCTGTGAGAAAGCGATTTCGAAGCATGGTGTTCACCAAGTATCGGACTTCTCGTGCTGTGGTACACCTGGTTCTGCCCGTTCCTGGTCTGCGTAGGTTAGAACCAGTTTCTTCGTAACGTCGGAGAACTCTTTGTACTGTTGACAGCGACACACCGACAGTCCTGGCTGTATCGCGCTGACTCCGGCCGGTTTCCAGCATTGTAAGTATTCTGGTGCATTCTTCAGGCGTAAGCGACATAATTTCAGCTTGAATAATGAATATAGAGCACTATCAACATGGTTTATGTACCCACATAAATGACAGATTACAAACAAAAGCAAAACCAAATGCTGTAATTTCGTAGTTCCATCTTCGAAAGTGGCCCTTTTTTCAAATTTGATTTTTTTATGATATAACTTTACAATAACTAAGAAGTTTTAATACCTTCATTTAAGGAGTATTACATTGTCTATTAAATACAATTTATTGCATTAACCTAGCATTTTTAGTTTCCGAGATTTTTAGGATTCTTTAAGTGACCCGGATTCATTGCTCTCGAGTGTATTTTAGACACGTTGTTCGAAACGAACATTCCATGGAACGAATCGTTGTCCAGGGACGGGTAGAAGGCAAGCGGTCACGCGGTCAGTCACCTATGCGTTGGACAGACATAACCAATACGGACAGCTACAATACAAACATCCATAGTTCAGAGTTCTCGAGACGCTGAAGACCGCAACAAGTGGAGGCGCATCGCAAGGGCTGCTTTAGCCAATGAAAATGCAGCGTCATCAACCACGACTACTCTGTCAAGAGTGAACGACTAAGGAGGATTAAACTCGGATCCAAACTCGGCTAGACTCGAAACACGAATGAAACACGCCGCGTGGCCCGCGTGTTTATAAAAGGCAAATACGAGTACCTAGTTTTATAATTTTATTTATAGACTCATAAAATATGATTTCTCGAATGCTCGACTTTTCTCGAGCTTAATTTCCCGGGAATTTTCGAGCCGAGAATACCCATTAATTATAACAGATTGTTAGGATAAATATCTTAAAAGTAGTAACGAGATTAAAACAACGCGATTTTTTTTAAGGATTTTGGCGGGAAACCTCTATGGAAGCGGATTTTTTTTTCTAAAACTATACCACCTACGATTTTGGTTCTTCTTTTGATATGATTATTTACATGTAATCTATACACCTGAATTATTTCAGATGTTTAGGTTTAGTACTCGTAGTTTAATAGTACTTACGAGATTATTTATTACGTAAGTTTCCATCGGTGAGTGTTTGCGCGGCAATATGTATCAGATGAAAGTTTTTTATTTTCATTTCACGATTTGAATAACTTCTCGTCACCGTAACGTAATGTCGTTTTTTGAGTTGTATAGCCAAGGATACAAGCTTATTAATAACGTTTCAATAATAACGATCGGATAAATACAAGCTTCACACTAAACCTTTTTTCAGACGACCGGATATACGGTCGGGACACACAAGAGGGTCAAATAAAAAAATATATAAAAAAAAACTTTTCAATCCTTATCCTTTTAATTTCTTTTAACATCTAACGATGTTGACTAGACTTATTCTTTAAATATATGCAAAATTACAGCTCTTTGGGTTTATAACTGTAGAAGTAGTTCTGAGATTATTATTTTACCCTTTGGATAAGTACCATTACAACGTGCGCGAGTCCGACTCGCACTTGGCCAACTTTTTGTATTTGTTGTTATAGCAGCAACAGAAATACATCATCTGTGAAAATTTCAACTATCTAGCTATCACCATTCTTGAAATACAGCCTGGTGACAGACGGACGGACGCACGTACGGTGAAGTATCGGTAATAGGGTCCCCTTTGGGTACGGAACCCTAAAAAATGATATTTACTACATATTGTAAATGCGTTGTTTTAATAATTAATATATTTACGTAATATTTTGGCGCCAAAACGTAGTTTGAGCTGGTTTCAGATTTCACGAAAATATTTAAAATATTTTCTGTTATGTCAAAAAATTTGGATTTTTTCTCGTATAGCCTAGGCCAATAGCCTACTATCCTTACGAAAACCGTGCAGATTTTATGGTAAATTTGTAAACACGACTATGACCGCCGACCTGCTAGCTGATTTGTAGGTACAGATGCGCACAAGTCAGGCAAGCCGGCGAATACAAATTAGGGGTTAATAATATAATGATTAGTGTACAGTAATATATTTTTGATATTTTTAATAATCATTTATAACAGGGCTCAGGAAAAGACTTTACCGGTTCAGTGCCAATTTGAAAAAATATCACACTAAAATGTAATTTCACTTGGTTACATTGTAATTTCATATATTTCATATAGGTCTTTAGAACTTGGAAGACGATTTACCAACCATATTAAAATATGACTTGTGCAATTACAACATCGATGCTATCATAATTTATCTGCGACCTAAACTTTTATGTGTTAAGTACATAAAAGTTAGAATGTTTTAGGTGCTTGAAATGCATTCCTGACTTTTGTCTATTTTTGTTGTATAATATTTTGTGTCGTGTAGGTATACTTACGCCCTTCAGGCTTAACTGTGAGTCCTTTTGACGGTAAGGTGTTGATGGTGGTCCGCAGTTCACGAAGTACCTAGGCAAGTCCCTTTATGCTCGGTTTTGAACGGACCTCGTGGATTGTGAATTGTAATTCGCAGTTCACGAGGTACCTAGGCAAGTCCCTTTATCCTCGGTTGTGAACGGACCTCGTGATTGTGAGCCTCTTGATTATCGAATTCTCTCTCTAGCCCTTCTTTAATATGTAAATAATATATATTATTCATTGTAGCTGGATTAAGCCAGGTTACAGTACCTTAAACTATTCAGGAGACCGAAATATAAACATGGATTTTTTAAATATTTTTTTCTAAGAACTCTGAACAAAGAAAAACAATCTTTTTATTTCAAATTTCAAAATTGGCGCTAAAACAACATTCAATGGCGGTCCTTATCCTTATGGCGTCACTAGGGCAAAAATAAATAGTGCTGAAAACGTTTTGCTTGCTTGTTGTAGTTTCATGCGTAATCGATTTTGGAGCCGATTATACAGATTGTTCGGAAAAACATTGCCATAGAGTTAGGGCGGTATAGTCCAAGTGCCAAATTAAACCCTCAATAGCCACAAGTAAATTTTTTTGACCTTTTCTTTAAAATATATTTTTAATACGAAATTTTATCTAGACAGTCATTTAATTTTATTTAAAGTTTATACTATATAAATATTTGAACTATTATTTCGCAAATATTTTATCTGTATCTTTGTCTGAATGTGAATTTACGAGAGATAACAAGGAATAAACCAGCTTTGGGCACACCCCCTGCTACCTGTCTGATAGTTGTACTTGTCAATGTTCCTGTCATTTACTAGCACAACTATCGGACTCCACGTAGGACGCAGGAATATCCAACAAACGAGTAGGTAACATTACTTCACATTTCACTCTATTCTCTCATTCAAATGAAGCCCGACACAGTTACAAGAGTGTCAGCATAATCGAGTCTTTTCATACATAAGAATAAAACAACTTTAAACAGTTTACATCAATTGTATTTATCATTACTTTAATCCCGAAATTTAAGTGATCGTGTGGTGCAATAGCGTGCAGTGACATCGGAATGAAAATAATGATTGTGCTATGTTATAGACTCTTGTTCCAAGGAGTGGTTTTATTATCTATGCCAATCTTTTATCAAATCTTACGGCTAAATATGGTCAAAGATCAAAGTGAGTCAAATGTACGTGTAATACGTGAGTTACTATGTATATTATATTTGAGTTAAATATATCGGATCCAACGAATTTGATAGTGTAATAGGGGCCTAAGGTAAATCGATAGTGATGCGACACGTTGTGGGATGCTTGCTATTACAAATAACTAATGTCAATTGTCACTGTCAAAAACTTTGGAAGCAAACTCTCCAATTAGTATTACGTATTTTGTGGCATTTTTCGCCCTTATGACATCTATTCCACCGCCACTTCATATTAAAAATTAATTTAATCCAGTGCATAATAAATAATCTGTAAATTTCATCGAGTTATATGCTCCAAACAATATCATGTTAACATTACATTTTTGACTGTGTCAACTACCTTTTTGTGTGCGTGAAATCAAAGGTTGTCACCGTATGAATAATTATTGTACTTACTCGTACCCACCACAATCTTTTGATACTATTATTAGTCGTATTAGATTTCGTAAATTATGCGTATCTATTACTTACCTAGCTGCAGAAACATTCACAAGCACATCTATCGAACTCCACGTAGGAAGGAATATCCAACACACATACAAGTAGGTAACATTACTTACTTCACATTTCACTCTATTACTTATACAATAATAGTGTAAGCTTTATGTATATAAATAACATTATAAAATTCAAATTTGCCGCTCATATGTTGCGTTGTTAATGTATCAGTACTAATATTATAAATGCGAAAGTAACTCTGTCTGTCTGTCTATCTGTCTGTCTGTCTGTTACGCTTTCACGCCAAAACTACTGGACCGATTTGAATGAAATTTGGTATGGAGATAGTTTGAGACCCGGGAAAAAACATAGGATAGTTTTTATCCGACTGCGCAAAAAGAGGTTAATGTTTTCGCGCGATAACCGACATACGCGCGGGCGGAGCCGCGCCCGGAAAGCTAGTATAAAATAAAAGCAGTTAATTTACAGATGTTGACAAGTTTGGTTTGTTTGTTTAACGTTTTTAATTATGGATTTATTCGATCGATGTTCTTTTAAAATTATGTAAATAACTTAGCAAATAAGTAATTCTTTTATCGTACGTCTATTAGTTATTAATTTAAATTCTAAATATGTAAGTATTGTCATTTCCGGTTCCGCACGCAATACCGCCAATGCTGCCATTTTGTAACGAACGGTTGAATGCAGGCGGAGCGCGAAATGGCAATTCAGTCTCGAGACTTGGACGTGGAAGGTTGTGCTGATTGAAATAAAGGTGTTGAAAGTTTCCACGTGTTTGCTGTACGTCCTGACTTGTATTTTTCTTACAAGTCAGAAGTGGGATCTGCCAAAAGAAAAGGTCTGAAAACGAAATGGATGAAATCGAGGACACGGCTGAATCTGCAGAGGCGCCCGCAGCTGCGCTGGATGGCACGGAGCATAGGCAAAGCAGATCACGGACTCGGATATCTAGGCAGCGTGGTCTACATTCACCGGTCAGCAGCCACCTTGAATTCGGGAGGCAGTACCCTTCGGCTAAACGTGAGTCGTTGGCGCTTAACTCAAGAAGTCGAAGTCGTTCACCGATCCTACCAGCACGGGCCAACCGGCCTAGGGATGCTGATCATGGAGCAACTCGCCACCACTGCAGAGTTCGACGTGATGAACAGCGAGAAGATCCTAGGCAACCTCCTATAGATAGTTCTGTGCATGAGTTCATGACTCAATTTACGAGGATGTTAAGCAATTTCGGTACACCTTACGGACATTTTAGAGATGGGGAAAATTTTTCAAATAATAACATCATACCTGAATTTGATCCTTTTCTGAAAAACCAGAGTATTAAACATTGGCTCACTAAGGTAAATGAATGTGCGGTCATTTACGGGTGGTCCGAACGGCAATTAATACATAATGCATTGCCAAAGCTGGTAGGAGTCGCAAAGAAATGGTATGAGGGATTACCCACATTAATGTTTTCCTGGGCTGAGTGGCAAATCAAGCTTAGAGCTGCATTTCCATCTGAAGAGAATTACGGTACAATGCTGACTGATATGTTGGCAAAGCGGGCTAAGTTTGGAGAGTCACTTGAGGATTATTTTTATGAAAAAGTAGCCCTCCTAAATCGTTGCGAAATTTTAGGTAAGCGGGCAGTAGAATGTATCGTACATGGCATCGACGATCGATCAGTGCGTTTAGGCGCAGAAGCAGCACAATTTGAAGACTCTGATAGATTGCTTTCATATTTGCGGAACGTCAAAACGGGTACAGTAAGAAATTTTAACTCTGGGGGTAAAAGGCCGCGATTCGATTCCATGCCAGGCACTACTACCGAAAATACCCCTAAGAAACCTACTACCGTACAATGTTATAATTGTAAGCAAGACGGTCACCCAGTATCTAAAAGCACGGAGTTTATTGAGAAATTTACAAACTGTAATTTAGTTGGTCATTTAGAATCTGAATGCTTTCGTAAAAACAGGGAATGAAATAATACTGAAGAGAATGGTAAAGCGGGTATTGTTAGATCCTAGCAGTAAAGATATGATAGATATTAAACAGATATTTTTTTTTGCCTAAAAACATAATTGTGTGTATAGGATAACTGAAAATTGGTTGAAATGGTTAGTTCCAAAAGGAGGCCGCTGCCATATTTTAGAAACGTGTCATGACAATATTGGTCATTGTTTTATAAAAAAAGAATCATTAATAAAATCAAAGAAACATACTGGTTCCCTAAGATGAAAATTATTTTGAAAAAAGTATATTACACAATCTTGTTTAGAATACGCTCCAGCAGACCAAAAAGTCTGGTTACTAATACAAAATATCAAGGCCATTTTGTACACGCTATGATAATCATTTAGGCCCATTAACAGTGGTAAAAGTAAAAATAAATATTTGCTGATAATAAAAGACTGGTACAGTGTGTAAATGAATTTATTTTAATGAAACCGGTTAGAAAATACAAAGATTTCACAACAATATTAAAAATACTTCTATGATATTATTATTATAATTATAAATATTTCTCTACTTTTGGATGTCCTGTTAGATTAATAACGGATAAGTACTAAACATTAACGCGTAAGAAGTTGGGGGTTTTTGAAAGATGTAGAGGTTAAACATATGATGAATGCAGTTGCCACTCTATGAGCTAATGGGCAAGTGGAGAGGTACAACATCACGATATTTGATTCTCTAACAGCCATGAATCACGGACGTAACGAATCAGACTGATATAGTATAAAGATTTAGGTGTAAAATGGGGATTCAATAACACGACAAATAAAGGGACGGGACATACGCTGACAGAAATATTGTTTGGGTTTAGTTTGACTGCAGAGGGTGAAATAAGATCTACGTTATGAAATGAAGTGGAAGTGTTAGATGTTTTGAAAAATTTAGTTAACATCTAGTATGAAAATGCTTGGGGTCTTTTAAAATTGTTAAGAAATGACAATTACAAAATACCCATCCATGGTTAACTTTTAAAAAGATTGTATGGTAATGATGAAAGTACTGATGAAGAAGAAAATTTAGGAAAGAGCTCAATGGCGGTGATTTGAGTGAGAATGATAAAAATGATAACAGTAATGATAAAATGTAAAAAAATGTGAAAAAAGGAATTGTGAAAAAATAAAAATGTGAATAAAGAAATTACAAGTTTTGTTTTTTAATTTTGAAACAAATTTGAGTTGGTTCAGATAATTTATTAGTTTGGACAAGATACGTGTCTAAATAAAAGAATGGATGAGTGATTTTCTATTTATCGTATTCGTAGATGTCAATGTACTTCCCGATTTCTGTAGCTTAGCTGATTATTAGAATAGTAATGTAATAGAAAACAATCCTATTATTGAGTTAATAATGTAGTATGGTCTAGTAATGTAGTACGGTCTAGTAATGTAGTATGGTCTAGTAATGTAGTATGGTCTAGCAATGTAGTATGGTCCAGAAATGTAGTGTGGTATATAGCAAAGCAGTAATGCAGTATATATGACGTGATATAGTCGTACCAACCCTACTTCTTGATGAATGAATAATGATGAATGATAATGATGGATATATAATGATGGATATACATTGATGGATATCCAATGATGGATATATAAATTACATAAATATATTAATGGCTGGAGGAAAAATATATAAATGGATATAATATAAAGTTTATGTTCAATAAATAATGACGGATGATAATAATAAATTTATATTATAAACATATATTAATTGATCGAGGAAAAATATATAAATGGATATAATATTACTTAAATATATTTTGTAATATTGATAAATATGAGTTGGTGTTGTAAACTGTTATGGATTCATATTCTTTGTTTTATAGAATGTTAAGATTAAATACGCTCTGTACTTAAATCCTTATTGCATTGTTGATTTATTTGTAGTAGTTACAGAAATTGTTATTGAATTATTGTAGTAAACTATTTAATTCTATTTTTCTAAAGCATGTACTTCCACTTGATTGCATTGATTAAAATTGTAATTACCATGAGTAGGTATCACGAGGACGTGACTTGATTATCAGGATGGACGAATCTGTAAGCTTTATGTTTATAAATAACATTATAAAATTCAAATTTGCCGCTCATATGTTGCGTTGTTAATGTATATAAAATAAAAGCAGTTAATTTACAGATGTTGACAAGTTTGGTTTGTTTGTTTAACGTTTTTAATTATGGATTTATTCGATCGATGTTCTTTTAAAATTATGTAAATAACTTAGCAAATAAGTAATTATTTTATCGTACGTCTATTAGTTATTAATTTAAATTCTAAATATGTAAGTATTGTCATTTCCGGTTCCGCACGCAATACCGCCAATGCTGCCATTTTGTAACGAACGGTTGAATGCAGGCGGAGCGCGAAATGGCAATTCAGTCTCGAGACTTGGACGTGGAAGGCTGTGCTGGCTGATTGAAATAAAGGTGTTGAAAGTTTCCACGTGTTTGCTGTACGTCCTGACTTGTATTTTTCTTACAACAGATACCTACACTGCACTGTACAAAACGTATATTTCCAAGTTTACATTTTATACAAGTAATGATAATAATTACAGTCACAATAATAATTCTTGTTCTTCTCGTTTAATAAACAATCACGAAATCTGTCGCATGTCAACCAAGGCGAAGGTCTACCCACAAATCCACCATCAAGCGACATAACTGCATGAGCAGCATTCGAGAAAAGAAACGTGAACCTATGCTGCCCAACCTATACCTACCGGTGAACATAGGTACATAAAAACATACAAATAGACAAGCATACAATATAAGAACTCTTTTCGCCTCGAAGTCTCTTGCCAGAATGACCTAGGAGTGCACGAAATATATCGATATTACAAAAAAAATAGATATATGAACACGATATATCGCTTCCACCCGATATTATCGAATAACCTAGTATCGATATGTATATCGAAACATCAATCGTTATTATTCAATCGATACAACACCATAGATCACTTGATATATTGAACCAAAACCTTTACATTTTCAAAATGGATGTTGGCGAAGTTGTTTTTTAGCAAATTGATCGTAAACGTTGCTAACACCACTTTAATATTATCATTTTCAATTAACTTTTAACAGAATAATGTAAATGCATACTGCTAATATGCTGATCATATTGTATACACATATTTAACAATATAGTCAGGCTCGTAAATTTTTAACATATTTCATATGAGTTCTTTAAGTGATTGTATTCTGTTTTGTGTATCAATAAATAAATAATTAGATACTGATCTTCGGTTTGCAACTTGAGTAAAAATATAACGTAAAACCACGAATTATGAATAATTAACCTTCGCAGTTACGATGGTTTTGTTTAACAAAACCTTCGTATAAACCTTTTATGCAAGCCTATTTTTTTATGCAAGGTCTGGAGAAAAAATATTGGGAATTAAAAATAAATAAAGTTAATTTGTTTCTTTACCCTGGCTGTTTTACTTATATCAACCTGTCAAATATTTAATATTATAGACTAACTAAATACAAGAAAAACATTTTTTACGATATATCGAAAATATCGATATGTTTCTCCGATATATCGCAAAGTATCGATAGCACACTACGATATATTATTCGAAAAAAAGATCGATACTTTTTTTTTTTGAACCTCCCTAGAATGATAGATAGATAGAAACACTTTTTTTCATAAAAAACATTACAGAAAATTAACACACATATTACGTATACAAAGGGCGGTCTTATTGCTTAAAGCAATTTCTTACAGACAACCGAACAGAACGGATTTACAAAATTTGCCAGTTTGGCAGTTTACTAGGTAAACATAACAATTATTCACAAAATACTACACATTTAAATTAAAAAAAAAACCTATTTTAAAATATAAACCTATAAGAAACATTTAATAAATAAATAAAATAACTTATATACATTATAATATAAATAAATACTTATATACATACAAACATACACTTATATAATTATAAACCTATAAATATATACATATGTGTATCCAAATACTACTTGCAAAGTAAATATAATTAGCAATAACCAAGGAAATAGATTAGCTCAGAGTGGACAAGTAAAATTCGTTGAATCTATTTTTGAAAATGTATAGTGACTGAGATTTTTGAATCGAGACTGGCATACTGTTCCATAGTCAAACGGCCTGCACTGAGAATGAACTATCGTAGAAAGATGTACTGTGTGACGGAATTTTGAGTAGAAGATTTTCTGATGACCTCAATGGCAAGGCATGAGCCGATTCAAGAAACTCAAAGCGTTCCTTGAGATAGTGCGGAGAATTAGGATTAAACAATATATTGAAGAGTAGGGAAAGAAATTATTATTATTACTCATGGCTTCTATCGTAGTATTATTAAATTATGTTTAACTAGCTTTCCGGGTGCGGCTCCGCCCGCGCGTATGTCGGTTATCGCGCGAAAACATTAACCTCTTTTTGCGCAGTCGGATAAAAACTATCCTATGTTTTTTCCCGGGTCTCAAACTATCTCCATACCAAATTTCATTCAAACCGGCCAGTAGTTTTGGCGTGAAAGCGTAACAGACAGACAGACAGAGTTACTTTCGCATTTATAATATTAGTACTGATGATTCATATTGATCGTGGTTTTTTTGTTATAAACTCGTACTCGCTATCAATTGAATATATATAATGAAGGAAACGTTTTTAGGAGACTATCCAGATTTTTTTATGATATTCTGAACTACAGATATAGATTTTGGAAAAAATGTACAGTCAGCAAGAAAATTTACATTTTACACAACGGCTTTTTTAACAGGAAGTGTTCACTATAAATGCGTGTTGTTTTTTGACTAGTAGGTAAATTTCATAAAAAAAAAAACAAGTTTATGTTTGAATAAAAAAACCGTCTTAAAAATTTGCGACCGCAAAATATTTGTGTGACGTACGAGATGCTTTATTATTAAATTTTAAAGTATTAAAAATCCGCATTCTAATATATAGCATATAACCACCTATTTCACTCGTGTCAATCACTTTCCTTTATTCACTTTTTTCAATTAATTGAGACATCTTGTTCGGGGGATAAAAGGAAATACTTGTCCATTCAAAATACACACATTATGTACCGTCAACTATATAAAGACTATAAAATAATTTTACTTACTAGTAAGTAAAATTATTTTACTAGTTACCTTTCAGTTTCCAGGTAATCTAAAATAAGTTATCGCTGGATGCGTTTTTGACGAATTCATGTAACCAAAAACAGCACAATATATCTTACTCGTCATATTTAATATGTACCTTAAACTTAGTTATGGTAAAAAATCGCGCGGTTATTGTTAAAAAAACAACAAACCATTCGCTCGTCTCTGCGGCACAGTCGCGGCACTCGAGACTGTCTGCGTGCCGAGCGCAGGCCGAGATCGAGGTGCGTAGGTATAACTCGCGTTTCGTCCGTTTCTATGAAGTTGAAATACTGTATATATAATATTACCGTGCCTGTCGGGCATGGACCGGACCGCGACCGCTTCGCGCGGGATCACTTTACAGCGGCTACCGCCTCTGGTGTGTTAAGCTTTAGCCGTAGGACGTTGGATTTGTGAGAATGTGTGCGCAAATCGGAGGACCACCAACGTTCAAAAAGTTACTCTACGTATTTCCTAGGTAGTTTCAGTCTAGTGCAAGAGATGTCGCTCTCGCCATAAGACCAAAAGTTTAATCTAAGTACATTTGTACCAAGCATTAAAAAACTTAGTTGCGATTTTATTACCAGTAATATTTAATAACCAATCTAACGATGTTATGAAATTTAAGTTGAATATTCGTGGCAGCTAATGGATTTTGCGGCTACCTCTTTATGTTCATTGCTCGAAAACTGGTGGCACATCCTTCCGGAATATGTTACAACAATTTCACAACTAGCACAGGTACTTACATAAGTTATAGATGGCGTTGCACGGTACACCAATCTATGCAAATTTAACGCACTTGTAGTTACTCACTTTTCTTTCAAGGTTGAACGTTGCTCAACTATGCAGGATATTCCAGAAATTGTCATTCTTTAAGTAAGGTTTTGTCATTCTTTAAGTAAGGTTAATAATTTAATTTGTTTTATTTCTCTGTAGCTAGATGGATAACGAATGGCTGCGTATGTTGCAGAGAGGTAGATAAACAGTTAGACAATTATCATATGTACTGTACTGTAACAGCCGGATCGTCCACTGCTGAGCACAGCCTCCCCTATTAAAGGGGTATTTGCCATAATCCCCACGCTTGGCAGGCGTCTTGTCGCAGTGTAAGTTGTCAGTTCTTTAGAAAGCGCTGCTGCCCACTTTCCAGTATTTTTTCCTTAGTCGCCTGTTACGACACCTACGGGATGATATGGGGAGGTGCAATTCTTACCCGGCATCCCACGGGGCCGTCATATGTACCTACCCCAAAATACCAAATATTTTAAGAGTGCGGCAAGTCTGTGGCAAAATCGTCATTTTACAAAATTAGGTAGGGGAGGAGGCCCGAGCCGTGAAGCATCGATATATCGTAAAGAGGGCCTTAACCCTGCTCCTGGGTTGCAAGTCGCAGGCCCCTCTAGCCTTCCTCTGCAATGCTATGGACCCGGCACCCGCACGGTGAATCTATGGATTGCTGAGTAATTCGTCTCAATTTTTTTAATTTTAAGGCTTTTTCACTAAGTACAGTATTCTTATGTAAGATCGGTAAGTATAGATTTTTTAGTTTCAAAACATCGCGTACAAAGCGCTGACATTTTTGGCTTCTCAAAAGGTAGACATCGTGGCCTATACCATAGAACATACATACAACGTACCACACATAGTCCAGACCTAGCACCATGCGATTTCCTTATTTTCCAAAAAAAGGTTTGATGAGAGGTTTCACATTAACGAAGAAGAGGTCGTTCAATCAGCAAAACATGAAAACTCAGTACAATGTTTCAAAATATGTTAAAAATTTACAAAATTACAACTATGGAATTATTGTTAGGTATATAGCTACCTATAGCCGGTGTATAAATCTCTAATCGCTAAGCCAACATAATATATGACGCATGGCTCTAAATTTGTCCTTCCGTTCTAAATACGATTGTTAAGGAGAAATTTTGCAATCATGTCCTTGAGCCTGATATGGTTTGGCAGTTTTCCGTAAAATTATGTAGTTTCAAAAATATTCAGAAATATTTTGTATGGAAATTCTTATTTTTTCATAGATATTATAGACTATAGGATATACATGCAAAATTTCACAGAGTTAAAAACTTGGTGTTCAAAATATTTTGATACGCTCGTAGCGAAGTTTGCTTAGTTGTTCTTAACCGATCAGCAAAGGTCAACAACGTCCGCCGCGGTCATGAGTTGGATGGGTGATCGCTAGTGACATTACCACTGAGCGCTTCCGTGCTTCGGAGGGTACGTTAAGCCGTCAGTACCAGTTGTTGCCTTTGGATGGCAGTCGTTACAGCATTGTGGTAGGACATTTTGTGATTGTCCGCCTGGCTAGCTACCACCCTCAAGTAGAAAATCTGTCGCCAAGCACCTAACGGCGTGTTCCAGCAGCTGTCCTTGAGAGCCAGTAATTCTAGGTTTGCCTGAACTACACCTTCGACCACATCATCACTTACCATCAGGTGAGGTCCTGATCAAAGGTTAACTTACCAGGCATTAAAAAACAAAAGGTTTGTACGGAAAGCGCTACATGCTCTGTGGTTTAATAAGACTCGTATTGATAAATGCATCTCAAAGTTGAGAGTGAGTTTTTGACTTCTATGTGGCGTCGATAGGGTGATCTTATTTAATTCTAGGTTATATAACATTTTTGCGATAGGTACTGCGGTGGGCACGTTCAAGTTGTCTTAGTAATCGTATATTAGTCGATAGATAAGCCTTTGACCATAATCTCACGATGCTGTTTTTTTTAGTTTTTGTGACGGAACAAGCTCGAAGTCCACCTGACGTTAAGCGGACTAACCTCTGCCTATAACAGATGCATTTCGTCACAAGTCACAAATTGCCCTGCGCCCTTCTCTTGAGACATAGTTGTTCAGTCTCATGTGCCTATTACCACTAGCTCTCAAGGACTGCTGCCAGAACACACCGTTAGGTGCTTGGCGACAGATTTTCTATTTGAGGGTTGCAGCTAGCCAGCTTTACGAAAGACTAAGCAAGCTATGCTACGAGCGCTTCAAAAACTAGCCAGGATAGTCCCACGTAACCTCACGGCTTCCAAAAAGCTATAGTGCGAATTAAAGCTTCTTAATGGCCCAGGCAGATGGCCGGTATACCCACTTGTAATCAGCGATGAGCCCTCAGTGTCTGTGTGGTAGCAGTAAAATGCGGTAGCCTCAAAGCTGCCACATTTAATTTTTGTTTCAAGAGCAAATCTTGAAAACTTTTAAGCCAACGTTCTGGGGCCCAATTCCCACCTTTTATAAACTATTATGGAAAGCAAACGTCATTGTTTCAAGTTTAAATTATTGATACTAAGGTTGGTACCGTGGCCGTCACGAAACAATAATGTTCATATAGTGCTACCTCTGTCGCACAAATGACTTGATTCAATGCATGCATCCCGCTCTCACGTTGAAGTTCTAATGTAAGTATACTATAGTGATATGTGGTGGTGCGAATTAAAATTGAAGATGTAATGTTAAAATAAGACTGAATTAAGAGATGGGAGTTGGCCCCCCCAGCGCGACATAACCAATATTGATATCAGCTGCCTATACAGCTCTGGGGCACTGTCCAAATAAAACCCGGCTCGTTTTAATAACGCTCCTGTCTCGATATTGAATCGCTGAACTGAACATCAGGGGTTTCTCAAAGTCGTGGAAATAAGCGACAGTCTCCGAATAAATATGTATTTATAAGTATACATATTTATTCTTACGCCACGGCCGAAACCTACGACCAGAACATAGTCACCCATTTGCCATCATCTTTGAGATACGTGTGTTGTCACGATGGAAAATCTATGGATGTAGGTAACGCTCTCTATCTTTTTTGTTGTGTGGAAAAGCTTTCAGCATTTACTACGGGGGTGACGGATGTGTGTGATTTGAACCCTCTAAAATTCCACCATGAGCAGTCCTGCGCCGAGGTGGGGTTGCATTAGCATTCACCATCTGATCATTGGACATAACCTGGTCTCATTGCTAATGAAGGGGTTATCTCAAGGCCGCCATCCAGACATGTGGGGCCGTGCAAGTCGATGGAGAATCTATCTGCTCCCATGCTTGAAGTAGTCGTATGTCATTCAATTTTCAAACGTTTACCTACAATGATTTCGTTAAAATTTGTGTGTTATAATCACTTTATATCACTATAGTTATAATAGGTTTTGGAAGTGAACATTTTAGGTAAGTACCTACATACGTCTTGATTCTGGATTACTTTGCTTACGTTGGTATTGAGCGATTTATAGTTTATACCTTTATGGTAATACCTATATAACAAGAAACTATACACTATACCTATCAAATATCAACAGTAATAATCTAAATGAATCAATTTTCTCAAAGCTAAACTCAAAATCATTTCAGTCATTCCATTACAAACAAGCTAAACAATATAAAAATAAGCTAATGACAACAGACATCCGTCGAATTAATAGAGCAAATCGCGCAACCCTTAACGATCCACCCTCACAAGACAAATCTACACACCAGCAAGGGTTTAAAAGCTTTCTTTAATAAATCACTCGTGGTGAGGGGTGGAATCGAGTGATGGAGGTGAGCGCTTTTGGCCGGATCGACAGATATATTATAGTCCATATACTTTATTAAATAGGTACTCGTATTAAGAAACATATATATTTTTAACTGACTTCCAAAAAGGAGGAGGTTCTCAATTCGTCTGTTTTTTTTTTATATTTGTTACCTCACCGAATCTTCGATACGTGAACATGTACACGAGTATGCAAGTAATCAGTTTCGGTGCTAGATATTGAAGTAAGTCTGTGCCTTGAATATTTCCCTCCAAAGTTCAATGTTCTGAATTCTATAGGGCCGAGCATATCTTTTTACTTAATTTTAGTCAAAACATTATATATAGGGTATATTGCTATTTCACATTATTCGCCGGTAAATTACAGCCATAAAAACTAAATTAAGCCAGTGTATTTTAGCTGAACAATAAAATATTGGTCGGATTGACCGGATCACTGAACTGGCCGGTTATTCTCATCTCTAATAATAACCCTGCAGCCCCGCGTTTTTTCACAAAGACTCAGGGGTGGAGATACAATTACATAACCATTGATGTTGTTATTACGGAACGATTATAGAATAGCCAAGTCATTGTGGCTTTCGAATCTCTTGCTTTACAGTATGATGAAGACACTGTGAACAATTTTGATATCGATACAAACATGATTTAAATGTGTTGGATTGAACACAATGCAGGCCTGAAACAATTTGTTAACGTTTTTTGTATATTTAACAAGTATTTGATTGTTTGCTTTTAGAAGTATTTAAAGCAATGATGGCCCAGTGGCATTGGCTATGGACTGCTGCGCAGCAGGTCCATGGATCGAATCCCGCCAAGGGCTTTAGCTTCACCGCATGGTGGAAGGGCATTTTGCGAATGCCCGCCTGGCTGGCGACCACCCTCATGTAGAAAATCTGTTGCCAAGCACCTTACGGTTTGTTCCGGCAGCAGTCCTTGAGAGCCAGTGAAATTATAGGCACATGAAACATGTCTTAAGGTGACGGGCGCAGTGCAATTCGCAACTTGTGAGGAAATGCATCTGTTATAGGCAGAGGTTAGTCCACTTAACATCAGGTGGGCCTCGAGCTTGTTCCGTCACAATAACAAAAAAATATATATATTATGTTATAGATGAACACATAGCGTAGGCAAACTTAGGAGCTCGTAGCACGTGTATACGAAAATCAACCAAACTACTTTTGAAGTTAGGTTCATATTGATTTTAGAAATTTCATATTGAATTATTGAAAGAAACGCCTGGCGGTAATATCAGTTTCCTCTGAAATCAGCAGTTTTTATTTATTTATAGCTGGTAGTTTAGCCTTTGACCATTCGCTCACGCTGTGTTCCAACTAACCTAGAATTACTGGCTTTCAAGGACTGCTGCGCGAACCCACCGATAGGTGCTTGGCGACATATTTTCTACCCGAGTGAGGTAGCTAGCCAAGCAAGCATTCGCAAAATGCCCTACCACCATACTATAACTACTGCCATCATAAGACAACAATTAGGACTGACGGCTTAACGTGCCCTCCGAATCACGGAAGCCTTCAGTAGTAAAGACACTAGCGGTCACCCATCCAACAAGCCCAAGAATGGATGGTTGAATAATCCATTGTTTCCTTAGTTCAAAATTTTAAATTCCCTCATGTTCATCGAAAACAAATCATTATGCTGTAAATTTTTAGTAAATATTTCTATTTTTTCTACGAAAAATAACAAAGTGAAAGTAACTTCAACATAAATTAAAAGTTGTCTCGAAAAGTATGGAAAAAAATAACTAATATAATAAATATACCTAAGTTATTTTTTCCACTTATATAATAAATATAATAATAAGTAATAACCCTGTTTTTATTATATTTTTATTGTATACTTTGTTGTAATTTTTGTCGCATATAAATAAAACGTATACTTTATTAAGATGTCCATCTCTGTCCTCAGAAGAGTCTGAAGCTTCTGAAGCGCTCGTACCGAAATTTGCTAATCCGTTCTTAACCGATCAGCTAAGTTAAGCAACGTCCGCCACGGTCATGATTTGGACGAGTGACTGCTGGTGACATTACTACTGAGCGTGCACGTGCTTCGGAGAGCACTTTAAGCCTTCGGTTCCGGTTGTTGTCTTAGGACGGCAGTAGTAAAAGCATGGTGGTAGGAAATTTTGCGGATGCTCGTCTGGCTAGCAACCACCCTCAAGTAGAGATTCTGTCATCTAATTCATATTTTAATAAAACAATGAAAATATATAAATTTACAAATTATTGGAATACAAAATGTTTTGCCCCGGGCGGGAATTATGTAATGAAAATATATGTAAAAATAATTCGAAAATTCTTCCGGTATGACTGCGTGGCGTTAGGCGGAATTGTCACTAGATATATACGAGTATATTTTTTAAGTGTTTTATTAAAGTATTAATTTGATGTTTTCTGAAAATACTTTTAAAATAATATATCTATTATTATTAAAAATGGATTTCCTTTTCGCAAAGTAACGCCTGAATCTATTCATTATCGTATCGTAACTTTTTAAGCATAAAATCTATGATATTCTTCTTATTTCGTGTTGGAGGACCTACAAACTGGCGGCTCTTCTAGTGATAAATGATTGTCAACCACGGACATTCGCAACTCTAGAAGTATCAAGGATGCGTTGCCAGCCTTTGATTGGTTCGGAAATATTTCAGACTAGCTTTCCGGGCGCGGCTCCGCCCGGCCCGCGCGTATGTACGGTTATCGAGCAAAAACATTAATTTTGCGCAGTTGGATAAAAACTATCCTATGGTTTTTCCCGGTCTCAAACTATTTCCATACCAAATTTCATTCAAATCGGTCCAGTAGTTTTGGCGTGAAAGCGTAACAGACAGACAGACAGAGTTACTTTTTATAATATTAGTACTGATGGCAGCTGGTTTCACACAGTGGCAATGCAAAGCATAAATTGTCATCTTGAATTCACAACGTCGACATGAAATTGGTGAAACATAATGTTTCATCAATATTCATGTTAATTTTAATGGTTTCAAGTCCTATTAATGACATTCCGCTGTCTGTCTCCGTGTCTGTGCTACAAACATTCAATATTAAGATATAATGTGTTTACACAAAATATATACAGGGTTATTGGTAATATGCTAACAACCTCTTAGGGTTGACATCTACTAGTTCTAACAAACATTTTGAGATAAATTTTGTTATTTAACTTTTTTTTTTTTAGTGTTTTAATGCCTACTCCGAGCCAAGAGCATTCACCGCGACAACACTGGACCGCGCCTTGCTGCCTTTGAATAGAATTTTGAAAATTACATCGAGCAAAGCAATAAAAAATATGAAATAGTATATTACAGGCACAAGAGACAAGATACTTTTACTAGATACATTAGATGGGCCTCGTATTTATTCCGTCAAAAACACAAAAAAAATATAAATTTTTTTTTTTTCAAAACAAAAATGAAAGATGTCAACCCTAAGAGTTTGTTCGCATATTACCAATAACCCTGTCTATATGCGAATGAAAATTAAATTATATTAATTTTAGGGGGGTCCTGTACATGAGAAGGTAGCCAAAAAAAACTTTATTTGTACCAGGTAATGAATAGATTTAGGCGTTACTTTGCGGAAATCCATATTTAATAATAACAAATACTTTCATAAGTATCCCAAAAAACATTAAATAATATTTATATAAAACAATTTAAAAAAGCATAAAATTATATATCGAATTATATAGTGACAATTCCGCCTAATTTTCCTGTTATCTACGTGACGTCACAAACATCACGCAGCCTAACCGGAAGAATACCCGACTAGTTTCGCTTCTAAACGAAGCATCTTCAGGAGGTCTTGACTTACCGAGCGCACGATCGATCGATCGGAAGGCGGAATTGTCACTAGATATATAATTTTATGCCTTTTTAAGTGTTTTATTTAAATATTATTTAATGTTTTTTAGGATACTTATGAAAGTATTTGTTATTATTTATTTGTACCCTTGCTTGTGGTTGTTATTGTCTAGAACTCACTGAGTAGAGTATCTTTTTATAATAGTAGGTATATCATTTACCCATGTTTTCCATCACATGCGACATTTTGAATTCCAAGCGTAAAAATAGATCATAAAATTAGGTCCCGAGTCGCTGGTAGCGAAGTTTGCTTAGCCATTCTTAACCGATCAGCTAAGTTAAGCAACGTCCGCCGTGGTCATGACTTGGATGGGTGATCGCTAGTGACATTACTACTGAGCGCTTCCGTGTTTCGGAGGGCACGTTAAGCCGTATCTTAAGATGGCAGTCGTTACAGCGTGGTGGTAGGGCATTTTGCGAATGCCCACCTGGCTACCACCCTCAAATAGAAAATCTGTCGCCAAACACCTAACCGGTGTGTTCCGGCACCTGTCCTTGACCAGTAATTCTAGGCTAGCCTGGACAACATCTTAAACCACACTTACCATCAGGTGAGATAGTGGTCAAAGGCAAGCTAGACATCTATAAAAAAATTAAAAAAAGAGTGTAGGCTTCAAGGTTAGAATCCTGAGTGGTCTGAGGTTCGCTCAATACGAAGGCAGATTTAAATTTAATGCGGTAGACTGTGAAGGGCTACTACGGTATTATAAACTTTTTTATATCTACTCACACACAAAAAAATTTCAATACTAGCACTAAACCATCAGTCTAAAACTACCAACTATAAAATACAAAGTAACGCAGTAGAAACACTCTGTAGAAGGAAACTTCCACATCATTGATCATACCTAGTTACCAATTAAGATCTCCACTGTTATAATTATTTTCAAAGTAGGTACCTAGGCCCTACAGCACACAGAATAGTACTTAAAGAGGTTACGGTTAGGTTACCGATTTTCAGTAGAGAATAGTACCACTGTAATAAATAAACAAGCGTACAAAAACTCATAATGAATCTTATCACAAACCATTAGCAGAGCTCACAAAATAACAGAGCAGTGTCAAACAAAATAAAATATGGCCATTGAATAAGGCCGCATCACGCCGGATGCAGCATCATTGAATATGGATAGGTCGCAAAGGACCGGCAATAAAAGCTAGCTTCGCAAATGAAAACGCCACGCACAATGAAATCCCGCTTCTCGGACCATTACCACCGAATGCGGCAATTCAAATGAAATCATTTACCATATTATTTTCATTTTATGCCCCCCTCCCTCCGCAAACTCCATTTCGACGCCTAAACTGGTACGGCTCAACCAATTTTTTAAGTGTAGCAAAATAAATTATGTAGACAGCACGCGAAGGCTTCGGACAAACAAGAAATAAAAACGAATGGTAAGAGTACTAACTACTTTTTTATCTGTGTCGCGAGTTGTAACGCGAGAATGAGACGGCGGTATACGCGCATGCCCCTCCCTACGTTTTCCCCCTCGCCCCTTGTCAGTCTCTTACCCCCCCGCACCCTACCGTTCCACTTGAAGACGGCCCCGGGAGCTAAGCTCCCGTTTTATTGTCACTTACACCTCTGCCAAGATTTCTTTGCGGTCGCCACATTCATGTTTCCAATCATTGTAGATTGGAACTCATACACATAAAGTCGAAATTCATAGAGTAGACTGTTTGCGTAACGGCAGAAATAAGTTTGTAAAGGAATATACAAGACAAGTAAATTTTGAATCAGCGCTATGATTAAAGAATCAGACGCTGAAACGATTGCTTATAAAGTATTAAGATAAGATGCTTATTTCAGATTGTCCAAGAATATTTGATAATATCGTCTTATTGTTTCTTGAAACTTTGAATGTTTCATAATGCCCGAGGATTTTGAATTGTAAAATGCTTTTATACTTTAAATATCATAAAATAATATACTTTTTAAGTCTTGATATTTATTTCATAGCGTTATCATTATTAAGTATATTAGGTACATACCTATATTTTTTTTTTCATTCGATGCTAAAGGTTACCTCATAATTTCTTCCTAACCTACGTATAATAATTAACGTCAAAACCAAATACACGTATCAAATTTTGGCGTCTACGCTCTTATGAAGGTCAATTGCAAAATTTTACTGCAAAATATATAGGTGACCATCTGCAAATTTGTAGTTCCTAGCCCAGTATGTCTATATCTACCAAATGAACGGACTTTCTAAATTTTGGCATACACCACATGGTTGTTTTCTACCCTTATTCGACATAATATGTGTGGTCGGTACCATATGTTTTCGGACTGACAATACAACACATTGTAATATAGTTTTCGTTTAAGTTTTATGTTTGGCCGTCTCAGCCAGCCTTCCTTGTTGTCAGGACTAACGACGTCTACGAATCATGCCAGTTCACTTTGCCTGTTTTTTTTCAATTATCAGACTGTTCACAGGATTTAATTCCCAATCAATATTAAAAATCTAAATGTTAAGCAACATTGTTTAAAAATTAAGTTCATTTGTTTTAAATTTCGTGGGTCAACATTTTATCAGTAGGTGTATGATATTTGTTAACTGATGATTGAATAACGGGCCTTAATATTATTAGCACAAAATTATAAAGCAATTTTGTTTACGTTATCGTGACAGGACAAGCTCGAGGCCCACCTGATGTTAAGCGGATAACCTCTGCCTATAACAGATGCATTTCGTCACAAGTCCCGAATTGCACCTGCGCCCGTCACCTTGCGACATAGTTGTTAAGTCTCATGTGCCTGTAATTTCACTGGCTCTCAAGGACTGCTCCCGGAACACACCGTTAGGTGCTTGGCGACAGATTTTCTACTTGAGGGTGGTCGCTAGCCAGGCGAGCATTCGCAAAATGCCCTTCCACCATGCGGTGAAGCTCAGGCCCGCGGCGGGATTCGAACCCTGGACCTGCTGCACGGCAGTCGATAGCCAATGCCACTGAGCCATCATTGCTTTAAAAATATTACCTTCTTATGTTAACTATTCAACGAAAATATGTGAAATGTGTGTTAGGTAAACTGAAAGATTTGCGTAACTTATAAATAAATCTATTTAAACCTGTAAAGTAATACATACATTTTAATGCATTTCATAGTATTTTTTACAACATTTAAAAATCTTTTTTCGATCAAACATTTTTTTAAACATGAGTATATTTGGTGTGATGTTTTGATTGCCACGTGCTACTGGCTGAAAGCTATCACGGCCTTTTCTGGCCCCGTAACCATCAAACCTCTTGAAATTTGACTTTACGAGCTTTATCTTTTCAGAAGCCAAAAATTACTTTGTCCTGCAATGTGCGTTGAAGAATTGTCATGGCGCAATAGAATTCGAATTCTTTGTCGTTTTTCCCTTACTTTTTCAAAAACATTGAGTAAACAACTGATGTTGTCTCTACATCATTAATTGTAGGCATTTTGTTCTCTTAGTGGGATCCTGCTGAATACAATATTATTTTGCCTGCTTTTCTCGTCTACCTCAATTTTGTTAGTCTTCGAACACATATACTGAATACTGTTGCTTTCTTTCCAGCATTTAACTTTAACAACATTCTTTACACCCATCAACTCGAACCCGTTTTAATTTTGGGGTGAGTTTATAAGGAATTCCGCGGCAACTATGTTTTCTACCTATTCGTTATTTATGTAAGATTTTTTTCAATTTAGATCATACAAATACTTTATAGGTGATACGCTGTTTTACTTCAATTAGTTGCCTGACAGTAACCACATCATTCCTCATCAGTTCGACTTCCACGACAGTTTTATCATGGCTGCAATAAAATTCTGTATAGAAACGCTTTACGATGCTCCAATGATGTGCTTCCTTCACAAATTTTTGGAGACAAGTAGTCTCCAAAAATTTGTGATCTTGCGTAGAAAAACAAAATTTTAAAATCTTAAAAAATCATCGCCCGTTTTCATTTTTACTACCTATGGACGACTAACTTCATCCAGTTATAAAAAACAATTGACACACGACTTCTACCAAAAGTTATATATATTAGTCTACTAACCAAGGTAGCCTTATAGATCCATCCGCTTTTCGTCTAGCTATTAGCTTACGCTTGGGTGCAAGGTGTTGTGTTGCACATCACTGCCAGTGTGGTACTGCAGTTGATCAACTCGGTCACCATGGCCTCTCCTGCTCTCGAAGTGCTGGTCGAATTTCCCGCCACGCCAGCCTTAACGATATCATTCGCCGGGCTTTTACCAGCGCCAATGTTCCAGCTATTCTCGAACCGAATGGTCTGATGCGTGACGATGGTAAAAGACCTGACGGCATGACTCTGGTTCCGTGGAAGTTAGGACGGCCCTTAGTGTGGGACGCTACGTGCGTGGACACTTTAGCGCCGTCACATCTTTCTGTAACCAACGTGAGGGCTGGCGCTGCGGCTACTTCGGCGGAGCAACTCAAGCGGCGCAAATATGCTAACCTCGGTATGGGTTACATATTTGAGCCGTTTGGTGTAGAGACGTTGGGTCCGTGGGGACCGGGAGCTCATCGTATTTTCCAAAACCTATCTGAGCGCTTGGTCGATGCGACGCGTGATCAAAATGCTGGCACATATTTGGCTCAACGAATAAGCATTGCAATTCAACGGGGCAATGCTGCCAGCATGCTGGGCACGCTGCCAACTGGGAGTGGGCTGGAGCATTTGGACTGCCTATGAGTCTGCTATGACTTATAGGTGTCTAAATGCTTTTATTGTAGTAGCTGTAGTGTTGTATATAGTTCATAGTATTTTGTTTAATAAAGGCATACAACCAAGGTAAGTTTGTACATAAATCAAATTTAAATAAAACAACTAAAAAGCATAATAGTTGAAAAAAGTCACGGCCTTTGAATTCCGTGAAGTAAAGCATACATAATAATAAGTTGTTTTAATCAATATGTGAGTAGCTTATATTTAAAAGAGTATAATATTCAAATCCAAAACATTTATGAGCAGCCAGGAGTGCACAACTTTCTCTATTTACAAATGGCAATATTTGTACCATACAAATATTGCCTGCCGTGATGTCAAACACCGGAACAGCTCAATACTAATGTCACCACCATTCCCTTGCTGCCGCCATCGTCGTGACATGAGAGCATGGCATTGGATACGCCACAAACTGACACTAATACTAAATCCTCTTTCAGTTCCTCTATCATTTTACTGTTGTATTTACAAATAAAAATATTTTTTAAAGCGTCAGTTAAGTAGTTTCCCTACTTAAGTATACCACAGCCTCAACCTCTTACTTACAGAACACCATCATGGGCTTTTGCATAAACATGATTTGAAATTTAGATTATGCAAAAGAGCTTTCTTCATTCGCATGGTGGTAGGGCATTTTTGTGAGTGTTCACCTGGCTAGCTACCACCCTCAAGTAGAAAAACTGTATCCAAGCACCTAACGGTGTGTTCCGGTAGCTGTCCTTTGAGAGCCACTAATTCTAGGTTAGCCTGAACCATCATGACCACATCATCACTTACCACCAATTGAGATAGTGTTCAAAGGCTAACCTATCAGATATAAAAAAAGAGGATTGAAAAGAAGCATGATATACAAAAGAACAAAAGAAAAAGAAATATCAACTAAGGTCGTTAGGATTACAACCTATAAAATAGCCACCAAAAAACATATTGCTTTTTCTTTATTTTACTTGCGTCAGTTGTAAAATAAATTAAACACGACACAAAAGATTTCCCACTCAAACTTTATTAGATTTTTCTATTTAACGCTGCTAGGCTAGCCTTTGATCACTATCTCAACTGACAGTAAGTGATGATTTTGTTGAAGATATTGTTCAGGCTAACTAACGTAGAACTGAGGACAGGTTGGCTAATTATTTTCTACTTGAGGGTGTTACATAGCCAGGCAAGCATTTACAAAATGCCTTCCCACCATGCTATAACGACTACCATCCTAAGACAACAACAGGGACCGATTCGCGACTGTTTAATGTTCCCTTCAAAACAAGTGCTAAGTTGTAATGCCACTAACGGTCACCAATCCAAGTCATGACTGCAGCAGACGTTGCTTAACTTAGTAGATCGGTTAAGAACCACGTAAGCTACGCTACGAGCGTTTCAGTTTGCACCTGGTCTGCTCTCTGGTGATCCATCTATCTGCGCGGTAATGGCGTAAATATTCTATTCTACTTTGTAAAGCGCCGCAGTCCAATAAAGTTATGAGTGAACAAGGCCAGTGTTCGTGATAATGGGATTCCATTGTACTAAAGTCTTCTGAAACTCGTCATTTGAAACAAACACTAATCTTTTAATAACGTCAAATAAGTATATTTTCATCCCACCATCTCGTAAAGAGTATTTTTAATCTTCAATATCTGAGAGGAAAAGCCGTTTTTATTCTCTAGAGGATAAAGTAAATTGAATTTAGAACATCGTATGCACTAAGTTTGTGAATTAAAAAAAACATTAAACCTATTTACTGCTATGGTGCCGAATATATTATACAACTTTTTTTTAATTTGTTAAAAACTCAGACTCGGAACCTTCTTGGTGTTCTTTTTTCAATTTGCTTTGTACGCGGTTCTTTACGCGGCATATTTTCACGTCATTGTTAAAACTTATATTAAAAACAAGAAACTTGAAAACAAGTGAAAAAACTAAAAAGAGTGATTCTAGCGACGCGGAAGTTTGTTTGACGCCAACAGAATTGACTGAAACTGTTAATAATGCGCAAATGAGCTTTCTCCCTCAACAATCACGCGAGAAGGCATTTAGGCATTTCCTCGCTGAGGTGGAATGAAAAGTTACGTGTTGCACTCGAGTGCAAAGATTTTTCACCTCGTGCTCTTTTGATTCCCTCGCTAACGCTCAGGATTCTAATTTTGAATCACTCGCTGCGCTCGTGATTCAATTTTAGGATCCTTCGCTTGCTCGGTCATCAAAATTGAACACGCGGTTAAAAAGCAACTTTGCACTCTTGTATAACAAATAACTATTATTTCACTGTACAATATCGAATTATAGAACGTACGTAATCAAAAATACAATAATATATAAAAATGTCAACAAAATTAAATTAAAATAAATTAGAATTATATAATAAATTAAAAGATATTAAATGTCAATAGAACTAACAAAAAAGCCCACCCCCGGTCGCACCCGGTCCAAAGGTGCCCATCACAATGGATGCATTGCATCGTCAAATAAGATTTCTACTCGAAATATTAAGCACAACATTTCCTACTTATATCTTTATCGTTCTAATTCAATGCTAAAGTTATTTGGTGCGACCTGTAACTAGGTTAACTAATAGCAGCTCATTCGATAACTGAGCACAAACCGAGCATAGTTAGTAAAGCGCTCACGGACGCCATTAGAAGTTAGCTGTATCAGGTATAACGCGATGATAGGTAATGCAATCACGGGTAATCTTACTTCACCCGTTCTGTGGAAAATCGACTCAACATTAGGTAATAACATAGTATTAGACTTTTATTGCGCCGCATCTAAAGCTGGTTAGTAAATTGAAAGCTTAGTGTTTATTTTTCCAATAGTTTTTTCGTACTGGCAGAATACTGAACTCTGCACAAAATCTAGGCATAGTATAGTGCCACGAAAGAAATCGCAATGCGAAGTGCCCCACATGATTTGAAGTCAACTGGTTACGGATGAATAACACAATCACAGTAATTCAGCTTTACCTGTTGTTTATAAAAACAACTCAAACTTAGGTAATTGATGCAATAACTGCTTTTCAAGCAAATAAAGTACTTTCGAAAAAATAAGACAAAAAAAATTCAGAACAAACTCGGTTTTTTTTTACTATAATTCGAAATCAGCGTGGAAAAGGATTTTAAAATTATAAATTATACAGCAGTTATAAATAAAAATAACTTTCAATATTAACGACAATAGCGGACATCACAATAGATGTTAAGCGGACTAGCAGAGGTTAGTCCGCTATAATAGATGCATTTCATCACAAGTCACGAATTGTACTGCGCCCGTCATCTTAAGACATAGTTGTTAAGTCTCATGTGCTTGTAATTTCACAAGTTCTCAAGGACTGTTGCCGGAACACACTGTTAGGTGCTTGGCATCAGAGTTTCTACTTGAGGGTGGTCACTGGCTAAGCGGGCATTCGCAAAATGCCCTTCCACCATGCGGTGAAGCTTAAGCCCGCGATGACATTCGAACCATAGACCTGCTGCGCGCCAGTCCATAGCCAATGCCACTGAGCCATCACTGCTTCCAAATAGGTTATACGAGTACTCGCACCAAATAATAACTTTGGATCCTTCCATATCAAACAACTATCATTCTTAATCAGTTCTTTACTATAGCTCGGTAACAGATTTGTCTTTATTACCAATGAGATTCTAACAATCTTAGTTTATTTAAATGAAGGTAAGTTACCTAATATTTCATTGTTATTGCTTAGGTATTTTGACTTTTCTTTATCTTTCGAAATAAAGACAATGCTGAATCTACACTCACAATATATACATACATGCCAACAACCGCTTAGAGTTGACTTCTGCTAGTCCTAACAAACATTTTGACAAGATTTTTTTGTTTTGAAAAAATAAATTGTTTGTATTTTTTTAATATTTTTTTCTGTTTTAAGGGCGCACCTGGCTTTTTAGGCGCGCCGCGTATGTGTGCGTAAGCAAGGCACGCCAACAGCATCCGTCCCCGTCGGACGGCTGAAGAATTACTAAAGCGGATAGGAACACATCGCGACAAAGCATCGCGGCTCAGACAAAAATGGGCGGAACGTGCGTGAATTTGAGTATTTCCTTCGTATATTAAAAACAAATACCTATTTGAAAAATGTAATGTGTATACGTTATAGAAAACATATTGTTTTTTTTACTATTGAAATACGGATGACTCATCGTTAAGTATTTACTCCGTACTAAGGGTTTATTTCGTTTTGTAGATGTAACTTCGGATTTATTTTCTATAGAGAAAATTTTAAGTAATCGTATTTCCAAAATGTATGATTTATTGAATGAATCCTTAAATATAATATATATTAATTACAAAACTCAAAATAA
Organism: Plagodis dolabraria; assembly: GCA_963854805.1. Lineage (NCBI taxonomy): Eukaryota > Metazoa > Arthropoda > Insecta > Lepidoptera > Geometridae > Plagodis > Plagodis dolabraria. Next base: position 24,120,533 of record OY978457.1, on the reverse strand, counting down.
AGAAATAAAGTTACAGCAAGGAATCAAACGAACCACAATTACGTATCGCTGCCTCGGTGCAAGCTTAAAGAGTACTCCGAGTAAAGAGCGCCCGCCGCGGCAACACTGGACCGCGCTGTGCTTCCTTAGAATAGAGATTTGAATCGAGCAAAGTAATAAAAAAATATGAAATAATGCATTACAGGTGCAAGCGACTTTTAACATCAGGTGGCCCTCGTGCTTATTCCGTCAAAAACATATGAAAAAACATAAAAAATATATTAAACGGCATGCTTGGGCCGAGGCAAGATTGGGAAAAAATGGGAATTTACTGGGTAATGGACCGCCCTGATTAGTGCGCGGTACACGAGGAATAAAAAATAATAAAATGAATAAAATATATTCTGATGTAATGTTTTTTTGTGTAACATAGCTTAAGTTCTTTTCTCATTTATTATTATTTTGTCATCAAGATATATTAGGACACTAGGTGTCACACACAACACTAAGTGTTTTGTGTTGCAGTGCAGGGTTAGAGAGAAATGAAAAATTTACAAGAAAGTAGGTGACTATTACTAAGAAGTCTGTCATAAAGTAATTATTATACATTTATCAGTCAATATCTGTTGTATTTTGCCGTTGGCCACAATTTCACCTGATGTGCTCCCAGATGGCAACAGACTAACTAGTTGTGGAACTGCCTTTTTTAAGGACAGCTGCCGGAACTCAATGTGACGTGCTTGGTAACAGATTTTCTACTTTAAGGTACTAGCTAGTCAGGTGGGAATTAGCAAAATGCCCTGCCACCATGTGGTGAAACCCAAGCCCGCAATGGTATTCAAACGGTCATTATTCTGCGTGGATTACCGTATATATTGCCGGGTGTCATCACTGCTTCAATTTAATTTAAAAATATGATTGTGTGTTCTTCATGTCAGCATGTGTCTACCGAGTAAGTATATTTATTAAAAAGTGGTCATGAGAAATAGTTATAAAATCTTATAATTGTTTGCATTTTCAAAATTGCATAGCATGACCAGTTATAATAAAATATTGTTTTTTATACATATCAAACAACTTCCTATCCCAAAAAAAAATAAGATAAATAAGTTACTTAGAAGTCAGAGGGCACAACCAGCAAATTCAGCGTGTACATATTAACACAAACACTGCACAATATATCCTCAGCAACAGAGTTGTTCACAACTGGAACAGGTTGCCTGAGGAGGTTGCCTCTGCTACGTTTTTTTTTTTTTTTTATGATTGATAGGTTAGCCTTTGACCGCATTTAAGAACAGGCTGGATGACTGGTTTGCATAAAGCAAAAAATCTCTTGCCAACTTGTAACCAATGCTAACTAACAAATGTGTGGACACTACAAAAACAAAAAATATTTCGACACAGTGTGATATAGGCACATCAGCATTACGCTGCTCGCCTTTAATCGAATAAATAAATAAAAGTAGCCAAAATCATATATCATATAAAAGTATTTTATTTGTGGAGTGTTCGGCAAATACCATTCGTTAATAAATATACAGTGATAGTTTTAGCTTATTGGTTATTTTAACACTATGTCCAAAAACAAATCATAGGTTTCGGTCATTAAACTTCAGAGTTATAGACTTACATACATTTACTTCCCCCCTATTCAAATTATAATATTACTTCAAACGGTTTGGCTTTAGCGTTGTAACATTTGAACCCTCATATCAAACCTGAAAACTGCAAAAATCTAATAATAAAAGAAATGCTTGTCTTTGATCCCACACTAACTAGGTACTCTGCCCGTGTTCTAATCGCATGTCAGATAAGTACTGTTGCTTTTTCACCCAAAAAAAAATTGGGTAACAGTTTATTGTGTGGAAATTGTCCGCTTGAGATGACCACAGGCTCGCTTTATTGCTGCCATACACGTTTACTGTGCCTACTCTTTCGGGGATATACAGGTGTGATGGATGTCATCACGCTTTATTAAAAAAAATGATAAGATTATTATGTTAGCAAACATTTTGATTTTGTGCTATAAATGATTTATAGTACCTAATTAGATAAGATACTCGAATATATACCGCTTTACATAAAATATTTATTGAAAGCGATACTTAACTTAATTTCAAGACATCTAAAGCTGATTGATACCTTTCTAATCTCAGAAGGTACGATACGTGATTAGATGTGTTTATTAGATTCGTCGTGTACCGCGCGCTAATCAGGCCGGTCCACTTAATTCCCATTTTTGCCCAATCTTGCCTCGGCCGCGGCCCAAGCATGCCGTTAAAAGTATTTCCAAAACGTATAAATAATTTACGAAACGAGGACACAAAGTTTGCGAAGCGACCCCCGCGTATGCAAATTGAAAGAAAGAAGTGTCCAACCACGACGCCGTCTCGCTCTCGCGTTAGGTTCGCGGCTGTGTAAAAGCAAGATGACTACGCGGGAGGGAGAGAGTACGAATCGGTAGTTGCGTTCGGTTAAGTGAATCAGTGCCCGCGCTGCTATTAAATCAGGGCGCGGGGGTGGGGAGAGGCGCGCGTGCTAAAATGCTCTTTACGGCGGGTGGGGTTTTGTTTGTCGAGGGCGGTTTCAGACCGATTACTCGCAGTTGTATGGTCGCGGTTCGCGGTTCACGCGACACGATTGTCAGTCGCTCGGTGGCGCTCGCGAGTGCGTGTTCGGAATGACAGTGACAGCGCGGTGACCGCGCTTTTTCGTGCAGAGTTGGCGGGAAAACTTCCCGCCCAAAACAACAACATATTTTCGGACGCTAATAAGGTATGAGAGATTACTACATACTACAGTTGTATTTGATATTGTTTAGGAGTTTATAAAACTGCAATTGGTCAGGTTTATAACTAATGGCAACGGATATTTAATTTTGATGAATTATTAATATTAGTTCATGTGAAATTATTGAAGTTAGATCACAACAAGTATCTATGCCTTTCATATGAATATATTGTTGTGTATTTATAAATAAGCCCATTAACGAGGACCTTTAAACTTACTTCAGTGTAATTTTAATGTATGAATAACACGTATGTATGATCACACAATTTGTTTAATTACTTACACTTAAACAAATTCAGTGCGTTAACATTCGTAGACATTTCGTAGCGGGAGCGTAGAGTTCAACTATAGCAGTTAATATTTTACAAGATCCGGATAAATATTCGTAGAACTTTCGTAGAAGGAGCCCGTAGACAACCCCATATTATTCTGCATCAATGTCATAGATTCCATTAAACTACTTTATAATTGAGAGTTATTAAAAAATAATTATAAAAAATCTAATACGGCATCAGTCTTGACATTTTAAAGTAATATCGTTTTGATATTTTAAATTTATTTATTTTTAAGGCTATTTAAGACCAACATTAATGTGTTCCTACCAAGTTTCATATATAAATCCGGTCAGCAGCTTTGTAAGATACGCATATATTGGTTGGTTCAAGTTAGGCTATATTGTGATGCTTATACGTCACGTTAGATTAGCAGGAAATTTAGGTAAAATTATCTCTAGATATTTATTTATAAAAATTTTAATATATTTTCGTAATTTAATTGGTATTTTAAAACATTTTTCTAAAATATTTCTTAATATTAGTTATGGAATTCCATCAATTTATTATCTTTGTCTTTGACAATTTTGACTTCAGAAGTCAGAACTAAACGATATTTTAATATTGAGCAGAGATAAACTGTCAAATTATCCATGATAAGTTTTTTAAAGATTTTTGTTAAAAACCCGTGCGAAGCCGGTGTGGGCTATATAATATTACCAGAGTAATATTGTAAAGAAAAAAAAAAGGTTGTTTGTTTGCATTGAACAGGCTCTCAAACTACTGGACGGATTTCAAAATGTTTTCACAATCCTACGTTACTTTGATGAATGTCATATTTCAAAAAACAGTTTTTTTTTAAATCTCATTGTGATACCGGCGGCGCCGGCCACAAGTCTTCATTAATGTTATATAGAGGAATGATTTGTATTTTTGTATGCAACGAATAAACTTTAAAAGTAATGGTCCAATTTAGATGTAATTCGGTACGGAAATAGTTTGAGACCCCGGGAAGGACATAGAATAGCTTTTATCTAGCTGCGCAAAAAGAAGTATGGTAATGGTATTGAAAAAAAAAAAAAAAAACAATAAACCAAAAGCAACGTGGCTCACGCTGCAACCAATATCTAGTTATATGTATTAAAAATAAATCTCAGATATCTTATTTCAGTTATTATAGTTTTAAATTTAATTGAATATTTTTAATTATTTTTTTTTCTTCTTATAGTTTTAAAAGTGAATTTACTACCTATATCAAAAGATTAAATTATAATAAATTCGTTATAATACTTATAATACTCTTATATCAAAGATACATAAATCATGTATATTACTGGGCTGAAACAATTAAACTTGAAAGGGTAACAAAACTTTGGCCGACATTTTAAAATGAATCCTTTCTTTCATTTTCACAACCATTTTTCAAACTTACGATAAAAGTTGCATTTTTCTAAACATTTTCGTAACCAGAAACGACGTCAGCTACGCAGCGTAGCGCATTCGTAGCAATTTTGTAGTACATAGTTTTAGCAATGAAAATTGATTAAATACCGACTGAAATTTGGCTTGGCTGGTAGCTTATATTTTCATAGATGGTGTTATTTAAATTGTGCCTAATCTGACTGCCTAATCCCTGGTCTAAATTCCTACAACGCCTTCTGATTTTTTAAAGGAGGTTTTTTTATGGATTGTGACGGAGCAAATACGAGGCCCGCTTGTTGTTAAACGGTAACCTCTGCCTATATACAGATGCATTTCATTACAAGCTACGAATTGTACTTCGCCCATCACCCAGAGACATAAAGTTGTTAAGTCCCATGTGCCGTAATTTCACTATTCTTGCGGTAACACAGCACAGCGGAATACAGCAATGCGAACATTACTGCTTGGCAAACAATACTTTATCGGATGGACTCGTTCACTAAGAGTTTTGTTTGCTACTAGGCTCCACGGAGCTCATTTTATACTGTTTTTTTTTCTATTTTAATCAAATTTCAAATAATTATTTAAAAGAATAAAAGCTTGATTTGTTTCATCAGTATGTAAGGACTTAAATTTGAGTGGCGGTGTTAAAAGTGAATTTATCACCTATATTAAGAGTATATTAATAGTTATTTGTTATACAAGAGTGCAAAGTTGCTTTTTAACCGAGTGTTCAATTTTGATGACCGAGTAAGCGAAGGTTTCTAAAATTGAATCACGAGCGCAGCGAGTGATTCAAAATTAGAATCCTGAGCGTTAGCGAGGGAATCAACAGAGCACGAGGTGAAACATCTTTGCACTCGAATGCAACACGTAACTTTTCATTCCACTTCAGCGAGGAAATGACTAAGAACCGCAAATTGAAAAAAGAACACCAAGGAGGTTCCGAGTCTGAGTTTTTAACAAATTAAAAAAAAGTTGTATGATATATTCGGCACCATAGAGGTAGCAGTAAATAGGTTTAATGTTTTTTTTTAATTCACAAACTTAGTGCACACGATGTTCTAAATTCAATTTACTTTATCCTCTAGAGAATAAAAAAGGCTTTTCCACTCAGATATTGAAGATTAAAATACTCTTTCCGAAATGGTGGGATGAAAACTATATTAAATTATAATAAATTCGTTATAATACTTGATTAAAATATTGGCCGAAAAATATAATAACTCTTTTATTTATTATATAAAAAATATAATAAATAAAAGGTGCCCGGAATACTGGCTACATTACCTATCTGTATATTAATACCATTTGTTTGGGGAAGATACAAGCCAGCATTCTATTCACACGTCGCCTCCACAAATCGTTTTGATAAATAAATAATTGACGTGCACTTCACCCCCACAAACCCAAAGTTTCCCCACAAACGCGAAAAAACAATGAGCGTGGATTTTGTCAGTGCGGGCGACATCTATAAAAGCACTATAACAACAGTATTCCAAAGTACAAGCGCCATATTCAATTGGCTCGGGCGCCGCGTCGATTGCATTTCAATACACTTGATTGGCATTATTTGGCCTTATTGTACGCGCTGCCTTATTGGCCTTTATTGCGTTACCACTGATTGAGACTGTGCACTATAAGTACTGTACTATATCAGCCGGATTGTCTGCTGCTGAACACAGTCTTCCGGTATTTTTACTTTAGTCGCCTCTCACGATACCCACAGTAAGCGATGGGGAGGTGCCATTCTAGCTCGGCACCCTCAATTCTCATAAGTACGTATTTGAACTTGAGGGAAACAGACGCGAGGGCACAACTAATCAACCTACAGGCTAGGTTCACTGGTTTTATTACAATAACATGGCGCGGGCGCAGCCGCGGAATTGCTAGCTCCTAGCTACGAGTATATACTTAAGTATACATACATAAATATATTATAATAAAATAATAGATATATTAATAACAACAGGCTAAGCTTACCGGACTTCTACAATGAAGGTTTAAAACTAACAGCGTCACTATTGCCATCTGCTGGGCAGAATATCAGATTCTAGGCCGCTATTGAAAATGTATTTGCCAGCAAAATGCGACAAGTAATTTAACTGGACATCGAACCCGAGATTTCAGATTTATAGCGCCGTTTAACGCCACTTTACCAACGGAGCGCAACAAGCTATATATGTGACCAAGTCAGCTTGTAAAGTAGTTAGTATACTTCGTAACGCTCCATCAATACACAAATAGTTTCAAAGTTTATAATTCAATAAAATACCGATATACAGACTTATCCAAGTATGAAGTATTTTTGTAAATTTCAGACAAATAACTTTTTTATTTAAATTTAATTATCTTGTTGTAATCAGCTACAGTCATTGATTAAATATACCTGTCTGTATTAACAACAAAATGCTATGACTTGGATTATGGACAGCAGAGTACAGTATATTTATAAAGACATCTTGTTTCATGTTGAATAAATTCCATTGTAATATATACTAATATTATAAAAAGAAAAGATTTGTATTTTTGTATTTTGGTATGCAACGAATAGAATTAAAAACTATTGGACAGATTAGGATGAAATTTGGCATGGAAATAGTTTGAGATTCGGGAAAGGACATAGGATAGTTGCGCGATAACCGAAATACAAGTATAAAATATAATGGAATCAAAACAGTAACGATCTCATCGGCAAACGCGCTTGAATGGGAGATAGACCTGGTTACGCAAATTATGATTGACGGGAGCACGCGGAGCCAGGGGTGTAGGATTATTTCTAATCCACAAATTATTTTGATAGAGATGTAATTCAATTCATGAATATATAAGTCAGTATTGTAAAAAAGGTTTTATCATACTTTTTTACAAGACTGAGTTAAAATGTTAGTATACCATGAAATCTGGCCTAGTCATTGTCACACAGCGGATTCAGTGGCAACTCACAATACGGGTACCTATGTGTTGTATACATTTACAAAATTAACCAAATGTTGTATTCATTTACATTTGTTGATTGTACAATGAGTGCATAAAAATTCGAGAAAGAGGTTAGTTTCTCAATGACATAAAACAAGGCATTTAAGCCGAGACGTTGACCAGTCCGAACGAAAGGCTACCGTTCAAGTAAACAATAATCATGTAAAGTTTTACAGTTTGTACGGCCACCAAAAACGTAAAGAAATTTTGTTGATAGTAGGTACGTATTCAAAACAAGTCGATTTTTACACTTCATTTCATAAAAAGGACAATAAACATAAATACCTATATAGTATAAGTGCATGTTGAATAGCCAGCAATCACTGTTCAAAAGTATCAAAAGATCCGATTGTCTCGATTGAACCATCGAGTTTCATTAATAGTTAATTTAAATCGATTGATATCGATTACACTTTATAAAACTCAGTGGGCTCGGGTTCTGATTAAATATCGTTAAATAACGCTGATTGTTTGCTTACAAGCGGGTACAATGAAATAGTTTGTATCAATTGTGTATACTGATTTAAAAATAATCATATTGATCTGTTGTGTAATCGTTTAGTTTTGTCTGTTGATTTTGTGAGTAATGCTTTTCGAAATTCATGTTTTTGTGTGTTGGTAAGTTGTAACGATGGATTATTACTCGTTTATTAACGTTTCGATTATTAAAATTAAATGTAAGTTACACCTTAACTAACAATTAACTTAAATAATCGAAACGCATGAGTGTGCGTAAATAGTACAATAGCAATGATGTTGCTTTTCAATGTCTATTCCAATGTAACTATTACAAAACATGACTTACTACATGACTGGCGTTTGACTCACTACTTTGATGCAAAATTAACTTGTTTATTACAATACTTGAAGAACGCATACAAATCGTACCAGTACTACATTTAAAATAAAAATAGGGAAAGTCTCAACTAACAATTAATTCCAAGTTCTAACCATGGGTAACTTACGAGCACATTATAATTTGTACCTAAGTAGGTCCTAATTATCTTTCCTATAGTAACCATATTTTAATTATATTTAATAGAACCGGCTATGTGAGAGTTGGACTTGAACACCGAGGAATCCGTACAAACACAGAACTTTCCAAAACGTTTTAATTTTATTTGAAGCAATGATCGCGGCAAGAGCTATGGACTGATGTGCTGCAGGTCCATTGTTCAGTTTCCACCGTCGGCTTGACCTTCACCGCATGGTGGAAGGGTATATTGTGAATGCTTGCCTGGCTAGCTACCATCCTCAAGTGGAAAATCTATCGCCAAGCACCTAACGATGTGTTCTAGCAGCAGCCCTTGAGAGCCAGTAAACTTACGGGCACATGAGATTCAACAAGTCAGCTCAGAGAATAAACTGTGTCTTGGGGTGACGGGCACAGTGCATGTCGTAACATGGGATAAAATGCATATATCCTGTAGGCAGAGAATACCGTTTAACATCAGGTGGGATCCGGGCTTGTTCGGTCACAATGGCATAAAAAAACTATTCTTGGGAGGCCGACTCACCCTTGGATGGTTAATTTATTTGTTGTTTTACCTTTTGGTTTGTATTACAATCGTACAAAGTTTGATACCTATTCATATTTAGTAATTAAACAACTTGGAACAGTTTAATGCTTTAATGAGCGTATATTTATCATTATTTTTAGTCACCCCGAGACCACAATTAGGTACTAGTATTTAAACGTCGGGTTATTTTTTAATTACTATGTGTAATAAGCATTTCAAAGAGTAAAGAGTATTTGAGTCTTTTGATTCATTCAGTTCATTTCAGTCATTAACATAGAAATTGGTCTCGTGTTCAACATACAAATATTTACCTTTACCAAGAAGAAAAATAACAAGTAAAAATCACACTGAAGGCGCTAATTGACAATACATTATTTTTTATTTACATTTCGTTCATACATAAGGTAGAAATAGTTAAAAGTAAAGTTTTTTCATTTCTCCAAGTACCTAACAGTTCTGTTTGGAATTCACTTTAGCACACGCTCGCAGCAGTAAATCGATTTGCTACGTATTTTTTATATCAAGTTCACTTTTTTCAGGAGATTTGGAAACACCATTAAAAAAAATCAGATATTTTTATGATATTATGTAAGATAGACGACTTAAAAAAAAATAATTGAAGAAATTGAGTGCTTGTTGTCATAGGTTTCTAACAAATTGACGAATATTTTCTTGTTTGCAAAAATTAGGTATACTGTATTTTTTATATATTTTATACACTATTTAAATAACGCAGTATTTCTAGAAGTCGAAGTGACAACCCTACCAGCGGCAGCGGATGAATTTCATCAATTTCAGTAACGGATTCATTGGTGACCGTCGCAGTCTCGATTAATGATATTAATGTAATCGATTATGCTAATGCTATTGATTTAAACTTCCGCATGAAACAACTATCTCACTAGTGTGAAGAATAACGAAAGCGACTCTTTGGCAGTTCAAAGTTCTGGCTGGGGTTGACTTCGATCCCCATGCTGAACATGACAAATAAATTATTAATATTAGTCCTGATTCTGGAATTATGACTAGTTGATGATAATAAGCCGTTATAACATTGGACAAAAACGTGTCTGTTAAAATTTGGGTTCAGAAACCTCTAACAATTAAAGCTTGACGATAGGTCTATTTATTTGGATATTTATAATTAGAATTTCAAATTAATAACACTCTCCTTGGTTTTCTATTTTCTTTTTTTTATGGCTTGATAGGCTAACCTTTCACCACTATCTCACCTAATGGTAAGTGATAATGTTGTCGAAGACGTTCTTATGGTTATCTTAGAATTCCGTCATATTACGCCAATTTTCTCATTTCGGACATAATAAACAAGAGTCCGAATAATATTTTTGTCAGCTAACCAACGGGCCAGTAACGATAGCTATAACCTACGACATCAGTTCGGCAAATCAATATGCCAGTATATTCAATAAGTCGAAGCGACAACCCTACCAGCGGATGAATTTCATCAATTCCAGTAACGGATCCATTGCAATTGGTGGCCTTCGCGGTCCAAATTAAAGCTATTAATGCAATCGACTGTGCTAATGCTGTATCGATTTGAACTTTCAATGACATAACTATTGGATTCGTAAAGTTTTTTTTATAAACACTAAGCATACAACGATTTCCACTTGGTTTTATTTTTAATAGACAAACAGGATAACACAATTAGGTGCTTGGCCACAGATTTTCTGCTTGAGAGTGGTAACTAGCCAGTTGAGCTTTCGTAAAATACCGACTGACTACTATGAAACCTGGATCGATTTGGCGGCTTATCGTGCCGAAGTAGTATAACTAAATATAATAGTGAATTCTATACCTCGCTTATTTTGGTGCAAAAAAAGTATTTTTCCGGCAACATTTTTATATATGTGCCATAAAAAATAATTTAAATTAACTTATATGTGCCTCTACCCTAATATTCATGTTTGGGGTCAACGTTTTAGACGAAATTTCAAAGACTTGTGACATACGCACGGACAGGTAAATAGTGAGTCTTGTAAATAGCCCTATTTACAAGATTGTTACCTGTTATTTTGCCCTTTAGGTACGGAACACAAAATGAGGTAAGACGTAAGTATAATTTTTTTTATTTATAACTGATAGGCTAGCCTTTGACCACTATCTCACCTGATGGTATGGCGACAGATTTTCTACTTAACTTATACTTCTACTTAACGCGGGTATTCGCAAAATACTTTACCACCATGCTAAATCGACTGCCATCGTTCGATAAATAGTAGAGATAGTAAAAATAAAAATGATGGTATATTTATTTTTACTACCTCAAAATATGATGATCATTAAAAGTATCCTTTGTTCCACCTATCTACATTCCAAGTTGCATCCAAATTGGGTTATTCATTTCAGCATTTTCAGCAAGAACGGTAACAAACATATACATTCACATCCTCATTACATGTTACTATAATATACTCTAGGTTAGTCTGAACAACATCCTCGACCACATCATCACTTACCATCAGGTGAGATAGTGGTCAAAGGCTAACCTATCAGGCTTAAAAAAAAACATGTTTAACTAATAAAAATCTTCTGTATTTTGTTTAGTCGTATCCCATTAAATCTGTTAATCCTGCAAACATCAGAGAGTCTGTGAGAGCAAACACAATTTTCTCGGAAATTATATTTGTATCGCTTAATTCGAAATCGGCTCGAATTAATCGATTTAATATCGTATAAATCAAATTGGTACTTCAAGCTGCCGTTTACCTTTCGGACAATTTGTATTAGCGATGTACCTATGTTATTGATTAGTAAGCTCTTAAAATTGATTGACTAACGCCATTGACAGATGGAGTTAGTGAGGTAGACGCTACACAATGCATAATTATTTATTGAAACATAACTTGATGTTAACATGTAGGTCTTCCGCGTTCTAAAAAATAGTTATAAAGCCACTGTAAGAAGAGCGAGAAAAACAATGTGTCTTTACAATTTTTAAGTTATTAAATGCATAAGTGACTAATGGTGGCTTGGAAGACGTGAAATAGTCTGAAAAATTATGTCATCCAACGAAATAATCATCGATTTAATAATGTACTTTTTAATTAAGGCACGTTTAATATACAGCTTAAATGTTCACTCTATATGAGTTTTTTTATAATTTGATAAAATTGCACACAGTTTCCCAAGAAGGATTTTTACACATTAACATGGAGATTTTGTCACTGGATTCCATTAGTTATCTTTAACGATACATTTAAAATACGTATGTAACTGACCATTTTATATGCTGCAAGGAACGTACAGTTTCATCCATATGTGTCGTTAATAAATTACACATTTATGGTAGTGATAAAATCATTTATTATTATAAAAACTAAAGTGGTTTTCACAAATTTTAGTAAACAGCCAAACCTATCTGACATATTTTAGTAATTTACTTAGTTTTTAGTAATTTAGTTTTTATAATAAAATAACCTATCTGACATATAAGACAGATAGCTCTGGCTGTTTACTGAAATTAGTGAAAACCTCTTTAGTTTTTCTAATAAAAAATGATTTTATCACTACCATAAATGTGTAATTATATTATATTGTGTTATCCTATATTATTTACTAAACTAAGGTAAAGGAATGTATTCTTTACCTACGAGTACACAACAAATTTACATCACACTGTTCCTATGAGGATTTATTCCTGAAATCCCCGCTGGTAGACCCTTTCACCAAAAATACTTTTTGGCTAGTAGTCTACGAAACATTAATATAGTTCTAAAGACTTAAGTACTTTTCATCGCAGCCTTGTTTTATAAGTGATTTAATCTCTCTTAATATTCTTGCCTGCCACTTTGCCTCTTGAAAATAAAAGAAGCACGATTCCATAAATAAGCAGCTAATATAATAAAACGTGAAAAGGGTTGCCAGATAAATCATCAGTTCCCACATTTGCGGCGTGTCATAAAGCACTCCCGCCTTCCTCCGGTGTTGTACCAGTGACAAAATCTCGCCTGTCAAATGAAGTGCTTCTTCAAAAACAATAAATTGAATTGCCAGGAAAATGAAGTGCTAAATAAAATAAAGCTCATTGAATTTATTATGGAATGCCGATTCTCTTTACACCTTTTGGTGTTTGTAAAATAGATTTTGCAGATAGCAATCTTAATAGTTGACCACTAGAAAGGCTGTTTTTGCTTCATTCAATAAAAATGTGTTTTGTTGTAAATACAAATATAAACAAAAAATATATAAATAAGGTGAATTTATGAGTTTTTAAATAAAATATGTGATAACATCAGACTTATACAATTTAAAATATTATATATCGTAAAGCTTTAAAATTGATTTGAAATTCGATTTAATCTCGTGTGTTGCGTCAGAAGTGATCAGAGCTATGCATGGCTATGCAATAGAAAGACTGACGCCTTGTACGTGAATATAATATACTACAGTATAATATACTACTTTTATATTCTACCATTCGAATGTTATGTGTCTCAAGTTCGTAAATGGAATTTGTTATAAATCAGTAACTGATTCATTTTACAAACTTGAGATACATAACATACGAATGGACAGACAGACAGGCGGCAGAGTACCATTAATAGGGCTCTTTTTCCTTAGCGTACCGAGCCCTAACCATTTACTTTCGAACCTACATTTATACCATGTCTTTATTATTAATTTCGTGTGTTCAAAAAGAGATTCCATTGTTAATTTAATATCCCCAAATTCAAGGTCAGGTCAGGGCCGGATGTTTGTGGGTTCAGTTACATCTCCGTTGTTTTATGCTCTGTGGGTGTAAAATGCGGTAATCCACTTACGGCGGGCTTCATAATTTTATTTTGAATTGAAACTGTAATCGAATAGAATTAATTTTGCTTATCAATTTAGAGATCTCGATTATGTTGAATAATCTTTACCATCTCATTATCTATCTCATCTCACTTTATATGGGATCAGTCCAATATCTCTCCGACAACACAAAGTTCGCGGCGCAAACATATATTGTACTATCTGTGCCCCGCGGTTGCTTTTAAAACCAATCGGGCTCCCTATGTATATATAATACTTGGATTTCTCTTTTGGAATGCTTTCTTAGGTAGTAGACCTGCTTCCTTTCCAATAATCTGGTCGTAAGAGTTCTAATGTGCGTCATAATGCCACAACAGCCACTTACATCGAGGTGAGTACCAGGCTGCTGTGTATCTGGCACATTATTTCCCTTAGCAACTTTTTACGACATCCAACAGGGGAATATAGAACATAATAGCTTATACCTTTAAGCTATGATTTCATTGTACTGTTAATTGGATTATATTTATTATATTTATGTAAAAAGAAATAAGTTAGGCCAGCCCGACCTGCAAAATTTATGAATATGGAATTTTATAATGATTTTTTTGTCTTATTTATAATCTTAGTTTAGAAAGTAGTACTAACTAAGGTAATATTATACTATATACTAATTTCAATACCAATATAACTGTACCAACATACCTAAATTTTATATAATACAAATTTTGTATTAAATGAGTACTAAAAACTTTAAATCAATATCATAAAAAATAATAAGAATTTGTCGATCTTGCACTCGAAGAGTCAATACCTCCTGAAGATATTATGCTTCTACACGAAACATCTACAGAAGGTCTTCTTGAAGCAAAACGCGACAAAGACTATTTCAGATAGGCTACGTGGCGTTTCTGACTTCAGATCGACTTTGCAGGAATTGTTACTAGATATACAATATACTTTAAATATTCCTAAAAATATTGATTTAATGTTTTCTGCAAATATGTTTTCAATATTTCTTTGCCTAAAGTAGAGTCGAATTCATTAATTGGTACTACATATGACTGTTTGGTGGGTGTTCGGAAGCGGTATGCCTTCAGCGCGTCTAGTACTCACGCAGTACAGCTGCAGAAATGGGTGTTGAGGCGCAGCATTACGAGAAGTGTCTTGATAGCACTCTCCATATAAGCGTAGTATCGTCATATTTTAAAAACCAAGTGTTCAAACTTTGTAGAATTATGCACACTAAAATCTATGCTACTGGCCTATCAGTTATTTGGAAAAATCGTTGTGTGTGGAATTTTTTATTTTCACATTCACAGATAAAACATTTAATAAAACCGTAATAATAAAACCAGAAGCATAGATATTAGGTAAGCCTGTTGCCCTTAAGGACATGCAACATTCCAACGAGTTTGAATACTTTAAAATATGATGGAACTAAGTTTGTATGAAAAGAGCGGCGAGGACATTAACCTTACGATAATCTTGATTTGTGGGAGAACTGGAACCTTATCAGAATTAGCATGCCTGTAGTGATGCTGCTTGGATGCGGTAGTTAGTGGGTATCAGTGCCTACTTTTAAATAGGACTAGTTAATCGAAGTAATCGCATGGCACTTATTACACACTCGTGGGTATGAATATATGATACCTTCATTCAAACTATCATCAGGACTGAAATTGAGTTTTCTTTTGAGAAGGAACTTCTATTATAACTTAAATAAAACGCGAGACCTGATGATTTTATTGCCACACAGTTGCCCTAAAACCATAGAAGATATAATAATCTACAACTGTAAATGTATAATATATTTGCTCCTAATAGACGGATGGCCTCGAAAATTGTATGTAATTGTAGTCTTGTAGACACAAAGGTTAATGCAGCAGTCTTGCCCTACCTTGTCTAAAAGTGCCACACAGACGTAATTCGCAATCCGCCCTCTGTGCGTTGACGTCACAGTCGGGCTCGAATGCGCCCGCGCATCGTTTAGCCGATTCATAGGCCATTAACGTCATTTAGTCGCCGCCGGCGGCGACCGACACGTGGGTCTGTGTATCAATTGGATTTCATTGCCATTTTCCTCTGGCAAATAACGTTATGTCACTTGGTATGTACGGTAGCTGAGATTTTATTAAAGGATTATTGAGTTGAGCTAATTTTGCGGATGCCAGGCTCTGCACGTCCGTTAAAGCAGGATTATATGTAGATATTTCAGGTGGAAATGACATTCTTGTATGATAATTTGTCTTTAATTGTAACAAATTCTAGGCGGTAACGAGTTGGAAGGCATTTTTTTTTCCTCGTGTTGCTATGATAATGAATAGATCTTAATGTAAAATAGCACTGGTTAGTTTTGAGGCTTGCATAATCGTTCATAACCGATCAGCTAAGTTAAACAACACCGTTGCGGTCATGGTTTGGATGGGTGTTCGTTAGTAGTTGTATTTACTACTGACCGTGCCCGTGCTTCGAAGGGAAAGTAAAGCCGAAAATCAAGAAAAAAATCTGTCACTTAGCACTTACCGGTGTGTTCCGGCAACTGTTTGTGAGTCCGTGTTCCCAGTACTTGCCCGTGGAACACCTACGGTTTTGAACAACATCGTCAACCGCATCATCACTTATCCACAGGTGAGATAGTGTTCAAAAGCTAGGCTTTAAGGAAAAAATAATGGGTTTTTGCACTCATACTATTTGTGGGCGTACGAAACTAATGAAAAACAGCAACCCAGTGTACAGGATAGCGGATTGACACACGTATATACTTGGGGTAAAACGATCATTTTGACCTACAGTAGGTTACTTCGCTTAAGAGAGGAGTTAAAACGTCATTCATATTTTGTGATTACTTTAAAATTTTTGTAGTTCTATTGTATTTATAGTTACTAGCTTTCCGGGCGCGGCTCCGACCGCGTCTATGTCGGTTATCGCGCAAAAACATTAACCTCTTTTTGCGCAGTTGGATGAAAACTATCCTATGTTTTTTCCCGGGTCTCAAACTATTTCCATACCAAATTTCATTCAAATTGGTCCAGTAGTTTTGGCGTGAAAGCGTAACAGACAGACAGACAGAGTTACTTTCGCATTTATAATATTAGTACTGATATATAATACCTATATTCAATGTCAGATCGCATTGGAACATGAAAGGGAAAAAGTGGAGTTACGTACGTACGAGTCGTTCTTGTTGGTAAGGTCGATGTTTTTACTACCCAACAAAATAAGGAATAATGCACATTTAGAAAATCAAGCATATTATCAGACACAAGCAGCTAGACACAAAATAATCACAACGCAGCCAATGTACAAGTAGGTGTCTATAACTAGCGCGCGGAATCAGTCGCGAGTCGCACAGTGCATCCGCAGTGCAATCTAGCAATTTATTCATCGAAATTAATTGATTTATATGCGGCGTGTCCTTTGCCGCGCTACTCACACCACTGTGTATAGCGTGCGTCATTCTCTAGGGATGTGTCATAAAGATGTTTATCGCTGAAAACTTTGCGATCGCTTTTTTATTCGTAAGTCATTGAAATCCGACACGATATAACACGATATATAAAATCTTGTGCAGGAAGAAAACTAATTGCAGGATTTTTTTATACTGACGTTTTGCGTAAGGTTTATTTAATAAAAATTTCGTACATGTTTTGATTTCTCGTATAATATCCATTAACATTAGCTTAAATCAGTCGTAGATATAGTAGAAAGTTTGTAGAAACTTTAAAATATCGAGATTTAATTATTTTTAAGCGTAAACGTTTTTTCTAATTTAAATTTAAATACAAATAAAATACATCAGTCAGATTTGTATATAATATGTGATCCTATCAAGGATATATGGTACTAAAAATATATCCCTATGATATACCTACTCTGTAAAATTCATGTAATAAATTGAGTAAACATTATTAATATTGATTTTGAGAACCTGTTTTTTATTTACTGTTGATAGGCGAGCCCTTGAACACAATCTTACTTGATGGTAAGTGATGTTGTGTTCAAATTTGGATCTCAAGGACAGCTGCTGGAACACACTGTTAGGTGCTTGTTGACAAATTTTCAAGTTGAGGATAGTAGCGAGCCAAATATTCGCAAAATGCCCCAGCACCATGCTATAACGACTGCCATCCTAAGACAATAACGAAGCGAACATGGCAAGGTCCTCCACTACGAGTGCTTAAGAAATAGTGACCAACAATTATAATGAAATACAAGGTTAATATTCATTTCCGTTTTTTATTTAATATTCAATATAAAAGCGTATAATCGGCAACAGTCTTATTCAAATTATCTGACTAGGGGCCGGTTTCATAAATCATACAAAATTAACGTTCAACAATATTAATTTTTGGTTCGTATACATCACATATATTTAATGGGTATATCTCAAAGACAAAGCCGTCTAACAATCATCTAAGAACAGTACCAACATCTCAATCAACCTGCGTGATGATAATTCACACTTTATATTCAATCGAACGGCGAATTAATGAGGCGTTATGTGGATTAATGATAATGCCGGTTAAGTTATGGCCTGTGATCATAATGCACCGATGGTAATCGCGGATCAGGATGTCATGGTCGTTTCTAGAGCGGTGTACTGACAGGGTAGATTTGTGGCTGGACAATTCATGGCAACTTTGTTGTTGTATTTGTTAGTATTATTGAAAGATTTACCCTACTGACTTCAAAGTTTAAAAAAGTAAGTATATTGATAAATAGTTGTTACACTATACATATAAAAATACAAGTTAAACAGACAATGTTTGTAAATTATGATGAAAGTGTTACAATGAGCTAATTAATCTAAAGCTCTCAATAAAAAAATATATATCTTCCTTTGGACAGAAAGGCTCTATAAAACTAAAAGTGAGGAAGGTGTAACGCATTATACATAAATAATTATAAAATAGGGGCAGTAGTCTAGCCAATTAGCTGGTTTAACATAATTAATAATGTTTGAAATAACATGAACTTACGAGTACTTATTTAATTCTGAGTTCAATATGGAGAAAACTTTGAGACAATGTTAACTACTATACAATATCACTATAACCCGGTTCAATAAAAGAATCAATCGAAGATTGAGCTTCTAAACGTCTCAATCACACACTATAGTGCCAACAGTGTGTAAATTGAGAGGCTTAGCTGTTCTAGAGTACTTATATAATAAAACGTACACCTTTAATGAGCTGTTTTCAGAATCGAAATAGAAAAGCAGTTGAAATTTTCACTGTAGATATATGCTACCATGGCAGATACATACTAACAAATATTTATCGTATCATTATAATATTCATTATAATTTTTGAAACGTAAAAAATACGAGGATTTTAGATTTTAATATAGTGCGGTAGCATAAAAAAGTAATACCTGTATACCAGCATCAAACTTGGCTTTATTATTGCACAACATTTTGAATAAAACAAAGCAAAATAAAAAAAACGACCAAGTACGAGTCGGGCTCGCGATAAGCATCCCAATCTGGGCCGCTACTACAATTCATCGAAGTTTCGTTTTTCGTTTTTCGAGTGACACTTCAGGTAGCGAAATTTGCGGTACGAAGTTCGTTGTTTGATATAGTCTATGGTCGGACCGCATCGTTCATCATCAGTCATACATATTCATCTACAATCATCATCAGATTAAATAAAGAGTGTAAATGTATCTGGCAACAACATAATATACATTGCAATTCTTTTTTCTCCATATCGACGCGTACACAGTGTAGTGTATAAGCAATAATTATAGTAGGTATTATTAATGCTATAAGTGCTTTATTTTCACACGAAAATGATTTATTTATTTTATTTCTGCATATATAGAACTCGATTTTCAAACGAGTAAATTATTATTAAATTAAATTATTATTACTTTCAAATTTGGGAAATGTACAAACCATACGAATTTGATTTAAAAAAATAACAGAATCTATACAGGCAAATGTTTGCTAGCCTACACTACGAACAAAGTTAAATAAAAGTCAAAACGTGTTTTGCGGATATCTTTCTTTCGGATCCGAAGTTCGAAACATCGACGAAATAGAGTAAGGAATCCAGCCAGTACCCAGAATCTTTAATGGAATAACTTTTAAATTACTAATATAATAATAATATAAATTATTTATTTATTTATTTATTTCCATACATACATCTATCTTTACAGGTACACACCCAATACAATATGTATAAGTAGCTACTCCTACTTATACATATTTAATACGAGTATATATATATATATATATATATATTTTTGGTATTTAATTCCTAATTATTAGGAGTTCCATTGTTAAAGGTTTATATTTAAATAAAGAGACAAAACGAAGTGCTAGTCTGCATCGTGTTATTAGATACTTGTATCCGAAGAAAAACTAGGAATCATTAGAACTCAGATGTTGCAGCTCCTCGTCATAATAAAATAAGTTTGGTTAACCGCTAATCAAAAAATGAGGAATTGGTAAAAATTATGCAAAGGTATTTTTCACCAAATATCCTACTAAATCCACGTTCGTTTATGAACTCACTTACTGATTAAAAGTCCGGACCACTAAAGCTGCAACTTTTAAACCTAGTGCGTACAGTACCTATTATAGACATCGTTTTAAATTGTCACCGAACGATCGCGGCTATCGCAATTGTTCTAGCGCCTTATTATTACGCGGCCTCATTTCTATGGTAATACGGGATAGTATCATATTGTGATTGCCATTTTGTATGTTACGAATTACGACTGTCTTATGTAGCGGTGCCGTTTTTAAATAGAGGGTAGGATACTAAGCTCTCAAGGAGCTCAGTAATCTGGTTGATTTCTACACTGATGATGGTTATGAAAACAGCTAGCTATCTAGCAATTAAATATTTCTTTATTCTTATTTATATCTTTGATTTTTATCTATTAGTGAACTTTCGCCTACTGACAATAAAACCAGTACGCGTATGCTGCATGCCTAACCCAGGTGGCCGAGTGGTTTAGGCATCTGGCGCGAAATCGGAGGACGCGGGATCGATTCCCGCCCGGGGTATAGAGTTTTGTGCTCCAATAATTTGTAAAATAGGCACTATTGCATTACTTCTCCATAGTTGACTAGTGTTTTATCGTTTATATATTATGGGAATCGAGAAAACAAACGATAATTTTACAAAAATTAAAAAGTATTCCGGGAATAAAGAATTTTTGTACTTAATGTTTTAATTAATATATCAGGGGATGTTTATGAAAATCTTTATTTTTACCAATATTTTAAGAAAACAATACATTATTTTTTAAGAATAATATGTGAAAATATTTTTTGTTCGGTTGGGTTGGGCTGCATGGCGTTTATGACGTCACGTCGGCTTAGTAGGAAAATAAGGCGGAATTGTAACTAGATAAATATATTTCTAGCCCGGCACCACACGGGTAGCTCCTTTATAAATTGCATAGTATATTTCTTTATATATATTGTAATGCTTTAGTTACTAGAATATTTAGGTACTTACCTATTTATTTGCAGTTGCAGTATACTTAAAATGTAGGGTCTGTTCCATACCTTTCTTTATGATAATGTAAAAATTCTTCCCCATAGCCGCGAAAAGAATTCGCTAAGGAACAGCATGGCAATTACATAGACCGTTTTACACATCATAACGCTCTCGTTAACTAAAGGGGTACTTATATTAACAACACGGGCATATCCAAGGAGGGCTAGCTTCCGGTGGCCAAACATAAAATCGAAGCCTACCTATTCTACAATAAGCTCTTGTATAATTTTTTGTGGTGTTTTGTACCCAATATCACAGACGTGTGGGAAGAAAGATAAAAAATAAAATAAATGATGATAATAAATAAATAAAATAAAAATACATTGTGTAGGATATACTTATATTTATTTATGTATACAGAATAGTTGAATCCATCATTCACAGCTTTGTGCTACCGAGAAGTCTAGTCCCTCGCCGCCATAGAGAAGGGTTTATTTTCTCGATGCTCGCTGGTCGCTCTCCAAAATGAAAGCATTATCCAAATTGCAAAAAGTATCTCTTCGAAGTTCATACAATTAAACCTGTATTAATACTATACTGTTTTTGTTGACAGTTGGCGAGCGGTGGCGGCGGCGGGCGCGGCCTGTTCTGCTACCACTGCCCGCCGAGCCTGCCACCACACCAGCATCGTCTGCCAACGCTGGAATATCCCTTCACCGCTTCTCATCCGTGTAAGTATTTATCATGGTCACTATGTCATTAAGAGGGGGTATCCCCTCTGCCGAGTCTTTGTGTGTTTTGTTGTCAGGGCTCGCCGAACCCGCCATTTACTTCTGTTACTGGACTACTTTTAAATTTTTGGTCAGACGAAACACCAGAGGTCTCGATGATGGGTGGCCCTTAGTAACCCCTTAAAAAAGGTAACTTTGTATGTGTTTATTTTACAGACCACAATTTAGACTTGCTGGAACGATGTGACTTCATCAATGAAAACACTACAGTAATCTAGTCTAGGAGCTTCGATTACTGCACTTAACGGTCGGCAAATTTCCTTAACGCAGTTAGAACATCGCTCCCGGGCTAACGACGTTATTGTCGGTTACGGCACAGATTAAACACTAGTTGTAATGTGACTTACCCATATAGCAACAAATGAGTTGTCTGTTGCAGGAGCATATAATCGGCAATGAGCAATTGAAGGAAAAATATATTTCACCCAATTTTTACTGAGACTCCATAAAAAATCTTAATAGCTCCTCGTTTTATACCATGTTAATGTGCGGAAAGATTTCAATAGGTTTGAAATGAGCAATCGCTACATGATAAGCTTTCTATAATGAGTTATGTATATAGATCTATCATTTATAAACTAACATTATAAGAAGGAAATATTTGATTGTTTGTTTGCATTGAATAGCCTCCGAAACTACTGGACTGATTTGAAAAATTATTTCATTATTAGAATCCTCCATTATCCCTGATAAACATAGAGTATTAAAAAAAATTTGAGTTATTTTTATAAAAATTTTTTTAAATTCCCATGCTTAGCCGGAACTGGCCGCTAGTGATACAATATACTATTTATATATATAGTTCTATGATAGATTTAGGCGTTACTTTGCGAAAATTCATATTTTATTATAACAAAAATCCAAAAAAAATATTTTAAGGAAACATTAACTTAATATAAATATTTCGTGCTCTCGAATTTTTGAGGGCATGATATCGTGAAAAGAGAGATCGAGCGTTTCTCGATCCAGCAAATATCAAGAAGTCTGGAGGACTGTTCTGGTTTGGCTACGTGGCGTTTATGACGTCACGTCGCTTCGGCTTAACAGAAAAGTTAGGGGGAATTGTCACCAGACATATTTTTAATTTTGTATGTATTTTTCTAAAATATTAATCTTAAAATATTTGTTCTAATAAGTTTTGACTATATGTCACATATTGGCAAGTGAAGGTGTTATCTTAGAAATTATTGAAGATGCGCTCAGTTTTTTTATAGCTGGTAAGTTAGCCTCTGAACATTAACTCACCAATTGGTAAGTCATCACGTAAATTTGGAACTGGTTGTATTGTATTTAGGACCTCCCGGAACACACGGTAAAATATATGTACAACAATGTAAACCGCAATAATGCAAAAGGTTTATTTAACCTACCAGATACGTCATAACTCCTAATCATTAAAATTAATTCGTTCAAAAATTAATCCTGAAAGGGTTAACCAACCACCTACAAAAAATCAGTTTCTTTCGTCCCGTCTCGCGTGGGTAAGGGTGGTAATGTGCTAATGAATAGAAGGCAGGCCGGGGGTGGGATCCGGGAGGCAAGAGGCAGTGGGGAGAGGGAAAGGGCGGCGCTCCCCCGGGATTGGCCAGCACTGCCATCTATTATTCACAAAATAGTTTTTGAGTCGCGCCACCGTCGCTTAACACGGTTACATCTACTAACTTAATAAGTGTCATGTCACTTTTGATTAGCTACTCACTCCCAGGCTCCTACCAACCTTTTTTAACGACGATCAAAGGAGAATTAACCAAGTTAGAGTGGCCTTATTCCATTTGGGACGTCCAAAATGACAGCCAGTCTGCGTAGTAATTGCGTAAATGTATTAATTTTTAAAATCTATTAACGTATTGCGGGGTGGCTGGTGGGGGGTTAGCTTTAAGTTTTAAAAGGTAGTGGAGAAAAAAGCGGCTTAAACGGATCTATTAAAAATGTAGAGGCAATTTCGCGGGTCTGTTGGTGCTTGGAGCTAGACGGGAAGTCATTAAGGCTGAATCATGTTGAGATGTAGTGGACGACGGGCTTTATGTGATGTAATGATATAACTTTGTATCATTGACTAGGTAAGTATATGAGTACAATAGTTACCTGGGTAATTTACTTTTTCTGAAAATCCTTAGAAATCGCGTTCTCTTCTTAGCATATGTACCTACGTAAACTGACAAATATCTACCTGCCTAGAAATTGACCGATTTAGATTTCTAAATATATATTATGATAAAATCTAAATCGGTGAATTTCTAGGTAACAACGGCTGCCTTCCGAATCACGGAAGCATTCAATCTACAAAACAACGTTGCATATGCAAGCTACGCTATAAGCGCTTCGCTACACTACGACTAGAGTAATATCTACAGTGTCGCCATATTTTGCATGGTGGTAGGGCACTTTGCGAATGCCCGCCTGGCTAGCTACCACCCTCAAGTTGAAAATCTGTCGCCAAGCACCTAACGGTGTGTTCTGGCAGCTGTACTTGAGAGCCAGTAATTCTAGGTTAGCCTGTACAACATCTTCGTCCACATCATCACTTACCATCAGGTGAGATAGTGGTCAAAGGCTAACCTATCTGACATAAAAAAAAACTATACATACTTAAAGCAAGAGTCAGTATTTTTAGTATATCGAGGTTGCCTAGAAGAGATTGCTGCAATAAGGCGACCCATTGTTATATTCTAATATTGTTAATTATGTAACTAGTATTAATTATCTAACTAAGTGTTATCATCTATCTATCTAAATAGAGTTTTAATTAGATTAAACATATTGATTTACGCAGACGAAGTGCTAGGGAGGTGTAATTTATCTGATAAAGTATTAATATCCTATCATGGGGGCTTTATTGGCTAACTAGAACGGAGATAAAGATGATTTGACATACCTTTGACAGTTTCCTTAAAGGATGCTCATTATGAAATCAGAAAATTAACATAATTTTTATTACCCTCCGAATAAGACAATAAGGCGGCCGATTAGCAGGCTGTTTGTTCTTGTATGTGGTGCGCGCTGTGTATGTGTGCGTATTTTCGATCTATTCCGTAATGCTGTAACGGATTATGATAGATACTTGTAGATAAACAGTTCCTTCCTGGCCCAAAACTGCTTGTCTTAATTTGAAAATTTTTATCCTGAATTGCGAGTAGTGTTACCATTAAAAGTTAGTTTATCTACAGCTTTTGTTTAGCTATATTTTCTATAGTATTTAGCTATAGCAATAACATTAAAACTACCTCCGAGCTGTCACCCGTGTTTTATTTATATACTACTATAAACTGGACTTGGGCATCATTTGCGTTATCTATGTACATTTGTGAAGCTATTTATCACATTAAAAAAGCTAGTTAATCCGGCTGCCCAACTTTTTCCGCTGCAGCCCAGACTGGCCCCACTTCCGGCGGAAGTTTAAACACTTTTTAATTTCCGCCGTGCCGAGGGATTTTTCTACAGGCTGATGGACATTAAATTATTTACATTCAATTAATGGAATTCATAATCCACCGTAATCAGAGGATTGTGGCTAATCCGGTTTTTAAAACAAATTAAGATTTGGGATTTTGAAAGAAACATTTGTTATTTGAACTTATTTTTCAAGATTTTATTTTAGATCTTAATCATTACGTATTTCGAGTAAGTGGGGTCGGTAGGTGTAACCATAGAGATATAAAATACTATTTTCTCTTTTCTGTAGGTGTAACATACTTTCTTTTACAATATAAAGGATGCAGACACATGAACATACTTATTATGAAATACTAGCTGCACCCCACCTTCTACTATTTGAGTTTAGTGTCCAAAAAGCAATCCAAATCATAACGACCAAGGAGATATATACTCGTACCTATATAATATGCAGGTATCCTAGAAATGAGGGAAGAATGATCTTCTTTTCATTACAACAACAATATATATATCAAAAATATAGGTAACATAAAATTACACACTCTGTTCATAAAAAAAAGCTTCGAACTTTTAATTAAAGTGGGAAAAAGAAAATTCTTCCTTATCTTTGACTTTTCCACCCAAAATCAAATACTACGAACTATAGTCAACACTAGAGTTACTACAATGAAAGCATTTAAACAACCTAAATTACAGTTATTTATAATTTTATTATTATGTATACTAAAAATATATATGAAGATACACACATGGAACAATAAGCGGAGTATGGCAACAGCTTAAATTGCATTGCATTTGGCTTAATTAGTAGCAATTAATCAGTTCCATTAACTCAGTCCATCGCTTTGAGATACGCCGCGCCGCGCCGGGAGAATAACATTTGCTGAAACACTTATAATCAATGCTTTATACATATTTTTAAACTTTCGCGAATTGTATTGATTTTCGAAGAACATCGGCGTTTCGATGAAGTTGCATCAACCGTGATTCGAGCGTGATGTATTCAACTTCACGCGTTAGTGTTGTGTGTATGGACAGCAATTGTTTATAAATGTATACCTCTCAATGTGGGTAGTTTCACATAACGCATCCCATTTCAAGATGCAAATACACGTTTCTGCAGTCCATTCGTGACCATGGCCGATGAAACTCGATCGAGACGTTGAGGTTAGTCAAAACGGTATTTTGATATAACTATATGTGTTTAACATACTTTGATACCTTTTCAATAGCAATTTTCTTAATAGTTAATTAACTTTTCCTTTATAAGGCTGTCTCACTAAAGGTATTTATGTGAATTTTAATTAAATTGAAGTTAAATATTTTCTTTCCTATGCATAGTATCGATACTGCCATAACTATCAAGTTATAGTTAATGAATATATACCTAAATAGTGGCTTTGTTATATTCTATAATTTATGCTAATATATATATCTTATTTATCATTATATTTTTATTATTATGTAATATATTTATCTTATTATATATGTATGTTTTCCATATGACCATATTATTTAATAGAAATAATTTTTATGTAGGAAGCTTATTCATTACTATTATTTTTAATTTATTATTAAGTATGTTTGTGTTTATTATTGAAAAAAAATATGTGCACTTTTTGTCTAAGTCACCCGCGAGGCTTTGACTGAAAATCAGCGTCGGGTGTCTTAAGACATCTGACACATGTGCTAAGGCAAGGCCTTTTTGACACCAACTCATGTACTTTTTATGACATTGTAAGTTTTATTTGTAATAATTTTGTGTCAAATAAATGGTTTTTCTTTCTTTCTTACACCCCTAAGAAAAATGTAAAGTCACGATAATCAAGCCCCACAAGCTGCGCAAATCACAATTAATAATGTCTGGCTAATAAAAGTCATTCCCAAATGAAGCATAATAGAAGTCGCTGACGACACGATAGCGAGCTATTAAGGGTAACTTTCGTAAGGGTAACTAATGTGGAGAACAACATTATGTTGAGATAATAGAAAAGCTTATGTGGGGTGGACAGGCCCTCGCGTTTGTCACTACATGAGTAGGGTGACAAGGAAGTGAGAAAACGTGCAAATATTAAGTCTTACATTTTATGGAACATCAGTAGAACTCGAGGCTTCATCTTCCTACCTTTGTACCACTAATGTATGGTGAAGATATATATATAATGGCAGAATATAATATCTTCTTTAAAAACACCTCGCTACCAACGCACAAGAAAATACAATGACATAAATTGTAAGTTATGGCTTTGATTTTTCGGCCAGCCGCTTACCTGACGCTTATTTATGGCATTCATCATTAAGTAAGGTTATTTTATTATAAAAAGTACCGTAGTTTTTAGTAAAGAATATGGGATAACTCACGTGAATAAGTCAGAAACTTCTGACTACAGCTTCAACCACATCTTCTTTAAAGAGAGCTCGGGACATCCGCGTTGTCGTTGAGTGCTAAGCAAAACGTCAAACAACGGATGTGGGTATCGGAACTATCAGACTTATTTGCGTGAGTTATCACGTATTATTTACTTATTTTCCTTTGACAATTAACCTTACACTAATATTGAAGATTGTTCAGATACCAAGCACTAGTTTATTACCTACATTAATCATTTATGAATAATAATAACGTATAAAAATATATTTTCGTGACACAAATTTTTAATAATTGTTAATCTTTATAAAAACATGGTCACTACATCAGTTTATGGTTTCCTCCTCATCAATTCCCATAGACATTGGGTAACTGTAGAGTGGTGATTGGCACTCTCTCCTAATGGGGCTAAGCGTCCGGACAATTTTTGTATGTGTTTGGGTGCAAGGTAGACGAATATGCACAGTGAGAGCACAGCATGGTGTAAACATAAGTATATGATATCGTCACGATTGTGTTCTCGAGTGAACCTATTGCCATCGACCTGGCACGGTTCCAGACTACGGATATGTAGTGAACATTTCACAGTCAAATATCCAGTCATATCCGACCAAAGGTTTGGCGGGCCCCAAAATTTCAAAGTGCTACTTTTACACACATAACTACGAGGCTTACTTCTGGGTGTTTCCTCATTAATTCTCACCTAGACAAGAGATTTTCATATATCCTATCCTCGAGAATAATAACAATCACGATAAAGATAACACAAATACCCTCTAACTTTATAATAAGGGAAACGTTAACGTGGGTTTCCTGAGTTCTCTATACTCGATGTTATTCCCGTCAGTTATCTCATACAAGTATTATGTGCTAAAATGAATAATAATGCTCGTATACCTAATTAAATGACTCCGAGCTTCGCAGCTAGTTTAGATTACTAGTAAATTTGTGATATGATATTCTTTTCCAAGTCTTAGGTTTTCGTTACATAGATTTATTTTAATTGCAGATACGAGTTATTCGTACCATCCGGCGATACACGATGACACGTTCGTGCGCCGGAAACAGAGGCGGAACCGGACCACTTTTACCTTACAACAGGTTTGTAGCAACTTAAGTTACTAAGACTTATGAAAATGTACTAAAATGTAACTATAGCTATAATTTTTTAATTTACATTATACTTGCTGTGTGCTGAAATGTATTTGGCGATAATTGAAACAACACCAAACCACTGTTCACATCTCATTAAGAGGTTATACGATCAAACAATAAATCCTGGACATGGTGTAACTGCTCTCCTAGTTGCGGTGAGTTTTCGCTGCCCGCAGAGGAAGGTGTTTAGGCAGAGGTTGAGTTTTAAGGTCCTCTTTTTTCAGCAATATCTCAAGGCTATCAGAGGGTAGCCCAACCTCCAAATGCCGGTGGAGCTGTGAAATTTGACAGCAACCAGAATCCTCGTCCTTCCTATAACAAGATATATTTCGTTTTAGAATTTAGGTGCCTTCCTTCTGGTTCCATGACTGGGTCAGTCTGATATTAGGTACCCTATTGTAGCATTGTTATCAGAACTGCACACTATTGCCAAGTTTCATGAAGAAACAACAACTAAGAGACCGAAATTACACTCTTAAAGATGCAGGTTGACCTGATAGAATTGTGTTAAATATAGTAAAACTTGTTTTTTTTTCAGTTGGAGGAATTGGAGACTGCGTTTGCGCAGACGCATTACCCCGACGTATTCACGAGAGAAGACCTCGCTCTCAAAATAAACCTCACTGAAGCTCGAGTACAGGTAAAACAACATATTTTTTACAACCCACGTGCAAGCTCTTTATTTCTCATATTATGTTAGTGATGTTAAGGTAGAAGCTGGTAATAGGCTTATCTATGCGCAGTTAAGTATGTGCTTCACAACAGACTTGCTTCTTGAAAGTGGTACTTAATGAGCAGAAATGTGCATTATTACTAAATGTTATATTCAACGACTGCCTTATTTTTAACAAAGTATCGCTTCCAAAACTTTTTAAGTTTGGGAATGTGTTTGGATAGTCATATCAATCGAAATGTCCACTGTTGTACAAAGTCCCTCACCATTGGCGGGAATTTGCCATAATCGCTTGGCTGGGGTCTCTTAACTATTCAAGGGCTCAACCGATTTTGATAAATAATACGTCATTAGATTCGATACTGCGAGTGTTACGGGGTAGTGGGTGCATAAGATGCTTAAAAATCACGCAAAAGTTGAAATCTCCAGAAGGCACTGCTTCCCACCATCTGGTTTTTCCCTTATTACAGTCTCCTATTACGACACCCACGCGAAGAAATGGGTGGGTGACATTCAAACCCAGCACTCCACGGTAGAAAGAAATATTTTATTTTTTATTCATGACAGGTTAGCCTTTGACCGCTATCTCACCCGATGGTAAGTGAAGATGTTGTTCAGGCTAACCTTGAATTACTGGCTCTCAAGGACAGCTACCGGAACACAACGTTAGGTGCTTGGCGACAGATTTTCTACTTGAGGGTGGTAGCTAGCATTTTTTTTGACCACCATGCAATTTTTTTTAATTGTATGGTATGAAATGACGATATAGACCAATCACCTGCTTGGATAGTACCTATACGTTACGCCACATAACGGTTGCTACCACAGAAAAGAGAAAGCAATTTATATCTCTATGGTTGCTACGTTGTTCTGAGATAGATTGACACAAACACAAACGGAAAAAAGTTTCAGCCCTCTTTTGTAACATTGGTTAAAAACTATTCAATAGCTATATTTCTTCGAATATCACATACACGCTAACTTTAAACAAACCTTATCCAATATTGTTGTTTGTCCGTCCGTCCGTCCGTCTGTCCCAGGCTGTATCTTAAGAACGGTGATAGCTAGACAGTTGAAATTTTCACAGATGATGTAGGTATTTCTGTTGCCGCTATAACAACAAATACAAAAAGTTGGCCAAGTGCGAGTCGGACTCGCGCACGTTAAAACAAAAATGGGTAAAAATATGAAGCCTAATGTTGTTTAACTAATGGTACGGAACCCTTCGTGCGCGAGTCCGACTCGCACTTGGCCGACTTTTTTATATGAATAGATAAGATAATAGATAATAGGCTTTATTTATAGCATATAACGAACAAAAACATTTCTAAGACCGAGATATAAAAATCCAATCAATAAATACAAGTAATAATAATGTTAATTTTTTTTGCATCAAGAACATGTAACGTTAATATACATAGTAACTTAGAACATATTCATTATAACATACATACTACATTATAATCAAAGTATTAATTAAATAACAAAAATTATTACATTGTTCTCTAGCTATCGCAGTAGGATTCCCTGTGTTTGCGATAACCAGTCTCTTCCAAGGACCAAGCAAAATGATTCTTTCATCCTCTGCCACAAATCGGCGCCAACTCAATAACTCTGTTTTCTTTTATAGCTGATAGCTAGCTTCTGAGCACTATCTCAGCTGATGGTAAGTTTTGATGTGGTCGAAGATTTTTTTCAAGCTAACCTACAATTACTGGCTCTCAAGGCTGGCTGCCGGAACACACCGTAGGTGCTTGGTGACATAATTTCTACCTGAGGATGGCAGCTAGCTAGGCAAACATTCGCGAAATGTCCTACCACCAAGCATAATCGCTAACAACCAGCTTGGTCTTCCGTTGAGGCCGGCGACGTCACACACGGTAACACATAATTAAGTACAATATTGATAAAAAACAAAACATTATATAACAGAAGTAAAGTATTTATGTTCGTTATAAGTGTCAATATACAATCACCCAATGAGAGACGAGAGTCGTTTGAACAGATTCAATATGAACAATTCTATAGCATCAAATTCCCTGATATACATAACCGCGCATTTCTCCTTCTATATTTAAGTTCCTCGAATGGATTAGCCCAATATAATCTCATATATTTACCCAGTTCACGTCCCTACATAACCGGTTATACCCGGTTCGTGCTCGACGCCCGGTTTTAGGCAAATTGCAGCGGGTCCGTGTTTTATTTATGTTCGAATAAAAATTGCCCAATTCAACTCACGAGCGCTAGAAGGCGCAATTTGTGGCAAAATGTCGCTCTATATACGTGAACGGGTTGGATATGGAACGTAAATGCCGCTGTGGAAATCAGCTAAGTGATAACGGTGAGCGGAGAGGCTGCCTATGGTGATAAATTGCTCAATTTATATGTATTTGTAAGATGATTTGATCTGAGGACGGGTAATAATAAAATCTTTTTATTTATGTTTTGTACAATCGTCCAACCTCATGTAATAATATACCTATTTATTAATACGTAAGCATACGCAACTTCATCTTCTTTATAGTAGTAGTTACGGCTTGAAGCGCTCGTAGAGTAGCTTGCCTAGTCGTTCTTAGCAAATCCACTGCGGTCACCTCTTCGATGAGTCATTGTTAGTGGTAGTATTAATTATTGATATTTTGATTTACCGCTCCCAAACGCCATTGCAGGCCTACAGGTAGTCCAAATGCTCCAGCCAGCATACCGGTTGGCAGCGTGCCCAGCGAGCTGGCAGTGTATATCCCCGTTGGATTGCAATGCTTATTCGTATAACCAAATAAGAGCTCGCAGTTTAATCACGCGTCGCATCGAACATTGTAGTATTTACTTTTACTATTGAGTGCTAAAATGCTTCGGAAGGCACATCCGGGTTGCTTTATTTTTGTCTTAGAATGACGGTCGTTAGGATATGCCAAAATTCTTCAGGGAGGTATAGATTCTGACACTTTGCATGTTGTAGAGCATATTTTGAAAGCTCGCCTGACTAGCTAGCCCTCAATTAGAATCCTACGCCAAGCACCTAACGGTGTATTCCAGTAGCTGTCCTTGAAAGCCAGTTCCTATTCTAGGATGAATTCTGTTTAACATGGTCGATCACATTTTTACCTTTAAAATTACCTTTCAAAATCTCTCCTGATAATATCGGTAATGAAACAAAATAAAGTACCATGATCAAATTTATTTGGAGAAATTATTCAGCAAGATATTACTTTGACCTTTGATTTCGCTACACGGTTTAATTGTACGACTATAATTCTTACCCTAGGAACTACCCAATTAAGAACGAAAGCATAAATTAGAGTCATATGTCATGTTGGCTTTACGCTAAGTGCATACCCCAGCTATAGGGGTGGATGTTGCGGGTTCGAATCCCGCACATAACTGTAATGTCCTCTCGTTGCATATATGCGTTCCAATAGCATGACTCATTTTAAAAAATAAAATTATTAAGATTATAGGGTTGTTGTCTTAAACAAGTTTAAACTAGTTTCGTTTGTAGTACAACGTAAGTTGAACCATATGATAGACGTCGCTACATTACCATACGATGGTTAAGAACGAAAGGATAAATTAGAGTCATACCTGATATGTAATGTTTGCTTAGTGGTTAGAGCATACCACGGCTATAGGGGTGGATGGTGCGGGATCGAATCCCGCGAAGCATGCGTCATTGCTAAAATATAAATATTTCAACTACCCAATTAGTTAATTATAAATCCTATAAGTGTATTCCCTGATGACTTAATGGTTTAAAATGTCATCAAGATCTACTCGCGTGAAGTCTCATAAAGCAACTTTATCAATTACTGAATCGTCATGAAGTTAAAGGTCCTGATTAAATGATACCAACATGTCAAATCCGTAACGGACGTCCCATCTAGTAGACCCAATC
Organism: Plagodis dolabraria; assembly: GCA_963854805.1. Lineage (NCBI taxonomy): Eukaryota > Metazoa > Arthropoda > Insecta > Lepidoptera > Geometridae > Plagodis > Plagodis dolabraria. The sequence goes on along the minus strand of OY978457.1, from coordinate 24,087,078 downwards.
GAGACGTAACGAACTCACGAACGAGTAAGACAATATCCAATTGTATCTGTCGATTCCGAGGAATCCACTTCCATTAGTTAACTGGTCCATTGTCAAAACCCACTCTAGTTGGCAAAACCGCCAAAACAGTTGAGAATTGAACACATACGAGTACCTTGCGGCCACTTGTGCTTGATCTGCGTCCCATGATGGGATTTTACCGATATAGTTTAGATTGGTAGGTCTATTTGAGCTGGTGGTCTATAACATGTTTAAGTCGCTCATCTCGGAATGGTATTACGGTATGAAGCTGTTACCCCTCCCTTTTCCGCCCGCACTCCTCGCACCTCTGGCACGTGCTTCTGGGATTAAGGGGTGTCACCGAGCGGGTTGATAGTGAAATCCTAGATTCCTCGCTTTTACGTAATTGCATGGAGTGGATGTGACTTAAACTAATTTGTTGAGAATCTAAAACGTCTACGGTCGGTTAAGTTAATATTGCTTTTATTAACTTATATATATTTTAAATTTAAAAAGTTTAAATGAAAGTCAGAAACAGTCTAACCGAATTACCTAGTCATTTACTTATTTTATTTGCTTCAATAAAATATAAAATGGATTGTTGGAAAAACAACCCGTAGGTATAGTATTGATTATAGAAATGAGGCTAGAAACATGAATAGCAAGTAGAGCAAAAAATTCCTATGCGCTCTTTTTTCTGACCGTGTCATGAGCATTAATCCAAAATCAATATTAAATATTTGATCAGTCAATATAATAACTCGTATACGCATGGTTCTCAGTGTGTCCCAAAGGGCACACTAACATGTAACTTGCATCTAAATTTGCCAATGCACAATGTATAAATATTTATATGTAATTATGTAAACTATTATGTATTTTAGCCTAATGTATATATTTTATGGGTCTGTGTTATTTATAATGCTTAATTGCCTGAAATAATTAGATTATTATTGTTACCTATATTCCATTGAGGAGGTACCTGAACAACATTTTATATGAATATTATATTGGTATATTAATCATAATTGTTCTCTTTGGCCAGAATTTTTCTGCTATGTATAACGCGAGTTCTTAAAGGTTTCTAATAAGTTAACACACTCCCTCACATACGTCTTACACACCCTCACATACCCTCTAATCATTACACTGCTAACTATAAATAATGTGGTCTTTATTAATTTTAGCCTTAACTTTTTTGTATACTTATCTTACGATCATCATTCATCACATTAGTTTGAACTAATTAATGGGAGAACTTTTTTTCTTTTGTTATTATTTCCGTTTTATTTAGTACGTTGGACAGCCCTAAAAGAGCTCAGTAATATAATTGAGTCGGCTTTCAATTTGATTCGCATCCTCGTCCGGCCGGGGAGTGTCGGTGATAATTCGCTCGAAAAATATAAAAAGGAAGCAATGGGAGCACCTGTCAGACATATTGGATTACCGAGCGGCGAGAGCTCGAGCCATGTGGAACATGCTTTTCATAGGAATATCGAAGATTATGACCATTTCATTTTACACGTTTTCTTGATATTGATAATCGATGATAATTTTAAAATGATTTGGTCGTAACTAATTGTTTTCCGCTGTGTTATGAAGTGTGTGTGTGAAGACTAGCTGACTTCTTCTCGCAGTAGCTCTGTAACCCTTTTTTTTGCTGAATGTGGCGGTAGATTGTAAAATATTTCAATATTAAAATTTGTAAGTAAGAGTGTTATGGACACCAAAATTTATTTTGAGTTTGCTTCTAGTTTTTTGTTGGGTGAAGAAGTTTTTGGTACTTTTTGACAAAATTAGTAGAGTACACGTATTAAGCCGCCAGAATCGCGCTGATGTTGTGATGGAGTGGCCACCAAGTTTCTGTGATCTGTGGGCTACCATCGTTATCTCATGTTTTTGTGAATATTTAAGAAACATTGAATCTTAGCGCTTGTTTTATATTCCGGAAGCCAGCCTTACTAGTGTAATTTTTATCGTCTTGTTGGATATCCTAATGTGCAACTAAGCAAAACTGCGTTCAAAGAGCAGCATTCCACCACCGATGGAAGTGGGGTATTTGCTGCACTTTGGATGCAAAGGACTCCTATTACCACATTTAACGCCCTGATTCGCCATGCCATCGAGATTATTCTCAAAGTGAGTTGTCACCTGGCATGCGACCGGCCGTAATATTGAAAGCAAGTTTTTTACAATTACGCCAATTAACAATACTCATTTGTTGTTTGCTATATATGTAGTTTTACATTGGCCACATATATCTACACGTAGGACTGTAATTTTTTTTCAAATTAAGTAGCAATCATTAGTTCCAGGTTGCGCATAGCGACTAGAAGTAGAATGGCAACCGACCTTTTACGCCTCCCCAACTTTATCGTTTGTAGCGCTCTTAGCGAATTTTCCTGCGTTGGTCATGACTTGGATTGGTGACTGCTAGTGGCATTACTACTGAATGCTTCCGTGCTTCGGAGGGCAAGTTAAGCCGTGCGTCGGTTCCGGTTGTTGCCTTAGGATAGCAGTCATTACAGCATGGTGGTAGGGAATTTTGCAAATTTCCTTCTGGCTAGCTACCCCACTCAATCAGAAAATCTGTCACCAAGAACGTAACAGTGCGTTGCGTTGCGTGTCTTTGAGAGCCAGTAATTCTAGGTTAGCCTGGACATCTTCGTCCACTTCGACCAGTTGAGAAGTGGTCAAAGGGTAGCCTATCAGATAAAAAAAAATAAAAAATGAAGAGATAATTTATGATGACTATTAATGGGGTAATAACATTTGTTACCAATTAACTAAAGTCGAATCATTTATTAAGATATATTCAAAATTATTATTTCTATCATTTCAGTCTTTTGCGGTTTCCTGTGGGTAGTTATCAAAAACATGTTTCTGATATGAGTATTAATTCATGTTAAATTTTGTGTAATTAGAGAAGATATTGCACTGACCACACATGTGAGAGATATGTATAAAAAGATGGTAACGATACGATACGAAAACTCTTAATTGACACCAGATTAACAATGGAAACAATACATGGAGTAGTTAACTTAAGAAGGTCCAATGAGCGGTCTTAACGCTCACAGTAATCGCTTCCAGAATCCAGACAACCATAGGATGCAATGAAGTAAATATCAAAACATGGACGGTGGTGATTTAACAATAAAATCACAAAATTGTATAATAGCATAAAAAATAAGTAAATAACTGCATATATATACTTACCTAATCAGTACTATACTTACTTACTTACTTACTAATATTATAAATGTGAAAGTAACTCTGTCTGTCTGTCTGTCTGTCTGTTACGCTTTCACGCCCAAACTACTGGACCGATTTGAATGAAATTTGGTATGGAACAAGTTTGAGACCCGGGAAAAAACATAGGATAGTTTTTATCCAACTGCGCAAAAAGAGGTTAATGTTTTTGTGCGATAACCGATAGCGCGCGGGCGGAGCCGCGCCCGGAAAGCTAGTGTTATATAAAGTTAATAAAGATGGTATATATTTATATATACAGTATATATAATACATTACCAGTGACCGTGTAGTATTTTTGCTTGTTAAAGTATACCAAAATTTGAGTAAAGACAAAAGGGTGAAAGAGCAGATATATCCTTAACCGCCTATATATAGGTATTAATTACCGCCATTGCTATAAAATGAGCATTAACTATATAGTAAAAGCAAATATTAATAAGTGGTACAAGAATTCAAAATGAGGGATGATGTTTCCAAGAAAGTGTTTATAGATACGAGATTTTCGAAGCGCTCGTAGCGAAGTTTGCTTAGCCGTTCTGAACCGATCAGCAAAGCTAAGCAACGTCTGCCGCGGTCATGACTTGGATGGGTGACCGCTAGTGATATTACTACTGAGCGCTTCCGTGCTTCGGAGGGCACGTTAAGCCGTCGGTCCCGGTTGTTGTCTTAGGATGGCAGTCGTTATAGCATAGTGGTAGGGCATTTTCCGAATGCCCGCCTGGCTAGCTACCACCCTCAAGTTGAAAATCTGTCGCCAAGCACCTAACGGTGTGTTCCGGCAGCTGTCCTTGATAGCCAGTAATTCTAGGTTAGACTGAACAACATCTTCGACCACATCATCACTTACCATCAGGTGAGATAGTGGTCAAAGGCTAACCTATCAGGAATAAAAAAAAGGGATAATTACTAAATGGAAATACAGTTTTACCCTTATACAAGTAAAGGTACGCCCAAACCAATGCATTCTGCTTGCCACCACGGATGCAGCTAAACGCTTTGTTTTGAGCGTACCTACATACATACATAAACGTTACGAATAAATATGAACATAAACGATATAATATGTTTCATGCACTGATTTATAAAATGCCATAACAAAAACAAAAGAAACACTCCAATCAAAAGTGTCAAAATCCTTAAAATTTAATTCCCCCAAATGACATTGACATAGAGGCCCTACTCGAGCGCTAAAACAATAGGGCTGTCAAACAAACAAAGCGCGTTATAGCGTGAAACAAAGCGTAATGCTCGATGGCACTTGTATCGTGACAACCCTATAGTTCAATAGGGCTGCTAATAACGAAATATTGTTTGCTGGTTAATTGCTCGTTGAGATGTGTACATTGAAGTGTTCCATAAATAAAGGGACTGTTGGAAGTAATTATTATTTTTAAACGAATGTCATGAAAATTAATACTAAAATAATGTAGGTATTGCCCATATTAAAGATATTGAAGACGTTACATTAGGTGGGTACAACAATACTATCATTATTGACAAAACATTGTAGAGAAAATAAAGCACAAATTTAAAATAAAATTCTGATTGCTGAAAATAATTTTGGAGCCATGTAATTAATTAAAGGCGACATATTTTTATATGTGACTATTTCTATTTACTTTTATGTACTTTTTTTTATATTTCATGTTAAATATAAATATTGTAATGTAGGTATATATAGAAAGTGAAGTGCTTTTTTATTACTTACCTTTAGCTAAATCTAAAAACATCACTATATCTATAGTATGTAAGGGTTGATATTAATTTAATGTTATAGTCTAAATAACATAATTTTTCTTAAATAATGATAACTCAAAGTATCGAGAAGAAAAAAATTAGTATTATTATAAATTGCAGTAACACTCCGCAGTCTGCAATTGTGTTCGCAAAAAGCTCGCCTTCCATTACATACGATAATCAAATATACGGTAAAACGTGCGTAATTTATATTAAATTGAACCAGAGATATCTAGGAATATTTTGCGGTATTCTCGGTTTTGCTCATCAGCGCAACATACACGTTATTCTAATTCCAAATAATTGCAATATCATTGACACAAGTTATAAAGTACAAGTTGTACAACCCCTTTGTTATTTGTCGTGCCCATTTCAATTCCCCGAGGTGGTGTGTGGTGCGTGGTAACCCTATCGTCGTGTGACAAACAACGTGTCATAATTGAAATCTTGATACTTACTACTTCTAAATTAGGGTTCAATATGGAATTTAACCATCGAGAAACTAACCTCGAGAGTGGAAATGACGGTCCGGCTAATCATGCAACTAATGTGTGATATTGCACTCATTCGAAATTTAAAATATTATTTTTCCTAGTGAGGTGCTTACAGTATCGTAATGTGTTGATTTTTTTTATAACTGATAAGTTTTATCATAAATGATGATGGATGTTACAGGTTATTTAGGGAGTTATTGTACCATATTCACTTAATTTTAATGATGCGAGACATAGTCGTTACTTTATTTATTTCCTTTATTCAAATAAAAACTTATAAAACTATAATTGTTAAGCACGAATTAAAACTTTTTTTATGCCTGATAGGTTAGCCTTTGACCACTGTCTCACCTGATGGTATGTGATGATGTGGTCGAAGATGTTGTTCAGGCTAACCTAGAATTACTGGCTCTCAAGGACAGCTGCCGGAACACACCGTTAAGTGCTTGGCGACATATTTTCAACTTGAGGGTGGTAGCTAGCCAGGCGGTTCGCAAAATACCTTACCACCATTCTATAACGACTGCCATCCGAAGACAACAATCGGGACCGACGGCTTAACGTGTCCTCCGAAGCACGGATCATGAATCAATACGGAATCATGAAGTTTTATCGTATAACTGAAGCTTTGGACAATTTCAATATCCACTGTATTTTTTTATTCTGACAGGTTAGCCATTGACTATAAATATTAGCTTGTTTCTAAGTGATAGTGAGATTGTTGGTGTTAACAAGCTAAACCTAGGGTAGCTAGTTCGTAGTTCATATTACATAGATTTTGTTAATAAAAAAAAAACATAGAACCTAAGTGATAACGCGATCGACGTCGTCTCAGGCACTAATCTTAGCATGCAGCATATGTTTGGTGATACATTTCCTACTTGTCGGCACTATATACACTATCTAACCAGGCAAGCATGCAAATTTCTCTATCGCATTGCTGTTAAGCATAAGCACGTAATAAGGAGGTAACTAACAAAGATGAAGTATATACATATATATATGTATATATATATATATATGTCAGAGTTAATAATTCTCAAGAAGGTACACGTTACTTATTTCAGTATTTCTTTGATTTATTTAAATGGGAACACCGAACGAGTGTCACAGATAGCACAAGTTGTTGACTGTCTTTGGCACAGGGCTGTCAGTGTCAACGTCATATCTGTCAGTAGTGTGTTCGATCAAGGTTCACTTGCCTTCGAGACAGCGCCTGCGCCGGGTGTGCGCACTGACTTATAATTTCTCAATATGGCCGACGCCGACAACGAACACGTGGACTCTAATCCGTTTGAATCCCCGACATATATATATATATATATATATATATATATATTCAAAGATTTTTCCTGCCCTAATCCCAGTTATGTACTTTACATAACTGGGATAAAGAAAGGAACAATGTTGTTACAATGTTTTACCTAACAAATACAAATATTTTTATTTCCAAATAAGTTTACAATTTAGTATACAATCATTATCCGAAGTTAATTAAGTTTCTCAACAGTACGACAAAAAAACACAAGAATTTATTAAAAATATATTTTCGTTAACAACAGCCTAGGGCATAATTGTACAATTATGCCCTAGGCTGTTGTTCATAATGTTAGTTTATTTTGTAACCGACTTCAAAAAAAAGGAAGAGGTTCTCACTACGTCTGTATTTTTTTAAATGTTTGTTACCTCAGAACTTTTGACTGGGCGAATCGATTTTGATAATTATTTTTTATTTGAAAGCTGATGCATGTCGTGTAGTCCCGTTTAAATTTCATCAAAGTCGGTCAAGCCATTTTTGAGTTACACTCTTATAACTGAATAATATTTTCCTATCTTGATGATATAGTCGTTGACAGTGAATGACAATTGATCCCGTAAATAACAAGGGTCACTAAAAAGACTGGAAAAAAAACTTACCCAAAAAAATGGAACCGACTTCAACACTTAAAAGTGTGAAATAACTTGTCGAAGTCGGTACTATTCGCATAGTATTGTGATGTGCTTTTGAACTATTATGGTACCTACCGATTTCAACAAGTTATTTCACACTTCGCCGTTCGCTCTTGATTTTTCCTTGGCAATTTTATAAAGAAAAGATAAACTGCAGAAGCTACGAGTATAATGGCTGCATAGAGTCCTTATGATCTCTTTTCATAAAATACATTTATCTCGATTTATTTACTTTAATTCCACACGAGTGATGCGAAGGACAAAAGAAAGTGTGGAATTAAATATTGGGTCAGAACCGCTTTTTTTATATTATGACAATTTATTGCACAAAGAGTTTTTTCCTCCTTGAAATAAGGATTGTTGAGTTAAGTGTTCTGAAAGTGGAACAAGAATAAATTGCATTGCATCGAGCTGTGAGAGGATTCATTTCATTTTTACAATTAGGTACTTATTCTAGAATATTTTCCAGACCGTAGTTATAAAATGCTTCGATGAATATTTCGTTCATAAAAAGAAAGATTTTTTAAGGATTGATGACAAGAAAAGCTACATAGTATTTTTAAGACTTTTAAAAAAGCAGGTAGGTTCCAATGTACTTGTGTATTGATTTCAACCAAACAATTCCTAATTGGCATCAAATGACTATAAATTCACTTCGAAGACTGATCACATTTTGGAGTAAATCCTTCATTGTAACTCCACTTAATAGACAATCGTTGAAAAGTCGTTCACTTAGTCCCCAGATATTCAAGCTTAAATACTCTAACATTGTATTTACAATGTTTTATTATTTAGCGCTTGCTAAGCAAATGGACTGACGACATCGTGAAAGTTGCGGGTAGCCAATGGCTACATATGGCTAATAGTCGTTCTTTTTGGTGATCTATGGGGGAGGCTTTTGTTCAGCAGTGGACGTCTTCCGGCTGATGATGATGAAGCAAATAAGCTTACAAAGTTTAAACGCAATAAAATTTTGTTCCATTCGTTGTAATTTGTAAGTTTTAAATACTTTGCCCTAATAAAGCGTCAAATTAATTGTAGCCAACAATGGAACAAACCCCGAGACCTCCTGCTATTAAGAACAATTTCAACTTCATACCAAACCATGCTAACAATATTTGTTGCACATAAAACAAACATTTGTGTTTGAGAACAATATTTTGTTACACGAGTACACTTGAGTGTGAATGGAATAATAAAGCATGGGGCGCAATTAGTGCGTCCCTACGATATAATTAGGGTTGACAATGTTGTAAAATAGGCTGCATTACTACATCATTTTTTTCTACGATCTAATTCCAAATAGATTTTAAGTATAATAACGAGAAGTTACTAGGAAGTTTCAACAAAAATCATTTTTGAGGTGTCAAAGTTTATATGATGGATGTGGCTGTAGAAGTCTACTATATGCTTTTCCATATTCCGATTCCCATAGTCAATATATTATTTATTGACGGCTAAATAAAGGCTCCTTATCACTGCCATCCGTAAAATTCCGACAAACCATTTATTATTTGGTCTGTGTCATGAAAGTTTAGGATTTGAATTGCTGCATCGCACCAATAAACTTCTTGTGGACGGTTGGAGAAACAACCGAGAAAGAGACTTACCGGAACGTTATTGAATGTTCTAGAAGGTTTGAAAATGTTATAGAATATTTTAGACACAATGTTCGAAAATTATTTGAAAATATTACTGAGTGCGATATAACCAGTCCAGTTCAGAATAATGTAGTCAAATAAAAATACACTCTAATATGTAACAAAACCATAAGTACAAATTTTCATTGAATATTTTTTTATAATTATGACTGAAATATTTTGCCGCAACCCTACTGAATAACACCCCTAATCGAGCCAATGAATGCAGCAAATTATTGATGACCCATAATAACGATAGTCTTTCAAATACATCCAAGAGAGGGTGATGTCAACTCATAATAGTCGCTGAGTTAAAACGACAAAGTTGCACGAAAGCGTGTGCCTTGGTAAGTTTGACAACTTTGTCGTATTATTGCAGAGTGGTTTGCAAATGAGGGTGAGATATGTTTAGTTAAGATGTAGTTGAAGAGCTTGTTCAACTGTTTGGTTAGTTTGTTATAAATATACAAAATAATAAAGCTATTAGTAGTGGCGTTAACAGCATTGTTAATTGAATTCATATAATGGGTAGTGATTATTTCTTTATTTATAAAACAATGATAAAATAGATAGATAACACTTTATTGTACTTTCTCATTACAATAATAAATACTTTTAAAAGTATCCTAAAAAACATTAAATAATATTTAAATAAAACACTTAAAAAAGCATAAAATTATATATCTAGTGACAATTCCGCCTAATTTTCCTGTCATCTACGTGACGTCACAAACATCACGCAGCCTAACCGGAAGAATACCCGACTAGTTTCGCTTCTAAACGAAGCATCTTCAGGAGGTCTTGACTCACCGAGCGCACGATCGAGAAACTCGCTCGATCGAGAAAGTTTCTCGATCGTGCGCTCGGTAGAGAATATTATTTAATGTTTTTTAGGATACTTTTAAAAGTATTTATTATTAAATATGGATTTCCGCAAAGTAACGCCTGAATCTATTCATTTCTCATTACAATTAATATAACTAACAAAATATTTCATTTTAAGATAAAAAAGATAGTACAATCGGCGGCCTTATTGCCAGGCAGCAATCTCTTCCAGGCAACCGTAACCAGAAAAAACAGTTTGATTAACATCGGGATAGAGTATAAAACTAAGTGAGATAAAAACTAGTATTACATTTTTTTTATATTTGATAGGTTAGCTTTTGACCACTATCTCACCTGATGGTAAGTGATGATGTGGTCGAAGATGTTGTTTAGGCTATCCTAGAATTACTGGCTCTCAAGGACAGCAGTCGGAACACACCGTTAGGTGCTTGGCGACCGATTTTCTACTTGAGGGTACATAGACATAATCATACTTATAAATATGATATGAAGTTGAAAATGATATTATACGCTATATTTTCAACTTCATATACCATGTATCTGGTGTAGGGTCTAAGAAAGCATTACAGTAAACACTTTTTAGACTTTAAGAATTAAATATAAATAATTGACATTTAATTATGAAATAATAGATGTTAAAAAATAGTTAGCGGCAACTGAGCATCCGCTAGAGTTACTTCAAGCACTGATTTTCAGTTGGAACTTTTATCCTACACAAGTCCTACACATCATACGAAATTAGTGATTGAACGGTACAGTCCATCGATATTTGATTCTACTCCGTTTGACTGTACAGCTTTAAAAATCGTATCGATCTCTCACACAGCCAGTGCGATTGATCCATTCCGTTCGACTGTACCGTTCATATTGCATTCAATTTCGGAAGGTGCGACAGGAGCAAGAGTTTGTAAAGATATCGTCATGCAAACATACAATTGGCCGATGCTTCAGCTCTTCGTCAATAAAACGTCGCTGCAGTCCATAATGTAATCATGCTCACCTTATAAATTTTCATAAAGGGTACCCAGAAGTTAGTTTCTCCTACGTTTCGCTATTCATGTTTTAGGTCCCATGCACTAACATTTGGAGCAATGATAGCTGAGCGGTAAGCTATGGGCTGCCATAGTTCGATCCCCACCACCGGCATGAGATTCACTGGACCTTGAAGGGCATTTTGTGAATGCTCACCTGGCCAGCTACCACGCTCAGTATAGAAAATATGCCACCAAGCGCCTAACAGTGTCTTCTGGCAGCAGTTCTTGAGAGCCAGTAAATTATGAAATTACAGGCATACGAGACTTTTACAATTATATGTTTTAGGATGATGGGCACTTGTGACAAAATGCTTCTATTATAGGGTTAGTGCTGTTTAATGTCAGCTGGGCTTCCTGCATGTTCCATCACAATCCTATAAAAACGGAGCGAGTCTATTATCTTACATTGCGTGGCAGATATCAGAGTGAATAGGTATCTTCTAGGTGCGCATTGTATAGAGTCACGTTTTCCCTTATGGTAACCAAAATTGAATGCTTTCCGTACTCTTAATAAAGAGAAAAGAATCCAGCATATGCGTAACAGAGAACTTTTATGTAAAATAAATTCAAACCGAGTATCTCGTGATTCCGCCGTGACACTACACCACTCGGCTCGGCCAACGCAGCATGCATATACATGATCATTTAGTCTCTACTAAGTCTGATCATTTAAAAGTGTGTGCGTGCAGCAATTTTACTTTCAATTTTTTTAAACAGGATAGCTAAAAACAATGATATGACGAGGTTGCGCGTATTGCGTCTATACGCTATTTTGCATGAATATAGGATATCATAGGGGTGAAGACATTGGAGAGCGTGCATTCTTGGACTGATAGATCACTGCGTTATTTTAAATGGAAACCTCATTTATATGATTATGGTAAAAGATATGTTCTCACTTTACCTAAACATATATTGTAAAGACTTGTTTAGTCTACTCTAATCTCATTTCAAAGTTTGATTAAACAGTCTAATCTGTTATATATTATCGTGCAAACATGAAATTAATTAATTACAAACTAATTGCTGTAGATTACCAAAATAGATTATAAGCTCGTATGGCAGCTTAATCATACATAATACATCAGCAGGGTAGAAGTTGCGGCGTTAAGTTTTTCATCACATGATTAGGAGTAAATTGCACCCCCTTCGCCCACGGGTGGGGCGTGGGACCCGGTAAAGCTTCCTTCATCCCGTCTTAGATCCGGGGAATTCTTGACTTAGCAAGGATGTGTTAACTGTTTTTGATACGGCACAAAGGACTTTGGTATATATTGCCTACTTACGTGCTATCGTCATATTCCTATTCTTTATCCTATTTATTAGGTATGGGAGGTTGAACGGACATATTATGTAATTTTTTAACAAACTGCAATACACGAATTGTAAAAGTTTTGGCTCCAACTTTGTGATCATCCGACTGTCAGTGCAGTTTTACAGCACCTATAGTATTCCACTGAGTAATGACCGATATCGTTTGTTTGTTTGTTTAGGGAGGACATAGATGCTGGCTACCGCCTGTGCGGTCGTCCAGCTCCACCGGGTTTTGGGCGAGGGCCTGGCCCTACAATAGCCCGGGAGGGAGAAGTGCCGAAGGCACTTCTCCCGAGACGGGCGTAGAAGGCGAAAAGCGCTTTCTACCTCCGTCTCCTGCGGACGCCGAAAACGTACCGCTATTATAGGAGGGGTTGACAGCGAGCTCAAGGGCACCACTGTGGTTCGGACCTCGGCTTGTCTCGCTGTCGAGAGACATGGGGGGGATCGGAGCAAAATGCCTCTGTGCAACTGCAGTGTTGCACAATTGGGCCCTACTGAATAATACTCTTTGACTATTTGGAGAGCAATTTATCGTGACCTTGTTTTTGCCTCGAGCTCGCCGGCGAGCTCGGTGTTTGATTGTGTGACCTCTGATTACCTCACACCTGGGGATTTTACCTCGACGACTTGCGGATAACGCTAAAGCTGCCAATGTAATGGCTGCGATGGGGTCATCCGGGTCGTCTAATACCTGCCGTGGTCGGCGACGGGGGGGTTTGAAAAATGAGATAGAAGAGGCAGTCGAGTAGTTCGATGCCTGGACAACCAATGGGTTCGGGTGGTGGGGCGCTCGATCAAAGTATCGGCGGGCGCAGTCCTTATTGAACTGCGCTAGAGAGGGAAGGTTTAAGTCGCAATGCAACTCGGTGTTTCGGATATACCACGGGGCGCCGGTTGCATTACGAAGAAAACGGTTTTGGATGACTTGAAGTTTATGAAGGTGGGCCTCACTAGCATGACTAAACACTACTGATGCGTAAGTCATGATGGGGCGGATGCAGGCAGTGTAAAGTGTCTTCTTATTACTAAGAGACATTTTACTCTCTTTGCGAAGTAGGGGACCAAGGCGACCCATTACGAAGGCCGCTCTGTTACGGACGGTTGTTATGTGATCGTTAAAGGTGAGATGACGATCAAGGGTGATTCCGAGGTATTTTGTTCTAGGAACCCAGGGAATGGGTTCGTCGAACAAAATAAGCGGTTTCGGGTAAGGGGAGCGTGTCTTCTCAGTAAAGCACATAGCTGTGCTTTTAGCTGGGTTGACAGCGATGCGCCATTTTCGGAACCAGTCACCGATCTCGGTGACGGCCCGTTGCATGACGAAATAGGACTGTCTGTTGATATGCCACCCAGTGGTGTAAATGGCGGTATCGTCCGCATATTGGGCTAGGAATACTTTGGGCTGAGAGCGTGGGATGTCACTGGTATACAGTGCAAAGAGAATAGGTGATAGCACGGAGCCCTGAGGGACTCCGGCTCTGACTGGGTGGGGGGAGGAGAGGGTGCCTTCCACGCGATAGCGAAAGCTTCTGGCTTTAAGGAAGTCTTGTAGGATGAGCACAAGACGTTCTGGCACGCCAAATTGGTATAGCTTGTAGATCAAGCCATTGTGCCAGACTTTGTCAAAAGCTTTCGCTACGTCGAGGAAGACTGCTAGCGTAGTCTGGGGTTTGGGGTACTTATTGAAGCCCTCAATGATGTGCTCCGTGAGGCGGTGCACCTGTTGGACGCATGAGTGTCCGGGTCTGAAGCCAAACTGCTCATCTGGGATAAGGTGGTGTTCCTTAGCATGGGACTGGAGACGGTTTGCAAGTAACCGCTCGTAAAGTTTGCCTAAGGCACTGAGGAGGCTGATGGGGCGGTAACTGGTGGGGTCAGATGAGCTTTTGCCTGGTTTGTGAATGCCAATGACATTTGCACATTTCCAGGTGTCTGGGAATAAGCAGTGGCTCATAGCAGCATTGAAGATGCTGACTAAGAGATGGATGAGAGGAGGAGAGAGGGTTTTTAGAACCCTGTTGGAGATGCCATCGGCACCGGGGGATTTGCGCGGTCGGAGGGCCTTGATCAGTCTCTCCACCTCAGCGTAAGTCGCTAAGGTGATTGGTGGGAGTTCAGAGGTGACCACAGAGCTTTTACGTTCGACTTCAGCATCCACCGAATCGAGGTGAGCTTGGTCAACGTGATCTACGTTAGGGGAACACTGAGCCTCTAGGCTATCAGCTAGGCACTCAGCTTTGTCTTCGTCAAAGAACGCTGGGACTAGTGGGACTGGTCTGTATAAGGGAGGCATGTCATTATTGACCGATATCTTTGTTGGACCTGGATATATAGACTGACATTTAATGTATAGTAAAATATTGCTATGATTCCAATTTTGTGGCCAGCCAACTGTAAGGTCAACTTAAGAGCACCTAAAATATTCCACTGAGTAACATCCAATATTTTGGTTAAAATTAGATATAAAGTGAGTTTGAATATACCGCTAACATTGATGTTTTAGCGGCTCCAACTTTGTGGCAGACTAGCGATTCTATCTAAAGTTTTCCACTTTGTGTAACGGCCATTGGCTGGCTGGACATTGCATATCCAGTTTAAATATTGATTGAAATTGAATATCCAGGTCAAATATTTATTGATGTTCTATGTGGAAAACTTTAGGTGCTCAGTTCATAGCTGCTCTAAATGGAACACCTTAAACAGCAATGAAGTATATCATTTGTTAAATGGAACCTCTTTTGAATTATTATCTGAAAGGCAGCAGACTCGTATTATCGAGAGCATTCTCAAGGAGGGTTAGACAGGCCGTTAGTCAGAAAAACGAAACCAAAAGATTACTTATGAAAATAGTATCTTCTAATTATATGACTTCTTTAATTCAGAACTATACGAGTCAAAGAAGCGGGAGTGCTTGCCTTTTACATACGCGCCGAATTAAAAATTTTACAAATTTTTGCAGATACATTTTTTAGTTATCTCGATTAGATATAGTTTAATAATATTATCATATTAGAAATTACTGAGCTTTCAAAATACCAGCTCCATCGAGTTACGCATCAAAAACATCAGTAATTAGATTCAACGTGGAGAGTGGTGTAATTCGCGCAAAATGGAAGACGTATCGCGCGTAACTCGTTTACTAGGAAATTATCTTCCTGAACATCGATTCGGATCATTTGTATTAATGAGATGTACACTGATGTATATAGCTAGGATTAACTGGTTACTCTACTTTACTTTAACAGCTTGTGATAACAATGCTGAAGTGGGACAATTATATACATTAGTAAGTAGTTAGCCATCATACATAATTTTCTAGGTGGGATTCATTCAAGCGCTCCAAAGCGTCATTTAAAATTTATTTTAACCTCACAAGCTCGGAAAAGTGTTTTTATCATACGAAATCTGCATAGAACAGTGCTTTTTATCCGCTAGCGTGGTAGAATTTTGAATTCGAACCTCAATAAATGTTCCAGAAAAAAATAGTTTACTTTAAATATTACTAATTTTAGTAATTTTACTTTTATAAATTAACGCAAATTTTCTACATTATTTAAGCTTTTTTACTTGCACGTAGCCTGTTTCCTCGACGAAATGAGGTGAAAAATGTGTTGCGCTCGGCAGCAAAGTTATTGTGTCTCGTATCTTTGAACCATGAGCAAACCGAGTATTCGTAGAGTCCTTCGCTTCTTCAGATTTCATTAAAAGTACTCGAGCCAAATAACAATTTTGCAGCTTTGTATAACAAATAAATATTTCATCACTAATCAGACTAAAACATTCTCATAAATGGGACATGGGCCTTCTTTTTTGTACTTTGTTCTAAACTGTACGCGGTGCCTTAGGGCAAGCTAACAGCTCGCCCTAACGTAAAGCGGCGCGCGGCGATGCAGATCAATTAGGAGCTTGTAACGCAAAATAAAACAAAATTTGAATTAAGTAAAGCTCCAAAACAATGCGCGCTGTGCGGGCATTACGGCCTTTTTTGTCCAAAAGGCGAGAAAATTAGAAAAATAATAATTTTGATACGATCCATTAAAAATAATTCAACACAGATTTGTTGGATACAATAAGTAACATTTCAGCATGAGTTAGATGTGTAAATTCATTATCGTTAAGGAGCTGATCAAAATATTATTGGAAAACTAAAGGTACAAAAGAATTAAGAGCCTGTTTCAGAATGTTCGAGTAACTTCCGGTTTTACTACCCAGAAAATATTTAATAAATAAAACACTATCTTTGCGTTTCACAGTCATCGATTTAGCCTATCCATCGGTTAAAGCTTGAAACGCGCTGCATGTCAACACTCATTTTTATCATTCAGTTATTTTATGTGTTGCAACCCGAAACTTTATTAGGACATTCTGAAACGTCCCTTAATGTTTTTTTAAGTAGGTAGCGGTAGCCAGCGCGTTTGGTCGATATGAAGTTAGGTACATAAAGGTATTTTTTAAAATTAATATTAGACCACATTATCAATTTCCATGAGGTGAGATCGTGGTCAAGTTTATCTAATTATTGATAAAATAATACAAAATATTGTAATTGAATAAAATATATACTTGTTTTCTGTATACATTTTCCTTATTTGTTTCACTTTTTTTTAAAGCAAAATAGGTTTTGACTACCACTTTACAATAATAAAGCCTCTTTATTTTTCCTTAGCTTACAGAGTTATAAATAATATAAAATAATAATATATTATGTATAATTATGTAGTTAAGGCCCCTGATGGGTATAGGCCTCCTCCAACAGTTTCCAGGTTTTTCTTGACTTTGCTTTCTTTATCCAGTCGTTACCAGCATATTTTTTAATTTCGTCAATCCAGCGTTCCTTAGGCCGGCCTAGAGCTCTCTTACCACTTGGCCCTGCCCAAAATGCGCCCATATTTCATTTGACAGTCGTGCTACGTGGCCAGCCCACTTCCGCCACTAACACTTTACCATATGGTAAATGAAGATGCTGTCCGCAGCGTTTGATTATTTCGCGCTTTCTCAAGAAATAAGTTAATTAGATTGTACCAGACACAGAAGATGATTTTACTTTTTCTTATACATACTGATTTTCATATAAAATCTGTTTAAATGTTCAGCATAACTCACATGACAACTTTCTCATATTAAAACGTTTCAAACACCGCTAACTCCAGTAACTAGTTAACTTAAAAATGAAACGTCAGAAAACAGAATAACATGAAACTCGACGGAATTCATTAGCAAAATGCTCCTACTTTGCCGCTGAAGTACTTATATCCAATTTTAAAATTTCACTCTAAAATTATTACGTTAAGCGAAACCCCGCAGCTCAACGTACTTAATTTCCAAACTCAAACATGCAAGTAAAATGTTCGCTCGCCACTTCATACGTCACAAGTTAAACTTAAAAAGCTAAGTTATCACTCGGCGTAATTGCGTCAGAACTCAGTAATGGTTAAATACTTCGTACGGTGGTTATTTTTAAGCTTATGTGGAAGCTAGCGCGAAAAGGGGCTTTTATACGGCGCGACTTTGCATACATTTAATTTTAAATAAATGCGTTATGTTGCTTCCAACATAATTAAGTTCAAAAAATACAGCAGATTACAGCTAATGCTTGTCGTTTGGTCCCATTTTAAATTAAAAAATATATAAAATCGGTCAAGCCGTTTTTGAGTTACACTCCAATAACTGAAAAATATTCACCTATCTTGATGATATTATAATCTTTGACAATTAATGACAATCGCTCCCGTAAGTACAAGGTTCACTAAAAAGTGTGAAAAAAAACCGACTTCACCAAGTTATTTGACATTTTTGGTGTTGAAGTAGGTTCCGTTCTTAGGTAAAAATTAAGAAAAAAAAATTTTTTTCTCTCTGTTTATTGATGTATAGGTTACTGTTTATTGATGTATAGGTTACTGCTCACAAGATCATTGTCATTTGCCTGAAATATTGTTTTTGTTTACTATCGACAATTACCATTTAATTTGATGGTCCAGGTGTGCAAATACTAGTTTCAGTTCATTGACTGTAACTTAAAAACTACTTGACCGAAGGTGATGAAATTTAAATGGAACCAATCTGAAGATATACGCTACCCCATAAAAATAATCATGAATATGTTTCTTAAATGGCGGAGTAATCGCGTAACAAACGTGCAAAGAAACATACAGTTGTGTTAAGAGGCTCCTCCTTTTTTGGAAGTATTTGAAGCAGTGGCTCAGTGGTATTGGCTACAGACTGCCGCGCAGGTGGCTTATGGTTCGAATCCCGCCGCGGGATTGAGCTTCACCTCGTGTTGGAAGGGCATTTTGCGAATGCCCGCCTGGCTAGCGAACACCCTCAAAATCTATCGCCTAGCACCTAACGGTGTGTTACGGTAGCAGTCCTTGAGAGCCAGTGAAATTACAGGTACATAAGACGTCTATGTGTCAAAGGTGACGGGCGCAGTGCAATTCGTGACTTGGGACGAAATGCATCTGTTAGAGGTTAGTCCGCTTAACAGTAGGTGGGCCTCGAGCTTGTTCCGTCACAAGAACATAAAAAAAATGTAATTTTGTAAACAAAAAAAATCGATTATATTATAAATATTACGTGTGTGTTGCTATCCTCATGCCAAAGAAACTCGTCCATAACAAGAATTTACCAATAACAAACTCACTACGTATTTTATCTCGCGGTGGATCGCATCGTCAAAACGTAACCTTAAGCGCTGAAAACATGTTAAGAAACGAGGGGAACTGTTTAAGTAGGAAAATGTTTTCGTGACTAAGTGACAGTTTACGTGTTATGGTGTCTCAGAATGTATGGAAATTTTAACGTCAATTTTCTGCCGGCTTGCTTCGTGATTGGAGATATTTAGAAAATGTTTGGCATGTATGTGTTGTTTATCGTTTTCTCCGATGTAAGACGCGGCGCGAGTTTTCTATTTACGAGTTTATTATGTAAAGCTTTTTAGATGCTTGGTTATGATTTGAGAAAGCTCTAGAATTTACGATATAAGGGTTTAATTACATTTGGTATAAGAAGCACATAGCTTATGTATCGTCACAAGTTTTCATTAGTTAGTCGTAGCATTAGAAACGGCCTTCCCGAGGCAGATTTTAAAGATGATCATCTTCTTACCCTTATCTCGCTTAAAAAGGGTTGATAAAACATATATTCTTTAATAACAGAACAATACAAGAACACATATAAAATTGTATTTGCTAACAACGCGAAGGACAACACAAGGACAGTCATAAACAAATGTTTTATAGTAAGCCGGCTTCCGGACCCCAACTTATATGGAATGCTTTCGTTGGTAGCACACCAACAGCTTTCACTTTAGAGTAATGATTACGTTATGATGGTAAGGAGTTCAGTCCAACAACACCCTACTCACATCGCGGAGTGTGAGGCAAGCTATGATTAGGCGCATTTTTATCCATAGCACACAACTTAGCACATCCAACAGGAGTATCTTATATTCTTACACCGGGAAAAATACGGCCATATTATAACCGTAAAATGAATATTTTTCTAATGTTTGCTTACATACAACTTAATAATTTCAAGGATAAAAAACACTGAAAAATAACAGCAGATAAAAACGCCTGTACACAAAAAATAACCAAAAATCATCACGTCGTCGTCAATAGGGGTCGAAAACTTGAGGGGGAGGAAACTTAGGGGTAGGATCCTTTCTCGTTCAAATATTAATGCCACCTACCCTTGTTAGATAAAAACTATTAGGGGCTAGATTACGGTGGATTATTATTTTAACTAAATTAGCTTACAAGCGTTAAGGGAATATAGGATGGATTTTTGTGGGTGTCATAGATTAAAAGGACATTCAGGCAGATATGATTTTTAACCTATGGTAAAAGATGGTTGTTTTGTTGCACAATTCTAGGTAGTTAAGAAGTTACTTTATGTAAATTAAATAAAATCGTGTATATACTGATTTATATTATATTGTGATTGTTACATATTGCAGAAACAGTTTTATTACGAGACACGATCATAGAAACAACCGGCCGGGTGCGAGTCGGACTCGCGCAACGAGAGGGTTCCGTACAAACCTGTAGGTATATAAGTAAAAGTTATGGTATTTTTATTGCTAAATGAAATCCATAACATTTTAATATTATTAAAAATATTTTTACTATATGATGTCACTAAAACTTTATGTTTTTCACAATTTTTCATTTATCAATGCTATGAGGCGTTGCTTTCGTACCAAAATTTCAAGATTCTGAGTTCGTGGGAAGTACCCTGTAGGTTTTGATTCCGTTGCGAGTGTTAAAAATTTGTGGCATAAACGGGTGTATCTTTAGATTGCGTTGGCGGAACTTCAAAATAGTTCAAAAGCGAAGTTATTATAAAAAAAATGTAAATTTCTCCAAAGTTCTTCCGTTTTGTAAGTCTAATTATAATAACAATAATATTGCAATCACAGAATTACTGGTGTGTAACTGAAAACTCAAATATATTTTTTTTCTACTAAAAGAAGTCAAGAAAATTATCTGTAGGCATTGTATTATTGTACATACAATAAGTTTACGGATTGTTATTAGACTAATATGGTTTTATGAGAACACGTAAGTTTTAGTCACTTTCGAAAGCTTGTTTGAAGTTAGCAGATGGAATATCACACAAATAATTCAATTTTAGGATTTAATGGCGGTATGCCTTTATTAAACAAAATACTATGAACTATATACAACACTACAGCTACATCAATAAAAGCATTTAGACACCTATAAGTCATAGCAGACTCACAGGCAGTCCAAATGCTCCAGCCCACTCCCAGTTGGCAGCGTGCCCAGCATGCTGGCAGCATTGCCCCGTTGAATTGCAATGCTTATTCGTTGAGCCAAATATGTGCCAGCATTTTGATCACGCGTCGCATCGACCAAGCGCTCAGATAGGTTTTGGAAAATACGATGAGCTCCCGGTCCCCACGGACCCAACGTCTCTACACCAAACGGCTCAAATATGTAACCCATACCGAGGTTAGCATATTTGCGCCGCTTGAGTTGCTCCGCCGAAGTAGCCGCAGCGCCAGCCCTCACGTTGGTTTCAGAAAGATGTGACGGCGCTAAAGTGTCCACGCACGTAGCGTCCCACACTAATGGCCGTCCTAACTTCCACGGAACCAGAGTCATGCCGTCAGGTCTTTTACCATCGTCACGCATCAGACCATTCGGTTCGAGAATAGCTGGTACATTGGCGCTGGTAAAAGCCCGGCGAATGATATCGATAAGGCTGGCGTGGCGGGAAATTCGACCAGCACCTCGAGAGCAGGAGAGGCCATGGTGACCGAGTTGATCAACTGCAGTACCACACTGGCAGTGATGTGCAACACAACACCTTGCACCCAAGCGTAAGCTAATAGCTAGACGAAAAGCAGATGGATCTATAAGGCTACCAGTTTTGTAAGAAGGAATGGCCTGTAACCAAAGACCGGATTCCCACACAGAAACAGCGAGAAAACGAGCACGATCTGCGATGCTAGAACACGTATTTAAAAGATCTTTCCGTGTTAGCTCGCATAGGGGCCGATCCCACTGCTTCTGAGATGACAACATTTTTGGGAATTCAGTATTTGGACAAGCCAGTCTCCATGTGTTTTTGGCCTCAGCCAGATATGCTACATCGAAAGAGCCTAAAGATCGTGCAAGAATTTTTTCTACTAATTTGTGTGTACTGTGTACAGAAGACAAAAAAGCTGGTAATGCCACACTAGAAATTTTGCGTATCCCTATGCCCCCCAACCTCACAGGGAGGGAAGCTTGCACCCAAGCCCTATCATCCATCTCAACATTCAAAACCGACACTAACGTATCTTTTACTAAGTTGTCTAAGCTTAACAAAAGCTCACTGTGTTGCCACAGCTGACAACATCTTAAATAGTATGTAAATTTAGGAACGAAAAGGCAAAATCTTATAATTGTAAAAGCCATATGGGCGTTAATTTTGGATAATCTGCTAGAAGCATTTCTAAACTTTTGAATTTGTTCTTCGACAAATGGTGATAAAGATTCGTTAAAAATCGGTGAACCCAAAAGACGAAGCGAACTTTTTTCTACTAATTTTATATTAGGCGCAAGTAAGTTGAATTTTTCAATAATAATTAATTGGATTTAATTGATTTTTATGACGCCAATAATTAATATAGCTAAATGTGAATGTTGCATAAGAGCACTATTTACAATAATTAATAAGTAAGGGCGGCTTCGCAGAACTTTCTTTAAATTTATATAAGGAATCGCACTTAACTTGTAAAATAAATTAAGCGTCTTGTATGCAATGTGCCGTATATCAAGACGTGTGTCATGTGTTGATACGTTTCAAATTATCGTTTGGTTGCAATGTTAAATATTTTCTCATGGACTATCTTTGTATTAGGAACTATGTACCTATGTTTTATCATATCTGTACTTCAAAATATTTATTATTGAATCACTACCATCTATTACGTAGCACTCCCGTCCAACAGAGGGCTTATTAAAACCAAATTGCGAAAATTGCAGTGCAAATGTGGCCCTGGCATGCTTAGCTAACTGGCTTATATCCACCGACAAAAATTGAACTTGCGTAGCCAGTAATCTGTACTAAACGGTAGTTTTTATGATTTTGGTTGGTTAAGAACTTTGACAAATATAAGTAGACCCTTCGTAGCAATGATTGTTAAAGTCAAGGTAGGTTTTTGTAACTGGTAAGGGGTATGGTGGTCCCTTATGGACTGGTGTGGCGAATGATCTGTAATCTTTCGTTGTAACAAGCGTCGAATGGGGTGGTAATGACGAGGTATTACTGTCCGGAGTGTTGACAGTTCATATATTGAGGATTATTCTGTCGTTATGGTGGTGTATATTAGATGGATTCTGAGGATTGAATTAGGTGATAATTTTGTTTGTCAGATGTTTTAAATGTAAAATAAAAATTAAGTAATATCACAATATATATAGAAAACGACTCGACTCGACTATCTATAACTGATATTAATATAAAAGACGACTACGTTGCATGGTCAGTTTTTTACAGTTACTCTATTTAAGTTTTTAGTCTTGGTCACAAAAATGTTTTAAATTTTTGAAATAAAATAATGTAGATATATTTTATCAAAAAACGAATACGCTTATCGTGTTAATAGATTGCATTACGTAAATTTAAATTAATAAAGTCGTACCATTCGTCTATTGGTCTGCAACAACACAAACATTGTGGTCTTTTTTAATTATTTAAATGCGCTTCTGTATGTGATATGTATGAGTAACTGATCAGTTTTTTTTTGAGCCTAACTGATTTACTCATTACAAAAACTGTAAAATCACGTGTAAAATGAAACCATACAGGAAAATAAGACTGCTGTAAAGTAAAATTTAGTGTGTAGTAAAAGTGAGAGCCAGTATTTCTAGGTCAAGCCTGTTAACACCTTCGACCACATCATCACTTACCATCAGGTGAGATTGTGGTTAAAGGCTTACCTATCAGCAATAAAAAAAAAAAAAAAAAACTATTCTCAAATCAGCTATTTGGAATATTTGTTTAATGGTGAATGCACGCCTGGGTTGCTACTACCCACAAGTAGAAAATCTGTCAGTGTGTTGTGGCAGATATACTTAAAGACCCAGTATGTGATTCTAGGTTAAGCCCGCATCCTCGATCACATCATCACTACCAACAGATAATATAGAGGTCAAATATAACCTCTCAGCAACAAATTAAGTGTATACATGCAAGTGTTCCCAAAACAATAAGTCATGTTTATTTTCAGGTTTGGTTTCAAAATAGGCGAGCGAAATGGCGAAAAGCTGAGAGATTAAAAGAGGAACAGAGAAAACGGGAAGGTGTGGACATGGTGACGAAAAGAGACCCTAGTGATGATAAGGTAAGGGAGTATTTGAATATAACCTAATAATTTTTTTAATTAGTTGCGTGTCAAGCAGCTTCGAGGGCTGCTTGACGCGCACTGCGCAGCCCTCGAGGCTGCCCGCATTCCTTGAGAATGAACATCTTTACTGTTCGAACACCGGTTGGAGATTTCGACTAAACACCGTGAGTGCTAGCCGGTATATTTAATTAATAATCATGACATCTCACGTAATAGTCAGCACATTAAAAATAAATCTTCACGTCATATTGCACTGGTTTTAGACGAAATTGTATTTTCAATTAGAAGTAGTCACACAGTAACTTGAACTCTCCATCAAGATATTTTGCCACTTGCTGTCGAAAGAGATCATATTCAGGTTTTGCTTCGACAAGAGCATCGAGCGAAGCTAGGGATCGCTGTATCGGGGAAACTGCGTTATCATAAATATGAATGTAAGATTCGAGTAAGTGATCGTTGCTACTCGATGATTACAAAAACTAATAAGGTAGGTCTTGTATTGGAACAAAGCATATTTTTGCCAAATGATAGGCAAGATTCCGTCTTAGTGGGTACCGCCGTAGCAGATATTCTGCCTCGTAGCAGCATTGTGCAAACACTACTGTGTTTAGGCGGAATGGGCAAATGAAATCACTGACCAAACGTAACATATGAACTCACGTAACTGAGCGACGAACACAATGCAGTGTCAATCAGAACGATAATGGTGACACTGCGACTGCAATTGATTTTGATGATTCTACTTTTGTTTAGTTGGTTTGGAGGTTTCATCGACATCTATAATGTTACACTGAAATAACTGAAGGAAGTATTTGCCAATATCTCGACTACATCGTAATGGCAAGACTTGTCGTTGGTATTGTGTGTGAGTTAAAATCGATTTGTCCATTAAGGGTGAGGGAAAATCGATTTTGTATGAGTACTCGTATTAATTACACTAAGAAAAGGAAGACATTTTTTTTATCTCAATAAAATCAGAAGCGATTTGAATCAGCATGGTACGACTTCTACAATTTATTTCATATATTTCAGTGTTAAAAGTCGGTACTTTTATTTATTAATAATAAAAAATCTTAACTATATATACAATTACTGTACTTAGGGTTCATCAGAATGCGGCATGTCTCGAGGGTCAGCAGAAGCATCACCAGTGTCAGGAGTAGCGTCTCCACGCGCTTCCCCTCCCGTCACCCCCGGATCCCCGCGACGCTCCCCTCTTCACTCGCCGCGCCGATCGCCTACCCACTCTCCTAGGGTAGAAAGGTATGTAGCTGTAGGTTTAATAGATTTAATAACTTTCATATTTCATAATAGTACCCCGTATGTCGGACTGCTACTAGTCTCTTCTTTAATATTTCAAAGTTAAGTTACTAAAAATATTAAACGCATAAAAGTGATTTCTTACACTATTTTGTGAGAGCGTGCCTCGTAAAATCTAAGTACAGCCACAATCTAAGTGAGATAAAAATATATAACTTATCACTACTATTTGTAATTATTGATTCCACACACACAATACTAAATTTGTGATTCCACACAATATGTGCCACCTACCAAAAAGGTGCTTTCGCCATTATTTCATTCACTGCTATAGTAAAAAAAACAACTGGCTAAACAACTGGAAGGCTATTTTGTGATTAACCACCTGGCAGCTACTAAAAGAAAAAAAACACTACTCTCTGCCTAATCTGTGATCACCCTGAAATGGCTATAGATATAAGACTGCATCCTCATTTATCAAGGTGTGATAAATCAGTCAATGGCCTTTCAGCATTACTTGTGTAGGGCTGCCAATTTAAAAACAAGTATTTCTGGTTGTAGGTCAGAAACGAGCTGTCCATCACCCGCTCCATCCGTGGGCAGCGCAGGATCACGAGAGCCACAGGAGCCACGTCCTCCGCACAATATCTTCTCGCCGTTTGATCAGTAAGTTTATTTAATAGCATTTACTTACAAATAATCGACTCTCTTTATGCAGAGCAGTCGCTGTCTCTGGAGATTTGCAAAATTGGAGCTATTCATAAGCCTATTCAAACGGGCTCATCTCATTTTTAAGGCGATTAGAGTCGCCAATGGCCTTGAGCATCTGGGCCTAATCGAGCTTACTTTACTCGCGCATCGCCGCATACGTTCCGCGCTCGCTGCGCAAATATAACGGTCAAAGAATATGCAGATGCGCGATGCGCTCCGGTAACATGGCACTTTATATGCCTACCGCACTATTTTAGTGAGTATCCGCAGTTGCAACTGCGACTGAGATCAGTATGAAAATTTATAGTGTACCTACCTAGGTTGTTCTGGACGTCTTTATTCCTTTTATTTATTTTTCAATGTCATGTGCCGAGTGAAGAAAGTTACTCAGATTTGGCTGAAACTCGATATCTAGGTTGTGCTGAGGGTTATTATTCCGAATTTGTAATTATTTTTCAAATGTCATCTGCCAAGTGAAGAAAAATTATACGATTTGGCTGAAAATTGATATCTAGGTTGTTGTAGATGTTATTATTCCAAGTTACGAATTTGTTTTAGGTTGACGTCTGCCAAGTGAAAAGTTTACTTCGATTTGGCTGAAAATCGATATCTAGGTTGTTCTCAGTTCACACACAAACACTTTAAAAACCTGCTGATTTTAGTAATATGCTACATAAACGAGTTTTCCAATTAAAATTACCTGTTATTCGTACAACTAACGCAATAAGATTTAGCCCTTTTATTGAAACATATTTATATAATCAAGTCCTGAATCAGTGCGATATAAAACATAGTTCAGTGTTTGAAGCCAAAAGCATCATTGTTAATTGGTTGTTCACGTTTAACTATGATGAGACTGAAAATGACTTTTTATTATGACGTCCAGAAAAACCTTGATATCGATTATTGGCCAAATCGGGGCAACTTTTTTTACTTGGCAGACGTCATCGAAAAATACATTCCAAATTCGGAATAAAGACGTCCAGAACTACCTAGATTTTAAATTTCATCCAAATCGGAGTAACTTTCTATACTTGGCAGTAGTCATAGAAAAATACATTCAAAATTTGGAATAAAGACGTCTAGAACTACCTAGAGTTTGAATTTCAGCCAAATCGGAGTAATTTTCTTCACTTGGCAGACGTTATCGAAAAATAAATTCCAAATTCGGAACAAAGACGTCTAGAACTACCTAGATTTTGAATTTAAGCTAAATCGGAGTAACTTTCTTCACTTGTCAGACGTCATCGATAAATAAATTCCAAATTCGGAATAAAGACGTCTAGAACTACCTAGATTTTGAATTTCAGGCAAATTGGAGTAACTTTTTTCACTTGGCAGAAGTCACCGAAAAATACATTCCAAATTCGGAATAATGACGCACAGCACAACCTATATATCGGTTTTCAGCCATATCGGACGAACTTTTCTCACTTGGCAGACGTCATCGAAAAATAAATTCCAAATTTGGAATAAGGACGTCCAGAAAAACCTAGATATCGATTTTCAGCCAAATCGGACTGGTTTTGATTTCGAGATACGTTACCCATCTTCACTAGGCAGATGTTATCTTTATGCAGTATTAATTAACCTATATCAAAACACATAATACAATTATCAAAAAAAGCTTAGAACTCCAAAAGATGTATGAAACCCCATACAAACTCTTAATGTAGTAGAGAACCATTTTGTACCCTACGAACTACTAAAGCCGGAAACTATTGACCATAATATAAAAAAAAATATTATCCTTAGTTTACCAGTTATAACATGAGAGCGTTATAGACATTACTAATTAATTCTGTACAAAATAATATATTATGCACCTAAACCTTTCATTGATCTTATTGGTAATGCCGCCCATTGTAAAGTACCTACAACATTGTCAATTTCAAGTTTTGATTCTTTTCATATGTGATACAATTCAAATAAAATTTGTCTACAAAGTACCGATAATAAAGCGACAACGCACATACTTCACGTCGCAATCAAGTTGGCCCTCTGCAGCGAGCGAATCATTACACGCACACAGCTGCGAATCTCGCGTGTCAATGCACTAATACATAGACAAGATCGTTGTCAGTCGAAAGCGCGAGCGGAGCTACGAGCGACACAACCTCCCCGTGCCAACGCTTGCGCAACACTGCCGCCTGCGTCCGCGCAGAGCACCTCGGAACCGCTATCATTCTGAATCTGCTATGTTGTAATTGTAGTATATCTATCTAGAAATTTTATGGTACAATTTATTTCTCAAAAATCGTAGCCGTTTAGAAGGAGTTCGCAATATAAGTCAAGAAATAGTATGTAGTTTGATTTTTACGGCAAAAGTAATAATAATACCGTAAAATCATATGTTGCAAATGTTGTACTTGAATTCATCTATAAAATATATTTTTTTCAAATCTTCAACTTCAGCGGTTACGGAGGAGTTCGCTTTAGAAAGTACGAATTTGACGTACCCAAGGGCCTTAAGGGCTCATGTTGTAGTATACTTCAGTTTTTCTGTTCTCCATCATAATCGTCTAACTTGGATGGCTAGGAGTAGGACACAGTGTTTGATCTAGAAAGAATTTGTTGTGTTATGTTAGCTTCATCCGGCTCCATCGTTCATAGATTTAAGAATTTAGCTTTATAATCTTTTACATTTTACGTGTTGTTCTTAGACGTCTGTTTTTAATACAAGTCGGCATTATTTGTTTTAAAATCTTGAATATTTTGTACATTGGCAGACAGGAAAAGGTACCTATCGGAAAACAATGTGTGAAAATACTTTACTTACAACTTTGACGAATAACCTCTGGAAGATGTACAAAAGGTATATACTTATATGTTACTTTCGTTTAGGATTATATTCGCGTCATAGATGTGTTTGTTTCTCGTGCAAGTAAAAATAAACTGTGATTTACATACTTCGATGTTCAAGGATTTTATCTGGTCTATGTTTTCCAATACCGAAATTACCAGCAAATTCAATTAAGGAGAAAGAGGTGAATTAAAATTAATGTGTATTTTATATCAGAATTGCAAATAATAACTGAAACTTCTCGTAATAAAACAATTGTGAAGTTTAGCTATCACGGTTCATGAGATACAGTCTGACAGACAGACAGACAGACGGACAATGTAGTCTTAGTAATAGGGTCCCGTTTTCCCCTTTGGGTACGGATCCCTAAAAATGCTTATCTTTCATCCTTATTGTCCTTTTAATTTTGGCTTTACACTGGAAAATAATCATTTTATTTTTTTGAGGAATGTTTTAGATTTTGCGGAAAATCGTCGAACTAAAGATAAATGTTAAACAGATGTGGCCATGAATGACAAATAAAATAGAACGGCTTTTTACCGTTAATGGAAGATACAATATGCTCTCCAATCTGTACGTACCTAAATGATTATTAATTCAGTCGACCTCCACAATTGAATTCTTGACGTCAATACCATCCATTGAAACCATCAATATTTTATAGACACCTAATTATAAAAACTCGGTCTGGCCTGAATATTTTTCTGTTGTCAATCTAAATTGATGTAAATTGGGAAGCATTAAATCAATGTCAATCAGAGCTGATGCGATATGATCCCAACGATTTGTTTAAATAAGCTATTAGGCATTGATTTCATAATGCAGAGGGTCAGTCACAACTCGTATGATTTTTTTGTAACTTCAATCACCAATGAACGCAATACTTACTAATAATTTAATGGTAGATTTGATAGAAGAAGCTTTTGTTACTTAGAATATCGTGAGCGAGTTTAACAAGAGATTCACAGCTTGTAGCCACCTTCTATTTAACTCTATGATGCTATGAACATGTTTCGCCGTATCTTCGCGGTTATGCTAGTTTGTCTTACCAGTGACTACGGGGATATAAATGCCCTTGTAATCATATTGTACCTCGTTGTTAAATTAAAAAGGTTTTACTTCCTCCTCTATACATAAATGCTCGAAAGAAATGGGTGGTTTGTTTGCATAAATACTTTTCCACGTGCTGGGAGGTAAATGATCAGTACGAGATTAACACGATTACGCAAGGCAAGATCTATAAAACAACTTCGCTAGTTATGGCATGCCACTTATTTGGCGAATTTATATTATGAATCTTTGAGTTAAAATATAAGAATTAAAGTGGAAACTCTAGTCTGCAACGGGAAATTCAATTTTTACAGGTTTTTGCGCTCGTGGCTAGATCTGTTAATTTTACATGATCAAGCTATTCGTGAGTTTAAAATAACATTGGGCGTACTATCTTGCAAAGTTTTTGAATACAATCCACGTGATTCAATGAATTAACCATAAAACCGTCATAATATATAAACACTAAAAAAAATAAACAAGAAAATTTGTCCGCCATAAGCTTCAGTTTTTGCCTAAAACAGCAATCATTATTCGAAAAAAACTACAATCTTTGACCAGAACGAGTTGGGCGGAATATCCCCAAATATATACAATAGTTGTATTTATTTGGGGATATATATCTGTAAGTATATATAATAGCTGTAAGTTAATTAATACAATTCATATATAACCGCAGTTAAATGCTACTTGAAGCAAGTATATCGTAACGAAGTCCATTAACATGCCGTCATCGCGGCCGCAAGACGATGGCAATTACTTGATTAGGTCCCACTCGGACTAATCAAGTGTAATTATTGCGCGTGTTGTTGCCAGTAACCAGCTCGAGTATCCATCCGTGCTACCCGACATGTTTAGAAGGGTGATGTGATCACACTAATGTAATAAACGCGAGAGAGAGAGAGAGAGAGAGAGAAACACCAGAGAGAGAGAGAGAGAGAGAAACACCAGAGAGAGAGAGAGACAAGAAAAGTTTATGAGAATGTCAGTGGGTATATTCGCTACTCCTCGCACTGAAACGGCTGAAGCTGGATGACACTTGAAGTATAGATAGGTCTAGGGTCATGGAGTAACAGATAAAATACTTTTCATCGTATTAGTGTAATTTTGAAGAGCTAAGCATGCTTAGAAAATATTTAGAGCACTAAATATTCACCTCGGGTGAGGATTCAACTCTTGTCTGTAGGCTATATACACAGAACGTGTTTCCATTTTAGCTACCGAGACTAAAATTAGTACGCAATCATAGTAAAAAAAAATGTGCAATTCTAGCACGGTACCCCAACGGGGAGATATTTTTTTAAAATTTTATTTCGGTCCTTTTAATAATTTCGTCTATGCGATAAAAATATAAATACAATGTAATCGGTACTTAAAATTATATATTTTGTTAATACGTGTAGTAAAAAAATTGAGTTTTTTGTAAAATCATGTATTACAGGACTATATACAAACCTACAACTACTACAAAAGCACTTACGTAACCTAAAACCCAAAAAAAATATTTAAGTTCTAATCAGATGATTTGAATTCGAACTTACAATATTTTACAGTAAAATTTTGAGTGAATATAATACAACTTCTGAATGTCAATCATCCCTAATTTTAATAACTTTACTTTAACTTAATAAACTCTTAGCAGAAATAACTCCATTTACTCAATATTAATCCTAACCAAAGTATCAATCATAATTAAGTAAATCGATACTTAACCAATTAAAGTTTTAAAGTTAATTTACCGAGTAGCGAGTTAACCTCGGCGGAGTTATTGACAATTTAACTTGAGCTGATTCGATTTGAGTCAATCTTTGGAAAGTTGGAGCGAATTTCCAACTATGGTGTAAGTTGGAAGTTCATCTTTAATACTTAGTTACTTAGAATCTACAGTGCGGCCGCTGAGAGAATGCGATTGACAGTTAGTTAAAAACCATAGAAAACCAAACATAACAAATATAAACTAGATTAATGAGGGTATTTAATGACAGTCTCTATCAGCCGGATCGTCGACTGCTGAAAACAGCCTCACCTATTTAATGGTGGTTTGAACTAATCCCCGCGCTTGGCAAAAGATGAGTTGGGCAGTGTAAGATGACAGTTCTTCAGAAGGCGCTGATGCTGACCTTCTTACACTTTTCCTTTTAGCTTTTATGACTGCTACGGGAAGTTATGGGTGTAATTCTAGCCTTGCGCCTCAGGAAGCCGTGGTTTTAATCACGTAATATATTTTTTTTCTATGCCTGATAGGCTTGCATTTGACCACTATCTCACCTGATGGTAAGTCATGATGTGGTCGAAGATGTTGTTCAGGCTAAGCTAGAACTACTGGCTCTCAAGGACAGCTGCCGGAACACACCGTTGGTTGCTTGGCGACAGATTTTCTACTTGAGGGTGATAGCGAGCCACCATGCTATAACGATTGCCATCCTAAGACAACAACCGGGACCGACGCTTAACGTGCTCTCCGAAGCATGGAAGCGTTCAGTAGTAATATCACCAGCGGTCACCCATCCAATTCATGAACGCAACGGACGTTGCTTGCTTTGCTGATCGGTTCAGAATGGCTAAGTAAACTTCGAGCACTTCTCAATATTCTATAGAGTCCTTGACAAATACCTATTTTATTGTTCAATTTTGAATTGTGTCGTACAAACTCTTGCGAAGACTTACCCTTACTATCCATGAAAGCTAAAGGTACTCGTGACAACCCCGAACAAACAATGCGATTTGTTGCAGGATTAAATAAAACTGAATTAGCGTCGACAAATGGATCGTAACTAGGTTATGCGTTTATTATCACATGTACACGCCCTAATGATCGTAGATTTGATGTTTTTTGTATTACAGTACAGTTGTTCTATTTTTCGAAGTTAGAATATTTTTAACCATATACAACTGAGCGTTTCCGGGCTTCTGTGGGCACGTAACGCCATCGGTCCCGATGGTTATCTTAGGATGGTAGTCGTTATCGTGGGACATTTAGCTAATGTCTACGTGGTTAGCCACCGTCCTCCAGTAGAAAATCTGTTGTCAAGGACCTAACGGTGTGTTGGGCACCTGTCCTCGAGACCGAGTAATTCTAGGTTAGCCTGTACAACATCTTCAACTGAAACATCACTTATCAACAAGTGATATATGGTCAAAGGCTAGACTTTCACTTTTTTATGGGATTGTGACTGAGCAAGCATAAAGCCCACCGGGAACCCCTGTCGGGTTAAGCGGGAACCCCTGTCTATAACATACAGTTGTTAAATATCACGAGCCTGCTTCATCTGATTTTAAACTAACAGCAGGACTGCCTGCTGAACACACTGTTAGGTGTTGGCGATATTTTTTCTACTTGAGGGTTCGTAATATGCTCTTTCACCATGCGGTGGAGCTCAAACCGGCGGTGGGGACTGAACCTTGGACCTGTAGCACGGGAGTCCATACCTATTACCCATCGGCTATCATTGCAACCAAAATGCATGTACCTATCTTCAACTACATCATCGCTTTCCTTGTGAAAAAATGGACAAATGCCTGCCTATTTTGGAGTAAAAAAAACCCGCCAAAGTTCCAGTAACCCGTCAAAACACAGGGTGTTGAGCTGTCGGAGCATGTCGGGTACAAACACGAGCCCGATGTAAATCTATTTGTCGTATTATGCGCGCAATTAGGCCGGCATGCGGGCGCGGAAGGGTTGACGTGTCGTCGACAATTGGTACACCCGACAATTATACCGATGGTTGGCAGTATTGCCACTAATGGGATGAAAGCGCATTACTTTTTCGGAGGGGTCATTTTGACCATGACATGTGCTGAATTTAACTAAAGATATAATAATGCTGATCTAGGTAACTTTGTGATGACAAGTAATCCGTTCATCCTTTGCGTTGTCTCTAACAACTTTTTTTTTTTTTAATTCGTAATAGGCAATCATTTGGCCGCTATCTCACCTGATGGAAAGTGATGATGCGGCCGTAGATGTAGCATGCTTGCCTAGAAGATACCTGTTCACTCTAGACTTGAAGAGTCCCAAGTTATATTGTTCGGGAAACAAGGACGCGGGTAATGAGTTCCACTCCTTCGTTGTGCGGATGATAAATGTGGAAGCGTAACGCTTCGAGCGAACTGGAGGAATGTCGACCATAAAAGGATGACGGCTATCAGAGCGTCTTGTTGTCCGATGATAAAGGGGGCATGGAGGAATCAGCTCGTGTAATTCCTGCGCACACTCACAACTATGATAAAGAACTAGCGTTTGCTTAACCCTCCGACGTTCGGAATAAAGACATTACCTACACATGGGATGTCTACCACATAGATTAACAAGTAATACAAATCAATATCTAGTAGCAACCCATATAAAATTCATACCCTACATTGCTTTGGCCTGAAGGAACATTTCAGTTCAAGTCTACAGCATCTTTGAGCATCATGTTTAAGCAAACATGAGTGTCTTGAAAACGTGAAAATACCACTAAAATCGAGGGCAATCCTTTTTTATAGAGATACATGGATGATTTAATCGTAACTCGTGTCGTTAGTGGTAGCAGTATTTTGGGTGGGTGAAATATCTTGTAAGCAGTATATACTGTGTCACTAAAAAAGAGTTAATAAAAATAGAAATAAAAAGGAACCAACACTGAATAGAATGAAATAACTTGTGGAAATCCATGAAAATGGGAGCTGGTATTTTTCCCCTAGTCGCCTCTAACGACACCCACGGGAGGAGAAAGGGGGGGGGGGCATTCTAGCCCGGCACCCCACGGGTCAAATACTACTCACTCAAATTTAAATGGAGTGATCAAGCTCCAGTTATCGAATTTAAAAAAACATCAAAATCGGTACACCTTGCATAAAGATATAATGTAACACATACAGTCGAATTGAGAACCTCCTCCTTTTTTGTAGTCGGTTTAAAGTAAGTTGGACCAACGTGTCGTTTATCCTTATCCAAAAGTAATAGAATACATTTCTGATTGCAGCAAGTTGCCAAATTAAGATGAACGCACTGTTTCAGTGCTGCCACCTATTAGACCACAGTTCTAATCATAATTTTAATGTTGGTTCGCCGCATTTAATTTGATATTACGATAACAAAACCACAAGTGGTGACAAATTATGTACGAGTGGCCGAGCGTTGGTTAATTGCGAAATTGCGTTTTGGAATAACTATTCTGTAAAGTGCTTAATGAAGTTGATTAATTGTTTTTAATTGAAGATGTGAACGTTTGAATCGTTAAAAATTGTTGTTTTGAAAATACTGTGTGATTTTTGTTATTAATGAGTGAGAATCTTATTATTTTTACTCGGTATAAATCATGTTGCCTTTTACGTACAAAACCCTAAAAAAAGTTGCGTCGAAAAAGCATAAATATTATATATATACTAAATGACCTGGCGAACTTCGTGGCACCATATTTTTTCATATACAAACCTTCTCCTGACAATAACGAACACATAAAAGAAAGATTTATCCAATTTGGTGCAGTCGTTTGAGAGTTATGCGCTTACAAACATTTCGGTGATTCATTTTTATTTATATGAAACATGTATACACATATGATATATTTATAATTATATAACGATTATTTACATTAAATTAATAATAAACTTGTTGTTATTTTGTTATGATACATATATATTTCTTTTTAATTTTATTATTTGATAAAGAATTCAGTGCCAGAAAGAGGCCAGTAGTGCCTTCTGAAGAACTGTCATCTTTCTCTGCGATCTTCAGGACGCCTGCCAAGCGTATGGATTATGTGGCAAAACCCTCCCTTATGAGCAAGTTCTTTGTTACAGTAGACTCTATAGTTGTTGTTGAACATAAACTTCCTTAAAGAAACGCCTGAATATAATTTTTATTGGCCAAGTTTGTTTTTATTTATCATAATCTGAATAATAATTATGATTAGACAGAATAAGTACGTAAGCTATTCTTCTGCAATTATGCATATATTTAAAACATTATCAAAATCTTAGGATTATGATTATTATGCCAACATCTCATTTCAGATATTATAATACAAGTTCAGATGCCTATTTATTTCTTTTCAACACCCTTACTCGTAAAGTGAGCTTTACGATATCGTTCTTAGGACCATAAACCGAACTATAACACCCTCGTGCATAAAAATATTACAAACTAGTGCGTATATTATCCCTACAAAGTTAAGTTAGTACCTAACTGCAAATTATATGCGAGTAAACAGAGCATTTTCAATTTAAACAAGTAATTTTCCCTACAAAATTAAGTTAGTACCTAACTGCATATTATATGCGAGTAAACAGAGCATTTTCAATTTAAACAGGTACTTTTCCCTACAAAATTAAGTTAGTACCTAACTGCATATTATATGCGAGTAAACAGAGCATTTTCAATTTAACCGGGTAATACAGATTTGTAACAACAAAGAGGTTTATATGTAATCAACCACGACAACTACAATTGCCACGCGCAAAAAAAAAAAAAAAACTTGCGCTCTATTTTCCATATTTTGTTTGTATCGCATTTGTGCAATACCTATATTGTTTTTTCCTCGCAAGTCGCAAGGGTGTTCAAAAAGTGCGTATGAAACTCGTGAGCAACTTGCTCAATATACACTCGGCTGATTTACGCCCTCGCCTACAGCTCGAGCTGCAACCCACATGCAGCCTCGTGTATAATGAGCAACCTCGTGTATAGCTCACTTGTACCATAATATACATTTACGATAGACTTTGCTTCTATTACTAACAACCGTTAGAGAACTAATTTCTAATACTTAGCATTTGCATCTAAACAAACCTCGACGAACAAAACAAATGAATAACTCACGATCGTCCGAGATCAAGATGGCGGCACATCCGGTTGGACCGGAAGTGCCTCTAATGCGATATACCCCGAGCTTATCGCGCCGGACACGTGCGAACATCGCTCGGATTATGTGAACGCTGCCTTACAATCTGATGCAAAGTGTAAACAATCAGAGTGGAAACATAGGATTTGTCTTGTTTTTAAGGGTTCGTTACTTTTCTTATTAATATATAGCGATTTGACTAATTTTTGGATACTACCCATAACCTGTTGGTAAATAATTATGGTGTAAGGAATAATCACTAAAAACCAATTCTAATTCAGAAGACTTTGTTGTAAAAACATTTTTAATAACCGACTTTAAAAAATACGGAGGTTCGCATTAGTCTGTTTTTTGTGTTTGTTACCTCAGAACTTTTGACTGGTTGAACCGATTTTGGTAATACTTTTTTATTTTAAAGCTGATGCTTGTCGTTTGGTCCCATTATAATTTTATCAAAATAGTTTAAGCCGTTTTTGAGCTACACTCCAATAACTGAAAAATATTTGATTATCTTGATGATATAGTTATTGACAATGAATGAAAATGGATCCCGTAAGTAGCAGGGTTCACTAAAAAGAGTGAACATTTTTTTTAACCAAAAAATTGAACCAACTTCAACATTCAAAAGCGTGAAATATCTTGTCGAAGTCGTTACCATGCTCACAGTATTGTGCTAATAGGTACTTTTAAACTATCATGGTACCGACTTCTACAAGTTATTTAACACTTTTGAGTGTTGAAGTCGGTTCCACTTTTTGGTTGAAAATTTTCACATATATTTCATATATGAATATCAATTCAACTTTTCATTTATGCAATAATATTATGGTTATAATTAAACTTAAAAAAACTACCTTGATCACCAGCATAGAGGTATAAAATACTATTATTTTCTCTGATCAACAGTATCCTCATATGTGAGTAATTATAGTCATCCATTCACCTTAGTCATCACGTGGGTCAATGAGAAACAACATATTTTTAGCGTTCATCGAATATTTGCCTATCAGTGTCTTTAAGCATTGTTATACGGTATTAAACTGACTGCCATTACCACCGTTTTCCAAGTAGACTTTTGTTTTTATAAAATTTTGTGAGTTGTTTTAGTTTCTTTTATTTTATTATATAATGACAGAGATTCAAATAGTACCTACTAAGGAAATTTAATTGAATACTGAACTGATCTTTAAGTATATAAATTACAATTGGTTGGACCTCTTTTAAAAAAAGAAAAAAACATATCCTTATGTCAGCAAACTTATGGCCTGTCACCTCAATAGCAATAGATTCGAGTAAGCGCCAGACAATTACGGCAATTATTTGAATTTAGAACGTCAGCGAGACGCGTGCGCACAATTCCTTTAAGGAATGTAATGTAAAATCGTTGACATAGAAATGCTTAGAAATGACACAACTTTAAATAATGCAATAAAAAGAAAGGAAGAAGAATACAAGTCAAACATTTTGATTAAGTTACTAATCTTTATCATCAACAGGAATAATGCAAGCCTTAATAGGCTTTATTTTTATTACTTACTTTAATAAGTATAGTAAAAATAAAGCACACTTTTCTTTAAACTTTCATGTACTTAACTTATGTTTCTAAATCATTAACGTGTGTATCACGCATGAGTTTACAGCAAAATTATATTTTGACTGACCTCGACGTTTCGATCAAGTTGCATTGACTGTGCTCACGATTAGAATACATGATTTAGAAACAATAATAAAGCATATCTAATAAGTGTAGTTCAAAAATGTTTACTAGAAAAGCATCTTAGTAAACCACTTTGTGCTCAAAGTAAACACGGTTCCTCAAAGGTGCAAATATAATTTTGTTAATTCACACACCGTTCACATAACATAATATCCACATTATATTAACATTACGTTTGAAATTAACATACACTCCTGAATTTCAGCATTTGAAATGAACACGAAATTTCATTTTGTCGCTCTCTAGAGTGGCTTTACTCTGCGTCTTCAATTACACATTTACTACATATTAAGGAGTGTTTCCTTAAAGAGTGCTTAGATCGAGCAAATGTTCGCTAACCAAGCGAGCATTCGGTCAATAAAGTCAATTACGGATATGAGATTATTTAATGAAGGTCATTTATCTGGTGCGGATGTGTAATATCGGGCATAAATATAAATTTTGATTAAAATAACTCCTATCTTATTAGACTAACCACGTTCTTATTGCTTGAGAATTTTATGTATTAAATCTCTCGGTTAAACTATTGATAGTTGTTTAGACATAAAGTTGAGGTCGTAACCAACTGCGTGAAATAAAAAAGTATATTATGTTATAATAAGCAGAGACAAAGTTAAACCGATCGTTAGGGTTTAATGTTTTAAAGTTAGTGTTTTAAAATGTCCCTTCTGTATGATAACATAAATACTATATAAACATAGCCTTTTTACATGCATATATTCTTACTAACATAAAATATTAAATCACACATTACAATAGGACATATGCTGAATCAATAAAAGCATAATATTTTTATAAAATCATACCTTGCAGCATTGAAGGATTTGTCCCATTTAAGAACATTCGTTTCCATTAAAGAACATATTGCGAACGAATGCTCGGTCTGAGCTCGGAACTAAAATGCTACATAACAACGATACCTCTTCACGCAATGGCAATGAATTATCATAATAAATGTATCAACGTCTAGCCTCGTGGCAATTTGTTCAGTGAATTGTTATTGAATTATGCTATATTGTCTAATTTATCGAGTTTGTCAACTGAAAAATATGTTTAGTCATTTTGTTTTTTCTTGTTAGAACATTTCGTGCAGTAAAATCAAATGAAAATGTGTAATATTATATGTAATAATCAATTACTTTGTGGTCACGCAAAGCAAACTTTTAAAGAATATGCTTTTGAAGCAGTGGTAGCTCAGTGGCTTTGGCTATAGACTGCCGCGCAGCAGATCCATGGTTCGAATCCCGCCGCGGGCTAGAGCTTAACCGCTTGGTGGAAGGGCATTTTATGAATGCCCTTAAATTAAAAAACTCGTTAGTACAAATATAAAATATAATATGATTTAGCAGAAGTAGAACTTTTTGTAAACGAGTTCGTCCGGGGCTACTGCCACCTACCTATTTCTACCGCCCAGCACTAATGTTCACATTACTGAGTTCCTGTCTGAAGGGTGAATTGCACACGAGACTTAACATCTTTGTCTTAGGGTGATGGGCGCAGTGTAGCTAATCACTTGTGACGCAATGCATTTGTTATATTGAAGATACCGCTTCCCACCAGGTGGTCGTCGTGCTAACGCTGTCACAGTAACATAAAAAAATATATATGATGTTAGCTGAAGCACTGGTTTAAACTGCCGAGCAGAAGATTCCTGGTTCAAATTCCGCAGCGAATATGAGTTGGTAATCTGGTTAATTCCATCCACCTCATCATTGAACATCAGGTGAGACTGTAGTCAAGGCAAGTAGCCTGTCAAATAATTAAAAATTAAAATGCTAAGATAGATAGATAGATAGATAGACAATACTTTATTGTCACACCACATAAATGAAAGAGATATATATGAAATAGACAAGTTGTTTAAAATTTTAAAGTTATTTTAGGACGTAGCAAATATTTTTGCCGTGTTCATAACGTTATCTGTTACAAAGGTGAGTCTTTTGGCAGATCAAAACCCTAGCATCTGTTACAAATGCGTACTCGCAACCACTAAAATTAGGTTTTTATAATTAACTAGCTTTCCGGGCGCGGCTCCGCCCGCGCGTATGTCTGTTATCGCGCAAAAACATTAACCTCTTTTTGCGCAGTTGGATAAAAACTATCCTATGTTTTTTCCCGGGTCTGACACTATTTCCATACCAAATTTCATTCAAATCGGTCCAGTAGTTTTGGCGTGAAAGCGTAACAGACAGACAGAGTTACTTTCGCATTTATAATATTAGTACTGATTTATTTTATAATGCCATCACGTATGTAGCTATTATGCGGAAATTATGAGCAGATGAGTAAAGTAATGTTGTGAAAGAAATTAAATTATATAGGACCATTATATCACCAAGCACCTAACGGAGTGTTCCGGCTGTAAGAGCCAGTTTCTATTCTAGGTTAGGCCTGTTTCCTTTCGATCACATCGTCATTTACCATCAGATGAGATTAGTGGTCAACGGCGAGCATATCAACAGTAAAGAAACTGTTGGTCGCACAAGAACCGTATTTAAGTACTCGGGTCGGCTCTCGTATCACCAATTGCACAATTTAAGTCAATTTAGCACTAATTAATGCTGTTAATTAAAGTGTTGAGACGCATAAACAGAACGGCTTCCTGTTCGTCGTCGCTAACAAGATAGCTTCTCAAGATGTGCTCGTGGACTGTGTTTTGATATTGAGACATTTTTGGTAGGGATTAGGTATTTGGATAATGACGGTAACTCTCTTAGAACTAGAACGTACGCTTATGACGGTAACTCTCTTAGAACTAGAACGTACGCTTATTAGAAAGAATAATAATTTAAACACGTTATCATGCTGTGAAT
Source organism: Plagodis dolabraria (assembly GCA_963854805.1). Classification (NCBI taxonomy): domain Eukaryota; kingdom Metazoa; phylum Arthropoda; class Insecta; order Lepidoptera; family Geometridae; genus Plagodis; species Plagodis dolabraria. The sequence goes on along the minus strand of OY978457.1, from coordinate 24,045,767 downwards.
TGTTTTGATAATATTTCATTGTAAAGTACCAGGCAGCAGCAGCCATATATATAAAATTGGTTAGCAAAAGGAAAAAATGTGGCATACCAATTGCAAAATTGGTCTTGTGGTACAACGCAAGTTGAACTATAGGTGTCGCTCCATCCCGATACGACGGTTGAAGAACGAGAGCAAAAATTAAAGTTATGAGTCATTGTGTCATGTTAGGTCGATTGGTTAGAGCATTCCCCGGCTAAAGGGGTGGATGGACGCGGGTTCGAATCTCGCACATGACTATATTCTTTTATCTCGTAAATTTGTAATTTTGTAATGTAATTCGCCTCGCAGGCGTTAACAACATTAAAATTAAAAGGTTGCGTCATCATTCACAAATTTAAAACCAATTGCAAAATTGGTCTTGTTTGTAGTACAACGCAAGTTGAAGTATAGGTGTCGCTCCATCCCAATACGATGGTTGAAGAACGAGAGCAAGAATTAAAGTTATGAGTCATTGTGTCATGTTAGCTCAATTGGTTAGAGATTGATTAGAGATAGCTGTTAGGATACCCCTTAATGTTTTACGTTTTGTTTTTATTATTACATAGCGGAGCTTGCCTACTCGTCCTATAGCTCAAAACGTCCATTGCGGTCATTACGTTTAAAAATCCTACTACACAGTTGTGATTACTTAAACGACAAAAATGCTTGGACAATTCCGCCTCTGCCAAGCCATCACATGTCTCCTACGTAATTTAAACAAATATTGGAATCATATTATAAAACGTATAAAAGTTAAAAAACGTTTAAAAAAATTACATGAGTTTCTTGCCCGTTCTTCGTGTAGGGGCTGTATATTTTTTTTTGCTTCTCGTGGCAATACAATGTAGAATATTCCATTATCAAAATTTGTAATTGATCTTCATAAGAGCGCCGTAGACGCCTAAATTGAATACTGAGCGCTTCCGTACTTCGTGGGTCCCGGCCTTCGTTATAGCATGGTAGTCACAGAAATCTAAATAAATAGGCAATTTATTGAGATTTTTGTGAGTGTGGTAGTTCGTTCTACGAATAGCCACCATCAACAAGAAAATCTGACGCCAAGTACCTAACGGTGTGGTGCGGTGGCTATCCTTGTTAACCAGTAATAATAACAAAGATTTTAAAATATTTTAAGAAAACATCAAATTAATATTTTAATAAAACACTTAAAAAATACAAAAATATATCTAGTGACGATTCCGCCTAATTATCCTTCTAAGCCGACGTGACGTCACAAACGCCGCATCGAGAATAATCAATAAATTTCTCCATCGTGCGCTCGCAGAGTCAAGACCTCCTGAGGATGCTTCGTGTAGAATCGAATTGCGTCGAAAAATTCTTCCGGTTTGGCTGCGTGGCGTTTGTGACGTCACGTCAGCTTAGCAGGAAAATTAGGCGGAATTGTCGCTAGATATATTTTTGTATTTTTTAAGTGTTTTATTAAAATATTAATTTGATGTTTTCTTACAATATTATAAAAAAATATTTGTTATTATTAAACAGGTAAGTTTTCATTTATAGGGTTGTGATTGTTCACAGTCACGAGGCACAGCAGGAGATTTATTCACAAGTGACAAACTCCACAGCGCCGTGACCCTGATACATAAAGTTGTTAAGTCTCATGTGCTTGTAATTTAACAAACTCCTCAGAACTGGTTCCGGAACTCACCGTTAGTTGCTAAACAACAGATTTATTATTTTCCTTCCACCATGCGGTGAAGCTCAAGCCTGAATACAATTTCCACTATGACAACATGCTCCGTGCACATTCTATCCGGTTGCCTAGTTAATTTATACTTATATCTTATCCTTTATATTTATCCTATCCTATAGACAGACGGTCAGAATTCGTAGGCTTAGTTTTAGAATAGGTATTTGTATGGAACCAAAGCAAAATTCATACCATTTATACATATGTCATATATATCATACCTACAAAAATAAACACCAATACGCGAAAAATAATGGAAAATACCTTAATACCTTAACTTATCTGAGCGCTTGGTCGATGCGACGCGTGATCAAAATGCTGGCACATATTTGGCTCAACGAATAAGCATTACAATTCAACGGGGCAATGCTGCCAGCATGCTGGGCACGCTGCCAACTGGGAGTGAGCTGGAGCATTTGGACTGCCTATGAGTCTGCTATGACTTATAGGTTGTCTAAATGCTTTTATTGTAGTAGCTGTAGTGTTGTATATAGTTCATAGTATTTTGTTTAATAAAGGCACAAACATAAATAAACACAAAAATAAACCTTAATAACTAATACCAATAAACAGCATAACGGAAAATATCTACGTAATTCCATCGCGTACGCTAGCAACCGGGATGCATGATACAAATTGTCGCTAAATTGATACTCTATTTGGCTCAATTAAACATTAATTAATGTCATTAATGAACACTGAGCCGGTCTATTGTTCCACGCACATGACTCAACGGGTCATAGTTCAATTATGAACAGTACACTAACTTTACCGTCTTAACTGTTTGAAACGTGAATAGCTGTGTGGTTGTGTGTATCGGCTGATGATTTGGGCTATCGTAAGTTTGATTACTGCTGCGGGTTATTATTGTGGAATATGGTGGTAAGACATTTGCATAGTAGTTGAAGCATTACACGAAGCACTTAGTAATATAAATGGAGGGCTTTCTTTAAGTGACAGTATTTGTTCTAGACCTCGCTTACAACCATTTTCGTCGATGGTTGACTTGCTAACTACTCTTGAGCATTGGCTGAAGATATAAGATTATACAAATTACAAACTGGGACGCTTTTTGCGGCCACATGATACCTTGTCTTAAGGATGCGCGTATATGCATAGTATAACTAAAAAATTGAAAATGTTTAAAAAAATCATTAAATTTATATTTTAGAAAATTGAAAAAGTGACAATTCGCCTAGTTTTTCTGCTAAGCCGACGTGATGTCATCAACGCCACGTAGCCGAACCGGAAGAATTTACAATCTTTTCGAAAAATTTTGATCGTGCCTTAAAAGACTCAAGATCTCCAGATGACCAATGCTTCGTGTAGATGTGAAACGCGATATATTTTTATATTTGTGTTTTTCTAATAATCTAATATTTTCTTAAAATATTTTTATTAAATATTTCTAAGTTACTATTCAAGTTTTTTTTGTCAGGTACCATTATAGTTGTTTCCTTACACAAACATCGTCTCCATACATAACACAAAAACGATAGGTGTACCCCAATTCTCACACTCACACACTCATAAATTCATGTATAAAAAGAGAGAGACGGTTTCACATAATATTATAAGATGTAAAAAGAAGCACATAACATAAAATTAAACGACTGGTCGTTTGAGTTTTATTTTTAAGTACTATTTATTTAAAATACTAAAGTGGAGGCTGATAGCAGTCCAATATAAGGAGAGGAGCTCTGCATGCTAGTATACAGCTCACAACAGAGACCTTAGCTTAAAATGTTCAAACTACAAATATCTAAACACATAACAAATATTCATAGTAATTAAACAACTTTAAATGGTTTAAATCGCGTATATTTTTCAGTCACCCCGTGACCACGATCACTGCAAAGTGTTTGAAACGTCGGGATAAAATAATGAAAAATATACGCGATTTAAACCGTTTAAAGTTGTTTAATTACTATGTGTAACAATCGCGAAAACCTAAGACAACATTAACAAATATTCGATGCATAATTTCTCTAAAATAATATTTTTCATTATTCAGCGTACCATGGAGGACATGCTTTTTAGGGGCGAAATTTAAAATGGTACGCCGTAGATCAAACCTGCTATAGGTTTCTAACCAAAGACGTGCATGGCAATCCAGTTAGCCACATGGCCATTATTGCTTTAAAAACCTCCTTATAAAGATGATTACATTTTACATAAAACAAAATAGTACAATAACAAGTTACGACGTTTTTTACGCTTAGCAATAAAGTGGAATTGTTGACGTCATTAATGTTAAATAAGCTTAATTTGTTATGAGCTCAGAGGGAGATTGAGCTGTTTGCTTTGACCTATAAACTGAATTGGGCAAGATTCTTAATGAAATTGGTTGTTTCACTGTTCAATGCGTATATCAACGATCCAGTCTTGTTAAGCTTATAAGTTAATAAAAGTACAAGGTTCTGCACTCTACTTCATTCGCATTAAATATTTTTAAAGCACATTTGAGTTTATCCAAGTTTATTATTAGAAACGAAATATTCTCCGAGTTACGGATTGTTATTGAGCTCTCAATATTTCGGCATTATTGCAAGCGCCATGATCACGAGTTCACAAGTAAATGAAGTCTATGCGAGTGGATGGTCGGCACTACGAGCTGACGAACCGGTCCACCCTTTTTCAACAATCAGAACTATATATATATATATCAATAACAATCGGTAAATATCCCGTTTCAAATGTCACCAGCGGTCACCCATCTAAATCATGACAAAGGTGGACGTTGCTTAATTTTGCTGATTGGTTCAGAACGGCTAAGCAAACTACGCTACGAGTGCTTCAAAGAAATATAATATATATAATAAACACACATAACTATAGTGTTTGTTAATGACCGTTAAAAACTCACATATCTAAGATAATTAATAGATTTAGGCGTTACTTTGCGGAAATCCATACTTAATAATTACAAATATTTTAAAAATATAGAAGAAAACATCAAATTTATATTATTATAAATCACTTAAAAATATAATCTAGAAACAATTCCGCCTAACTTTCCTCTGAAACTGACGTGACGTCGCACACGCAGCCAAAATGGGAAGAACTTTCGATGCGTTTATTAAAATATTAATTAGATGTTTTCTTAAAATATTTATCATTATTTCATATATTCAAGTTCAATTTATCGAATTAGATAAACTATTGAGCCATCACGGAGGTGAGTGCAAATAAGGGGCGACGGAGATCATTTACCACTCACCTTGTCTATAAAAGAAGGATTAAAAGGTCCAAAAAAAAGCAACAAGAAGAAATAGCTTTTTTTTAGCATATTTTTTATCTTTTTTTCATCCACTTTTACGGAAATGTTCTTCTAGCTTCGGCAAACATGAGAACTGAAATAAAATAAACGATAACCCTGAAGTTTTGATACATCAAGAGTCCGTAATTCAAATTTTTCTATGACCATAAATAATAACCACCAAATCAATAAAGCCCATCAACACTAAATCAAACACCATTTTTCACCACAACTCCACCAAACTATAAAAATATAAAATAAAAATGTCACCAAATATCACTTACGCATTATCACAAGCAGAACTGATTCGAATCAATTGTTAAATGCCGCCGTCCAAACAAAAGGGCACATTCACACTGTCCGTAAATAATCGCTCGACAGGAATACCCGTCGCGCGGCGATTAAAAAAAACTGAAAGAAGCGGAAAGTCAGCCGTTAATGGCCAGGGGTGTCACCCCCTGTGAAGTGGGCGATCGCTTAACGCTAAATTGCCTCGAATCTGGCAGATAAACAAAGCCAGTGGACGACACGTGCCGGCATGCAAGCTCAAGTGAAGCTATTGAAATTAAATGTACCGTAATTGGATCTTGATTTTGTTGCGAATAGAATTACGTCTGATGAGTCACTTAGCTTGTTTTTCTAGGAAGATTAGTTTTGATTGAATGCAACGGTTTGGATTTCGATTTTGCGTGGATATAATAATAATGTTAGTGATGTGATGTGATCCTCTAATAGTAGAGGATACCAAAGTCAATTTATTTTAATTTTCAAAAGCATGAAATCTAAATAATATAGATTTTCATTTATTAAACTCGAGAGTTATTAATAATGAGTAAAAAAACAAAACTCATACAGATATATAATTTTAATACCGAAATTTCTATTCAAGATAACATAAGCGACATAAGCTGATACCAACACTAATATGCCCAAAATTTAAAAAATAAAGATGCTGACATATTTTCCCTTATTTATAAGTGCATGTTCGTGTAGATGGTAATTTTCAATATCAATAACAAGTCACATTAGCTTATTCACCCCTAGCATTTTTAAGAGTCAATCAGTGACAAAACTATTGCTGCAAAATGAACCAGCTTGGACTGTACTGTTTTCATCCAAAAAACATAGGGGCGTTGTAGCATTTTCGGTTCATTTAGAGTGTTTTTACACTAACCGCGGGCAACAAGGCGTGCATGAATAGATTGACCACCCGCTGTTGCGCCGCGGGCGTTTGACAATATTGTGCGATAATACGGAACGCGCACGTGCCGCAGCGATTTTGAGTGTAGTGTGTACGCCGCTTAACTTCTTGAACGGGTGAACTATTGTGTTAAATTAAATGTGGAGTAATAATAGCTGTTTACGATTGGTGTGGTTTTTTATCGATGGAAGATAAAGTTATGTATGTTTTCTATATTATGATAGATGAGAAACTTGCTTAGTAAGGCAAACATAAAAAAAATGATTTCTTGGGGTGTGAAACGTAGTGGATATTCCCGTAATATGTTGCAAGACTTATAGCTTATTGCTACATGAGATGACGTTTGTAATTTCGTCTATGATATGATGACATATATGTATGTATATAACTCTTGATTGATCTACATTTGATTGGCCCGTGGGTGCCAGCCTAGAATGTCAATCCCCCATAACCTGTGGGTGTCGTAAAAGGCAACTAAGGGTAACACACCGTAAAGTGGGCTGCAGCGCTTTGTAGAACTGATATCTCACACTGCGATATCCTCCTTTTTTGAAGTCGGGGAAAAACTAACGTGGGTACATTAAACAAGATATACCTCTCAGCCAGAAAAAAAGCATGCGCGTCTATTAGCCGCCATTTTCTAGGAATGCAGCTGTCCAAACTGGATGTATACCTAGAGAATAAATTAGCATCTTTACTTCCTGAACACCGGTCGTACATTACGTCTGGACACCGTGAGTGCTAGTCGGTATATATACAGTGTTATTGGTTTAAATGCTAACAGCCTCTTAGGCTTGACATCTGCTAGTTCTAACAATTTTTTTTATTACTAATACTAGTTCTAACAAGTTTTTTTTAGGTGTTTTAATGCCTACTCCGAGACTATTGCGCCCGCCGCAGCAACGCTGGATCACGCCGCGCTCCCTTTGAGTAGAGTTTTGAATATTTCCTTCGAGCAAAGTAATAAAAATGAAAAATAATACATAACAGGCACAAGAGACTTTTAACATTAGGTGGTCCTCGTACTTATACCTAAAAAACCATTTTAAAAATCGGCCAAGTACGAGTCGGACTCGCGCACGAAGGGTTCCGTACCTAGCTATACAACATTAGACTTCATATTTTAACCTTTTTTATTTTAACGTTCGCGAGTCCGACTCGCTCTTGGCCGACTTTTTGTATTTGTTGTTAAAGCGGCACCAAAAATAAATCATCTGTGAAAATTTCAACTGTCTAGTAATCACCGTTCTTGAGATACAGCCTGGTGACGGACGGACGGACAGCGAAGTCTCAGTAATAGGGTCCCGTTTTTACCCTTTGGGTACGATACACTAAAAACTTAAAAAAAAGTTTGTTAGGACTAGCAGAAGTCAACCTAAGAGTTGTTAGCATTTTACCAATAACCCTGAAGGTTAAATAAGATAAGTATGTTTACTGATTTTTTTTCATCTTGCAGTCCTTCTCCCTTATTAAAATAATGCCATTAAAAATCTTACGCAAAATACAATTAGCCCTTTCGACGCCCGCATAGCGGTCAGTAAAGGGTTAACATAAAGAGGCCGTCACACTCTATCTTCACGCGTCACCGATCGCTCTCGTCTGATTTATTTTTTATGGCCACTTCGATTGCTGTTTATGCAGGCGTGACTAACTTTCATAAATGAGTGGTTGTGATTATAGTGGTTCGGAGTTGGAGGGTTAAACCACCTAACAGCTTTTGTTCTACGATTTGCTTATTTTAAAAGTATAAATTAGATAAAAACTGATATGTATGTAAGAGGTTTACTGATAAATATATAAACATATAATCTGAAATACTATGCAAGCTCGGATCAGCCAGAAATAATACCTTTTTGGGGTTCCGTACACACTGACATATGTAAAAGTTCGTTGGCCTTACCAAAAAAAATTGGGTACAAGACATGATGCGTGATTTTTCAACGTAATAATTTCAACGTCATGGTAAAAATATTATTATTATTAGTATTTGAGTATTTGAATGTAGCTTTTGTGATTGATTAACATTTTATATAGGTATATAAAAATAATTATGTTCGCACTTTAATTATCTCATTTCCGATGACACTCCGCATGCTCTATGGGGCCTAATAATTTAATTAAAATTCTGATCCAATATTCGCCTTAAAGTAAACGCTCTACACAAAATATCAATAAATCAGGTTTGCAGCAGTTTTCCGATACGAGCTAGAGACCATACAGACGCTCAGAGTTGACGTAATTGCCAAGTAGCAGCGCCTGTTAATTAGAACCTTCTTTCAATCATTGTTTTATCATATTCGTATTTTTTTTTAATGCCTGATAGGTAAGTCCCGAAGTTTGGCCATGCCCGTCTGGCTAGTTACCACCCTCAAGTAGAAAAGCTGCCACCAAGCACCTAACGGTGTGTTCCGGCAGATGTCCTCGAGGGCCAGTTATTCTAGGTTAGCCTGAACAACACGTTAGATCACATCATCACTTACCATCAAGTGAGATAGTAGTCAAAGGCTAACTTATAAGGCATAAAAACATCAAAGATTTTGCTATGCTTTTCGACTTAAATAATTTATTTTATGTCGGCATAAGTCGAATATTTATTTGCTATTTAGAAAAACCTTCATATACCAATCAAATAAAAAAGAGAAATACTGACAAAACTTTCTATTCGTTAACCTAACGAGCTCTCATTCGATCGGCGCGCCGCGCCGTAACGTAACAAACTAACGGGCGCCGTAACGATAACGTAACGGCGTGTAACGACGTTACTGCAGGTTCGTTTGTTATGCCGAAACTCTTTTTTTGTTTGTCAATCGAATTTGTACCTTAAAATGTTATGTAGAAGGCTCAGTTTTATTGGAACGGTGGAAGTGGATATTTAGTTAGTAGCAAAGGGACCTTTGAAAACGCTCTACAACTGTGAAACTAATTGTAGATTTAAATAATATACTTAGCAGTAAACAATCTAGAGCTAAGTATAACAGATATTAATTTCGCACAGCGGTATGATGCGAGGGAAAATGTTTTTATTCAAAAATGTAAAGGGGACGACTTGTGGAAGTCGGTACTACGCTGATTTACACACTGACCTTACATTAGCACGGTTGGACTTCCACACGATATCATAGATTTCAGTGTTAAAATGTGGTTCATTTTTTTTTTGTTTCATTTTTTCTCTTTTTATGTGATAGACTGATTCACTCACTTAAAATAGTGTTCATCGTCGACAACAGCAAATAACATTAAATCATCCAGGTAAGCGAATACATATTTATGTTAATTGACTATAACTTATAAATTAATCAACTGATTTTGATGAAATTTATATTGGACCAACTCTTTCCATCAATATTGAACTGATTTTTTAGAAGTTATGCGTAAAACATAAGAAGTTATACATAAAAAATACGCGTCGATTTGAGAACCTCCACATTTTTTAGAAAAAGGTTAAAGTAGGTAGGCGAGGGTGATCGTATTGGCAGATTTTTTGCTCATACCAGTTTTTTTTGTTAATTTATATGTGAAATTAATAGTTTAAAATTAAATTGCGATTACCAAACGAACTGTTACATAATGGTTGATTGTTTAAATTTGAGTTGCGTCTGAGGAACTGATATATCTTAAACTGCCATCCCCAAGACGCCTGCCAAGCATGGCAAATCCCCCTTAATGGGGGAAACTGTTTTCAGCAGTGCAAAATCCGGCTGATATAGTAATAAAGTTCACAAACAATAAGAGTCACTAAAATGAATAAATGATTTTGACTTTGACGTTGAATTTATTTTCAACAAAAACTTATTAAATTACCGTTCAAAGCATTTTACCGTGATGGTTTTTATATCAAATGTTTTTTATGAGGTAAAGTCGGTGTAATGGGTGGGCTTCTTTATTTAAAATATTAAAATTCCACTTAAAACCGAAAAGAAATCCACCGACCGACTTTTCCAAATTTAAACATTGTTTATTAATCATAAATTAGGTAGACAATAATCTTACTGTCCGTAAATCTTTGAAATTAATCCTCTGCGTCGCGTCGTAGAAATGGTGCTACGGTTCTACGAATCTCGTAGCTAATTGCTACGGATCCAGATAACAAATTAAAATTTCCGTCGAGTAATTTACGAGAGTTGCTCTATCATTTCGTTCAATTTGCATTGCAATGTTGTCAGTGTAGGGAGACTACGATTTCATTATAAAAAAATCTAAAACGCTTGAATCAGGTCTTGTACATGTGTGTAAAAGATATGATTCATTAATATTTTCTTATTAAACGGATCTGCATACAAAATATCACCAAAAAATTTGAACTTCAAGCTGGATTGGAAGCCCAGAACATGCTCTGCTAAATTGAGCTACCATGGTAAAATTGAGTCAAAATTTGAATTTATCGTTTCGTATTGTTAAAAATTGTCTTAAAGGATCGCAGGATATACTTATACAAATTGCAATATAAAAAATATCTTGATGATTAAATAGATCCTACTCATAATGAGAACGTAAAAGTTTATCTGTGAAAACTTCCTTGTCGTAGTCTTTTAATTCCATAATGTCTGATCATTTTTTTTTTATTATTTCAGGGACAGATTTTTACGGATTTATTAATTTTAACCATATTTACTGTTGCCAACAAGTGCGCGAACTAACAAATCTGAGAAAATATTTAGTAAAAACTGTAACATTTTTCTTTTTAAGTAACATGGTTTTCCTACAGTCGGGTAGCGGCGTGGCTTTCTCGACGCTTTTCAAAACTTGGCGCCGGTATAACTCGCCTCCCCGCGGAATGGAATGATTTACCTAATTGTGTTCATTCACTTACAACTTTCATCATTTCGCTCGATATACAATTAAGTTCTTGATTTTAGTTGGTAATTAGGTTATTTCATTAAAACGTTTTGTGGTATTGTTCGTTTTCATCGACTTGATATTAACTTTATTATTCAAATACGTATACATATATATACGGTAGAGTACACGCTTAGTGTCTATTTCAGAGTTAACCACCTATTCTAAAGCCTTGGGCATTTTAAGTTTATTTATATAGGATACGTTTTGTTTGAAAATGAGATTTAGGCACCATCATATGTCCCAGGTGACAAATGTTTAACGATGCTTGCTACAGAACACAAGTCACTTTCGTGATGAATCTGGTTATGCAATATCAATTTATGATCGCGAGGTGAGTGTGAATTGGGAAGTTACGCGACATTTTCGCGTATAAAATTCCACAGAGTCTGAAGACCAAAGTCAGTCAGCCAGTTCAGCCAGTGTGTGTTGCACATTAATGATGACTTATGGCACTGAAACGTAGTTCTTAACTGTGCCCTTTATGGTCAAGTTAAGAGTCACTCAACAAGGTATAGGGAGAGCTACGTTCGGAGTTTTTTTGTGTGATACAATCCGGAACGATGAAATTTCGGAGCACGAAAAATTCGCTAAAAATGCAGGGTCACCGACAAAGCTTTCAAAATACGCAAGTTGCAAACTGATGGGCAAGGAAGGTTATAGTTACCACATAACACCGGCCAAGTCGTAAAGATGGAAGTCTTTGTTCAACAGTGGACATCTTCCAACTGATGATGATGATGATGAGAGTGAGTTCAACTACAAACGAGGCTCATTTTACAATTAGTTATATTTGCTATAAGTTATATGGGATCTCCATCAGAATATAATAAAATAATGTAATAATTGAGACACACTCATGGGTACGAGTATATATGCATTGCTCCGTGCCCATAAGACGGCCTAGTTTTAGGAACGGGAGGACTTATTCGAACTATGACTTATTAGCACGGTATTTCAGACTAGGAGAGCATGTACCAGCTTAAAAGTGGTTCAAATTATTCTTTTTATTGTGATTTTTATGCTTATTTGCGTGGAAAGTCTTTAGTGCGAAATGTTAGAAGATAAGTGGTAGTTTGACTGTATACGTATATTTAATTCCATTCATTAACAGCACAAAAAAAAATTGATCATGAAATAAATGGACAAAAATCTGTAAGATCAAACTAGATAGATTGACTATTTATAGGACTCATAGGAATCAGCCAGTGTAAAGAGCCACCCAATACGTACACGTGTGTCAAGATCGAATTTCTTCTTATTTACATATCACACAGACGACATTACACCCGACAAACAAGCGAATGTTCAAACGCGCTCGCTCGGCGCTCGTTCGCGACGTCAAAGGCACGAGCGATTCTCACAAATTGCATTTACGCGTCCCGCGGGCGAGGCCTTATCGAGTTTGCTATCAAAGAGCCGCCATTTTTAAAAGTTCCATCCAGGCAGGTACGGCTCTCGATACGGCCAATTGTGGTTCCGCTTTGTTCTACCTCCTTTATAGGGTTGACGAAGTTACTCGAGTTTCGGACGAATAATTTGTGTTCGGGGCCGCGCCGCGCCGCGATGCGATTACCGAGTTGCCAGGAATCCGATCCAAACTCGGATCCAATTCCGGCCGCTCCGATCGAGTTGACAGAGAACTTCGTTTGTTCCCATTATAATGACGTCGGCGAATTAAACTCTAACTTCCACAGAATATTATATCAGCTTCAGAACAAATTTAGTTTTGATATCAATTTAACTAATGTAAATGTGAAACAACATACACATCGCGAAATTAGCTCATTTCTATTCAAACGAGTTCTCGACGAAACTCGCTACATTACAGTTATATTAAACGAAAAACCGAGCGTAAGTTAACATTACATTCCGGAGCTTGTTAAAAGATAAATTAGAAGATTCGTCGGCCAGATATAAGTATATTCACGATCCAATCTTTCGCTTCCCGAGGCGCGCCCGTAATTGCTTAAGAGAAAAATCCAAATGAGAAATGAAAAGGGATTCCCTTTCCAGGGGAAAAATTATATAATTGAATATCTTCTCCGTAAGTATTATGAGGTATAAAATATGATAATTGAGTTTTTGCTCACGGCGAGCCCGAGAGCCGCCGCTTGTTATTTTCATCTTTGTGCCGTGTTTCGGACTGAATAATGCAGACTTAATGAACGACCGGTGATGGTTTTCTACTAGAATATTATGTTATATACTTTATTTCTAAAGGTAAATTACAAAGTTGAATTCCAGACGGCATAAATTAAATAAACTGAGTTCTGAATTTAATTTAATATTAACTTTTCATTTGGGAAAAAGTTTACATACGTAATGAGAACAGACTTTTGTGTGACCTTTTGTACGAATACATCTATACGTATTAGAACGGCTGATAAACAAAACAACTAAGTAGGAAAATCGACCAATTAGAAGAATGGCAGCATCGTAATATATCAATTTCGTTGTGAGGTTATGTAGCAGAATGTCAGAATAGTTGAATGTCTGTAAGTACAAGAGAGGCCGAATAGTACGTTTAAAAAAGGATTTACTTTAACATATAAAAAGCTTTGTCCCAAGTGACTGAGCGATAGAAAACATTTTGAGATTAGGTGTGTGTATTTCAATATGATTTCCGTTTTCTACACGATATGAGTCATTGGCATTATTATACTTGACTGAATGTTTCGCCGTTTTGCTTTGTATTTTTTTACATTTTCACTACTTGCTATATAGATCTTCGACACATTGCTAATTTGGCTCGTTTTACTTAGCAGCCATTCTGATTGGGATAGCAATACACTGTGATACAAATTTCAAAGCAGTGATAGGATCACCCGTGCTTTAGTAAGAATAGCAAGATTACTCTCCTGGCTAGCTATCATCCTCAAGTATAGCACCAAGCACCTAAGCTGTGCATTCTGGTAGATGCCCTGGAAAGCCAAAGTGGCTTGGAAAGCCATTCTAGGCTTAGCAAGTGGAAATTTTCGACTACATCATCTATTGCTGAGGTGAATATAGTGGACAAGGGTAATATCAATAATACAAAACAATTAATTGAGATCATTATTCAGCGTCTTAGAATTTTAAATAATTTTTCCTTTTCCATTTGATCTATCTACTAATTTCACTCAAACAAAATCGGCAATCACGGGTAATGGTAACATGCCGTCAGAAAAACGTTAAATTGAATTTCCCGAGTCGTCGCCGGCGGCGTCCCGGCGTCGTGTCGGAGTCGTTAGCAATCACGAGTATTTGTGTCGTAACAACATTACCATTATATAGTGCAGTATAAAAGAATGGCTCAACTTATATTTTAAAGTCCAGTGGTTTTGGTATCATTATATAAATTTATATTTTACATGACAATTTGATTATAATAATGAAATATATATTATATATTTCAATTAATATATATATATTAATTAAAATAAGAAGTAATTATGTAATAAAAGTGTACAACAGAGTTGAATTAAAGTTTGAAGCCATTTTAGAACAAAAACAAATGTATGTGATTATCCGCTGTTATTTTAATAAGCCCTATATCTGTGCATGCGCGGACGCGTTAGTACGAAGCGCACGTTCCATAAAGAAAGTTCCCTGAATCAAATCGGCCAATTAATTGCTGAAATATAAAAAGTTATACTATAATATATATACTTATAATATAATTATAAGTATATATTAAATATAGTTATATTTCAAGAAAGTTTTTATCAAATATGAAACATATTATGCTATGTTGGTAAATACAAATCACCGTCTATTTTATTCACCTAGTAAAACCCATCCAATGTTTCCTAATAGCGCTAAGATCGCCCCAGGACTATTATAGTATTATTTTATAATTCTGCCGATTATAAACTGATTTTCATGATTTTTCCTTTGTTGATATTGTGTGTTGATAATGTACATTTTAGAGGTATTCGCAAATGAATTTCTTCAAAAACGGTTTGGTAGAAGTTATGTTACAGTCAATTAACTGAAAAAAATATTTTGGATGAGACTATGATATAGCTAATGTTGATAATGTAGTATTTTAGGCGAGTGAATGATCATATAAAAAGTACGTCACTGAAAACACTAAACTTTTTTTTTTATGCCTGATAGGTTAGCCTTTGACCACTATCTCACGTGATGGTAAGTGATGATGTGGTCGAAGATGTTGTTCAGGTTATCCTAGAATTTCTGGCTCTCAAGGACAGCTGCCGGAACACACCATTAGGTGCTTGGCGACAGATTGTCAACTTGAGGGTGGTAGCTAGCCAGGCGGGCGTTCGCAAAAATATTGAACTATATATCTTTTCCTAAAAATGTTAGCCTTAAAGGATCTAACACTGAAAAGAATGAAATAACTTAAGGAAGTCAGACCATGCTAACGTGAGGTGAGTGTTTTGAATTAGCATGGTATCGACTATACTATATATGGTTTCAGTGTTGTAAGTTAGCCCCGTTTTCGAAAAATATTTTTCAATTAGCTTTCTCTCTGTAGTCGTCCCCTCATGACTGAGGATCGTGGTCATCGTTAGATGGTCTGCATTTAGATCGGATGATCTGTCTCCATCGGCTTCTGTTCATCGCATCTTGCACGATGTTGTGGAACTTGACGGCTGATGAGTCCTTAATCTGATCCGTCCATTTGGTTGGGGATCGACCTCGTGAGCGTTTTCCGTCCGTGTTCCCAACCACAATAAGCTTCTCAAGGTTCCCAATACCCTTTCGTTTTTTAATTAGCTTTAGCCTTTTAATATCTAACCTTTTTTGTAGTCTACAAACGAATGGAAGTTGGAACAGTGGGTTCGAAATCAGCAATCAACACATTAATTTCAAAAATTGTAACTATGCAATAACTAGTGTGAAGCGCTCGTCGCGGAGCTTGCCTAGTTGTTTCTTAACCGATCTATTAAGTTTAGTGTCCCGTCCAGTCCATGGGTGACCGCTAGTAGCAATTACTACTGAGTGTCCACGTGCTTCTGAGGGTATGTTAAATCTGTTCTTGCAGCATTCTTTGAGAGCCAGAAAATTACAGGCAAATGGGACTTAACAATTGTAAGTCTCAATGACAAGTGTGACGGGCACAGTGCAATTCGTTCGACGAAATTCATTTGTTATAGTCAGAGGTTAGTCCACTTCAACATCAGCTATATAAAAAAAACTATAGCTTGTCACATCAGTGACGTCTTTAGAAAGATCTCTTTATCTCCAGCACTGTATCCGAGTATGTGGCTGCTACGTCGCGACGCTGGATCGTGACTCGATTACTTATTCCGCCTCTTTGTGTGATCGCCGACGGATCCTTTGAGATTCTTGGTCTTGCTCTGAAATCAAGATGGCGGTCTTGGTTTAAATGATATCTCGAAGCTAACTTAGTTTATTGTCCATCTTCTTACCCTTATTCCACTTATGTGGGGTTGGAATGTTTTTGTAACTGCTTGCACGATTCAAGAACTAAACAAGAATTTGATGCTTGTAGAAATAAAAAATATATGATCATTAAACCACGGCTGTATGCTTTATCTGAATAGTGACGAGGCCGTTCTCGTATTTGACTCATTTTGGACAATTTTGCGTCGTGATTGTAAGAATGTGATACAATATATTATATAATTTTATTTATGTTTTGGTTAGTAGAACTCTTTATCTTGCATGTAGCGTGAATGTTTTTTTCAATTAGCTTATAAATAAGTGGTAAGTCTACAATATCCAATACACTTTTTCTAAAATATTACGTTCGAGTGAAGTTTGATTATCGATTCAGAAAAACTACAATAGATATTTACCAAAAAAATATTAGTTAAAACAGCACATAACGTTTTTGCATATGTGTTGACTACTTTTTCAAGTTCCATACAAAATATACCAAAAAAATATGTTGAAATTACGTTTTTCTACGAAACAATTAAAATTATGTATTTTTTTAAAATTATTTGACACTACTTTAAGAAATTAAAAAATAACACATTCATCTTCAGTTATTCATTTAATAAAAACCAAATTTCATTTTATGAAAAAGTATTTTTTTAGTATAGAAAATAAATCTCAAAATATACTATAATAATGAGCCGGTGATTTACCACTATTTTAGAAGCTAATTGAAAAATACATTTGCGCTACATGCAAGATAAAGAGTTGTACTAACCAAACCATAAATAAAATTACTAATATATTGTATCACATTCTTACAATCACGAAGCAAAATTGTCCGTAATGAGTCAAATACGAGAACGGCCTCTTAAATGAATCATTCAATACTTTTCGTTTTAAATAAAACCATTAATCATACTGATAAGATAATGTTTTATAAATATACAATACAATAAAATTTATTTTTTAACAAAGATTTACGATTCCGTAGTACCTATATATAAATTCATCGATAGTTAAGAAGCTACGTTATTGTCTGATCACAAAGAAACATTGAGTACATAGATATCGGAGGTTCTGAGATAAAGACATAGGATATATTGAAGCCATGGTCGGAAGCTAATTACTAATATGTATTACTTAATTAAAACAACCATACCCTTCGTAGTAGTGTTTAGCTTTAACATAATCGATAAAATCATATTCATCGTACAATAAATCAATTCAATTGCCCGTAAACTTGCCTCACATAAAACTCTCCCGAAACGTAGTTTCCCTAGCAAAGGAAATAATATAAAACTAAACTGCATAACATAAAAGGTGAATAACAGTTTTGAGAGGCAGTGAACCGCGGGAGGCAGCATCAAAAGGAGCTATTATGAAAAATCGTAACGCGTTTACGGGGCGGACTCTACTACATTATTCATAAGTGAAATTGCTCCTCGTAGATACCTGTTCCGTTATACGTTAGTCGTTATTTATATTCGTTGCGATATAACTGTTTGGGGAGGGCGGCCCCGCCCTGTTGCCAGCGCGATTTGGTCGGCTACGGGCTGATTTATAGTGCAATAGATTGGATTGGAAGGATGTAAACGTTTTGATAGGTACTTGTAACATTTAGTGGGTAAACACGTATTTTTTTAGGTATGCTTAAAGTTAATTGAAATGTACTAAAATGCTTGTTCTTTATCGAAGTTCTAGCAGTGATAGCTGTAATAAAGCCAAGCACTTAACGGTGTTTAACAGCTGTCATTTACACATTCTTTCAAAAGTAATTACGTATGAGATATATATCTTCGCAACATATATAAAGTACATTCAGTCCAATTACCCAACAAGGTCTGCACCCAGTTCAAAGGTGCCCATTATTCTGGCAGCATATCCTTGCTGGATGGCAAAGGCCAATCTTTGCACCAAGAGCGAGCCGGAGCGGAAATCACCACCTATCTCTAATCCAGCGTTCTATTTCACGGACAACATTTTTGGCTTCAGCGCTCCAACGGCTTATGTCACCACGGCGATGGATTCACATTACTATTGTGGCTCCATGGCGCATCGCCGGGTACTTTTACTATACTGCTTTTTATTCGCGGCTTCCTTTCCAACTGCTGCTGGTCAGTGGATCGAGCGATACAGTTGGCTGGTAGAGACCGTGTTGAAGCAAGTGAGATCCGACAGTTGCGTTTTACCTTACATTTAGTTTTCAGATCAGATAAATACTGTTTACCATCGTCGACATCATTCCTAAGTTCCCTAACCAACAATTTAGATAGTATTCGAACACGAACTAATAGCCGTGACAATATATTACTGAATTTCGTACAAAGGAAGTTTGCAGCTCATAGATTTGACCGTTACACTGGGACCCTGTTATGTTGACACCTTGACGGATACATAAATATAAATAATAGAATAAAATAACTCCTTTGTCACCGTATGAAATAACAAACAATACAATGAAATTAATTAATTAATTAACAAAAATACCATTATGATTGTAAAAATTAATAACACAATTAAATATGGTAATGACCCCCATAAGTGGCGCAATTGTAACCGAGAACAATAGTGTTGGATGCCATAGGTATCAGACGTGACATTTAATTAATTTGTCTAGAATTAGAATCAATGTGGATATTATAAATGGGAAAATTTGTGCGTGTGTGAGGATTAGAGTGTGTATGTTTGTTACTCTTTCACGCTGATATAGCTGAACCGATTTGGATGAAACTTGGAATATAAAAGTTTAGGCCCTAGATTAGTACATTGGATAGTTTCATCATCGTTATCACTTATCGTCACGGTCTATGCGAGTGAAACCGCGGATTGCAGCTGGTATTGAAATATTAAGAAAACGTATGGTTACTGAAACAATTTTAATAAATAGTTTTTATTTAAAAGTTCAAAATGGTGGAGACATTAGCACGAAAGTTAATGATTAAAGAAGATCTTCTTTCAGTCAAATGAATTCTAGTAGTGTGGTTGACGGCCGCAACGTCCCCTATGACAGTAAAATAATAAAATTAGAGCACAGAAGTCACAGCACAATCCACCTATCTCAGTGCCCATGGGATTAAGGCACCCAGTTTGTGAAAACAGGAGACGCGGGTTCAATTCCCGCCTGAAATTGAAATTAGAGTGTTCTTAAAATTAAAACATTAAGTTGACAAACATAAATCTTAAAAGTATCGTTTACCTGTTGGCAAAGAAAATAAATAAATACATACGTACTTTTCGCTAAAAGATGATTTGGTTGATTGAAAATGGTTACTGGGTCTCAAGCACAATTACCTGAACGTATGTGCTTCGCGGCAAAGTTTCTATATGAAGACGGGCGCTAGTCAGGCGACTTGTGTATAAAGCCTCCATCATCACGCTGAGAAGCCACAATGCGTCAGGCACCTGACAAAAAACCACCTGTCATTATTGCCACGTGTTGAAATCCACCCGTCATCACACCTTTAGATCCTTCAGATGCGATGTCTAGATTCTTATATTTCGACATTTTCGACAGATATGTTTTGGACCCATGTGGTAAAGGCGGCTATTTTGACATCATACAGTTCTAGACTACAAAATGCCACTGAAAATTGTATTCGTAAAGAAAACCAAGTGATTGATCTTTTTTATGTTATTGTGACGGAACAAGCTTGAGGCCCGCCTGATGTTAAACGGATTAACCTCTGCCTATTGCAGATGCATTTCGTCGCAAGTCACGAATTGCACTGCGCCCGTCACCTTGAGACATAGTTCTTAAGTCTCTTGTGCCTGTAATTTCACTGGCTCTCAAGGACTGCTGCCGGAACACACCGTTAGGTGCTTGGCGACCGATTTTCTTATTGAGGGTATCGCTAGCTAGCCGGGCATTCGCAAAATGCCCTTCCACCATGCGGTGAAGCTCAAGCCCGCGGCGGGATTCGAACCATGGACCTGCTGCGCGGCAGTCCATAGCCAATGGCACTGAGCCATCACTGCTTCAAAACCTGCCTCGATATGAAGTCAGTAATTCTACATTCAAAAGCAACGCTTTTCGTTTCGCCATCAATGAAATAGTCATTGTTCAGTGTTCACTGGACTGTTATGCGTAAACTTTAGTACCTTATATGTATTTAACTTTTGTTGTGCATACGGCGGCATCGGTTCTTGTTTGCGACACTCTTAAGTGAACCCTTTCAGTCGCGTTCTAATTAATGCAATTTAAGCGAGTAATTAGAGAACACGTGTGACTCAGTGCGTATAGTGGTGAACTGACTATGTCGATAAAACAATTAATGTTATCGTGAGAATATTGCTTAACATGCTCCCTAATAAGGCATTAAAATGTTATCGTTTGTAATATTTTTTGTAGTTGTGCTTTTCTTCAGTTTTATAGCCGTATCCCTGCCTTTTTTTTTTTTTTTTATGCTTGATAGGTTAGCCTTTGACCACTATCTCACCTGATGGTAAGTGATGATGTGGTCGAAGATGTTGTTCAGGCTAACCTAGAATTACTGGCTCTCAAGGACAGCTGCCGGAACACACCGTTAGGTGCTTGGCGACAGATTTTCAAATTGAGGGTGGTAGCTAGCCAGGCGGGCATTCGCAAAGTGCCCTACCACCATGATGTAACGACTGCCATCCTAAGACAACAACCGGGACCGACGGCTTAACGTGCCCTCCGAAGCACGGAAGCGCTCAGTAATAAAATCACCAGCGGTCGCCCATCCAACTCATGACCGCGGCGGACGTTGCTTAACTTTGCTGATCGATTCAGAATGGTTAAGCAAACTTCGCTACGAACGCTTCACGAACTTTCCTTTTACTGGTACTTAATTATAAAAAATATCTGTACATTGCAAAAGTTTGTGTGTGTGTTAGTTAACTACCCATTATATCCAAGACGGCCGAACGGGTTCTAAAGAGTTTTGTACATACATACTATATAAGCATAGATTCTGGATGAGCACAATATTAAGATACTTCTTTTGGAATTAAATTATATTTCTAAGACAGACATTAAATGATGCTGCGTCGCAATTGTCGGAGTGGTTTCAAAGAAATGGTCTCGCTCTTAATTTTTCCAAAACTCACTTCATCCATTTTAGCTTATCGGGACTTCCGATGCAGCAGATTCTGGTAACGATTGAAGGAAACGTTATTGCACAAGCAGATACTACTTCTTTTCTTGGCTTTGAGTTAGATCGAGGGTTAAAATGGAACACCCATATAGATAAGCTATGCGGTAGGTTAGGTAGCGCGTGCTTTGCTCTCAGTCGAGTCGCTAGAGTTGTACCTGCTGAAATGGTAAGGTCGTGCTATTTCGCTACAGTGCACTCACTGATTCAGTATGGTGCGGAGCTCTGGGCACGCGCTGCAGACTGGGAGCGGGTTTTTAAATTACAGAAGCGCGCAGTACGCGCTATAGCTAAAATCCCACAGGATACCTCCGTGCGCCCTCATTTTAAGAGGTTTGGTATTTTGACACTACCAGCGCTGGTTATCTTTCAGGTAGCAGTTTACGTCAGGATAAATCAGGCCTCTTACATTAAACAGAGTGATAAGCATTCATACAACACCAGTAATAAGAATAAACTTTGTAGTATATCTCGAAGTCTAGGGAAGACCTCCAAAACTTGTCATGTTAGGGGCCCTACAATATACAACAAGCTCCCAGGAGAAGTAACCACTGCGCCAAGTATGGCCTGCTTTAAATCTCGCCTAAAACGCTGGTATTTTGAACAGACGTTATATAGTTTTGACGAATTTTTAGGATTATAAATGTATTTCAATAAATAATTTAATATTTGCATTTGGTACAAACTGTACTCAGACATTAAAATTTTATTTTTATTATATAATAAGTTTATAATGTAATTAGTATGTAATGTGCTATATCTATGTAAATTATGAAAGCACTTCTTGACCTGTAATTTGTATTACCAATAAAATGATTATGATTATTTCTTATCGTTCTATACCCTTTTTGCGGAACGCGGCAGGTTAATGATTAAATAGTATATTACAAAATGACCTTCACAAGAGCGTCATAGATGCCTAAATTGAATAAATGATGTTGTCCTTGACTGAGCAGCATATTCAACGCGGCCAAAGCCGCAGGTAGAAGCTAGTATAACTATAGTTCAGTAATTGAAAGGTTATGAGCGATATACACGACGGTAAAATAACCACGACTTGTTATACTAACCAAAACTAAAAGTTAATTTCAAAGTACGACTAACTTGGTACACCATGGTAATTAGAAAAAAAAACACATGGCCATGCACCAGGGATATTCGCGTTCAGATCCCACTTATATTTTATAAATTTTTTCTCCTTGTTACTTTGTAACCTTATTCGCTAAGAAGGCTGAAATGCAAAAAAAATAATAATCGTATTTAACGGTATATATCTACGACTTATGTCAAGTTACTATGAATTTAACCCATAGTTTTGGAACCACAAAACTCTTTTGTTTTTGTGATCCAATTTTCCCATATCTGAGCTTAAAGATTACGTTGGTAATTATAATAATCGAGCCAGCATCATCGACACAGCCCACCCCTACACAAATCGTCGATTACACGAATTGCCGCGCGTCCGCACTCGCACATGCTCCCCGACGTTTAATTTATGCTTTTTTTACGCAATAACGCTTAATTGGACTTTATTTATCACTTTTAATTTTTCTAATTTGATCACTTTCATTGAAATTTATGATACGACGCGACGGGCGAGCGTAGAATCATACTGAAATTATACTGTCTCAATTTATACGCGTAATTCGAACAAATGTGTTTCGATTATCAACATGAGAACGGTACGGCTCGGTTGAGAGCTTAATTCGATTAAGCGATGAATATTGATATAGTTTTGAATGTTTGGACGGCGGCTGACTGGGTAAAAGGGTGATCGACACCTAGCCACAAATGCTATGTAGGACGAAAGTGAACTCAAATTGTTTGATTTATTCTATTATATTTTGTCTCAGTATATCACAACATGAAAGAGTAACAAATATAGGTGACATAGACTTAACACAAAGACTGTTTATTACCCAATCTAACATGGGTTAATTCATGTTCCACACTAAAGCCCAATTTTACCAATCTATACGCAACCTCACAAATATCATTAGATTTTCAGTCATCGTGGTGTGCGTGCGATTTGCGCGATTTTTTAAACATATATTTTTGACGGAATAAGGAACACAAGGACCACCTGACGTTAAAAGTATCTTGTGCCTGTGTTATTTCATAGTTTTAATTACTTTGATGTAAATATTCAATATTATATTCAAAGGGAGCACGGCGCGGTGCAGCGTTGCCGCGGCGGGCGCACTAGACCCTGAGTAGGCTTTAAATCAAAAAAAATAGTTTCATAATGTTTGGTAGGACTAGCAGAAGTCAACCCTACGAGGTTGTTAGCATTTTACCAATAACCCTGTATAATCATAGTGGAGCGGCGTGCATTTTTAGACTGAAAGACCTCTACGAATAACAAATATTTATTCATAGACCCTATCGATTCATATGTCGAGTTGAGATAACTGTTCGGTGATCTAACCAAACTTCTACAAGCAAAAAGCAAAACCCCTTAAATCTCATAAATATAAAAATGAAAAAGCGCAATAATTCAGTTCTCGAACATTTTTGAAACCTTTTACCTTGCTGCTAGTCGGTTTAAAGCAAAGTTTAAACTCCTTTGGGAGTTGGTACATTAGCGGTCGTGGATTTGGCAAATGTTATTATTACGCGGGCTTACCGGCTGACTTGACGAGTGGTTGATGTGTAGAGCGGGGCCTTGAAAATATTGCAAATGTTTAACGTATTTTAGGATCTTGTCAAGTTGTCAAGATTTTGAAATGTACACTTTCTTACCAACGGCAAAGAGTCTTCATACTAGCAGTTACAAGTATGTACGATGATAAAAATACAGTTAAAATAACGTTCACATCAGCTGTCACATGAAGCATAATGTCCATCTCTCCGTCCCAAATCCTTAATGACACAAACCATTAAAGTTTTAACTATAAATTATGTTCTTAAATATGTACTGTATTCTTTTCAAAATTTGGGTTTGGCAACAGCAAAGGGGCGCTAGCATAGCAAAACATTTGATTTTTGTAAATTTGTCATTTGGTAGGTATATTCCATATACCAAAAATTTCATATAAGTTTGGCAAAATCCATGCTGGTGCCATCTCTTAGAAACAACTCCATTGAATATGTACACCAGAAAGTCCAATAACAATTTAATTTTTATTGAAAGCGATAGTTCTTAGTCGTTAAGATTTTTTTTCATTATTAATCAACTTTTGGTTTTTACTTAACGTTTAATGTAAATATTTTAGATGATAATTAATAGTTGCAATGTCGTTGTCATAACAATAGTAAGTATCTTATCTTTATACACAAATGAAATATAATCATGTAACCTATAGCTTTAGAGCGCTTTACATTTTTGAAACAATGATAGCCAAGCCGAGCCTGGCTAGCTACCACCTTCAAGTAGAAATTCAGTCACCAAGCACCTAATAGTTGTTTCCAGCAGCAGTCCTTGAGAGTCAGTACCTAAGTAATTATAAAAATAACGAAATTCATCTGTTATAGAGTTTTCCGTTCATCACGTCACTCCAATATAAAAATATTGTTCCCAATACTTGACAATTTTATCTGATATTATATTATTTTTTGAAGATGTAAGTGACGACGTGGTCTTGTCAGTCGCCTGATGATAAGCGTCAGGCTTACCGCTGCAGTGTCACCGTTCTGCATAATACTGGACTAATCAAATTGTGACGAAATGCACTTAGTCAGTCGTTCGTCTTGTTCGCCTAGTAATTTCACTTGCCCTTCACTACTAAACACTATAGTGTTTGCACAGTGCTGATTCGAGGGAAAATACCTGACAATGTGATGGTACCCACCAAGACTGATACTTGTCCAAAAGGGCTATCTCGTAATATTAAGCATTGAAATAAGTAAAATTTACCAAAACCAGACGTTTAGTTAGAAGATAGGTAGTAAACGTTACTCTCTTGTACATTACTAAATTATCGACAAAAATCAGTTCCCGTCACTATCAAATATTCTTTCTTACCTCTTGATTTTTTTCAACCCCTACATCATCCCTCTTATCGACTTTTGATATGACCTCCGGCGCAGGGGTTGTGGTTTATTATAAGCAGCAACTGTTACAAAATGTGTTTATTTTGACTCGACAGTTTTGTTATGGGGTGAAGATATAATTGGCGGTTCGTTGTTTAAATATTAGGCTAGTGTATTAATTACGATTAACATAAAGTTTAGACGATATTACTTAGAATTATTCGCAAAACAGCTTACTTTTAAACTAAAGTCCTATTCGCTGAATACTTTATTCTATACTAGTAGACATACCACGTGAAGAAAAGCTTCGCCTTTGCAGCATGTGGTCCTGGATTCGATTCCCAAATTATTGGATTTTTCTACCAAATAAATGGCACTCCAGAGAGTGTCAGGTAGATGGCAAAAGGCTCGCCTCCTAAAACATATCTGGAGAACATCACAATCTTCGACCACATCGTCACTTACCATCAGATGAGATAATGGTCAAAGGCCAGCCTATTAGCTATAAATAAAAAATAAACCCCAAAAAACTGTGGTGGGAGTCTTCAGTTAATTTCGCGAGGGGGAGAGACGATTACAGCTATTAAATATGCAATAACGAATTTTTCCCCTTAAAAGCTGAAAAAATGGCGTAAAGAGAAAATTGGCAATTAGAACCGCCCGCCTCCGCTTCTACCTTCGAGAAATTCAATTTTATACCTTAAAGATGTACACAAATTGAGTGTTGGGCCGTTTTAATACCCTCCCTTTGCGAATAATGGTGGAATTAGCTGATTTGTACGACTTAAAATTTATCTTGTTTGTTATTCACACATCAATTAGGTATAAGCCCGTTTAATAAAGTGAAATAATTTGTGAACTTGATGAGTCCGAAATCGAAGTGGTAACTACAGTTACTCATACATGAGATTTACGCGTATTTACATATTTATTTTATTCGGAGGCTGAAATTAATATATTATACTGGATTAACAATATCATCATAAATCTAATTATTGAGACTATATTGATAAATCCAAATAAGGAATCAAACAATTTATATATTATCAGTAGTGAGCAAAAGGTAAATTGGACTGAACCTTGAACTCGAACTAATTATATGAATAAACGTCATAGTCAATATTGGTATTGCATATATCAGTTAATTTAACGTAAGGTCAACTTGGAAGAATCCTATAAATTAGAAGAGAAGCTTGAACATTTTCACACTTCCAAGAGCGTACACCTAAATATAAAATCAATTTTATATCTACTACTTCCTGAGAGAAGGTTCTTGAAAGACATATAAACAGAAGCACGGATAGTGAGTGATTCAATACGTATTATGTTTTATCCTTTCGGGGTAATAAACTCCAACGAGTAACGAAGAACTAATTTAAAGAAGATGGTAAATAGACTCTCCATTCGACAAGAGCAAACAGTTCTTAAGCAGTTCAATTGTGTTAAGCATAACGTCCGCTGCGGTCATGAGTTGGATGGGTGACCGCTAGTGACATTACTGATGAGCGTTTCCGTGCTTCGGACGGCACGTTAAGCCGTTGGACTTGGTTGTTGTCTTAGGATGGCAGTCGTTATAGCATGGTGGTAGGGCACCGTCTGGCAAGTAGAACATATGTGTAACCTATCGGTATGTTCCGGCAGCTGTCCTGAAGAGACAGTCATTCTAGGTTAGCCTGAATAATATCTCCGACCATATCATCATTTATCATTAGGTGAGACAGTGTTCAAAACCTAGCCGATCAGCTATAAAAAAAAACTATCAATAATGAGATACTTTGACGTCACTCGTAAGCCTTTTAACGGACAAGTAATTTTTCTTAAACAATTTTCCCAATTTCTTTAGCTCTGAGCATTAGTGCCTTAACCCTCACTATCTGGTCTCCAGGGCCCGGCCGTAATCTCTCATGTATAATGCGACCATATAAATTTCAATTTTAAACCTCCGCGTTTCAGGTTACACCCATTTGTGGGATTACATCTCTGCGAGGGACCCTTGCCACAAACAACGGAAAAAATACCTTATTTCATGCACTATAAAGTCCAAATATAAGAAAAATGGCGTAGTCCATATGCTCTCCTTAGGATTCACGTAAGACTGAAATTTCAAAATGGTGTATTCTAATCCAGTAATGCGCTCAGTGGAGACGACGTAAATAAGTAACTTTAGTTGCAAGACAACATCAGTATCATACGTTTGTTATTTGCAATGTTTCACTGCCTCGTGCATATTTTGAAGCGCTCGTAGCGAAGTTTGCTTAGCCGTTCTGAACCGATCAGAAAGCAAAGTTAAGCAACGTCTGCCGCGGTCAGTTGGATGGGTGACCGCTGCCTGGTGACATTATTACTAAGCGCTTCCGTGCTTCGGAGAGCATGTTAAGCCGTCGGTTCCAGTTGTTGTCTTTAGATGGCAGTATTTATTGCATGGTGGTAGGGCATTTTGCGAATGCCCGCCTGGCTAGCTACCACCCTCAAGTAGAAAATCTGTCGACAAGCACCTAACGTTGTGTTCCATTAGCTGTCATCGAGAGCCAGTAATTCTAGGTTAGCTTGAACAACATCTTCGAGCACATCATCACTTATCATCAGGTGAGATAGTGGTCAAAGGCTAACCTATCGAGCATAAAAAAAAAGTTTTTTAAATCATTTCTCCAAGACTCTCGGTAATATGAGCTCTAGATCGCATTCAGCCATTACATACCTAACACACTTAAGTGATTTTGAAAAGTAACATATTAGCATTATGCTTGTGTTCAAATTAATCATCAACTTTCTCAGCGTAATCATCCGGTATAAAAAGTGATTTGTTGATCGTCTCTCGAATGACTCCCACGATGTTGTTAGTTCAAAGGAATTATATCTATAGATTTACCAGGTTTTTTTTACTTAGGCCCACATTAACCATAACAAGGTCAAGTTAATACGCGGATAACATTACCTATACTATAAACCATTCCAACGTGATATACTTCTACTAGGACTACTTACAGTAGGAGGTTAACACCTTTTAACATTTAATTTAATTAACACCTTCGACCACATCATCACTTATCATCAGGTGAGTTTGTGGTCAAAGGCTTACCTATCAGCAATAAAAAAAAAAAGATATTAAATTTTGTGGAAAAAATTATACTCCTTGGTTTGAGCTTCATGACATGACCTGCTGTGGACATAGAAATAGTATGCGTTATCTGCTGTAGCAAACTGGCCTTTTTTATTTATGGAGCTAAACCGCCAACTTTTACGGTGTAATTGTTTGAACTTGGATTAGATTTCTTCCTTTGCTACAGCCGTCTACTGATATCAAATTTCATAAAAGTCAATACCATGCAAAATTTTAAATATTGCAACATCAATGGATGTCTATGGTGATAAAGGTCTATTATATTTTATTGGTTACAGAGGTTAATGTTATCCTTTAATTATATATTTATTTAATTGGCCCTTAGAGGCTTATTCACAGAGTACTTTTAAATACATGATTTACTAAAGACAAGACATCTACATTGCATTGCATAATATACTTCTGTATATTACTTATTATTTTTAGTTATTTTATTTCTTATTTTATGTTATGATAAAAGTTTTTGATGATATGCTTAAATAAGAATCAAATGCCACGTGTTGTTCGGAACATCCAACAAAAATTCATACACAAAACTTTGTTTCGGAACACGCAAGTCGTCCACAGCTCAAGTAAAGCTTTGTTCAAACGAAGCAGACTAGTAGATTGGGTGTCTATAAGAGAGTAGATTTCGTGTTTGAAAGACCAAAACGACCTTTTACATAGAGTTGAATTCTATGTAAAAGGTCGTTTTGGACTCGGAAACTCTTTGTTGTTCTGGATCGTGTGAGCACTAGATGGCAATATCTCGCCTGTCAAAATGTTGTGAGCCATGAAAGTATCAAACTTTATGTTGACAACATTTACATACTTTATGTTGTAACATGGCCATAGGTCTATTATATTTTATTGGTTACAGAGGTTAATGTTATCCTTTAATTATATATTTATTTAATTGGCCCTTAGAGGCTTATTCACAGAGTACTTTTAAATACATGATTTACTAAAGACAAGACATCTACATTGCATTGCATAATATACTTCTGTATATTACTTATTATTTTTAGTTATTTTATTTCTTATTTTATGTTATGATAAAAGTTTTTGATGATATGCTTAAATAAGAATCAAATGCCACGTGTTGTTCGAAACATCCAACAAAAATTCATACACAAAACTTTGTTTCGGAACACGCAAGTCGTCCACAGCTCAAGTAAAGCTTTGTTCAAACGAAGCAGACTAGTAGATTGGGTGTCTATAAGAGAGTAGATTTCGTGTTTGAAAGACCAAAACGACCTTTTACATAGAGTTGAACTCTATGTAAAAGGTCGTTTTGGACTCGGAAACTCTTTGTTGTTCTGGATCGTGTGAGCACTAGATGGCAATATCTCGCCTGTCAAAATGTTGTGAGTCATGAAAGTATCAAACTTTATGTTGACAACATTTACATACTTTATGTTGTAACATGGCCATAGGAAAAAATTGTGTATGAAAAGCCAGTGTTTTGTTATAGTGTTTTAAGAAATTAACACGTAATGGGCAGATATTTATGTCATATGGCCCTTCTCTAAATGGATTTAACCGTAGGCTTTCTACCAACCAGCATAACATAATTGATATACTATTCATTTCATCTTAATAATCTTTACCTAGTTTACCAAAAACCGATTCCATGTTTCATAACTAAATATTCAAAATAGTTAATTAAACATACTTTGAAACCTACAAATTAGGTAAGCAGTAAATAAGGTTACACAGTTTTCAATACAAACCTATATTAATAATATGTCCATTTATTTTTCTTACTGTTGAATAATATTCTCCACTGAGGTAACTGACACTATTATCCCTTCCACAAGGACAAAAAATCAGGGTAGCAGATATTTAATAAAGTTCACTGTATCACGTATGTGTGCGTGACTATGTATCAGTGACATCACGCGTATGACGTCACGAACGGCTGAAGCTGCCATGAATAAACGATAGCACAGTCGACGGCACTTGCTCGCTTTAATTATGCACTATCATAAATTGACGGTAATTACAGGCAACACTGTTTGCGTACACGAATTTGAGTAAATCTTCATTGGCATTTTGATATGGGGTAATTAATGAGGTTTTATGTTGCTACTTCCAATGTATTTTATAGTTTTACTATATTTATTTATTTATAGCTTATAGCTGATATTCTTTCACCAATATCTTACTTGATGGTAAGTGAAGATGTGGTCAAAGATGTTGTTCAGGCTAACCTAGACTTATTGGCTCTCAAGGGCAGCTGCTGGAACATACCGTTAGGTTCTTGGGGACAGATTTTCTACTTGAGGGTGGTAGCTAGCCAGGAAAATTGCGAAATTCCCTACCACCATGCTATATCGGTTGCCGTCTTAACGTGCCCTCTGAAGCACAGAAGCGCAGCGTAGTAATGTCACTAGCGGGCACCCACCCAACTCATGACCGCGGCACATGTTGCTTTACTTACCTGGTATCGGTTAAGAACGGCTAAGCAAACTTCACTACGTGCGCTTCAAAAATAATGTCTCTCCATCTGTCTGTCTTTCTGTAAGTTAGTCCTAGACTAGCCCAACATGGCACACAATTCAGTGCTCGCCTTCGTCTACTATCTACTATTATTGTGAAAATTAACGAAGTGTTATTAGACAGCCATAGCTAAACGAAATAAGCTTGTATAGTATCACCCGGTCCGTCCATCTGTCTGTATGTTGTCTGTATGTAACGGTTATTTTATTCAAATTATAAGTTTTACAACGCCAAAATTTGATCTAATATATGTGCCTCTCATACATACGTACAATATATACAGGCTATCCAGTAAGCAACGTATAATCGGAAACCTGTGAGAAGTCGTGTAAACAGTTGATAAATTTTGACAATTTCTCACCAAGGCCGTAGACCTATTCCTATAGAAAACTAGCTTTGACGGCCTCCTTACTTACGAAATCGAAACAATCCTTATATTTATGGTAGGTATATGAAAATATAGTACAAAGTTCTAGCTTACTGTATCAACAAGATCATCCAAACTGAACACAGCCTCCTGGAGAGGTTTGCCATAATCGCCAGGGTTGGCAGGCGTCTTGGGGATCGCAGTAAGAGATATCAGTTCCTCAGAAAGCTGAAACTGCTGCCGACTTTCTGATGTGTTACCCTTAGTCGCTTCTTACTCTTAGTGATGGGGCAGTGACATTCTAGCCCAGCACCCCACGGACAGTAGAACGGACATAAGTTTTAGCTTAGGTATTATGAAATGATGTCATCCTGATGACAATCCTTGGAAGTTCTCGTATTGTGACTACTATTTTTACGCTTATAAGGTTGCCAGGATAGAGATGAGCATGTGTAATGTCAGCATTAGCAACACCCAACAAGAACATCGATTTGTGCCATCTCTTAAAGAATGTTTATGATTTTCGTCCTAATTCCCCAACATGAACCCAAACTACACATGTAAGTTACTCGCCTATACTAATCTACTTATCCCTGCCGGGTGACATAAACCTATAATCCACGCGTTAGTGCGCCCCGGGGGCGGTGGCGGGGGTGAGGCGCGCAGGAGGGAGTGTCGCTATAATCAGTTAATTGCATGAATAATTGAACGCACTCATTAGTTGGGTGCTGGTGAGAGACGAAGAGCCTGCTTAGTTTTGGTTAGCCTTCATTTTATCTACATTATAGATGCGTATTCGGACATAAGGCGCAGGCCTGTCCTATTGGAAGGCTTTTCGATTTAGGTTAACTATTCACATCGGAATTCGTTATGGCGGAAACTTACGGCCGTGGAAGGAAATTCTAAAATTAATTAGGTTGTTTACTTAAGCAAGCTACAAAGGCAAATAATCTGTTAAATTTTTGACCCTGGTTTGGTAGCTATTGGACATAAACATGGAATTCGTGATACTAAAGATATATTACATTCGTGGCACATAATATTTTGAAAAGTTATTGGGCATTTAACGAACGTGAATAATAAATGCAATTTTAACATGTGGTAGGCCTCTTTCTCCCGAGCCCGCCCTTTCTCACCATCTCTTCCTGGGCAGACGCGTCTTCTTAGGAACTGCTATCCGCAAGCTTCTGTTAACCGTGGGGATTATGGGAAACGCCCCCTTAATGGGAGAGTATATCCAGCAGTGGACACCTGATACACTACAGTACAGGTCTCTTAAACAGGAGTCTGTCTTGTTGGGTACAACTGAAGTTTCAGGTATCCTACCTTGAAGCAGTAGTGTGTTCGTGTGTGTTGCTTCACAACTAAACATTACTGTATATACTTGTTAATTTTAGAGACAGTAAGTAAAGCAATCTACCTACCTCTATAACACTTTAAATAAAACTTTGAATATATATCCCTTAAATAATTATACTTGCAAAAAATTCCTCAATAAATGGCTATTGACGTTAAGATACGAAGAAGTTGAAAAGCTTTTAGAAGTTGTTTCTTAACATGCATTAAAACTTAAACTTTACACATTTATCAAATAATTCATACTACAACTCACATCATTATACTCTTACTCACATACTCACCATCCTCCTTACACAAGCCTATACTTATAACTACACACTCGTATACTTTCGCATTGTAATATAAACATAAATACACTCTCATTCACACTCTACATACTTATACAAAACATAACCTATATATACATATATATATAATTTACTTATTTTAATTTTAATTTTTAGTATTCTTGATTGTAACTATTTATTCATATACAAATTTTAATCCCCTGTAATTCATCACTTAATGACAATTATCTTAATACGGAAGAGCGAGACACTCTAACACGGGTATGTTAATGCTTAAAAGAGAGTCTCAAACATATAAACTGTAAATTAGATGAAGTTTACTCAAATAAATATTTTGTATTTGTATTAGTTGTTAATGGCATCGTAGCAAGTGAAATTGAGACATAAGAACTTATAAACTAACGTCTCGGAGTGACGAGTGCAGTGTAGTGTTTGAGAACGTGTTGAAAGTGATGAGAACGATTACACTGCAACTGGAATGGGCGGGCGGGGCGCTTAATATCACGCTTATTTTTTTTTAACTTCACTATTTATCCGCCCAACTTATTTCCACGTGTTGTTAAATTTTTGAACATTCCTCAAATTGTGATCACATTTATGATGAGATTTTGTATGCTTTTACTTACTTACTTTTATTTATCGACTGCCGGCAATGTTTCGATAATCAGTGTTGTCAAAGAGCGCCAGCGTTTATTCTCATAAATAAACCACCTCTAACGAATTTGATATTGGATAAGTTAATCAATACCTGTAGTCTTCTCAAAGCACATAAACTTCTCTCATAAGCAGTTTAGACCGCTTACCGTTGAAAGGTGTCCTAATTCTCCTGTACAAACACACACAACTTCAACCCAATACTGTTTATGAATACTTAATTCCACCACTCAATTTCAGCGCGTCTTAATCAAAGCATTAACGCTATTACCAGTAATATTAATTCTCTTTGTTGTACAAGGCTCGGATAGTTGAATATTCATATTAGAGAGGACATTCCCCCTTCCCACCCGTTGGAAAATCAATTATTAGGGGTACGGTTCGTTACTCCCCGCTCCAAACTTATGACTTGACCCTTGCGACAGATAATGGAATCTTTGGCTGCAAGTCTTTGAGACTTGATTTCGGTTGGTAGTGTTGGAACCGATAGAAAAGTCGTTGCCTCTTTGTTTTGTTGGCAATTTTCATAATTTTGGTTTGAAATCAACATTTTTCGTGTAAATATTTTTGATTTTAATGTATAATATAGGTAATAAAATATTAATAAATATAAATGCTGCCAGCATGCTGGGCACGCTGCCAACTGCTAGTGGACTGGAACATTTGGGCTGCCTGTGAGTTTGCTATGACTTGTAGGTTGTATAAATGCTTTTATTGTAGTATAGTTGTAGTATTTCGTTAATAAAGACATCGCCTCGGTTCAAATAATATTGGTAAACATTTTTTGTTCGAATTAAAATATAATTATTGAGAATGATTATTTGGAATTAAAATAGAAAGGGCGGTGACATTTTAACTAAAAAAAAATATTCAACAAACCCCCTACCAGAGCGTAGTCCAACTAGTTAAACAGATTAGTTCACTCCAAATGGGGCCATAATATATCGAAATCGTATGCAACTAATTTTTCGATAAGTAATAGCGGGTCTGTAGGTTGTTTAGATATTTTTTATGACCTGTATCTAAAGGCGTCCTGGGAGCTTATCGTTCTGCTTTCCAAGATTAATACTCCAAACAACGTTCAACCTTTTCATTTATGGAACTACTCTTTCATCACAACAAAATTGTTGCAAGTGACAGAAACCATTAGATGATTTATGTGACTCTAGCTAGTCTATAACTTTATACACATTACTCAGTCACAAAATGGATCTTTATCTTGAGTGCAATACAGAACAACAGACAAACAAAGCACCTGGAGATTATGCTGTTTGTCTCCAAGACAGCATTACCAAGGCAACTTCACTGGGAGCTAAACTAATGCAGAATTCAAATAGGCTATATCTCTTCCTACGAGTATATGAATAGGGTTTTCATTGTCGTATTTAGTTTCACTAAAATACATTATGTGGTATATTGTAGGTATATATTAAATCTATTTTATACTTATACGGTATTGGTAACAAACATCTTCAAATAAGATATACCGTACATGTACGTATTGTCGGCCGATGGAGTTAATATGTATTATTGGGCACAGTAGTGAGGATCTATATAAATGACAATGTGGAATATTTAGCTTCCCGAGAGATTTTACTTAAAATCCTAGAATCGTTTAGAAATAGTGAAAAATACAAAAATGCATTGATTTCGTTAACGCATTATATTGGCTTATATGTAAGCCTAATTACAATAATGTCATCGAATCTATCTGTTAAATCAATACTTAATCAAAAATCAATGATACTTCATTTAAATACATTAAAACAGCATAGGATTTACGAGTAAGTCTACTAATTTTAAAATCTATGCAATGCAAATCATAAAAGGTATTTTCTTTTGATTAAAAACCGTTCCTCTAAACTTTTAAAACCGTAGATCTGAAAAATCTTTTCGGACACCCTTATATATGGATTCCTAGGCACAGCTTGTCAGTAAGGCAGCCCTACGACATATCACTTCGCAGAGAGGCTATATCACATCACGCGGGGGGCGGAGACAATGAAATGAACGCCGGCCGAGGTGTCGCTGCGATCTCGCATTCCCTCAGTGAATACTTGATGTGCCGCGACGATGCTGGCCCTAGCTACAAGCGAGAGCGGGAATTGGTATCGATGACAGCAGTACTAGTGACAAACAAAAGTTGACATTTTTCATTTGAACTGGGTCAGATAATTATCATACTTACTATAAACAGGTACTAAAAGTAGTGAGTGTACTGGAGTACTAATGCAGAATAGTATTGACATAAGTTTATTGATAACGGGTACTACAATTCAATACGCTAGTCTGTACTTCTGATACGTTTAATCTAGTTGTGATAAGGAAGTGATCGTATACCGTAGAAAGCATTTTCCAAATAAGTTGATACTTAAGTAGTCTTGAGCAATAAGTTATTCTATCATATTACGTAGAGATCTAATATCACTCCCTGATATGGATTCTGAAAATCTTTATTCGCTAACTGGCTATGAGATTGAGACTGTGTAATTTCATACATCGTATACTTTATATTATATTATACTCGTATAAATATTATAAAACAAATACATGTGCATTTTTCTTTAAACTTTCATGAACTAAAACCAATTCAGTCGCTCAGTAAACAAATCACAGTATTTCCGAATCGCCTTTGCCTTTCACTTACGTCAGTATTCCCCCCGGCGACCGTTCAATGGAATCAAAGGATTTGCGTTCATTACTCTGCTAATAATTGATGTGTCGCACGTTGCGGCCGCCAGGTGGCGTCTCGATGCTTTTAGTGCTTGTCTATCGGCTTTTTGGTCGACGGTCAACACTGATGGATTTTTTGTAGCCCAATTGTAAGGAAATTTGGACCCTAATGGCTTTAGATTTTAGAATGAGGATTAAAACTATAGCTTATTTTAGACATTTTTGACCGAACGAGCGCGAAGCGCCCGAAAAGCATTTCCGTTTCCACTTGGGAAAAAATGCTTTCGTAGGTTTGTTCGGCGGATGTCCGACTGTTCATCAACCGATTCTCGTGAAGTATTATTAGCGGTTCGATAATTATATGGAATTTTTGTCCATATTTTTTTTTATATCTGGCTGAGATATAAATCTGTATTTGATAACGCAAATAAAGAACTATTTTTAGTCTCGAGTTCTTCTTCTCACAGAGCAACTAGTCATATTCACATAGTTTTTTTTAAAAACGTCTCGTACCACTCTCAAAATGGAGGTCTATAATGGTTAGACATAAGAATGCAAAATTCAGTTTATGCTACAGGGTAAAGACAGCAGATGAAACTCGTCCGGCGGTATACCTAGGCATACCTAGTTAGAAAAAGTGAAGAAGAGAGTTGCGAGAAAAACTTGTGGGTATCTATTAACATATAATAAAGTGAATAAAAATTTATGAATATTTTGTATTACTTAGACGCAAACTACTGTCTCTCTGATAAATGTCAGCAAAATCACAAATTTAAATATCGAATGTACAAGTTGTAACGAAATAACGCTATCATTGCATTAGCAAAGTTTTCGTCAAATGCGATGAGGGCAGGGCCTCAAGTGCCCGCCTCGGTTGGTTGGTCGCCGATGGCATTAGCGATCAAAGGATCAGCCTGCACCCGCTTCCGATTTCAATAATACATTTTTGATCTTATGGAGAGTTTCGCTCTTTTTGTATCAGTGTTGACGGATCATACAAACTTCACCCTTGTTACATAAGGCTATATTTAGCTGGCGACTATGAAATAATGGCTTAAGCGTAAAGCTTTGTTTTGTATACATAGGTTTCATTCCCAGATCGTATGTGATTGTTGGATTTTTCTGACAAAATATTTTCATGTAGCCCGGAGTCAGGAACGTGCGTGTAGACTGTCCCTATTACTCGGAGGTACACGGATCTTATGTGATTGTTAGATTTTTCTGACAAAATATTTTCATGTAGCCCAGAGTCAGGAACGTGCGTGTAGACTGTCCCTATTACTCGGAAGTACACGGATCTGCACCTATCCGTGCACCTCCGAGTAATAGAACTAGCACTGGATATACCTGGTGTTAATCGTTGAACTCGGCCTAAAATAGATTCATTTCGTCATAAATTACAAGTCATACTGCGGCACTCACCCTGAGACGTACATCTGGAGTGCCAGTCATTTCGCCGGCACCCATACCCAAATTTCAAATTGGAACATAGTTATTGTTAGTGGCAGTACTCCCCGGACGAACTCGTCAGGGTGTTTCTGAAGTCTCCATGTGTATTATAACCGATGCGGAGGCAAATGTGTCCTCGGATCCCCATGTGAAGCTTGATTGTGGATATTTTGGTGATTTTTAAGCATACATATATACGATGGTACATACACGTATGTACCGAAACTGAAAGTTCTGATGGAAATATTATCATAAAATACTTCTCTTTTTGTAATTAATTGTGGCGTTTAAGGTAATGTCACTCAAATACCTTTCTTCCCCATTGGTGTAATGTGGTCGTCACTATTCGGTGACTGGTTCTTGGGTGAATATTCTCGTTCCGAATTTTATCGCGCGAATAATTTCCAACCATAGCCTCTCCAGAGATTGTTGAGCGACACTGCGTCTCTGTGCGAAAAGCACACACTGGTTGAAGACTTCAGGCTTCAGGTCTTCAGGCTCTGTGGAATGTTCTGTGGACGAGAAGATGACGGATCAATACACATATCGACAGTAATATTTTTTTTTGAAACCAAATCGGTTTTAATTATGGGAAGATAGGTATTGTTCTAGATTTGTAATCTAAACCCTTTTAGACTGAGGGCCTGTTTCAGAATGTTCGAGTAAGTTCCGGTTTTACTACCCAGAACATATTAAATAAATGAAATACTATCTTTGGATTTCACAGTCATCGATTTAGCCTATCCATCGGTTAAAGCTTGAAACGCGCTGCATGTCAACTGTCATTTTTATCATTCAGTTATTTTATGTGTTGCATAGCAACCCAAAACATAATTAGAGTGACGATATTATCTTATAATTGTAAAATTGTTATCCTTCATAAAAAGGTCGTGGACTCCAAAATCTCATTTGATATTGTGTATTTAGGCCGTGGTATTCATGATTATAAAAATTATAGAACGATTATTAATGGAAATACTTCTAAACCTCTTATCATAGATATAAACAGCATTTTACTATTCTCACTGAACTATTATAACTGCCATTCTTCATATTAAGAATTTCGAAGATTCTTCATTATAATACTGGCTACACTTTGACCCAGGCAGAAAAACGCCAAGCAACGTTTAAAAGTCATCTGAAGAAGAAGATCATTATCATGTCGTTTTTCAACATTGTATGTATTGTTGCAGTAGTGGATCATACCGTTCGTCACCTGGGGGTGCAACGAGCGACCCTCCCCCCGCCCCGCCGCTCTTCCTCCCACCGCACCTCTCGCATCTGTCGCAGCATCTCAACCACTTGTCACAGCCGTTCTTCCCCTTGAAAGGTAACACATTTTCTATTACTGAAATATTTTATGATATGATGACGTGGTCGAAGTTGTTATCAAGCTAAAAGACGAGGCTAGTCACATGTGGTTTGTCAATGGTCTAAGTCGAAGATCAAGCTAAACCTAGAATCTAACTGGCTCTCAGAAACAGCTACTGGAGCTCTCCGATAGGTGCGTGATGACAGATGGCAGCTATATACCTATGCCCTCCACGGAATAACGACTGAGATCCTAAGAAAACTAACCTTCGATAAAATATATTTTCGAGGAATCGGACTGAATGCTTAACGTGCCTTCCGAAAGCGTGTTGGAGCTCAGTAGTAAATAGCACTAGAAGTCACTAATCCAAGACTGCTGCGAACGGTCCCTAACTTTGTTGATCGGACAAAAACAACTAAGCAAGCCCCTCTCTAAAGGCGCTTCAAACGTGTAATCCATATTACTGGTGAATACTATACGTCTAATATGGAAACGTTGCGCCACAAATAAACTACGTGTCGTGATTCGGAACATAATATTTATTGCATATAGCATTCCCCTTAGGAAACATTGCATAATATAATCCATATATTGTGAGACTGAACACAACGGAATCATTGTTTAGGATTAGGAACTGCTGTGAACTGTTTGGCTTCGCGCAAAATAATGATATATAACGGAAACTTAACTTAACTAGAACGGTATAACCAGTTTCTTACGAATCCAGTTTCGGATTATTCTGAAGGCCTTCATCCTCGCCGTCAAAATCCACGTGAGACCCAGCCACGGATTTAGGAAGGGAGTCTTCTTCCTTCCTAAATTCGTTAGCCCAGCCATTCTTAGCAAGCCAAGGAACAAGCTATCCTTAGCAATAATGGTCTTACACCAAACTTTAAATTGATAAAACTCACCGCAGTCTCAAATAACTCACAACTGTGTGTTTGTCAACAGGTTGGGGTGCGCCTTGCCCCTGCTGCCCCAAGGAGGAAGCGCGTTCCTCCAGCGTGGCGGAACTCCGGCGCAAGGCTCACGAACACTCCGCAGCACTGCTGCACTCACTCGCGAGCTTCCAGTCCCGCGCGTTCCTCCCGCTCCACCTCCCCCCGCTGCCTCTCCACCTGCTGCCACACGATGCCGCCCCGCCCGCCCCCGCGCCTGCGCCGCCCGATCCACCCAAACATCTGGACTAAATGTAGTAGCTTTTATGTTTACCTACTCTAAACGTAACACTTCAGTGAAATATGAAGTTCGAAGAAAAAGATCAGGTCGTGTATTTTGAATTTCACTTTGCAAAATAAACATCTAATTATATGGCGTATGTTAAGTCAGTTTTGAAAAGTACAGTGTATATGGAGCAACCTTGCACGGCACAGGACTTCTCGAGCTCTCTCCAGCTCTGGCCAGTTTCTGTCCTAGGCGTTCCTACCCATTTACACCCGCTGCCTCTGGATCTTTGACCACATGACAATATCCAAACCAACCAGGGGAGGGACCCACTCCATCTGGTCCTCTTAAAATTCTGAAGCGAATGCAGTGACAAAATGAAAAGAAAACATGCTCTGAAAATAGGAGAACGCTTTAGCTAAATATAACATATATTACTAAAAGATACTTTATTAAAACGCATTAGCCGTGTTTTGATGTTTATTTTTTTTTATTCAGGGAACTACTTTTACATTTTAATGTATTGAATTATTTGTACTACTAAAGATGCGACTTACAATGTCATGCTATGGAATATTCTGCAACAATGTTGTATTTTGCAGAACTGCTCTAAAACTTTTTGTAATGGGAGTACTCTACGAATTATCTCATCTGCCCTTAAAATGTACTGTATCAGCCGGATCGTCCACTGCTGAACACAGCCTCCCCCAGCTATATAATTCCCACGCTTGGCAGGCGGTTTGGGATTTGCAGTGTAAGATGGCAGTTTTTTAGGTGCTGCTACCGACCTTCTCGTATTATTTTCTTCGAATCCTCTTACGACGGGAACTCCTAACCCCTTACACGCTTATCCTCTTAACTATATAGCAGTTAGTATATATTATCTGCAATACACATCAAAAACACTTGAGGATTGTCATATACTTTAATTTACGTTCGACTGCAAATTTCTGGCATGAAAAATCAGAACATTTATTTGAGTAACTATGTACTAACAACTTGAGTAATACATGTGATCTTCTATTACAATAGAGTTTTAACAGTAGAAGTCCACGAACCCCAAGACGCCTGGGAAGCGTGGGGATTATGGCAAGGGTGTGTTCAACACTTGCAATACGGCTAAACCTAGTACAGTACAGATGTCACAGCCAATGATAGGGTTATATCTGTCTTCAAACTTGACTTACTCGAAACAAAATATTATGATAAATCATGTTGCTCGTTACGTTTATCAAATAACGTAATCGTAGGTCGTCCTCGTGGCACCCCTGGAATAAATAGATCATCACTTCATTACGAGGAAATTTATGAACGTTAATTAATAATGTATAAGAATCCAAGACAATGTGCCATAAAGTTTGCGCCAACTTGTGTGCCATATCCATAACGTCATGCCAAATTTTTACTTGAATATACCTATATAGCTAAGTATCTTTTAATCTTTATGTAAAAGTTGTTGATATAAGTTTTATTAATAAATACATGTATTATATTTTGCAAAATGAAAGTTGTATACGATGGAGTTTAATGAATTTAAGTTATTATTTTTTTAATGTTAAAGATTTTGTATGTGTTTTCGTTTTTGTCACTATCTTTAAAATATAAAAGTATATAGCAAATAAAATCTAAGTACATTAAAATAAATATTAATGAACAGTTATCATCCTTTTATGTAAGGCTAGTATAGAGTTAATGTAAATAGAAAAAAAAAACTTTGCCGTTGCAGTATTCGACCAAAACTGTTGTGAATATTTTTCTTGTTACTGATACATTAATAAGCAATAAGATGTAAATAATTTTAATAATATTAAAATATTCACGTAATAATAATTCAGAGTTAGTTAATAGAAGTTTTATTATGGTTTGTAAATAGATAGGTATTATTAGAGTAGCGC
Source organism: Plagodis dolabraria (assembly GCA_963854805.1). NCBI lineage: Eukaryota > Metazoa > Arthropoda > Insecta > Lepidoptera > Geometridae > Plagodis > Plagodis dolabraria. The sequence continues at coordinate 24,003,539 of OY978457.1, read as the reverse complement.
TGCTTAGTGTTTATACTATTTCATTACGTACTTCGAAAAATTTTGGACATTATTATGTTTTAGCACGAAAGATGTTTCGTATGACAACATTGTCATTAGTTAATCAGAAACAGCAATAACATAATCTTTAATAAATCCCTCGTTGAAAGCTTGAAACATTTGTTGTAATTAAAAAGCTAGGATAAGTAAAAGGTTTTCACTTTATTTCGAATAAAGTTGGCGATTAGTTAATTTCTCTAACATAATTTAAAAGAGTTAGATCGCACGGTAACGTAAAATATGAAAAGAGCGCTGTGTTGAAAGGAACCGCGCAATGAAAAGCAATGTATCAATGTACCTGGACAACAATAGATAGATATATCTATGTTTTAATAAATTATCTAAACTTATATTGTATAGGCGGATGAAGTCAACTTTTACTGGTTGGTGGCGCAGTCTGGATAAATAACATAAATTACCAGATAACATTGAGCTTGATTGCACGCAGTCCCTTTCAAAGCAGGGCACGTCCAAGCCTAGATGTTTAGATAACATCCTAAGTCCTTATGTTTTCCTGGTACTATTTAGTTGAAAACTTTATAAAGAGCTGGCGTTTTTCATAATTTAATTACCTGCTTTACAAAGGAGTTACATATTTGCTAAACTCCGGCCGCCGAGAGAATGCGTTTGACAGTTCGTTTTGTGAATATTTTTTCCCAGTTCAAAGTAACATAGACAGTTTGACTGCATAATATTGTATTAGTCGGGCACCGAAGTATATAAAAATAGGGTAAATATTTTATTTTACTCCATTTACAAGCCACAACGCCAATAAAAACACGTACTGTCAAACGCATTCTCTCGGCGCGGCGGCCGGAGTATAATGCGCTAGCAAAACGAACAGATTTATAAGGAAACACTTCTCTGCTTTCAAGTTTGCTTTGATTTTTTCTATGCTTTATCGACGATTTATTAAATAATTAGGAATATCTGCAATACCACTCGCGCCCTGTTTGTATATAGGTCTGAGAGATGTAATCACTGCTGAATGCACGATTGGTGGAATTGCGGGCGCGGGCAAAGTATTTCGTATAGCTGTTAATTGTAATTATTACTTAATGTGTATTATTATACGAGAAATGTAAGATAGTCGCGTAGCTTAGACACGTTAGCCGTTTTAATTATTACGAAATAATTATATTATGTACCAGTATAAAAGATATTTTATTTACAACCTGTTTACCTCTTGTTTTATTTATATGCGATTATAGTTTATTAATTTGAGAGACCGTCGCTATTATAGAACGTCAAACCTACAAGAATATATTTTTTTATATTCTTGATATACAGGGTTATTGGTAAAATGCTAATCACCTCTTAGGATTGACTTCTGCTACTCCTAACAAACATTTTGAGATGTATATTTTTTTTGTATTTTAATGCCTACTCCGAGCCAAGACTGCCCGCCGCGGCTACACTGGACCGCGCCGTGCTCCCTTTGAATGGCGTTTTGAATATTTACATCGAGCAAAGTAATAAAAATATGAAATAATACATTACAGGCACAAGAGACTTATAACAGGTGGTACTCGTACTTATTCCGTCAAAAACAAATAAAAAAACACAAAAAACTAAACAAAATTATTGTTAGGTCCAGCAGAAGTCAGAGGGGTTGTTAGCATTTTACCAAGAACCCTGTATAAACTCCTTGGTTTGGACTTTTATGACATGTGACAGCAGAGTGGATATATCAGTAAAACAGTATTAATATAAGCAAACTTTAATAGTAAGTATAAGATTATGCCTTTGCTACAGTCGTCTCCATGATTTTAAATATCATAAACGTGAATACCTTGGTAAATTTAAAATACTGCAGTCATCATTGGACGCCGGCGGCCACAAAGGTGTATCATATTTTGTCGTTTGCTATCCTCGTATATAGCCAAGTTTAGTGAAATAAAGCAAAAGGGACGTTTGAAATACTGTATTTTAAAACTTAATCGAAAGAAAAGCTATTATAGATCTCTCACTATACAGTTTGACACTATTTGACATTATCACTTGCGATACTTCGTTAATTGCGTCTCCGATGGAGCACCACGAATTAAAACAGAAAAATAGGGCTCACCCATACTGGTGGGTTTTCTTAGTTAAAGGATTTTTTCTCAAAAATAAGGAACTCCCACCGCGCGGGGTAGGGGCTGGTTCGGTAGTTGTTTATAGTAGGTAAGTGTAGGTAATTGAAGCCTTGAGCAGGGGGTCCTATACACAAAGAGATTCCCAAACGCAAAGGAGGTTCTTAATTGAGGCTACTAAAATGTATGTACATACCGTAGCTTTCTCCACCATCTCCCGTAGTTGGAGTCTCCTTGCAGAGGCGGTGCGGTCACTTTCCACGCACGGCACAATATATCACGTAGCAACAGTGAAACAGTTCTTATAGGTAATTAAAAATATTACGGTGCGGTGATGAGGCAATATTTGCACTTACTTAAATTAAGAATGTGACACCGTCGTGGTGTGTGGCGCGGGGCGCGGTCCAACGACGACTCTCAGTGGTACTGGTCAGCCGCGGCGAAGCGAAACATCATTCGCGGCTCGTTGCGGGTAGTATGAAAATACTATGCATGCTTTGACATACAAATAGTAACCAGAAAAAAGAACCATCCCCCGTCATCACCACCGTCATCCGGCCTTCAGGAAATGAAGATGTCTCCTGAATCAATAAGAAATTGGAGAAACTAGACGTTTCTCATGTAAGCTATGCGGATGCGGGTCTGCTCCATGTAGTAGAGAACATTGATAAGCTCATAAAAGAGAAATTTTTGCTATCTAATATAAGATTGCGGATGTGATGCGGATTATGTGCCACCAGTACAGTACTAGAAAAATTAAACTATAGAAATTAACTAAGTATAATATCTTAAACAATAGAGGTACACCCTGAATGGTGCGCGAGATAAGTAAAATCATTTATTGAGAAGGTAAAACGCAGAGTTTTACTACGGGTCTAACGTAGACACCATTTTTAGTGCGGACCGTCACAACTCTAACAATTCCGTCTGAAGAAGCATGGATATCTTCTATGATGCCTAGAGGCCATTGCAGCGGCGGTGAATTGTCAGTTTTGATAAGTACTACCATTCCTTTCACTATCGGATTAGAGGGTGTATTCCATTTAACGCGGGTTTGTAATGTATTAAGGTATTCTCGCCTCCATCGGTTCCAATATCTCTGAACGATTTGGTCTAATAAATGTTTATTACGTATAAGATTTTCCGGTGTAGGTTGAAAATGTGTTTCTGAATGGAATGATTTAAGCGGACCGGAAGTCAAGAAATGTGCGGGTGTTAGAGCCTCAGGTTCGGCTGGGTCTGAACTCAACACAGTCAGAGGACGGGAGTTTAGCACAACCTCGACCTGAGTAAGGACGGTGAGTAATTCTTCGTAAGTCAGTAATATGTCACGTATAGAACGTTTTAATAAATTTTTTACGCTTCTGACGCACGTCTCCCAGGCAGAACCAAAGTGTGGTGAGCTAGGTGGTATCATCTTCCAAGATACGCCTTGAGCTAACGTTTCCTCGGCGAAGGAATCGCAGAAGGCCTTGGACTTGAGAAACCCATTCAACTCGTCGACTTTAGCCTTGGCGCCGACAAAATTGGTACCGTTATCGGAAAATAATTCGGTACAATTTCCACGCGTGTATGAAGCGGCGAAAAGCGCGAAGGAAAGACTCGGTAGTCAAATCTACAGTTAATTCTAGGTGTGTTGCGCGAGAAACGAGACATGTGAACACACAGATGTATGCCTTCACCTTACGGGCTCCTCGGTATCTGCTTAATAATATATTAACGGGTCCTGCGTAGTCTGTTCCGCATTTTGAAAACGGAAAGGCAACGTTAACGCGGGATGCGGGCAGGTCTGCCATGAACGGCGCATCAGAACGCGGACTAGCCTTGAAACAGCTGTTGCAGAGGCGAAAGCGTTGTTTAACCGTACTACGGCCGGCGATAATCCAGTACTTTTGTCTTATTAGTGACAAAAGTAGCCCGCCTCTGCAACAGCTGTTTCAAGGCTAGTCCGCGTTCTGATGCGCCGTTCATGGCAGACCTGCCCGCATCCCGCGTTGCAGCCAATATGATTCACAATATTCACAATATGATTCTTTTTTGGTAACAATATTGGGTGTTTGCTGTCGAAGTCAAGTGTAGTTTTTGTGAGTCGCCCGCCAGTGCGAAGCAAACCATTTTCTAAAAATGGTGATAGCGGTAATAACGATTTTGAAACCTTGCGGTTATTAGAGAGAGCGTTTATATCGTCTTTAAAGTACTGTTGCTGGAGAGCCTTTATTATAACGACTTCTGCAAATTGTAAATGCGAAAGTTCCATTCTATTAGAACGCGGGATTTTTCCTAAGAAGCGATATAAATACGCCACGATGCGAAGTAATTTAGACCAGGAAGAGACTCTCTGGGCCAGTGTGCTAAGCAAGGGCCGTGGAGCCAAAGTGGATGTTCCAGCAGTTGTTGTGGAGTAGCTCCACTACTAAGGATATCGCTAGGATTCTGCGATGACGCCACATGGAAAAAATGTTTAGGATCTAAATTGTCCTGTATTTGTGTGATGCGATTTCCGACGAATGTATCAAAGCGGTGCGGCGCGGAGTGAACCCAGTGAAGGGCTACGGTTGAGTCACTAAATGCAAAAATGTCATCAATGTGACAGCGGGGAGAAATCGTTTCGATTACGAATCGACATAGCTTTGATAATAACAAAAGGGCGCAGAGCTCTAAACGAGCTAATGATACGACCTTAAGAGGCGCGACTTTACTTTTAGCACAGATTAAATTAACCTCGTTCGGTTGCAATGCGGTTTGTATACAAAGGTATACTGCACATCCTAGCCCACGCTCGCTTGCATCAGCAAATGATAGCAAAATAACACGGGCTTTGGCGGTGACCCCTAAGTAACGCGGGATTTTAAACTTTTCTAAGGCGGGAAGTTCAGATAGGAAACGACTCCAAGCTACACAAATATCACGCGGTGGTTGTTCGTCCCAATCGATCTTGGCGATCCAAAGCGCTTTAATCAAAAGTTTGGCGTATAAAATTACAGGTGCACAATATCCGTTGATGTCCCATAATTTAGCAATCGTTGAAAGCATTAAGCGTTTGGTACATTTCGACTGTGGATTAAATTTAAGCGCAATCGAAAAATTGTCATCAATGGGAGACCATATGAGACCTAGAAGTTTCATATTGTCTTCCTTGTCGAACTCCAAAGTCGTGCATAACCGGTTTTCAGGCGGGATCGCGTTTATGACGTCAGCGGAATTACTCATAAATTTTACCAAGTCGAAATTGCCACGTTTAAATAAATTGATTAAGTCGCGGGCAAGTTTGATTCCTTCGGCAGTTCCGTATACGGAAGTTCCCAAATCGTCCATATACAAATCATTAGAAGCTACCTCGGAAGCGAGCGGAAAGTCCGTTTCGTCTTGAGCGAGTTGTTTGACTGTTCACATTGCCATAAATGGCGAACAGCGTAGGCCAAAACACAAACGTTCGTAACAATATAATTTAGCAGTGTCATCGTCGTTGAATTTATATAAAATATTTAAGAAACGACGATCTTGTTCTCAAATTCCAATATTTAAGACGCCAAAATTTTGAGACCAAAGTCTCAATTGACTCATCAATAGACGTCAAAAAAGCGCGCGAGCGTTGGTTGTCAGTCTTGATAGGACGCGGTTGAGTTGTAGGTATGTAGGCAGTTGAGCCCATAACTACATAACCAAAACTCGTTTCTAATGCATCGGGATGTCCCGGCGGCCCTAGTATTTTGCCTGATTTTAAGATTTCAATAAATACTTCAGAACCGATTAATATATCAATAGGTCCTGGGACATTAAACTGCGGGTCGGCTAGCGGTATCTCTCCTAAATACTCAAGTATAGTGTGGTTGTCCAGCTGGCAACTCGGAAGGTCACTCGAAATAGTTTTAAGGACGAGCGGTTGAATATGCAAACAATAGTTCGGATCATGCCGAGAAAATAAAGTTAAGTTAGTTATGCCATATATAGTCTGGGAGCTGTTACCGATCCCCATTACGGATTTTCAGAACAGTCATTAAATATGCGAAGCCCTAATCTTTTGCAGGCATTTTGACTAATTAGGTGATTTTGAGAACCATTGTCGATTAATAGTCTCACTTGACAAATCGAACCATCTCGACGCTTAACATCAGCGAGGGCGGTACCCAATAAAACGTTTTGGGATTTTTGCGGGCGGGAGTTATCAGTCATACTACAGAGAGATACGATATTATCTTGATTCCAGATGACGAATGAATATTTGTTTCAGCGGTGCCTCGACTAGAATCAGTTGCGGGCTGATAACAGACCGGTCGGACGCCAGGCGGCCGATCAGCTATGTATTAATTTTATTTGTGTCAGAAAAGTGCAACATGGTGTGATGTCTTCCGTGACATTGTTTACATGTGACTTCTGACTTACATGCGGGCGTAGTATGTTTATTACTTAAACAATTTACACAGCGATTTTGATTCTTAATTACATTATATCGTTCGCGGGGTGTTAATGATTGAAATTTAGGGCAGGAATATAGCTGGTCATGATCTGATTTGCTACATAACATACAGGTGCTATTATTGTTGTTAACAACAAAAGATCGTACATTATTTTTTGGCGCGGAATTAGCGGGTAATTTGGTTTTTGATGTAAAGTCCGAATCTAAAGAATTATCACCAGTATGAGTCAGTATCTTGACACGGTCGCGTATAAAAGTAAACAAGTTTTGTAGTTTCGATAATCCGTTGTCTCGATTATCCATTTCAAAAAGACGCGCGGTTTCTTTGTCTAATCGCTCTAAAGCCACGTATGTTAATACAAAATCGTACAGATTTTGAATTTTTAAATTATTTAAAGCTAAATATGCGTTCGCGAATTTATCAACAAAGTTTTCTAGGCCTTTGGCGGTAGCCGATACAATCGGCTTCAATGTAAACATCTGATCTAGATAAGAGACGGCTAAACTACGCTTATCTTCGTACTTATCTATAAGCGCGGTATATATTGAAATATAGTTTTCGCCACATGGAATGATTCCGATGCAGATTGACTTAGCTTTTCCGGGTAATTTACCCATCAAGTAATACATTCGCTCTGTATCTGTGAGTGACGCGTTCAGATGAACTGCATTATTAAATGTTGCGTAAAATATAGGCCAATTTTGGCGGTCGCCGTTGAATTCACATAATTGAATTCTTTCTAATTTAATTCCTTGCAAAGAAACTCCGTGGTTTGATTCTGATTTGGCATCAGAGTGCGCTTGTTTACATAGTGATATTTTGCGTTTCATGCGGCAATAAAGATCTTCGAAAGCAAGCCAAGTATCAAAGTTAGGCGTTGCATCTTTATTTATTTTTAATGAAATGTTGTTTATTTCATTTACAGCCATTGATAGTTAGAGCGGAGTTCATCTAATGTCTGAATTAAACAAAGAAAATTCTCAAGTTCAACCGGATCGTTTAAATCCTTGCGTGAGCGTAATAATAATATAATATAATATAATCGTAAATAAGTTGAATACGCTCGAAATATAATTCACGCGGTTTTTCAAAAATTCTAAGTTTCTGTTCGTTCGCCATGATAACTTACAGTGGCGAGCACCACGCGGTAAATAATTGTAAAATGGCTACCTAATAATTCGTGAAGAGATGACGAAATGCGATGGAATGCGGATTGGTGTAAATACCAATATGCGATGCGAAGTTAACTAATAATAAATATATTACACCATTAGGTATATCCCTGGATAATTCAAGGAATGAATAATAAAAGACAAAATGGTGCGAATTGTTAAAGCCGTGACAATGCGCAGAAAAATATGGCGGCGATTGCTGCGTAGAAAATATGTAGGCTAGATTAAACCTAAAATAAACAATATCCGTGCTTTGAAGGACCATTAAATGGTGGGTTTTCTTAGTTAAAGGATTTTTTCTCAAAAATAAGGAACTCCCACCGCGCGTGGTAGGGGCTGGTTCGGTAGTTGTTTATAGTAGGTAAGTGTAGGTAATTGAAGCCTTGAGCAGGGGGTCCTATACACAAAGAGATTCCCAAACGTAAAGGAGGTTCTTAATTGAGGCTACTAAAATGTACATACCATAGCTTTCTCCACCATCTCCCGTAGTCGGAGTCTCCTTGCAGAGGCCGCGGTGCGGTCACTTTCCACGCACGGCACAATATATCACGTAGCAACAGTGAAACAGTTCTTATAGGTAATTAAAAATATTACGGTGCGGTGATGAGGCAATATTTGCACTTATTTAAATTAAGAATGTGACACCGTCGTGGTGTGTGGCGCGGGGCGCGGTCCAACGACGACTCTCAGTGGTACTGGTCAGCCGCGGCGAAGCGAAACATCATTCGCGGCTCGTTGCGGGTAGTATGAAAAAACTATGCATGCTTTGACATACAAATAGTAACCAGAAAAAAGAACCAGATACAGTTTTATTACACATACCTATATAATGGTATATAGGTATGGTAAAATGTGAATTCTTTCAAATGACTAAATTACATTAATAAATACATGTATTTATATGTAAATAATGATTTTTTTCTATAACTCTTGCACAACATAAATATTGTGGCCTTAGAATTATACTCAGTGTTCTTTAGAAAACTTGTTCTTTCATATGACTAAATTATATAAAAAAATACATTTATTTATATGTAAATAATGATTTCCTTCTATAACTCTTGCACAACATAAATAGTGTGTCCCTAGACTTATACTCAGTGTTCTTTAGAAAACTTGTTCTTTATTCTAGCATTTTATCCCCATAATCTGCTCTTCAAGACTCCTCGATACTAAGAATCTAAAGTCCTGCACCGAGACCTTTTAATAAATTCAATAAATGTTTGCTAGAATCTTGCCGTCAAGCAAGCACACGTTAATTATTTAGAACTGAATATACAGGGTTATTGATAAATGGCTAACAACCTCTTAAGGTTGACTTTTGCTAGTCCTAACAAACATTTTGAGTTTTTTTTGTGTATTTTATTATGTCTACTCCGAGCCAAGAGCGCGGCAGTACTAAACTACGCTGCGCTCGCTTTGAATAGAGTTTTGAAAACATATGAAATACAAAAAAAATATGAAATAGTACATTACAGGCACAAGATACTATTAACTCTCTTTCCTGCTTGCTTAATTTTTTTTCTCAAATTACTTGAGATCGTCAGCAGTATGTTAAGTATAGTTCATATGTATCTGAACCTTATTGCACCAGATCGGGCGTCAGCCAGGGCTCAGGGTTCCTCTCCTCTTCTTGATTATGATACATGACCTTCCTAGTATGCTGAGTACCGCCAACTGTCTCCTTTACGCTGACGACCTCAAAGTTTACTTGGCGGTTAATTTCATCATTAAGTTAAGCCTTACAAAATGACATAAATAATATTTTTGACTGTAGTGTGGCTAATAGAATAAAATTTAATATATCTAAATGCAAAGTAATGTCTTTTGACAGGAAAAGAGTCCCTGTCAATTTTGTTTATAATTTGGATAATCTACCAATTTGCAGGGTGAATCAGATCAAAGACTTTGGAGTTACTTTTGATCGTTCGTTAACTTTTCATGACCATGTTTCTGACCTGGCCAAAGAGGCTTATCGTCTCGGCTTGGCTTCATTCTGAGAAAGTCGAAGGACAATGAAAATCCCCAGGTAATTATAACTTTGTACAACACTTTGGTTAGGAGCAAGCTCGAAGCGAGCGCGTAGGTCTGAAACCCGTACCATATCAACTACACCCGAATGCTTGAGAAGATCGGAAAAGCTTTTCTAAGGTCATTGTACAAAAGAGTATACGGGTATTATCCGTATCTTTACCCCACTAAGTTTTTGCTGGGCCAGCTCGGCTATAATTGTCAGGAGTTGACAAGAATGATAGATCAGCTCACAATGTGCTGTAAGATACTCAGAGGCTCGGCTGATTCCATGGAGCTGCTTAATTTAATTTGCACACTGTTCGTGCCTGACGATCCGTGGGCTCCAGCGAATAGGCGTGGTAGGCCGCACAACTTGTTTGCAGTAGATACGACTTGAACCGTGGCGCGCTCGATGTCACCGCTGCTCCGCACACGCCGTCATCTAAATAGCTCCTCGCTGCCAGCACTGATTGTTACTTATTTTTTGACGGTTGGGAAATCATGTAATTAGCTATTAGGAATTATTGCGAAAATGTACCAGACCAATGGAATAAAAATGTAAAAAGCTCACTCATTTGAGGTTGATGACATGCCTTGATTTTTGTTTTATTTTCTGACTCATTTATTTGTATTAAAATTTTTTTTTTTTGACATTTTTTAGTATTTAATTTGTATGTCTGTTTTTGCGTCTAATTGTGATTTAATTGTAATTGTCTTATGACTTTATTAGATCAAAAAATAAATTTAAAAAAAATATAACATCATGTAGTCCTCATGCTTATTCCGTCAAAAAATCATTAAAAACACAAAAAAACATATATAAAACATTTTTTAAGAAAAAAACATTATCTCAAAATGTTTGTTAGGACTAGCAGAAGTTATTTTTTACGATTTACCAATAACCATGTATAACAAACCTGTTCAAAGGTGTTTTAGATTCTAACAAAACAAAAATCCCGATGTTTTGAAAAAAAAATGTTGTCTGTAGTGTCAGTAAAATAACAAGACTGAATAAAATACTTTTTTATTCATCATGGAAGTCAAGTCGTTTACGTTCATAAGTGAGTCATATGCGCCTCAATTAGATTTGAGCTTTACTTTTGAGACACTGGTGAAGGGCTATCCTATCAGAAATCAGTACTAATAATATTATAAAAGTGAAAGTAACTCTGTCTGTTACGCTTTCACGCCAAAACTACTGGACCGATTTGAATGAAATTTGGTATGGAAATAGTTGAGACCCGGGAAAAAACATAGGATAGTTTTTATCCAACTGCGCAAAAAGAGGTTAATGTTTCAGCGCGATAACCGACATACGCGCGGGCGGAGCCGCGCCCGCAAAGCTAGTATACCATAAAAAAATCCAATTAGAGTTGATCACACCGCTTTCAGGATCTACAAGTTAATTCGAACATTTTTATTTGTAATCAAAATATAACGAAAACGAAATGATAACTAATATGAGCGGGGTTCGAACCCACGACCCCTGGCTGGTAAATGCTCTACCAATCTATATAATATACACATAATCACGCCTGTATTGCGCGAAGGGGTAGGCAGAGGTGTGCAAACGCCCACGTTTCGCGAATTGGGTTTTGGTCCCACGCAATAGGGGCGAGGTTATTGCCATTCTCTAGGCACTTCAGGGTCATACAAAATGAATTCTCTAACATAGGGCGAACCACAAGAATATATTACGAAAAATATGTATTTCGCTAACGTATGTTGTTATTTATGACCGGAACACAAGAACATATTATATACTATATACAGCCCTGTTGTGCGTCTAATGCACACAACACCCTACTCACATGCACGTGAGAAGTGGCATGCTGCTCGGAAGAATAGGGGGGGAGGTGACATTCTAACCCGGCACCCCACTATAATTATATCTAATAGTAAGTTAAGTATATAGAATGGCTAGACTTGCTTATACAAGGTTGGCGTTACCATTAATTGGAACAAGTACCTACAATATCGGTTCCCCCTGTCATTACAGGTAATTTCACCACTCTATAACTTCCTGAGTGGTTAAAGGTCATCATCATCATCATCATCATCAGCCGGAATACGTCCACTGTTGAACAAAGGCCTCCCCCATAGAGCGCCACAAAGAACGACTATTAGCCGCTTGTAACCATTGGCTACCAGCGACTTTCACGATGTCGTCAGTCCACCTAGTGGGGGGCCTACCAACTCTACGTCTTCCGGTGTAGTGTGGTAACCACTTGAGAACCTTTCTTCCCCAACGGTAATCGGTTAGTCGAGCAATGTGGCCCGCCCATTGCCACTTCAACTTGCAAATTCTGAGAGCTATGTCGGTGAGTTTGGTTCTTTGGCGAATATCCACGTTCCGGATTTTATCGCGCAAAGAAACTCCGAGCATAGCTCTCTCTCCATGGCTCGTTGAGTGACTCTGAGCTTGTCCATGAGGGCCACAGTTAAGGACCACGTCTCAGTGCCATAAGTCATCACTGGCAACACACACTGGTTGAAGACTTTGGTCTTCAGGCTCTGCGGGATCTTAGACGAGAAGATGTCGCGTAACTTCCCGAACGCTCTTCCCTCTTTGTCGAAGTTGGACCTACCTAACTGGACAGTCTGTCCCAGGTAAATGTAGTGGTCTACAACTTCGAGCGTATCGTTCCCAACAACTATTGGTACGGGTGCAACATGGACATTAGACATAATTTTCGTTTTGTCCATGTTCATTTTAAGACCCACCTACTGGAAAACTCTACTGAGGTTGCTGAGCATTGTACTGAGTTCTTCCAGCGACTCTGCCATTATGACTATGTCATCGGCGAAACGAAGGTGAGTGATGTATTTGCCATAAATTAAAGGTGACAAAGGTAAAATATCAGAAAGTGAGCAGCAGCGCCTTCTGAAGAACTGTTATCTTACACTGCGATCGCAAGGACGTCTGCCAAACGGGGATTAGGGTAACTCCCCTCCTGCGATCGTTTAGACCTTAGCTCACCGGTAGACGTTAAGGCTGTTGATGGTGATGATGATTATACCAGTACACATAGTATATACACGGAATCATGAAATAAAGTCTGCAAAATGATCTACATAGTCACTAAATATAATTTAATAAGGCTTTATTCAAAGCTCCTGTTACCACCTGTGGGAAGACATCGTCACTTACCTAGATCAAAGGTTAGCCTATCTGCAATAACGAAAAATCAGAGCGGATAGACCCAACGTGAACCCCCAATGCTACTTGGGTAATCTCTACAATTATTTTTTTACTGGCGGCATGGTTTATCATCGAAATACAAGAATGATATACTACAGCTACTGCAATAGAAGCATTTAGATAACCTACAAGTCATTGCAGACTAACAGGCAGTAAGCTGCCATTATGCTGCCAATATATAATATCTGTTATTATATTAATATATAATATCTACATCAAAGCGATTTAAAATGAATCGTTATTATTTATATAGGTACTACTAGTGGCCCGCCCCGCGGCTTCGCACGGGTAAATACGACTATAAATTGAGATGTAAGCTATCTTACAATTTGGATCAAATTGCACACGGTGTGCATATCAAATTTAAAATTGGTTCAATAGTTTAAGAGTCCATCGCGGACAAACAACGTGACACGTAATTTTTATATATAAAGATTATTATAACGATTAATTTAGTAAATAAAAATGAAACTGTTTTGCTTGTATGTATTTCTATGTTTATAGGCAGTTACATAACTTCTATATTTTATTAAAACGCAAATGTTGAGCTTCTTTTTTATATTGAACCCACGTCTTGCGTCTAAATGCATCAGACACTTTTCCCTCTGGTTTACCGAAAGCAGTATCAGAGACGCACATTTTAAGCTCTAATTATTGGTTTAACCGTTGGCGTAGTGCACAAATGTGGCCATCCATCACACAACTAGACTACGTTTTTGCAACACTTTCGCGATGATGTCTCTACTCCTTTTGATTTTATCTGAATATGATTTTCCAGTACTATAGTAATGTAACCTTAGCAAATAACATATCAGTACACTTTAAGAACGCTAAATTCGTTGTTTTGAAACTGTCAGCCTTTCCATCTTGGCTACCAGACAAAAGGATTCGGTCAAACGGCACGAGTTTGAAAGGAAGAAAACATGTACCTATATGTCACAGCTTGAAAATATGTATTATTACTCTTAATAAATCATAAAAGCTCAAACCGTTCATGAATATTAAAGCTAAGAACATCTTCATTACAACTTGGTACATAAATAAATCAGCTATTATTTACGATTGTTTTGTCTAAAGTTGCGATCAAATGCGATGATTAACTGGTAAACTTGCGTTAAGATATATAACTGTTTTCTCTTGGTGATACATCTTGTTGAATTGTTAATGGGAGTCTTAAGATTTCTGTAAAAGGGGTGGCAGTGCCGCTCTGTAGGTACTATACAGAGACTAAGACAGGCTCAATAGAATAGTTTATTTTGAATTGATAGGTTGGATGAATGGATTGGCGTTAGAAAGGCGGTTAGAAATGAAGCAGTGATGGCCGAGCGGTTATAGCTACGTGCCGCAGGTCCATGGTTCGAATCGCGCCGGGGGTTTGAGCTTCACCACTTGGCGGACGAGCATTTTGCGAATGCTCGCCTGGCTAGCTACCACTCTCAAATAGAAAATCTGTCGCAAAGCACCTAACGCTGTGTTCCGGCAACTGTCCTTACGAGCCAGTAAAATGACAGGCTTATAAGAATCATGAAACTTAACAACTGTATGTGTCTGGGTGACGGACGCAGTGAAATTCATGTTATAGGCAGAGGTTAGTCCGCTAACTTCAGATGCGCTTCGTGCTTGTTCAGTCATAATAAAATAAAAAGAAACATTCGTATTGAGGACAGACTCTATGGTTTCTCGTTGTTTGTTTAATATTGACCACAAGATCTCTGTCTTTGAAACACAGTTATAAAGTTTTTATATTTGCATTAATATGATTTGTATATTGTATATCGACTGTATTTTTTGTGTGTACCTGATAACTTTTTCCAGGGTGAACCGATTTTGATATATTTTTTTTATATTCGATAGTTTGTCATGTATTTGAGTTATCCCTAATAATGCGTATTTGATGAATGAAGTCGGTTCATTTTTTGTTAAAAATGTTGAACTTGTATATCGTCAGATAGTAAAATCTCACCAGAGTATAAGACATACTTAAATCAATTTGAACTCTAAGCAGATTCCTTAGTCGCTTTTAACCGATTAGCAACGTACCCCGTGGGTGACCGCTAGTGGCAATTACAACCTACTTACCGCTTCCAAATCTCGGAGGGCACGTTAAACCGTCGATTCCAGTTGTTGTCTTACGAAGGCTATCGATACAGAATGGTGGTAGGTCTCTTTGCATATGCCCGCCACCCTCGAGTAGAAAATTTGTCACCATGCACCTAAAGGTGGGTTTAAGGAGCTGTCTTTGAGAACCAGTAATTTTAGACGAGAAATTATAGTATTTTATAGCTAATTTCACGATGAAAAATCTTTATTCTTAAAATATTCTTTTCCAAGAATCTTGTTTACGCTTAGCCGAAAATAAACAATACCTAACCAATCCTCAAATTTAAGTCATTCGAGAACAGTCTCTGAAAACTCACAGAAAACAATGTAAATATACAATTTAGGGCCACTTACCGGATAGATTTACACACAAAGTTCCGAGCGCAGGTGTTTCTTTGTCGCAGACAGACGGACGGCACAAGTTTACAATTTAGTACGCAATAAATGCCAGCGATGCGGTGGGTTGTATTGTTGTATGACTCACTTATGATATTAGTTTTGAACGTTCAGAAGTGTATAAAAATATTATACCAGGAATACACCTATATAGTACACAAGATGATTCAATATTTTCAGTAGGTATATAAAGTACTTTGAAGCCGGAGTTCAGTAATGGAAGGTCAGGGATAATATTCAATAGTTAAACCAGGGTATAAAGGTTACCAAGTGCGTGTTTAGCATGCTGTTAGGGCATTTTGCGAATGCACGCCTGGCTAGCTACCACCCTCAAATAGAAAATCTGTCGCCAAGCACCTAACGGAGTGTTCCGGCTGCTGTCCTTGAGAGCCAGTAATTCTGGGTTAGCCTGAACAACATCTAAGACCACATCATCACTGACCATCAGGTGAGATAACGGTCAAAGACTAACCTATCAGGCATAAAACAATTTTAACTATTATTAAATAAGAAAACGAATGCGTTCAATAAATGCTGGATGACTAAAGTGATTTGTGTTTATTTTAATAATAATAATATTTATTTGCTCAAATATAGGTACTACAAGATACATCTATTACACTATATATATTAAAAAGGAAAAAACATACCATTGAGTCCGTCTTTTTAGTATGTTTTCACTCAGCTGGTATGTACATCTGTACATTATTAACTTAGTGGTGGTTAATCCCTAATCCTCACTGTAGGATACCCTGAGTTTGTGAGGACTAGTTCACTTCCAGGGTGCTAGTAACATAACATTAGTTCGTGAGTAGTGTTCTATGTAAGATTCGTGAAGTGTATCATAATTGTGTGTAATTTTGAATATTGACTAAAGCAGTGATCCAGAAATGTGGATCACAGTAAAGCTATGTTTCCTTTTAGTATATGCGATAAATCATTTTGTTAAGTCATACCAATTGAAGCATACTATAGTCTTGTTGTAAATAGTTCGATTTTATTGCACATCATTTTTGTTCATCACAATTAGAAAATAATTATATAAATTTAATTTTATCTTATATATTGATTCTAAGCAATCTCTCTGTATTTACGTAATCCAACGATAAAAGATGGTTTGTTATTTTGTTTCTGCATACCCGTTTCGTATCATAAATTACCTTAAGTATTTTGTTAAGCTGATTATATATAAATGGTCCTAAATAATTGTGACACATTTGCCCTATTCTTCCATGTCTTGACTGAGTCCCATTTGGGTGTTCTCCTGGGTCTAGAAAGTGTTTTATTCGTTGTTGTTATGGCCGATTTATGAAACCTCAATGCAGTGGCTAAATATATAACTATTTAATTATATTGTAGTTTATAATATACTGTTAATTGTCACGACGGATGTCTATTGAATATTTCAAGTCTAACCATGTACTCATGTAAGTAACTATATCTTAATTGAGAATAAAGTTCTTTAAACCTAAACCTATTACTTCATTTCAACAAGAATCCTCTATCAAATATTAAGAGATCTAATATCCTATAAGAGAGTGAGATGCAACATATGTAAATATTCATCAATAGATAGATCTTTGTCGAATTTATGTATACGTATTTATGTTTGGAAAAATGTACTAATCTTCTGTTCCTAAATTGCCAAATGAAAGAGGACCTTTATGAGATGTTAAGTTGTAAGAAGTGATTGCACGTAATGTTCTATTGTGCTGTTATATATGGATTTGGTTGCTCTTTGACTTAAAATTTATCTAAACTGTCGAATTATATAATTCAAGACTGCAAAAATTGAATCTGTTATTGGCTGTAAGATATATATATAAGTTGTATCTAATCTATAACAAGAGCTGTAGATTCTGTATGAATGAAAAAAAAACAAATACTTACGATTGTATGCCGTAACATACAAAAAAAACTTATTAGATTTCCGATGGTTTATTGTTTTCACAACTGAGTCGTTCACAGTAAAAACTTCAACTTAACAAAACTAATTTCTACTTATGATATGAAGAAAACAGAGCTCAAATTTTATGTGTAACATTTTTAGGTCGTAGTTAAATTATTTATTTATTTTTGTGTTGCTTTTATTTTTTGTGAATATAACCAAAACATGATCTAATAAAAAATAAATAAACATAATAATTGATATGCACGAGTAACTAAGATACTTTATATCTATAACATGTCCTTAGTCCGCACGTTCCTTCGCACTGCATTGTTGAATCCCTCCCTGTACTGGTAGAAGACATTGCTCGATGATATCACGTCGGGAACAGCCTCTGTATAGCAAAAAAAAATATATTATATACACATAATAACAGCTCGACCATAAACAAATATTATAAACGCAAAAAAAATGTGTTTTTTTATTGTGTGTCAAAATTTGTGCTCATCTCTAAAATTGCTTAACGGATTTTGATAAAGTTTGTGATAAAAATATTGGCAAAATGTGGGGGTTGTATGTCGAATGACAAAGTTTGTTATTAAGATATTGGCAAAATGTGGGGGTTGTATGTCGAATGACAATGCTTTTAGGGTTCCTTGCGAGAAAACAGGACTCTTTTTATTGCTGATAGCCTTTGACCACTATCTAACCTTATGATAAGTGATATTGTGGTCGAAGATATTGTTCGAGCTAATCTTATCGTCTTCTAGGTAGGCATTTGAGTTATTTGGGCGTAAGACTAATTATGTAAATAATAATAATAACATTTTAAAAAATCCCTCATTATGAGGGATCACAAGACTTAAGACTTGTTTTCTTTTCAACGGCAATTTTGCCATCTATACTAGGAATTATTAAGGAATAGAAGCCAAAAAGTCTGTACACGGAATACAAATTTAAAAAAATATGGATATGTGATGATGAATTATGCATTTCTGCTCTCTTAGATAATTCTTATAAAATTTCAACTACCTACTATAATATAGTTACAATATTCTATATAAGTATAGAATAATATACCACCATAATCACATAGAACGCTATATAGCGTCATATACGTCCACTTTATGATAGATAGCTATATTGTTATAAATTATTTTGACTGTGACAGCGTCTACAAAGCAATTATTTACTATCAGTACGTCTAGTCTAGACCGCAGCACAAGATTAGGTATCTCTGGATCTTCAGAATTAAACAGAACCATTCGGCAAGTAAGCGACGCAATTAGGCGGGCGGCACGTAGGTATAATTACGCGAGCCGGCGACCCGCGCTGGGTGTTTGCACTAGTTAATTGCCACATTGTGCCGCCTACATCACCCCCCCCCCGCTCCCCCTTCTACACCCCCGCCCCGAGGAGGGGTATGTAAACGATGTTATGTATTTTATGTAATTGCCAGACAATGAATAGAGATGAGAATGTAATTTGTTCTTTGATATGTTATTGTATTTCAGAATCTAAGATAAATTGTAGCAATTTACTTAGGATACTTTTATACGAGGCATAATGATTATGGGAAGTGTGTTTCTGTAAACACACTTCTCATACTACATATACTCGTATCTTCAAACGTAGTTTCATCTTATGATACATACCAAGTAGGTATGGAAAATCAATGAAATTTTGCATGCATATCCTAGCCTAGAGCCTTGCTATGCATATGGGCCAAAATCAAAATAATTGAACATTTCATATTTATTGTTTGTCCTTCTACTTATCTTTATTTTTACTATAACCCTGTAACATTGATATTATTAAAAAAGGACATTTATTCAAAGGAGTTTTCCTGTTAAGATTTAATATTAAGTATAATTTCTTATAGGCTCTGTCATATTTTATAACATTACGAATAAGATTAAATGGCAAACTTTGGTTTCCATACAAAAAACGTGTGTCCTACTTTCGATGATGTTGTTTTGTACCATAGAAACATAGAAAACATTATTATTTTAATTAAAAAAACGTAGTTATTACTCTACCAAAAGTGTGACGTGTAGGTATAAACATCAAATAACTAGTTATACTGCCTTACATTTATCTAGGATTTTCTTTCGAATAAATATGTAAAAACTATTACATTATAGAATAAGAAAACCCGAACACGTTACAAAAGGACCATTAGTTCACGTCAAAAGGCCCTATCTCTCCATATTTAGAATTGTATTGAAGTTTTACAGCAAATTGGCAAAAATAATTGGCAACTATTACATAATTATTCAAAGGAAATCCTAGATAAATGTTAGGCAAGCTCTAAAACAGCAGAAAGAATAAATCTGAAGACTAAAAACATAAAATAAAACGTTGGTTGTAAAAAGAAACATTCATTTGTTTGCAATTTGGATATGTTAAAGAACCCACTTGTCGCCTATCATTAAGCTATTGTACCCTGCCAAATTCAGACTGTTCAGAATATAAATTCTTACACTGCGAAGCTCACAAGGCAAATCGTCTTTTTACCGTTTCGGCGTTATCCCCCAAACATACCTTACAATAATTAACTCAATCACGTTTGACAACATCTACGTAAACCAATTCCAATTAATGCTGAAAATAAATACGTTTAATTTAAAATTGGCGTTCAAAACGTTCTTTTCAATCATTATATATAATTTAATACTAAAATATAAGCTTGAATCAACTAATCATACGTCCGATTACGATCCTAAAGATTTGTAAAATCAATCTTCTATCTCGATTACTAACGAAATTGAGCCAAGTGAAGCAATATGGCCACGGAGAAATAAAATAGTGGAGAAATCTTGTGCCATTTCTACCCAGAAACATTACTTAGCAGTCTGGGTAGAGGAACGAAAAACGGCGAGGTGCTTCTCGTGGAGAGTTTCGCGACGGGTGCTTAAGCCACCCGGCCACTGGAACATGGTCGTTTGATCCGAAATTTTGTGTTCTAATTGTATGATTTTAAAGTGATAGGGGATGATCGGTGCGTGATGTTTTTAGGCACATGGCGCGAAATCGCAGCGCAGGGTCGTTTACCGCCTGGGACAAATAAAAATGTGCTAAATAATTTTTAAATGTGCTTCGACTAACACGAGATAGTGCTTGTAATTATAATCAGAAATATTTAATTTTACATCTTTTCTAAGTTTTTTTTTAAATTTTCAGATTACTATTTTGCACTGAACTGTACCTAAACCGTATTGTGTACAGTACACTTAAAAAATACGTTATTCAGAAGAAAATACATCGGATCTCATACGTTTATAAAATTTTCTGCTTCGTATATAATTTTTTTGTAAAATATAGTGTTAGTGATTTTTATTTCATGCCGTAGTTTTCTTTTGTTCCGTATACATATCTGCATTCTACGTCCTTATCCGTGATTCTCCGTCCTATTTATTGTATTTCGCCATGTTTACAACAATGCTATATACATAAGTAGTATTACTACATAACATTTTCGTGTGATATCTAGTGTGTAATCCAGTAGTACAATCGTCTTTGAATCTGGCAGTTCATCACATCTGTGTAGCCAGTAGAAATCAAACAATAAGTCGATTTCGCGACGCCCCCGGGCCTCGAGCCCCGAGCCCGGCCCAGTCTGTGTGCCGACAATTAAATAGGGAGGTTATTATAACTTCTGCTATTGTTGTACGGCGAGAAAAAAAGTCGGATATTCATTTCCGCGGTAACAACCACTTTTTATAGGCCTTTTTTCATCATGATACCATAAAATTATTCTTGCCAATTTGCTGTAAAACTTCAATACAATTCTAAATATGGAGAGATAGGGCCTTTTGGCGCGAACTAATGGTCCTTTTGTAACGTGTTCGGGTTTTCTTATACCTAAATTCATTAGCTTCAAAATAAATAAAATAACATAACCCAAAAACATTTTATGAATAATTATTCTTAATTTTGAAAGCCTGCTAATTTTGGTTATACATCTAAACTAACTCGTTCTATTGCAATACAAAATCAAATAACAGAACATGGGTAATAATACATAAAAATAAAATACAATTACGCAATGTAACTCAGTCAAACCAACCTCGCGTAATGGACCTTGATCTACACTGATCAATATTTTATAT
Source organism: Plagodis dolabraria (assembly GCA_963854805.1). Lineage (NCBI taxonomy): Eukaryota > Metazoa > Arthropoda > Insecta > Lepidoptera > Geometridae > Plagodis > Plagodis dolabraria. The sequence goes on along the minus strand of OY978457.1, from coordinate 23,982,124 downwards.
ATAGTGGACAAGGATACATACGCGCAAGTTCCTAGGAATTAGGTAGGTTCTATTATACCATGAAACCTAACAATTTTACAACATTAGTTCTTGAGAAGAAGTATTCTTCTCAAGAACTAAACTAACGTCGTTTTCTTATCCGTTCTGAACCGATCATCAAAGCTAAGCAACGTCCGCCGCGGCCGTGACTTGGATGGGTGACGCTAGTGACATTACTACTGAGCGCTTCCGTGCTTCGGAGGGCACATTAAGCCGTCGGTACAGGTTGTTGTCTTAGAATGGTAGTCGTTACAGCATGGTGGTAGGGCATTTTCCGAATTCCCGCCTGGCTAGCTACCATCCTAAAGAAAAAAATCTGTCACCAAGCATCTAACGGTGTGTTCCGGTAGCTGTCCTTGAGGGCCAGTAATTCTAGGTTAGCCTGAACAACATCTTCCACCACATCATCACTTAACATCAGGTGAGATAGTGGTCAAAGGCTAACCTCAGGCGTAAAAAAACGCACGTTTATGGTAAAAATGTATAGTTATCTTTTGTTTTTTATCGAGGTTTGTTAACCACTGTACCTAAAGGATCATAGAATTTTGAAGAATATTCCTCTGATACCTTTGGAAAAACCAATGAAAAATGAACAAATAAAACTGACTCGGCATAACAATTTCATATAATTTTCGAACCAGCTCACAAATTTCACAAGAATCATATGTGAAATGCCACCTGAAGGAGAACAACCGGAAATCCGGAATGCGGACAGACTCATGAAAGCATTTTACCGAGATTTTTAACGAGAGAAAAAAATTAAGTCATGTGCGGGATTCGAACCCGCGTCCATCCACCCCTTTAGCCGGGGTATGCACTGACCAATTGAACTAACATGCCAATGAGTCATAACTCATTTTTTCTTATCGTATTGGGACATACGAAATTCTTTGTTTGTAATGAATCAGCAGAGCATCGTTATTGCAAACATAAAAATAAAGCTATTGCATTTTTATCTATTCATAGTCTTCATTTGATATTTTTTTTCAATGTACCTCATTTTATGACCAAATACAAAATAAACTCGGGAAATTTGGCTAAAAATCAACGAATATCAGTATGATTTCCACCGAAGTCGTGCGAGTAACCAGAGCGATGTACAAGGAGCAGCTTCAGGGATCCACTCTGCGTCCACGCACATATCCCAAACAGATGTGCCGACGCTACACCACCAGGGCAGAAACAATAAGACCGAATAATCGTACGTCTCGAGTCGAGCCAATTGCCTCTCAATCCCATTAACAATCCGTTGAGATTATTAAACAGTCACCTTAACGAGAATTGTGAAAGTAGAGGGTGGAAAGGAGTCGGGGGAAATGGGGTTTGGTTTAAATATGGAACAATTAATGGTTTTCAGAGCTTAATTGCAAATTAATGACAATGCTATTGACAGTGACATGAATCTGTATATTTTATAAAGTGTGAATAGCGACACGCAAGGAGAGGCAAGCAGAGATCACGGATATTTGCTCACGGATATTATTTTTTTTAGATTGGTAAAAGCGTCAAAATGTTTACGTTCGGCCTGGTATTAAGCTAAATCCGCCGCATATAGATATGTCGGTTGGATCATCAGTGTTGCTGATGTTTTGCCGGTCTCGAGTGGAATTTGTAGACATACCCTTTTTAAAAAGCTCCCCGTTGTAGCACTGCAGAAAACAACGTTGGAGGAATGCTACATACTACTTTTTTCATACTTCCGACCTGGAGTCAAAATGCTTAGGTTCGGCCTGGTGTTAAGCTAAAACCGCCGCATATATATGTCGGTCGAATCATCGGTGTCGCTGATGTTTTGCCGGTCTCGAGAGGTATTTGTAGACATGCCCTTTTTAAAACGCTCCCTGTTGTAGCACTGCGGAAACAACTTAGGAGTAATGCTACATACTTATTTCATACTTCCGACCAGGAGAGTAATTTGTAGACATAGGACACAATTTTTAATACGCTCCCTGTTGTACCAAAAACACCTTCCTCTGAAAGTGGTACCGCTGTGCTGCATCTGCTCACTGTTATAGCTCTACGGAACCATTTTCGGTGGAAGGTGTTTCCGTAGTACTACATACTTTCTTCGTACTTCCGGTCTGGAGACGAATTTGTAGAAACCCTATTAAAACAACTAATTAAACACTATTAAAACAACTTATTTAGAAACTATTTCCGCAGTGTATACTTTCCTCACACATGACCGTCTATTGGGTACTTATATTCTGGAGGTTTTCTAAAACATCTTCCACCTGATCAGGATACGTTTGCCGTGGTTTACACTTGACTGGTATAGTTTCTTTGGCAATCTGCTTTCGTTCATCACATCGACATGTTAGCCTTTCTGACCAAAGTCCTCCTCCTCATTCCTATTCTCCTCTCTACTACTACCCTACTCCTTCCTACGTGCTTTATCAAGCTGTCCTCTAAAAGTTGGACAAAACACAAAACTGCAATTATTAGATTTTGACTTGAACATTCTATTTATCGGTAAAGCTCAATATCCTAGGGCAAAAACGTAAGTCTGTATACCTAATTGTTCACAAATATACTCGTTCATTTATTAAAATCCTTTATCACAATGAATATCGGCGGCAATAGCGCGGGATCAGGTGCGAGCCGATACGGGGGCTCAAATGAATATTAACAACCCTTCCGGATGCGTAATTGAAAATAATAGGCGTTGGAGACTGGAGATTAGCTTTATGTGATAATGCGCCGGGTGCGATGTGTTTATCGTTTATTGCGATACGGGATCTTTTTTCCTTTTTTTTACCCAACAGTTTCCGGCATAGGAATATAAGGACTGTTTTATGTCGTTTGTGCTGCTGCACAATATGGCGCTTTATTGTATTAGTATCTATGGCGAGAAGGCTCTGTGCAGTCGACAGACTGCCCGACTAAAGATTCATTTCGTCATAAGTGACAACTTATGACGAAATGAATCTTTACAAAATTTCAAATTTACGAGAGGAATAATTTAAGTCATGTGCGGGATTCGAACCCGCGTCCACATCCACCCCTTTAGCCGGGGTATGCTCTAATCTAATTGAGCTAACATGACAATGAGCCGTGAGTCAAATTTTTCCTATCGTTTTTCTTGCGAGTGTGGCGGGGGTGAATGAGCCTCGTGAAATAGTCAACTTATTTAAAAACAAGGTTAAAATAGAATCACCGCTAAGCAAACCGTCGCCGCCAGTGCTCAATACTGAGGAGTCCTTGCCGATTGCGCCCATACGATTTTCAGCTAAAGAGGTTGCTGTGGTAATTATTAATATTCTATTTATAAAATATTTTGTACTTGTTTCTTTGCTACTGTTGTAAATAAATTATTTCATTTCATTTCATTTAATTAAGGGTATGAAAAAAGGAAAATCGCCAGGCACGGCAGCCTTAGTATTGAGCACGTGCAGCATGCGGGTACTCATTTGTTTAGAGTATTAGCAATGTTTTTTAGTTTGTGTGTATCCCATTCTTATCTGCCTGACAGCTTGCTTCAAACAATTGTAGTTCCAATCGTTAAAAATAAGACTGGTGATGTATCGAACTGTGCTAACTATCACTTGCTACCATCATAGCGAAGGTACGGTCTGCTTGATAAGCACTTGTGCGAGCATGTTCACCTGCGGGACGCTCAGTTCGGTTTCCGGCTTCGCTTGTCTACAGAAAGTGCTATATGGCTCTCAAGCAGACTGTTCAGTATTACACAAAAAGGAACACACCTATATACGCCTATTTCATGGATTTGTCGAAATTTGTTCTCTTGTAAATTTGTAATTTTGTAATGTAATCCGCAGAGCATGCGTTATTGCAAACATAAAAATATTTAAAAAACTAAATGAGCTCTGCTCTGTGCAGTTTGTAACTGCACCATGCTACCACAGTTGTTAAGTCTCATGTGCCTGTAATTTCTTACTTGCTCTCAAGGACTGCTGCCGGAACACATGTGTTGTCAAGTATTTTAACAAATTATTGAAAACTTAATTGTACAAGGGTGACGTAATCCCCAAGCTTGGCAGATGTCTTGATGATCATAGTCCTCGACAAGGCGCTACTGTCCATCTTCTGATATTTTCTCTCCGTCGCCTCTTTTTAAGGCACCCTCTGATACCAGCCCGGCACCCATTGAATCAAATAAATGAAGGTTACATTCTATTTCCCCGTGGGGTGCCGAGCTAGAATATGACTAAAGGTAGAACCGGAAAATCTACCGGTTCTACCTTCAGCAGCGCCTTCTGAGGAACTAATATCTTAAACTGCGATCCCCAAGACGCCTGCCAAGCGTGGCAAATTCCTCCCTTAATGGGAGAGAGCGAAAGTTCAGTAGAGGACAATCCGGCTGATATAGTACATTCTATAGTATAGTAGGATATGAGTAGTCTCTAGTTTATGTATTCATAAGCAAATAGGATATATGTTTTAGGTCTTTAGTACTACTGTATACAATTGTGTTGTCCTTACCATTTCGTTGAACTTGTGAGAGAGGTACTATTCGACCAAAGAAATCTTTGTGCACCTGAAACAATGAAAAACAACATTTTTAAAATCAGTAGGCATACTTGCACATGTAACACAGATCACCAACAAAGTTATAAAATGGGGGAAACTTGCCTCTGATAAGGTATCAGAGGCAAGTTTCCTTCATTTTATAACTTTGACTTTGGGGTGTTTTAAACAAATATTTTGAATGAAAACAGAATGACAGCAAGAAGTGGTCGCGCTAGCATCACTTAAAATTTTATGAATAGACACTAAAATTTAATATGCGCAGAATATTTTATATTTATTTGGCAAAACTTTATATGTCACTCAAATTCAAAAACAAACGAACAAAGCAAATCTATATTGCACTTGAATTTATATCTAAATTGACTCATTTTAAATACAATAAACACCATACCTATACCTGCCGCCAAGCAGTACTGTTAAGCATTACTTTGTTCCAGTTTGAAGGGTGTGGGTACCGGTAAAAATACTGGCATAGCCTTAACGACTTTTTGTCTCAAAATGATAGACGGAGTGCAGTCGTCTGTGACGAAAAGCATCTGTTATAGGCAGAGGATAGCGTAGAGTCCATCTCGCACTTGTCCACGTTTGTTGTTGACTAGACTAGGTTGAGCTTCACCGCATGGTAGAAGGGCATTTTGCGAATGCAAGCCTGGCTAGCGACCACCCTTGAGTAGAAAATCCGTCCAAGGCGATCCGGCAGCTGTCCTTGAGAGCCAGTGAAATTACAGGCACATGAGACTTAACAACTATGTCTCAAGGTAACGGGCGCAGTGCAATACGTGACTTGTGACGAAATGCATCTGTTATAGGCAGAGGTTAGTCCCATTAACGTCAGGTGGGCCTCGAGCTTGCTCCGTCATAATAACATTTAAAAAAATACCATTGTGTTTACTCCACATATTCGAGTACAGTTCGCTTAAAAAGATGCCGTCCAGAACCCAGACAACAAAAGTGTTGTGTGTAATGCTTAGTCACATTGTCGAGGCTCAACAAATACTTGAAGACATTACTTGTGTTGTCGACTGTTCGACTAATGACGTATCGTCACCGCAATTCACACTAACGACGTCTCTTCAACGAGTCTGCCACAGAAACAACCCTTGCTTTAAGTTCACCTTCCTTCTTCATAATAACAAATAATTATAAGTATTTTATGAATACATCTAATTAATTCTTTAAAACACTTAAAAATATATATATTTTCAATTACGAAAATAAATAGATTTAGGCGTTACTTTGAGCGGAAATCCATCAGTGCTAATCAGTACTAATATTATAAAAGCGAAAGTAACTCTGTCTGTCTGTCTGTCTGTCTTACGCTTTCACGCCAAAACTACAGAACCGATTTGAATGAAATTTGGTATGGAAATAGTTTGAGACCCGGGAAAAAACATAGGATAGTTTTTATCCAACTGCGCAAAAAGAGGTTAATGTTTTTGCGCCATAACCGACATACGCGCGGGCGGATCCGCGCCCGGAAAGCTAGTATTTAATAATAACAAATATTTTTAAAGTATTTCAATAAAACATCAAATTAATACTTTAATAAAACACTTAAAAACTTATATCTAGTGACAATTCCGCCTAATTTACTACGCGACGTAAGTATGTCTCGATCGTGCCCTCGTAGAGTTAAGACCTCCTGAAGATGCTTCGTTTAGAATCTAGACGCGCCGAATATTCTTACGGTTTGGCTGCGTGGCGTTTGTGACGTCACGTCGGCTTAACAGGAAAATTAGAAAGAATTGACACTATAGGTATGTATATTTTTTAAAGTCTTTTATTAAATTATTCATTTGATTTTGAAATACTACATCTTGAAATACTTTTAAAAAATTTGTTAATACGGGTTTCCGTAAAGTAACACCTAAATTCATTTTCGTTCTTCATGTTTAAATGAAACCGTGGACTCGTATGTATCCACCGATGGGGACCACTGGTAGTATGCGCGTGATCTGACTATATCGCTTGGCAAAATTCGGACTTTCCAACTACAGTAAAACATATACCACCAGTATTATATAGTAAGCGATACCTATATAATTTTTTAAATCTTCCAGCTAAGCGGAAAACAATGGGTCGCTTTTTGGGAATCGTTCGAATAACATCATACAGTATTTTATATATGTTTATGGTACAAAATTTCTCTCTTCTATTGGGAATCAAACGCACGTTCGCCGATTTTACGCACCGGGTGCCTTAATCACTGGGCTACCGTAGATTGCGAGGCAGAGTAATCGAAATTTTGTACTTTTATTGTATAACTTTAACCGTCATAGGTCATCGACCATTTTCTTTTACCACGTGATAGTGCTTGTAATCATATTTTACTGTACCAGCTGGATCGTCCACTGCTGAACACAACCTCCCCCATTAAGGGGGTTTTTGCCATAATCCCCACGCTTGGCAAGCGGCTTGGAGATCGCAGTGTAAGTTGGCAGTTCTTTAGAAGGCGCTGCTGCCCACCTTCCAGTATTTTTCCCTTAGTCGCCTCTTACGACACCCGCGGGATATGGGGAGCTGCAATTCTAGCCTGGAACCCCACGGGGTTTGTGATCATCAATCATATAGCTTTAGTAGTTTCATGTGTTTGATTTTGCAACTCAATATATTCATGAACTACAGTAGGGACAAGATAATAGGTCACTTTTGACATTTCATCAAAATCAACAACGTAACCTTGTAACGGCGGGCATAAAATAAAAACTGCACAATTGCTTAACTTTTTTCAATTACGTTTACATATTTATTGTAATAATGACCGATACGAGTAATTTTACGATTTGCTTTCACTAATAAACCATTCTAAAATAATAAACAATTTCTGATCTAAAGAACTGAACGTCGTTACAATGTTGCGTCAGTCAACCCTTTTTCTTTTTAAACACTAGGGATGTTACTCTAAAAATCGAAAGCTGATAGGATTGTAAGTTGAATCGAATGCAATGATTACTTGTGAAGAAAAATCACCATAAATTTATAACCACGTTGTGATTATAATAAAACCTAATTATACATATTTATTATTCTTTTAACTAACTATAAAAATACAAAAAAATAACTAAATAGAAAGGTCATTGATGTTGGGTGCAATTTAGGTGGATGTTGCTAGCAACACCAGTGCCTGTCGATGACGCATGTCATGTCGCCATTACATGATGATGACGCAGTCTTTTGTTGTTGTGCGAAGTGACTGTGCGTTTTTGGTGTGCTCTCTGTTATTTTCTTCTGACCCGGCTTTTTCATTGAACAGATCTTACTGACTACGTTTACCTGGCTATAAATTGGACTCCGATTGCTTAACGATTATTAAACAAGAAAAACATTACAGTCTTACTATGTCGAAACGGAGGAAAACTCTAAACAGTCAATCTCGCGAACTAGTGCTGAAATTGTACTATTATTTTGGACGTGAATCAGTTAACGATGGGCCTGTTTTACCATTGAAACCACCGAGAGAACGCGTTGCCGAAGCATTGGGAATAGGGAAGAAGACAGTAACTCAAATTCTGAAAGAGAAATACGGACCATCAGGCTCAGAAGATAATACTTTACGTACACCGAAAAAACGAAAGAGGGACAAGAAAATTGTTGACGTTGATAATTTTGATGCTGCTGCAATTCGCAACCACATTTATGGATATTACTCTAAAAATATCAAAAGAATATCCTACACGGGAGAAGCTATTGAGTTCGTTAAAAGGCGCAGGCTTATTTTTCGGAGGCAAATCGTCTCTATCAAAGGTTTTGAAATCGATTGGCTTTAGATTTAAAAAATCCGACAAGCGGAAAATCCTACTAGAACGCTACGATATTATTTTGAAGAGAATAACATTCTTACGTCAGGTAAATAAAATTACGGATTGGGACAGTGTCGTTTTTATTGACGAAACATGGTTGAATGCGAACCATACGGTTGCGCGGACATGGACCGATGATACAGCGGCCTCCACCTCAAAAGTTCCATCGGGAAAAGGAGCCCGACTTATTATATGTCACGCGGGATCAGCTTCTCAAGGTTTTATTCCAGACTGCCTCCTCGCATTCGCCTCTAAAACTACAACAGATTACCATGAGGAAATGAACTTTGATGTTTTTAAAGAGTGGTTTGAGAAGCTGCTAGTCAGCTTAGAAAACCCATCGAAAATTATAATGGACAATGCTCCGCATCATTCTGTACAAGTTGATAAACCACCAACTCAAGCAAATAAAAAGCAAGAAATTGTCTCGTGGCTGGTAAGAAATGGTGTGGAGGCAAGTCCAACTTTATTAAAAGTTGAGTTGTTAAATATGGTAAAAGCAACTAAGCCGTACAAGCTCCGCTATGTAATCGATTAACTAGCCCTAGAGCATGGACACGAAGTTATTCGATTACCTCCCTACCATTGCCAGTATAACGCCATCGAGCTTATTTGGGCACAAATAAAGGGTCATGCAGCGCGGAACAATACTGAACCAACCTTCAGTACTGCTAAAATGATAACTCTGCTACAAACTGCATGTGCAGAAGTCACTACAGAAGACTGGCGAAAAGTCGTGGAGAAGACAAAGAAAATAATTTTAAGTACAAGATTTTGAACGAGATGTGAGAATAGACAATATTATTGAAAATGAATTAATAATATCTCTGAGTGCTGACAGCAGTGATGAAGATAGCAGTTCCGATAGTTCAAGTGAATAAAAGCAATTTTTTTGTTAAATTACGTAGGTACTTGTCTTGTTTTGCTCCTTTAATTTATGAAAGAAAAAATAATAATGGGAAAGGGATTCGCATGATCATTTTTAAAATTCACATATGTTTCAAGTCTGTATCGATTCATTCATTTAATCGATGTTTTTAAGCAGGTCACCTCACTATGAATATAAAACTGACATCTGTCAAAAGTGACCTATTATCTTGTCCCTACTTTATTTTCTTATATCCTAACCAGGTAGTAAGGAATCTTTTAAAAGGTTCCACCTTGGTGAGTATCGCCGCTGTAATCTATCTCGAACCACTGCTATAAGTGATATTACTGGATGAACGAGACAAGAAGTAAACGAGCGCAGTGCAGTGAAAAGCAGACGGGGAAAGGTGACACTGCAACTGCCATAGACAAGCCGTGAGTGACGCTTTCAAACAGGCGAGCAACTTGTCGTCAATAAATAATTAAAATTTTAACTAATTAAAACTGACCTCAAACGTAAAATACGCATTATCTGGGTTAATTCAAATACTACTCGTCACATCTCTCTGATATTCAAATGGGAACAAATGACAAGCACCAGCTTTAGAATATAAAAAAAAACATAATTTGGTACACCTCATAAAGAGATAAGGTATGAGGCACAACAATAAACAATCGAATTGAAAACCGCCACCTTTTTTGAAGTGAGATAAAAACCTATAAAAATGTTTATACAGATCATAGGCTAAAGTTTGACCACTACCTTAGCTGTTGGGAAATGATGATGTGGTACAGACAAAAACTAGAATAGGTATTCTTTTCATCAACCAGCCAGAGCACACTGTTTGGTGCTTGGCAACAGATTTTCGACGTGAGGGTAGTTGTAATCCAATCATTTTCGTCAACAAGTATAATTTAATTGAAAAAGTAAAAAACACGACTGCAATTTATTTATTTTCGTTAAGCGTTTTATCGTTCCATTGGAAATAAAACTGCGAGTTATATATACTTATGAATGAAATCACTTTTTAAGGCCCTTCATTTTGATACGACATTCGCGGGGATTGGAATAAAAAAAATTTTTACTCACAATATGGCGTCTAAAACCCCCCAGTTTTTTTTTACTGTCACCTGCATTATCAAGACATATCTTATTATTATATATCATACATTAAAATCGATTGAGCTGTTTAGAAGTTATGGTGCTATAAAGAAACTCACAAACATACACGAACCCTGAATACATAACACTCCTTTTTTGGGCAGTCGTGTAAATATACGGTTGTGTTGAGCGCAAACGTGGTAAGATGCCATGACTAAAAATTCACTGTGACACCGCAGTTGCCTCAAGGCATGCTTTAGCCGCGGCCCGCGTGTCAGATACGAGAATGTTCCCTGCGTTGTTTATACAAATGCAATAGTTATTTTCAGACAGTCTGTATCAGTACTATGCAATCTTCTAAACATAAGAGTTAGTTCATCTAAACTAACTTTATTTGTCGTTATAAGCAATGGTAATTAATTATATGCTAGTTAATTTGTAAATGGCTGCCAAAGCCATTTCACGTTGCCTTTTACACAAAACTTTAAAAATTCGATTGCCACACATAACATTTTTAAAAAAAATCAACCGTCTTCAAATGTAAAATACGCATTATTAGGGATAACTCATATACTACTCGTCAGATCTCATTCAAATTTAAATGGTACTACTCTCCAAACACTATCTTTCGTATATAAAAAAATTCATCAAAATCGGCACACTCTGTAAAGACTTATGACTAGGTAAATAACACACAACAAATATAGTCGAAAAGAAAAATTCCTTCTTTTTTGAAGTCAATAAAATACAGTCGAATTGAGTACCTCCTCCTTTTTTTCCTCCATTGATAAGTCTCATGAGCTTGAAATTTCACCGCCACACATACCCTTCAACCGGATCACAGTAACGTGCTTGGCCGTAGAAATAGGTATAGTGGCAGAAATTCCCCGGATGAACTCATAGAAAGAGTTCTACTGATACTAAAACTTAATTAACTTTTCAAAAATACTCGATGTATTCTAATAACTACGTTTTGTTACCAGATTTATTTCACTAAGCTTAAAATGCCCATCATCCTTTGGGAATATACCTCCAAAAACAACGAAGAATAAATTCCATTAGCACGAATTTTTATTATAAAAAATCCTCATATACGAATCACGCGGCCGGTGTTTAATTCAATATCGTAGCATTCGTAGCTCTACCAGATTAGCTACGCTCCCGTAGGAGCTCGTAGCACTGCTACGGATTATGCATTAAACTTGTTAATAGAACACGGTAGGTACGAGCATTAGAGATTTTAGAATGGAACCCGGAAAAAAGTGAAGTTCATAGAAATGGATTTATGAAATAACGGGCACATGGCATATGAATATGTAATTGAAGGAAAAATCTAGCTAATCGTTACATATCTCACTTCCACACCATAAACAGTCTCTAGTGTGCAAGTTAGATGTAACGACCAGTAACAGAAACATATTGAATTCGTTTCTTCATTAAGGCTAAAGTGCTCGTGGCGCTTACCATAGAAACGTAGTTTCGTCATATTTTAAATACAAAGTATTCAAAGTCGGGGACATTTTGCATGTATATCCTTGAACCCAACATCTATGCTTTTGGTTTGCCAAATTTCCGTAAAATTAAGTAAGTATCTTCAAAAATAATTCTAAGAATCGTTTTGTATGGAATTGTTATTTTGACATTTAGGTATAAAATAAACAATAAATCGTAAAACTGGCAAACCAGAAGCATAGATATATGGCTCAGCAATATGCATACAAAACTTCTCCGAATTTGAACACTTGGTATTTAAATTATGACGAAACTAAGTTTGTATGGAAATTGGAAAGCTCTGCATGTACTCTACTCTTAAACGATGACGTCATCGAAGGCCTTAATAGGCCTAGTCTAGAATTATTGGCTCTCAAGTAGAGCTGTCAGACCACACCATTAGGTTGGCAACAGACTGCTTGTTTAAGTGTCGAATGTCCTTCCATCCTGCAGTGAAGCTCAAGCCCGTAGCGAGCAATTCCGTCGATAAATTGGACGGTATAATCTTGGTTAAAATATTTTCCATATAATATTCTAACCTTTTCATTGATAAAATTAAAATACTGCTACTTCATTGGACGTCTATGTTAACAAATGTCAATCATATTTTGTTCGTTACATAGATTAAAGTTATCCTAGTATAGTTATATTGTACTTTGGTTTAATTGGCCGTAATACGGTTATCTGCGACAGAGTGAAAAAACAAATAAGTAACGATATATTGACACTACGAAAATAGATTGATAGAAAATTGTAGGCGATGGCAAACCAATTACTACTTGTTTCGAGGATACGGGTCGAGATCGACAATAAAGTGAGTTGGGGCATAGAGCGCGGTGACTGCGGCTCAAGTGATGAGTGAAAACAGTAGTACTCGCTTTAGTATAATAATATATTGACTCTGTATAATGATATTTTGACACCAGCAATACTGACAACCACTGAATTTATATAGCAATACGTCGTCGATACAATCGGTATATAGTCAAATACGACTGAATTCGATCAACTTTATGCTTAAATATTTATAAGGGTAGTAATGATTGGTTGAGTTTGAACTAATGAACAATGACAAATAGTTTCTGGAAATATATGTATATCCTTTGTCTCGTAAGTTGAAAGTGTACAACTTACGAGGCAAAGGAAAATCTTAAACATTTTTTGTGTGTACTTATAACTTTTGCTACTTATATTTCTAAATATGATTACTAGCATTACCGCGTGCTTAGCGGAAATTATATTTTACAAATTATTGGAGCACAAAATTTGCTGCCTACCTAAGCGATCATATTTTACGTTTTTGTTTTACCATTAGCACTTTCTACTCAAACGTAGTGTACGAATGGGGCATATCTGCTCAAATGCGCACCAATAATTAACTTTGAAGGAGCGCGCATTCGTGAGTGATCAGGTTTTAGGTTAATAGATTATCATTATTATCAATAGCTATTTTCACTGTGTCCATAAAATATTATAAAAGTATATTTGGAGCAGGTGAAAAATGCATCCTGAAAAAACTATATATTTAAAACGATTAAATGAATTAATTTAATTTCATATTTTGACTTCTTGAATGAAACCAAGAACGAAAAAGTGCAAAAAAGCTATTCTGTTAATTGAAAATTACTAATTTACTTGAAATTACTACTTGATTCTAGAAGAAATAATTTAAATTAACTTTGTATCTTATATTCATAATTTAACGTTTGCAACAGCTCATAATTTTTTTCTGTTTTCCATATTTGTTGAATATCAGATATACCGTCAAAGTAATTTTCAAATGAAATATATAAAGCTGCGATGTCTCATTATCGGTTAATATAAGTCGATAATACCCGCTCCGTTTATAAACATGAGCCACGGCCTAATTTCGTTCCTCGCAATATTTCCGATTACGCCCCCGCAAAGGCGACGCGGCGACGGCGGCGGTAAATCGCGACACACAACCGCATAAACACAATTTGGCACTCATAAAAGTTATAGCGGGGTGACGCGTATACACAACCTTATAGAATGTGTAGATGGCATCAACGTACATGCATAGAACGTGACATATGCTTAAGTTTGTGGTTCTACCCGTGACGAAGTATTTTTAGGATTCTGCAGTTCTTTATTTTTATACGAGAGAACGGTACCCTGTTAATAAGCTTAAGTTGTACAACTGTCCGTGCGTCCTATCTAAAGCTCTATCTAATGAACCATATCAGAGTCCACGCGCAACGCTATCAACCGGCAGAACTGGAGAAGCATTGCCAGATCAGTGTATTAGCAAAGAAGACTGTTGACGTTGAACATCCTCCACGTACCACCATCTTAACAACCACAATCACTTTGTCAAGAGTGAGAAGAAGATTATTAGGTACGCGACAGAAATTTTTAGGGCATATTCCTTAGTCGCCGTGGGTTGCCGGGTGAAAATTGCATCCCTTCAATAACTTCCTGTGGGGATCGTAAGAGGTGAAGAAGAGAAAAATTACAGAAAAAAAGCAGAGCCTTCTGAGGAACTGCCATCTTAAGCTACGATCCTCAAGACGCCTGCCAAACGTGGATAATATGATAAACCCCCCCTTTAAGCAAAAGCCTACCCCAGGACCTTGTTCTAGAGTGGACGTTATGACTGTTTATAATAATGATGATGCATAATTATAGCAATTTGCCTAATGGCTCACTTAGGTTATACTTGGTACTCGTATATAAATATTTTTGAATACTGCTCTATGGTAACAGCGGTAATACATACAAGTGTCAGACATGGTGTGATAATGGTGCACACAGTAAGATAAATATACGAGGGGTGATCCAAAAGTAATGATAATCAAAATAATACACGGTGGTTAAGGTTACAAAAATAATTTATTTTTCTACACAGTGTCCTAATAAGGCAATATATTTAGTTAAACGTTTTTCTTAACCTAGGATTCCCTTAGAAAAAAAATCTTTATCTTGACTCTCCTAAAATGCCTCAACAGCTGCCATCACTTCGCTATCATCTTCAAATTTCTGGCCTCGGAGATGTTCTTTGAGCCGAGGAAAGAGATAGAAGTCACTGGGAGCTAGATCTAGCGAATAGGGAGGGTGTTCGAGCAGTTCGAACCCTGTTTCTTGAATGGCAGCCATCGCAACTGCGGCTTTGTGAGCCGGTGCGTTGTCTTGGTGAAACAGCACCCCAGCTCGCAGTTCGCCGTGCCTTTTTTCTTTAATGGCCTCCCGTAATCTTCTTATTTGGTCTGCGTAGTAAGAGCCCGTAATAGTAGCTCCCTTTTCCAAGTATTCGACCATAATAATTCCATCAGCGTCCCAAAAAACGGACGCCATAACCTTTCCCGCCGAACTTGAGACTTTGAATTTTTTCGGCGTCGGTGAGGAGGCTCGTTTCCAAGACATCGACTGCTTTTTGGTTTCCGGGTCAAAATGGTGGACCCAGGTCTCATCCATGGTCACGAAACGCGACAAAAAAATTTCTTTATTGGCTTGGAACTTCTCGAGATTACCCTTGAAAATAAGATACCTTGTCATCTCAGCTACGTGCCTGACGGTCACTCTTCGATCTGCCATCACGATATCCTCTATCTTTTTGACATTATCTTTAGTGGTGGACGTGGATGGGCGTCCTTCGCGATGTTCATCTTCCGTGGATGTTCTACCCAGCTTAAACTCCTTGGCCCAGCGTGCAACCGTGGAATATGGAGGGGCAGAGTGCCCCAATGTTTCCACCAAGTCGTTGTGTATGTCTTTGATAGAAATTTTTTTCAGACAGAGATATTTGATGACAGCTCTGATTTCGTTTTTCTCCATTTTGATGTTATCACTCCGGTTGTCAGTATTCAAATTAATGCATCTCCCTGGAATCATGGTCTATTTATACGAGTTTTTTTCGCGCACGTCGTGGATGTATGAGCAAGCAAAAAAAAATTTTTTTAGATTTTATTACGGTCTAGAAATGCCTGGTTATCATTACTTTTGGATCACCTAGTATGCTGTTAAATATTAAATACTACGAAAATCAAACATTTAAAAGCACAATCATATTGTGTTACAATGGGCGGCCTTATCACTAATAGTGATCTCTTCAAGGCAACGTTTGGAAAGAGAGGAAATACAGGAATAATCAAATCAAGATCATACTTGAGATATTAAACTAAAAGTAATAATAATTCATACATAAATATAAATAATTAAACGACTAAGGCATAAAATACACTAATACATATTTATATAAGAGTATATGATATATAGACGATACAAGCTGTAGAGATAAATTCAATGTTCAGACACCGTACCATATACGGTTATTTTTCCACATGGGGAGAAAAGGTTTACCAAGTAAGGTATACACAGGTAGGTTTTTGTATAAGACGCCGTTAAACGACAACACCGAAGCCTATAATAATCTCATGATTTTACATCCGCCACGACGGAGAATCGTTGAGTAGGCTCTTCAGTATAATAATATTTGATTTACAGTGTTTTTATCCACATTTTATGATGAACAATATACTGAACTCAATATTTTGATCATATTTAGGAACTGGGGAAATGATTTCCATTATGAATCAACTTTTTGGCTATTGCTATTTTATGTAACAGTTTTTTTTTTATGTTATTGTGATCGGACAAGCTCGAAGCCCACCTGATGTTAAGCGGATAATCTCGGCCTCGGCCTATAACAGATGCATTTCGTCACAAGTCACGAATTGCACTGCGCCCGTCACCTTGAGACATAGTACTTAAGTCTCATGTGCCTGTCATTTCACTGGCTCTCAAGAACTGCTGCCGGAACACATCGTCAGGTGCTTGGCGACAGATTTTCTACTCTCCTAGTGAAGGAACAAGCGCGAGTCCCACCTGATGTTATGTGGACTTACCTCTGCCTATAATAAATGCATTTCATCACAAGGACGACATGCACTGTGCCCTTCACACTGAGACATACAGTTGTTTAGTCTCATGTGCCTGTAATTTTACTGGCTCTCAAGGACTGCTGCCGGAACACACTTAGGTGCTTGACGAGTTGACTTGAGGGTGGTAGCTAGCCAGGCGAGCATCCGCAAAATGCCCTTCCACAATCCGGTGAAGCTCAAGGGCGGCGGGGATCGAACTATGGGCTTGCGGCACGGCAGTCCACAGTTATAACCACTCGGCCATCATTGCTTCGATGTATATTTATGGTCCGAGTACATTCTTTTGAAGCATAGTAAAATCCTAGATAATTGTGATTTTAACAATGTAAATTTTGTAACACAAATAAATAAATAATAGTTTAGTTTATTGTACCAGAAAAAAACGTTGTTTACAATATTTATTATTCTGTACAAATAACCACTCCAATAGGATTCCCTGTTTCGGAGTAGCTACACAACATTTATACATTACAAAATCGGGTCAGAAATCGGATAGTAATATCCATCTCACTGATTGAGATTTGATCGTCCCCACAAAAAATATAATCTTATAAAAAATATATCCAGGTCACATCCTATTAAAAAATCCATATCGCAAGTTGACCACACAAATCCACTGCGACAAAAATTGATACACTCGTTTCGTGCTCAAATATTTATCGCAAACATACAATATTTCTGTGTGGGTAACATTTTTCCACTCGGATGCATCCCGGTGGCAGCGGGGGTGGTAAAGGGTGAGTAGAGGAGCAAGAGAGGGGGGAATAGGTATCAATACGCTCCGCCCCGCCGCAAACAATACAATCAGAGCCAATCTGCCGCGCAAATAGGAAAATAGAGTGCTTGGTTAGACAGGGCCGCCTCAGGCGTGAGACCGGTGGCTACAAGTACGTATATTTCTAGGCTCCACATTCCAGTAGGAACAGTAAGCGTTGGAAAGTACGCATGAGGTTATGTACTACATGTAACTGTGGTGTGCGGTCATGTGAGTAGGACTTCAATCGGTAGACTCTTTAACACTGTATTTTTGTGTGTTACTGTGACGGAAGAAGTTCGAGATCCACCTGATGTTAAGCGGACTAACCTCTGCCTATAACAGCTGCATTTCGTCACGAATTGCACAGCGCCCGTCATCTTGAGACATAGATGTTAAGTCTCATGTGCCTGTAGGTAATTTCACTGGCTCTCAAGGACTACCGGAACACACTGTTAGGTGCTTCGCGGCAGATTTTCTACTTGAGGGTGGTCGCTAGTCTGGCGGGCATTCGCAAAATGCCCTTCTACCATGCGGGGAACCTGTTCACGACACATCATCATGATTTGTTGACTAAAATTTTATCACTATCTTTTGTTTCTAAGTATGCCAATTGCCTGAGGAATTATATTTACCACTTTGATTTTAAGGCATTTTATCCGCTCTTAATCTCTTCTTATAAAAGTAATTGACTCATAAGATAGGTTTCAATATACCGGCTGTTCATTAATCTAGGTACTACAATATTTCTATCTATCTTTGTATCAGTAGAACTCTTTTTGCTAGTTCGCCCGGGTAAATAATGCCACTGTACTTTTTTCTACCTCCAAGCAGTAATGTTTGCATTACTCTATTCCGGTTTGGAGGGTATGAGTGCCTGTGAAATTACAGGCACATGAGACTTAATGACGTACGTCTCAGTGTAGTTCGCTACTAGGCAGAGGTTACTGCTTAACACCAGATAGGCCTCGTGCTTGTACACACACATTCGCATAAAAGAACTAATAGGCTCTTCACCCACAAATATCAAATGCTAATTTCCCCGTTTATGTGAAACGGTTGGCATTATATAAAAAGTAAATATATTTTATACATGCCTAAGTCCACCCCTGTGAGTTTCTTAAGCAGAGATCGCGTCGTCGCACAGTCGGATTGGCGCGCAATCCGTGCAATTTTCCAACGGTCATTTTTCATTGTTTCCACTCTATAGAGGAGAAGTCGCGATTCTTAGGGCTATTTTACACTGGGTAGCATTTAGCTGGTACTTTTAAGACGAATGATTATTATTTGTATTTCACCACTATTTCACCCTGTATGTTGAAGAAGTTAAGCAGCTTAGAACTTCATAGTAAATATTTTCATAAATGTTAATGACTTCTCAGTTAATTATTGCATTTACACGTACTTACATTGTATTTTATCAGCCGGATTGTCCACTGCTGAACACAGCCTCCCCCATTAGGGGGGTTTTGCCATAATCCCCACGCTTGGCAGACGTATTGGGGATCGCACTTTTTAAGATCTAATATTTGACCTTTTTAAGATTTAAAAAACTTTTTAAGATTTTAAGATACATACGGGGGTTTGAACAAATCCCCCCTTAATGGGCCTCAGAAGGCGCTCCTGCCCACCTTCCAGTATTTTACCTTTAGTCACCTCTTACGACACCTACAGCTAGAAATGGAGGGTGACATTCTAACCCGACCCCCACTCGCTATTATAATATAGAACATATTTTATTAATCGGCGGTATGCTTTTATTAACAAAATACTACGAAATATTTACAACACTACAGCTATTATAATAAAAGCATTTAGACAACATGTAATCATTAAATGAATACTGTGATTGTGTAATAAAGAAACTCACCTTCTCAATGACATTACTGATTTCCGTCTCTATAACTTATAAATATTGTGGTTTCTTTTTAGTTTATATTATATTATATTATATTATATTATATTATATTATATTATATTATATTATATTATATTATATTATATTATATTATATTATATTATATTATATTATATTATATTATATTATATTATATTATATTATATTATATTATATTATATTATATTATATTATATTATATTATATTATATTATATTATATTATATTATATTATATTATATTATATTATATTATATTATATTATATTATATTATATTATATTATATTATATTATAGGTTTAGTATTTAAAAGATACTTGTTGATCGCTAATAGCAGCATAAAGTAAGTATATGTATTAAAATCTCTTTGTTTAGGTATTTACTTTCAATTGTAAACAATCATAAATCTAACAAGTGACAAGACCTGCAATATTGTTTTCGGAACATATCCATGTTCTGATACGTTTGCTGATTTGACGTTGGTCATCTATTTAATCGAAACATCGGTATAATTATAAAGTATGTATGTACCTTACAACAACTTTTAGCCCTCAGTTACTGCCTGTTGTTTTCGCTGCGACTTTAAATCCCTATTTCTCAATGCAGCAATACTATTTTAAAAGAATGTTAAGTCTTTAAATTTACCTTTGACCAAAATTTTGAAGCGCTTGAGCACTCGTACCGAATTTTGCTTAGCCGTTCTTAATCGATCAGTTAAGTTAAGCAACGACCTCCGCGGTTACGACTTTGATGGTGACGGCTAGTGATATTACTACTGAGCGGTTCCGTGCTTCAGAGGGCACGTTAAACCGTCGGTCCCGGTTGTTGGCTTAGGATGGCAGTAGTTACAACATGGTGGTAGGGCATTTCGTCTGGCTAGCTGCCACCCTCAAGTAGAAAATCTATCGCCAAGTATCTAACGGTATGTTCCGGCAGCTGTCCTTGAGAATCAGTAATTCTAGATTATAATATGTTTATGTTTGCAATAACACATGCTCTGCGGATTACATTACAAAATTACAAATTTACGAGAGGAAATTTTTTTTTCATTCTGATCTTGACTTAAAAGTTTTCCTGACGTAAAATTTTAATTTTGTAATTCTAGATTAGTCTGAACCACATAATTAGTCACCATCAGGTGAGAAAGTGGTAAGTCCAGCCTATCAGATATGAAAATAAATGAATTATATTTTGATTTTTATTATCCACGTGTAAAACGCTTGGAACATACGCATTTGTGAAGGGCCTCTTACAATACCCCGAGCCTCCCGATCCCAATACTTATTTGTTATAGCTCGTAAATAGGGTACGGTGGGATAACTACAAGGAAATTTGTTTGAAAGGGTTTTGATTCTTCGGGATATAGTTTGGTGAAAGTAGAAAAAAGGAATTGATAGCTCGCGGTACCAATTTGAGATTGAGCCTAATGTATTAGAGATGTCGAGTGGTAAACTTATTTTTTTTATGGAACACTACTGGATTTTTGAATACAAATTAGTTAAGGACCACTCTGTATTGTATCGAATGTCGTGAAAGGCGAATTAAGGTTCATAAGGCGATCTGAGTCGTGCTGTATTATAGACGCGCAAAGCTTTTTACGTGTTCGTTAACCGAAGGTTAACGGATATACTGCCAACAGGACCATACACAAGGAAGTTTCCGTCAAAAAGGTGGTCAGCTATAAAAAGTATTTTTTTTCTATAATATATTACTGTATTATGCATTAAATTATTAGATTAAGACTAATGTAACGTGGGATAGCGGTAAGATGAAGCGGGACAGTCTGTTCTTTATAATAATAATTATTATTTTTTGTATCGACCAACTAAGATCATACAATATTAAATATTAACAAGAATTACAATAGAACGCAAATAATATTTTCAATATATAAATTAGCATCAGATATTGTATTGATATTAGTATCAATACAATGTCTAATGCTAGTTTTTTTTTTAATGGGTTTAATTTTTTTAAAGCATAATTTAAACGGATCAGTAGTTTCATTAATATCAAATTATAAGAAGAAAAACAAACTTCCGAATACATTAAATTAAAATTGAAAATAAGTGCATTAATTGTAAATCAATAAAAATAATAATTAAATATAAAATAAAATATTATCATTAATTCAATGCCAATACAGCTCGAAATAAATTATGTTCTATATAGCTAATACGACAATCCTAGAGCACTGGTTCAACTATTGGTAATCAAACCGGTAACCAAATACCTTCGGGATGCTATTAAGGCTGGCTCGAATCCTGCGCAACAGGGATGTGCACCGTTTCCGCATGGTTGCAATAGAAACAATCCACACGCGATTCGGCGAACATAACACCAGAACCGTGGCAGCCGTAACAGAACCCTGAATGCCTTACATACGTAAGTACCTAAATATTAGCTTTTTGGCTCGGAATACACTAGATGTATGATTTATCTATTTGTGAAATATATAAAACAAATTTACAATTGTTACATAATATAATACCTTCGTTGTTCTTCGTTTTCCTGGCAGCCACAATTATTTATAACCGAAACATTCTACCAACACTATTGTTCTAAGATATTATAAAGGTATTAGAAAACAAGCCCGGCTCCTTCGTTTTAACCCGAAATATATTGATACGGTTACAATAGTCTTAGCGTTATTTATTTGCGGACAATGAAAGCAAGTAATATTGCGGTCGGCCAGTCGCCAAATAAATAACCTTTGTCATAAACAATTCATACGAAAAGATAGGGGAAAAAATGATTTTTCTATTTACCTAATATTTTGTCTATTATTCTTTTGGGAAGATGTCTGTGGATGATTTGTGTGCTTTGATTTGTTGAGTTAATATATGTTGGTTTTCTTTGTTATGATTAATTAACTACGAATCAAATTTATTCGTAGTTTATTTTTCGAACATAAATTTAACTCCTCTCTGTACATAGATTTGGGAAGAAAGAACGTGTCCAAATTTTTAAATGCTTTCGACTAAAAAAAAGATTTATTATATTTTAATTACCATGGGCGCTATTTTTTAAAGACCTTGATGATTTCGAATTCATCGGTGACTAGATGATCTTCTACGGACTTATATATAATTATTTTCATAACAATATAATATATATTTCAATAATTTGTGAGTTTACCTCACAATTAAATGCGAACTTATGCTTATGGAAAATGGAAGCTAGGTAGGTACTGTTTGACAAACGTCTGTGTCGAAATAATCACCTGCGATTTAATTTATGAGTAGGTATCCATTGTTAATTACTGATATCATAGGTTTAAGCATTTTAATGCAATTGGTAAGGTAGGAATATTGCACCCCGTCTGATCTATTGGTTAATTTGAAGAGGAAACTTATTAAGTTTATATATATTATATACATTTGAGCTATAATATAATATGAAAAAAAGATAAGATTTATACCTAAGCCTTTTTGGCGACGTTCGCCCCAAAACACCATCATGCCTCATATACCTGGAAGCTACTATAATAATATTTATTCGTAGCCTGAAAGAGTACTTAGATGTTCTAACATTGTAATTTCTTCATTAACGCATTTTAAACGAATAAACTTACCAAATTACATCGAAAGGAAGAGATGGAATCATGAGTGGGATTCAAACCCGCGACCATCCGTCCCTAAAGCCGGGACATGCTATGAGTTATCAAGGTGAGCCATCGCTAAAATGTATCCGTTCGTTTCAAATGTTTAAATGTCTTAAGGGGTCGGAGCGAAATCTGTAGAAAAACTGAATTGAACCAGAAACAAGACATTTTTTTCAATTAGCTTTAAACTTCTATACGATGAAGCAACCCGATAATTTTAACGTAATTATTTTTACATAAACACCTAAGTCTGAATGACTCATAATTCGAGCTATGACTCACTCACCACGTTAGCTCAATTGGCAGAGCATGTCCCGGGTCGGATGGTCCCGGGTTCGAATCCCCCTCGTGTTTCAAATTTTTGTATTCTTTGTAATGTTGTAAGAAGTGAGAGATGTCTAAAAACACGTTTCGCTGGTTACGGAATATGCACATGCCAAGACTCCGGACAATAGGTCAACAATTTCCTTAAAAAACAGAACTAAAACGAATGATGTCACATCTTATTCTGCGAATAAAAAAAAACAAGACAAAACGTGTAGATAATATTCATACAATATCTCATAGCGTGATAAGCAATTTTCAGTTTGATTTCTTTGCTTTATATACAATAATAGCTGGACAGATCGTAATGGTATACTGTACCATCTGAATTGTCCACTTTTGAACTCTGCCTACCCCATTAAGGAGAATTTGCCATAACCCCACGCTTGGCAGGCATTGTTACCTACCGGTAATGGTATATTACCGGTAGGTGGGCAGCAATGCCTACTGGTACAGTTCGGAAAATAATTAAAGCAATTGGATCTCTTGTTATTCTGTAAGTATCTGATTCAAAAGAGTAGTGTCATTCAAAATAGTAACGGCGAAATCTCATTCACCGATCTTCAGCGGTTATTACTTCCCAGGTACCCACACCAAATCATCTCAAACTCTCGTCTAGTACCAAAAAGGAAGAGGTAAAATTGAGAATGCTCTCACGTAAATTACATTCGGGTAGGAAACGATTTGTTACTCAAGCGAAAATTGGAAATTATCCGAACTCCCAGCGGGATAACGGATGATCGATAGCCTATCACTGTCAATGGGAACAGTTAAAAATTACATTCTTTAGACATTTTCTAAATTTTATACGTAATTTATGTCGAATTTGCGACGGAATTTGATCCATTTTTTTATTATTTGATGTAGAGTTTTTAAGCTAGAATATAAAACAGTATCTCAACTAATGAAAAAGTTAGATAGCGTTGCTCTTAAGTATCGCATAAGAATGGAGCGACATCTATGGTGCAACTTACGTTACAACATAGGTTGCACTATAGATGTCGCTTCATTACGTTGTACAAAGTTAGTTGATTTATAGATGTCACTGCATTCCCATACGGTTCTTAGGAATGAAAGGATAAATTAAATTCATATGTCCTGTTGGCTTAGTAGTTTGAGCATACCTATAGCCAAAATATATATATATTTTGGCTATAGGGGTGGTGGGCGCGGATTCGGATCCCGCACATGCCTATATTTTTTTCTCTCGTTGTTACTTAGTAAGTATTGTTATTCGCGAAGTATTTTATTTATTTTTTTATTTTTTCTTCATAGGTACAGTTACAGATATTAGGCTATAAACTTAAATTTAGACACTTTATGGAAGAAAACAGCACTGTGAACCCAAAATCCAATAACAACTATACACATCTCTTTGTTATACTGTAGACATAAGTAATAATAATAATATTCTAAGTAATACAAGATAAACTAATTTCTAAACAAATTTTAACAATTGTGACAATAAATTTGCTTATATCAATGTGTGAAGATATGCCTTGTAAGACGGATAACTACATGTGAACATGTCTTTTGAATCGACATTACTTAAGGTGTCGTTTATGGTGTTAAAGGTGTTACACATTCTTATTAGAGGACTGTTTTCCGAAACATTGTTATAGGTAGGGGGTATGCTAAACAGCTTGTAATTGCGCATAGGACGAGTGGGTACTTTAAAAAGAACGTTTTTTAGTAAATCACTGCTGTAGGCACCATTTACAACTCTGTACAGAATACACATATCTGTGATAGTCCTTCGAGATTCAAGACTCTTGAGTTTGAAGTAATCTAGCCTGTCTTGATATTCTTTAAGCTTTCTCCTCAGTCCGAGTCTGTAGCTCAAGGTACGTAAGAACCTGCGCTGGATGGACTCGATTCTATCCACATGAACCTGATAAATCGGAAACCAAACCGACGAGCAATATTCAAGGATCGACCTGACTAAGCTGTTGTACAGGATAAGCCATGAGTTACTTTTCGAGAATGGCTTAACAGTACGCAGCACAAAGCCCAACATCCTATTTGCTTTATTCACAATGTAGTCATAATGCTGCCTAAAGGATAGCGAGGAGTCAAACACTACACCTAAATCACGCACAACTACTACACGATCCAGGGGAGTTCCTGAGATATAGTAATTATGCCTAATGGATGACTTATTCTTGGTAAAACTTATGACCTGGCATTTTTTGGCATTAAGGGCCATAAAGTTAGACACACACCATTCATTTATTGAGTCAAGATCAGCCTGAAGGTTTAGGCAATCATCAATCGTATAAATCCTACGGAATACTTTGATGTCATCTGCGTATGCTAGAAAATGGCTGTCTATTTGGTCTAAGAGATCATTGATAAAAACTAAAAATAGCAACGGACCTAAGTTTGAACCTTGCGGAACACCCGACGTAGCCAAAAATGGCACAGAATCATATCCGTACAGAGACACCAACTGAGACCTGTTTAAAATATATGAGCTTATCCACCTATGTAAATTACCATGAATGCCCAGATGATCCAACTTCTTCAACAGTATTGTATGATCTACACGGTCAAAGGCCTTTGAAAAGTCGGTGTAGATGGCGTCTGTTTGGATTCTGTGATTAAACGATTCACTAATAAAAGTAGAATATTCGAGGAGATTAGTAGCTGTAGAACGTCCTGAAACAAAGCCGTGCTGGTTCGGATTTAATATATGTTTTAAATGATTGTATATGTGATCATAAGCTATTCCCTCAAATATCTTAGCAAAACAATTAAGTATACTAATGGGTCTATAGTTTGTGGCATCGCTCTTATTACCTGACTTAAAAACTGGGGTTATCTTAGCTAGTTTCCATAAGGAAGGAAACGTACCCTCAGATAATGATTTCGTGAAAATCAATGAAAGCGGTTTGACGAGAGCTGGTGCACAAATCCGAACAAATATTGGAGGAATACTATCCGGTCCCGCAGCTTTAGTAGTGTTTAGGCTTTTTAGACGAGTGAGTATATCTTTATCCGATATTAGAATCGAACAAGTTGAGAAACTTGAAGGTCTAAATTGGGGGACATAGTTGCCGCCGGATGCTCTGCTGTAAACAGATGAAAAATAGTCGGCAAATAAGTTTACAACATCACTGCCTGTCCCCGCGACCTGACCGTTTAAGTTGATTTGACTTGGTACAGCGTTAGTAACTCTCTTACTTTTTGTATAACGCCAAAAAGCTTTTAGATTATTACAAAGGTCGTCCTCAATGCGCTTAATGTAAAGTTTGTAACAGTTATCCATATCGTCCTTAACAATTTTTCTAAAGTGGGAATATGTATCGTAATCCCGTGGATTACCAAACCGTTTGTATTTATTGTGGTACTTATCCTTTGCTCTCAGTAGTCGAACGAGGTCACTAGAAAACCAAACCGGAAATTTATGACTACGTCGTTTACATTTGGGAGTACAGTTCTCAATAATCACGTAAAGTTTATTATAAAATAATTGAACAAAGTCATCACAGCTCAGAGACTCAGAATATTCATCCCAATCAATCTTGTTCAATTCGCTTATACATTTTTCATAGTCGGTTTTATAATAACATAGCTTATCAAGATCACGGTTTTCAACTAACGTGGGCAAAGAACATCGATATATTAGCTCAAACGGGGGATGATGCTGATCCAATAAACTGAGCGATGGAGCGTTCAAAACTGAACAAGCTTCAGGTCTATCAATGAGAATTAGATCCAATATACGGTTATTATGATTAGGAATATCATTGAGTTGATGAAACGCGGTTGCCTGTAAGAGTCTGAATAGACCTTCGGACTTTTCACATAAATAAGTAATCGGACAGCCCAATTCTTTTGACCATTTTAAGTCACCTAGATTAAAGTCACCTATGATACAAGTAGGGCATATTGCAGTATCGAGACTATCAATGACATCTTTACAGCGATCTATAAAATTAATGTATATGGATGATGGTAAGTAGTCTGGTAAGTACACTGTGCACACGTTCATAACTAGTTGATTGTTACATTTTATTTGTACCCATAGGTTTTCAATTAAATCAAGTTTCCAATCTAGTCTTACTAAAATATCATATTTTTTTAAAACCGCTATTAGCACACCTCCACCATAATTTTTGTGAAACCTTTTTTAAATAAATCATTTCGGTCACAACGAACTACCTGATATCTGCTGTCAATAATCTCAGTAGAGGAAATTAAATCGTCTAGCCATGTTTCACATAGACATATCACATCGTAGTTTTGACAAAGTATCGAATTGAATATATCGTTAATCTTAGTTCTTGAACCTCTAACATTTTGGTAAAAGATAGATAAAGCCATTGAGAGACTACAACCCAGGACGGGAAGCAAAGACAATTTAAGGTATTAATAGTAAATACAAAATAACAATACGTTAGGCAGTTAATTTGCAACAATAGAAGTAATTAAGCAACCAAAAAAAAAAAAATATACTAATTAAATGATAATGTAAGTTCCTTTAGATATTTTTAGATTGTTATCTATAAATATCCAAGGCTTGAAAATACTTTAGACAAAAGAAACTAAGGATTTACATACACTATGTCTTAAAAAATCATAACTACTTAATTAATCCCAAACTGTTAACATTTTTAATTAGTATATACTGGGAGGTAGCGTCCCTCCTAACGTATATACGACCGTTACGCACCCATACAAACTTATACGACGCTGCTTTCGCCCTTCTCCTGGCCTCAGCATGAAGAGACTTGTTAAGTGGCGAGAGATGCTCCGATACGTAGACAGGCACCCTGTCGCCCGAGTATCCGAGCAAGCTGGTGTTTAGCTTCTCCTTAGGGTGAGACTTGTTGTATCTGTGAACCGCGGAGTAGAATTCATCACGGCTGCCCACACTCTTGAACTTGACGATTATCGTGCGCGGCAGTTTGCTGTCCTTATTTAGTTTAGCAACTCTAGTGCAGTTAACGACATCTTCTGAACTTAGATCATGGTTAACTACGCGCGCACATTGTTGTAGGCCACTGCGGATGTTCTCAGTGCGGTGCTCAGGAATGCCATGAATTTCAAGATTATTATCTCGCAAGTGCTGCTCCACATTGTTAAGACGCTCGGACAAATCTGTAACCGTACAACGCAGGTCGCTGTTCTCAGCTTTCAGCTGGTTGTTCTGTTCAGCAAGCGCTTTCAAAGATTTTTGCATCTCTTCTTGTTTGCCACTGAGAGACAAGACCGTTTGCTGAAGCTCATTAAAACTCTGAATATCGTTTCTTATCGGTTCCAATTCGACCTTCATTACAGACGCCAGGAGAGATGGGAGCTCCTGCTTAACAGCCGCCATTATTCGATTCTCAATCGCACGAATCATGCTCTCGTTTTGACTAACCTCCAACCCCTCATCAAGTGCAAGCTCCGTCGCTGATTGCCCAAACGTAGAACAATGAGTATTGGACTGAGTATTTTTATCACATTCAAGTTCTTGGTCCAATCCACTAGTGGCGCCCTCTGGGCGGCACCCAGCCCTAGACCCACGAACTGGAGTATTGGTATTATCGCTTCTTGGCTGTTTACTCTTGCAAGCGTCACACTTCCAATCTTCCGACGTAGAAGCCCTAATGAAGCTCTTTTCTGAGACATTAGCACACAATAGGTCATACGTCTGCTCACAAGCAGAGCATTTCATATACTTTCTTCCTTTAATGACGGTTAAGCACCCTGCGCAAACATTGGATCTCGACGCCATTGGGCTGAGGTTTGGGCCCACCGAAAAGAATACGAACGATGTTACAGCCGGCGCCCTCTGTTGGTGTCGTAACGTTATCGTCCTGGGTTATTTAGTCGCGGCAAAAATATTTTTAGTTCATTGAGATTCGAACGCCACCGTGTGTTTCGCAATCAGTGACCGAATCCGCTATGCTATCCAACCGGCAGAACGGACATATATTGAAGTGATCGAATTACGGTTCTAGAATCAACAATGCACGATTGATACTTGTGTGGGGGTAGATCTACGTAAATAATATTTCAATACGTAATTCACTGTTACTTTAACACAATATTCGGTTTAATCCTCAGGTTTTATGTTACACCCCATATATCCACTGAATCAGAATAATGTAGTTTACTCACTGATTACAACTTCAAGTATAACAAGTTAGTTTAGAAATATTAAATAATTTATTTGACCGGACAAAATAAAATCACTTCCACTCGTAAAATCGACGTATGCGTATTTTGTAATGACGTATGCGTCATTACAAAATTAAAAATATCAAAAATATTTCAGCTAGTTAACATACCTAAGAACCACCAGCAGGACACTGGATGATAGATAGTAATTATTATATTAAATGGTAATTAGGGCGGGCAAAGCGAGCCCTAACACTATCTCACAACCTGAGCAAACTGTGGTACACTTTACTGAAAAACTATGACGCCTATAGATTTGTGCTTTAGCATAGTAATTTAACTTCAGATCTAGATGTGGTATCTGTCAAAAAAATATAATTTTATGACCATTAAAAATTTAACATTAAAAATGTTGTATGCATTGGATAGAATGTTATTGTACTACTAACGCCATCTGTTAGAAAACCAAAGAGTTCTCTTCATCTTCATCGCTGCAACAGAAATAAACTCAATACTCAAATACAACGTAGTTAATCAATTTAATACTAGATGACACCGCTAGAATTAGGTTGTAAAATAAACACTAGCCCTCACAAAGCTCAGCTTTTTGCTCGGAGTTAAAAAATATTTCTAAATTTTATGCGAAATATCGTTGCTACGTGAGCTATTCGTGTATTATTTAATGTTGACTTTTTAAGCTTGAATTTTATTCCAGTACATCAAATTATGAAAACAAGTTTACAGAGCTTTGCTCAATTCATACAATAATTCAGCCAGTTTGCATGCCTAAACACGCCCAGCGGGACTCCTGATGATTACCTATCATTTTCAATGGGAACTGTTAATAATTAATTCTAAATTTTACGCAAAATATGTATCGAATTTGCGATGAAATTTGATAATTTTGTTGTCTTTTTGAAATTAATATGTTTGTGCTCGAATTTTTGTTGAAGTATTACACCTTATGTCAAAAAGTTTTGTATTGCTCAATTCATACAATAGTTTAACTAGTAACATGCCTTTACATCCAGCAGGATACCGGATGATCAAAAACCTATCATTGTCATTTTCTTTACGGCGATTTCTTAATTTTAAGCGCAATATATGTAGAATTTTAAAGCTTTTCAATTTCTTATTGATTAAGAAACAAAACACCTCGCCATGGTTGTATTCCTCGAAGAGATAGGCAGACATATCTAAACACTGTTTTGCCAGGCATTTTTTGTTCCCATGCAATAACAAACCGGAGTTTGGTTCTGTTCTCGCTGGATAGCAATACAATTGTCCCCATTCTTGCCATCTACCGACTACAGAACCAAACTCCGGATTGTTCATGAAAATTTATTTGTCAGAACGAGGATCGAATCTAGGACCTCTAGATCACATAGCTACGATTTTAGCTACACCGACGAAGCAGTACGTAAGCATATGTTTAAAGAGTCTAATACACAGTTATAGCTAGTTTGCGATCTTAAGTAACCATATTTAGCTACGTATGTTAAGTGTTATTTAATAGGACACGAGCCTATTCATATTTACTGAGCACATTGCTATGCCCTGGACTATTATTTCGGTTACTCGGACATACGATTGATTTATCTTCTCCCGTAAGATATTAGCGTCCACTGTGACCCCATACATTTTAAATTATACAAAATCAAAATTAGGTACCCACATAACTAATTTTATTATATTTTTTTTCAAATGTTTTAGCTTTTATTTTACTATCTTCTACTGAGAAGGTTATAAAGCGAGATTTTGCCATTATATCAAAATTTTACCACAAGGCTATGTCTTTGACAACTCAAAAAGCCCCAACATATCTTTTCAAACTGCATAAAGAAATCTCACTTCAAACGAATTGCAATTAACCTTTACATTATGTGAGAGGTATTTTGCCCGCAGCGTGTTCGCGTCAAAGGCCCTGCGGTCGAATGTTTGCTAATCTGATAGCACACGCAATATGCCCCATGTTTGTGCTCACCGGACAAAAGATGATTACACGCGACGATGCTTTGCTCACAAATGATTTAGTAAACGGGTTAGTTTTATATTCATTGAAGAATCTTACGCTTTTTTTTTTTAACAGCGAGATAGGCGCATCTCTAGGGGCAAACCCTTATTGGTTCCTAAAAATGATTGTTTTAATCACAGTTTAAATACTACAACATAAACCATAGTTTTCAGATTTTGTGTTTAAATCTTAGTATTTAATTAAAAATATATAGGGGCGAGTCTTCGTGAGTGAAGTCTGTTTTTAGGAAAATACTGTTAGTTTTAGAATACATTCCTGAATACATATGCTATACCACACACACTATCGTAGTCCTTAGTATCCTACAGCAGTCACTTATCATAAATTACACTCACACGTATGCACTAATTGCGAAGGTGTCCCTCTACCTGATCAACCGAGAACTTCCTACACTTTACACCGATCTCAATTTTGAGTAGGTACGTCTTAAAATACTGAACGATTAAATAAAACTTCTAATTATAATATAGAAGACCTTGCCATCAGCTGATACCCCAAACCAATCCCAGATCTCAACAGCCAGATATGCACATGTGATAGAGAGCGATCCATTTACCATCCACCCGCCACATTTAAAGTTCCCGCAACGCGACGGAATTGATTTGTCAGATATACCCAATAATAGTACGATTAACACCAAGGTCTTAAGACTAGACCGACGCACAACTCTGCCACGGGGAAGTCACCACGCCCAAACCACACCAAGATAGAGAAGAGAGATGAAACAGTAGTGCTTTAACGGAAATAAAAGAACGTTAATATGATATTCAAAAATGTCCGAGACGTAGGATAAAGAACGTTAATATGATATTCAAAAATGTCCGAGACGTAGGATTGTTGGCTCACGCCAGACGATAGGATGACGATAATAAAACCGTTTATTATCCGTTCACCCCCATCGTGAATATATTTGATTGTTAACGGTACAAGAATAACAGTAACTGAAGTACCACTGACAAGACATTTTAATAAACCTCACAAATCAATTTCCAATTGATTAATTTACCCTTAAGCCGGCTCACCTTTTCCTTGTTTCTGTTAAATTTGACATCTAACACCTGACATTTTTCATGATTTTCGACATTACAAGCTAGGAAAACATGTCAAAATTTTATCCGATGCGGATAGAAACGGGTATACTTAATACCAATAAGAAAATTTCCACAGAAGACTGACGTCAAGAAGGCGACCCGCCATGAAATCTATGCCAACACTTTCAACTATATGTTCTTGTATTATATTTTATGTTGTTAGAGAAAATATATTGTGTCAACTCTACACAAACAGGATCAGAGTGGGAAGATGATTTACTTCTGGATCATGCACACATATATATAAACGAACCGTATCGCGTCTCATATCTCCCTACTGTTTATTAATCCACTACAATGTAACCAAACTAACCCAAACGGGTGGTATGGTAAATAGCAGCGCAACGATCTGGCGCCAAAAAAACGACGCCCCGAGCTATGCACATGGCGCTCACTTTTCCAATTTCAAAAATTATACGCGTGTTTAAATTTCGAACCGCACAGAAGACAAATTGAGGGTACTTTTCAAATTGTTTGAATTCGGAGGGTACTTACGAATTTTGCGGATTATTTGAATTTGGAACTAGATAATCGGACTACGATTTTAGTGACAAGATTAGTTACGATATTAGAGGTAGAGGGGTCGGAAAATTGGGTAGGTAATCCTCTAATGCGGGATGAAGTGAAAATTACGGCGTATAAAGTTCGTAAATATTTTAACAGGGGAATTACCGGTAGACACGTTAGATGCCAAATGAGTAAAGTATTATTAGTTAGTAGTTAGTTTGATGTGTTGAATTAATATCGTGATTGCTACGAAACTTAGTTTTGCCTAAATCAAGTAACTGCTTAAGCATTTGAAATGTGTATTATTAATTGAAACTTTATTTAAAAGTAATACACTTGCAATATAAATAGTAGCATAGGAAGCTTCGGAAGTCTTTAGGTATGCCTTTGACCACAATCTCACCTGATGGTAAATGATGATGTGGTCGAAGGTGTTAACAGGCTTAACCTAGAATTACTGGCTCTCAAGGACAGCTGCCTGAACACACCGTTAGGTGCTTGGCGACAGATTTTCCACTTGAGGGTGGTCGCTAGCCAGGCGGGCATTCGCAAAAATGCCCTTCCACCATGCGGTGAAGCTCAAGCCCGCGGCGGGATTCGAACCATGGACCTGCTGCGCGGCAGTCCATAGCCAAAGCCACTGAGCTATCACTGCTTCAAAAACGCTCAAACTTTTTTTTTATGACCACGGATATCTCTTTTTAAGATCTTGATTGATCATTCTAATTTTTGGCTAGTGTCCAGATTAGTCTCATATAAATTTCATCAACTTAGGCTATGCGATGTTTCAGGTACGTTCAATAGAAAAACATATTTGCCAACATGCCTATCGATGTCTTGATAATTGCAACTATTGAAATTGGTAACCATTGTTGCGGCCGAATGACAAAATCGACGCATTTTGCGTACTTACAAGACACAGCATGTAACACTGAAAAGAGTATTAAAAAAATTAACTGATCTATAGCACTGTATACTCTTTAGAATTAACTTGTAAAAGACGGAACAAGAAAATGCAAACTCAGTTTTTGAATCAGCATGCCGACTTCAGTGTACAGATTTTAACGATTAAAATAATATGACATAAAAGTGAGCATAATTATTATTAAGAGTATGTTCATTGTCATTTGAATCATTCTAGCTATATTTGTCATCGCGAAAACGAACAGCCCTCGACCACCAGGGGGTGTGTAGTGTATTAATGAAATTATTATTTATTTTAACCATAGTTTTTACAAGGATACTTGAGCATAAGTATACTATTTGCATAGTGGTAGGGAATTTTGCAAATACCCGCCAGGCTAGTTACCAACCTAAGTAGAAAATATGTCGCCAAGCACCTAACGGTGTGTTCCGATACCTGCCCCTGAGAGCCCGTACTTCTAGGTTAGCCTGAACAACATTTTCGACCACATCATCAATTATCATCAGGTGAGATGGTGGTCAAAGACAAGCCTATCAGCTAAAAGTAAATAAAAAATAAACTGATAACTTTTTAAATGTGAATATTCGCGATATATATAAATAAAAGTTTTATTTTAGTACTTTAAATTTGTGTGAAAATATTTCTTGTATATTGTATAAAAAGTAACAATTCTGTCGCGAGTTAACGTAGGATATTTCGCAAATGCTCGCCTGAACAGCAACCACCCTCAATCATGGAGATAAACAGAAGCTAAGATCATTTGTCGATTATGAAAATCTAACAGTGTTTCGGCAGATGTCTATGCCTGAAAAGCTGCTTCGACAACATTTACAATCGCCATCCGGTGAGAGCATGGTCAAAGGTTAACCTATCAAAGAAAAGAAGTAAAACAACATTTCGTTCGTATACATACCTAGAAAGCATTGAATAGGAATCTCATTCCTAGAATTATACTATGGACATACCGTCCACGAGAATGTTTAAAATCTTTTTTTTTAAAGAAACATTGTGGTGAGGTGTTTTATACATTAAATAATAACTCTCAATCGTGCGATCGAAGAGACAAGACCAACTTATAATGATTCGTGTAGAATCAGAACGCGTCGATATTTCTTCCGGTTTGGATACGTGGCGTTTATGGAGCTACCGGGTGGGGAAGTTATTGTGTTTTCACAACAAGAAAAAAATTCATATGCAGTCCAGAATAAAAAATTCTACCGGAAAATGGCAGTTTGCTCGCCTTCTAATATATGGGTCCGAAACAAGATTGTCTAGACACATATGATATTAAGGCCTAACGAAATTTTATAGATATTAAATCTATTCAGACCGAGAATAGCTAACGCAAAATAAACTCACCAGTAAGTCGACACAAAGCCGAACAATAACCAATATATGCATTGTGGCAATCTGTCAGCGCGTCTAAAATAACCACCAACTATTGCATTGATGCAATTCCGCGATCAAAGGGGTTGCTAGCGTAAAAACTAGCTAACAAGCGCGGGAGCGGTGCGCCCGCGGCGGCTCTAATTTCACAATTTGCCGCTTTTGCCGCGAGCCCGCCCCGGGAGCGCGTTCTAAATTCAAATTTTACACCATTCC
Source organism: Plagodis dolabraria (assembly GCA_963854805.1). NCBI lineage: Eukaryota > Metazoa > Arthropoda > Insecta > Lepidoptera > Geometridae > Plagodis > Plagodis dolabraria. The sequence continues at coordinate 23,946,583 of OY978457.1, read as the reverse complement.
GTGTTGCCAGTACAAATGAATTCGGTCGGAAAAGAAATTGTATGTTTTGGTATTTGAGGGTGAGTTAGCTGGTTAGTTATCTTGTTTAAATTTCATCATGTTCGAGATATGAGAGATTGTTACGAGTATTTAGAAGAGAGTAGTTGGATATTCAGAAACCAGAAAGGAATCATTAGCATTGAGTTTGAATTACAACACAGTTCAACGTTTTTTTACACTTTTTTATATTTCTCCGATTAAGTGGCATTTATTTTAGTAATTTTGTACAGCTGCAGGTGATCTGATACTATCTTGCTACGATTAGGCAATCTAATCAGGCGGTGAGAGTACCAAAAATATTTACTATGATATTAATCAATCCTAATACTATGTTACTACGGTTACTGACTAAAGTTAACGTTAAGGAGGCAGTGATAGCCGAGCGGTACCTTGGACTAATAGCTATGGACTGGCGTGTCGCAAGTCCATGGTTTGATTCTCACCATTAGCTTGAGCCTCACCGCATGGTTGAAGAGCATTTAGCGAATGCTCACCTGGCTAGCTACCACCCTTAAGTAGAAAATCTTGACAGATAACTTGACATGGCACCTAACAGTGTGTTCCGACAGCAATGCTTGTTAGCCAGTAAAATTTCAGCTATTAGGGTGACGAGACCTTTGCAGTGAAGAAATGCATATGGTAGGTAATATTTTCTTATACGATTGATAATCATAGAAGTTGTGTACATTAATATGTAAAATTAAATAAATTATTGAAATATCCAGTCATACTATACATTTTCTAAAAACTCTTTTTTACACGCCTATATCCCGTATAACCTATCGGGGTAGTGACTTTTTTTTATATGCCTGATAGGTTATCATTTGACCACTATCTCACCTGATGGTAAGTGATGATGTAGTCGAAGATTTTGTTCAGGCTAACTTAAAATTACTGGCTCTCAAGGACAGCTCCCGGAACACACCATTAGGTGCTTGGCGACAGATTTTCTACTTGAGGGTGGTAGCTAGCCAGGCGGGCATTCGCAAAATGCCCTACCAGCATACTATAACGACTGCTATCCTAAGACAACCACCGGGACCGACGGCTTAACGTGCCCTCCGAAGCACGGAAGCGCTCAGTAGTAATGCGGTCACCCATCCAAGTCATGACCGAGGCGGACGTTGCTTAATTTTGCTGATCGGTTCAGAATGGCTAAGCAAACTTCGCTACGAGCGCTTCAAAAACTTAAAACAACAAAACTAATTTTATACCTACTTATATAGAAATATCTGTAGGAACGACTAGATTACACCAATGCATAACTTAGGAGTGAATACCACTGACATGATTCACCGAATACCATAAGATTCAGAGGATTACATCTAATCCTAACGGATGACGGACGCCGTGAAACCGCGGCCGGCGTCGAAAAATCACCCTGTAACCGAATAACCCTTACTTATCCAAGGAAAATTCCCATTACTAAACGTAAAAGGTATTCTTTGACGTTGATATACTCGTCTGAGGATTTCGTATAATTCAATGTAGAATTGAGTCATTTTTAAAAGACACGAAGCCAGACACTATTTGTCTATTAAAAAGTTGCGGAAATATTTTTAGGGCATGAATGAAGCCCTAGAGATATGACTGAAGAATGAACATTATTTTTATTGATATTTTTTTTCTTTTCACAATCAGGATTGTTCTACACTCGAGAGCAATGAATCCGGGTCACTTAAAGAATGTTAAAAATCTCGGAAACTAAAAATGATAGGTTAATGCAATAAATTGTATTTAATAGACAATGTAATACTCGATACACTCTGTGTCTTCCATCGTGCTTGTAGAGCATAAATTTTGATTCGTCGGAGAACATAACTTTTGACCAATTTTCAATACTCCAATTTACGTGGCTCTGGGCATATCTTAGTCTCGAAATACGATGCCCACGCTCCAGTTTAGGGCCGTTTGCAGGTCTAAGGGGTTTTAAGTTAGATTCAGCAAGCCGACGTCTTACTGTCCATGCACTTGGGTTACTTCCTCCGAGGCGTCGAAACTGATTGGTGAGTTCAGTTCCTGTGAGAAAGCGATTTCGAAGCATGGTGTTCACCAAGTATCGGTCTTCTCGTGCTGTGGTACACCTGGTTCTGCCCGTTCCTGGTCTGCGTAGGTTAGAACCAGTTTCTTCGTAACGTCGGAGAACTCTTTGTACTGTTGACAGCGACACACCGACAGTCCTGGCTGTATCGCGCTGACTCCGGCCGGTTTCCAGCATTGTAAGTATTCTGGTGCATTCTTCAGGCGTAAGCGACATAATTTCAGCTTGAATAATGAATATAGAGCACTATCAACATGGTTTATGTACCCACATAAATGACAGATTACAAACAAAAGCAAAACCAAATGCTGTAATTTCGTAGTTCCATCTTCGAAAGTGGCCCTTTTTCAAATTTGATTTTTTTATGATATAACTTTACAATAACTAAGAAGTTTTAATACCTTCATTTAAGGAGTATTACATTGTCTATTAAATACAATTTATTGCATTAACCTAGCATTTTTAGTTTCCGAGATTTTTAGGATTCTTTAAGTGACCCGGATTCATTGCTCTCGAGTGTATTATCTCCCCATGGATGATCGTATAGGCATACGACTAGAAAATAATGCGTTAAATAAGCGGCACACACAGCGTTTACCAGAATAGTACGCAATAAGTACGATAATGTTATATATAAAGGCGCATTTTTTTTTTACTTTTATTATACATTTATTTATATTTTTAACTTTTTTAATTATTTAAGATACCATAAGCCGTATGAAGAAGCTCATTAGCATCTTTTCACCTTTATAAACCCAAATAGGAGCGGATATATTACCAACGAGAATTCCTAAGGAAGGTTGAATTGCTCAAGAAGTCACCGGAAAATACGGGGTTTATTTACACTCGAAGTGGAAATTTTGTGCTATAATAGAAGTGTTTCATTCGTTTAACATATATGTAATAGATAAATAAGGAAGATTATACTTATACCATATGTTTAAACTTGTTTTACGCGTGCACCACGACGAAATACCAATAAATAACAATAAGATTTTTGTCCGTCTGAACCTATACGTATTTATCGTTCATAACTTATTGCAAATCTAAGTTTTATTAAACTAAACTTCCTCCACTCAGAAATAGAGTAAACCTCTCAGAAACATTATCAAAAACAATCAACTAAAACAATTCCGAACCAAATCCACTTCATTACCCGTTAGCGCGCATCATCTATAACCGTACAATTACCTAACCCTACCCACGCCGTCCCTACGGCTTCCGATTGGCCGCGCCAACCCCCTCCCGGGGTAACCAAGGGGTATCTAAGGCCTGTGGAGGGTTAGTACCCCGGAAGGATATAGCCTATAGTTTTTCTTCTTAAGAACTTCCCGCGGCCATTGTACGCGTGATTTACGAGCACCCCCGGTCGAGGGGGTAGATTGATGATTGCGAGCATCCGATAGGGATGTGATGGTGTGTTCGCGTTGGATTTAGCTCGCAGGATGACTCTATTTCTCGAGTGGTGAGCGATTCATTTCACATGACACGTTAGTTTAGGCTTGTAATTAAATAAATTCAAGACAAATGGACAGGAGTACGAACAGTTTGAACTCCGTGCATTATTGCTAGTATTTAGTTATATACTTAGTATAATATATGTAGTAAAGTAGTAAAGAGGATGTTTTAAAATAATACATTATTTTTATCAAGAACAGCAAGAAATACTATTAGTACACTATTGCGCAGAACTTATTGGTTAGTTAGTGAATCACACCATTGTACGAGTAAATATTAGGTTAAATATTATGGTATCCACTTGTAATCTCGTGTGAATATATGTTAAGAAATAGTAACTTCTTTTGTATTACATGTCTAACACTGAAGCATTTTTTATATTCTAAAAGATCAAAAGATAGGTATTTAATAATTAATACATACGTGTAAAAGGAGGCGAAAATACTTCATTTTTCGAAGGCGTTATTAAGAACTCAATAATGATTTTACTCTCTAGAGTAGAAATCTTAACGTAGCGAGGAACAAAGTACTTTGAGCCCAATGACACACTGTTCTGTGGTATGTATATACATTATTATTAAACTATTATATATTTTTCAAACATATTTTTCATTTAAGAAGCACGAACGCGGGCCAATAAAGAGAATGAAACTCTAATCCTATACGAACTAAGTCTGATTTTACTCCCGCTGTCCACTTAAACGCCCCGCCAATTAAACTTTTTCTAACAAATGTGACAAAAATAAATTTTATATGTTTTTTTTAAATTCATTCATAATCTGGTGAGGTAGTAGTCAATGGTTATATGATAGGATTTAATATGTTCAAAAGTCTATACGAACTATGTGACAAAGAGCGGTTCACGAACTAGATCTCCTACGACCCATCCCTAAGTCCGTAGCAATCGCATCTGCGCCGGCCCCGAAGGCAATTTCCCCGCATATTCGTTTACCAGACGCATTATAGAGGGCGCTCTTTCCTCTTTACTCCGTTATTGCCGTTATTACTGTACGAGCGCTTAATGTCTGGTATAAGTTACTTGATGTGGACTCATTGTTTTTCATAACGATAGATGAATGAGATTGTGGATGGGAAGTGGAGTTTGCGCGTGGATTATGTTTGGTTATTTGGGTGAGATTGTAGGTCGAATGGATGAGCCATTCTATTAATTTAATGAATAAATTATCGTCGTTTTTGTTTACGCTTATCTGAGACTTAAAAATAACAGTGAGTACTTTGGTTTCAGCATTGTAATTCTAAAGTAGGAAATAGACTGTTTAGCATATAAAGAACTAATCAGGATCTTACCCTTATCCCCCTCATGAAGGGTCGCTACAATATGTCTTCTTTAACAATATAAAGACGAATATTATAATATATATTGAAAACAAGATTTTGCTTACAGTCCATAATTGTAAAAATAAAGATTAGACTTAAAGTTAGCTTAGTTTAAAGGCAGCCCGCCTGAATTATGCCACCTACCCTGAGTTGCTCTTATTGCAAGTAAAGCCGCTTCCCAGGGATTAAGATAATATAGACGTCTGTTGTGGGCCTTATGCGCAGCAATATTTTAGACCGCTGGAGGTGAGTGGCGGCATTTAAGTATATTTTCCAAATTCAATGAAGAACATACGAAAGTTATGCATTTTACCTACCTGCCACAGACACCTTTGCTTCGTAAGGAACATAGAGACACCGGAAAGGACTGCTTAGTCATGTAATACTTTGGTCAGCCGCTAAGCTAATTAGTCAGAAATAAAAGTGAATTAAACTATACCGCGCACACGAAACGATATTTTCTAATTTATCCTAAATAGTTTATCAAATTCACTGTACCTACTTAAATCCTGAAAAGGGGGTTAAGCGCGTAGAACTACCGGTAGTTAGTTACTATATTAGTAGAGGCGATTAGTGGATTGTTGACGGTAAAACGACGGACGCACTTTAGCCGCCACGTCAGTTAAGTGCTACGCCGTAGTAATTGCTACGAGCGATACAGTTTATGTAACGTTACGACTTTAGAAGGAAATAAGTTTGAACTTATTTTATAATATTAGAAATATGTCATTCATAAAAATAAATTCTATATTATTAAGCTTATAATAGGTATTCGTTACATACTAGGTTTTATACAAATTGAATTAATTTTTTATTCTTATCACGATTATGTAGGTTCGGCAAAAGGCGTCTTTACAAGAAATAAAATAAAAAAATTAACAAAATAAAACCGACTTCAAACAGTATAAGCATTATAAGGAATAACTCAAATACTACTCCTCAGATCTCAATCAAATTTCAATGGGACAACAAGACAAGCACCATCAAATATAAAAAAAAGTCAAAATCGGTACACCCTGTAAAGAGTTACAAGGTAACACACGCAAAAATATACATACGAATTGAGAGCCTCCTCATTTTTTGGAGGCCGGTTAAAAAACCAACACAAACATTGTGACAATCGTAAAAAAAATATCTTCTACCATTTACTACAACTGATTCAAAGTGTGTGAAAAGTCGGGATTATTATATATAAAGTTAGATGTATGCAATTAACCCGTGGGGTACATAGTAACCCCCCCCCCCCCTAATCTTCCTGTGAGAGGCGACAAAGGGTAAATACCTCATGGTAGCCACTGAGAAACTGCCATCCTTCACTGGGACCCCAAGACGCCTGCCAAGCCTTTTAAAGTTGTTGAATTACGCACACGAATTATGAACTACGACACTATTTTTCGTAAATGTTTGACGGAATAACACACTCAGACCCACAACCGGCACAATAAAGGGTTTGGTCAGTTTATTAACAAGCATTAGCGCTCTCCCGGCTCGCTCCATTAAGCGAGCGAGCACAAAAATGTGTGTTCACGCCCACGTAATAAATTTACTCGCTGTTAACTCGCAAGCGTGAGCACGCGACCTAAAGGCGTGGTCCTACTGAATGTGAAAAGCGGAAAGTGACGCAATGGAACATTAACGTAAAAATTGACGATTGATCAATTAGTTTACTTGTAATACGATTTCAAGCACTATCGCTGACTAGGTAAAGATAACAATTACAAATATTTCGAGTAAAAAAAATTTACTTCGACCGTGATTCCAACCGGCGCGGCGTTCCCAGCTTTAAGCACAAGCCATATCCGCTTGGCCATCGAGATTCGGCGGACAAATGCAGATTTTGTGCTCCAATTTTATTATTTTAAAACGTCTTAGCAGATGAAAAATTTTGCTCTAAAAATTTGTGAATGTGTAGTTTACTTGTTAAATTGCTAGTATGAGTACACAATTTGAAGCTGTAAACTGAAGGAAGTATAGCGGCCATTGAGTCTTGCGTGAAGATACGTGACGGTTTCTCTCCGGACTTATTGCTCGAAAACAGTAAGTGTCAAGATAAAAAAAAGGTATTGTGACGACGAGTAACTTTCAGCAATTAATATTTTATTCGATATAACATACATATAATGTTATAACGAATTCTCACAAATGTTATAAATAACAAATGCATTAGGAATTAACTTCTCCATTATACGCCTACATACAAACCGCGCCTTGCGCCCGTTAAAGTGGTAGTTTAGTGGGATGGACCTAAGTGATTCGTTGTGATTTTATGTTCGACGATTAGGAGCTGTAATACAGCTTCAGTAAGAGAACTAGACAAATGCTCCTAATTTATTGAACTAATGGCCGGTAACGGCGGCAATTAGGAGAATCGAAATGTAACCATTGAAATTCACAAAGTACATCAAGATCAAGATATTAAGTAAAGCGTTAATGAACACACACAGTAAAAGATGTATTAGTAACTCGAGAGGGATAAATTTTTAACTGATATGAACCTTATGACAGATATGAATGAGATTCTCTTTGCTGTCAAAAATAATAAGTTCAATAACGCTCATGAATATAGGGTGATGATCCTCTTAGTAATAGAGACCCAATTTTTGTTAAAATTGAATTTTTACTCAGCTGAAAATTGTATCAGCTGTATCATCTATTGCTGAAGACAGCCTCCCCCATGAGGGGGGGATTTGCCATAATATCCACGCTTGGCAGGCGTCTTGGGATCATAATATAAGATAGCAGTTCTTCAGAAGGCGCCCACCTTCTGGTATTGTTCCTTTTGTCCCCTCTTGGTATTATACCTTCTTTGCTGAAGGTGGCAACAATGTAAATATTATAAGAAGGCGCCCACCTTCTGGTATTGTTCCTTTTGTCCCCTCTTGGTATTATACCTTCTTTGCTGAAGGTGGCAACAATGTAAATATTATAATATTGAAATTGTAGACGCCTAAATTCAGTAAATTATTTGGTCATAGGCTTTTTTGCCTTTACGACTCCCACGGGATGATAATGGGGGCTATTCTAGCCCGGCACTTCAATAGCAAATTTTTGCAAAATTTAATCTAGTATTTAACTTGACAGGAAGATTACAGTTGACAAGTTCATGAATCTAGGGTGTTTTTTTTTTTAAATTGTTTATTGTAGTTATGAGAAAAAAAATCCTAAACAAACTGTCTTTTCACATTGGTGCACATTTATGTCTACGAAACAAAGTTGTCTTCTGTCTAGGCGAAAAATTTATTACTTTGAACAAATATAAAAGCCAAACTACTACTAGGTAGACCCACCAGCTCTACAGAATTTTAATCATGTATTTATAAGTTTGTGCAACCAAAATTGCCTTTCGTCTACTCGAACACTACTACTACTAGGGAACACACAATCATATTTAGAGAATGTTTTAACAAAAAAATTATATAAAACATTTATTTTCATCAAACGTTAATTTTCATCGAAAACAGTACATTTTCATCGCAGAACGTAGAACGAGGCGCAGCGAGGAATCGACCGTTCGCTCCAATAAAACAACACCATTGTAGCATTAAGAGGTAAAAGTTAAGAAAACTATGACAACGAATAATGTTATACAAACTATAACTTTACGAGATATTTTTTTTTACAATTGAGGGCAAAGTAATCTATTATATGAAAAAAACTAATTAGAACATGTTTCTTATGACAGACATACATTTTTTTATGTGAATGTGACGGAACGGGCTCGAACCCCACCTGATGTTAAGCGGTAACCCCTGCCTATATTAGATGCGTTTACTCACAAGTGACGATATGCACTGCGCACGTCACCTTGAGGCATAAGTTGTTAAGTCTCATGTGCCTGTAAAACACACTGTTAGGTGATTGAAGACAGATTTTCTACTTAAAGGTCGTAGCTAGCTAGGCGAGCATTCGCAAAATGTCCTACCACGATGCGGTGAAGCTCTAGCCGGCGTTGATGATCGAACCAAGGACCTCTAGCACGACAGTCCATGACTGTTACCGCTCGGCTATCACTGCTTTATTCCGACGTTTCAAGTAGGTACTTCAAAGTGATATTTGAAACGGGCAGACAGTCTGACCCGTTAATATATTACAATACAATAATACAATACAATACAATACAATACAATATTCTTTATTTTTCTCTCCACAAAGGTATCTTAATTTACTAAAGATATTATAAGTATAGATTATGAAATACATAATATCTATCTTTACACGTATACCTGTGATGTGAGAGACTGGTGCCTGAGTTAGGTTTAGAAACCTGTAATACAGGTCACCAGGGCTCCCATTCCGCAGATTATTGGTGAAAAACAGAAAAGTGCATTTATGGAAATACATAACGAAAAGTACGTTAAGGTGTGTATTCTAAGATATTTAGTACAAAAAATTATGCATGTTTGTATGTGTATATTTTGTTATAAAGTGTCTGTGTATGTGAGGGAATCATGTGAGTGTAGAGTGTTAAAATGAGAAAATGAGAGGGACTGGTACAAAAACAGCATCTGCTATTAGGAGTTCTAAGCAACACTTTCAAATGATTGATAGTAGATTAGATGAGGAATTTTGATTAAACGATTTGACTCATAGTAATGATAATAATGATCAATTTGGAACGTGAAGTATTTTTTCTGTTGTTTCATAATCGAGGGTTTTTAACAAGGTCGTTACTTTTTTGTTACAACTATAACTATGTAATGGGTATATTTCTAATGTACTATTAAGTTTATTGTATAAGTATGGACCGAGGAAACAGAAGAAATTATGGGATAGCATGGTACGACACTTATTCGTAGGACAAACGGTACCTGTGCGGCGTTTAGCATTTAAAGGGACCGGCTCGTATCCAGTTACAGAGTGTTGTTTAAGAATGGTTCTCAATATAAAGGTCTGTCTTACCGTGAGGACATTCCAATCTTTATAAAGTTCAGTGGTAGGAAATCTGTAAGGGAGCCCAGCACCAACCTTGAGGATGGCTCGTTGTGCCCTTTCCAGCCTAATTAGATGAGACTTGGCGGCGCCTCCCCAAGAGGTAATACAGTATTCCATAATAGGTTGACAGAGGGCGCTATATACCATTTTAATTGTGTCACGGTCAGCAATTTGCTTTAAAGATTTAAAAATATATATGAGTTTACGCGTACGAGTTGCAAGAATATCAATGTGAGGTTTAAAATTTAGAGTTTGATCTATGGTGACACCTAGGTATTTAAAAGAATCGGCTCTCTGAAGGGGCTTGCACTGACAGCGTACGGAAACTTCGTTGCAGACGTGGGCAGTAATATTAAGATTGGATGGCGGTAGTTGGTTTGATTTGATAGCAAAGGTCATGTACTTAGTTTTAGAGACGTTGAGAGTGAGAACGTTGTTATTAAGCCACGTACAAACTTTATTAAGACCACGTTGGGCCACTGAGAAGACTTCGGTCCAGTTGTCACCGCTAAAGAAAAGCGCCGTGTCATCAGCAAATGTAAAGATTTTTCCTTTCTGAAGCTGGATATTACAAAGACCATTTATGTAGGTAAGAAACAGTGTAGGGCCAACAATACTGCCCTGTGGCACGCCATAAATTATCCTTTCTTCATCGCTAACCCATTGATCTATCTTGACACGTTGTTTGCGATCAGTTAAATAGCTCTTGAAGAGTTCAAGGGGTAATCCTCGGACTCCAAAGCCTTTCAACTTACTTAACAGGTGGGGAACAGAGACTGTGTCAAATGCTTTGGCTATATCAATAAATACTACTACGCATTTCTTTTTACCATCTAAATTTGTAATGACTGAGTTAACAAGCTCATCAACAGCATGGTTAGTAGATAGACCAGAACGAAAGCCGTATTGAGAGTTGGAAAGAAGATTATGGGATTCCAAGAAGTTAGTCAAACGCTTATTAATAAGACGCTCCAGTATCTTAGAAAGAGTTGGCAGTAAAGAAATGGGCCGAAAGTTGTTGACACAGTCTCTATCTCCATCTTTATGAAGGGCTTAATGAGAGCAGTTTTGAACGATCGGGGGAAAACACCAGTAGAAAAGACTAAATTACATATGTGGGTTAATGGAGAAACCAAAAGGGGCAAGTACCTTTTGATTATTTTACCAGATATTTGATCAACTCCAACAGTACCGTTATCTTTTAGTCTCGTGAGCAATTGATAAACTTCGTTTTCATCTGTGGGAAGTAAAGAAAATGAATTCTGTGGAGCTAAGGATAGGTGAGGTTCAGTAACAGAACTCGAGGGTACACTCATTAATTTGGCTTCTGCTAGTTTTCTTCCCACGTCCGCAAAGAAACAATTAACCTTATTAATGTCTCCAATGGGATCCGTAGAGGACAACAAGCACATTGAATGGTCAATAATTTTCGTTTGACCAGTTATATCTTTGATAGCACTCCATAGTTTTTTTTTATCATTTTTGGCGTTTTCAAGTTCCTGTCTCTCAAAATTCCTCTTTGCTTTTTTTAGTAGTGCATTACAATAGTTTCTATAGCGTTTATATGTAAGCCTCAATATCTCATTCCTGGAGTCTTTTTTCAGTTTTTTATATAGGTTATCTCTATTTCGCATGCAACGAAGGAGAGCTTTAGTAATCCATGGCTTGATTATTATTTTTCGTTTTGGGGTTTTGAGAACCTTAGTATTTTGTTTAATAACAGTAGACAAGCTATTGACTAGAAAATCTGAGGCCTCGTTTACATCACTGTAGCTTAATACTGAATGGAAGTTAATTTCTTTAATAGCAACGTCTAGGCAATCGAAATCGATACGAGTAGTAAGTTTGTTTAAATAGCATATTTGGGATTTTAATTCAAGTGAAAGGGCAACACATTCGTGATCCGTGACTGACGCTTCTATAACAAAACAAGAGGATTCTTGTTTAGTTTTGAGCATCATATGGTCGAGACAAGTCTGATCATGTGTCACGACGGTGTGCCCTGGGAGTAAGCAATGACTAGCTAGGATATTTAGATATTCTGAAGCGCGCTTATCCAAGGTCTTTGGAACTATGTCGATATTAATATCTCCGCAAAGGATTATATTTTTATATTTGTCTAACTTTGATAGTATAGATTCCAGCGAATCAAGAAATTTTGTTACGTCGCGTTGGGCGGGAGGACGGTAAACACCGACGATACAGGTTTCCGAGTTCAAGTACAGTAACAGACAATTCGCGTCACAGATCTGAGGTTCCTCATAGGTTATAGAGAGTTGATTATTGTAATAGATTACTACTCCTTCATTTTGGGTGTTATTGGTCTTAGTAGTAATGAAGTTATATCCATCAAGGGATGGTATATAATGGTATATATTTGTGTAATAATAGCGAAAACTACTAGGATTATATAGTTTGACTTTAAATTTACCGCTTAATTTTTTAGGCTTAACCTAGAATTATTGGCTCTCAAGGACAGCTGCCGGAACACATCTTTCTACTTGAGGGTGGTCGCTAGCCAAGCGGGCATTCGCAAAATGCCCTTCCACTATGCGGTTAGGCACACTAATAAAAAATGTACAGTAAAGATGTGATGTCGTTTAAGTAATTAAAAATGAAGGCATTTATTGTTAGTGCATAAAGCATCTTTTTTTTTTAACCACTAAACAATCAACAACTATTATCATACGCTACAAGTACACAATAACAAGCTGTTACAGTGTACGCCACCCCTAAAAACAACCCTCCGTCGGTATTCTTAGCGAGTTTTAATAGAGTCTCGGCCGCAACCCTTTTATTGTAATCAGTTATTGTATTTACGAGGGCGGCCTGCTACCTACAGGGCTGAATTGAAACTGTGGTCCAGGATAGTCAAAGAGCTGTTGCTGAAAAAAAAATCTTCAGTTCTAAATTACAAGCGAAAATCACAAACGGGCGGGCAACCGCGTCCACCAATTTTTCGCTGGATGCCTATTCCAGACAGCGCACCGCCCCCTATGACGGTTAAAGTAATACAATTTGAACACAAAGTTTCGTCTCGAACGAGTATTTTTCGGTGGCCGAATGGAATAGGCATTCGGAGCAAAATCGGAGGACAAGAGTAAGAATCCCGCCTGGGACAAAGAAAAAAATGTGCGTCTGTAATTTGTAAATGTAAAATTATCTTCAAACTCCATAAGTCTATGGTCACTTTGCTCAAATATCGATTTAACCCTGATGTGTTTCAACGCAAGCGATTATTTTATGTATTTAAAATATTTCAGTTGTGAAATGATAGCTCAAATAGTACAATCATGTCAAGCTGTCAACGCCACTAATAGCACACGAAAGATAGGAAAAGAAGATACAACTACTGCCAAGTATTTGCATATATCACTGCTTAAGTATTATTAAGATGACTGATATCAACTTTTCGTTTTCTCCTTTGCACTAACTACTCACTTCGTAGTACAATCCATTTATTAATTAAATAAATATTAAATATTTATTACTTACTTTTAAAATTAATTCATAAGTAATATAGAATTTCCTTTATAGGAATATAATGAATTTAAAAAAATGTAATGGAGTGGATGCATGTCTAAAGTAGGTACATAGTGCTATTCTACAATTAACCAAATTTATGAGTTCTTAAAACAATCTTACTTGTATTTCTATATATTATGATTACAAGCACTACCGCGTACTAAAGCATCCGGGGCGAAATCGGAAGGACGCGGGTTCAATTCCCGCCCGGGGCAAAACATTTTGTATTCCAATAATTTATAAATTTACAATCTTACTTGATAAAAGAATTTTACAGAAAAAATCGTTATTGAACCATTACTAATAATCTTAAGTATACTAATATTCATATAAAATTGAAAACCACCTTAGTATAAAAATATAACAGCTCTTCTAAAATTTAAAAACGAACGTCTGGACCGTAATGGGAATTAAAAATCGCGACTTGCAAGCTTTTTGACACTGATCATTTTTGAGGGTAGTCTCGATTTGCAGCGGTTTTTCGACAGGCTTTTTAAATAATGGACGTCGTAATTAAGGAAACGGGCTTGATGGCAAAGTATTGAGTTTGAAGGGTTAAAAAATGAGAAAATTTTAATACTCTTTAGATTTATATACCTATTTTTACGCGGGGTCATATAATATTTTATACAGTTAACAATAATTTATATAAGGCTATCCGTCCATCCGATATTTAAAGGATTGTATCTTTGGAATCGATAACGGTAGCCAATTGCAATGCTCACAGAATATGTGTTGAAATGGAGGATTGCCTAACTAATAATAATAATAGAAAAAAAGTTAAAAAATAAAGGGCACCTCCCATACAAGAAACGTGTATATTAATTTGTCGTAAAATCTGTAATGTATACAAACTTGATATGATTATAGTGTAATATCCACCATAGAGCAAAAATAAAAATTAAAAAAAAAATACAAGTTCTTCTTAGGGAATTGTGAGCGATTTTATAATAAAACTCCTAAATGTATATCAATTCTCAAAGAAGCAAAATTCAAGAACGTGAAATACATTTTGGCTCAGAAAGCCATATATACAGTTAGTGATTATTTTGGCTGCAATAATGCTTGAACATTTCTGCTTCTGCCAAACTACATGTCACTTATTTCTTTTTTTATATATTTATGCAAATGTAGTAATAATTTTATAATATACATTGCAATACATTGTTAAAAGATGGTTAGAAAGAATGGTGAGTTTCATGCACGTTCTTTTTGCAGTGGCTTTAACGCTTTTTTTGCTGAACATAACAGTACATTTTAGAATATTACAAGATTAAAATTTGTAATTGATCTTCATAAGAGCGTCGTAGACGCCTAAATTTAATAAACGAGTTTGACTAAGATTTTATTGTAAGAATCCGTATCTGGCACGGTGCCCCATAATGACAATAGACTCGCCTCCTGTGGTACATGATACCAAAACATCGGACGAAATGTTTATACCCTGACACCCTAATATTATTTTTTTTATTATGTAATTATCATAGCTTACTCACACTCACAATAACTATTATTCAAGCATATATACTCAAACCAAAGACTCCTACAGTATCCAGTCTAAGTCCATATAGTACACGAACGGAGTACACTCTGCGAATCTGCTAATTAAAACTGTGTTTGCTAAATCCGCATCGCGCATTGTGAGAGCGTGAAAGCGCTTCACAACTTGTCATAGAGTAATGAGTTAATTATAAGACAGAATGGCCAAATAACCTACTTTGTATAATATCATACAAGTGTCATACACGACCACCACCCATTGCTACCTGTGGGTGTCGCAAGAGGCGACTAAAGGTAAAATACCGGAAGGTGGGCAACAATGGCTTCTGAGGAACTGATATCTTACACTGCGGTCCCCAAAACCCTTGCCAAGCGTGGGGATTATCACAGACCCCCTTAATGGGGGAGGCTGTGTTCAGCAGTGGACAATCCGGCTGATACAGTACAGTCATGCATACTAATATGATGTAAAATAAAAAGCTTAAACCATACCATAACATGAGTAAGTTGGCTGCCCTGAACCATACTGTT
The DNA here is from genome assembly GCA_963854805.1 of Plagodis dolabraria. Taxonomy (NCBI): domain Eukaryota; kingdom Metazoa; phylum Arthropoda; class Insecta; order Lepidoptera; family Geometridae; genus Plagodis; species Plagodis dolabraria. Next base: position 23,931,219 of record OY978457.1, on the reverse strand, counting down.
TTCTTTCTTCTCCCAAGCTTAGTGAGTTAGACAGAACATGTATTTTTCCTCCACTTTGTTCTGTTGCTCATCTCACTCCTTTCGCGCAAATATACTTTTTCACGTAGATAATCATTCCAAATGCTCCAGCCCACTACCAGTTGGCAGCGTGGCCATCATGCTGGTAACATTGGTTTCCAATGCTTATTCGTTGAGCCAAATAAGTGTAAATTTTGATCCCGCGTCGCATCTACTATCCTCTCGTGATAAGTTTTGGAAAATAAGAATAAGATAATAATAAAATATTAATACTTTGTCAATAAAGGTATAAATAATATGTATTAATCCATAACTCCTTGGACTTTTCTCTACCCCTGTATCCGTCCAAATTTATACTCATCACTCATGTCATTACGTCACCACACAATATTGTTATAGCAACCAACATTGCACTAACGAAGAGTTAAGTCGGATTGAAGGACCAAATTAACGTTGCAATGGAAAAAAAAATCTATAGTACATGGTTCTTCGTCATCGTTCGATGCTGTAACTGCATATGTAAGTTTGTAATCCATAAACATGTTGCTTTATTATGATATAACTACAAACTGATGATTATAGGATCTTTTTATTTACCTGATATGCTCTGAAATTTTGCGTGAAAAATATTGAACTAAGTTCACTGTTCTGGATCAACGTACTTATAAGTTTTTTATGATTGAGTTTGCATTAATATGTGTAACAGAAGTTACCAGTAGACTTAGCAGCTTGGAATGTTTCATCAGAACCTTTACCTATTAATTATAACTTATACGTGTGAAAAAGGGTCTTACGGACAACATATGATCCTATGAAGGTTTTGCAATTTCCTTTTGAATACTGATATTTAAAAATATAAATACACATGTAAAAATTATAAGGTTGGGATAGGTGTTGTTCGTCCATGATATACTTATATATATATTCAGCTCATTAAACATCCTTGATTTATGAAAATGTACAACTCTGTGTGATCAAAATCTAATTGTAACGTCCCCAAGGATGCCCAAGACAGTATTTGCAATACAGGCTTTGCCTAGTTTGGGACCCACTGCAAACGCTTGGCATACATAATTAACTTTTAATTGTAAGCATTTCATAATTTTGTGTTACTGTCATTACTTGTGTTTTTGATAATAAACTATTCTTATTCTTCTTATTCTCGTTTATTTGGGTAACTATCCCTCTGCCCTATCTGCAAACTATTCTTTGTAGCCAAACACGATCCGTGGAGTCACGTAATCACGGCAATCTCGTGCCACAAAAAGAAACAATTATACCATGCATGCGGTTTCAGGTGTGGCCACTTGTCACCGTTACGTTGCCTTTATGAACGTTCTCCACACAGACTTATGTGCATTTATAAGATTTTTTGTATACCTATATAAATTACGATCTAATATAATTTTTGTTTGAATGTTCAATAATGTAGACTAATTCAATGAGTAATTTGGTTATGTAGCTCAGTTATGTAATAGTACATTATGATACAAGTGTGGTATGTTGATCATTACACTCGAGGCGATATAGCGCGTGACCCGTAGACGAGCTAGCCAGGCGGGCATTCGCAAAATGCCCTACCACTTTGCTATAACGACTGCCATCCTAAGACAACGCTTATCGTGTTCTCCGAAGCACGGACGCGCTCAGTAGTAATGTCACTAGCGGTCACCCATCCAAGTCATGATCGCGGCGGATGTTGCTTAACGTAGCAGATTAAGAATGGTTAAGCATACTTCGCTGCAAGCGCTTCGAAATATACCTTTAAAATTTTAATAAATTTCCTACCACCGTTTTTCAGTTACCTTTTATTTGGCACACAACGAAGCAATCTGTAATAATGCATCTAGATAACGCAAGTGCTAACAGAGTCAGTATGCGACGTAAAAGACCTCGTTACCGAATGAATGCGCCACAGATTGAAGTGCACCCGCTTGATGGAATATATTAACGCGCTCATCGCATCAATGCGCGTTGGGCTATTTCAGTTCTGGTATTTTCTTTGGGAGAGAATTGGTGGCAATATTTTCTTGGACATTTTAGCGATTATTACTCATACTAATGCGTACAATTTATATAGAGATACAATTTATTGGGTAAACGGGAATTATACAGTTATGATAGATAATCATCATCGAGAATGAACTACGGTTCATTCTCTCGAAGGGTTAAGATCTCCTGTTGATGATTACTGTAGAAGCTAAACGCGTCGAAAATTCTTCCGGTTGGGCTAGGTCGCGTTTATGATGTCACTAGATATATATTTTAAAATATAGTTCACTAATATATTTTTTTTTCTTAATCTCCTCCTCGAATTACTCCAATTACAATTACATATTTATTGTTGTAACTGTAGTGTTGAATATAGTACGAAGTAATCAGTACTAATATTATAAATGCGAAAGTAACTCTGTCTATCTGTATGTTACGCTTTCACGCCAAAACTACTGGACCGATTTGAATGAAATTTGGTATGGAAATAGTTTGAAACCCGGAAAAAAACATAGGATAGTTTTTATCCAACTGCGCAAAAAGAGGTTAATGTTTTTGCGCGTAAACCGACATACACGCGGTCGAAGCCGCGCCCGGAAAGCTAGTTAATAAAAGCATTTCGCTGGTTACAAAAAAAAAATATATTCATGTCATGTTGGCTTAGCGATCAGAGCATACCACGGCTAAAGGTCGCGGGCTGGAATCCCACACATGAATATATTTTTTTCCTCCTCTCGCTGTAATTCTGTGATGATATCCGCGGAGCATGCGTCATTCCAAAAATACCTTTTCAATATATGTTACTATCGACAATAATAGAATAACAACATTAATTTATGTTAACAGTAACTATAATATGCAATTAAGCCATGTGCGTGTTGGACCCGCACGCCGAGAGTTCCGAAACAACACTGAGTAGACCAAAAAATCGTTACCATTTTCATACAGCTCGTTTTTCAACTCGAGTCCGAACCATACTTTGCCGTAAAAATAAGTATTTTCACAATATGAGTTTTTAAACTGTCACGGTCATTAAAATTATAATTAATATTACCAACGGGATATTTACCGTGTTTTTGGTTAGTTTTGAGCTCCCGATATTTCGGCACTGTTGCAAGCGCCATGATCACGAGTAAACTGAAGTCTATGCGAGTTGCTGGTAGGCACTAAGAGCAGACGAACTGGTCTACCCTCTTTCTAGTACGTTGTATCGGGAGCTCAAAACTAACCAAAAACCAGAGAGGTGAAATACTTAGAGTAGTTATATCCGAACACCACAGCTCTAAAAGCTTACTAGAATTCACCTATATACATACCTACGCACATGTATATGCAGTTTGTAATGACAAGGAAAGAACGTTCAAATATTATGCGTCATATATGTTGTTAGAAAGAGATAAATAAGCAATTCGTGTAACCACCGAACCGCCACGAGACGTTCCGATCACCATTATGCTGCGATCTCTTTCACTCTCTCACACCAAACGATACACATATCTCGCTCATCCATTTCATTGAGATTCGTTCCTAAGATAAAACAAAATAACGATATTTTCTATTTCAACAATAAAAGCAATAACTACGCGTGAAATGAAAAGTTTTCTTATCTCTCACAGTGCCTGTATAATTGGTGCAGAGTCTAAAGACACAAGAAAGGTGTATTGTCCACAGATTATTCCGAAAAAACACGATTAGCGGCGATGTATTCACCGGACGCTCGGAAGTGCTAGACTGGTAGTGACTCAGGCAATTACCCTGAATTCGTCTAGTAAATATGGAGGGCATACAACTGATCTACAGGTAAAAAAATCTTAGCCAAAAACACGATAAATATACCGTTGGTAATAATAAGTATTTTCACAATTATTCGGATAAAACGATCTGTATGGAAATTCTTAGTTCACCAGAAATAAAACGAGAAAGTGGTAAACCAGAAACATCGCTATTAGGCTCAAGCACATCCGCAAAACTTTCCACCAAGTTTGAACACTTGATTCACCTCTGAAAATTTTCTAAAATCTCGGTACTTCAAAAATTTTGAAATAGGGTGCTAATTCTTTCCTAAGATATCTAGCAAAATGCGTATGAAACCTGGATAGCATACTTCAAGATACGTGTTACAGTCTATATTTTCGCCAGGAAATGTACCTAAAAAATCCTTATTTTATATTTTTCCCCTACCATACGCATTAAGTAGTAAATTAAAAGCCTGTTAGCTATGCCTTCGACTAACAGTGTCATGAAACAAACCACTGTTCCAGTATGATTCAGAGACATTTATGTAAGACGGTTTAAGAAATGTCTTAGCCAAGCGTTGGCTCAGCCAATCTTTAAATATCGAATTCAAAGGTATAGCTTGAATCATGGTCTTAGATCACGCTGTATTATTTATGGCAAACTTTTTACTAGTGGAATATTTACCAATTTTCGTTAATCTTTGCAGCCTGACATAAAATGGAAACAAGAATCATATTTACAACTTATTGGAAAACAAAATTTTTAGCTCCAATATTTTGTTAATGCGATTTTCGCTTAGCACACGATAGTGCTTGTAATAGTATTTAGTAATAGGAAACGAGAAGATAAGCAGTATTTAAAATATTATTCGAGTGATTGAAATTAATGTTTATAGCTATATTATATAAAGTTATAGTTAGAGACTATATTATAGAGATACCTTTAATAATATATGCTAATTATATAATAACTAGCGGTCCGCCCCGGCTTCGCACGGGTAATTACGCCTATAAATTGAGATGTAAGCTATCCTATCTTTCAATTTAGATCAAATTGCACGCTTATGTAAGATAAAGATTGTCTCTATCTCAGCAGCAGCTCTCCACTGCAATACACCATACGACATAATACTGCGGAAGTACGCGAAATAAACTAGCCGTGCAGTAGCTACGTCTGTTAACTGTCTTATCTTACAAACTGCATACGCAGCAGAACTAAGTCTTCCGGCTAGATCATAAACAATAGCTATAAGCGCTCGACTATCAGTTATCACTGCGTCAAAGATTACATGATGACATAGACATAAACAGTTGGATGCAACAGAAGTACTAATTCCTACACTGAATGGAAAAAAAGCTCGTTACCGAATGAATGCTCCGCAGATTGAAGTTTACATTCATGATGGAATGTATTAACGCTCCGTCAGAGTCTCGTCATTTCAACTTTACTTATTTCCTTGGGGCTTAGGAATTGAAACACGGATGTTGAGTCACCTAAATCGTTATATTTCTACACGATATATACCTATATATGCATAGACCAAAAACGTAGAAACCGTATCAATATATCAGTACATATGATTAGCGTTCGCCCCGACTTCGCACGGGTATTAACAAAAATTTAAAACAAAAAAACAACTTCTTTTATAATGTAGGATTCTAAAGATGAAAGAATTTTTCAAATCTGCCCAGTAGATTTTAAGTTTACTCGTTACATACAAAAATACAAATCTTTCTTATTTATAATATTAGTGTGGATGTAGAGACAAATTACTTAGCATTCCTAGGATTCACCGGGCGGGTGCCGGGTCCATAGCGTTGCAGAGGAAGAGGCCAGAGGGGCCTGGGAAATATATATAGGACTATTAAACTAAAAATGATACGAAGCAAAAAAAGGTATAATCAATAAAATATTTCTTATACAGAAAACTCAAGCAAGGCGACGCCCGACGCGACCTCATCGGTTTACGTTACCGTTTCTCACTAATTCTTGTGCCATACTACCCACATAAACGGGTTGCAATTTGGAAACAGTACCTAGAGGGTCCCTGCCTGGGGGGTCAGGTTAGAATAGGATAGTATTTATTTGCTTAAAATTTCGGTACATAAACAATAAGTGAGTGTAAAATTACCACCCATAATTATGACTTGCAGTTGGAAAGTACTTTCCTGTGGGGGTCGTAAGTGACGATTGAAGGAAAAATATCAGCAAATAAATATACAATTCAGAAGGTGGGCAGAAGCGCCTTCTGAAGAAACCTACACTATGATTCCAAAGCCGCCTGCCAGCGTGGAGTAATCTCCACGGCAATCTGCTTTTTAATTATTTTTTTTAAATATATATACACACGTAATGAGAGGAGACTAATTAAAAAAATAAAACACCTTGTAAGAAGCACCTTCCAATAACCTCATATTTTTACATCTTGCTGAAGTGAGCGCCATGTACACACAGTATATTTCTGGTTTTTTTTACACACTACTGTCTCTCAACTTGGCCGCTTATAGCTTCATATGACTATAATTTAAAAATATATAACAGGATTGATACGCGTGATTGGCGAACCTTTTTTTAAACCGGTTTTTTTAATTTACCTATAATTAGAACCTAATATACACTTTATTCCTTGGTCGAAGCACCATTTGGTACAGCTCGTACAGTGCTACAGCGTCTTTCAAAGCCTCCGACTGGGGTTGGGCCCGCATACGTTATGTTAGTTATACAGGGTTATTGGTATTTTTTTTTAAACAAAATAAAGTTCGTCTCAAAATGTTTGATAGGACTAGCAGAAGTCAACCCTAAGAGGTTGTTGGCATTTTTCCAATAACCCTGTATACTCGTCAACCAGACAACGTAATTGCAAACAAACTGCTGACTGTTGTGCTGTGTGCTGCTGTTTTCGTTCCGTTCATATATCCTTATGACGTAAAATACGTCCTCAATAGATGCATATCGATTATTTTTGTCATAAGAAAATCAAAAGCGTTTAGTGAAACGTGCGCGGAACATGTCGGCCCTCAAATTCAAATTCAAAATCATTTATTCATTTTAGGCGTCTACGACGCTCTAATGAAGGTCAATTACAAATTTTAATATTGAAATATTCTACATTGTACTGCCACGTTCAGCAAAAAAAAATTATAGAGCCACTGCGAGAAGAACGGGCAAGAAACTCGGGGCCATTCTTTTAAACGTCTTTTTACAATGTGTTATAAACAATATAATATTTACAATATTTGTTTAAATTAAGTAGGAGACAGGTGATTGCTTGGCAGAGGTGGAATTTTCCAAGCATTTTTGTCATTTAAGTAATCACAAACTGTGTAGTAGGATTTCTTAATGAAAATGTTTTTCACGTGCAATTTGAATTTTCCTACTGTGAGCATTGTAATATTTTCGGGTATGTGTAAGTAATATTTTATTATAAAACCGCACACAATTACCTAAAAAGGACCTTTTATTTGTCTTTGCTAATCTAAAACATGGTACCGTTATTTTATATTTGTTCCCAGTGTTGTAATCGTGGTTGTCACTGTTTAATTTAAATTTACTCATTTTTTTCCGAACATACATAATATTTTCAAATATATACAGACTCTATCTCTCTCCCTAAGAAACTATGGAGAAAGAGGAAGCGAAAGTTGGATAGTACAAAGTTCTCAGAGTATTGGTGTTCTCTAAAAACAATTACCAGTATAATTTTCTAACACATTATGATTACATATGGAGTCCATCCACATCTTCTTCAGTGAGTTTGAATAGAAATTATTTCGAGCATCTACATAAAAAAAACAGTGAATAATGACAAAAACACTAACCTGAGGAGTAGGTTTCGTCACCTCCTTCGGTTTCAACCTCTGCAAATGGTTCGGTAGTCGCGTTTCTTTGCTGTCTGTACTGGGTTCCTTGCTACTGCCTGCTGTGACTTTTGTGATTTGTTTTTTTGTTTGTGTGGAGTTTTCACTTCTGTTGGTAACTCTATTCGCCTGTGAAAAAAGTATTACTTACTTCTGAACTTTGATAGGTTTTGTTTTTATCTAGAGTCTAAATGACTAGGCATAACGGGACTTAACCGCGATAAAATCATTTATATAATTTATTTACCTCGACGTATCGATCAAGTTGCATTGGTCGTGGTCACGAACGGACAGAAGAGGCGGGTGTCAACGTCTTGAAGGGCGGGTGTTTTCTCCAACTACCCGCATTTGATTTAGATATGTAATCTCGACACACAACACTGACAACATCCAGATGTCTTAAAAAAGTAAAAGCGTTAGATCTATTCCCTTAGAACTGGACTCCTGGATGCAACTAACTTAAAACGATCCTCGCGATTGAAATTATGATATTACCTTATTTCAATAGCTTTCATACTAGTCTAGTATGGTAATGACGTTCCGTTGAGAGGATTTTCGGGTCATGGACCTCAATCCATGGACAGGTTCTGACTGACTTTAGCAGAGCTCTAAATAGTTATAACTATGTGTCCTTTTTTATGCCTGATAGGGTTAGCCTTTGACCACCATCTCCCCTGATGGTAAGTAATGATGTGGTCGAAGATGTTGATCAGGCTAACCTAGAATTACGTTATTAGTTAAGTCGTTAGTTACAATGATACGTTAGGTGCCTGGCGACAGATTTTCTACTTGAGGGTGGTAGCTAGCCAGGCTACCACCTTCTCTCGACTCGACTGAAATTCGAGGACGTTTGTGACGTCATATCGGCTTAACAGGAAAATTAGCCGGAATTGACACTAGATATATTTTTTAAGTATTTTTATTATATATTAATTTAATGTTTTATTATTATATTTTTAAAATATTTGTTGTTATTACAAGCATTAAACGATTCTAAAACGGTTTCAAAGATGGTCCATTTAAATAGAAGGACGGACTCACAGATCGACTGCATAAAATACTAATAAGCTGGAAAATAAACGTGACGATGTGGTTAACAATAATGGTGTTAACACGCTTAACCTAGAATTACAGGCCCTCAAGAAAAGCTTGCAGAATACACCGTTAGGTGCTTGGCGACAGATATTTCTACTTGATGATGGTAGATAGCTAGACAGGCAATCACAAAATACCCTACCGCTATGCTGTGAAACTATAATATGGATGTTAAATGTCTGAAATAAAAATATTCTGATTTTTTTAAACTCGAACCATGAACCTTCTGCGCGGCAGCCTAAATTTATTGCCATTATGCCATTACCTACATATGCATGAAGAAATATCTTTCAGACCTGACTAATACAGTGATAGAAATGCATTAGGGTTTGCTATATCTTACATACATATTGGTATACAACGGTACTTATTTACCATTTCTTCACTGCGCCTGATGGTCTCCAGCTGCTGTTCTCTCGATATTGCTTGTCGGGTGGCCGGTGGTGGACGGGATTTTTCTTCGTTACCTATTGTTAAAAATAACTAGGTTACAAGAGATTACAAGCATCTGCCTGCGTCATTTTAAAAAATAAAGAAGAGCTTCGGACCTCTCACTTAAAGTCCCGAGCTCTCCTTGAAAATGACCACCGAATGTGTTTGAAACTATTGTCGGATCTGTCTGATATATTCTCGAGCTAACCCGTATTATTTACTAATGTGGTTGCGTCTTTGGCCGTTTTTCTTTGCATATGAAATACAACGCATTTTATTTATTCGAACAGCATATTTCATTGCAACATTTACTGCTTATGACCTACACAATCAATATCGAAAATATATATAAGTAATTTTCTTCGAAACATCGGGTACGAGTCCCGAACCGAGTACAAAGTTTTTTTTTTAAATCTATGAATGCAGTTTTTCTTTTCACAAAAATGACATGGTTACTAAGAACAAGTGTACGTCTTAGTTTCAGACTTGCCCATACTGACCCGTCTAAATGACCCATTCATCAGAAAATGAAACTTTGAACTTAGTTTTTTGAAGTAGACCTGAACTTAATGAAAGAACACATATAACACTGTAAGTAGATATATAACAAATATTTTATATTTTAATATATTGTGTAGTGGTACGAGGCTACGGTGTTCGGGCTCAACTTGAACTAAGTCGGCTTTTTTATTTTCTGGGCCACCGGCCTAGCCTGGTCATCCGTGGTACCTACTAATAGTATCAATTGACTTTACATTATTTCAACAACATTAACGCATGGTAAGCGAAAACATGACTATCCAGCAGCCCTCGCTCCTCCTGGAAATCCTACTGGAAGTTATCTTACTCCATATAAAAAAAATATATATTAACTTATGTTCTTATTAATTAACAAAGTCTTACAAATTAATATGTAACGAAATGTAAATCAAGATCATAAACAGTAGAAAGCAAACCTTACCGTGGCGGGCGTTTATAAAGTGTACCGTGCGGCGAAACGCCATTACCTTGTCAGATTAATTAACCAACCCAATTTGAATAGAAAGATTGTGCGTGTTTTGTTAATTGAGAACTTGAAGTGTCCGTAATTCAAGTGGTAACTGTATGAGAGTTACACTTCTTTACGTATTCGGTACAAAGTCTTACCAAAAAAAGCGACCTTGTATATATCAGGCTCCAGTACAAACGCGTAGAGCCCCTCCGGCGTCCGTTGCTGCACGTAGTGCACTCCGTAGTCGCACATGGCGCCCGCGCACGCTGATAACGCTTTACGTTCCGTTTCGCTGCACAACTGGAAAATGTTAAGGAAAGTTATTCTTAGAGCTTTCCTTACAAATGTAGTTTTTGTGCTCCGATAATTTGTATAGTATGATTTTCGCTTAGCACGCGATAGTGCATACATATTTGGAAATATAGAAGGGTAGCAACATCATTCCGAGAGTTAAGTGTTTGAGAAAGCTTTCTTCTTTCGATCAGATGAAGTCTAGTTAGTCTGATTGATCGTCGCGCACCGTCCACAGTTAAAGTTCGACAGTTAAAGTAATACAATTGGAGCACGAAATTTCGGCTCGAAGGAGCGTGCTCAGATGTCCGAGTGGTTTAGGCATCCGGCGAGAAATCGGAGGACGCGGGTACGATTCCCGCCCGGGGTATACAAATTTTGTGCTCCAATAATTTGTAAAATATGATTTCCGCTTAGCACGCGATAGTGCTTGTAATCATATTTAGAAAAATTAAACGTAGTTTAGTTATATTTTAAATACGAGATGTACCAACTCGCTGAAATTTTGCATGCATGTTCTTAAGGACATAGCAGACATACATTTGGTACAGGTTTAGTTAAATTCAAACCAAAGGTAGATTGTGTATTTTGTGATCAGTTTATAGGTGATAGAGTTAAACATACCTGAACGTTAGCCGACCGCAAGGATACTTTCAAGACGTGTGGCAACAGTGGCAGTAGATCAAGTTGCAACGCTTTCCGACTGCAAGCGACGCTCGGCGCGCAGCCACGCCATACTGACGTCGTTATACTGTCTAATTCCACCTTCTTACGGTACATCTACAAAAGGAACAATACATAAAATCACGCCTCTTTCCCATAGGGGTAGGCAGAGACCACAGATTTCACTTGCTACGATCCTTACATATCTCTCTCGCTTCATCTACACTCATCAATCCTTTCATACATAAGCTCCTGACCTGGCCTTTTTTCAGAACATCTTCAATCTGATTTCGGAACGTTCGCCTACGTCTTCCCCTTCCAACACTTCCGTTCAGTTGTCCCACGTATACCTGTTTAGTCAATCTCATTTCATTCAATCTCTCTACATGTCCAAACCATCTTAACATACCTTTTTCGATTTTTGTCACTACATCCTCATTCACACCACATTTTTTTTTATACCCTAATAATAAAAAAAAAAAAAAACAGGGTTGACCTAGATTCTAAACCCCTGTAAACTGAAGCGCTCGTAGCGAAGTTTGCATAGCCATTCTGAACCGATCAGCAAAGCTAAGCAACGTCCGCCACGGTCATGAGATGGATGGGTGACCGCTGGTGACATTACTACTGAGCGCTTCCGTGCTTCGGAGGGCACGTTAAGCCGTCGGTCCCGGTTGTTGTCTTAGGATGGCAGTCGCTATAGCATGGTGGTAGGGCATTTTGCGAATGCCCGCCTGGCTAGCTACCACCCTCAAGTAGAAAAATCTGTCGCCAAGCACCTAACGGTGTGTTCCGACAGCTGTCCTTGATAGCCAGTAATTCTAGGTTAGCCTGAACAACATCTTCGTCCACATCATCACTTACCATAAGGTGAGATAGCGGTCAAAGGCTAGCATATCAGCAATAAAAAAAAACTACAAATACCCAAATAATTAAACTAGTTAGGAAGAGAAACTCGGTTGTGAGGCGCGGTTAATTCTGATGATACTTCATTAAGATCTATTTAAATCGAGTCTTCAACGAAGTACTATTAGAGGACAAAAACTACCGCCATGATAAACATATATGACCATTTCACCACCAAATTTTACCACTAGTGATCATAGGACGAAGCACATGCTGCATTACTGGTCAAATATACCGAAAGATTTCAATTACATTACTGGTCAAATATACCGAAAGAATTCTCAATTCAACGCCAGTGGTAAATTAAAACAGTAACCACAAGTAAGAACAGGCAAGAATGCCATTCTAAAAAGTAGAACTAACAGTGTACTGTTATATTCTACTTATTTATAAACATAGGGCAACTTGGGCAAAAGATTTTTCCAAGCCCTTTTTACTTCATTGCATGCCGTCATTTGAATTATAGCTTGCAACTATGGTATTTTGGTATTTCTTTCAGTGTAATATTACGCTATTATAATTAAATACTAAAAAAACAAGGAAAGATTAGGTTAGCATTATTTGATCGTATTCATAAAACAATACAGTTTCGAGATTGGTGAAAAAGTAAAGCTCTACTGCCCCGCCTGCCGTTATTTTAAGCGTCTCTTGCGTCTTCCACCGAAAGGTGCAATCCTATCCCAGCACCTCAGGGGGTATGATATATTTGTACTGTGGCGGCAGTTTTTGTCGTCGATAAGTGCATTGTCGACGCCTCGATTTGACTACAACTGATAGATGTGTTTCGAAGGCACGGGCTGGTTCCACCTTGCAAAACTCACAATACACCTGTATTGCATAAAACAGCACATACAATTATTTACAGATATCTCACACCCCTTGCTTTTGCATTGGGAACTTTAGAAGCAAATATTTAGAAGCCAACAAAGTGGCTGATCCCACGACACTCAGCAGAAAAACATTATCTAGGGCGAATATAATAACATATCTAGGCTGAATATAATAACATATCTAGGCTCAATATAATAACATATCTAGGCTCAATATAATAACATATCTAGGCTGAATATAATAACATATCTAGGCTCAATATAATAACATATCTAGGCTGAATATAATAACATATCTAGGCTCAATATAATAACATATCTAGGCTGAATATAATAACATATCTAGGCTCAATATAATAACATATCTAGGCTGAATATAATAACATATCTAGGCTCAATATAATAACATATCTAGGCTGAATATAATAACATATCTAGGCTCAATACAATAACATATCTAGGCTCAATATAGTATCTAAACTGAATACAATAACATACTTCCACCGATGTCTGACACTAACCTCTTGCGCTTGCATAGGGAACTTTACCCTCTGCGAAGCTCTAGACGCCAACAATTGATGACATCTCACGACACACAGCGGTAGAGCGCCGTAGAGAGAATAGTTCTGATTTCTAAGTGTCCACGAGTGTATGGTGTCGTGTAGACGAAGCCAGGACAGTGTCTCGGAAGCGATGAGCAGACGGGCGTCTACTCTAGCGCTTAAATAGTTCTCGAATATCCCGTCTACTAATCTGAAAAAATTATACAAATAATTAGTTTTAACAAAAGGATCATCATCATTAGGAAACGTCTACTGTTGCACGAAGACCTCTCCCATAGGTCATAATCAACGGCTCTTAGCAACTAGTAACCGTTGACTGACCAAGACTTTTAAGATGTCGTCAGTCCACCTAGGAGAGGGCCTACGTTTTCCTCGTGTCCAAATCACGTGCGAGAAGGGAGAGATTGCTCTTCTTTTATTTATGTAGATGCACTCTATCGTTATCGGTACCAGATGTCAATCAACAATTGAAACCATACCCTAATTGGGCCCTATTGAGATATAGAAACTAATTTAAAAAAAATCGATATTAAAAAAAAACATAAGTAGCCGAGATAATGGAACCGTTTCGCTTACATTACGAAAAACAGCGGCACGCTTGGTTTCCATTCATATAGAGCAACACGCGTTATCTATTTCAAACTATGTCTGTGGTATGGGTGCCGGTGAAATTACGGGCACATGAGACTTAACCCCTTTATGTCTCAGGGTGATGACTGCAGTGCAGTTCGTCAGTTGTGACGAAATGCAGCTGATATAGGCATGTGTTACTTTATACCAAGTGGATCTCATGCTCGTTTCGTCACGAAGAGAACCATGAAAATAAAACTAGGCTTAGGCTTAAACGCTTACTTAACAATATGTACTTCGTTCATAAATAAGGCACACAATTTGCTCCGCGTGTGAATGTGTAATACTTTTCTATATTTATTTTATTATTTTTACTTTAATCGTCGTTAACTGTTACTGTTAATCTACATACTATTATATATGTTACTGTTACTAATACTATATGTGAAAACTTTTAATTGGCCTTCCTCTATATGTAACTTTAAGCATGTATATGTCTATAAACCTAAAGTAACATACCTAGCTGTAAGTTTTCCTAGGATTTTGTAAATAAATAAATAAATAATCCCACACCAAAAAAAAAAAAAAAAAAAAAAAAAAGAAAAGAATTGTGGAACTCGACCACTACTTTTGTGAATTGCCGTGAACTAGGGACTTAGAAGTCAGAATTCTTGACAGCTTGTTGTGTACCCTTGCCTTTAAGCTTAAGTTACACCTATTCTGAAAGCGCTGCTGCCCACCTTCTGGTGAGTTACCTTTAGCCGCCTCTTATGAAACTCAACGTGAAGAGATGCAATTAAATATACATAAAATGATATTCACCTATCATAATCTCCTGCAGATTGTATAGTCTTCACAATAGCTTGTGGGTCCTTATCATTGGTCGTGAAGACAGCTTGGAGTGCTTGCATCATCGTCTTGTTGCAGTCCTTCGTACCGATCGCCAAATTCTCTACATCAGCCATGCTTAGCTGTTAAACATAATTATAAGCTGTTAGGAGCAATTAATTCACATTGTATGTAAAACACATTTATAAATTGTTGGAGCTAAAAATTTTTGTCCCAACTGGGAATCCAATCCTCCGGATACAGTGATGACCATTTTTTTTTTACCTGTTAGCTTAGCGGTCAGAGTATACCCCGGCTTCAGGGGTGGATGGCGAGGGTTTGAATCCTGCACAGGACTATAATTTTCCCCTCGTAATTTTGTAATAACCATTATCCTCTAAATCTATACCTTTGTCACATGACTATGTAGCTAAGAGTAAAAGGAACACGGTACGTAAAAGGAACAGAGAGTAAGGAGCATGATTATTTTAGGCTTCACTTATAATGCGCCGTGTGCTCAGTCTGTACTTCTTTATTGTTCTTAGTTCAGTCCACAATATATTTTTCTTTATATAGCTGATAGGCTAGTATTTGACCACTATCTCACCTGATGGTAAGTGATGATGTAGTCGAAGATGTTGTTCAGGCTAGCCTAGAATTACTGGCTCTCAAGGTCAGCTGCCGGAACACACACACCTTTGGGTGCTTGGCGATAGATTTTCTACTTGAGGGTAGTAGCTAGCCAGGTGGGCATTCGTAAAATGCCCTACCACCATGCTGAATTGGTGTTAAATGAGTTAGAGATGGCAAGGATGCATTACCTGAGCCTTCGCCCTCGCCTTGATGAAACTAAGCACTTGTATAGCGGCGCGCACGTCCCCCGCGGCCCTGGCGGCGAGCGCCTGGCACACGTGCCGCCCCACCGCCAGCCCCTCGCGCTGCGCCACCGCGCCCAGCCGCGCGCCCAGCCGCGGGAGGGACACGCCGCCCACGTGCACTATCAACGACACAAGCCTGGGGATATACGAATGGTATCACTGTTAGGTATGCAGTGTTATTTAGTGTTCCGTACCCAAAGGGTAAAAACGGGACCCTATTACTGAGACTTCGCTGTCCGTCCGTCCGTGCGTCTGTCACCAGGCTGTATCTATAGAACGGTGATAGCTAGACAGTTGAAATTTTCACAGATGACGTATTTCTGTTGCCGCTATAACAACAAATACAAAAAGTTGGCCAAGTGCGAGTCGGACTCGCGCACGTTAAAACAAAAAAGGTTAAAATATGCTAATGTTGTATAGCTAATGGTACGAAACCTTTCGTGCGCGAGTCCGACTCGCTTGGCCGATATTTTTTTGTTATTTTCACGGAACAAGCACGCAGGCCATCTGGTGCATTTCGTCACAAATTACCAACTGCACTGCGCCTGAGGCATAAAATCACAAACGACGGTCGACGAACGTTATTTCAATATATAAAAAACCGAGAAATCAGTTAAGGTCGAGCTGGTCGGTCAGTTCTCCATACAAACATCGCAGGGTGATCACTCCCTTATTTGAGACTTTAAGTCCAGAATTGAGCATAATACCAATTGATATCGTCATTATCTAGGCTTGTATGATGCCGAAATTTTAAAAAAGATAATTAACTAGAAAGTTATAAGCCTCGTTAACTTCATATGAAAATGTTTCGAGACTCATAATTCTTAAGTTAATTATCTTATTGAAATTTCGCCATCCCGAAATCAATCGATATCATGCTTTGTTTTGGACCTAAATCTCCTATATAATAATTGCCCTGCGAAACACGGAGCCGCTCAGTAGTAATGTCACTAGCGGTCAACCATCCAAGTCAAGACCGCAGCGGACGTTGCTTAAGTTAGCTGATAGGTTAAGAATGGCTAGCAAACTACGCTACGAGCGCTTTAAACCATTTAACTAATCGCTCCATTTTGTATTGTTCTCAGCTATGTTAGAGCTCCACTGAGGTTGGTTCTCACCTGAGCGGCCTCAACGACGTCGCGTACAAATCATTACAGATGGCAATGACGGGTCGCCGCAGAGGTTGCGACTTGCCTTTCTTCTTGCCTGTCTCCACGGCAGCTGTGCACCATCTCACTAAAAGTTCCACGGTGGGCAACGGAGCACCGTCTATTTCATCTGAAAAGAAAGTTAAAAGGGAGTCCAGTAATTCATATGACATTAGGATTGTGACAACCATAATATAGTTTACCTAGGCAGATCAACAAGAGACCATAACATTTTGCCAAAAATATATAAAAAAATTAATGCTTAAAGTACGGTAGGAAGTTTCAATTTGTGTTTAGGATGTGTTGATGGAATGTGTAATAATGGTGGAATATTCATTTTTAAGTTATTGAAGATGGCTCAGTGGCATTGGCTATGGACTGCCGCGCAGCAGGTCCATGGTTTGAATCCCGCCGCGAGCTTGAGCTTCACCGCATGGTGGAAAGGCATTTTGTGAATGCCCGCCTGGCTAGCGAGTAGAATATCTGTCGC
The DNA here is from genome assembly GCA_963854805.1 of Plagodis dolabraria. Taxonomy (NCBI): domain Eukaryota; kingdom Metazoa; phylum Arthropoda; class Insecta; order Lepidoptera; family Geometridae; genus Plagodis; species Plagodis dolabraria. The sequence goes on along the minus strand of OY978457.1, from coordinate 23,913,930 downwards.
CAAGCACTTAAATGTGAATTCCGATTTCTAGGTTAAGCCTGTTGACACTTTCGACCACATCATCACTTACCATCAGGTGAGATTGTAGTCCAAGGCTTGCCTATCAGCAATAAAAAAAGGTGTTCGTGAAAGTGCACGAGTGTCAATAGTGCAATAGCAAGACATCTTACATTTCGTGTTTCTCCTTAACTCTATGAAGTTTTAGTAATTATCACCAGATACCTAAAATATTACTGGGACACCACTTTTACTCATAACCACAATTTCAACATGACAAATTGCATTGATGCAAATCCTATTTGTGTTATATAAGTTGACGAATGTCAAATATACAAAATGGACAAGTCTTATTTGAAACTTTAAAAAAAAGTATGGTATCCACCAAATCGTAACTGACATTCATAAGAGCATCGTAGACTCCCAAATTGGATAAATATTTTTTTACTTTGACTTTACGCCCTGCAGAAAGAATAGTCAAAGTCAAAGTCAAAATCATTTATTCAATTTAGGCGTCTACGACACTCTTATGAAGGTCAAGTACAAATTTTAATATTGAAATATACTACATTGTACTGCCACGTTCAGCAAACAAAAATTGTAGAGCCACTGCGAGAAGAACGGGAACAGAATATCGGTCAACGACCCCGAAAGTCCATCTGTATTTTTTGCGTACCAACGCATTTTTCTCTCACTCGCAAAGCGAACGTCATTGAATTTTGCGAGAGTGAGACACATATATGTTTATAGGCAAGGGTCAGAGATGAACAAACGACTTCTTATACTTACCTAATATCAAACAGTTCGGGCGCCTCTCCGCGTCGAGGACGGACCGCATGAGCGTAGCGCTTTGCAGAGCGTTGCGGAATGCCTCCGTGCTACGTTCGTCTGAAGCGTTCAGTTCCACTGGTCTGTAACCTGACAAACAATCATAATGACTCCTTTTAACACATTTAAATTTGTTTTCTTAAAGATTTTTGTAGATGGAATTACGAATAAATATATAAAGAAGTGTAATTCTTATACAGTTATTGACTTAATTTCAAACTCATCAAGTTCGCAGCCAGTGTTCCCACCTCTGATTTTTAAGGCGCTATGTCAAGAGAGAAATATCGCCAATTACAGAAATTTTGCTACAAAAAAAACCAACAAATAAAGCAACATTTTTGAAAACCATTACTTCACAAAATGTTTAGGGCACTGAGCAAGTAACATTTTAATTTAGTGCCTGTTTCGCAAGTTCTGTAATAAGAGATATCTATTGGTTTAATGACAGTTTCGAACGAACAATAAAAAATCGTTAGATAAAGACTGTGGGAACTCTGCTGGTGCCTACCTTCTCGTATTTTCCCCATCTTCGACTCTTACGACACCCACAGGAAGACATGGGACGTGCAATTCTAGCCTGGCACCTCACTGATATGATGTTTTTTATGCAATTTAGTTTCGCTATAGTAGATTTTTTTATACACAAAATTTATCTACGAAAACGACTCAAAAGTAGATACGAAACAAATAACTTGTATCGCATCATAAAAAATCTCTACTATTTAAAGTTAATTGTCTTTTTTATCAAAAAAGTACTCGAGACGTAGAAACAAAGCACTTGCTTTCAAAATGCGAATAAAATTTACACAAAAATGTAGTAGCATTTTTAAACATACCAGCTAGTCTCGCGAGGAGGTGCGCCAGGGTAGTCTTCCCAACCCCCGGCGGTCCACACAGCAGCGCCACCTTGTGGTGCGGCCTGCCATCTTCGTCCATCTCGGGCTCCGCTTCCTTCTTCCCCTTCCACTTGTTGCTCGTTTGGAACTGCCCCGTGCGCTTCACAAAGCTGGTTCGCTGTTGGGGCTCTTTTGTTTTCACTTCCTTTTTGAACACTATCTGAAAAGTTTGACCGTTATTAAAAATTCAAGAGTAATCATTGTAAGTTGGTACCGTTGGATTGTGGGGTGCCGAGCTACAATGTCTGTGTTCGTGAAATATAATTGAAGTGTCAGAAAAAAAAATGTGCACGTAAAATATATAATAAATGAATTAATTGTATAATATAAATAATCATTACGTTCAGTTATTATAATTATATATATATATATTTCATATGCAATGTTTAAATGATATAAATTTTTTTTATTACAATTTCTACATTTGTTGCGTTGTTGATTGTACATATTTTAATGCTTTTGTAATGTAAATAATTAAAAAGTTGTACCTATAGATTCCATACGTAATTATTTTGCGAATGCCCACTGTGTGTACCAGCAGCTGTCCTTAAGAGACATGATTTTATTCTACCATCAAGTGATGTGATAAAGGCTAGCTCAGCACAAAAGTGTCGACTGAGGGTCAGGTGGTAAGAACGTTGAAATTGTTTTTATTCAGCAACTAGCTTTCCGGCCGCGGCTCGGACCGCCCTTATGTCGGTTATCGCGCAAAAACATTAACCTCTTTTTCCACAGTTGGATAACAACCATCCTATGTCCTTCCCCGCATCTCAAACTATCTCCATACCAAATTTCTTCCAAATCAGTCCAGAAGTATTGGCGTGAAAGCGAGACAGACAGAGTTACTTTCGCATTTATAATATTATTATGGAAGGTGTTGGTGTGAAATTTAGTATTTTAAAAAAATAAACTATGCAGTTGGACTTAATTACGCAAGTGTTTAATCTGATGAATAAAATTTAGTTCAATTGAATACCTTTCAAATGTCACCATGTCTTCAGAGCAGCAATACCAGTGGTTGAGAAAACAATAAAAACATAACTGATTAAATTTAATTATAAAGGCCAGGTAAATAGGCAATATAGACTATGCGGTAAAGTTCCCGGCTTAAGAATCGGGATTGTTGAAATGAAACCCATTTCGATGTTCATAGAAGTTGATTGCGCGAAAACAATTATTTTCATTGGAAAGAAAACAAACTTAGATCTGAACTAGCCTTTGACCACTATCACACCTGATGGTAAGTGATGAGGCAGAAAGAAATAGGTATGGTGGCAGTACTTCCCCGAACAAACAAAGAGTTGTACTCCTACAAAACAGGTTAGGTTTTTAGTATTTATACTGCTACTGAAAAGTTTTCACCATAATTACACTTATTTTGATGCATAAACAAATACATGTTACCATTTTAACCGACTTCCAAAAAAGGAGGAGGTACTCAGTTCGACTGTGTTTTTTTTTTATTTTTGCTACCTCAGAACTTTCGACTGGGTGAACCGATTTTGTAAATTTCATCAAAATCGGCCAAGCCTTTTTTGAGTAACACTCCAATAAACCGTAAAGTGTTTTCCTTCTTTTTATCTTGATGATATAGTCATTGACAGTGAATGACAATGGATCCCGTAAGTAGCAAGAGTCACTAAAAGCTGTCAATTTTTTTTTTTTACAAAAAAGAAACTGACTTCAGTACTCAAAGTTTTCAATAATTTGTGGAAGTTGGTATCATGCGCACAATATTGTGATAATAGGTACTTTTGAATTATTATGGTACCGACTTCAACAAGTTATTTCAAACGTTTGTGTGTTGAAGTCGGTTTCCTTTTTATGTATTTTTTTTAACACTTAAATACTTAATATACTCAATTCAGACAATTATGAAGAAATTTAAGGGTATGACAGACAGAAAGATGGACTGACAGGCTTAGTATGGTCCTGCAATCTTTCATAAAATTAAATAAGAAATAAAATTAAATTCTTCACACCTTGTCCCACAAATGTAGCCAATGCAAAAGTGCTCTATTGACGGGCTCATCAGACAGCAGGTCTAAATATGACTGTGGCCTGTACTTGTCCACCCACAGCGAGTCATGCACAACTTCTACTGGTTCCAACTGGGGCTCTTCTTCAGATAAGTTCTGTTTCTCTTCTAGCTGGAAAAAGAGTTGCAGCTGTATCAGTTTGTGTCATGAAAATGTAAAATTAAAATATTTCACCTTGTTTTGTTATTTTTGAGTCTAGTCTTTAAATGTTTTATTTTACTGCTGGCAGAACACACTGTTAGTTGCTTAGCGGCAGATTTTCTACTTTAGGGTAGTAGCTAGCTAGGCGAGGATTCTCTAAATGCCCTTCTATCGTGTAGTGAAGCTCTAGCCTGCAATGGGGAACAAACCATGGACATGCGGCACAGCAGTCCTTAGTTAAGAAGATATATTTGGGAATTAGTCTTATTACTGGAGGTATGCTTTTAATAACCAAACACTGTAAACTATATACTACAACCTGTAGTGTAGTATAGCATTTAGGCAACCTAAATGCCATTATTGCAGTGCCCCTGGGAGTCTAAATACTCCAACCCAATATCATTCGGCAACATGCCCAGCATGCTGGCAGCATTGCCCCGTTGGATTGCATTGTCCATGCTTATTTGTTGAGCCTAAGAAAGCTTTTGATCACGCCTTTCATCGACCAAGCACTCTGAAAGCTCTGATAAGTTTTGTATAATAAGATAACTCTTAGCCCACGGACCCAATGTCTCTTACCATACACAAACACCTAACAGCACACATAGACAGCTAACGGCTCAAATATGTAACCACTTCCGCGATTAGCATTCTTGCGGCACTTGAGTCGCTCTGCAGAAGTAGCCGCGGCTCCAGCCCTCACACTTTTTGGTGATAGATGAGAGGGCGCTAAAGTGTCAACGCACATAGCATCCCACAGTAAGGGTCGCCGCCGCCCTAACTTACTGAACCAGAGTTATATCGTTAGGTCTTTTACCATCGACACGCATCCGGTTTCAGAATAGTTGCAACAATGGTGCAGAGATTCTCGCTGGCAAAGGCTGGGCGGATATAAGGATGGTGTGGCGGCAAATTCTGGTGATCTATTGCAGTACCTAAACTTTCACACTGGCAGTGATGGGCAACACAACATTTTTAACCCAAGCTTAAGCTCATGGTGAGACGAAAAGCAGATGGATCTATTTGGTTACCAGTATTTAAAGAAGGGATGGCCTATAACCAAAGACTAGCTTCACACACAAAAACACCGAGGATACGAGCATGATCAATGGTGCCAGGGAGAGAGGCTTGTACCAAGCCCTATCATTAATCTCGACATTAAAAACCGACACTGACATACCTTTTACTAATTTTTTTAAAAGCTTAAAAGCTCACTGTGTTTCCACAGCTGACAACATCTCAAATATATAAATTTAGGAACAAAACAGCAAACTCTAATAATATCAAAAACCATATGGGCTTTACTTTTGAATAATCTGCTAGAGGAACATCTAAACTTTTCAATTGTATGTAATAAAAAAAACATCTATTTGTTAAAAATTATGTCTTAAAAATTATATATGTTATGATCTTCTAACTAATCTGCATTAAGTAAATTTTATTTATTACATTTCTTAATTCCTGTGTGTGTGTTATAATCATAATTGTCACAATTTAATTTATAATTACTAATTTTTTACAAACATTCAAAATATTTACATTGAGTTCATACCACTCTCAGAAACTATTTTCTGTACATTTATTAATATTTTAAAATTAGGGATTAAGTCTTTAGCATGAGGAAATCAATAGACAAAGCCCCCCATGTAAAACAGCTTTTTTACTACCTGGTTGTTTTTTTTGGAAGTCGGTTTATAAAGTCAAATGTACTTACAAGTTTCCTAGCCTCTTCCCAAGTGTTGGCATACATAGAATGCAATGACACATGCCCTGCTGATTTGTCTATGGATTTATCCCAGTTCTCTTCAGAATCCAGCTTGACATAGATACGGTCCCCATCAGAGTTGGTGAGGGGTATGAATGCCCATCTGCAAAGTGTGGAAGTGTGAACAGTTCAAATTATAATGAAATAGCTTTCTGGCCACAGCCGCACATATGTAGGTTACCTTGCTTAACCATTAACCTCTTTTTGCGCAGTTGGGTATAAAACTATTCTATGTCCTTCCCCGGGGCTCAAACTATTTCCATACCAAATTTCATCTATATCGCTCCAGTACTTTCTTTGTTTTACAAATCTTTTCTCTTTATTATAATATTAATAAAGATAGATTCAGGCTTTACTTCTCGAAAAAAAAATATGTGCGTCAAGACCTCATGATGATGCTTCATGTCGAAACGAAATGTGTTGAAATTACTTTCAGTGGGGCTACGTGGTATTTATGATGTCACATCAGCTTAGCACAAATTAGGCAGAATTGTCACTAATTATATAATATAATGTTATAAAAAGCATTTTGATCAAAATGTGTGTTATTATTAATTCTAATTATGATTAAAGATAGGTGTATATTTAGGATACATCTTTATATCCTGATACAATGGTTTCAAAAGTTGACATACAGAATATAACACACCAGCATGCCACTATTTGTATGAACATGATAGTGGGGAATTGTTGCTAAATAGATTAGGCACAAAATTATAGTAATCATTACAATATTTAATTGAAACAAATAATAATTTAATCAGCATTGTGTTCATCTCATTCTAATTACAATCATGGTTATAATTAAAATACTTAATTGAAACAACAATAATTTATCTATTGTTAAGACTGTGCTTCTAACTAATAAGATTTGTGTTGATCCCACCCAAGAAAAAAATATCTGTACCTTTAATTATTTATATAGTCCCCATCCCCTGAATGTTATTTCAATTCAGTAAACTGATCACCTGTGTCAGCAACAATTATTGGTTTTATTAAGAGCAGCAAACTGTTTATTTTCTGATCTTAACATTTACCCATCACCCGTAGCTCATTACAATTACAGACAGTTTATAATAGAAAAGTATTCTGCATAGCATTTAGCACGCATTTGATTAAATTTGAGGTCCCGTGGGGTACCTGGCTAGAATCTAGTATGTATATAACCAATGAGAGCACTCTTTCATTGGTAATTCCATTCCCAAGGAAGATTGATGTCAAGCAGGTTATCAGCAAAAATATGAAACCAACACTTTTAACAATTATATTCTTGTGTTGTCTTTTTCATAGTCAGAGAATATATTGTACTGACTCCACACGACTTTCTCATTGTACCTGATATGATAGTAAACTTTAATTCAACATTACCTTGGTATATCCAAAGATAAATTTTCTTTTATATTATACGTAGGCCTAGAATTTGCCTGCAGCTTACTTGCAGGCTCTGCAAGAATCTGTCGCAACCTTCTTCCTTCAATAATCTTATCTATCAATTCCAAATCATCTTCCTCTTCAGTTTTTTGTTTTTTACTTGGTAGCTCTATTTCATCAAAGTCTATATCTCCAACATCACCAAACAAATCATTTACAGATCTTTTATTTTGTCCAATTGTTTCCCTTGTAGTGTTTTTATTACTTACATAAGGTGCTGTAGAGGTAGTCTGCACTGATTTACCACTTGATATTAATTGACCGTTACTTATGTTGGATGTGAGAGGTTCTTCTAAAGGTACATTAGGAGTGAACGATTCTTGACTTGAAGGTAGAGGTTGTATGCTCTGTGATAGTGAGATTTGATCGGTTTTATTAACTTTTGGAGCCTTGTTTGAAGATGGACTTGAGAAGTCTAGACTTCGCTTGGCAGGTAGTGATTTTGGTCTGACAATGTTTGCTTCTGTAAATGAAAATATACATAAGTTTAAATTAGTTACTTTAATTTAGTTTATTATCAGGAACCCAAAACAAAAAAATGTATGTATTATATATAATTAAGTGACCATGATAGTTTAAAAAGCAGTTTATTTTCTCTAATGCAACTAAATAGGACTATATATTAGTAGTCTCTTCAATGTTGTTATAACAGATTTGGACTGTAATAGTACTTATTTACACATAACATAGCAGTGAGTGAAGTAATAAAAAATATTTAGCCATAATATGTAGCTAACATTTCATAATATTTTCAATTTAAACAGAAGATAAGTTCTGCAGTCCGCATTATCTAGCTAGATTTATTTTATTAAAACAAATTGTACTAAGGGACACTTTTCTCTTTGTTACTGAATTGAGTGACTACAGACAGATAAAGACAACCTAGGTATAACTGTAGTCTTTCATCGGCACAAGGTTTAGAGAAATGTGTGTAGTTCTGTACAAAATTTCAATCTGGGAATACAATTTCAATAAATGAAACTTATTTGGACGGAACGTCCGTTAACTTACCTAAGTGATCATCTTCTTCTTGCAGCATTTCCAGCTCATCGGCGTACATGAGCTCGTACTCTTCATCTGGGTCAGGATAATCACTCATTTTGGCAGTTTTCACACGTTTTGGATGTGTTAATATTTATTTTTTCTCGTAAAATAAAATTATTGAGGCAACCACTTCCATTCGGTTTGATATTAAGTATATTTTCGTGAATAAAAATAACACAAGACCAATACGTAAATAAACAACTAAATCAACCGCGAAATCCGCGAAACGCTCTCGAAAATTGAAATTTTGTCAGTGTTGCCAGGGCTATCCAGTCGAAGTTTACGTTATGTTTCGCAAAAAGTTATATGACGCAAAAGTAAAACAATTATATTTAAAATCCTTATTCATCTGCTGGGCTTATAAGTAGGTACCTTGTGTATTTACCGCTGAATATTTCTTATGGCAGCCATATCGTTAAACATTTTCAGCCAGAATTTCATTCATTTTATCAAGTTTACCATTGTTTAAGTATGTTGGACGGTGAGAACAGACTACCCTACATTGGGTTCATCAAGTTCTCTACATTCATCGATCAAGCAAGTTATGTTCAGAAACGTCAAGCGCGTAGCAGTAGACTTTGAAGATGACATATTGATACGTTGGATATGACCAGTATCACTCCTCAACTGGTATATCCAACGTATCACATAGAGTTGTGATCGCTTCTGGCTAAATTTTGAATTTGTTTCGTCTCATTTGTGCGGTACTTGATTTGTACGATTTATTTACCTACATTATGAGAGCTCTGACCCTTGAGCCGATGATGACTTAATTTTCAATTTACGAACAAGTAAATCTAAAATTATATCAAATACTTAATTAAAAAACATTGAATCGTTGTTGTTATATATAAGGCCACTCACGGCTTTGCAACGCGGGGGGGCGATACATTAAATATTAACGATGGGATATTTTCCTGAAAAAAGATTTCATTTTATTATTAAAATGCATGTCACAGATTTTATTTTAAATCATGTACTTCATACGAGAATTAGACCCCCAAAGTATGAAAAATAAATCCTGATTTTATAATAACGTTTGAAATGTTCTTATATAAGGATATTTTTTTCTTAAATAACATTGCATATTTAATATAAGTAAGACCATGAAATTCTACACTGTATTTGTTATAATTGCGTTGAACTACAAGTTGCAAACTATTAAGTTTTTCAAATCATCAAAATGTGCTCTATTATTTGGTATTCAAAGTTTCACAATTTATGTTTCATTTTCAAATTATTATTAAAAAAAAGACAGTCAATTATGGTTGAAAATGTAACCCTTTTAACTGTTATCATAAAATGCATATTTAATTTGTTCGAGTAGGTTTATGGTTTGAGGAAGATGATATTTAAATAATGTATGAATTCAGTTTCATCTTACTTCTTTCAGGGAAACGTCCTATCTTCAATATTTAAAGTACTTCCCTTCCGTGTGCCACAATCATGGGACTACCTGTCTAAAAAGTAAATAACCTGACCAATGTGTTTGTATTCTGAAAGTTACGAAAACTGCCTTTAGAGGCAATATACTACGCGGTAGAGTCAATAGTTACAAAAAGTGTGAGAAATGTAACTATTCGGCAAAATGGCATTTACATTTCGCCATTTATAGATAATATAGATATGACTGTCAATGTCAGATTAGTCAGATGATACGTTATTGTCACAATGGGATGCATTCGGAAATCACTGGGTGCATGTTAAACTTATCACCGGCCGGAAATCACCTCGGTAAATTTTACAATCACTCGAATCCGATTGAAAATCAACTGAAAGTTCACATGACATTGTTACCTGATGCAGGATTTTCACCTGTCAGGTAATGGTCATATCATGGGGAATAGCTGTGTTCAGCACGGGGCTGATTCAGGTAGAAGGTAAGTCGGTTGTTATTTTAGAGTTCATTTAGGTATAGATAGATTGGCATAATTATAGATGTATATACTTCATGTATAAAAAATAAAATATTTAATTGTTATACACTAACCGGAAAAACACTCACCCGGGTTTCGAGCATGTCAGATGCTCATCATCAGGAAGAGTGCGCAGCTGCGTCTGCGAGCTCCCAATGGGCACTGCCAGTTAGCCGTCGGGAGCTAGTCGGATAGTGTATAACATTAAATAATGTGTGAAACTCAAGATAATTTCATTTCAAAAATAAAATATATGTTTACAGTAACATTTTGAAATTTTTTTGCAAAATATTTTCAAGATTTTAGAAATTGATTTTTTTCATTGAAAAATGAATGTAAAAATGTCTACCGTTATGCTCCAGATTTTCTGCGCTAGGCAGGCGAGCGTGCCGTACTACTAAACGATTGCCATCCTGACAACACCTGAAACAGACGGCTTAACGGGCCCTCAGAAGCGCTCAGTAGTAAATGCCACTGGCATGGCAGTCACCTTCAAGTCTAAGATAATAACCTAGTCCGATCCTAGTAGATTAATAATAGGTACTAAACAGTACATCATAGGTACATTTATTTAATACAGTTTATATCCAAATTAAAACAAAACACCCGCCATACGCGCTGTGGCCGCTGCAACCCGCGCGCGTCTTGTCAGTGACTAGGTAGTTACGCACACATAGCTGTGCGTGTAGCAGTAAGGCTTTCATTTCGTTCCTTTCTTTAATTATGTGGTCGTAGTATGTACGCATGCAATCATAATGGAAGAAACATTATTTGGGCTATGCGTGCAATGCAATACCTATCTACATCTGCACTAATATTAAAAATATGAAAGATTTGTATTTTTCTAAGTAACGAGTAAACTTAAAAACTACTGGGCAGATTTGAAAAATTCTTTCACCATTAGAATCCTACGTTATCCCTGCTGAACATTAGGCTATATAACATTTTCAAAATATATGTTATTTTTTGTTAATTTTTTTAAATCCCCGTGCGAAGCCGCGGGTCGGGCTCCTAGTAGAGTAGTACTGCAGTATAGTTGGTAATGGTAGGTATGAAAAAAATAAAACAATAGTATTGTATATACGAAAGTTTTTTTAATAATTGGGTATATTTACAGTAGATTAATTAACAAACGTGAGTTATATGAATAATGTTATAAGAGGTACAGAAACTCGTCCTATGGCATTAACCTTTCTGTGAGTTAGACATTCACACATCTGAAATATCAAAGTTACACTATAATATCCTAATAGAGATCATCGAAATTCGACGTATTGGATGTGGACTTATGTCTTAACATTAGTAATTGGAATTTACATACTGATTACTATTTCGTTACAATTATTGACTTAACGACACAAAATAAAAAACCAACATGGCGAACGCAAACGTTTATGGCGGGAAATTCAATTTTTTTAGGGTTGTTGCTCTCTGGCCTAAACGAGCTTATTGCTATTTTACTTGATCACGTATTACGCGAGGTTAAGTGCAGATAAGATTATTTACGATATATATTATTTAATACATAATTAATTGATTATGTACGTACATTTGTTACGGGTAAATGTAACTTAATATTTTTGGCGGTTTTTAATGTATGGAACCGTGTGCATTGGTGTTCAATAACTTTGCAAGATAATACAAAAAATATAATTTTAAACTCGCAAACACCATGATCATGTAGAAAACCCATACAAAAGCTATACGCGCTAAAAAACTGTAAAAATGAACTTTCCGCCACACATGTAAGAGTCCACCTTAATACAAAATCAACATAAAACAGCTGCCTACCTTTTTTTAGTTACATCATAATTTTTACGACATATTTTATGACACTGTTTCAAAATAGTGTTAGGCAGTATTTTAGTACCTAAATATTAACTTTCCATTCTGTAGTGTAGTTATCTATAAATACTTGACTAGATATTGACTAGCTGCAATGATAAAAATAGAGAGACATAAATTCAACTTTTCATTTCAAAACTCGTTCCAGAGCGCAACGTAGAGTAGGTACTTCAGCATTTGTTGCAAGTGCTATCGAATAAGTTGAAAGCACGTTTTCACAGTTGTGACCTTTCCATAATGATGTCTAGGAGGTAAAGAAAATAGTTTCCAAGACCAAGGCTCTCTTCTCTTACGTTTCCGAGTTTATCTATAGACAAGGTTTAGTTTAGACGACATTCATGTTTTTTTTAAATAATTCTAGCTCTTGAATTTTAGTTTAAACATCTATTTTCGTTCATTGATAATCAATTAAAACTTGTACATAAACTTATTTAAATAAATTACAAACAAAAATAATTGCAGTAGCCGCTAACTGAAATTCTAACAACAATAATTTAAATAAATACTTAATATAAAACAATATAATTATATCACAAACACAAAGCTAATCTCAAAACATCACAGACATCTACATTACCTATTCATTAATAACTTGGAACGTTTTAATGAGAATTATTTTTATCGTTAAAATACTTACAATAACCATCACTCTCGACAACAATCTATCTTAACAATTCGACTTAACTATGGCACTTGGCATTAACAAAATTAAGTAAAAATAGTTCTGAATTTAACGTAACCCTTGCCTAGAAGGTACTTGATGGTGTTGAAGATAGGCATACAAATACCGTATGCTAGTGTGCTGTGACCTAAACCCGCACTTAAGTCACGTAGTCTATAGGTATGGGGGTAACAAAGGTAACATCGTTAATTTTACGTGATTTTGTTACCGAATCCTTTAGTTTCTTAGAGACGGCAAAATGTTTCCATTACCCCTATGTTTGCCACATACAAATTGTATTTTTATAAGTCTTATATGGACTCCCATATATTGTAAATAAAAACTCAAAGTATCGAAACTACTGAATAGGATCACTTAAAATCTTACAAGAAAGCAAATTATACCATATTTAACAATTTGTATTTTTGACTATGTTCTTATACTCATCGCATCCATATGAAAAGTTTTACGTTCTCTAATATTGCATATTGCAGCACGCGCTCATTTGAACCTAAATCCACAAGTAGTTTGTGTTCTTTTCGAATTTACCGACAACGAGCTGCTTATATTACCATTGTTACCCCCTTAAATCTAAGACGTCGTTGAGCTCTCTTGCTACACTGGGGTGCTACGAATAATTTCACGCTGTGTAATAATAGACTACCTAAGTCACAGCGTTGATTAAGATGACGGGTTTATATCACACGAGCAATGAAATAGTATGCGATACTCGTGACTTAAGTCTTTTAATGCAAGGCGTTTATCGCTACGCCCGGATGCGAACTTCGCGCCGTGTAATAATGAATCACTCGTATCGTAATGTATTACGCGTATCTGCTGCACAGCTCCAAAAGCAACCACACTACTAGCGCTACAATTTATACATAATCATAATTAAACACAAGTGAGATTCACGCGCCTTGGTGCCTTCAAAACATTAGGCGTTTTTATTTAACATCGTTTTGAAATGACTTTCTTTTTCCCACTCTTCGCAAGATCTACATGGTCACCACTGTCCAAATACTGGCCAAGTGAAACAATATTTACGCCAAGGAAAATCTCTACTGAAAAACTTTTTGTTTCAGTAGTGTTGCAAGGCAAATATTGGCCAACTTCGACAATTTGCCACGCTCAAATTTTGGTCAAGAGCTAACAACATAATAAAAACTAACTCCATTAAGACTTTAATAACACAAAGCTGCAGTAGTCTAGCAGTAAACATTTGGTTCAGTTAGGACTTTCAAACAGAAGTACCTAACTAAAGTCATTTTGTATTGTGCATAAAATTCTCTTATAACAGTTTTAAATTTCATTGAAATGTTCTTAAATGAAAATCCTGATTTCCCTTTATGCAGGAACTTAAGTAGGTAGGTGGTCGTAAACAAATCTCTAAGAATAAACGTAATCAGAATTTATGGCTAGCACTTCCAAAGAGGTTATTGTCATAATATTTTTACCAACAAAACTAAATTTACACTCTGAAGGGATGGCTATGTACAGTCTAATAATACTGTATGCGTAAAGATTTCACATAGTTTAGTCATATTTTAATGCCAAATGTTTTAAATCTGTGAAATTTACAAGCAGCAGCAGCAGCTTGATCCTATCTTGTATACTCCTTTACCAGTTTTCCTTTAGGTTTATTATTATAATGTCATCTTTTAAATTATAATGATATTACAAACAAGTACATAATCCGAATAATTTTGATATCTGGCAAACATTCAGGCGTCATAATAGTATCGTGGTGAAATACCACCTACTATGCAAAATTTCACCGAGTTATGATACCTCCTTAGTACCGAACTATTTCATATATAACAAAACTTTTTTTTTATGCTTGATAGGTTAGCCTTTGACCACTATCTCACCTAATTACTGGCTCTCGGACGTACTTATGTATGGAGAGTTTACTTTAACCCAGAACATATTTACTAAACAAAACACTATCTTTGCGTTTCACAGTCATCGATTTAGCCTATCCATCGGTTATAGCTTGAAACGCGCTGCATGTCAACTGTCATTTTTATCATTTAGTTATTGTAAGTATTGGTGAGCAACCCGAAACTTTATTAGCACATTCTGAAACGGACGCTAAAAGTAAGCAATTTTCCCTGTTACATCAAAACGTCACGTAATAAACACAATAAACTTTGAAATATCCTCTTCCTACCCCAATAGCCATTTAAAAATATTATTTGCCAAGTGCCAGCACATCGCTCAAGATATTATTACCTTTCATCTTCCATTTGTCTAATCATTTTATCCATTTATGACTTAGATACTTACTTATATATTATTTTAATCCCTTTTACTGTACAAAACGCTTATACATCGCAAAATTTGATCTATTACTGCGACAAATAATTTTTTGCTCTCGTAACCGGAACTTTACGTACACTTCGAAGAAGGGTTTACCGGATTAGCTACCATATTATTGCAACCTCCCGCCTGTTGGACATTTATCTAATATCCACTAACTATAATGGCAATACAATCAATTCACTACAATTACGAAACTCTTAGCTTACAATCTAACCGCTCGGGATGTTCAATTCGGACTAAATCCCGATTAAATTAACATCGCTATACAATTACCTACATTAACATTACGAACAATACAAATGGTGCCATAAATTAACGTGGTCGTTATACCACGGCTTTCAGCGTTGCACTTTACAATCAACTGAAACAAGATATCTTTACCTTATCAAGGCGAGAGGAGATGAGATTTATTGACCTCCGGATAGCAGTTGCTATCTGTAATTTTATCTGGGAGAAACAATTCAAACACTTATGTTTACCTATGGGTAAATTGGCAACATTAAGGGTCCCATAGCCTAAAGCAACGCTAAAAGAAAATTTTCAGAAGTAGTCTCATTTTGTCAGTTCATTCATGAGGTATGGCCACGTGCTCTACGTTCTCCAGGTTCTTACCTGGGTGGACCACGGGACTTCCACATCGACCCGCGCTCAATGTATTTCTCGTCTGTATATATTAATACAGCAGTTAGCGCAGTTGTTCCCCTTGTCAATCGCAACCTGCCTGCCAGTTAAATTAAAATAACAGAACGAACCAAATCATAGGCACTTCACTCTTTCATGTTTATCGTTTTTAGAGTAATATTATATTAATTGATACTGTTTCGTTGGCAAAGACAAACATTGGAAATAGGTAGACTTACATCGTTAGTGAAATCTATGTACGAACAATATCTATATAATTAATTCCCATGAAGTTAATGAATAGATTCAGGCGTTACTTTGCGGAAATCCATATTTAATAATAACAAATACTTTTAAAAGTATCCTAAAAAACATTAAATAATATTTAAATAAAACACTTAAAAAAGCATAAAATTATATATCTAGTGACAATTCCGCCTAATTTTCCTGTTATCTACGTGACGTCATAAACATCACGCAGCCTAACCGGAAGAATACCCGACTAGTTTCGCTTCTAAACGAAGCATCTTCAGGAGGTCTTGACTTACCGAGCGCACGATCGAGACTGTGTCGGAATTGTCACTAGATATATAATTTTATGCTTTTTTAAGTGTTTTATTTAAATATTATTTAATGTTTTTTAGGATACTTTTAAAAGTATTTGTTATTATTCCCATGAAGTTGTTTTAAATGAAAACGAAAGTTATTTAGAAATATTTGTAGGTTACTTGAGACCCTTCTTAAAGTTCACATCCTCGAAATGTGTTAATTATGGCCCTGTAATATAATTATAATTCTACAAATTCTCCACGTTACTTTAGGCAAGATTGAATCAGTAGGTACTATATATAGAATTACGAGTTCAACCTCACAATGTGTAAGCAGATTTGAATTTCTCCTATAATCACTTGAATTCATGTCTCTAGAAATACGACTTAATTAAAAGGCTTGGTCAATCTAAAACAAAATTTTTTTAAATATCAGTAGGTACAATAAAATATTTTTGCATAGACTTACAGACCATTGATTACTTCTTGAGCAGTCAACATTTCCTTAGAATAAATTCATTCTTAGGCATTCCATTTTACGACTCCCTTGTTGGAAATATACTCTCATAAGAATTAAACATTTTCAGTTTACTGCCACTAGACTGAAAACAGTCGTATTTGCCTTATATATTGGCGTGTTGGCCACCCTGATAACCAACATTACATAAACACTTCTTCCGGGCACACCCTAAGAAAGAGATCAGCATATCGAGAAGTACAAGCTCGGGAATCTGATGAGAAGATTATGATGTGCTTGCAGGTTGAATGTCTAAACAACAAGGATATAACACAGATAATCTAATTTATGACTAACAAATATCCTTCGATATTTGAAAGTCTGTCTTACAAACTGTTATTGAAAGTCGTTTGGGAATTAAGGCAGACAGTGTGCTAGTAAATTAATTAGACCTGTGAACCCGTGCAGCCTCTGATTCTAAACGAAACAAATTAAAACCTGCTACGATGGGGGTTTTGGTCTCAGTGTTTTATTTTTTTCCTTTCTCGAGCTCTTTCTTCTTCTTTAGTTTTTCATGACACTTACAGGTTGTTATGGCTCTACTAAGTAACAGAGGCTGCTAAAATTGTATACTCATATTGTCATACTTTAAATTAGATTAGATTGACCAAGACTTTCAAGTGTCATGAGCCGACATCAAACACGACTTGGGCGGTCAGTCAGCGCCAATCTAAGGACGGCGGCCTCCGTATGTCAGGCAGCGGTCAAGGCATGGGGTGGCGCAGGTGCGGGGTGAGTGGGCGCGGGTGGAGGGCTCTCTATGGCTCCACACGCCTTCAGCTCAGTGAACACTTCAGTAAAGAAACCAGGCTCGGAATTGATCCTCAACATGTTGAACGAGAGCCTGTCTACAATGAGTAAGCATCGGTCCCAGAACTTATCTTTAGAGTCTTCTACTAGAAAAGGTTTGAGCGGGTAAGAAATCTCGTTGCCCATGTAGGAGTAGGAGAGGTAGAGGCAGGTGAGGACCACGGCCTGCAGCTCTTGTGGACGGCCTATCCTCTCGCCATCGACCAGCTCACGGACCAGCATATAGACGAATACCACGTTGGCGGGGTTGATGAACGCCACGTCCTGGAAGAAGAAAAATACCATTTCAATACGAAAATATCCTATTGACCTAATAATTACGTATTTTTACGAGATAAATCTGTCCTGATGGCGTGTTACCGGCCGCTGTCCTTGAGAGGGAGTGCCCATTCTAGGTTAAGCCTTCGACCAAAATTATCAGATACTAATCTCAACTGATAGTAGTCAAAGGGTAGCCTGTTAAAATAAAAAGCTCACCGCGCTGAATTGCGGCAGTTTATAAATTCCTGTGTATAATTGTCAGTTTTCTGGAGAACATACCTACGCGCAGGAACTGTGTAGAAAGAAGGTAGGTACCACCACTTCTTTATATTATAAGTAACCTCAGTAAAAAGGTCGTAATAACCTTGTTTTTGGTAGGGATGTACTCGTATTATGAAGTACAACGTTATAGGTACATTCAATAAAAAAGTATCGAGAATGGATGATTTTTTTATGGTTTCAATAAATTTTTTTTGTTGATAGATTGGCACAACTGTTTTCCATTTTGGCGCGGGTTTTGAGTTGTATCTGATGGTTAGATTCAATTCAGTGCTGTTTTGGTTATACCATATCTAGTGTATACTGCGAATTTCATAATTTACAAAATAAACGAACAAAGAGTTTGTAATATATTTTGCATCGCAAATGGAATTTTCTGTTTGGAGCCACTGAAAATGTTGCAGAAGGCTTACGGTGAATCGACTTTATCAACAACACGTGTTTATGAGTGGTACAAAGCGTTCAAAAGGGGTCGAGATGTAATGGAAGATATGCCTCGCTCTGGTAGGTCATCAACATCAAGTGAAATTAACATTCCAAAGTGAAGGAAATAGTGGCTGAAAATCCTCATTCAAGTTTGAGAGAGATAGCCACCAAACTTTCTTTGGCTTACGAGTCGACTCGTACCTAACATCTATATCTATACTAATATTATAAAGAGGAAAGATGTGTAATTTTGTATGCAACGAATAAACTTAAAAACTACTGAACCAATTTGGATGAAATTTGGCATGGAAATAGTTTGAAATCCGGGAAATTACATAGGATAGTTTTTATCTAACTGCACAAAAAGAGGTTAATGTTATTGCGGGATAACCAAAATAGGCGCGGGCGGAGCCGTGGCTGAAAGGCTAGTCTTTAATAATCTCTTGGGTATGAAACATGTTGCCTTTACCCAACATTCATAAAACGCATTGTTACTGGTGACGACATCGAAATATAACGCTTATATTTCGATGGGTGACGAGACGTAGGTTTACGAGATTGACAAGCAAACTAGTCAACAAGTTTCGGAGTTACGCCTTCCAGCTGAACCGAAACCGAAAAAAACACGCCAAATCGATCAAAAGTCAGTCATGTTCACTGTTTTCTTTTAATATCACGATCTTGTGCAATCGGAATTCTTGCCGGAAGGTCAAATGGTAATACGGAATATTATTTGAGCGTTATGCGCTGTTTTTGAGAACAAACCCGAAGAAAAAGGCTAAATTTGCCGAAATAAAATTCTTGGATTTTGCACCATAATAATGCGCCTTTGCACAAGGCCATCAATTTGAACGATTTTTTAACCAAAAACTCAACATATACCATCGAGCAACCTTATTCGCCAGATATGGCTCCAGGTGACTTCTTTCTTTTGCCTAATCTCCATGAATACTCATTCGGTAGTGGACATAAAGGAGAATTCACGGCGAGAACTGAACTCGTAAGTATAACGTTTCTAAAGGAGCATACTTTGAAGCTGATAACGTTAGATGTATAACAAACATTTTGTGTATTATTGATTGTTTTCTGTTTTTTTTCGTGAATGGAATCGTATCGTTCATTAACACCGCGGATATCTTTGTCCCATAGATATATACCTATTCCGGAAGATTCAATCTATAAGAGGTAAAGTTTCTGGTATGGAACGGTTCTAGCAATTTTTATTTTTATTTTTCTTCAAGCCGATATTAACACTACTTGTATGATGGGTTAAAAAGAGCAGTAAAGCTGGTGAAAGACGGAGCGGGTTAGCGCGAGCCGGACGACGGACGACGCGACAGCTCGCGGCGCGCGTCCGCCATCCGCCGTCCGCGCGATCCATCGCTTGTCGGTTTTTCGACACGGATCAAAGGCGCGCGCGCGGCCTTCGGCGCGTCTCGCGCTACCACGCGGCGTGTATCACCTGTGACGAGCCGAGCCTCCAGACGGTGCAGAGCCGTGGTGCCCATTTGGAGTTTAATTTTCTATTTGAAACACATATATACGTGAATTAAATGATTATGGACTTTATTCAACTATAAGAAAAGGAACCGTTTATATGAAATCATAAAGATGCAGGCCACAAAACCGCATCCGCGGACGGCGCGGGCGGATGGCGCGGTCTGCGCTATCACGCGTCGTTTATCACCACAGGCTCGTGTCCGGGCTAAAGCCGAGCCTACACGGATGGCGATCCGTCGTCCATGTAGGCTCGGCTCGCGCTAACCCGCGCCGTTTATTATATTTACCTTAATAGTCACACGTATATAATACAACTGCGATTTTGCACACGGTGCAAAGTTGCTGGGTTGTAGAACCAACGTAATTCGGTATTATTAATAGGAGATGAACCTAATAGGCATACCTTATACTGCAATTTCTATACGCGACGATGGCGACCGTGTTCTATTAGGTGCATGCCTGTACAGAGCTAAGCATTATCTTTTAAACTGTGCACTGTTTTTGCCAGCCCGTGGGGTGGCGGCACCTTTTGGTGCCTGGCCTGGCTGGAATATTACCATATCATTCTGAAAGTCTTGAGAGGCGAAGAAGGGAAAATACCAGAAGCAGCACCTTCTGAAGATCTGTCACCTTACACTACGATCCTCAAAACATCTGCCAGGCGTGGGATGGTGGCAAACACCCATGATGCTATGGCTTTTGCTGATGATGATGAACCTATTCGTCGTCGACAAAAACCGAAAATTATTTTAAAAGTCATTGTACACAAAATCTTAAGTCAACGACCACAAAATCCTAGGTCATTGTCCACAAAACCTAAGTCATTGTCTACAAAAGCGAGTCTATTCAGAACTAACTCAGTTACGCCTTCCGAAGGTAAGGTCATGTACTTATAATCTTTTAGGTAAGCTGTGGCAAAAGGTTTCTATTTCACCGGCGATATTTCATAGTTTATTCATTTACTTCTCTAATTCCGTAGTGTTTGACGTCAGACAGCTTATGTGGGCATTAAGTTTTCAGTGGCAGTTGGCTGGCCACTTAAAAATATAAATATCCAGGTGAATGCTTTATTTCGATGCCCAGGGCAGCAAATGTTAAAGCTGATAATTTATAACTTCATTCCAGAAAAGGAACTTATTTGGAATTATTTGGACTCTTTTATTTTATTTATTTATTTTATTGCACTATGTAATATGTTCACATGCCACATCAATTACATAACCCTGTTAGGGTGAAGCAAAGGAGTAAAAAAGGATATTAGGTAATTATATAATTTTACACAATATTTAGAGGAATAAACACAATTTATAATATACCAAAGAAATAATAAATGGAAGTAAATGTAATATATTTGCTATCTATATCATCGTGAGTTTGTAACGCTTTTGTCTTCAGTAAATTCTTTAACTGTATAATAACATTTTTGAGTTAATATTTTTTTAAGTTTAACCTGAAATATTTTATCATTGTTTTCTTCCCTGATTTCAGCTGGAAGTTTGTTAAATATCTTAATTACCATATAGTGCGGCCCTGTTTTAAATATTTCTAGTTAAGGTTCTGGTGCTATAAGTTGGTTATGTCGTCGAGCATTGGTATTGAATGTAAATAGACTCTGATGTTTCTTAATGAAGATTGCAACTTCGAGGATATATAATATGCAAGGTGTTAGCATTTTATTTTCTGTGAAGTAGAGCTTACAACTCTCACGTTGTCGGATGTTGGCTAGTATGCGCAGACATTTTTTTTGTTTCATCAATAAGGTGATAGCATCTGTGCTATTGCCCCATATAATTACCCCGTGTTTTAACCATGCATAGGCATATGCATAATAGGTAGCCATTGCTGTTTTTGAGTTAGTATTGGCTTTTAAAACGGATAACGCCTAGATAAACTGTGATAAATTTACCTTATTTTTTTCTACGTGGCCTTTCCACTTAATTTTCCAGTTGTTTTGGGTTTACTTTTATATTCTGTGGTAGGTATTACGTACCTCATATACTACTACTTACTTTCTAGTAAGTACAAAGTTAAGTAGTCGAAGGGTAGGTTGTAATAAGACGCACTACTGCGCGGCAGTCCATAGCCAATGCCACTGCGCCATCACTGCTTCAAACTGCATCTACTGATTGATCACATCAACATCCTTCTACATCTATCGCACTTTTTATGTAGGTATTGTTTTGTTCTACTTCTCTATTGCCAGTCATCTCCAAATTTACACTTTTCGTTTTTCACTCCACCCAATCACACATCCTTCTAACTATACCTCTAATACATGGACTACTCTACGTAAGTCACTAATACCCACCAAATTGCAAGTACCCAAATAAAACGCGAACCTTTTTCATCTCAGTTGTTTCTTAACTACAAACGAGAAACTTACAAACTTCCTCTATCATACTCATTCCTAATTGTATCTGTTCTTGTTACTCCCTACCCATCTCCTAATTCATCTGATCTGTGACTGAACTTCACTTCCTGGCTATTGAGGAATTTCCGTAGCCCTTTCGAGATCAATGTATTATATATATATGTATAATATATACGTGATACTTACAAGCTAATTCGGTACGGAAATGTTTATAAATCAGGTATGAGACTGAATCAGTTATGGCTTAGACTCTAGACGATACAGCGTGACAAGTCTTATGAATTAGCGGCCAAACACTCTAAGTGAGAGAGACTAAGAATATAGCATATAGATTTTGACGCGCAGGGGTTATATAAAAAGTCAAATGGAAGGGAAATTCGGGTTTGTTAATGCTTACTCCTGGATACTCTGTGTTTTCAATCAGTTTATCAGCATAACCATAAACCGGTAAGTTAGGTAATCGAAATTTTGAGTTTCAGCCCTATGTAAGAACAAATAGTAGGTATACGCGTATCTACAAACACCCCATCTATTTTGTTCTTTGACAACTTAATGCCTTACGATAAGAAATGTTTACAGCAAAATATATTAGACCAAATGAATAAATAAGTGAACGATAACTGAAAAGCTTCGTTCAGAATCAGTCTCACTTCAAAGATATTTGGATGTCATTAGCATTGCAATAGACGGCAATGCCCTCGAATCAAATAAAGGCATTCCATAACTAAATAAGCTACCAAGGCACCCTACTACAGGCAGTCCATGGCAAGTCGCGCCTTATCGATTTTATGTCGTTGCGTACGCTTTCGCACCCCTGCCGTACCCCTGTCTACATTGAATGAAGCCGCAGGGCTGGCACAATTGAGTTATAGGCCGGAGAACTTGAGGAAGGGCTACAGCAAGGCTGTAGAGGTGAAATAAACTTCATTCTTGTCTACAGGCAAGAAATATGGCTGACGGATCACCACCTTAGAGTTGATTGACATTAGTAGTTCTAAACAGATAGACCTCTACTTAGAGAAAAATAATCATTCCTGACTAAGGAAACATATTACGCCAATTGAGAAGCGTACTTACGTTTGTTACTGTGCTCACACACAACAGGGATTGTTACCATAGATTAGAACCAGAAGTAGGTAACCCTAACCTTCTTAGTAAAATCTCAAAGAGAGCAACCCAATGAGAATCTCCAAGAGGCGTAATCGTTTTTATAGGTGCAAATATATCTACGAATGGTGGGCAACCATAAAACTGAAACCATTTTTTTTTCTTAGTGCACATGTTAGTGGAAGAAATATGTTGTGCATAAAATTGAAAGAATACAATTAAAATATTATAAAATGATGGCTAGTGATAACGGAAACAAAACGAGCCTTTGAAGTTTTTCCGTTTTGCACGCACTATAATGGCACTCCGCCATTTAGAGATAACATTTTACTACAAAATCATAATAAACGTTTTCTTTAATAGCCAACGGGCTAGCCTTCGACCCTATATACCCACCTGAAGGTAAGTAATGAACGTTCCGCTAACCTGGAATTACTGGTTTTCAATGACAGGTTTATAATACCGTTTGGTGCTTGGCGACAGATTTACTACTTGTGGGTGGTGGCCAGCCATATGGGCATTCGTAAATTGCCATACCACCATGCTATAACGAATTCTATGCTAAAACAACAATCGGGACTGACGGCTTAACGTGCACTCAGAAGCACGGAAGAGCTTAGTAAGAAAATCCACTATAGCGATCACCCGTCCAAATAATGACCGCAGCGGACTTTGCTTAACCTAGTTCATCGGCGCCAAACGACTAGGCAAGCTTTTATTAAGGGCCAATAAATTATAATATTTTTGAAACATATTACCCTGTCCGGGTGCTTTATTACCAATCATGCCATTGAAATTTGAATAATCCATAAACGTTTTTAGGTTTCTCTTATTTTTTATTTACCCAAAACAACGGTTTTGGATTTTGCGATTGCATTGCATTGAAAACCGAGTACAATTATTTTCAAATAAAGGATTATAAAATGTCATTTTGAATTAGGACGCTGTTTGAAATTTCCATTTACATAATATGTTTTCGTGGTAACGATATGCTGATATTTTACATGCGTCTTGTAAACACCGGCAAAAGTAGTCTATTTGAAGAAAAAAAATCTTCTGTATCAAAAAATTTAGTACTTATTCTTCAATATGGTTTAAGGGAGAAATCAATAGGTGTATAAAAGAATATTAAGAACACGAAAAGTCTGTCGATCATTTTGGGTCAAAAGAAATTTGGGCACGAAGAAATCGAATGATTGATAGGTTCCCTAGCCGAAAATTTAACGGTTGATTTTAAGTAAAATAAAACATAAGTTATATCAACTAATACGTCACAAATATAACGATCTAATATAAGGAAGTACCTAACGTGATACGGCTATGTAAATGAAAGTGTTCTATTTTCGGATTACTATTTTTTATTCTAAGATTTTCCCTTTTGACCATTGGTATTGGACGCAACATGACTGTGTTCTTTAACAGACAAAATAATAAATATGTTATTATTTAATATTATTTGTTCATATTATATTTATTATTATAAATATGTTATTATTTATTCTTATGTAACAGATTAGGTGTATGTGTAATTATTTTTAATTAGGTGTGTTATAGGTTATGTGTTAATTTATAAATTTAACTTTCATTAGTAAATAAATACATTGATGAAAATATATATCTAAAATATAAATGTTATTAATATAATAGTGCAATATATTGAACATGCACATATATGCAATGATAATCATAATACCAATAAAAGGCGTATCATCAAAAAAAAAACCCGACATAGGAATAACACCAATCTAGCAAAAAAGCATGGGATACTATTTAGACTTTATGTTTATAATAAATTAAATAAATAATTAACAATTTTGTTGCGTTAAGAACCTGTGAGGCGAAGACAACGTTAATAAATTGAATACGTACTTTAACTTATAGTGAGACAAAATCAATTGATACTCGTAGCTCAAATGGTGGCTTCATAAAACAGGATTTGAACTCATTATCATTCCTATAAACACTCACCAAGGATCGTCACAATCTTCACAATCAATCTTACAAATCACAACTCTCCCTTTTATAAAATCACACACACCCTTTCACACACCAACACACTCGCATACACACATCATTGTATAAATGTGAGATATATACCGTCTATTATATAAAATATTGTAAATTTTTAAAGAGTGTAATACTCGTAGTAAACTACAGTACAAGTGTTTCAACTTAGTGTAGGTTCTGTTAACATAATTTTAAGTGTTTACGTTACATCCTGTAACAGAATTGTGTTTTTTAAATAATTCAAAATTGAAATTTACTTGTAAGAATATATACAACATTATTGCTATTGCTATATTATTATCCAAATCGTCCCCAAGGCACAGTTTACTAACTCAAGGCTCCTCTGGCACCTCTTATTTACTTTTTCTCGTTATTGCTTTAGGATGTGATGTGGCCATCCACGCTTTTACATATATCTACAAACTACCAAACAATAAATAACAATAATGTTTGCTTTATTGTTATTTGGTATCTAGATGTTGCAAGAAAATTATTAAATCCCAAGAAATCATTAAATAACTCAACCCTTCATCACATCATTTTACAAAGGAAATTTTAACAATTCAGCAATGTCATCATCTCCTTGCCACATAAATATAGATAACATATGATACAAGCGTTAACATTGTACTACATAATGGTTAGAATGTACGTGGGTACATTCTTGCTGATCTTGCTGAAACTTCACTCGAAGAGGTGGCTCTTCGAGTAAAGTTTCAGCAAGATCTAGCACAGATATACAGGGTAGTTGTTAAAATGCTAACAACCTCTTAGGGTTGACTTCTGCTAGTCTTAACAAACATTTTGAGACATTTTTCTTTTTGTTTCGATTTTTTTTTTTGTTTTAAATGTTTTTGACCGAATAAGTTCGAAGACCACCTGATGTTAAAAGTCTCTAGTGCCTGTAATGTATTATTTTATATTTTTTATTACTTTGCTCGATGTAAATATTCAAAACTATTCAAAGGGAGCTCTCTATTCGAGGTCCAGTGTTTCCGCGGCGGGTGTTCTTAGTTCAGAGTAGGCAATAAAATATTTTTTTTTCTAAACAAAAAAAAATACTCAAAATGTTTCTTAGGACTAGCAGAAGTCAACTTTAAGAGATTGTTAGCATATTACCAATAACCTTGTATAACAATTACTTAGGTCCTACATAAAGGAAGAAATATCTCGTCTTTTGAATCAACGGCTATATAATTTCCACTATGTGTCAGGACGACTCTACCGTATGGGGTAAGGGTAGGATAAGATGAAATGCTTTGCAAATCTATGAATCAGTAATAGAACGCGCACCAACCCTACATCTTCAGACCACCCATAAAATACGCACAGTGGAATGCCGTTTTACTGAGATATGTTCGAAGCAGGAAATCTGCATGAAGGCTTTTAGAAGATTGCTTCGTAAGTTTACTGGGATTACTTATAAGTATTTATAGCTTTTTACTTCCAGATTTTAGGATCACTTTAAGTAATTATGTGTACTCATGTTCGCGTAGTGCGAGATGTGTTGTATAAATTTTCATTTTTTTCTTTTTGTTATAGTTTCCGTCTATTCATATAATCTTCGTCTTGAATATCGGTAGTAAGTAGAACGTAAAAATGATTTTTGAAATATGATAATCGTAGTTTGTAATATTCATCGTAGTTAGATATACTCTTTGTCTTCGATATAACAGAATCCCTAGAAAAACGTCTAATCTCCTGTGCTATCAATTAACATAAATTTTAAAATTAGGCTGTTAAAAATTTGTATTATAATTACTAATTAACTACACATAAAATAACTTGATTACTACACATGAAACTGAATATTGATTTACCATCATAATACTGAATGTAGATCAAAAAAATTAATTGTTTACGTTATTCCCTAATCATTTTATTATATTTGGCGACAAATTCAAAAACACCGCTTTTCTGCGCATCGGCGGTACAATATACCGCTCGGAGCAGGGCGACCGTGATGCTTGTTGTGTTTCGTGGTCATAGTAATCTAACGCTCCTTGCTTCTTTCGTCATCGTCTACAATTCGAAATTAGCGCTGATTTTTAGCAGCACTGAGCATAACCAAGAGTCGAGTCCAATTCGACATTTCACATCTACTAATTTTCGTATATTCCTGTTTATTTATTTAATACATTATTTTGAAAACCTTCCGGGACAAAGTTATGTATTTGTTGTCCAATTATGATTTTCATGCCAGCAGAAATATTAATGTAGGTTTTATGCTAAGTATATTATTATATTCCTATATGTCATGCACCATGAGGACATAATATATCGTAAAGTTTTTTGTTCTTCTGACCACCGCCACCTGAACGGAATACCCTAATCGCATCACTCTCATCATGATTGCATGCTGCTCATCAGACGCTTTTGTTTCTTAGTATTACCTACGTCGTGAATGGACGTCGATCCAGAGGTAATCAAGATGAAACCTTGTTTGATTAAATTTGACACAGGTATAAAAGCATCGACCGTAAAAGCAGATACTATGACCTCTATGAAGGTCAATAAGCAAGTGGGATGTTTTAACCTGTATAAACAAGTTATTTAGGAATAGACACATAACGCCACCCGTGTTTTCCAACGAAGTAAACAGAACTGTACAGATTTAGCTTACATCTGTTGTTTAATTCAAACTCATCACTTTCTTCATACGTTTTTCGTTTTCGGGTAAGTAACTACTATTCATCAGGCTTTTCTCTAGAATGTTTCCAATTTATGAGTATTCTTTCAGCATACAATATGTGCAAACCATATATCCAGCAAACAATGTATCTAATTCAAGTAACTCATCAAAGGTATATTTTACTTACATAACTAATGGGATAAAAGCATTTAAATGATGGTTAATCGTTAAGTATTCATGTACCCTAATGAACTGCTTCATTATAACTAACTATTGCAGGAATGACAACTTGGGATTTTACCCCATAAACTGTCCACACCCGTGTATATAATAGGTTCTTTTCCCCGAAATCACATTATTAATACACAACATAAACAGTTCGGATTTCGGGAACTATAGAATTAACCAATATAAAAAGTAACTTCAAGGTAAACCAATTAATTATGATAATCTACTACCTGAAAAAAGTATATTAAATGATGTTCGTATTGATAATAACATACATAAACATAAAAATCATGAATTTTGAAGCCTCTGGTCCTCGACGTAGCTTAACACTGTGTTTCGAAGACCAGATCCTTTTCCAATGTGTGATTAGATTATAGTAAACAGATAGTATACCATTATAGATATTTTTTTGGGGTTCCGTACCCAAAGGGTAAAAACGGGACCCTATTACTGAGACTTCGCTGTCCGTCCGTACGTCCGTCTGTCACCAGGCTGTATCTCAAGAACGGTGATAGCTAGACAGCTGAAATTTTCACAAATAATGTATTTCTGATGCCGCTATAACAACAGATACAAAAACTTGGCCAAGTGCGAGTCGGACTGGCGCACGTTAAAACAAAAAAGGTTAAAATATGAAGTCTAATGTTGTATAACTAATGGTACCCTTCGTGCGCGAGTCTGACTCGCACTTGGCAATTTTTTTATATAAATACATTTCTAGTTGTTTTGATAATATATACTCCTTTCATAGATAATCAACAACACAATATAAAAGTGGCAGAGAGCATAACCACAGGTATACTGCTCTCATGTTACATAATTTGTAACTATTTATAACACCTAACGACAAAAAATGGTTCGTAGAATTTATCTCTACGACGACGCTACGAGGAAAGATTGTAATTTTGTCTCGTAGCGTCGTAGCTCCGTAACGGCTACGCTGAGTTATATGCTGTGTTTTATATTAAAGTTATTATTTTATTTTTTAGCAATGATAAACGAGTGGTAATATCTATGGACTGTCGTGCAGCATTTCTATGGTTCAATCCCCACTCCTGGCTTGAGCTTCACCGCATGGCTAGCTACACTTAGCTAGATCCTCTGGCTAGCTACCATCCTTACATAAAAAAATGCTGCCAAGCGCCTAACAGTGTGTTCCGGCAGCAGTCCTTGAGAGCCAGTCAAATTACATGTACGTGAGACTTAATTGTATATCTCAGGGTGACGGGCGCAGTGCAGTTCGTAACATGTGACGAAATGCATATGTTAAAGGCGGAGGTTATCGCGGTGAGCCTCGTGCATGTTACGTCACAATCCCATAAAATATTTACACATGAATAAATTAAAATAATGATGCGGTTTTAGGCCCCATACTTAATATTATAAATGCGAAAGTAACTCTCTATCTGCCTGTCTGTCTCCCTTTCACGCCAAAACTACTGGACCTATTTGTATGAAATTTGGAATGGAAATAGTTTGAGACCCGGGTCAGGACATAGGATAATTTTTATCCAACTGAGCAAAAATTAGGTTAATGATTTTGCGCGATAACCAAAATACGCGCAGGCAGAGCCGCGGCCGGAAAGCTATAAAGTTATACATATACAGGATAATATACGACGAGTGTAATAAGGGTACATATTACACTAAAATGATAAAGAATCACAACTTATGAATATAATAACTGGTCTGACTGGCTCTAAAACAACAGACAAATTACGTCATATGTGGTCAGTACAGTATTAGTACAAATATACTCGTATCCTATATACAGGGTAATTGGTTAATCGACCTATTCCAGCTAGGAGATTGTAGGGGAGGTTATTACCGATGATTGAGAACATTATGTCTCTAAGCAAAACTTGACCTTTTCTGAGGAAAAAAATATTCAGTTTTATTCAATTTATTTCAATTATTGAATTATAAGTCATAGGATTAAAAAAATAACCATTTGTTGGAAAATTTGTGATGTATCCTTCTGGTATTTCCTAATGTAGGCATAAATTTCTAGTTTTAGTGTTGCTTATTATGTCCACTAAATGCAACAAATATTAAAGTTTGAAAAATATTAAAAAAAGAACATTTTGTTGTAACAAATAATATATTTTTAAAATATTTTTTTAAACCTATGTCTTCGATAAATTGAAAAATAAACAAAATAACTTGTTTCTTCAGAAGTGGTCAAGTTTTGTTTATGGACATGTTCTAATTCATCGGTAATCAACCTCCTTGCCGGAATAGGTCGATTAACCATTAATCCTGTATATATGATAGAGTAAAAAGAGCCTTATTATCTATATTTGATAAAAATGTGATTAAACGATTTCTCGAGGTGTTTTAAAATTATTAATTGTTTCGTTTGATCATAAAGTTATATCTCAAAGTCATATCACAGACGACAATTACCACATAACGCCAACATTTCACATATTAAAATTATAATCTGAGTAAATCTTTTCCCCTACAATGTACATAAGAATCCAGCTAACACCGGTTAAAATGGTCCTATTAAAATGATATGGGTCCAAAGCGGACCTAAGCCCTTTTGGGTAATGTCACGTTTAATTCCGTTACTTTTGAAAACGTTCAGTATTCATTCTCATAATTGAGGTTGAATGGGGCTCTCTAAGTCGAGGGTGGGTTTCTTTATCACATTGGCTTTAAATCTAGGCAAGACAGTACATCTTACTGATGTAAATAAGTTACAAAAATGTATAATTTTGTATGACCGTTCGTTATTTTTACTGACCGTCCGATTTTTTTAATTATTTGTTGTTGATAGATAAGTCGTATCTAATTTTTAATGAAATGTATTCAAGTATTTATTATGACTCAAACAATGGCGTTGACAGTATTTGATGTTTATTTGATTACAAAATTACAACGAGTGGAATAATTAAAGTCATGTGAGAGATTCGAACCCGCGCCATCCACCTCTATACGGTGGGAGGTACGCTCTAACCGCTAAGCCAACTTGATATATGACGTATGAATCTAATGTGTACTTTCGTTCTTAACCATCGTAAGAGGATGGAGTGAAGTCTATAGTTCAACTTACGTTGTTTTTTTTTATACCACTAAGGTGGCAAACAAGCGCACGGCCTGCCTGATAGTAAGCAGTTACCGTAGCTTATGGACGCTTGCAACACCAGGAGTATAACGCACGCGTTGCCGACCCTGAAGAAATCACGCCCTTTTTGAAGAACCCCATGCTGTACTCCATCGGGAAAACCACGGCTTATTATATTACAAACAAGAAAAAAATTTGCAATAAGGTTTAAACTTGTTAACGATGAAGCAACCATATATTACAATGACGCACGCTCCCCGGTTTACATTACAAAATATTTTTCCTCTCATTGTAATTTCGTAATGGAGCGGAGCATGCGTCATTACAAAAATAAAAATATTAAAATTTGTTGTTTATAGAGATTATTATGAAACCCCTGATGTTATGCAGAAAGAGATATAATTCCAGATTCCTCTTTAAACTTTTGAAATAGACCCAGTACCAAAAATTGTTCCAGAACTGCTAGCTTTAAAAGCCTCCAAATATATAGTTATTATAACATATAGCCGGAATATGAACTGTTGTACATAATTATGTCTTTCTTATTGAATGGCCATTTGCTTCCATCGGCTCCTAGCGATCTAATATCATATATTTTTAAGTGATTTTAATGGAACAAGTTCGAGGACAGATGGATTTCTACACAAGTGAGTAACTGCACTGCGTCAATCACCCTGAGACATACAGTTGTTAAGTCCCCATGTGCCTAAAATTTCATAATTACTTATTGGCTCTCAAGGACTGCTGCCAGAGCCCGAACACAATGTTGGTTTGGCGACAGATACTCTAATTGAGGGTGGTAGCTAGACAGGTGAGCATTCGCAAAATGCCCTACCACCATGTGGTGAAACTCAAATTGGCGGTAGAGTGGGTATCGAACACGGACCTGCGGCACGACACTCCATAGCTTTTACCGCTCACTGCTTCACAACGTCTTCCGGTGTGGTGTGCAAGCTATTCGAGAATCTATCTCTCCCATCGTATATCAGTTTTTTGAGAGATGTAGATAGTATAATATAAGCAGCCATTCTACTTCAACTTACAATTTTTAAAAGCACGTGTTATTTTGAACTGTTGTTATTAAACTTCAATGCGCATGGTTCAATAAATTACCCCTAAAACCGCCAAAAAGCTTTTAAAATGTCGTTTACCCGTAAAAAAGTGATAATTTAAATTACTTAGTATGAAAAAAAGTTATATAATTTATTTTATGGATCTCGCGTTTCAGTGATTTAGTACAATAGTTTCTTCAACAAAACTAAAAATATATTCAAATTACAAAATAAAGACAGGCAAAATGTGTACTTAAGCCGCGTTGACACGATCAGAGTACTCTCGGATCGAGTGCATTCGGATACCAACTTTTTTTTTTTTATGCCTGATAGGTTAGCCTTTGACCACTATCTCACCTGATGGTAAGTGATGATGTGGTCGAGGATGTTGTTCAGACTAACCTAGAATTACTGGCTCATACGTGATACATGAACACACCGTTAGGTGCTTGGCGACAGATTTTCAACTTGAGGGTGGTAGCTAGCCAGGCGGGCATCTTATGAAGCCGACTCGTACGAGGGCACTCGGTCCGAGAGTACTCTGATCATGTCAACACGGCTTTAACAATAAGTCGTGGTCCGAGTCAACACAGATCGGACGCCGTTGTCCGAGTGTGCTCGGATTACCGGTTGTCACAATACGAGTAGCGTCCGAGTAGGTATCCGAATGCACTCGGTCCGAGAGTACTCTGATCGTGTCAACGCGGCTTTAGCTCGGATGGAAATTGTGAAACAAAATGGCGGCTAGTAACAATTCACAAGCGTCTCATGCGAAGAAAAAGTGGTCTGAGCGTGATACTACTACATTTGTTGAACTTTATGAAGCAAAAGAAGTTCTCTGGAACGTTAAATAAAAGCATGTAATAATTTGTCATTTCTTCGATTAATATGTCTGCAAAAGCTTCGACATTCTGTAGCAAGAAATCCGTCCATGACATATTAAATTGTGATCTTGAATGTAATTGATAACATTGAAACTTTGATGTGTGTAAACCACTATCCCTGTACTCTCGTATGAAGCAGACTCATACGAGGGCACTGGGTCCGAGAGTACTCTGATCTTGTCAACGCGGCTTAACTTATAGTGATGTGCGAGTGTAATTTTGTAATGTATTCCGCGAAGCATGCGTTATTGTAAAAATGAAAATATATTAAAATATTGAATTTCCCGCCATAAACGTAACATTGAATGATTTTTGAATTTATTTTTCATAAATACTTACTAGTTATTGTATATGTTTGTAACTTTAATATCTCTATTAAAACTTGACAGATTAAAAATATTTTTTACTGGCACTTCCTGAAATTTATTTAATTGTCTGACTTCTTATGTAAATGTTTGCCTATCCCTTGTCATCAATCTAATAATTGACTTTTCATTTACAACTAAAGCATCAAAACTTTTGAAGTTCTGCTAAAACTGATACTTGTCAACTATATCACTAGTATTATAGTTAAAGTAACGTAGTAGGCACAATGTTCACACTCTGCACTTCTCAGATTCTAATAATCCAGTTTTACAATGTTCCTACTACTACAAAGCGACTCCGAAAATCGCAAAACCGGTTGAGGCGCCTTCTCGACGTAAAAAACCGTAAGTTAAATCGACTTAAAATAGTCTTTTAGTATATCAAAATACAGTTGGTTAACTTGTACAATAATTTTAGACGACTGCCCAAAAAACGAAGTGTAATATTTTCGGGGCTCATGCATTTATGTACGTATGCTTGTGAGTTTCATTCCACCCGATTATAATGTAAGAGATAGGTATCGTTAGATTTTTGTTGATAGTAATACTAGGTACATAAAAAAAATAAAACTCAACTTATTTTAAACGCCATAATTGTAGGATATTTATTTTCTTGTAAATCCATCGAGGGCTTCAGAAACAATTCTATTAATCTATTTAAATTTCAATGGAACGATAAAATGTTTAACCATAGCAAATTATTTGCAGTCGTGATTTTTACTTTTTCAATAAATGTTTCTTAGCTACTTTGTAACGTCTCAATTACGCAAATACACCCCCCAGGTAAAACGAAATTCGTTGGACACGACACAAGCGAATTCCGTCCTGTTTTGCTCTTCCAAGTTATTGCTCTACATAATTGAATTTTATCCACGCCAGTCGCAACCTTGAAACTAGAATAACCTGGTTCAATTCGAACCTACACGGCAAGTTGGAAGTGGGTCCATATCAAAAATGAAATAGAAAAGTTTCCGACACGTTTTCGACGTTCTAATTTTTCACTCCGCATTGCGTGTTTTGTTCGAATGTGTTATTTGTACTTTATCGTTGTAATCAATGTGCCCTTCGCAATTTAACGTGTTCTTATATCGTGGGACATAAAAAGGGCCAAGGTTCCGCATTATGTTACGGCCACTCAAACTGCCCGGGCGGATTTTATTTCACGCTTTTATTAGAATACTGGGTCATTCCTAAAAGAACAATCTGCAAGTCGACTCATTATGACTCATTCATCAAATCCACAGAAAAGAGAAAGCAATTATATCTCTATGATCAAATCGATATGAAAGTACTTTATTTATACCCTTACAAGTATTATATTATATTATGGTTTTGATTTTGATTTAAATTTTTATGTTATAATAACTTTCACAGGCGTGCGTTCTTGTGTAAAACGCCTATATCACACTCTGTCAAGTAATTACTCTGAATCTTAATAAAAAGTATCCTTTTTCCCATAGACATAAAGAATATATTTAACAGGTTTAATCACAATCTATTAAGCCGCTGAGAAGGTGAATGGCAACAAACTTTCTTAATTATAAAATGTAATTGATAATTATAATTTTAAACCTTAAAATTTTATGGATATTGCGAAACAATCGAAGTTTCATTGGCAGCCTGCTTTTCAATAAGATCAAATATACCAAGTTTCAGAAAGTCATTATGTATCGAAACAATCGCCCCCATGTGTGACACGATGGGGAAACTTTGTTGATTTATTTTATACTGCAAAAATTAATCGTATGTCATTTGATTGACAAACTATTTTGAATCACCAGCTACAGTTCCTATCTCTCTCCTTTTTTGTACCTGTGGTAGGAGTCAGTCAGACGTATATAAAAGGATAACAAACGTTTATATTTTGAAATCCTTAAACAATACGTTATTATTTCGGTCTGTAATCCTAATGTTATAATCTTAATGTTTAAGTTTATTATAACTTGAATGTGATTTTTGTAATGCAATGAGTTTGTATTTTGTAGTCGAGAATGCCAAGGTACGATTACAAGATAAATATTATAAAGGAAATCATGCACAGACAAAAATAACTGTACCGATTAGTTGTTAGCAAAGGTGAGCGAAAACAATTCAAGAGCTAACTATTCTTGAATAATATATAAGTATTTTTTTATACTGCGGTTAAAAATCTCCAGTTAACAGCAGTGAGAGATGATCGATGAATGTACTGTCTGGGTTCCTAACGCATGTTGAAAGCCAGACGGAGCACAGAATGCATCGTAGTTTTTACTCTGATAAGATGTACCTACGTGCTTATATTTTTGTTTTTAATGTAAAATATTAAGCGTCCTTTAAATATTTTCACTTTTATGCAAAACTTGGTAGATATATCAAATAACCACAACAAAGAATAGGGTACAATATTTAATAATTGAAACTCACTTATATTTTTTTTGTCATTGACCACAATCGCCTATCTAGTGGTACATAGCTAGGCGATTGTGGTCAAAGACTAAGTAAAAAACTGTCAACAGGCTATTAACGGTGTGTTCCATTACGGCAATTGTTCTTGAGAGCCAGGTTCTATTCTGTATTATGCCTGTTCACAACCTTCGGTACTCTAGTTACTTCTTTCATCACAACATGGTTTCGATCACGATATCAGGTGATATTGAGGTCAAAAGGTAGCCTGCCAGCGGTGAAAAGAATAACTTGAGGGTGGTAGCTAATCAAGCGCGCATTCATAAACCTTACCACCATGAAAGAAATGGTTGTCAATTGAGTTCATTTACTAACCGTCTCATGCGATTCCAACAATCGTTGTAAAACTAGAAGAGATTTTTTTTTAAATCCACCCGATACTTGTTATGAGTATAATTAAAACCTGTTTTGAGCGGACAGAATAAAAGAGTTGAGGTTTGTAGGCATATTATGTCTAGCCATTATATTCAAATCTCAAATACGAAAATAAAGTTTTCCTGAGAACTCTATAATTTCTTTAGATAAAAATATTCAATCATGTGTGTATAGTGAACATAAATGAAGCGGTACAATATGTTTTCCAAAATTAATAATAATCATGTGATGAAATACACGTTGATAGATAATTAAAAAATATTAACAATAATAACTGCCTAGATCACAATAGTAGTTTATGCAACTGTCATATAATAGAGGGTATTAAAACATGAGTGTAGTTTCAAAATAAGATTACACGAGTGTTTTAATACCTAATTATATGCAGTTGCATACACTACTTTATTTAATCTCATGGCTATATTAAACATTTTTTACCTGTATTTCAACTCTCTGTGGCTATACGCTTTTCTTGATTTTTCTGGCAAAAAACTATTCGTCAGTTTCGTAGCTGTTTTTAGAATGTCAGGTGGAGTTAAATCATCAGTATCGTGGGTGTTGCTTGACATGTTTGCTACTAAAGTTTTATCCAACAAAATATTACTCAAATTCGTATGTACGAAATAGCGCCAAAATGGAAAAGTCTGCTATTGGTCTATTGGCTCGGAACCAGCGCAGCGCGTTGCGCGCGCATCTCGCTCACCATAGATAATGTGTACTTAAATTGAATTGAAACCTCCTTGGTCGGGACACATTGTACTTTAATAATTAAAAAATTGTTTTAAAGCATTGTTTTGTTAGGAGAACAATGCTTTAATTTAACTTTTTAATTTTCTTAAAGAAGTATGTACATAAAATATGCCAATAAAAGTCTGTATTTAATTTCATAATTAGAATATTACCGAATGAGATTATATAAAAGAATTGAGATCACTACATCTTATATTATAAAGATGGGCCATGACAATTAAAGGTAATGTATGAAGTTGACACTTTAAATTACAATCGGTACGGCACGGTCCAAGATTCAATATTTGGTTTTTTATATCATTAGATTCTTTTGGAATTTAATATTTGAAAGGATTTTCAAGTTCATCAAACGCAGCAGAGACTTCTCGCAATAACAAATACTTCATTGGAGAGGATACGACTAAACTATGTGTTTTATTGAATTGCTTTTGTACTGAATTCTTTGACTTGAAGAATAAACTTCGAAGGAGACCAAAAATAATAACGAATTATGAGTAATCGCGGAAAACAAAACATCTTTGTCAAACAATCAAGGAATTAGCGTCGTTGTTTGACGTAAGTTTACCCTGAAATATTGACTCGTTTGCACCAGATTGATAACAAAGTCGAGAAATGGATTTCTCATAAATTTACTGATGTGCATAGAGGATCACTCGTTGAAGCTTGCTTGAGTAGGTACTTACAAAACTGAAGGGACTTTAGACAGAATTGTGACATATGATGAAAAGTGAACTTGCTATACAATAATCGCGAGTAAAAAACGTAATGGGTTAAATAACAGTAAACTAGTTATGTATATTATATGGTATTATATGTATATTATATGTATATTATATTATACCATATAATATACTTTACACTTATTTGTAATCATTGTATAACATATTATGTATCCATACTAACCACCCGCTCCCATCCTCCCTTCCCCACTCACACAAACACACCTCACACACAAACAAGTTTTATGTACACTATCTCCTAGCATCATCACTATAAATGTCAATCTTTGACCTTATGGTGCCTTCGTATGTACCTACTTTGTTTTTCTGTAAGTTAGTACTTTAAGTAATTTGTGTAATCCTGTTTAGCAATATGTATACCAAAACAAAATATAAGTATTGTTTTGATAATTGAGCTTTTTATTATGTACATCTATATTTTTTGCAAATGCTATTGGTAATAAATGAATTACCTAAAAAAGCCCTAAACAGAAGCTGACCTGTACCAAATATCATTTTTTTTTTTTTCTCAAATCGTTTGTCTGGAAGAAATTGCTTTAGCAATAAGACCGCCCATTGTATACGTTTATTTATTGTTGTTTCTTTGTAATGTAATTTTAAGGTACGCAAAAATTATTTTCTATCTAAATGATCTTTGCATGTACCGAAAATGTTGATTAGTTTTGAAGTTGTAATTTGTACAACTGTTGTACAAGGGAAGTTATTATGATCAGTCGACGAAAAAACAGACATCCTTAATTTCGGCGGTTGATAAATTACAGTGATAGTAAAACATGAACCATACTAAAAAGCAAATTCATCGGTTATATCATCCTACCATGTCAGTTCAAAAATGCGCAAGTAGTGTAATAAATTAATGTTGGATTGGGCTGTTATGTAAATAGCTCGGGAGTTAACGGTGCACGCGGAGTATCTAGCATAGGTTCTCAACCTTATTTTGCCCAACGGCCACTTTAAAATTAGAGCACCTAGTTTTCTTTATTAGCAACTGACATGAATCTGAAACAGCTATTGACACGATTATATTTAAATTTTAATTACAGTTTAATATCAGGTACCTACTTGATCGTATGATAGGACATGTCTTGACTTTACTATTATTGAGTTTTTTTTTTCAATAAGAACAATTAAATTCCCCAAATACACATAAGTATGAGTAACAAAAAACACAGATGATATTATCAATTCTTGTAGGATTGCAAATATCGCCTTATTCAAAACTTTTTAATACTTAATTGCTATACACATATTTATTTGCTATTTTTAATTAACAGGTTTTTGTTAACTTTCCCTGTATTGACATTTGTATATGAGACATTTTACGCAAAGTTTTAATTATTTTTAATTCATGTCAAAAATTAAATAATCATATCATCCAATTTAATGTAGATCTGAATGTAATTGAATCTTACAGTTCAATTTTCATTCAATTTCCAAAATATGTGAAGTTTCGCACACGTGATAAAAATGATACCATACATAAACCAACCAATAGCCAAAAACAAATTAACCAATACTAATGTTTGCTTTATGATTTTGTGATTATCGTCTTATTTTTAGACTATATTTATTTTAACCTATGCCCATGCCCTCACCATACTAAGTATCTCAATCCTCCTAACTTTTTCTTGGTCTTCTACTGCCCCTCTGAAAGTTTTAAACAGGGGCATAGAGGGGCGTAATCGCCCAGGTTGAGAAACCTAAGAATCTAGTCAAAGTAAATTCACGATAGATCCGAGGAAGGGCGTGCGAGGACCGTTAGGTTACCACTCATAACGTGCAACCCGAGCCTGTGAACTTGCC
This sequence comes from Plagodis dolabraria, assembly GCA_963854805.1. Classification (NCBI taxonomy): domain Eukaryota; kingdom Metazoa; phylum Arthropoda; class Insecta; order Lepidoptera; family Geometridae; genus Plagodis; species Plagodis dolabraria. Next base: position 23,874,254 of record OY978457.1, on the reverse strand, counting down.
GAGGCCATGTTTTAAAAATTATTCTTGAATTATATTTGAAAATTAGAAATTTAAGTCAAAACAAGTTATTTGTATTGTGTTGATAATTGAGTGAAAAAATGAGATTTCTCGCCGGCTTAATCCGATTTGTTAACTGCCCAGTTCGCAAACGTAAATGCCCGTTAAGTCATTTCACTGCATAATTTGTATTCGCCAGACACAACATGGTAATTATACATTTTTCCCTTTGAGAAACGCGTTTTTATACTTGTCAATGGTATGCAAAGAAGTCCAAAAACTAACTTTCCTTTCAAAAATGTGTTGAGCTCGTGTGATAAAAGGAAAGGCTATTGTCCCCTATCGGACACCATTCCAGCTTTAGGACTGCTACTGAAAGTTTCATTGTCAGAAATCAAATGAGAATCCAATGACAGTCGAACCTAGGACTCAAGATTCTAAAGAAACACTGTTTAGGCATTCAACAGACGAGGCAGCCTGTATTAGTCTATCGACTGATATATTTATCATGCCATGAGGAAGGGTGAAAGTTATGTGACTAGGTGGCTTATCTGGTGTAGAGAGCTTTAATAGCACACACAGTTTTTTTTATGCCTGGTAGTTTAGCCTTTGACCACATCTCACCTGATGGTAAGTGATGATGTGGTCGAAAATATTGTTCAGGCTAACCTAGAATTATTGGCTGTCAAGGACAGCTGCCGGAACACACCGTTAGGTGCTTGGCGACAGATTTTCTACTTGGGGTGGTAGCAAGCCAGGCGGGCATTCCCAAAATGGCCTACCACCATGCTATAACGACTGCTATCCGAAGACAACAACCGGGACTGACGGCTAAACGTGCCTCGGAAGCACGGAAGCGCTCAGTAGTAAAGTCACTAGCAGTCACCCATCTAACTCATGACTGCGGCGGACGTTGCTTCACTCTGCTGATCGGTTCAGAACGGCTAACCGCTAAGCAAACTTCGCTACGAGCTCACCAAATTTATGTCCAAATTTGCATGGTGGTATCGCATTTTGCGAATGCTTGCCTGGCTAGACCACTCTCAAGTTGAAAATCTGAGTCGCCAAGCATATATCGGGTTGTTGTGGCAGTTGTCTTTGAGAGCTGATTACCATTATAGGTTATGCCTGTTTATCACATTTGATCATATTATCATTTACTCTTAGGTGAAATTGTATTTTTTTTAAATTGGCACGTCCATGTGACTTCATTTTGCCCGATGAAAAGCGAAGATGGAATGATTATTGCAGGTGTAAGATACGCTAAAACAAGTCAAACGCGGAAGTTGAGACTTATAAAAGAAAAACGCTGTTTACTGTACAAAACAATCAATTTTTTTTATCAAAATTTGCAGCTGTCTGTTAAGTATTATAACAATGAAAATTATGAAATAACTTGCTGAATCAAAACACTCTGAGATCACATTTTTTTTTGCTTAAACGATCGATTTTCACTCAATTACAATACTGGTCACCATCGACTAAACTTGCAACTGTTAAGTAATTTAGCTATTTAGTTGAGTGTAACTTAAAAACTACCTCACCGATTTTGATGAAATTTATATGGCATCACCTCAAAGGTTTTCCTTTTTCAATAAAAGAAAAATCTATTAAATCGTACTACGTTGTAAAAAGTTATGTGTGATCATATATAAACAAAAAAGGTATCGAATTGAGAACCTCCTCTTTTTAGGAAATCGGTTAAAAAGATGTTCGGCCTCCTTATACGACATGAGAACTTCTTTTAGATATTATATAAGGGAGGAGAGGAAGACGTAGGCCATGACGGGTATTTAAGACTAAATAAAGGAGAAGGCGAAGTTTGAGTCGTATAGGGAGGTCAAGGGTTTGTCACAAGATCGAGAGCAATGGCGGATACTCCACCGGATGCCCTTGAGAACATGGCTCTTAAATATAGAAGATAAAAACTACGCTAATCTACTTGAATTTTCTACTTAGATCTCTTCCACGCCCTGCTTGAAAGACCAGGGCTTTCAACATAGCTGCAAGGAAAAACGTTCGCCAGCAGAGTGCATGGTGATAGGCGTTAACCAGTTAAGATATATAAGACGTGATGAATTGTATATATACTAAATATGTACAATATTATAAAGAGGAAAGATTTGATTGTTTGTTTGCATTGAATAGACTCTGAAAGTACTGCAGTGGTCCGATGTACAAACTTCTTTCACTATTAGAATCCCACATTAATCCTAATAAACATAAGCGATCGAATATTTTCAAAAGTTTGACATTTTTGTTAAATACTAATGCGGAGCCGGGGCGGTAATACTAAATAAAATGTTTTTTGTCATAAGTTTGGAATTTTTCATCTATCCTAATCTTGTCTAGTAAACACACATTATGTGTGTGACTAATAAAATAAAAACAGTGCCTTCAGGGTCAAATATTTGTGTCACGGGCACTTCAAATGCAGGTCAACAACTTGCTCTATACCCACTAGTGACTAAGTATATGCCACTTATCTATTTGAAATGTGGTTGAAATCGATAGGATTCCGAGTTCTACCTACTCGTTAAGTACTATTAGTTATTCTGTGACATTTCACTTGTATGACGTTTTTCTTTGTTGGTGTTGAAGAAAAGGTATTATTACAATGTGCTCTTGTTTCGTTTCTTTTTTTTTAAGCTAAGATATTCATTAAATCTAGAGACTGGTCCTGTGGCCGGTAGATGGCATAAGACTCGCCACCTGTTACATGGCACCAAACCGTTAAAAGTTTTGCATGAAACGTTTGTTTATAACATGCATGAAACGTCCATACACCATCGGGGAATACCAGGTGTATTCCCCGATGGTGTATATATATATATATATATATATATATATATATATATATATATATATATATATATATTATATATAATAGATATTTATATATATCACAATGTCAGATATTCTAACTCAATGTCAAGCAGGTGAGCGACACTGCAACTGAAATGGACATGCGCGACGTCTTCCTTCAGGCAACATGTCCATATATCTCATCACTACAAAACATAAAAAAATACAGATGTGCCGATACATTTATTTATGTGCTTCTGCGTTATTGGCGAACAATATTGTAGCAACCCTAAGGAATCTAAAAGCTAGAGGAGAAAATTCTCAAGATTGAAATTATAATCTGACAGTATTGAAATGCCCCAATGTAATGATGCCTTCTCTAAGATCTAAAGATTCAGTTGTTGTTCGCACCTCGCGTCAGTAAGCTGTGCATTCTTACTGCGGAGCTCGACAATAGAATTATTTCTGCGATAAGAGCGGGCCCGACCGGTTTGGCTGGGACTCCGTTCTTGCGCAATGGATGTATGGCGTTGCTGATATGATTGAGCAAGAGGAAGTGATTGGAGACGAAAACAATCGAGCGATTAATGAAATTTTGGAATGCAGTGATCCTACACAATATAACGTGGAAGTAGAAGATAATAGAAAAAGAACGAGGGACGACCTTTCTTCCGATGAAGGATGGAATACTGTGGATAGAAGGAGTTAAATTATTCGAATATCAAGTCAGGAGTTAATGGAAAAGAACCAAGTTTCGGTGACATGCACTAATGCACTGCCTAAACAATTTGCTTTAGCTCGATTATTTACCGAAAACAAAATAAAGGGTATTAACCAAGTCAAGTACGTACATAACTACAAAATTTTAATTACATTTGATCAAGAGGTTGATGCTAAGGAATTTATCAAGTGTCAAACATTCTCTGAGATGGGGTGGCGAAGCCAAAAAACTTCCGAAGTGGGCATGTCTTATGGTATTATTAAAAACATTGAATTAGACCTCCCTGATACAGATATACTTAAAAACATTAAAAGTGAATATGAAATAGTTTCAGCTAAACGATTGAATAGACGCAATACTGAGAGACCATCTCGCTCGTGCGAGGCAACCTGATAGCCTATAAAATATTGGAGTCTTACAATGGATTCCTGCACATGTAGACATAAAAGAAAATGAGGAGGTAGACCTGTTAGCCAAACGAGCCTGTATTGATGGTATTCCCTTAAATGTTTTGCCCTTATATTCTGACCATGTTAAGCTCGTAAAAAATCAGTGCCATAGCTATTGGCAGGAATATTTTGACGAGAGATCGAGAGAGAAGGGTATATGGTACAGGACTATACAGCCACAAATTTTGAAATACCCTGGATCGACATAGTTACATTGAATAGGAAGAAGTTAGTAACTGCTCTTAGACTGCGATCTGGACACATACCGTCAAACAAGTTCGCATACCTTATGGGCAAGGTCTTATCCCCTGATTGTGTTGATTACGGAACAATAGAGGACGTGCAACATGTTTTGTGGGAATGTGTGCGGAACGCAGCTCTTAGATTTACATATTTTGGTGCAGCGAGAGAGATGGATATAGGCCTAGGTAACAATATTTTAGTTCATCCAATGTCAGAGCAAGCAAACATGTTGTATAAGCTAGCGGACATGGCACTACCTAGTAGATATTAAGTAATATTTGTATAATAGATTATAATATATTTGTATGTAAGATATTTGTATATTTTGTTATTACAGGGCGGTGTGGTCGCTCAGCGACAAAGCCCTTCAAATAAATTAAAAAAAAAAAAAAAAGATCTAAAGATTGGGCATAAATGAATAAATTATTACCAATTGCACAAACATAACCTAATAGTGGGCCGTGCCGGTTCGCACAGGTGCTTCACAAAAGTTTCATAACTTTTGAAAGTATTAACCGAGTTTAGAGAGATTTCCATTCATCAGAGATAATTTAGGATTCTAATGGTGAAAGATTTTTACAAATAGACCCAGTAGTTTTTCAGTTTATTCGTTACATACAAATATATCCTCTTTATAATATTAGTGTAGATTGAAGTAAATAGTCTACGTTTCAAACAATAATCAATATGTAATCATTAGTGGTAAACATGACGTAGATATCTTATACTTTAAAGTTAAGACGTAGAAAAAGTTATACGTAGATATCTCTCTATGGCGACCAGTTAACATAAATTAAACAAGAATGGATAGGTGAAGCGACTTACTGACGTAGCTCATGCCATGGTCATAGGTTAACCAGTATTGTATCTTAAGTTAATCTGTGCTCGTGCATGAACGGCGGGCGGGCGGCGTAACGGCGCGTTGCGGCTTCCGGCTTCCGTAAAACAGCTATGCCACATTTACATATCCATTCTCCATCAAAATTAATGTTTAATAAATTGAAAATAATCAACAAACCAGTACCCTCAATAATCAACAAACCAGTACCCGCTTCCATAGCATGATCGGAAATGCACTAGAAGGTATTTTGGGGTTGCGGGTTCAAGCTTCGCAGGAAAGTTACCTTTTTCGATCAGAAATAATTTCTAATGTTTTATATCTATTTTTTGGTACGTTGATAATTTATATGGAATGTCAATAACATGTCCGTGGTGTTGTTCGTGAGTTCCATCTGAAAACCAGCGGCTCATCATTGAACCTGGCACATGCTATGCGGCAAACTACCGATTAAAATGCAACTAAGATAATATTGAAACGCACCCATTTCCAAATGTGTTTATTGAAATAAAATATAAAACGTTTAGTCTATTTTAAATATGTATCAATGAAACTTCTACGGATATACACAGTACACTTCTAGAATATATCCTATTTGAAATGTAATTTAGTGAATAAAATCAATTAATAAACGATTGTTTTTTTTTCCTGTGCTCATAAAAATCTCATAAAACTTGGCTTATTATTCAGTAAAACATTACTTATGTGCACGGTTCTATCATACTGTGAAGTGGCGTAGTGTGCGTGGTTCGTAGCATTATGTAGGTACTTCGTAGCACTGCGTAGCTTCTGGGTAGACATTACGTGATTATTGTTATTGCGATGTATGAAGGAAGCCATAGATAAATTTTCTTTTAAACATTTTTAGAATTCTGTAAAGAACAAAACATAGCCCTATTGATATGATGCTGTTGTCATTAGGACAGTCCATATGTTTTGGGTCACTTGCACGTTAACGGAATAAGACTTCAAATATAGATGTTTTGTGATAACACCAAATATTGTATATGACTTTATCTATCTTATAATATATATAATATATGTATATATATACCTACTTAAGTATGTTTTAAAATATGAACGGGGCATTTCACAACGAAAATTCGTTTCCCGCATTTTCGTTTTCTGTTTATTTTTCTCTCTATAGAAGATGCGTTCGAACATTAGGTAATAGTGCATGGCATTTTTATGATATGCAAAAATTGTTACATTTTTGAAGGGAGTCATATGTTCCTCCATATTTACTATTTTTTATTTATATTTTTTAATATTACTTAAAAAGTAAAAACGAAGAAGCGCAATAGAAGATTTATAGAAAAAATAATATTAAATATTTGTGCTTATTAGGGTGAGTTAGTTTCTGAACAAATCATCGTGTAGTTTTTAATAACGATTAATTACAGTTAATTTAATTAATGTATGAAATTTGAAGTCGTTTTCTTCACGCTCGTAGTCGATTTTACTGCGACCTTACAGTCCATATTATTACTCAAAAATAATAAATATCTTAGATATTATTAATTTCTATAAACTAACCTAATCTATCACAAGCACGAATGCAGGCCAATCACAACAGATAAAACTCAAACTCCCATAGGAAATAAACTTGAATGTTGTTACCCCTGTCCTCTAAAGCCAAATGTCGTTTATCTAATAATCTAAAATATATTGTTGTGGCACGGAATCTCCTGTGCAACTAGCACTTCTTCGTAGCCATTGCACATTATTTGTTGTAGGTACTTGTTTATGATGGAAAGACAAAGATATCGCTTTTATATTCACTAAACTACCTTAAAGGGCTCGTAAGTGGGCTACAAAACGGAAATAAATCGTGCTAGAAATCTTGCTAAAACTGTAGGTCAGTACACAGCTTATAGTGACACTCTTGCAGCAATGTGATTGCCCAATGCATTGCCGAGTATATTCCAGGAACCGCATTGCTATGCAATTGAGTTCATACACGTAGAGCAACAATGATACATCTCAACATAGGTGCAGCAGTTTGAAATAAAATAGAGCACAGCAAGGCTGTTGATATTGCTGCAACATTCATTGTGATGTTATTTAGACAAAGCTATATAGTTGAGAAGGGTGGGTATCTGGCCATATTAGAATAGATGGGAAACCATAATTAACCTATTTAAGCAACTGTTTCTCGATAAGAATTTGTTTCAAAAATTCATGAGAATGGCGACTTTTAGTAATTATTGAATACAAGTGGACCTAGGATTAAAAATACTATATAGGTGACATATCAGAGACACCAGATGTGCGCGTGGATCGGCGCGAAGTGGTAGTGAGAGGCGAAAAGAAAAGAGATGCACCTATACAACAAAACAAGGAAGATATAAATATTACCCGCGATGTTACAGTTTAGTCAAAACTGGTTAACATCAGCAGCAATTCAGCTACTAGATACTGAACGCTTGCAGCTACATCAATATATTGTTGCAATATCTCCCAGTTTCATGATATAAAAAGACAGCAAATTGGCCATTGCAGGTAGAAATTGCCACAAAACTAGCCCGTTTAAGAGGACTTTTGCAACGTTTCTCGATACTGTGGCGTAACGAGCGCAGCTCGTAGCACTGTAGCTGCTTCGTAGCATCTAGATGATCTTCGTTGAAATAAAGGAAATGAAAGACAAAATTGATTAAGATCTATTTTTCATCTATTTTTGCATGGTGGTAGGGCACTTTGCAAATGCCCGCCTGGCTAGCTACCACCCTCAAGTTGAAAATCTGTCGCCAAGCACCTAACGGTGTGTTCCGGCAGCTGTCCTTGAGAGCCAGTAAATCTAGGTTAGCCTGAACAACATCTTCGACCACATCATCACTTACCATCAGGTGAGATAGTGGTCAAAGGCTAACCTATCAGGCATAAAAAAAAAAACATCTTTTCACAGTTAGTGATGACCAAATTTACATGAGCTCGGAAGGCTTAGTTGCCATTAAAAACTCGCTTGAATCAGTCAAAACTCGCGTGTTATGCTTACAAATATGTAAGAAAAGATTATAGTCAAAGTTAGTGAGTGCAAAACTAAAAAACGACGTCCACAAAACTATTGCAAATGTATATTGCATTGAGTATTGTATATTTTATCGTCAAGAGGTTCACAGTGCCTACAGTTTGGAAAAAACACGGCCATTTTAACATTGATTTGTTTATTGTAGGTTAAATTATCAACGTCAGATTTGGGCTGCATTGTTTTCTCCATTCTCTGCTATATACCATAAGAGAGGTAAGTTAGTATATATTTATACTTTAGTATTAAAAAAAGTAATGAAATGGCTCACAGTAAGAATAAAAAACGATGACAATGAAGTGAGTAACATACCTGCCATCCTTGCAATAGCAACGACCTGTCTACGGTCCGCAGCCACATGACGGCATCGCCCGCCTGGAAGTCGCGCAGGCGGTGGCAGCGCGTGTGGAGGAAGAGCCCTAGGCACTTGAGCAGCTCCGAGGTGGAAGCTTGGATGACAGTCTTGCGCGGAGCAACTGCTGGCCCGACAGAAGTCGGCAGCTTTTCCGCGTAGCACACGTTGTTGTTGAGTACATTGGCAGCGCGCGCGACGCACGCGGCTGGTGGCAGCGCGCTGGGTGGCCGCGCGCCCGCCCCGGTGCCACCTCCCGCGCACCCGCCCACAAACGCGCTCGCTGCAGACACATTCTTGTTCCGATCCAAAGGAGCATTGTCCGTGAGTGGAGGGCGGAACGTCGCAACACTCTTGCTCTTGCATTCTAGCTTCTTCTTATTATTGTTCGCCGTCGAGAACCGCTTCCACGACAGCGCGTTAATAAACAGGGAGTGCTTTTTGAGATTCTTCTCGAGCGCAGTCTTCTCGGAAATGATCTTGGCTGCGTCGTCGAGGGTAGCGCGGCGTTCAGCGTCTCGCGGCGCTTCGCGATTCTCGCGGTTTTTGGCGTTGTTGAGGCGCTCGTAGGAGTAGGCGAGATGGGCGCGGTCCTGGGGCGGCGCGGCCGGCGGCACGCGCCGCTCGCGCGGGCTGAAGCTGAGCACGGTGCCCATGGGGGGCGCGCGCGTGCACCCGCTAGGTCCCCGCATGCATCACGTGCGCGGCGCGCGGTGGCCCCGGCCCGTGTGGGCTCGATAGCGCCGCGCGTGCGCCAACGGCTACCTGCTATCGACCGCGCCAGCTGACGCCGCGCGCCGCCGCCGCTCACCCGAGCGCAAGCTTCGTCCTCACCCGGCACCCTTGTCGCCCCATCGCCCCATCGCCCCCGCGTCACCGGTAAACAAACCCTCTCCTCTGCTGTAAATCACGGAATTACTTATAGGTTATTAATTTTAATTAAGACCTGACGTGCTCTTCGTCGAGATGTCACGGTAACGAGCTTATCGGGTTCAGTTGAGATTTTATTGGGAAGCATTTATTTTCCAGCTACATTTTAATTTGTTTACAAACATAATGACTGGAGTTTGAGAGACAGACGTCAGATTCCACACGAAAGTTTAACGATAAAGTAAATATGTATATACTGAAAAGTTTAACAGCTGAGTTTCATCTACTCAAATCGATTCCCGCAGAGCTCAGTACTAAACGCTGAGGTCACCTATGTCTGTGACGGCCTATTCGCATAAGGCTTACGACCGCATATAAATTCTCCGCCCGTTTTCAATAGCCTCATAAGCATATAATTGCGGAGACGGTACGTGCCGGATGATTATTGCGGATGTTACATAATAATGCGGCCGCTCGCTCGTGGGCCGTTCGGCCGGGTGAGCCGCTAGCCTTTCAGAGTATAATCGAATCTGTAGCTGCAGCTTCACCAATAAATTGTATTCGCGTGTTGGTTGACATCGTCAAAGCTTCATAGGTAGGTGAGGCGGACTTGCTGACCTGACCTAAATACCATTTTCATTAAAAACGCCGCCATTAAAGGCATTGACGCTCGACTCAACGCTCAAGGCGGCTTGCTCTTATACGGAAATACCAGTAGGGAAATCGAGCACTACCTCTTGATGGTTACTGCTCACACTGACGCCTCCATATTACTTAGTTGTGTGTACACTATACTATCACAGGTGTTGGTAAAAAATAGATGCATATAAAAAACTGAGAATGTTAAATATTTCAGAGTATTTTTAGAAGGTTTCGCACTACGTAATGGACCACTACGGAATTTCAGAGAAAACGGTTATCGTACTAGAGTCCAGAAAAAAACTATTTTTCAAACAACAAAGCTGCTGTGTGTGGATTTCAATGTTTGGGCAAAGATAAATGGTATATTTAATTGAACATAGTGGTATATTTAAGAATACAATGCAAGTTGAACATTAATGTGGAAAACATTGGATAAAAAAACCGGAGAAAGTATGAGTGAGTAAGAGAAAATTATATACATAAGTGTCGATGCGTGAAAATTTACTGCACCACACCGGGTGCAGTATGTTCAAAGCCAAGCAAGAACGATTAGGAACATTGAGCGGGCGGACTGAGTGAGTTTGTTTCAGAGCTGGCAACATTAGATTGTCCGGAGTTCTCTTTACAGAGACTAGTCATGATTGCTGAAATGCTAGCTAGACGTTGAAGATGAAGTACCCCGCCTACTTAATGAACAGCTTTCTAACCCAAAATTCTTTCGAGCTATTTACAATTTTGTTACAAACACCGTGGAGAAGATATAAAATGTTTTTTTTTTGTGAAGATGACAAAATAATCTAAACCAATAGTGACAGATATGACTTCAAGACATAGACAGTGCAGTGAATCGGTGACTTTTACGAAAAAACATGATGTGGCCAAAAGGACATAGTATCCAGGCCCGGAAAAAAAACCGTTTGTGCCCTAAGATTTTTTTTCAACTCTCTGTTTGTGCCAGGATCTTTTCAGTATTATTTTGTACAGTTCGAATAAGTAGTGCCAACGTGGCAGATATAAGGATGTTTGATTTGAGTTTGAGTGTTGTGACAGTTAACGTCTAAAGCTAAGTTAGTACCGTGAACAATTCAGTTTACATCAGTGATGTGGTGGAACCATATTGTGATTTTATGGTTTAAATATTGATTATTGAAAATACACACATGTTTTTTAGGGTTCCGTACCCAAAGGGTAAAAACGGGACCGTATTACTGAGACTTCGCTGTCCATCCGTCCGTCCGTCCGTCTGTCACTTGGCTGTATCTCAAGAACGGTAATAGCTAGACAGTTGAAATTTTCACAGATGATGTATTTCTGTTGCCACTATAACAACAAATACCAAAAGTTGGCCAAGTGCGAGTTGGACGTTAAAAGAAAAAAAGGTTAAAATATGAAGTCTAATATTGTGTAGGTGGTACGGAACACTTCGTGCCCGAGTCCTAATCGCACTTGGCCTTTTTTTTTTATTATAGTTAAAGTACGTTAATAGGAAACATTACATAAGTGCTAAAGGTTTCTTCTTTTCTTCGTTTGTTGTGACACGATGCAACATTATCATATTCCAATACCATGATCGTGGTAATGCCTAATAGCTCTGCAGTTCTTGTAGCAGCAGCCATTGCAAACGTCACTAAGCTATCCTTTCTTTTCGTTCGTTAATTCATCGGACATCGTTATACGTTATGGTGGACGAGATAAGAGAGAGATGATGGGTTAACCTAAAGGCCCTGCCACATCTTCACTGCGCGGTGCCTCACCGTTTAACATCACGGCACCACGCACGCAAATCTCAGCATGGGCAGGTTGTGGATATGTGCGAGATTATAGTACGCGGCGCGGCGATGTCAGCGCCGCATTGTGTCGCCGTATATTTTCTCTGTACGACACCGTTCCGTGAAGATTTCTCTTTGCCCTAAGCAGCGATGTCCAAGACCACAATAGTATTTAACAGTGTGAGTTTGATTTTGCAAGGTGCGAATTGGAGTGGCTATTGAGGATGGATGCCACTGGGGAGTTATTCTGGGGATTGATCAATGAAAAACCAAGTGTTGAAATTATTTTGTGACATCTCATTTGCACGATACTCTGTAATCCTAGATAAGCCTCAACAACATCTTCGACCACATCGCTAATCAAGTGAGATAGTGGTCAAAGGCTAACCTATCAGGTAAAAAAATACTCGCATGTTTTCTGACATTATGGGAGCTCTGGCCTGAACCATGACAAATACCCCGAGATCGTATACTGAAAAGAATTGTAAATTGTTTAAATGTGTGAACTGTAAGTACTAGTAATGAAAAAGAGTAGAAGAGCAGATTTTATGCTGACCCTGGTTAGCGTGGTATAAGACCAAGACGAAGAAATATAACCTCAATAAGAAGTAACCTAACTCGTCTTCTAGCAAAAATCATCACTACTGTGGTCGTTTAATACCTTTTTAGTTTTGCTGATACGCTAGCCTTTGACCACTAGTTCTGATGGTAAGTGATGATGCGGTCGATGTTGTTGTTGTTCACGTAGAATTACATGTTCACAAAGATAGCTATCGGAACACAGCGCTAAGTGTTTGGCGATAGAGTTTTCTACTTGAGGGTGGTCATTCAACAAAATGCCTTACCACCTTGCCATCCTAAGAGAATAACCAGGATCGACGTCTTGATTTACCTTGCCTCACCACGAAAGCACTCAGGAGTAACTACCTCTAGCGGTCACCAATCCAAGTAATAACCGCAGCGGACGTTGCTTTTCCATGTCGATCGGTTAAGAACGACTAGGCAAGCTCGATTACGAGAGCTTTAAACTAACTCCAAGGAACTTTATTTACTGTTGCTATAAGTTATATCTCATCAAAACTCCCCCCTTGCTCTGAAAATCCAAACAAACGCTTGTTAGCAAGCTCCTACTTGTATTATGGAGCACCTACTATGGTTTTATGCGCTGCGCTGCTCTCTCGCAAGATCATTATGTTCACCAGCGCTTGTTAAGTAGATGCTTGTGTTTTGAGCATTATACTAATTATTAAGTAGATTGTTAGTATTCACTTCTGCCTTTTTAGGAGACTTGTTATTCAACATTTCTGAACATTGGCAATGAATATATAGAATATTTCAGTGTTATGGTTGAACTTAACAGGTGTGGCCATAACTCAAACTGAGTGTATTCCTTTTGCTATAAGTTTTATATTGTTAGTAAGAAGTTATATGTAATTTATGTTCTTTTCTGTACTTAGCAATAAATAATTATTCTATTATATTCTATACAAGATAACAATAGATTTATATTGTAATATTTTTATTTTTGCAACAACTCATGCTCTGCGAATTACATTACAAAACTACAAATTTACGAGAGGAAAAATTATAGTCACGTGCTGGATTCGAACCCGCGCCATCCACCTCCATAGCCGAGGCATGCTCTGACCGTTTAAGCTAACATGACATAAGACTCTAAACCAAATTTTTGCTATTGTTCTTTTTAGCTATCGTATGGGGATGGAGCGACATGTATAGTATAACTTACCTTATAAATATATATAATACTAGCGACCCGCCCCGGATTTGCACGGGTGATTGCGACTATAAATTGAGATGTAAGCTATTATATCTTTTAATTTGGATCAAGGTGCACATCATATTTAAAATCGATTCACTAGTTTAGGAGTCCATCGCGGATAAATAAAGTGACACGTAATTTTTATATATAAAGTAAATATATACAAATATATATTAAACGTTTGAAATTTAATAACCTGCCACAGACATCTGCATCTTTAATTGAACAGAAAATAAAAGTGACCACACGGACTGTGTAAACTGATTGTGTGACTGAGTGAAAAGTGTGGTTTCTAAAATGGGTTAACGTTATCTAAAGAAACCACAATGAAAACAATTTCGTTGTGTTATACCAAGATTTTTATGGTCGATTGAAAAATTTGCGGTTCTATTCACTCAATAAATTTTTATGAACATTAAAAGGGCAAAAGGTTGTTGAAATAAAACTTCACGACCTAAATATGGAGTGGAGTCTAACAGTAACTGTTATGTTGTTTTTTATGACCCGCAATTAACTTTTGGCTGTTAAACTCTGAGCCTTTTAAAGCCTTTTGCTTTTAACGTCGATTTTAATATGCACAAACTTCGTAACACCGTCGTTGGTTGATTGGCGTAAAGTGTCAATTTCGAAGATTGTGGTCCTGGGTTCAATTGTATTTGCGAATCAGAATATTTGGTGGTCGGTGCAATATCCGGTAAATATTACGCGAGTCCTAGCCGGTTCCTAAATAAAAGTCAGAAATCTGAAACCATGTCCGTTAGATAGACATAGGCTCACCCCTATTTCATGAGACCAAAGGCATATCTGGTGGCAACGTTTGTTTTTACGGCTTAGACTCCCCTGCTTATACCTCTACGTGGATTGCGTCATGATACACATGTTTATCATTTTAATCTATATTCATAATTTAATAATAATTATTAATTATAATGTGCAATACTTACCTACGCCTATGCTTCAAAAATCTTTCGTACCTACTAACGCTGGGAACGTTTCCAAATGGTAGTAAACTCGAGCAATTCGACTACCTGTGGGCCTGTGTTGGCCCTTACGCTGCCTATATTATTTTCTTGTTGAAACTCCAGTGTTGTATGTAGTTTATAGTGTTTTGTTAACAAAGGGATACTGCCGTGTTAAAAACTACAAAGTGTGTGTGTTTAAACAGACAAATCGTTATAAATTAGTCCGGAACTGCTAAGCAGATTTTGATTAAATTCGGTCATGGTCAACAAATGTTTCAGTCATTTAGCTGTATCGTATGCGGTCGTACTTGTATCATGAATGTAGACGCCATCGTTTATAGCGGATATTCGCGGCCATAAAACGCGGGAAAGGGAAATAATGACATAGCGCTCTCGCTCACTCTAGCATGCGTAGCGTCAAAGTCCGCAGGCATTTTAAATTTGACTCTCATTTATAACTTATTAGATAAGCCTAGTAAACCATCGGAGCTATGCTGCCAGCATTCGAGACACGCCGCCAACATAAAACGTTTAGTAATCATATTCAGTAAATAAACGAAAAATCAGATGCTTGGTCGTATATCCTCTTCAACCCCGCAAGGTAGCGAATACTGTACCAACACATGAATAAATAATGGTTCTTTATTCATGTGCTACCAATAAGATAATTCTCAAGCAGGGCTGGCGTCAAGTAGCCGACCAAAAACCGAAGCCAAAACTTTCAACAATATGCTCTTGTAGAATTTTATGTTGTTAGATAAAACATGTTGTACCGACCCCATATATCTATTTGTAAAATGGCAAGAACTGGGAGTGTGCTAAATATTGATATACATTGCACAGTTCTGCTCCCATACTGATAACTCCCTGTATTGATTATGATAATATCGATTGTTGTTTTTAACGACAAAGCATTGGTACCATAATTTGAATATAGTGTTGCTATACATTTCAGTTTGTATTTAGTTTTAATCAATGAGAGTTATATGTGGTGATATAGTATAATATAACGTATTGTATGTAGTGAGATAGATTTAATATTTTCCAAGATTAAAACTAAGTTTATATAACTAACTTTTTTATAAGAATGCGACGTGTTTCTAACTTAAAAACTTTTGCCCTCACAACCTCGGTAAGCTAAGAATAAATAAGTTTATTTGTAGAGTTTTATTTTTGTCATATGATATCTGCGTGCAAAAGTTTTGTTTATCCATAGTATTTTTTTATTCTAATATTTATAATAGTTTCAAAAATACTCCTTTAAAGGTTCTTTGTGCAATAGATCTTTTATAATCTTTATATATAAAAATTACGTGTCACGTTGTTTGTCCGCGATGGACTTTTAACTACTGAACCAATTTTAAATGAATCGCACACCGTGTGCAATTTGATCCAAATTGAAAGATAGGATAGCTTACATTTCAATTTATAGTCATAATTACCCGTGCGAAGACGGGGCGGGCCGCTAGCCTAATATAAAAAAATCTCGTGTCACAGTGTTTGTAACAAAGCTCCTCCGAGCGGCTTGACCGAGTTTTTTGTAAACTATCTTTCTAATAGGTATATAGGTACTATATTTAACTTTTTTCTTTTTTTATTTGTCTATATGGCAAAACAACGTGGTGAGTATATATATAAACACAAATTTACTTTTTCACCTAGCATTCTCCCTGCTATGAGGTGAAAATTTGTATTTTTTTTATGCCTGATAGGTTAGCCTTTGACCACTATCTTACCTGATGGTAAGTGATGATGTGGTCGAAGTTGTTGTTCAGGCTAACCTAGAATTACTGGCTCTAAAGGACAGCTGCCGGAATACACCGTTAGGTGCTTGGCGACAGATTTTCAACTTGACTCGCCTGCTAGCTACCACCCGGTAGCTAGCCAGGCGAGCATTCGCAAAGTTTTTGATTAATTTTGAGCTCCCGATATACTGTTGCAAGCGTTGGTAATGATAATTATAATTTTAATGACCGTGACAGTTTAAAAACTCATATTCGCAAAGTGCCCTACCACCATGCTGTAACGACTGCCATCCTAAAACAACAACCGGGACCGACGGCTTAACGTGCCCTCTGAAGCACGGAAGCGCTCAGTAGTAATGTCACCAGCGGTCACCCATCCAAGTCATGACCGAAGCGGACGGTGCTTAACTTTGCTGATCGATTCAGAATGGTTAAGCAAACTTCTAAGCTACGAGCGCTTCAGAATATGTTTAGCTCTGCAGTTATTTTGCATCTTATGCCTCTGAAACTCTCGTTAAGCTTAGGATTATATATTTGTCCTTCGCTTCCTAAGGTTTCAATACATTAACTCGCGCCCAAAGGAAACTCTGCAGCCGTACTTAAAAAATAACTATTATTGCATCAAAGGACTATACGTAAGTTCATTTGTAACATGGAAGCAGTACTTAGAAGAGGCAAAGTCAAATACATATTTTACCCTTTCATACGAAAAATTCAGGACTGTTGTTGTTAGTCTTTAGTTTTCTATTGTATCCATTTATCT
This sequence comes from Plagodis dolabraria, assembly GCA_963854805.1. NCBI lineage: Eukaryota > Metazoa > Arthropoda > Insecta > Lepidoptera > Geometridae > Plagodis > Plagodis dolabraria. The sequence goes on along the minus strand of OY978457.1, from coordinate 23,857,293 downwards.
AATTAAAAATAAGTAAATATAACGCAACGTTGTTGGTTTTAATTTTTAACGTTCTGCACTATTATCTTTCAAGAGTATAGTGCACTACGTTCATAAATAAGGCACACAATTTGCTCCGCGTGTGAATGTGTAATACTTTACTATATTTATTTTATTATCTTTATTATAATCGTCGTTAACTGTTACTGTTCATCTACATACTATTCCTAATACTTTGATATCTGTGAAAACTTTTAATTGGCCTTCCTGTATATGTAACTTTAAGCTGCATATATTTGTCTATAAACCTAAAGCAACATACCTACCTAGCTGTAAGTTTTCCTATGATTTAGTAAATAAGTAGGTAAAGGCGAATGTTATATAGATATTTCGACTAAATAATAACTTGCTAACAAACTTCAACTATTAATTTCAAATTCTGAATATATATAGTCAAGTTTACTGTGCCAAATATTCAAATGCCAGTACTAAGCAATTTTTAAGTAAAAGTGTGTTAAAAATGTTCTAATTTACTTTGTAACAAAAATGTCTCTAGTCATCCGCATTTTTTCTTTTTCCCCAATTCAATCTTAAAAAGAAAATTTTACTTTGTTGTTTTACATTCACAACAATGGAGCGGTCCATCATAATTTTCACGTAAATTTTCCTATAAGCTGAAGACAAGCGTTAATTTAATCTGCAAAGACGAGCACACCTTTGTAATGAGTAGTCTTGTTAATAAGTTACAATTTATTTTTCTAAGCCCAAAAGATCTTATAGATAATGCAATTATTGCAATGTATGTAATGCTAAGCACATCTAACGGTAAGAGCTTATATGGCCAAAGATGTTTTTCAGGTTGTTCTAAAATTTCTGGCTCTCATGGACAGCTGCCGGAGTACGCTGTTAGGTGCTTGGCGACAGATTTTCTACTTCAGGCCGGTAGCTAGCCAGGCGGCTAATTTGCCCTACTACCATAAGTTAGCAACTGCCATCCTGAGACAACAACCTAAACCGACGGTTTAACCTGCCCTCCGAAGAACGAAAGCACTCAGTAGTAACGCTACTAGCGGTCACCCATCCAAGTCATCAGCGGAAGTTGCTCAATATACTTAATCAGTCAAGAACGACTAAGCAAGTTACGCTACAAGCGCTTTAAAATTTCAATATTAACTAGTTATGGGGCTTTATGGGCATCGATACGCAACGCAACAAAGATAATCATCATAGAACGGTTGAACAGACAGAATTTGAGGGGAAAATACGTAATAATTATGAACATTGTCGTGATACAGCACATAGTTATCTATTCTGTAATATCAGGCCTGCCTCACTCCGCACCATAGAGATATAAAATACTATTTTCTCTTTTCTGTGCTCCGCACTTTAGGCACAAAGCTACAGGTGCATCGGCACGGTGTGTTCCGGCAGCTGTCCTTGAGAGCCAGTAACTCTAGGTTAGTCTGAACAATATCCTCGACCACATCATCACTTACCATCAGGTGAGATAGTGGTCAAAGGCTAACCAATCAGGCATAAAAAAAAAGTAAGTAAATTTATTGTATAGTCTATATATAGTTGACGGTACATAATGTGTGTCTTTTTAATGGACAGGTATTTCCTTTTATCCCCCGAAAAAATGTCTCATTTAATAAAAAAAGTGAATAGAGTAAAGGAAAGTGATTGACACGAGTGAAATGGGTAGTTATAATAGTATCATAGCTAGTTATTAGAATGCGGATTATTAATACTTTAAAATTTAATAATAAAGTATTTCGTACGTCTCACAAATATTTTTGGGTCGCAAATTTTTAAGAACGATTTTTTATTCAACGTAAACATGGTTTTTTGATTAAATATACCTACTAGTCAAAAAACAACACGCATTTTTAGTGAACACTTTCTGTTCAATTCATAAGGTAATTTATTTGTTTATATAAAAGAAAGTATATTGACAATCACAAAACTAAATGGAAACACAAAGTAGGCAAATGAATTTAAAGTGCTGGAGGCGGGCAGCCCTATCGTATGTTTACATACCGCGCGGCTGTAGGTAGTTATTTCAAAGACAGAGCCGAGTTAAAATGCTGTATAGATAACATTACCGTGTCAGAGCTCTGCGTAGCAATAGAAAGAGAGACGCCTTGTAGGTGAATATAAATATTAGGAACTCCGTGCTTTCCGAACTGAAGTGCACTTTATTGCTTCGTAGTTAGAATCGCTTATTTACTGTAGTGGCTTCGTGCAGTGATCCTTCTGGTTTAAAACTGGTGCTCTATTGCCAAAGACTTCGTAATTTTTACTAAAATAACGCTAAATAGTGCCTGTAAAATAGCCAAAGTGCCTGTAAAATCTAGCATTATTATAATCCTTTTACCAAACTCAGTCAAATGACAAATCAATACTCATAATCGGCATGACGTCACTTGAGATGTATCGACTGTCGCCAGATCTCAAGACGTAGAAATCACAGCGGATACCACGTCCTAGGTCCGTGACGGACGAGGTCGAGTATAATTTGTTTAGTGGAAGCCCTATTCGATGCGTGGACACTAAGCTGCTGTTTACAGGCTAATTCAAGGCTATTATTATTTATTTTGGTAGGTATCGATGTAATGAATTTGAATGTGACAATTATTATTTATTATTGCTTTTTTAGGTGTAACTCTTAGTTGAAATATATTACGCTCAGAGTAACTTTCACTATTGGATTTTGGGTTGTTTCGCAAAGCACGGCCTATACAAGTCCATTTGATACGTCGAATCTGCAAATGTAGACTGTACAGGTATTCAGTTTATACCTAATATTTTCAGTACTAGGTTCCTTAGTGCCACGCCAGAAAATTTCCAGCTTACCTATGGTAGCTGGCCAGAAGGGTTTGTCGCAGGCACCGGTAATAATGATGATGGTGTAAATTTACTTTATGGTAATCCACATCACACAGCCGTTCATACATCTACTATTCAACACTTTTTTACAATATTAGTTGTTTCAAATTTGTCCTTATCACATCTTAAAATTGAGAACTACGGAAAATAATAAAGCAAACGTCTTTATTTAGTCTCTTTGCCAAATTTATTTTAATTTATTCATTGCATACCCAATGTTATACTTTTAAGGGTATACCATTTAAAAGTGATATTTTTAATTGAAAAAAGAACGCCATTAAATGAGCTTGTACCCACTTGTCGGACATTATTTAATTTAAATTTTCATTTATGTCTTTTTTCATAAAATATTAAAAACTATATATAATACTACAGCTACCACAACGGAAGTATTAAACCTAAACCCCATTGCTAGCCCACAGGTAGTCCAGCCCACTTCCAGTAGGAAGCAAACCTCGCATGCTGGCATTGCTGGCAGCATGGCCCCGTTCCATTGCAATGCTTATTCCTTGAGCCAAATAAGCATTTTGATCACGCGTCAAATCGACCGAAATCAAAATTTAAAGCTGTAATCAAAACCAACAAACTTTTTTTTTAATGTACAGTAATGTGGAGGCTGCCTGTGGTAAATGTTGGTTTGTCTTGAGTAGATGATGATTATTGCTTATGGAATATAATAAAATACTGTGTTTTAGTGGAATGTGTATTGCGCTTGGTGGCTACATGATTTATTTATTTATTTATTGCAAATTCAAATATACAATCATTACAGGATTATCCTAATTCAATTGTGTATGCAACATAATTATGATTAAAGAGAAAAAAAAGAGTACAATAATTTAAGCTTTTAAATATATTTACCTTCACCAAATAACAAACGAATAGCAATCATTTAAATCACAAACAAAGTCCATTATTAAAGGTTCAAATCCATGTCAATCATAAAAATAAAATTAAATAAAATCATGTCAATTATTTTATTACAAATTAAAATTCATGTCAATAATTAAAAACAGCGTCTATAATTACAATACAATTAAATGTTATTTATAATCCTAATAAATAATGAAAATTAATAAATAGGTAACAATGTCAATTACACATACCAATTTCATGACAATATCAATTGATACTAATTAACAAACTCTGGTATATAATAAAAAGTAATATAGAAAATATCAATTATTAATTTGTGTCATAACATAATATGTGAAATAGAGTGCATGTTCAACTGAGCATATAAATAGGTAAATTTTATGGACAATACGATTTAGTATGTACAACGTACGGATCAACGGAGTCTTGGCTAACAAATTAGTTCGTGCGACGGGCACAGCCAACAGTAGTGGCCGCCGCCGCCGCGTCACGTATTCGTCCGGTTCACACAGACTCATCATTATTAATATGTCCGGGTTTGAAACACTGCCTCGAAAGACTCTCATCATGTAATATGCGAGTGCCAAATCCCCTCTCGTCTCCAACTTGTTGTATCCCACCATGCCCAAAACGAACAATGTGGGATACATCAATGGATAGAAAGAGTAAACTCCGTATCGTCTTAGGTTGTAGGGTTTTAATTTTTCACTAAGCTTTTCTTTTGTGTAATAATAATAAAGTTTGTACTAACAATCATTTCCATAATTTATCTGATGACGCTTTATCCTTGATTTCATTGTAAACGTAGGTATATGTCTGCAACTTGGTACATTATATACTCAGCACTGCCTCACTCGAATATGTACATATTACTCATATTATGCGCACGTTTCGTTGTACGTATAGTTATAGGGATTCTTATTGAGCTCTAGATGGTTCTTATGGTAGTTTTTCCACGTAGATTTTAGTTGTTTCTCGTAAATAAGTTCTTGTGTTTATATATCTTTGCTACTTGAGTGGTACTATTCTTTTACTTCTGATTTTCATATATATAGGTTTATTTCATCTCGTTATATGCTCTTTGCGACTTTATTAAGTCCTTATTATCCTGGACACTGAAGCTTTTATCTGAAAATTTACAAAATGAATAGAATATGACGCAGATTTGTGCTGATTTTTGGTTCTAGACATGCTGATAACTTTTCCTTTGTTTGCTTAGGGCTTTGCAAGCCAAATCAAGAAAACTAGATAGGTTTTCGTTTCAACATCATACATTTTCGAGTTGATGTTTCTGTGGGAAAAATGAATGGTTTTATGAAATTTTTAGCTGGTGATGTGTGGAATGCATTGTTCTATCTAGAAACAGTATTTTTATGATAGTAATTACAACGGTTACCTGTTTTATAGCCTAAATCACTTATTTTTGTGAATTTTGTTATTATATCAGTCGCATTTTTCTCTATACGTTGGTATGTTTGTTTTTACTATATTCATAGTATTTATCCTCATATTTTGGGTTTTTCACAAATGTAAACATGTCAAAAATGACACTGTCTTGAGTCAAAATAGCGTTGTCAAACGACTATTTCTTCTAAAATGTATGAGGTTGCATTCAAAATTTGGTGATTTTATGTCAAATATTGCTAGCAACTAAGAATTAAAACCTAATGTTCTTGGTTCCGATTTTAAAGCCAGGCGGCCCTATATAAACGGAACCTTCGGCTTCTTCGATCATTCTTTGCTTGGATTTCAAGAAAGTCTAAAATTAAAATACAGTACAGGAAGAAACCCTCACTGAACAACTGAAGTCACCTGAGAAGATTGCTGGTCCAACACTGGAAGACTAGACTGGCGCAGCCCTCTCGACGCGGCCCTACATCCGGTGCTCCTGAAGTTGGTGGGAGCTACGTGGCGAAGCCCCTCAAGCGCGGCCACCCTTATCTCCGTTCTTAATTCCTTTCTCTCCCACCAGCTCACCGGAGTCAGTCCACAAGCACATACGCGGATCAGCAAATCAAGGTGACCAGGTGCTGGTGAGGTGTACCTGCCTCCTCTTTCCTGTGGCGAGGCCCTCCTACCTCTGCTTGCCTCCACTCTCCTGCATGCAGAGAGGCGCACCCGCGTCTACTCTGCTGCTCTCTACGCACGTTCCTGGCGAAGTGTTGGTGAGGTGTGCCTGCCTCCATTCTCCTGCAAAGAGGCGCACCCGCTTCTGCTCTGCTGCTATCTATTCTACGTTCCTGGCGAAGCGCTCCTGGTTCCACATAAATTCCGCCGGCTAGATTTTCTCTTTATTTTTATTTCCTATTTATTTTTTTAACTTTCTTTGTAGGCTAATTTTATACATTCCTATAATTAAGTGAGATATAACGAGAGCCCAACCTTTTATGTTTTAAATGATATTATAATTATTCTATACTTTCCCTCTTTTATTTTTATCATTCTTTTTTAAGTCACCCTTTAAGTCACACTACGATTATATTACGTGACAGTTTGGCGCCCAACTTTAAAATAACCCACCCCCCCTCCTATATCTTCTAAATTCTAAAATAAATACGCTCGTATTTCATATTTCTCTCGGCTCTCTTTGGCATTAACTTTATTTTTTTTTTGTCTCTCGTTATATATCATATATTTTGTACATTATTTTACATACATTTTATAATTTCTTACATGATACTTTATACCTTGTTTTAACTTTTTTTTATATTGCTTTTCTCCTTAGTTGCTGTTTGAACTTTTTCGAGCTGTTGCCGTTTTGTTGCTACTGTACTGCTTGCTGAACGTGTCTTGTTGTCTCTGTGCGGTTGGCTGCCACATCACAATGCCAGTTAAGTGCAAGTCATGTGGTAAGTTCCTTATTTATACAGAAGGTATAGCATGACTAAAAAGTAATTCAATCAATATTTCTTTGGCACAATTTTTTTTTTGTTGAGACATATACATATACTAAAAATTTAGGATTACTGGCAACAATTGAATAAGTTCAAACCGCTCTGTTTACATTATCTCTGATATTTTATTTAGGTTGTACAGTAAAATAACATAATATTTTGTTCAGTTCTTATAATTTTAAATTGTAATTGAATGCACCCCTCATAAGCTTTTTGATAGGTTATCGGTTTCGTAATTTGCGGTGTGGTTCTGACATGGAAGGGTTTTTGAAGCCACTGAGTGTGAGCTCTGTTCCCAATTGTATGTGTGATGAGGAATGAGGTCATGTGAAAGCTTATTATTAATATTTATTCATACCGAGCGGACGCAGAACTCGTTAAATAAGCCATTTATGCCGAGCGGACGCAGAACTCGTTAAATAAGCCATCTATGCATTTATATTTATCTATGTCGAGCGGACACAGAAATCGTTAAATAAGACATCAATGTCGAGCGGACGCAGAACTCGTAAAATATGCCTTTCATGCATTTATATTTATCTATATCGAGCGGTTGCAGGACTCGTAAAATAAGCCATACTTGCATTTATATATCTAACTTATTTATATATATATATATATATTGGAATGACAGGTCTGGTATGAAAGAGTTTCATGTCTTTAACATTTACTAGTCATTTTCGAAGTCCGTTGCCAATTCTATTGCTTGTAGGGTCTTGCAATCATATTTCAAATATTCGATCCTTGTATCCTTTATGCTTGTTCTATTTAGCTCTAAACTTTAACTTATATTTCTAATATAAGTTCATTCTTGTCTTGCTTTTAATTCTATAACTGTTCTTGAACAGCTCTAGATTTTGACTTCTATCTCGAATATGAGATAATTCTTATACTTTTTATGACTGTTTTTTTTTTTAAACAAGCTCTTGGTTTTCAGTTGTAATATGAGGTTTTTCTTATATTATTTCTATGACTGCTGCTCTTAAACAGCACTTGATTTTCACTTATATTTCTTGTGAGGTAATTCTTATCTTACTTATTCGTATTAAACTACTGTAACATACAGCTCTAGATTTTAACTTAAATCTCAAATATGAGATCTTTCTTGTAATATTTTCTTGTACAGTTATTAATCTTTACTTGTAATTTTCATTTCTTGTAGATACTCTCTATAAAAAAAAATTAAAATATTAGTTATTTTAATTTTTTTTTTCCGGGGTTTTGGGGAATATGTAGGGTTTTAATTTTTCACTAAGCTTTTCTTTTGTGTAATAATAATAAAGTTTGTACTAACAATCATTTCCATAATTTATCTGATGACGCTTTATCCTTGATTTCATTGTAAACGTAGGTATATGTCTGCAACTTGGTACATTATATACTCAGCACTGCCTCACTCGAATATGTACATATTACTCATATTATGCGCACGTTTCGTTGTACGTATAGTTATAGGGATTCTTATTGAGCTCTAGATGGTTCTTATGGTAGTTTTTCCACGTAGATTTTAGTTGTTTCTCGTAAATAAGTTCTTGTGTTTATATATCTTTGCTACTTGAGTGGTACTATTCTTTTACTTCTGATTTTCATATATATAGGTTTATTTCATCTCGTTATATGCTCTTTGCGACTTTATTAAGTCCTTATTATCCTGGACACTGAAGCTTTTATCTGAAAATTTACAAAATGAATAGAATATGACGCAGATTTGTGCTGATTTTTGGTTCTAGACATGCTGATAACTTTTCCTTTGTTTGCTTAGGGCTTTGCAAGCCAAATCAAGAAAACTAGATAGGTTTTCGTTTCAACATCATACATTTTCGAGTTGATGTTTCTGTGGGAAAAATGAATGGTTTTATGAAATTTTTAGCTGGTGATGTGTGGAATGCATTGTTCTATCTAGAAACAGTATTTTTATGATAGTAATTACAACGGTTACCTGTTTTATAGCCTAAATCACTTATTTTTGTGAATTTTGTTATTATATCAGTCGCATTTTTCTCTATACGTTGGTATGTTTGTTTTTACTATATTCATAGTATTTATCCTCATATTTTGGGTTTTTCACAAATGTAAACATGTCAAAAATGACACTGTCTTGAGTCAAAATAGCGTTGTCAAACGACTATTTCTTCTAAAATGTATGAGGTTGCATTCAAAATTTGGTGATTTTATGTCAAATATTGCTAGCAACTAAGAATTAAAACCTAATGTTCTTGGTTCCGATTTTAAAGCCAGGCGGCCCTATATAAACGGAACCTTCGGCTTCTTCGATCATTCTTTGCTTGGATTTCAAGAAAGTCTAAAATTAAAATACAGTACAGGAAGAAACCCTCACTGAACAACTGAAGTCACCTGAGAAGATTGCTGGTCCAACACTGGAAGACTAGACTGGCGCAGCCCTCTCGACGCGGCCCTACATCCGGTGCTCCTGAAGTTGGTGGGAGCTACGTGGCGAAGCCCCTCAAGCGCGGCCACCCTTATCTCCGTTCTTAATTCCTTTCTCTCCCACCAGCTCACCGGAGTCAGTCCACAAGCACATACGCGGATCAGCAAATCAAGGTGACCAGGTGCTGGTGAGGTGTACCTGCCTCCTCTTTCCTGTGGCGAGGCCCTCCTACCTCTGCTTGCCTCCACTCTCCTGCATGCAGAGAGGCGCACCCGCGTCTACTCTGCTGCTCTCTACGCACGTTCCTGGCGAAGTGTTGGTGAGGTGTGCCTGCCTCCATTCTCCTGCAAAGAGGCGCACCCGCTTCTGCTCTGCTGCTATCTATTCTACGTTCCTGGCGAAGCGCTCCTGGTTCCACATAAATTCCGCCGGCTAGATTTTCTCTTTATTTTTATTTCCTATTTATTTTTTTAACTTTCTTTGTAGGCTAATTTTATACATTCCTATAATTAAGTGAGATATAACGAGAGCCCAACCTTTTATGTTTTAAATGATATTATAATTATTCTATACTTTCCCTCTTTTATTTTTATCATTCTTTTTTAAGTCACCCTTTAAGTCACACTACGATTATATTACGTGACATACGTATATACATATATATATATACATATATAGGTACCTCATAAATTTATTTTGTATGCGCTCCAACATGATTCTGTATTTAGTTTCATGTGGCCCCACACTACAGCGTTGCATTCTAGCTGGCTTCGGATAAGAGCATTATACAGGGCTGATATGGCTTTTATGTTTGTGAAGCCCTCTGCTTGACGCAGCACAAAGCCTAAATTTCTGTACGCCTTTTTACAGATTTGAACAATATGGTCTCTGAATGTCATGTCGGTATTCATATTAACTCCAAGATCCTTAATCGCGATAACCCGCTTCATAACTTCGTCATCGACTTTATAGTCAAAGCGGAGTGGAACACGTGACCTACTAAAAGATATTACTGAGTATTTCGTAAGATTGCACTGTAGTTTATTCTTTCGACTCCACTCGACCACTCTGTCCACGTCCTCCTGCAAACGACGGCAGTCACTACTGTCTTTAACAGCCAAGAGTAACTTAAGGTCATCCGCGAAGAGTAAGTATCGAGCTCATTGAACTACCTCTAAGGAACCTTAAAAGAACGAAGTCCGACTGGCCCTTGGCCAGTTTTTTACATATGCCATCCTACGAATAAATTACTTATACTTTATTCGTAGATGCCATCCTTCAAGTAATATTTTCAATAAAGTAGTTCGTTCTAAGACTCTAGACTTCTAGACTGTAGAATTATTCGTGTGCTTTGCACAGCATGTCCAAATCAAGTTTGGTATGGAAAAAGGTGCTAGGAATAGCTATGTAAGATACTAACACTTTTGGAAGTTGTAGAAAATCCACAGTTAAGGCCTTAAGAGTTATCCAAGCTGTCAACTAAAAATACGGCAATAAGTACATATTTTATCAATATTATAAAAATAACATGGATATTGAAGATAGCCTGTGATTAATTGAATTTAAACTACATATAATATTTGCCACATTACGAATATATATGTATTTTAGTAATGTATATTTTGTGTCCATAGTCCGCTATATCGAGATAAGAACAAATGCCCTGCTTACACCCATAGTTAAGAAATGTAAAGGTATAAAAACTGTTCATATATTTTTTTATTCCGTATCGTTAAAAAACGAGGTGTTTACCTTCTTGAAAGGAGAGCGAAGTTGAAAAGTTACGCTTTATTCTTTACCTATTTTAACTCAGTTTGAATGTCATTATTTGTTTTTGTACATCATGGTACCCATAAATGAAGCGAGGACCAACTATTTATTTCGTCTTGCTTGGCCAACCATATAATATATACTAATATAGAATATTATATGCAACTTAATAAATCTACTAAGATTTATTAATTAATTAATCTAAACAGAAAATACTTACCAAAAGACTATTTCAATCCGATTTAGCTTACAGTTTATTACGTCGAGAAGGCGTCTGGACCGGTTTTGAAAATACTTACAAACAGACTTTATCATTAAACTCGCTTTTTTGTAGCAAGGAATTTCATAATATTAAACGTATGAAACCCTTTAATTAGGTGAGTTCAATAAATAAATTTCAATATGGTAAGTTTTTTTTACTGAACTATAAGTAATATAAATATCTTTTTTTAAGAGTTTACAGACCTAGTCTTTAAGGACTACTCAGGAATTTGTCAACCTATTTTTCGACATTTTGGTCCTCTACAGCAACCCATCTTTAATAAAATTTTGTAAAATCAAATATTTCTGTACAAGTTGACCTTGTTTTATGTAACAAACACTTAGCGCCATCTAGGCGAAACTAACTTGACAGTGGTTTCAAATAATTCTCCATTGCCACGTCGGGGCGCCCGCTTAAATGGTCCTTATTTTAACGGTATTTTATTTGATTTTCGTAGTGGCTAGCAACGAGCTCCTTATTACGCAACTGTTAAGCCCTAATTTTACATATAAACACTAGAAAATAAACACAAAGTTTAGAAAATACTTCAACCTGTACCAAAAAATTCACAACTCCTATTTTCCTGCCGAAATTTATGACTTTATAGTCACAGGGACGTATGAATGTATTAACTCGTAGGAGAGGCCTACGACGCCGTAGACGCAGCCACTACGGAAGAGCAAAATAATGTCAAAATCATATTGAGATAATCAAGATAATTTGTTAGCTCCATCGTGCGCTCGAAAAGTCAAGACTTTTTGAAAACTCTTCCGGTTACGTTACGTGGCGTTTATGACGACACATTGGCTTAGCAGGAAAATAAGTCGGAGTTGTCAATACTTATTTTTTAAATATATTTCTATAATTAATAATAATTTACGAGTAATTTTATTGTATGGCAATAATATTTTGTACAAAGTTACTTTGTGTCTATTTTGTAGTAGTTAATTAAAAGTTGTTTTTAAATTAATTTATATACGTGGTTCAGACCTGTAATGCTCAGCCGATGTATCTTGCCATGTTTTTAATCTCATGGGTATTAGATAATACCCGTAATATTTTTTATGCCCCTTTTTATTGTATTATAATATCGGCCAAGGTGCGTTCACCTCATTTTTATTTGGTACGTAGGATCGTACAATTTTTATTACCATTCTTCGAGCAGCATTTGCAATAAAGTAGTCGCAATTAAATTCAAAGACTCGTGTAGAAGACGAACACAGTCGGATATAGTATCTGAACACCACCGCGTATGCTATGTTTATATATCCGGTGTGCTTCCATTTTGATAACGACATTTAACTATTTATTTCACATTATGTAATACAGAAAGCCTCTTTACAAATCTACAAACACAGAGTTATGATAAAATACTATATTTTTAGAACAGGGTTGGAAATTGTGACGCAGGTTTTTTTCTGTAAACAAATATTTCACAACATTCTCTACAAATTACTCCTGAGGAACCTTTTAAAAACGTTTCGCAGGCGTCACAAAAATACGTAACGGCTTTGTTATGAATTGAATTCTGTTCTGTTTTCACTTTACGAAACAGGATAAATGGAACTGTATTTGGAAATTATCTGGAAATAATATAAGCCTACCTTAAAGCTAGCCACGTTATTCTAAAACACGAGTGTTCCTCCTGCTCTTGGTTGTTAGTTACTACATGACTACTGAGATCTCCTACCAGCCGTTTCAGTCTAAACTAAAGCACCCTTAGCATTACCTTCTTATTCACAAATTTACAGGATGTGTGTGTTACACAGTTTGACTCAAAGAAAGGTGGAATGGTGAGTCATAGGAGAAGATGTGGTCATCCACCAGACACTTGGACTTCATTTGACCGAAAGAAGTGCATTCAAATACCTAACTCTCATGATGATATCTCGTGATTTGAATTTCTATTTGTTATAATTAAAGCACTATCTCATGGGAAGTTTTAGAGCAGAAAGCAAAAATACTTTGGATGTGTATGTGTGGTTTAATACAAGAGACACAACCCAGCTACTTTGTAATCCAATATACATAGAACACTGTAAAAGAAACATTCAAAGTAAAATTAATTTATTCAATTTAGGCGACTACGACGCTATTGTGAAGTCAACTACAAAATTTTTTGTTGAAATATTCTGCCGCGCTTGGCATACTTACCCTACTCCGAGAAGAAAGGGCAAAAAACTTGGGGCCATTATTTTTAAATATTTAAACAAATTATGATTGATGTCTCTCGTAAAATTATTACAATATTTATTTTCTTTGTATTGCGTTGGTGACTGACGATTGCGTGGTATAGTTGGTTCTCAATCTTTTATTGCATTCAAATTACTGCTTTCATTTATATTTATATATAATCATTGTTCTTTTTATCATAACTTATGTTATGTGTGTATTTTTTATTGTTAAGTATGTTAGTGGTACATCCAAGTATTCATATTTTCATATAAGTTCCTAGTATTATTTGTGTATTTGTCCTAAAAATACACATATGAACCGTTGTAGGTTTGCCCACAACATCATATGCTAGGTTCTTTTATAGACCTTAGATACACAACGGCTATGTCCTTATTTAAGTTTTGTCTTTTATTTATTATAACTATTCTTTTCAGTGGCTGTGTCCTTGTGTTCAAAATAAACCCTTTCTCTTTTTTTTGGCTATTGCTTGCTTGGCATATATTACCTACGGCAGCATACATTCCTCAGATTAAGAGTATAAGGACTATTTCATATCTTAAATCGCATGTTGGAGTTGGTACATGTTGGTGGTACTGCTGATACTGAGCACACAACAGGGTTTCACACTCATCATAATGCTCTGATTGCCGAAATGGTACCATAAATTAGGTATACCACGAACGAAAGCATTCCTATGGAGTTTTGATATCAGCAGGGTGATCATAAAACTCACGTCGAAACATTTTATAATTATATTCATATGCTGCCTGTGCGCTGATTGCGTAAACATATTTTTTTGAATGTTCTGGTTTTGTGCTTTCTGTGATAAGAGAAGACTGGCGACCCCGCTTAAATGGGACAAGGGTAGAAATGATGATATCGAAGTTAAATAAACCACATTTCCTCTCAAGAAGAGAGCTAAATATTTCCTTCTTTATAATGAAGGAAAATTTATTCCGAACTGTATTATTCCAATTATATTCGTGATATCACGCAACCATACACTAGAACAAATACATCAGAACCGATTAAGCCCAGACAGATTATGCCGTCATACTAGGGTGAGGGCGAATGAGGGAAGAATATTCATACATATAAAAACATTGCATTTGAAACCCTGACTTAACGAAATAAGGGCTAGTTTCGAGAGTGGGTATGTTTGCACGCATGTTAGATTTGCACTGGGTGCGATGCAAGGGTTCGATGACCTTTGCATGTTATAATTAAAGAGTTGAATGTGGATCAATAGTTCTGAGACTTAACGTTGAGCGAATTAATAAGTATAATGTTAATGATATTTCAAACAAACAACTGACAATTATTAACTACAAAATGTGTTTATATTATACTCGTATAGATGGATAATAGTTTATTGAAACACCATTAGGAAACTTAATAAGATAACAATAAAAACTATTACTGATTGTAACAAAATGTCTTAGATCGATCTCTTCCTGGCAACCAGTTACTGGAGGACAACATTTTTACTAAATATACACAGAGATATATATATTTATTGTACACCGTTGGGGATAATTTTTATACCGGTAAAGAGGAAGTCCAATATTGTATTAGTTCCACCCAGGTGGCGCTAAATGTTTGTTGTAGTACATATATACAGGGTATTTGGAAAAATACCTCCTTGACACATTATTAATTTGTATAAAAAACCGTTCATAATTTAGCTGGCTTAACTAAATTTATTAAATTAGATTTGCTGTGCTTGTCGAAATATATGAGTTCACAAATTCCCAAGTGATTCTACAGAAGATGGTGGGGAAAACTCTATACATATTTGTCTTAGTTGTACTGCATACCATATCTCATGGAATTCTACAAGAGTCAATTAGTTAAAATCAAATAAACTTATGAATAAGGTTTCAACGCGCTGAATGAGCAGCATGCCACTACTTATGACGACATTATTAAAGTGTTGCTATGCGTTGGGTGTACAAAATCTTTACCATCTTGAAGCCCTCGTTTGCCGAAAGTTTGAGGGTATACTACGAACAAAAGCATTCTTAAGAAGGTCTCCGTCAATTAAACCAAACTACTTTCAAAAATGTACTTGGGTTGCTCTTTTGAGTTCCAAGAGAATACACAAGATAATACATATTGTATTAACCCCAAATTCATTTATTTATTCATTACCAGCTGCGCCCCGCACTTTTACCCACGTAGATAACGATGAAAAGTGATGATTGTGATGATGATGAATGTACTTAATATGTTAATAAGGAACTGAACTATCTATATCCCAAATATTCGCAGGGCGCATGCAGGCGCAGGGCAGAACGTGTGCTCTTTTTTATTAGGAGATAACTACGAGTACATTATTAAGACAAAGGACCCTATCCATATAAACAAATATATGTATACCTAATCAAAATCAGATGATTTTTATTGAATGACATAAATATATATATATTCCTTTATCGTATCACACTCTTTGTGGCAACTTGTGCAGCTGATTCCATCTCCATCCATTGTTGTGTAGGTAAACGCGTTACTGTTACCGGTGGCTTTGTGTAATATAAGCCAACTATTTTATGCCTTTAGACGCTGTCAAATGCTTAAATTCGGACTTAATTAATTCACTATCGGACTGCGTTTTTTTAATGTGATTGTGTGAATGTGACAAGCAAAAGGCCCACCGGATTATCCTCTGCCTATAACAGATGCATTTCGTCATGTGACGACTTGAACTGCGCCCGTCATATTGAGACATACAGTTTGTTAACTCTCATGCCTGTAATTTTTCGGGCTTTCAAGGACTGCTGCTGGAATTACTGGAATACACTGCTAAGTGTGCACAGATTTTCTACTTGAGGGTGGGAGCTAGCCGTGCGGGCATTCGCAAAATACCCTTTTACCATGCGGTGAGGCTCAAGGCGGGGCGGTGGGGATCGAAACAGGGACCTGCGGCACGGCAGTCCCTACCTATAACCGCTCAGCCATCTTCGCTTCAAAGTGAAAGAGAAGCAGCGATGGTGAAATCGCGATCAGTTTAGGTAAAATCCGAAAGTAATCTTAATAACACAAAACTGGCAACGTATATATAAAATGTAACTATTTCAATCACTTCAATCACTTGTTAATAAGATTTTGCAATTTTATGAATATTCATACGTAAAAAACTAATCGAGATATTTAGGTTACAAGCGTAATTTAGAGTCAACTTCGCAGTTTTATCCTATCAAGATAATTTTAAGGAAACGTGTTTCGGGCTTTTCTTAACCATAGATATTGTGATCAAGATTAACATATAATTTTCTTTCATACTAAATACATTTTGCTAAAAATCTGTTGAAGTAAAGCTATTTAGCCCTTGTCAGCGTCTTAATTAACGTGTAGTCGGACATTAGCATTAACGTTAAAGTTAACACAGTTGGTGCAGTAGCATCAGAAGACACAAACTCAGGTAATACAATTCACGTAGTAAATTATGACATAACGGTAAAATTAAGAGCACGGAAGCGATTCGAACCGATGGCTATCCGTCCCTTGGGCCCGGACACGCTCTGTCAATCAAAGCTTGTGGAAAAGAGTAATATTTTATGAATATCATTACCTACGTTGAGTGACTTCCATACCTGACGTATAAAATTCTTAAGTTCTTTGTTATTAGCGCCTGCGAATCGAAAAAAATTACTACTTACTGCAGTACTATTGCTACATGATAAAGCTTCAGGCACTGCCAGGCCGCCGACCTTTTGGTGATTTGCACGATTTCTGCGAGTTATCGTTTATTAACCTCAAATTTATATATAATTAAATCCAAATAACTTGACGCTAACTCTTCTTAATACAAGTTGAACTATCCATATTTTCAGTTAAATTTCCATCAGTTAACTCAGTCACTCATAATCAGGTACTGTAACCTATCTATTTGTATAACACCTAACTTAAGTATTTAACCTGGAACTCATCTGGATTATCTTTACATTAGACATTTGTATGAGGCAACTAAGAGAAAAATGCGCTAACTGAGCAGTGCACCACTATTGCTCGTCTGCATATTAGGATTGGTATATTTTCGCAAGTAATAAAAATGGTAGCGAGTTTACTACTAATGAAGATGCCCCTGGAGGGCTACTTCAAGAAGGGCGGCCTAAACACCGAAGCCAAATTCTTTACAAAATGTGCATATTTGTTGAGTACCTAAATGTACCGTTCGACAGCGAGGGATAAGGGAGGGTGATGTAAAGATTATATATAAGGTGGATATTAATTCATCAACAATACTGCGGGGGATGGTGTAGAATCGATAACGGAATGTGTTCCACTCATGTTTAATTTTCACATACACAAAAAGTCTGTACTATTGGGGATTAATAGCAAGGACAACCGCGGTCTACGAACACGGTGTATATTCTACTCTATTCACACACACGCACGATTGCTACGTGAAGTCAATGAACTGCTATACTAGGCACCATAGACAGCTGTTTTGTGTACTTATTCTGCCTAGTCGGTCTTTGGTGGCTTGCGACAAAAGAACGCGCGATGCGGTAGCGGTTTAACACAATACGGCATACCTAAGTAGGTGCAACACAATACAGTACGTACCTACGTAAGCTTGAAATTAAAAAGAATGTAGGTAAGTAAATTTTTTTATCATTTAGAAGAGTTTAATCGATTGGCGAAACAGCTTCATCTATCACTAGGGCAAAACAGCTGTTTTGACATAGTGATAGCGTCTTATTGACATCGGGTAGCGTTCGTACGTGTGAGAATGGAGTAAACCGCGGTTCTCGCTATCATACTAAAAAGCAACGCGCCGCGTTTACAAAATAGTTATACTGATTTTTTGTATGTGAAAATTAAACATGGGTGGAACACATTCTGTTATCGATTCTACACCGTCTCCCGCAGTATTGTTGATGAATTAATATCCACCTTATATATAACAATAAGCTTTACACTTTGTTACCTACTCATTCCTTGTTACCTACTCAATCACTCAATCAGGTAACATAGCGGATTGCAGCCAGCAAACATTTAATAAAAATAATTATTAAATAATAATAAAAATTTTAAAAGTATCTTAAGCAAACATTTAGTAAAACACTTTAAAAAGCATAAAAATATATATCTAACCGGAAAAATATTTGACTGGTTTCGCTTCTAAATGCAGCATCTTCAGGAGGTCTTAACTCACCGAGCC
The DNA here is from genome assembly GCA_963854805.1 of Plagodis dolabraria. NCBI lineage: Eukaryota > Metazoa > Arthropoda > Insecta > Lepidoptera > Geometridae > Plagodis > Plagodis dolabraria. Next base: position 23,838,892 of record OY978457.1, on the reverse strand, counting down.
CACGATCGAGACAGGACTCACCGAGCGCACGATCGAGGCAGATACTGTCTCGATCGTGCGCTCGAGATGATACCTCCTGAGATGCTTCGTTTAGAAGCGAAACTAGTTGAATATTCTTCCGGTTAGGCTGCGTGGCGTTGGTGAAGTCGCGTAGGCTTAACAGGAAAATTAGGCGGAATTGTCACTAGATATATATTTTTATACTTTTTCAAGCGATTGATTGTAAATATTGTAATATTATTAAATGTTTTTTTAAGATACTTTTAAAAATTTTTTGTTATTATTAAATATGGACTTCCGCAAAGTAACGCCTGAATCTATTAATAAAATTAATTATTATATATTCATCAAACCATATCATATGTGCAATAATAGGTTGAAAGATATTTTTGTGTCCACCTTGCATACTTTCAGTTGGTAGGCGCCTGTAGGTGTAAAAGTAGGTGCTTGATTGTTTCCGTTTTTAAAAAGCTCACGTTTATACGAATATATTTATAAAATTCGCTTACACTATTGTAATATTGTTTCGCTCACTTACATGAACAACAAATTCGCAGAAGCAGTGATGGCTCAGTGGCATTGGCTATGGACTGCCGCGCAGCAGGTCCATGGTTCGAATCCCGCCGGGGGCTTGAGCTTCACCGCATGCTGGAAGAGCATTTTGTGAATGCCCGCCTGGCTAACGACCACCCTCACGTAGAAAATCTGTCGCCAAGCATCTAACGGTGTGTTCCGGTAGCTGTCCTTGAGAGCCAGTAATTCTAGGTTAAGCCTTCGACCACATCATCACTTACCATCAGGTGAGATTGTGGTCAAAGGCATATTATATATCAGAAAAAAAAAAGTCTGCCACCTACGCCCTCAGACCGACAATTTTAAAAGACCATTAGATGCAGACATAGCTTACCTCTAGTGGTATTATTTACTACTGAGCGCTCCGTGATTCAGAGGGCACTTAATGAGCTTCCGGTCCCGGTTGTTGTCGTCTTAGGATAGCAGTCATTATAGCACGGTAGTATCTAAGTTTTGTCGAATGTCATGGCAAGTCCAGTAGAAAAATCTGTCGCTAAGCACCTAAAGATGTATTTCGGCAGATTTAATTTAAAGCCGGCTTTTCATTACACCTATTTACCACCTTTAACATCAGGTTAGATCAAAGGCTAACCAATGAACAATAAAAAAATATTCAAAGAAGGCTTTCTCTGTTCCTATATATTTTCTATTTATTTTTGTTCAGGGCGACAGGGAAATAAATGTGAACGCTTTATTTTCATATTTTCTTTTTATTTTCACTGGCATAAATGGCAGTCAGGAGTTATAATATCAACTTGCAACATACATACCCCGTAATACATGCATATACAGGCGTATTGAATAATTATCACATACGACATACAAAGTTCAGAGAGTCTTGATATAATCTTAATCCACGTTTCTATTGTCTATACCATAGGTCTTATTTTATTAATCATTGTCACAGAAGGCACAGGAACAAAGCCAAATATCTCTACACTTAATTATATCTCATAAAAATATATGATGTAGAGATACAATATAATAACATTATTAAATGCTTTGGAACAACAATTTACATGAACAATTCTACAATTACAATTATATTTTAAAATTACAAGATGTATTATATTTTTCTATTTTTGTACTATAACATCAGCAAAATCGATATTAACAAATAAGAATCTATGCAGGTTTATAAGTACTTTCGGAAAAATCAATTAGCGATAACTTGAAATGGCTTAGAGAAAACAATTTTCTTAAATTATTTACTTAGATGTATAAAGTTTCTTAGGTGTAAAAAAAATAACTTATTTAAATGGTGTTTAAAAAATGTGGATTGGTTTTAATACATACATATCATGATGTATAAACTCAAAACAGATTTTCTGATACATTTATTGAATAGATCGTCTCAGCACTTTTTTTATTGATGGAATTTTCATAATTTGTCATTCTACAGTAGCAATGGCCATAATAACAGCACCTGAGTAGATTTATGAACAATCATAAAATGATCTGTGACCAATAATAATATTATGAATACACGCTTGATATCCCAAAGTAACATTAACACTACATTAAGATAAAGTGACAATACGCTTAATTTGAGATTGCGTAAAGTTTCTGCAAATGCAATTAGGAATGAAAATAAAATATACATTTTCTTCCATATAAAATTGCAATTGCATAATATCAGAAAATACTTGGCACCACGTTGTGCGTCACACGCAAACATTTAATACTTACAAACTACATAATATATTTACAAAAACCCCTCGATGCTTTTTTTAAATAATAAGCACTCTGATCGCAACCATTCCATTAAAAATTGGTATTATTTTTTAATTTTATATTTTATTTAGTTTTGTACTTTCGTTTTTGGGATTTTATATTTTTTATTTTAATTTTCGGGGGTACATCGAGGAAATGCGTTTAGAACGCAAAGATTTCAGTCACGCTGTATTTTAAATATAACTAAATAAGTTTTGTCAAAAAATAGACGGGCGTTTCCAATACACAAGCGTATCGTGTATTGGAAACAGCTCGAGCTGAATTCTTTCTGAACTGTGTGCGCAGAAAATATCTGAAAGTAAGAACATATTTGACAAAACTTTAATGAAATACTAATGCTTTCTGTAGGTAGGTACAAAACTGATTCGTGTTGGTGTATATATTTTCTAGACAGATGACACAATCAACTGCTTTGTATAATATGTAAGTGAACAACTAAGTTCCTATACATCAATCCTCAGTAATTATCTGTTACATGTATTTCAATATTAGATAAAACATATTTATTGATTATCAAATAAGGAAATATAAGGAATCTTATTATCTTCGTGTATGGCTTTTGATTAAAATAGTTGTCATCGAATAACTATTTAAATCTGTGATTAAAATATGTTGTCTTAAATAATAACATAGATTTGATTAACATCAATTAGTACCAATCTAATGCAACGAGCTGTATAAAAAACATATGTACTTATAACTTAAATCTATGGAACGTTAAGTATGAAAAAAAAAACAATTAAACTGTCAATTTCAATACAAAAAGCATTAGCTTCCACAAACCTAACCTAAAACTTAGAGATCCATGCTGAAAGTCTCTTGTGACTCATCGAAGGAGATCGAATTGGAGCGCGGCTTGTCGACCGGCGTGGTGATGACATTTGGCACCGACCCAGGGTTCTTCAGCAGGGCGGCTGGCAGTGCACACTTGGGAGGTGTTTGGGATATCGGTGACTGCCTCAGCGACATCATGAATGATCGCTCGTATACTATTCTGGTGCCTGGAAAGAGGAAACAAGTATATGTTATTGAAAAGTTTGGATCTTTTGTCATAATATCGCATCGTATTGGATTCGTGTGTAGGGAGATTCTGCGCTTCGACGTGCTAGAACCGTTGCATTTAATATAAAATCTAAAAGTGTTGATCTTTTTAAATTTATGCTCCTATATTTTAGGAAATAAATGAAGATATCTAAATAACATTTCAAAAAGTCGGCAAAGCATTTAAGTCAGAAAACGCTTAATGGATCTGATGCTTAGTGCATCACTCGGGTCGGGACACAATATGGCGCAGATAAAGCTCCATACTCAGGTAAATAAAAGTTTCGAAAACGATATTTCATTAGTAAACACATGCCTCCTCAAAGGCAACATAAACTAAACCTAACATCATCTTTATTGTCGTACATCAAGCTCTTTTTTTTTCTTGTAATTTAGTAATTACGAGATTTAGTAACTACCCTGTATTTCAATGTTAAACACAAAATACAAAATCAATAAATCAATTTAAGAGTCCTGTTGGAAGAAAATGGCTAATATATATACTGCTTTCGTGTTTCGCGGTTTAGTTTTTTTTGTATATCGTGATGGAACAAGCACGAGGCCCTATCTCTGCCAATAACAGTTGTAGTGCGTCACGAGTGGCGCACTGCACTGTGCCCATCCCTGAGACTGTTGAAGTTGTTAAATCTCATATGCCTGTAGTATAGTTGTAGCTTTTAAAAAAAACTAGTATGTTTACTAGTTAAACTAGTAAGTTTACTAGTTTTTTACTAGGTACTATATACTACAATATCAATTAAAACAACTGCCAGTTAAACATGTTAAATGTTTATATTATGTATTTAGTATTTGGTATGCCTGTAGGCCTGTTATCGTCTTTAGGTTGCCAAAGTGCTTTTGTTTTAGCAGCTGTAATAATGTATACAGTTTAAAGCGTTTTGTGAAAAATAGAATAGATACAACCTTTAAATTTTTTTTTAAATATTGATGTAATATTCTACTCAAATTTTATTACCTAAATATTATTTCTAAGTTTGTAGTATATTTAGTGAAGAGAAGTACAAACTAAAGGATATCAATCCCACTCGTATAAGATTAGGTGCGATAGTATTATTATAATATCTTACTAAATGTTTGACTCCTATCCTACACAAGGAAACTCTAGACTTAAATACATTTCAAACAAAACAAAGCTTAAGATTAGATTCGAGACAAACATTATCTTATCGTGCATGATAGGCTTAAAATACTGGCAAGGAAGAGCGAAAATACAGACTAAATAAACATTTCAGAGACGCCTGACAAACAAAATAATAGTAATTAGTAGTAGCGGTAGACTATTGCTTATGTCTACGAGAATTTGCAGGCGTACGTGCGCGCGCGCAGCTCTGCCATAGCAACTATAACACAGTCTGTGGCCCAGGCAGCATTCCAACGTACTAGCTAGAGCATTAGCCTAAATACTGTTATGCTATTCTTAACAAACGTGTTTTTGTTTATCGCACAATTATTCTATTCTAAAGCACTTTGTGGGAGACAAGGTGTGTCACTCTACTAGACTCTACCTTGGAATTATTCACTAAACTATCTTAGTTGTTTACGAATTCTAAAACATATGGTTATAAAGTGTGTGTTCTATAATAGAATAAAATTTATAATTATAACTTTTTGTTTTCTGAAAACAAAAATACTGTGTCTCTTCAATGCAGCTAGGATATGGGTGATAGAGATTTAAGTAGAAATATTTATTTCCTTTAACCGCGTAGACAATGAAGAGTGATGATGGTTATAATAAACACTATCCTATGTATTCAGCGTGATGAATTTACAAAAATATGAGTTATTAGGGATAACTCAAATACTAACGTCAGATCTCACTCAAATTGAAATGGGACTGGCGCAAAGAGTTATGAGGTAATTCCTCCTTTTTTGAAGTTGGTTAAAAAGGAGGAGATTCACAATGCGACCGTATTTTTTTGGTATGTCATATCTTTTTACAGGTTGTACTAATTTTGATGATTTTTTTATATTCGAAATCTGGTGCTTTTGATGTCGTCCATTTAAATGTACGACGAGTTGTATTTTGTAAAATGTTTTTTTCTTCGTAATATGTTTAAAAATGTGTATTTTGAATTCAGTTAAGAGAATGAGTTAAATATTGTAATCCTACATAGCCTAATAAACCTTTTGGTTGCCTTAGCCTACCCAATAAACGTTGAATATTCTAAGATATCCGGTGTTATATTGTTCGCTGTCCGTTACAAGGGAATATCTTAGAAACAGGTAATCCGTTGTTTATTAAAATTAATTAAAAAACAGAATAAAAGTCTAATTTACCAGAATACAAAAACGTACATTAAATTAAACAGTAGTGTAACTCGGACGAAATACATCTGTAATAGGCAGAGGTTAGTCCGCTTAACATCAGGTGGGCCTCGTGTTTGTACCATCACAATCTCATAAAAAATGTGAATATTTACCTGCCTTTTCTTTCTATATAACATCATGCCGTTGCTTTCTAGCTAGAGATAACGTAAAGTAAGCTCAATTCAGCAGATTCAGAATCAACAATATAATATGTACTTTGTTGATTTTGAATCTGACAAATTGAGGTTATTTCGCGTTACTATACTTATCTATAACCATCTATAACCGTTGGTATACATATAAAGATTTCACTAATAGCGTATGTTTGGAGAATAAAAATATAACAACCTTAACCTACAAATCGAATGTATCAGCCACGTGTGCGGAAGTAAGTATTTTCTTGGATGAAAAAACATGCTATACTTCGTTCAAAATTAAACATGTGGCGTGAGCAACCTTGAGCTTTTTGCCAATTTAACTTCTGCCTCATAGAATTATACCGAGGACCACGTATTCCTAAAAAAATATCTACTCGTATCTATCTGTTGTTGACTTACTCATGTCATTATTTTGTAGCAAATAGTACTGATAAGCAGCAGTTGCCTGTGGTTTGTAAAACTCGTATACAAGTCGAATGTTTAGTAATTTAATGCAGCAATACGATACATTACAAACACAATATACATTATGATTTGAAATTGTATTTCTAAGCCAACGCGTGCAAAATTTGTCGCAGGAGTAAGTGCCTAATTAAATTATTTATTACATTGTGACTAGTTCGTAACTGCAATAAATAAATAAATGAAATAATAAAATCTCTCTGTTTAATGTAAATTGAAATAAATAAAAAGCAAATACATTTCTCTGTTACCTATTTAGCCTAGCAGAGTATGTGTCCTCCCCCCAGAAGGATAAATAAAGTAAGTTTGTTGTTCTGGCGTAGGTAGTGATGGAAATAAAAATAAGCAAGACGGATGATAATGTTCAGGGATCATCACTTTTTTATCCTTATATAAAATCATACCTCAAAGAAACGAATAACCTTGGTGTTTATTTACAAAATGTATTAACAGCCCATGTGGTTTTATTACATAACCGGCTTGCCGAGCTAGGCTACAGGACGGCAACAACAACTTATAGATGTGTGTGCGCCGATAACACATATATGTAGGTACCATACAATATACACATACACGCCCTCGCATCTATGTATATATCATATATATGCGAGATTAAACTTGTGTGAGTGATAAGTAGAGTCAGCTATTATACACCAGCGCACGTCTTTGACATTATTATTCATGATAATATAATCGACTCGGCGACTGCGTATAATATTATTTACATATTATCTGTTTTGTATAGATTAACATTCTAATGTTTTCTCCGTCATAAGCCTGCTGCCTTCATTGTCATTTGATAAGTGATGTGGCCATAAATTTTGTAGGCTCTACATACCCATAGTTATCTTTTGAATGTGATGATTTTAATCAATAAAAACGTTATTATCAAAAACTATTTCTTTAGAGACTTATTAATCTGTATATTTGAAAAGAATTTCAAGGTGTTTAACTAAAACAATTTTGGCATCCTCCACGACTCTACTGAGAGCATCGCAAGTGGTACCTATAAACCGTCCAATACGTCGTCTATTCTTTTATTTAGTATTTTCAATATATAAAATACGTTACTCCTATTTTTTTATATTTTCTCTGCAACTAGTATTAGTTATACATGTATAAACGTACATACTATAGTCTAGTATATATACAATAATTATTATCACCTACTTATATAATAATAATCATTACTTTTAAATAAATATGTAGCTACTAACTACTAAATATGTGGTACTAAGTGGAATTTTCTAAAGAATTCTGTGTATCTTGTCATAAAACTGCGAATTGCTAGTATAGATGTTTATTTATTTTATATAAATGTAAACAAAGAGATTGACATCGTCTAAAAGGTCATTGTCACAGCTAAAAATAGAGCCTGAGTTACCAGTAACCACTAGATGTCAGGATGAGTCCACTTATCTTCCTATGAGTCGTGAACTTATTTGAGCCTAGCGTTAATAATAAGCTTGTTCTATTCTTGTTTTATCTCAGGGTTCTTGAACCCATAAATTAATGTCGCAATAAAAATCTCAATTTCTTTACAATTATTTTCTCTACAACCAAGCCACAGGGTGCGTACCTACCACGGATTTTTTTGCTATCCGTGATATCTATGATAATATTTGGTAGAGTTTTAAAACTATTTAATATTAAATTTGTTTTTGAATTCGAACTCACACTCGATTCTAATTCGTAGCAAAAGCATAATATACCTATCATCTGATTATTTTCAAGCCATAGGTAATCCGATAACAGCACCCTTATCGCATATGCTTATCAATACTAGGTTTGTTACCTACATCAGATGATGTGAGAATCTTATTGGGGTCAAACTACTGAACCTTAGATTCATAAATCATAACATTACATTGACACCCACACTTTCAATTAACTTATCAATTGACCCCAGTTGTTCCCGTCAATTACCTCCAGGGGTTGTGGAGTAGACGGTGCCTCCAGGTGTGCTGGAGTAGACATCTGGCATCTGCGAGGGATCCGTGATAAGGACCCTTCTTGAAGGGATGGCTTGGCTGTGGGTGGCTTGCCTCGCTATTGGTGACGCCGACATTTTCAACTTTTTTCCTTTGAATTATGAGCCCAAATCACTAAACACTGGCACTGTTGGTCGCTCGAAAAGACAAGAAGGACTGAGCCGGGTACTGGCCGTGCCTAAAATAAATACGTTTAGCGAGTACACGCGCACACTAGCGCAAAAGCCGATGTAAACATGACACACATGAACGCGGTACATCAAAACATTCATAGATTATCGAAGCGAATAGAGTCGGTAGAAGCGTCTTTGGCTACCTAGATATGAACTAGGGAGATTTTTACCTAATTCTAGTTCTGTATTACATGCTTCTATTGATGTAATATAGATGAAGCGGTTTTCTCCTACATCTTCATGCATTAGTATCTATAGTATTTCTAAGTACTCCTAATTCTAATATGATAAAAATAACAAACCGAAATCTATCGTCCGATCTTGAAACGGAAGACTGCCTTTTTTATTAGTATAGTACAGTATTTTATTGGTTCTTTTTTGTCCATTACCTGTTGGTAAGTTAGGATGTGATCAAGAATAGCAAAAAGGCTGAGATCAGGCACTCAAGAACAGCTGCCATAACACACCATTGTATTCACCTCTATTTTAAATGTCTGAATATTTATAGATAAACTGCGTAGGTAAAAAAAATTAAGTAGGTTTTAAATTGGAGCACGAAAGAATCGATTAATTGGTACTAATGTTTTGATTTGATAATCTTTTACGCGTCTTATTTACTTCGCACATGTCATTTATCATTCTCTTGTTTACGACAAACACGTGAGTTACATAATCTTTGACAAAGCACACATTGACTGCGTTATCTTATACCACACTCACACAGGTGAAGAACCGTGAGGTATGTGCGTAGTTTGCGAACAGCATGGCCGGATTATGTTCTGAAATTAATCGTTTATAATGGAAAATTGGCAGAACTTCTGTTCGATGAGCGAATGTGAATTTAGCAAGAATTTAGGTAATGTTGAAGTGTCAATATTTTTCACAAAAAATTGAGAAGGGTTAAGCACGTGGTTGTGTTTTGGACCACACGCGCCTGTTGTTTTGTTTAACGCTGCTTAGTATTCATAACAAGTGTTGTCTATGTGTGAGTTGGAGTGTCTTGTGTCGAATTGTTTAGCTGCCAACCGGACTGTTAATGTTAACACAACATATCCAATGTCCATGCAAAATAACTATCAGTTAATAATATAGGGCTTTGATAGGAGCCTACATAATCTGCACCACACGAAATACATAATTCTTCCACCTGCTTTTCGTGTTTTAGACACACACTAAATTAAACTTCATAATGCCGTTATATTTAAGCAATTCCTCTGAGCCGAGAGGCAGATGCAGGTGATAATTCTATTTTTATTTATAGCTAGCCTTTGACCACAATCTCACCTGATGGTAACTCATGGTGGTCATGTGGTCAAAGAAGTTGTTCAGGCTAACCTAGACTTACTACCTCTCAAGGACAGCTGCCGGAAAACACCGTTAGCTGCTTGGCAATAGATTTTCTGCTTGAGGGTGGTAGCTAGCAAGGCGGGCATTCTCACCATGCTATAACGACTGCCACCATAAGACAACAACCTGGACCCAAGGCTTTAAGTGCGCTCTGAAGTACGAAAGCTCTCAGTATAGTACCTACCTACTTAATATCACTAACGGTCACCCATCCTACTCATGACCGCAGCGGACGTTGCTTAACCTAGCCGATTGGTTAAAACGACCAAGCAAAGTACGCTACGAGCGCTACAAAATTGGCTTCGAGGTTAGCTATTCTTCTTGGTTTGGTGGTTGAATATGGGTAGCTGAAGAACTGGTTTCTCTTCGCCATCTACAAACATACATACACGTTTCATAACTACTTCGAGAAAATAATTAGGCATATAATAGTACCTATAGGTGAACCTACATTACGTCGACTGCATCCCATATATAATATACTAGTAATAAATAATAGTCCATAGGTAGCAAGAAAAACATCAGACTCGTAGGTATAGGGTCATGTGTTGAACAGTGGCTATACCAGATACAGTGGCTCATTAACCGTTAGGGATGAACGAACAAAGATATCAGTCTGTCCTTTTCGCTCAATGGTAGCTCCTAAGATGCAAACATGTTACATCTAGTCGGGCGGCGCACGCGGCACGCGTTGTTTGTGTGAGGAGAGTTTTTCCATTTTCGGTACAAAAAAAAAACATTTTTAAGGTAAGTAATCTCTCGTCCTAATTCTGAAACTGTTGTGTTTTCACTGTGGGTTTATTTTAATTGGATTACGTTCACATTTAAGATTGTAGAGACGCGTAATGCAACCACAGACAATGAAAACCTTTTTTTGTGTATCATTTATAATAAAAAATGGCGGCGAAGTCCACAATGGCTCAGTTCCTGATAGTACATAGTGAATCATGATCCATTGTGTACCTTATACCTTTAGTTCATAAAACCTTTGCAATTACTTATGGGTAATGACGTTTGTGTGTTTCTTTTAGAATGCCCCGTCCTGCTAAACCGCGGTCTATCGGGTGCCACACAGAAGAAACAATGCGACGAGCATTGTCAAAAATACAAAATGGCATGAGTATCAGAACCGTTGCCAAGACATGTAATATTCCATTCACCACTCTGAGGCGATATTATTTAAAGACAAAGGCTGGTGAAACTATTGATTCAATGCGCGTAGTCCCCAATTACGAAGTAAATAAGGTGTTTACCAAGGAACAGGAGGTAGAATTAAAAAAATATTACAAACACTGTTCTTTATTATTTTATGGGTTGACCGAGAAAGAAAGTAGAAGAGTCGCTTACCAAATGGCTCATTTAAACAAATTGAAAATGCCAGAGAGCTGGATAAAAAACCAAATGGCTGGAAAGGAATGGCTCAGAAGTTTCAGACGTAGGCACCAAGATCTCAGCCTGCGAAAACCAGAGCCGTGCAGCCTTGCCCGAGCCACTGCATTCAACAGGACCAATGTTGAAAGTTTTTATAAAAACTTGGAGAAGTTATTTTTAAGGAACCCTTTATTCAAAGATGGCACTCGTCTTTATAACCTCGACGAAACATCAACCACAACTGTTCAAAAACCTCAGCGTGTCATTGCTGAGAAGGGCCGCCGAAATGTAGGTAAGGTAACTAGTGGGGAGCGAGGAACACTAGTAACTACATGCTGCATTATAAGTGCAAGCGGGATAGCATTGCCGCCAGTAATGGTGTTTCCGCGCAAGAACTTCAAAAATTTCATGGTGAGAAATACACCGCCAGGAACATTAGGGCTTGCCGCACCTAGTGGCTGGATGAATACAGATATTTTTCCGGAAGTCATGAAACACTTCATAAAGCATACAAATTCATCACCTGAGAATCCAAGTGTGTTGATAATGGACAATCATGAATCGCATTTGTCACTTGAGGCTCTGAATTTAGCAAAAGCTTCGGGTGTCTATGTGCTGACTTTGCACCCTCATACATCAGTAAAAATGCAACCTCTCGATGTCGGAATATACGGACCTTTTAAAACATATTACAATGCTGCGATTGACTCGTGGTTAATGCGAAATCCCGGGAAACCTATAAGTATTTATGAAATTGGTGAGATCGTTGGCATTGCATTCTTGAAAGTAATGACACCTGTCAATATTATTAATGCTTTTAAAAAATGTGGCATTTTCCCATTTGATCGCAACTTATTTGATAACGACGACTTCATGCCAAGTTCGGTAACAGATCGTCCGTGCCCAGATCAACAACCAGAGTCAAGTCTACCGACGATGCTTGGTCCATCCACATCAACAAGAGAAAATCGCCCACATGAAGAAATTCAACCAGCAGGCCGGACAACTCGTATTGGTTCTGATGAAACAGTATGCTCATCTGAGGATGAACTAAATGCTGGTTTTCTACAAGTAGATTCACAAATCCATGCATCTACTCCTTTGCAGGAAAACATGAACCTTTGCGATTCACCGTCAACTCTACCAAACACTCTTGATCAACAATCAGTGCCAGTGTTGGAAGAACAACCAGAATCTATAGCCGTAAACCCAAAAAAAACAGCAGACGTTTTACAATCTCTTGTCATACGCCAACATGAAATCAATGTCAGTCAGCTTAAACAATATACCAAATGTGAAATTTGTATCTCCATTTGAATTTAGGGATGACATAAAAGCTGGGCCAAGAAAAAATAATCGAAAACCCAGAAAGTTAGGTCGAAGTATGATTGCTGCCGATGCTCCAGAGAAAAATGAAATTGAATTGCTAAAGACTATTAAGAAAAGGAATTCCAAAGCTAAGAAAGTTGTAAAAAAGGTAATTCAAAGAAAACTGCATTGAAGTTGAATATTTAGAATCAGATGATGATAAAAACTGGCCAGTAGAAGGTATGGAAATAGAAACAGGTTATATAACCGAAATTGATCTTAACGCGTCGCTTCCTCGACCTCCCTTGGAAGGGGAATTTGTTCTAGTCGAATTTGCGACCAAGAAACAAATAATATATTATATTGGCAAAGTCTTAGAAGGAAGAAATGATAACCTAGAATATGTCATCACATTCCTTAGAAAAAAATCTTCCAATAAATTCAACATGCCTGCAGTTCCCGATTTATCTAGTGTTAAGGAACACGATATTAAATTTATACTGCCAAAACCAACTGTTGGTGGTAGCACCATCCGCCAACAGTCTTATTACTATTTTCCAATTGATCTATCCCAAATTAATGTTCATTAATGTTATAGTATGTCAATTCGCTAAACATTATTGTATTAAAAGGTTTATGTTATTTAACTTCACAGAAGTACTTTTTTTGTTATGTTAAAATATGTTTTCGTAAAAGAGATGTTGGTTGTTATGTTAATATATATACACACATTATATATATACAGTACATATTTTTGTTGATTAATAAGTAATGATGTTGTATAACAACGAAGACTAATATTTCGTTGCCATAATTTTGTTATTTTAATTACTCTATACTTTGCTCAAAGACATTAAACTTTGATTATTTGATCTCGTTGTATGAAAGACTTAATTATTGTAATATAAAGGCTGATTAATTCCAAAAGCACTGGTCTTATTTTCAACGACATCTTCTTAGAGTTCCACTGTGTACCCCCTATAACCACTGTATATTTAGGACCGAGCCACTGTTTCTACCCATAGGTTCACAGTGGCTCATTTGTGACTTTAAAAAAAAAATACTTTTTATCCATTTAGTTTTTATTTATCGAGAAAGTAATGATGCACAATCAAACTAGTTGAACAACACTATGCTCAACCAAAATTTCAATGTTCTTACACTATCTGTGGCTGTATCACAAGCCTGGGAAAAAAAATGATCCACTGTAGACCACCTGACCTATCAGAAATATCCTGGTACCTAGATAACCCAATTAACTACTGCAAGAAAACCATAATTCTCGTAGGTACGTAATAGAAAAACCGAGGTAGGTAGGTACGTATTTTTAATTTAAAATGCTCTCTAGTTGATAAACAAAACAGTAAACTCGTAATATATATACATAATGTTAATGACGCATGCTACCTTCTAGAATCATTGAGAATAGTTCTGTATTATTTTAGAGATCGCAGAAAGTTCAAGGTGAATTGAAGTTAGACTAGAAAATACTATTTTTATGGGGTTGTGTTGTGGCGGAACACGAACGAGGCCCACATGTTAATACGTTTAGTGGTAACCTCTGCCATTAACAGTTGTGTGGTGGGCCTCGGGCTTGATCTGTCACAATAACATAAAAAAAACTAATAAGAGTAACAAGGATGGAGTACTGACACTCCCCGTTGGGTACCGGGGTAGAAAGTCAACCAGAGTTTTTTTAGAGCCAGTAAAATTACAGGCACATGAGACTTAACAACTGTATGTCTCAGGGTGACTGCCGTAGTGCAGTTCGCCACTTGTGACGAAATGCATCTGTTATAGGCAGAGTTTACCATTAAACATCAGGTGGGCCTCGTGCTTGTTTCATAACAATCCATAAAAATCTCAATAATATCGTAAAATCGTAAGTACCTACTGTTTTCCGTATTTTCTTTCTGATTTATTGAAATGTACAGAATTATATCCGCGACTTTCGCAAATAACAGCAAATGTCGACGTTATCGATTTTTACAACGATAACCGATATCTCATGTAAACAAACTTTAGTTAGAAATGCAGACAATTCAAGGGCGTCTAAAGAAAAAAACAGTTCATATATCACTTCCTATCTACATAAGTACTTGTTATTCATACAGTAAGTGATATGACAAAACAGTCACGCCACTTTACTGTACTTTCTTCGTTTGACATACGACAACAAATGGGTAATTATAAATTTTATACCCAAAGGCGTATTAGACTACCCAAACGCTAGGGCCCTATCGATAGGGTGAGCAATGATCATGGCATCTAGCTATTCAGCTACTCATTGTACTACCCTGTCTCTACGGCCTAGTTCAGTCTTTTGTTCTCCGATAAAGAGTTTATTTTGCCTCGAGCATACACCGTTGTAGCACCTGTACCATCAATACCAGATAGGCCTTGCCGCCGTGGCAATTGTAGTCAATAGCATAAAAATTGCCTTCATAGAATTGTTTCACCTTGTACAAATCTACATAAAATCATGTTATAAAATTTTTAAGTAACTTAAGTCCCGCTTGTCCCCGAATACATTAGGTACATACAGAAGACAACCATTCACCTGGGCGGTCGCTCTCGTCGAAGAGGATGTAATTCAGAGACTCGCGACTAAGCACATGAACTGCTTACTGTCTATGATAGACAGTAAGCAGTTCATGTGCTTAGTAAGAGATAGACAGTCTATCTCTTATTTTATTACACTACACTATCGAAAGGGTGAGTGTGGTCGGGAACACCCGATGGCCTTTGCAGTAGGACTTATCTCTCTATCTCTTACACTATCCTATGTGGTACATAGGGACCCTACCGATTGGGTATCGAATAAGCTTTTTATACTAAGTAATAATTAGGCGTAGGTGTACAACACTGAATTTTTTATAGATAGTACCTCCCATACGTATTTTTATTATCATATACCTATTACAATATTCATAGTTTCTAGTTCTGTCAGCTGAATTGCTATAAGAGATTAGTAGGTAAGTATGTAAACTCCAAAGTGGGTAGGCTGCTCTATTCATGCTCACTTTTATTACTTTGCACTAGGACGTGTCGGTGCTTGGATGTTTTGTGTCACAAGAAGCATGAAGATGGGCACACCACAAGCATGTGAGAACTGGAATAGATACAGCCGTTTTCATCAACATTTACTACCATATGAGATAGTAGTCAAACTAGCTTTTTATATATGAATAAAAATCTATCTAGATCCTCCCTAACCGATCGGCAACAAATTATCATCGCCCGAATTTGAGATGGAGACTTACAAATTGTAGAATAGGTTCCTTTTGTAATGAAGAAGCACAGTACAATGACTATGTGGGGATGACTATGACTAAGAAAAGATGATGATTATTTTCGGCCAAAATAGTTGCTTGAAATAAGATGGGTAGCCCTTTTTTTTGCTATCGGAATTGACATCGTATCGGTATGTAGTCTTTGGTAAAGGCATTCTGCCAAATTAAATGACGTATTGCGATCATGACCCCGCGTTTTCATAAAACATGTCAGTTAAATAATAACAATAGCATACCAGTTCATGGATTTCAACCAGGTAAAAACCAGCGCAGCATACTTGTAGGGTACCTAGTAGACATTCTTTAATTTCTAGACACTTGTTGACCCAAGAGTCCCGTTTCACTTCTCGAGGAAAACGATGGCCGCAACTTCGAGCATCAATCCCGCTGGGTGTTAAAGAATAAGCAGATGATCTATCATAAATGTATAATATAATGTATTCGAAAAATAAAATCGCTCACCGATCAAACTCACGTCTGCGGAACGGTTAGTTAGAATTATAATAAGCAATGGTAAAGTCGCTGTTTTCAACTAAGGATTGTTCCCAAAATAGCAAAGACTTGGCCTCAAGCGTGTATTAATGCCATATTACAGATTATGCTGTGATAAATTTCTTGTAGTATCTTAAGTGACTGGGTAAGTTAAGGTACGTTAACTTTAGTTTTTTATTATGTTGAAATTGTACCACTTAGATTACGTTACCTACTTGATTTAAAATAGTACTAATTTTTTTAATCACAAATACTTCATCGAAAATCTAACCAGCTTGACGCACCGCGTGCTTGACCACTCGGCTATCGAGATTGCTTCATCAGATGCAAATTTCGTGAAACTGAAGGGAGCGGTGCGGCCATTAACAAGGATTTAATCTGACCGAAAAAAATA
Source organism: Plagodis dolabraria (assembly GCA_963854805.1). NCBI lineage: Eukaryota > Metazoa > Arthropoda > Insecta > Lepidoptera > Geometridae > Plagodis > Plagodis dolabraria. Next base: position 23,822,227 of record OY978457.1, on the reverse strand, counting down.
TTTTAAAACGTTAACACTTTTACACAACTATTGCGTCTAATTCTGTTGTCCCAATTATTGATTTAATCCTTCCTGTTCTATTACATATCCTTAATTATTCTATAATGAAAGGAGCATTTCCGACATTATGGAAGGATGCTGAAATAATTCCATTGCCTAAAACCTTAAACCCTAAATATTTGTCGGAATATCGGCCGATATCTATTCTCCCTTTCTTATCTAAAGTCTTGGAACGCTTAGTTCAGAACCAGATCAGTAGTTTTCTCACCAAACACAACCTTCTAAATCCCTTCCAGTCCGGTTTCCGCCCTTCCCACAGTACGGTTACTGCATTGCTAAAGATAACTGATGATATACGTGCTGGTATGGAGAAGGGTGAGTTAACCGTACTTACCCTACTTGACTTCAGTAACGCGTTAATACCGTTGATTTCGATATCCTCTTAAGTCTTCTGCGCTCTATTAACATATCTCCTACCGTTATTGACATTTTCCACAGTTACCTGTTTGGACGCCGACAAAGGGTTCGCCTTGAAGATTCCTGTTCTTCATGGTGTAACACGACAGCCGGCGTACCGCAGGGCGCGGTTTTATCTCTTCTTCTTTTTGCTGCTTTTATAAACTCTATATCTAAAAATATCACTTCATCTTACCACCTTTATGCGGATGATTTACAGATTTATTCACAAGCCTCTCTTAACAAATTATCAGATTGCGTAGAAACTACCAATAAAAATTTAAGACATATAGCAGATTGGAGCAATGATTTTGGTTTAGTGATTAATCCAACAAAAACAAAAGTTATTGTCGTAGGCAGCTCCCGAATGTTGGCTAAATTAGACTGGGATACACTGCCTCCGATCATTTTTGACAGCGTAATCATTCCTTACAGCAAACAAATAAACAATCTCGGATTAATAATTGACCAGTCCTTGTCATGGGGCCCTCAGTTGGAAGCAGTCAGTCGCAAAATGTTTGCTTCTGCGGGTTCTCTAAAGCGGCTTCGCAATTTTCTTCCGACTGCTACCAAAGTTGCCCTTGCTCAATCTCTTTTACTTCCCATTTTAGATTATGCCGATGTCTGTTACCTAGATCTTAGAGAGGATCAGCTAAACAGACTTGAGCGTCTCCAAAATTTCTCAATCAGGTTCATATTTGGCTTACGCAAATATGACCACGTTTCCAAATTTCGTCATAAGCTCAAGTGGCTTCCCATTCGCCTTCGCCGGAATACTCATATTCTATCCCTTCTCTTTAATATACTGTTTAATCCATTTTCCCCACACTATTTTAAGGAACGCTTTGCGTTTCTTGATCGGCTCATGCCTTGACATTGAGGTCATCAGAAAATCTTTTGCTTAAAGTGCCGCCGCACAGTACATCGCTCTATGATGCTTCATTCTCAGTACAGGCTGTTCGACTCTGGAACAGTCTGCCAGTCTCCGTTCGAAAGTCGCAGTCACTATACACATTCAAAAATAGAGTCAAACAATTTTATTTGTCCACTCTTAGCTAATCTTTTTCCTTCCATAATAAAAGAAATATTTTTATATTTATGTAGTATGTCTATATATATGTATATGTTTGTATGTACGTTTATTTAGATAATATATAATGTAGGTATGTATGTATATGTATTTATTAAAATAGGTGTAAAAGTGTAAATACTTAGTTAGGTAATTATTATATAAGTAGTGTTTAATTTGTTAACTGCCAACCTGGCTAATTTTGCGATTTTTCTTTTTCTCAGATCGGTTGTCTGGAAGAAATTGCTTTAAGCAATAAGACCGCCCTTTGTATACGTTTATGTGTTTTTTCTTTGTAATGTTATTTTTAAGTTATGCAAATAAAGAATTTTCTAACACTTCTATTTATACGCCTTTTATATTTCTGAATATGATTTCAAGAACCATAGTGCACTGCCAAAGCAGGGGGGTTCAATTGCCTATCAAGACGAAAATGTTATGCTATAAGAACTTGAAAATATGTCCATATAATAGTATTTCAAATCGGTGTTCAAAAATATTATAATTTTTGTATGACATTACCCAGTTTTACACTCATAATTTATCAACTTATAACACTTAGGGCCCGTTTCAAAATGTTCTAATAAAGTATCGGGTTGCTATGCAACACATAAAATAACTGAATTATAAAAAAGACAGTTGACATGCAGCGCGTTTCAAGCTTTAACCGATGGATAGGTTAAATCGATGACTGTGAAACGCAAAAATAGTGTTTTATTTATTAAATATGTTCTGGGTAGTAAAACGTGAACTTCATCGAACATTCTGAAACAGGCCCTTAGTAACACCCGTGACCAAGCTATTTGAGGGTTACAAAGAGTTCTGGATACGTACTTCTGTAAAGCTTACCTCCTCAAATAAAAACAGTTTAATTCGGTGTTTTCCCTGTTTATTTATAAACGCCGACCAACGCACTGCCCGCTCTGCCGTCTCTATGGACAGAAATAATTATCATTCAGATAGGACGTGATAAATAAAAATTCTAAAGTAAAAACGAGTAGAAATGCTGATGGAACATTAGGTACAAGTCCTTCTACTGTGCTTATGAGGGATTATTTACCCTATTTATCATTTAGGTAATCCTACAATCTCAATTTCAACCTTCATAAATAATATTGTTCGATACATTTGGTAAGTGATTTTTGCCACTGCCCGAGATGTTTTTTCGCGTCCTACCCTCGACTTGGGATAGAAACGGAAAAGAATTGACACGACAGAGACACGTCTGTCAATTTACGTCGAGCAGCCCCTTGAGTCACATTTTTGTATACTCTTTTCATAAGAACGTTTCTTTTTATTACCTCTGGTTTGAACTGCTGCCACGGGGTAAAATTTATAGATAATATTACCGTGCTACTGTCACGGTAATACAGTATTTCAACTTCATAGAAACGGACGAAACGCGAGTTATACCTACGCGCCTCGACCTCGGCCTGCCCTCGGCACGCAGACAGTCTCGAGTGTCGTGACTACGCCACAGTGACGAGCGAATGGTTTGTTGTTTTTTAACAATAACCGCGCGATTTTTTCACCAAAAATAAGTTCATGTACATATTTACATATAAAATATAGGAGTGAGATAAATTATGCTGTTTTAAGTTACATGAATTCGTCAAAAACGCATCAAAAGATAACTTTTTTGATTACCTGGAACCTGAAAGGAAAAAATAAACTATAAAATAATTTTACTTAATAATTACTATAAAACAATTTTACTTACTAGTAAGTCAAATTTTTTATAGTCTACATATAGTTGACGGTACATAATGTGTGTCTTTTTAATGAACAAGTATTTCCTTTTTTACCGATAAAAAAAATGTCTCAATTAATAAAAAAAAGTGAATAGAGTGAAGGAAAGTGATTGACAGGAGTGAAATAGGTAGTAGTTATAAGCAAGTTATAATAATATTACAGGTAGTTATTAGAATGTGGATTTTTAATACCTTAAAATATAATAATAAAGCATTTCGTACGTCTCACAAATATTTTTCGGTCGCCAATTTTTAAGAACGATTTTTTATTCAAACATAAACATCGTTTTTTGTTTAAGTCTACCTACTGGTCATGGAAAACAACATGCATTTTAGTGAACACTTCCTGTTCAATTCACAGAGTATTTTATTTGTTTATATAAAAAAAGTATATTTACAATCACAAAACCAAATAGAAACACAAAGTAGGCAAATGTAATTAAAATGCTGGAGGCGGGCAACCCTATCGCATGTTTACGTAGAGCGCGGCTGTAGGTACTTATTTCGAAGACAAGAGCCGAGTTACACTACTGTATAGATAAGATTACTGTGCTTAGAGAGCCAGTGCCAAGGTGGTCTAGCTATAAACTTTGGCGATCACATTATCACTTGACAAGCTGCTCTGATAAAGAAGCCTTTTTTACCAATAGTCTACTAACCTATCAACTCTGCAGATTCAACTATCCTGATGATAACTTTCAACAACTTCTGTGCTATGTGAGTTTTTCAATAAAGATATTATTAGACTGTCCACTGCTGAACACAGCCTTCTCGATTAGAAGGGATAATCCCCACGCTTGGCAGGCGGCTTAGCGATCGCATAGTAAGGGGCATTCCTTGAGAAGGCAACACTACACCCATTTTCATGCTATTTTTCCTTTAGTCACCTCTTATGACTCCCAAAGAAAGATTTGGGGGAACTATTCTACTTAAACCTGGTATATTCGTAATAATTTACTAAGCAGTATTTTCTGAGATGGAGTCTGATGTTGAACCCTTTATAGGCTCTATATTTATGACACAAAACAAATGACATTCTGTGCTACTTTAATGTATAAAACAAAACCTGCAACACACATAACTATAATTAAATATCAGCTAATACGAACCTAGTTTATCTACCATTTCTTTACCGCACAGATTTGGGTTGATAGATAATATAATACCTACATTTTATTTTTATCGTTCTTATTCTGCTTTGGGTCAACTAAATAACCGAGTAACATTACTAAGTATCTAAAAAATATAATCCTTTAACAAAATGATGATCGCGCGTGAGGTAATAAATTAAACACGTTTAAGCCCTTCGATACTAATGTAGGTCAAATGCAATAATCGCAATATTATACCTACAACATAACACGATACGTAACAACATATGTGATATGTAGGCATGTGTTTGTCAAACGTGTACGAATATATTATGAATATATATAAATTATCTGAGTCACGTGTTACACACTTAGTAGAGAAGAGGTGTAGGTATTATATCTAACTAGTCTGGCCATAAATACAACATAAAAACTTTTGTTTCAACTTTTTAATTATTTTGAATTTAGAAAGCGTGTATTATTTTAACTGCTCATGTGGTTGGAAAGGTACAACCTGGTCATCATCCTGCGTCAGTGATGGTTTGGTGAGGCGTGTCTGATCAAGGCGTCACAAAGCTACATTTTTGTGAAAAAGGAGTGAAAAGTTCAGACAAAGACTGGACCTCTTCTAGCCTAGACCTGCACCCTTTAGTCTACAAATAATCGCCAGTTTTTAAGGACGTGGCTTGCTCTAAACGACACGGTGACATTGAGTCTCTTAAAAAATATCTGGAGCAAGCAAATTTCCCATAAAACAGTGCACAAATCCATAGATTCGTAGCCATGGCCATTTTGAATAGAATATTGTCTTAATTTTACTGAGACTGAATAAATATGTACACATAAGATTTGGAATTTTATATAATTATGTAATATTTTTTTTAATGTTTATATAACGTCCATAAAAAATGCGTTTTTATTTGTAACAGAACTTATGGCCGGACTAAGTTTACACGATTTTAGATTAATTAGGCCCACATAATATCAGTCCATCATATTTTGATATTTCCTACTACATGAATAAAGAAAGGAACAGAATGAAAGCTTCGACAACTTTCTCCGTTTACTGAGCTGGTTCAAACCGGTTCTGTACCAGAGCGGACGCCGCTGTAGTCGCTGCAACCCCCGCACGTCTTGTCAGTGCCTAGGTAGTTAGGACTTAGTTTGTAATATTCGAATTATAATAATTTATATTAAAGTAAGTTACCATCATCACTATTTCAGCCGCAAGAATTCCACTGCTGGATATAGACCTCCCCTGTAGATTTCCAAATAGAACGGTTGGAAGCGGACTGCATCCAGCGTCGAATAGTAAGTAGGTAATTGATTATAATAGGTCTCGTTCTATACGTTCGTTATATCCGTAATTTCACTTGCACAGTGCCTTTTATGTTTGTACATACTAGTGCTTGCACCACGCTTCGAGGCAGAATATCTGACACCAGTGTGGTACCCACCAAGACGAACTCTTGCTGAAGAGTCATCCAAATTGGTTCATACATTAAGAACTGCAATGCAAGAAGACAGACAGACAAACACTTAGGTATAACTAGACATTCATCTAACTTATAACACTGGGCGTTTAATGTCGAGGATAAAAAAGTAACCATCAGAATTTTGTCTAAAAGAGTAAAGGAGACAGGTAGTTGTATTAAGACTGTACATTTGCTTACCGTCAACTTTTAATAAACAAGACCTCGAACGAGTATTACCAAGGATGCTTACATCAGGCAACAGATCCGCTACAGTCGAAGGAAAATGATCTACAAAATAAAAAGTGTTTTGTTGTTAGCTAAAGTTACAGCCACTTACTTTGTTATCAGCTCTTAAGATATACCCACATATACTATGACGTATAAAGAAATTAATGATCTTATTGATGACATACATTTGTTTTACTGCTTTGCTTTTAGATTGGCAGTAAAATGATAGCAAGTATGTATGCTGACTTGATTCGACACTGATATAGAACGAATATGTATATGTACCTACTGCCTCATAACCTGAGTCCAGTCTCCTGGGAAATATTATCAAGACAAGCACTTGACCACTAGAAATGTCGTTGAGTGTTGCATAGGTGTTTTAAAAGCTCGCTTTAGGTAAATTTTTGTTGCTAAGCTAGACACCCTGATAGGAAATTATTGATATTGTTAATGCAAAAAGTGTTTCATTACAGGTGCTTATTGGTGGACAGAAAGTTGCATTATTCACCAGTAACTGCTGCAAGATTAGTAAATGTATGCTGGGTGCTACATAATATAGCACACAGAGCTCACATCACCTACCATCCATTGACAGCAGAAGAAGCATCTCGTAAGCGCAGGCTGACTAAGAGTGCCAGCAGCGGTAGCAGTGCGGCTAGGGTACGGCGTGCGGCTGACTTGATTCGACACTGATATAGAACGAATATGTATATGTACCTACTGCCTCATATAATATAATTGCATTACTCTTATTTCCAATACAATAGCGAACTGCGCAGTAACACAAAACACGAAACAGTGATAGCCGAGCGCCCCCAACGCTAATAGTTACGGACTGCCGTGATGCAGGTTCATGGTCCCCACCGCCAGCATGAGCTTCACCGCACGTTGGAACGGCATTGCGAATGCTCGCCTGGCAAGCTACCACTCTCGGGTTGAAAATCTGTCACTTGAGAGCCAGTACATTACAGGCACTTGAGACAACAACTACCTATATGCCTCAGTATGACGGACGCAGGGTATTTCGTCTTGTGATGAAATGAATCCCTGAAATGCCCTGCGTCTGTTATGGGCAGAGGTTACCGCTTAACATTGGGTGGGCCTCGTGTGGACTCTGTCTCAATACCATAAAAAACAACAGTTTTGTCTGTTGCCTGATTCTTTAATGGCGTGTGCCAGCAGCTATTCATAAGCCCATTGTCAGTCTTGGATGTTACGGCCACATTATCTCTCACCTACAAACTGGCAGGTAGGATAGTAGCCAAATATACTTATGTTTAAATAAAAAAAAATGTCGTACCGGATTCAGACCATTCCTGGTGGTCAGTCATACTACCATCAACGTCGTTTTCCAACAGTACATTTTCTTCCGTGGTTCAACCCAGCAAAGCCGAAAACAGTACATTATCGGCACTATGAAACGGAAAAAATATTGGATATTAGCGGAATTTGAACCCGTAACTACAGTATTTAACTGTATAAACCACCAGTAGGTAACCTCATATTCATGTATTGCCACCTGTTAATTTTATATCCATTTATTACTGATGAGGGCGCCATCTACACACGGAGATTGTTTATTAATGGCTACCTTGCGAAACATTATTGTATTCTAAGCATTCTCGCTAATGGTCAATAGTTTTTTCCATCTAACAGAACCTATATTAATAATATTATTAGCAGATCTGAAGATATACGACTTCCTAGCCTTCAAGAAGAGAGCATATTCCCTCCTCAAAGGCTGGCATCATTATCGAGACCTCTGGTGTTACGGATGTTCGTGGGCGACGGTGACCACTTACCGCCAGGTGAGGCGCCTGCTAGTTAGCCCTCCTATCTTATAAAACAATCTATTTCAATCTTTCATCCACCATTCTTTCATACAAAATGGGTGGTTAGTCCGAGGCACAATAATAGTCATACATTCTTTACCTCTCGAGTGTACGAGTCCTATAATGGCCAAACATAGTCCAGTTATAATACAAAGGCCCAATTCCAAGCAATATCGAGTAAACTTTTCCCATTTTCATCCTCTCTTTGATCCCCTTACTTCCTCAGTACTCCTTCAGATCCATTACGATCCTACCCACACCACTTAAAATTGCCCAATTTTATTTATCGCATTATCCTTTATAAATATCTATCAAGTGAATAATATACATTATTAATAATACAATAGAGTAACTATATAAGTATACCCCAATATATTATTATTGCGCAGTTAAATTGCTTTTGTCACGCACTTTACATAGAAGTAAATAACGCCTTTTAAATACAATGTTTGTTTATATCTGTTATCCAAGTTTTTATATACTCATAGTTATTTCACGAATCTATTCGTCTCTGGTACAAATTAGGTAATAAAGTAAGTACTCTAGTTTGGGGTGCATAAAAATAAAGCAAATAGCTTAGGTACTTATGTAGAAGATGAAACTACAGGAACTAGTTTGTCTCTAGTCTATAACGCAATTGACATAAACACTTATAGTTTTCCTTATCTCTAGGATCCTAGGATATCGAGGGTAAAATCTTTTCTAAACAGCCCGGTCTACAATAAAAATTAGTTTTTCACAAGATTAGTCATACCATTCTACCATAAAGTACCTAAGTCCTTTTGTTTTGTAATTCTAAATAATTCACCGTGTTGGCCTTGACCACGTCGGATGTTGTTGTCACATGCTAGAATTTACAATGTTTTTACAATCCAACTAAAATATATTTCTAAGAATTACTAGCGTCAAACAAACACGTTTAGAATTATGTTTTCTTTTAAATGAGGGATAATAATACCACTATTTTTGAAGATAGATTAGTTGAAGTCCGTTAATAAGTAAATTTCTTCGACAAATGAATAACTATCGACGCAGAAAACGAACCCAGGAACTCAAAATTCCAATGCGACGCTCCAAAGATCTCTCTGCAAAGACTACTGCACCAACAAGATTGTCGGTGCAGTAGTCTTTGGGTGCAGTAATAATATCTTGTCAACGCGTATAACCCTTGTTTCCCCATCGAATGGGGGAACATGGGAGCTTTAAAGCAAGCTCCTATGGGTTCGACCCATAGGAGCTCGCTTTAAAGTGTCACTGAACTTGACCAACATGCAAGGCACTCCATAACATCACAAATTCGTCGAATTCAACACATTGTTGCCGCATTGAAATTATTTAAATAAGCAATTCGTACGTCAACAACTTGCTATTCAATATGCGAACCATTCTGAGGAACCAACTGCATGGAATTTAAATATTGTTACCATATCAAATATTGTTTTGTATTTAGATAAGTTCCTTTAACATTCTACTTTGCCATGTACCATGCATTCTGAATTTGCAGTAATTAATATATTCGAAACTGGATAATAATTCATCTATAGTAATATGTATTTTATTTATAGCTAGCCTTTGACCAATACCTCACCTGAAGGTAAGTGTTGATGTGGTCGAAGATGTTGTTCAGGCCAACCTAGAATTACTGACTCTCAAGGTAAGCTGCCGTAACAAAGCGTTATGTGCTCGGCAACAGATTTTCTACTTGAGGGTGGTAGCTTGGCAGACCGGCATTCGCAAAATGCCCTACCACCATGCTATAACAACTGCTATCCTAAGACAACAACCGGACCCGAGGGCTGCACGTGTTCTCCGAAGCACAGAAGCGCTCAGTAGTATTTTTGACGTTCGTTTCTACACGAAGCAACCTCAGGAGATCTTAACTCTACGAGCGCATTCTTCCTCTTTTTTTAATATAATAATGAACATTCAAATGTATATTCTAAGCTATCTTTCTGTTTTCAGTGTAGATAAGTTTCTAGTTAGTTCACAATAACTATTGTTAGTTTTTTATCAAAAACAACTAAAATATTCGTAGTTCAAGCATCAATTAACATACCTTTTGCACTAACAAACAAACCTTGAACGTGTTTACGGTTTATAATTATTTCTATTTAAATGGCTCAACAGTACGTTTCAACATCGCGTAATCTACATAGCTCATAGTAACTGTTACTTTAATCTGTAACAAAACTATAGTAACTATGATGTAATCTGTGACTGTATAGTGAGTCATATAATACGCACCAGACACACCCCCTTAGTAACTGCTAGTTAATCTGTGTTGTTTACAAGTTACTAAATTGAATAGGTAGGTTACTACATGAAAAACAATTTACAATTGCGTAATTATTACTAGTAGCTCTCGGAAATGTAAACCTCGCGAGTCTGCTCTTGCTTAGCTTACAATTGAATAAAGGATCAATTAAAATATGGCAGATATACTATTTTTATAAGTCCCGTGGGGTGCCGTGTTAGAATTGCACCTCCCCATATCATCCCGTGGGTGTCGTAAGAGGCGATTTAGGGAAAAATACTGGAAGATGGGTAGCAGCGCCATCTAAGGAACTGCCAACTTACACTGCGATCCCCAAGACGCCTGCTTATGGCAAATACCCCCTTAATAGGGGAGGCTGTGTTCAGCAGTGGACGATCCGGCTGTTACAGTACAGTACAGTACTCACAAAAAATCACGAGAATCGTGAAATTTTGAGAGCAGGTTTGATTGCATATTGAATTGCATAGATTTTTTTTTTTTGGTTGAATGCGATATGTAGGAGAACAACCGGACACAAAAAAGCATTTTCGTGTAAGCTGAGTCAGAAACGCTTCCCTCGCACTACCTGCTCCCTCGGCCAATAAATTTCATTTTTTTTGTTTATCTGTGATGTTGTTCACTTACGCTGTAAATGTCATGAATTTTATCAACTGAATTGAATAGATTTTTTTAAACGGAATATCCTTTTACACTGAAAAGTATGAAATGACTTGTGAAGTTTGTACCACGCTGATTCAAAACACTGACTTCATCACTACTTAACTAACTTATTTCAAACTTTTCAGTGTTAGAAGTCGGTTCCGGTGTTTGTTAAATACCTTTTATTGATGAATACTGAGTACAAGATCATTTGTATCATCAACATTTATCATCCGTACAGCGAAGGAGAGGAACTCATTGCCCGCGTCTTTGTTTCCCGAACAGTATAATTTGGGAGCCTTCGAGTCTAGAGTGAATAGGTATCTTCTAGGCAAGCATGCTACATCTTCGGCCACATCATCACTTTCCATCAGGTGAGATAGCGGCCAAATGATTGACTATAATACAGTAAAAAAAATGTTCTCGCCTATACTGCTGTTCACCGTTCATAGGTACAATTACAATTACAATTAATTAACAATTACCATGATATCATCCAGGTATGCTAATACTTTCTTCAGTTAATTTGACTCTAATTTGGAAACTACTAAGTTGATTTTGATGAAAATAAAACGGCACGACCTTGGAAATGTGTTGTTACTACGCAACAAAAAAATAATCATCAAAATCGAATTATTATTGGCAGAGTAATTGCGTAACAAACATACAAAAACATGCAATCGAAATTAGAACCTCGTTAATTTTTTGGAAGTCGAAGTCGTTTTGAAGCCTCACTGCGTAATATCTTCCTTTATAAACCTACCAGTTTCCACCCTATTCTTATATCCTATTATCCGTAAATATCCTATATGTGAATCCTGGACCTAAAGAACCTATGCAGGTACGAAATTTCACCCAAACCTGTTCAGCCTTTTTTATGTAAGTGGACATATAAGGCACAGCCCAGCTGTAGCTTAATAAGGGCAGATTAATATTATAAAAGCGAAAGTTTGTGAGTCAAAGAGGATGCGAGTCAGCGTGTTTGTTACGCCTTCACGCTGAAACGTCTGAACAGATTTAGATGAAACTTTAAACATAGATAGTTTGGTTCATTATCATAACTTTTCATCATAGTCACGTGTGTGAAATCGCGGGTCTAGTAACACAATAATTGCTCGTGCTGGTGAAGAAAATATAGTGACAATAATAATAATAATAATGCAGAAAATTGCAACGATATTTGGAAAAAATACAACATATAACCAACGCCTGCTCCAGCTTAACTCATATGACACCGACTGACATAATCAAGTAGCTAATATTATTCATCAAAAACTAGCCATAAAACACAATTTGATCCCGAAAACAGTCACGCCATATAATCAATATTCTCCAAAACCTGTAATGGAGAATGCAGGTCACAAACTATACTTCGATAGAGCAATACTTACAGATAAAACGCTGCACAAATAACAGACCAAAATTTTAACAGACTTCGATATAGGTTCAACCAATACTTTATTCTGTGCCAATACTCATAATCTTCGATAGACAATTACAGAAAAAATAAACAATTGAATACTCATAATATGGAAAATGAAGAAGGTATATTGTAGGATGTATTATATGTTATAAGTTATTATAAGATGTATTATAAACAATTATTATTAACAACATGTATTATAAGTTATAACCAAGTTGCAAGTTGAACGATAGTAGATACAATAGATATGAGTATACTTAGGCCGTTATCACGAATGTTTTCGATATATTATTATATATTATTCCTCTGGTAGGTATATTGTCTAGTACATGAGTAATCCCAAACCATTTACTACATAAACATCTAAGTATATGAAATCACTTAAGTATATGACCATGCAGAAGGTTGCGATTTTAAACACCTGTCGTATTGTAAGAAAATTCTTACAAGACCACGTCACCAATCTACAACCATTACAACATGTAGCCCACTTAGCTTAAGCCCGTGCTACTCATATAAACACCGAAGTATCTTAAATGTTTCGAGACAATATAGATTGGTAAATAACAATAACAGGGACTGGTATTTACAATTGTTATCAATTCTATTCTTCACTAAAACGACCAACGTGCGGCTACACAAGAATAGGGAGTCAAGCAACATGGATATTTCTCTATGAACATGGAACAACATATCATAAGCAAAGAGTTTTTTTGGTATTGGTCTGGATTAGGCTATGTATAATAAGTTATAACCAAGTTGCAAGTTGAACGATAGCAGATACAATAGATATTTTTCGAAGCGCTCGTAGCCAAGTTTGCTTAGCCATTCTGAATCGATCAGCAAAGTTAAGCAACGTCCGCCGCGGTCATGACTTGGATGGGTGACCGCTGGTTGGGCATTACTACTGAGCGCTTCCGTGCTTCGGAGGGCACGTTAAGCCGTCGGTCCCGGTTGTTGTCTTAGGATAGCAGTCGTTACAGCATGGTGGTAGGGCACTTTGCAAATGCCCGCCTGGCTAGCTACCACCCTCAAGTTGAAAATCTGTCGCCAAGCACCTAACGGTGTGTTCCGGCAGCTGTCCTTGAGAGCCAGTAATTCTAGGTTAGTCTGAACAACATCCTCGACCACATCATCACTTACCATCAGGTGAGATAGTGGTCAAAGGCTAACTTATCAGGTATAAAAAAAAATAAAAAAAAAAAAAAATGAGTATACTTAGGCCGTTATTACGAATGTTGGGTTTAATTAATAAGTCGATAACTTTATACTGTACTATGAACTTTTCGATTTAAATAAAAAAAGGAATTAAGGGTACGATCAAAGATCGAAATAGCGCGGTAATGGAGGCCCTGTTAAAATGTGACGTGGGAGAATAACAAAATATGTAAATTTCTGTAGGTATATTATTTTATTGTAGTCCCAAATTATTTTTGTAATTGTAATCGTTAGCAGGGGTATCCGGAGTGGTCATGCTCACAGAAAGGTGTTGTCTAGCGGCGGTGTTGTGTGTCGGGTCGCCATCTTCCCTCAAAAATGGTTGAGGAAGGCGATGGCTGGCACATGCGTCAACTCGTGAACGGGTGCTGCTAGTGGATACTGGTCTGCTCTGGATGCTGGTGCTAATGACATTAACGGAAAAAAAAAGAAGAAAAAAAAAACTTTTAACACTGTTCCCCCTTGGAATGTTGCATGTTTCCTATTTCATATTTCTTACTTACTAATAAATTATGTCATAGTTAAAAAAAGTCACGGACCCTGGAGTCTGTGGAGTGTAGATTTAAAAAAAAAAAAAAAAAAAAAAGGTGCGCTCTAATGTCACAACACTATATAGTGTGGTGAAAATTTAACAAAAGCGTATAATGCACACAGTTACACTTCCATTGTACTTATATGTCTGATACGTTTTAATGAATGACAAAGACTGTAAGACACCAATGCAACATACGCATTCTACTGAGACTCAATCACGAGACGCCGTCGCCTGATTTTGACAATGGCGTGTTCGAGGTACGTGTGCCGCTTCTCCCGTTTTTATTATTATGTACCTTCCTATATAATCCCGTATAAACTCAAAATATGTGATAGGCCTTTGCTATCACAAAAAGTCAAACCTATATGTTGTCCTGTCCTAGAAAAAACAAATCTCCTTGATTTGGACTTTTATGAAATGTGAATGCATCGTCGACATTACAATAGTGTGTATTTTTATTCATTATCACTGCCCCATTGGACGATATAATTTTTTAAATATAATTTTTTCAAAGACTTTCCTTTGTAAAGCGATCTGCCTGATATCTTCATAATAGTCAATACCGTGGCAAATTTAAAACAACGTAGGTAATAGTTATTTGTTATACTAGAGTGCAAAGTTGCTTTTTAACCGCGTGTTCAATTTTGATGACCGAGCAAGCGAAAGACTCTAAAATTAGAATCCTGAGCGTTAGCGAGGGAATCAAAAGAGCACGAGGTGAAAAATCTTTGCACTCGAGTGCAACACGTAACTTTTAATTCCACCTCAGCGAGGAAATGGAGTCTGAGTTTTTCACAAATTAAAAAAAAAGTTGTATGATAGGTATATTCGGCACCATAGAGGTAGCAGTAAATAGGTTTAATTTTTTTTTTAATTCACAAACTTAGTGCACACGATGTTCTAAATTCAATTTACTTTATCCTCTAGAGAATAAAAACGGCTTTTCCACTCAGATATTGAAGATTAAAAATACTCTTTCTGAGATGGTGGGATGAAAAATTAATTGAGCGTCTATGGTGACAAAGATGTTATCATATTTTGGTGGTTACAAACTTTGTATTGTTATTCGTAGGTTACTAAGATTAAAGTTAACGTCGTATTAGTTGTACCCTACAGTTTAATGATGGTATTTCCATGATACAACATAGTCGGACGATATGACGTGTTCCTATTTACTGTGTTCAAAACACGCGCATTTATAAAGACGTAATTCGACGGTTGTTGTTTTGGTATGTGGTGAGCACAGACCAATATATCCTCATGAATATTATAGTCTGTGGTGCGGAACCACTTCCGCTATGTATCGACTTAAATTTATACGCTGGCCTCTTCGTCAGAAAACAGGTGCGTTGTCTTCGCTGTTAAATTTTGTAGTTATGATAGTCGCTTAGCATTAAATAGTGAATCATATTTAGAAATTGAGCAGGGAAGCATTATCATAGAGATGATGATGGACGTGTGATTTAGTAAAGAATTGTTTCCAACAAGTACTATATATTAACTAAAAAAGTAAAAAACCTGCAAGTTAGATATTTATTTTCGTTAAACGTTTTATCGTGCCATTGCAATGAAAACTGCAAGCTATATATAAAATTATGGAATCGTTTTTAAAGCTCTTCGTTTTGATACCCATCACGATGGGTTTGAAAGAAAACATTTTTTTTTCTCCCGATATCGCGTATAAAATCCTCCTGTTATTTTTTATGTCCCTACGAATCTAACGATATCTCATACATTAAAATCGTTTACGCTGTTAAGAAGTTATGGTGCAATAAAGAAACTCACAAATACACATAGGTACGTGCATACATGAACCCTGAGTCCTGACATAACATAAATACAAAGAGAACATAACACACCTTTTTTGGGCAATTTCAGCAGCACTTCAGACGATTTGTAGTAGTTTTAGATATCTACGCCGTCCCCTTTGACAGTGAAATTCACAATTCTGTCGTATACCAGGTGTTTTTTCTTGTCTCGGTCGCCCAGTGAGACCTGTCCTCACTTCCCTCGTCCACACATAAGAAATAATTTCTGGAGGCTTAGTGCAGTGTTCAACAGGAAGAAAACAGTGACACTGCAACTGTAGTGTTTGCACACATCTTCGATGCAAGATATCAGTTTTTTGTAGTGCTCACTAAGGTTGTGTTGTGACTCGATAACCTTGATATCTGTCACTGTTGTGGTAGATATCCATCAAGCAGGAGGCCTGCTAACTTCTTCTGTAAGTATAACCCTGTACCTGCCATCTTTACAATTTTATATAATCTCATTCGATAATATTCTAATTATGAAATGAAATACAGACTTTTATTGACATATTTTATTTACATACTTCTTTTAGTAAATTAAAAAAATAAATTAAATCATTATTCTTTTAACAAAACAATGATGAAATGAAATACAGTTTTATTGGCATATTTTATTTACATACTTCTTTATGTAAATAAAAAAAAAATTAAAGCATTATTCTTTTAACAAAACAATGCTATAAAACATTTTTTTGATTATAAAAGTACAATGTGTCCCGACCACGGAGGTTTCAATTCAATTTAAGTTCACATTATCTGTGGTGAGCGCGCTGCGCGCGCAACGCGCTGGTTTTATATTGCATTTTATTTAATGTAGCTACCTACCTATAGCCATGAGATTAAATAGTGTATGCAACTGCATATAATAAGGTATTAAAACACTCGTGCGATCTTATTTTAAATAACTACACTCATGTTTTAATACCCTCTGTGATATGACAGTTGCATAAATATATATATATATATATATTATATGTTAACATATATGCACATTTTCGTTTTAATCTTTGTACTACTGTGTAGTGTATACCTACTTAGATTCTGATATATCTCCGTGACTTTTATTTATTATAATGAAATCTGTGACAATGGTCTGTAGAATGCTTCGAATCTTAGTAAATAGTCGAAAAAAATATCAAGTCTTTGGCAAGTAAGGCATGGGCGATAGCATAACAGCAATGTCCCCGCCTTATTTCGTCACTCTATTTTTTAAATCCGAATTTTGTCGTGACATCTGACAAGGCACTACCTACTCTATCATCGGTTGCGTTGCGTTATCTTACCAATATAATATATAACAGTTTATCTCCAAAGATTTTGTGCGCAGTAATTTAATACAGCTTATCTCCTTGGCGACTTGTCTCCCTACTTACCTATTTAAATGCGTGACAGCAATGTCACCTGATTTTCAATGGCTAAGAAGGCAGCGGTTTTAAAGTGCTCTCAATGTCAATAATTTCGAAGCGCTCGTAGCGAAGTTTGCCTAGCCGTTCTGAAACGATCGGCAAAGTTAAGCAACGTCCGCAACGGTCAGGAGTTGGATGGGTGACCGCTGGTGACATTACTACTGAGCGCTTCCGTGCTCTCCGGTAGTCATCTTAGGATGGCCGTCGTTATAGCATGGTGGTAGGGCATTTTGATAATGCTCGCCTGGCTAGCTACCACCCTCAAGTAGAAAATCTGTCGCCAAGCACCTAACGGTGTGTTCCGGCAGTTGTCCTTGAGAGCCAGTAATTATATGTTAGCCTGAACAACATCTTCGACCACATCATCACTTACCATCAGGTTATAAGTAAAGGCTAACTATCATGCATAAAAAAATATTTAACGAACTTTGAGTTCAACTGAATATTGAGAACTACTCAATATTTGATTAGCTTTTAAGCGAATTTTCTAAAATAAATACATATAAAAGTGAGTTTTAACAACAGAAAATATCTTTAAGGTTCATCACATGGTGGCCACAATTTTTTTTTAATAGCTGATAGATAGGCTAGCCTTTGACCACTATCAGACCTGATAATAATAATAATCATTTATTCAACCCAAAAATTTAGTCTCAAGCTATATCTAATAATTACATAGTTTTGTTGCAGCAAAATGAATAGGTTCTCTGAACCTCACATTATAGGGTGGCTTGTGTTGTGAGATTCAGATAGTAAGTTATAATGTGGTCAAGTATGTTCAGGCTAGCCTAGAATTACTGGCTCCAAGGACAGCTGCCGGAACACACTGTTAGGTGCTTGGCGACAGATTTCTACTTGATGGTGGTAGCTAGCTAGGCGGGCATTCATAAAATGGCCGACCTTGCTATAACGACTGCCATCCAATCGAGACTGACGTCTTTAGAAGCAAGTAAGCGCTCAGTAGAAATACCACTAGCGGTCACCCATCCAAGTCACGACTAGAGCGGAGTTGATCGGGTAAGGCCGACTTAGCAAGGCACGCTATAAGAGCGCTTCAATAATAATTGCACTACAAGATTACAAATTTATGAGTGGAAAAAGATTTTTCCTCTCATTAATTTGTAATTTTGTAATGTAATCCGCAGAGCATGCGTTATTGCAACAATAAAAAAATATTTAAATTATATGGTTGCGTCATCATTATCAAGTTTAAAGCTAATTGCTAAATTAGTCTTGTTTGTTGTACAACGTTAGTTGACTTTAGATGTCGCTCCATCCCAATACGATAGTCAACCGTCAAAGAACGATAGAAAAAAATTAAGTTAGACTCATGGTCATTTTAACTCAATTTATTATGGATTAGAGCATACCCCGGCTAAAGGGGTGGATGGACGCGGGTTCGAATCCCGCACATGACTTAAATTTTTCCTCTCGTAAATTTGTAATTTTGTAATGCACTATAAGTACTAGATGAGCATTACTATTAATATATACATTACTAGGTCAAGTCGACAATTCCGTGTCATACGATATCCTAGAGCTGTTGAAAATTGTTGTTATAGGTTTTATTCTCCAGCTTCTATCGATTCATCAAATTACATAAGTATGTTTCCAGATGGTGGTATAATCGAATCGTACGATTTACGCCGTGACGCCAGTGGAATGCATTACAAAGATGCGCTAGTGTTTCCAAGCGTCTGCATGTTTTTTCCAAAAAATAATTTGCCAATCTGAAATCTATGATCTGTAACTAACCTCTCAACTACATAATTTTTCAAATTGAATATCGAATTGAAGCAATGATGGCCTAGCGGTAATGTGGATATTTCAATATTAAAATTTGTAATTGACCTTCATAAGATTTTGAATAAATGACTTTGACTTTGAAGTCCTTAGAAATTATTATTACATTGAAAAAAAAAACTTGAGAGTTCCAGAGATCTAGAAAATTTGTGTAAAACGAGTTTTATTCCGTGATTTATCCCATCCAGAAATTTCTCTAGATCTTTACAGAACCCTAGCTTATAGTAGTGTGGAGGTATCTCACATATATAGTATAGGTAATAGTGTATTCTCGTATATGACACATACAATGAAGTTTTTTTTATTTGACGAATAAATAGAGCTGCCTAAGTGAATTTTTAAAAATAACACAAAAACACAAAAAATTTACAGTCTGGCGCCGGGAAGCTATTAAAAGATAAAAACAAACGCATTCAAAATCTATTCTTGATTTTATGGCCACTCGAAAACGAGACTCACAAAAAATTTGGGTTGGAGGGTTTTTTTGTGAAGCTTGGCAAAACTGCAAACCGTGGGAAATATAAAAAATATTGTTGCGAGGGTGTTTACTTAACCGATCCTGGAATTAACCTATCAGAGAACAAATTATGTGTGGCTGTTTTATTTTATTTTAGATCAACCAATCGATGACGATGGGGGTGTTTCCTTACATACAGAGAGGGGATGGAATTCTGACCTTGCAAAGACGAAGAGAGGAGACAGGAGGACATTAACAGATTAGCGCTGGTTTAACGCGGAAGTCAGTTTAAAAACTGCAGTAACTTCAGTGTTTTATTATTATTTGATAAATTAACAACTTAAGTTTAAATTCAGTGATATTAGAAGACAATCATTCGGTAAAGTTGATAAATCCTATTCTCAACATACTATAGAGTTAATTCTAGCGATAAATTTAAAATTACACCCAATATATATTTTATGGAATTTCAGAGGATTTGTTGTAAGGAAAATTAAATTATATTGAATAGTCAATTTATTAATGATAGTATTAAATCGTATTACCTTATTGAATACATATATCTTATTTGCTACATACAATTAGTATATTCATGTCAAAGATATCACTTGTTATGTTGAAAATTACATATGGGTATGGTTTTATTTTGTAAATAATTGTGTATATTAACATATATTATATGTTTTGTTGATTCTACTGTACTGTGTAATACGACTAAAGAGGTTTTTTGTCATTTCGCTATTCATTTTTTCCTCTTTAATAAAGTCTAGGAAATGAATGGCGGATCATGTGATTAATATATATGTGTATTTTTATAGATACATATATATGTAACTTTCATGATTTAAATAATCAAAGAGTGTCGCTTAAATACCACAACAAATTTTAAGATCATTATAATAAAAATTAATATGATCTATATTAAACTTATTTTATTTTATGATTAAGAACCTTTCCAATCAGATAGAATATAATATATATTAAGAATAATTGAATCTAAAGTAAATTAAATGAATATTTGAACTCTAGCTATTGAAATAGTAATCCACACTTAATTAGATCTTGAGATAAACTTATAATTGTTTTGATAAATAATTTACGATAGTTTACTTAGTTAATAACAGTTAGGATAGTAAAATAATATTTGAGTCTAATTATTTAGTATAGCAGAATATGCTGGAGTATAGAGTATTCTTTACCTAATTTAAGATAGTAATATAACATAAATTATTTCATTAGGGCTATAACGTAGCATCTAATCTAGATAGATAGATCATATAATTTCCAACACAAAGTCCTGCGAGCAGACAGCAAGGGGAGATCGAGTCCAGTTACTGATCAACAGGGAGTATATTAAAATAAGTACAGTATACAATTCCATTAACTCTAAACATCTATATTATATCTTTTGGACTATGATAGGGAATAACTGCAAAACGATATCTTAGGAGAGCGTGCCTTTTACTGTCTTATATTTTAAGGCCTATAACAAGAATATGGGACCTAGATTTCACCAGTCATTACATGGTTGTGCCTAGAAGCGGCAGTACAATACGTCACAATACACGTCCTCTCATCTGAACCGACCTATAGATTTCTATAAGCCTGGCCAGGCAAACACAAATTTTGTGTTGAATCACGTGATATTTGAGATATACATAAATCCATGGTTTTAAAAGGGCTGATAAAATATACAAATAGCGCTTATTTCGCTATAAGAATAAATAGAGCTCCTCAGCTCATGATAGGTTAAAAGGTTGGTTCCGCCCTGAAAACACTTCGGTGTACGCTGAGCCGCGTTGTAGGTCTCCCTAGACGTTATTTGGACTGGTTTCTATTGGGGAGATGATCTTTCCTTCCACATAAAATAAGGCATTCTTGTATTGAATCCTGCCACTTGCTAAGGATGGTCTAATTAGAATAACTCTTCCACATATACCTTATGAATCAAACGCATACACTAATATAATTAATTTAATTAACTATTTTAATTAATTTACTTGTTGACCTCTCTTATTTAAAGCAAGCCAGGAGGAATATGAAAGTGATTATTTTATGGACATTCAGCCTATGTACTGACATAAAACTTGTGTAAGACATGAGTGATGATTTACAATCACATTAAGTAAAGCTCTCCTATGATTTCGTATCTCTGAATCAAGTAATCCTTTCTCAATATATCATAACTCTTAACTTAGACGATCACACTAGCCTGTACCACCACAGATGGTGCCGGAGACCAGAATTTTCAACTACGCATCGATATAACGATACGATTGAAATAGAATCAGGATTATACAACGAAAAACACAACGTAGAAATAAATTATTGAGGAAGTCAGGGTTTTTCTTTCAGAGATAATAGAATAAAAATAGGAAATTTATTACATTTTCAGAGATCGCAGCAGAGGAGAATTGTTTTGCATGAGCATTATTTTATACTACTAACAACTGTACATATACATTTTATTGAAATATTACATTAATTTACAGTATCTGCATAAATTTTGTGTATATTTCCACAGATTGGTTAAAGGAAAACAACTCGCAACATTAAATATCACTTCTTTATAATATAAAACGTGAACGATATAATAAAAAAAAAAAAAAAAAAAAAAAAAAAAAAAACTTTAAACTCCGCACTTAACATCTATTTAGACTTCTTTAAAACATTATGGCAGAGAGTAGAGGTAAACGTACGAAAGGGAAACGCGGATTAAATAACGAAATCAATACGGATATATCAACGGAACAAGAGACTTTAAATAACTCGACATTACAATTACTGTTAGCTAAGATGAACGAGTTCCAAGAAAAGTTAAATTTATTAAACTCGAATAAGGATGACATGAACTTGGCGAGCACTTCGTCACGCGAAACTGTTAGTATTGCATCTGAGGAATGTAACGGAACTCCAATACCAAATCAAAATATTTTTGTTATACAACCAACCATTAGCAAACCTATTTTTGACGGAAAATCACAAATAAATCCTATAACATTCTTAAAAAGAGTTAAGAAATATATTAAGTCATTAAATGCGTTTGATCGCGAAATTGACATTGTATTAGAATGCGTCACTGGACATGCTCGGAAAATCTTAGAATTATATTCAAAGAACTGGAACACGTTTTCCGATTTCGAAGCTGATTTTAGACAAATTTATTGGACTGATCAAATACAAGAATCAGTACGATACAAAATAATAAGAGGGGAGTATTCAATTAATTCAGGTATCTCTATGAGTGAACATTTCGCCGAACAAACAGAGACGTTGCAATCTTTAACAATAGCATTTAGTGAAAGGGATATCGTAAATTCTTTAATGAGACATTACTCCGTAGATGTTCAACAACTATGGTTTACTAGACCTGAGGAACCTACGATTATAAATGGAGCTAATTTCCTCAGAAACTTAGAGCAGAATATTGTCTTAAGGCATCATACACCTACGAGATACCATGGCGGTAGACAGCCTATACGTCGCCCAGTGTCTGCCTCCATGACTGCCGGTGTATGGAGAAAGGGAAGAAGTTCGTTTAGAGGCAGGGGATTTCAGAGAGGAAGAGCTGGGTATTGTAGGAACTATAATAAAGGTACATCACGTGAGAATGGAAGACAGAGTGTAATGAGAACTGCGATTGATTTTGTTAAGGAAACTGGTACTACTAATCCATCAAAGTCTGGGGGCGGGGAAGTTCAAAAAAACTAATATCCCTGGCACGTACGAGTCCAAATTATGAAAATGTATGTGTTGAAGGGGAAGCTAGGACTCCTGAGCGTTGTAAACAAAATGTGGCTTATAGAATTCTCACGAGATTAGGTTGGAAGGCGGGAAACCAATTAGGAATAAACGGACACGGATTAGTACGACCATTGAAAGAGGTCAAACGGTACGATAGTAAATATGAATCATTTGTGAGTAGCGTAGGAATCCTATTGGAAAATCGATTTGACGAGAATGTGGTTTGTGAGGTGGAAGGAAGTACATGCGGATTGTGTACTAAGAACGATAAGGCAATGTATGCGTTATTCCATGAGTTAGACGATATAGAAGAACAAATGAATGACTACTCATTACCAAAATTGCCTGAGTTGTGTGTGTGTTTGTATGGCAGAAGCATTAATGCATTGATTGATACTGGGAGCCAGATTAGTGGCATTACAAGCGAGTTATATAGTTCTATTCTAGGAGAAGGGGTTAATTTACCTGAAATTGCTATACCAACCGTACAGGTCCAAGGAGCGTTTGGTTCTAGGAGCGAGAGTACAAACCGTTTAGTATTGATAGAATTTAATCTGGGCGACACTTTAGTTGAGGCGCCTGTATTAGTAATGTACAGATTACCTAGGTCACTTATACTAGGCTATGATTGGCTGGAACGGGTAAAAGGCATAATAAACTGTGGGAGTGAAAGGACACTGACTATTGAACATTTGGGTTTACGAACAGACATTAAATTGAATTCTGGATGTGAAGTAACAAGGTTAGGGGGCGTGGCTAACGCCGCGACTATTAACTCACTTTTAAATAAAAATATGTTAACTCCCGAACTTTCTAACTCGAACGCCGAGAAAACTTGTAAGAACGATTGGCGAAACCAATTAGATAATTCCGGCTTAGATAACGAACAAAGGAAACTGTTATTACCCATATTAGAAAAACACCATAAGGTGTTCACTAATACATTAGGGATAACGAATAAGTACGAACACGTTATTAAATTAATAGATGAAACACCATTTGTAAGACGAAGCTATCCGGTACCATTGCAACATAGAGCAGAGGTCAAGAAAAAACTAGATGAGTTAGAAAAATTAGGGGTTATCCAACAAGAAGCAACTCCCTATTGTAGTCCGCTCACTTACACTAAAAAGCGCGATGGTTCTATCAGACTCTTATTGGACGCACGCGAATTAAATAAACATATGTTGGGTGACGCGGGGTCCCCTCCATTGTCTTCAGAGATAATCCAATCATTTCATGGGGTTAATTATATAACTTTAATCGATTGCAATGATGCATACTTTCAATTACCGTTACATAAAGACTCTAGAAAGTACACGGGTTTTTCTTTTATGGGTATAACATACACATATCGTGTACTCCCACAAGGACTAAAGACTTCTGTAGCCGGATTCACGAGAGCCATGGATATTATACTGAATGATGTACGTGGGTTTTGTATGAACTATCTAGATGATATAATAGTTTATACGACAGGAAACTTAGGTTTACATTTAGACCACCTAGACCAGGTACTAGAAAAATTAGAAGAGGCAGGAATTCAAATTCAAATTCAAATTCAAAATCATTTATTCAATTTAGGCGTCTACGACGCTCTTATGAAGGTCAATTACAAATTTTAATATTGAAATATTCTACATTGTACTGCCACGTTCAGCAAAAAAAGTTTATAGAGCCACTGCGAGAAGAACGGGCAAGAAACTCGGGGCCATTCTTTTAAACGTCTTTTTACAATGTGTTATAAACAATATTATACAATTATTACAATATTTGTTTAAATTACGTAGGAGACATGTGATGGCTTGGCAGAGGTGGAATTTTCCAAGCATTTTTGTCGTTTAAGTAATCACAAACTGTGTAGTAGGATTTCTTCATCAAAATATTTTTCACGTGCAATTTGAATTTTCCTTCTGTGAGCATTGTAATATGTTCGGGAATTTTATTATAAAACCGCACACAATTACCTAAAAAGGACCTTTTATTTGTCTTTGCTAATCTAAAACATGGTACCGTTAATTTATATTTGTTCCTAGTGTTGTAATGATGGTTGTCACTGTTTAATTTAAATTTACTCAAATTTTTCCGAACATACATAATATTTTCAAATATATACAGACTCGGTAAAGTTAATATATCAATTTCTTTAAAAAGATCCCTTAGAGATTCCCTAGGATCCATTTCATATATGGCTCGAATTGCACGCTTTTGTAAGATAAAGATTGTCTCTATCTCAGCAGCAGCTCCCCACAGCAATACACCATACGACATAATACTGTGGAAGTATGCGAAATAAACTAGCCGTGCAGTAGCTACATCTGTTAACTGTCTTATCTTACAAACTGCATATGCAGCAGAACTAAGTCTTCCGGCTAGATCATGTATATGTGGATCCCACTGTAAAGTTGAATCCATTTTGATTCCCAGAAAGACTGTCGCTTTGTCAATAGAGAGTTTATCTAGGCCAAGCTTAATGTTTGGTTCAACATAAGGAACATTTGGTAATGAAAACTTTAAACATTTGGTCTTTTTTGAATTTAACAGAAGATTATTAGCGGCGAACCATCCAGAGATCATAGATAACACATTATTTACATGAATGAGTTCACTATCTTTCCTATCTACTTTAAAAATCAGAGAGGTATCATCGGCGAATAAAACAATATTGCAGAAATCTTTGACCATGCAAGGCAGATCATTAATATACGCTAGGAACAGAAAAGGTCCCAAAATTGATCCCTGCGGTACACCTATTTTTACGAAAGACCCGGAAGAAGTATTGCCATTTATTCCAACCATCTGTAGCCTGTCAGACAGATATGACTCTATTAGATTCAAAGCTTTTCCACGAACACCATAGTGTGAAAGCTTACGAATCAGAGTGCAGTGTTCTACACAGTCGAATGCCTTGGAAAGATCACAAAATACGCCAATAGCATCATGTGAACTCTCCCAGGCTTCAAGTATATGTGACATCAATTGAACACCTGCATCTGTTGTCGATCTGCTCTTAGTGAAACCAAACTGATTCTCATTCAATATATTATGCTCATTAAAATGAGATAAAAGTTGTTTGAGCATAATTTTTTCGAATACTTTACTCAGAACGGGTAAGATGGAAATAGGTCTATAATTGCAAGGGTCAGATGCAGCCCCCGACTTCAAAATTGGAGTGATTTTACTTAGTTTCATTAAGTCGGGGAAACTTCCTCTATCAACACAAAGATTGAATATTGTTACTAAGTATGGTGCAATAATGCAAATAATGGACTCTGCCACTTTAACTGACATACCCCACAAGTCTTCAGTACTCTTTATGTTTAAACTTTTGAATGTCTTTATAATTTCAAAGTTTGACGTGTATCTGAAAGAGAAGTCCGGTGTTTTGCAGGGAAAATTATGTTTTAATAGGGCTTCTGCTACATTGGGACAAGAATCCAATGATTTAGTGGCTTCTAGGGGTAAGTTAGAAAAAAAATTTTCAAATATATTCGCCACTTGTATTGGATCAGAGATTTGATGTTTATTAATAGTTAAGACATATGTTGAATCTCTAGGTTTATTCTTACCAGTCTCAGTATTTATAGTCTTCCAAATGGTTTTTATTTTATTTTTAGACTTGCGAATTTTGTCTCTAATAAAAAGAGATTTAGCACACAAGCAAACAGACTTAAAAATTTTTGAATAGTTCCTAACATAATCATGAAACTTCTTGCAAGATGTTAAATTTTTCCTGCGATACAGATCAAACAAATAATCTCTACTTTTTCGGATACCTCTAGTTGCCCAATCACTAAACTTCAATTTTCCATTTATTTGTTTCTTTATTTTTGGACAAACTTTTTGAAACTCAATATTTACTAAAGAAAATAAGTTATTGTAGATGTCATTCGGGTCACAGTGAGAAAAACTTGTTATGCCAAGCTTAGCTTCTATGTTGGTACCGAGAATTTCTAGCCTACTGGTTGTTAACGGCCTATGTTCAACTTCATACCTCTCTGTTTCTCTATTTCCATCAAATTTTATCGCAAGGCCCTCATGATCAGACCTAATACCTTTCAATATTAACTTTTCTTTAATCTTACAGTTTGAGTATATATTGTCTATACAGGTAGATGAAGTGTCTGTTATCCTAGTGGGCTCACAGAACAGAAATTTCAAATTAAATGACTTAAATAATGAAATAAGATCAGTCTTATTTTTAGAATTCATTATATCTATATTAAAATCACCACATACAAATATGGGTTTTCTGCATTTAGAGATTTTCCGCAGTATACTTTCCATAGTGGATAAAAATTCTGCAAAATTTTGAGCACGACCTTGATCTGTTGGTGGTCGATATACACACAACACAAGATGCCTGTCCACCTCCACACAAGCAACTTCACAGACACGTTCGACAGAACATCTGACTAAGTCACGGCGTTCTTTAAATTTTAAGTTATTATTTACAAGAATAATACACCCTCCTCCTTCTGCAGATGATCTGTTAAACGCACTGCCTACACTAAAATTCTTAACATTAAATAACATTGTATCTGCTCTTAGCCATGTTTCAGTAAAGCATAATATATCAAAAGGATATTTATCTAAGAGCATTTCAATTTCAAGTATTTTGCCAGGGAAGCGATTTATATTTTGGTAGTACAGTGCTATGTCAGAACACTTCCCTGTTGTCGGAAAGATTAGAATGACGGAATGACGGGAAGATTAGAGAAGTGTCGATTCTTACGTGTGGAAGTTAATCTATTGGGACATTTAGTAAATACCTCTGGGGTACAAATAGATCCTGACAGGAAAAGGGCGATATTAGATTTTCCAGCACCTAAAACTATAAAACAGTTACGTGCTTTCTTAGGTCTAATCAATTACTTTCGCAAGTTTATCTCAAAATATAGTGAACAGGTTAGACCTTTATGTGAGCTTTTGAAAATAAATACTAAATGGAATTGGTCAGACGAGATAAATCAGTGTTTTGAACGAGTTAAAAATCTATTTATGGACACAATACTGCTTTACCACCCTAACCCTAAGGAGACTTATTACCTACAAACGGACAGTAGCAACATGGGAGTTTCCGGTTACGTCTATCAAAGGGGAATTGATGATGAAGAAAGGGTAATTGGATTTTGTAGTAAATCATTAACAGCTACGGAAAGTCGGTGGACGGTAACTGAACAAGAACTTTGGGCTATTATCTATAGTTTATCTAAATTTGAGACTTATTTAAGGGGGGCACGACTAGTGATTCGGACAGATCACAAGAGTTTGATTTTCCTACAATCATGTAAGCTATTAAGCGCTCGTATGATACGTTGGGTTCATTATATTAGTCGGTTCGATTTTACCATTGAACATGTCAAGGGTCGAGATAATATAGTCGCAGATGTATTATCAAGACATATAAAGGGGACTACAGATATAATAACAAATAAATCTGTTGGGCCTGAGATGAATCTATTTAAAACACAGTTAGGGAAAAGGATGAAACAAAATTGGAAGGATATTCGTGAGCTTCAAAATAACGATATAAAAATTCGTGAAATAATTAAACGCATGGAGGACAAAAGTACTTCGGAAAATAAATACTTTATTTTAAAAGAAGGAGTTCTCTATAAAATAGATATGCAAAAGGATAATTTGAGACTATATGTTCCTGAAGAATTACAGAGGGAATTGATCATAAGCATACATGAAGAGATAGGCCATTTTGGACGATACAAAGTACATGCTTTAATGAGATCGCGATATTATTTTACTAACATGTCTCGTAAGATAGGACAGTTAGTTAGGGCGTGTGAAATATGTCAGAAGTCTAAACGAGCCTTTGAAGTGCATACAGGGCCTATAAAAACGGTAATATCGACGGACATAGGTAACAAAGTATTTTGTGATATATATGGGCCATTACCATCAGGGAAGTATGGGTTTAAATACATCTTTGTTATACAGGATGCATACAGCAAATATATTAAATTATATCCGTTACGACGAGCGACAGGCAAGGCTTCCTTGGCTTGTGTAAAAAAATTTCACAAAGAACTAACGATAAAGGTATTGTGTTCTGACAGGGGTACTAATTTTACATCTATAGTGTTCGAAACAGGGATTAAACAGTTAGGAATCAAATTGACACACACATCGATTCGTCACCCAAGACCTAACTCTACTGAACGTGTAAATAAGATTTTGGGAAGATTGTTTAGGTCTTACTGTCATAAAAACCACCGTTCATGGGTGAGTCTATTACCTAACATTGAAGAATGTTATAATAAGGTCACTCACTTAACGACGGGATATTCACCAAACGAGATAGTATGGGGTGAAAAGACTTTCCTTACTTCTGATTCAGATTTTATAAAAAGTAACAAATCAAATTATGAATTAGAAACATTACAAGATATTCGCGAACAAGCCAGATGTAACATACTTAAAACCGCAAGCCAGCGGGAAATACAATACAACAAAAATCATAAACTGGTCCAATTCGAAATAGGGGATTTAGTTAAATTAAAAATATATACCAAATCGGACGCAAATAGAAAAATAACACAGAAATTTGCACGCTTGTTCGAGGGACCGTATATTATAGGTGAAATCCCATATAAAAATTTATATACCTTAGTAGACCCTGAATCAAGAGAGATAAAAGGAAATTATAACGCAATACATCTATTTAGGTATTACAAATAATAAATGACAGACGTAAATTTTCTAGTTTAGTCCAAGTGAATAACATACAACAGAAATTAATGAGAGATGTAGTATATCAGTCATTTGATAAGAGATATGTGGTCAAGCATAGTACTTGTAATTAGAAAGGAAAATAGATGACAAAAAGTATGTCAATTAAAACAAATTCATGACAACATTTTAGTATCTATTTGGGGGCGTTTATGTGGAGGTATCTCACATATATAGTATAGGTAATAGTGTATTCTCGTATATGACACATACAATGAAGTTTTTTTTATTTGACGAATAAATAGAGCTGCCTAAGTGAATTTTTAAAAATAACACAAAAACACAAAAAATTAACAGTCTGGCGCCGGGAAGCTATTAAAAGATAAAAACAAACGCATTCAAAATCTATTCTTGATTTTATGGCCACTCGAAAACGAGACTCATAAAAAATTTGGGTTGGAGGGTTTTTTTGTGAAGCTTGGCAAAACTGCAAACCGTGGGAAATATAAAAAATATTGTTGCGAGGGTGTTTACTTAACCGATCCTGGAATTAACCTATCAGAGAACAAATTATGTGTGGCTGTTTTATTTTATTTTAGATCAACCAATCGATGACGATGGGGGTGTTTCCTTACATACAGAGAGGGGATGGAATTCTGACCTTGCAAAGACGAAGAGAGGA
This sequence comes from Plagodis dolabraria, assembly GCA_963854805.1. Taxonomy (NCBI): domain Eukaryota; kingdom Metazoa; phylum Arthropoda; class Insecta; order Lepidoptera; family Geometridae; genus Plagodis; species Plagodis dolabraria. The sequence goes on along the minus strand of OY978457.1, from coordinate 23,791,645 downwards.
GACAGGAGGACATTAACAGATTAGCGCTGGTTTAACGCGGAAGTCAGTTTAAAAACTGCAGTAACTTCAGTGTTTTATTATTATTTGATAAATTAACAACTTAAGTTTAAATTCAGTGATATTAGAAGACAATCATTCGGTAAAGTTGATAAATCCTATTCTCAACATACTATAGAGTTAATTCTAGCGATAAATTTAAAATTACACCCAATATATATTTTATGGAATTTCAGAGGATTTGTTGTAAGGAAAATTAAATTATATTGAATAGTCAATTTATTAATGATAGTATTAAATCGTATTACCTTATTGAATACATATATCTTATTTGCTACATACAATTAGTATATTCATGTCAAAGATATCACTTGTTATGTTGAAAATTACATATGGGTATGGTTTTATTTTGTAAATAATTGTGTATATTAACATATATTATATGTTTTGTTGATTCTACTGTACTGTGTAATACGACTAAAGAGGTTTTTTGTCATTTCGCTATTCATTTTTTCCTCTTTAATAAAGTCTAGGAAATGAATGGCGGATCATGTGATTAATATATATGTGTATTTTTATAGATACATATATATGTAACTTTCATGATTTAAATAATCAAAGAGTGTCGCTTAAATACCACAACAAATTTTAAGATCATTATAATAAAAATTAATATGATCTATATTAAACTTATTTTATTTTATGATTAAGAACCTTTCCAATCAGATAGAATATAATATATATTAAGAATAATTGAATCTAAAGTAAATTAAATGAATATTTGAACTCTAGCTATTGAAATAGTAATCCACACTTAATTAGATCTTGAGATAAACTTATAATTGTTTTGATAAATAATTTACGATAGTTTACTTAGTTAATAACAGTTAGGATAGTAAAATAATATTTGAGTCTAATTATTTAGTATAGCAGAATATGCTGGAGTATAGAGTATTCTTTACCTAATTTAAGATAGTAATATAACATAAATTATTTCATTAGGGCTATAACGTAGCATCTAATCTAGATAGATAGATCATATAATTTCCAACACAAAGTCCTGCGAGCAGACAGCAAGGGGAGATCGAGTCCAGTTACTGATCAACAGGGAGTATATTAAAATAAGTACAGTATACAATTCCATTAACTCTAAACATCTATATTATATCTTTTGGACTATGATAGGGAATAACTGCAAAACGATATCTTAGGAGAGCGTGCCTTTTACTGTCTTATATTCTAAGGCCTATAACAAGAATATGGGACCTAGATTTCACCAGTCATTACATGGTTGTGCCTAGAAGCGGCAGTACAATACGTCACAATACATGTCCTCTCATCTGAACCGACCTATAGATTTCTATAAGCCTGGCCAGGCAAACACAAATTTTGTGTTGAATCACGTGATATTTGAGATATACATAAATCCATGGTTTTAAAAGGGCTGATAAAATATACAAATAGCGCTTATTTCGCTATAAGAATAAATAGAGCTCCTCAGCTCATGATAGGTTAAAAGGTTGGTTCCGCCCTGAAAACACTTCGGTGTACGCTGAGCCGCGTTGTAGGTCTCCCTAGACGTTATTTGGACTGGTTTCTATTGGGGAGATGATCTTTCCTTCCACATAAAATAAGGCATTCTTGTATTGAATCCTGCCACTTGCTAAGGATGGTCTAATTAGAATAACTCTTCCACATATACCTTATGAATCAAACGCATACACTAATATAATTAATTTAATTAACTATTTTAATTAATTTACTTGTTGACCTCTCTTATTTAAAGCAAGCCAGGAGGAATATGAAAGTGATTATTTTATGGACATTCAGCCTATGTACTGACATAAAACTTGTGTAAGACATGAGTGATGATTTACAATCACATTAAGTAAAGCTCTCCTATGATTTCGTATCTCTGAATCAAGTAATCCTTTCTCAATATATCATAACTCTTAACTTAGACGATCACACTAGCCTGTACCACCACAGTAGTACATTTATTGCTGATATTACTGTACTGCACTGTATCAGCCGGATCGTTCACTGCTGAACCCTGGCCCCCCTATTAAGGGGGTATTTGCCATAATCTCAGAAAAAGTAAAAGTCCCTACGCTTGACGGGCGTCTTGGGGATTGCAGTGTAAGTTGGCAGTTCTCTAGAAGGCGCTGCTGCCCACCTTCCAGTATTTTTCCCTTAGTCCCCTCTTACGATTTGGAGAGGTGCAATTCTAACCCGGCACCCCACGGGGCCATTGCTTATATTTGATAATTATATGCATGTGTACGTACGAAATATATTTAGATTTGGTATAAAATGAGTACTCCAATATAAACATGAATCGCACATTCAGATATCGATTACAAACCATCCACCGCAGTATTGTTGATGTATTAATATTCACTTAGAGTCCACAAATATATTAACTCAATATTAAATTCTTTAATCACGTGTACAACACACCAACCGACACGTTTTCTTTTATATCTGCCCCATGTATAGATTTCCTACTACCCAAAGAGCAAACGGAGCACGCTTACGGTTTGTCTGTCCGTCCTTCCGAGTAAGTCATTGGCTCGCAAATAGAATTAGGTACAAATCTAAAATTTAGATTGGATTCCTATTTGGTGTAATTTTTTTTTCCATATTGGACTAGGTTTCTCCAATACATAAAGTTGGCGTAAAAGAATTATTTTTGCACCCTAGAATGTGGGGTGGTATCATTGTCGAACTATGTATACTTTTTTATTCAAAATAAAAATTCTTTCATAATTGTTAATTTTAGACCACTTTTGTTATACATGTGTTCCATCTCAAGAACTAAACTAGTAGTATCAGGCGGATTAGCCACTGCTGAAAACAGCCTCCCCCATTAAGGGAGAGTATTCCATATCCCCACGCTTGGCAGGCGTCTAGGAGATCACAGTTTAAGATATCAGGATGTCAGATGTCACTGCTGCCCACCTGCCGGAATTTTACCTTTAGTCGCCTCTTACGACACCCACAAGTAGAAATGGAAGGGTTGATATTCTAACCCGGCACGCCACGGGTCATACACTAATGTAACTTTGTGAAACTAGTGTAGGTACATACATATCTTCTATTCCTCCTACAAATACTGAAAACGCCAATGTATAATCAGTACTAATATTATAAATGCGAAAGTAACTCTGTCTGTCTGTCTGTCTGTTACGCTTTCACACCAAAACTACTGGACCGATTTGAATGAAATTTGGTATGGACATAGTTTGAGACCCGGGAAAGAACATAGGATAGTTTTTATCCAACTGCGCAAAAAGAGGTTAATGTTTTTGCGCGATAACCGACATACGCGCGGGTGGAGCCGCGCCCGGAAAGCTAGTTTAGTATACAACCTGCGATCAAAAGCAACCAACCTATTTTTTCGTTCGCAGGGTCTTGAAATGGAAACCTTAAAGAGCGAGGCTCGACTATGCTCGACGCATGGCTATTTTTTTTGACTCATGCTGCTTGTACACCTGACTTCATGGACATTATCAATATTTATTACCTATTAAATTTTGTCGTCAACAACATAATGGCGATACGTTCGTATCTATTCTTTTCCACTTCGAATGGCACCATGATGCCGGCACATACTTAATGCGCATTCTTCTAACATTCTGAGATGTCCGCAATTTATGGTGTCTCTACATCGGTTATATAAACGAGTCATTGTCAAGGTCTCAGTCAAGGTAAGATTGTATAACACGTTCGGAAAACAATTAAATTGTTATTTTATTACTTATTTCCATAGCTATTTTGCTTCTTTCCTGTGCGAAGGAAACGCTCGCAGCGAGACATATTTTTTTTATGGCAAAGTGCATACTAGCAGATGGTTCACCTGGTGGTAAGTGATCATCGTTACCCAGAAACATCCGCAACACCAGAGGTCGTGGATGCGTTGCTGGCCTTAAGGGTATATTTTAGACGAACGCCCCCATACAAAACGCAGCTCCAATTTCATTTTAATAATAGCGAATAAAACTCAATGATTTTTTACCTACGTAATCACTACCCTAAATCTAGGTTTGTGGTGCATCAGATTTTCATTATATTATACAGTTTTGAAATTACATTAGCTCAAAAGCTCGTAATTTTAGATAAAAGAAAGACCCAACTTTAAGCATCTCTTTCAAGAAAAATAAGCATGTTTTTAATATTTCTATTGCACCACAAACATGGGGAATATAATGAACTTTCTATAATGGAAAGTTATTTATACATGTGTACTATACTTTTTAAATAAATCTGGAGCTACGAATGGTGGGTGAACTGGCCGGCCCCTTCTCCATACAAACGTGGAAAGTTGATCACTCCCTTATTTGAGGTTTAGGTCCAGAACTAAGCATGATATCTGAGAGTGTAGTGGAAGCTATTTCCTTGCTTAATACAGATTTATATAATATAAACAATTGGGCGAAATCCTTCGGTCTTCTTGTAAATCCTTCTAAATCGCAGGTTTTGATAATTGGCAGTTCATACATGCTGAATCTCATAGACTGTTTATCTCTTCCTGCAGTAATGTTTAATGACATTCCTATTCCTTACACTGCTACTGCCAAAAACCTGGGAGTCATTTTTGACAACCACTTATCCTGGAAGTCTCATGTCAACGCTGTCAGTAAGAAAGTAAACTTTACATTCCAATCACTTAAGCGTCTCCAGAGGTTTTTACCTCATCATACCAAAATAACTCTTGCTCAAGCTCTCTTGTTACCTTTACTAGACTATGCTGATATTTGCTTTCTTGATGCCAATGAAGAACTGTTAAACAAATTGGAACGCCTACAAAACTTATGTATTCGTTTCATATACGGTCTACGTAAGTATGATCACGTGTCCACCTATCGGTCTCAGCTTAAATGGCTTCCCATCCGTAAGCGTCGCTATACTCACATTCTCTCTTATCTATATACTATTCTCAATAATCCTCTTGCCCCATCTTATCTTCGAGAACGTTTTGACTACCTGGTGCCCCGTGGAGTACAAACCAGAACGATGAAGTCACTTCTGCTAAAAGTACCACCTTGCGAATCCAGTAGCTATGCCGGGTCTTTCACTGTTAAATCAGTAAAACTTTGGAATTCACTTCCCCATAGGATTCGTGCTAGCCTCTCTTTAGATGTTTTCAAAACTAAATTGAAAGAGTATATATAAAATCTTTGTATATAATTTGTATAATATAAATATATTTTATATGTGTAATTATATTACTTGGTATTTATTTTGTTATAAAGTATGTATTTTGTGTAAGTTTATTTTGTATTTATTATATGTATTGTTAGTATAGTTGATATTTTAGTTAATTATTATATACAATAATATATATGTTAAATTTTATTATATAAAAATTACAATTCATAATATTTAAATGAAAATATATATGCCTATTGATTATTAATTTTATGTACACAGTGGAAACCTACAATTAACATTTCTCTCTACGCTAAGGTTTGCTGGAAGAAAACTCTTTTAGGGTTAAGCTCGCCTTTGTACACATTTTATAATTATAATTATTTTCTGTCTGTACTGTTTGTGTGCAATAAAGAATCTAAGAATCTAAGATATCAATTAATTTCTTTATTATCTAGGCTTTTATCGTGTCAAATTTTAAAAAGATAATTAGGTTGAAAGTTATAGGCTTCGAAAAGTTTATATGAAAATGTTTCAAAGCTCATTATTCTCATGTTATGTAACTTTTTATTAATATGTTACGATACAAGCCTAGATCAATCGTTATCATGCTTAGTTTTGGACCTAAAACCTCAAATAATGGAGCGACCATACTTCCAAATTTGTATGGAGAAGTGACCGGCTAGATTACCCGGGAGGGAATATGCTTTTATTCATCTCGCTTAGTCGTTCAACTATGTGAATCAACGTCCACTGCAGTCATGACTTGGAAGGGTGCTAGTGGCATGACTGAGCTCTTCCGTGTTTCGGAGCGCACGCTAAGACGTTGCGCGCGTCGCGCGTCGTCGCGTCGCGCGTGTATCCCGGTTGTTGTCTTAGAATGGCAGTCGTTATATTATGGTGGAAGGGCATTTTGCTTCTGCCGCCTGCCAACTATCAGCTATAAATAAATGTAATAAAATTAATTGTAACTATTTTCTCTGAACTAAAATTTCAGCTGAAGTTTCATTCAATCATAATGTGAATTTGATAGGTATTTATTTTCGTTGGCAGTTTTAAGAAACAGTTAGTAAATTTCCCACTATAGTGAATGAAATCTATTGAAAAATAAAAAGGCGAAATGAAAAAATATTGAGTTATGAGGCATATGTCATGTTGGCTTAGCGGTTAGAGCATACCCCTGTTCGAATCTCGCACAAGACTATAATATTTCCTCTCGTTATAATTTTGTAATGTAAACAGCGGAGCATTCGTTATTGCAAAAACAAAAACAATATTAAAATTATAGGGTTGCGTCATCGTTAACAAGTTTAAAGCTAATCGCAAAAAAAATTCTTGTTTGTAGTACAACTTAAGTTGAACTAAAGGTGTCGCTCCATCCCCATACGACTGTTAAGAATAGGGGGACAAATTAGAGTTATGAGTTATATGTCACGTTGGCTTAATGGTCAGAGCATAACCCTGGCTATAGATGTTTTATTTTAATAATAACAAATACTTTTAAAAGTATCCTAAAAAATATTAAATAATATTTAAATAAAACACTTAAAAAAGCATAAAATTATATATCTAGTGACAATTCCGCCTAATTTTCCTGTTATCTACGTGACGTCACAAACATCCATTTCCATGTTTTATTTTTTTTAATGATATTGTGACGGAACTAGCTCGAGAACCACCTGATCTTAAGCGAACTAACCGCTGCCTACAACAGATGCAGCTCGTCACAAGTCACGAATTGCACTGCGCCCGTCACCTTGAGAAACAGTTGTTAAGTATCATGTGCCCGTAATTTCAATGGCTCACAATGATTGCTGCCGATGTGTTCCGGCAGCAATCATTGAGAGCCAGTTAGGTGCTTGGCGATAGATGTTCTACTTGAGAGTGGTAACTAGGGAGGCTGGCATTCGCAAAATGCCCTTCCACCTTGCGGTGAAGCTCAAGCCCGTGGCGGGATTCGAACCATGAACCTGCTGCGCGGCAGTCCATAGTTAATGCCACTGAGCCATCACTGCTTCGAATAGGGATGGCGCACGTTCGAAACCCGCACATAACTATAATTTCACTTCCCATTATAATTTTGAGGCGTGATGAAGTTGTTAATTATGTATTATAAAAATTGTAACTAAAATCTTGACGTATAAACCTACGTGCGGCTAACGACTCCGTCTTGGATATAGATCAAGTTGCCAAAGTACGTCTGTCCGTGCGTCAGTCTCCTCTTACTGTGTCAGTAGTGAAGGTTACCGACTTTTTGAATCGTGTTATAGGTACGTACCACTGGTGAATCGTGTCTATCACTTAGCACGGCCACGGCCAAGGCTTTAGGTTCAACGTGTTCAGATCACGAGTCGGGTTACTGGGCTTCCTTATCTATGACCTACTTACTGACTAAGGCAAGTATGGCGATAAAACTTGATTTAAACTTTGGTTTAGAACTTTGGTTAACATACATGGAACTACTGTAACTGTTAAGAAGAAGCACCCGTTAATTGCTATGAAATCTTAGTTTATAGACAAAGAAAAAATAGAAAATTCCGAAGAAAATCATCGTCACGGCATGGCACCTCGAAGGCTGAAGCCAACTTCTGAGTTACCTTATATGTAAGTGAAGATTACAATATAATAACAACATAGTTTATCGTGTCTTTGAGTACTTAGTAGAAATACTAACTTAACCTACCTTGGCTCATTTGGTTCTTCATTTAGGTCACGGTCTGTCGTGCTTTGTATGGTACAAACCTATCTCTTTATTTTCTGTTTTACGTATATTTGTTTGTCTTTGATATATTTATACAATTATCGTATACCCTGAATGCACTTAAGAGTATATCCAGCTGTCGAGTCAGGGGGATGGGGCGTCGCACGGGAAACTGCTCGTAACCGTTTATCATCAAGAAAAGTAGAAAGAAGCTTTAAATAGCTAAACAGATTTTCTTCAATAATAGCTAAGTAAACCCTCGATGATATCACTTTTAATAAATAACTAATTCAAGATTATTTTACATTAGACTCGATATCACAGATTGATACATACGGATATATACATACTTATATTATAATAACATCTGTAGTGTGACGAGCTGTACTTGGATTTTAGAATCTTGAAGATCATTCTTGTCACAAAATTGATAAACATTACTCATTTATTGCACTACGGAGGTAGGAGCTGTAGACGCAAAGCACATACCTTAATTAAGTCCCACCAAATCAAATTTTAGGCTTGTTCAGGCTGAAGTAGAATTACTGGTCTCAAGAACAGCTGGTACATAGTGGTATTTGCTTGGCGACAAATTTTCTACTTGAGAGTGGTAGCTTGCCCTAAATTCCATACCACAGTTCAGGAATACGGCTCTTGAACCTGTTAACATTTTCTTTTTTTCGATCGTTGCAATGGCTTTGAGAATTGAGCTCCGGGTACATCTTGATATTGCTTGATAGGCAAGCTTTTAACACTATATGGACTGATATTTTGGCTAGATACTTCCCTGAAGTTAAAAAAGCTGTCACCACACTTTATAGTGTGTTCCAGCAACTGTCCTTGAGAGCCAGTAATTCTAGGTTAGCCTGAACACCATCATATTTATCACTTACCATCAGGTTGTTTACGGATGTCCATGAATTTTTTTAAGCTTACTTCCCGTCCCCTATGACAAACTCTAGGAACGAAAGGAGAAATTTTTGTTATAATTTACTCGCTACGAATGGTGACGGGCTAGAATTGACCACCCCCCTCCCGTAGCCTTCATTACGGTCCTAACTGTGGATATGTGATGATGTGGTAAGAATTGCAACAGTGAGATAAGATTTTTTTTTTTATATTGATGACAGGCAAGCCTTTGACCACAATCTCACCTGATGGTAAGTGATGATGTGGTCGAAGGTGTTAACAGGCTTAACCTAGAAATACTGGCTCTCAAGGACTGCTGCCGGAACACATCGTTAGGTGCTTGGTGACAGATTTTCTACTTGAGGGTGGTCGCTAGCCATTCGCAAAAATGCCCTTCCACCATGCGGTGAAGCTCAAGCCCGCGGCGGGATTCGAACCATGGACCTGCTGCGCGGCAGTCCATAGCCAAAGCCACTGAGCTATCACTGCTTCAAAGTTTCTTAGTTACATTTTTCAGCAGTAGGTGGCAGCCAGATTCGCTTGCAAATAGCCTACCACCGTCGTAGAAATCGAGCTTATTTCCACGGAAGTATCATTACTTCAATAAAAATATTACTATATCGTATCCTATTGATAGGTGCGTACATTGATATTACAATTTTATGTAATCTTTCAGCCTATCAATCAATTTCTACGTGAGACCTTGAAAACTGTTTTTCTTTCCAACTGCGCATTTCGTTAGCCTTGAAATAGGAAATCTAATGCGTTATTTCGATTATAAAAGTTATATAAATCTTGTAAACAAAGATTTATGTGTTTACGACTATGTGGATGGATTTCAGCAAGGCACGTGCCTCTTATCTACTTAAATTGATTGAGTGTATAGAAGTAGGTACTTATCGTACATTTACATAATTATGACTTTTTTGGGTTCCGTATCCAAAAGGTCAGAACGAAACCCTATAATTGTCATTCCACTGTATATCCGTACTTTCTTCACGGTTCTCTAGCTTATATACGGAGTGAGTGACAAACCTGAAATATACACATTTTGTGTAGATCATTGACCCTAATACGAATATTTGACTAGAAATATTAGGAGGGCAAACGTGAGAAGATTGCTTATTTTTTTTGTCGGGTGTCATCGTCCTGTCATCGAATAAAGATATAATATCCACGGTATATATTTTATCTATTTTATATTTCGAGTGGTGAATATTTATTAGACTTAGGGTCCGTTTCAGAATGTCCTAATAAAGTTTCGGGTTGCTAACCAACACATAAAATAACTGAATGATAAAAATGACAGTTAACATGCAGCGCGTTTCAAGCTTTAACCGATGGATAGGCTAAATTGATGACTGTGAAACGCAAAGATAGTGTTTTGTTTAATAAATATGTTCTGGGTAGTAAAACCGGAACTTACTCGAACATTCTGAAACAGGCCCTTAGGGTCCGTTTCAGAATGTCCTAATAAAGTTTCGGGTTGCTATGCAACACATAAAATAAAAGAATGATAAAAATGACAGTTGACAAGCAGCGCGTTTCAAGCTTTAACCGATGGATAGGCTAAATTGATGACTGTGAAACGCAAAGATAGTGTTTTGTTTAATAAATATGTTCTGGGTAGTATAAACGGAACTTACTCGAACATTCTGAAACAGGCCTTAAAATTTACAAATTATTGGAATACAAAATGTTTTGCCGCGGGCGGGAATTGAACCCGCGTCCTTCCGATTTCGCATGTATTGGAGTATATGCATGTATTGGAGTATATGCATGTATTGGAGGCGTGACATATTTACTTAAGTATGTCTTTCTGCATTAAAAATGCCACAAAACGTTTATAGCCAAGCACTATATTTATTATACTCGTAAGTAGGTGTGCAAATATCTAAACGAAATATACCTACAAGCTCAATTTAGTTAATGTCCCACTCAATTTAATTTAAGTAGGTAGGTAACTAAATCTTCCGGCGTCATAAATCGGCAAATACCTACACGAATAACAAAATATTTACTAAAAATACTTATTTAAGACTAGTCATTAAAAAGCATCAGAAAATTCGACGTAAATTTAATTGCCAAGTGAGAAGCGACCTTGGCTTTGGAATTGATGCGTATTAATAAAAATCTCTACCATGTAGAAAAAAGACATAAAACTGTACATGTCACTTGACCAATGCTGTTTTATAAACACATCAAGATAGAGTACCTGTTCTTAGTCAGCAATGGACGTCTTTAATCGCAGCATATCGTTGTCGAAGCAGAGACCGCATTATGAAATTTTTTGTTGTACTTGCATCATCTTCAAAGTTTTCAACACACAATGACATGCTCAAGTAACTCACCAACAGATTTTAGTCTTAATGTAGCTTATTAATTATTATAAAAGCACGTGGTATTTACAACAACGTAGGTAAGTGCTTTTACCTATCTACATTTCGTTCCCCAATCCCAGGAAAGTATATTAAGTACATTGCACTCTTGGCAGAGCACAGATTACCAACCCAAGAGTCTAGGTAAGTAATCGATGTTCTTGGCCTGACTTTTGGTATAAAAATGCTGTTCGGATTGCCCAAATTCAGAATCCACATACTTCAGGGATGCTGTCGTTTACGCTGGGTACCTTCTTAGTACCTACCATAGTGTTGCTTTCTTACTGCAGGAGTGATAAACGCAGTATGAAATATTTTAGATCTGATCCCTTCCACTACCCAGAAATTGGGCTTACACACGTGTGGATTCCGGACCACACAAAATGTAAATACCATAAAATCGTTTTCTTTTTAAATTCAGTTTGAGATTCTTAGATTCCGACCCGCCCTTGGCCAGTTATTATTATTTGTTATTATAGGTACGTTAGATATTGGCTATAATCATACCAAGTTTGACGTTTGTACTATATGAGCGTTTTCAAAATAAAGTGTACCATGACCGAATTTATTGTCAGATTTTAAATGTGATATTTTCGATAGTTTTTTTATTAGAATATAACTTATATGCATTGTGATTTATGAAATTATATTTATTTCCTTCATTTTTAAGCTATTTTACGAGAAATCGTAAAATTAAACTGACTCTGTGGAAAAAAATGTCAGTTTTGCGACTATCTTAAAAGCTAAATATCTTACAACTCTTGAAAAAACACACAAATCATATTAATTGTATTTTAAAGATAATAATATATATATTTTTTAAACCACGACATAATAGTGAAAAACTTAATAACATGTGAATTTCAAGCTAATGTTAAGTTCGGTTTTGCCACAAATGATGTTAGTAACCGTTATTTTTTTCCATATTGTAATGGTTAAGTAGTTTCACCGGGACACTACATTATTGCTTTCAAAATATACATTGCTATTTTAAATAATAAAATTATATAATTTGTACCCTTTCATATTAAAAATTAACAAAAACTAAGAAATCCCTCGTCGTAAAACACAGGACATTCGCAAAACCGACAGTCCATTTTTTGTAAGGCTGGGCTTACATGAATCATTTTTGTGAGAAATTTAATGCGATAGAATAAAATAAAACCGAAATGTATTTTAAATGTTTTATATTATACTTATTTAACAAATCATATGAAATTTCAAGTATCAAAATAATCACAAATTGAAATTAGTTGTTACTTTTACTACTCAAGTAATACCTAAAGTATTTTTACAGCCATTGTTTATTTCTTAATTCCTATAAAATTAACAAACCTAAGTAGTACAAATTGTGCTCTAATCAGTTATTTTTTTTATTAAACATTATATTATTATTAGAAATCAACATTGGTCTCAGTTAAAATGTACACCTACTAGGTGTTGCATATTAATATCACAACATTTTTGGCACTTTTTTCTCTTATCAAAAATTAAATAACGCTTATTATACTTTTATTTTAATCTTAATAATACGTTCGTTTAGGCACAGAATGTCCAATTCGCAAAATGTCCAGTTCGCATTATATACAGTTCGCAGAATGTCCAGTTCGCAGAACGTCCAAATCGCAGAACGTCCATTATTCATCATAACGTTGTCACCACTAATTAGTGAGAAATAAAAGTATTAATATATCAATAAGTAGTCAAGTTTAGGGTTTTTTAAATCCCCCACCAATTAGTGGTGTAATAACGTTTATTATGAATAATGGACATTCTGCGATTTGGAAGTCCTGTGAACTGGTCAATTTGCGAATTGGACATTCTGCGAACAAGACATTCTGCGAATTGGACATTTTGCGTCCGCTTGACATTTTGCGAATTGGACATTCTGCGCCTAAACGATATTAATTACTCTAAAAACTTGAGATCAAGGTTAAATCTGAGATCTTCTACATAATTTGTCAGTCGTTAACATTATACTTGTAGTAAAAAATAATATAAAAATAACCCACTATTCAAACAGACCGACACACATAATATAAAACAGGAAATAAAAAAGAACTGTAAATTATCGTAATGTAAACCTTGCTTTATGGTGTCGGTTTTGCTGGTCAGCCTGGTAGGTCACGGGATAAAATGTCGCAAACCTGACGTGACGCTCTCTTCCCTTATTATATTCTGAACTGTATTCTAAAATAAACATTTACATTAAATTTGTTATTAACTATATTACAATTACATTATTAAATTATTAATCTATTAAATATCGTGAAATGATGTAAACTTACCGGAATCAGCAGTTATTGTGTCTCAAATCCGACACAAGAAATCTTGACGTTCGTGGCACAACAAAATATACACTCGTTTTACTCGGTTTCGTATAACAAACTGCACAACTGGTTGTTTTTTTAGTGGATTGTAAGGTTAATGTTGCCAGTTCAGAAATGAAAAAGTCCTTATTTATTATTTAAATAGCAGTTTTAGCCGTGACAAACCTGTCAAGTCCGGTCGGCACCACTTTTTACATGTTTGTTGGAAATTGAATTGTGGAACTGTGTGTTTTAGGTTTAAATTAAAAAGTACCGGAGACGATAGAAGACTCAGAGTTCTTTCAAACCGTACCAAAATATCAATGTATCGCGTACAAAAATTTTTCAGAATAGCTTTTAACATCAAGAAATTCGAGTGGGGGACACGTCAAAAACTGACTTCTTGCTAATTAAAATTGGTCATTATTTTAATTGCTCTATTTTTTTCATATTTGTGGCACTTCATTTACTAGTTTAAAATGTGTTTAGTGCTTACAGTAATTAAAATATTCACCAGATCATATCATATTTTGTTAGTAATACTTCAAACACAAGGGACAACCGAAAAGTGGGGGGTACACTTTTTTGTGAAAACGCTCATGTATTTTTATTTACTATTTGGTTAGGCAATCTGCCATAGGTATATACCATAGAGATATAAAATACTATTTAGAGTGGCAGCCATGTCAATTTCCTTAGAAAACGAGCGTAGCCAGTTCAACACATGTAAATGATACGTGACATTTCATCTTTATTGTTCACTACAAACAATCTGATTCCCTGATTAGTCCCATTTTTACCCAATTGAAACGTTTAATAAGCCAATGTATAACAGTTGAAAATGCACCTTATCTAAAGAGGGGTATAATTGAATTTCTTGTGAACTTTGTCAAGCCATCCCTTTCAGTGAGAGAGACAGATATATGGTAATTCCCTTAATATCCCTTTTTATGGTTTCCCTTAATATGGTGAAAGTTGCCAGTCGACAATATCTGTAGAGTAATTGTGCAGTCTCATATAGTCGTATAATTCAATTTTAAAATCGTTCCTTGGTAAAATCAAAAAATAGACAATTGAAAAATAGTTCACAATTAACTACACAAACATGGATTACGAGAAAATAATTATTGGGATAGCTAGTAGAATTTTACCTTTTTTATTTATTTATTCGGAACAAAAAGTGGTATCCTAGCCAGTGATGCAGTACATTTTTATCGATAAACTTTTCCATCGACTTATAACGATTTATAGGTGATGCGTTGATGTGCTGTGCTTTTGTGCTATAATAAGTTTTTATATAATCATTTGAATATGCAGTAATGACAGGCAAGTAAGCCCTATAGCTCACTAGAATGTCTATACCAAAAGCTTTAAAGACCGCTGAAAACAGAAGCACGTGGAAGAGCATACTACATCGAGCGATTAACACTACTTCAGACTAGATACGACCTTCAGCAGTGAAGATGCTTAGTAAGAAGAACACGATAAAAATAAAATTAAGCTATTACTGCGAAGCACAGCTTAATTTCGATATAATATGTTATAGGCTTGCTTATTTGTAGTAAAATTATTACAAACACATGAAATTCGCGTAAAGGGTGGTATTAGCGATAGACACAGATAGGGGTTCATAAAAAGTAAAAGGTAAGGTTGAAGTCGACAACGAACAAGAATGTATTATCTTTCAACGAATAGGAAAGCAATCTCAAATTAAAAAATAAAAGTATAGTTATATTTTACGTGGCTGAAACCGCAGGTTAGCGCAAATTTAATTAGATCTAAAAAAAGTGCCTTATCGTAGTGGATGGGTGCGGAAGTACAACCTACTGTTGATATATTCGCGTCAAATAAAGAGGTTTGTGCCAATTCGACCTGCTAGCCTTTGCTTATTTCACATTTTTTACATATCAAAACTTAGTATTATATGTGATCTAAGTATTTTTATGTAATCTGAAACCAAGTGGAATAATAATTTCATGCGCATAGGACAAAGGTGTTACAAGAAATTTAACAGAAAAGATACTTAAAGTATATAAATTTTTTTGTTTATAAATAATTTCCGTTATCGTAGAGAAATATGTTTTTTTTTTCAATGCTTGCTTTCAAAAACCTGATTATGGGAATCGGATTTACGCAAGTCTCAGGGTAGTTCTATAAATCTGGCTATTATCCACCAACCGGGATCCCGGTTTGTACACATGAATGAAAAGCGGAGAGACCGCACAATTTAAAGTAATTACCAGCTAATTAAATTGGGAATAACTTTATTTCCCTTGAAACTAATTGTTCTTATTGCATAATCAGCGACTGCTATTTGTAGATATTAATTTTTAGCCAAAAATGAAAACGGATGTTTGTGTATTTCTCGATTACACATTTTAACAAATCAATTGAATGGCAGCCAATGAGATATTATCTTTATTGATGATAACGAAAATCTCCAAATAAGACTAAGTTATAACCTAAAAGTTCGGTACCGTCCGCGCCTGCGTTGCTGCAACACACCCCGCGATGCTGTAACGCAGCCTGCTGTTCAAATTCAAAATTCAAATTCCAAATCATTTATTCCATTTAGGCATCTACGACGCTCTTATGAAGGTCAATTACAAATTTTAATATTGAAATATTCCACATTGTACTGCCACGTTCAGCAAAAAAATTTATAGAATCACTGCGAGAAGAACGGGCAAGAAACTCGGGGCCATTCTTTTAAACATTTTTAACAATGTGTTATATACAATATAATAAGATTATTACAATGTTTGTTTAAATTACGTAGGTGATAGGTGATAGCTTGACAGAGGCGGAACTTTCCAAGCGTCTTTGTCGTTTAAGTAATCACAAACTTTGTAGTATGATTTCTTAACCAAAATATTTTTCACATGCAACTTGAATTTTCCTTCTGTGAGCATTGTAATATGTTTGGGAATTTTATTACAAAACCGCACACAATGACCTAAAAAGGACTTTTTATTTGTCTTTGCTAGTCTAAAACCCGGTACTGCTATTTTATATTTATTCCTAGTGTTGTAACCGTGGTTGTCACTATTTAATTTAAATTTTACTCATTTTTTCCGAACATACATAATATTTTCAAATATATACAGACTCGGTAAAATTAATATATCAATTTCTTTAAAAAGATCCCTTAGAGATTCCATAGGATCCATTTCATACATGGCTCAAATTGCACGCTTTTGTAAGACAAAGATGTCTGATTCCCAGAAAGACTGTCGCTTTGTCAATAGAGAGTTTATGTACATTTGTCCTAATCCAAACGGAAGAAAAAGAAGAAAATCTTGTGAAGTTGTCAAAGTAGCTTTGGTCTGTCATGGTGAATGAACTCTGCTTGAAATGCCTATCAATGCCATGCAAGTTGAGTGTGTAGAACCTCCACTTAGCCTTCGCAGACAGTTTCTCTCCAATAAATTCCTTTTTAAATTAGCTCAAACCTCAAATCGCCCTGTTCTTCGAAAACTAGATTGTTTACTGACATTATATAACTCATGCAAGCATAAAGCCTCGTCTGAGAACTTTCCTTGTCTCCTCCGCAGTTATTTACATTTCACCCGTCTTCCTTATCCTCTCTTTCAGAATCCTGTTCTGCCTTTGTACTCATCATCCTACGAAGCATTCGTTTTCAAACCTAAAATTATTTTCGATTTTGGTATTGATAAAAACACAATAGAAGCTAATAAGGTTTTCTTAGATCAATTCTTCACAGAATACAAGGGCTGGACTGTCATCTATACAGATGCTTCTAAAAATCTAGTTGGTGTTGTAGTTTGGATCCCATCTACGAGAAAAAAATTCAATTATAAATGCCCTTCTTCCACTTCCGTCTTTTCCGGAGGAGCCATCGCAATTCTGGAAGGCATCCTTTTTGTAATATCACACAATCTGAACAAAACTATCATACACAGACTCCCAAAGCTGCCTCCAATCTATTCTTGCTAACCCATTTCAGTCAAAATCTAGGTTCCCAATTATTTAAAAAATAAGAAATGCCCTTTTCGAATATAGTTCTCACGGCATAAATGTTATTCTAGCCTTGATTTCTGGCCACGCCGGTATAGTGGGCCACGAATCAGCTGACTCCTGTGCTTCGAATGCCATTTATACAGACTCTCAAGGACATTTTCCCAACTTTTCTCGCTAGCTATGTAAAATCTTATGTATCAGCACCAATATTGGCTTGGACAGTTCTCACCGGACATAACTCATAAAAACAAAACAATCTCCTTCGTTTGATGGTCTATCTAACTACGTGACATTGGCGAAATTGTGGTGGTTACTAAAGAAGCCATAAAACAAGAGTTGAAGTGAACCTTGAAAAATTGCCTGTTCTAGAAAATATTTGAATAATTTGTTAATATAATTGATGACCTTCTGATCTACACGTATAATTTTACGTCCTGATAAAAGTTCTATGCACTAAAAGCAGTGGAACAGATGAAGATTGCTTTCGTAGGTCTAACAGGAAAGCTCCAAATTAGAAATTGGACTGAGGTGACATTTAGAGACTAACAATTTATCGATAACATGTGTCGTTAAAAAAAAATCATCAATCACTATATGTCAGATTGCACCGACTTTGTTCATCAGCGAAATATAAAACATTTAGGGACAATTTATTATGTTTTGCGGTGGTAGGATATTCCTACTTTCTTTACATTTGTGACATTGCTATTAAATCTGCAACTTATAACAGCACAGCTCGGCATTTTCATATAAATTTACGGAGATGCATGCGGCGCGTTAACCGCGGGTCGACTGTCAGTAGTATTATAGTCCGTTGACGTAAATACTCCTGTTGAGGAGTATGGTGAGCTCGCTTGCCACGCCCCTTCACCTTTCTATTGCTTTCTCTTTTCTGTGGTATATACTAACATTCTGTTAAATGAAATATTCTGTGAAAAATTCTACGAACAATTTTTTATGTTATTGTAACGGAACTACTTCGAGGCCCACCTGATGTTAAGCGGACTAATCTCTGCCTATAACAGATGCATTTTGTCACAAGTCACGAATTGCACTGCGACATAGTTAATGTGCCTGTAATTTCACTGGCTCTTAAGGACTACTACCGGAGCACACCGTTAGGTGCTTGGCGGCAGATTTTCTACTTGAGCGTGATCACTAGCCAGGCGGGCGTTCGCAAAATGCATTTCCACCATGCGGGGAAGCTCAAGTCCACGGCGTGATTCGAACCACGGACCTGCTGCGCGGCAGTCCATAGACAATGCCACTGAGCCATCACAGCTTCTTTTTATACCTTAAGTGGCATACAATCAATAAGGCTGCCTGATGGAAAGACATTACCGTCGCCTACGTATATCTGTAACACCCGGGGCATCACAAATACGTTGCAGACCGTTTAAGGACTCTGTTGACTCGCTTTTTAAAGAACCCCATGTTGTACCTGCAAATACCGTGGAATGAAGCTCATTCCACATTCTGCAGGTGTTGGGCAGAAAAGATCGCTTGAATCGCACAGTATGTGACCTCCTCATATATATGTAGATACTTGAGTACTCTGTTTCAAAGTGAGAGCAAAACCAACTCCATATGAAGATGGACTTGTGCTTTATAAAGTAGAAGCTCCCACAGCAACAAGTGGGAGACTGCCGACTAAAATCCTCACGGTGTCACTCTTCGTCCGCATTAGAAGACCGCGAAACTGTCCAAAAAAAATCCATTCTCAAGGGATACCCAGACGAGCCAGGACACATGGCATCAGCTCAGCTCCGGTGCCGCTTATACGACACCGCTGCCCGCCTCCGTTGGGGAGCCATCATTCGCTAACAACGCATTACAGCTGCTTATTGAATAAATTAAAATTGGGCTTTAGGAAAAAGAAAGAAGCGGCCCCGCCTCCGGTTCCCTTCGGTTGACCGTGGTGAATCACCCACAGTCCCAAGGTATATAGCACCCCGCCACGACGAACCCACGGGGAGTTTAAGTACTAGCTAACCTAGCGGTACCAATAAGAATAAGACATTAAAGACACATTCATTACAAAAGTCTAGCGCCACACTCAATCTCGCACCAATGCATAAGCGAATCCATCGACGCCCTCATACACGAGCCTTTAGTAGCTAGTGAACCAAGACACAAGAGACAAACCGGATTGATGCGCCTGTGACTGCCGGGCCTGAAAATACTCCCTCTGTCGCATCAGCAGCAGCGCGCTACCAGTTACCACTGCTGCATACTAACAATTATTCGAACACTTTGTCAATAGAGAGACCAAAGACTAGCATTATCAGTGATTAAAATAAGTAGGCACCTATTCGTTCACCTAATTACCTACATTTGAGGTTGGCAACCAGATAATGCTGCTGTTGCCATTTTTTTAGCGCCGATATCTCAAACTGATGATACCTACCTAAAATGTTTTTAAATGATAACTGATGATAACTCGTCTGCGGGGCCTTGAGTTTTTTGTGGATTGGAATTACATTTAATTTGGATACACGAAGAACATTGAAGAAATTTAAGTAGGTACCTGTGTTAGGTATATACTTTACATAGTACATATATATAACTAACATCTCGGAGTGACGAGCGGGGCAGAGTCTACAGGCGTGATAGTTACTGTCAGGCGGGTGTCTTGGCTGTCACGACTCTTTATTACATAAAAAGCAACGAACAAGCAAAGACAGGTAAGTATGCTTTATACCTAGGTACCAACTTCAACTTTCAGAGCTGACGATGCATTCAAACACTTCTAAATACGAGTAACTAACTGAACGATGTTAGACAAGCACATAGTCACCGTTGAAGGTAGATACCATACTCGCTGAAATTTCGCATGCTTGTCCTTGTGCCTAATATTTATGCTCCTGGTTTGCCAAATTTCCGTAAAATTATGTATGTATTTGCGAAATTAATCGAAAAAATCGTTTTATACGGGATTTCATATTTTCCCATTTAGAGATAAAATATATAAATAATAAAATGCAAAATTGGCAAACCAGACGCATAGTTAGTTTGGCTCTAGCAAGGACATATATTATGTGGAATAATCATCGAGTTTGAACTTCAAAGTTCAATCTTCTCTCTCTTCTCTTCACTTAGTACTCGTATCTACAAATTGAAATTATGATGAAACTACGTTTGTACGAAAAGCGCTATGAATACTATTCCCTCATTAGTACTTACCTTGTATATATAATATAGTATAGGTATACGAATAAGAGTGGATTCGAACTCGGATTTTAAGTTGTGGATTTGCGAAACAATATTTTAATGTTTCTGTTAACTATGTTTATAATTTCTGTCCAGCAGGTGCTAAAGCTACACTAAATGCAAAAAATCTGTTTTGGACCTCGCTCTACTTCGTTTGGTCACAGATGGTTTGGTTCCAGTTCTGGCCGGCAATGATAATAATACCTAAATGCCTAATCACCACGTGACAAGTTTAATGCCCAAATAGGATATTGTAATTGTAATCTTTGACAAGAAATTTGTGCAGGCCCTATGTGAACACACCGTTTATGAGTTCGGTAGGTATCCACCTGATGGGCACTGGCACATGTACTGTTGCTGGATTGGAGGGTATGGAGATGTTCTTCCTGAAGAAAAGATTCCTTTCAGTATATTGCTTCCTTTATTCTTCTTATAGTTGTTAACCCTATGGAGGCAGGTTCGGTACTACATGCTCCCTGAACAAAAGCTTCCTATTTATATACAAAATCTGAACAATGAACCTCTGTTCCCATCGTCTAAACGGTCACGTACGACCACCAGCGGAGCTATTTGGACCCATTTCTTTCACACTAACATAAAAATAAATCATATGAATTATACAAAGAAATTTCTAACTTAACAAAGGATTCCCTATACTAAATTGTAATAATGTAAACAGTCTATGTTATTATTACGCTACGTGTTAATACAATGCCCTATTTAGTCGTCTTGCACACCTCGTAAACAAAGTCAAGTATAACAAAAACAAAGCTCTTAAGTTCTAATATAAACAATGCAACGCTATGCCTTAACGTAAATATTAATTTCGTCTGTCGTCTTGCACATTTCTCCCGCCGTGTGACGCTGTCACATCTTCTACCGGTGCTGTGACGACTTTGTCCTCAATCGGTAGAATCACCAGTTTTCTCACTGGCCTCCGTAGCACTCCTCCCTTGGTTTTGATGTCGACGGTGCGTACGACTCTGTCTGGCCCAGGATACGCTGCGATGACTTTACCTCGAACCCACATGTTTCGAGGGAGATTGGGGTCAATAAGTTGTACTAAGTCCCCAACTTTAACTGTTGATCCTCGTCCGTGGGGCTCCCGCCGGTTTTGAAGCTCGGGGAGATATTCCCGAATCCATCTAGTCCAGAATATATCTGCCAGTCTTTGTGCAGCCCGCCAGTTAGATTTTGTGGCTGTGTCTTTTTCATCAAAGCTTCCCGGCGTTGGCACTCGGCCTGGTCCCCCCAGTAAGAAGTGGTTGGGAGTGAGGGCTTCTGGGTCTTCTGGATTGACTGATACGTGAGTGAGTGGCCGGCTGTTTACTGTATACTCCACTTCTGCCAGTAGAGTTGTGAGGACTTCTTCTGTTGGATGACGCTCATGCAGGGTTGCTGTTAGAGCTATCTTCACTGAGCGTACCATTCTCTCCCAGGCACCACCCATGAACGGCGCCCCTGGAGGAATGAAGCGCCACGAGATATTCCTTTTCGCTGCTTCTTCTGTAGTTGCTTCGTCGATTGCCTGTCGTAGTTCTTTGTCCGCTGCTTTCAAATTAGTGCCATTGTCTGACCAAATCTGTGTTGGAGAGCCTCTTCTTGCCATCATTCGTCGTAAAGCCATAATTGCTGAACTGGTGCTGAGGGACATGGCTACTTCCAGATGTATTGCTCTCGTGGTCATGCAGGTGAATATAGCGACGTATCTTTTCTGATTGGAGCGTCCTACAGTGACCGTCAGCGGGCCAAAATAGTCTACTCCGGTAAACGTAAATGGGCGCTGGTGATGAGCTAGGCGGCACGACGGTAGATCTCCTGTTCTCGGGTGTGGTGGTACTTGTGTCTTCATCCTACAGTGTAGACATTGACGGAGAATTGTGCGAGTTATGGGACGCACGCGTAATATCCAATACTGTTGACGACACTCGTTAACTGTCGCTTCGACGCCGGCGTGGTGTAGCTGGCGGTGGATTTTCTGTATCCAGAGCTTCACTGTAGGATGATTTCCATCCACTACCATCGGTCTTTTCAAGTTTTCTGGAACTTGCGGCGTGGCCTCGATGCGACTTCTCAACTTCAGAATTCCATCAATGTGTTCGACGCTTAATTGATGAAGTCGACTTTCTTTGTTGACAGCCTTCTGCTTTTTGATGTCTTCTATTTCCTGCGAGAAGCTGTCTTCCTGTGATGAGCGCATGAGAAGTTCTTCCGCTTTTGTTAAGAGTTCCGCTGTGACGGGAAGATACTTCTTTTCTTCTCTTTTGATTTTCTGTCCCTGACGCTGTACTGTTACTGTTTTGTTTGTCTGTCTTTTCCAATTTGGATCTTTCTGTGAGTTCTTCTTGTTTCTCTTATAACAGACCGTTTGTTTAGTGGCCTTGCAGAGTTGAATGAATTGGAGAACTCTTGCTGTTGTGTAGCGCAGTCTCTCCCAGTTAGAGAATCGGGAGACTTCTGGCAGTGCTTCACAGAGCTTCTGCCTCCTTTCTATTACTACGTGATGTATCCTTTCTTCGCCTGTCGGTTCTGTTGACGTTGATGTGGACGCTTCTGTTGGCCAGGAGTCTTCATCTTCATATAGGAACTCTGGTCCTTTGTACCATCGATGTTGTGTGTTGAAGGGTGATGGCACATCTCTCGTTGCGTCATCGGCCACATTCAACTTTGTTGGCACCCATCGCCATTCGTTGACTGTAGAACTCTCTTCTATTGCAGCAAGACGATGAGCCACGTACGGTTTATAAGAGCGTGACCCTGTCTTTATCCAGGTGAGTACAGTTTTGCTATCTGTCCAGAATGTCTTGGAGTCTGGTTTTCTCTCGTGTTCTTCAATGACGGTTTCAGCGAGGCGTGAACCCATGACGGCGGCTTGCAGTTCCAGTCTTGGTATAGAAGTGAGTTTCAATGGTGCCACCTTTGCCTTTGCCAGGATGAGTGATACATTGACATCGCCTTTTGGAGCTACTGTTCTCCAAAACAAGACCGCTGAGTAAGCTGATTCGCTGGCGTCGGTAAATATGTGTAGCTGGACTGAGGTGGCATCGCTGTAATGTAGGTAACATCTCGATATTGACACGTTGCCCAGGTTTCGTAGCTGAATGAGCCAGCTTTGCCAATGTTCTGCGAGGTCTTCATCGATCTCGTCGTCCCAAGCTGTTCCACGACGCCAAACATCTTGCAGAATTTGCTTCGCTCTGATTGTAACTGGTGAAGCGAAGCCAAGTGGGTCAAAAAGTGACATTACTATTTTCAATGCTTCTCTCTTAGTTGGTTTCTTGCCTTCGATCAGTGCTGGTGGGATTCTTGCTAAGTTAAGATTGAAGGCGAACTTGTCACTGGCTGGCTTCCATATCAGACCCAGTACTCTCTCTGTTGTGTCTTCTGTTTTGTAGAGTTCTATGTCTACTTCAGTTTCTATTTCCCCGATGGCTTCAAGGAGTCGTGGTGTGTTTGACTTCCACTGTTTAAGTTCGAAGCATGCTTTTTTATGGATGTTTCGAACCTCTGTTGTAATGCGTATTGCGTCTTCTAGGCTTCTAAAGCTGTCCAGATAATCATCAACATAGTGCTTCTGTATGATTGCTGTTGTGGCTTCAGGATAGCTTTCTTCGTGCTTCTTGGCATTCAAGTCTTTGACGTAAATTGCTGTTGATGGAGAACTTGATGCCCCGAATATCAATGAAGTCATTCTGTATTCTTCTGGAGGTTGGTCATCTCGTCGGTCTTTGCGCCATAAGTACCGAAGAGCGTCTCTGTCTTCTTCTCTCAGCTTGACTTGCATGAACATTTCTTTTATGTCTGCCGTCACTGCGATCATATGCTGTCTAAAACGCATGACAACCCCTGGTAGTGACTGCAGTAGGTCCGGGCCCTTGAGGAGTAAGTCGTTGAGGGCCACTCCATTTGTCTTGGCGGCTGCGTCGTGGACTACTCGCAGCTTTTCTGGTTTCATTGGGTTAATCACGCCAAAGTGTGGTAGGTACCATGTTCTGTTTGCAGTCTTTTTATTCGGTGCTGGCTCGGCGTAACCTTTAGTGACCAGCGCTTCCATTTGTTCTGTGTACTTTTCCTTCAGCTGTGGGTCACGATCAAGTTTCTTTTCGATGCTGAAGAGTCGCTTTAGTGAGTTTTCATAATTGTCAGGAAGGGTCACATCTTCTTTTTTCCATAACAGAGCAGTTTTGTATCTTCCTTCTTCTGTGTGGACTGTATTTTTCTGTAAAATACGTAGAGCTTGCTCTTCTGGATCTGTCTTCGGTTTCTTAGGGTTGATGCAAAGTGAGTCCATTGCGAAGTACTGTTTCATCAGATCTTCTAAGTTCTGTTCAACTGGCTCTTCTGTGACGTGAGTGACGAAGTCTATGTTTTTTCCGAGAGTGCGAGTGTGGCTACCGTGCAATACCCATCCCAGTGGCGTGAGAGATGCCACTGGTTGGTTTTTACTTCCTCGTCTGACTTTCGTTGTTAATAGCAGATGCCAGTTGTCTTGGCCAATGAGTATTCTAGGCTTTGCATTTTGATAAGTGATGATGTCGCCTATGTCTCGTAGATGTTTGCATTCTTCAATTCGTTCCTTCGAAACTTCTTGCGGTGATACATGAAGATTCTTTACTGTTCTCGCTTGAATTCTTTCTTTGTGATGGTTGATTCCCTTAATTGTGATATAGACTCTTCGTGACTTCACCTCAGCCGTCTTCATTTCGTTGATCGCTTCTATGCGTAGTGGATCGATGGGTCCTGTAGCGCCAATCTCGTTGGCTACGTCGTCGTCGATAAGAGTTACTGTTGACCCATCATCCAGCAGTGCAAATGTGTTAACTGCACCTGCTGCTCCTGACACTGTGATTGGAATGATCTTTAAGTAGGACTGTTTCCTAGTTGAAGTCCAAGCGGAGTTGATGGCTTCTGTTGACCCTTTGTTCTGTTCATTGCTGTTTCCTGCCTTTTCTGTTGCCTTTGTGTAATGCAGCATCCTGTGGTGATAATATTTGCAGCTGTTTAGGCCACAGGTTCTCTGTTGGCAGCTGTGGGTCTTGTTTCTCAAGCGAAGACATCCAAAACACAGACGTCGATTCTTCGCAATGTCCCATCTTCCATTTTCATCCGCTTTCTTAAACTTCTCACAATCTGTTGCAGTATGTCCCGTCTCTTCACATACAGGACATCTTGTTGTTGATTGTTTTTCTGTAACTGTGTTCACTTTTTGCTGACGTTTCTGTTGAGTAGGCTGTGTTTGTGAGCCCACTTGTTCGGGTTGTGCGTAAGGTCCGCACAAATCAGCTTCTCTCTTCAAGAACTTATCAAATTTCAGAAGTTCTGGTTCTTCCTTTGGCATTGTTGCAGCAAAGTCGAAGTATCTGAATCTCAGCGTCGGAGTAAGCTTCTCTACCATGGCTTTAGCGACTTCTGGATTGTACAAGTAGTAGATGCAGTTCAATGCTCGAAGAGTAGACACGGCATTTGTCACTTTACTTGAGAATATGCAGATTTCTCTTGGTGACTCTGTTAAGCGCGGCAGTGCTCGAAGTGCGTCTATCTCCATCATGGCAATTGATTCTGGTCTCCCAAATCTTGTTTCCAGAGTTTTAACTATATCGGATGGTTCGGCGTTGGTGATAAGTAGACCATCAACAGCTTCCTTTGCTATTCCTTTCAGGTTTCTCCTCAGGCGATTGATGTTTTCAATCTTTGTAAACATCTTCTCTGTTTCATAGTATGCAGCGCGGAAGTGTAGCCAGTCTTGATGCAAACCATTGAATATTGGTAGTTCGATGAGCTTCGGTTGTTGTGCGGCTTTGACAGCGAGTGTGATTGCCGTAGCCAGTTGTGAGAGATCTGGCTGGGCGTGGGTACTCGCTGTTACTTTCTGTTGTTCAGATTTTTCTTCTGTAATTATTGGTTTCTCCAATCTTCTACTTTCAATCTTGATTGTAGGCTTCAATTTTCTGTCTTCTGTAATGATTGGTTCTTCCAATCTTCTTTCTTCTAACATAGGCTGTGGTTCATCAGCGATTGCTAACATCGTTGGTTCCGGCTGGTTGTTCAGCCAGGTGTTCACGCAAATGTCAGCTTCCATCTTCGAATATACGGAGACGTTGTCTTCATCATCTGAATCCGCTTCTAGTGTGGTGAGTCGAGCTAAGGCTAACTCTACCTTTAGGCGCGCAAGCTCTTCTTTGGCTTTCGCTATCTTGTAGGCTTTTGTCTTCGACTTGACGGAGCCCGTACGTCTGTTTGTTTCTGTAAGCTTGCTGGGTTCTAGCAGACAAGCTTTCTTCTGTGTTGCTTCTCGTTCTGTTGGCGGTGCGACCTGTTGAGTAGTAGGTGGAACGCATAGTTGAAAAGCGTCTGTAGGTGATGTTTCAGTATCCGGACCCCCCCTGGGCTTCATTACTTGCTTCATCGTCTTCACTGTTGCCTCCGTCGCAGTTGACTTCGCTACGGAGGCGCTAGTTGCCACAGTTGCCTCTGTTTCCGTCGCGGATGATGCTGTTGCCCTGGAAGTTTCGTCGGTTTCCGTAGTGGCGGTCGCCTCCGCTGAGGAGGACGGCTTTGTTTCCGTCGACGGCTTACGCCCTTTTCCAACTGAGCGTGTAATTGGCATATTGGCTACCAGCACAAATTTCTTCTTTCTTCAATTAAACCTCGAAGATCCGGCTCGAAGGACCATTAAATGTGCAGGCCCTATGTGAACACACCGTTTATGAGTTCGGTAGGTATCCACCTGATGGGCACTGGCACATGTACTGTTGCTGGATTGGAGGGTATGGAGATGTTCTTCCTGAAGAAAAGATTCCTTTCAGTATATTGCTTCCTTTATTCTTCTTATAGTTGTTAACCCTATGGAGGCAGGTTCGGTACTACATGCTCCCTGAACAAAAGCTTCCTATTTATATACAAAATCTGAACAATGAACCTCTGTTCCCATCGTCTAAACGGTCACGTACGACCACCAGCGGAGCTATTTGGACCCATTTCTTTCACACTAACATAAAAATAAATCATATGAATTATACAAAGAAATTTCTAACTTAACAAAGGATTCCCTATACTAAATTGTAATAATGTAAACAGTCTATGTTATTATTACGCTACGTGTTAATACAATGCCCTATTTAGTCGTCTTGCACACCTCGTAAACAAAGTCAAGTATAACAAAAACAAAGCTCTTAAGTTCTAATATAAACAATGCAACGCTATGCCTTAACGTAAATATTAATTTCGTCTGTCGTCTTGCACAAAATTCTTACAAATATGTAATCCGGGTAATCGAATTTTTCGCGTTGTGTGAGCGAAAGCTTTGGACTGTAGCGTAGGAGGTCCTTGGTCAGGGTTGAGCTTCATCACAACGATGGGTGGATGCTGTTGTGTGAATAGATACTGGTTTTGCTAGGTACCACCGTCATGTAGAGTGGAAAGTCTGCCCTCAGCACCAAACAAGGTGTGTACAGGCAGCCAGTTCCCATTCTTGGATTAGCCTAATAGGAACTCTATTACATCACCAAATCACGAACACTGTGATAAAGTGATAAAAGGTTAACTTATAAGCATTGGTGGACTGACTAGGCCCAAGCCTTGGGCGGTCAAATGATAGTGGCAACCAATCTACGCGATATCTGCTCGGCCCAATTTACCGTGAAAAACTATAGACGACTTTAGTCGGCTTGTGCAGATGCATAAAAAGTTTACGCATATCGTGGAAACATTCATAACGAATTAGTCTAATCTAACCATAACATGTGAAGGAAGATAAGAGGACCTATGCGTCCCAAACTGGAATGTCTTGAAACTGCTTTTTGGCCATTGTTTGGGGGTGTTTCTGTATCGGATAAACTCTAGCGTCTCTAGCTTGACATTAACATTTGCATAGAACTGTATAATGTAGGCAATTATTTTCTTGTCAAAGTCAAAGTCAAAATCATTTATTCAATTTAGGCGTCTACGACGCTCTTATGAAGACGCGTTACCCAAAACAGGTTAAATGATCTTGCCTTACTCGAGGCGAAATATTTGAAGATAAAATATTCTGACAGTGCAATAGATCAATGTGCTGCGTCAAAAGCTAGATGAGTTTTACAACATCGTTTATAAATTTTTATAGCGTTTTTTTTTGCGTTTATAACCTTTTAGCCTCCCTACCTAGATTGGCTAGAGACCACCTACCACTACGGCCATTCCTTAGTTGTTAAAATGCTTGGCAGTCGTTTTGGGGCCATTCCTACTAACGAATTAGTATTTTTCTGGATTTTTTCTCTTCGTTGCCTCTTACGACTTCCAAGCTTATGTACTTTGGAAAGGATTCTTGCTGCACTTTATCTGAAAGATGTTGATGATTTTCATTTGACGACCTATTCGTCCACAGCTAACATTACCTACCGACATTTCCAACGCATGTTTTTTTAAGGTTTCGCTTGTTTTTTTGCGTGCATGTACTCGTATGAGTACTAAAGCCTTTAGGCGGTTTTACGGCGTCGCGTCGTTTCAAGAAAGTTAGTTCCTCAGAAGGCGCTGCTGCCCGACTTCCGGTATTTTTCTATTACTACACCCACGGGTAGAGATGGTGGAGGGATATTCTAGCCCAGCACCCCACGGGTTGCCGTATAATTATATATACTCATATTGTTTATTATAAACTCAATACGTAGGGAACAGAGGATTAAATTATAAAACATTGTGATTGGCACAAGAACAATGCTCACTCACCGCTAAAGATGACATAATCTGGGTCAAATATGTGGATCGCCATACGATGCCATTACCATTACGACTTTAATTTCGTACACAAATAAGGTGACATTATTTAAATTTATTTGCTTGCAAATGACTCAGATCATTGTAAGCTGAAACAATCGAAGAAATTACATTCCACTTGTTAAAATAAAGTAACAGATGTTGGCACTCATATGGCATGCCGATCAATATGTACGAAGTTCAATAGCCCAGCCTGTTTATCATATAATCGTAAAAGTATAAAAATGCCTAGGTAAAGCATTTTTATAGTTATAGGCACGCGATATAGGGAACTATTGCGTGCTTTCCATGATCAATACCAATAATACCTCTTGTATATCTTATTTGCGCACTTGCTCCTATAAAATATCGAGAACCATGGTTTATAAAGGGGGGTTACCAAATATATTGGTAGAGAAGGTAGAACCACAGTATTTTTTTTTATAAGTGTCAAGTGATTATGCGCTCGAGGATGTTGCTCGAGCTAAGCCTAGATAAACTGACTCTCAAGCACAGCTGCCTGAATACACATATAGGTCTTTCGAGACATATTTTCTAGTCGAGTGGTAGCTAACCAGACGAGCATTCACAAAATTTCCCACCACCGTCATTCAAACCATTAAACCCCTGCGCGGAAGGGGTAGTTCCCAATTATACTAAAATTTGTTCCACCAATAGAACAAGTAGGAAAAAGAAATCCTAATTGTTATATTCCATTCGTAATTATAAGAGTAAATATGAAGAGACACGTTACTATAATTCTATATAAAGCGTTATGCGTCATGCAAGAGTCATGACGAAGCTAATTCCTAATTTATACATATGTATTAGATTAAAATAAAGTCTTTTTAAGTTTCACAGCTGTCATCCAAAACGAAGATCTGTCATCGATGAGATCATCACTTTTGTGCAGATACTAGTAATCTAGAATCAATAGTTTCCGAGATAAACGCTTTTGAATTTGACAGCTGTCATTCTAAATGTTCTCGACGAGATCTATTATTTTGTGAAGATACTAATGGTCTTGGATCAATAGTTTCCGAGATAAAGCCCTTTTGAGTATCAAATTTCATAATTTCCGAAGGTTCCCGGCAAAGCCTTAAAGACTGCCATCGTAAGGATCTACGACGGCCTGTGTCTCTCAGAGCAGAGAAGCGTTTAGTTGTTAATGCTAGTAGCATTTTATCATTGCATATTTGGGAGCGGTCATCTATTCAAATATAAAGAGCACAGAGAAGAGCAATTTACCTTACGTTACGTTGAGCAAGCTGCACTACAAGAGCTTACGGTTACTATGGACTTTATCGACGTGATGTATAAGTACTCACTTGTGAAAAAACAGAGAGGTTCTTATGAAAAAAAAACAATTATGTAGGTACATATTTGATTTGTCTTTATTCTGATATGTTAATTCTCTATACATCGCCATTGTACTTATTTCTAAGAAAAATATGTGTTATTACATAAACGCAACAATTCAGATTTCTGATATAGTAAACCGTCCCAGGTGTTATTATATATTAGTCTACGAATTAATATATATTAGTACAGATTAATAACAAACAAAAAAATTAGCTGCACTTTTGAATTATTAAAATTTTAACATAAACAACCTAGGTACTTCACACATAAGATATGCATAATTAGGAATAACTCAACTATAACTCATCAGATCTCACCCAAATTTAAATGGGACCATACGACAAGCACCAGCTTTCGAACGTAAAAAAAAACATCAAAATCAGTACACCCTGTAATAAGTATTGAGGTAACACACACAAAAAAAAATTAAATAATGTCGAACTAAGAATCTCCTTTTTTGGAGTCGGTTAACTGAGAATCTCCTCTTTTTTTTAAGTCGGTTAAAACATGTTGTTTACCGACTTTCTGCTATCATGATTAAGGGATTTGTCACACTGGATGCATTCTGCGTCCTAAAGCACGGTTTGAATCGAACACAGCCCGCACCTTACGTGTACACCATTTGTCGGTCAACCGGTCAGCGATCCGGCCAGGGCAATGGTCAAAACAGGTAGACCAAACAGCGGCCATTTTACATTGGATTGGGTATAGTGCCGTAGGGTGCCGGTTTAGATTTGCACTTCCCCATACCATCCCGTACCATGTCGTAAGAGACGACTAAGGGAAAAAATCTGGAAGGTGGGCAGCAGCGCCTTCTGAGGAACTGCCATCTTACACTGCGACCCCAAGACGCCTGCCAAGCGTGGGGATTATGGCAAATACCCCCTAAATAGGGGAGGCTGTGTTCAGCAGTGGACAATTTGGCTGATACAGTAGGTGTAGCGGTGATCAGTCCGCAAGCCCGCCGACCTCTGCCCGCAGCAAGACAGTCATTCCGCGTCCCAGCGTACACCTTGCGTTCTTTCCTTGTGCTCGCATGGTCAGATCGTATTTACACTAAATATAAAACCGCAGGTGACTACACAGGGTATGGACAGCAGGATACAGAAAGCATCCAGTTTGATAATAATTACGCGTCGGAAAAAACAAATCGTCATTTTTAATATTGACTTGACTTTTTATGTTCTAACTGATATGTATATTTTAAAATTAGTTGATAATATCGCGACATTCATAAGTAGATATAAGCACGAGCATCATGAAGGCATATTAAGACATACTTGAGACCGATTCATAGCCCATTTTGTACATGTTCTATTTTAACTAAGCTGCACAGTTCAGTCTACGAATAAAGACTTATCATTTATTCGTAGAGTTCAGTATAGTATATAGTTAAATTATATTTTAGTAAATAATACGGGATAACTCATGTGAATAAGTCATACAGCTTCGACTATAGTTTCAACACAGTGCTAAGCGAGACATCAAGGCAAAGAAAAGCACAGAAGGTGCAATGCATATATAGTTCAAAACAGGGTAACTCATAAAGAAAAAATAAAGAAAAGAACCTGGACAAAAAGTGACCAAGAGGCCGTGGCTTCATGAGGCTCAGCAGGGGCCATGAGCCGATGTTCGATGCCCCCACCAGCCGATAAGGGCTGATGATCCACATGATGATAACATCAACGCGGGCATCCCGAGCTCTCCTTGAAAAAGACCCCCGGATGTGGTAGAAACTACAGTCGGAGCTATCTGACTTATTCAAATTTAAATTATTCGCGTGCGTTATCTCATATTATTTACTAAAATGAATGAAAACCATGTTATTTTTTATAACAAAATAGTTAAATTATAAATATAAAGATTAATATTTGGTAAAAACTACAAAAATATTTTCAGTGAACAAAATCTTATCATCTAATAATCTCATAAATTAACAGTCAGTACAATGTTAAATAAATTAATTAACTACTTTGTTCTTATGCATAAAAGAAAGTAAAGAAAATTAAAATAAAACTTTAGCAAAAAATCTGTTTCTTCGTTAAAATTAAATATACTTTCTTCTTAGTATTAGAACAGATCCGAGTTAGAGATCATTTTGTGCGATAGTAAAATATTTGTTTAATTATATATACATATATATATATATATATATGTATATATAATCTTTTCCATAGAATGGAAGAAATAATGGCAACATAATCTTTTTTCTCACTAATAAACTTATAAAACTGTTAACAGATTCTGAACAGAACCAGAGGCCCCAACTCCCACCCCTAAAAACTATTTTTTTTTTTTTTTTTTATGCATGATAGGTTAGCCTTTGACCACTATTTCACCTGATGTTAAGTGATGATGTGGTCGAAGATGTTATACAGGCTAACCTAGAATTACTGGCTCTCAAGGACAGCTGCCGGAACACACCGTTAGGTGCTTGGCGACAGATTTTCAACTTGAGGGTGGTAGCTAGCCAGGCGGGCATTTGCTAAGTGCCCTACAACCATGCTATAACGACTGCCATCCTAAGACAACAACCGGGACCGACGGCTTAACGTGCCCTCCGAAGCACGGAAGCGCTCAGTAGTAATGTCACCAGCGGTCACCCATCCAACTCCTGACCGCGGCGGACGTTGCTTAACTTTGCTGATCGATTCAGAATGGCTAAGCAAACTTCGCTACGAGCGCTTCAAACTATTATGAAATCAAACGTCTTTTCATTATTTCAAGCATAATACATATATATCAATTCCGAGATCCGTACTATGTCCGTCATGAAGCAGTAATGTTCATATAGCGCTGTTTCTTTCGCACAAATGCCTTGATTCAATGCGTGCGACCCGCTCTCATGTTGATATTCTAATGTAATGTAATGACATTTCGTAGTACGAAATAAACATAAAAAATTAGGTTACAATAAGACTGATTTAGGAGATGGTAGTTGGCCCCCAGGACTTCATACAGTATACGCAGATATAAAGCAACCACATACGCTTACAAGAAGTTAGTTTATCATTCAAAATCACTCATGCGTCATACTCTTGGAAATGTGAGCTTTTAAACCGCAGCGGCTTTGTGGGCCCCATTTAAAAGGGGCCGAAGACAATCACATCCATGGTAAAATTCAGCTGTCAGAAAAACTCAACAACACAACCCTGGAGCTCGAGATCCCAAAGCGTCGCTCTCCGCCACTCTACCAACGAGGTAAAGTTAGGTTTTAAGATAAGCTGATTTTCTTAATAAAAGGTTAATAAAAAAGTTAAAGTATTGAGTGACGACCTCACTATCCAAATTTAATGCAGTCCACAGCCACGGCACTACTGGTGAGCGCGCAATTTGAATAAATATTATTAAATAATAAAAAAATATTTGCTTAGTAAAAGCGTGAGTTGAACCCAATTATAATTATTAACTTAATTCGCCACAAACTAAACTAAAATGAAGTAATATACAAAATTTATTATTTTGTTTGCATAAAGATAAATCGGTTTAACACTTAAAATGTATAAACCTAAAATTTAATTTATTATTTGCAATTGCGGGTAGTTTATAACAAATTTTGTCATCATTTGAATTTTTTCTATCTTGACTTCAAATTGTATAAAAAACAAACATTTAAATTTAAATACTATCGTTTTAAATGTCATATCAATTTGGATTTTAGCGTGAACAGAAAAATAACTTCTATAGTAATTTTTACCCCACGTTGATGAATTTTAAGAAGACACACAAAGTTTATGAAATGTTCGAACTAGTGCCCGTGGAATACCTAAAATAGTTAATGTATTACTTGATGATCAACGAGCAACTCTGCATTATATTTAAGCATTTAGAAGAGATTTACTTATAAATCCCTTCTAAATGCTTAAATTTTTTGTGTCTTAACACAAAATTTTTTTAACGTAAAATGGAACCGACTTCAACACCCAAAAGTGTGAAATAACTTGTTGAAGTCGGTACCATGATGGTTCAAAAGTACCTATTATCACAATATTGTGCGCATGGTACCGACTTCTACAAGTTATTTAACACTTTTGGGTGTTGAAGTCGATTCCATATTTGTTAAAAAAAAAATTCAATCTTGTTAGTGTAACTCAAAAACGGTTTTGATGAAATTTATAATGGGACCAAACGACAAGCATCAGCTTTCAAACAAAAAAAGAATTTTCAAAATCGGTTCACCCTGTCAAGAGATCTGAGGTAACAAACATAAAAAAAAATACAGACGAATTGAAAACCTCCTCCTTTTTTGGAAGTTGGTTAAAAATATACTTGAAAATGTACCTTAAAAATGTACTTATTCAGATACAGTAAACGTGGCTCTCTTTAGCGAAAACCTACAACACTGAAAACATACAAAACAGCACCAAATGCATGGCACACCAGGGCAAACAGCACCAGAAAGCAAAACACATCAACAAATTGGGAGCAGAGCAGGACAAAATCCGGAACGAGGAAATTTACCGAATAACCTGACATATTCCAAAAATTTCAACTAAAAGTTCAATCAACTGAACTATAACAGCTCGCAAAATCTACTAGTTGAATTCAGCAATGGGCATCTTACTGGAAGTGACAACCGGTGGGAAAGAAATGTTCTCGAGTAAGTACTACCAACCCTTCGCTAGGTGGACTGACTACAGTGACGACGACTTGAGTAGGGGAGCCGGTGGATGCAAATAACCATGTTTTATAGGGGAAATCCCGTGTTGAGCAGAGAAATTATTATTTTTTTACAGCTGATAGCATAGTTTTTGGCTGTTATATCATCACTTACCAATAGTGATGATGTAGTAAACAGGCTGAAGTTAGAATGACAACTGGCCCTAAAGGAGAGCTTCTGGTACATCACGTTAGGTGTCGAGAGAGACAGATCAATTAAAAATATACTTGGAGGTACTAGCTAGCCGGGCGAACATTAACAAAATGCCCTACCACCATGAATCCAAGGCGGATTCAAACCGTGAACCCCTGCGCGGAAGTCCATAACTATTGCCACTTTGACCATCACTGCTTGGAAACGTCATCCATCTAACGACATGACAGTAAAAAAGATCATGTTAAAGTTCAACAAAAAATGGACTCTACCGTTAGTAAACATGTTTAGCATTGCCGCTGTAGGTAGAACAGGCATCTTTGAAATTGCTAGCGTTGAAACTTGCGAAATAATCGTCGTGTATAAATCTTACTATATTCTCTATGGAGCATAGATATGTATTATAGATTTTTAGATCGTCTATAGGATGTACAACTCTCATAACAACATTTTGACGCTTCCTACAAAAACTCAGCATATTCGTCACATCTTCCCCGTTATAAACAACTCTGAAATAAAAATCCTGCGCGACCGCTTTCCTCTTAGTAAACTTAAACTCATCTCTCAAATCCTTCTTTCTGTAAACTTCAAATATCATCCTAGAAGCATACTGTATATTATAATGTTGATAGTTATTTAAACCTAACGCTAAAATTAAAGCTTGAAGAGTTTTATCGTGACCAGAATATAGGACGAATTTCGGCTTGTTCTCTGATATAATTCTTATCATATTTTGTACTATGTTATGTATCAGTCCATACGCGACTAAAAGTCCACGTTTTCGGTTATGAACGTTTTTGATCTCTTGTCTGTAAGTCCATTCTAAATACGCGAAGAGAGACATCACGTGTTCTTTCCTTATGCAGAATTCTTCCGTTGGTTCTAGAGTAGGTTCTTTGTAGTCTTCATCGAAATCTGTATCCATTCTGGCGTCGTTTGGGAAGTTGAAATCTGCGTCTAGATTCTTCTTAACAATAACTACATCATCGTAAGCTTCTGCATTGTCGATGTATCTTTGCTGGTAGTACAAAAGCTTTTCCCTTTCCATCTGCGCGTCGAAATCCAGCGGTTGCTTTCTGCTGTCGTAGTATTTGCCTATTATGTCTCTGGCTTTCCTTCCTATCTCGTTATTGAAGTCTAGTTGATTGTTGATGTAATCTAGCTCCATATTCAACGTGTCTATATCGACGTCTAGTAGGCCTCTTGAGTTGCTTCGAAGTTTCCTTTGTCGTTTGTCGAGTGTTAGTTTGTTTTTTGTCTTTAATGTTTCTGTGCATGGTAGAGGTCCGTCGTGGCACATGTGAGCTAGGATCGCGTCCCTGACTACGTCTGCGTCGGGGTGCTCTTGGGATTCGAATAGTACCTTGGACAGTTTGACGACCAGGTCTTTGATCGCCGGGTGTGATTCCAGACGGTTCTTCGCAAGACTATTGATTTTTCTGGAAATTAAATTAGGGTATGTATGATGAAATTGTACGTATTTACCGAGCTGAAAGAAACTGTAGTGATGTTAGTAGATTGGCGACTAATATCGAGATAACGAATAAGTAAAAAATGGCAGCGACGTAGTTCTAAGCTATTTTTTACATTTAAAAAAAACACAACTACCAACGAATGCATTTTTTGGCTGAAGATATTATTTCTTCTTCAACTTCCAACACTGAAAAGTGTAAAATAACTTATGGAAATCGGCACCATGCCGATTCAAAAAAACCGACGTTACAGTATCACGGTCCGACGTTTCAAACACTTTGCAGTGATCGTGGTCACGGGGTGACAAAAATAATGATAAATATACGCGATTTAAACCGGTTAAAGTTGTTTAATTACTATATGCAAAATCGCGAAAACCTAAAGCAACATCATGGTCCGACTTCCACAAGTTATTTTTTTTTTCATTAGGTACTTATTAATTAAGTCGCCAAGTCTCTATTTAGAAGCAGCCCAACTATGGATTCAAATTCAGTTGATTTGTTACTTAAGTTTTTCAGTTTTATAAGGGCTTTTTTGTTCATTTGAAATATACAGACAAGACCCTCCAGTAGCCCAGAAGAGATTGTACAGTACTGTATACACGGTACTCACTTGTTGAGTGCGTGGTGATGCTTGCAGGCACAGTCACTGAAGCAGAACGCTACAGAGTGGCTCTCCCTGGCGGCCGCCGCGCGCACCCCAGCCTTGTCCCGGTAGCACCCCCACGCCACCCCCACCAGGGACTGGAACGTGCGTCTATACCGGGTACTGTACATTATCACGTCACCTGATAGAACAATACAATCATATATTACACATTTTTATAATATAGGCCGCGGCTCAGCCCGCGCGTATGTCGGTTATCACGCAAAATTATTATCCTCTTTTTGCGCAGTTGGATAAAAACTATCCAATGTCCTTCGCCGGGTGTCAAACAATTCCATAACAAATTTCATCCAAATCAGTCCAGTAATTTTTGGCATAAAAGCGAGACAGTCAGACAGATAGACTTAGTTACTTTCGCATTTATAATATTAGTATGGATTAAAAGTGTAACATTATTTTAAAAAGTGTGAGCTATATACATAATGTTAAATCGGTCCAGAAATTAAATAAAAGGTGAACATACATCAAAAAAGTATGGTGTGAGAACACCATATTATTTTGCCTAGTGCTATGGGGGAGTCGGTTAGAAATGCATGGTGGATGGGCACTTTCCGAATGCCCGCCTGGCTATCAACCACCCTTGAGCAAGCAATTTGTCGCCCAGCACAGATTATACATAGTGTTTGGAGTACGAAATTTCGGCGACACAGCCGTACCCCCGGTAGCTTAATAGATAAAGCATCCGGCGCGAAATCGGAAGGACGCGGGTTCAATTCTCGCCCGGGGCAAAACATTTTGTATTCCAATAATTTGTAAATTTATTATACATAGTGTGTTCCGGGAGTTATTATTGAAAGCCAATAATTCTAGGTTACCCTGAACAAATTCTTCATCACTTACCATCAGGTGAGATAGTGGTCAAAGCCTAGATTATCAGCTATAAAAAAATATAGTGAATTTGCCTGACGAAGTCTTAGGTATGATAATAAAGGTAAAGGGGAAAAGTTTTTTGCAATTTGTGACTTTTTGAATACTCCAACGATGGTTGGTGCCATAGAAGTTTTTGATCAGTTTTGGAAAACAGGATCGATTGGCATCAAAAAATGTTTATGTGTCAAAGGCCTATTTACTTGCGGACTCTATTTTTTTTTTTAATTTGTGAATGGGATTTAAACTTCCGTAAAAAAATATGGATAAGACTCTCCTCTCCTAAGACCATTTCCAAGTAGCTGCAACGGATAAGGTACTTCCCCTTACTGCCCCGCTGAAAGTTTCCACCCTGTACAAAGATACAAGCCTAGATGGCTTGTACGGTTACGAATTTTAAAAGATAATTTACTTAAGAGTTATGATCCTCGAAACGTTTTCATATAATATTTTTATGGCTCATAGCTTACAACTGAATTATCTTTTTATAAATTCGTAACGAAACAAACCTAGATAATGAAGAGATAAATTGATATCATGCTTAGTTTACCAAACCTCAAGTAAGGGAGTGATCACCCTTTCACGTTTGTATTGAGACGTTATCGGGCAGTTCACCCTTAAAACAAAAGCTTAGATAAGTTTGAAATAAATCTTTGAAACTGAATGATAAGCAATCTTAAAACTCTGGGCTATTACCTGTATCCTTTTTTCCTTGAACTTCTGGACTGTCCACTCCTAATAGATCCCCGTAAGCATCCCTCAAAATATTACCTGTAAAAAATATCTTATTTAGTTAGGGGTTGCTTGTAAGAAGCCACATTACTTCAACCAATAGTTTATTTGCAAATGCAATTAAATGTCATGCGTTGTATTTTAAGGAAATGTTGGCCGAGCGGTAATAGCTATAGACTGCCGTGCCGCCGGTTCATGGTTCGATTCCACTGGCTTGAGCTTCACCGCATGGTGGAAGGGTATTAAGCAAATGTTCGCCTGGCTAGCTACCATCCTCAAGTATGAAATCTGTCGCCAAGCACCTAACAATGTGCTCCGACAGCAGTCCTTGTGAGCCAGTAAACTTACAGGCACATGATGAGACTTAACAACAGTATGTCTCTGATGCATTGCAATTAGTCACTTGTGGTGAAATGCATTTATTCTAGGCAGAGGTTAGTCCGCTTATCATCAGGTGGACCTCGTGCTTGTTCCGTCACATCACATCTTTTTTTACAAGATCAGTATTAAGTATTCTGAGGGCCTACTTTAATTGCTAAATAGAATAAACGGCCGAAAGGGAATTTTCTATTTCGCAAACGAATAAAATTCTATGTGGAATCTCTTTTAGTTATTGAATCATGATGCCATTATTTTTTATACTGGTAATATTTGTTTTTCTAAATTACAATAAGTATTATTTATTTTGGAATTCTGAAAAACTGCAGTCCAATTAATTGAAGTCCAGAACATTTGTTTTGTAGAGGAGACAGGGGAAAATACCAGAAGGGGGAAGTAGTGTCTTCTGGAGAACTGGGATCCCAAGACACTTCTTAGCGTAGGGATTATGATGGCACAAACCCCTCTTCCTGAGAGAGGTCTTTGTAGAACAGAAGACGTTATGGCTTTTGAATGTATGAATGAAGTTTTCAGAGTTGCAATGTCGCCTGTAGATCCGCATAGACTCAGTCCTTACTGCCCTAGGCCCGAAACATGTCCTGCGTGTCATTGCGCAGATACAGTCTAAAATACTGAGTGGAAGAGGAACTATAGGCCAGCAGACCCTGACACTTTAGTATTCTACCCCCTAATGAGACAGTGAAACGACGTACAATGTATAGAAGTAGATTATACCTTACACAGCAAGTGAATACTGACCGACCGTAATCATCTGCAACAGACCCCGAGGTGTGAGCTGCCCCAGAGCGCAGCGGGTGGCGGGGGCGCGGGGGGGCAGCGAGGGGAAGTTGTGGAAGGGGCCCGCTCCCCCCACCCACCACGCGCGGCCTGACCCTGACGCGTTGCCGACCCACTCCTCATAGCTGCAACGTCATCCGTTACTACACGTCACAGAAACGATACAGGTGTAATAAGGGCTTTTGTGAAGCAGTGATGGCTTAGTGACAATGGCTTTGGACTGCCGCGCAGCAGGTCCATGGTTCGAATCCCGCCACGGGCTTGAGCTTCACCGCATGGTGGTAGGGTATTTTACGAATGCCCGCCTGGCTAGCGACCGCCCTCAAGTAGTAAATCTGTCGCTAACAGTGAGTTCTGGCTGCAGTCCTTGTGAGCCAGTAAGTAATTATAAAATTACAGGCATATGAGACTTAACAATTGTGTGTCTCAGAGCGCAGTGCAGTTTGTCACTTATGATGAAATGCATCTGTTATAGCCAGTGGTATACCCGCTTAACATCAGGTGGGACGCGTGCGAGTCCTGTCACAATTCCATTAAATAAAACAGCGCTTACTTCAAATTGAAAAATGAAACAGTCCCAATGGATCATGCTTTTATTTCATGCCTCTCTATGGGACTAGAGACCCCAGGTACAGTTAAGCGCTGCCTATTTATTATTGTGTACAATTTATAAAAATATATTCGTTTTCAGCCGCGTTCTTGGGTTGCGTGACAAAATGAGAGAAATTTAGTGTACATGCTGGTAGGGCGTTCTGCGAGAGCTAGCTACCATGTAGAAAATCTGTCACCAAGCACCTATCGGTGTGTCTTTGAAAGCCAGATTCCATTCTAGATTAATCCCATTTACCACTCTTGACCACATCATCACTTACCATTAGTTGAGAATGTGTTCAAAATGTAACAGGGAATTGAAAATAAATATTATTGTGAGAGTGAAATTGGCGGCAGAGACACTGCGTCACTTGAACGATAAGCACGAACGGAAAATGTTAAACTTGAAAATAATAACATCACACCACGAGAACTTTGTATCCATGTATATGCAATGATATGCTCCTCACTACGTGACTCACAATGTCCACAAAGCCCTTCCATCATCCACATGCGTGAGCATGTGTGAACATATACTCTCACACACTCCCTCTCACATATTTTCACACTATCTCTCACACAATAATCTCGATGCTTCACAGTCACATAGAGTAGAACATTTAAACCTCGCTATTGTACGCATCTTAAAACGAGATATTAAAGTTTAAAAACTACTTGAAGTTATCATAGAAAACCCCTATCACTTATTAATTTTGTAAATAATTTTCTATGTATAACGTTTTATTACGCCTATTCTTTTTTTTTATGCCTGATAGGTTAGGCTTTGACCACTATCTCACCTGATGGTAAGTGATGATGTGGTCGAAGATGTTGTTCAGGCTAACCTAGAATTACTGTACCATCCTAAGACAACAACCTGACGTGCCCTCCGAAGCACGGAAGCGCTCAGTAGGAATGTCACAAGCGGTCACCCATCCAAGTCATGACCGCGGCGGACGTTGCTTAACTTTGCTGATCGATTCAGAATGGCTAAGCAAACTTCACTACGAGCGCTTCAAATCTTTTTGTACTAAAGTACGAATTGTGTATATTAACTCCCAGAAACCGAAGATACAGGCTTACCCTTAGTTTGGGGCTCGCTAGTTGCCTCACAGTTTGAAAAATTGAAACCAAGGATCAGACAAAGTGTAATTGTGTAAAACTTTTCTTTCAGGCAATAAACATTTATTATCATAATGAATGTGCGGTAGGAAGCACATTCGAATTATAAAAACTAACTATATGCAATGAGTGAGACTACTGTACATAGTCTTTGTCCGATAAAGGGACTAAGGGACCAAGCCCTCATTACACATTGCTTTTATAAAAATCAAGGGGTTGTCAACGTTGTGGCTCGAATACGATGTGGCTTCAAATGTCTCAATTACCAACTTCCATGTTCGAATGCTTTCTGTTAAAAGCTGACTTTGGTATCAACATTTCAAGGTAAGCTTTTTGCCTTACACTGTATGTTTTGATTAATGTTATGATTGAAATTCTAACATGCATTTTTTTCTATTAAGACCTTGCTTTTTATTGTAAAAACTAAAGTGGTTTTCACTCAGTTTAGTTAATAATACGGGATAACTCACGTGGATCAGTCAGATAGCACCGACTATAGTTTCAACCATATTCGGTGGTCTTTTGACGTCACGCGCGCTACGAGCTGCTGCCCGCAGTGCTTAGCGAGACGTCAACGCGGGCGTCCCGAGCTCTCCTTGAAAAAGACCACCGAATGTGGTTGAAACTATAGTCGGAGCTATCTGACTGACGCACGTGAGTTATCCCGTATTATTTACTAAAACCTTGCAATTTCTTGTTCACCAAATCAAATAATTGGCACATGTAAAAAACTAAAGGTAAGATTTTTAGGTGTGCTAACTCTTTGATTCATTTTAACTTACGTAGACGCGCGGGACTAAAATTTCTCACAATACTTTTTACACATCTCGAGAGTCATCCCGCAGGCAAATCATAGGCACGTTATGGATACGTGCGACATTCAAGTACTTGATTCGTCACCAGGAAGTTGCCAGAAGAAATGCGTCTTCTTAAACCTGTTTTTTTAGCTTAGTTCATTTTCATACCTTTTTAATAAAGGCGAGACGGGCACTGCGTCACAAGGTAACTTGTCGCCACCTCTCAGATGTGTAAGTGGTCCGCGGTCACCGTGCCGCGTCACCACAAGGATGCCCTGCAGTAGCCATGTGTCTGTATCCACTAGACCTGGAATTTACGAACCTTGGGTCATTCTCACTTTCAAAGAATTTTCGTTATTATTCACAACTAGCTTTCTAGGCGCGCGTATGTCGGTTATCACGGAAAAACATTAATCTCTTTTTGCGCAGTTGGATAAAAACTATCCCATGTTTGTTCCCGGGTCTCAAACTATTTTCATACCAAATTTCATTTAAATCGGTCCAGTAGTTTTGGCGTGAAAGCGTAACAGACAGACAGACAGAGTTACTTTCGCATTTATAATATTATAGTACTGATTGTTGAAAAAGTGACAATGTTTAACATTTATGATGGTTTTAAAGTCCTGTTCTAGATACAAGACCATATTACTTAAGCCTCTGTTATCTTTCCGTCCGTCCATCCGTCCGTGCGTCCTTTATAGAGCTGTATCTTTGGAACAGTAATAGGTAGCCGTTTGTAATTTTTACAGAATATGTGTTAGTATGGCCAAACATATAATAAAAAGGAATGCTAAAAAAATTTAAAATAGTAAAAATTAAATAAGCAACTGACTAACACTGAATGTATGAAACAACTTGTTGAAGTGGGTACCATACTGATTCAAAACACTGACCTCACATTCAAGCAGTGATAGCTCAGAGGCTTTGGCTATGGACTGCCGCGCAGCAGGTCCATGGTTCGAATCCTGCCGCGGGCTTGAGCTTCACCGCACGGTGGAAGGGGCATTTTTGCGAATACCCACCTGGCTAGCGACCACCCTCAAGCAGATCTGTCGCCAAGCACCTAACGGTGTGTTCCAGCAGCTGTCCTTGAGAGCCAGTATTTCTAGGTTAAGCCTGTTAAAACCTTCGACCACATCATCACTTACCATCAGGTTATTTCATATTTTTCAGCGGTGGAAATCGGGTCCGTTTTTTCGAAGCAATATTTTTTTTCACTCTTTTTAATGATCGAGACTACTTAGAAGATCATTAACTCGCCTAAAATACTGTTCCTCATCAACAACAGCAAATACCATTAAATCATGGTATGT
This sequence comes from Plagodis dolabraria, assembly GCA_963854805.1. NCBI lineage: Eukaryota > Metazoa > Arthropoda > Insecta > Lepidoptera > Geometridae > Plagodis > Plagodis dolabraria. The sequence goes on along the minus strand of OY978457.1, from coordinate 23,747,364 downwards.
AAGCTAACTACATTTTTCAGTTAAATTACTATAACTTAAAACCTACTCAACCGATTTTGATGAAAATGTGGGACCTTGGATGTATACTCAATTCAACAAAGAAAGAATCATCAAAATTTTACAAGAATTGGTAAAGTAATTGCTTAACAAACAAAAAAAACAGTTGGATTAAACTTCTTCCTTTTCATTGCTGTATCGTTAAAGCGGTAATAGACACAAACGTCACTTAAGGTATAATTTTTATCCTAATAAACAGTGTAGAACAACATATACTAATAATAGGCCAGGTGCCATATGTACCTACAGGTCTCCCCAGCTAATCCGTAGCTGGAGCTTGATTTCTAAGAAATCAAAAGGTATTGCATACTTTTCTTTTCATCATCATCATCATCGTCATCACTTTTCATCATTGTCTGCTCAGGTGAAACCGCAGGGTGCAGGTAGTATTTAAATATGGAGGACTAAAAAGGAGCTCGAAGCTTACCTTCAGATCCTCTTATAATACTATCAGCTGGGTTGCAAGCCCGCATGTATATCTTCCTGAATTTGGCATCACTTTTTGGTATGTATTCAGTGTGTAAAATCTTCTTTACTGTCGCTTCCTCCCCTACGGACATGTACTTGTACGTTACTGAAACAATCATAATTAAACAGAGAATCAGAAACCATTCCTCCTAGGATGCTTTTTGGTTTGATTTTGGTATTATTTACTATTAAGTATTTAGTATTACATTATTTCTTTAAGTAATTTACTGATATTTCAAAAGTTGGTGAAATTATGAAGAATGTGAGTGTTAAAATATTCTAATATCATTTTGCATACTGATATTAAGAGCATGAGCATTGCCCGTGGGGCCCCAGGCTAGAATGTCACTCCCCCATCTCTACCCGTAGATGTCGTACGTACACCAGAAGGTGGGCAGCAATGTCTTCTGAGGAACTGCTATCTTAAACTGCGACTCTCAAAACGCCTGCCATGCGTGGGGATTATGGCAAACCCCCCTTTAATGGGGGGAGATTGTGTTCAGCAGTGGACAAACCGGCTGATACAGTACAGTACAGCATTTATTGTATGGGGTATTATACCCTTGGGATATCAAGCTAGAATGTCATATAAATGTAGTAAAGAAGAGAGCTATACTATGCTTATTTATGTCATGCCTAAACTAATAGACACATGTATTAGAGATAAGCACAATATTATTGTATGTTCAAAAATATAAGTACATAGCTTTCTTATCACTAGATATTTGAAGGTCACACACAAACTTCACATAGATACAGATTTATTTATTACAAGACTGTTACATATATAGTTCTAAATATAATTAACAGTTAAGTCTAACTTAACTGTTAATTATAACTAACTTCACTGTTAATTATATATAAGAACTTATATTTTTTATTACTGGTTTTTGACCTCTACTGAAAGTAAGTGATTATGTGGTCAAAGATATTGTTTTTTTAGTATGTTATTATTTTTTTGTCATGTGCATGTAATTTCGCTGGCTCTCAAGAACTGCAGCCGGAAAACACCGTTAAGTGCTTGGCGACAGATTTTCTACTTGAGGGTGATCGCTAGCCAGGCTGGCATGCGCAAAATGCCCTTCCACCATGCAAAGTTTTTCAAGTTGTTCAATATTGAAGTTGTTCAGGTTAACCTAGAAGTACTGGCTATCAAGTATAGCTGCCAGAACACATCGTTAGGTGTTTGGCGACAGATTTTCTACGGTCCTAGTTGTTGTCTTATGATGGCAGTCATTATAGCACGGTGGTATTGCATTTTGTGAATGCCCGCCTGGCTTACTACCAACCTCTTGCTTGACCAGGACCGGCGGCTTATCGTGCAATCCGGAAGCGCTCAGTAGTAATGTCATTAGCGGTCAAACTTTGCTTCGAGCGCTTCAAAATAGAAGCTTCAACATATACAAAGTAAGTATAACTGAATATATCAGTGTCGTTTCGATAGCCGGCTAGAGTAGTCGCATACAGCGACGACTCGATGCCTGACCCAGTTTTTATACACGTGTTGAAATTATTGCGAAATGGCGCAATCAAAACGTTCGGATACTATCATCGTCCATGAAGCACTTGCTTTCATCCAGCAAAAACTGGATGTGATGGATGAAGTTAGCCTGGAGCAGATCTGTTCATCTCATTTTACGGAGGCTCAGGTTCTAGAAGCCAAAAAAGTTCTTGCTGATACTGCTGTGACCAGTGTTCGTTTCACAGTACGACGAGGGGACGGCCGAAGAAAAAAGGATCTTTACGACATTTTCCGAGTATTTAAGGAGACTGACGAAGATAATCTGCCCACCTACGTAATAAAGGACCTCAATGTGATTTCCAAGCATTAGTTTCGACCACGTTGATGCCAGTGCGCTCCTGAAGGACATCGTTATATTGAAGTCCAGTGTTACAGAAATTCGCTCTAAGCTGGAAATTTCAGAGCAGACAGTTGACCAGTTGAGAAAGGAAATGTGTGATTTGCGAAGTAAAACGTTTTCACAATCGCCTAGTCTGCAAAACGTTAACCTACATCGAGGCGTCACTCGACAACAAATATCGCCACTCTGCAGTTCAGCGACAATATCGCCTACTGAGTCACCGCGGGGTCAAAACCACGTAACTCGAACTGCACCTGACGTCACGCCATCGTCACAGCCTATGACGTCCACTCCGACTGCAACTATACGACCACCTACAACACGGCATCAGAAGAAGTCATACGCACAGGTTTCGAAAACATCTCAAACTGCTCTAAAAACACAGAGACAGATTGAGGATGTACAGCGTGCTGTACCCCGTGCTGTTCAGGATGACAATGGGTTCACCCTTGTAAAAAAGAAGAGCCGTCAACCTCGGCAGAACCGCAATCATCGCGGCACAGCTATTGCTACGACCTTTACACTACGGGTCGTAGCACCGACCGTTAAAATATACCTTTCTCGACTGGACAAGGAGACAAAAGGGGAAGAAATCCTGCGTTACGTCCGGGAGAGACTGAAGGGCCGGTGTGAGGAGCAAATCTCTCTGAGTTGGAGCAGATTAGGGTCACGGACTTTAAGTCTTATACCCTTCAGGTCCCAGCAGCTCAATCCAAGATGTTCCTGACACCGGACTTTTGGCCTGCAGGGGTGGTATACCGGTTGTTCAGGGAAAGGAAGCAGAGTCAACCTGTTTTGTAGTGTCACGGAAATATAAAATTTTTGATATATATATATATATATTAGATTAAGGTATTTATGTTCTATGGGTCCGTACATTTTTAAATTTATTTATTATGTCTGTTACCTGAAATAAAGATTTATTATTATTATTATTATATACTAGCTGTTACCCGCAGCTTTGCTTGTGTGGGTTATAGTCGCATATTATCATGTTATATTGATAGATGGATACATTCGAGTTCACAAAGCTAGAGTCTGTTCAAAAATAGTGTGGAGTTAGGATTTGACTTTAAGGATTAATAATGATTTGTGATATACATTTAATCATTTGTCATATGTCTGTTCACTTATTATTGCTGGCATATGATCTTACACAAATGGTCATCTCTGATGTGATGACCTTCCATGGTACACCCTGTGCTGACCCGGATAAGCTATACAGCGTCTGTTAGCGCTCCCCTCAGATGGTAGGACCACTGCCTGATCCAGACTTCAGTATCGGTCACATTAAATTTATTAAAGAACTAGCTTTCCGGGCGCGGCTCCGCCCGCGCTTATGTCGGTTATCGCGCAAAAACATTAACCTCTTTTTGCACAGTTGGATAAAAACTATCCTATGTTTTTTCCCGGGTTTCAAACTATTTCCATACCAAATTTCATTCAAATCAGTCTAGTAGGTTTGGCGTGAAAGCGTAACAGACAGACAGACAGTTACTTTCGCATTTATAATATTAGTACTGATTATGTACCTTATCAAACTAGGCATTTTACAACTAGGGTATTTATAATCTAATTCTCGCTGACTATCAACTTGCTGGCATTGCTATAGTAAGTAAACCTTAAGCTAAATCATAAAGGGCCCAAAATCTATATTAAACCTATCTCATCAAACAATGTTACAAAATTTAGAACTTATGAGGACACCTAGCAACAAATACTTATTTTGAAGCGTTCGTAGCGAAGTTTGCTTAGCCATTCTGAATCGATCAGCAAAGTTAAGCAACGTCCGCCGCGGTCAGGAGTTGGATGGGTGACCGCTGGTGATATTACTACTGAGCGCTTCCGTGCTTCGGAGGGCACGTTAAGCCGTCGGTCCCGGGTGTTGTCTTAGGATGGCAGTCTTTATAGCATGGTGGTAGGACTCTTTGCGAATGCCCGCCTGGCTAGCTACCACCCTCAAGTTGAAAATCTGTCGCCAAGCACCTAACGGTGTGTTCCGGCAGCCATCCTTGAGAGCCAGTAATTCTAGGTTAGCCTGAACAACATCCTCGACCACATCATCACTTACCATCAGGTGAGATAGTGGTCAAAGGCTAACCTTATCAGGCACAAAAAAAAAAAAAAAAAAAAAATACACATTTTTTATGATCCCAAATATTTTGGCTTATCTAACTTAGTATCTCTATTATGCTTTTTTTCATTCATTATTAGTATCATGGGCATATTTGTAGGTTACATGAGATCCCACAGATCTGCCACCATTATGATACATCCTGCATGTATCTTATTCCTCAAGCCGTGTCACCAATGGTCAACATCACCATCATTTTAGATTGATGTAACAGACTGGTAGGTCATTAAAACTTCAATAATTTATTTCTCAAAAACTATTGATTTCTGGAAGATACAATTATGTGTGATTATTTAAAATAACTATATCTATCTGCCAAAAAATGAATGAAGTTACATTGTGGTGTATACCGATTCTAAAGACGAGGGTCTACCAATCCCCCGCACCCATATTCCCTAAAATCAATGTTATATAATCGCAACCAAAGCCAGAAGTTAAACACTGAAGTGCCTGGAACTTGGAACCTAGGCAGTAGGGTTAATTGGCCCCTTTATGGTCATTAATGCTTTTCTCCACTTGTCAAGCCTTCAACCCTTCCTAGCCAAATTTGATAAGATCCTACTATTTCCAGTATAGATATGAGTATCATATAGATAAGAGAAACAAGTACTCAAGAAAGGCCAAGTTCTATTACAAAGAAAGTTTCGTAGAACTTAACCCACCAAAAATATTGTTTATGATCTCATTCCTCCTCAGTTTTCACAATTATATATAAAGTATCGCATTTCTCCAACAATATATTAAAAACTAAATTAATCGTTTTAATCTCATGCTCTGCAATTACCAATTTTTAAGAAAAAACGCTTTACTGCAATAACTACAAATTTTTAATCGTGATGTTACATGTTTTCAGACTACTAATACCTACATACTCTCACTATCCCTGCCGTACACACACCCTTGCCTTACACACCCACACATCTAATCTATTTCACTACCACACTCCACGATAAATTAATACGCACCGCATACATACATCTTGTCATGAATTTTAAAATATCCATCAACATTGAAAAGAAAATACTTAAATTGATTGGAATGAATAAACAGAATCTTAGCTTTATCTCTCAACCAGTGTATTCTACATCACTAATTTATTTTATATTTTCCTAATATTTTACTGTTCTCTCTATCTATTTATATTTTGAGCATAACTTATTACAAAATAATAGAGATTTACAAATATTATTTTTACAAATAAGAATTATCATTTATAACACATCATTAAAGCATAAGTAATAGAAATAATTATAGTAATTAAGGTAAGCAATTAAATTCCATTAATGACTCATTATTTATATAACAAGAATGAGTAATTAATTTAAACACTACAAGTCTTACTAGGCACATTCTTGTGAAACCATAATTAAAAAACAGCAATAGTTAAAAATTGTCTCAGTGTGTTTAAGCGCACTTACTTAGCTGCCACATCTAGTGGCTTTATCTTCGCGCACTTCGCATGACAGCGGTCGCTCGGGCAAAACCTGTTCCCGGACGCGCGATTAGGGTTACCAGGCCTAAAAATGCAAAATCCTGTCAGACATGTCTAAAAATCCTGATTTTGAAAAAAAGTCCGGTCCTGTATTAAATAAAAATCATAGTATTAAAGTACGTTAAGTCATTCTAGGTTAGCCTGAACAACGTCTTCGATCACGTCATCACTTACCATCAGGTGAGATAGTGGTCAAAGGCTAACCTATCAGGCATAAAAAAAAAAAAACCTTTTTATTTGCTTATATTATTTAGACCCATATTTCTGGTTGCTAGCAACCGCATGCAAAAAGTTGATTTTTCCAGCAATTTCGCAATAAAATTGTTCACACGTCACGTGTTTATAGTTATATTGCGTAAGCAATATGGCTCTCACCGACTCCACTGAAAGTCTGTTTCTTTCTTTGGTCCACTGAGAAGTCATGAGAGAAAAGTATATCATGAGAGTAAAGTTGTATTATTATTCTTCACATTATGTTTGACTGCTAAATCTACCTGCATGCCTTTGTATCTCGAATGTTTGTACGCCTTTTTAAGGCAAAACATGTGGATCTTTTACTTTTATTGAACATCAATGCATTACTGTGTATTTACCGATGTTTATGCAAATAAAATTATCTTTATCTTTAAAGACTCTCTCCACATTTGCGTTGTGTGGCAAAATACTAAAGAAATATTGACAAATCTTCAGAAATTCTGTAACTCTTGAGCTGTCGTTAATTGTATTAAAAAAGAGACACCATTGCTTTTCAGCGAGCTCATCATAAAAATTGAGTTCCGGGCTCAGTGCGTGCGGGACCTGCTTGAGCGGGCGGAAGAACATGCAAGTATGACAAAAATCCGGTCTGACGTAAAATCCGGGCGGAGTCCGGTCTAACACGTAAAAATCCGGCCTAGACCGGCTTTATCCGGTCAGATGGTAACCCTACGCGCGATAGACGGCGACGGAGCGAGCCGCGCGGCCGGCGCGGCGGCGCGGTATAATGCAAGTTACTTAACTATTGTTTTAAAGTTGGTATCAATACTACTGGATTATATAATAATAATAACATTTATTGATATATAAACAGTTTACAATTGCAAAATACTTTCGGCCCCCAAACTAGGTTAACCTGTATCTTGGGGACCACCTTCCTATATGGTACAGTTATTTATATACATGTACTATTTTATACATGTACTATTTTCGTTATTTCCCAAATTAAAACTAACAGCTGCTTTAGGTGTAACCTAAACCTGGACTGAATATGATCACTTTAGAAGGCTATGAGCAAGCCTAAGGTCACACCCACATATTAAAGTTTGTATTCATAGTGTATACATATTATATATATATATATATATATATATACACATATAATACTAAAACTAAATTTACTATTATAATGTACTACGTAATTATGCCACGTTACTTGGGAATGTGTACTTTCATTTGTTGATGAGTGTGTGTTTTATCATAGTCCATTTTTAAGAGCATTGCATATAATTTACATTTACTTTCCCAGTGTGTAAGTTCATGAATATTTAAATCTTGATTAATTTTATTATATAAAAAGCTTGACATATATGTTGTCTGGCATATTAGGTAAGCTGTGCGTGGTCGGGTAATTTTGCAGATTTTCTCTTTTCGTCTTTTATTAGTATCAGTTTTGTGATAAGATGTTATTATGTGCTTTCTCAGAACTATATGTAAAATGTATGTCTGTCTGATGGTTAATAATTTACAATCATCGTATAATTGTCGTGTTGGGTATCTATACGGCTTGAACAGCATAACCTTCAAAATACAATGCTGTGCTCTTTCTACTTTTAATAAGAACGTTTTATGTGTTCCTCCCCAAACGGATATACAATACTGTATGATTGAATGACAAATAGATTTGTAAACCATAACCAATAGTTCCTTATTGGCAACGTGTCTCAGTTTTTTAAAAACCCAAGACAATTTACGTACTCGAGATGTTATGAGGTCAATATGAGCATGCCACGTGCACAGATCATCAATAATGACTCCTAAATATTTAAGCTCCCTGGTCCTTTTGATCTCCATACAGTTGCATTTGTTACCTAACTTCTGATCACAATTATTATGAACCTGTATTTTAAAATTATGTAAAGGCCTTGTGGAATCATTTATAGTGAAGGTCATAAAATTTGTTTTATTTAGGTTGAGGGTAAGAAGATTGTGGTTCAACCATTTGTATACTTTCATAATACCCTGTTCCGCAAGTGAACGCACTCCCTCCCAAGTCTCTTCATGAAATACAAGTGCGGTATCATCTGCAAAGCTGAAGACAGATCCGTTGTATAATTCTATGTTACATAAGTCGTTAATATATATCAAGAAGAGACTGGGACCGAGCACACTACCCTGCGGGACACCGAATGTCATAGAAATATCACTGCTAACAAAGCTGTTTATTTTTACGCACTGAGTTCTCTTGCTTGAGATCTTGCAGGTAACTTTTGAAAAGTTCCAGCGGTAGCCCACGTATCCCATACCTCTCCATCTTTTCAATCAGGATGGGTACAGAAACAGTGTCAAAAGCCTTTTTCAAATCTAAGAAAACCCCAATTACTTTTTGCTTATTGTCAACTAGGCTAGTCACGTGACTTATTAAGTGGTTAACGGCATCTTCTGTGCTCCTGCCCCTGCGGAAACCGAATTGAGATGATGATAGCAATAGCTTTTTCTCCATAAACTGTATTAATTGTTTATTAAGAACTTTTTCTAGTATTTTTGAAAGGACAGGTAGCACTGAGATAGGGCGATAATTACTAACTAAGTTTCTGTCCCCTTCCTTGTAGATTGGGTGGATGAGAGATTTTTTAAAGATGGTAGGAAAGACACCTTTTGCAATGCACAGGTTACAAATTTTTGTAAGGTATGGAACAATAGTACGCCTAGCCTTTTTAACAAATAAAGTTGGGATATTATCCCATCCACCAGAACTGCTAGATTTTAAGTTAAGAATAAGTGATTCAATTTCAGCTTCAGCAGTTTCCAGCAGAACCAAGGAATCAGAAGTAAAGGGAGGTAAATTTAAATAGGTTTGTTTATTTGTTTGTTTATTTGTTTGTTTGTTTGTTTATTTGTTTGTTTGTTTGTTTGTTTTATTTGTGGATTAACAATGTGCTTATAAATTTGATAATAAGACCTGAGCTAGAACAAGCTGAGACCATGTGACCTATACAATGTTTCAGATATTAATTGACTGGTTATATTGTTTAAGTTTTTTTCTAAGTCTGATGCTCTAATCTGATTGGATTAATAATTATCTCCTCATATTTTTTTTACTCTCAACAGTCTTTATGTTACATTAATGTAAAAATGGAATGACATAGTGCGAACTTTACCATGCCTGCTTATCTCAATTGTTTGTTAACTTTTAGTTTAATTAAAATTGTCAAATTATCTCATTGAAATAAATTTTATTTTGAATATTTTTAGAATTGTCGCTGGTATGATGATATTCTTGCTTTTATCTAGCTAATTCATTTAAACATCCATATTACTATTAATATTGTTAATTTTGCAATAACGCCTGCTAAGCGAATTACATTACAAAATTACAAATTTATGAGAGAAAAAATTACAGTCATGTGCGGGATTCGAATTCGTAATACAACGCAAGTTGGACTATAGGTGTCGCTCCATCCCATTACGATGGTTGAAGAATGAGAGCAAGAATTACAGTTATGAGTCATTGTGTCATGTTAGCTCAATTGGTTAGAGCATACCCCGGCAAAAGGGGTGGATGGACGCGGGTTCGAATCCCGCACATGACTGTAATTTTTTCTCTCATAAATTTGTAATTTTGTAATCCATATTACTTATGTCATCCCATGTTTAAATGCCCTATTAAAACACAAGCATGCGCATTTAGCTACTACTAGTTGGTATTTAAGCAATGTTGAGTCCGTAGGTACGTACATCTTTAAACGGTCTATGTCAAATGTTTCAGACAATACTTTGGGCGCCCAAGATACAGGCACAGCCTAGTTTGGGGCCCACAGATACATATCTTTAATTTTTATCAGGACTATTTAACATAAATATTAAGAAATACTTTAACTTACATAGATATTAAATTAAATTAAACACAACTATGTACAAAGATTCACTATATGTTAATAGTTTTATGATTAATAAAGTTATTATTATTATTATCACGACATTTATTTAATTACATGATTTTAAATTTTTTACAACATTCATATATCAAAAATAAATATTATAAAAAACTTAAAACTAGGATGCCGCCAGCAGCGGGGCAGGGCCCAAGCTACCAGCGGTTAGGACTGCAGAGAGAGGAAACTTCGGACAATGTTCCAAAAAAAAATTTGTTAAATTCGGATTATTATTATTAGTTTAGTATATTCTACTTCTCTAGTGTTCACCAATGGTACACTTCATTTTTCAACTTCTTCTGGCTAGGTAGGAGATAAATTTTTGATAAAAATATGAGTAATAAAATAACTGTAATTCCCATAGTCAGTAATTTTAATAAATAGTTTTAAAAATACTTATAATAATTTTCTTACCTGTTATTAGAAAGAATATCCATAGTGTCATGCCGAGGTAACAATAAAAAGCTCGATGGTGGAATGAAAATTTCATTATTTCCGTAAAGCATTTATTTCTACTAATAAATGCAGTGCACATAGCTAAGTTTTCATGCTAGCTAAGACATTTTTACGTGAGAGATGACTGCAGCAAAACGTGTGGTGGATAATGAGAACATTTTATAACAAAACTCTATTAAGTAGAATCGAATTACATTTAAACTAAAATTATCGAGATTATGAACAGTGAGAACATTCAATTTGTAGGTAATTGCACAAATCAAATTTCAATGCGCAATTTGTAAACAAAACAAATTATCAAATGAACCAAGAGAATACACAATACATCGGTGCGTTCCGAATTTCCGATACGCGCAATTGTAGGGCATTCGGATAGCCTATCAGTTCTTCTATCGCGCCAAATACAACTGTCAAACCAGCAGTTGTCAAAAATAAAACTAACAAAAATAACACTCACAAACGCTAAAAATGATCACACAGGGCGTTCGATTTGGGACTTCGTGAGCATTTATACCGTTTTCGCTCATCGTTCGGATAGCTTTGAAAACGCTACAAATGAAAGAGAAAAATGCTATTTTTGACCCACGTCTTACCGTGGGATCGTTGTGATCGTTTTTTGACAACTGCTGGTTTGACAGTTGTATTTGGCGCGATAGAAGATTCAATACACTTGTTTATGTGAATTTTGGAGATGGATTCCTTGGTTCAGGACGAAACAATGAATATTTTCAGTTATTATTAACCACAAAACATATTAAGTTTATCTTGTATCGTGTATCTGATCGGCGAATCCAGAATCCACGATGGGCTCAGTATAGAGCATCTGCTGCATGCTGGAAGTCACCTTCCCTGAGAACTTGCCTTGTTGTTTAGCCTTTGTGTTGGACATTCATATCTACCTTAACATTTTATGAGAAATATAGTGGTACCTATCATAAGGAATAGAACTGGCGATACCTCCGACAGATTCAATTACAGACCTATAACGGCTTCAGATATTGCACCTATATCTTTAGCCGCAGTTCCAGAAAACGATGTTTTGGTTGTCAGCGGCTGTCAAAATATGTATAAGACGTTCGGATAGCATACAGTCATTGGTGGTCAAAAATAGCAGAAGCTTCTTTCCGAACGCTAAGATACAAATGCCACTTTTGAAACTGCTACAAACGCAATCGGGCCAAAACGAACGCACCTTATGACGTTCGCAGCCCACAAGAGGTCGTTCCAAACCTTGGTTAGAGCGCACTCGGAGTGCAACTTTTCACTCTAACGTCGTTCGGTGGCGTCGTTCACAATCTTCAAGTAGAGCGCAACTTTTTAACTATCAAAATCGGTCGAGGTTGAATCTTTAACTGACATGACATTGACCTTTCTTGAAGAGAATTATAGGCACTTTTTTGTGTTTTGCAGGTAACAGTAGTTATTGCTTTTCAAACATCACAAAACGTCTATATATTATGCTAGTACCCCGCCAGAAACGATAATTCAGGTTTTAAATTCCTTTACTACAGAAATACTCTTTTGACAAATCAAGCATAACGGTTTTCCATTAAACTCGGTAAAAACATATAATTTAAAAACTCTTGTTTCATGTTATAACTTCTAATTCTCGTGAGTTACATCGAGTAACTCATGAGTTACCTACTATTTCCGCTAGTTCGGAAAGACTAAGTTAACATATAATATGATTACAAAATTACAAGGAGTGAAAAAAATATAGTCATGTGCGGGATTTGAATCCACGCCATCCTCTATATTACTGGGGTATGCTTTGACCGTTAAACCAACACGACATATGTAATCCGCAGAGCATGCATCTTTTGTTAAATCTATTTGATTTGTATATTTGTATGTATGTAACGAATAAACTTAAAAGCTACTATACCGATTTGAAAAAATATTTCACCATTTGAATCCTACATTATCCCTGATGAATATAGGCTATAAAACATGCGAAGCCAGGGCTGCAAAAATATTTCATGATGTTAACTGACAAGTAAATGGTGAGAAATCACTCGTTTCCGAACGCAGCCAAGGTAGTTACCATGCCAATAAATTTAAAAAAATACAAAACTTGTTGAGACCTGTCTGTAACTCTGTATTGTTTTGATGCAGTTTGTTTTTCCGTCCGTTCTTTTCTTGCGTAACTTGAGTCAACTCAGATAATTACGAATTAATTAATGTTCAATTCATTGCCGAGTGTATTATATACCCCACCAAAACAATTTTTATATAAAACTGCATTTTTGAGAGTATAGAAGCACGTACCAGACGAAATGTATCCTCAAAAAGTAGACCAAGGAACAATTTTCATTATAGATGTAAGTCGAAACGTCTCGTCGCCGGAAGAAAAAAATAAAAAATGTTTTTTTGAAAATGAACTAGAATTTACTACGCGTCTTCTGGAGAGAAAAATAATTAGCCAGGCAAAGAATTGGATAGGTATTATATTGCTGGGCTCAAAAAAGACTAACAATAATATGGCGCTGCAGTGTGAAGGAGCCTACAGGCATATTGAGATGTTTGCAGAGCTTGGCCCTCCTACTTGGCAGATAATCCGAGATATGCCAGTAAAGGTAAGATTCACACCTCAATGTCATACAATAAATTTATTCATATGTTGTCAATGCACAAATATATGCATATATTTCATTAGGAATGCCAGCTGGTACTCTTAAACTTGAGTGAAATTCTCACAATGTTGTTCCAAACTAGATTGCGGTCTAGAATTCAAGTTGTTTGACATACACCTCATCCCTTGCTAAATGGTAAAATTGATAATAAAACTACTGCATGCTACACTCTGATGTGTTGTCAATTGTATAGATACATTATTTCTTCACTATCGGCACAGTGTAAGAACTAAACAGGTACCCACTGTTTAGTTCTTACACTGTCTTGCACAAACACCTTTGATGTCTATTTAAAAACCTATGCTGGCCGCTATGCCTATGGTTTTCACTTTTATGCAATGTGACTAATATATAACTATAATATGAAGTGTTTCATGTTTTACTTGTAATAATGTCATAGACCAATAAAGAATGTAATTTTGTGTATTAGTAAAGCATTGAGTAAAACAAATGTCATCTTCGTGATCAGCACTACAAAATCAGCATCATGAAAAGTCTCAAAATTGGTAACTATATAATATTAAAATGTGTCCACCATCTTACATTTCATAATGGATGCTAAATTGCTTTGTGACCAGTACCCAAAAAAACCTTATAACATAATACATTCCATCATGTGAAATTTAAAAACAGATGCCATTTTCACACTCTCCACCCCAAGAAGCTTAGAAAATGACACCATTTATTCACAATGCAACAAGTTTTGCACTTAGCCATAAAATACAATAATATTCTACAAACAAATATAGTACCTAGGAGTTGGTACATCATTTTGTTAATGCCTATCTGGCCAGTTACCACCCTAAATAGATAATTTGTCTCATGTTGAGTTTCACATATCCTGATTAATGTGTAAAAATATCTTTTCATTCTGAAGTTTAAAAACTCATTTTATAGATATAGTCACTGTTGTAGTTTGTCACTGTTCCTTTAGTTTGAGATAGCTTATAGTAGATGGCTATGCTTTTTTATTGCAGGCATCAAACAGCAAAGGAGACTGGGTCGATGCACTTATAGTTGCAGCAGAGCATTTCAAAAACCTGACCAGAGCCAAGATTGCAAGTAAAAAGATTATACTGATGACAAATTTCCTTACTCCAACCGCTAACAGTCCTAAAGACGTTGAAGTTGTAAGTAATTGAAACTATTCAAAAGAATAATTTTACTTCACCTACCTTCAGTTAGACAATTTACTTAGCATGCCATAGATTCACCCTGGGAGTGCTAGATGCATCGATTGTAGAGGGTCAAGGCCAAATCATAACTGTGACAAGGAACCCAGAGAGTAGGGTTGAAGGGCTCCTTTACTAATATCATCAATGCTCTCCCCCACTCCCTGAGCCTCCTTCCCTGTATAGCGGGATTAAATAAGATCCTACTAATGCTGCTTTGGAAACTTGTTCTAGAATGCAAGTTACGGTTGTTCATGATGGGCCAAAGTTTTTAGTAAGTTATAGAGTGATATCACTGGCATTTTTAAAACCATTACATTCACTAAATAACCATTGTTAATCTTGTTGTAGAAAGATTTCACAATGTCTCTTATCTCAACGTTGTTCCTAAACCCAACCTCACAGTGGCTCAAGCAGAGGCTTGACTGTGCACCTTATACAAATTGATTATATGGTGCTAAATATTTGTTACATATGAATGGTCAATTTGTGGAGAAACAGTTGATAGTTTAATATATTTTTAAGATAATTTAAAAAGATTTGCTCTAGTTGAATGGATTATTAGTTGGTGCCATTCAAAATAATAAATACCTAATGTGTTACAAATCCTATTTTAATGTAATAACATTAAAATTGATATCTAGCCAAAAAATCTTTTTTGATTTAAATCTTAAATAATATGAAAATAACAGTTTTGAGTACAATCTATTGATTATCTTATATGAACTTTGTAAATCTATGTATAGATAGGTAGTTGGCAAGGAAACTATAAAATTTCACCAGATTTATTTCCTTGATATAATGGTAATCTATATAACATTTAAATGCCATGGGAATGGACAGAATATTGAAAAAAATTTAATATTCTGACAAGAGCAATTGAAGGAAAAACTTTATTTTCCCAATCTCTATTAGTATGATGATATGCTAGATAATATATGAACAATAACTAATATGATAATATATGAACAGAAAAGTCTAGTTAATTTTTTAAACAAGACTTGTTGCCTTGTTACAAACATACAGCATTCTTTGTGAATACATTTTCAGTGACAACCCCATTAAGGTCTCCAATGAGAGACTATTTCGTCATGACATGAGATTACACTAAGACATGCATTTTTTTCATACTCTATATACTGCTTTCTTTCAGATTCTTGAAGGATTCAAGGAAGACAATTATGAAGTAGATATAATTGGACCAAATCTCTATGATGATAGTTTAAAAGGGGATATTGAATTAGCCAGACAGTTTGTGGAAGCTACCAATGGAGCAACAGCCAACTTTGAATATGCAATGCAATACCTATCATTCCACAGAAAAAAGGCTGTAAATGCTATGCCATGGCATGTTGACCTTAGTATTGGACCGAATATTAGGATTCCTGTAATGGCATTCATCAGACTAAAAGATGAACCAGTTGTTAAGAACTGGTGTGTTGGAATTAAAGATCCAGTTACTGACAAAGCTAGCACAACAGAGGCAATAATGAAGACGAAAGTATATGTTGATCCAGAGAATGAAGATGTTATATCTACTCCTGAAATAATTAAAGGATACCATTATGGTCAGAAAATAATCCCATTCTCAGAGTTTGACAAGTCAATGCTATATGAAAGTGGAGATAAATGTTTGTCTGTGTATGGATTTACAAACTATAGCAACATAAACTGGCAAAGCTTGAACGGAGACAGCTTGCAATATGTTTTTGGAAGGAAAGGTGACAAAAAAGCTCAACATGCTATAAGATGCCTTGTAGAATGTCTACATGAGACAAAATTAGTTGGCATTGTGAGAAGAGTTTACAACAAAAATAATGCTCCCAAGATGTATGCTCTGTTTCCTGTTATTGATACAAACAATTATATTTGCTTGTCATTGGCTGCAGTATGTTTCAAAGAAGATATCAAGTACATGTCTTTCCCGTCCACAAATTTGAAGAAGTATGCTTGCACAGATCAACAGGTAAATGCTTTCAAGGATTTGATCAAAGCAATGGATTTAACAAGAGCTTATGACGAAACTTATGATGACACAGAAGCATTTCCTGTGGCTAGAACCGTCAGTCCATTTGCACAGTATGTACTTGATTGCATAGCTTTCAGAGCAATGAATCCTGGGAAGCCTTTACCGAAACCGCGGGATGACATAATGAACCTATTTAAAGTTCCTCCTGAAGTGGAAGCCAGGGCTAAAGAACCTTTGGATAAATTAAAAGCATTGTTCATATTGAACAAGGTTGAGAAAAAGCAAAGAAAAAAGAAAAATCAGCACATAGACAACATGCCAATTGATACTTCAATAGATGATCCTACTGCTGCAAATGTCAAGGATGATGATATGCTTAAAATACAACTGCCTCTAAAACCCCCAACTGATGAGGTTATTCAAATAACTACGGTAGATCCCATAAATGACTTCACAAAACTTAAGAGCAAAGACAAATCATTGGCTGAAATTGCTCCAGAGATGACTTTGGCCATTGAAGACTTAGTTTACTGCAATTTGGATGGTAGCTACAAGAAAGCATTTGATGTGATGTTGTTTTTCAGGAAAGAATGTGTGAATGCTGATCCAACAATTTATAATAATTGGCTGCAAAAATTCAAAGTTGCTTTGAATGAGCGTAAGAATAATGATGTGTTAGGTTTAATAAGTGAGAGAAAAACAAACTTTATATTGAAGTCTGAAAATAGCTTGAGTACTTATGAGACGGAAGACAGCCACAATGATACTCAGATGTATGAAAATGATACTATTCCTAATTCTGTGGAACTAACTATTCAGTCTGAAATCAATGATTTATTCGATGAGTTTTAAGTTGTGAATTTCTAAATTTTGTTCTTTGATAAGTTGTTAAATGGAAGCCAAGAAACCAGCTTGTTATGTTTTGATATTTAGAAATAAAAGTATATTTTATTGTAACGGTTAGTTTCAATACCTCCTTTGTTTTTTTTTATACTAGCTATTAAACAAAGTATAGTAGTGATTACATTTCACTCAGTGCCATCAGTCATCCGGGGGCAGGGCATTTCATTCTCTTGCATGCAATAATACTACAACACGTAGGCCAGAAATTTTAATATTTTTCATTATAATTTGTTCAATTTCAATCTGCACATAAATTCATGTTTAATTTTGTCTTACAATTTAAAATGGTCGATTCACAGTAATCACTGCACGCCAGTTGGGTTTGCTTTGTTTTGCGAATGTAATAGCTCCAGAAACTCTTGAAGAGATAGTTCTTCTTGACAATCAGTGTCCAGATCATGCTCAAGTTGTGCTTCAAGAGAGTTAGCTTCAGGGCTGAGAACGATGTTTTCGTCGAGGACGACGTGGTTCAATCGCGATTTTAGGCTTTGAAGTATGTCTTCCAACTCTAAGCATTTATTTCGTATAGAAGTGCCGAGGTCAGACGAGGGGTCAATATCATCAATAGTTGCATTTTCAGAGAATGAGTTGGCGGGAGTTCTCGTTCTTGGCGGCTGGATCATGCTGAACAGATTATCAGGAATGCCATTGCCGTTCCTTACTGGCGGCGATCTGGACTCCGTGAACTCAGCTAGAATCTCGTCAATGATATCTTCGGCATTTTGGCGTGGATCCACTACCTCTTCCGGTGTATCTGCCCCGCTATCGTTATTAACCATTTTATTGTTTGAATCGAGTTTCATATTCCTTAAACTCCCAAAATATCGATGCCTTTATCAATTCAATAAAACTATGTAAATAAAGAGCGATTGATCAACAAAGTCAGACAGGTGTTGCCATATTGCCAAGTGAAGTGAGCATGATAAAGTAGTAAATATTGTATTGTGAAATAAACTAGGAAATAATAATTAATTTTAAAAAGGTAAAAATAATCAATGATATTTTTCAATATTAATTCAAATCTTAGACATATTTGACAGCACACAATAAATTAAAAATCGTTTCTTCTTTTTAAACAGTATTAAACAAAGAGGTTTTCTAACACTGCCCCTTACTCTAGCAATCATAAAGTTGTAACTAAAAATATTATTGCAAGAGTACACCATACATATGAGTAAAAATAATAATATAAGAAACCTAAATTAAACCTAAACACCTAACAAACAAATTCTGTTTAACCTTTGGCAAGGCTTTTGTGAATAGGTCAGCTTCCAATTCAGCTGATGACTTATACAATATCTTTATTAGCTTACGCTCTACACATTCTTGCACAAAATTATGTTGTATGTCAATGTGTTTGGTTCTTCGGTAACATTGATTTTCAATTATTTTGAGCGTGCTCTTATTATCATTATAAATAACGATACGCTCGCGCGATAAATTGAACGGTGTCAATTCATTTACTTCTATGTATGAATTTAGCTTCTTTTACCGACGTACCAAGAGCGTAATATTAAATTGGGAACTAAGCAATTCATAAAGCGTTTTCTTTTGATGACCATTGGAGCTATATATGAAAAAATCATCAACATATAGAGCTATTATTAAATTATCTTTGTAAAACACACATTGTTCACTCTTCAACTGTTTATAACCATTGTTAACCAAAACCTTATGAACTTTTTCATTCCAAGCTCTACTGGCTTGTTTAAGCCCATATAGACTCTTTTTGAGTAAACATACTTTGTTCTGCCCCTCAATTTGAAAACCGGTAGGTTGCTCCATATAGATTTGCTCATGTAAATCTCCATTAAGAAATGCTGTGTTGACATCAACATGTTCAATGTCCATATCATTTTCAACACCAATCGCAAAGAGTAGTCGTAGAGTGCTATGTCTCACAACAGGTGCAAATGTTTCTTCATAGTCTACTTTATATTGTTGAGTAAAACCTTTTGCAACTAATCTTGCTTTAAACTTTTCAAATTTCCCACTTGTAT
Organism: Plagodis dolabraria; assembly: GCA_963854805.1. Taxonomy (NCBI): domain Eukaryota; kingdom Metazoa; phylum Arthropoda; class Insecta; order Lepidoptera; family Geometridae; genus Plagodis; species Plagodis dolabraria. Next base: position 23,728,088 of record OY978457.1, on the reverse strand, counting down.
CTACTTTTTCTTTGAAAACCCATTTCGATTTTATCACATTACCATTTTTAGGTCGATCCACAAGTTCCCAAACACCATGCGAAATTAGTGAGTAATATTCATCTTGCATAGCTTCTATCCAACCTTCACTATTCTCACTTTTAATCGCTTCTTTATATGACTTCGGCTCACTACGTCCCATCAAAGTTAGATCAGAGAAATAGTTCACAACATAATCTTTGAACCAAATAGGAGAATGACGGTCACGTTTGGGTCTAAAATTTTAACTTCCTTCTTGGTCTGAAATATTCTGATCCATAATTTGTGAGTCAGGTTGAATATTATTCAATGAAGTTTCTTCCTGTTCATCAGATGTAACTATTCCTTCGATATGAGATTCTTCTTCAACTGGATCTAGAACATCAATATCCGTTGATGATACATCTGGTGTGGCAAATTCATCACTGTCAGATTCATGACTAAGTCCATGAGAAGTATTGGGTACACCATAACTTCAACAGTATTGGTTAAATATTTAGGACTTTCTAAAGTATTTGCTGTTTTGTAGGTTATACCTTGAACATTTTCAATAAATTCGACAGAACGAGCTTTAATCAATGTCGAACCATCATCTGGATCACCAAGTCTGTAACCTTTGGTATGATCACAATATCCCAACATAATGTAGGGCTTAGATTTTGGATCAAGCTTTTTGCGTTTTTGTTGTGGAGTAAGAGCATAAGCTGTGCTACCAAAAACTCGAAGATTACTGAGATCCACTTTAGTCCCAGTCCACAATTCTTCAGGAGTAGCATTTTTCACAGCTGCAGTTGGACTATGGTTCTTCAAATAACATGCAGTATTTACCGCTTCAGCCCAATATTGTTTCTCCAAACAAGCATCTTGCAACATGGCTCTGGCTTTTTCCATTAAAGTTCTGTTTAAGCGTTCAACAACGGTATTTTGTTGAGGTGTATACGGAACTGTTGTTTCGTGAATAATACCGCATTGCTTAAAATGATTCGCTAAACTTTTATTATAGTATTCCGTGCCGTTATCGCTCCTAACCCGCTTTATTTTAAGATCAGTTTGATTTTCAACTAAAGTTTTGAATTCGATAAATGAATTCAAAACAGTCATCTGATCTTTTCGTTTCAGACAATATATAAACGTTTTGCGCGAAAAATCATCCGTAAACGTTGTAAAATAACGATAACCACTCCAACTATTGACCGAAAAAGGTCCACATATATCTGTATGAACTAGGTCAAGTTTAGTCATGCTCCTATGTGCCTGACCATACGGAAATGATTTGCTCTTTTGTTAACCCTCAAAACAAGGAATACAAGGTGTCAAATCACCATTGTTAAACTGAATACCATTCGCTAACTTATCACGAAATACCTGCTAAACTTAAGTGCCCGAGGCGACGATGCCATAGTTCCAAAGAATTAATGTTGGACACAAAAGCATTACCTTCAGTGCGAATATTAGGCTCTTGGTTTTTCTTACACACGTAACTATCCCTTTTCTGATCAATTTTGTAAATACCGTCCACATTAGTACCTGTTAAAATGCTGGAACCAGTCACATTGACTTTATCCTTCCTGTAAATATAACAGTTATTAGCAGCAAATAATAAAACATAGCCTTTTGCTGCAATTTTGCTAACAGACAAAAGATTAACTGCTACTTTCGGCACATACAAAGCATCAGTGATGACTTTATCAATGTCATCATCAAATGTTACAGTAATATCACCAACGCCTTCACTGTATATCTTATCATTATTTGCAGTAGTAATTTAGGATTTGTTACTGGCAGAAAAATTCTTCATCCAGTCTTTCCGGTTAGTCATATGACTAGAACAACCTGAATCTAAGATCCAACTATCACTGTCACAAATGTTATTTGTTAAAGCAATTTCTCTAGAGAATAAAGTCAGATTTGCACTACTTCCCTTCTTTGTAGACGAAGATGCATCTGCCGTAAAGCCTTTATCAGGAATCTCCTTCAAATTCTTCTTTAATTTGGGACACCTTGGCTTAATATGCCCTTTTTCGTGACAATTATGACACATAGGAATAAATTTCATCATCCTCTATTTGACATCCAATGTCTGCCAATTCTTGAGTTACAGAAATTATATTTCCTAAATAATGATCCATTGAGCTATGATCAACATATCTGAGCTGCGATAACTTCCTTTTAAGACTTAATCGTCGGCTAATGCCACTATTTTCGTAAGCAGCCTTTAGATTATTCCAGGCGTCTGCCACCGTCATGGAAACCTTTACATGCGGGTAGCAAATCGGCTCGATATTCAAACATATTTTGGCATATGCTCTCTGGTCTTTTATGGGGTCTGAAATAGTATTCGCCACAACATCCCATAACCCATTATCAATCAATAAAAGTTTTATTTGAAACTTCCAATTTTGATAGTTTGTAACACCCTTTAGTTTCTCAATAGAAATATGTGAGTTACTTACAATTGTAGTATTCATATTCGAAGAGCTAATAATGTTCTCCATGCTCACATCTCAGACCGAATAAAAAGTCAAGACAGAATGTTGTGTAAAGAGCAGTGAGGCCGGTAAAACTACGCCTCGCCGTGTACAAACACGATTACTCACACATATGTACAACGAAACTACGCCTTGACTCGTCAGTCGAACTATTGCGGCGTGGTGGCATTGGTGTTGCCGTTATTAAGCCTATAAGGTTTACCCTATTATAGGGTGATAATAAACAACGTATTGCTATTAGTTTTTTTTAATAGTTGATTAAAGTGTTTTAACCGACTTAAAAAAAAGAGATGGTTCTCAATTGGACTGTATTTTTTTTAATACAGATATTGTCAGTATACAGATCATTATCAAAATCTGTAGTTAATTGCAAATTTAAAAGATGGATTTAATTCATTCAGTCCATTTTCAACCAATTTCAAAAAGGACCAGGTTTTCAATTCAGTTGTATTTTTTTTTAATTCAATTTATTTGATTAAATCTTTGTTACTTCATAACTCCGTCATTTTATTTTTTGTTGGAAAGCTGATACCTTTAATTATAATTGCTGATACCTCATACTGATTACATTGGTATTGGATTTTCGGTTTCGAAGATATTGAAGTAGATGATGTTTTTTTTCGTTATAAAAAACATATTTCCATTGCTTTTTTTTTGTTTTTAACGTTGTTGTGTATAGAGTTGAATTATAACCATATTATTATTGATATTACAAAGGCAAATTTAAGTTCCCTCTTAACTGTTCACGCTTTACTGGTCACTTATCAGTGTTACTGTTTAATTATTTTTTCATTTTCCGAATTGAGTCCAAAAATTAAACAAAATGGGATTGAAATCATTCGGGAAAGTAAGAAGGAACTATCATGGGAATATTTTAAAATCGGCGACTTATATTTATTTATACCTATTTCTACCGCCAAGCAGTAATGTTCACATTCCTATGTTCCGGTAAAATTACAGGCACATGAGACTTAACATCTTTATGTCTCAAGGTGATGGGCGCAGTGCAGTTTGCCACTTGTGACGAACTGTATCGGCAGAGGTTACAGCTTAACACCAGGTGGGCTTTGTGCTTTTTTCCCCGATTGCATAAAAAACCCGTCACTAATTAGTTACAAGAAATAAATGCATGTAAATGAAATACCCCGTAATGTTTTTTCTGAAACACTTTTTCCATTCCCTTCCCCTACTTAACGACATTACTTTTGCCAACACGTTACATCGGAACCCTATTGCTGTATTAATATTAATTACGTTTTTAAATTGGTTACGTTATTTTCATAAGGTAATTTGATTATCATGGCAACACCGACACACGCACACATGTTTGGAAAACCGGCCTCACTTCTCTGTTCACAACATTCTGTCTTGACTTTTTATTTGGTCTGAGGCTCACATAAACTCCCTGTGATTTATTTCATCATAGAATAATATTCCATGAGCAAAAAATATCACATTTTTGAAACATACATGGGATTAAGTTCACAAAATAAATAGGTATTTGTACTAATAATTATTACAGCCCATAACCTGATAAAGTAGTAAATATTGTATTGTGAAATAAACTAGGAAATAAAAATTCATTTTATAAAGGTAAAAATAATCAATGATATTTTTCAATATTCATTCAAATCTTAGACATATTTGACAGCACACAATAAATTAAAAATCGTTTCTTCTTTTTGAACAGTATTAAACAAAGAGGTTTTCTAACAGAGCATTACGGAAAATAGCTAAACACTAATAAAAAGTTTCTAAAAGTTTTATTTTCTAATATGTAGCTCTGTCCAAAACTTGAGCCCACCATTCTGAGTCAGAGGTTAAAAATGAAAACAAGCTTAAAACTAGAAGTTATAATTTTAAAAAGATAACTTATCCTACAAATATTATAAACGCGAAAGTTTGTATGTATAGATGGTTGTTAATCTTTCACGCAAAAACCACTGAATGGATTTTAATGAAATGGATTTACAGTAATATAGCGTATAATACATCAGAATAACACATAGGCTATAATTTAAAAAGATATTATGTGAATTTGAAAATATAACGATACGTGTCAAGTAAGTAAGAAAAAAATCATCCATATTAGACCTATTCTGGCGTGCGCTGCAATAACCTTAAGTGTCACACGCACATAATGTATAACGGAAATGTTTATCTTAAATTTACCTACAAAAAAGCTCGCCACAGCACATATCTATCTTTTATTTGTAAACCATTATCGCCAAAGTAGTGAACCATATTTACTATAATAAAAATATAATTTATTTCTAATGCATATTCGGTAGTAACAAATTGATCCTTATCAAACTAATATTATAAAGGCAAACGTTTGTGAGTGTGTTTGTATGTTCATTGCTTCTTCAGCCTCAAACGATTGGACTGATTTTGATGAAGTTAGGTATGATAGATAGCGAGATAGATAACTCCTCATTGAAAACACCATAATATGAACAATAACCTTATCACTAAAACATAAATTAAAACCGAGTGTATCAATGGGTGGTCTAATCGCTCAGAGCGATCTCTTCCAGACAATCCATCAATAATAGATATGGTCAAAATATTGGGTGGGGTTTCATATGGTCTTAATAATTGTAACTGCTGTAGGTATAGCGTTAAGTTTTCTAATGACAGTAACGAGAGAGAATGGGTAGAATGAAGAAATTTAAATTGTTCCTTGAGGTAGCGCGGGGATAAAGGGTTGAACAGAATACAGTAAAGGAGAGATAATATGAGCATTCCAGCGACGACGAATAGGGAGCCACTTGAGCTTATTACGAAAATACGAGACATGATCATATTTTCGTAGGCCATATATAAATCTTATAAAAAAAATATGGTATGGAGGTAGATAGAGCACTTGATTAACACTTATCATACATTTTATCATCATCATCATCCATCACCACGCGGGTGTAACCGCGGGGCGCAGCTAGTATATATATATTAAACTAAAGGCTTTTTGCAATGCTGTCAATAATGGATTCTCTCACTCTCAGGGCGATATAATATTATATCTGCGAAAAGATATTCATTATATATTAAATGAAGGTTATTATATATAAATTTTAATTTTAGAATTGTGAGCAAGCTAGACAAGTAATATTACTACTCACACTTGTAGATTTTTTGTTGGAATTGTGAGCAAGTGGTCTAGCTAAAATTAATATATAAAGAACATCTTTTCGCTCGATATTTTATTATATCGCCCTGAGTTCCATTTTTACCCTGTTGTGTTTCTTGGTAAAAAATGGAACTATGAATCATAAAAGAATCAAAACTCCTTATAGGACATTAATTGAGTGAAAGTTAGTGTTTTAGAATATGAGAATAAATTTTATTAGGTATGTTTATTATGCTGTAGTAACACTGTACAATAAATGAAAAATTGCCAAATTTATTGTTATGGTCCGGTTAAATATTAATATTCAAACATGTTGGCTGAAATAATTGTTATATATGTCGCTAAATTTACTTATAAAACTGGCCTAACTTGGCAACACTACTGATGACATGTTCAGGTTATCCAGTTGCCAATAAATAAAAAAAAAACAGGTTACTGATCTATGGATATGTCATATGATTGATTACCGCAGAGTATATACACACCACAGATACTAGCTCCGTCACTATTACTTATTTATAAATCGTTATCATGTCACTGTATTGCATCTTCCTTTTAACAGGTTTTGTAGAAGTTTAAAAAAGTTGTTAGTTGAGGAAAGTTTTTATACGGATATTTTTTAAAGAAAGGTTCGTGTCGCTTCTATGCATACAGAAATGCGTTGTAGGTTTTAAGATAATGACATTTATTATATATTACATTTATTATTTGATAATGACATATATATATATATATATATATATATATGTATATATACATATAATTATAATATAATTATAAAAATTATATTTATGCCTTTGACCACTATCTCACCTGATGGTAAGTGATGATGTGGTCGAAGATGATGTTCAGGCTAACCTAGTATTACTGGCTCTCAAGGACAGCTGCCGGAACACACCGTTAGGTGCTTGGTGACAGATTTTCTACTTGAGGGTGGTAGCTAGCCAGGCGGGCTAAACAAATATTATATCTGATTGTTTATTGTTATTATATATGATAAATATTTGATTATTTATTGGAAATTAAAAATTAAGTTGATTAAAAAAATTACTGTTACACGATGATTTTATTATTACTAAATAGGTATATTAATTCAGTCTAAAACAATATTACATGGAAAATATATTTTTTCTGCGTTTTTAACAATACCGAAAAAATACCGAAATACCGGTATTCCGGTATTGAAAATATTGATACCGATATAATACCGGTATTGCCAATAAGTCCAATACCGCCATGCCCTACTTAGAACATACATACCTTTTCTACACTGATTTAAAAAATCTCAACCTTTGACCACTATCTCACCTGATGGAAAGTGATGATGTGGTAACCTATCAGACATAAATATATATATATATATATTCTGCCAAATCAGTGGGATGCGGTCAAATGCCTTTTCAAGGTCTATCTATTTAGCTTGGCTTGCGCTCCTCCGCCGCCATCCTCTACGCAACACCCTGCCTGGTGCCACTGCCCTCCGCCGAACCGTTAACAGAATATGTCCGAGTGGCACGACGATGGGGGGGGCGCCAGTTGGTCCGTGGGAGGTATTTTATTTCCCTCCTACCCTCTGGTACATTTCCCAATGCACGGTCGAACATTCCCCTATCCGCCACCTGGGGACGCGTCCTCTGGGGTTGAGGCTCTCTCGAGGAACTTGCTTTCTCGTTTGCTTGCATTTTCGACTTGGGGATCAGAGCTTTGCTTGTATGCTATACTATCAAAAAATGTCAGCAACCTTTTAGATAATAACACATTCCGAAATGCTGTATCATTACGACTTGGCTCTCCTTGCCAAGTCCCACACCGCTGCCATTGCGGCGGAATGGTGAATGCCTTCAGCCCACGAGTACCCATGTTTGTGCCGTTTGGGTCCGTGAGAGGACTTCAACACTTTTGACAATTTTACTAAAATTTGTATATTATTATTATTAGTTATTACATAATTTATTATTAGTTACAATCACTTCACTTCGATTATTTTATTTATTTTCTTATTAATATCTTTTGACGTTTTGAATTGATTAATTATTAATGTATTCATTGTGTTGACATCACATACTTAATACAGTAATATTTTTTATAATTTATATTTACTCAGCGTAACATCGCATGTAGGGATACCATATACTTAAAAGGTTAACGATTATTTAATTTTAAAATTAAACTTTAATTTATTCTTGACGTGTAATATTATAATTTATGATATAAGTGCGGTAAGTTGAAAATTACAGCCGAGACGATATGGCTACAAGAAATCAGAGGCCAATGTATGTCATACGACTTTTTAAGAAATAAATAAAAACTCGGACTTTCTGAAACGAATAAATCAAATTAATATTTTTGTGTTTTGTTACAGATAAATGGTTGTAATTTAAGGTCAAAACTATTTAAATTTAATGTTTATTTATTATATTTTATCTCCTTATTCATACAATGTTGACCAATTTTCTGATATAAAAACTCTTTGCTAAGATTAAAAAAGTACCGTTCTTTTTAGACGGAGCATCTTGATAAAACGTACCTTTTACATTACAATAAAGCATAAGTATCTACGTAATGAGATACATTACGATAATATTGAAATTGGCGAAATAAGAGACCTATTACGAGAAAATGTGTTACAAAAAAGCTTTATTTATGAGTATTTGCGTTTGCATCGTATTCAATGAAAGTGTTTGCCTGATTTAAACCGTAGTGTAAGTAGCTACCTACTTACACTACGGTTTTTTTATGGCTTCAGTAAACTCAATGTTCACAGAAACGTCGCTGAGGGAAATATAAATCTAAATAAGCTTCTTTTCTAAGTTTCTTTGTAATTTCTTCCACTGTCATTATCTTGAGGGCAGCTTTGCAACTGTTGTGGGCGTGGGCGAAGAAACAATCCCTCACCGACTGCGAAAAAACAACGAATAAAGTAAAGGGCACGTTTATTTATAAGAGTCAAAGCATGAGGCCTACTTAGCCTGGGCTGATGCTCGAACCCGCAAAACTAGAGATGTACGTGAAAAGAAGAAAGCATTTAACCTGGCTGCCAAGTCCTGCAAAAAGGCCCTTAAGAAGGCTCGCTTCGATCATATACCTACGCCGAACAGGGAACAAACTTGCTTCTTACCCCTCGGGTAGCAAAGCGTTTTGGTCCCTGGCGAAATCGATCGAAGAGAACTTCTGCCGTCCCTCACTGCCTCCACTGCTGAAACCCAACGGCTCCCTAGCGCACACTGCTGAAGAGAAAGCAAATTTATTTGCCTCTCTGTTTGCAGAATCTTCACGTTTAGATGCTGGCAATGCTGTACCTTCTAGTCTGCCAAACTGCGGGACGTTAATGTCAGAAATCCGCATTCGACAATCTGAAGTACGCAAAGCGTTGCGCAATCTGGACGTGAACAAAGCTAGTGGTCCAGACGGTATACCAGCTGTAGTCTTGAGGATGTGTGCGCCTGAGTTGACTCCAACATTGACTCGCCTCTTTCGCTTGTCTATGACGACTGGTCAAGTGCCTAAGTCCTGGAAGCTTGCAAACGTGCAGCCCGTGCCCAAAAAGGGTAGTCGCGCACACCCTGCCAATTACAGGCCTATTTCAGTCACTTCCATACTGTGTAAAACGATGGAACGTGTACTGAACCACAGGCTCCTGGCATACCTAGAAGTTAATGATCTCCTCAGTGACCGACAATACGGGTTTCGCCGAAACCGGTCTACTGGGGATCTTCTTGTGTATGCCACTCACATCTGGAGCGAAGCCATCGAGAACCACGGAGAGGCGCTTGCTGTTTCTCTCGATATCTCGAAGGCTTTTGACAGGGTTTGGCACGATAGCCTTATTAGCAAGCTTCCTTCATACGGCCTTCCCACTGGTTTATGTGTTTGGGTTTCAGATTTCTTGAGGGATCGGTCGATTCGAGTAGTCATCGATGGCTGTTCTTCTGACCAATTGGCTATTAACGCCGGAGACTCATTAACGACGACCAACTTGTAAGCAAGAGACTCCAAAGTCTCGAGCATCGCCGAAAGTCGCTTGCTTATCGGTTTTTTATCGGATACATTTCGGGGAGTGTGCCACAGAACTACATGATCTGATTCCGCCAGCCCCATTCTATAACCGGACATCCAGGGACACTCAGAAGCGCCACCGCTATAAGGTGGATATTCCATTTACCCGAACGAAGCGATTTGCATCTTCTTTTATCATGCGAACAGCCAGGGTATGGAATACTCTGCCTGAGGCTGTGTTTCCGGTTAAGTACAATATGGCGGTCTTCAAGAAGCGAGTGAATAGGTATCTCCTGGGTAAGCGCGCTCCATCATCGATCGCATCATCACTTAACATCAGGTGAGATAGTGGTCAAGTGCTACCCAGTTTGGAGTAAAAAAAAAAAATATATATAAAATACAATTATTACAAAATGGCGCAAAAGAAGTTACCTGATTTCCTAAAGCTAAAACGTTTTTGTAAATAAGGAAAACCGTTCTTACTGCGGATATACATATGTATCTATGTATAGTTTGATAGGACTTAAATTTTGTGGCGTTAGAACTCTTTGTGCGAGTTTGTCTAGCCAAGTACTGCCACTATACCTACATATTTCTACCGCCAAGCAGTAATGTTCACATTGCTGTGTTCCGGTTTGAAGGATATGGGCGCCGTTGAAACTACAGGCACATGAGACTTATCAACTTTGTCTCAGGGTGAGGAGCGTAGTACTGTACTGTAACAGCCGGATCGTCGATTTCGCAGACACTTGTCAAATCTTTGTTTGGTCATATGCTATAAAAGTCAAAAGCTTAATTTGTCAATTTCGCAGTTCGACAAATCCTTTATTAATCATATACTTTGCAAGTCAAAAGCTTAATTTGTCATTTTCGCGATTCATCAATTTAATTATTCGTCAAGACTTCTACACGTCAAATACGTGATTTATCTTGTCATTGTGAGATCGAACACTAAAGTGCTTCATCTTTGATTAACGCTTTAGTGAAGCAACCTCTTATTTGTTTATATTATTCCAAATACGAAATATTTAAATTAATACATACCATTTCAATAATGGTTCTTCAAAATTGAATGACAAAATGGACAGCATAATTAGAGAAGGCAAATATTTAAGCAACCCAGATTTTTATTGAAACAAAATCGATAAACGCTTATATTTCTGGAAAAAAAACCTGTCCAAAACGAATTCAAGCAAATCGGTAAAATTTACGATACAACACGTACTTAGGCTAATCAAGAAATTCCCGATGTACGTTCGAAGATTGAAGCCTTACATAACTGTCGCTTTTTTTAGTTTTTATTATCATTTCGTTATATGACGAAGGTATTGCAAGTTACTAGGGAACATTCTACATGCATCAATGAAGTGGTATTACTTAGTATACTGACGACTGAATTCTTGTTGTTAAGTCTGATGATGAAAACAACTTTTAATTTGTGCTTCTCCCCGTATAAGAATTATATTGAAGAAACACACCTGTTTTTAGTAGTCGGCAACTTCAAAATGGTGCCAGATCTGTTCACCCAACTGCTTTCAATACATGTTGAATTGTGTATTTTCTTATGAAAAAATATTTGAAATTTTGAAGACATATTTCAGATAAAAATATAGAGAACTAGCGATTATGAACGCAGTTAAGATTAAACACTTTTGACAAACAAGCAGTTAAGATTTTTTTTCCAGATGTGCGTGAAAAAATTATGTTTTTTTAATCGTTCGCAAGCCACTGGAATTATTATATTTGACAGTGGTTTTCTAGGATAAAATCGGATTAAAGGTTTAGTAGCAAAATTGAAAACAATAAATATTTCGATTTGTAAATTATAAACTCGCGGTATGATCGTTTGGTAAAACAATTACAGGTCGGAGCAGGCAATATAAAAAAAAGGAAAATAAAGACATGATTTAAGATGCTAAAGTTGAAATACTAATAAATAATCGATTAAAGGGCCAAAAATGACTATACAATGCTTAAAAAATATATTGGATAAAGTTGGTCCATATTTCTTTGTAATAACATATTTAAGAAGTTTAGAGTTCATAAAAAACTACATGTTTTTACTAGATTTTAAGGAAGGTGTAAGTAAGGTTTTGAGTTATTGAAAAGCTTTCAGTTTTACTGTTATTTTATTCCAGTAAAATAATACACATAATTGATTTTATTTTCATCTTGACTGTCCCAAAGCGTGCTTGACAAAGAGGTCACTTGACGAATAAAGAATAAGTACATTTAAGAACTTGACGAATCAAGTATTTGACAAATTTAGGTTTGGATCAGTTTCTGGTTTGACAAATCGAGGATTTGTGGTGTCTATAATTTGACAAATAAAGATTTGACGAGCATATAATTTGACAAATTAATGATTTGACCAGTGTCTGCGAAATCGGATCGTCTACTGCTGAACACAGCCTCCCCTATAAAGGGGGTATTTGCCATAATCCCCACGCTTGACAGGCGTCTTGGGGATCGCAATGTAAGTTGGAAGTTCTTTAGAAAGCGCTGCTGCCCACCGTCCAGTATTTTTCCCTTAGTCGCCTCTTACGACACCCATTGGATTTTATGGGGAGGTGAAATTCTAACCCGGCATCCCACGGGGCTCTAACCCGGCACCCCACGGGGCGCGGATGAGCGTAGTGCAGCTCGCCAATTGTAACGAACTGCATCTGTTATAGGCAGAGGTTATGTATCATCGTTGTTTGTGGAATACCTTAAAATCGGCGAGCTTCACGCCTTGGAACTTAGCTAGGCAATGTTTAAACATCCTAGTGTAGTGTTTGCGGCAAAGGAAAATTTTGTCTTCGTATTGCCAGTAGTCTCCTTGGGCGGAGCATGAACACCCGCATGCACCACACGCGTCCAAATTATACGGCACGCACTTTATCTGCAAATTACGATTTTATTAGCAATCAAATTATAATGAATTCTCAGCAGGAAGAAGTCCGGAGTCTGAAGCTATGCCTTGTAAAAGGTTTGCCTATCATTACGTGGGAGATCAGAGCTGGAAAGCGTAATCTGTGAAATGTCTACCATATGAACACCTCTGCTTATTCTTTGGGGATATAGTAAATTATTTATACCTATGATATAAAATAAGTAGATCCCTATCGGTTGGTACTTAGGTTACCTAATATTTATTTAATCAAAGAAAATTGTGGACTAAATAATTATATGGGTTACCCATTGGAGTGAATGTAATTCAACAATGAATGGTTAAACATAAAACAAAGAATTTTGATGCAGGATGGCTCATTGGCAGGGGCTGTCGCGCGGAAAGTCTATATACGATCTGCCGATCACATTAGGCATCTAGTATTGTGTGAAATTGTAGTAAAAGTGCGAAGGTGTGATATTTAATTGATTTATATTATTGTTCGGGGAAAAATGCGAGCGGGGCAAATTGTGACCAAGTCTATTACGCCTCGTAGTTATGAACCCTGAAAACGCATAATATAGATTGGATTTGAAGATTGGTTATATAAGGGCTGCCATGCCATATCCATAGTTGAATCATGTCGCGGGCTTTGGCTGTTGTGTGACCCAAAGTAGAAGGGCATTTGCCCGTCCGTTGCCAGACACCTAACAGTGTGATCCGGCAGTTAAATGGTAGTTCCCATTCTATTAGTTTAGAGCCAGTAATTCTAGGTTAGCCTGAACAACATCGACCACATCATCCCTTACCATCAGGCGAGATAGTGGTCAAAGGCTAACCTATAAGGCATAAAAAAAAAGATACACTTATCAACGTGGAAATGGTGATCAAATGCCTAAAAAAACAAAGTAGTAGCTAAATTATATAGGAAGATTACTTATGTTCATGCATTTTGTTGACACATCTATGCCATTATTTTTGCCAAAAAATTAAGTGGAGAAGCGAGAAAGGGGAAGTAATATTATATAGTGTAACAGTAAGAATCTGTCTTACCTCGACTGCGCATTTAAGAATCTTTTTGCTAGAGAAGCAGTATGCAAATCTCAACTCCCGTTTCTTGTAGTGTGGTTTATAATCGCATGCCCTGCAATATAAATAGTTTGTATAAATACTCTACAGTCTCCACACTGTTAACGAAACCAAACATATAACAAAAGTAAAAGTAAGTTTGAATAGTTCCCTTTTGCGCAAATACAATCACAAATACACAAATTACCGAAAACCTGTCGGCAAGCACCTAAAGATGTGTACCGGCAGATGTCCTTGAGAACTAGTAATTCTAGGCTTGCCTGAATAACACCTTCGACCACAATATCACTTCCCATCAGGTGAGAAATAAAAGCTATAAAAATAATTAAAGAAATAATGAAATAAATTTTATTGAATAATTAAGTCTTGTCTGTAGTTCTATTCGTTTTGACTGCTGATGTCGCACCATGCCATTAAAATGTTCCAAAAATAGGAACTACAGGATACATTTGGGCTATGACTGGACGACGATCGCGGGTCCGAATCCCCCTCGTGGTTAAACATTTTTCCTGCCGTAGTAATTTTATAAACATGATTAATTTATGTATGATATGATAATGTGGTCGATGCCCCGTCCACCCGTTGGACTTTCCCACTGGTGGGTGGACGGGGCATTCAAGTTTATTTTTTCCTGATTATAAAAAAAAATTGCAAGTGGGAGAGTCGCTTGTAGGTACTATTAGTTATTCTAATCAAGTGCTAATTAGCTTTAATCGAACAGATTTTTTGCAAATTGTGTTAAATACAAAATAACAAATTTATAAGAGAGAAAATAATAGTCATGTGCGGGATTCAAACCCGTGTCCATCCACCCCACCCGGGGTATGCTCTGACCGACTGAGCTAGCATGATATTTTGACTCATCACTCTAATTTTTGCTCTCATTCTTGAACCATCGTATGGGAATGGAGCGACACCTACAGTACAATTTACGAACACGTAAAAATCGGTTGCCAAGCACCTGACGGTGTGTACTGGCAGCTTTCATTGAGAGCCAGTAATTCCAGGTTAGATTGATTTACCTCTCCGACCTCATCACTTGATAGTGACCAAAGACTAACCAATCAAGTATAAAAAAAACTATAAGAACATAATCTTACGCTGGGAAGTTGTTAGCTGTGAACAAGCCTTTTCTTTTAGATGTAGAATTAAAAGGAGCACAATTTTGTTCTATCGGCTTCTCTATTGGCGGTTCCTTTAGCGGTGGCTGGTATTCATGTTTGACGAGCCATCGAGGAGTCTTCGCGCCAATTCCAACTTTGCTGTAAATCTAATACAGTTGTTAATAATTAAAAATATATTATATTTCGACATAACTAAACTCAAATTTATGTTATTGTTCTCTATCTCTAAGTCCAGACGGTAGAGCGGTAGTGGACTGATTTAAACTTTTCAGTGACTTATGTACATTTCCTATATAAGTTATTCCTATAATAATGATATTATATAATAATAATACTATATTCATATGATAGGTCATAATTGAGCATCTTTAGGATCCAAAGTATTCACAAATAATTCATTTATAAGACAAAGTCATTATAACAAAGTTGAGGGTTGACAATGGCAGAATCATTTCACCAAAACCTGTTATTCTGAGTGAACTTGAGAGGTTCTACGAACATTGCTAAATCTAAATATGAAAACCTGTTACCAGTATAGATCAGTACAGAAGGGGCAAACTAACCTGCCATTGTACTGAAAACATATCTGACTATACGAGGTTAGAATGGACCTCAAACAGCTTAATCAGAATTCTGTCGTGATTCCATCATCACTATGATGATGGAATCACTACAGAATTATAGAGGTAGTTGAAAAGCGTTACATCTATTTCTCCCAGACCATGATTCCTTAAGGACCTATCAGAGTAGTTCACTAAGTCTATTCGATTACTGGATAAGAGCTCGTAACCAATCCCATTGCAGCATGAGACATGTGAACGTTATTTCTCTGAAGCTGTTCAAGAAAGCATTAGAGAACGTTTTCAAGCTCTTGGACTGACAGAAACAGCATTATTGCTTGAATTTGAATTTATGTAAAGGGGGGGGGGGAGAGCAAATTATGATGTTGAGGTAGAACACTTCAACATCAGGCGCGGGTCGCTCATTGGTCCCGCTGTTTTTCTTATAAAAGTTTTATGTACTTTATATAAAGATTATTCTTTACTAAAAGATTGGCAAAGAATTCATAGTTTTGGGCACTAAGGAGATCCTGTATTGTACTCCAAAATTTTAATCACAAGACGTACTCTGCTAGTCAGATCATAAAATGCATCTCTTCCATCAACATAGCTCGCTGGGCTTATGTTAGGTTTCACTTCTGGTGCATTCCTCTTCATGAAGGGGCTCATACAAGGTCCCTTGATTGGGAGCACCTCTCGGTCCATTCCAGTTCCGAAACATATTCGAGGCGGGGGTTTTTGAGTCACAACATATTCAAAATCTGTAAAAAATAACTACTTATAGTTACTCATATTTTTCGATTGTCAGCTAAGCTTTTGCTTTGAGAACTCAATCTTATGTGATGGACACAACGATTAATAAATGTCTTTAACTATCATATCAAAATGTTATTCAGTTTTTTTAAGATTTTATACATATAACATATATAGTACTTATATAAGTCTCTAACATATATATTTTAAAATAGAGACTTATATAATATTATGGGAATATAATAAATTTTGTACTGACACACCAAAAAAATTTCAAGATTAAATTTTGGAGCTTTTTGAGACAATTTTCTCATAATGGTTTATCAGCCGGAATCTAACTTTACTGAAGTTCGCCATTTGTATTTCAGGTAGTTAAATACTATTAATGATCATGGTAAAGAGCATTTTGCGAATGCTCGCCTATCTAGCTACCACCCCTAAGTAGAAAATATGTCACTAAGCTTCTAACAGGGTGTTCCGCAGTTCTTGAGAGCCAGTAAAATTACAGGAACACGGGACTTAACAGCTTTATGTCCCAGAGTGATAGGCGCAGTGCAGTGCGTCACTTGTGACGTACCTAATACATCTGTTATATGCAGCGGTTACCGTTTAACATCAGGTGGGGTCGTGCTTGTTCCGTCACAAGTCCATACAAAAAACACTCCCACTCATCACTTTCTCAGCACCACCACGGTCACTCCAATAACATTTTTAAAATAAACTTTTCTTCTACCAAAATAATACGACAATAGGAGCCAATAGGTGACGAACCAGCACTGGATTAAAATTAACTTTACCGCCATATGAAGCTTCCTTCATATTATTAGGGCGCAGAAACCTTCGTGCATAGGGCCGCTGCATAGTTGTTTTGCGAACTTTTCAGAGACGTGGAGCCGACTGCCTACTGTGGGGCCCATTCGTGATTGTCGAGACAATAAAAAAATATGACAAATACGACTATTACCCTTTATTGGGGCATTTGTGGCGCACGCTCGTGGTTGCTGTAGGATAGCCATGAGTCTCGGAATTTCTATTTATAAAATATTGGTAAGTGGTATAATTTTGGTATAGTTTAAAGTGTTCAATAAAGAGTTTATCTATCTATCTATGTAGCCTGTAATGTATTCGTAGCGAGTCTGCCACCTTAAAAGAGCATATTATTATAATCAATCATAACGAGGTTGATATTGGAGCGTAGATAGGCAGCGTATCATATGCAAGAGATTTTCATTTCTAAAGACAGAACACTAAATCATATGTAGACTAAAATAAAAAGATTTTACCTGTATATTTTATAACGCTTTTCTATAATGAATAGATTCAAACGTTAATTTGCATATGTTACTTGACATACCTATTTTAAATGGTTTTATGAAATATGAGTTTAATGGTTTCTTCATATATTTAAAAAAGATTTGTTATTATTAATGATATAATAATTAGTACTTTCATATGTTTCAGCCCCTACAAATGCTTCGCGAAGCGCGTTCGGGCTATTAAAAGAATGATCTTTGTTTCGGGACGTAGATCAGGGAGAGTACCTGTATCTAACAGAAGGTCGACTTCATCCATCTGATAACTTGAAGATACCTACATATTTTTTATCAAATATAATTTATTAACAAACATGCCTATGATAACTTGCCTATCGAAAAGTTTTCATAGTTATTTGTAATAAAATTAACTTTAATCAAGTTTCTTTCATCACCTTCAACTTTCCATAACCGAATGAATTGTTGAGATGAAATTTATTTCTGATAGTTTTTAACACATAGAATATCTAGCCTACTTATTTCTGTGCATGGCTACCTGGCAAGCACATTTGAACAGGTAAGTTAATATAGGAAACTACACTGTTAACCGATATTGATATCATAAGTAAGATATTTTAATTACACAACTAATCATATAGGCTTGCCTGCAAAAATCATACATGAAATAAAAATTTATTCAATTAAAAATAGCTATGAAAATCAATAAGCAAGTTATCGTAGGCATATTTAACAATTAAAAAAAAAAATCGAAGCAGTGATAGCTCAGTGGCTTTGGCTATGGACGGTCACGCAGCAGGTCCATGGTTCGAATCCCGCCGCGGGCTTGAGCTTCACCGCATGGTGGAAGGGCATTTTTGCGATGCCCGCCTGGCTAGCGACCACCCTCAAGTTGAAAATCTGTCGCCAAGCACCTAACAGTGTGTTCCGGCAGCTGTCCTTGAGAGCCAGTCATTCTAGGTTAAGCCTGCTAACACCTTCGACCACATCATCATTTACCATCACTTGAGATTGTGGTCAAAGGCTTATCTAACAGCAATAAAAAAAAAATATGTTTAATAAAAATATGTCTCATTCATCACTGATAACTTTATCACATGGGTGAGGGTCAATCTTCACCGGCTCTTAGACTATGATTGTCTTTCAATTAAGTTTTGCTTCTTTTCGAGCAATTTTCCCATAAGCAGCAAATCTTAATTCATTGAGTATGATTAGTATCGTGTAGTTTTTACCTATTCTCTAATTTACAAAACGATATCAAATTCGGGATACCCAATTTTTCCCGTTCCCCGAGCAACAAAATCTCTACTACCCCGTGGCGTCGGACCAGTGGCTAAAGCGTTACTTTGGAATACGAGGTCTTAGATACGAATATATACTTAATACAAATTAATAGTAGGTAGCTAGGTAATTGCTG
Source organism: Plagodis dolabraria (assembly GCA_963854805.1). Classification (NCBI taxonomy): domain Eukaryota; kingdom Metazoa; phylum Arthropoda; class Insecta; order Lepidoptera; family Geometridae; genus Plagodis; species Plagodis dolabraria. The sequence goes on along the minus strand of OY978457.1, from coordinate 23,709,369 downwards.
TATCATGTAAAACATTTACAACTGTGCCGTCCATTATATCTCATATAAAATTTATCACTCTATTGACACTTCTGCCGGGCGTGGTGATATTAAGTTTGTATGTTATATTTTATAGCAAAATCTCTTCTAAGTGTCTATCCCATACCCCACCAGTAAATAATGCCGAAAACAACCTAACCAAAAACTATGTGCAAAATGTTAGCCACGGAAAGCATTGTCACCGCAACGCGACCATCCGGGGATGGAATTATTCACTGACATGAAACTGGAAGACACGAAAAATTGCGAAGGTCGTGTCATCTAGACTATATTAAACAAGTTATGAATAGGTTCGCATTCTTTACAGAACAAACTAGGTCGCACAATATATGCAAATAATAAATATAATATTCCAACTATGAATATGTACCTATCTACATAATCTACAATACTTTAAAGCGATTGTAGCAGTGCTTGCCGATGAAATATAGGTTTGGCTATGTTCTCTGATGTGATTACTTGGATGGGTGACCGCTAAAATGATTTAACTAGGTCCCTAGTATTGAGCGCTACTGTTCTTCGGAGGGCACAGTTGTTGTCTTGGTATGTCAGTAGTTTTAAAATGATAGTTGGGCAACGGGGGGTACTTGGGATAAGTTTAAATTTTTAACTTATATTTTTATTACTGGGTAACCAGATGTAGCCCCAACCTCGAACCTTGCGATTTTTATTTATTCCCGAAAATAAAATAAAAACTTCGAATAAAAACGTTTTATGCACGCCGAGGAAGCTGTGGCTGTGTTTTAAAAGGCCATCGAAGAGAGCCGTGAGGACGAGTGGGCGAAGTGCTTTTCTCAGTGGTTCCATCGGATGCAGCGATGTATTGACGTGAATGCACATTATTTTGAAAATATATAATAAAACTAATAACTTGCTAGTTTAATAATTTTTTGATTTTCAATGAACTTTCAGTTTCACCCTCATAGCAGACTGCAGATCAGTTAGAACTAGTTTTTGTATTCTGAATGGCACTGCATTGCGTTCACGACCCAAACTGTTGCTTGGTGGCTTAATTGAATAACAAGACCTATCTGGACGTTTGCAGGTCACAATATATCAAAACCTCATGCAAGTCACACTGACAGTTCTATATAATTCAAATACAGTGTCGGTATATTTTTTCTTCAGTTTGAAGCAGTGATGGCCACTACTGGCAATCGGTTCTGGGCAATAATATAGGATATAAGCAGCCGCGCAGGGTCACTGGTTCGAATCCCGAGCTTTGCTGCATGATGGAAGGGCATTTTGCGAATGCTCGCTTGTCTAGCTGCCGCACTCAAGTAGACTGTGAATAAGCACCTAACGGTGTGTTCTAGGAACTATCTTTCATAGCCAGTCTCCATTTTAGACTATGCCTGGCCGAAGCGAGTCGACTACGTCACATCATCACCTCTTACCAACAGGTGAACGTTGCCGATCCAGTTGGGCTCTTCTTGCGACCTCTAAACATAATTTTTGTTCCTGTCTTTGTTTACATCTAGTATTTTATAGAATTCTACCGCTCCCCACTCCCATATCTTCCTTTGGGTGTCGTAAGAGGCGATAATAGGATAAAAACCAGAAGATGGCCAGTAGCACCTGATGAACAACTGTCATCTTATACTGCGATCCCCAAGACACGTGCCAAGCGTGTGGATTAATGGCATAACCTCTCTGATGGGGAGGCTTTGTATTACGAGAAGAGGTCATGGCTGTTGATAACGATCTATATAATTAAATATAAATTCACCAATTGGCGGGTTAGTCCTCGTACAAAACCAACCTACATTACCAGCAGCGGTACTGTACAGGGAAAAAATAATCCAAAATATGTATATAAAATATAATGGCATATAATTTCTTCGAAACACAGTGTTAAGCTTCGTCGAGGACCAGAGACTTCAAAATTAACATTGTACGTGACACGATATTATGTCAATAAATATTTTTCATGTTTATGTTATGTTTATAAATATTCCCTACAGAATATTATAAGGTGGTTATCGAAGTTGTCGTTACGTGATCTATCATAAAAACTAGATAGGCTAACCAATTGCAGTATATTTGAAGCAATGATAGCCGAGCGGTTATTGACAAGGACTGCGGTGCCGCAGGTCCATGGTTCGATCCCCGCCGTTGGCTTGAGCTTCAACGTATGGTGGAAGGGCATTTTGCAAATGCTCGCCTGGCTAGCTACCACCCTCAAGTAGAAAATCTGTCGCCAAGCACCTAACGGTGTGTTCCGGCAGCTGTCCTTGAGGCCAGCAATTCTAGATTCGCCTGAACAACATCTTCGACCACATCATCACTTACCATCAGGTGAGATAGTGGTCAAAGGCTAACCTATCAGGCATAAAAAAAATACATGCACAAATCTACATGTGGAGAATTATTGTGGAATAGACGGTGCGATATATATCACGAAATCCGAATTCATGATTGAACTATGACTGATCGTTATAGTCAAATACCACTTGTCATCAACTTCATAATTTATTAGTTGGGTTTATTGAAGATAATTTTTTTACAAGCTCACCCAATGTAACATCCCAGGTCATTTTTAGCAGAGCTTCTTCATGGACCAATAGGACATAATAAAAAATCTGAAACATAATAGTTACCAAGGTTTTGTGTCTAGTAAAGTAAGCAATGATTGTGGTATTCATTGGATCAGTTAATTTCTACTGTATTCATTATATAAGGTGGATATTAATTCATCAACAATACTGCGGGGGTTGGTGTAGAATCGATAACGGAATGTGTTCCACTCATGTTTAATTTTCACATACACAAAAAGTCTGTCTATTGCTTAAGCTGTGGCACGTTGGCTTTGGGAATAATAGCAAGGACAACCGCAGTCTACGAACACGGTGTATCTACTCTATTCACACACACGCACGATTGCTACACGAAGTCAATGAACTGCTGTACTAGGCACAATAGACAGCTGTTTTGTGTACCTATTCTGCCAAGTCGGTCTTTGGCAGCTTGTGACCAAAGAACGCGCGACGCGGTAGCGGTTTAACACAATACGGCATACCTAAGTAGCTGCAACACAATACAGTGCATACCTACGTCAACTTGAAATTAAAAAGAATGTAGGTATGTAAGTAAATTTTTTTATCATTTTGAAGAGTTTAATCGATGGGCGGCTATGCAAAGCATTCGGCAGTCTAGATTGGCCGGTAAGGCTTTTGCGTTCGTCTGAATAGGTACGTGAAACAGTTTCATCTATCACTAGGGAAAAAGCATTTATCATCGCAGGGCAGAAACTGCAAGATTTTAAATAAGAATAACATCATCAAGTTATCTTAGTTAATAAAATAAGTAAATTAATACGCCTTCATTTTGATATGTGTAAAATTCTACGTGATCATTTGTCTTTTATTTTATATTTTGTATTTCAGTTACACAAATACTTTACAAAATGTACGGGAAAGTTTTTTTCAATGTGTGTCTTTTTGAGTACTCCAACGATGGTTGGTCCGATAGAAGCTTTTAATCAGTATTAGAAACAGGATATATTGGCATCAAAAAATGTTTTTATGTAAAATGGCTATTTTCTTGCTATACCTGTAATATTTTTTGAAAATCTGTGAATAGGGATCAAAATTCCATAAAAAAAATATGGATAGTCTCCTAAGACCATTTTCGAGTAGCAACAACGGATAAGGTACTTCCCCTTACTGCCCCGCTGAAAGGTTCCACCCTGTATAAACGTCTGCGCTCTGTACGAATTTTGATGAAATATAGCATAAGTAGTACTTATTATAGATCAGGTATGAGCAACCTTTGGAGTGTTGCGTGTCAAACTTTACAATAATTATACAGTCGCGGGCCACAATAATAAAAAACTTATTTATTACACGACTGCCCAAAATAGAAGTGTTATGTTTTCAGGGTTCATGTATGTATGTATGTGAGTTTCTTTATTCCACCTTACCCTCTAAATGGCTTAACCGATTTGAATATATAGATTCGTCTTGATAGTGCAAATGAAACTAAGAACATAAAAAAAAAACTTACGGGTTTTAGACGCCCGTATTGTGATATTTTTTTTCTTCAAAAGCCATGGAGTGGTGTACCTATTAAAATGAAGGGCTTTAAAAACGATTCCATTATTCCATACATAACTTGCAGGTTTAATCTCAATGGAACGATAAAACATTAAACGAATATAAATAATTTGAAGTCGGGTTTCATACTTATTAATTAATTTACTGTCAATTAAGGTTTGTTTTTTTTTACTGTACATATAATAGATTAGTTTTGAAGTTAATTCATGTGTAATGGTTAATAATGTGAGACTTGATTCTGAATTTCGGAGACAAGTTTAGCTATCCTTTTTCCTAAAGTCGGAATATCTATTATTGTAGATTACTTCATCATTATCATCATCATCATTTCAGCCGCAAGAAGTCCACTGCTGGATATAGGCCTCCCCCATAGATTTCCAAATAGAACGGTTGGAAGCGGCCTGCATCCACCGTCTTCCTGCGGCCTTAATAACGTCTCCGCCCACCTTTTAGGTGGTCTTCCGACGCTGCGCTTGCTAGTTTGTGGCCTCCTTTCGAGAAGCTTTCGGCCCCACCGACCATCAGTTCTGCGTGCTATGTGCCCTGCCCATTGCCACTTCAACTCGCTAATCCACCGGGCTATGTCGGTAACTTTCGTTCGTCTACGGATCTCCTCATTTAAGCATAGCCCTCTCCATAGCTCGTTGTGCGACTTTGAGCTTACACATAAGGCCACAGTTAGAGGCCACGTTTCGGTTCCATATGTCATCACTGGTAACACACACGGGTTGAAGACTTTCGTCTTAAGGCACTGAGGTATTTTGGGCGAAAAGACTCCGTGAAGTTTCCCGAACGCTGCCCAGCCGAGTTGAATTCGACGATTAACCTCCTTCACAAAGTTGGACTTGCCTAGCTGGACTGTTTGTCCTAAGTAAACATATTTGTCAACAACTTCGAGTACCGAGTTCCCCACTGATACCGGTACAGGCACAACATGGACGTTTGACATTACCTTTGTCTTGTCCATGTTCATCTTAAGGTCTACCCGTTGAGAAACTCGATTGAGGCTTTCGAGCATTGTGCTTAAGTCTTCCATAGATTTCGCGATTAACACAATATCGTCGGCAAATCGGAGGTGAGTGATGTACTCGCCGTATATATTTATGCCGAGTCCTTTCCACTCCAGAAGTTTGAAGGCATCTTCCAATGCGGCAGTGAACAGTTAAGGAGATATGACATCTCCCTGTCTCACGCCTCTTTGTAATGGTATCGCCTTCGAACTCTGCTCCTATACTCGGACCGACATGGTGGCGTTATTGTACAAGCACTTTAGCACTTCAATGTACCGATAGTCAATGCGGCATCGTTGGAGAGACTCAAGCACCGCCCACGTTTCGATCGAATCGAAGGCTTTCTCATAGTCCACAAACGCTAAGCATAGTGGCAAGTTATACTCCTCGGTCTTCTGTATAACTTGCCGCAGCGTATGGATGTGGTCTATGGTACTATAACCTTTTCGGAAACCGGCTTGTTCGGGAGGCTGGAATTCATCAAACCAGTGACTGAGACGGTTCGTGATGACCCTTAAAAACAGCTTATAAACATGACTCAGAAGCGTGATAGGTCTGTAGTTCTTAAGCAAAGTGTTATCACCTTTTTTAAAGAACAGCACCACCACGCCTCTGTTCCATGCTTCTGGCGTTGTACCTCCAATAAGAACGGAATTGAAGAGCTTCTGGAGGACTTTGAGTACCGGTGTTGCACCCGCTCTCAGAAGCTCAGATGTAATTCCGTCATCACCAGGTGCCTTGTTGTCCTTTAGCTGTTTCAAGGCCATCCTAATCTCGTACAGGCTGATGTCCGGGATATTTTCGGTATAGTGTCGGGTCAGCTTGGCTCTTGGGTCTTTGACCAAGCTGGTATCGGGTTTAGCGACCGAAGTGTAAAGCTGTCCATAGAACCTCTCAACCTCTTTCAATACCTCTGGTTTGGTCGTCACTACACTGCCATCTTCTCGCTTCAGCTTTGTTAACCGGCTTTGCCCAATAGACATATCCTTTGCAAACACTTTGGAGCCCTGGTTCCGCCCTATCGTCTCCTTAATACTTTTGGTATTAAAGGAGCGTATGTCGTGTCGCAAGGACTTCGAAATTTGTCTATTGAGCTGCCCATACGACCTAGCATCATCGGAAGACTGCAGTGACTACGATCGTCGTTTTTCCATGAGGTCTAGAGTATGGCTAGAGAGTTTCTAAGGTCTATCTCTACGACGGGGTCTAAAAAACTTTGAACCCACCGTTTGGACAGTTTTTACTAAACCGTCATTTATCTCATCCACCGAAGCTAAATTCTCTAGGCAAGCGAAGCGATTAGTAAGCTCGAGTTGAAAACTTTCGAGGTTTTGGATATCTGCGCGAGTAGGCCGGAGCGTAGACTTCATCAGACGGGACCTCTCAAGTTTAACATTAATATCCAATGTGCCTCTTACCATTCGGTGATCGCTACCGGTTTTCACCCTATGGATCACAGAGACATCACTGAATATATGTTTCTTGGTGGTCAAAATGAAGTCTATCTCATTTCTCGTGGAACCATCAGGGCTCAGCCATGTCCATTTCCTGTGAGGCGGCTTCTGGAAGAAAGAGCTCATCATAAAAAGTCCCTCTTTTTCCAGCAAATCGGCCAGCCTCTGTCCCCTGCGGTTCCGTTGCCCATATCCAAATTGCCCCATTCTCAACTCTTCATCGCTATTTTTGCCCAGCTTCGCGTTGAAGTCCCCCATAACAACATTAAAAACGCTAACTTTTTTGAAGATCTTCTATAGCCTATGTTCATCAGGTATAATGTTGGATTCTCATGGTGAAGGAATTTTTAAAATCGGTTCTGTAGTTTCAGAGCCTATTCAATGCAAACAAACAAACAATCAAATCTTTGCTCTTTATTACATTCATTTAGATTTCAAGCACTATGGTATGCCTTAGTTTATCAACATCACATTTATTACATATGAATATTAGTAATACTCTATTTTTACACTCATCTTTGTCTCTTAGATCTTCAGAAAACCTTTTCCTTAATACTCCAGCTCATAGAACTATTTTCTACAACCGTTCTTTTACTGTACAGACCGTTCATCTCTGGAACGCCGTCCCAATCACTATCAGATATGCTCTAACTCTTAACGATTAAAGCTCAACTTGTACTAGAAAATGCAATTCCATTACAGTAAAATGGCGAGCGTAATCTCACTCAGAAATATCCTCTAAATACGTCAGAGAGCATACCCCGGCTACAGGAGTAGATGTCGCGGGTTCGAATCCTGCACAATATGACTATATTTCTTTCTTCTCGTAAATTTGTAATTTTGTGTAACTAATGACATACCTATTTATGATCGAAGCTAAGGAAGTAGGTACTTGTAAAATTAGCAAACAAACAAATATAGGATCTACTAAAGATAGCTCAATACTATAGTTAAACGCTTAAACTTACGGATGAATACTTTATGCATTAAAGCATGGCGTAACTCGTGGATGGCTAAGCCATGGTTTAAACCAAAACTAGTTCAGTTTTTTTTATTATTTTGACCCGTAAAATATATTGAACTGTTTTCAGATAGGTATTGTTTACCTATTTACAGTAAATTGCTTCTGGACACACACGTTCTTTTTAATATGTAAATGATTGGGACTTACATTTTCTTATATCTCAAATTCTCAAAAGATTATCAAATTAAAAAAATATAAACCGCATGGTCCAAGAATATTATTGTACCACACAGACTAAGTAGTAGATGTTGTACCATGATAAACCGTAACGTTTAACAAAAATATATGCCCATAGAGAAAGGTAATATACCGGCATGGACTTATATCTATGGACCGGAAATACCCATAAAATAAACGTGTATACCTACAACTTGAAAGGGCAAATTAAATGGCTGCGATCTTAAGAGTTGCTTTCTTCCAATTATAACTTGTTTATCGATATCGATGATCATACAGTTATCAATATAACTATACAACTATATAACTATAACAAACATCTTCCAAATTCAATTGGATTGGTTAATTGATTTGGCGCTTAGAAATGATCGCATCCGATTGGTCTCATCAAGGTAATGTTGTTGCGCCGCATGATCACTTTTGCAAGCTTTTATTTTTTAAACACGCCCGCCGTGAAAATGTTCTGCTTATTTTGAGCTTAATATACATTATTTTTTACATATTTATTCGTAGCATACAGAACAGGGCATCCCAGGCCAACTAATATTACTAATCTATATATATGTATGTTATATTTCTTACAATAGAATTTATTCTGATGCCACAGAATATCTAACTTCAGAAAATTAATGAACGTAAAAAACGAGCCGAGTATTAGTGTGATGATTGTAAAATGAACAATATGATGATTTGCGTGGTGAAATTATGCCACAACCCAACCGAGAAACAAAATGTAATTAATATATTTCAATATTGTAAAGTCGTGTAAGAATAGGTACTAGCTTTTAAATATTACGGAGGTGAATGATAACAAATTTTTGAAATACCTACTAGAAGAAGTTTTTAATCGGTCCGGAGGTTTCTTATATTTCACTGACAAAATAAATAAACAAACTCTCACTTAAATGTTAATACAAATAGTAACCTTTTTTAATACAATTTACTTTGAATACTTTTTGAATTACAGATTGGCTAGCATTGGGCCCCAATCTCATCTCTTGGTATATCATAAGAGACGTGGGTAATGATGATTTTCATGCTAAGCCTAGAGGGGGAACTGGTACTCGTATACTACTTGAGGGTTAGTAGGTAGCCAACTCAAAACTTTGTTTTTTTTTTTAATACATAGCTTTGATGAAGAATAGCCATTATCACGTTGGCTGTAGGAGTAGGAATTCCGACAGGGCTTTAAAAGTGTTCGATGTACAGAAAACGCCTATATTTAAATAAAAATAAGTTGAAAACATTACGATGTATAGCTTAATACAATAACGTTTAAAATCATCGATATATTTTTTCAAAACCATACTTATCCCTAATACACGAAACCGGGCAAATAAAATGGCGAAATGTGGCATGTGCTGTCAAAATTGTGTCGTCATCGCAAAATGTTTCCGAATTATGTAGTGACAAACGTTTCCCCATCTCTTTCTACTTAAGACATTACTACTGAGTTAAAAAGAGATAAAGTGTTATTTGATATTGTGGCGACGATATTATATATATTATGTGTATAACCTTACGTATGTATAGAACAATAGTTCCTATCCATAGGTTTCATACATCCATGTATACCGGATATATATGACAGCCATGCTAATTTCCGGTGTATTGCTTTTCTCTATGCTTGCCAATCCATAGAGAAAACTAAAACACTGTAAACTGTTTGAGTAAATAAATAACCGGACATATTATGTACATTGCTGGATCATGCTATTTGTGAGAAGAGTGTGCCGAGTGAGAGGCTCTAACTGAGCGCATTGTCTCTGTTCTGACGAAGGTGACATACGAGTCGATTAATTTCAAAGGTGGCAATCTGACTTTTCATAAATTTTTGGCAAACTAGAAAAAACTTATTATTTAATTCCTATAGTGCTTAAGGTTAGAAAGCTAATTAATAATCAATATTTTACTCCCAAAAAAACCAATGAAATAGATTTTTTTGTTTTTTTTTATTGTCGTTAAGCAATAAATTGTATATTAAATTTCACGGGTGGCCGGCTTTAATGCCAATTTTTTTAGAATGCCGGTTTTGAAATTGATGCAGTTGAAGAATGCCGTTTCTGACTCTAAGTACTTACTTCTATATTCAGGGTTGTCACAAAAGCATAACATAGTTTATTCTACGAATTAGGAAAAAAATAAAAATTGTACATGAAAAAAATTAGCTTTATTCTCACCTACGAATGAATGACACAAAACAGAAATAAAAAATCATATGCGAAGATCCTGGACTTCTTCCATTGGCTCTTCGCAATAATTTTCTTCAATTTCAGGTGCAGTAAGGGCTTCCTGCGCTTCAAAAACATTATTGTAAAAAGATAAAATGGTCATGTCTCTCCACTCAGGACCGAAATGTTTTTGGAGCAACTTTTTGGTATCGGACCGTTCCGATCGGACGTTAGGTAGAGATTTTGGTGAATATCTAAAACATGTGAAGTTAAAATTAAACAAGCTTTTATTAGTTGTGATAAAAGAACCCTCGTTAAGACCAATCTAAGGAGTCCAAACTTGACGGGGTTGAGTCATTTTATTACAGAGTTCTCATGACCACCTTCCAGTCCCATCAGCAGATCTGCTTCAAGTTATGATAATATTGTATTGAAATGAAACTCAATTTAAATATGCATGCAAAATTTCAGCTCAATCGGAAACCAGAAAGCGGAACAAAATTAATCTGTAAGATTTGATTACAGATATACTATACAAAATAAAATTACCTGGCGGGCGGTTTATCAATATTAATGCAAACGCCTAGCTGGTTTGACAACCTATACTATACTAACCTCAGTGTCTTGGCCCGGTTTCTCGCCCAATTTTCCAGGTTTCTCTTGCGTAGTTATTACTCACTTCTTGTATAGTTATTACTCACAATGCTGGGGCTTGACTCTATGGTGACTTTAACACTATATTTTGTTTAATTTTGGTAAAAATACACTCATTATTCATTAAAATACGCAGCGCTAAATATTCTGCCGACCGTTACAGCACGCATAAGAACTCTCGCTTCTGATTGGTCGATGGCCTAAGATGGCCGGCTTTGGTAATGATGTATGAGAGAATGCCGTTTTTAATCCCAACTTCAGATTTTGTTGAGCATTTTACATGGCAGAACGCCAGTTTTGTTACAAAATGAATAAATAATACGTTATAATTCAACATTATCTATGTTGCCATGTCAATAACTCATTTTTGAAAAAAAGCACAGATTGCCGTCTTTGAAATTAGTCGACTCTTTACAATCTTTTTTAAGAAGACTATATATTCTTTTGGACAGCTTATGAAAACATTGAAGTTGTGATGGTATTCTTTTTGTGTTTTTGTTTAGTAATAACTGCTCTTTTTACGTGAAAGCTGTGCAGAAATGGGCAGAGCTGTTTAATGTCCAATTTTTCACGTAGATTTGAAGCGCGGCTTTCTCGCGGTCCACCTTTTTCTGATTCTTAGTTGATTTAATGGGATGGTGTTAGCTTGACAGTATACCTATCTAATAACGAGGTCAGTACGGATATAGAACAAATACACTAGAAGAAGTGGCACTCAAGTATGTGTGCTCGTAAAAGCGTCCATATAATCGTACATTCATTCATAAAAGTATCAGGAATGGGTGTTTTGTTTATAATTCCAACTTTGTTTGTTATGTGTTGCTGTTTGATTGGCATTACTGTTTTCCATTTTAGCGTGGAGTTTGAGTTGCATCAGTTATTTATATTAAAAATACAGCGCTATTTTAAGTTTTAACAGATCTGGATCTGGACAAAAATCAAACTACGTCGTTTAGTCAAGAAATATAAAAATGATCAGATTCGAATCAGGCTCTCACTGATACTAGTAATTTAGAACTGAATGGAAAGACTCGTTTCTTTAACGTAAAATAAGTACCTACCTATGGAACAGAAGGTAACTTCAAGGTAAGCACTAGGTAATGCTCACTGAGGCTTTTGAATAGTTTATGAACAAAGAAATATTTAAATAAACTTCGTCAGATAAGATAAGATAAGATAAGATAATTTTTATTGCTAAAAAGATTTATAAGTAAATACAATGGTAAACTTAGATTCTACAATAACTAAAATTCTTATTGCCTAATAGATTGACAGCGAGCCCCAAACTAAGCACTAAGCCTGTATCTTGGGGATCGACTGCGTAATTTCAAAAGGTTCATTGTGTTGTTCACGACAGAATTAAAATTGATACAGTGGCAATGTAAAATTAAATTTAAATTTAAGTACAATGCGTTGCAATACCAAAGTAAGAGTTTAAATATATATATATATATATATATTATTTTTTAAATGAGACTGCATAATATGTGGCCTTTATCTTCAATTAGGTGAATAGGAGTTTCCTTGAAGCAGTTTACAAGTAATAATTTTAATTTAACTAAGTACTTATAATTTAGATGTAAAGTGTAGAATGTGTGTGTATATGTGTGTCGTAGGATGTGTGTAAGAGTGTGTATGAGAGAGTGAGACGCTGTGCGCGTATGTGCCTGAAGTGAGTGGACTCATATATACTCGTTCACTCGTCCATTAATTGGTTTCATACGTTCTTTGCGTGTGAAATATATTGAGCGAGTGTGCTGAGCAGTAGCGGTTTCATATTAACCTCTAGTCGGTCGCGCGTCTTCTGTTTCTTTGTGGGAAAGTTTGAGCAGCCAATCCTTAACAGTTCTTTTGCAGGCATTGACTGGGAGATTTTTTATATTACACCTTTTTGCCACTTTGTTGTACGTATGGGGGTGTAAAAAAGAAGGGCAGCGTTTAGCTAATAAAGATGTAACAAACGGTTTTGGAATTCTAAAAGCACGTCTTGTCATGATTTTTTCGTTGTCTGAATGACTTCTTAGGTCAATGTGAGTTTTTATTGTAGCCCTGAAAATAAAGAGCTGGCGAACACGTAAAACTTGAAATTCATTGTAAAGAGCATCTGTTGGATAACGGAAAGGCTTCCGGAGTGTGACTTTTATTAGCGCACGTTGTGATCTTTCGATTTTCATAAAATAAGTTATACCTGCAGCACCCCACACCGTTACACAGTACTGGATGATAGACTGACATAAGGCAAAATACACTTGACGTAACAGTGGAACCGGAGCACAGTCGCGAAGGTTTTTCATTACATGGATTAATTTACGTGTCTTTGATGACAACTCAGCTATATGGTGTCTGTAGGATAAATTTTCATCAATTGATACACCTAGATATTTTATGACGGGAACGCGGTCTATGAAATTACAAGTGCACGTAGAATGATCTAAGCTTCTATCATCCTTTGAACAGTGATGAATTTTCAGGACAAGTTCAGGTGGTGGCATAGAGATGACGGTCTTTGCAAAAGCAATATATTTAGTTTTTTTCAGGTTAAGGGTAAGTAAATTCCTGTCCAGAGCTTTGGCAATTTGGGAAAGACTGTTTTCTGCAAGATTGTACACAAGGTCCCACGCTTCACCATTAATCAAAATCGCAGTGTCGTCAGCATATGCAATTATTTCAGTATTGTTCAGCTGAATGTTAAGGATATCGTTGATATAAATTAGGAAAAGCGTAGGACCGAGGATGCTACCCTGAGGAACACCACAGTTTGTAAGTTGGTGGTCGCTAGAGTGGTTTAGCACTTTTACAAACTGTTCGCGATTTTTAGATAACTTGAGAACCACCGCAACGGTATCCCTCTGACACCAATCGATTCTAGTTTCCTCAGAAGCAAGCCAACCGAGACCGTGTCAAAAGCTCAAAGTTCAAACTAAAACTTAAACACTTTTTTGAAAACAATCCCTTCTACACATTAAAAGAATATATGTCAATGCAGCTTTTAGAATCTTTGTTCTTAGGACAAGTGCAAACGTGATAACTGCAAATTGTATTTAACTATATATGAAGTGTAAAATATTATGTAAAATATTATATTTTAATCAATTATTTACATAGACGTAATCAGACTTTAATTTAATATATTTAAGTAGTATAAATATGTTCAAATGTACCTTGGACTTGCCTGTAAAAAAAAAATTACTAAAGGGCCAATAAAACTTTTATATCTTTTATATCTTTATATCTAAAGCTTTCGCTAAATCAAGAAATACACCGATACATTTGCTTCCTTGTTCAACATGTGATGAGACCAGGTTAGCTAGCAGTGTGACAGCGTCTTCAGTCGACTTACCCCTGCGGAAACCATACTGTTTTTCAGAGATAAGGCTATATTTCTCCAGATATTTGATGAGTCTGTCATTTACGATTTTTTCCAGAATCTTAGAGAAAACGCTGAGAAGTGCAATAGGCCTGTAGTTATCAGGGGTACTTTTTGGACCATTTTTGTGTATTGGAGTTATGGCAGCTATCTTCCAGTACTCTGGAAATACACCAGACTCAATACTAAGATTACATATAAAAGTTAATGGAATTAGTATAGCTTGAGCACATTTTTTGATGAGAGCAGCAGAAATAAGGTCGGGACCAGAGGCACTGTCGATTTTAAGCTTGCTAATAATTTTGGCTATTTCATTAGGGTCGGTGGGGTAGAGAAACAACGAGTGCGGAGTGGATGAAAGGGGCATGTATGAATCAATAAGAGATGTCTCGGTAACAGCTAACTTTTTCAAAATATTGTCAGTAAGTAGTTTACCCACGGCAACAAAATGCTCATTACAGTGATTTTGTGGGTTATTTGAATTTACTGAGTAGTTAAGCAGTTCAGATGGCACGTTGCAGTTTGAGTTATAGCAAATGGTTTTTATTGTCCTCCAGAGCTTTTTTGTGTCATCTTTGTTCTGGTCGAGTAGCTGACTATTATATTGAGCTTTAATTTTACGGAGAAGTTTATTGCAGAAGTTCCTGTACCTAGTGTAAATCCTATGCCGATTAATGTCACCAGGAAAAGCTCTACAATCGCGGTGTAATTTGTCACGATGAGGCATACATCTAATGAGTCCTGGAGTGATCCAGGGCTTTATGTTCACCATTTTTCTTCCTATTCTAATTTGTTGTGTATGCCTATTGATAGAACTAGTAATGATCTCGTTAAACGTGTTCAAAGCAGAATTAACACAAGGTTTCGTCAAAACGTTAGACCATTCAGTATTATTTAATTCTGTTAGAACTGCGTCAACATTCGTTTTATTTCGCATTTTAGCCTTAACCGACTGTATACTAGACTGTCGAGAGATACCAGCTATAACGATAGCATGATCAGTAATTGAAGAACGGAAAATCAGCCCTGTGCTTGCCGTTGATGATTTAATGAAAATGTGATCTAAGCATGAACGTAGTCTTGTCGGTTTGGTAATAGCGGGAAGTAGGCCATGCGAGGCCATGAGGCACAGTAAGTCAGATTGTTCCTCTGATGTGTCACACAAATTAATGTTCAGATCACCAGCGATAGTGATAGTCGGTTTGTGTTTTAATTCACTTAAAACTATATCAAGCGAGTCTATAAACGAAGTAGTGTCTGTGATTGAGGGGGAGCGGTAAATGCCTAGAATAGATGTTTTATCGTCAACATTTACTACAATAGTGTCAGCATCCTTTATTTTAGATTCTAGTGCCAACGCGTTGTACGAAGACTTCACATAAATCACTACCCCGCCATTTTTATTTAGTTGTTTTTGCGTGCGAAAGACGTTATAGCCTGGGAGAGACGTAAGTAGAGTGCCCTCTGTAAGCCAGCATTCTGTTAAAACAATAGCATCAAAATTTAGTTCAAAACTTTTGAGTGTGACCAAGAAATCGTCGAAGTTACGTTGATAACTTCTAATGTTTAGTGAAATTACTTTAAAGTTAAGTGCAGTGCTGTTTGTAATAAATTGTTTACATAAATCGACCGAATAAAAATTATGACATTCGATTGAGATTGTTTCTTCAATTTCCTCTGTTACATCAATCAAACCCATTGTTATGAAATAAAAGTTGAGAAACGTGTAGTGAGTACATAGCCAAGTACGTCATATTTATTGTAATATAATTATTTATGTAAACTTTATTTTCAAATGTTGTATTATATAATAGTCTTGCTTCCAAGATGCTCTTTACATTCATGAAGGTGTTGAGTTCGGATAGTGAGGGAAATTGATGGTGAGTTTGTGTATTGAGTTTTATGAGTTTAAATTGTGTAGTGTAAATTAGTGAAACAAATATTATTAAAATTAGATATAAAAAAAAAACCATTAAGCAATTCTTAGCTGTCCGGGGGGGGGGGGGTCAGGGTATGTTCATTGAGCAGGCACGGGGCCCAGGTGGCGTTCGAGGTCTTCGTATGTTTTAATAGGAATTGCTTGTTTTCCTTCCTGCCTGCGTAAGTGTATTGTGCCATTCTGAGTCCAGCAGAATCTAAAACCTGCATCTTTTGAACGCTGCCGGGCAGTCCGAAATAATTGCCTGTTTTCCTGGGTAAGGCGCTCATTAAAAAACAGCTTTCTGGCCGCCCCTTCGACTATGTCAGTACTTAATAGGTTTCGCCGGGATTTCGCAGCTTTCAGGAACTCCTCTCTTTTTTGCCGTCTCACAAATCTGACAATTATCATCAACTCAATTTATTAATTTCATAATTTTTCAATACTCAAGTGTTTATTGCCCGAAAAGTGTCCTTAGTAAGTCTGTGTACGTACTGTAAATAGTAAGTTATCAGCTATCTTATAGGACCAAGCTATAATACAAAGTAAAACTCTAGAAGTAGTGCGTTATTAAAAATTTCTTCATCCAAAACACAGGTAATCCCTAATCCTAAGTTTGATTAGTATACTGGGTTTCGAATTCGCTCTCTATGTCAATTTCATTACTTTGATCTGTGATCACTTGTCTCTCAATATTTAGACGTCATTGTCAAAAATATTTACCTACTTTCAAACGAAACGAAATTTTTGCGCCTGCTTTTTTACCCAAAGGAAATATTTTTAGAACGCAAGTTACGCAAAACATTGTATTGTTTTGATAAAAAGCACGTG
The DNA here is from genome assembly GCA_963854805.1 of Plagodis dolabraria. Taxonomy (NCBI): domain Eukaryota; kingdom Metazoa; phylum Arthropoda; class Insecta; order Lepidoptera; family Geometridae; genus Plagodis; species Plagodis dolabraria. The sequence continues at coordinate 23,692,669 of OY978457.1, read as the reverse complement.
AAATTATCACATTAGAGTCAAATTCAACAATACTGCCGGTGTCCAAGTTTTAAGTGCTAAACTTGTCGCTCACACACATCGAAGGTAAAACATTGTATCTCTCAAAAACCTATCATATTACTGATGAAGTAATTTTTGTACTCGTTATTATGTCATAGCTGCTAATAGAGTTGTGAGTAAAATTGGGGCTGTGTTTTCAATTGCTTGTATGTTTATGTATTAGTAAAATACTCTCGCTTTATTAAGCCATAATTTTTCAACAAAATTACAAATAGTTTCTTACAGGAAATGCAGGTGCAACATGAACTTTATTAAATTACTTGCGCTCAAATTAATTTCAAGTAATATCAATTAACTATTGAATGCTAAACTTACTTTCAGCACCATGTCTTCGAAATTGGTTGTGCCAGTAGCTCTAGGGCTGTCCCTGGTTACTGTAACAGCTTTTGTGGTATATTATGTTTTCAAAAAAGATGATGAAGATGACAAAGAATGTAACATCAAAACTACAAGAATTAATACAATTGAGGTTAAAGTTCCGAAGAGTATTACGCCTGTTGTGATTGGTAAGATAAGTTATTATAATACTAACTCTTAATACTAAAATCGGCTGATCTCTAGAATCGCTATGTGCCACAATGTACCATCATAATGTTTCCTGCGGGAATTAATAGTTTGTGAGATGTAATTTATTTAAATTTAACCATAGATATTTGTGTATTTTCTGGTTCATTTTGTGCCTAATGACTGCACATGTGAATGTTGCACACAATATACAAATAAGAAAAAAAATTCAACATCTTAAACCATTGCTCCCGGTTGCTGTCTTAGGATGGGATGGTTGTACCAAAAGACATATATTGAAATAGATATTTTATGTTGCTCCATATGAATGTAAACCAAGCATGCCAGTATTTTCTTCCTACAAAAAGCAAAAATATCTCTGTTATCATGTCATCTACACTTTATATAGGCCTGTGCTTGTACCTGGATAGTTACCATCCTCAAGTAGAAATTCTATTGGTAAATTCACCTATTAGTACATTCCAGTAGCTATCTTTGAGAGTTCCCTCTGTAGGTTAAGCCCATTTGTCATTTTGTAACAAATAATCACTTACCATCAGGCGAGATTGTGGTCAAGAGCTAGCCTACATAGTCCCTGAGAAATGTTTAGCTATCCAAACCGCAACCGCCTAATGATGGTGGGGTTATGTTTCTATGCTAAGTGGTAACTCTATTTGTTAACCTCTGACTATTCTTTAAGGTCACAACAATGTCTCACTGTTATATGAGGCCTTCACATTTGGCCTTGTCAATCAAATATTTACTTATAAATTATGATATTATTACATGCTAGGTATATGAAATACATACAGTAAGTCAATGTTATTTGATATGATACCCACTATATTATGTTTCACATTTTCTAATACCTACATTGTTCCAAACATGTCATAAATAAAAGTAACAGTTCTTTTTTTAAATTACAATCTGTAATAAATGTTACAATACTCTAGAAATACCACCTGATAAGTAGAGTGGTGTAAGGTGTTGCTTTGGAATTACAAAGTCCTGGGTTCAATACTCAGGTACCATCATCAAAAATACTAATTTTTATTTATATAAAGAATTTCTTAACATTATTTTCTAACACACTTTTGAACATTCTTCAGGTCGCAGCGGCTCCAACATCAAAGAATTAGAAAGAAAATCAGGTGCAAGAATGCACTTTAAGAAGTTTACTGAGGGTGATCATGACATCTGCTATATAACCGGAAGGAGAGAAGAAGCTCAGTTGGCCGAGACCCTGATACATGAATACATCAAGAATCAGCCTGATATATCTGTGGATACACTTACTGTCCCTGGCTGGTCTTGTGGCAGGATTATTGGTAAGACTGTCCAACTTAACAGATGAACTTAAAAAGATCATCATTTTTTCACTCTTCTTTCAACACATATATGCATACATCAAGTCCAGCCAAAATAATTATTTGACAAGTTTCACTCGAATAGGAAGCTTCTTGTCTTACCCCCGGTTTCTGAAATGCAAATCAGCAACAAATTATGTTAAATGCTTGTTAATCCATTGTCGAACGCAAATTCGGTTGCTGAAAACTTCATGTGACTGTTTGTCAACACTAATGTCAAATCTCTAATTAAACGCCAATTAATTCAAATTTGGGTTTCTGAAAAGCATTTTTCGTATGTTAACGGTTTGTCAAAGTGGATTGTGCTAATTGCCCAAAATCAACCAATTATTCTAAGATTAACGTCTTGAAATCGTATATATAAAATACGGCTTTTAAAATTGTTTTGAGTACCTACCAAAATGTTTCTTTAATAACTGATATAGTACGTATACAAGTACAGAATTATATTATATCAAGTACGAATACTCCAAAAACACATATTACTACTACTTAAATATGGTACTAAAGTCGACGTGATTTGAGTGTTGCTGCTCATAAGGAGCTTAATCATTACCTCAACTGGAAAGTCCAGTGTTAAACAAGGTCCTCCTCATTGGCGGATTGGCAATAATACCCACGCTTGGCAGGTGTTAGAAGGCGTTAGTCAGTTGTTCAGAAGGCGCTGCTTCTCACCTTCTGCTATTTTTCGACACCCAAGAGAAAACTTGGGGGTAACATTCCAACCCGGCACCCCATAAGGGTGCTCAATACATATGGTGCTGTAATATCCTGACAGCCTAATTAAACAAACCGCAGCTGGGTATATGCTACCAATGAAAGGATTCCCAAGAAAGGTTTCTCTTTGTGGAAACACCTTTTGGTTAAGAGGGGCGTTAAGATATGGTTTAAACTTTTGTTGTGCGTTTGATGTGCAGCAACAAACAACCTGATGTGAACAATGTATTCTTCTGTATTGCTGCGCAAGAGGTCCATGGTTAGAATCTCAATGCTGACTCACATTTCGCCGCTTGGTGCAGGTCCAGGGTGGAAATTTTTAGAATGCGTAGCTCATTATTTGTTGGCCCATATATAAAAAATCTGTCACGAAGCTTCTATTGCATTTTTAGGTACTTGGCTACCTAAATCATAGAACCTATAATAATACTACATACCTAAATCGACTTTTATGATCATCTGAACAAAAACTAAAACGCAGTGATTACATACTCCTTGCATTCAACGGTGGAACATTCCCTAAATGATGATGATCTACACAGTTGGCAACCATGGGCTTCGCCCCTTGACCTTGGCGGGCGGCTTGTTGCTCACCACCGTCGGAATTTGTTATTACACAGTTGCTCACCACCGACAACACGCATCGTACGAGAGCCAAACTATATACGATATCTTTCCTTACGTTTTAAAATTACCTACTATCATTGTATGAAATTTCGAAGAAAAATATGTCATAAATAATGCATTTTATTTGGTCGTGGCTTTTATACTTACGTATCTCAAAAAAGGAAACGTGTTATGCGTGCGCTCTCGCCGGCTGCAGCGACATACTGCCCCCGCGTGGGCGTCCACGCGAGGGCATTGGAAGGTCAAACATCATTTGGTGGCAAACCATCATCTATACAGTTGTAATCCATGGTTGGCAATAGAGGTGTTATATTAGGATCGTATATTCATATGCCTATTATGGAATATAACGCTTTGCCAATATGTTATCTAACCTATTAATAGGTAATAGTCAAATAATAGTGAGAACTTATCATATTATTTTTCATAAAAGACGCGCAATTTAACCGTTATTGGTTAAAATATTATGTGTAATAGTTGACAAATCGCTCACGTTATTGATATATATAAGGTGACTATTAATTCATCAACAATACTGCGGGGGATGGTGTAGAATCAATAACTGAATGTGATCCACTCATAATTAATTTTCACATAAATAAAATTAATACTAACTATTGCCTAAGCTGTGGCGCGTTGACTTTGAGAATGATAGCGACGACAACACTCGCGGCCGCCGTGGACTAGACTCACACTTATACACACGTTCTAAGTATTCTAACGCATTGCGAGGGCAATGAACTCGGTAGGTATACCTACGCATTGCGAGGGCAATGAACTCGGTAGGTATACCTACGCATTGCGAGGACAATGAACTCGGTAGGTATACCTACGAATTGCGAGGGCAATGAACTCGGTAGGTATACCTACCGAGTTCATTGCCCTCGCAATGCGTTAGGATACCTAGAACGCGTGTGTATGTGTGAGTCTTGTCCACGGCGGCCGCGAGTGTTGTCGTCGCTATCATTCTCAAAGTCAACGCGCCACAGCTTAGGCAATAGTTAGTATTAATTTTGTTTATGTGAAAATTAATTATGAGTGGATCGCATTCAGTTATCGATTCTACACCATCTCCCGCAGTATTGTTGATGAATTAATAGTCACCTTATATACACAGTGCTTTACTTTGCCTTCATACTTTAACAGGCTTAGGACTATCAACGAAATAGTTGGCGTATTTACAAAGTAAATTACGATATATACAATGATTTATAAGTTGTATTTACATTATAAATATGGATCTTTTTTATGTTCTTTTTGTTTTTAATGTTGTTTTATATACCTATTTGTTGGATATTTCAAAAACAGTTTGTAATAGGCAGCGTTAAAATAATAGGTAATAACTTATCCATAACATTGCATTATTTTTAATAATCTATCGATATCTATTGCTTGGTCTCATTCTGAATATCCACGAAGCTCCTATACAAAAAACGACATGTATTACAACACATGCAATAACTTCACCGAGCCACGAGGACACATTGCAAATTGGAATGTCGGCGTTGCATTCTCTCGCGACGAGTGACTGAGTGATTAAACTTCTATCTTGAACCTATTACGAATATATTAGTCACACCTCTACTTGGCAACCATGGTGGGAGGCTGGTTTTCGACTGTGTAGCACAAATTTAAATTGATTTGCTGGTAACCATAGTAACGGCGGCGATGCACAGAAATGATTGTGCTTTGATTTCATGTCAAAACAAAAGAGACAACGCTATGCATTAAAAAAAGACAACATACTACAGAATGAATGAATATGAACGAATTTTTAAAACTTCATGTTATCATAGATAAACAAGCATGTTAATCTTATGTTCTGTAATTTTTCGTGAATATGCGTTTCAGCACCGCAAGTACCGAACTTACCGATCGCTAAATTTGACATTACAATCGTCTAAATTCGATAAAATGGGTTATATCGATGTTTGCAAACATCGATATAACCCGTTTTATCGAAAAAGGTAAGTTCGGTACTTGCGCTGCAGAAACCCGTTGAAAGTTAGCAGATTGTTAATTATGACGGCTTGTTAGATGAAATGAATTTTGACACGCGTACCGGAAACCGGCGGTTAAACACATGATCAAGACTATATTTAAGATAGGGAGAGATTTATGTCTCCCGGGCTGTGATGCCTAGGTGGGAATGTTAAATTATATACTAATGAATAGGGTAGCTAGTACAGACCCACTGACTATAACTTAAGCAATCATAGTCAAGCGCTTATAGCTATGGACTGTGGTGCCGCAGGTCCATGTTTGATCCACTGCCAGCTTGAGCTTCACTGCATAGTTGGAGGGCATTTTGCGTATGCTCGCCTTACTAGCTACCGCCATCAAGTAGAAAATGTGTCGCCAAGCACTTAACGGTGTGTTCCGACAGTTGTCCTAGAAAGCCAGTAATCGTCGTTATAGCATGGTGGTAGGCCAAAATGCCCTACCACCATGCTATAACGACGAAGACTACCCCGTTGTAGTCTTTGTCGGCTTAACATGCCTTCCGAAGCACGGAAGCGCTCAGTAGTAATGTCAGTAGCAGTCACCCATCCAAGTCATAACCGCGGCAGACGTTGCTTAACTTATCTGATTGGTTAAGAATGGCTAAGCGAGCTACGCTACGTAAAATGAAATGAAAGATATAGTTCCTTAAGTAGGCAGTAGTTGCAACAAACACACAATAAATATGGAGAGGCGCGGATTTGTGATTGGAACGGTCCGTAGAATCTGCTAATTATCTTATATGCTCATAAGTATGATTTAATTTGGAATTCATCAGGGACTAGCTGCACCAAGTGGTTTCACATGTGTAGAAGATAATGAAAGTATTGTATGTGTTAATCAAGGACCTTAAGGCAAGGAGCGCTCTCCATTAAAAATGTAGTTTCCTCATATTTTAAATAAAAAGTGTTCAAACTAGGTATAGTTTTGTATGCATATCTCTAAGCGTATAATATAATATATCTATGCTTTTGGTTTGCCAGTTTTCGATTTTACGTTTATTTTGTCCCCGAATGCAAAAGAATTCACATTCAAAACGATTTTTCCGGATATTTTCGCAAATGTTTAATTATACGAAAAACTGGTAAACCTGAAGCATAGATATTCGGTTCATGGATATGCATGCTAAATTGCATAGTGTTTGAATACTTGGTATTCAAAATATGCCGATAGTATGTTTATATAAAAAGTACTACTTGCACACTTCCCTTAACTATATAATATACATTCCAAGTCATATCCAAATTGATTCAGCGGTTTCAGTATAAAGGAGTAATAAACACACACATACTCACATTCTCAGTCGAAACCCTTCTCATTATATTTCTATAATTACAAGAATATTTTCAACATGCTTTCCTGACTTTGAGCAGCGGTAAAGTCTTGAAAACAGGTAATATGATAGCCGGCTAAGGCTCTGTTCAAACGTACGCGGTTTGAGGGCGGCGAGCGCGCGGTCCCTGCGCCGCGCTGTGACTTCGCAAAGACCGCGCGCCCGCGCCTTTCTTCAAAAGTGTTCTTACGTAATATGTAGTGTTTCACATATTTTAATAACATTGAAATAATTCTACACCTATATAATAGTCTATAACCTTAGTTTTATTTTTATTTTATTTTATTTATTTATTAACCTTAGTCGCCTCTTACGACTTCCACGCCACGGGAAGAAACAGGGGTGAAATTGTAACCCGGCACCCCATGAGGCCATGGGCCACAAAAATACCGGAAGGTGGGAAGCAGCGACTTCTAGAGAACTCACAACTTCTATTATGATTCTCAAGACGCCTACCAAGCATGGTACTTATGACAAATCCCCCCAATGGAACCTTTTTCTACGGTGGACGTTTCGGATTCCATTGTGTAACTTGTGCTTGGTTAGGTACACTTTTTATTATATTGGCAAGTAGGTACAAAAGTATTAAGAATCTTGTTTGTTGCCCTTATTTTCGTTCACAATCCTTCTGACTGAAACTGAATATATCCCCAACATGTGAGTGGTTTTTAAGCACACTCTATTAAAGACCAATGCTCGTCCTTCGGTCACGCAAAAAAAATGTGGTTATAAGCCTTTATCACCATCAACTTTTCGAAAGCACTCGAAGATTTGCGATGACGATTCTTAACAAGAGATGTCAAAGTCTTTCGTTGTTGAAGAGCCGGGTGCAAGCTCTAGTTTGGAAGCCCCAACCTCCATATTACGAAAATAATCTGTTCGTATCAATAAACAAAAACTGAACACAACTCTCTAATAATAACTATAAACGACAAAATCAATAACAAATAAGAAAGAAATTCAGCAGAAACAAGAAAAATAATTGGCGAGAATCACATTCGAATCTAAAAATTTGATAGGAATTATGAATAAGCTAAAATGGCGTCAGCTGGAAAATGTTGACGATCTCGGCAGTGTGGCAATTAAAAACAAAAAATTCTTACACTATTTTTTTCAGGCTTAAAGCCTGTACATGCGTAAATATGTACGCATATAAAAAAGTGTGCTTTTAGTTAATACTACAGAAATCAATTATAGCTTAAAATATATTTTTTATGTTAAATATCTTATCCAATTCCAAAATTAGTACAATTACTGAGTACTTGTAATTTTTTTGCACGGTTAACCCCTTTGTTTACATTTTTGATCTCGAATTAAAAACCAGGGTATACATATTTAGTTTGTAGCAGTAAGAAAGTTATATGTTTATCTTGATCATATGCTTAAAAGTCAAGTTAATTCCGAAACATTTTTCCTTCAAATTTCTCGACTTGAAAAAATTGCTCAAATTAAAAAAAAAAATTTTTTTAATTTGAAAAAAAATTCAATTTCAAATTCAACGGGGCAATGCTGCCAGCATGCTGGGCACGCTGCCAACTGGGAGTGGGCTGGAGCATTTGGACTGCCTATGAGTCTGCTATGACTTATAGGTGTCTAAATGCTTTTATTGTAGTAGCTGTAGTGTTGTATATAGTTCATAGTATTTTGTTTAATAAAGGCATACCGCCGGTAAAAAAAAAAAACTCAAATTTGACTCTAAATTATGCTAACGTAAATATCTTAATTTCTTAATTATTAATGTATGTATATGTATAAAAATATAACAATTTTTTTAAAACCAAAAAACAGAACCGTCTTCTACACTCAAAGGTGTGAAATAACTTGTTGAAGTCGGTACCATGATAATTCAAATGTACCTATTATTACAATATTGTGCTCATGGTACATGGACTTCGACAAGTTATTTCACACCTTGGAGTGTTGAAGTCAGTTCCATTTTTTGGTTATAAATATTTTTTCACTCTTTTTTATTATTTGATTATCATTCATTGTCAACGGCTATATCATCAAGGTAGGAAAATACTTTTCAGTTAATGGAGTGTAACTCAAAAATGGCTCAAAAACCGATTTTGATTAAATTTAAATGGGACCAAACGACAAACATCAGCATTCAAATAAAAAAAAATAATTATCAAAATCAGTTCTAGGTGAACCGATTTTGATAATTATTTTTTCAAAAGTTCTGAGAAACATAAAAAAACAGACGATTGAGAACCTCCTTTCTTTTTTTAAAGTCGGTTAAAAGTAGTAAATCTTTTCAAGAGGGATACGTTAAGTTACATTTTCGATTTAGATTTATTATAATAGTTTTGTGTTGATAAGCTTTCTTTCGTCTTTCACCCAAACTAATCGCGACTTCACTGTCGCAGTCTGTCTTTCACTCTAACGCTGTTCGATAGTGTGATCGTCTTAACATCACTATTTCTCTGTTACTTGTAGGAACCGGCGGCGAAAACATCAACGACATAAGTCACCGCAGTGGCGCTCGAGTCAAGATCGAAGGGCTCGCGACAGACCGTAATGCCGATCGCATTATCACCATACGCGGCTCCAAGGATCAGATACAGAAGGCCAAGGAACTTATTCAGAACCATGTAAGTGCCTGTATGATAATAACATCCTTTGTGTTTTTTATGGAATTGTGACAGAACGACCTGTTGTGAGGACCTATTCAGTTGTCTTAAAAAAAAAAACAACTTATGGACACACACATATTTATTTTATTTGAAAAATAATATTATTAATTTACACTTGACTTAAAAGTTCCCGCAACTCACTTTTGGTACTAATTTGGGCATAGGTTTCACCTGAAGGGTATACTGGTACTGAGCCTGGTGACTCCTGGAGTTATCACAATAAATCTGAACACTTAATTTTGGAAGCCACCGTTTATATAGAGAAAAATACTGCTGACAACGCGTAAATAGGTTTGTGAGGGATTCGGGCCTAGGTCAGCAATATTAGGTGTAACAGAACGAAATGCTGACCGATGTTAAGAGGCCTCTTAGGTGCTTGCCGAGAGTTTTTGTAATTATAATTATGGAAATGTTGATATGGAGACAGTGAAGGGGATATAAAACAGCTTCACCGCATGGTGGAAGGGCATTTTGCGACGACCCTCAAGTAGAAAATCTGTCGCCAAGCACCTAACGATGTATTCCGGTAGTAGTCCTTGAGAGCCAGTGAAATCACAGGCACATGAGACTTAACAACTATGTCTCAAGGTGACGGGCGCAGTGACTTTCGTGACTTGTGACGAAATGCATCTGTTATAGGCAGAGGTTAGTCCGCTTAACATCAGGTGGGCCTCGAGCTTGTTCCGTCACAATAACATAAAAAAAAATATGAATATGTTCATGTGCGTGACTTTGAAAGGGGTAGAAAACACTAAATTATCTTTACATCATTATACAGTTCAAGATGTGCCCTGCAGTGTTTATGTATATCTTTTTGTAGGTGGCCCAAGAGAAATGCCGTCGCGAGGTGGAGCAAGCCAAGAGCCCGCGCCACGTGCCGCGCTCCGCTTCCTCGTCCCCCGCGCCCCCCGCCGCGCCCGGCGACTCCGCCGAGGAGCCTCCAGGTGACCTCAGATCGCATGCCAAGTATAAGCGTGCCGGTAAGCCCTGCTAACTGCATGTTGTCCTATGTTCTAATTGTTATGTTGTCTGTACCTACTCTAGGATTAAACGAAAGGCCAGCTAAGTTAGCTTAGCTAATGTAGCTGCTGTGATACTTTCATAGTTCGATTCACATCATATAGTTACAGCATACTTGTTTTTTCGTTTGTACTTTGGTACATGAAGCTACTTGAGCTAAGCTGTCATAGTTTGGCTGGCGGTGACCTCTGCATTTGAAGATGCAGTTAGTTTTAAAATTTAAAACTTTCCAAAAGCGGTAAAATATAATATTTAAAGAGATTAAATTAGGAAAATATCAAGCTAAATGTCTTCTGGGTAAACTTAAATAATAGTTAACGCTGGATTTGTTGATGATTTCAATTTGTTTAAAATGATTTCCGTAATGTGAATGGAACTTCTGAACTGCGGCTATACATATAATGGTAATAAATAATTAGAAATCAAAATCTTAACCAACCTTGAAGTAGTCAAAGCTAAATACCTCCTACAATACCTACCACAAATAAACATAGTAATTATTCACATAGAAACGTTATACAATTGTTATGATAATATACATTGATCTCTGTGTTGTTTGTTACTGTTAGTAAACAATTACATATCTGTTTGCGTTGTTCAATAATCGATTCAGAAATAGACAGACCGACTCTTATATATAAATACCAACATGCTTAAATCTGCCTAACTTATAGCTGTGACGTATCTAATATAAAAACAAAAAATAATTAAACGTTTTTATTATAAGAATATTTTTAAACAATTTTCTAGACAAATTAGATTTATTTTTAATGTCTGGGACTTTTGTTCCACACGAAGGCAATGCTGTACAAAATTGACAGTAGTCAATTTTATAGAAAGACTTCTTCCACAATATCACTTGATGGCAAATGATGAAGTAATTGAGTAAATATTTATTTATTTAACAATCTTAGGGAAATTAACAGCTATCTAGGAATAACAAACGTAACAAATAAGTATCTGAAGGCTATATTTCTATATATTATGATTACAAGCACTACCGCGTACTAAGCGAAAATCATAAATTTACAAATTATTGGAATACAAAATGTTTTGCCCCGGGCGGGAATTGAACCCGCGTCCTTCCGATGTCGAAATCGGAAGGACGCGGGTTCAATTCCCGCCCGGGGCAAATCATTTTGTATTCCAATAATTTGTAAATTTATATCTGAAGGCTAATTAAAAATTTCCACATATAGCAACTAAATTTACAAAAAGATCAAAGTTAATGAACAACTACTAAAAAAAATATTAAGGAACATTACAGGTTATATTAAGATATAATTGTTATTGCTATTACATTACATTATAATAAAGATAAAAGGCTAAGTTATTAAAACATCTGCACACCCGAATCAAAAATGTGTTCTGCCTGTAATTGCCTAAAATATTTTTATTTATTATATTATACAGACTTAACCTATAAGGGGTCTGTCTTCCAATGATAGCTGCTTCTGGAAGACAACATTTAACTCTGATCATTATCCTACTGTGTGAGAGTACTATGGTGAGTCAGTAAGTGCAAGTGCCGGCAGTATCCAATTTATAGTAAACCTATCGGAGCGGGTTCCTTACACGCAGCGTATTAAAGCATATAATGAATATTTATCTGTGAGTGCAAATACAACCGTGAAAATTTTATGTTAAAAATGTATTAAAAAAATAATTGTACTAAACTATTCACACCTTATCGATAGCTTATGCGAAGCAGTGACGCCTCAGTGGCATTGGCTATGGACTGCCGTGCAGCAGGTCCATGGTTCGAATCCCGCCGCGAGCTTGAACTTTACCGCATGGTGGAAGGGCATTTTGCGAATGCCCGCCTGGCTAGCGACCACCCTCAAGTAGATAATCTGTCGCCAATCATCTAACGGTGTGTTCCGGCAGCAGTCCTTGAGAGCCAGTGAAATTACAGGCACATGAGAGTTAACAACTATGTCTCAAGGTGACGGGCGCAGTGCAATTTGTGACTTGTGATGAAATGCATCTGTTATAGGCAGAGGTTAGTCCGCTTAACATTAGGTGGGCCTCGAGCTTGTTTCGTCACAATAACATCAAAAAAAAATATGTAAACGAGCGCTGTACATCACTACACTTCGCCATAAAAATTAAATATGCAATAGAAAGCGGCATAAACTCCGCTCTGCTCACGTTACATTGCTATGCTTGCAGCAAGATATTGTTCATTGTAGCTATACATGCTTGGCAACAGATTTTCTCCTTCAGAGTGGTAGGCAAGCAGGCATATATGATGAAGCTTGGGGGTTCAAATCAAGTTCCATATCATTTTCACTAGACCGTCACTGCTTCCTATTGTTATTTCGGAACCTGCTGGGACTCTTATGATATCAACTGGCTACTGTCCGACAGGTTTTGAACTGTTCTCTTATTTTGACCAATAAGAAGATAGATTTGGACATCACAAAGGGGCACGTTTCTGACGACTTTGAATAGGTATTTAAAATTGAGTCATTTTTACGAAGCGTTAGGATGCTGTATCTTTAGGCTGCTGGGATAAACAGGATGTTCCATATTCTAATGTCTATCTCGCAAAGAAATGTGCGTATATGGGCGTCACAAAAAATATCTAAAAAGTCCCATGTCGTGCACATGACAATAGTTCTTTGTACCTTATCTTTATTTTTAAGATAGGCATTGCAACATGAAGCATCCTGTGTTATGATAATGAGTGATACAGTTTTATTGTTTGTTAAATGTAGAATAATCTCAATAGTGTGTACCCGTCCTTATATTTTACACGTGTTTGAAGCGTGCCGACACACTCGTTGTTTTGTTAATATTTGTTGTTTTTATGTGTTGTCCCAGCATTTATTTTTTATATGTTCTCCGATGAGTATATAATTTCAGATGGAAGATGGCGTTCTATAAAAAGTGAATGTCAGTGAACAAACATACTGTCTCTTTTACGTTCCACGGGTCGGTCGTACTGTTGAAAGGGACAGTATGATAGGAGCAGTTTTTTTTTTTGCTTTACTTGTATCGTTCGCCATGCTCCTTCTAACTTTATTATTTATCTGAGGTTTGTTATGGACCAAGTGAAAAAGGCTCTATTAAATATATAATACATAAAAACTTAAAAAAATGAACTTTAAACATAAAATACGCATTATTAGAGATAAATGAAATACTACCTACTTGTCGGATCTCACTCAAATTTAAATGGGACCACATGACAAGTTATCGAATATAAAAAAATAATCAAAACTGGTACACTCTGTAAAGACTTATGACTTATGAGGTAACACACAAGAAAAATAACATTCTAATTGAGAACCTTCTCATTTTTTTGGAGTCGGTTAAAAAAACACAATTCAAGAGCTTCGGTAAAAGTCAAGCGAAATATGTAAAGCACAGATTTTTTTTCTTGACACAAAAAGCTTGAAACTCACTTCAATCCGCTGGATCAAGCGTATATATATATATAGAGAGCATCTTTACTGTGTTCTTTGCTTATGCCAATTGTGAACAGTAAGGTATCCCCTGAAAGTAAATTAATTTTTAGCCAAATATTTTCCTAACCTTTCCTCGAAAGCCAGTCGCAGCTTTGTAAAAACGTAGCGTGTTGTTGGTCCACTTTAGTAAAATATATAAATTTCATTAAATGTAGTGCAAATAGGTAAATTGTCTCGAACATCTAGCATCTAGCAATCATTGTAACCCAGGCTTTTTTTGAATGTTTTTTTGACCTATTTCAAAGTTTTTTGGAGGTTATAAGCCAAACTCGAATATTAGATTTCTATGGGCAATATTAATTTGAATTTACAGGGCCTATACCTTGAATTACCAGACTCTAATAAATGCTTAATTAACATTATTATTTATTGACAAAACGCTACAAACTACGTACAATAGTACAACAACTATAATGAAATAATTTAGGCAACCTAAAGGCCATTGCAGACCTACAGACAGTCCAAATGCTTTATATATGCCAAATGCTGGCAGCATTGCCTTTGGATTGCAATACTTAACCGTTGATCAAAATAAGTACTAGCATTGCATATCATTCCTTCTATTTGTCTTAAAATTTACGACTAATTTAGTATGATATAATTTTTGCCCAAATCTGAAGACAATGGTCGTTATTTATTTGGTCCATAACCTATTATATAAATATTGTATGTATGTCAGGTTTATGCGGGAAGTTGGTTTGGGCCATTATGTATTTTGTTTGGGGTATTGGTTTGTTGGTTTCAATTCGATGTGCGTTGCACGGAGTGTTAAAGATTGTATTTGTTTTGATGGGATAGGGAAGGATTAATTAGTTATGTGGTGGTAGTTTATTTTTAAAACATTAAAATTTCACTCCCGTTAGTTTTAGACAAATCATATTTTATCCTAACTAACACTTGGAATTTTACGGACATATTTTTAATGACAGCACATTTTTAATTAAGTAGTGAATTATCGAATCTGTTGCACAAGCAATCTTCATTTTCAATAATGATAATTTTCAATATTTTGATTTTAATTTTCAAAAAAATTAATTAATTTCCCCCACTCTGAAAAAATCAATTAAGGTTAATGAATAGATGCAGGCGTTACTTTGCAGCTATCCATATATAATAATAACAAATATTTTAAGAACACATCAAATTAATATTTTAACGCGCGATCGTGTGCTAGTAGAGTCAAGCACCTCCTGAGGATGCTTCGTGGAGAAGTGAAACGCGTCGAAAATTATTCCGGTTTGGCTGCGTGACGTTTGTGACGGCTTAACAGGAAAATTGGGCGAAATTGTCACTAGATACATTTTTATATTTTTTAAGTGTTTTATTAAAAAAAATATTTGATGTTTTCTTAAAATATTGGTTATTATCAATTAAGGTTCTTAATTTTAATCAACAATTTCGAAACAGAAAACGCAGCGCCATCTATCGAAGTGTACGTGTCGGCCGTCTCGTCTCCGTCGCGGTTCTGGGTGCAGTTCGTAGGCGCGCAGGTCGCGCAGTTGGACGACCTCGTCGCAGAGATGACTGCCTTCTACTCTAACAAGGAGAACAGAGAGTCCCACGCTGTGAGTATTTTGTGAAAAAATAGACAGCAGCGACATCTAGCGACATGTACGTTACAGCCGTTTCGTTCCAGTGGCGATTTTCTTTTTGAAACTGATAGCTAAGCATCAAAATCATGCTGCAAGCATCTGCAAAATAATCTTGAAGTTGTGTAAAACCAATTTGTGGTAAGATTGAACGCTGGGACTCCTAGATACCCAATCACAGGCAATATTTTAACTTATTATACATACATCTATATTAAATATACCAATAGTATCCGCTTCCCAGACGGGTATGCAAGACCACGGATGCCTACCTGCTACGATTTTGCCTATAATTATCTATCTTGCTAAATGTACTCTCATTATGATCTTCACACACGCCCATCTGCTACTCATGACCGACGTGGCATTACTCAAGAATTACACTATCCTTTTTAATTTCATCCATGCACTATCACATCCATAAGCTTACCGAATATCATATTTATAATGCTGTTGTAAACCTCGGTGAGAGTCCGCGTCTTATAATCTACACACTGGACTTAACCACTTGGCTACCGAGGCCGTTACCGGAGATGCGAATTTTGTTTTATATATAAAATATAGATGTATATTTGTTGTTATACAGTTATCCCACGTGAGCGTGGGCCAGGTAGTGGCGGCTGTGTTCCGGCACGACGGGCGCTGGTACCGCGCGCGGGTGCACGACATCAGGCCTAACGAGTTCGACGCCACGCAGTCGGTAATCTATATTATATTATGCTATAGCCAAACAGTTTTTCGTCAAAACCAGTTTTAGAACTAGATGGTATACATCTATAGACAAATTCCATCATAAATCGTAGCCACAACTTATATTATCTTATTCTTTTGTTACAGGTAACGTATTAAATTGAATTGTGGATGTACGAAAACTGTATTTCTAATTTGGTGGTTAGTTTTTCAGACACAAAGGCGTTCTAAAATTTGTTTATAGAGTAATTTCGAAACGTCGCCGTCGCTCTAATGTATTGTAAAAATTTCCGCCTAGTATTCCAAAAGTTTTCCGGTTTAGTATGATATGATTGCGGTGACTACATTCAGGGGATGCACGTTAAGGCTCCTTACCATCTTAAAGATCTGAAAGGTATCAGGTTTACTTCCAACGGAAGGCTGGTCTTAGAAAGGTAGCCGGCAAACGTTTTTATAATTAAGCTCTTGCCTTTGTTAAAGATACATGATTTGCTGACTCTATATGAGTAGGATAGGGATAAGAAGAAGATCTAAAGGAGAAGAACAAGCAGATTGTTATGATATAAAATAATATTGAACGTTTTATTCCTTAGGTAGCTGACGTTTTCTACCTCGACTACGGCGACAGCGAGTACGTAGCCACCCATGAGCTGTGCGAGCTTAAATCTGACCTGCTGCGACTTCGATTCCAGGTCAGAATATTATATTATACTAACTAAATTAAACTAACTCTTATTTCTCTCTCTTATTACCCAGGGACTGAGTGTAGGGCATAATCAACGGTAACCTGATATGAAAAGGTGGCTGAAGACAATATTTCTTATCTTCCCATTAAACGTTCAAAATACAATATACTTATTTAAATTTGTAATTTTTACTCTATTTGTATTACATATATATACCTTATGCTTGTTCTATTTGGGGACGATATGTTCTGCACTGACGATCCGCTAGGGATGTATCGCGCATTTTACTCTGCCAGCTTCAATCAAGCCATCCCAATTCCTTTAAAGGTAGGTTTTAAGACCTCTGGCAACACACTCAGTGACATGTGTTGTTGATGAGAAAGCCTATAGACCTACCGCTTAACTGAATCGTTTTCTGAAGAAGGAGCGCGTTGAAGAGATCTACACTAAAACAAAAACTATATTAAGTGTAGATCTCTCTATAACCTGTACATCATAATGTCACAGGTATGTGTCCAATGCGGGTCTTTTTCTCGAAACACTACACAAAAAACACGAAACAAAACTTGATTTTCCTACACATTTGTGTCTATAGTGAATGCTTACAGTGGCTACTGGAATATATCTACAAATTTACCCCTTTGTACGAGTAGAAGTCAGGGATACTGGTCTTTGAACGAAGTAAACGTAAAGATCAGACAGTCACCAGTGAAATCTTTTCAAAAACATCAATAATCCGTGGACGATGTGAGCTTTTCGGAAACAAAGTGTTGTGTATTTGTTCAAAAACCGTCACAATAGAGTTTACAAATGGCTTTACTGTAATGTAAGGTTAACTTTTTTTTTTTTTTCACTTTAACTTTCCCCTTAATGTAAGGTCCTGAAAATATATATCTTTCATGTAAATTTAATTAATTTCTGTTACATACTCTCGTCTTATTACTTGTTGACTTCTTTAATACATTACTTTAACTTATTAAATTATTAAGAATTATGGTAAAAACTATTCTCCAGTCTCCAGTGATAATTCTTCCAGTTTCGACTTGTTCAACCTTATAACAATTTTATGCAATAACTTTTACGAAACATGAATACTCAATAGGCAGCCCAATATCCATTATTTCATATTTTCCTTTTATTACCTCTTTAAAAATGTTATTAACAAAAAAAACATATAATGTGTAGTAATGGCGTGCTGCCTCAGGAACCTAATCAGTTAAGCGTTAGGCCAGTAGCTACGTTTTCCACATTGATGTCAGTTACATGAACAGTACTTTTTATACCAGGCCATGGAATGCTTCTTAGCGGGCGTCCGTCCCGCGGGCGGAGTGGAAACAGAAGGAGTGACGTCATCTGGTCAGCGATGGGACAAGTGGCATCCGCAAGCTATCGAACGGTTCGAAGAACTCACGCAGGTGAGTGCTATTCTAGTGACTGTTCCAGGCGCCGAATATTTCCTTGTAGATTACAGTAAAGAGAAAAACCTAAACCATCCATTAGTTAATGACCTTTTGTTATGTTTTTTAGAATAGTTCTTATAGGTGTACTAGATACATATTCCTATCTTTATCTGGTCGGTACTTGTTACTTGTGTATAATTATCTTCTCTGACAGTACAAATAACCACACAAGAACATAAATTTAAAATGTTTGCCTAGTAAAGTTTCCTCGCAGAACTAAGAGATTTGTCTTATTTGAATAATAAAGACAAATCTCTTAGTCAACGCGAAAGATGTCTACTGAGCTATTTTAAAAACTCTCCTAACAGGTGTCCTACAGATTGCGCCAGAAAATCTTTTTATCCACTTCCAACAGGCAGTATGTCAAAATTATAGCGCAGTGCATTTTTTATAGCTAATGGGTTAATACTTCAGCACCATCTAACCTGTTGGTATGTAATGATGTGGTTGAGAAGGGTGCAACAGATTTAGGCTAGATTTTCTGGCTCTCAAGGACAGCTGCTTGAACACACCGTCAGGAGGTCGGAGACGCAAAATGCCCCACTACCAGCTGTGTATATGCTGAAGATCAAGAGCACCTTCCGGGATTCGAACCATGAATCTCCTGCATGACAGTCTACTGTTATTACCACTGGTCCATCGCTGCTGCAAAAACAAGACTTATACTACGATTCATACATTTAATATTCATTAAATTATAAATGAAGTAAAATAACTAATAAAATAGAATAGACTGCATGTCTTAAAATAATTCTGCCATTTTTGTTAAAAAGTAGGTTGAAAATATGCTATGTTCAGGTGGCGAGATGGAAATCACTTATGTCCAGAACTTGGACTTATAAAAAGACAACCACCGCCGAAGAGAAGGAGCGTGAAATCCCGGGCATAAAGCTGTTTGATGTCAATGACGGTAATTATTTATGCTTCCGGTACAAAGTACCTTATAATGAATCATGTAATTATCTTAACCTATATAAAAAAAACACTTCTTAATAAACGACCGGACATTCTTGACAATGTGCGTAATAGTTAGTAATATAGCCTGCTTCGAATTGTTAAGCAAATGGTACTTTATATACCATAGAAATCCATCCTTTCGAGTGCCGTAAAGACTCAAAATACACACACTCTGTAAATATAACTGGTTATCTGCCCATAAGCAGAATATGTATATAGTTCGAGGCAGTAGAACACTTAGTTGCATAATATTGACTCATTTTTGAGTTGTGTTCCCAAGGCAAGATGCACATTAAGTATATAACATAACTTTTTTCGGTATGCAGATATACACATTAGCAAAAAATAATGATTTTCACGTAATGAATGGATAAAGTATCTAATCATCCTGCAGATAGAGGACATCTTGTCAATATGTTTTTTGTATAGTGTTCTTGTATAGATACTCTATTGAATAAGCTTAACCCATAGTGATGTACATAAAGGTATGGGCATTGAGCATTGCAAATTTAAGAAAAGAAAAATAATTCATTGAGATTCTAAAATAACACAATGTATTTAGATGCAAACAACTTTTATTTAAAAAAAAATATTTTCTGTTTCGTCAGTGTTTTCAGGTAGGTATCATCTTTCAGTCTAGAAATGCAGGAACCTCCAATGTCTCTACCCCTACATTCAAAATAGTGTATACACATGTATAGTAACTCGGCCGGATACCGGAAAATAGACTTGACACTTTTACTGCTAAATCAGCAGTTTGTGATTCTCTCTCTCTCTCTCTCTGAGATATTCTTTTACATCCTAAATCGGTGAATTAATTTGAGTAGGTAATGAAATTATGTATTTCTGTAGTTAGATGGAGGTATGATGTCAGAAGGGAGCTTTTTATTTAAGTCATACGACATATAATTGTCTTAATGTCATACGACATATAGTGGAAAAAGCTCCAAACTGAAACGACCTTACCGATAGATATTGTACAACTTTTCTTATTCTTATTCTACTTGGGGGCGATAAGTCCTGCACTGACGTCCCGCTTGGGGTGTTTTGTGCATTTCCCCCGCCAGCTTCTACCCAAGCCATCCCAACTCCTTAATGTAGCGGAGAAGGACTCTGGGTCGCTGGCATAGCTGCTCCAGTGGCGTATGTGGTGGTGGTAAGGACTTCGTTGGTGAGAATGGCTCACGTAGTCCCGTTTCAACTCTTATTTGTTCCGTGGCTTCACAGTGCAACAGCACGTGCTCCACGGTCTCTTCTTCACGCATACAGCCTCTACATAGAGGACTGTCTGTTGCTCCAGTTTTATGCAGAAAGTAGTTCAGGTTACAGTGACCTGTAAATAGACCTACAACAAGGCGCAATTGATCCCGCTGTAGCTTTAGCAGGTTATTTGTCAGCTTCTTGTTTAGAGTTGGAAACATGGCCTTTGCATGTTTACAGTCTTCTAACTTATCCCACAAGTCTTGTTGTTCTCTCTCGGTGTGACGACGCAAAAATTTTCGTATCTCCATTGCTGATGGCTTGCAAAGGCTCTTTGCGTCATCACATACCTGTTTTTTTGCCCCGTCTTTGGCTAGATTATCTGCCATGGTGTTGGGCACATGTTGTACAACTTTTAAATATTGGTACGAAAACCAAAACAATGTTGTGAAATAGGCCGATTCATTATCGGAAGTAAATAATTTAAACTTTGGAGTGAGGCAGGGGGGAATAAGCTCACCGAGGCTTTTCAATTTATATATTAATAGCTTGATCGCCGAACTCAGTAAGACACATGTCGGATGCTCAATTAATGGTAATATTATTAATAATATAAGTTATGCAGACAATATGGTCTTGCTGAGTCCGTCGATCAATGCTTCGAGAAAACTGATAAAAATATGTGAAGATTATGCTGCATCTCATGGGCTCAAGTATAACTCGAAAAAGAGTTGCAGTTTAAGGCAGGTAATAAGTCCTACTCTGTCATGGAAGTAGTGTTAAACGAAGCTCCCCTCACTTGGGTTACTCGGTTCAAGTACTTGGGCCACTGGGTTACAGATGATATGTCTGATAACATGGACATAGAAATGGAGCGTAGAGCATTGTCGGTTAGATGTAACATGCTGGCTCGCAGGTTCGCCCGTTGTACGGTAGAGGTTACCTTTAGTAACCCTGTTTAAGGCCTTTTGCCAATCGTTTTACACGTGCAGCCTGTGGATCAAATTTACGCAGAAAGCCTATAATTCTCTTCGTATCCAGTATAACAATGGCTTCAGGGTATTTTGGGTCTACCCCGGTTTTGTAGTCCGTCAGGGATGTTTGCTGATGCGCGCATAGATGATTTTTATGCTATTATGCGAAAACGTGCAGCATCCATGTTACGCAGAACTAGGGACACAAACTACAGCTTGGTGTCTGTCGTCTCAGGGGACTACAGTGCGGGCGTTTTTGAGGCACTGGATCTCAGCTCACAAGCCAGTGGCTCAGCTTGTGTCATAATAATTTACCCGACAGCAGTATAATATGTGTGATTAGTTCTAAGTTTTGTTTTTTGCTAATTTGTATGAACATGCTTTAAGTAAAATGCTTGTTTGTGTCCAGAGGGCGAGTTGGATATCGGCGGTGTCCTGATCTCCGAGGGCTGGGCGGTGGAAGGGCCGCCCACTGAGCATCAACACCATGCCGCTCCCGGGGGACCCTTCGGGGACCTAGGAAACTCCAGGTAAATATAATTTATCTTTTCAAGCAACGATGGCCACAATAGCCCGGTGGCTATGGACTCCAGTTATTTTAATAAAGCACATCATATCAACTGCTGGAACAAACAACTTGGGACAGATGTCCACCATTGAACAAATACCTTCCCTATTTGTGAGGGTTGCCATAATCCCCACGCTTGGCAGATGTCTAGGGATCGTAGTGTAAGATAGTGCTTTTTCCCTTTGTCCCCTCTTAAGAGTCCCACAGGAAAATATTAGAGGGATATACAACACGGGTATATGTGTCAACTAATATATGTATTTCATAATTGTTCTTAAATTGAGATGACGCCTTTCGGATGACCCTCCCAGACCAAAGAAACTTAGTAAGATGGGGGAAAACCACCGTCAAAAAGTCTTGCGGCATTTGTCGGGAGGCGATAGGTACAGCAAGGCACTTACTGGTAGGATGCAAGGTGCTTCTTGATAGGGGTCATTATTCACGTCGCCATGATAGAGTCCTCGAAATCATACGAGAAGCGGTGAGTCTCTCGGTAGCTAGAGCAAAAAAAAGTTTGACCATGAACAAACGACACGTCGATTTTGTAAAAGAAGGGTCATCTACAAAATGTAAATCCAAGCCTTACTCCATCATAAGTGCAGCTCCCGATTGGACTCTTTTGATGGACACGTATGAAAAACACTACAAAATTCCTGAGGATGTTGGTATTTCGTCTTCCAGACCAGACATATTTCTATACTCAAAAAATCTTACTGTGCCGTGGGAAACGAACATACCAAAAGACCACACAATAAAAACAAACAAATATTATGACCTAACAAATGAATTAACCAAAAACGGTTATGTGGTTAATTTATATGCTGTAGAAGTTGGAGCAAGGGGTATACCAGCGAAATCCCTATATAACCTACTTAAAGACCTTGGCCTGCCAAGAACAACCGTTATTTCCATCCTAGAACGTGCATCTAAGGCGGTATTAGTAGGATCTTACCAAATTTGGTTAGGTAGAGGAGGAGGCTTGAGCGGGAAGGGGAGCATTGATATATCATAAAGAGGCCTCTTAACCCTGCACCTGGGTTGCAAGTCCCAGACCCCTCTAGCCTCTTCCTCTGCAACGCTATGGACCCGGCACCCGCACGGTGAATCCATGGAATGCTAAGTAGTTCGTCTCACTATGTGGAAAGAAGAATAAAGAAGATTGTAAAAAAAGGATAATGTCTGGATTACTTACATCAAATTTAACTATGGTTGAATATACTTATTTTATCCAAACTCCAACCTTGTTCCAACAGAATATTTTTACTTAACGAAGGTTAGGAAGTTAACTGGATATAGAAACACTAGTGTAACAAATCTAAATTGTTGGTAGAGTACTCAGCATGCTGGAGCCCACCACCCGAGCGGCGTCGCTGCCCAAGGATCACAAGGACGACAAGGAGGCGCAAAACAACAATGTACACGATACCAAAGGTTCGTAAAAACATTTGTGCCAACACCCACTTAGAAAGCGTCTCATTGCTCGTTTATAAACGGGTTATTATAAAGTTCGTCATTTCTACCTTGTGCGGGAAAAGGTATATGGAATTTCATTCGTAGCAGGACAGGAATGTTGTAGGAAAATCCATTCTTGCCCTCCTAGCGTTCATTTGTTTTTTTAGCAGCGGACATAAAAAATACAAACCTCAAGTCGTATAAAGGTTTCAACCACACCCACTCAGAAAGTGTTTCATTGCCCGTTTATAAACGGGTTATAAAGTTCGTCATTTCTACCTTATAAATGTGCGGCGGCAAAAGTTATATGGAATTTCATTCCTGCCCTTCAGTGAAGGAATGTTGTATGAAAATCCGTACCTGCCCTGCTAGCGTTCTTTTGTTTTTTTTAGCTGCTAACATAAAAAATACAAACATCAAATCTCAAAAAGGTTTTATATCAAATAATAGAAATAAGAGGTGGGATATTTTTGGTTCACTTCACTGTCACATGCGCTATCAAGACGAAACCAATGAAAACGCATACATTAAAATCGGTTTAGCCGTTTAGAAGTTATGGTGGAATAATGAAACTCACAAACATACTTACATGATGAACCCTGAAAACATAACATTCCTTTTTGAGCAGTCGTATAAAAACTCAGGATTAAACTTTCCTTGATATTCTATATTGTCTAAAACCACGCTCTTCATTCATACAGTCATATTTTTTCTTACAGATAACGACGGTCTGACCGCAACGAATTCCCTGTCATCAGGCCTAGAAAATTCCAACAAGCACCTATCCATATCAAACTTCGACCTATCCTACCAAGAATCTCCCAAACCCCACAGCAACGGTTCCCACGATGATTTCCTCAGCAGCGAGAGGCTGAACGTAGAAAAGGAAGCCAGAGAAGCATCATCGGAGACCCTGACCCCGGAACACGTTCATTCGGCAATACCGGAAAATCTTAAAGCCAATATGAACAGGATAGACTCGCATCATAGCAATCTGGAAACATTGGGAAGGTCAACGCACGATTTGCATTAGTTTATTTACTGTAGTGAAAAACCTTAGTTAATCAAAAAAAAATGCAGAAATTTAAAGACCGATTGAGACTTCTGCGTTCGCTCTGAAGTAATTAATTCAAAATGGCGACACAAATAATGTTCTGTCAAATATTTTTGGTGTTTAACTATCATACAGCTTGTTAAGCGGGAGTACTTATCTGTAACACAGTTTGTTTAGTGGAAATGTTTCTCGCTAACTCAGCTTGTTAGGTGGGAGTGTTTCTGTAACACAGCGTGTTAGGTGGGAGTGTTTCTGTAACACAGCGTGTTAGGTGGGAGTGTTTCTCTAACACAGCGTGTTAGGTGGGAGTGTTTCTCTCCAACACAGTTTGTGGTGGGAGTGTCACGCTCTAAAACAGCTTGTTATATAAGAGAGTTTTGTAGAATGTATGACCATGATTAATGTCGACATTTTGTCTAGGTGCCTTACTTTATTTGCCGCGTCAGTATACCTTCTTGTAGCCTGTTCGGTTACGTCTAAGTTAATATCTTTTTTGGTGTCTATTACTTGTTTTTTTTTAATATCAATAATAATACCTGCTGTGCTATTATCCTCATTATAGTCTTTGACCACTGACCTGTATTTTCCCCATTATTGTTTGCGTTCTGCGGTTTTTGAGCTTCACCTACATTTCTTTACATATTTATTCGTAGATCCGATGATTTAAAGAGTAAAATTAATTTATTATTTATTATAATAGAGTTAATTCGGATAATTAAATGAATACAATACAATTTTAAAGTAAACTTTTAAATTTATATGTACTTATGCTCTAAATTCTATTTAGTAGCGAACCTAGAAATTAGGCTGGGTCTACCTTGGTGGGGATGGATTAAACATTGAATGTGACGCACGTCAGGTTCAAAATGCAGTTTTTGTGAATCCTGTGTTCCCAAACACACCTGTGCTCTGACATCTAGTAAGTGCGGTCTAGTCGAAAACATTAAACTTATACTTACAGGAATATGTGGTTGTCGAATTTTAAGAATTTGTAAAATATGGTGCCTAAGTAGATGTTTTTTAACTTGTATAGGGACGATATTTACGAAATAAGGATACTTTAAAAAAATAATAATTTCAAAACACTATTTTGTATGTTAAAATTACGAAATGCTAAGACTACGAAACTTCTTTAATAATAACAACCGAATTATGTAATACCAATTTTAAACACCACAGATTCAATAATTCCAAGCCTAGTTTTGTATAATTTTTATTATAGAATAACAGATACTTGTGTTATACAGCAGTTGTATGTTAATTATATGTCCATATTCTCGCCGTTTATGGAGGTTTTGCCATATCCTCATACTTGGCAGGCGTCTTGAGGATCGCAGTTTAAGATGGCTGTTCAAAAGGCGCTGCTGCTCATATTCTGGTATTTTATCCTTATACCCTTGGTCGCCTCTTACGACATCCACAGGTTGATAAAGTGGGTGCAAACCTACCCCGGCACCCCACGGGGTATTATGATCAGTACTAATATTATAAATGCGAAAGTAACTCTGTCTGTCTGTTATGCTTTCACGCCAAAACTATTGGACCGATTTGAATGAAATTTGGTATGGAAATAGTTTGAGACCCGGGTAAAAACATAGGATAGTTTTTATCCAACTGCGCAAAAAGAGGTAATTTTTTTGCGCGACAACCGACGTACGCGCGGTCGGAGCCGTGCCCGGAAAGCTTGTACTAAATATTATGACGTTGAGAAGACTTGTGCCCAAATGTACTTTTATTTAATGTGAACGCGCAAT
This sequence comes from Plagodis dolabraria, assembly GCA_963854805.1. Taxonomy (NCBI): domain Eukaryota; kingdom Metazoa; phylum Arthropoda; class Insecta; order Lepidoptera; family Geometridae; genus Plagodis; species Plagodis dolabraria. The sequence continues at coordinate 23,666,547 of OY978457.1, read as the reverse complement.
TTGAAATTGATATACATATTCGGACAGTACGGTTTAATTTTGATCGGCCTGAAAATAGGCTCTTTGTTATTAAATTTTAAGTCCTTTGTTTTGCGTAGTACAGTAGACTATAAATGTCGTGCTGCTTTTTCTAACATAATAACAAAAAAAGCGCTTGCGCTTACATTCACCCCTAAAACAAGCGACCGGTGTCTAAAACTCGAAGCAAATCCTTTGCGTGGTCTAACAGGTCGCATTAAATCTTCATCATCATCATCAGCCGGAAGACGTCCACTGTTGAACAAATGCCTCCCCATAGAGCGCCACAAAGAACGGCTATTAGCCGCTTGTAACCATTGGCTACCAGCGACTTTCACGATGTCGTCAGTCCACCTAGTTTTTGCATTAAATCTTACAAAATAGAATATGACGCAACGATTCCGTTTAAAACTGTATAGTTTTCCGTATAACAGATGCAGAATGAACTTCATTCCGCTCCACGAAAGTTTCACGATAGTAAACGCTCCGCTGGACGCTTTTTAACTCAGGCCTTACACTCACGCTCTATCGATGCAACCAACCAGAGACGCGTAAAGAAGATGAACTGAGTAGAAGGTCGATTCTATCGGTGAATGGTTTTCTCTCACGCAGCTCATTTTCTTCGCACAACTCTGGTAGATACGCAGCATAAAGCTAGGATAAGAGCTTCTGACGTCTTTGCTCCTTTTTGTAAGTCTCGTGTGTGAGTAGTTTCTTAATCCAAATGCAGCGCCTAAATATTCGTTTTTTTTTTTTTTATGCCTGATAACCTTTGACCACTATCTCACCTGCAGTAAGTGATGATGTGGTCGATGATGTTGTTCAGACTAACCTAGAGTTACTGGCTCTCAAGGACAGCTGCCGGAACACACCGTTAGGTGCTTGGCGACAGATTTTCAACTTGAGGGTGGTAGCTAGCCAGGCGGGCATTTGCAAAGTGCCCTACCACCATGCAAACATATAATTTGTATAAGTTATTTTGTTAAATATTGTCTATATTTTCTCATATTACATTTGTTTCTTCGATTCTATTTGATTAGAATTAAGCGAACATTAACGTTTTTTTTTCACACATTTGTAATAGTTTCTTACAAGTGTTTGTGCTTTTTTAAATAGGCATTTTGTACCTTTTAGTATTTTCTCGGTTGCAGATTTTATATTATCATATTTTATGATAAGAAATTGTCACAATTAAATTCAATGTAATATTATTACTTATTTACCATGTAAAAAGTCAATAACAAATTTGTAGTCCACAAGTGTTAAAATAGTGAAATACGTTATTTTTGGATGTCGTTTAATTCTCTGTATAAATCCATAAGGATTATATTCGAGGATAAATATTTCTATAAAGCAATATCAAATAATCTTCGACCACACCATCACTTACCATCAGGTGAGATAGTGGTCAAAGGCTAAACTATCAGGCATAAAAAAAAACTTACACAGTTTCAGGTATCTTACGAAAAATTGTTTATTATATATATCGAAAGCGGAGTGTACATAAATCTATGATAATATAAATGAAAACCTTAGTCTGTGATTGTAAATAACATTAAAGTGTAACGTTAGCATTAACACAGCTTTTAATAAGTCGTGAAATCATTTGAAAGCAGTTTTTACTAGCTGTACTAATTGTTACCTGCAAGAGTGTTTTGTCTAGTCTAAATAAAATATTTCTAAATATGATTACAAGCACTATCGCGTGCTAAGCGAAAATCATATCAAACAAATTATTGGAGTACAAAATTTTATGCCCAAGGCGGGAATCCAGGATCCAGGAGAATCCAGGTGGCTGAGATGGTGTTAAGCATCCGACGCGATATCGGAGGACGCGGGTACGATTCCCGCCTTGGGCATAAAATTTTGTACTCCAATAATTTGTTTGATATCTAAATCTATATCTAATATATAAAATAAACTTGAGATAATGCATAATATATGCTAATATACTAACTATTAGAACTAAATATTAGAATAAATAGTAATGGTTTTCAAGTTACTTCCTCTTGATAATTACAAATGCTAAAATATGTATGTGTGCGTGTCTCACCGCTAGCTCCCTAAAAATTGCATTAAAAACATAATTGCTTTTATACATTCGTTTGTGCATATGTAAGGCAAATTTTGATGAGGTTCGATCGGGTTGGTGCCTTCTATTATTATACTTAAGAAACTATTAAATGAACGTAGGAACCCCATAAAACAAACACAAACAGTTTGGTAGTGTTGAGAAATTAATTTAACTGAAAGCGGTTAAAATGGCCCTAAACCAACGTTAACTCTTCTATTGTTTAAATATGTATATATTACTTAATATGAAAATAAATATTTAACATAAAATCTAATGTGATGGTTTGGCTGGACAATAAATGTACTTTTAAGTAATATTTTTCTTATAGTAGTAGATAACCATTTGACTGCAGTAACACGTCGTGATAAGCGACGACGTTTGAACACGCTTGCCTAGTAGATACTTCTTCATTCTCAGATGATATCTATATCGGGATGCAGAAACGATATCAGGGTGTTATACTTCAGCTGTAGTCATAACAATAGAACGTGGTCACTATTATATAAATCCCAACTTAATTCTGAAAATATTTTTTTCATCCCACCATCTCGGAAAGAGTATTTTTAATCTTCAATTTCTGAGTGGAAAAGCCGTTTTTATTCTCTAGAGGATAAAGTAAATTGAATTTAGAACATCGTGTGCACTAAGTTTGTGAATTAAAAAAAACATTAAACCTATTTACTGCTACCTGTATGGTGCCGAATATATCATACAACTTTTTATTAATATGTTAAAAACTCAGACTCGGAACCTTCTTGGTGTTCTTTTTTCAATTTTTGCATTTAGTCATTTCCTCGCTGAGGTGGAATGAAAAGTTACGTGTTGCACTCGAGTGCAAAGATTTTTCACCTCGTGCTCTTTTGATTCCCTCGTTAACGCTCAGGATTCTAATTTAAGAATCCTTCGCTTGCTCGGTCATCAAAATTGAACACGCGGTTAAAAAGCAACTTTGCACTCTTGTATAACAAATAACTATTCTCAGTAAAGTATTGTGCCAGGACTGTAATCATATTATATTTTTCTATTTTATCTAGTAAGGTAACGTGAAGCACACAAGGTTACTTCATTACTATGTATTATTACTTGTGCTGCACACACATCTCCAAGCACATCGTGGACTTTTAGAAATTATTTGGCGTCTTAAAATGGGCACCAAATACGATAATTTCAATAGCATAATTTAGCTTGGTCTACTTAAAGGTGTGTACACCCTAAAGTATAAAATCTGTTGTCAAGCACCTAATGGTGTTTTTCGGTAGATTTACTTGAGAGCCAGAAATTCTAAGTTAGCCGCATATTCGACTACATCATCACTTACCATCAGGTAAGAAAGTGGTCAATAGTTAAGATATATGCTATAAATAAAAATACATTAATAGTTATTTGATTGTTTTGACTTTGATTTTCAGAAAATAGCAAAATAATATTAATTTCGTTTTCTTTTTTCTTGATTTTATTTATGTTTGTTTTGTTATCAAAATCATTTGTTTTTCAACACCAATGACAATAAATGATTTGACGACTTTTAAAGGTCATATTATAACTGTTTTACTTATATTTGATATCAGCATGAAAAATATGCTCGAGGTTTTAAGTCGCCAACCTATTAATTTTGACAAACTAAAAATGTTTGATTAAATCCAATTTACAGCTAATGTGTCTTTGTCCCTTAGTTAAATACATGCCAATTTAAATTAACTAAAACAAATACCGGTAAGGTGAAACATAGAAGACTTTGTTGTGGCCTTAACATAGGCCACAACAAAGTCTTCTATGTTTCTTTGCGTGTTCTATGAATACAAAAAGTATTTTTTCTATGAATACAAAAAGTATTCATAGAACGCGCAAAGAATCCTGCGCCCCTATTTGACTGAGCAGTATTTACGCCAGATAAAGCGCTTCGCACTATCTTTACTCAAACTGTTCTACCAATATCATAGATCCGATAAAAATCGGTTATCGTAAAGGCCGTCTTTAGAACACTGTATTGCTTTATTTATCCTTTGTGATTGGAATGAGTGTGTAAAATAAAGTTTTCTTCCTTTCTAAAAATGGGTTATCTGGACCATTAGTATTTTTAGGCTGCATATCCACCAGTGATGTGGCAAGAAAATGAGCGGTGTTAGTAGGAAACATTAAAAGTCTCTGCATATTACCTTGTCACAAATCTAGCATTACCACGCGAGCACAGAGGCTTAGTCTCTCCATATTAACTTATCGCAAATCAGCTGGCACGATCACACAGGCTTATAAAGTCTATCCATATTAACTTGTCACAAAGCAACTGACGCGAGCACTCAGCATAATCTAAAAATGTGAATATTTAATTTAATTGTTGGTGCTATGGTTTATTTTCATAAAAGTTTATACCTATATCGCTATGAAAATAATAGTTATAAGCGAAACCTTAGGAGATAAGATATGGAAGTTCATTACTACCTTAAACTTTGCTAATGATATTTTTTTCAACATGTAGGATTTGTGCTCAACTTAGTTAAGTGCTAAAACGTTTTTGAGTTGATTTAAAATAATAAATTGCTTACTAATACTGAACATGTGCAAAGTGCCATAATAATATGAAGAAAGGACGGTCGTACTATTTTGAATTTAACTTTGGGAAATGAGCCCTCCGAGACTGCACAGAGAATATAAGTATGTGTTTAATTTTTGGGCATATTTATTGATACCAATATAAAAACCTAATATGTTAATTTGCATAATTTTAAACCTAATTTCGGTACAGTAAGGTCTAATGTGAAACAAAGATTCAACAATAATTGTAATGATGATTAAAGTTTGACAAGTTTATTGGAAACTTTACAAATTTTTAATCATCAATAAGCTTCAATTAATCGATGTACTTAATCTACGAAATTGATGAATGTGATGAACACGCTCTGTGTGATTACTGTGATTAATGAAATTTATGTTATTTGGCGAAGTAGCTTGAATCCTGTTGTTTTTGTCTAGATTTAGTATAGATTTTGTAATTAAACACTCGAATAGTTCGTGAAACTTGTAGAAATAAATGTATATATCTGTGTAAAATTGAAATTTTATTTTAATCTAAGGTGACAATTTCATCTTATTTTTTTTTAGATTGATACTCTTTAGATATGGTAAGAGATAGGTAGGGGAATTCAATATTTTAGGTAGGGGATGTTAAATCTTCTTCCCACATTGAATAAATTTCAAGAATTCGGGAGAGCCTTAGGAGAAAGATTTTAAAGCAGCAAGTAAAATTTTAAAAGACATGTTCCACGGGGAGAGTAGTCGAGTGACAGTTGCCAAAAATCCAAAATGGCGGATTCAAGATGACCACCGTATAAGTACTTCGATCTCTTGTTCCAAAGCTTAGGTCCACAGAATACTTTCTACTATTCACCTCACATCCTGCTGAAACGAGGCCGTCAACATAGTTTGAAACTTTTTGAGAAAGTACTCGTATACCCAGTTGTTTGTAACTGATCAATATACTTACATGTTTTTTTTTTTTTTTTTATGGGATAGGATGGCAAACGAGCAGGCGGCTCACCTGATGGTAAGTGATCACCGTCGCCCACAAACATCCACAACACCAGAGGTCTCGAGGATGCGTTGCCGGCCTTTAAGGAGGGAATATGCTCTCTTTTTGAAGGTTCTTAAGTCGTAACTGTTCGGAAATACTTCACCTGGCAAGCTGGTTCCATAATATGGCAGTGCGAGGTAGAAAATGCCATGAAAATCGCAAGGTTGTGGACTTCTAGACGTCGACATGAAATTGATGAAACATCATGCTTTGTCGGGAAGTCCGGTGGCGAAATTGAGCTGCAGGTAGTAAATCGAACAGTTCCTCAGAACACTCCCCGTGATATATGTGGTAAAAGATGCAGAGTGATCCAACATCTCTACGCAAAGCCAAAGGGTCGAGCCGACCGGAGAGAGCTTGATCGTCGACGATTCGAGTCGCTCTGCGTTGAATGCGGTCAAATGGAAGAAGCTGGTACTGGGGAGCTCCCGCCCAGAGGTGAGAGCAGTACTCCATGTGAGGCCGAACCTGAGCCTTATAAAGTTGCAGGCGATGGGTCGGCGTGAAGTACCGCCTTGCCTTTCCGAGCACACCAAGCTTCTTAGAGGCTAACTTAGCCTTATCTTCCAAGTGACAGCGAAACTGAACGACGTTCGATATGTCGACGCCAAGTACTCCGATGCTGGTTGAGGTAGCAAGGGGAGTGTCTTCAAAATTGAGGGATACGACAAAGGGGGATATCTTAGCGGTAAACGCACAAACTTGTGTCTTCTTGGGGTTAAATTGGACTAAGTTCAATTGGCCCCACTTTGAAACATTTGACAACATGGTCTCGATTGAAGACACAAGTTTGTTCCGACTCTCGACAACGTTTTCCCGAGATATTTTAGCGCGGCCGGTGTATGAGGCATCTCCAGTACTGTCATCCGCATAACAATGAATATCGCTAAGTTGCAGCATGTCATTGATGTGCAAGAGAAATAGAGTCGGAGATAGCACACAGCCTTGCGGGACGCCAGCATTAATCGGCTTTAAGTCGGAGCATGCACCGTCGACAACGACCTTAATGCTCCGATCTGCCAAAAAACTGGAGACCCATTCGCACAATTTCTCGGGAAGCCCATAGGCAGGAAGCTTCGATAGAAGCGCTTTATGCCACACCCGATCAAAGGCCTTCGCTATGTCCAAACTAGCCGCCAACGCCTCACCCTTGGAATCCACCACCTCCGCCCATCGATGCGTAAGATATACTAGTAGGGGAGAATTGGGGGTTCTGCATCTGCATCGCTCTCGCTACGCTCGAGCTCGCGATGCATGACCCCCAATTCTCTCGATTATCTGCTATCCAATCCACATCAAACATACGATTAATAAGTAGTATTGTAATTACAAGGGAACCGACAACTTGTTTGCGCACGGATCATGTGTCAGATGTTTTTATTCTCTATAATCGTCTCGTTAGCGCATTTTACAACATGTATTATGTTCGCTCACTATATTCGTCGCACTGAATTAAAAAAAGCGAGGTTCCCTCTAGCTTATAAACCGCTATCGTTTTATCTGGTCAGTCTGTATTTGTTTATCTGAGCAGTTCATTTTATTTTAGACCGTTCAAGACAGATCAGTTCAGAACATAATACTTTGTCTGTCTAGTGAAACAGATGCGACCGACACATTTATAAGGCATAGGTATATAGTATCCCGATTTAAGTGTGGGTTATACAGCCGTGGTATGTTACCTAGAGTACGTACGAGTACGTATAAAGTGGGGACTTTTTATGATTATTACATTTTATTATTTTGTACTCATGTCAATGATATGTGCAGTCCTATGTACCTAGGCTATCAAGTCAGCCTATATTTGGATTTTCTAGCGTACGTGATTCAACGATATTTTTTTCGTCATATTTTTTTATCAAAGATACGATTAGTCAGACTGTCATGTTGACGTAGTTGGTAAGTTCTTGTCTTCTATGTTGCGGGTACTAGGTTTGATTCCCGACAGTAGCATAAATCTCCTCATCAAGGAAAATATGCACTTCTGGTTCTGGGTGTCATTGTGTGTGTGTGTGTGAAGAAGTGAATGTTTCTAGCACCTAAGATACAAGTCTATGAATTTAGTGTGGGCTATGAGTTTAAAAGTTTTTGTTTTTAGTATTTTCTAAGATATCTATACTTTTCACTATCTATACTATTAAATAGCTTCTTAGCAAACAACAATATTACTGTGATTATATCGATACAAATATTTCTGAAAAGAATTTCTCTTAGCGATAAGACTCCATTGTCACTATCCATAGGTTACTTTACGGGCTTTTGGTTCTTTTGATGTTTTGTAGTAATCATCTTGTATAGAAAATAAAAAAAGTTAAAAAAGAGATTGATTATAATGAATAAATAAATAAATGACGGCCTATGGTTCAAAGATACAACCTTCGTTTCATGATTTTACATAATTAAAATTATAATATACGTTTTGGTTAAAATTTAACGTAGGTACCTACATATTAATGTCTAATAAAAATACTAAATAGGTAACAGTAGTGATCAGAACATTATGTGATTTTTAAATATTTACTTAAGTAGCAATACATTTTTAGTATCGTCAAAAAATACAAATCGACTTATTGATGTTTGTTTCGCTACTAATATCTAAAAGATTTAGTTATAAGGATTTTCATAAAAAGCATTGTTTTATTCGAGAGGTTCTCTCATTACTGGTGATCAATTGAAATATGTTGTTTACCAGTTAAGTGAGATCTGTAATTTAAAAGACTCGTAATTGGTATAAGTACCTGCCACTTCCTTATAGGATTTTTGTCTCCAGTTGCTCGAGAATGTGCAGCAGTCATCGCTTTACATCCCTTGACGACAGCATAAAGTCTCATTCAGATTTGTTTATCGGTTGACAAGATGAAATGAACTTTGTTTACAAGATCGTTAAGGTATACAATCGTTAAAACTTTAACCTTTCTGTTTTTTTATTTTTGTACGTTTTAGTCAAGATTCGACTTGTGAATGCATCTTTATAAAATGAGATTATAAATAGGACTGATTTGGTGCATCTACATTTAAAAGCGGATATTCAGTGGTGGGCGACGACGCTCCAGCATCCAAAAAAAGTGCAGTTATTTACATATTCGGAACTTCAAGGAACCTAACTATGTAAGTAAGTGACCTTAAAGTATTTATTGTTAGTATGAATGAATTATTAGTGAGTGCAAATTGCCTTATAACTTCGGTGAAAAAAATTAGATGCCATGCTGGCGTAGTTGTTAAGTAATTGCCTTCTACACCGGGAGTTTCGGGTTCGATTCCTGACAGAAGCTCAATTTACTTCCCCAAGGGAAATTTGTATTTCTGGTTCAAGGTGAGATTATGAGTGAAGTGAATGTTTCTGGCACCCGCTATACAAGTCATTGAACTAAGTGTGGACTGTGAGTGTGAGGATGTAAACGTATAAAGTGTAATGTGACTTAGGTACCTGTGTTGATCGGCAAACTAACTTGTGTTAACTCATGGATTTTTTATTTATAAAGCATTTTGCTATGCTAGGCTAAAACAATGTTCAGAAACAATGTTGTGTTAACTCGTTGCGAAGTTATCTTCTATTATAATTATTTTAAATTATTGCTTTCAGGCCGGGCTGGTCGCAAAATCCTTTCTGGGCCGATGAGATTGATGTATCGGACGACGAAACACCGGCGGGGTCCGAGCCTGTAGCACCTCCACCTACACCACAACCTCCTGCAAAAAAGGTGGCTCAAGAAAAGAAGAAAGACGGAGGCGCATCAAAGAAACGGACGGCTAGCAGCGGCGCTGGGTCTTCATCGAGAAAGAAAAAACTGCCAGCGGCGGTGTCAACAGAACTGTTGACGACATCCCATTTCTTTGGCTCGGACACGGATGACGTAGAATTACCTCTGGCGCAGCCCTCGATTACACAGGTAATGAAAAAATATTATTCGCTCGTTTACTTATTTTTATGGGTGTGATACTCAGTGTGTGTGTGTGATGATTGTTTACGGCACCATGGCCCTCTTAGGCAGGGTATTTTTTTAGTTACGATGGTGGATAAGCGTTGTTTAATGCAGGCTAGATTATTTTTGTAAACATTTATGTAACTTACTTTTGTTACAGCAGTTATATCAATAAACTGTTACGTATGAAGGTCACTTATTATTTGTTTGATTTTTTTTCAGGAGATCGGAGAAAGCAGCAAGGTGAAACCAGCGCGTGCGGCTACATTGCGGAGCTTCTTTTCACAGCGCGGAACGAGCGGGTATACAACACAACGAGATCTCACACGTGGCGGGGAGTATTACGTCGAGTTAAGGGTCTATAATTCCCGAGAAGCTGAATGTCAGCCTAGCGAAGAACGTTGGAAAAGAGCCCTGGTTACTTTAAAATTGTGTACTGACACCCAAACACCTGTATGGCGCGCATTGTCAACACTTGTAGAAGCCGGGAAAAATGAATTCAAGGCTATACAGCCAATAATGTATCCCATGAAATTACATTGAACAGTATGTTTTAACAGATTGGTACAATCGCAATTGTTTCATTTTGTCTTTACTTTATTATATTACCTTGATATTTTTATTTCTACCTTATAATAGGTAATTACTTGCATATATACTACTTTTGAATTAGTTAATGTTAGTTTTAGATTTTATGAATAAAATTTGAAATGGTTATTCTTATTTTGTGTCTAATAATTGTTTTATTTACAGCAAAACTAAAAATGAGAAATATTGAAATATTGAAATATTGAAAATTGAAATATTGAAAAATTGAAATATAGAAACTGAAATACTAATTGCAAACATTATAATAATATCTACACAGTAAATTGCAAACTAGGATTACCAAACTATACATTTAAGTATCCCATGATACCGCAATGAACAATATGTTCTAACATACTGACGCAATAATATTCAATTATTTCACTTTTATCTAGCTATCTTTACTTAACTGTTATCTTTATTTTATTTATACCTTATAATAGGAAAGCATTTACAATACTTTTTAATCAACAAATGTAAGTTTTATTTTCATGAATAAAATTTTAACTGGTTATTATTATGTTATGTCTAATGATTGTTTTATTTACAGCAAAACTATAAATGAGAAATATTGGAATATTGAAATATTGGAATATTGAAAAATTTAAATATAGAAACTGAAATACTGAAATATACTACTGAAAACTAATTGCAAACAGTAAAATTAAATCTCAGATTACGAAACTATGCATTTATATTATTACCGACATCTAGGCAGGTTAATCGCTTCATATCAATTCATGCAACTATTATATTAAGTAAATACCTCAAATATTTACCTATATTTTTTAATATTTTTTATCAGTTCAAGTTTGTTATCAAGTATACCTACTAAGGAACAAGTGAGGCAAAATGGTATATTGTAGAGAGTGTAATATTGAGGTGTCTCGTATCTCGTCGCATTATAAAAGTAGTATTCATAAATCAAACTGTTTGATCAACTCTGAGTTCCCAGATGTGCAGATTATAGCTAGTGCATTTAAATCTAGAATTGTAAGTTATAAAATAAACCCTATTTCGAATAATATGCTGCCTGAGGAATTTTTGAATAAAGCCTCTACTTCAGTTTTACAATTAATAAAAAAATCATTGATCCAACACAATGCATTAAAAGTCAACATGGAATTTTTTGTGTCATATTATTTACCTAAAAATGATGAAAAAGCCCTTAAGTCATTTAATGTGCCATTTGTAAAGATTTTTTACAACTCTGATTTGATATCGTTTTATAAAACATGTGTCCAAAAGCTGATAACGAAATGTTCAGAATTCGAAATGTCGGGGAGTGGTTGGACACTAAATTCTATCAGTCATTTAGAATTAAATATTAATCAATACAATCCATTACGGGCGGGCTCATACGTGAAATTGCCGCGAGAAATTCAAAACACCAAATCATGTTTAAACATTCAAAACAAAGATGATCGATGTTTCTTATGGAGCATAATTGCGCATATGTATCCAGCAAAAAATAATCCAAATAGAGTGTCGTCATATCCACATTATAAACATATTCTGAACACTTCAGGAATGACTTTTCCTTTGAGTTTAAATGATATTAAAATATTCGAAAAGATAAATCCTTTAATTTCGGTAAATGTGTACGGTTTGGATAAAAACAATATAGTATCTGGTCCCCTCTACAAAACAAAACATCGTAAGTTGACGCATATTAGCCTGCTCCTCATTGAGATAAACGGGAAAAACCATTTCTGTTTGATAAAAGATTTCGGAAAGCTTGTACATAGACAACTTACACAACATAAATGCAGAATTTTTTTGTGTGACGAATGTTTTATTTATTTTCCATCGCAAGAAAAACTGGTAAATCACGATTGCGCTAGAGTAAAAACAATTCTGCCTCAACCAGGTAGTAAGTTATTATTTTCGCATGTTGAACGAACTCGTAGAATTCCTTTCGTAATATATGGTGATTTTGAAAGTTTGCTTAAAGAATATTCGGATAAAAGCAAATCACAACATGTTGAGAACGTGCAAATACATCAAGCGACTTGCTTTGCTTATTACATATGCTGTGAGTCTAAACCGAGTCTAAACAAATTTGTGTCTTATCGGGGCCCAAATTGTGTAAAAAAATTTATTGAAGCTCTAACTAATGATGTAATGGAATTATATCAAATTATATCAATTAAACATGAAATGATGCCGCTAACTGAAAATGAGCTGGCATCGTTTAAACATGCTACCATCTGTCACTTGTGTAAAAAGGAATTTGTAGCTGATGACGTAAAATGCGCAGACCACGATCATTTTGATTCAGCTTATTTAGGTCCGAGTCACGTGGGATGTAATTTGAATGCTAGGACATGTAAATTTATTCCAATCATATTCCACAATCTTTCCGGATATGACTGTCATTTATTTATTACCGAGCTATCTGCGATCATAGGACGTATTAATCTTATTTCAAAAACAAAGGAAAAATACATATCAATCACAAAGTTTATACCAATTGATTCCAACAATGCCGCTCAGTTGAAATTTATTGATTCGTTCAATTTTCTTAGTTGCGGCTTGGATAAGTTAGTAAAAACACTGCAGAAAAGTGACTTTAAAAATTTAAAAAAATATTATCCTGATAGTAAATCGTTTGATTTATTGTGTCAAAAAGGAGTATATTGCTATGATTATTTGAATTCGATGGAACGCTATAATGAACCAAATCTTCCTGACAAGAGTAGTTTTTTTAATAGGCTTTCTTCTGAAGATATATCAGATAAAGATTACGAACATGCGCAAACTATTTGGAATGAATTTAACATAAAAGATTTAGGGGAGTACACCGATTTATATTTAAAATGCGATGTATTATTATTATGTGACGTTTTTGAAAAATTCAGAACAATGAGCTTGACTTACTACAACTTAGATCCTTGTCATTATGTATCATCACCTTCATTAAGTTGGGATGCCATGTTATTGTTTACAAAAGTTGAGCTTGATTTAATTTCCGATGTTGAAATGTATCAAATGCTTGAAAAAGGCATTAGAGGAGGTTTAGCACAATGTTCTCTCAGAAATGCTAAAGCAAATAATAAATATTTGTCTAATTACAATAAATACGAGCCCAATTCTTATCTAATGTACCTCGATTGTGTAAATCTTTATGGATATACGATGATGAAATGTCTTCCTACCAATAATTTTTCCTTTCTAAATGAAGACGAAATTAAAACCCTTAACAACATTGAATCGATACCAGATAGTAACAATCGCGGATACATACTTGAAGTGGACCTTGAATATCCTCCACAAATACATGATCATCATTCTGATTTACCATTCGCGCCAGAAAAATGTATTCCGCCTAATGGAAAATCTCAAAAGCTAATAGCAAACCTACATAATAAATATAAATATGTCATACATTATACTCATTTAAAAGAATGTTTGAGAAACGGACTTGTACTATTAAAAATACACAGAGTATTGGCTTTCGATCAGAAACAATTTCTAAAACCTTACATTGAATTAAACACATTGTTGCGACAAAATGCAACTTCCGAATTTGAAAGGGATTTTTTTAAAAAACAGAATAACTCTATATTTGGTAAAACGATAGAAAACAAAAGAAATCAAGTTGATGTAAAACTAGTTAATGTATGGAAAGATTGTTCTAACAGAACTAATAAAATTTGCGGCGCTGAAAAATATATAAGTGCGCCAAATTTTATGAATCTCTCGATTTTTACAGAAAATTTGGTAGCTATTCAAATGCAGCCAACACAAATCAATCTAGACCGACCAATATATATTGGCTTTACTGTTCTAGAACTCGCGAAGAGACATTTATATAGATTCCATTACGCGATTATGAAAAAAATGTATGGAGAAAATATATGCCTTTGCTACACAGATACTGATAGTCTTTTATATTTGATAAGGACTGATGATTTCTACAAGGATATGAAACTTAACCTACAATACTTTGACACTAGTAATTTTAAAGAAGATAATGTATATGGTATACCTCATGTTAATATTAAACAACCTGGATATTTTAAAGATGAAATGGCTGGTGAGTTAATTACAGAATTCACAGGACTTCGCGCAAAACTTTATTGCATAAATACTGAAACATCTTCACTTAAGAAAGCCAAAGGCACAAAAAAATGTGTAACGAGGAAACTTGACATGGCAAAATATAAACGATGTTTGTTTAGGAATATTGATTTTAGAGATAGTATGTACATTATTAAATCAATTAATCATAAAATATTTACTCAGAGGTTGAATAAATTGATTTTAAATAAATCAGATGATAAGAGACAGATCACGAAAGATATAGTAAAAACTGTACCTTGGGGACATTACAGCAATATATTATAATAATATTGTATTATATTAGAAATATATCATAATAATAAAAGTGACATTTAAAAGCAACATTGAACTGTAAATAATGACAAAATTATATATCTTGTCAACTGAAAACCGTTTTATTTTGGTAAATGTTTACTATAATTCCTAACATAATAACTATATATATATATTTATAAGTAATACATTTGTAAAGTTATATAGTCTGTAAGTCTTGATTTACTGGTAAAAGTTATAATTTGCTATATATAATATATGTGAAATATATATGAAATAAATTGAAATCGCATAAAATATCATTCCTTGCATTTTTCTTAACCTATCCTAATTCCTGTCTGATTTTATAAGATTATTGTTAGTGTTCGACCGAATCCAGATTTACATCGGTCACCGAAATAATGTGTAGGTAAACCCTGCGTAAGCAAGATAAATAAAACAAGTACGTGACTCGTAACTATGTTTATTAGGTTATATATTCAATAATATTACAATAAAATAAAATATCAATAAATACAATTAGATAGATTTATAAAGGTTCTGGGACACATAACTTTTTTGTCATCTTACTTATTAAATCTTGCGTTGCGTCTAAAATGTTATCATATTTATCCTCAACTACATACTGCACACTTACACAACAATCATCACTTGCTAGGGTGTTAATTTCACTGATTTCAATTTTTATTAAGTGATGTCCTTTTCCTGGTATTTTTCTGACAACGAATGATGAATCTGGTGATATTTTTTTCTTAAAACTTAACTTTCCTTTCTTATGAATTGTTTTGAATGATTTATTTTTTGTATTGGTTTCTTTATTTTCTCGAACAATATCTCTATCGTGTTCATGACTCTTCCAGATTAAATTCATGTCTTGAGCCTCTTGTAGATAGAAAGGATCAGCGTCAGCAAAAACTATGCTTGTCATTGTTTCTGTAACAAAATAAAATAATACTTATTAAATTAACCTTCATATGAACTACCAATTAGTTTTAACTGATATTATTAGTAAAAAGTTAAAATAAACACTTACCAAAATCAGGATATATGTAAACCAACAGTGCAATGCAAATTTGTCTGCTATACAGTGGAGCTGGTGCAACAATGAATTAATAAGTATTACAAAAATAATAACTAAAATATAACTAGGTACTTACCTTTTTTGGTAATAGATCACGTGGACAAAGGTTGTTTTTAAAAGCTAAATTTCTTGGAAAGCAAACATTAGAACCGCTAACATTCGATCAATAGAAATGGACATTGTAATGATTTATCTATTTAATATAAATACCCTATACAGTATTGTCAGATATCATTATGAGGTTGATAAAGCAACCCACAACTTTAGAAATTAACAACATAGAAGTAAAATCACATTCCGGAATTAACAGACATAGCGTATTACTTCCCAATACGATTCGCTGTCTAATTTGCGGTCCATCTAATTGTGGAAAGACCAATGTAATGATAGGCTTATTATTACATAAAAACGGCTTAAAATTTAAGAATGTTTATCTGTATTCAAAAACCACATTTCAACCAAAATACTGCTTTTTAAATGAAATCTTGAATCAAATTCCAGATATAAAATTTAACATATTTAATGATAACAAAGACGTTATTGACCCGGATATTGCTTTACCAAATTCTGTTTTTATTTTTGACGATGTGGCATGCGAGAATCAGACAAATATACGTAACTATTTTTCAATGGGACGGCATAAAAATATAGATTGCTTTTACTTGTCCCAAACTTATTCGAAAATACCAAAACAATTAATACGAGATAATGCAAACTTTTTAATAATTTTTAAACAGGATGATATAAATTTAAAACATATTTATAATGAACATGTTAATTCAGACATTGATTGGTCCAAATTTAAAAACATATGTTTAAAAACATGGACTTATCCGCACTCATTCTTAATTATAGATAAATATAGTGAATTAAATAATGGTAGATACAGAAGTGGATTTGATACATTTATTAAGTTCGATTGATTTCATTTAAATACAAGTCATAACTACTAAAGTCATCATTTCTTATAATTTAATGGATGTGGTAACATCGTTATAAAACATGGAAAAAAAATGGAAACACCAAATACTCGCCTCAGTTAAAACAATTAAAAACAAAATAAAACAAATAAAGGATGAAGAAGACAACACAAACTTAAATTTAAATAAAATATTTAAACCTCTCACTGATCCTCTTAATAAAATGGCTGAATCTAATTCATATAAAAGTGATATTAAATGCACTTTTGATACAAATGATTCATCACTGTGTAATTATTCCAACGGTTCACCCGACGACAAATTTCAAAGCTATAACTCTGCTAAAAGTGAAAATACATTAACCGATAGTGAATCAGAAAAACAAATACATTCAACGCCATTTAAAAATGAAAAAAAAGTAACCAATTTAGACACTCCCCTTCTATCAATATTAGAAAAACAAAATTTGCTTGATGAAAATAATACATTAAATGTACCATTTGGAGTACGGGATGAAAACAAGCAATTATTCATGGGAAACATACCAATCTCTTTTAAGGTTTTTGGTAAAACTTCTAGCGACAATGAAATTTCTTTAATGACCCTTGGAAATATAAACTACGAAATGACACCTGGTATTAAGGAACTTTTATTTAAAAAAAAGCCGGATTTAAATTTGGTAACAGAGAGAGATAAAATAGTTTATAAAGATATGTTACACAATACTAATGCTCACAAAAGAGATTTTAATCGTTTAGGCCAAATAAGAGGAGACAAAAGCATGAAGTACTGCCAAATTATAAAACCCTTATTTTTTGATCGAGATGAAGTGGAAAACAAAGCTATCAAGCGTGGAACTGGAGTTAAATCCCCAAGTTTTAAAAAAACCTATAAATCAAATACAGATTTTATTTATTGGGACGATCCTAATGAATTAATTGAAAGACTTATGCTTTTGGTGGCATCTAGAGATGCTGGTAACAGTAATCATGACAATGAAATTATTTCAATCATAGAAGAGTTAAAAGAAGCTGGTATAATTAAAGAATAAAATGACTAAGCGTTGCGAATATTTGTTTAGTCTTTAAGAATCATTCAAACATGAATGTCAACAAATTCGGCCATCACCTATATAAAAAACAGAAAAAAGATTATATAATCCAAAGCGAATGTTCTATAAAACAATCTAGTGATGGAAATTTAAACGCCCAAAATAAGATCCTTAAAAATTTGGAACATCCAATTGATCTGAATGACAGCGCAACCAAAGAATATGTTGATAAATCTCTCATTAATATTTTGAATAAAATTTCATCTAACACAAACTTGCTTATTGAATTAAATAATCGAGTTAATAAATTAGAAGTAATATTTAAACATTATAATAAACATGAGCAAAAAAAGTGTGGTAAATGAGATTCATAAATATGCAAGGGTAAATTTTCCTCGAAGACATGTTGTGATGAAAGATATTGATGACCTTTGGCAAGCTGATTTAATAGATATGCAAGCTGTTTCTAAATTTAACGGTGGTCATAATTTTATTTTAGCCGTTATCGATACTTTTTCAAAGTACGCATGGGCATATCCACTGAAAAGTAAAAAAAAGAAGTTGTCACTCGAGCTTTTCAATCTTTATTACATAAAGGACGAGTGCCTAAACACCTACAAACGGACAGAGGCAATGAGTTCTATAATGACAAATTCAAAAAAATTGTGGATAGTTATAAAATAAATCACTACTCCACTTACTCTACTAAAAAAGCATCTATTGTAGAAAGATTAATCCGAACATTGAAAAATAAGCTCTACAAAGAATTCAGTTTCAGAGGAAACTATATATGGTATGACGAAGTTCTTAATAAAGTGATTGACATATACAACAATACCATTCATAGAACAATTGGTATGTCTCCAGCACAAGTAAAACAAAAAAATAAAGATATATTACTGGAGAGGTTCAAAAAGAATCTTACCTCTATCCCTAAAGAAAAATATAGAAAGAAATTGAATGCCAATGATTATGTGCGCATAAGTAAATATAAAGGCACATTTGAAAAAGGGTATACGCCGAATTGGTCAACAGAAATTTTCAAAATCATCAAAGTGCAAAACACTGACCCAATAACTTATTTATTAGCGGACATGAGGCATCGTCCAATACTAGGTGCATTTTATATACAAGAACTACAAAAAACTCAGCACCCTGATGTTTATCTTGTCGAAAAAGTTTTGAAAAAAAAAGCTAAAAGGTGTTACGTTAAATGGCTCGGGTTCCCTTCCAGTGAAAACAGTTGGATTAACAAAACGAATGTTTTATAAAGATTGATTATACATAATTGTAATTCAGTCTCCATCTGGTTATGACGGAAGATAGTCTTCTGAATAGATTAATCAACAAATTTCCATTTGAACTTCATCTACCAGGATATAATTTCTGTGGACCAGGAACTCGCTTAAAAGAAAGACTGGCTCGTGGGGATAAAGGCATCAATCAGCTGGACGAATATTGCAAACAACACGATATAGCCTACAATAATTCATCTAATTTACATAAACGGCGTAAGGCAGATATAATTTTACTAAAAATGGCGAAGACACGGACTACTTCTGCTAATGCTAGTCCCGGAGAAAAAATAGCAGCTTCATTGGTTAATAAAGCAATGTTGGCCAAAGTTGCTTCTGGTTCTGGAATGAAAAAGAATTTTAAAAGCATTGTATCTCACACTAAAAAGCAGATTCGTAAAATGAAACCAAAATGTAAAAAAATGGCAATAGAACTGGCATTTGCTGCAGCAAAAGATTTAACGAAAGATTTACCTATTAAACTACCACGAATTATTCCTTTACCAAAATCAGGAGGTGTTCTTCCTTTAATACCTATTTTTGCGGGATTATCAGCTGCTGGAAGTCTGGCTGGTGGAGTATCCGGAATCCTTAAAACGTACAACGAATACAAAGCTGCAAAAAAAACGTCTTTCGGAGTTAAAGAGACATCATGATAAATTGGAAGGTTTAACTATAGGCAAAGGGCTATGCATTAAACCATATAAAAAAGGTTTTGGATTATACTTATCTAAAAAAAAAAAAAACTAAATCAACGGTTGCCTAGTCGGGCTCTTACAAATATAGATTTATTGAAATATTGTAATAATATTCCTTACTTTAGAGGTGTTTTTATGAGAGATAATTTACCTAAAAGACCATATCCTATTGAGTGTGGTGTCGTCAATTTAGATAGCTCAATAAATCCTGGAACTCATTGGGTAGCCTATGTGAAAATTGACGATTACATTGAATATTTTGATAGCTATGGGAACTTGAGGCCGCCTAAGGAATTTATAAAATATATGATGAAGGGAAACATTCTATATAACTATAATAATCATCAAAAAAATAATACGTATAACTGCGGTCATTTATGCCTTAAATTTTTAGAACAGTTTTGGTGTAATACAAACAAATAAATAGTGGATGTGTTTTATGTTTTCTCCAGTTTAGTATAAATTGTAGAACAGTCTACGACTATGTCTATCTCATTAAGTTTTTCTGGAAAGAAATCTATATTAGAAACCACTTTTCATCCACCTCTATCTTTAAATCATAGCTATGAGTGCGGATTATTATATTTCTCTGTTTTCAATGTTATACCAAATATATCAGATGTTAACAATATATTTAGTTACGGTGAAAAAAATAAAAGATTAAAAATTCCAAATGGAAATTATGATTTACAAGACATTGCCGACTATTTAAATAGCAAATTGGATGACTGTGAACTCAATATTGAATCCAATTCAAATACTGCAAAATGTTCTCTTTTTTGCACAAAACCTGTTAATTTCCAAGTAATAAATAGTATGGGAAACATGTTAGGTTTTCGAAAAGAAATACTAGAAGCTAATAAATGGCATGTATCAGAGAATCCAGTGAACATTCTTCCAACAACAGTCATAAGGATCGAATGTGATTTAATACACGGCTCGTACATTAATGGTTTATCTTCCCACATTATTTATGAATTTGTACCAAACGTTCCTCCAAGCTTTCGGTTTATTGAAAAACCTAAAAATATTATATATTTTCCCGTAAAAGACAACAACATATCATCAATTACAGTAAAAGTTGTTGATCAAGAAGGCAATCTCATTGATTTCGGTGCAGAAGAAATTCAGATGAGCCTTCATCTACGCAAGCAGAAATGATTGTATTTGGTCAAAACACAAAAAAATATAATATTATATCACCAAAACCAAAATTAAAAAACGGTATTATCAGCTATGCTTTCAAAAGGCATAGACGTATCAGAAATCCCAAAGTAAAAAAAATAACAAAAAAGAATAAAGATTTTTTACGAGCTCTGGGTTTCAAAATATGAATATTCTCGATATTGATAATTCACCACATTTCGACAACTCTATTGAGAGTTACGAAATACATACATATAATCCATACAATAACAGTTTTAAAGCCAATGATGAAATACGCATATCTATCCAACAACAAGACATATATGTACTACCATCTGCCAGCTCTATTTACATCGAAGGACGTGCTACGGTAACTGGAAAAGATGCTGCAGGCCATCCTACTAAAAAACCTGTCAATTTTACTAATAATCCAATATCATATCTGTTTCAAGACATTCGATATGAAATAAATGGCGTAGAAATAGATCGTATCAGGAACTCTGGAATTTCTTCTACTATAAAATCATATATTTCTATGAATTACGGTGAGAGCAAAGTTGCTGCTGTATGGGGTTGGAATATAAATGGTCAAAATTCCAAAGATGATTTCTTTAGTGTTGTTATACCACTTAATAAAATGTTAGGGTTTGCTGAAGATTATAATAGAATAATTTTAAACTGCAAACATGAACTGGTACTTAATAGAAGCAGCACTAACTATAACAGTGTTATTATTGATAAAGATGACAGTATTGAAATAGATATACTGAGAGTTCAATGGCGCGTACCACATGTGAAAGTTTCTGACCGAGAAAGGCTTTCATTACTTAAATTTCTAGAAAAAGATAAACCTATACAAATGGCTTTTAGAAATTGGGACTTATATGAATATCCTTTGTTGCCAAGAACCACAAAGCATTCATGGTCTGTAAAAACGGCTTCTCAATTAGAAAAGCCTCGATATGTTATATTTGGTTTACAAACTAATAGAAAAAATAACAAAACTAAAGATAGTTCTACATTTGATCACTGTAATTTGACTAACGTTACATTATTTTTAAATTCCCAATATTATCCTTATGATTCACTAAACATAAAGTTCGATGAAAATAAGTATAATATATTATACGAATTATATGCCAAATTCCGTCAGTCTTATTACAACCTCCCAGCTGATCCGTTGTTAAACATTAACGAATTTAAAGAGAAAGCTCCTTTGTTTATAATAGACTGTTCACGACAAAATGAAAATTTAAAATCAGGACCAGTGGATGTACGTTTAGAAATTGAAAGTGCCCAAGAAATTCCAAATAATACAGCAGCCTATTGCCTTATTGTGAACGACCGGCTTGTTGAATACAAACCACTAAGTAATATTGTACGTAAACTAACATGAATGCAATTGTAGACGTACAAGGTTTCAAAACTGATTCTAATGAATTCATTGTAAAAGAAATAGCACTACAATTTGATAAACAAATAATAAATCTTGTATTTAAGCCACCCTTCCCGTTTTATGACTTAACAAAAACAGAAAAAAGACAAGTATGCTGGATTGAAAGAAATAGACACATTTATTGGAAAGAAGGACTTATACCGTATAATTATCATAAGATTTATATTGCAGAAATTTTAAGGAACTGTAAAATATATGTCAAAGGTTCAGAAAAAGTTAGATGGCTAAGGAAAATATTAGAACAAGATAATATAATGTATGACGGAATTAGTAAGTGTATTTTCGATCTAGAGGATTATGGTTGCCCTAGTTTACTAAGTTTGTATAGAAAGTATATTTCATGTTCCGATGTTTATTGTTGTGTATATCATACTTCATACTGTGCTCTAAGAAATGTAATTTGTCTTCAGAAATGGAATGTAGAAAATAAATGTTTTTAAAATTACCTATCTTTTTAATAAAATCCTATCCTATTTAATTTTAAAAAATAACCGTTCGGATTAAAAATAACTAGGGGTGCCTAATGCATAAGCACTCTTAGAATCCTTAAATCTTGTAAAGTTACAATAAGGATGGACGATTGTGCAAACAGCTCGATCCGAACTTAGCCCATTGATATCAAGAAGAATGCCAGTTGTGATCTATATAACGGAGAGAATTGGGGGTCATGCATCGCGAGCTCGAGCGAAGCGAGAGCGATGCAGATGCAGAACCCCCAATTCTCCCCTACTTATACTAAAAGATCACCAGCTGAGCGACCGCGACGAAAACCGTACTGGCGATCGCTAATCAGCTGGTGCTCCTCTAGATATTGCAGGAGCTGGTTGTTGATAATGGATTCCATTATCTTGGAGAACAGAGACGTTATGGCTATAGGGCGGTAATTGGACGGATCTGAGTGGTCACCTTTTTTAGGGATCGGGTGCACCAAAGCCGTCTTCCATGTTTTTGGGACAACGCCTGATAAGTAGCAGAGCCGGAAAAGACGCGTTAGAACCGGTGTCAACTCTGGAGCACAAGTAGATTTACTGTGACTCCAATACGTTACTTTAATACTTAGCACGTCATACGATATCTGTCTAAAAGAGCAATCGGTGCGAGACGATGGGTCCTGGCTGGGCGAGGTCAGTAAATCGCTAGTAGGTTTCGACTGGCGTGGTGGTGTTAAGAGGAACACTACGGGCATCCTTCTGAGGTCAGAACCGTTCGTTGCTCCCCTGGCTTCCGGAGAATAGGTATTCTTTTGCATGGTGGAAGGGCTATTTGCGAATGCCCGCCTGGCTAGCGACGGGTTATTCCTGTTGTCCCCCACTTTCCACCCTCAAGTTGAAAATCTGTCGCCAAGCACCTAACGGTGTGTTCCGGCAGCAGTCCTTGAGAGCCAGTGAAATTACAAGCACATGAGACTTAACATCTATGTCTCAAGGTGACGGGCGCAGTGCAATTCATCACTTGTGATGAAATGCATCTGTTATAGGCAGAGGTAACCGCTTAACATCAGGTGGGCCTCGAGCTTGTTCCGTCACAATAATATTAAAAAAAATAAATAAAAATTCAGTACCTATCTACTTAGATTGTGAACAACCGTGAAGGACATTTAAAACGACTACTTGCTCGACCCGCTACAAGTGCGGAGTTGCTTCCCGAGCCGCGTGCTGGGCTGTTCATCAGGCTTGCTCGGCGCGCGTCTGTTCGCAGCATATCGCTATACTGACACTCGCTATACGATATTATTGCTGAGAGGTGCGGGGACATTTTCATCAGGAACGCCCTATCGAGCAAGGTCAACGACATATAATATCTAGCTTTTAAACTATACCTGGTGTAATATTGTATTTTATGGGCGCCATCGGCATTAGTTGATCAGATCGAAAAATGGCTTGACCGATGTTGATGCAATGACCATCGTAGAAGAATTCTCTACCTAACGACAACGGTTAAAACTATCTACAAATATTATGCATTTCGTTTACCTACAAATGCGTCGCTAACTGAAGCTAATAATTTATTTTGTCACAATGATGTTAACGAAAGCGCTATGCAAAGTTACGTAAGCTATCTCCGCCGATACGCTGGGTAAACATCGTCATTACATTGTCTAAATGCCTCAGTTTTGCTGGGAAAGTGAAGTGACATTTTACGCAATAATAATTTTAGTACTTGGTCACAGTCGTCACAGACTACCTGAATTACTCTAACGAACTACACTAACAGAGCATTTTCAATTTAACCGGGTAATACAGATTTGTAACAACAAAGAGTTTTAAGGCTACATGTAATCAGTCAACATAAGTACTATTGCCGCACGCAAAAAAAAAACCGCGCTATTTTCCATAATTTCGTATGTTGTTTGTATCGCATTTGTTCAATATATTTTTTTTTTTTCCTCGCAAGGGTGTTGAAAAAGTGCTTATGAAACTCGTGAGCAACTTGCTGCAACCCACAGCCTCGTGTTTTACAGCAACTTAGCTCACTAGTATTTCAATCTATTCCTGTTTATTATTTTATATCCTAAAGTGTTCTCGCTGCTGAAGTTAAAAGTTATGTGTGTTACACAATAACAAAGTTTTTTGCGTCTCGGGCTTTTATTACCCTTGCCACACTCAGGATTCAAAATCAGCACTCGCAGCAAAACGAACTCAACTGAAACGCAAACGACTTTGCTCTCTTGTTGAACAAATAACTATTGTTATACTTGATCATGCAATACGCGAGATACTGAGATTAATATAGTTACATACGATTAAAAACTGTTAGATATCGTATTACGATATCTAACAGTTTTTAATTGATTGAATTGTTTACATATTGGCAGTAGGTACGGGTAAAGTAATTTTTCATGACGGTTTCATGGGTAATTTATGGGATCATGTGCATTGATGCTAAATCCGTATTCAAAATAATACGAGGAATATCTAAAAGTAAAAGAAAAACCATTTTAATGTTTGAAACATATGTATCTATGCACTTTCGCGATTTTATCCGTAGTTCATTGATGCCTTGGCTACGAAAATTGTGACGAGAACCAATAAAATCTTTGAGGCGGTTTTGACAACCTCAACGGAATAGATTTTTTTTTCATTACAGTTCTTTAATTTCCAGGAAAAGTAGTGATCTGTTGGAGCAAGGTCTGGAGAGTACGAAGGGTGTAGCTGACATTTCAATTGCAGCTCCTCTAACTTAGCCACCGTGTTGTGCACTGTGTGGTCTAGCTTTGTCCTGAAGCAGCAGTGGTCTGGAGCAACTGACCAGTCTCGATTGTTTAACGGTTAGCTTTTCCATTATGGTTTGCAATTGTTCACAATACATATCTGTCGTAATCGTCTGTCCAGATCTTAGGAAGCTGTAGTGGATGACACTAAAACCAGACACTTATCATCAGTAACTTTTTCTGAGTCAACTTTCGCTTGGGGCTTGGCCGTTTCGCCTGGCTTCAACCATAGTGATGAGCATTCCAATTATCGTAAAGGGTATCCTAACAAGTAACGATACAAATCAAAATCCCTAGATCACAATAACGGTTGAGTAATGTAGGACCGTGTTCGTTGGTTTGCTTTGTTGTACATATGAAGACTATACAGATATACAAGATAAAAATCTACTTGTAAAGTCCCCAAGGGTGCCCAAGATACAGGCTTTGCCTAGTTTGGGACCCATTGCAAACGCTTGACATACCTGTTTTACTGATAATAATAGTAGCAATAGTTATAGAACTGCCACTATACCCATTTCTACCGCTTAGCAGTAGAGGAAAGTAACCAAATGAGGGCTAGTGCTTTAATATGAGCTAGTAAGTAGTATTTATCAGAAACAAACATTTAAAAGAAACTGCAAACTATCTTAAATCGCGTTCATTTGCCATTACCTTTCATTCACTCGATCTCGTCTTTCGATCTGTGATTTAGGGAGGACGGTGTTGTTACAAAATTCTGTAAAAGTAGATCATATTTTATAAATGAAAGTTAGGTTAAATACTGTAACTACAAGTTTGTTTTGCAGAATATATGTCTTTTGGTCGATTAATTGCTTGTGATGTATGACTTGTAAAATGTGAAGTCAAGTTTATTGCGGTATAGAATTTTAAATATGCTGGCTATGACTATACGGTCCCATACATAGGCTAGCCCCTATTTAGGTACTAGTACTTAGGTGTTCTGAAATTTGTTTCTAAAGTGTTTTTTTCAGGATGTGACGCTATCAAATGAATGAAGTTACAGGACTCTGGTCAATAGAATCATACTCAGCTATGTAGATTTCGTTGCAGCGGAACAAAATGCTTCCAAAGATGGATGTCAGTGCTATTACTCCAACCAAATCTTCTTTTTCTTCTTTCTGGATTTGTATTCTTAATGATGACAATTTGATTTCTAGCAAACCGTTAGTCTCATGATCTAAATGTTAAACAGAAATTTTACCTTCATTTTGACCTCTGCGCCTGGCTGGATATGATATACTCAAACAGAAGAAACTAGATATGAACATGGGGGCAATTCTTCTGCTAATAGGAAGCGACACTCCTGGCTCTGCAGATGCAGTGTATGTTTTGTTAACTACATTTTCTAAAGACATACGACGAGATCTGTATATCAAATGTTTGATGTATGGGTTCTGAGCACATAATGACTGTGCTGGGCCGGAGTTTAATGTTTGGATATGTGTTCTTTGCAAATAAATAATGTAATTTTTACACTCATTAAGGTGAGTTCGTATTTTACAAGATAAACACATATTATTGCTATTTCCTCTAAACAGATATTTTTTAAATATCATTAGATATATAGCCCAAATTTGAGTAGGTACCTGTTCCATATTTAGCGCCCGCATTTTGCAATTTTGTTTATTGCTCAATTTAAATAATGTAGTGCGGCGTTAGGGAGCTGCTAAGCACCCCACGGCCAGCAGGTAGATAGGTAAACTCAAGGAATGGGTTTAAAAAAGTTTATTAGGCCTTATCAGGTTGCACAGCCGCGCACTTCTACTCGAAGGTGGATAACCGGAGAGAGTCACTGGCCTGATCGAAGATGTGATCCGTAGTCGCTCAGATCTGGCGGTCTTGACGTCGGCTGTTTTCGCAACTCTCGGTAGCTGTATACAGTAGCAGTCTTAGTCCTCCAGTTATTTCAGGATAGTAGTAGAATCCTGGAGAAGAGATACACCGGCTTAGTTTCCTGACACGATCGTTATTCTACCAGGTTATCAGTGACTCAGATTTTAAAGTTATCAGTCTAGCGCGGTTAGGCAAAACAGCTGTTAAGGTTCTAAAATTACATTAATCACTCAGCATTATGGAATAATAATAATAAGGAACTCACCCTAGAGGGATTCACGCACTTCACAACAAGTAAATAACAATTTATGATCGATAGTACGTAATGTATTTTTATTTAGCGCAAGACGAGTGTTCCTTGCCAATTGCATAGACGAATGAAGCCGCCACAGATTAACTCATAGTAGTTGGAGCTAACTGCGTTCGAGAGATAAGGAATGTTTAGCGTTCCTTCACTGGTTTTCGAAGCATTTAGGGAAATACTTTTAAACGTACGCAAGCCGTGGGTTCCGCACGTAATTATTTATAATAATTAGCAATATTAATGTAAGCTTATAATTTTAAGTAGTATGTAAGTTAGTTAAAGAATTTAATTAATATATTTTTAGTTTATGATTAACATCTATTGTTTCATATTACGAATAATACTATTATTTAAGTAACGGCGTTAGGCACAACGTTACAGTACCCCGCCTGAAAGCGTAGGATTTTTCCTGTTATAAAATCCGACTGAGTACCTACTTACTTTCTACGTGAAGTTATAACAATGGTTAAATGACTATTCTTTATAATTAATTAATTTAATATCTTTGACATGCCATGTGCCCAGAGGATTGCCATCCATGTCACTCAAGTCATATACCAGCGGCGACTTTTTAGCAACCACCCTGCACTTTACATATTTTGGTGCAAGTTTTTATTAAAATACTTGTCTTTATCACTTTGATAAAATGTTTTCCTCCAGACTATATCACCTATTTTGAATTCCATAGATTTTTTTCTCAGGTTATAAGATTTGCAGTGTCTATCGTGAGCTTGTAGTAACGCTAATTGTACTTTGTTAAATATAGATGATAATGTACCTAAGTTTTCCGCGTACTCATCCCGCGGTTGAAATATTAAGTTGTCAATATCTGTTGATATAGTATTCGTGTAGTGTGATCCACAACTAACCAATTCACGGCCATGAACTAGAAAAGATGGCGTATATCCGGTCACTTCATTCACAGAGTTGTTAATGGCAAACTGAACTTTAGGTATGAGTGTATCCCAAATACGTTGATCATTACTGATAAAAGTTGATACTGCCGTCATTATTGTTTTATTATATCTTTCTGCACCACTGCACCACAGACATGGGGAATATAGTGAACTTTCTATAATGGGAAGTAATTTATACATGTGAATTATATTTTTGAAATAAATCTGGAACTACGAACTCGAAATACGCTCGAATAACGCGCTCAAACTTTTAAAAACGAGTACTGTATACTAAACGCTATATACTAAACTTTGTAACTATTAGTCCAAAAAAAAGGATTCATACCGGAAACGATACGTCTAATAATACCCTATATTTACATGCAAGTTCTTTTTAAATAGCAAGTTGAGTTTATAAATAGGTTTACGTTTTGGCTGGCGGGTATATGCCCCCTACTTTACAGTTTGTGATTATTTCAACGACAACAATGTTTGGATAATTCCGTCTCTGCTAATCTAGCACCCGTCACCGGCATAAAACAAAATAAATTATAAGCAAAAAAAGCTTTTATTTAAACGCTCTAAAAAGATGAAAATAAATTTTACCTTAAAAATTTTAACTATCAACTTATAACCTCATTATATACAATTTATATGATCATAAAAGCTTGTCGCGAGATTTAATTATCTATCAGTATTTAATTAAATTGAAATTGAAAGTATAATAAACTTCTACTACTCTGTACTAGTTTATTTACAAATCGCGCCACTAGCTTTTAGGCATTGGCAGCATTGTTCGTTCCGCGGTTCCGTGACTATAATATTTAGCTGGAAATTGCACAGACTTGCTGATTTAGGTGAACGCCGTCTTGTACGGATGGTATATCAGTGTCATACATTTGTGCTCTTCGGAAGCAGGGCAATTTAATTTCTGTAATATGTCCAATGGCAATGGTGCCATTGGTGAATGGTCACCAGACCTTTGGAGACATCTACACTATAACGCGACATCATCTTGGTATCAGTGAATATCTGTAGTTCCTTAGGTAGCCCTTCTCTCTTGTTTATATCGGATGGTATAATATTATTTAAATCTAAGTTGTCAGTTATTGAGTACAATAGTTTTTACAGTCGTCTCTTCCTTTGTTTGATGTATCTGTTTTTCCCATTTTGTTTCCACGACTACCGAAGAAATATTCGTCGACCCTCCCAGAGCTCCGTTTAGAGCTAATATACAACAGGGTTCGCCCAGGTGCCCTGAGGTGGTACGTTCACGACATCATATTACACCCCGATGCCACTCAGTCCTCGGCACGGCCTCCCCTTGACTTGGATGTTTGGGAGAATGCGCCACTTATTTCAGCTTGGAGCTTACATGCGCCTGACGAAACACGGTTCCGAGTTAGATTTAGGAGTTGTCCTTCTCCTAGACAGGTTGCAGACCAATGCTGATGACGCCCATCTCGCCAAATTACACAAGTCAAACTTATTTCAGCTTGGAGCTTACTTTCAATTTACTCTCAATGAGCCCTTTCATTTGACACCCATATTGCAGAAGTGCATTAAAAATAGCTATTCCTCTATCTTGGATGATCCGTCATATTGGATTTCGAATGACGTCACATTATTTTTCAAGTTACTCTAAACCATCCCTTTCATTTGATACCCATATTGTAGAAGTGAAAATAAATACTCCACCATCTTGCATGGTCCGCCATATTAGATTTAGAATGACGCCAAATTATTTTTCGAGTTACTCTCAAAAAGCCCTTTCATTTGATATCCACATTGTAGAAATGCATTAAAAATAACTCTCCCGCCATCTTGGGTGGTCCGCCATATTGGATTTAGAATGATGTCACACATCATATCGTGCATTGTCATCCAAACTAAACGTGTACGCAAAATTTCAGCTCAATCGGTCGAAGATATCTAGAGTTCAAAGATTCCACCCGAACAAACATACTTACATAAGTACGAGTACATACATTGCAAGCTAAATAAAAGCTATCAAAAACGTTATAATATTATAAAACTTTTGTAATTTTTATTAGACGTTTAAATCTGTTTAATAGCCCCGAGTTTCTTCATCGTTTTATTTATATATATTAAAAAATATACAGCCCGCAGTGGCTTTATAATATTTTTATGCTGAACGTGGCTGATGAATATTGAATATTTTAAAATTAAAATTTGTGCTCTAATTGAACTTCATAAGAGCATCTTAGACGCCTAAATTGATTAAATGATCTTCACTTTACGAATTATTATAGTCTGACGATGAATAGGTAGGTACTTAGGTATGTTAGAACTTATAATCAGGTAGTTCATATCAAGATGGTACAGACTTTCCAGAACACACACCCTAACATTTCATTTGTGTTCGTAGGCTTCATTCAGGTGGCTTGGTGATTAGCAGCTGACTTGCTTGTTCTGCGGCTGAACATTGACGAGCTAGAATTAGAAACACTTACCACTTATAGCACAGTATAAGTGAAATTTCCTGAGTTCCCGTGCCTCTGTTCTGAGTGAAATATAATGGTTATAGTTGCTCTACTTACCCTATTTAAGATATTTTGTAGAATACTAGTTTATAAAACTACCAAATGCAACCACGACCGCTCCGTACGACTGTACTTACGTTATTTTGTGAATTTGGTGTTTTGTTCATTCGATGTTTTGCTATCTGGTGTTTTGCGAATATGGTATTATGGTCCAGAGCCACTGCATCAGGCACTAGACAAATTGTTTAAAAACTCCTAACTAATAATGATAAAAAATTATACGTACAATTTTAGTGTTGGTCGATGAGAGTAATGTTAAATATATCGTTCCAACCACCACCTGGGGATTACAGGGCTACATCTTTATATATAAAAATTACGTGTCACGTTGTTTGTCCGCGATGGACTCCTAAACTACTGAACCAACTCTAAATTTGATTTGCACACCGTGTGCAATTTGATCCAAATTGAAAGACAGGATAACTTACATCTCAATTTATAGTCGTAACTATCCGTGCAATGCCGGGGCGGGCCGGCAGTAAATTATAATATTTTTTTCTTGCCCCAACCGCCACCAATAGTGCCCATTCCAATGGTGGCCGCCGCCGTGAAAAAGAAATAAACCGTAAATAACAGACACGTGTAAGGACGACCTCATTCCAATCCATGTTAAAACTATTACCAAATCTGTGGCCGAGCCGATGCAGGGCGGCCACCTGATTAAATTTAATTTAAAAGTTTAATTAAATATTTGATGAACCATAACGCTTGGACTACTTTTGACGAATTTTATCGTTTTGCGTTTTTATGAAATACCTGCGTACTTTGCACGAATTGAATGGCATTATTTTATTAAATTGCGTATTTAATATGTTCTGCTTGGCCAAATGACGAAATCTGAGACGAGATATGAACTTTTATTTTGTTTACACTCAAATTGTTAGACTATTGATGATGCCCTGATTTAAGTATAGGAGTCGTTGTGTTACGATTATTATTCATTAATAATAATTGTAACACTGTAATTTTTGCATTAACGCTTGCTAAGCGAACGAGCTTAGAAAATTACAATAAAAGTTTTTTATTTCTATTTTACATATCATTGTAATTTTGTAAGATTGACCAATAACTTTGAATTCAGATTGTAAATATCCCAAATACCTACATAACAATAAAATTTGATCTAAATTAAATCTAATTTTCTACACAAAGAGCATGATTAAATATCGTATGTTAGTGAAAAACCTCCGTTAGTATAGAAAATGACTTATGACAATAAATATAATCAGATAAATTTTAGCTTGGTTTAATTTTTATCCCGTTGTCGTAACATGACATTTTTCACTCTGGATTATGCATGGATTTTAACTACATCACTCAATTAAGGACATATACCCGCCAGCCAAAGTGTGAACTTTCATATAAACTCAACTTGTTATTAAAAAAAAACTCGCATGTAAATATAGTGTATTATTAGACCTATCGTTTCTGGCTTAAATCCTTTTTCTTTTGGACTATAATTTTTTTTTTATTTTAAAGCGTTTAGTATATAGCACTCGTTTTTAGGAATTTGAGCCAGTTATTCGTAGCTCCAGATTTATTTAAATAGTATAGTACACATGTATAAATAACTTCCCATTATAGAAAGTTCATTATATTCCCATTGTTTGTCGTGCAATAAAAATATTAAAAACATGCTTATTTTTCTTGAAAGAGATGCTTAAAGTTGGGTCTTTCTTTTATCTAAAATTACGAGTTTTTGAGCTAGTGTAATTTCAAAACTGTATAATTTAATGAAAATCTAATGCACCACAAACCTTGATATTAGGGTAGTGATTACGTAGGTAAAAAATCATTGAGTTTTATTCGCTATTATTAAAATGATATTGGAGCTGCGTTTTGTATGGGGGCGTTCGTCTAAAATATACCCTTAAAATCGGTCCAGGCGTTCAGGAGTAATACATATATTGTTTAACCGCGGCTTCGCTCGCGTGGATAATTCTTAATTTTAATCATGTTAGATTGATATAACGGTACGTTCGAGCGCACAAAACTACTCCTGTTTCCCGGAAAGGTTCAGATGCAGATGCACAGCTTCAAAAGCTATTACTGCAGGAGGTCACTTGCTGCGCTGGAGAATGGGAGTAAAGCTGCCTCAATTCTCTATCAGCTGTTCTTAGGAAACGAGACTTGAGGTTTAAGACACCTAACACGATTGTCTTTCTGACCGAAACACAGATATTTGCTATCTGAGAGACAGTTCGTAAAGAGAAGGCTCTTTGCCGAGGGTGGGATATCTGTGCACGACAACTTAGCAGTCTGAAAGGACGGGATGTATCTAACATCTGGCTGCGCGTAGACTGCGATGATCATCTGCGAATCTAAGCGTGCATTTAGAGCAGCTGTAATGCAGAAATAGATCAATGTATGGAGCACATACAGATGGATACAGATTCCGTGCTTGAGCAGATCCCCACCGCAGAGATCGTGATACGGCGATTTCAACGGTTACCATGATGAATGACGTGGCTCGCGTACCTACCACCGATCTTGAGAGGCTCTGCTCTCAGCACGACTTCTCTTTGGCGTATGATAAGACACAAATGGTTACCCTGATGGTGCACTTTCGACTGACCCGGATAGCTATTCAGTGTGTGTTAACGCTAGCTACCCTCTGATCCGGAGTTAAGTGTGGGTACACGTGACACGTC
This sequence comes from Plagodis dolabraria, assembly GCA_963854805.1. Taxonomy (NCBI): domain Eukaryota; kingdom Metazoa; phylum Arthropoda; class Insecta; order Lepidoptera; family Geometridae; genus Plagodis; species Plagodis dolabraria. The sequence continues at coordinate 23,632,932 of OY978457.1, read as the reverse complement.
TAACTCGCTCTTCGTGAGGCTAAATTCTAATTACCTAATTAAAAAATAATTGAAAGGATCAATTAGAAATATTACTAACCTTCACCACAGTAGCTCAAATTGGCAGAAAATATTCCGGCTTGAGGATCAATTGTTCTAATTCTGCTCGAGGTTCAACTTTTTCCTTTCGTTGTAATTTTGTGAGCTTTTAATGCAAAAAGAAAATGTAAGAATAAGTAAACCTCAAAATAATTATTTCAATTAGTGTAATGACATATAATATATTGTAATATTTGGTAATGATTAGTACATATAATTGTAATTAATATAAATTTCCCGGATTAAAGCCCACACGCAAATTTAAATACCCGCGCACGATGTATTTAATTTTGTGCGATAGTTATAAATATATATATATGTATAAGAAATACAAACTGATGAGTATAAAATATTCAACGTTTATTACTTGTGATTACGATCTCTTTGTGCAATTTTCTAGGATTCGGTTAACAATAGTTATGTTTTATTGTTCATATTACAAGGATTCTGATAAGGGCTTATTCGTAGGTAATTGAGGAACCATTCATTTTTACCATGAGAAAATAGACATTCGTTGATAAATTATTCGACACTAAAAATCTTCTCTTAAATTAAAAAAAGACCAAATGTTTAGTTTTCTCTACCAAATGTTACTTATGTTTAATAATAAAAAAAAATATAAATACATATTTGTTTATTATTTTATTATTAAATATAGATTTTCGCAAAGTAACACCTAAATCTATCTTATCTATGTTACTTATGTTGAACCAATATTAAGAGGCATTTCACATTTTGATGCGTGTATCGAAGATTTTAAGCGCTTAATATCGAAGATTTTAAGCGCTTAATTTACTATCATAGGAAATATCTACAAATTGTTGAACGATTGATAAAAATAGAATAATTTGTAATATTACTTCAAGTATTTCGTAGTGACCAATCTCCCGCACCTTGTTTTACGAATTAACGTACACATAGCCATCTTCTGAGCTCTATCTCTTGTATAAAAATTCATCAAATTAATTTATAAAAAAATCTATAAAGCAGACATATAATCTTGTTGACACTTAATCTACGAGAATATCGATAATTTATCATAATTATGGAATAAAAATTAAAGACCTTGCGCCAATTTCCACGAATTATATAAGCATTTTAACACGATTTATTGCGTTAAATAAAGTGTAATTCCGAACAGATATTATATCAGAAGAAAGTGCATTCTTCAATTAATCTAATCTTAATTAACTGTGATAGTAACTCTGTTTTCTTCGTCAGGAAAGAATATTTAACATAACTCTAAATTATCATTGTTTACTCATGCCAATTACACAATTTTTTATATCACAACTTATATTTGTTTATTAATGAGTGCAAATATCAAAATGAGTTACTCATAGTCACGCTATTCCGTCGTCACATCTTTCGCTTGTGTAAGCGATGCGCTGGCATTTAGGTACCTAAACTTCAGTAGCGTGATTTTGTGAAATGGCTCTTAAGCTTGACCCAGACAAACTCTATTGACAATGCAACAGTCATCCTGGGAATAAAAATGGATTAAATTTTACAGTGGGATCCACATTACATGTTCTTCTGCATATGAAGTTCGTAAGATAAGACAGGTAACAGACGTACTTAGCTACTGGTTACAGAGTTTTAAATCTTAAAGAGTCTTAAATTTTGCATCGTCAATGCTATTTCTTGTTCGGAGTCACTGAAAGTGTTACAGAAAGTTTACGGTGAATCGACTTTATCAAAAACACGTGCATAGGTACTTATGAGTAGTACAAAGCGGTCGAGATGAGAACAAGAGAAGATTTGCCTCGCTCTGGTAGGCCATCAACGTCTGCAAGTGAAGTTAACATCGCAACAAAGTTGCAAACATCGCCAGTTTGAGAGAGATTGCCGCCGATTTGACTGAGTCGATTTTAAATAACCACTTGGATATGAACCATGTTGTAGCTCGGCAAGTCCCAAAATACCTGAGGGCCAACTCTTATTGTAATCTTACCGCATAATTGTATACCTCCACTTCAATTAATCCTTTAGTATCAGAGATAACGAATACAACAGAATTTCATTCATCAGGAATTCAGACGATATCCTCCACGCGGATGCCAATGGGTTGCAAGCTTATAAGCGGTAATGGAATCAATGGGCGTCCCAACGAGAAGTAGTAGACTTCAGACCGAATATTTGTCTAAGACTAAGCAGTTAGAAGTTTGTAGTTTAAAGTTTTTTTTTACCCTTAATCCCCTCTTGAGACACTCACGGGAAGAGATGGAGGGGTATATTCTTACCCGGCACCCAACGGGCATCCCGTCCACCTCCTTACTAAAATAGGACTGTGATTATTTGGCAAGTGTTCCAGATGACTGGAATTTACTTTTATTCAAGTGCAAGTACCATATTACTCGACAAACAGCAAATGTACTAACTGTACGAGTCTAATTTAAAACTAAGAAAGTTACAGACTGCTGTTATGCAGCAATAAAATGTACATAAGATACAAATATAAAATTAAAAAAAGATACAATACAAAAATTCTTTATTGTACACCATTACATTACCCCCATATGATCCGAATAACGCAAAAGCGCAAATTTTATCTAGATGTACGTACTTACATAAAATATCACTATTTATCTAGTCTAGTATATAACACTGTATTTATTTGTTCAAATTTATGTTATATTTATGTATTGTATTGCTATTTATGCAGTTATTTATTATGTATTTAATAGTTTTATATATATTTATTAACAACATCTTTGACCACACCATCACTTATCATCAGGTGAGATAGTGGCAAGCTAGCTATATAAAATGTTATCAAGTTTGTGTTTGTATTTATCTAATATAATACGAAATGAGTAGTTTATGAATTATAAATTATAACACATTTTTTTCATTTTTTGTTAACCACCGTCTATCTCTTCTCTTGTTTATGTCCATCCAAAGGTTGCCTGGAAGAAATCGCTACATAGCGATAAGACCGCCCATTCTACTACCTTAGAAAAAGTATTTTAGTTACTCTAAAGTGTAAATTTGCTTGGCAAACAATAAAGAGTTTTTGTATTGTATTGTATTATAACGAAAAAACAGGTCAGTAGAACTCTATGTGCAAGTTCTACAGGGTTATTGGTAATATGCTAACAACCTCTTAGGGATGTTTTTTTTTCGTGTTTTTTATATTTTTTGATGGTATAAGTACGAGGCCCATCTAATGTTAAAAATCTCTTGTGCCTGTTATGTATTATTTCTCAAACATGCTTGGAAATGTGAGCATTATTTCGACAACCTTCTTCGAGATAAATCGAAATTGCTGTACTGGTCAAAAACATGCGCGGAGCTGCCGGCAAAAAAATTATGAAAATCTATATCTGTCGTGTCTAGCGGCCAAATAAATTGTAATTTAAAAATGGAACGATCTTTTACTTCGAAGCATGGCAACCAAGGAGGTAACTTATCAAAGGTTTTATTTAAATTTCGATCTGGCTTGCAAATAGAGCGCTGTTTATTGAAAAAAAAAACAAATAAACAGTTTAACGCGGGCAATTTTATTGTTGTTTGTTGATAGTCATTTTGAAAAGTAATTGTTTTGACGAAATGAGTTCAAGTGAAGACAATGAGTGTGATGAACTTAATTCAACGCCACCTGAAATTCTTCAACTCTTTAGAATTATACCTTTTCTACCGCCAAGCAGTAATATTCGCATTACTGTGTTCCGGTATGAAGGCTTTGGATGCCAGTGAAATTATAGGCGCATGAGACCTAACAACTTTGTCTCAGGGTTTGCTCTTCCACCATGCGGTGCCGCTCAAGCCGGCGCGGGCGTTGGGTTTCGAACCATGGACTTGCGGCACTGCAGTCCATCGCTATTACCGCTTGGATATCATTTATCAATCTATATCTCAGGGATAGTATAAAGAATTGAAATCCGGTCAGGCAGTTTTGTATATTATCCTTTGCACAAACATACAAATTGCTAACTTTACCTTTTTATAATTTTAGTGTAGAAAGGTACTTAGATGTAGATATACGTACTAACGAGGATATAAGTAAGTACTATGCTTTTAATAGTTTGATTATAGATAGAATTAGAGGGGTAACAATGGCAAAATTAGCAGCTCGTTGATGATGATTTTGAAATTCATACAAAATACCTGTGGACTGAGGTTCTTATTAGCGTAGTATTATTATATGTTCTTTGATATTAGCTCACGCTGCGACTAGAACGAAGCGTCAATTCCTCGAAATTTTCCCGAAATGCGCGATAATAATAATTTCATAGGTATAGATGACAACAAAAACAAATTAAACAGTACAAATTGTTAAGGGTCATGTTTGTTTTCTTTTAGGTTTGAAATTATATTATTCAGTAGTAAAAAAGGTTTACTTAGAGATGTGATTGAACAAAAAATAGGAATTCATAATTTAAGATTTATAAACCATACGAATTTGTTTGTTATAAACAAAGGTAATTCAAATTGTTGCCGTCTCTAAAACCAAAAATTTCTTCAACGAAATCATATAAAAATAACTATTTCACCATTGTTACCCTCTTAAGACGGATAGATATGAGTATATAGCTACACAGTAAGAAATTCTTTAGCTCAATATATTATTATGTGCTGTGCTAGCTATCCGGGTACTGCCTACTATCATTCAGAGTGACGGGCGTTTCCGATAAGTAGGTATAAATAATTATACGTAAGTAGGTAGGTTTACCTACAGAAAATGTCACTGCTGCTGCAAGGCCGCCCAGACATTGGTAGCTACTGAATGAATGTAAAATATGTTCGTTAAATTAATATCATGTACCAAATCGTATATATGGGTATGCATATACATAACAAAAACGGATCACCAAGATGGGATGATCAAGTAACAAGTAATGCATTTAAAATACCTAGGTACCTATATTAACTTAAGAACCTGAGAGAAAATAAAAGAGAGAAACATGGATTCTTGCGGTCCTTGTGGATAGGCAGCCTTATATAGAAGCCAGTCGAGTCCTTTTTAACTAAACAAGGCCTTTAATTCAGAAAGTTGAAATACCGGTAAAAAAATTTAGCTTTAATTGCTATTTTTACGAACAACACCCACAATGTAATTCTCATATTTATTGATTATCCTTTGCGCTTTTACTTTTAGAAAGAAATGTGCTTTGAGAAACATTGTGTGTTGTTTTATGTATACTATCAAATAAAGTCCACTAAGAATCTAGAACTGTAGGAAAAAATGAATTGAATGATTTTTGGTAAGTAGGTTCATTCTTTGTTGGTACAGACGGAACCATCAATATGCGAGCACAATTCGCACTTGGCCGGTTTTACTACCATCGAATTTACATAATATATATTTATATTATCTTATCAGTTATCACGAACTCCCCTTCATTCCCTTCCATCCAATATCATGAATAAACCTGCTAATTTACACTTTTTCCTATTATAAAACTGCAGTCAGCTGTCAACCCATCGCTTGAGAATATTTTTTTTTAGGTAGGACAAGACCGCTGTCGGTCGTTTAGCTCCACGAATATACATCCAGTTCATTCAAATACTTTTAATTTTTATGAACATTTATATGAAATTATAAAAGCCAGACAGGTACATAGGCATTTTATTTATTTAACAACAGAGCCTACATATATAATTTATACTTTCATAACTACCAATACCAACTGCAACAGAACTGCTGCTACTTACAGCTCTTGTTGTTTATGATTACGACCATAGCCCTGCGGGAGCCTTTGTTTCCCTTTAAAGTACCTATTCCATGGGCACCGTGAAAAAGTGGATCACGTCTGACCGGCCACGCCAAGTAGAAAGTGAAACCGCTTTGCCGAAAGGTTGCTATAAAAATTGTAGCAACCGCCAAGGCGAGCTCAGTTGGCGCGAACGCAGGACCGCAGTGACAGTGCTACCAACCACACCACAACAATGGTTAGTGACGTACCCATTTCACTTTTGACGGTGTTTGTTTTTTTAAGTAGACAATTTAGTGATGTAATGTTTTGTAACATCGATTAGTAAGGTAACAGTTCTAATCCATTTTTATTTGCATAAAAACATCGCTGACCGACTAAACTGGACAAATAATTGTTGTTTGATCAATCAATCGATTCGATTATTATTTGTGGTTTACACTTTTAAATTAGTAGAAAAAAATATTACTTCACAAATTTACTTATTTTAAAGGATATATAAATATGTATATCTAATTTCGTACAAATTTCTATGTTACATGTATTTTAGTTATTTACTGTCGCGTGTAAAAAAAATGTATTCGGGGATACAAATAATGCGTTTTAATCTAAAATTATAATTTGTAATGCACTACACGAGACGCAATCGAATGTATCATAATTCATAAGTCACAATGAGAACTTAAAACCAAAAAAAAATTCAATATTCGGATTTTATACCGATGCCGATATAAGCATTTGAAAATGAAAAGTAACGATTTTAATTGTTCTTCCTTGGTATTTTTTAGTTCAGCGGTATACTCGAGCGTGTATCGCTGGTAGTTCCTAGACGAAAACGCCCAGAAAGAATTCCAGAAAACTTAAAATAGTACCGTAATCGTGTTTTCAGTTTCTTCCTTATTTGCTTAAGAATTGCTTTTGCATTGAATGTCTAAAACACTTTAATAATTACCCGTTAACATTGCACGATAACAGTAATTACTTTGACATGATTCCATAATTATAAACAGTTTTTTAATTAATAAACACAAAATTAACAGAGCACGCCGCCTGATACCATCAAGGCCGCCCCGCTTACACAATTTAGTTAGGTAGATAGATCTTAATTACAGATTCATGTAATTAACTTAGTTGGTTACCAAATTACATCAAAATCTTAATCTAATGCGCTATCTATCATAATTGGCTCTCATCGTTTTACATTAAAATGGGCAAGTACGAATTTTTATTTTATTTCCGTAATAGGATTTTTTAAATTATTTTCAAAACAGCTAGTTAGGTGTCGGTACTGTATTTATATAATGTACATTAGCCATATTTTTTTATCAATAACACCAATTCTAATCTATATATAAGATTTATTTCATTTAAAAAATAATTTTAATTTGACATTTTTAATAACATTTTCAAACTAATTAAATCGTAATAAAAAATATTGATTTTCCTTTTTTTATTTGGAATTAGGTTAAAATATAGGTAACAAAATTCTTATTGAAATTAACAAGTCCATAAATAACAAATTCACCTTCACACATTCTTTTAAAGAGGACCTAACGAACCGAGATAAATGCGGCACAAGGCAATAATTCGGCACAAGGCTGCCGAATTATCACAATTTAATATAATGTATCTGACCAAAATGTTTTAATTTTACATTAAATTATTGACGAGTCCTGTTGACAAGGTGAGAAATAGACATTGCCATAAAACTACATACTAATATAAAATGGTAAAAGACTTATATATTTCTTAAGTTTTTACACTTTTATTATCTACCTAGCTACATTAAGATACATGTAATGAAAATAAATTACATTATTACTCGTATTACGAACACTCCAAACGAAAATGGTCCTAGCCTAGGTAGCTGAAATGATTGACAAATATCGTTTAGCCTGGATCTAAGTTTTATATTTTAAACAAGAACGATCACGATTGCACAATGGCCAGAATAATTCACGAGGCCTTGATATTGTGACAAATACAAATGCATTGGTTTTTGTTAAGTTATCACAAGCAGCTGGCATTGAGACACCTTTCACCTACAGAACTCGTTGAAGGTTAACACGATATATACCTACACGGAACACAACTTAGGTAGGTACATAGGTAGTACATGGTCTACTAAAGGCGCTCAAACCTCTTATTGAGATGGACTTAGATTTTTTATGTTATTGTGACGATAAGCTCGAGGCACACCTTATGTAAAGCGGACTATCCTCTGCCTATAACAGATGCATTTCGTCACAAGTCACGAATTGCACTGCTGCGCCCATCACCTTGAGACATAGTTATGAAGTCTCATGGGCCTGTCATTTTACTGGCTCTCAAGGACTGCTGCCGGAATACACCGTTAGGTGCTTGGTAAACAGGTAGGCTGTAAGTACACTAAAGGTACGTTTCCATCATAATCATTGTAATATGTCTGCAAAAAGTAAAGCAAGAAACTTGTATGAATCTCAACATTATTGAACGAATTAAATTTCATTGCAATAAGTAGGTACTTATTGCAATGAAATTTAATTCGTTATAATATATAATTGGGCGTATATATATACAGCCAATTATTTATAATATTACGGCGACATAAAATCGATTTTATTAATCGATACAAAAAAGTAATGAAATCGTATTTACTCTACTTTCTAAAGGCAGCGAACGTACATATCGCGATTGAATTTAAATTAAAGAGATTTGACAGTTGATTCAAAATTTAACAATATCGTATTTCGTAGTAACTGCAGAGTGCAGACAGAATTACGTAAAGTAATTTCGCTTTTGTTCACGACTGACATGCACGTATTTGGAAAGTAAATCGTGACCAAGGATGTAGGTGGCTACTTAACTACTGGCACTACTTTATCTAAGTATAAGTCGGTATAGAGCTTATGTTTGACGATGATAGTTATAATGTTATCTATCATGCAGGATGCATGTGGAATTTAATTTGCACGAACAGTGGCTTGTCAGGGGTACTGAGCAAATTGCCCTTCTATTTATTAAACGTGAGATTGTGGTCAAAGGTAATAAAAATTTGAAAAACAGGACAGGGCAAATTATTCAGTCTATAAAATAACTGTGGGGGCACTGGCAGGTACTTTTATCCATTAGACATGAATACCATGAGAATTTCTTTTTTATTGCAAGTCACAACTATCTAGCAAACACCTTCATAGAGAAAGGAACCTTATATCTGATGAAACGTAATTGCCTTCTATCTATTTTAGCTTACCCTACAATATAATACTTAGATAATCCCAATAAAATAAGCAAAGCGTCTATTCTAAATAAGCGTAGAAGGCCAACTGCCCTTTCCGTATTGCTAAACCTGATTTCTTGTTATAGATTATAATATTGTATATACTAAATCAGGAATGTGGGCGGCTTTTAGACTCCATTATACCAATCAAAAACTTCAAACAATCTCCAAAGAGTATCTACACCTTCTCGATCCTACGCAATAAGGGCTAGGAAACATATAGATGTGATTAGGTAATAAGACATGAAATAAATCGTAAAACAGAGAGGAGTATAGGTCAATAAAATTAAATGTATTGTTTGTTGGATCAGTGCCCTGCCTGTGGTCTTCGATCAAATTATGTTTACCTAATAGTAGTATTTATTTATCAAAAGATATATGAAGACCCTATTCTATCTCATAATTTTATAAAAAAACCTTTAGTGTAGATTAACTTAGGCATACAGAAAAGATTTGTATTTTCTCTACGACTTTATGATAAAACGTTTTTGATTAAAGGGAGAATCAAAGTAAACATTTACTATGAATATTTTTTTTAATTTTCGTGACGTAATTTTTGCCCACGTCTTTACCTATGAAATAGAAAGTGAAAATAGATGTAGTATGTTACCTACCTTTAATTAGATAATGTGTATGCTTACTTACGCAAATAGTACATCAACAAACTTAAATTCACGATTTCATGGCGATTTAAGAAAAGTTATTAGAATAGCATTTGATGAATTTCATTATCATTATACATTATCATTATATATATATAAAACCGAATGTAATGTGTACGAACACACTACAGGTTTACTGTGAGGAAATCCCTCAATCGTTTTGTTGAAAACCCTGTGCTACTAGCCTTGATTCTAAAGCATAATTGTCGTTTTTCTCAGATATCCATTTAGAACGAACAGATTCTTAGTATAGAAAATATAAAAAAGCGTAGGCTTTAGAAATTCCCTCCCACGCAACTCGTAACCCTTCGAAATACGAGATAATTTGATTACCACATTTATCACACAACACATGGGAATGGCCGTCAAGCAAGCAATTTTTATGTGGGCATATTAATATAATGTGTGAATTGTCATAGATTTCTTAATCGTATTGTGTGGGATTATTTTGTGTAGAGCAGAGGCCAGCGCCGCTTTGTGTACTTTATTGTAATTAGGCCTAAGTAATTTACATTTAGAACTTAAGTAGGTATGTTATGAGTGAGTTATGTTATCTATCACTAATATATTAAGTAATATCTAAGGTGTAATACCCACGAACTGGCGGACACATGTTTTGGCTGTTTCATTGATGTTTTATTTTTAAAGTTATGTTAAAACAATTATTGATAGACTTACTCGTAAATCATCTACTAGATCAAACTGTATCAAAACTGTTACTGTTCAATCTCAAAATAGAATAACTGCTACATGCTCTTTTATCTCTGTATTTGTTTAAATCAAATCGGGCCTGAATCTATTTTCTATACAGTAATTCCGAATAATCTCAATCATTTGCGCAGACCATCCTGGCATATATCATTCATCAGTGTAAAACTTCGAGCTTCTGATTCAATGATCAAAGGTGTAAAAACATTGGGTATTCATTTACTAAGGTATCTTCTCCGCTTCCGTGCTATAAATACTTGGATTGATCTTAACTACGTGTTTAGATGGTATACATTATTGTGAGCGAGATATCTCATTTCATAAACCAAAATGATGCAGTAAGTGCAGTCATTGACATTAATAAATAACACGAAAACATTCAGCAGTTCTAAATTCGTATTGAAACTTTGAGTTTAGCCTCTCTATTTTGAGAAACTGCGCCAGCCCAGTCATAGACCAATCGTGCCTGGCATTCATTATAATTATTACTAAAACAAAGGTCTGTCGCGGTCCACTGCGCATGTCAGCGTGTCTTGCTCGTTATGCAACGCGCAAGCTCCAATTACTTTTACTTGCGCAAGCGCACAAAGTCGCAAGCGTAGATACCGAATGGACTACGCGTGACTTTACTGTATAATATTTGGTCCAATGCTATTACAATGCGTAAGCAAAGCGCTAAGAAATGGATCACTAGATGGATAAGAACGTCACACTCAAAGACATGCTAATTAAAAACCAATACAGTCTATGATATAGGTAGACAAAAAAATATAGAAGAACTAATTCGTAAATAGAATTTAAAATTTCAAAGAAGATTGCCCTGAACTAAAAAGCTACTGGCAGGATTGAGGTTTTTATGGCATGTTTATCTAAGTACCCTCAAATAAAGTTCTTGTGTATGTACGCCTACAGAATCTTACCACATACCATCACCATGGTTGACTACTGAATGAGCTCTACCTACCTCTATAGATTTCTACTGAATGATTGCGATAAATAGTGTGGTAACGGCACGGTGGACGGCTAAGGTATTGGAAAGTGTTATAGTTTAGAGGCTTTACGTAATATTAACCGGAAATGAATAATGGATAATAGTTGCAGTCGTTCTTTACCTTTTATGATAAACTTTTGTTGGTTTGAAATAAAGTTAAACTCTATTGTGAGGAATGAGGTGTTCAGTGTTATGTAACTATTTTCGAAAAAAGTTTGCTGCTCAGCTGCTTTACTTGACTAGAATCAATAGGAATAAGTAGGTAACGAACGACACACAAAGTTTCTCGTATATCATCTGAAAATTTCTAATAAAGATTGAACGTATTGCCAATGAAATCTGTTTATTAAATTGAAACATTATAATGATATTAGGCGTTTTTGAAATAAATCATATAGTGGGTACAGTAGGCAACAAGTAACCAGGCATAAAACATATTAAGAGGATGCCCCACTTGTTAGCTCTCTAGAAACAATATATTTTTAGCTATCTACCTTTTCTTTCAAGTACGTTGAAGTTGAAATGAAAAATAATTAATAGGTCGGGATCAGATATCAAAATTACAAGTTGTATAATTGTGGGCAGACATCAGTGACAACTATATTTGCCCTTTTGGGTGTCTTTTATTACCTTCCCAGCCCACAAATAGTCCTGAAACTGGATGAAAACAATCTTCTGGTTACTTTATATTTTAATACTTACTCATTTTGACAAATAACTTACGATTAAATTCCTTTGTTACAGCAGACAATAATCCTCGCAGCCTTAGCAGCCGTCGCTTCCGCAATGCCTTCGTATATAGCAGTTCCCGCTGATCAGATCGCGTTTGTGGACCTTCGCGAGCTGAGAGTACGAAGGGTGCCCAGACAGACACTGCAGCCGCCGCCTCCGCAACAGCTTCCACAAGCGTTATACGCCCAGGATTACCAGCCGATACCATTGCAGCAGTATCAACACCAATGTAAGCATCAATATACATACATAAGGGAGGAAACATTTTTAATGGGATAGTGATGGGATGTGTGTGCCCACCTGATGTTAAGCGGTAACCTCAGCCTATAACGGATGCATTTCTTCATAAATGGCGAACTGCACTGCACCCATAACCCTGGAACATATGCTTGCTAAGTCTCAATTGCTTTTAATTTGATATGTTACTTTCTGGCTCTCAAGGACTGCTGCCGGAACATACTGTTAGGTTGTTAGGTGCTTGCAGCTCGGCTATCATTGCGTCAAAAACTTTATAGTAATGATAAAACCTTATTTGCTGCGATTTACACACCAAAATTTTCACTATAGATTAAATTACGAGTATTTCATGCACTTATAATCAGGTAACTATTATTGTAAATATGCTGTATTTGATCGGCGTTCGGAGACATGTAGGTACATAAGTTCCTAATGAATTTACTAGAAATGCATCGCGCCGCGCCGTGCGTCTGTCTACATTGATGCCATTTTAGAGAAACATGATTCAATAATTACTACATAATTTAAATGACTAGCAGCCAATAACTAACCTACAATCTAATATTAACACTGTACTCAGAGCACATGAACATTCTGTAGCTACATATGTGTAGGAATCGCAACAAAAGAATAAACTCTGACGACGACATGTCGAAACGAACCCATATCACCATTGTTGTTTCTTACGGGCGTCAATCAAGATTAGCTGACCTCTTACTTTCACTGCAACACAAAGGATCAGCTTTCTATGCACCATAACGGCTTGCTTTACATTCAATAAGATAGTTATCGCCATATTTATGAGTTAAACAAAAGAAACAAACTCTCAGAGCACAGAGCATTTCTCGTTACATTTCGTATGAGTAAAAATTTTACAACAATGGACATCCTTCTTTATCGCTTTGTTGTTCATTTGTTTTAAAATGCAAATTTTGGTAAAATAAAGGTTGTGAATAACTGAACATAAAACAGTGGAAAAATAACACTAAACAATATTTATTCTCGGATGTTATTCGTTCGGAGAATTTGCTCGAGTTTTAGATCTAGGTTTTGAGTATGTCCGATGCTTTAAACCTAGAAAACCAGACAAGGAAGACGCAATAGCAAGTGTCCGATAGATATTTAGGTCAGAAGCTGGACAAAAATCTATTGTAGTCGTACTAAATAACTTTCTATGTGCCAGCCAAATGATTAATAAATACTATAATTTAAAGGCACTTCCTTTATAGTTTTAAAGAGTACTCCGCATTTGCAATGAAGTGCCTATTCAAATTGTTTTATGCTAGAATATCTCAACGAGTCTCCCGGCTCCCTCCAATAACTTCGTTCGGATATATTTGACCTTTGAACTTTATTACACACCAAAATCGAGGTTCCGTCTAAAATGAAGTCTTATAAATTGAATCTTAATTTTTCAATTTCTTTATTAAATAAAAGAGCTTAAAGCTTGTTTTGTTTTATGAAGCCATTAAGTCTTTTAATATAAGTCTTATAAATGTATATTAGAACTTATTAGTTACTAATTATAATACTACAACCATAGTTTCTGTGATCTGTGACTACAACAAATTACCAAAAAAAATATAAAAGCAATCTAAAATTGATCAACTTTGTCTGAAAGAAAACCGCATAGGATTTTTTCTCATAACACACCTAAAACTGTAATCAAAGGTGACAGGCACCTGTAGGTAGACCCTGCGTCAAAAATAAACTCTTGTGTAACTAATGTCTAATCAATTGGACAACCATTGAGTGCTGTGATTGATTTCTATTTTCCAACTTTCAATATTAAATGGAATGAGCCGCAACTTCTCTTTAATAACTATAAATTAAGCATTCCTATAAGAACCGAAGAGAACGATAGTTACGGACTTCCGAGATTCGCGTCACGCCATTGCTTGATTGAAAGAAGCGTAAGAATCAATTTCACGATTTCTATTTTTAATATTACTTGCAAGTTTTTAGATGAATCTATAGTTTAGGCAACACTGCTTATGAAACTGCAGTTATATTTTGGATTATACAATATAACGGATGTACTCGTACCCCTATATATAAATATATAGTTAGATCAACCTATCTAACTATATATTTATATATAGGGGTACCCTTAAAAAAGATTTTCTGGGTATAAAAATTTAATAGTACTCAGATTAAATTATTGATGCCTACAGTAGATCATTTTCACATTATTTAAACGCAAATATAATTTATATATATAAATAAAAAAGTTTTTTTTTGCAAACAAATTAACGTTTTTAATTTGAACTAGGTACATCTTATAGCCGAGGCAGAATAAAATGTCACCGATCTGGAGATACGAAATCTTTGTACTTAACTGTTTTTTTATTTTAATTATGCAATATCCTGACAAAGTTATCTTGTATATCTAAACGGTTCATGTAATTTCCATGATTTCCGCTATAGTCAGTCCTCGACTACTTTCCAGTAGATTACGTAACCGCATCGTGACTTGCTTTGATTTATGATCAGATCTTATAGGTAGGTACCAACCAAGCTACATAATGCATTTGTTCTTTGGTCGATTTATTAAGACATTGAAAAGTTTAGATATCGCACTTTAATATTATTAGATTAAAACAGAACAGAAAGTAATGAGATATTAAAATATGAAGTAATCTAATGTTATTTAAGTAATCTAATCTTATTACTGGAAAAGGAAAGCTTATCACAGAATAAATATTGTCCTTAAACATGCAAGCTTAATTTGAATAACTTTATAAAAATATCGACATAAATCTTGTTATCATGCCCATTCTTTACGTTAAAGATATACCTATTACAATATTTCCCAAGCCTTACAAGATTTGGATTCCTTTTTATGTATCAGTACCCACACTCATTTCCAAAATTTAGTACTATATGTGCAGCAAAATATTTCGACATCGACGAATCGAAATAGTCCGTGAACAAGTCCCATGAATGAAACGGTTGCAGTCATCATTGGACATTCTTATCACAAGACTGACATAAAATATAAACTGTTGCAATATCTACAGTTGCTCAATGGACTGTAGTTACGCACGCCCGCACGCCACTTCAAATCGATGTTATCGTGTTTTTTTCGCGACTGCTAATTGCTAACAATTTCGTAAATATCCTAAATAAAGTTTCACACGCATATTGCGTTTACGTTCTTGGGTATAATTGTAACAATTAGCCACTACTGCAATTTAACCGACATAGTAATTTAGTAACTTATGTACATTACGTCTGCTGCAAATCTCGTGGGTATCGGGATTGTTTCTGTGTGAGATGTTATGTGCCAATAATATTATTAATGTGTATTTTGGAGTACCGGTTCAAAATATTTTTTAAGCCTATCAACCTTTTTGCATCTGAGACACGCAAATATTTCCCAACAATTCTTGTAATTTATACTAAGGTACTTTTACCTACTTTATTTTTCCTGTCCAGTGCGTACTTCTAATTGATTATTTATTAATATTGGTTGATTCTTAAACGCAGTTAACATTGAAAGGTTTAGGGAATACAATTATAATTATGTAACTTATTTATGTTGCAGCAGTAGCCCTCTCCCCGCCGCCCGCACCAGAAGCACCTGCCCGGCTAACTAGAGTTCAAGCAGCTCCAGACAACTCCGGAGCAGCCACTCTTGGGGCCACCTCTCAATACGCCGAACGACCCCCTGATTTCGGGGAATATGTCGACTTTGGCGCCCATACCGGTGATCACGGAGCTTTCGGTTGGTACGCTGACTACCCCATCAATAATCATGATGACACTTCCAGTTACTAATTATTATAGCTGAAATACTTTTTTCTTATGAAATACTTATAAATACAAACAATAGGTTAACTTTCTAGGTCTAAAAAGTAAGGCAGAAAAGCCTTTGAAAAGCACACTTGTCTGTAGCACAAATCTTACCAAAGACAGTATTATCCAACGTTGTATTAGTTTAGGATTAGCAGAATTACCGCACATTTGTTTAAGACGGTTAATTCCGCAGTTTTCGACGCACTGATATTGAAAACAAAGTTCCTTTAATAGGTTAAGCCTGTAAAAGTACACTGTGATACGTACTGGTAGTTCAATTCATTTTCTTTAGTGTTTCACTTTCTTGCCACATTCTTGTTTCTCTGCTTTTTTCGTTCTATGTCACGCTTCGATCTTTCTTTCTGTTAATTACTTCATTTTCTCTATCTATTCATCTTTTGCATTGTTTAATTTTATCACTGTATGCTATTTTCTTCATCATCTTTTTCATTTTTGTCACATGCACTTTATAAACTTTTCGTTTGCTTTTGCATTGATGCTTTATATTCTAATTAAAACAATTTCATTAAACTTTTTTCTTTGTTTCATTTTACACTGCCATCAAAATCAATCATCATCTTCTTCACTGTTTCTTAATATTAAGAATGTTATTTTTTCTTCTAAAAACGCTAAAAGCTAAGCACTTAAACATACACATTATTTATGTGTATTTTGTATTACCTGCATTAAGAATCTGTTTTAATTTTAAAATGTTTTTCTATCTACAAGAACTTCCGAGTGTGATAAATAATAACACCCTGAAAGCGCATATTTATTATTTTATTTGAAATTATGAAGTAGGACAGTATTCATTCATTCGGTACCCTTTTAATCATTCGCACATACCTTTACCCATGTCTGTTTATTTGAATGTTCTTTTTATTTATATGATTTGTTGAAACTATACGAGCTACATCTATTAATAGGTAGATACTTATTAGTACCTACCTAATTATAAAGCATGTACATCATTTCAACTCTTCGCATGAATGTCTGTACCTACGCATTTTTTCTGTATCATGACAGTTATCTTCTTCATTTTCCTATTGTTTTGTCTTCCTGCTAATTACCAACAATTACTTCTTTTATTCACAAAATTTATTTATGTAATGAATCATACTATCTTATAATTTGTAAAATACTTACCATAAAACATTTCTTTTACTTAATTTATCACATTGTCACACACAACAGTCAAAAAAATCACAATTTCAATCTAATCATTTACTCGTATTGTGGAATGAAGTGGTTTTTCTGTATTATTTCCTTCTTATCATAAGCTCTTACTTATTACAATTTAGCTAAATAAGCACTCTTAAATTAAGCATGATATTGATACTTCTATCAGCACTGTCTTTTTTATTTTATTTTCTTATATTTCTAATGTTACCTATCGCTTTAACAACCGCATGCCAATTTCATTATTTCATCTTCTAAAGAAAATATGTAAACATATTTTAATGTATGTATTACCCGCCTTTAAATTACTAATTACAGAATAACTATGTTCTTACTAAGTACTTATTTTTAAATTCTCTTTTTAATATTCTACTTTCCCATAACTTATTAGAATCGTTTCTTTTGTGACTTCTATTCTTTAATGTACCTCATAATACTGTTCGTTTTGTTTTTCCCAAGTGCACATTTATTTTTTGTTATTTCGGTCCTTTTTCTGATTCCTTTTCACATAAAATCAGTTATCAAAGTTCACGTCTTTTGATACTTACATAAGAATTCCGCTTTTTACTTACGCCTATCTTATCCTTGCTTCATTATACTTTTAACATTACTTGACTTTCATTATTTTCAATTTTTAATTATATTAAGGGCCTGTTTCAGAATGTTCGAGTAAGTTCCGGTTTTACTACCCAGAACATATTTATTAAACAAAACACTATCTTTGCGTTCCACAGTCATCGATTTTGCCTATCCATCGGTTAAAGCTTGAAACGCGCTGCATGTTAACTGTCATTTTTATCATTCAGTTATTTTATGTGTTGCATAGCAACCCAAAACTCTATTAGGATATTCTGAAACAGGGCCTTAGTCTTCAGTTTACAATTCACTTACTATAATTACTTGTTTAGTTTCCTTCTATACTTTTTATGTTTATTATATTTTCTCCTTATAACCTAGACATTTTTAATTTTCACATTTTACTCTTTCTTTGATTTATTATATATCTCTCTATTCAATTCTTACTTTAGCTTCTTACTAGACTTACCTACTTACCTTGTTTCAAAATGACGATGAAATTCTATCACATGCTTACCTATCCTTTTATTTCCTATTGTATTTCTTTACTCTTTGCTTATCACCAATTTCTAGATATGTTCCACTTGATGTCTTTTTTTCTACAAAATATACTTCTTTGCATTGATTTATTTTTATTTTTCTGCACTTGCATTCTTTAGTAATGTATTATCAAAGCATTCATTTAATCACAATGTGGTAGATTTACTTTTTCATCACTTAAACAACTTCTAGCTAAACTACTAAGATTTAAAAAAATACATCATCAATTATGAATGTAATTAATGTCTAATTATACCTTTATATTTTAAATCAAGCTCAACAATCATGTTTCACTTCTTCTCGTGCATACTTATTTCACAATATTTTCCTCTCAACCTTGCTATTTCTTTATTCTTTCCTGAATCTTATAGCTTTTTCACTTTCTTTCATTCAATTACTTAGGTATCTTTTTGAATTAATTTATTTCTCATAAAATTTATTTAACTACTTAGCCTTAGTTTTCAATTAATTTTCTTTCTAGATTATTTATCTACGTATTGCTTTTAACGAATCTCTCAATGTTGAACTTGAAAAAGAATAATGCTCTTAACTTTCATTCCTTCTTTATCTTTTATATACTTTGTTTTGAAACACCTATACAAGTTTGATAGCTCTTCTTCTGTTTTCAATAGCTATATTTATTTATTTGATTGATTTTTTCCTTAAAATATATCATATTTTACTTAATTATTCACCTGCTTTCCAGGGAACGCAACGAAGCATATACGTAGCTATACGTACTCATTTTGAAACTTTCTATAGATTTTCTGTTACTTCAATCATTTTCAAATTTCTTCTGCACTTTTCCTTTCTATTCATTCCCAAAATATTGTCTAATCTAAATAAATAAAAATATTTTTTCTACATACTTTTCAATATTTATATTAGAACCTAGAACAGTTCATTCAATTCCACTGAAAAATTATACCTATTAAATTATGCTATAAATTTTTTTTAAATACTTTCTATTGCTCTCGCTTGCGAAACACTAGTATTACCCACTACTCTACTTTGACTTTCTGGCGATCGATTGTATTTCCTAATGTTTTATCTGCTCTATCTTTATATTCCTCTTATTCTATTTATTATATCTTATTTTATTTATTCTATCGACAAATGGTAGGACTAATAGTTTTAATTAATTTTATTACATTCACCTTCTTCAGTCTGTTATATTATATCATCTTCCTTCTTCTTCTTGAAAAGTATAGTATTCATAATTTAAATTAATTCTTCAGTCAACATATCCCTCTTCCTTCCAATATTATTAATTTCTTAACATTTTGTCAAATATATCAATGAACTATCAACAAAATCTACTGTGAACTTATAATAAACCTTATTTCAATCTTACTCTTCTATAAAAACTTCTATTATTCTTTTTTGAATAAACTATTTTTTTAGTATATTTTTTTTTCTTATAGTTTTGTCTACTCCTTTTTATGAAAAATAAATTTCTTTTATTTTACCTTCTTTTCACAGTTATATTTTTTATTACCACCTTTTATAACTAATCTATTCTGAAACTTTCCACTGAAATTACTATGAAATCTATCTTTCAATTGTATTTATTCCCTTAGTTTTATGTATTCCATCTTGATTTTGTCAATTGATTCTTATGTCAACACTCTTCTTTTCCTTTCAGTTTTAGAAACTTTCAATAAGTTAAATTCTATAACTCTAACACTTACTTTTTATAACGTTTTTTATTCTATTACTATTCTACTATACTATTATTCTATTTTACTTGCTTTTTTAACGTTTTGTTTATTCTATTATCAAAACTTTCAACGAAATATACCATAAATTTATTGATATTTTTTAATGATTTTTATATTCGTTTTTTACTAATACTACATTCATTCAACAATTGTCTTTGTTTCAGCTTCTTATTTTTTTCTAAACATGTTCTTGACTCTTTTCTCAGACATTATAAACATAACATAAAAAAATATTTTATCAAGACTATTTTCTACCCTGTGATATTTAAGAATTTCTACAATCAATTTATCCATCTTTCTATCAAACTTTATTTTCTTTCTTATCTTATTTTAAGGTAATCTTATGTAACTGATTAGTTTATCTATCCCCTTGGCTGTCTGTACATCTTAATTTTTTCTTTATTCTCAACTCTATCTAGAAACCTTCAATTAATGTACTGTCGACTTATCTATACTCTATTAGCTGTTAGTAAAATCATCCTTAGTCTTTTTTAATTCTACTTAAACCGGAAACTATCATTTTTTTTATTAATGTTACTAAGAACCTATCTATTTTGTTATATTTCTTATGTATGTTTGAACTGAATTATTTACCCTAATGGCTTTCTTTGTTTTCATTTTTTCTTTAATTTTCATCTTCTGTATCCTTCAAGAAATCTTACTGACCTTACTGAATCCAAATTCATCGAATCAGTCGATTTTATTTATTAAGGATAAGTCTACTTTAATAACAAAAAAAAAACGATTATATAGCTACGTTATATATACTTGCCTTATTTCATTTCTGTCTTTATTTATCAATTTGTTCTTCTGCTCTTAAACTTATCGACATTTTTACTGTGAAATCCACACACAGTCTGATTTGATCCTTTTTTCTTAACTGTTTGGCTACACTACTTCTACTCCTAGTCTCTTACACTGCTTCTTAAATCTTAATCTTATTTTTCATGATGTATCTTCCCTACAATATTTAATGTTTTATGTACCGTACTCTATCTTGATTATTAACCGATTCGTCTGTCAACACTTCGGAAAAATTTAATCAAATACTCGTATAATTGAATCTCTTTTCTATTTTTTTAAGGTCTTGTCCTATACTTACCACAACTACTTTACCTTATACCCTATACTTACTCTTTCAACTGTATGCTTTAAACTTACTGTTTTTTTTTATTTTTCTTTCAGTTTAATTTCTTCATAACGTTGCAAGTGTTTTTACTAATTCTTTTATATTCAATTTCTAATTTATTCTCTTTCTGTTTTGTTCACACTCAACTTTTAACTTTTCATAATTTATTTTTTTCTATAATTATCTGTTATTCGATATTTTCCACTCAACTTATCTATCTTCTTGCCTATCTATGAATTACCTACTCTATTATTTTACTTAATACGTTGTACTGTCAAGTTCCTTATTTTTACTCTTAATTTTTTCTAAGCCTTTTGTCAGCTTCATCCTAAAACATTTCAAAAAATCTTTATATTCTTATTCATCATTTCATGTCCTTTGAACATTTTGTGGTTCAGATACTTTTTTCAACACTTGTCATTCTTAGGCTTTTTACCCTATTTGCTTCTTTAACTTTCAATATTCTACTCTGAATTTACATACCTATTTTTCAATTTATTATAATTCAGAAACTTTACAAACTTATGAACTTATGTCGTTTTTTCATTATTATTTACCCTCTTAAATTTTTATTTACCTAAGTATTTTAGATACTCTATCTTGATTTTACATTTAACTGATTTTATCTTCCTACTTCCTTTCTTTCTTTAGTTTTTCATTTTTCAGTTATTTCATTATGAGAAAATAAAGACAAAACATTATTTGCTCATGACGTTATGACTAACATTAACTATTCTATACTGAAACTTTCAACTTATTCAAAGAAATAATACATATTATTTATTTTCAAACCTTTTTCTTCTCCTTCCACAAACTTTCCATTATTTTACTTACTTTTTTTTCATTTTCTTAATGCTTTCTCTTCTGTCTTAAAACTTTATACAAGTTATAATTATTAGGAACAACATTTCCTAATTATAATTTGTGTGGCCAAGCTTGACAATTTATCATTTGTCAAGCTTGGCCAATCTATTACTGTTACTATTCTTAATGTCAACTATTATCGATTTGTTCAAATTGTTCAATCGCTCTCAATTCTCTTTCTTTAATGTTCAACAAAATTAAGTTTATTACATCGCATATCTTCTTTTAGAGTCTCAGCGTCAGACTACTATTTTTACTGTCAAATTTTTATTTTGTTAAATCAAATTTTCATTAAAATTCTTTAACCTGTTCTTCTATATATTATAATTTTATCAATATTCTTTTCAAGCTCAATTTTCTATTATTTAGGCGTCAGACACTTACTTTACTGCTAAAATATATATTTACTTCATATTTCGGCTACTTAAATAAATAAATAAAAAATATTTATATGTATTCGTACGTTTATCTTCATTGATTTTTAAATTATATTTTGTAAGCAATTTTTTTTACATCTGCTATTAACTATTTTGTTTCTTTTTATCTTAATTTCTTTCTTTCAAACTTTTCTTTTCCAATAATATTTTAACAAATTCTACGATCGAACTATCTTCCTTTCAATCATCATTCCTTTCTACCACTTTTTGTGTGTATATTATGTTGTATATTATGATATTTCACCTTCTGTTTACCTTTCTTCGTGTTAAAACAGTTTCATATGTATTCTGACCATAGACAAACGATAATTATAATAATAATAATGGTTGGCCCGAACTTTGGGTGACAATCGACTATATACATAAGGACACACAGTAAATTAATCTTAAAGTACAACTGTAACTACTATTTCCCATACTTCCCTGCGTTATGGTAGTGTAGTCTCGTCCTAGGGTATTTTCTATTCTTTATTTACTACAAGTGAGTAGCTACTATAAGTTAGTATCTACTTATTATTATGTTGGTCGTCCATTCATCGGACGATAATTCAGTAGATTTATTTTGACATCGATAAAAATCTTACATCATGCTGTTTTTACTTCGCTTCTTCCTTCCTCTCTTATTTATTTCATAATTATTATCTTTCATTCTACACAATTCTGCTTAGTTACCACCAACTTTTACAGTTATCTACTTTCATACTTTGACACTGATGAGCTGTTTTTCTTTCACCTTGTCTACTTTACACAAATCCGCTTTACCTCTTACACTATATTTCCTTTTTAGAAAAATTTATATCCTTACTTTCATCAATATTACTATTATAATCAATATCATTTTTTCAACACTAAATGTGCAGTCTTACTATCCCTATACTTTCTTTTATCATATCTTTTACTAAACTTTTAACATTATTTCTTTTATATTATACCTACATATTTCTGCAATTTTCTTCTTGTACCTTTTTACATTTTATTTTTTATATCTTTACACCTTTCTGCCTTTTACTTCATACGATTTTCTGCATCCTTACTCTCTATACTATTTTACTCTTTTATTTTTTACTATATTTCATATACTTCTAAAAATATTCTACTTATTTATTTTTACACTAGAATGCTATCTTACTATATCTTCTATGTCGAGTATCATCATCATCTAGTATCTTTATTGATTAATAAAATAATCTTTGCTATTTTTTGTACTCTTCTGTTTTCTTCCTTTCTACACTATTTTACTTAGGATATATTAACACCTGCTATACAAGTGAAATAAACACTGTTAATTTTGAAACTTATCTGCTTCTTGCCTTTTTCACTTTTCTGCCGTCTTATTTTTTCTCAATTTCACTCTCTTGTTTTCAATATTTTTTGCCTACTCTAAAGAGTTGGCAAAACTCTTCTTCCCAATTAAATCTTATTTTTAATTCTTTCTTATACATCATTTTTATTTTACTTTATTTTATTTTATTTTACTACTACATCTTTAATTCTCTTCTGTTTTCCTACTTTCTACACTCTTAATTTTTAAATTAGTAAATTTTATTTTACTTTTACCAATGTTATGTTGTAATGTTATAGATTTTACTGATTGACATACATACATAATTTATAACATTCGATTTTGTTAATTTCTACACTGAACTGCTTTGTTTCGTTTTACACATTTCTGCTTACTTATTTTCCATACAATTTCACTCTTTTATATTTGAAACTTTGAATATAAAATTGCTAACTGTCGCTCTTCTTTCATATTAAATCTTCATCATCTATGCATATCTTCTCTTTATTTATTTCTATTCTATCTTTCTTGTTTTCTACTTCTTTCATATATTCTATTTATACTATTACATCTTTATTTCTCTTCTGTTTTCCTACTTTCTACACTATCTTAATTTTTACATTAGTAAATTTGATTTTACTTTTACCAATGTTATGTTGTAATGTAATAGATTTTACTGATTGACATACATAATTTAAAACATTCAATTTTGTGAATTTCTACACTGAACTGCTTTGTTTCATTTTACACTTTTCTGTTTACTTATTTTATATTCTATACAATTTCACTCTTTTATATATGAAACTTTGAATATAAAATTGCTAAGAGCGATAGCGCTCTTCTTTCTTATTAAATCTTCATCATCTATGCATATCTTCTCTTTATTTATTTATATTCTATCTTTCTTGTTTCTACTTATTTCATATATTTTATTTATACTTTTACATCTTTATTTCTTAGGTATTATATTATCTTCTATTTCCTTACTTTCTAAACTAATTCATTTTCTTACTGTTTATATTGTTTTTTTTCTGCTTTCGCTAATGTTCTAATTTATTTATACCGATTAAGTGTCTTTCTTTCTATACTATGTTACTTATCATAAATTGTACTAATGTACCTACTTTATTTACCTATACACAATTCAGATTTCTTACTTTTTACACTATTTTGCTTTGGTGCCTTTTACACTTTTCTGCTTCCTCATTTTCTACGCTCTTTGATTTTTGTAACATTTTATTTCCTACTACATATCTTATCATAGCTCTTCTTTCTAATTAAATCCTGATCATTTTCGCATATCTTCTCTTACTTAGGTTCTATTCCATCTTGCTTGTTTTCCTTTTCATTTTCCGAATTTCTTCTACGTTCTTATTTTTAATTTTTACATCTTTATTTTTAGTTATTCATGTTTAAAGGTTTTTAAATTAAAATAAACTTACTCTACATTCAGATTAATTATCTGTATTAAGAAAATAGAGAATGCGTTAGTCTACTGACTAACGCATTCATTCATTTAAAAATAAGTACACAATGCGGATTATCTTAGCACATACTTTTTAGTATACTATAAACTTAAATACTTAGCATATACTTTTGAGAATAATATAAACTTTAAAGAAATCATTTTTTTAAAGAAATTTAACAAGTTTGGTTTTTATAGAAATTCATTTTCTTGAATTTTTCTGGTTTACCATAACGCCAGTGTTGCGTCTTATTTGTGATCATGCTTTTATTTCCTTTACGATTTTCCCTTTCTCCTACTTAAAGACTTCTTTCTTCTGCTTTATTTTCTTTCTATCAATGCCCTTGTTCTTATTCTTTATCTTCTAATGCTTCACTTTTACTTTTCTTCCTATAACACTCACATTTTGTAATTTGTTATTACTTGTACAAGAACTACCAAGTGCGCTGTAGAATTTATTACAAAACTGTTGCACGAAGTTTGTATTGTTATCATTGTTAAATAAATTGTTGATGTTGATATTTTTTGTTTTATTTTTCTTTACAAAGTGATAAAAACACAAACACCAACCACTATTTTGGTAATGAATTTCAGTTAATAAAGACATTTGCACATTACAAACTACTTTCTATTTTACCTCCTATGTCCTAAACTATACGTTTACCTACAAATAAGGTTGATCTGGAGATGACCATACCACTTGAGCTCATTTATAGTAGTCGATATGCTTGTGGAGCATCAGATTTGGACGAAGCACAAAAAAGCATAAAAGATAACAAATATGTATAGTCCCAGTACCATAATAACAAGGCGACGTTCATATGGCACCGGGGCTGGTTATGGCCTCATTCCCATTATTAGTTGCCGATACGGGCTACGGCGTTGATAAGCTGTATTATGAACTCCATACAGAGAATATTAAACGATTGGAAAGAGTTAACAATATTATTGATACGGAGCTGGGTGGATCACTGTGAGCTAACTCCATAAAAGTGAGGAGACGAACAAGTCACCCGTCTGGTGGTAAGCATCACGCATGCCAATTACAGTTACAGTGAGACTGTGTTCGTTCTGCCTGACAATGCACTCCTGTCACTCCAAGGCGTTAGTTCTTAAGTAAGCATCGTATGTAATTTCTATAAAATATAATTAAAAACTGCACTCGAATTTAGATTTTAGTGCTGCTTGTGTATACCTCATGGTTATTATTTTCATGCTGCGGATTTTGTGCCTGGACTAAGTAATATGTGCCTGGACATAACAAAAAGGTTAATAGGTTTACATACTGCAGTAATACTGTATCGGCCGGAGTGTCCGCTGCTGAACACAGCCTCCCCCATTAAAGGGAGATTGCCGTAATCCCCACGCTTAGCAGGCGTCTCGGGCATCGCAGTAATACGAACAGTTCCGCAGAAGACCCTGCTGCCACATTCTAGACCGGCACCTCATGTGGCACTGCCGTAATAAGGACAGCATTTTTTTGCAGTGTAACACAGTATCACGTTCGCCAACTGCGCTATAAATTTTGAAATCTCTTCATCAGTGTCTGTAGCTTCACTTTACTGGCAAACCTGTTTTACAATCTCGAAAATATAATTTAAACAATCCAACAAAATAGTATAAAATCTCCCAGAGGACATCAGTATTTTTAAAGAGGGGTGAATAAGTTTGGCTAGCTACTACCTTAAAATAGAAAATCTATCGCCAAGCACGTAACGGTGTGTACCGGCAGCTTTCATTAAGAGCCAGTAATTCTCGGTTAGCCTGAACAACATCTTCGAACACATCATCAGTTAGTATCAATAGACGGAATAGTGGTCGAAGGCAATCTATAAATAAATAATGAGAATATGACGACTCCTGAGATCTGTTCTCAATGCGGTACTGGTAAGAGAAGGAATGATTTAATAAATAATATTACCAGAATTTTCATACAGATTACGCAGTTACTTTGTGGAAATTATTAACTAATTAAATAAATTATATATATATATATATATATCAAGTGATAATTTCGCTACGTTTTCTGACTGAGCCGACGTAACGTCACAAAGGTAAAGGTAACAATTATCGGGTTTCATTAGCGCTCGATTGGAGAATCAAGACCACATGATGATGCTGTGTAAAAACGAAACGCGTCAAAAACTCTTCCGGTACGATCGTGCGCTTTTGTGTGTGCGTAATTCTTCGAGTTGGATTTCGTGGCGACACGTCGGCTTAGCAGGATAATTAGGCGAAATCATGGCTTGATATATGTTTTATTTTGTGAACTTTTTTTATATAGGATTTAACGTTTTCTAAGCCTATTTTTTAATATTTGTTATTAGTGCTTTATATGTTTGAAGAGCCAGGATGGCCTGGAGACCCTTCACCAGAACTCATCATCTTCTAGTTATGTGGGTAGGTGGGCGCGAATATACAAATGAATGACTTCAAATCACAATCGACGTATTTTAATCAACATTCCCAGAAATCATAATGTAATTAGGTACTTAGTAGGGTATGGCGGTATTGGACTTGATGGCAATACCGGTATTATACCGGTATCAATATTTTCAATACCGGAAAACCGGTATTTCGGTATTTTTTCGGTATTTCACTATAAATGTTAAAAACGCAGAAAAAATATATTTTCCATGTAATATTGTTTTAGACTGAATAAATGTACCTATTTTATGATAAAAAAAACATCCTAAAACAGTATTTTTTTTAATCATCTTAATATATATTTATGATTTTTGGTATTTACTCTTACTTTTTTTGATTATAACAATAAATAATCAAATATTTATAATTTATTATAACAATAAAAAATCAAATATTTATAATTTATTATAACAATAAATAATTAAATATTTATTATTTATTGTAACAATAAATAATCAGATATAATTAACAATTAAACTGAAAATTAAAAGTCATAACGTCTTTTAAAAGATTTTTTTTCTTTTAAAGACATTTCTTAATATCGCGATTAATTAAGCACAACTGTAAACAGTCTTTGGATAAAAGTAGTGCCTAGTAGTGTATTAGTTTATTATATACACATTTTTTGCTGGAAAAGGTGCAGAAAACAAATGGAATATAAAGTCTTGTTATTAAATGAAGTCCGCCCCGGCTTCGCACGGGTATTTAGAAAATATTCTGTCGTCTATGTTCATATCAGGGATAATGTAGAATTCTAAAGGTAAAACAATTTTTCAAATCAGTCCAGTAGTTTCAATGCAAACAAACAATCAAATCTTTCTTCCATATAATATTAGTTTGGATGAAATTCGCCACTGAAAACGCTCTTTCGTGTTCAACACTATTTGGAGGTAAGGTCTTCTACAGTTCATGCAAATAAAGTCCCCTATTTCCGCCATTTTCCTGCTGTGTCGTATAACTGAATAATCTATTGCATCAGATTTCATCATCTTTCGGATCAGAGTCATTAGATTTGTTGTCTATCCCTTGTGATTAGTGTAAAAAATAATTTTATGTACTTTTCTCTTTTAGAGATTTCTCAATCGTTTATTTCATTCTTATTAAATTGGAGCGGAAGCGGCACCTCGACGTTATCGACACAACCAGTTTAGGCACTATCTGCTGATATTACCGAATAATCGATCTGAGTAGGATAGATACGCTGTATGAAGCTTATTAAATTTGAAAGAATTTAGAGTTTCTTACATACCGATTATCTCGAAAACGAAAACTACCCACTGTATTAGCTGGATTGTCTACTGCCGAATACAGCCTCCTTCATTAAGGCGGAGTTTGCCATAATCCTCACACTTGGCAGGCGTCTTGGGGATTGCAGTGTGAGATATCAGTTCATACACAGTTCTTATCACTATAAAATATTCGGAAACACTGATTACCGTTTATACCACGTGCATGTGCATAGTAATTGTGAATAGAAAACCAGCGAACCAAGCGAGAGCGCACAATGCATTTGATAATATGCGTGAGATAAAAAGATGCACCACGCGGGTCTGAGGGGCGTGCGGTGGTCGGCGGACGATATGTCACTTTTGTTAAACTATACAAACAATACTATCACCGTATATGTAATACCATTTATGTACTCACAATTGCACGGACACATTGACTGGTTCCAATCTCAAAATGCCATTTTTTATTAAGTAGAAATCAACGTTAACTAGATTATGAACTTATGTTTATTGAAGTCGGTTTTTTATGTTATTGTGACGGAACAAGCTCGAGGTCCACCTGATGTTAAGCGGTTACCTCTGCCTATAACAGATGCAGTTCGTCGTTCAAGTGACGAATTGCACTGCGCCCGTCACCTTGAGACATAGTTGTTAAGTCTCATGTGCCTGTAATTTCACTGGCTCTCAAGGACTGCTGCCGGAACACACCGTTAGGTGCTTGGCGACAGATTTTCAACTTGAGGGTCGTCGCTAGCCAGGCGGGCATTCTCAAAAAGCCCTTCCACCATGCGGTGAAGCTCAAGCCCGCGGCGGGATTCGAACCATGGACCTGCTGCGCGGCAGTCCATAGCCAATGCCACTGAGCCATCACTGCTTCAAAATATATTTATCTATTAATTTGTAAAAGCATGAAAAGAAAACGTTAACTGCGCATTAATTGAAGTTGTTGATGTTATTCATATAATCCATATTAATATCCATATAATCCATATATATAGAGCCGACGTATTGGTTTTTAAGCCTTTGGTTAGTTTCATGCATATAAACTTCTTTTTTTTCATAATACCGAAATACCGGTATTTTTGATTCCAATACCGGTATTTGAAAGTACTCCAAATAGGCCGGTATTACCGGTTTTTCGGTAATACCGAATACCGGTATCCATGCCCTAGTACTTAGGGATCACAACTATGCGAGATCAACGTAATAAAATCTTGGAATAGCGTGATGGTGAAGATTCTAAGCGATTCGTCACAAGCGTGGTGCGCGGGCGCCGTCTCGTTCAAAAGTGAGCTTAAGTTAAGATGGCCGCCCGTCACTACCATCGACAATGACGCTTCGCTAGGTTGAGATTGACAGTCCTGTCAACCTGACGTTTGACATTTCACGTAAACGCCGTCATGTTCATTTAAAATTATAAGTTTGGCAATTCAAAGATAAAATAAACAATCTATTAAGACTTTATGTGTTTATTCCATACAATTAACATAATATATAACCTCATAAGTACATTGTTATTTAAAATAGATTTCTTTGATTTTATCAACAGAGCTGAGTATAGAGATGTTAAGAGCTAAGAGAATAGCATACGGTCCTACTCGAATAAATATATAATAGATTTATATTTTTGGTAAGAGTTATACACGTGATTCATAACGACGGAAGGGTCAGTACGGGGAAGATTGAATTAAAAATTCCATCGCATTCAAACTGGCCGTAAATTGTTAACAGTACAATTTAAGAAATTTGCTCCCAATTTCCGAGTTAAGAATGAGTTACTTTATTGATTCTATGAATTAAGTTATTCATAACAAAAATCGATGACTCTCAGAACAAATTTCTTTATATTATATAGTTGCAGACTTCCCCGTACTGACCCTTGGTAAACTACTATATACATACATGGCTGACTAGGTACACAAACTTTAATATATAAACGTTTACACTTACATACATACAACAAATATAACATACATATAAGAAGATTTTATCAATAATGTGGGTGCTTAGACACCTCTGCTTCAACCTACAGGCATACACAGGTTAAAAGTTTTATGCTTGCAACTCAGTTAATTTTAATATGTAATCGAAAGAATAACATTTAATTTAATTTGTCAATTTATTTATTTGATCGAGAGATTCAAAAACATAATTAACTATATCATAAGTAATAGAACTCTAGCATATCAACATTTATTTGAAAAACCCACCAGTTGATTAAAATCGCCGTAGAACCTCAAGTATTTTTGTAAGCCCAAAATTTATTCTTGTTACGAAATGACAACGAACAGTTGATGATACGTTCGGACGTCGGCTCCAATCGAGTTTAAATCACATTAAATAATCATTAATTCATATTTGCGAAGAAATACAAACACAACAACATATGTGTGTTTTTTTACTATAGAGACAAGAGCTAGAGATTACAACATTGATTGCCTAAGTATTCCTTTGGCACTCTTTTGAACACTGATCTCTTTCAAATTTGCAGTTTTATCTAATACACTTAACGAAATTAAAGGAAGAAAATCATGGCATTTTATGTCTCATATACAATCTGATAAAGACCAGATAAAATCTTGTGATAATAATTTTAAAACGTATCCGGAACGTACAGGCCGCTTAAGCCCATTCTAAAAGTTAATGATTTTAAATATGCAGTTTAAAATATGACTTATTTTATACCAACGTCTCATATTTTTAACATAAATATACTTTCTAAATTTACATTAATATTTAGTGCCACATGTATATATCAATAAATATAAAGTTTAAACCGTAAGTTACAGCTACAATATAAAATAGGGACATATTATATACTTTAAGCTATGGAACAAAGCATGAAATTAAACACAGAATAATCTTAAGAGAGATAAATTTTAATAGTATGAGATCAATATTAGGCAAACAATGAGATCAGACCCATTGAAAAATTTAGGCATAAGCTGCGTTCAATAATATAATAATTTCATCAAGGCTTTATTGATGTTACATTATGTATGAAACATCAATAAAGCCTTAGTCAAAACATTTATAAACTTAAGAGGACTATGAAGGCCGTTTATTGAGGCCGAGACAGTTTTATAGTAATTGATTTATAAGCGAAAAGCTTTGAAAATCGGTAAATCGCGAGAATATTCGGGACGAACAACTAGAATATATATCTATATTTTTAATGAAGAAGCATTGAGAGCAAAACAGCTAATACAAGCAACTAAAAATGATTTATCTGCTGTCACAATATCTACAGCAAATCCACTGTCAAATTTCATATCCAAATCTCTTAACAAAACGTTGTTAACAAAACTCCTTTCTTGTGTGCACTAGGTGTCGCTGATGCTGAATTTCAACACCCCACTAACGCGATAGATGATATTCGTCCTTCTTATATAAAACGTAACAGCGCACTTTGAAAAAGTTAACAAATCTCGGACAACTTTAAAATACTTATTTCTTTATAAACCGAAAAATGTACAAAAGGAATATACATGCAATAAGCATACCCTAATAAGACACTCGCATACAATCACAATATCAATTCCTCCATTCGCGACAACATAGTCAACTGCACATTTTACGCAGGAAGTAGTTTTGTACATTTAGGCCTAAATTTGAGAAAGACCTTCGCAAAATGACCGTAGGATTGAAAATTTTACAGAAAGTTAAGAGTTGTATATAACGATTTTAGGTCCGTATTAAAAAAATGTTTTATACAAATTTAAATTATTTGATATTAATATTTGGAGCAGGGATTAAATAGGCTTACTTTTGAATTATCAAAAACACACGTAAATAAACAATATATTGTTAATAAACTGTCAATTATTAATATTCATACTATATAAAATATACATACTAACAAATCAAATCTTGATTTAATGTTACATATTTGGTATTAGAGATCGAATAAGACTAAATGATTGGCCAAATAACAAATGGACGCCGGGTGACGAACAAAATGTGCGAAAGAAATGTCACTTATCATATGTAGTTACATCTATAGAACACAAAAAATTTAAACATTTCAATTTGTGATTCCACTTATTAAAGTTCTGCTGTTTTTTATTTAATTGGTATTTTAAGGGCCTGTTTCAGAATGTTCGAGTAAGTTCCGGTTTTACTACCGAGAACATATTTATGAAACAAAACACTATATTTGCGTTTCACAGTCATCGATTTAGCCTATCCATCGGTTAAAGCTTGAAACGCGCTGCATGTCAACTGTCATTTTTATCATTCAGTTATTTTATGTGTTGCATAGCAGCTCGAAACTTTATTAGGACATTCTGAAACGGGCCCTTAATGAAATACTATTTTCTTATTCTTATTTTAGTAAAAATATGATACATGCTTCACCTTCTTTAAGATGTATAGGTAACTTTTACTATACCTACATCTAGTATGGAATAGTAACGTTCGTTTCGACGGTCGGACGATGAAAGGTGATTGTTCCTCTTTGTTTTGTTTTACTATCGGTCGGACACGTTCGAGCGTAGCCCGACATCCATTTCTTACTAAGTCAATGTTAATACTTCTTACTTTTTTAAACTACTTACAGCTTACATATCATAAGTAGGTACATGTAAATAAAGTATACATCAAAACTTTCTACATACAATCTTTCTAACGAGTAATATTAAATTATCAGAAAATACATAACTACGCTCTGGGCTATTATAGAAAACGATATGGTGTATGACAGGCCACTAACAGCCGGAGAATAAATAACTGAAAAACTGAACTGAAGAGCAACTGAAAAATGTCACTTTGGGTTATTAGACGTACTTATTAGGTACATGAAGATTAAGACTGAAGTTTTGATTTCTTAAGTTGGACTCTTACGGTTTGTGCGTATGCCATTCGTGAAGTAAATGAAGTCATGTTAACGACACGAATAAAACTTGTACACTTCATCACTTCGCAGTGATAGTAGAAGTCTTATATGTAACAGTCATGCTGTCGTAGTAGATACATTACTAATACTCATAGGGAGTTTGGGTAAGAACACGAAAATAAACATTTCTTGCTATTGTACTATTTGCCAATACTTGTGGACGTTCACGAACACCAAAACGTTGAATAATGTGCCCTTCAATATTCACCTTCACTCACATACTCAAGTACAAAGTAA
Source organism: Plagodis dolabraria (assembly GCA_963854805.1). Lineage (NCBI taxonomy): Eukaryota > Metazoa > Arthropoda > Insecta > Lepidoptera > Geometridae > Plagodis > Plagodis dolabraria. The sequence goes on along the minus strand of OY978457.1, from coordinate 23,598,830 downwards.
ATATGGATAATGTGGTAGTAATATTATTTCCAAATTTAAGGAAATGATTGCAACTACCTTCTTTAAAAGATCAAACGCACTTTAATTTAAATACTTAATTATAGTAATAGACCACATATTACTTATGTATATAATTTATAATATTAATAAAGAATTGGTATACAACCAACAGGAACAATAATGATTTGCTTAGTAGATATACTAAATGTGAACATGCAAGTCTTCGTCAAGGAATACAAAAATTTAAGCAGATTTTGCCAGGTATGGTAAAATACATAATAATAAAATTTGCGAGTATAAAACAACAACAAGAATGAAGATAACTTGTTTATGTATTAGATATGATCTATGATTACAACATCCTAAAAACATACAACTTATTATACGGTTTACCGATTTAAAAATGTTTACCTGCTGAAAAAAATACAATATTCTTGTATTTCTCTCCAAAGACGTCGACATTCACCTTAATAAACATCTACCCCCTTATACATATATATACATATTTTTGCGCCATTATAGTTGTAAGACTATTACATATATGAGTATATATGTAATCGTCTTACAACTAGAATGGCGCAAAAATGTGTTAACCACTTTTAATAATGTGATGTTAATGACAGGGAAAAGGTGTACAGAAAAGTAAATAAATTGGAGGCTATAAATTTGTGCATGAGTTTGTTTCGGCGAAAATATGTTGTAACGACTTTATAGTAAAAAATATATGGTAAATTTTATTAAAGATAATATAGATTTTTCTCCGACTATAGATGCTAAGCTAATAAAATAATATACTACATGTACATCATAACTATGACTATAATGAGTAGGTAACAATGCCGTATTCAATTACGTACCTATATACAAACTTTTGAAAATAAAAAGAAAACATTTACATTTTTTTCATGTCATATTATTTAATTAAATATATTATATTTTGAATATAATATTTTCAATTAGTATACCGTATTGATATTAATGCTAACGTCAAAAGCGTCAAAACAATATATTTAAAAGATAGCGTATGTAGTGTATCTCAGAAAAATAATTTATGAAATGATAAAAAAATATAGAGCTCCTTTTTGTAAATAAATAAATTAATGCTTTGTAGAAGAACAATTATAAAACTTGATAGAACTTTCGAAAATGTTGAATAATATTACAATATGACTATAACCATGGTATAATACACTCAGCCTACAACCATCTAAACCCGAAGATATTCAACTACAGAAACTCTATAACCTTTATATTCATTATATATGAAGGATAGAGAAATAGCACAACACCAATGAATAAAGCAGAAGCAAAACTATCCCATTTACGTCCAGTCTATGAAACGTTTGACTTGATTAGAATGAATACTGAACGCTCATTGGTCACCTATCACGTCGTAGAATACTATTGACCAATAAGCGTTCAGTATTTAGACCGTCAACTAATCAAGGCTCAATAACGTCGCCCTACTGGTAAAATATGCTGGCGATTATACCTTACGACAAGCATTCGCGATGATTCTATACGGGGGCGCCGTGTATAATCAATATTATGCCCTCCTTAAAAATTGGCTCTTGGCGAACCAAAGTTGGCTCGTTACTTTACCAGTTAAACGTTATCTATACGTAGACATATTTATATTAGAATGCACTGGTCACCTTGGATTGTCATTTTATTCAATCCATTATTTTCTTCTTTTCGTTTGCTCTACTGAATTCGTTTCAGATTTTCCAGCTCTAAAACGATTGGTACACCGTACATTTAAATCGATTTTTTTTGATAGTTTAGTTTTGCTTCTTCCTATTTCTTATCTATACATTTACACTTAGGCATAAATTTATACACACTTAATATGTATATAACTAGCCTATTACATTGAACACAGATTAACTTAGGTCAATAGTTTTTATTTTTTAATTCGAAAAGCGTTATGATAAAGCCTTTGGACAAATCCTATTAAAATAAAAATACTATGATTTAATATATTAAGATAATACAAATGAATACACATTTTATATGATAAGGAAATACAAAAAAATGGGGCTATTTAATTCAATATACTAATAAGCATTTTTCTGCATTGACTAAAAATTTGTTCCACTTTTCCTACATTCTTTGTTTCTTATTTAACTCGTATTTTATTTCATTATATAAATATTTAATTAAATACGCCTATAGTAAACCTATATCAAACTTACTATCTTTTATGAAATTGCGCATATTATTTCCAAGCATACAGGATAGTTACAATGTCTACTTAATTTTAGGAAGAGAACGATTGTTTAAATAAGTAATTAGAATATATGGAATTATATAAATGACTTTAATGTAGTTTATATTTAGTACCATCAGATAGCTATTTCTTTAGATACAAAATATGCCTCTATTATTTCATTACGAAAACTTTCAAAACACCAATATTTTTGTATATTTTTTTTGTAGGCCCTTAAATTTCACCTTAGTCTCTTTAGAGCACACCCGTAAATAACTATTTCTCAAAAAAATTCAGGTATCGATGACCATATTCTAAATGTTCAATACGCACTCTTCAATTTGGATGCGCCAAAATATTTACCAACTAGCCGTCTTGTCTGGTATGAGCTACAACGTAGATTCATTTCGTCTTCCTGAAGACGATTATTTGTGCAATTTTATTCTTCAGTGGAAAATAGCTTCTAAAAACCCTAAACACAGAAACTTGCGAGTAAGCAATACAGTTTGAATCTACGAGTCTTTAAATAAACGCATGTATTTGCCTATGCATTTGGATTACTGGATTTATACCTAAACGCACTGTCAATATAAGTAAATATAGTTATGAAACAAATGCTTTCAAATCGACACTAAATCTACTTGAAAAGTATCTATTGGTATGTTGACTTGAGAATGGCAATAATAAATTACGCGTAGGAGTACCTTTAGACACGATTAGTGCCATAGTTTTTGGTTGAGGTGGAAACTCACGTCTTAAGCCGAAAATACCAAATATTAACAGTTCCAACGCGTTTGTAGTGACCAATCTTTGTGATCCATCAAAAATATTAAAAATTACGTTTATCACTAACAAAGGTATAAAGAAATAATATGTTACTCAAACGTAAAAATATTCTCCTGTTATCAGTGTAACCTAATACAACAATTAGATGACATCGCAATAAAAACTACTTTTTTTGCCGCCATAGATATCAACTTTCACCTTATTATAGAGTAGGCTGAACTTTTTGGAGCTTTCCACTATACTTATATAGTTTTATCCTCCTATTTGGGAGGGAGGATGCAGTAGCTTCAGACCTCTCCTATTAGGATATTACGTTATTTTAATCCTTTGCCAGCTTCCAACATAATAGAGTAAGAGCTACTCGAGTGGTGATCTATATTTGAGTCGGTGACTACAAAGCAATCTTCATCGTTCCACAATTCAATCCTAAATACTTTCTTTGTATTCCCTTAGATACCTAGCGTATGCTAAGTCAGAGCTCTTTTATGACATATCCCAACATTTTACCGTTTTATCAAGTCACTTTCCTGTTTGTGTTTGTGTGAAATCTTGAAACTAAAATTTCGAGCACTTCCCGATTTGTTTTAGTATTTTTTAAGCGTCATAAAATCATGCTTTTTAATTTATTTTTAATCTAATTTAATGGTTTTTTTTTTAATATCATCTCACCTATATTTTATAGTTATGTTTGTCTTGCAACGTTGTGTGATGTCCTGATAAAAATATGGCTATTAGTCGGTCTTCTTAGACCAATTTCGAATATGTTAGTTAGTTAGCCCAGGCCATGACTACCTTGGAGAAGGGTACAAAGAGCGCGGTATAGTGCGGCGGAGTGAGGAAGTACCTGCGGCCGCGGTGGGTGCCGTCGTTCTTGGCGAGCGTGGGATGCGCCGCGAAGCTGAACTCCGCTCCCACCACCACGCTGCTGGACGCGGCCGTGCCGCCGGCTAGACCCACGTATCTGGACAATTAACGATGCTCAACTTAACTTAAAGTAAAGTTTTTTTGAAGCAGTAATGGCTCAGTGGCTTCGGCTATGGACTGCAGTGCAGCAGGTCCATGGTTCGAATCCTGCCGCGGCCTCGAGCTTCACCGTATGGTGGAAGGGCATTATGCGAATGCCCGCCTGGCTAGCGAGTAGCGACCATCCTCAAATAGAAAATCTGTCGCCAAGCACCCAACAGTGTCTTCCGGCAGCAGTCTTTGACAACCAGTAACTGTACGCCTAGTCCGTGTACATTAACAGATTTAACACGCTTGTTGTTAAGTTTGGTGATCATATGATCATGGTATTCGCGAGAAAATAATACTGTTCGTATTATCTTGATCAGTTGCCTGAACAATTCGACCACATCATCACTTAACATCAGGTGAGATAGTAGTCAAAGGATAGCATATAAAAAATGGTTTGGGACACCAATTCACATGATGACCCTTTTCCAAATATCGCGATTTACTTGAACTGGACATCTTTCAGTGTAAAAATGCACGCCCTTCAACTAAACGTGTTTATTTAAATATGAGTGCGTTCAAAGACTTTACTGTGATTTCGGACACGTTCGCGCAGATCGCACACACACCACGATCACAGAAAAACCAATGATATTGGCGAGTTTGCGTATATTGCGAATATACACTATTTTGCATGTAGGGGTAACGACATTGGAGGGGCGTGCAATTTTAAACTGGACGATCTTTACTTTTATAATATTTTTAATAGTAATATCTTATTGTTTTATTGTAAGACAGCGTAGTATAAAAAACAAATCAAAATGACTAAAATAGATTTCACCATAAGCCTGTAATTCTAGGCTAGCCTGAACAACATCTTCGACTACATCATCACTTTCCATCAAGTGAGATAGTTGTCAAAGGCTAGCCTGTCAACTATAAAGAAAAACCTCGGCCACACAGACAGGTGAGAGTGAGATGGTATTGTAAGAGTAACCACGATACCGAATTGTTAGCCTTTGACGAGAATCTCAACCCCATCTTTAGTTCTCGCAAAATGCCCTACCGTGAAACAAACTGTAGATGTAAGACTAACCTGACCCGCCCTACGGCGATCCGTCCGTGCGGCGTGATCACCTTGACGGTGTGTCCGAGCCGCAGCTGTCGCGGGCCCATCGGGATGTACGGCTGGCCCACTTGTACGGTACCCGCCTCTACTGCAAATACACCACTTTGTTACTTACTTTCTGTATTCGCGGAGAACGACTCGCTCACTGGGTTTCCCGGAAGAGGGATTCCCCCGGTGGGGTGACGTTGACTAGGGAGACAGAATATCCCGGACAAGACCACTTACCCCGACCTAGAACGGATACCAGACCCTGGACATCCAACCCCACGACCCGACTGTTCTGACAACAGCCGGCGAAGGACTGCCGCGTAAAGGGGCCACCCGTGCCCGAAGACGCGTTCGTGCGGAACACACTAATAAAAGTAATAATAATTCTTGCGAAGAAGTTACCGAGTATTAACCGGGCTATTTACTGCTGGCTGAGCACATCACTCACACATTCATAATTTTGCAATAAGCATCAAACTTTGTCAATGATAACCTTTTAATTTTATTATTTCGCACTTCGATTAATATCTTTTTATTTTTAACCGGCGTTATGCCTTTATTAGCAAAATACCACGAACTATACAGGGTGGAAACTTTCAGTAGTAACACAAATTTTCATACAAAATGTACGGGAAAAGTTTTTTGCAATTTGTAATTTTTTGAGTACTCCAACGATGGTTGGTCCCATAGAAGTTTTTGATCAGTATTAGAAACAGGATCGATTGGCATCAAAAAATGTTTTTGTGTAAAATGGCAAATTTCTTGCTAACTGTAATTTTTTTTTAAATCTGTGAATGGGGATCAAAATTCCATAAAAAAATATGGATAGCCTCCTAAGACCATTTTCGAGTAGCTGCAACGAAAAAGGTACTTCCGCTTACTGTCCCGCTGAAAGTTTCCATCCTGTATACAACACTACATCTACTACAATGAAAGCATTTAGACAACCTACAAGTCATTTATTTATTTCATTTAGTACCGCACTCCGCACATTAGGCACATACCGTCGTAAGCAGTGGTGTCCTGCAGGTTGTCTATAGACCTCCGTAGGAAAGTGTCCGCCTCCTCGAGCAGCTCGTCTGTGTCGTCGCGCCGCACGTCCGGGAGGGAGCTGCGCCACGGCCGGTAGTCCGCTACAAACGCACAAATCATATTCATCATTATCTTGCTTGCGTCATCGTTGCCCGCTTAGAAAATAGTTATCTAACTACAGGAAACTACTCATTTCATCAGGATAGCAACTGTTCTATGTATGTCATATCATAAGTGCAGGCCCGGATCGTATTCTCTCGATTTTCTTAATAAAATGTGCTGAAAACCCATATCTAATTTATTTCAAAGGTCCATTACAGAAAGCACTTAACCTCACAACTGGAAATCGGCATATATATCGCCTATCCATAAAAAAGGCCCGAGAACAGATGTTATCTACAGACCAATTTCAAAGCTATGCATATCAAAAGTTTTTGAGAGAATCATCTACAATCAAGTATATTCAGCATTCAAGAACTCATTTAGCCCAGTCCAGCACGGGTTTTTGAGCGGACGCGACGGCCAACAGTTTCAAATCTTATACTCTTTAACGACTATCTAACTAACACAATAGATTCTGGTGCCCAGGTAGATGTGGTCTATATTGACTACAGTAAATGTTTTGATAGGATAGACGAAATCACCTTGTTAGCCAAACTCCATAACATAGGCATCTGTAGGTACTTCGATGGTTCTAATCGTATATTGGTAAATGGTCACAAGCGGTCGTTATCAACAACTATATTTCAAGCTGGGTTATGATCCCCAGTGGCGTCGCACAGGGATCACTGCTTGGTCCACTGATACTTAAAATCTTAATGTTTTATTAACTCTAAATTATTATGTTTCGCCGATGATATGATAATATTTATGTGAATATCAATGTCGAATGACGCTCAAATACTCCAAGAGGACCTACGAGGGTGAATCAAAAAGTTCTTAGAAGTGCATATATATGAAACCTTTTTGGATCAAGTTCGATATTCAAATTAAAGAGTGTCTATCACACTATATTTATGCAGACTGTCACTTATTTTTGTCAGTTCGTTCGCATGTAATAAATTTTTTTGTGCAACGAGTTGCTAAAAAGTCAAAATTATGGATAAAAGTGAGTTACGTGCGGTGATAAAATATCTCAGTTTGAAAAAAATGTCTACGAAGGAAATTTTTTTGGACATTCAGCAGACATTAGGGGGTGATGCTGTACCCTATTCTACGGTTGCGTACTGGGTGGCTGAATTTAAAAGAGGTAGATCAAGCTGTAAAGATGACCCGCGTTCTGGGCGGCCTTCAACCTCCGTTACAGAAGAAAATGTCAAAAAGGTTGAGAATCTGGTTTTGGAAGACAGAAGAATGACTATAAAACATATAGCTGAGATCCTAAAGATATCTTTTGGTAGCGTTCAATCCATTTTAATTGATTCACTGGGGTTCAAAAAAGTGTCTGCAAGATGGGTGCCACGAATGTTAACCGACGAAAACAAAAAGCGACGTTTGGAAATTTCCAAGCGTAATCTCGAAATGTTCCAGCGTGATCCGGATAATTTTTGCCGTCGTCTTGTCACCATGGATGAAACGTGGGTCCACCATTTTGATCCTGAAACTAAAAGACAAAGCATGTCTTGGAAACGACCATCCTCTCCATCCATTAAAAAATTTCGAGTTGCTCCTACCGCTGGCAAAGTTATGGCCTCTGTGTTCTGGGATAGTGAAGGAATCCTTTTTATTGATTACATGCCAAAAGGCCAGACGATTACTGGACCCTATTACGCAAATTTAATCCCGAAAGTGCGTGAAGCGATTAAAGAAAAACGTCGTGGAAAACTGTCGTTGGGCGTGTTGTTCCTTCAAGATAACGCTCCTGCTCATCGATCGGAAGTTGCGGTCAACGCAATCCGCTGTGCTGGCTTCAATCTCCTTGACCACCCACCATATTCTCCGGACTTAGCCCCAAGTGATTTTCACTTGTTTCCAAAATTAAAAGAGGAAATTCGTGGAACAAAATTTCACGATAATGACGCGGTTATAGCTGCCGTAGAGGACTTTTTCGAGAGTCAAGAAAATATTTTTTTTTCACAAGGAATAAGGAAGTTAGAAACGCGTTATTCTAAATGCATTGCATTGGAGGGAGATTATGTAGAAAAATAAAATATTATTATTTAAATCTTTGCATTTTTTAATATTGATTCCAAGAATTTTTTGATTCACCCTCGTATTAAGGCTTGATTACTGTATGTCAAACATACTTGACCTTAACCAGTGAAAGTGCTTCGTGACTACGTTTACCCGTAAAATTAACATAGTACCTATGTTCTACTTATACTCTGAAGAACCAAACCTTACATCGAACGCACGTCGTCCGAGATCTAGGAGTCATGCACGATTCAAAACTATTATTTGACGAGCACATTTTCTATATAGTATCTAACGGCTCTAAAGCATTAGGGGTTTCTTAATGAGAAGTACTGTAAACGTTCAACAAGTCAAAACTTTAAAAAATCCCTATTGTAGTTTAGTTGTGTTGAGCTTATATTCTGTATCTGTCATAACATCTTAGGTATTACTAGGACTGTTTATTTAACCATTTTACCTCTATATGTGGAGACTTGTAAATGACTTTTTCGTTGTATATATTTCTTTACCTTATTTAAGCTATGTATTTGATAGTCTTCCTAAAATATAATAAATAAATATATATGTAAATAAAAATAAATAGCTAGAGACTGAGTCTAGATTTGTTTCTGTACAGCGCAAATTCAGTAAGGCAGCTGCTCAGCATTAAATTCTTTGATCAGCAACTGGATTATAGTCTATTTTTTTTAGAAAACGAGTACCGAAAATTTTACTGCGTTGTATTGGCCCACGTAATCAACATAAAGTCCGTTCCACACGAACTCTGTAGTTACATGTAGGTACATTCAGTTGAGTCTTCGACTACCTGCGCGTCAAAAACTATTGCTTGTAACGAATCAATACTAAAGTTGCAACTTAAACAAAGATCGTTTCGAAAAAATGTTGTTGTTAAGTCATCAAATCGCCTCGTCATACGTTTGACGACGTATCACTGTGAGATCAACCCAATTGAATTCGTTTGGTCTCAAGTGAAGGGCTATGGCAGGATATAACAAAAGAATATAAAATGTATGAAGTCTGAACTCTTTTGTTACAAGGAGTAGCTAAGTAGACTATTCATATCATCCACCATTTTTATAAATCAAATAATTCTACGACAATTTTTGTAATCTTAAAAAATTTCGTCATCCTTCTGATGAACTTTCTGCAGATAGGTCAATAATAAATTGCTCTAACATATTTTGTACATTGTTGACTCCGTACATTTTTGTTTCTATCTTGGTTATTACATGATTGAAAAATGACCGCCATTTTTATCTAACCAAAAATTTTTAGGTTTATAAGAATTGTAGTAGAATTGGTTTATATCATGAACGCGAACAGAAATTTTTGTTACGAATATGCTTGCCGGTGCTTGAACGGGTCTTGACAATTTCAAAACAAGAATAAAGACATTGACCAATGACAGCAATCACCCATCTCACTCTGTCAATATCGGAAATGTGCGAAAGACATTCTCAGTACTTGTTTGTTAAAAAAAACAGACTATAGTAATAATTATTGTAATTTTTATGTTTCTAGCCGGTATGATGTAAGCTAAGAAGTTGTTAGTTCTTATTTATATTTTGTCCATATTATATTTAATTTACATCGAATGAGCTCACGTTATGTTTACCTATACCACTACTTAGACGCGGGGGACCTTAATTGGCTCAATGGTGCTTATTTTTTCCATACTATACTAAACGAAAAGGTCTTCCTATAAATAAAAAAAAATAATAAAAAAAAATCACACAAGATGACCTCACATATGCATCTCAGAGAGCCGTGGAGGTGGCCTCCCATTGGGCAAACATCATCTATGGTTCAATTAGCCATTGATACGAAATGAATGAATATCATAACTCATAATCCACGATTAAGTGCCCCGATTTATGATCATAAAGTTTATCAAACTCCACGTAGTTATCAAATAATTTGGACTTCTACAGCTTTGTTTACAATGTGTATAGTAATAACTGATAATAACAAATATTTTTAATTTTTTTTTATTAAAACATTTATTCAATTATTATTTTAGAAAAACACTCTTGACAATACAGTCTAATATGTTTAGGACATTAACGCCACGTAGTCAAACTGGGTACATTTTCGACGCGTATCGCTTCTACACCAAGCATCAAACAAGATTTTTAGAATAAAGCTACGAGCAAGTTAAATTATAAATTTATATGTCTTGTTTGAGATCACGCTTTCGTTTTTTCTATGGGATAGGAGGGCAAACGAGCAGGCGGCTTACCTGGTGGTAAGTGATCACCGTCGCCCACAAACATCCGCAACACCAGAGGTCTCGAGGATGCGTTGGGAGGGAATATGCTCTCTTCTTGAAGGTTCCTAAGTCGTAACTGTTCGGAAATACTTCACCTGGCAAGCTGGTTCCATAATATGGCAGTGCGAGGTAGAAAATGCCATGAAAATCGCAAGGTTGTGGACTTCCAGACGTCGACATGAAATTGATGAAACATCATGCTACACGGTACAATTTTCTTTTTATTTATAATCGTAACTCATATCTAATACCAGCTGTCAAAAAAGACTTCATATCTTCGTACAAGTTTAAATACAAGAAAGAACCCTTCGGCCGCGTACTAGAACGGATATTCGTTACCAATTAAAGTAGTAGAATTAGGGAATGTTTCTTAAAGGTGTCCGACAAAATCCATTAAATTTTCACATTGTACTTAGTTCTGCTGCATATGCAGTTCGTAAGATAAGACAGTTAATAGACGTAGCTACTGCTAGGCTCCTTTATTTCGCGTACTTCCACTGTATTATGTCGTATGGTGTATTGCTGTGGGGAGCTGCTGCTGAGATAGAGACAATCTTTATCTAACAAAAGCGTGCAATTCGAGCCATATATGAAATGGATCCTAGGGAAACTCTGAGTGAACTTTTTAAAGAAATTAATATTTTAACTTTACAGACTTTATATATACAGACTCGGGTCTGTATATATTTCAAAATATGAGACGAATTACTTAGCATTCCATGGATTCAACGTGCGGGTGCCGGGTACATAGCGTTGCAGAGGAAGAGGCTAGAGGGGCCTGAGAAGTAGGGTGTAAGTTCGTAAAAAATTTACTAAATTTAAATTAAACAACGATTATAACAATAGAAATAATGATAAAATAGCGGTGCCAGGTTTTAGGTTAGCAAAGACAAATAAAAGGTCCTTTTTTGGTAATTGTGTGCGGTTTTATAATAAAGTTCCCAAACATATTACAACGCCCACAGAAGGAAAATTCAAGTTGCAGGTGAATAACATTTTGATAAAGAAATCTTATTACACAGTTTGTGATTACATAAACGACAAAAATGCTTGTACTCTTTCGCCTCTGCCAAGCTAGCGCCTGTCACCTACGTAATGTAAACAAATATTGTAATAATTTTACTATATAGTATGCAACACATCGTTAAAACACGTTTAAAAGAATGGCTCCGAGTTTCTTGCCCGTTCTTCTCGCAGTGTCATTTTTTTTTTTGCTGAACGTGGCAGTACATTGTAGAATATTTCAATATTAAAACTTGTAATTGAACTTTATAAGAGCGTCGTAGGCGCCTAAATTAAATAAATGATGTTGACTGGACTTGGCATTAGATAAGTAGACGCTGTAGTTATACTTACTCTTATATGTAGGCACGTAGACGTTCGGTGACCAATCCGAGCTCCGATCCACGCTGAGGCACGGCGAGCGGTACGACGCGCCGCGGGAAAGGAACCTACGGTACAATGTTGAATATTGTTAGTATAATACAGTGTAAATAATTAAATAGCCCTATAAATATTATACGGTGAAAATTGGAGGTTGAGCCCTAACATTTATTAGGGGTCTGACAAGTGATAAACCAAGGTATTTGCTATTTTGTTGAAATTTCGTTTACAGCAAAAGTAAACTACGAATTCAAGTTAATCTAGATCACATTCTCGATGTCCTGGTTAATTTCAGAAAAAGGTTAATTTTGAATGTTCTATATATAATAAAATAGCTAAGTTGACTCTCAATTACGCTTGTAACGAAGTAACTCAATTATGTATTTATAAAAATATGACAATAATATTTTTTGCCACTATCAACAGGGACAATTTAAGTCACATTCAATAGTTTTGTGTGAATAGGCTTTTTTTAACCTTTCACTCAAAATGATCGCGACTGCATCTATCGCTGCCTCTCTTTCACTCCTACGGAGTCCGGTAGTGAAATAAATCACATGTTATCATGTGATTTATTATATATATAAATCAATTTTTGGCTTATATATCAGCTCTAGATACGAATTCAATGACAACTTTTTAGTATAACATCAAACAGCCCTGTCGCTGTCTGTACATCGTGGTCACTAAGTACAGCTAATTCGTAAAGAGGTGGACCAGTATACTGAGGTTGCGAGTTCAGTACCGCCAAAAAATTAAAAAAATATTATAAATACACAAAAAATATTACATAGGTTATTAGCATCAGTCTTTGTATAATATTAGAAGCTTAAAACGATAATTTTATAAAAAGCAAAATAGTGTTCAGATTTCACTAAGCTTTTTTTTCATTCCGTATTCAATGGATTTCAGTAGTGGCAGTATCAACTTACCGTCATCAACGCAACCTAAACTGTATATACTGATTGTGATACACACCTAGACGTGTTGGTAATGAGGGAATCATCCTCGTGTTGTTTCTTGGCGAGCGCCCACACCGGGTCCGCCGAGCGGGACAACTCCGGCACCATCGACGTGAACCCTGTACAAAACAACGACATTGAAAAAGTGACGGACGACATCTACGTACAAGGATGCATGCACATTTCAAAATGCTCGGTAAATATTTTTTTTGTAATAATGTTTCATTTTATAAAATTTACGTAAAACTGATAATATATATACGAGCCAGGTATTTACAACATTTTTACAAAATAAACGAGCATATTTTTTTATCGCTAATAAAAATAAAATGCTTATGCTCGCGATAATATCATAACGCGATGTAATCAAGTTTATATATACATAATATAACTTTTTAATATAATACTTTACTTTCGCGATCAGCAATCACAGAGGCCGTGCCACTGCAAGACAAAACGGACAAGAAACTTCATTCATACACTATTACAGCGACATCATTGCGAGAGTTAAGTGTTTCAAAAACCACTTCTTTCGATCAAATGAAGTCTAGTAATTTGATGGCTGAAAGATTATGTTCCGGTGGCAGAGTGGTTTCGAAATCGGAGGACAAAAGTTCGAAAATTTGTGCTCCAATAATTTGTAAAAAAAAATTATGTATCGTGAATAACTTTTGCATACCACAGAGGTGGAATATGGAGCATGTTTGTACAATTTAAAACTTATTACTTTTTAGTTAAAGACAAAATAATAATGGATAATCAATGGAAAATCAACCCAAAGCTTTGGGTCCAAAAAAGGGCCTTGGACGTAAAAATATTATTTTGCTCCCACGTAATACAATTTACTATATGAATTTAGTCACCAATATACATCATTCGTAGTAGCGCAGGCCGTTGTAAACAGCAACGTGTATAAATAATTTTGCTACGCCTGACTCTTACTGCTACAAAAAAGTTTCACCTACCACAGGGATATACGGAAAACAATTACTTGGGTATGTAAACGGGCGCCGCAAGTATGTCCCCCGAGGACTGTAGTACATCCTGGCGGCGCGAGCACACATCCTGTCTACCGTACGCTGGCGGTTATAAAGCTGTGCTAGTCGCTGTGCCATTGCTGTAATTTTATACTATTGAAGATACTTAACGGAGTCTACTGTTATTTTATCAAGTTTCTTCAAGGAAAGCAGGTTAACTTAATTTAACGTTATACTGTCTTAGGCCTAGTTTCACCATACTCTGTTATTTATTTGACTCCTTGTTAATCCTTTTAACGGACTGTTAACTGAACCGAGTGTCCCGCCAACTGTTAATGGATGATTAATTCAGTCAACTTCATAGAACGTAGACTGATTTAACAGCTCTGTTATTTTTAAAGACCCATTAGCTAATGCCTGATTTAGCGTAAACAAACATGGTATGGTGAAATTAGGCCTAAAGCTTCTAAAAATTTTAGTACCTAACCTAGAGAAAGTGATAGGAAAAAATGTTTATATAGAGAGCGTGAAGCACGAAATTGTCTATGATCGATTACCTAAATCTGTGATTAGTACTAAATAAATTTCCGATGAAATAAATGCTCAGTTTTATTAAAATAGTGTAAGCATTTAAAGGGATCGCTATCTATGGCAGGAAATTCAAAATGATGTATTTTTTTGTTTTGTAGTTGGGTCATCTAGCTATTTGTGCTTGATAATATAACACGCGAAATACGAAGAAGATAAACTTATTAGGAACCTCGTTATATTTATTTTTTGGGCTGTTAATAAAGTATTTTAATATTCAATGAATTGGTTACATTTGTTATCGGTAAAAGTAATTTTATGGTTAAAAAAGTCTGTTATGGAATCGTATACATTCAATCACATCAAAAGCCAAGAAGAACCGCCATTAGTAATGTTTGCCAAAATACCCACGCTTGGGATTTTGAAAATAAGCTTGTGCACATCGGTGTTAAATATATTTACAAGATAATACGAAAACATACGAATACCATATTATGTAGAATAGTTACTACAAGTTAGCGACAAGCGCGATAAAACTGTTAAAAAATACCCGCAATATACGTCATGTAGATTTGATAATGGAACAAATTTTGTTACACCCATTGAAATACATTGTTTTCTGACATAAATTTACCGGTTTTCAGTTGTAGAAATAAAACAAGTTTACCTCTGTATTAAAATGCAAAAGCTAAGAGAATCCAACAAAAGTAAAAGCCCATTTCTATAAATTCATCTTGTCAAAACTAGTTTTACTCTGAGAACTGAAAACAACAACATAAGTAGCTGTGATAAGTTTAAAAGCTGTTCTCGTTTCACAGACAACAATTGAACACTATGATCGCCAATCTATACAAAAATAAGTAATTCTAACGTCATCCGTTATGGAATAAGTGTATGTCCAAAATCATCAAACCCGCAAAATCATTTTTTTTAAGTACCACTATACATTCTAACTGAACCGATTTAAAAGGCCGTTTTCTTACTAAACTGAAAGGTTTCTCAATATACTTTTCATGAATGACCGGAACATACAAGAAATTAAAAGAAATCACGCGGCAACCCGTAAATAATGATTTGATATAGATTTATTGTAATTTGCTAAAAACATTGAAAAAACGAGTCCAAACTTCCTTAAATGATTTCTTTGTATCATGTCGCATAATAATCCTTATTTATTTTAATTTTGGTTGAGTGCCGATTCCAGGAGTTGTTTTATTAGCGATTATATATTTTTATAGGAGATCTGAAGGTAAACAAACAATTGCAACTCAGTTCGATACGGTACTATTAAGGTGGCAGTGATACGCGTTTTGGTGAATAAGCGACTGCATTGATACTGGCCCGCATGATGGCAACTCCGTTAGTTTAGTCGATACCACTATCTAACTACAAAATCTTGCTAAAAATACTGCGCGTTCGTGACTATAAATCGTTCAATCGTAATTCGCAAACGGGAGCGTTTATGCTTCTGTACCAGTGTATAGCAAAGCGAAGAAGTGACCTAGCACAATATCAACTTAACAGGAACATTAGGCGGAATTGTCACTAGATATATATTTTTATCCTTTTTTTAAATGTTTCATTAAAATATTATTTAATGTTTTCTTAAAATACATTTAAAAATATATTTGTTGGTATACAATATCAACTGTTTATTTTAGCTGATAGCTAGCCTTTGATCACTATCTCACCTGATGGTAAGTGATGATGTGGTCGAAGATATTGTTCAGGTTAACCTAGAATTACTGGCTTTCAAGGACAGTTGCCGGAACACATCTTTAGGCACTTGGCGATCGATTTCCTACTTGAGAGTAGAAACATTTTTTGCGCCTCCTTCAAAGCTAAAGGTGGATTCAATAAAAAAAACAGATTAGTTATTAAAAGTACAATTAATAATTATAGTCCGCGTCTATTATATTAGTACAATATACGCAGATTACTTCTGCTGTGAAGTTGCTAAAGCCGGATAAATAAAAATAGACGGCATAGTTTCGTGCGGTTTTCTCGTTATAGTCTCAATAATGTATAAATAAGAAAATAGTAATTAGGAAATTTTTTGTTGAAAGATTGAGTAATAAACAAAAAGAAACTTTAGTATTTTAAATGTAGTGAACCAAAACAAAATCAGTTAAAAGCCGCAAAACTCGCAGCGCCTAAACACTGTAGCACATATATTTTTCTTCTATTCTTATTTGGATTAGAATGAAAAATCCTAAGGCCAGCTATTTAGCCATGCTAGGGCAGTTAAACAGGAAGACAACCTATTCCACAATTATTTTGCATACAACAAGTCATTTAGTAGAGTACGCAAAATAAATGCGGTAAAAGTTGGTTTCCTATTAAATTCATAGCACCGCTTTCGTTGGTTGCCATCCTTTATGTGAAGCTGAATAAACTAGAATAAAGTTTCATGTTGTTGCTTTTTTTATAAAAAGCAAAAATAAGCTCAAACTAGGTTGCGGAAACGACAAAGCTACACGCTATCCATTAAGGAGTATATTTATTAAGACATTGGTCGTGATTCTGCTATCCATCACAAACTACAATTTTGATGTTTCTATTAAATTGTATGTCTAGATTGTTAGCAAAAATTTAAATGGCAACGCAATCTGCGAACTATCCGAAATTGCACATAGTAACTTTAATTTTAGAATTATCACTTTTAAGAGTTATACTGGTATACTAATTTGGACTTAAGATCAAATAAAATAGAAGCTTTGGCATTTTATTCCATTTTAGTTTTGTTTGTGGTAAACAACAGAATAATTACGTTTGCTGATAGGTAGTCCATAGGCAATGCCACTGAGCCATTACTGCTTCAAATATTTATGGTACGGAAGCTGTGGCTTCATATTATCCAGATAAGTCAAGATTTTCGGAATTTTGCTTTCCTATAAATATTTTGATTCCTATAATTCCATTCATGATAAGATTAGATGACTGTAACAAATACATGGCGATAGGCGCACCCTCTATTACGCGAGACCTAAATACTTTAAATAAAATTGTGGATTCATATCGTGTTATTACGTCTAACCTACACATTAAATAGAATAAATACAAGAAAATATTATAATAGCTGAATAACTTAATTACAAATCGCTCATGCTACAGACGCTCCATCCTACGATTGTTAAAGAACGAGAGCAAAAATTAGAGTTATGAGTCATAATGTCATGTTAACACAGTCGGTCAGAGCATACCCCTAGAACATACGGCTATAGGGGTGGATGGACGCGAGTTCGAATCCCGCACATGACTAACTTTTTCTATAGTAAATGTAAAATTTTGTAATGTAGTCGGCAGCGCAGGCGTTATTGCAAACATATAAAAAAATGCTGAATAACTGTCGCCTAGCGAAATTTCTGACAGTTCATATTTTTTTAAATAACGTAGTAATTGCCCAAGCATTTTTGCCGTTTAAATAAACTACATACTTGGTAGGCTTTCGTAATTTGCACATGCATTTAGATTTTTCCTTCTTTGAGCATTAACTAATAACTGACTATAGTCTATATTTTTTAAATATTTTAAATTGACAAAGTGAGATGGGTCATTGCTGTCATTGGTCAATGACTTTGTTCTTGTTTTGAAATTGTTACAGCCCGTTCATATTGAATACTTCTTAAATTTAATTTATAAATAACTAGCTTTCTGGGCGCGGCTCCGCCCGCGCGTATGTCGGTTATCGCGCAAAAACATTAACCTCTTTTTGCGCAGTTGGATAAAAACTATCCTATGTTTTTTCCCGGGTCTCAAACTATTTCCATACCAAATTTCATTCAAATCGGTCCAGTAGTTTTGGCGTGAAAGCGTAACAGACAGACAGACAGACAGACAGAGTTACTTTCACATTTATAATATTAGTACTGATTACGTTATTATTTTATGATTTAAAATATACTAAGTATGCTACTTAGTATATTCCTAACAATATTTTATGTTCGCGTTTATGATATAAAACAATATTGTAATAGTATATATATTATGCACTAGAACATATAAATCAAATAATTCTACTACATTTCTTGTAATCTAAAAGATTTTCGTCATCCTTCTGATGAACTTTCTGCAGATACGTCAATAATAAATTGCTTTAACATATTTTGTACATGATTGTCGACTCCGTAAATTTTTGTTTCTATCTTGGTTATCACATGATTGAGACATTACCACTTTTTTGTCTATCCACTTTAGCTACTCCTTGTAAAAAAAGAGTTCAGACTACATAAATTTTATAACTTTGTTATTTCCTGCCATAGCCCTTCACTTGAGACCAAACGAGTTCAATTGGGTTGAGCTCACAGTGATACGTCGGCAAACATATGACGAATTTGTTGACTTAGCTACATTTTTTCAAAAAGATCTTTGTTTCGCTTACCCTAAATCAAAAGTTGCAACTTAAGTATTTATTCGTAACAAGCAATATTTTTCGACGCGCAGATAGTCGAAGACTGTACCTACAGAGTAACCCATGTAACTACAGAGTTCGTGTGGAACGGACTTTATGTTGATTACGTGGGCCAATACAACGCAGTAAAATTTTCAGTACTCGTTTGTTAAAAAAAACAGACTATAGTACATTACTACTAACTTGTACATTTATTTGTCTTTGCTAATCTAAAACCCGGCACAGTCAAATCCAAGTTTTATAATCGTGGTTGTCACAACTTAATTTGCATTTACTCAAGTACTCGCTAATGTTACAACATCAATTTCTGTCAAAAATTGAACATATTAGTGAACTCTCATGTACGAGAGATCGCCAAAAAAAGAGGCAGTAAGTAAACCATAGAGAAAAGTAAATGAAGGAAACTATTATAGTAAGATCTCCCTTCCACCCCTAACCAGCGACTTAATTGTAATTGACTAACACCGCCATCTGGCAAGCGAACAAAGAAACCGTAAGCGTGCCAGTTGTGCATTGAATGTTTGTTACCGTCACGCAGTGTGGGATTTACCCTTAGTTGTGGTCATCCTCATTTTATGACTGATTCCAATGGGCTAAATCAAAACATAGTTTTGTAGCAGCCCGCTCAACCTGTACCAACCTCGTCTCCTTTACAGAAATGAACTAACGAATGTAAAACTGACTTTTTAGTTGGTAATGCATGTTGTGTTTGCTTTTAATTGGTAGTGCACATGGTATAAAACCATATTGCTAGTTTAAAATATCTAGAACCCTTGTAACCAGTGTTAGCAAACCTATTCAATAAATAAATCAATCAAAACGTACTAAAAAACATCTGCTTAGAAATTGTACTTAGTTTTCGAGATACAGCTATTTTGGTGTAATGTCATTGACCTTTATGAAAAATGTTTTCATTTATACTTATTTCCTAAAAAAGCGCAGGTTGCATTTGAAAAAAAATACAAATATTATGTGAATTTGAAACATATTAAGTACTAGCTGTACCCGCGACTTCGTTCGCGATTGCCGTACCTGCACACTAATTATTCACATTTGTGCACTGTTTATCTCATATTAAGCAACACTGTGGTCTGCGGTGAAGCACTCTTATAGTAAACCATGCTTTCTACTTTGGATTTCAAAACTCCCGGGTTGTATTTTCCAGAAGACAGTAGTTAAGTAACTCAGAGAGTTGTTTCCCGGTTCGCACAATAAATGTTGAAGCAAAGTACCTTGTGCGTTTCTTTAGAATTTCGATTTTAAAACGGCGGTTTGTTTGACGGTAGATCGAAAATATTGTTTTTATTTCTCATTCTCGGAAAGTAGTGTTTGTTTGATCTGAGTAGCGGGTGGGAGACGCTCCTTCCCACCTAAGGCCGGGAAAAACATTGGTGTAAACAAAGTTATATGTCTAAGATTTTTCGTCGTAAAATATTTGTTGTAAAACAATTAATAACAACTATGTTTGGCAGGGTAGTAACTAAATATAAGGTAGAAAGTGTAGGTAAAAAAAAAAAAAAACTTTCCCTAAATTTCATTGTTCTAACTCCTAGTGTATATTTGTATGTTCTACTCATGTTTATTATTTTTAGTAAATATTTAGAAAAACTACTATTTTTTTACCCTCCTCATATTTTAAATGAAAAGTAGAGTGTTCAACACGGATGTAAGTCATCGATTCCTACTTGGACTATAGCCGCATTAATTTTAAAAATATACTGCTCATGTTATTAAAATCAAAATAAATAATATAAAAAAACATACTATATTTATATCTTTATTCCTTATATTAGTAGTGAAAAGCAGAGAGATTCCTATTCGGGCTATAGCCGCCCGTAAATATTCCAAACAAAATTTTACGTAAAATTTCACAAATAGTTCAAACCTCTCAATAAATTTTTAGTAAGTATGTTATTTTATCAATGAATAATTTTTAGAAAAGCTACTTTTTTTACTTTCTTTAAATTCTAAATGAAAAGTAGAGAGCTGAACGCGGGTGAAAGTTATCAATTCCTTTCGACCCTTATATAACAATCTACTAAAGTTGTGCACTTCCAACTTTAAACGGATTAAATCACGTATATTTATCATTATTTTTGTCCCGACAGTCACCCCGTGACCACGATCACTACAAAAAGTTTGAAATGTCGGGACAAAAATAATAATAAATATACGCCATTTAAACCGTTTAAAGTTGCTTAATTACAAAGTGTAACAATCGCGAAAACCTAAGACTACATAGTGCACTTTCATTGCGCAGTCTCCGAAATGTATCCGTCAAAAGAAAGATAATTATGTAGTTTAAAAAACTGATTGTGGTGAATGTTTTTTTTATTTTTTTATTGCTGATAGGTAAGCCTTTGACCACAATCTCACCTGATGGTAAGTGACGATGTTTTCGTAGGTGTTAACAGGCTTAACCTAGAATTATTGGCTCTCAAGCTGCCGGAACACACCGTTAGGTGCTTGGCGACAGATTTTCCACTGGAGGGTGGTCGCTGCCAGGCGGGCATTCGCAAAAATGCCCTTCCACCATGCGGTGAAGCTCAAGCCAGCGGCGGGATTCGAACCATGGACCTGCTGCGCGGCAGTCCAAGTCCATAGCCAAAGCCACTGAGCTATCACTGCTTCAAATGTACCACATTTTAGAGTTTTATCGTAGCAAGCTTGCAAAACTAAATAAGGGTGCCGTGCTGCCCGTGGGATGCCGGTCTGTCCGTGGGGTGTCGGGCTTCCCGTGGGGTTCCGGGCTGCCTGTGGGCTTAAGATGAGCCGTACGTTGAAGGGTTTCTCAACATTCCGCGGTCCAAGTTATTTAAAACGAAATATTTAGTTTGTGATATCTGTAATTTCTGAACTGCAAAACTGAGGACTGAAATATTTACGGGAAAATAATTAAATAACCACTATTGTAACAAAAAAAGAATGATTGAAATCGGACTACGCGTTAATAAATTACAACTAAATGTACATTTTGCCTTTCATCCCCTTTCCCAAGAGAACCGTACTGAATTTCGGGATAAAGGTATCGTATGTCCTTCTTTGTAGTATGAACTCGAATCGTGCTCGAAGTTTCATTCAAATCCATTCAGTTGTTTTGGAGTGATGCGAGGCCGGGATACAGACAGACAGCCAGAAAAAAAAAACAGTTTTTGCATCAGTATCAGCTACAGATTGCTCTCAAAACATATTTTCAAAATATCTGCAATGTACAGAATTGGACCTGTTACAGTTTTATTATAAGTATAAATAGATAAATTTAAGCGTCTTACCCCTCGCGCTTCCCTACCCGCTTTCTGCAACCTGTTATAGGTATAGATTAGACTGATTAGAGCATTGCATGTTATGAAAAATATACGTAGGGAAGTTGTGCTTATCGTAATAAAAAAAACTGTATTTTATCGTTTGAAAAATCAGTCTTTTGGAGAGGTCTGACTACAGACCTATCTATTATACCTATACGATAAAGTGCAAACGCCAGCTTAAGATGAGCCGTACGTTGAAAGGTTCCTGTACATTCGGGGTGTCAAGTTATTTGGAACGTCATATTTAGGTTGTGATGTCTGTAATTTCTGAACTGCAAATCCGATGACTTTGAAATATTTACGTCATCATTTTTAAAGCACCACTATTCTTATTTAAAAAATCGGCCAAGTGCGAGTCGGACTCGCGCACGAAGGGTTCCGTACCATTAGCTATACAACATTAGACTTCATATTTTAACCTTTATTGTTTTAACGTGAGCGAGTCCAACTCGCACTTGGCCAACTTTTTGTATTTGTTGTTATAGCGGCAACAGAAATACATCATCTGTGAAAATTTCAACTGTCTAGCTATCACCGTTCTTGAGATACAGCCTGGTGACAGACGGACGGACGGATGGACGGACAGACGGACGGACGGACAGCGGGACAGACCGTTTTTACCCTTTGGGTACGGAACCCTAAAAAGAACGTCTGAAATCGGACTACGCGTTAATAAATTACAAATAAGTGTATATTTTGACTTTCATCCCCTCTCCCAAGGGAACCATGCTGAATTTCGGGATAAAAAGCTAAATTATCCTACCTTGTAGTATGAACTCCAATCATGCTAAGTTTCATTGAAATCCATTCAGTAGTTTTGGAGTGATACGTGGCCGGGATACAGACAGACAGACAGACAGACAGACAGACAAAAATAAAAAAAAATATAGTTTCGGCATCAGTATCAGCTACAGAGTACTGTACATTTTTTTTTTTCAAAATATCTGCCATGTACAGAATTCGACCTGTTACATTTTTATTATAAGTATAGTAAGTATAGATGAACATGTTAAGTCTATAACTGTAAAAATGAGTGATAAAATAATTAATTTGTAAATTTCATAAAAAAAAAATATTCTTTTGATGGTCGCATTGTTTTTACCAATAAATCATACTAATATACTGTATAAATGAAAACTGAATATGAAAACAATACCCTGTAGGATCTCTGAGATAATGCGTTTCTAAATTTTATTTCGATATTCTATGGAAATAAGGTTGTCGCAAAATTTATGTATTTAAATGCATTACATAAATACCAAAGCAAAATTTACTTCTTTTTATAATATTACAATAGATGTATAAAATATTTGCTGAAAACTTATTAATTATATGCATAATCCGATTGTACCAATATTTCATCTGTTTTTAGTGAGTACCTACTCACTGATAATGTCAATATTATATATTATAGACATTATCTGTTATCACTTTTAGTAATCAAAGTTATTCATTATGTATAGGTTATGAACCAATATTCTTAGCAAATAGATATTATTCTTAGTATTATATATGTGGTACTTGCTTTAAGTGTCAAATATGTCAATGATGGTCGTTCTTTGGTCCCATTTTTGTGCATGATACTCTCGAGATAACTCCAGTAATTGTTCCTAGACTCGCCGGCCTGCTTGGACAATATACGAACTGGTAATGTGCTGGATTATATAATTGACCAACCATGTATTAGAATATATTATGTTTAAACTTTTTTTTTTTTTTTTTTAATTTTAAATCTACACTCCACAGACTCCAAGGTCCGTGACTTTTTTAACTATGACATAATTTATTAGTAAGCAAGAAATATGAAATAGGAAACATGCAACATCCCAAGGGGGAACAGTGTTAAAAGTTTTTTTTTTTCTTTTTTTTCCGTTAATGTCATTAGCACCAGCATCCAGAGCAGACCAGTATCCTCTAGCAGCACCCGTTCACGAGTTGACGCATGTGCCAGCCATCGCCTTCCTCAACCATTTTTGAGGGAAGATGGCGACCCGACACACAACACCGCCGCTAGACAACACCTTTCTGTGAGCATGACCACTCCGGATACCCGTGCCAACGATTACAATTACAAAAATAATTTGGGACTACAATAAAATAATATACCTACAGAAATTTACATATTTTGTTATTCTCCCACGTCACATTTTAACAGGGCCTCCATTACCGCGCTATTTCGATCTTTGATCGCCATTTTGAGGTTGTAATCATGGATGGCTTTTGGTGTCGCAACCATCGCCTTCCTAACGAACCGTCCTATCGCGTCGTTTTCGTCATCTGCGTAGTATATGAAGGTTCCAGTGTGCCGTGAAATTGCAACGACGGCATGCGGGATTATGTTTAAATTCATGGTCTTCCTTTTATTTCTGACACTAGTTTATTTAGCTAAAAATTATCCTTATAATGAAATCTTTCGATTGGTATGATGAAACTACGTGTTTTTTCTCGTGTAGCTTGTTCGATTCCCGGTTCTACCACGTAATTATTTAAATATGTATGAATGCATTACAAATTGTTTTTTAAATTCAAATAATTACTTCTTTCATTAAAATATTCCATCTAGAATATTCAAGGTACTTTACCTCCATGTGCCATCGCTGTGGGACGTCCTGTATATGCATCATCCAGTTTTTCAATTTATTGTTCTGGGATAAAATGATTTCCAATATTCGATATTGATATTTCAATATACTGTTTTTACAAGTTATTTGGATATAGTTTGTTCAAAACATTCATGAAAATAAATTACTAGATCTAAAGGTATGTTTTTCAATCCATGGAAACAAGTCTTTTTAAACAAAATACTGTCCAATTTCGTGAGTATTTTCTGGACGGTGTTCAGGCCTTGGTCGACAGTATTTATTGAAGTTGCCACTTGCTGACTAACATGAGGGTTGGCGCCCTAGCATTAAGTCCTCTGGTCGGGGACCAGAAGGACATCCATCAGTAGAAAGGGTCAGCACTGGCTGAGGCAAAATTGTGCCTATCAAAGAACCATTTGACGAGCACACGACACCTCATCCCTGCTTCTCCAGATATTATGCATAGGGATTGGGTTTAGCATTTGCCTAACGAGGGCGTCTGAACTTCTAAATTCCACATAATACCCTTCTCTGAAGACTAAAGTAACATAACGTACTGCATTATATTCTTCTACCGCATTAGTAGTTTTTAGTTCGTAAATTTACTCCACGCTTATCTAGCTTGAACTAATGGACAAATTTAGTATACTATCAGCATTATATATTTTCATGTGAAAATTACGCCAAATAATGCACACTGGTGAGTCAGAAGATCGAAGATGCATGAGTCATGAAATAGTAGCTAATGGTTATATTGGGCAACCGATTTAAATTTGTATCCTAGAACACTTGCGAAATCATGATATGTCTGAAATTTTGAACGTGTCAAAGTGTCTTCATCAGTTGGGATAAACGACAATCCTAACCCAAATTTTTAAATTTAAATATCTCCGAAGTCCTGCGGTTGTTGTATCTGTTTTTTTGTGTATAATGAGTATATTCTGGGGATCGATTCATGGACCTGCGGCAACGCAGTCCATAGCTATAACCGCTCGAGTATCATTGTTTCAAATTTGGTGAAAGGTTTTACATTATTTATCCAGAACCCTCAGCTCAGAACAGTATTATATTTAGTATTGAATTAATTAGGTGGCATATAAATTAGACCTTAGATTTTCAATAACATTGTTATTTGTTTAACAATAGAATACTTTTATAAGGAACCGTTACAGCTGTGTATACTGATCGTGACTAGCGACATCTATCAGTACTAATATTATAAATGCGAAAGTAACTCTGTCTGTCTGGCTGTCTGTTAAGCTTTAACGCCATAACTACTGGACCGATTTGAATGAAATTTGGTATAGTTTGAGACCCGGGAAAAAACATAGGACAGTTTTTATCCAACTGCGAAAAAGAGGTTAATGTTTTTGCGCGATAACCGACATACGCGCGGGCGGAGCCGCGCCCTGAAAGCTTGTATTATATATACGAAGGTACGTACCAATGTCACTGAGCAGCACGCGGCGCGTCTCGTCTGTGCGGCGCGGCGGCGGCACGCGGGTGTCCCGCGGGGGCGGGCGGCGGGCCGCGGAGACACGCTGCGGCAACGTCGGCGGTGTGTACACGCCCGGGACCGGCATCTACAAAACAATGCTCAGTATTAGTACACTAACTAGCGACAAACCAATATCTGCAAAGGCTAAATGCCTCTGCTCTTATGGCTACCACTGTCAGATAATCGTCGCTCACATATCAGGTACATGTTCATAACCTCACCTACATAAACCCGCTACCGACATATACATAAGCAAACAATGCTCACTATTGCCACAGAAAGAAGTAACATTTATTAACACTATCCCACAACCTAAGCATTTTGTGGTACACTTTACTGAAGAACTATCACGCATATAGATTTTTGCTTTAACATAGTAATTTAACTTCATATCTAGATGTGTTATCGATCAAAAAAATATAATTTTATAACCATTAAAGAAAAATACATTCACAATTTCGTATTCATTAGATATGTTATTTATTGCACTACTAACGCTATCTGTTACAAAACCAAAGAGTTAACATCGCTGCAACAGAACTAAACTAGAAAACTACGCGAACCTTCACAAAGCTCAGCTTTCTGCTAGTCTATCTCCACTCTTCGACAATGCCTCCGCTAGATAAGTTCGCAAATTAGGGGCACAGACATAATATTGTCCCTCCCGGGAGTCTTATCTCGCGCGATAGTTCGTAACAAATAACGAGTGCACGGTGTCCGTGTGATAGTCAACCAGTTCAGTCGTAAGAATTCGGTTGATGTTTAATTGTATAGTTTTATACAAGCATGATACGCGATATTGTTGTTCTTCTTTATTTTTAAGTGAATACGTTGTTGAATAATACATATTTTTTTCTTTCTTACCAAATGTATACAACAATGGAAGCTTTAAAAGGCAGCACCAATTTTCATGGTTTAAGTCAGGGGACCACTAAAAAGCCATAAGCTTACCTTATGAGCCAGATATCCATCCGAGCTCCACCTATTCGGCAGAGCAGATACATCCGTTTGTACGGCATTCTCTTTCCGCGGGTAGGCTCCCTCTCGAAGTACGGGTCGCATGCGGGACGACGAGATAGGCACTTTGAACGGTCCGGGCGGGCGAGACACGCCGCGGTATGGGGGCACTCTGAAACGTTGCGGGAAATTACGGCGTACTGAGAATATTGAAAGAATACTCAAAGTTGAACTGGCTGGTCACTCCATATAAACCTAGAAAGGTGTTTACCCCCTTACATCAAGTTTTAGGTCCAGAACTAAGCATGATATCATTTATATCTTCATTAACTAGGCCTGTATCTTTACAAATTACTGAACAATAAATAAGGATAACATTTAAATATTATAATATGATTTCAAGCGCTATCGCTTCTTTCGAGCAGATGAAGTCTAGTAGTCTGGTTGACCGTGGACCGTCCCCTATGACGGTATAAGTAATACAATTGGGGCACAAAGTTTCGGCTCGAACGAGTATGTTCCGGTGGCCGAGTGGTTTAGTCATCCAGCGCGAAATCGGAACATGCGGGTTCGATTGCCACCCGGGACATAAATTTTGTGCTCCAATAATTGGTAAATGTGATAACATTCATGTGAAATATATTTTTACAAATACAACTTGGACGTTTGTATAGAGAAGTTAAGCTGCGTACGTGTTTATTATTTGTATGTATGTAGTAGAATAGAAGTATAAAATGTAATTTGATATATATTATACATCGCAACAGGCGAAACAACATAACATTTGCAAAAACGGGAATTGGAGGGAAAAAGAAAAAACTTGCTATTTATCTCACCTGTACTGGAACGGGTTTGGACAAGTATTCCTTCTCACATTCAAACTGGCAGCTAAATCGTCCTCCGACGTACCGCACTTCGATATATCCCTCTCCGCAAACACCGAGAATCTGTGCCCCAAATGTCCAGTCCTTTGGAAACTATCCACACTCTCATCTCTATGTAGAATGTCCATACTGGAACCAAGCTCGAAGCTCGAAGACTTCGTATTATCAAAGCTCAACCCTCGATTGTACTCGCATGTCAAACTATCCACACTATCCAGCCTTCTCGAACTCGTATTGGGGCTCTTTCTATACAGCATATTATCAGACTTATTGTCGCAACTCTTCAGTATACCACGTCCAGGCAAATCTAAGCTTTCCTTCCCATTGAAAGCCACGTGACGGATGTCTTTATCGCTTGGCAATGACACTCGTTTGACCTTTAAAACAGATTCGGGAACGGTGGTCACGTTTTCTTGGTTTTCACCGTCGGTTGAGGCTGTATCGGTGCCAGGTTGGAAGTCAGGGTCCAGTGTGTGGAACTTGATGAGTACCGGTGTTGAATGGGTGGTGGAGGCAGAGTTTGGTACCCACGGTTCTGATTCACGGATGGAAACTAGGTCCTCCTGAAATGAGCAAACACAACTTGTATGACGTAAAAAGACGAATACACAGGGTTTTTTTTCAGTGGCCTTGGATGACTAAATATTAAATTAAGTGAAATAGCAAAATAAGCAGAAGTATGGGAGCTTGTTTAATAAAAAACTAAAAAGCTATCATTCGATTTCAGAGAAGAAATATAATTGATCAGAGAATGAAATCTTAATATTTGTGCCATCCAAAATTGTAGTCACAAAGACACCACCCCCATGATCTATTTTAGTGATAATCATCAACATTTTCCGTTCGACGTATATTCAAATATACGACATAACTTCAAATTGGACTTACGTGGAGTAAGCTAAACACACGTGGAAAATTGCTCCCACTTCTGAACTGGCGTACCAGCTTCAGTCCCTTGACTGCCCCACAGCATCGAACAGTTACATTCGTTGACGATACCAGGCTTACGAATAAATTAGACCCATTTAGCGTTCATAGAGACAAGGGCTCACTATGAGTATACTACCTCTTGTTCTGCATGGAATGCTCTGAAGAGCTTTTAGACTTTACTCCAGCGTCGGAGTTTTGCCACCGCACATCCCGACATTAAGGTGTGCACACAGACACGCCTCAATTAAGTATTTAGAAGCAGTAAAAGATGTAGTTTCCAAGACCTGCATCAAATGATGACATTATCTGTTCATATTTTGTTTCCTAGAGAGAGGTGGGTGCAATACTTCATGTGTGTTGCTTACGTAGAGTAAGCCACACCTGATGTAGCATTGCCGTGTGCAACCTATGCTTTGTATAGCGCAAGCCCCTGACCCGGCGTGAAGTATAACTTTGATCTGTAAAGCACCCTGAGCTTTTTGCCCTACCCTCTTGCTCCGAGGTTTCCGTTCCAACACTTCTTTTGACTAATGCTAGACCACCTTAGAGAATAAATATATATCACAAACACACTCTATAAGAAACAAAAAAGTCTCACTTGCAAGTTCATACTCATATCCTTTGATTCGTCAGTGGTGAATATGAGCTCTATATCATCCACTTCTTCGGATTCATTTCCGCTAGCCTCCTGCTCCTGTTTGTCTTCCACTGGTACACTTGGCTCAGCCGGTGTGTGGCCTCCTTCGGAAAATACTGAGTTATCACCTTCCGACATCGAGCTGAAACAAAATACAAGGTATAAAAATGTATTGCTTGAAAAAATATTCAAAATTAATTTAGCAATACAATCATCCTTTACTTCTATGTCGTATATTTCACGCATTGCAGCGGAAGAGGCTCACTGGTCAACCCAGGCATCAATTTTTTGTTTTTTTTTTTATTCTGTTTAAATTTTTGGAGCTTTTAGCCGCATTGGACGCAGCCATGCCAGCCACATTGGAACAGTAATTTAATACAACATCAGCAATTTAAAATTTTAAAACATAACCTAAATAGTGTTCTGGCAGTGTCAGATGATGGTACTGCCAGTACACTCTGGACTAAACCAACATCGAAATAATTAAGGCCCAGGCCTCTTAACTTACATCGGATAGGTTCACTCTGGGGACACTCCATCAACAAGTGGTATAAGTCTTCGACAACAAATTCAAATTCAAATTCAAATTCAAAATCATTTATTCAATTTAGGCGTCTACGACGCTCTTATGAAGGTCAATTACAAACTTTAATATTGAAATAATCTACATTGTACTGCCACGTTCAGCAAAAAAATTTATAGAGCCACTGCGAGAAGAACGGGCAAGAAACTCGGGGCCATTCTTTTAAACGTCTGTTTACAATTTGTTATAAACAATATAATACAATTATTACAATATTTGTTTAAATTACGTAGGAGACAGGTGATGGCTTGGCAGAGGTGGAATTTTCCAAGCATTTTTGTCGTTTAAGTAATCACAAACTGTGTAGTAGGATTTCTTAATCAAAATGTTTTTCACATGTTATTTGAATTTTCCTTCTGTGAGCATTGTAATATGTTCGGGAATTTTATTATAAAACCGCACACAATTACCTAAAAAGGATCTTTTATTTGTCTTTGCTAATCTAAAACACGGTACCGTTAATTTATATTTGTTCCTAGTGTTGTAATTGTGGTTGTCACTGTTTAATTTAAATTTACTCAATTTTTTCCGAACATACATAATATTTTCAAATATATACAGACTCGGTAAAGTTAATATATCAATTTCTTTAAAAAGATCCCTTAGAGATTCCATAGGATCCATTTCATATATGGCTCGAATTGCACGCTTTTGTAAGATAAAGATTGTTTCCATCTCAGCAGCAGCTCCCCACAGCAATACACCATACGACATAATACTGTGGAAGTACGCGAAATAAACTAACCGTGCAGTAGCTACGTCTGTTAACTGTCTTATCTTACAAACTGCATATGCAGCAGAACTAAGTCTTCCGGCTAGATCATGTATATGTGGATCCCACTGTAAAGTTGAGTCCACTTTGATTCCCAGAAAGACTGTCGCTTTGTCAATAGAGAGTTTATCTAAGCCAAGCTTAATGTTTGGTTCAACATAAGGAACATTTGGTAAAGAAAACTTTAAACATTTGGTCTTTTTTGAATTTAGGAGAAGATTATTAGCGGCGAACCATTCAGAGATCATAGATAACACATTATTTACATGAATGAGTTCACTATCTTTCCTATCTACTTTAAAAATCAGAGAGGTATCATCGGCGAATAAAACAATATTGCAGAAATCTTTGACCATGCAAGGCAGATCATTAATATACGCTAGGAACAGAAAAGGTCCCAAAATTGATCCCTGCGGTACACCTATTTTTACGAAAGACCCGGAAGAAGTATTGCCATTTATTCCAACCATCTGTAGCCTGTTTGACAGATAAGACTCTATTAGATTCAAAGCTTTTCCACGAATATCATAGTGTGAAAGCTTACGAATCAGAGTGCAGTGTTCTACACAGTCGAATGCCTTGGAAAGATCACAAAATACGCCAACACCACACATGTTACAGTTAGGTGAATGAACTAACCTCATCAGATATTTAAATTTGTTTAATGGAATGTGCCCGGAGCGAAGTCTACAGGCCATCATAATCATTTTCCTGCTCATTTGTCATAAGGAACTAAGACAATTGAGGAGGTTCACTTTGCAGAGTTTATACCAGATACCTTTATCTTGTGATGTGTTACAAAAATAGCTATTCCAGATTTTATGAATTTCTTTCTTGTGTTTAGGAAGTATATCTGTGTACTCCGGGATTAGGAATACTTCAGACCCCACAGTGACTGACTCCCTAGCCAACTTATCCACCTCCTCATTACCATGGATACCCACATGAGAGGGAATTCATTGCAATCTCAGAGACCTGTTATTAGCATTTATGTTGAGAATTTTCCCTAAAATGGCATAAGCTATCGATGCACCTCTGATTCCAGAGGCATATCAAGCTAAATGCTGTAAAGCGCTTTTACTGTCTGTGAGAATGACAACATTATTATATTGCGTGGATTCAATATAAGATAAGGCCTCTGAGATAGCAAATAGTTCAACCATCATAATAGAGTGGTCATCTGATGTAATTCTAAAACTACTTATTACATTTTGAGTTGGATCAAAAAAAGCTGCTCCCATGCCCTGACTACTTTTGGAGCCATCTGTATACACTTTGTAGAAAGCTTCATACTTATTGTTTAACATGTGTAATACATTGTATAATAGTACTCTAGCATCATATTGACTTTTAGGATTTACAATTTCTTCAATGTCAGTTACAATGAAGTCTGTGTTTATGTTAGAGACCCAGATGTAAACATTTTCAAAGTTTTACTCCTTAATAGATATTCTGACTGAGCATGCATATACGCAGATACTAATAGGGGCTTCCTTTTCATGTTCCAGTAATTCAGCTGACATAGATTGGTCAGTTCTTTAAGCAACTTAGTAGTCAAATTATCAGACCAGTAGCCAGATATTGTCGCCTCAAGTGCAGGCATAATAGTGAGCCCCTTTACAATGTCATCAATGCTCCTCTCCACTCGTCGAGCTTCCTCCCCTGCCTAACCAAATTTGATAAGTTGCTACTAATGCCGCATTACATATTCATTCTACGATATAAGTTAAGACTGTTCTGGACAGGCTAAGGTCTTTTAGCAGGTTATAGAGTGATTTCGCAGTATACCCCTTGCTCCACTTTATAACTGAAGCACTCATAGCAAAGTTTGTTTTGCCGTTATTAACCTATCACCTAAGTTAAGCAATGTCCGCCATGGTCCTGACTTTTGAGTAGGATTATATAGTTTTACAGAAGTTGCTCCATTTATTTAAAAACACTTATTGAATTTATAGGCTTGCTGTTAAAAGGATAGAAATTGAGGTGTGTCCATTCTCATATAACTTTTTGATTTCACAGGCATTATTTTCTGGATTCTATTCACTCAATTTGTATCTCATAAAAATAAAATAATTATTGATTCACTTTTAACTCAAAAGACTGTCCGGTTTCATCTCACAGGCTTATACTATGAAATATCTATCTGTTTGTTTTAATATTTTTATGTTTGCAATACCGCATGCTCTGCGGATTACATTAAAATATTTCAAATTTACGAGAGGAAAAATTTCAGTCTTATGCAGAAAAAAACTTCTCGTAAATTTGTAATTTTGTAATATCTGTCCGTTATTTACCTAACTCCAGATTAATTTTGAAGCAGTGATGGCTCAGTGGCATTGGCTATAGACCCAGTGCAGCAAGTAAATACTTGGTTTGAATCCCGCCGCAGGCTTGAGCTTCACCGCATGGTAAAAGGGCATTTTGCGAATGTCCCCCTGGCTAGTGACCACTCAAGTACAAAATCTCACCAAGCACCTTAGGATGAGTTACTGTAAAAATTTGTAAGTTATAGAGGAAAATTCATATAAGGCTAATTATACTTGGTTACAAGTCTATAATCGTTATTTAATCGTGATTTAGAGTATGCAGAATGTTTCATTTTATTAACATTAATACATAGTCAATTATAAAAGATACACTGATTTTTGTTTCTGTAAATATGTGATTATTTCAATATTAGTATATATTATGGTGTTGTTATTTTTTTTAAACAAACATTTATTTATAAAACTGATTATTATTTACTACTACATAAACTAAATCTAAACAATTACTTATAATCTTATAAGTAATTATGTAGATTAATTGAACTTATTAGTATTTTTTGAACATGCTCTGTCATGTATAACTGTGATTTTAGAGTAGTATCTAGACTTTTATTTAGAGCCTGAAAATATGTAATGTTTTAAATTTACCAAAGGTAAAGCTAAAAGGAATTTTTGAATTTAGCAAAAGAAAAAGGAATTTTTCTCAAAGACAAATTGTTCTGATGTTACTAGTAAATCTGTGATTATTTCAATATTAGTATATATTATGTTGTTTTAAAAACTTTTTCTAACAAAATCATATTTTTACACATGTTGATTATATTTTATAGTAGTAGGTATGGTGAAATAATTTAAAAAAATGGTCAACTTGGGTCAAAAAGGATTGTAAATGCAAAATGTTGCAAAATTACTTACCGAAGGCTCAGATCATCTACATCTAAATTAAGGGTGTCTTTTCTTCTAGTCCTTTCAACATTCTCCTTCACAACTAGATTTTCTTCTGAAGTAATTCGCACTTGGACATCAAACTTATCTGTCTTACTTTTAACGTCTCCTTCATTAGGCACAGCCATTTTTATGTTTTCTGTTGATACAGACTTCAGATTTATCTTATTTCCTTTAAAATTTTCTTTGTTATCAAATTGTTTTGCTTCAAAATCTTTTTTAGTTTCTTTATTTTGTCTATCATCAAATGTGGAATCAGTATCTGATGTGCCACTTGATGTTAGAGCACCATCTTTTAAAGTTCTTACCCTAATTTTTACGTCAAACTTAGATAACAACTCTAAGTGTGTTTTGAAAGTAGGTATATGTTGATGATTACCTTCTTGTTTTGAGAGGCTAACAACCTGACTTGGATCCTCTGTCTCTGTATTTTTCGGAGAGTCTATGGGTGATAATTCTGCAGAGACATTGAATTCAGGAGATTCTGATAGTTCTGGGATTAAGTTCAATTTCTCTGATGAGCAACAATTGCTGTTTTCATCAGATTGTTGAGAAAGTTCTAAAGTATCTTTTAGCTGCTGCCACGGCTCTGCATCTACGTATGCGTCCTTAGCACTGACTTCAGGTGGCCAATGATCTGAAGCCTCTTTAGCACTTTCTACATCAGTTGCAGTCTGGATCACAACTCCACTTGCAGCATAGTCAGTATTTCGAGACTGTGGGCTATAAGTCACTTCCAACTTTATATTTGGACTACTTTGGTCTTTTTCTTCAAAATCAGAATCTATGATCTTACGCCTTAGAACATGATTCTCAATTGTCAATTTCTCAATAACATCAGCATACTCTATACAATGTGAATGTTGTTCATATTTTTCTTTCAACTCCTTTAATTCGTTCTTGGAGACTTCTAGAGCAGTCCTAAGAGAGACAACTGTCTGATGAAGCGCTCTCACCGTGTCTAAGTGCACAGTCCCATTGGGGACCACCTCCAACCGCCCACTATCCATTCCACCTGTTTGCCTTCCGATGCGTCAAACAACATCCCATACATGACTAGTGCTTTCAGATACTGCTTAGAATACAATCACTCCAATGGAGACAGGGCAGGAGCAGTCGTACCTTTAATAAATAAACACACGTCAGCTCCATTGCAGCATGTATAAGTGTGTGTTCTGTAGACTGAAACTTACCGTTGACCCAATTCTTTGCCGACACAAAACACACACATTAAATCGTCGCACATTGTAGATCCTTATCGGCGATTGTGGAACTGAGAGCGGCCTGAGCACGGAAGGTTAAGCAATCGATAAAACAACTCGTCCTAACTCAGGTAATTACGCTTTTTAAGCTCCTCTAAAGTTTGCACCGCGCGCGGCTCAGCTGGCACGAAACTATGATAAGCACAACACGAAAACCAGCAATTAGCTGAAGTATATTATCTTTCAATCGTTCTGACAAGGCTATGCTACATAACTATCTTATAAATACTTAAAAATTCGAGGCTTTCGCTACTTGTAAACAAATCAATACTTGCTCGGATTTGGATTCCCGGGCGTTAGTGCGAAAGAGAAAGAACATGAAATATGACAGATACAAATGTCATATTTGATTGAAAATATCTGAAAGCTACACGTTCAATATGAATGTGTTTCCATAGGTAGTTATAGATCTAATCAAAAATAAGAAAAGGGGTGAATTATTTGAAACTCATTAGCGATTTAGCATTTGACGCAAGTACTTGTAAAAGTGGTTTTAATTGTGGTTGTAGTTTTTTGAGTGATGGATTTCGAAGTTAAAGGTATGTACTATTTAATTTTACAAAACAATTGAACAAATAGCAGCTAGTTTTTTTTATTTTATTTTCTAATTTCAACTTAAACATTTTTTGTCCGTTTTTCATGAACTTTGGTCCCGGAATTACTTGCCAATGCGTGTCACAGGTCTGAAATTTATATATATGATGCCATAGTCTTCCTTCTTTCAAATGTATTTCAAATGATAGTAAATTTAGGCTGTGGACAGATGTGGAACTATTTTTTTATATTTTTTTTCCAGAGCTCCTCATCTCTATTTCAAGATTCGAACTTTTTGAGATGTGGCTTAAACATGGCAAGGAAAACAGGATTAGCGGATTGTTTGATTTTTTATCAACAAAGTTTGATATTTCGGGCATCACTGAAGAGTCTTCGAGGAGCTTGAAGAAGACGATCAGTGCATTTGCTGGAAATTTATAAAAAAAAAATGGTACGCACACAAAAAGTGCTGCGATGTCTTACTCACTAAAAATTAAGAGTGGACGTCAAAAGAGTTTACGTGTAAAGTGTCCTTGCGACACACACTCGTACTGCCATCGACATCTACTGCAGCTTCAGCTGCTGGACGTCCAAACAAAGAATTCGAGGACTCCAGTAACAAAAGGAAAAGAGTCAAAGATCTGCTCTGTACACGCGATACTAATCAGTTAATGACTGCAGCAGAGTTCTCGGCGCAGATTATCGGGAAACTGATGCCCAGCTGATGTCTTAAGGGATGCTAGCGAAAGTCCAGATAAATGCAAAACCATAAAAAAACATTGTCGGTGTCAGTGAAAGAAGCGTTCAAAGATGCTTGGTGGAGGAAGAAAGCTTGGTATATTATGTTGACGAAAAATTATCAAGTCACTCCTATAAACAGACTCGGAAGTTGAGTATCTAGGCGGGCGGAGTACGACCAGCTAAGAGTGAATGTTTCCCTCCCGAGGAATAATAATGAATATATATACATAGACGAGACTCGAGCAGAAATTAAACTTCAAGCCGTTTTAAATAAAACAGTTGAACGCTGAAGCTCGCAATAAAGATTGCAGAAGGTTCCGAGAGCACAACACTAGAAAAAGGTCACGTATTACCACGAATAAAGACTTACTCAATATGTTGTTGTTCACATCTGACCCTGTAATAATCAGCTTAAGAGAGGTTCCCAGAAAAAACAAAAGTAGCCTCCCTTCTGAAGTGTTAGTCCTATTAATACCCTCCAGTGTGCATAGAAGAACCCAATTGTCTAACCAAAATGATAATATGCAGGACTATACTGTAAGTAAATGATTCATCAGAAGAAGAATTTGTTGTAGAGATGAATTCTTATTGTCTATGATTATAGTCTATGTTTTTAAAAGCAAGTTATTTTCAAACTTGGAGCGATTAGTGTTAACACAACGGCGACCATAATATGTCACCTTACAGCTGAGCAGTGCGTCAGCGCGGTCGAGTCCCCCACACCTCATCCAGCTCCCCCCGCGGGCCATATATATACCGCAGGCGCGCCCGGCTTCGATCTCTTACCACCACGAAAAATTGCATCGAGCGGACCTCTCGCAAATATATCCAAATTATACTACAAAGTTGCTGTCTTTCATTCAAAATCACAAGAAGAATTTTACAAGTTTGGTGACCCCGACATTAAGGAAGAAACGAAGGTCATCCGCGGCCTTCCTGGACTTCCGAGAAGACCACCACGAGGCGAGCGCGCGGGACCGCGTGCACGGGCCTAAGTACCTACCTCGTGGGCGAGCGTTGGCGCGGTGAGCCGTTTAGTGGCCGACCGCCACCGAGCGAGCTAGGCCTGAGTACGGGTGTCGACGAGCACGTGCGCGAGCGCGTGGGTGGAGTGCCGCGCGGACCGAGTGCCGCCGCCGCGTGCCCACACCGCACCGAGTGCGGCGTGAGCGGAACCACATGTGCTACGGCGCACCCGGCAAACGAATCAACCTTATACGAACAGGAGCGGAAGACGAGAGAATCTGAAGCAACGAGACCAAGCGAATGGGCACATGGGAACATCCTACATACCTAAGTATTTACCAATTCAAGTAAGTGAGCTATCTATTATTACTTACATAGTTATCGATATCGATTCAGTTCCCCCATTCGCGAGTTTAAAGTTCCTACCTACATATTTTTAGACATTACAATAATATCGAAAACCTTCTTGTACTAACTGGTCGTGTATTGTTCTTCTTTAGTAATATGGCCACTTCAAACATGGAGAATATGCTAGAATCGAAAGAACTAAAAGAAAATAAAAAAAAACGTGGCATATTGAAAGGGAAATTAACATTGTTTAAGAAATGGGTAGGCACACTAGTAACTCCACTGTCCGCAGAGTCATGTCTCGATGCCGAGCTACGGATCGAGAAAGTACAGGTTACTTTCAATGAGTTTGAAAGCATCCAAGACAGGATCGAAACTTTATGTACCGATGTCGAAGTTCAACTGTCAGAACGAGAATCATTTCAAAATATTTATTTCGAAAGTGTGTCTTTGTGTAAAAAATTAATTAACGATGTTGTGCCTAGAGATTCCAACACAACACTCGATGTGAGTGCCACAACTACATTGCAACAAATAGATGAATCTATAAAATATCCAGAGATAGTACTACCGACATTTAGTGGCTGCCTCACAGAGTGGTTGGAGTTCCGAGACACATTTGATGCCCTTATTAACCAAACTAACCTTAAGCCCATTCAAAAGCTGAAATACTTGAGAAGCTGTTTGAAGAGCAGCGCACTAAATGTGGTGAGCTCATTGGAGTTCACCGAGGAAAATCATACAATCGCGTGGCAACTTCTTTGCGAAAGGTTCAATAACCCCAAGAAGCTTGTCACTTACCATCTAAAGGCACTTTTATCGATCGAAAATATCCCTTCAACCTCAAGTGCATTAAGAGAACTAGTAGACAACATCACTAGGCATTTGAGGACACTAAACAATCTAAATGTATCCACCGAAAATTGGGATATTTTATTAATACATTTTTTAGTACCTAAATTGGATCATCAAACTCAAAGAAAGTGGGAAGAGCGCATCAACTCAAATGAATTACCTTCGTTACAGACATTCAAATCATTCATCCGATCACGGGCGGACCTGCTGGAGTCCCTAGGATCCGAGCAACTAGGAGTCCAGCCCAGGACGAGCACATCCCAAAAGGCGATGGTAGCCACGTCCTGTCCAGGTTCCACATCTAACAAGGTAACGAGACAGCCTATTTATAGTCGATGCCCGTTTTGTAAAGAAACCCACTATCTAAATCAATGTACTAAGTTTTTAGCCCTCAATGTGAAAGCGCGTTTTAACGCCGTCAGAAAGCTACAGCTTTGTACGAATTGTTTACGAGGTAATCACATAGTACCTAACTGTCGAGCGAGCAACTGCAAGCTCTGTGCAGGCAAACATCATACCCTATTGCATATAATGCAAACATCTATTACAGCGACTAGTCCCCAACAGACGACCCTCTATGACCCACAACGATCTACCGAATCACAACAAACAGTAAACTTACATACCAACGAACAAACAATAGCCGATGCTACCAACCGAGATACCCACATACAACGACAAATACCGAATGTAAAT
This sequence comes from Plagodis dolabraria, assembly GCA_963854805.1. Lineage (NCBI taxonomy): Eukaryota > Metazoa > Arthropoda > Insecta > Lepidoptera > Geometridae > Plagodis > Plagodis dolabraria. The sequence goes on along the minus strand of OY978457.1, from coordinate 23,559,310 downwards.
AAAACTGTTATCTTATCAACCGCTCAGGTGAATGTGATCGACAACGAAAAGCGGTCGCATACATTACGAGCACTCCTAGACTCGGGTTCACAATCAAATTTTATTACAGAAAAAGCGCTCAAAATGTTAAATCTACCTACTGAGCCAATATCAATACAAGTATTAGGGTTTAACGAAAACAAAACAAATGTAAACAAAACAGCGAATCTAACCTTAAAATCGAAGACAAATAAATACTTACGCCAAATATCTTGCCTTATTGTTCCAACTATTTGCAGTCAAACACCAAATTTATCGAAAATTCGAAGCTTTGACATTCCCGTGGGGTACAGATTAGCAGATAGTTTCTTTTACGAGCCAAGTGAAGTAGACATGTTGCTAGGCGCGGAAGTGTTCTACGACATTCTGTGTGCTGGTCAATATAGGCCAGGGAAAGGACTTCCCATATTACAGCAAACTAAGTTAGGATGGGTAGTATCGGGTTCAATAATCGCATCAGCCCCTGTAAATAAATCTCAATGTAATTTTGTACAAACGAACGAACTGAGATCCTTTTGGGGAGAAGCAAAACATACACGTCCTCCGCATGATGAAATAAAAGAGTGTGACAAAATATTTCAAACCCATACTCGAGATTCTGACGGAAAGTTCGTGGTGAGCATACCCCTAAAAGAATCCCCATCGAATCTAGGCCAGTCGAAACCTATGGCATATAAACGATTTAAATCATTAGAGTCAAAATTCGAAAAAAATCACAACTTCAAACAACAATATGTGGAATTTATGCGTGATTTTGAGCAGGCAGGGCATATGCTGAGAGGTCTACCTAGGTCTGAGCCCTGCAATTATGTACCACACCATGCGGTCATAAATGTTCAAAATCCTACCACACCGATTAGAGTAGTTATCGACTGTTCAATGCAAACAACAACAAAAAAATCATTGAACGATATCCAATACAAAGGAACAATAATGCAAGACGATCTATTTAATATTTTATTGCGATTCCGAGAATCCAAATATGTTATCAGTGCTGACATTCAAAGAATGTATCGAAATATCTATGTATCTCCCGACCAACAATACCTACAATGTATACTTTGGCGAGAGAATCCTAACGAACCCCTATTTACCTACACTTTGACCACACTAAGCTTCGGACTAAAAAGTGCACCTCATATCGCGACCCGATGTCTATTCCAGCTAGCCCAGCAGCATGAGCAGAGCTACCCGGAGGCAGCCAACATACTGCTATCATCGTTCTACATGGACGACCTAGTCCATTCTGAGAACGACAAGCAGAAGGTAATCAGGTCGGCTGAGCAAATCGACAGAATACTACAGAGTGCCGGTTTTCAGCTGAGAAAGTGGAAATCGAACTGCACCAACATTCAAAAAATTGTGAGTAAAACTGACACACCTATTACACAACCGAACACACCCACACAAAACATCACAAAAGTGCTAGGCGTAGTATGGAACAATAAGGAGGATTACCTAACATACACACTAAAAATACATCACTTACCGAGTAGCTTAACTAAGAGAAAAATTTTATCCATGGCATCCGAGATCTTTGACCCCTTAGGGTTATTGACACCTGTTTTAATTTTTGCAAAAACCTTCATCCAAAAACTCTGGAAAATAAAATCCAGCTGGGATGAAGTACTTCCTTCATCAACATACGAACAGTGGAAAGAATATTACAGTAGCCTAATATATCTAAATTCATTAAAAATACCAAGACATGCCGTTACTCATGAACATATAGAAGCAGAATTACATGCCTTTGCAGATAGTTCATTAACGGCATACGGCACTGTTTTTTATGTCAAATCGGTTAACAACAGAGGCGAGATCAAAGTCCAACCACTGTGCGCGCGCTCACGAGTAGCTAGAAAGGAAACTATTCCGAGATTAGAACTCAGAGCAGCGGCATTACAAGCTAACCTATACAAAGTGGTAAAAAAGGCATTAAAAGGGGAATATAATGTTTATTTTTGGTCAGATTCGAAGATTGTACTGTCATGGATAAAAACCTCAAGTAAACTAAACACATTTGTTACTAATCGAGTAAAAGAGATACAGAATCTAACTGATACTCATAACTGGCATTGGACAGGAACTAAATCCAACCCAGCAGACTTTATAACGAAAGGCATCCCAGCAAAAAAATTTTCACACACACACATGTGGTGGCAAGGCCCACCATGGCTATCAAAACCAAAAATTTAATGGCCACAACAAGAACAAAATACACAACCATCATTAACAGAATTAACAAGCGATACGCTCTGTAATGTAATTAATAATAAACCTCAGGAAAATAATTTGCTTTCCTATCTATGTGCGCAGTGGTCAAACTCCACCAAGCTCATAAGAGTTTTAGCCTTTATGCTTAGATTTATTAACAATTTGAGGGGACAGAAATGCACCGGTCCACTAAGTGTAATTGAACTAAACAAATCATTACATAAATTAATTCAAAATGCACAAATGGAGTCTTTCCCAATAGAATACAATCTACTAAAAAACAACAAACAATTGCAACAAACTTCGAACGTTTTATGCCTCAATCCATTTATGCATGAGGGGATTATAAGGGTAGGAGGTCGTTTAGCACTTTCGACTTATAAATACGATAAAAAACACCCCATGCTCTTACATCACAAACACACACTTACACAACTTATCCTACAAACAGAACACATAAAGTTACTCCATGCCGGACCACAGCTGTTACTGTCAACCGTAAGGGAGAGATTCTGGCCTACACATGGTAAGTCTCTAGCCACTAGAACAGTACACAAGTGTGTAACCTGTTTCCGAGCAAAACCCGGTATGTACAAACCCATCATGGGAAATCTACCTACTTCGAGAGTAACCCCCTCCCCCCCATTTCTTCAAACGAGCATCGATTATGCAGGTCCTTGTCTCCTAAGGGCTGGAAGAGGGCGTGGCTGCCAAACCTACAAGTGCTATATAGTTCTGTATGTATGTGCTGTAACGAAGGCGGTGAGCATTGATTTGGTTACAGGACTAGAATCTCAAAAATTCCTGGCATCACTTCGGCGATTCATAGCGCGCAGGGGTAAGCCCCGGACCTTGGTAAGTGACAATTCAACTACATTTCACGGGGCAAATAACGAACTTATCGAACTTTATCAATTTCTCCATGTGCACTCCAATGAGCTTATAGCATGGAGTGCAAGCGAGGGCATCGATTGGAAATTTTTACCTGTATACACGCCCCATATGGGCGGCCTGCACGAGGCAGGTATAGGTAGTTGTAAGTACCACTTAAAGCGAGTCATTGGAAAATCTTTGTTAACTTATGAGGAATTTTTAACTGTATTGATTGAAGTAGAAGGAATTTTAAACTCGCGCCCACTATATCCTTTATCGACAAACGATACCGATTTCTCAGTCTTAACACCAGCTCACTTCTTGATTGGTAGATCTATGACGTCATTGCCCGACTATGACTATAAGGATGTTCCCACCCACAGATTGAACCACTATCAACAGTTGCAACAGATGCAACAAGACTTCTGGAGGCGCTGGGCGAAGGACTACGTCGGCAACCTGCAGCAGCGCACCAAGTGGCGAGCGTCGAAGGGAGCCAGCCTTGCTGTGGGCACGATGGTGCTCGTGAAGGACGACCGCCTCCCACCTTGTCAATGGCGACTCTGGCGTATTATCATCAACCACGACGGTCAAGACCAGGTCACCAGGGTGGCCACGATCCGAACTGCAAAGGGAATCATCAAACGCGCATTCAATACTATATGCCCACTACCGATCTAAAAACATTTTGCATTATATAATCCTTAGGCCCTAACTACATTAAAAATATTTAAGCATAGCAATAAGTACCTACTTCACGAAATCAAATTAACCTAAATAGCCTAGGGATAAGAAAATAATAAAAAATTGTGTCACTACTTATTATCCCCATCCCTAAACCAAACCTAGATAGGTAGACCAAATAGGAAAGCACCTAATCAATTTATTAAACCTAAGAAACTAATCTAAAGTCTGAATCTATCCTTGTTTTGACAAATGTCTTGAAGAAAATTTTCATTGTACTAGTTTTTGAGAATTGTTTGGAGCAACTTATAAGTTTGTAGTCGATGTAATTTTTTATAAAGATGAAGAGTGTTCAAAGGTATTAAGAAATTAAAAATGTGTGAATGAATTAAAGCCGTTTATATACTGGATCCCAATAATAAACACCTTGAGGGCGGATTTGAATAAGAGGTCATGGGCCCTTTGCCCTCAAGGATAAGATGAAGATGAGCTGAGCTACCTACCCTGGAAACCATATGGTGATGAAATTATTATTTTATTTACTGGAAATAATTATATAGAAACATGACAGAGGAACTGTCAAAACTAGATAAAAATACGAACTATATTATTTGGAAAAAGAAATTACATTTATTACTATTATCAAAAGGACTAAATTCAGTTATACAAGGGTTAAATGATGAACAAAATATAAAGGAAGATTTTATTAGTAAAGATGCAAAAGCCAGATTTACAATAATTAATTCTGTAGATACTTCATATATTGGACGTATAATTGACTGTGAAACCGCAAAAGAAATTTTAGACACATTGGATAAGATATTTTTGGGCCAAATTGACACACAGAGGTGTCATTTACTCCAAGATTTTTATAACCATAAATTCGAAAAAACAGATTTACTAGAAGATATCGGCGACCTAATGAACATAGTTACCTCAATCAAAAGTACTGTGATGAATCTAACTGATACTGAGGTTGTGTCGAAAATATTGTGCATTTTACCTAAAGAATTATCGAGCTTTAGGACAGCTTGGGAATCAACTGCTAAAGAAGAGAAAACTTTTGTGAATCTTATTTCCCGAATACAATTAGCACTAAAAATTACAGAACGGGATACTAAAAATAAAGAAAATTGTGATACATTTTTAATAAATGTTTGTTATAATTGTGGTAAGAAAGGACACATAGCAAAATTCTGCAGAAATGATAAAGGATCCAAGAGCGTGAAGAATAACAGCATAATAACATGCTTCAAATGTCTGAAAAATGGACACAAAAATAATGATTGCAAAGAAAAATACAATTGTGTGTTTTGCAAGACAAACACACATTTTTCAAAATTTTGTTTAGAGAAACCACAATTTTTGGTGAGTAATTTTACAAAATTAGACAGAGATGAGGAGGAAACTATTGAGTTCATACTAGATTCCGGAGCTAGCAGTCACATAATTAATTCTGAAGTATATTTACATTTGAAAGAAAAGTGCAATTATAGAATCTCAACAGCTGATGGTAATACACACATTATAGACACTGTGGGTAAAGTGTTATGCAAGTCTAACACAAATTCACATAACATTACCTTCAATGATGTGTTACTAGTCCCGAAATTGAAGAAAAACTTAATTTCAATTTCAAAAATAGCAGAAAATAATTATAAAATTGTGTTTTTCAGAAAAGAATGTAAAGTATACGAAAGAGATGGCAGCTGCTTACTGACTGGTGAGTTAAGGGGTGACGGAGTGTACTATGCAGAGTTGTCAGCAACTCGGTCAAGCACAAAGTCAGTAAACTTAATTCAAAACATAAATTTTTGGCATCGAGCTTTGGCACATACATCAATTTCAAAAACAAAACAGATAGTTAATGGAATAAATTCAAAACATAGTGATAATTATATTGACACCTGCGAAGTCTGCACACAAGCAAAACTATGCAGAAAACCATTCAATACCGAAAGGAATAGAGCTACTAGGCCATTAGAAATAGTTCATAGTGACATCTGTGGTCCAATAGGTTCAGACACGTATGATGGTTATAAATATATTATCACTTTTCTAGATGACTATACACATTTTGCTAAAATTTATCTGATCAGAACTAAGAGTGAAGCCTTTTCAAAAATTACTAATTACATAAATTTATCTGAAAATCACTTTAACTTAAAAGTAAAAACATTTAGGTGCGATAATGGCGGTGAATATAGTTCAAATAATTTTAAAAAATATTGTTTAGGTAAAGGAATTTCAATAGATTATACAATACCGTATACTCCACAACATAATGGTAAGGCAGAACGATTAAATAGAACAATTTTGGAGCGAACCCGTGCTCTTTTGTTTGACATGAAGTTACCACAGGAGTTATGGGGCGAGGCGGTGTTAACAGCAACTTACATAACCAATGGGTGTTCTAATACTATTAATGACAGAACGCCAGCAGAAATGTGGTTTAATAGAATTCCAAATTTGAAACATTTAAATATTTTCGGTTGTTTGGCTTATTACAAAATAAATACAAAACTCAATAAATTAGATTCCAGATGTGGTAAGGGTTTGCTAGTAGGATTTACGAACAATGGATATAAGATTTGGGATCCGGTGGGTTTGAAGGTATTTTATTCAAGAGATGTGACTTTTAATAATAATGCGAAGGATGTTTTGGAATTTTTAAAGCAATGTAATAGGATTGCGAAAGTTACAGATTTATATAAATTGTTTAAAGAAGAAGAGGAGTTGGAAGAACAAAACGAGAAAAGAAATGTCATCACAGCTGATGATGGTTGTCAAGTTGAGAGGGGAAGTTTGTATGGAGAAAGTAAGAAGAAGAAGACAGATGTTGAAGCAACGAAGGAGGAGGAATTTTCTATTTTAGAAGAAGAGAGAAATGATGTCATAGATAATATTTTAGAAGAAGAACGAAATGATGTCATAGAAAATATTTTTGAAGAGCGAAATGATGTCGTAGAAGATGTTTTGGAGGAGGAACGGAATGATGTTATAGAAAATGAGGGAATTGATGTTTTTGAAGATAGTATTGCTGAAGAATTATTAGATAATAATAGTAGAAGAGAAGTTAATTTGGAAGATAGTAGTCAAGAAGTGAATAATGGAAATGAGATTGAAGATAATAGTAGATTGACGGTGGATGGAAACGAGTTGTTTGTGGATGCGGAGGAGTCCGTTGAAGAAATTAGTAGTAAAAGGATTTTGTCAAAAAGAGATAGAAAATTACCAATAAGGTTGAAAGATTATGATTTAGAAACATCATTTTTAACTTACAGTGAGGTGTTGAAGAGTGATGAGAGAAGTTTATGGGAAAAAGCTATTAAAGAAGAGATGGATTCTTTGGAGAAAAATAAAACTTGGGAAGTAGTTGATAAAATAGAAGCAGGTAATAGAAGATTGATAACTAGTAAGTGGATTTTTACTGTGAAGTCGGAAGGAAGATACAAAGCACGACTTGTTGCTAAGGGATTTTTACAAAAATATAATGTAGACTACAAAGAGACTTATAGTCCAGTGGTAAATACTACTAGTGTACGATTATTGCTTTCAATTGCTGCACAGAAAGGTCTAAAATTAAAACAGTTTGATGTAAAGACAGCGTTTTTGTATGGAGAATTAAATGAGGATATCTTTATGGAAATTCCTTTAGGTTATGATTATGGTGAAAATAAAATTTGTAAATTAAAGAAGAGTATATATGGTCTTAAGCAAGCACCGCTCATGTGGAATAAGCGGCTAACTGAATATTTAAAGAAATTGGGTTTCGAACAGCTGAAATTAGATCCATGTTTGTTTTTATGTAAAGAAAAGGAAATTTACTTGGCTATATATGTTGATGATGGAATTTTGATAGGAAATTGTGAAAATGAATTGAATACTAACATGAAAGGAATGCAAAAAGAATTTGAAATTAGAAAATTTGATAAAGTTGAGAAGTTTATCGGTATTGATATACAGGTTGGAGAAAATTATTTGAAAATTTATCAGGAATCTTATATTGGTCAAATGTTAAATAAATTTGGATTTAATGACTTAAAAGAAATTATTTTTCCGAATATTTTAGTTGATACACATCAAGAGGGGAAGGGTAATAGTAGTGATGTGCATCGTTATAGGCAGTTGATAGGGTCTTTACTATACTTAGTAAACAAAACTAGACCAGATGCTTCATTTCATGTTGGTTATTGCAGTAGACATCAAGAGTGTCCTAATTTAAATGATTTTGCCAATATTAAAAATCTCTTCAGATACCTTAAGAGCTCTATATCTTCTGGTATTCAATATTTACGTGGAAATAGTTTAGTTTTGACTGCATATTGTGATGCAGACTTCGCTGGTGATCCTGATACTAGGAAAAGTACGACTGCCTTTGTAGTGTTGTACAGTGGTGGTCCCATACATTGGTGCTCGCGTAAACAGTCCGTCACCGCTCTCTCCAGTACGGAAGCAGAATACATCTCTGCCGCAGAATGTATCAAAGATTTACTTTATGTTCAAAGTCTGATTAAAGAAATTACAGGTCATACTCCTAAAACACAATTATTTGTTGATAATCAGTCGGCTATTGTTTTAATTAAAAACGGAATTTTAAATCGCAGAAGCAAACATATTGATGTGAAATATCATTTTATTAAAGAAAAGATAGATCAAAATTTAATTGAAATTTTCTATTGTCCAACCAATTCTAATATTGCGGATATTTTGACAAAAGGATTGGACAGAACCAAGTTTTTACGTTTAAGAAAGCATATTGTGAGTGATCAGTGAGTTTGATGTGAACTTTAATGAAGTGAGTTTAGTGGTATAGTTAGTTAATTATGATAGGTGTTAGATGTTATATTTTGTAGAGATAATGTTTTGGAATTGATTTGAAATTTAGGTATTAGTTATAGTATTAAGATTGTCTTGATTGTTAATTTGAAATTTATATTTAAGGGGGTGGTTTAATATAGTATGTAGAATGTAATGATAGGTAGGGAATACTAGTATGGGTTTTTATTTTTGTTTTAATTATGTGTTCAATGTTGAAGTTGTATATGGGGTGTTCTAGGAAAATATGTTAAAGTTAAATACAGGTTGGTTTTAATTTTATTTGAGACAATATAAAATTCAGAGGGGATGTTGTAGAGATGAATTCTTATTGTCTATGATTATAGTCTATGTTTTTAAAAGCAAGTTATTTTCAAACTTGGAGCGATTAGTGTTTTGACAAATGTCTTGAAGAAAATTTTCATTGTACTAGTTTTTGAGAATTGTTTGGAGCAACTTATAAGTTTGTAGTCGATGTAATTTTTTATAAAGATGTAGAGTGTTCAAAGGTATTAAGAAATTAAAAATGTGTGAATGAATTAAAGCCGTTTATATACTGGATCCCAATAATAAACACCTTGAGGGCGGATTTGAATAAAAGAATTAAGCGATAGTGCGGCTTAAGATTGCTTAAGCTTTGTTATCTTTACCTGTTTTAGCCCATCTAGTGACAAGCGGTAACCTCTGCCCATAACAGATGCATTTCGTCGAAATTTACACTGCACCCATCACCCTGAGACTTAAAATTGTAAAGTGGAAATAGTTTAGTTTTGACTGCATATTGTGATGCAGACTTCGCTGGTGATCCTGATACTAGGAAAAGTACGACTGCCTTTGTAGTGTTGTACAGTGGTGGTCCCATACATTGGTGCTCGCGTAAACAGTCCGTCACCGCTCTCTCCAGTACGGAAGCAGAATACATCTCTGCCGCAGAATGTATCAAAGATTTACTTTATGTTCAAAGTCTGATTAAAGAAATTACAGGTCATACTCCTAAAACACAATTATTTGTTGATAATCAGTCGGCTATTGTTTTAATTAAAAACGGAATTTTAAATCGCAGAAGCAAACATATTGATGTGAAATATCATTTTATTAAAGAAAAGATAGATCAAAATTTAATTGAAATTTTCTATTGTCCAACCAATTCTAATATTGCGGATATTTTGACAAAAGGATTGGACAGAACCAAGTTTTTACGTTTAAGAAAGCATATTGTGAGTGATCAGTGAGTTTGATGTGAACTTTAATGAAGTGAGTTTAGTGGTATAGTTAGTTAATTATGATAGGTGTTAGATGTTATATTTTGTAGAGATAATGTTTTGGAATTGATTTGAAATTTAGGTATTAGTTATAGTATTAAGATTGTCTTGATTGTTAATTTGAAATTTATATTTAAGGGGGTGGTTTAATATAGTATGTAGAATGTAATGATAGGTAGGGAATACTAGTATGGGTTTTTATTTTTGTTTTAATTATGTGTTCAATGTTGAAGTTGTATATGGGGTGTTCTAGGAAAATATGTTAAAGTTAAATACAGGTTGGTTTTAATTTTATTTGAGACAATATAAAATTCAGAGGGGATGTTGTAGAGATGAATTCTTATTGTCTATGATTATAGTCTATGTTTTTAAAAGCAAGTTATTTTCAAACTTGGAGCGATTAGTGTTTTGACAAATGTCTTGAAGAAAATTTTCATTGTACTAGTTTTTGAGAATTGTTTGGAGCAACTTATAAGTTTGTAGTCGATGTAATTTTTTATAAAGATGTAGAGTGTTCAAAGGTATTAAGAAATTAAAAATGTGTGAATGAATTAAAGCCGTTTATATACTGGATCCCAATAATAAACACCTTGAGGGCGGATTTGAATAAAAGAATTAAGCGATAGTGCGGCTTAAGATTGCTTAAGCTTTGTTATCTTTACCTGTTTTAGCCCATCTAGTGACAAGCGGTAACCTCTGCCCATAACAGATGCATTTCGTCGAAATTTACACTGCACCCATCACCCTGAGACTTAAAATTGTAAAGTCTCAAGTGCATGTAATTAACTTTTTGTTTTACCTTACCTGTTATGTATTATTTATTTACCTTACCTGTTATGTACCATAGTAAAAGTCTTTTAGTCTTAGCATGTTTTTATATTATGTTACATTGAGCAAAGAACCCATGTGCGAACGCATGTGCTTTGCGTATTGTTACATATTTTCGTGTCCTATTTTGAATATATATTTATTTTTATCGTAATAATTTGCTTTTTTTACCTATCACCACCCCTTTGTACCCTGAAATAGGTCACTTGCCCCCAAAACTACATCAGGTAGTCATATAACGTTATAATTAAAGGCATAAGCCTCAAAAACAGCAATAAACAATTTTGTCTAGCTAGCATGTTCTAGTCGAATCATTGTGCAAGGGGTCTACCGAAACCAGCTTAAAAGTGGTCTTTAAAAAACAGTCTGGGAACCTCTGACATAATATGATGACGACACAATAAATACACTCATTTGAATTTTGGAAGCAACGGTTGTATTTTGTTTTTTCAAATACCTGGAAACACAAAAATACCCTCACATAGATTATTTGTAATCGTTATAAATTCTACCCTGAATAAACTTCCGAAACTGAATTTGACGTTTTCGCATCATTTATGTTATTATTTTAGGTGTCATATCATATGTCATCATTATGAATTTAGGGACTGATATTTTGTCAATATATAATCAGAATGTGAGGGGATTGCGCACTAAATCGCATTCATTCGTAACTATTATTTACAATGTCATTATGACTTGATAGTATTAAACGAAACCTGGTTAACAGAAGATTTATATGAAGCTGAATATTTTCACAATAAATATTATGTTAATAGACATGAAAGGGTGACGGTCGTGGGGCGCGGCGAGGCAGGTTGGTGAACAAGCGCGACTTGTGCGTGTGGGTGCAGCGCCAACGAGTGGTGCTCGGAGAAGAGGCGACACACCGCGTCCGCGCTCGTGTCGCCTCTTCTCTCATCAACAACGCCTCTGCATCAATGTTGACTACTACCTATCGGCTATACGTAGTTTGCTGTTATTTTCCGCATAATGATAATCTTCTTAATACACTTCAAAGATTTTTAAACCACTATTCTACAATAACTTTATACAAAACAATTGTAGGGATACTGTTTTAATTCTCGGAGATTTTAATATCACTAACGCAGCTTGATATGAATTAGAAAATTATAATTAAATTCAGTTGAGTACTAACTATGATACTGAAGCCAGAGATTTGTGTGACTTTATGAATCTGTCTAATTTATTACCATTTATGGATAAATACCTTCATCGGGCGCCCATTTATATCGAGGGCTACATAACAAATGAGTGTATAGACAAAATTGCAGTTTTACACGAGGGGCACAATTGTGAATGAAACTGAACTCTTTGATTGTTCAAGGCTGAAATTGGAAATAGACTTCTTTTTAGGCAGTTTGTCAGTACTAATCTTATATTAGGTGCAAGTAAGTTGAATTTTTCTATAATCGAAACTTTATCCGGACAAGTATCACAAACAAAAGGTTCACATTTGGAAAAAAATAGTTCAAGGCCAATAAGACGAAAATCGTCTATAGGTACTCGCAAGTCATTCAAAACCGTGTTCGCATCGCCTCCTAAGGTTCCGTTACGAACTTCTATTTCACTAAAAGAAAACGTACTGCTTACAGAAGTTGCCACATTTGTAGTTTCCGTACTAAATATGGAATGAAAATACATGGAATAAAGTTCACTGATTTCTTGACCTTCATTGGCGCGATAATTATCCAAAAATATTTGATCAGGAATATCTGAACGCTTTTAGGGATTTAATAAATTTCCAAAAATACATAAGATCTTTTTTGATGCATTATTTAGTATTGCTTGTGAATCTCTTATGGCACTCTTACATCATTACATCACAACGGCCTTTGAAAATATCGTACGTGATTTTATCCCTAGTATTATAATATTTAATATATTTACGATGATATTTGGCCTTTTCCTTAAGAGCTTTCAAAAGAGTTTTACTAAACCAGAAAGGGTATGTACTATATTTTTTATTGGTAAAAGGTGTAAACTTTGCAATAATTATATGGTCATAAAATTTATCAACTAAATTGTCCAAATCTGTATCTGACATGAGCTCTTCCCATTGAATGTTGGAGAGATCATGTCTGATACCATCGTAGTCAGCTTTAAAGTTAAAGGTAGAAACTTTATTTGTTTTAGGCACTTTATGAGAAGCAGATTTAAACGATATGTGTAATGCCGGATGATAATTATCCATTTTGACCAATTGGTTAACGCTTTGAGTGACTGAGAATAAATCGCTGCGATTGGTGAGAACTATATCTAAAATACGATTCTGATGGTTTGTAACACCATATTTTAACCTAATAAAATGTTTTTTATAAAGTTAAATGTTCGCTCTCAAGAGCATTCATTTCGTCATAGTTTTTCATTCGAGAGTTATTTGCAATTCAAAATTACTTATACGGGCTTTCTTTAACTCGGATATAACTTTTGTCGATAAGTCTATAGGCCTTTGGCGCAAGTGGGTCTAATATTGGGTTTTATATATTGAACGAGTAGCATTTACACATCTGCTAAGAGTAAGAGCGCGTTCCGAACATCGGTTAGAGCGCACTCGGAGTGCACTCGGAGTGCAACTTTCCGCTCTAACGTCGTTCACGACCTTCGGGTAGAGCGCAACTTTTTAACTATCAAAAGAGGTCGTTAAAATGTTGAATTTTTAACTGACATGACCTTGACATTTCTTGATGAGTAAATTATAGGCAATCTTTTATATTTTGCAGGTAACGGTAGTTATTGCCTTTCAAACATCTTAAAAAGTCTATAAATTTTGCACAATTCCCCGCCAAAAACGATATTTGAGGTTATAAAACAACCGGCCGTTCGGAACCTTCGAGTAAGTTAAAGCAACCAAACAACGCACTCTGACCCTCGGAACGCGGCCTAACATACGAGTCTAATGGTGCGTTCGTTTTGGCTCGGTTGCGTTTGTAGCAGTTTCAAAAGTGGCATTTGTATCTTAGCGTTCGGAAAGAAGCTTCTGCTATTTTTGACCACCAATGACTGTATGCTATCCGAACGTCTTATACTTATTTTGACAACCGCTGAAACCCAAAATAACGTTTTCTGGAACTGCAGCTAAAGATATAGGTGCAACAACTGAAGCCTAAGATATAGGTCTGTAATTAAATCTGCCGGAGGCATCGCCAGTTCTATTCATTATGATAGGAACAACAATATTTCTCATAAAATGTTAGCTGTCAAAAAACGATCACAACGATCCCACGGTAAGACGTGGGTCAAAAATAGCACTTTTCTCTGTCATTTGTAGCGTTTTCAAAGCTATCCGAACGGTGAGCGAAAACGATATTTATGCTCACGAAGTCCCTATCCGAACGCCCTGTGTGATCATTTGTAGCGTTTGTGAGTGTTATTTTTGGAACTGATAGGCTATCCGAACGCCCTATAAGGATCAGACACAAAATTGACTGTAGTGACAGTGACAGCGGAGAGTTATTTCTAATGATTCAGTGCTGCCATATTTATGAATTTATCTGTATTTGTACGCAATTTTAAGTATGATGGAAATGAATCGTGATCGTGATTACGGATATTTATATAAATTCACGCTACGAACATAATTAGCACTAGGAGGTTTTTGTTCTTTTCGATGTTAATTTTTTGAGACTGTACACGGACTATCCTGACAACTTAGAGATTTCTTTAGATATAACTAGCTTTCCGGGCGCGGCTCCGCCCGCGCGTATGTCGGTTATCGCGCGAAATCATTAACCTCTTTTTGCGCAGTTGGATAAAAACTATCCTATGTTTTTTCCCGGGTCTCAAACTATCTCCATACCAAATTTCATTCAAATCGGTCCAGTAGTTTTGGCGTGAAAGCGTAACAGACAGACAGACAGACAGAGTTACTTTCGCATTTATAATATTAGTACTGACTGATTGTATGGTATAAGTAATGGCATAATTTCTGTTTTTATAGACACACATTGGGGAAGGATCTGGTCTTCGTAACATAGTGTAAAACTTCATCGAAGACCAGAGGCTTCATAATTAACATTGTTCACAATTATGTCAATAAATGATTTTTATGTTTATGTTATGTTTATGGTATATGATAGAATGAACAATCCAATACTTCATATTTTGTCCATATAGCAACACTGTAATAACCTCAAAAATCTGCTGGCGCGACGGGTTATCAACAAATTATGAAAATAAAACATTGATAAAATTATGGGACATTAAATATTAATCAGTTATTAAAATGTTACATATTTCAAATATTTGTAAGAACACATGCGTGAGCACGTATTTTGTGATTCAAGCGAGGAGTAAAACGAAAACTCATTGGGTGAGCAGCTGAAAGACTTCTGTAACGATATTAGATGATAATGATATATTAAAACTCTATTTATATCCAGGCTAAGTTAAAGAAGAAAAACGGTCCCAAGTACAAAGCTCTAAACCACTTCGATGAATTCTATGGGTCGGTTTTCGGTGCAAAATGGGAACCAATGCGAGAGGCTATGTTAAGACGATCGAAGTATGTTGCGGTTGTAAACAACTACGGCAATGCTGAGGAAACTGTAGAGTATCTTTCAAATAGAGGTAAAAACATTAATCTTCATAAGTGTCATGATTAATAAACATTGGCAGAGTTATCTTCAGTATATAAATATGTTTTATTCTGTTGTTTTTTATTTGAGCAATAAACAATTTGTTAACAATTTGTATTATTGAATTTTGCTTGTAAATTGAAATGTTCAACATTAAGTTTAAGCATACCAACATATGAAGCATTCTGAAATATTCGGAATATTCATATATCATGTTTGATTTAACGACAAACTCCCTAAAGCATCGAAATCACTTGGCTTTGGTTGGTTTAGCTTGTTTTTCATACAATGATACACTTTATATAGCATTACTAGTTATCCGGGCGCGGCTCCTCCCGCGCTTATGTCGGTTATCGCGCAAAAACAT
Source organism: Plagodis dolabraria (assembly GCA_963854805.1). Taxonomy (NCBI): domain Eukaryota; kingdom Metazoa; phylum Arthropoda; class Insecta; order Lepidoptera; family Geometridae; genus Plagodis; species Plagodis dolabraria. Next base: position 23,543,627 of record OY978457.1, on the reverse strand, counting down.
TAACTTGTTTTTGCGCAGTTGGATAAAAACTGTCCTATTTTTTTTTCCGGGTCTCAAACCATTTCCATACCAAATTTCATTCAAATCGGTCCAGTAGTTTTGGCGTGAAAGCGTAGCAGACAGAGTTACTTTCGCATTTATAATATTAGTACTGAAACCCACTCTCAATAACGACAACAAGTAATTAATAAAAACACCTTTTATGCCAAAATTAGATATAACTGCGCAGCTTTGTATGTTCTTCTGTCCCTTTATTATCCTAGCCTACTTGACTGTTGGCAAAAAAAATTGCTACCAGAACCTGCGCATCATTTGGTGTTATGGTTAGATGCAAAAACCGGCCCCTGTGTGGCTCAGCTGTATACAATCTGAATTGCTCTTTAGTGTGTCGTAGCATAGTGGCTTATTTATCTAAATGTCTTTGGGGAGAGATCCTTCTGGTCCTATTTATTCTGTGCCCCTATACCCATATTTGAGCTTCTTAGTTCTAGTGAGTCTACCACATCTATTGTTCACTTAATAACTTATGTCTCCAGGTAATGGTGCAATGCAGTTTATCACTTGTGACTAATGTAGCAGTTATAGGCAAAGGTCACAGCTCTACACCAAGTGGGCCTCAAGCTGTTAACAAATGTTAAATTCACGATTGTAGATTTGAATTGCCTCACCCGGCTTATTCTCCTGATTTGGCAACGTTGAACTTTCACCTGTCTCCAAACTTAAATACATGTCTGTTGTTGTTCAACTATGTTCAACAAATCAAGAAGTCAAACCAGTAAATTGAAGAAAAGTGACGACTGAGGTTTTTTTTGAATCATACAGGCTCTGGTAGCCAGATGGAAAAAATGCATAGAAAAAATAATAATATTTTAGTACAAATTAAATTGCGTTTCCAACTAGACTGAAAACTTTTCTATTAAATCTCATGAATTATAATAATAATATTTATTGTGAACCCATGTAGGTCCTAACATATATTTGGCCAGTATTTTCTGATTTTTAAGATAAGCCATAGTAGCCATATTCAAATTAATTTATTTTATATTTATTTATTCATGTTGCAGGAGCCCATTGCTTAAGAAATTTAATATCAATCCAGAAAGACTTTACAAATCAATATGCTCCAATTGAAGATGCCAAAATCCCTGTAGATAATGATGTAGGCAAAGATTTAGATAAACTAGCAGAATATTCTGAGAGGCTACAAACTGATGAAATTGCAAAATTGTACCCACAAAGCGATACCATACCTGAGAAGTTGGAATTTACTGAAGAGGTAAAAAAAGATGTCAAGAAAATAAAGGATGAAATGTAAGTATTGTAAAGTTATTAAGTATTAAACCAGTTGCCTTAATATAAAAACTAATATTCTGAAAATATTAACAGTGGTTCTTGTGGTGGTTATTCCAGCCAGGCATCCCATGGACAGTTTTAATCACAGTTACTACTAATTAGCTAGCGACATGCGACAGGCGTGATGGCCATCAATAAACAAAACTAAAAATAATAAAAATGTACAAAAATAAAATACGATTTAATTTTCAGTTGCAGGAGTGTAATGTGCTAATGAATGATGCACAATACCTAGAAACCTTAAAAACCTTAGTAAGAAAGAATAAAAATCATATATAAAGCATCTTAATATGTTTTGTGAACGAGCAAAAAAAGTGAAGATGTGGCGATTGCTTAAATTTTTATATATGGGAGTAAGAATGTACTTTTGTGGACTGTGGCAAAATATGGAATGAGTGGTTATTGTGATGAAAAAGGATGACGTCGTCCCAGTCACGAAATTATGTCCTAATAGCATTTATGTACCTATATACATACCCGCTACCTTTTGGGTAGTCAGGGTCTTAAGATGGTAATGGAGTCCAGTTGGGAGCATAATGTGCAGCAACACTCCACTGACAACGGGGTAAATGAGCATGATCATTAGCGCATTTTCTACTTAGTCGCCTCTCACGACTTCCTATGGTAGGTTATAGATACCTAGTGTCCGACCGGAACTTCGGTTTTGGTTCCGCCCGAGTTTCGGCCAAAAATCAAGTTTCGGCGGCAGTTTCGGTCAAAACATGTTCTATAACTATTAAGCCATGACTATACTACTATCATTGATTCATTAATAATTACATATTGTTTTCATGTAGGTATCTGCCGGATTGGCCACTACTGAACACAGCCTCCCCTATTAAAGGGGGTTTTGCCATAGTCCCCACGCTTGGCAGGCGTCTTGGGGACACCCACAGGTAGATGACATTCTAGCTCGGCATATTGTTTTAGTCTAATGTCATTTACAGAGTTTCCCAAAACAAGACCTTAGACCAGTCAATAGCGGAGGCAGAGATAGACGAGTCTCGTATCATAGACCCGTCCATGGGGATGACATCAGAACTGCTCTATCAATTCCTGCCCGCAACCAAACTGAAGGGCATGGATGATTGGATCCCAGAGTCTCTGCATTATTCTTATTATTCAAGTAAGTATGTGAAGAGTAGCATGGGCTATTTTTGTGCTTTTATCTCCAATCAGTGGTTTGGTTTTAACTTTTTGAAGATTGTTTGTGGGTAAGTTTTTTTGTTTTCCACCGAAACTATCCCCTCATTTGGTCACTATTTGCTCCCCAGTCGGAAGCAAGCACATGTTTACGAGAGCGTAATCATTTAACTGTTATTAATTAGGAAGAAATTCTGAAATTGTTTGTTATTACTTTTTTCGATTCGCTATTTCTTCTTTCGCATGCCCTTATGCCCTTATTACATGCTAAGCGGGGTTGGCATTAAATATAAGTTTTTAACCGACTTCAAAAAAAGGAGGAGGTTCTCAGTTCCTTTGTATTTTATCCACTATGCTCTATCGGAGCTCTGCTGGTCGTTCTTTTACAACCTAGAATTAATGGCTCTCAGCGACAGCTCCTGGAATACACTATTAGGTGCTCCATGACAGTTGTCCTACTTGAGGAGGATAGCTAGCCAGGTTGGTATTCACAAAATTCCTTATCACCATTCTATAACTACATCCTAAGACAACAGCGGCTTATTTTGCCCCCCGAAATACAGACGCGCCTAATATTAATCACCACTACCGGTCACCCATTCAAGTAATGATCGTAGCGGACATTGCTTAATCTAGTTGATCGGCTATGAACGATAAGTTAACTACCCTACGAGTGCTTCAAAAGGCAGTCATGTCGGGATTTAATTTTTAAGTTTTTAATTTTAATTTACAGTTTTTCCCTTATTTAGATTAATAACTCCACTTTGAAAACTATTACAAGTTTTATCTATATTAACTTGTTAGGAACCAGCTAGGTTACCATTAGGAACCGCGTTATATTTACCAGAACAGATTCCGACCAGTTTCGGACTGTTTTGAAGTCCTCCGCCTGGGAGTCACGATGGTGCAACGAGCATAGGCTTCAGCACGTAACTGATCAGGTCCTAGCAGGTTCCAAAAAAGTTAATATGATAAATAACTCCCAAACTAGATCAATTAGATCTCACGAATCTAGAGTAGCAGATTATGTTTATGATGCCACAAGACATATTTTTTAAATATTTTTACAGAAGACGGAGACTTCCCACTAGTGATAGAGCCAGATAATGAGTTGGTATACCCGGAGCATTTGAAAGTGTACACATATGAAATGGACAGCGAATGGAGTATGTTCCCAGAGCCAAAAAGATGCGAAACAGGTAAACAGTACTCAGTGACAAATTATAAAAAGACCAGAAAGGTCACTTCTTAAAACTACTCAATAAATTAGCAACTCTGGCTTAGACGCAATAAAGAGCAATTCAGCTCGCACAGCACGGAGTACCTAATATTGTATGTTGTAGGCACCTCTCTTTCTATAACGTAGCTCTTATCTCTTCAGATGCGGCACCTGAGTTAGGGATGTCTTCTTGTGCCTATCAGGTAACTTATTTATTTATAATAATAATAATCTTTATTTCATGTAAACATCAAAATAAAAGTTGAATTTTTACAGACTAACTATTTAATATAAAACCACACAATGTATAATGTTTTGGAATTTACTACTTCCTTACGCTATAAGTCATTTTCAATTCCTTACGCTATAAGGAAGTGAAAATGACTACTACAATTTACACCTTCTAACCAGAAATCTGGAACAAAGTATGGGTCCTCAGTCTTGGCTGGAACCCGAAGCAAGCAGTATGTAAAAGTTGTTGTTCTGCTGAATTCAAGTCGTTGTTTGCTGTTGGGTCTTTAACCGAGGGAGATAGATGGAGATCGTCAGCTCCACAGCATGCAGTATAGTTTTCTCTGCAGTTGGAGCAGCTGTGCCGCGATAGTTGCAGGACTGTTGAACTATCTTTTACTCCTTCACGAGAGTAATACCTCTCTGGTCGGTCACCGTTTCGGACTTGGTAGTTATCAGCTAACAAGCTTGATAACTGTCAATTGCACGTCAAATTTCTTCTGTTTCCCGCGTGGTGGTGGTACTTCAAAAGTCATAGTGGTGAAGTATCGGTTGTCAAGGTCGGTTGAGAAGCTCGGTTAAATTCCCGTGGTAAATCAGTGACACTCGATTCCGTGGGACTACTGAGTCGCGCGTATTCTCTTTAAACGCATCACGATGATGCGACGGCAGCTTTGTATCCGCAGCATTTTGGCTCAAAACTATGATTTTCAATTTTATATCGGAAATATCACTATCAGATTTTTTCCTCAAATCGGTGACATCGGCCTTCGACCGACCACGCCAAGTAACACGGTCAGGTCGGGCAAAAGACAGGTCACGTCGATTTATTAAAAGTCCACGGGTGGGGGAACCTGCAGATCCCTAGCGACGTATGTAACTTCAATTTCATCCGGATCTGTCTCCTTGAAGACCTGGAAGATGTAGGTTTTTCTTGCCGCTGCCATTCTTCTTCCGAGTTTCAAGCAGAACAAATGTTTTGGGCTGCCAAAAGGTAGGTATTCGGATACTGATCCACCAACTAGCGGCCTCCTTGTAGCTAATTAGACTGTTTTGCAGCAAACTCAGATCATCCAATTCTCATCAATGAAGGCCTGTAGCTCTTTGACTACGAGGGTGTCCGAGCGCGTAGATTGTGCCGTCACAGTGTTTGATCGTTTACGTAAACGTAACGCAAAGCAGTTTGACATCAAAGTCGCTGTCGTCGACATTAACAACGACTCCTCGTGTTGATGGTGTAAGCGCGACCAGGCCTGGCGCACTCCGCACTTTAGGTACAAAGCTACAAGTACATCGGCGTATTCGTCCGGACTAGATTATTTAACGGTGCGTGCCGCGTCAGAAGAGATCAGAGCTGTGAGTGGCTGTGCGATAGAAAGAGAGACGCTATGTAGGTGAATATAAATATTAGGTACTCCTTTCTTGCCACGTGGGGTGCCGGGTTGGAATTACACCTCCCCATATCATCCCGTGGGTGACGTAAGAGGCGACTAAGGGAAAAATACTTAAAGGTGGGCAGCAGCGCCTTCCAAAGAACTGCCAACTTACTGTGCGATCCCCAAGACGCCTGCCAAGCGTGGGGATTATGGCAAATACCCCCTTAATAGAGGAGGCTGTGTTCAGCAGTGGACGATCCGGCTGTTACAGTACAGTACTCCTTTTTTTGCGAGCTGATGCACTTTATTGCTTAGCAGTCGTTTATTTATTGGAATGACTTTGCGGAGTGATCGTTCTGTCTTGTGTGATCCTTTTTATTCTGTAGTGCGACTGCCACTTTAGACTTAGACTTATTCTCTTATTGTGAACAAGGCATTTCAAATACACCTACCTATTAACAGAAAACTTTTACAGCTATGTTGCTATTACATGATTATTTTGTAAAAAAAATCTAAAAGTATAGGGCATATATCATATCTCACTATGTGATTTAAAACACTAGTAGTGAAGTAACGTGTGATATGGTCGGCAGGGGTGTACAACTACTACCCGATGGACGGCGGCAGCGTGTTGGCAGTGCTAGCGCTAGGGCTGAGCCCCGGCGACCGCGTGCTCGATCTGTGCTCGGCGCCGGGGGGGAAGGCCCTGGTCGCGCTGCAGACGCTGCTCCCCGACGTCATCGTCTGCAATGACGTCTCTGTATCGAGGCTCAACAGGTAAGAAGGACTTTTTGGATAGGAAGAAGATGATTTCCATCGGGACTTCAACAAGTGAGCCATCTTTTTGCTAGCAAATTATTTTAAATGAATTGTTTTCCTATTCTGTATTTTTACCATTTTGCTATTTGATTGTGACGTTACAAGCTAGAGGCCCGCTTGATGTTAAGGACTGTTGCCGGAACACGATGTTAGGTGCTTGGTAACATATTTTCTACTTCCACTATATGAGGTTATTCTGGATATAAATACCACCACCTTCATACCCTTATCTCACGTGTGTGGGGTCGGTTAAATTTGTTATCTCTAACAACATGACACAAGTTCTTAATATTATTTTACCCCTAAAACCGCCAAAATGTATAAAAATGTCTGTAAATGTAATCATATCAATGTATATAAAACAAATATATAAGATATCGTAAAAAAATATTCTCTATCTGCCGTATTGCTTACGTAATAAAGTTAGACGACATTGAAAAAAACAAAACACCATAGACGTCATCGATCCTCGTAAAATCAGACGAGGGCCTCAATATCAATACTAATATTATAAATGCGAAAGTAACTCTGTCTGTCTGTCTGTCTGTCTGTTACGCTTTCACGCCAAAACTACTGGACCGATTTGAATGAAATTTGGTATGGAGATAGTTTGAGACCCGGGAAAAAACATAGGATAGTTTTTATCCGACTGCGCAAAAAGATATAATAATGTTTTCGCGCGATAACCGTCAAACGCGCGGGCGGAGCCGCGCCCGGAAAGCTAGTAGCATATAAACTCTAAGGCCAGCAACGTATCCTCGAGACCTCTGGTGTTGGAGATGTTCGTGGGCGACGGTGATCACTTACCTCTACGTGATCATCTAACATATTACAGCGCTCACAGAAGAAAAAAACAAGTTGCACGTGAAAAACATTTTGATTAAGAAGTCCTACTAACCTGTGATTACTTGAACGACAAAAATGCTTGGACAAGTTCGCCTCTGACAAGCTATCGCCTGTCACCTACGTAATGTAAACAAATATTGTAATAATTGTATTATATTGTATGTAACACATTGTTAAAAGAATGGTCCCGAGTTTCTTGCCCGTTCTTTTCGCAGTGGATTTATTTTGCTGAACGTGGCAGTACATTGTAGAATATTTCAATATTAAAATTTGTAATTGACCTTCATAAGAGCGTCGTAGACGCCTATACATTGAATAAATGACTATGAATTGAATAGAAATTATTAAACTCTTTAGACGGTTTTGGTATTTATTTTCAGGGTTCAGAGAGTATTCAAAGACTACCTATTCGACTTTGAAACTAGCAACAAATGGCAGGAACGAGTCGTGCTAAAGAGGGTCGACGGAAGAGACTTCACTGACGACGAAGGTTTTGACAAGGTTCGTGTGCTACGTAACGTAACGCTGTTTCTCTCTTCTTTCAACTTTCCTCTAACTGCCATCCTCGTATCCACTCTTTCACTCTCATCACGTCTTTATACACACTCGTCACAGGTCAAATTGGAACACAATGTTAGTTCGACGCCTAAAACCTAAACGTAGTCCTAAAATGAAAAGCATATCGCCAAAGTGTCTGATATACGAGGACAGCTTGGAACTTGAATGATAACCTGCTAGCTCAAGTAGAAAATATGTCGCCATGTTACCAGAACTGTTTATTTGTTATAGTGACGGGTCAAGCTCGAGGCCCACCTGATGTTAAGTGGATTATAACCTCTGCCTAAATGCATCTGGCATTTCGTCACAAATCATGAATTGCACTGCGCCCATCACTTTGAGACATAATTGTTAAGTCTCATGTGCCTTTAATTTGACTGGCTCTCAAGGACTGCTGCCGGAACACCGTTAGGTGCTTGGCGACATATTTTCTACTTGAGGGTGGTCGCTAGCCAGGCGGGCATTCGCAAAACGCCCTTCCACCATGCGGTGAAGCTCAAGCCCGCGGCGGGATTCGAACCATGATTCTGCTGCGCGGCAGTCCAAAGCCAATGCCACTGAGCCATCACTGCTTCAAAATGTGTTCTCGCAGCTGTTCTTGAGAGATACTCGCTGGGTTTGGAAGAAAAACAAATATTTTTCACAATTTGCCATCTAAAATCCGCCAGTTTGTTTTTTAATTATTTTTATACACCTAGCGTCACTTGCGCTATCAAGACGAATCTAACGATATCATTATAATCGGTTAAGCCGTTTAGAAGTTATGTTGGAATAAAGAAACTCACAAACGTACATACATACATGAACCCTGAAAACATAACACTCCTTTTTTGGGCAGTCGTGTAAAAAGTAAGACTCAATGATGCCACGCACCTGGCCACCACCAACACACCGTAACTTTTAAGCACGCAACTGTGCCTCGGCTATCACGTGAAAATTTTTGTTGGAAGTTTTTTGTTTGCGGCAATTTTGTTTATTAATATACCCAGACAGTTGAAATTGTGCTTCATCAGAGAAGAACATTTTCTTGCATCAATTACAGTATCAGAAGATTTATTGCTGTAGAACAATTTCAACGCTTTGAGCGGTAGTTAAACTAACATTGTGCGTTTAAAACACCCGCTATCATTGTCAACTCCTGCAAAAAATACTTGAATGTGATCCCCTCTTTTGTTTTCAGGTAGTAGTGGACGTGCCTTGCACCACTGACAGGCACTCGGTGAACGAAGACGAAAACAACATATTCAGGCCGGACAGGATCAGGGAGCGGCTGAGGATACCAGAGTTGCAGTCACATTTGCTGCTGTAAGTTCAAATGCACATTAATTACAGATATTAGAAGACATTACAGATATTTGAAGTATTTCCGAACAGTTACGACTTAGGAACCTTCAAGAAAAGAGCATATTCCCTCCTTAAAGGCCGGCAACGCATCCTCGAGACCTCTGGTGTTGCGGATGTTTGTGGGCGACGGTGATCACTTACCATCAGGTGAGCCGCCTGCTCGTTTGCCCTCCTATCCCATAAAAAAAAAAAAAAAAAAACATAACTTGCATTAATTACAGATATCAGAAGACATAAATTCGTCGTGGACTGCTTAGCATGCTTCAATGCTGTCCCTAAGCATCTAACGGCATGTTTGTAAGTGCCAATAATTCTAGGTTAGTCTAAACAACATCTTAGACCGCATCGGTGAGATAGTAGCAACGCCAGCCTTAAAGCAATAACAATATATAAAAACCTAGATTAAGCACTGTCCTGTAGGTTTGGACCAATAACTCACGTGATGGAAGATTTTGTTCAGGCTAACCTAGAATTACTGGCTCTCAAGTAAAGATGCCGCGAACACTCGCTATTATTCGGTATTCGGCATTACTCGATTTTTTTTTGATATTCGTCGAATACCGAATAATAGCTATTATTCGGCATTCGGCGAATATTCGTCTTAAATAAACTTTTATCGAACAAAAAACCAAATGAGTTAAAAATAATATTTTTTTATGATTTTCATTAATAAAACAATACACAGTATTAATTATTATCTGTAATATGTGCCTGTGCCTATCATATTCATGAAATTAAATTAGTTAATAATATTAAATTACTACGTTACATATAATATGTATAGGTATGTATAACATGAAACAGATTTCTTTAAACTTATTGTTTTCTTTTCGCATAACCTTAGAAGAAGTTAGAAATATTTGTAATGTGCCTTATTTATGTCGAATAGTAATGTCGAGTTATTCGCCAAAGAGAATGGCGATTAATCGGTATTCGACTATTCGCCATAACGACTATTCGCGGCAACTCTACTCTCAAGTACACCTGCTGGAACACACCGTTAGGTGCTTGGTGACAGATTTTCTACTTGAGGGTGGTTGTTAGCCAGGTGGGCATTCGCAAAATGCCCTACCACCATGCATCCTGTAACTGGCTTAAGCTTCACTGGTCAATGGTCGCCTATCGCCCGCCAGTAGACAATCTGTAGCCAAGCACCTATTGGTGTTTTCTGGCAGCTACACTTGAGTGTCAGTTCCAAATCTAGGTTAGACTGTTTAATATCTTCGACCACATCATCAGTTATCAATAGACGGGATCGTAGAAATTACAATATTACAAATTTACGGGAGGAAAAATTTAAGTCATGAGCGGGATTCGAACGCGCTTCCATTCACCCCTTTAGCCGGGGTGTGCTCTGACGGACTAAGCTAGCATGATAATGAGTCGCAACTCATTTTTTTCCTATCGTTCTTTAACCATCGTATTGGGATGGAGCGACATCTATTGTTCAATTTACGTTGTACTACATCGTGGAGATTACTGCAGAAGATGATATCTCAATGAAAATAATGTTGTTGTCCACAGAAATGGTTTGAGGCTGGCCAAAGTAGGCGGAACAGTGGTATACTCCACGTGTTCTCTCAGCCCTATACAAAACGACGGCGTCGTGCATTCCGCGCTCAAGCAGGCCTTCGAGAACTATGGCTTGGTCGCTACCGTTAAGTAAGTATATATTTTTATGTTTCTGTATTAGAAAATAGGAACCTATTACCAAGCATGTGCTGTCCGATCTTCATAGGCTTGTATTATTTGAACCGTAGGGTGAAAATTTAATAGGTTACAGGTTAAATTTACACGAATTATTTCATGTTATTATGTTATATGTTGGGTGTTATTATGTTTATACCGACTCTAATGTATGTCGGTGAAAGTTGGGTATGGCAGAAAAAGTATGAACGTAGAATAAATGCAGTGGAGATGAGAGCATTGAGAAGCATGATTGGTGTCAAACGGAGTGACAGGATAAGGAATAGTGTGATAAGGGAACGATGTGGTGTGAATGAGGATGTAGTGACTAAAATCGGGAAAGGTATGTTAAGATGGTTTGGACATGTAGAGAGAATGAATGAAATGAGATTGACTAAACAGGTATATGTCGGACAAGTGAACGGAAGTGTTGGTAGGGGAAGACCTAGGTGAACGTTCCGAAATCAGATTGAAGACGTTCTGAAAAAAGGACAGATCAGGAGTACCCTAAGAAATATGTAAGGATCGTAGTAAGTGGAAATCTGCCGTCTCTGCCTACCCATACGGGAAAGAGGCGTGATTTTATGTATGTATGTGTGTTTTATAGTGGGTTGTCTAACAAATAATAATAAAATACAAAAGTAGGAAGCGTCCCCAAAAATACAAGAGAAATATTTCAGATCTCCAGTACGAAAAGTACTGCTTTGGTGTTCAAAACGTTTTGAAATCGTTTTTTACTGTGACTTGAGTGAGGAAAAGAAGCGTCGTATGTTTATATAATTTTCATTTAGCTTAAAATTAACCTATAATATCAATATATGATTCTTCAGTTGTCCTCACATATAGCGAAAACAGTTTTGCATAACAATTATTTACTCAAATCAAACAAAATCTAATCAAGAACGTTTATACCACATTTTTCCCATTTCTTAAGAGTAGAGTGCACGCAGCGCTTTCCATACCAACGTATTTTCGTCATATTTTAGATACCAAGTGTTCTAGCTTGGTGGAATTTTGTACGCATATTGCTGAGCCTAATATCTGTGCTTCTGGTTTGTCAGTTTTCCGATTTATTATTTACCATAGTCTGTTTTTTTAACAAACGAGTACTGAGTATGTCTCTTGCACATTTCCGATATTGATAGAGTGAGATGGGTGATTGCCGTCATTGGTCAATGTCTTTGTTCTTGTTTTGAAATTGTCAAGGCCCGTTCATATTGAATACTTCTAAAATATACTGTAGAAAAATTACGTTATTATTTTAAGATTTAAATTTGCATGCTAAGTATATTTGTAACAAAATTTTCTGTTCGCGTTCATGATATAAAACAATATTGTAATAGTATATATATATTATGCACTACAACATATAAATCAAATAATACTACTACAAAATATTACTTAAAAATTTTTGGTTAGATAAAAATGAGTCGACAATCATGTACAAAGTATATTAGAGCAATTTATTATTGACCTATCTGCAGAAAGTTCATCAGAAGGATGACGAAAATTTTTAAGATTACATAAATTGTCGTAGAATTATTTAATTTATAAAAATGGTGGATGATATGAATGGTCTATTTAGCTACTCCGTGTAACAAAAGAGTGCAGACTTCATACATTTTATAACTTTTGTTATATCCTGCTATAGCCCTTCACTTGAGACCAAACGAGTTTAATTGAGTTGAGCCCACAGTGATACGTCGGCAAACATATGACGAGACCATTTGTTGACTTAGATACAAGCTACACTAATTCAAACTTGCAACTTAGTATTAATTCGTTACAAGCAATATTTTCGAAAAATATTCAAAATGACTCAACTGAATGTACCAACATGTAACTACAGAGTTCGTGTGGAACGGACTTTATGTTGATTGCGCGGGCCAATAGCAACGCAGTAAAATTTTCGGTACTCCTTTGCTAGAAAAAAATAGACTAGCTTTCCGGGCGCGGCTCCGCCCGCGCGTATGTCGGTTATCGCGCAAAAACATTACGCCCGTTTTTGCGCGGTTGGATAAAAACTATCCTATGTTTTTTCCCGGGTCTCAAACTATTTCCATACCAAATTTCATTCAAATCGGTCCAGTAGTTTTGGCGTGAAAGCGTAACAGACAGATAAACAAAGTTACTTTCGCATTTATAATATTAGTACTGAAGTACTGATTATATCGCTAAATGTCAAAATAGCAATTTCCATACAAAAAGATTTTTCGAATTATTTTTGAAAATACTTAATTTTACGGAAATCTGGCTAAACAGAAGCATAGATATTAGGCTCGAGGATATACATGCAAAGTTTCACCGAGGTTGAACACTTAATATTTAAAATATGACGATACTAGGTTTGTGTGGAAAGCGCTCCGTGAACTCTACTCTTAATTATTTAACCCCATTTTGTTCCAGGGACATGACGAGAGTGATGTCAGGATTGAGCAGCACACTGCAGCTGGGCACAGGCGCCGCCGCCGCTAAGTACGGACAACTCGTCACGCCGACCGCAGCCGCCAACTTCGGGCCCTCCTACATCGCGAAACTAGTGCGAGTCAAGTAACTTGTACTAACTAACTGGTATCAGTTGTTTTGTGTCGAATGTAGTATTGAGACGATTGTCATAGTTCTATAGTTTGACTGATACCGCTGTACCGCGCCTTAGGCAGGCGCGCGGCGAGACGGGGGAGCATCTGCTGTTGGGCTCTGTCAGTCTGCCCCGTCAACGCTCATGGCGCACAGTGGGTCGAACAAGGTTTCGGGTGATTGAAAGCTATCAAGGTGTCATATGAAAGATGATTAGCTATATAATGATACCTATGTTAACATATAAGGCCTTAGTTAGTTGTAGTCGTAGACGTACGATCCATCTTTGAAAATGTATCTCATGTGCTTCTGACATAGACAGTGACAAATGACATTAGCGACCACCGCACAGTGAGTCGATATTGACAAAAGAGGCACATTGTTTTTTCTTTTTAGAATCGGCATTTTTGTAGTGCCTTTCGAAGGAGTTCAGTAATTCAATAATAAACCGTTCTGTGACATTTTTCTTTAAGACCTATACTTTGCGAGAAATTACACAGTATTCTAAAGTAATGTATGGAGCGCTATCTACGATGGTTTTTTTCTACGAACATGGGGCCTTATATATTAACATAGGTATCTATATACCGTAAACTGGGGATACTTTGTGCCAAGTTTTGAGGTTTTTTGGAGTACATTTTTTTATTTCTTAACTTAGACCAAAATGAAAGACTGTTATAGAATCTTGATTATGTGGCGTATCTACTCGATCATAAATATTTATCTTATTTATTATACTCTTAGTATTTATACCCTTCCAAAGTCTGTACTAAAGTTTCCCCATGCTTGGGGTTACTTTGTGACACACCAAAAAAGGCTCAATAGTTCTTTGTAAAACGAATAATGGCACAATCTTAGCCCATGAACTAGTAATGTGTATGCATATAAACCTAATAAAAAAAAAAGTTGCCAGTTCTACTAGAAATAAATCTACTAAATATCGATGAGAAATGAAACTATCCACATATTTTTTAAACTAGTTTTAATGAAATTACTGCTACACTTTTAGATAAAAAATTACAAGTAACGGCTTATTTCCGGCACATCAAAATGTCCTCTTTTTGTCACCTGCTTTGGGGCATTAATTTTTTCTTTTAACATACCGGCTTGGTACCAAATTTCGTCTTTTTTCTCCGGCCACTTCCAAAACTTATTTCCTTTGACCATTGTACTGATTAGATATATACCTCCATCGACACTGGTAACAGTGCCAGGATAATATTTATCATCATAATTGACGATTACATAATCCCCTTGGTTGTATGATTGGATAGTCTTATCTCTAGTGCTCATAATTTCTGGATGTTGCCCTGAGAGTATTATAGGTTTGTTTGTTGACACATTTTCAACCTCTTGATCCTCGCTTTCGTCTTCTTGATTGTAGATCATGTTAGTGAATGCTTCGAAATTATATTGATTATATAATAATGAACAACTTCTTTCACTTTCTTCAGAAGATGAGTCGTTGTTTGTAACTATTGCCCTTTTCAACAAACTCAAACCTGATGTGGAAGGTGCCATTGTGTTGTCGACATTTTCATCTTCTTCAACGTTATAAGGGCTGCAACTGCTTTCTCTCAAAGAGTAATCATCGCCACTTCCTTCAGAAGTTGAGACATTATCCTTGACATACGTCTGTTTCTTACGTTTGCCTGCTGCTTTTGAAGCACCCTTTTTTTTCTTTTTAGTCAAAGCCACCTTCGACTGTATTGAAGGTGTCACATCGATAATGTCTTTCATAGACACACTTTTTCCAGGAATAATGTTCACGGCTTTACGCTTCCTCCTTGGATTGATCGTGGTTTGAGTGTCTCGTGTTGTTTTTAGAAAATCGATAAATGCGTCACCAACAACCCCTGACTGCTGTAGATCGGTTTCCAAAATATTTTTTGGTAGTCGAGCTAAAACTACATCTCTGTTGATCGGTACTATGCCACATTTACGAAAGCCTCCTTTTAAGTTGTCTATCTGAGAAGGTTTTAGTGCCGTAAAAAGTTTTTTGACAAGTCCTGGAAAAGTGTCTTTCGGTATTGTAGCACATCGACTTCCATATGCTGTCTCTTTCCATTCAGACAGTATTTTTCTCCAATGAACTTTCATTGGCCGGAAATAGGCTACATCGAGAGGTTGTAGCAGATGTGTGGCATTGGGTGGCAAGCAAATAAAAGCAATATTGTTTTCTTCACAACGCTTAATAACTTCTTTGTTATGATGTGAGCTTAAATTGTCCCCGATTAGCACTTTTTTACCATCTTGTTTTTTTAGAATTGGTAGCATGGTATTTATAAACCAATCTTCGAAACTATGGCTATCAAACCAACCTGATTTGCTGCAATTATACCTTGCCCCTTCCGGTCCACCTTCGATCCAAGTCTGCCACAACTTTTGTGATTTGTAGTTTACATAAACCGGCGCAGTCCCTCCATCAGCATTGCCACATACCATAATAGATGTACATGCTTTAGTGGAATTTCTAATTATCTCTGGGTATTTGGTACCCCTTTTAACTAATACTTTTTTTGAACCCGGATCATCGACAAGGTTGGTCTCGTCGTAGTTCCAAATATTGCTCGGAGGCACACCTTCCAATTCCTTGTATACGTGGTCAAAAAAATTATTAAGTATCTCTTCATTTATTCCAGCACGAGCGTTTTTTATATTTTTGGCAAATCTGTGTGATAAGACATATTTATGTCTCTCAATAAAACCGCGTACCCAATCAGGGCCGGGCATATTGTCTTTGAACTGCGGAATCCGTTTACCCCTCTTGTTTATGTATGCGCGTACAATGCACCTGAAGTCTGTTGGAGTAACTGGAAAACCAAAACTCGACATAGCAACGATATGACTTACAAAATCGTTCTCCTCCGCTTCGGTGAAAACCTTTGGTCGTCCTGGAGTAAGAGTATTCTTATCTCGAACTTTGTTAAACAGTGTGTTTCTGTGTATATTGTACTTTTCGGATGCCGCACGGATAGATAGTTGCTTATTCCGAATCTCCTCGACAGCGCGCTGCAATGTCTCCGGCGTATAATTTTGGTACGTTCGCCCACCAACTTTTTTTTATGTGTCCGAGGCATACTTGCCAATACCATACATCTGCAAAGAAAAATATCATAAGTGCAACTATGTGACAACAATACTAAAGCCATTAACGTGTAGTAATAAAACAAACGGGGTTACTTTGTGACACAGAGATTTGCATACTGTTATGTAAGTAACGTTATTTATTTTAAGAAATATTTTTATTACTTTTAATTCTACCAAACATATCACATTTCTACTATTTAGAAATTTTCACGATCATCTGGCAATGCTGCTGCCATATGTTACAATGTCACAAAGTTACCCCATGATGTTCCAATATTACACAATAATATAAATAGTGTCGTTTACTTCACCATTATCTAGAAACACTATTGCTTATAGTTTTCAGCATAAAAATGACAATAGAAAATACATACCTGTAACTCTAAACAGTTGTAAATTTTTTTGCACCGAGAGAAAGTTTGCGCGGAAATTAAAATTCTCGTCTTCTAACTTTTTCTTCAATATGCCACAGACTAAAAAAAATCATAGACTCTATAACGTTTGTTTAGTAAATCATGTTCTATGACATTTGATTTGTTTTTGAAGGATCAATGGATGCGTTCAAATTAATAAGATTTCATGATACGTCATGTTGATTGTCAATAAGTGGAGTTGTCCCAAAGTTGGACCGCAGTCACAAAGTATCCCCAATTTACGGTAGCTAATCGTCTTTCATATGACACCTTGCAAGTGAGGGTAACTTGTCACTCGCAGGTCCCGCTGCCAACTTCGGCCTTTTTATATCGCCAAACTAGTGAGAGTCAAGTAACTTTCGTCAATAACGGGTATAACATTACGAACTCCATCCGTAAATATTCTGTTTATATGTATACAGTTATTTATGTGCCTAATCAAAGACCAAAAAAATTATAATATTATGATGTATGTACGTCGAAAAAATGAAATAAAACGTGGAGAATCTGACAAACATTAGTTTTATTTTAAATTCTTGTAAAAATATTACTGATTATGTCTTTGGTAAACAATCAATATAAATTTAAGTGCCTCAAAGATGGAACCACAGAACGAAGTCTCAAGTACTCTAAAGCAATCAAGATTATGTAGAAATCACTAAGTTGAATAAGATCATCTGTGGCATTAATCATAGATAAACTCTAAAAAATAAATTAAGTACAAATAAAACTTTATAAAAACATACATTAATATCATTTTTCTAAATATGATTACAAGCACTATCGCGTGCTAAGCGAAAATCACAATTTTGATCTAAATACACAAAATTTGATCTAAATATTAGTAAATGTGATTATTAATATATTCATAATGGTTTCATACATTTATTAAACGTATTCAGTATTGGTAAAAGCAAAACTCGTGCACAGTACTATATGATGTTTGATAAAATTATGAAACCATTGTGAGGCGCGATCAATGATACCTGAAAAAAACTAAAACTCACGTAAAATGTAGATAATCTGACTAATTATGTTATTTGTTACCAACAAAATCTTATTATATATTACAATCAAAATCGTATTGTATGTTACTGACAAAATCATATTGTTTGTTACTAACAAAATCGTATCATCATATAAATATGGCGGTTTCCTCCTTAAGGATATTCACATTTCACAATGGACATTTGCTACTATAGTCTATTTTTTCAACAAACGAGTATTGAATTTGTCTCTCGCACATTTCCGATATTGACAGATTGAGATCGGTCATTGCCGTCATTGTTCAATGCCTATGTTCTTGTTTTGAAATTGTTAAGGTCCGTTCATATAGAATACTTATAAAATGTACTATAAATATTAGGTAATAATTATTTTATGCTCTAAATTTGCATACTTAGTATATTCGTAACAAAATTTTCTATTCGCGTTTATGATATAAAACCATATTGTAATAGTATATATATTATGCACTAGAAAATATAAATCAAATAATTCTACTACAATTCTTGTAATCTTAAAAATTATCATCATCCTTCTGATGAGCTTTCTGCAGTTACGTCAATAATAAATTGCTCTAACATATTTTGTACATGATAGACGACTCCGTACATTTTTGTTTCTATCTTGGTTATCAAATGAAGGAGACATGACCATTTTTATCGATCCACTTTAGCTACTGTACAACTACTGTACTGTTACAAAAGAGTTCAGACTTAGTAAATTTTATAACTTTTGTTATTTCCTGCCATAGCCAAACTTGGGACCAAACGAGTTCGATTGGGTTGAGCTCACAGTGATACGACAAACGTATGACGAGACGATTTGTTGACTCAGT
Source organism: Plagodis dolabraria (assembly GCA_963854805.1). Classification (NCBI taxonomy): domain Eukaryota; kingdom Metazoa; phylum Arthropoda; class Insecta; order Lepidoptera; family Geometridae; genus Plagodis; species Plagodis dolabraria. The sequence continues at coordinate 23,525,132 of OY978457.1, read as the reverse complement.
TACAACATTTTTTTCAATACGATTGTTTTGCTTATCCTAACTCAAAAGTTACAACTTTAGTATTGATACGTTGCAAGCAATATTTTTCGACGCGCAGGTAGTCGCAGTCTCAACTGAGTGTGCTTACATCGTACATGTAACTACAGAGCACGTGTGGAACGGACTTTATGTTGATTACGTGGGCCAATAGCAACGCAGTAAAATTTTCGGTACTCGTTTGTTAAAGAAAAACAGACAATAATAAAATTTTATTGTTTGTTACTAACAAAATCTTAGTATCATAGAAATATGGCGGTTTCGTACTTAAGGATGTTCATATTTCACAAAGGACATTTGTTACTAGTTTTTTTTAATTGAGTTAGTACAGTGTAAGAAACTTGTTTCTCTGCATGCAATTAGATTTTATTTAATATACATACTTTATTAAGTTCAAATAAACGTGTCAACCATAACAATTAAATTCAAATTAAAACATAAAACAAAATCAAAGTTATTAGGAAAGAAGTTGTTGATACGACTCAACTTAGACTTTATTAGATTTTTTAATGACAAATAACATAATTTTTAAGCTCAGAAAAACGTATCAATAATTTAAGTCTACCTAGTTTTTATTTTATTGATTGCTATTTTTGTAAAGTAAAATATTATGGTCAAAATACAACAATTCTAAGCATTATGCAAAATGCGAGACAAACTATAACATATAAAAGTACTACGTATTTATTACATAATTATTATTACAAATAAAGTATTATTATTTTGTTTGTAAAAAAAACATTACCTTAAATCGATAATAATGTATCCATATAATAACATTAAATGCAAATACACAATAAAATTAAGTACATAATATCTAATGCAAACAATCTCGATGTTCTTACAAAATAATTACTTACACTAAACATCAAGATTCAGTTTTCTTTACAGAGCTTTGCACTCACGAAGGCGCGCTCCTCCATATTTTTTGAGTGTAGAACTACTACCGCCTATCTAAGCGAAATTTTTTTCTTGTTGTACTATTATTACACAATAAGAAATAGTCTACAAACGAGGCCTTTTCACCCACACTAAGATATGTAGAATACAAACGAAGCCTACCTGTACAAATGAGCATCAATAATATGCTGTGGAGGTGCGCGCCTTCATGAGTGAACAGGTCTGTTAACTTATACGTAAAGCATAAACTTAGTTCTAACACAGACTATAAACACACAATACACGTTAAGCAAGCTTACTTACTTCTAGCGCATTGACTATGGAACTTTTTTTATGGGTATATCCACATTTCTCCAGATGTTAAAATTAAAGCATTATTTATAGTGTTACAAAATAGATGCGCTTCTTTCATTTATCCCTAGCTTCTACAGCTTAGTAAGCTTTGATATGTGGATAGACTAAATACTGACCGCTTATTGGTCAATAGTATTGTATGACGTGATATTTGACCAATGAGCGTTGAGAATTCAGTCTGCTAACTTATCAAGACTTTAACAAACGTTCCAGTAACTGGGGGTGGTTCTTCTATTCCCAGGCTAAAATAACATAAGTATATGAGATACTTATGATTAATGAATAGATTCAGGCGTTAATATGCGAAAATCGATATCTAATAATAACAAATATTTTAAAAGTATTTTAAGAAAACATTAAATTAATACTTTAATAAAACAATTTAAAAGTATAAAAATATATATCGAGTGACAATTCCGCCTAATTTCCCTGTTAAGCCCACGTGACGTCACAAAAGCCACACAGCCTAACCGAAAGAATTTTCGACTAGTGTCGCTTCTAAACGAAGCATCTTCAGGAGGTCTTGAATCTACGAGCGCACGATCGAGACTAGTGTGCGTCTCGATGGTGATCTAAAAATATTTGTTATTATACGTATGTTTTTTTTTTATCGAAAAACTGTTAATCTTGAGTATGGTACTGATCTAGGTAGAGTACTGAAAGCTCTTCATTTATTACATGGGAACTTAGAATATCTGGGAAAATGAAGGTCTTTATAAACCTCTCACCAAGGTCGTGGGCTGTACAGGAGTGGAAGGAACATACATATCTGGTCAGTTTAAGTACGCGTATAGATTTGTCGTAATAAACACGAATAAAACTATCAAAAATTAGTAGAAATATATCAAAATTTAATAGTCACGTTTATACATGTGTTTTCTCATTGTTCGAATGTAGCGGTTTAGTTTCAATGGATTCTTGTTTCTCCTCCACCTTATTCCAAGATTGCTCCTCCCCTGAGCCGAATATACTGTAAACGATTATCTCGATTGCGTACAGCCCTATTGTGACGAAGAATATGACGCGCCACGCTGATATCGTTTGCTGAAAATATAAAATTATACATTTTAAAAAATAAGCAAATTGCTTGCAGCATTTCTGTTACTAGGACCTTAACAGTGTTATTAGTAGCGGTACAATGCGCGGCTGGGAAAATCGAATACATATCACGATTTCACGTACACTTAAAAGGCACCCCAGAGTCTCTGGCCTTTAAGTAATAGGAATATTTGAAGTTTACTTAGCCGTTCTTAACCAATCAGCTAAGTTAAGCGAAGTCCATGATTTGAATGGGTGACCGCTAGTGGCATTCCTAATTAGCGCTTCCGGGCTCCGGAGGGCACGCTAAGCCGTCCGCGTCGGTCCCGGTTGTTGTCTTAGGATGGCAGTCGTTATACCTTGGTGTTAGGGCATCTGTATGCCCGCCTGGCTAGCTACCACCTTCAAGTAGAAAATCTGACGCTAGCACCTTACGGTGTGTTCTGGCAGCTATCCTTGACAGCCAGAATTTCTAGGTTAGCCTGAACAACATCTTCGACCACATCACCACTTACCATCAAGTGAGATAGTAGTCAAAGGCTAGCCTATCAGACTTAAAAAAATTGTTCCTTTTTTTATGCCTGATAAATATAGATATTGAAAAAAATTAGGCTCGCTATAGGTGCCCAAGATGGTCGCGGGTTCGAATTCCGCTTAGCACAAAAATGATCTAATTATTTGGTAAATCATGCTTATGTTAGACGATAAATGGACAATACTAAACTAGGGAATAAAACTACACTGATAAGGAACTTTTAATAATATGCATTCTAAATAATAAAGCTACTATATTAAACACAAACTATATTATAAAAATAGTGCTCTAACTACTTAATCGGCCAGTGTCTTTATTACAGGAGTAGAAACAAAAGTATTCTCGAATCCTAGTAGCTCCATTCATGCTATGCAGTGGGAACACGGTTATTTGAAAATTCTACTGGACCTGCTCTTAGAACTAAGCAATGAAACCAACAATATATCTGCTAGAGAAAATAAAAAGGGATTTACTATGAAATGTACAATGAAAGAAAAATTCGAATCACGAGCAACAAACAAATGTATCTCGTCAGCGGGTTCGAATCCTGACCGTAGTTTATTTTTTCCTTTCGCTGTATTGTAATTGTGTGAGCTTATTCGCTTGGCAGGCGTTAATACAAAAATTACAATGGTAGAATTTATGTCAAACTAGCATGTAGGTAGTTGTGAAACTTTCGTTAATAGTAAAAAAATACCGTTTTTTGTATTAATTATTTTTTTATGTATGATTTTGTATTTGAACTACAAATTATTATAAGAGTACAAATTTTCATGTTATTGAAAGTTCAAAACTATTTTCATGTTATTGAAAATTTGCTTTAATAGTTACGAAACGTATATTGCAGAGTACTTACGTTTCCATGTGTGAGTACACCCACAAATATAGGGACTACGATGCCGGGTATCGTAGCCACAGTGTTAGTCATCGCCATCAGAGTCCCTGAAATAAACGACAAGAGTTCATTTTATACGAAAATATTCCTGATACTTTGGTAGTAGTAGTGATACTTTATTTATTGGATCTATGAATACCTGTGCCTCTCCAGAATACGGCCATGTGGAAACTTCTCCCTTACCTTAGTAAGTATTATATTGGCCCTTAGGCCAATTTTACCAATCTAGTGATTAACTATAAGCAATAATAAGCATATAACTTTATTCTCTGTATCTAAATAAAAAAATATTCTATTGTAATGCTGTGGTAAAAGCAAGAGGCTCACACGTTGTTAAACGGTAACCTCTATCTATAACGGATGTAGTTCGTAACAAGTGGTGAACTGCACTGTGCCAATCACCCTGAGTTAACAAAGTTGTTAAGTCTCATGGGCCTGTAATTTCACCGCTAGCCATTACACCAGTACACAGTAATGACAACATTACTGCATTGAAGTTGAAATAGGTAGTGACACTACGACCCCTGACGATCTCCCACAAAAAGGTATACTGCTATTAAAATTCCAGCAGACAAACAGCTGTTGCATATGTAAAATTCTAATTCAAGGTTAAAAATAATATATCGTTAACTTGGCGGTATAGCTCCATAAACTAAAGACAAATGTCAAATGAAAAAGTTACTTTGCTACAGCTGATGATACATACAATGTCTACGTCAACGCTGTTCTCTAATTTCATAAAAGTCCAAAGCCAATTGTTTCCTTTTTTCCACAAAAGAAATCCAACAAATTAAAAATCTGTTACTAGACGTGACACTATATGATAAAAGTTCTACCACATTTTAATGGTTAATAGTTTAAAATTATCCGCGGACTAACTAAACCATAGATTGGTGATATTGGGTCTTAATTTAACAAATAGTCGCATTTGCTTTCATATACATAGACTGCATGGTACCCGTTTATTGTTGCTGGGAACGCGTTACGCGTACCACGCGGCTTCTTGATGGGGGGGAGGTCATGTGGTTATGTGGGACTCCCCGGGCAAATTGCCCGGTATAAGCACTAAAAACCCAGCGATGAGCCCTCGTGTCCACCTGTGCGTCGCGTCTGTGTGGGGCACCGTCAGTATACACCTGGGGTCAGTACCTGCACCATTCAGAAAGAGAGGGAGCCATGCTGTCTTAAGAGCCAAATATTTTGATGGGGACGAAGCGCCTTCACCGTCACCAGGCCGGCTGTTGGGGACTGAAGGCCCTCGGCCCATCTGTGAATCAGGGTGGCTTGTGCAGCTTCCCTGATTCGCACAACCTCTTCAGAGACTGCATGGTACCCGCAGTGGTTCTCCTCACAAGAAATGCTAGAACCTAGTTAAAAGACTGCGGATGGAGCAAACATTAACATGATTTAGTAGCGTTCGTGGCGAATGAAGCAACGTTCGCTGTGGTCATAATCGGAAGCGCTAAGAAGCAAGTGCCGCGAACGATCACCCTAGCGACGCTTGTTACTGAGCGCTTCTATGCTTCATAGGGCCTAAGGTCCCGCTTGTTGCCTTAGGATGGCAGTCTTTATGGCATTGTGGTAGATACAGCATTTTGTGAAAGCCTAGCTACCTACAATGCTTAAGTGAACAATCTATCATCGACTGCTTCCATTTTCCGGCGGATATCTTTGAAAGCCAGATCCATTCTCCGTAAAGCCTGTTCTTGTTTACCATCTTTGACTACATTATATGTTATCATCAGGTTAGGTTTGTGGACAAAGTTTACCCAGGTTATCAGTTATAAAAGAGTGAATAGAACATACCCGCGAAGTTGGGTGCGATGTCGATGTGATTGGAGAGGAAGCCGCAGAACATGCCGCCGATGCCCGTGACTCCGACCGCCGTGAGGGCCACGGCCGCGCCCCGGTTACAGCCGATGTAACATAACGCGAGGAGACAACTCGCTGGCACTGCCGATGCTGTAACATATTCTATGATCTAATTTTCACCCATAAATTATGTATGTACTGTATCAGCCGGACTGTCGACTGTTGAATACAATCTCCCTTTTTTTTTTTTAAGGGGGGTTTTCCATAGTGCCCACGCTTGGCAGGCGTCTCGGGGATCGCAGTGTAAGATAGCAGTCCCTCAGAAGGTGCTGCTGCTCACTTTCGGGTTTTTTACCCTTAGTCGTCTCCACTTTCTCACACATATACCTACTACTTGTCCCACCTCTTACACATAAATTTTGTACTAAATAAAAAAATATAATAATAACAAATATTGTAAGAAAAACATTAAATTAATATTTAATATAACATTTAAATATATATAGTGACAAATCCGCCTAATTTTCCTGCTAAGCCGACGTGACCTCACAAACGCCACGCAGCCAAACCGAAAGAATTTTCGACGCGTTTGCTTCTACACGACGCATCAGGATGTCTTGACTCTACGAGCGTATGACGACGAAAGAATGGACATCTCTTTTTTAACTAAAAACTGTTAAAAACTACTTACCAAACATAGTGCCAATCTTTCTGGCCGTGGTAGTTGTGATGATGCTCTTGCCACGTAACCAATCGAGGGTCCGGCTCAGTCCGATACTGAATATCCAGAGGGAGAGAAACGGAAGAGCTGTCGTCACTGCATTCTGGAAAATTGTACAATAGATATAAGTCCTTATAGCATATTATTGGATGGTTCTTTCTGCCAAATACCAGCTGGAGACAATGGAAGCTATTGAGAGGATGGCCAAGAGACTTATCCACGACGCCCATTTGGTAGGCAACGAGCATCGCTGTAAAGTCGCTTGTTTATCGGTTTTTCATAATCATATTCTTTTATTGGTATTTTTCCATACACGTCAACATTTAACATATTTAATTTTAACCATAAATTATAACAATATAATGAGTATACATATTATCGTGTACTTATACATTTATTTTAGTCAAATGAAAATCATAACATAATTCTAAAGAATCATTAAATAAATTCAATAATCAATAACCATGTCATAAACAATTCAATAATTAATAACAATGTCAATAATTAAAAAAATAATAATAATATCATAATATAAGTAAATAATGTCTTTTGGAAGCCTATTGTACACCGTCGGACCCATGATGTGTGTCAACCTATTAGACTTCATCAGTGAGCGTTTAACGGATGCCAGCTTTCCTTGGCACTTACCATCAGGTGAGTTTTCATCGATAGATAACCAATTTGAGATGAGATATTATAAACTCAAATTTTTTTAACCTGGTTTAAAGCTAGTTTCACCATTCAATCTCTCTTATAAACTCGACATGAGATACAGTTATTTTTTACATTCATGTCATAAGCTAAATTATCTGACGAAATAACATACAAAATATTCCCCTTTACCATAAATGAAATATGTGGCTCACTCGATAAATTCCCTATACCTATATAAAGGCATCTCCTTATCACGGCACCTTTATTACTTTGAAAACTAGATAATTAACCATAAAGTGGATTTAACATTATAAAAGATACATTAGTATACCTACTAGTTACATCAAATAAACCTCAAAAAATAACATGAAAGTCGTTGGTTTGTCGTACTTTTTTGAAGCGCTCGTAGCGAAGTTTGCTTAGCTGTTCTTAATCGATAAGCAACGTCCGCCGCGGTCATGAGTTGGATGGGTGACCGCTAGTGATATTACTACTGAGCGCTTTCGTGCTTCGGAGGGCACGTTAAGCCGTCAGTCCCGGATGTTGTCTTAGGATGGCAGTCAGCATAGCATGCTGGTAAGGCATTTTGTGAATGCCTGCCTGGCTAACTACCACCCTTAAGTAGAAAACCTGTCACCAAGCACCTAACGGTGTGTTCCGGCAGCTGTCCTCGAGAGCCAGTAATTCTAGGCTAGCTTGACAACACCTCCGACCACATTATCACTTACCATCAGATGAGATAGTGGTCAAAGGCATCAAGCTATCAGGCATTAAAAAAAAACTTTTCAGTCTCAAACAACCAACCCTGTAGGGCTTGTTGATACGAGTTTGTGGGACACGATGATACGAGTATATAAGCCACATTTTATTAACATTAACAAATAAAGCTGTCCTATTTGACGTCCTACCTACTTGTCTACAGATATCAAGACACGGCTATTAGTGAAGTCAAAAAAACCTTGTACGCTGACATTATTATGATTGAATATGTGTTAGTTAAGAAATTACAGCTAATGTAATCATTACCGAGTATTATATAAAATAAGGTTTGACGTAGGTTATACTGATATGGGTGTGAGCGACATTCGTCCTTCCGAACGAACGGTGTGCCATCGCTACACAACAGCTGCAATGTTAATTACTGTGGGGTGAAAATGGGCAGCAGCATCTACTTCAGAGAAGTGAACTAGATATACAGGGTTATTAGTAAAATGCTAACAACGTCTCAGGGTTGACTTCTTTCCCCAGGACGGACATACGAAAGCATTTTTGCCCAAACTGAAAGGCATACGCTTCGCGCCGTCAAATATAACCTTACCTCGGTCATGTTGAATTTGAGGATTTGCTTCATGTAGAAAGGCAGCTCGATGAGCAGCATGTACCAGCCCCAGTTGGAGCACGCGTGGGACACCAGGATCGCGAGGAACGGTGGAGACGTCAGCACTGCACGCCATGGGACTGACAGGTTCTGTCAATAAGGCTTAAGTTAAAATAGGCACTGCACGCAACGGGGCTGACAGGTTCAGTCAATGGGTAAATAACTAATCCTACGCTGACCGTCTGTCCGTCCCACATTCAAAAGACTTTTGAATCTTACTAAGTAGGATGCTGGTTAGAAATTTCAGAGAACATGTGGATATAATGAGTAAAAAATACTAATGTTTTAATTGTTCCATACAAGAAACTTTGTAGAATTATGAAGGATTTCTTTGTGAGCCAGTAATCGTAGGATAGGCCAGTATCCTCGACCACATCACTTACTAGCCTTTGAGATGCACAAGTAGTGGTCGAAGACTAGAAAAAAGGAAAAACGAATAGCGAATATATTACTTATATTAGTAACATATAGTGGATAATATATCTGTGAAAATAATGTATTCCACAAAATACATATTGTGTTACGGAACCGTCCGAATCGCTCTTGACCGGTTTTATAGGATACTAGCTTTCCGGGCGCGGCTCCACCCGCGCGTATGTCGGTTATCGCGCAAAAACATTAACCTCTTCTTGCGCAGTTGGATAAAACTATCCTATGTTTTTTCCCGGGTCTCAAACTATTTCTATGCCAAATTTCATTCAAATCGGTCCAGTAGTTTTGGCGTGAAACAGACAGACAGAGTTACTTTCGCATTTATAATATAAGTACTGATTAGTACCTACTGATTTATAATATACAGGGACTTATCAAAACTTAATTTGATGGGTATATGTAATGATATGAATTAAATTAGTCATATTTTTACATTATGGCTGTCGCAACTTAGTAGGTCTGATTTTTTATGTCATGTATCAACGGTTACGCGTGACGTCGTCTGTGCAGAAACTCGTGCGCTGCTGACGTCAGCCTTCCATAACATTGCTATATAGCACACAATACGTAGGTACGTATGATAAACTCGTATATACATGACGTTAGACTCACGCGACTGACGACAGAGTAACACTATCTATAAGAGCAATTCCAGGCCTTCCTTATTGGTTCTTACGTACCTACATTAGGTTTATATTTCTAAACATGATTACAGAAACTATCGTGTGCTAAGCGAAAATTTTACTGTGAAATTCTTAGTGCTCATTTTGATTCCAATCCCAAGTAACACGTAATCTGTATATTCACTGAAGTAAAGACTGATTTACGTTTTAAAATCAGACTATCACTTTAAAACAGTTTTGACTTAGTTTAAATGCTTTTGAGGAGAATGTGGTAAAATGTATAATGCACGAAGCCATTGTATGGTCGAAAAAATAAAGTTATGTGGCTTATAATCATACTAAAACATTAATTACTTTTAATATACAACACCTTAAACAGCTTTTACACTGACGAGAAGGTTAAGACCTTATATTAGTACATAAGAAAACCTAATACATTAAATAAACGTTGTCGAAATATACTATAGTGAACTTAAATATATTAACACATTTTTAAGATTAAACGCATTTTTATGATCTTTTCTTATGCTTAATTACTGCTAAGCATTAGCTAAACATTTAATAAAGTTTTAGCTCTGTTATCTTCTTACATTATTGTTACTTTAAAGCTTTCAGCACTATTTAGATAAATAAAAATGTAATTTTATGACTATAGGTCATAATTTGGCTATAAAATCATGAGTGGTATGATTATTTTCATTTGTGCGTTAGTATACTCATTGGTAAATTTATGTCGCACGTGTAACGTTGTTGTCATGAATAAACTGTGGAAAAGGACTAAGAGAACAGGTGGAGTAAAGAGAAAGATGAAAACGGAATATTCAAACTTTATATCTGGTTTAAGTAATGAAAAACGTGTTCCAATCCAAACAATGATACACAAAATACAGAACAATCGGTAGTTGTGTATGAGCCAAGCACTAGTCAAGAAGTTCCATCAAGTGGTTCCGTAGTACATTTTAGATTTGAAACTGATAATTATTTTGCAAAAGTCTTATCAGAAGGTACTTCTTTCTATAAATATATATAAAATAAAATAACTTATTATATATTTAAACCTTGTTATTTTTTGTGTAAGAAATATTGTTTATTAAGGTGTTTTAGTATTTTGTTACAATTGTTCAAATTATATATGTTTACAGATTATATAAATAAAAATTCTCTTGTTAATAATAGGTCTATCAATTTATATCCCATGTCCCTGTGCAGTTGTGCATACGACGGAGTAAATTTTCATCTGTTTCTTTCTTTCTCTGGGTCCAATAAAAGTAATTATAAGTTCTCTAAATCATTAATGCTGTCAATTGTTTTTAGCTTTTAAGAAGAATTCTCGGTTGCATTTTTGTCATCCCCTAAATTGACAACAGATTGATCAAGATAGCGGCTTATTGTCCTTGTAATGGCTTTTTCAATTGTTGTTTCTATTTCAATTATGAAATTGCTCAATCAAAGGAAAATGTATTTTACATATCCATGATTTTGTTTTGGTTTTCTATAATTGTATCCAGTTTGTGTGGGTCAGGCTGAGGTGTAATGACTGGCTCCGAATTTACTGCTATTTCATTTGGGTCTCCTAAAAGCCAAATAGTATTTTCTGCTATTGGCTGCTGCTGAAGTTGTGTTACTACGGATGAATTTGGTTGTGAATGGATTATCTGAAAACAAAGACAGAGCGGTTTGATACATTTATTTTTTAAATTTAAGTTATCGCGGTCACGCCGGTGTTTAAATTAATTAAAAAATACACAAGATTTAGCGAATGAGCGCGCGTTGTCACAGGGACAGGAATCAAGTACTAATACAAATAGTAATGAATGAAATCAAGACTGCGCAGCGCAACCGCTCATTTCGCTAATCATCTCTCCTATCCTTCTCACTCCCACCCACCTATCATGAGGTCGCACGTCCCGTTCGTTCTATTCGGGCACATGATTCAGGGGATTCCCAACTCATTTATTGTGATAGTGATTTTATTCTTACACTTGTCAAATTACCTAACTGGAGACACATAAAATATGAAAGACGTGGAGAAGGGTACCATATGATTAAGGGATTCTAAATTATTATTTCGGTACCCTGATTGACACTATAGCAATCCATTTTTTTGACGTTCAAGGGTAATGAACATTATAACATGCCTAAAAAGTGTTACAATAATGCTAAAGATATCACTTAGATACTTTATAAGTAGGTTGAATGACTTAAGCGTTTTTTTTTACTACAATAAGACTGACAACATTAAAATATACTAGTTGAAAGTTTAAAACATTAATATTATCTGACGCCATTTGCTTTCTGTTTTCTCTAATATAAAAAATAAAATTATAACACCCACATGAATGAAATACTACTTATTATGTTTTTCTTATAAGCGAAGTACTGATAGAAGCAATTTTATCAGTTAAAACTAATCAATTCGTTAAAAAAATTACAAAAGGTGTCATATGTCGATTCTAAATTTGTCCCGATTTTTATTAAAAATGCATTTCTGTGAGGGCGCGTGAATTATAAACCACAAACATATATATATTTTCACATAAGCTTAATACCCCCAGCTCATTTGCATTCAAAACAAAATAAAATTAATACTTACCTTATGATAAATCATTTTCAATGAAGACACTTTAAAACATCTCCGCACACAACACCATGCACTGCAATACACTTATCAAAATAATCAAATCGGACATAAGTTTCGATAAGTTTTTTCAAATACTTTTATTCATAGAAAATAAAACGTTCAGCCTTAGAATAAAACGTAACTTTGGCATTGTAATTCAAAAAGCTGTTTAAAAGCTGTACTAACGTTTAACAAAATGCTTTTTACATTAGAATATGTTATCTAACAACTTTACTAATGTCTGTCTTCAATAACATTATAAGCGCTGGTTAGCAGCACTAATAATATTTAATAATGCTCAAAGCCGTATTATTTGGGGCCCAAATTGCGCTTATAAGACACTTATAAACTTTTATACGGCTGATATAGTGCTACATATGCTGCTCATATACTGCTTTGCACGTAAGTCCATGCTGTTGTACGCTTCTTATAATGTTGTTTTGTGTTACTTGGGAAGGAATTGAACCCGCGTACCCTGGTTTTACACACCGGGTGCCATAAACACTGGGCGTTCAAAGATGGCTCAACTGAGCCGAAATTTTGTGTTTAGAATTTAGATTGTATTACTTTAACCGTCATAGGGGACGGTGCGCGGACATCAATCAGACTACTAGAGTTTATCAGATGGAAAGAAGTGCTTCATCAAATACTTAACTTTCCCAATGATGTCACTACCCTTCTATATTTCCAAATATAATTACCAGCGCTATCGCGTGGAAGAGTCACATTAACAAATTGTTTACCATAGTTTACCTCAAGTGGTAGTAAACCTGCGTATTCCGGTCCCCTAAAGGAATGTGATAAATTAGTTGTAATGTGACTAACATTGGCTTAAACTTGACAACTGCATTAAAGCCGTGCCTTGTTACCTAGGTTTCTCACCTTATGCGCATGGTCATTAGCCTTTCCCCCAAGTGAGGAGACAATCATGTTTCGTTCCTCGAGGCTAATGAAAGGCTGCTCCTGTGGCGAGTCATGGACTAGAATCACCCAAAGGATACACCACAGGCACGACAGTCCACCCATCACGTAGAATACGCTTTCCCAGCCTGAAAAAAGAGGAATAATAACTTTTGGTTCACCTCGATTTAAGAGGAAAAGAAGGTAGCGAATAAACTTAAAAAGTAATGGTAAAAAGTATTATCGCTGCTTCAGTTTCCTGGCGTCACTGAGTGCATCGATAATATTGGTGATTTTTTCCTTGCACACTGCTCATCTACCTCGCACATTTCTGGTTGATACGCAGATGATATAGGTACAGATCTATTTAAGGAGCTTTTACCATCCACAGGCGCCAACAATGCTACTCCACGTCACAAATACAGAAACAGCCACGAGGACAGCCCGCAACCTGTGATGACTAATGCTCAATGTCATCAGACTTGCCGCTTCGAGTGTAAAGGGCTCTGTATATCACGTACGCGGCTCCGCCTTATGGCACCCATGTCGCAGAGAAACGCTGCAAAAGACTGAGAGCGCAGCAAATCTTTCAGAGTGGTGGACTATACGTGCGTAACTCTACCATACACATAGATCTACGCATCGAAGATCTAGGCACTGACATAGCTTATCATAATAAACGGATGTTAGAAGAGCGGATGAATCCAACCACGATGAGCACGATGACCTCCGAGTTATCGCCCCACGCTATGTACGTCAAAAGTAAGCCTGCCCACAAACCAGAGATCGCATCCGAATATAAAAAGTGTTCTGAACCAATTATTAATGCAGGAAAACTTCAAACCCTACGAGTAAGTTGGTAGGCACAGGAAAATCTCAAATTATAAATATAGGATAATAATACCTTCAGCAATACTGTATAACACAAAGAGTGTCATCTACTAGGCTCTTTTAGTAATTTATCCACTGCTGAACACAGCCTTCCCTATTAAGGGGGTATTTGCCGTAATCCCTACTACTACGTATTGGCAGTCGCAGTGTAAGATGGCAGATGTTTAGATGGCGCTGCTGCCCGCCTTCCTATCCACCAGGCCCCCAGGGGACTGTACAGCACTCACTATTCCACTACAGTACCCTAGAGGACTAAACAACACTCTATTCCTCTATCAGTCCCCCATGGGAACAGCGCTTACCAATACAGCAATATCTCTGATGTCCATTTCCCTAGTCGCCTCTTACGACATCCACGGGAAGATATGGGGGGGTGCAATTCTAACTCGGCACCCCACGAGGGTAGTAGGTACAGTAAAATAAATACTGAACCGCTGATAAAGCCTGATAATTAAACTGATAAAGCTTAATACAACTTTTAAGCACTTCAAAACAACCAAGAATGTTATCCTTTTACCGTAAAAATAAAAGGCATAAGTATGCGCTTACCAATTGTAGCAGTGAGCACTCCTGCCATCAGCATAGATATGACAGTACCGAGAGAAGTGCCAGCATAGACGAGTGCAGCCATCACACTGCGCTCCGCTGGTGGGGCCCACTTCGATAGCAGCACGTGCATAGCTGGGAAGGTCACACCCTGGCGACAAAATAATACCATTAGGTTTGTTTTTTAACCTATTTACAAAAAAGTAGGAGGTTCTCAATTCGTCAGTTTTTTTAATGTTTGTTACTTCACAACTTTTTACTATGAACAGATTTTGATGTTTCTTTTTTATATTTTGAAAGTTGATGCTTGCCATGTGATTTAATTGGTAATTTAATTAGTTTTTAGGTAACATTCCAATAACTGAAAAATAATTCCAATCTGGAGACATAGTCGTTGACAATGAATGACAATCGATCCCGTAAGTAGCAAGGGTCACTAAAAAGAGTGAAAATAAAATTGTAACTAAAAAATTGAACTAACTTCAAAACCCAAGTGTGAAATAACTTGTCGAAGTCGGTACCATGATAGTTCATCACAATATTGTGCGTATACTCGTCAGATCTCACTCAAATTTAAATAGGACAAAATGTCATGAATACAATCTCGAACATAAAAAACATCAAAATCGGGTACACCATGTAAAAAATAACTAATGAGGTAACACGCAAAAAACACTCGAATTAAGAACTTCCTCCTATTTTAAAATCGGTAAAAGTAAATAGGTAGGTAACATTGAAATATAAATACATTTGAAAACTACTTCCAGACAAATCAATCCATTGTAACGAAGTTAATTTGTATCGTTGTGCTATTTCTACCAATTGAGTCTATTTAGATAATTTCGAGCTATCTTGCTAAATGGTCTTCGAAATGGAACTCACGCTTGGACTAAGATTTTTACCTTCTTATAATGTGGATAGGTATACTTATCTATTTCTTCTTCTACGACGGATAGAGCAATGATTTTGAAGCGCTGGTAGCGGAGCGCACTTAGACGTGCTTAACCGATCATCAGTTAAGCAACTTCCACTGCGGTCATGACTTGGATGGGGGACCGATAGTGGCACTACTACTGAGCGCTTCCGTGCTTCGGAGGGCACGTTAAGCCTTCAATCTCAGTTGTTTTCTTAGGATGGCAGTCATCATAGCATGGCTAACTAGCTACCACCCTCAAGTAGAAAACCTGTCGCCAAACACCTAACGGTGTGTTTCGGCAGCTGTACTTGAGGGTCAGAGTAACTCTAGATTAGCCTGAACTATACCTTCAACCATATTGTCACTTACCATCCGGTGAGATTGTGGTCAAAGGCACGGTAATGTTATCATTACCGTGTTACAGGCTCAGCTAGCCGCCTTCAAAGTACAAACCATTCAAAACGAATTCGTAATGTTATGCACCTAATTTGAATACCTGCATGGTTACTAAATCTACTGATAAGATACATTTCCACTATGCGTGACTGTGAAATGCTGGTGAGAAGGTTGTATTTGCTATTATTGTTAGCTTTCCATTACGCGGAAGGTCACTACTATTCAAGGGATGTGACGAAGAGGGGGAAGGGGTAAATAAACTAAAAGATAGGCATAAATAGTAATAACGACATTACGAAGAGCTAGGTAGGCATATGCTATGAGCTAGGTTGGTGACATTGAGAATCCTATGAGGCTATTCAGATGTAACTACTGATTAAAATCGAGCTGTATCGCGGGCCCCTTCGACCCCTTCCCTATCAGGGCTATCACTACAATACTCACCAGTGCCGTGTTATGACTTTGTTGCAATGTAAGAAGGAATTAAAAACAAGAGAATTGAAAGGAAATTATTTTACTACATACGTGAGACGTCTCATTCAACCAATGACGTTGGATTCAACCATTGATATCTTCTAAGAAAAGAGAACCTATCTTATTATACTCCTATAATAAGAGAATATCAAAATTTATATCTTATTGTACGAGTATAATAAGATAGAAATTTTGATATAAAAATAATATCTATTTTAGGTATAAACTATTTCAAAAGGTAATTTTTTCATAGTTTTATGATATATAAATATGATATATAATTTTTTCCTTCAACAGACTCGGAAAGTGCTTACCTATTACTACAGATTTAAATGCTACTATGCCCACACCTCCTACTGAAGGCCTCGTGGCTTTGTAGTCTGCTTCTGCCATGACGGGGTTAAGGAGAGTGTATCATGCATGTTGTTATATAACATACGGTTAAATAAAGAACAATCACACAACAGACAGAAGAGACATACAACAGAAAGCACTTATTACTCCCATGTCCTATTCGCTAATCCACTAGCATGACACAGCGGCTACGTTTTTTTTTTATACCGAACTGGATAGCACTTGACCTGACCTCTCACCTGATGTTAAGTGATGATGCGATCGATGATGGAGCTTGCTTCAAAGAAGATACTATTCACTCGCGTTTTGGGTATTCCATTCGCTGGCGGTTTGTATAATGAACGAAGAAGCAAATCGCTTCGTTCGGGTAAATGGAATTTCCACCATATAGCGACGGCACTTCTGAGTATCCCTGGGTGTCCGATTATAGAATGGGGATGGTGGAATCAAATTCTGAAGTTCCGTCGCACACTCACCGAAATGTATCCGATAAAAAACCGATAAACAAGCGATTTTGCGGCGATGCTCGAAACTCTGGAGTCTCTTACCTACGTAGTGTTATATATAGTGTTATATCGTTATATATTAACGGTAATAGCAGTAGTAACTGCTATT
This sequence comes from Plagodis dolabraria, assembly GCA_963854805.1. Lineage (NCBI taxonomy): Eukaryota > Metazoa > Arthropoda > Insecta > Lepidoptera > Geometridae > Plagodis > Plagodis dolabraria. Next base: position 23,508,042 of record OY978457.1, on the reverse strand, counting down.
ACCGTTAATATATAACAATGACCTACAAAATCAAGACATAGAACAGAAAATACCTACTTATTACTCAAATTTCGTATTAAATACCCCACTCGCAACACCACAGCGACTACCTAGTGTGCTTCTGCCATAAGGGGCGTTTTAGGAAAGTGCACATATGGCTTATTAAAGAACAAACACCTACCGTTTTAAGAGACATACAACAGAAAGCGCTTATTTATTACTCACATGTCCAATTCTCGCGAGTCACCGCACAGTGGCTGCGTAGTGTACCTACCTACTTGAAGCGCTCGTAGCTAAGTTTGCTTAGCCATTCTGAATCGATCAGCAAAGTTAAGCAACGTCCGCCGCGGTCATGACTTGGATGGGTGACCGCTGGTTGGGCATTACTACTGAGCGCTTCCGTGCTTCGGAGGGCACGTTAAGCCGTCGGTCCCGGTTGTTGTCTTAGGATAGCAGTCGTTACAGCATGGTGGTAGGGCACTTTGCAAATGCCCGCCTGGCTAGCTACCACCCTCAAGTTGAAAATCTGTCGCCAAGCACCTAACGGTGTGTTCCGGCAGCTGTCCTTGAGAGCCAGTAACTCTAGGTTAGTCTGAACAACATCCTCGACCACATCATCACTTACCATCAGGTGAGATAGTGGTCAAAGGCTAACATATCAGGCATAAAAAAAAAAAAAAAACTTCTGCCATTACCAGTGTTATGAGAGAGAGTGCACACCATGCATGTTGATGGCCCTGCAGAAGTACATGACCTAATGGGTCTAGAGACAAAGAAAGTTATTATTACTCACCCCTCCTATTCCCTCGCCTACTCGCATCACCACAGCGGCTACGTAGTGAGCTTCTGCCATGACGGGCGTTAGAAGAGTGCATACAACGTTGATGGTCACACTAAAGAACATCACCCATTTGGCGGAGAAAAGCTCTGCAACGCGAGCACCTGGTAAAAAATACTGATCAATGGGTATATTCTTATTCTTGTCTTGTTTATTGTATTGTGGGAGGGCATTTGGTGAAAGTTCGACTGGCTGACTATACCACCCTCAAGTAGATAATCTGTCGCGAAGCACCTGACAGTGGTTACCGCTTAACAACTGATGGGCATCGAGCTTGGTCCGTCACAATCACATAAAAATAACTAAATTTATTGTTTTCATTTTATTCATTCAGCTGGTTGGTAAAAATACAATAAAAACATATGATGTCTTTGCCAGTTATCACACGAGCAAAACTCAATAAGGACTTTTAACTCTTGTTGTGGTACTATTACCTGTCTACGACTTATTTTTAGTATGATGCCGTAATAAACCTTTTTGTTTAGGTACTTATAGTGTGATGCTAGTACATATTTATTCGTAGGATGCTAGTAAAATTCGGCTCTTAATAAATGATGATGTGATTAGTCAATGGTCGGTAAATAAATTTATAAACGGAATTATCATGTAACCTGGAATTTGTGAGACGAAATATCCCCAGAAGTAACAGCTGAGTACGATCCCCTGGACTTCGGAAGGCCATAAGAAAGGCCCTTCTAATTCCTGAAAATAATAATGTAAAATCAGTCATCATCGTCATCCGGAAGATGTCCACTGCTGAAAAATACCTCCCCCATAGAACGGCTATTAGCCGCTTGTAACCATTGGCTACCCGCGACTTTCACGATGTCATCAGTCCACCTGGTGAGGGGCCAACCAACTCTACGTCTTCCGGTGTAATGTGCTAACCACTCGAGAACCTTTCTTCCCCATCGGTTATGATAACTGATTTCTGAAAGCTATGTCGGTGACTTTAGTTCTTTGGCCAATATCCACGTTTAGGATTATATCGCGCAAAGAAACTTCGAGCATAGCTCTCTCCATTGCTCGTTGAGCGACTCTGAGCTTGTCCATAAGAGCCACAGTAAAATCAGTATGGTGATACTAATATGTTTAACCATTATTATACCTTTTTAACCCCCCGATGGCAAATTTGAAAAAGAGCTTAGGGGGCTATAACAGCTGTTATAGGTATTGAAACATTTGTATAGTCCATATGTTTGTAGTGTGTGTAAGTCATTCTGTCTCGCGACTCGTAGATCTCAAAAGGTTGAATCGGTATTGATGCTATTTTTGATGATAATAACTTCGAAAATAGGCTAGTTTAGGTAGCTTTGTTGTGATGGAAGATAGCAGTAGACTAAAAGCCATAAAACCGAAGCCATAACTCTCTTCGTGTTGTTAGGAAGAATTTGCCTACTCCACATACGTAAGGTAACCGAACGAAGATTTTGACTATACCAATATAATTTTATGACTCGCTAAATATCGTGACTTGAAAATTTACGACTGTAAACTCAAGTGTCATGAAAATACCAATTGATTTTCATATAACTCATAATTGAAATCATTGAAATGCCTAACCTGAATATCGACCATGAAAAAAGGTCAGATCAAAATATCTGGACTCAATGTGTTGGTCATAAAGTCTCGTCGAAAACGTCGAAACTTCAAAATGTTTTGATTGCTCCTGATTACACTTCAATGGCGTCATGGAATCGTACGATCTACGTGAGAATATCAGAACCCGATTTAAAAATAATATTGATCCGATCACCGATGTGAATAAATGGATTATCTTTATCATCCCTTTATTCCACGCTAGAGTTAGTACTCTATGACTCTCCATCGCTCTATGTAGGTACCGAAAACTATTAGGAAGAGGTAGGTAGTCCCGGGTATAGGGTAGTACCGTACAATAAGGTAAAACAATAAGGTGCTTACACATAGGAAAACAACCAAATGTGCATAAATATCGCTCAGTATGCAAACAGATATACCTACCTACCTACAATTTAGTGGTGGCGTTGCCAGCAAATCGGTGCGCACGAAATAATTATTGGATTAGATTTTATGGAGACAAATTTGTTGAAAATTTTCAGATATCCAATTTTTCTAAGTATTACATCTGTGTTAACTTTTTAAAATATATAACTTTAATTTGTTACAATATATAACTATAATGGCTCTCCGAGCTGTAGACCTCGCGAGTCTGCCCTTGCATAGCTTACAATTGAATAAAGGTTCACTGCGCATGCTAATGGGAGAATGGGTCACAAAAACCAAAAACCTATATATGTAATTTAAATAATAAATAATTTTCTTAGACTTATGTCATTAGTCCAAGAAAATCAATGACACGTGGGCTCTAGAGAAAGCTAGTTGTATCAGAAATAGGTAGGTAAGTAGTGTATTTACAATAATTTTACATACTCGGTAATGTATTTATCCCGAATACTGGCTATAAAAACATCGAAAATAAATAATTGATTATACGACGAGAGAGGAGAGACTATCACATATAGGCAACTGACGTGCTTATCATGGACATTGCCATTAAATTACACACCTGATGTTAAGTGATGATGCGGTCGATGATGGAGCGCGCTTACCCAGAAGATACCTGTTGACTCACGTTTTGAAGACCCCCATATTGTACTTAACCGGAAACACAGACTCAGGCAGAGTATTCCATTCCCTGGCGGCTCGTATATAATGAACGAAGAAGCAAATCGCTTTGTTCGGGTAAATGGAATATCTATACCATATAGCGGTGGCGCTTCTGAGTATCCCTGGATGTCCGGTTATAGAATGTGGATGGGGAATCATACCATGTAGTTCTGTGGCACACTCCCCGAAATGTATCCGATAAAAAACCTATTTCAAATAAACTGCCTTTGTATGGAAAGCGCTTCGTGCGCTTAACTCGTAAAAAGTTAATTTATTTTTAAAATGTCAGTCGCTACAAGGAGTTTGGAGAGCGTCTTCTGGATTACACGGAAAATTCCAGTGGAAACAAATGATTGCAAATAAAGAGACCGCGCCGCGCCTGAATAAGCACTTTATGCTTTCATCGTAAAAATGTCGGTCATTATTTATTTACAAAAGTGGAACGTACATTTCATCGTTAATGACCGATATAATTCGAATGCAGATGTAGGTATACGTAAATATTTGTACAGTTTATTTTCATTCCAAGTTACAGTTGACAATGCTGATATATTTAACTTCAGATTTAGATCGTGGCAAGCGGTGGTCTCCTTCTGCGAAGTGGTAATGGCGCAGAAGGAGGCCGTGGGGCGGGTCAGGGAGGACGATGTCCATGCTGTCCCGCTCCGGCGCAGACGAACGGGAGCGAGGAGGCTGCAGTTCACCCACCTCCTCCCTTCTCCGTAGTGGGGTCACTGGTGGAGAGTTGGGGGATCCTCCACCAACTTGCACGGACGTTTGGGGGGTGGCCTTGGTGAGCCGGGTCGCCCCTCCACAGGCGCAGAGGCCCGATCGAATTCAGGCCTACCGCTGGGGCAAGATAGTGACTACTAACGCGACCCTATCTTGCCCGACCTCGGCGGAGGCCTGCTCACAGGGGGGTTTTAGTAGGTTCAAGTCCCACATATCCCCTTCCACCGCCCCCATGGTGGAGGGGTAGTGCGGAGGCATTTCCCCTACTAAAAAAAATGGTGGTAGGGAATTTCACGAATGTCCACCTGGCTAGCTACCACCCTCAAGTAGAAAATCTTTCGCCAAGCACCTAACGGTGTGTTCCGGCAGCTGTCCTTGAGAGCCAGTAATTTTAGATTGGCCAACATCGTCGACCAAATCACTTACCATCAGGTGAGATAGTGGTCAAAGGCTAACCTATCAAGCATAAAAAAAAACTCCCTCTTGCGCCGTAGTCACATTGCCCAGTTCAGCATGAAGTGAGCCAATTGACGATTTGAGACAAATGCAGGATGTTATGAAAGTATAATACATTACAAAATAACAAATCTACGAGAGGAAAAAATTAAGTAAAGTGCGGGATTCGAACACGCGTCCATCCACCCCTTTAGCCGGGGTATGCTCTAATCCAATTGAGCTGACATGACAATGAGTCATAACTCAAATTTTGTAATGTAATCCGCAGAGCATGTGTTATTTTAAACATAAAAATATATAAATACAGTTTATGAATACTGGTACTCATAGTGACATTGGCAATCTCCCAGTAGACTCTCACTCAACCTTGAACCCTAGTCCATAGCTCAGTTCACCATGAGGTGAGGCCAAGTGAAAATATGCTTTTTTTAATGTGTTTTTGTGTATATATTGTGAATGCTGGTACTTACGGTAGCATTGGCACTTCCTCCAGTAGGCTCACACTCGACCTCTTCGTCTGGCACCGCAGTCACATTGCCCAGCTCATCTTGAGGCGAGCCGAGTGCCTGTTTGATGCCCGTGTGGTTAAGCATGCCCACCATAGCGACGGAAAGGTTCACCTTCAACCCATAGACGATGGCCATACCTATGGAGCCCAGGATCGCGAGGATGTAGCGGGCTGGGACGAAACCTGCGGACGAGGATAAATCAATACAGAATTACATTTAGCCGTCTCATGTTTAAGCGGGAGTACTCCTGGTCTCCTCTAGTGCTTCTCCTCTTGTTATTCGCCATTTATTTTGTCATTCATTCATTACTATTAACAGATAACCTACAGTAAGTAAAAAAAATAAAATAAAAAAAAGAGTATAAATAATGGTTATATTATAATTATATAATTATTTTATAATTATATTAATAATAATATAATTAATATAATATATATTAACTTACAAAGTATCTGAAAACAGAGAGTTCAATGCCATTTGCCCGATTTCAACTCTCGAAAACTGGAAACAATTTTTTCCACATGGTTGTTGGAATGAATTACCCGTGTTATTCATTTTTGGAACTGATAAACTAATATTTAATTAACTACAGTATGAAAATTTAATAAGAACATATTTCAATATGACAGATATTCTCTTATACCTACACTTGTCGATGTAAAATTAAAAAAAAAACGACTTCTAACACGAAATTAGGCATCATTAGGGATAACTCAAATACTACACGTCAGATTTCAATTAAATTTAAATGGTACCTCATGACAAGCACCAGCTTTCGAATATAAAAACAACATCATAATCGGTACATCCTGTAAAGAGTTATGAGGTAACACACACAAAGAAAATACAGTCGAATTGAGAGCCTTTTTAAAGTCGTTTAAAATAAATGTTGCAGCAATCTTATAAAGTTTCCTGGTTGAGCTGTTTCACTCACTTTCATACGGAATGTCATGTTTCAGAAGAAATGCCCAAATAAGTTTTGAAGAAGTTTGTTCTTAAGTTCGATTTAATTTCTGAATTTCATAGACCTTTAATCGACTTTGCTTAGGTACTTTAATGTTTTAAACAACCGGCTGTTTTAATAGTGTTAAGTTTGCAATAACGCCTGCTAGGCGAATTACATTACAAAATTACAAATTTACGAGAGAAAAAATTATAGTCTGGTGCGGGATTAGAACCCGCGCCCATTTACAAGTTTAGCAGGCGTTATTGCAAACTTAACAATATTAAAATTATAAGGTTGATGATTTACAAGTTTAAAACCAATTGCAAAATTGGTCTTGGTTGTAGTACAACGTAAGTTGAACTATTGGTGTCGCTCCATCCCGATAAGATGGTTGAAGAACGAGAGCAAGAATTAAAGTTATGATGTTAGCAATTGGTTAGAGCATACCCCGGCTAAAGGGGTGGATGGACGCGGGTTCTAATCCCGCACATGACTATAATTTTTACTCTCGTAAATTTGTAACCGGCTGTTCTCTGGCGAGCATTTTTTTATACAGTCTTTAGGTGACGTGTGGTGTTCTCAAAGCATAAGTCAGTTTTGCACTGCGACCCTAGTCATACAGGTCATAATGATATGATGGTGCGCTGTGTACCTATATTTAAAGTTATACAGTACCACTGTTTGAAGTCACCGTAGTGCTGGGCTGATGTAAGTATACCTATATTGGAAGCCTCTTCAAAGATATGAATTTCTAATTCACCATAAAATGTGTTTTTGGGCAAACAAAAGGTCGCAGCCGCTTACTTGAATATACGATACTAGAATACATTTCATGCTCTCAAAGAGTCACCTCAGTCCTGATGATGCTTTGGGTAGAATCGAAACGCGTCGAAAATTTAGGTAAGGCTACGCAACGTTTATTTTTAGTGTCGTCGGCTTAGCAGAAAGTTTGGCGGAGGCACTAAATAATATTTTAGCTGTTCAAATGTTTTTTAAAATATTATTTTTTATGCTTTCTGAACTTTCATCTTATCATATTTACCTTCTTGGCCTCGTCTTCACTTTCGATCAGGAGAGACTGCGGTCAAATACTCGCTTATCTAATTTAAAAAATAAAATAAAAAAGTAAGGAATAAACTATGGATTATCGCAAAGTAACGTCTGAATGTTCTAATTTAATAAATTTGTTGTTGTCAGAGGTTGTTTTATCAAGTGATAACTAGTAACTATTACTGCAAGAACCGTTTAAATTAACATACTAAAATACTAAACGTACCATTAAGGGAATGGTCGTGGGTACGGTGGGTCTGTACTCCGTACTGAGGTTATCGATCGATTCCCGGTGTATGCATTTTGTGGCAACAAGGTCAATGCATCGTGTGTGCGTCGAGTCACGTTCACAACTCACTGTTTCTAGGAAACTCAAAATTTCACTGGTTGTTTGTGATGCTTTACACAATAGAGTCTATGACAGGTGTGAAATATTGTTACTACAGGCAATATTATTTTTACTCATTTTTATTTCATCAAATTTTTTTTATGCTCTATAGGTTAGCCCTTGATCAGTATCTCACCTGATGGTAAGTGATGATGTGGTCGAAGAGGTTGTTCAGGCTAACCTAGAATTACTGGCTCTCAAGGACAGCTGCGGAACACACCGTTAGGTGCTTGGCGACAGATTTTCTACTTGAGGGTGGTAGCTAGCCAAGCAGGCATTCGCAAAATGCCCCACCACCATGCTGTAACGACTGCAGACATTCTAAGATAACAACCGGGGCCGGCTTAACGTGCCCTCCGAAGCAGGAAGCGCTCAGTAGTAATGGCACTATATACTATAGCGGTCACCCATCCAACTCATAGAGCGCGCCGGACGTTGCTTTGCTGATCGTGTAATTTTCGCTACTAGCGCTTTATATATATTTCAAATATTGAGAGCACAATTCTCATCTCTAGCGGGAATGAAACTCGCTTCTTCTGGCTTTACGAACCGGGTGCAGGCGGCAACGCTCGGCCATCGAAACCAAATGAGGTAAAGTCAACTCGGCGAAGACCGGCATACTTCATTTAAAAAGTTACAAATTGAATTATTTTGGCTATTCTATAACCTTTAAGTCAAATTTTGTTAAACAAGATAGTAAGATATTTAGTTTATCTGACAATCAATATGTCAAAATTACATAGAAACCATCGGTCACGGAATAACAACCATTTTTGTAAACACAGTGAAAATAGACGGATTTGGCTTCCATGTCGGATAAGACCGTCTAGTGGCAAATTTACTTAGTTATCGACAGTTTTTGTAGTTATAGATAGTGTGTACGAGTGCCAGTTATTGTAACATCTTAATTTTTGCACTCTAACTCTCAGGAATAAGGTTTTTTATAGCTTATTTCGCGAGATACAGCATTTGTCGGGTAAGACCGGCATACTTCGCACTTCCAGGGGTGCAAAACATATTTCACCTTGAATAATAATTAATTATTTTTTATTACAATTTTATGACAAAAATTTAAAAATGTAATCAATAAAATTAAAAATGTTTCTTGTGAAAGTTTTGGATAAACTTAGTAGAAAAAAATAAACGAGTGCTTATTATTAAAATAATGAGATTCAAAATCGTAGGTAAATACCTACTAACCATAGAAACCGCTCCTGAGTAAAACCTAAAATTACTAGCAAAATTTATTTGCGTTTCTTTGAACAAAATAATCAGTCTTCCATTTAACAAAAACGAAAAGAAATTACGATATAACATACTTTGAAGTGTAACCAACCAGGAAGGTAATGAAAAAAAAGGCTTAATTAGACACCAAATGTTGACGACTTCTGAATGTGGCGAAGACCGGCATATGACATTATTACCCTCCAAAACCTAGACTTCCCCACTACATATTGAAAGGTCACTTTTTATTTTCATCAAGAATAACGTAGTACAAAACGTGTATAACACTGATTTCAAATAATAATTAGATAGATATATTCATAAAGAATGAATTTACTTGCATAGATCTGAAAAATAACTAAGATTTAAACACATTTTTAATAGTACGTGATACACTCCCAATGCAAGTCGCGCACCATACTAAATTAAAAAACTATTTTTTTCCGTTTGCACTACACGCACCGCCATCTCTGTCAATTAATAACTACTAGAACGGCTTTATTAGCCGATTGATTGTGTTGCCACCTTCGTAAGTCTGCTGAATTTGTTGTAATTCTCGTTGCACGATCTTTCCCGACAGACGGTCTTCGCTGAGTTGACCTTATAACTTACGATGAGAGTGAATGAGATTTGAATTTTGTCCTCTAATTCGAAAGTTTAAAATACCTTTACACTATAGACACTTTTACTCACTCCTTCTGGTGATGGCCTCACCAAAACAAATAGTTAAACTTAAAATTTGCATCTCATTCAATGCCATCTCTATTTACTAGAGCTACTACTAAGTGTATCTCTCTTATCAGTATCTCTCATTTCATTCCTTTAGTAGTAATCCACGAGATTATTGTGCTAATTTCATTATTTTTTCACAGTATTTTTTTACCCATCTTTCAGCATATCGTCACTCTCACCAGGTTAAATTGCAGTCAAAGGGTAGCCTATCAGCAAAAAAAAGTAGTATAAAAGCTTATACCTACCTACCTTCTTTAAATAATATACTTATTTCAAAGTAGAGGTAAATGTAAGTACTGTATTTGTTTTACTTAGGTAAGTATGAAAAGTAAATTGATATATACCTAAGTGTTCTCATTTTCCTCTTTACATGTCATAGAGTACTAAAATCCGGTTATGCATTATGTTACGCTGGACTAATATTTGCATTCGTGCAGATGTAAATAGATTCATCACTTCTGTCAAACTGACGTCTAAAATCACGAGTAACTTGACTCATGCCCATGCTGATACTAATTGGATGGTATCGAAAGTTATTGTCGTTGTAGGGCTATAAACGTAGTTTCGTGATATTTTAAATACCAATTGTTTAAAGTTCTAATTTTACATTAGGGAAAAAGTTGGATAAGCGTGGGATAAGCGTGGGATAAGCGTGGAGGCGTGCGCGTCGCATCCCCTGCCAGTCCTTTCGAGGGCTGCAACTCCACTTAAATCTCCGTGGTGGTAGGACTTCATTGAGGTCCGCCTGGACTGTTACCACCCGCCTACTAAAGTGTGCTGCCAAATGTCTTCATTCATAACGTAGTCGTGTTCCAGTACTATTGTAGGTGAACCAGCCCCCCTACTTCGCCCCTTGTGGCCTACACCGCTAACCCTCCCGAGACCGTTGTTTGCATCAGAAGGACCCAGTAGACGTGATGAACGTGAAGGTTTGGCACGGGGGCCAGGGAGACCCGGTGAAACGGTTGTCCGCTGGCCGCCCGCAAGTCAGTAGGGGACCCGAACCCGTGGATCACTTTTTGAACTCCGCCACGGGAGGCTGTCCCGCCAGCTCGCGCATAATCCTGCGTGGTGGCTGTCGTGCCGGAGTAGGAGACCGGAGTGGAACCCGGCAGGCACCCGCAGGGGGGTCCGGGGGCCCTTCCGTCTCCCGTGCCAATCAGTCACTCGTTCCGTCCCTCTAGTCGGTTTCTAGTTGCCTTCATTTTGTCTTTCGGATTGAAGCGGTGTACGCGACAACGTCCCTCTAACTTTATCCACACCATGGCCAAGTCAAATAAGAGCAAACGTTGTTCAGCGGCTTCCCATTCCACACTACGTGTGGACTACTGCAACATTAGAGGATTGCACGCCAATATCAATGCCGTCCATCTCCATCTTGAAACGGCAAAGCCTGCCCTGCTCTTTTTGACGGAGACACAAATACTTTCACCCGCGGACGCATCCTACCTCTCGTACCCTGGGTACACGCTTGAGCACAAATTCTTGCCTCGTGCTGGGGTATGTTTGTACGTGCGAGAAGATATTTGTTGCCGCCGTCTCAAAGGCCTGGAGGATAAGGACCTGTCGCTACTTTGGACTCGCGTAGACTATGGTGGTCAAACGCGGATCTACGCATGTCTATACAGGTCTCATAGCGGAGACCAGGAGACTACTCGCCTGTTCGATTATGTGGCTTCAGGGGCTGATAAGGTTCTTGAGCAATACGTTTCTGCAGAATTGGTCATTCTTGGCGTGGTTGGGATCGTTAAAAACTGACCATGCGGGGCGTGTTGCTTATGACCTTGCTACGGCTTATGGACTCTCTCAAATGGTGTCAGGGCCGACCAGAGTTCCCGACATTGACAGCCACACTCCCTCATTGCTGGACCTTCTACTGACTTCCAATCCGGACGGATATCAGGTCTCCGTCGAGGCACCTTTAGGTGGGTCCGACCATTGCCTGGTACGCTCCGAGGTGCCAACCCTAAGCCGCGTCCGCCCCCATCCACCTGGGAAACGCACCGTATGGCACTATGGGTCAGCCGATTGGGATGGGTTACGAGAGTTTTACTCTTCTTATCCCTGGAAGCAGCTCTGCTTCCCGACCTGCGATCTCGATACTTGCGCCGACTCCGTCGCGGACGTTGTGCTGCAGGGCATGGAATGTTACATTCCAAACTCTGCAGTGCGCGTCGGCGGTAGAAGTCGCCCCTGGTTCAGTAGGCCCTGTGCAGTAGCTTCAAAGCTTAAGCTTGACGCTTATAAGGCTTGGGCTACGGCGCTTGTATCGCAGGATCCTAAGTGTCCCGCTTTAAAAAAGAAGCTTAACGCTGCTTCAAGGTCTTGCAAGAGGGAAGTAGCCGAAGCCAAAAAGCTTCATGTGAGCAGGATTGGTGAAAAGTTGATGAGCTTTCCTTCAGGCAGTAAGGCGTTCTGGTCGCTTGCCAAAGCTGCTGAAGGGAACTTCTGTCAATCATCACTTCCAGCACTTCGTAAGCCTGATGACAGTTTGGCTCATAGCGCAAAAGAGAAAGCAGATCTCCTTGGCATTCTCTTTGCCTCAAACTCGACTCTTGACGATGGGGATGCAGCACCGCCTGTTATACCACAGTGCGAGAGTTCCATGCCAGAGGTACGCATCTTTCAGAGAGCAGTACGGAAGGAACTCGCATCTCTTGATGTGCGAAAGTCGAGTGGGCCGGACGGCATCCCGGCTGTTGTTCTAAAAAAGTGCGCACCAGAGTTGTCCCCGGTTTTAACGCGCCTGTTTCTGTTCTCCTACACTTCGGGCTGTGTGCCATCATCGTGGAAAGTAGCTCTTGTCCACCCGATCCCTAAGAAAGGCGATCGGACGGACCCTTCTAACTACCGCCCCATTGCAATCACTTCTCTGCTCTTCAAAGTTATGGAACGAGTTGTGAACTCCCAGCTTCTTGGATACCTGGAGGAACACCGGCTGATCAGCGATCGTCAATATGGATTTCGTCATGGCCGATCAGCTGGTGATCTTCTTGCTTATCTTACGCATCGATGGGCCGAAGCTGTTGAGAGTAGAGGAGAAGCGCTGGCGGTAAGCTTAGACATTTCCAAGGCCTTCGATCGGGTGTGGCACAGGGCACTTCTTTCGAAACTACCGTCATATGGCATATCTACGGGGCTTTGCACATGGATATCCAGCTTCCTCACCGGGCGTACTATTAAAGTCGTTGTAGACGGATCTTGTTCCGATGCCATGCCCATCAACGCTGGAGTCCCCCAGGGTTCTGTATTGTCGCCTACGCTATTCATCCTGCATATCAATGACATGTTGCGAATCGGTGACATTAATTGCTATGCAGATGATAGTACGGTCAGCGCACAGTACTCTGGTCGTGTTAGTGCTCCGCCCTCTGAGGTGTTGGAAAGCAGGAACAAACTTGTGTCCGAGATTGAACATTCTCTTGGCAAAATCTCTGCGTGGGGAAATCTTAACCTCGTGAAATTCAATCCCTCTAAGACACAAGTTTGCGCGTTCACAGCGAAAAAAGCTCCTTTTGACGTCGCTCCGCAATTTCGGGACATTCCCCTGAACATCTCTAAGAGCTTGGAGATCCTTGGTGTTAGCGTTTCTGGCGAGGTTCAGTTTAGGGGTCATCTGCAGGCTAAGGCGAAACTCGCTTCAATGAAGCTCGGTGTGCTTAACAAGGCGAAGCGGTACTTTACATCTAGTCAGCGGCTTTTACTCTACAAAGCACAAGTGCGGCCCCACGTAGAGTACTGCTCCCACCTTTGGAATGGCGCACCGAAATACCAACTTCAGCCTCTCGAATCCCTACAGCGACGAGCCGCCAGAATTGTCGACAATCCCAAGCTCTCTGACAAGCTGGATCCTCTCAGTCTCCGTAGAGATGTAGGTTCCCTTTGTATTTTTTACCGCTTGTTTTTCGGGGAATGTTCCGACGAGCTTTTTGACCTTATTCCTGCGTCGAAATTTTACTACCGCACATCTCGACACCGTCAAAAGACCCACCCCCACATCCAGCAAGTATGGAAATCACACACTGTTCGCTTTTCTCGCTCATTTCTACCGCGTACTTGTGGGATGTGGAACGACCTTCCTCCGGAGGTCTTTCCGCGAAGCTACGACATGGACCAGTTCAAAAGGGGCATCTACAAATTCCTTTCTGGGCAGGCAACGCATCGGCAGCGCAGCTAGTGTTGCAGATGTCCATAGGCGGCGGTTACCGTTTACCATCAGACGGGCCGCCTGCTTGTTTGTCACCCATAATATAAAAAAAAAGTTCATCCGCGGTTAAATTTTGCATGCATGTCGTTGAGGCTGATTTCTATGCTTCTGGTTAGCCAGTTTTTTTTTATGTTATAGTGACGGAACAAGCTCGAGGCCCACCTAATGTTAGGCGGACTAACCTCTGCCTATAACAGATGCATTTCGTCATAAGTCCCGAATTACACTGCGTCCGTCACCTGGAGACATAGTTGTTAAGTCTCCATCACCATGCGGTGAAGCTCAAGCCCGCGGCGGGATTCAAAAAATTGTTCGTTTTATTATGTATTTATCTCCTAAAATATTTTTTACTGAATTATTTTTAAAATTCATAATTTCACAGCAAGCTGGCAAACTGGAAGCGTATTAGGCTCAAGGACCTGCATCCAAAATTTACCGAGCTTGAATATTTGTATTCAAAATATGACGAAATGATTTGAATGGAAATCTACGGAACATATATGACTAACTACATAAGTCAAATAAACAATGAATTACAATGAGATAGTTTTTCAAACAATATTTGACTGTTGTAAAATCAGAAATTCAATAAAAAACATATAGGTAACATACCACGAGCAAGGTTTAAATATTTTTCCCTTTCTTTGTAAGCCTGGTTGTAAATAATATTACAAAAGAACATAATAAAATATACAGCCTAAATAAATAAAATTATTTGTTTACAAATTTTAACCCTGGATGAAAATCATCAGCTATAAAAAACATATACTTAAATGATAAATTGTCAAGAGAGCAAACATTATTCTTTTTTATAGGTATTATTATTATTATCGTATATACATACGTTTCACTACGAGTAGTGCGATACTAACTGATGATTGAATCTATAGGATGGCTAACTTTTATTTTCATTATTGCATTGCTGTCATCTCTAGTCTAAATATATATAGCTCAAAGGTGACTTACTGACTGACATAGTGATCTATCAACGCACTGCCCAAACCACTGGACGGATCGGGCTGAAATTCGGCACGCAGGTAAATGTTATGAATTAGGCATACGCTAAGAAAGGATTTTGATTAATTCTACCCCCAAGGGGATAAAATAGGGGATGAATTTTTGTATGAAACTTTGTCAATTTTAAACCGATCGGGCTGAGACTTTGCATGCTATAGCTACTATGACGTAGGTATCCCCTAAGAAAGGATTTTGAGATGCAGGCTAAGATTAGTAACTTTTCAGTTTAAATATACGAACTTCTGTATGCTAGCGCCATCTACATTGTTTTGGAGAGAACTTTGAATCAACCATTTTTGTGCATAGATAATAATATTATCTATGCACAAAAATGGTTGATTATATTATATAAATATATCGCTTGATAGTTTTAGCGCCTAATGACAGATTAGTTAAGAATATTGTGTACAAAGAAGTTTTGTGGGCCCTAATTTTTTACACACGCTATACAAAAGTAAAGCATCAAAAACTATACCTAATTAATAATAATACTTCTTAACGCGAAGCCGCGGGCAAATGCTAGTTTACTTATATATAACTTCTTTAATGAAATGTCCACAATGTTCATAACATAACAAAAAACCTACATTTGTATTTATGGCTACGCGCTGAACATAATTTAAAGTGTCCTATGATACTTATCATATATGGAAGGGTGAGAAGGGCAAAGATAACAACGCAGGGTGGCATAGCGTCCTCCATCCTGTGAGGACCTGTGTCAGTGACCTCTACTCGTAAATTCCAAGGACAAACTATTTCGAGGACAACAAACAGAGGTGACTCCTTTATCCCACGGGACTAACCGTACAAAACTACTTTCATCATTTTTGTTTACTAGATAGATAGATAATACTAGATAGATAGATAATACTAGTACATATGTATTTAATAGCCATACATTTTGTACTACGTATTTATATTACTTACTGTAATATTTATTTACTTGAAGTATGGTACTTTCAATACGTATGTTTCAGCAGACATACTTATATCAAGATGTACTTGTTATATTTTTTTTAGTACATGTATCTTACTATAAATATTTAATATTATAATAAAAGTTTGTTTGTGTTTAAATGTGTATTGTTTTACCACCGTTCACTTACGAAATGGCAAACAGATATTCATTAAATTTTGTATATAGATGCTTTAAGTCCTGGATTAAAACAGAATCTTTCTTCCGAATTAGTGTGTAGTTCCTGAGGGAGCGCGATATGTTTAGGAGCTGTGCCCCGCGGTTTCACCCGCATAGACAATGATAAAAAGTATTGATAATGATAAAAGGTACCTGTATGAGTTAAACTATATACCAAGTTGCATTCGAATTAATTTCTAATTAGTAGTAACAAACATAACACACATTCTCTCATTCTCCCTCACAAACTTTCGCAGTGTGATGTCGGTCTTCGATTTTATATATTATAAAAACATAACTAATATAATAGTTTTAGTGTACTTGAAATTAGATTGAAAGAAATTTTAAATTAATAATAAATTATATGCGATAAAGTGCAAAAGTATGAAGTAAAACGCAAGCCTTATAAAATAAACACTCACGTCCCAATACGTTTCCTCTGGCGGGCACATCCATATTTAAATTTTTCACTTACTTAAAACTTTGTAAGACTCATTTAATTTTCTTAAGCTCAGAATAAAAATTACAATCTAAACAGACACCGAAAGAATAATTCTTTGTATTTATTATATAAAATACGTTCGTACTACAAAAGTTTAAGATCACAACTGACGCATGGCGCGGGCGGACCACGGAGTGTGGCGGAGTCGGCAGACGAGTAGCGACCCATAAACTATAGCATAGCATGGTGAAATATTTTCAGAACTGACTCAACTTTGCTACCAATACGTGCAGAATCGCATGTATTTGCTGGAAGCATTTTTGGGAGTTGTAGTTTTTACCCGTGCAATTTCGTTTACCTACTGTTCGAAAATTCGCGCTTTACCCAAGGTGACCTTCAAGAACTGAGATCGATGCAATCCAGGATAATTTTCCTTAAAGTTGTGCAACAGCTAAATGAGACATATTTAAGTATAATGTTGTAACCAATGTTAAATATACTCATTTCTAATATGTGAGGAGTGTTATTATAGCCACGGAATAATAGTGGTGTGTATAATATATATGGAATAGAATTTGCGAAACTTCTGAAATATGTTTTAAATTTTCCCGCAAAATTAAGTATTGCCAGTAATATGTGAGGATTGTTATTATAGTTACGTGGTAGTGTGTGTCGTACTTCTATATAATTCTTTGTAACCTAGGAGTATGTAATATTTTTTTTATAGCTAACTAGTTAAATCATTATATTTACATGACAATTAAGAATAACCAACAATAAATTAAACACTATTATTCACTAGCACTACACTTACTAATTTTGTTATAAAAAAGATTTCTTTTGTTTTTTCTTAACTATTTGATCGGTATACCTACTCATATACCTAAATCTCCTACATTCTGCTTAAAGAGACAAATATTCCATATGCCCACTATTATACACTATTTTCTATCCTCTGACAAACTAAGAAGGATATCTTTGTTAATTGCTCTGAGTTTCTATCGAGGTAGGTATAAAATATCACCAGTCTAGTCACAGATTCAAATACCTGTTGAAGGAAACTCACGCCATTTTGGTTGTTTAGTTCGATAAACATCAATGAGGACTAAACACGGACCGAAGGTTGCTTAATTTGACAACTCTTAATTGGCTGTTTAAGCAGACATTAATTAGGATGAATGCAAATATTAATCAATGTTTAAAGTATTGCTTTATGAGTTAATTAACATTTATGAATACGCCTGTATAATAACGTAATTACTATTTTTATGTTTGAGTTTTTTTAATATGTACATGTCGGTACAAATAAATAAACTCACAATGTCAAAACTCAAAAGCTGAGAAGTCTTCCCAGGGAGCCGACTCCCATGTCTTAATTCAGTCTTATTTTTACCTTATATTTACAATTTTAATTCGCACTACCACATATCACTATAGTAAACTTACATTAGAACTTCAACGTGAGAGCGAGCTGCATGCATTGAATCAAGTCATCTGTGCGATAGAGATAGCGCTATATGAACATTATTATTTCGTTTTAATATTGTTAAGTTTGCAATGACGCCTACTACGCGAATTACAATACAAAATTACAAATTTACGAGAGAAAAAATTATAGTCATATGCGGGATTCGAACCCGCGTCCATCCACCCCTTCAGCCGGGGTATGCTCTAACCAATTGTGTTCTTATATATCTGTGTCATGTTAGCTCAATTGGTTAGAGCATACCCCGGCTAAAGGGGTGGATGGACGCGGGTTCGAATCCCGCACATGGAAGTAATAAGTACTACGGTTGTACGTAGTACTTATTACTTCCATGGTAACTGATAGAACAGAAGTCCAAAAACATATACCATAGAATAAAACATGATACTGGCCTAGGGTGCGTTCTTATATGTCATTCGACGACGGATGATCGCTCCAAGCAGAGCGACGCTCGTCATCCGCCTTTTATGAACGGCTCTGTATCATATCTGTATCAAGAACACTACTTAAAATGTTTCACTGACTCGGAAGAAATGTATTTACAATTATATACTTTTCCACGACACACAACTAAAACAAACATACAAAATATAACAATAATAATAATACAATTTTGTAAACAGAAGTCTACGTAAACAAAAAGTAACCTATAAAACAAAGAAAAATCAAGTCCCAACTGTCAAATGAAACGTCAGGGCGATATATCCGCCGATTTCGTGGGGCGACCGGTGCGTCGTCGAGCGATATATAAGAACGCTCCGGAAGATCATCGGACGATCGCTCCGGGCATATAAAAACGCTCGGGGTGTCGTCGGACGTCGTCGGACGACAAATAAGAACGCACCCCTAGACACTGGCTAATACACAAGACGTGCGAGTCCTAATCCCGAGATAGGAAAAAAAACAAAAGTTGACCACTGACAGTGACTTGAAACTGACACTGTCAATAATGTCAGTCAGTGACATCTGTGTTGCCAAGCTAACAATTTTTGGCTACATTTAAGATATCATTATATTTCAATTTCATTCAGGTCTATTTATTTACTCAATATTTTGGCACCCCAATATTTGGCCTAAATTTAAAAATTTACAAAAATATTTTCAAATCACATTGTATTTATTATAATAAGTTGTTACAAAGAAAATAATTTTTTGAAAATAAAAATCTTCATTTCACGTATTATTACATATGTACTACATAATTTATATAAAAGAAATTATAAATTTAGCGGTTTATTTATAATATTTGAACTTGCGAGAAGCTTACATGAATTTCATAATCAAAATACGTATTATTTTGTAGTTATATACCGTAACAATGGTGTCGATTCTATACAATATCTCAACATCTAAAATTATGTAAATTTTGATAGTTCTTATTTTGTGTACTGAAATCCAAATTCGTACAACGCTTACGAATAAATTAATGGTAATTCTTATTTTATTCACATATCATTCTATTTTCGAATTACGCTTGCGAATGACACTCCTTAAAGTTGACTTTTGTATTCAATTGTGGATTTTTAAGGTGCTTCCTCACCTGGTGCATTCACTTGTAATGTAACATTTTAAATTTGATTTTGAGCATTGCATTACATTATTGCCCCCTGACTTGCTCGGTTCTCCTTCCTCACTGAAATAATGATTGATTCTGTAACGTTATGTTACAGGTGAATGCGAGGAAGCACCTTGACACAAATTTAGTCATGTAGCTCTAAACTGACGCAGAATCGCCTACATTGAATAGAATAACCCTATTTTTTTAATGGCAATTGAGGTATTTTGAGGTACCGTATGATCTTAACTACTCACATTTGTAGAAGTTTTGTAAGTTTTGTTGTTCATTGTGAGCAATCAGCTAAACTTGTTTTGTCAGTATATAATACAGAAAAGAACTAGACTCAAAAATCACGTTCCGAATGAAAAAATGTGGCGAAATATAAAGGATGGTTAAATCCCGTTGGAACAAATCCCTCAACATCAAAAGAATATCTTGTTGAAATATGGTTAGATGGCTGATAATGTCTGAAAAGTTATTAACTTCATAGCCGGTGGTATGTCTTTATTAAAATTATACTAAGAGCTTTATATAACACTACAGCTACTACCTTCACTATTAAACTGGGTTTATTAGGTACGATGTTTTTGCTTTCTAGTATCTTTTTGTAAGTGTTTGGCCTTTTTCTAATATCAAGACTTGGCAACACTCTTGCTTCTTTCGGGCAAAATTCAGAAAGAAATAAAAATATAAACGTATTTCTAAATGAAGAACATTGAGAAGAAAAACTCAAATTCCACTTCAAAGTGTCTTATCCCCCTGGAGGTTAAAGATATTGTCTGTACAGCTGAGCTCGGTTGAGTTTTCATAGGAACGACAAATTTGTACATAAGCCACCCAACCAGCTCGGCTCGGCCCTTTCTTGTCTTGTACAGTCTTGCTCTTGCTTGTCAGAGTTGTCAGTCGCATTGTGGCATCCAGTGGAGCCGCTACGACCCATCCTCAAATGTATTGGACAGAGTCCGTTTACAAACACTGGTGAAAGTATTTAAATTTCGTCGCCGTTGCGTGTCTTGTCGTGTGTCCACTATCTGCTTACCTTATAGAAATTAATTGGAATGCAAACCATGGTGTATGTGGCGCGTTTCTAATGTTTACCTACGTGTAAAAGCCAGTGAAGAATTTCCTCTGCTGTACATATTAATTAATAAATCCTTTAAATATGGCTCTAAAGATGGAACAGAATAATGATCTGGATTTTATACTCAAAAGTTTATTAGCTGGAGGTAAGTCAAGTAGTATATTCAAGCATTCTAATCTATCACTCGGTGAAAGTGTCCAAATTCATAGTAAAAGTGACTCATCAGAGAAGTTAGACAATCAATTCCATAGAATATTTAAGTTAAAAATAGGCATTATATTTTAAACAGAAATTACTACTTACACTTAATGTATATTTATTAACTGTAAGTAGTTTTAAAATTTCTGTTAAAATATATACAATATACTTAAATATAATAAGTTAAAAAAATGGGTAATTCTTTGTTAACTAGTACCCTGTTGAAATGAAAAGTTACTCTCTAGGCATTATTACTAATAATAGTGCCGAATATATGGTGAAACCAAACATCCTCATATAATTTATAATGTTTTAATTATGTGTCTTTTATAAGAGTCCAATTGGATTGCAAGCAATACAGGATTGATTAAGGCTTGGTTATGAATTATACTAGCTGATCTTTCTTTTACCAAATTGATATGTATTTTGTATCATGGTGCTCCAGCTGCTCAATTGAATTCTAGGACTCTCATGGTGATATTAATTCAAAAACTTTTCTTCATATATGTTTCTAGTAATTGTGATTTTTGTTTTTTCTCTTATGTGAATCATCTTTTCCACTTTAATACATTTATTGTCCTGCATATATCTTGTTTGTGGTAATTATTTTCTAAATATATATTTTCCGTTATTATTATGTTATTTATTGACATCATGAACTAGATAGCACTTAATAATAACTTTTTTACAGTTAGAAATTTAAAATAAGGCACACACCATAAATACATACATATTAATTATCTCTAAGATCCTACTGATTTTATCTAAACAAATTAATTTTTAAAACTGTTAAGTACTTAATTTAGAAGAAGATAATGAATATTTAGAATTACCTGTTGGTCTCTCCAAAAGTCTCTCCTGATAATGCTGTGTGTAGATCAAAATTAGCACCCTGTATAATGACTACCTCTAAAAAGTTAATAAATTATTTATGACATTCATCATCTTGCATCCTGCATTATAGGCTACCAATTCAAAGTTACGACTCAAACCTATCTTCCAGGTGTTGCCGGCATGTGTGCAAAGACTGTTGTTGCACCATTAGACCGCATCAAGATCCTCCTCCAAGCACAATCATCCCACTACAAACATCATGGAGTCTTTGGAGGACTCACAGCCATTGTTAGGAAGGAGTCCCTGATAGCTCTTTATAAAGGAAATGGAGCACAGATGGTTCGAATATTTCCCTATGCAGCCACACAATTCACTAGCTTCGAAATTTATAAAAAGGTAGGATTTATTGTATTTCCTTATCACTAAAACTATAATAGTCAAAACTTAGACTTTTTACTGGAAATTAACATGATTGTGTTATATGATTTGTTATGTTACACTAAGCAATTTTAAGATAAACTCACACATACTGCCTTGGCACAGTATCAAAGGCGATGTCAATATAGCATTGATTAATTTGTCCTGAAGAGGGGTTCCATACAAAGAATATGGATTAACTTGTCAATAATAATGTAAATAATAATGTGCCGGATAGATCATAGTGCGCCCAACATTAAGCTGATACTTAAAAAAAAAAACAGTGCAGAAGTCATGTCTATTTTAAAGCAAAATTAAATAAAGTGTAAAGGTAATTTTGTAAGCTATTGCATAGCTTCTATTGTGGGCCTTGAGCGTGGAGACCGAATTCAGAAATTCCGTAATGAAACACCCCACCCCGCTCGGCACAGCGGTGATACTTTATTTGATCAGCACCTCTACAGTGTGTAAAAGGAACTAAATTTTGTCAGAAAAAAGGTTTTGAGATTTATAATTGCATAAGTTGATAAAAAATGCTATGTAATAGCTTTACCGCGGCAGTCTCCCAGTGCCACACGTCTTTTTTTTCTCTCTATTTAGTAGGAACGGGGAAATTAAACTGGTCAGTCAAGACTCACACAATGAGGGCTATATACCACCGCAGCATGTTAATCAATGTGTTGTATTTAAAAAATGATATGATATGTTTCATTCAGTTTAAAATGTTTTGGGGGTCTGTTGTCTGTTGTTTATTTAAGAGAAGATAACAGGTATGACTTCACTTTTTATAGTTTGTTGTTATTTCAATAACATATAACCATAGGAACCAGTCATAGGGGAGTCTGCCTAGTTGTTCCTAACCTATCTAATTAACTACAGTAGTAGACCATTCCAATCATTACTTGGATGGATAACCTCTAGTAGCATTAACTTCAGAGCACATTGATCACGGATGTTATTTTAGGATGGCAATTGCATTTAGAAAAAAGTTATGTTGTATTATAGAACAATGTGTGCCTATCCTTTTAAAAGAACATTGATTGTCATGTCTTTTCTTTATATTGTCGTCCTCTTCAATCAAGCAGTTGTAGACGAGCAAGTTTTAAGTAAAATAAAGCTCCCTCACACTTATTGCAAGTGCATTAATGCCTGCTAGTAATATCATGGTTGCAGGGTTGAATCTGGCTTGTCGTTGAAAATTTTCCTCTCATTGTAATTTTATAAGCTAGAGGAGCTAAGTTGTTCTTTTTAGGATTTCGTACTAGAAACTGGCACACTTATACTAAGCCCTTTTGCTACATGTCCGTCTGTCCGTAGTTTTCGTGTAGCTTTGGAATCATAAAAAAATGAAACCTACTTCAACACTCATAAGTGTGAAATGAATTGTTGAAGTCGGTACCATGATAGTTCAAACCTATTATCACAATATTGAGCGCATGGTACCGACTTCGACAAGTTATTTCTCACTTTGGAGTGTTAACGTCAGTTTAATTTTTTGGGATAAAATATTTTTCACCCTCTTTGGTGCCTCTTACTACTTACGGGATCGATCGTCATTCACTGTCAATGACTATCACCAAGATAGGAAGACTTTGTTCAGTTATTGGAGTGTAACTCAAAAACGGCTTTTAGATGAAATTTAAATGGGACCACACAGGAAGCACCAGCAATGAAATAAAAAAAAATCAATATCGGTTCACCCAGTCGAAAGTTTTATAGCAAACATAAAAAAAACGCGCCGAATTGAGAATCTCATCCTGTTTTGGGAGTCGGAAGTATACGGAAAAAGATCGGAAGAATCTGACGAAAGTGGAATCTGACGGACGTGTTCTAAATACTCGAAGTATATGTACAAAATTGTGATTTTTGATACATTCTAGGTATGTTGGCAAGGGCGGAACCCTCAGTGCACGTACGTCCAGCTCGCTAAGTCCGTTTTAGTTTTCTTAAAGCACTAATATAAATTTATAGAAAAAACATACAAGTTTGGTATTTGAATTTAAAACATTGCATGACGTAAAGGCTAATAATGACATTGGACGTGTGGAGAATTTTAAAATATATCTTGTAAATATTGATCACCTCAGACCGCCACAATTCTTTGTGAGCAGAATTTATAATATGAATATTGTACACTATCTAGAATAGGATTTAGTACCACAGATCACATACTAGCCTATTACTATCGACAACACTGGCGTGGTAGCACCGCTCTCGCGCCGCGCCGCCGCCGACGTTTTTTTTAATGCCTGATAGGTTAGCCTGACCACTATCTCACCTGATGTGGTCAAGATGTTGTTGAGGCTAACCTAGAATTACTGGCTCTCAAGGACAGCTGCCGGAACACACCGTTAAGTGCTTCGCGAAAGATTTTCTACTTGAGGGTGGTAGCAAGCCAGGCGGGCATTTGCAAAATGCTCTACCATTATGCTATAACGACTACCATCATAAGACAACTACCGGGACCGACGGCTAAACGTGCTCTCCGAAGCACCGAAGCGCTCGGTAGTATAATGTCATCAGCGGTCACCCATCCAACTCATGACCGCGGCGGACGTTTCTTAGCTTTGCTGATCGGTTCAGAATGACTAAGCAAACTTCGCTACGAGCGCTTCAACAAGTTCAAAGTTTATCATGAATTAAGCTGATCATTCCAGCGCACACTCTGACCTGGCAATTTAATATTTTCGCCCGAAATGCGCTAGACAACAACATTACTAAACACGATTTTATAAAAGGTATAATGACAGTGTTTATATTAATCATGAATCGATTCAGGCGCTACTTTGCGGAAATCCATGTTTAATAATCAGTACATCAGTACTATATTATTATTAATATTATAAATGCGAAAGTAACTCTGTCTGTCTGTTACGCTTTCACGCCAAAACTACTGGACCGATTTGAATGAAATTTGGTATGGAAATAGTTTGAGACCCGGGAAAAAACATAGGATAGTTTTATCCAACTGCGCAAAAAGAGGTTAATGTTTTTGCGCGTTAACCGACACACGCGCGGGCGGAGCCGCGCCCGGAAAGCTAGTAACAAATATTTTAAATGTGTTTTAAGAAAACATCAAATGAATACTGTATGTAGTGACAATTCCGCCTAATTTTCCTGTTCAGCCGACGTGACGTCACAAACGCTACGCACTCAAACCGGAAGATTTTTCGACGCGTGTTACTTCTACACGAAGTATTCTCAGGAGGTCTTGACCCATATATATATTTCAGTTCAGTAGATATATATTTTTTATACTTTTAAAGTGTTTTATTAAAGTATGTAAATTTAATGTTTTCTTAAAATACTTTTAAAATACACTCGAGAGCAATGAATCCGGGTCACTTAAAGAATGTTAAAAATCTCGGAAACTAAAAATGATAGGTTAATGCAATAAATTGTATTTAATAGACAATGTAATACTCCTTAAATGAAAGTAAAAAAAATATGAGTCACCATACATTTTATTAACACAAAATTACATAAAGAAAAAAACTGCTGATCTCTCCTTAAAACAAAAATAGGAAACATGAAATTTTTGAACTTTATTACGATTTTCTTGAATTTTAATACTTCGTATTGCCTCCTCGTGCTTCCATTACTGCGTTTACGCGGTTTGGCATGCTGTACACCAAGTTCCTTATACGATTTTGGGGAATATTCTCCCATTCCTCTGTGAGAGCAATTTTGAGCTCACGAAGCGTGATTGGGGGAGGTTTCGTTGTTTTACGCATCTGCCTAGCTCGTCCCAAGCATGCTCGATCGGGTTGATATCCGGGCTGCGCGCTGGCCACTCCATACGAGTAATGTTCATCTCTTGAAGGTAGTCATTCACAATCCTACCTGTATGAGGTCGGGCATTGTCATGCATAAATATAGCATCCTCACCTAAATTGACCATAAATGGACCAACGTGATCATTGAAGATTTCTTCCACATATCTTACGCTAGTTAAAGAGCCGTTTTCTATGATCACCAGCTCTGTGCGACTTTCAGAAGAAATTCCGGCCCACACAAGTACAGACCCACCACCGTAGGCTACTTTTTCTTCGATGCATGCTTGCTTGAATCTTTCCCCTGGTCTTCGATACACTCTGTGTCTTCCATCGTGCTTGTAGAGCATAAATTTTGATTCGTCGGAGAACATAACTTTTGACCAATCTTCAATACTCCAATTTACGTGGCTCTGGGCATATCTTAGTCTCGAAATACGATGCCCACGCTCCAGTTTAGGGCCGTTTGCAGGTCTAAGGGGTTTTAAGTTAGATTCAGCAAGCCGACGTCTTACTGTCCATGCACTTGGGTTACTTCCTCCGAGGCGTCGAAACTGATTGGTGAGTTCAGTTCCTGTGAGAAAGCGATTTCGAAGCATGGTGTTCACCAAGTATCGGTCTTCTCGTGCTGTGGTACACCTGGTTATGCCCTTTCCTGGTCTGCGTAGGTTAGAACCAGTTTCTTCGTAACGTCGGAGAACTCTTTGTACTGTTGACAGCGACACACCGACAGTCCTGGCTGTATCGCGCTGACTCCGGCCGGTTTCCAGCATTGTAAGTATTCTGGTGCATTCTTCAGGCGTAAGCGACATAATTTCAGCTTGAATAATGAATATAGAGCACTATCAACATGGTTTATGTACCCACATAAATGACAGATTACAAACAAAAGCAAAACCAAATGCTGTAATTTCGTAGTTCCATCTTCGAAAGTGGCCCTTTTTCAAATTTGATTTTTTTATGATATAACTTTACAATAACTAAGAAGTTTTAATACCTTCATTTAAGGAGTATTACATTGTCTATTAAATACAATTTATTGCATTAACCTAGCATTTTTAGTTTCCGAGATTTTTAGGATTCTTTAAGTGACCCGGATTCATTGCTCTCGAGTGTATTTGTTACTAATATTTATCAGTACTAATATTATAAATGCGAAAGTAACTCTGTCTGTCTGTCTGTCTGTCTGTCTGTCTGTTACGCTTTCACGCCAAAACTACTGGACCGATTTGAATGAAATTTGGTATGGAGATAGTTTGAGACCCGGGAAAAAACATAGGATAGTTTTTATCCGACTGCGCAAAAAGAGGTTAATTTTATCGCGCGATAACCGACATACGCGCGGGCGGAGCCGCGCCCGGAAAGCTAGTATTATATAATTCCGTGTAAGAATCCATTATAAAGCATTTATTCTTATCGTGATATTGCGGACTATACAGATAAAAATAGACGTTCGAAAATATATATCTAAATGTAATGTAGCAGGCGTAATTAAATTCTGTTCGATTTCAATTAATCACGATGAATTAATCTTATACATATTATTTTTATAATGTTGATAGAATATGTACTATTTTCTGTATATTAAGTTGAAAATACTGTTTTGGCAACTCTTAACCCTTTCAATTCAAAGACAAGGTGTTGTAGATATCGAGTCAGGTAAAGCCCGAACCACGCGTACACCGTTAGACCAGCGACCGTAAAGTGGCACAAGCTACCGCAATCGTTGCTCATATTTCCTTATATGTGTTAAATATACTGTTTTAGGAGCAACAGATCAAAGGGCGATAGTTGACGGCAAACAAAACTGGCCAAGTGTGCGTTGTTCGGCCTCGTTTTATTAGGTACCTACTGCATCGAAGCAGCCCGTAACAGAAGAATGATCGTCGGTTTTGATCACAGTTTCAAAACTACATTTTTATTAGGTGTTTTCAGTATTTTTTGGTAAAATAGAGTATAGGTATGGTATATAATACTGATACTGTATAATAAAATAAAAAATACCGATGTCAAATAAAAAATGCTGTAAAAAGTAAATAAACCAAACCGTCGTATATACTGTTTTTTTTGTTCATCGATGTTATCAATTATCATATCAACAATGTAGTAGAAGCCAATTAAATACGAATTATTAGGGATGACTTAAGATTACTCGTCAGATCTCACTAAAATTTAAATGGGACCACACGAAAAGCACCAGCTTTCGAGTTTAAAAAAATTAACATCATAATCGGTACACCATTTAAAGAGTTACAAGGTAACACACAAAAACAAATACAATCGAATTGATACCCTTCTCTTCTTGAAGTCGGTTAAAAATAGAGTATATGGCATTATATACCGAAACTGTTCAGCAGGCCAATTATGTAATTCGTTGTTAACAAAATCTGATTGAAATCGTACAAAATGCCGATTTAGTGACTCGTATACTTATATTGTTACTAAGTAAAACTGATATTTACTTAATCCAATCTGTTAACAACAACTTTATTAAGGGCCCGTTTCAGAATGTCCTAATAAAGTTTCGGGTTGCTATGCAACACATAAAGTAACTAAATGATAAAAATGACAGTTGACATGCTTACACTTTTCAAGTTTTAACCGATGGATAAGCTAAATCGATGACTGTGTAACGCAATGATAGTGTTTTGTTTAGTAAATATGTTGTGGGTAGTAAAACCGGAACTTACTCGAACATTCTGAAACAGGCCCTTAGTATAAAATGTGAATACGTTATCGTGAAACCACATTTTTCTATGGTTTCAATGTTCTTAGTAACAAGTTACATAATTCTCACTGATCCCAAACTAGTTAAGGTTTTGTGATAGTCCCCGTAATTTAAATGATTTAACACTGATAACTTCGAAATCCACCATATTTATTTTGTAAATGTAAAGAAAATCAATGAGCTCTTTGAAACCCCCATAGTAGAGTGCTAATTTTCTTTTTTTTGGATTCGTTCTCATGTAACTGGTCAAAACCAATCGATGTGGGTCAGAATTCTACTCAAAACATAAAAGTTTTTTTTTTGTTTTGTTTATTTTCCACAGACTCCGGGGTCTGTGCCATTTTTGAAGTTAACCGAGAAATGTGTTAAGTACTTACATTACTATGGGGAGCATTCTTACATACTTAATGGGGAACACAGTTTTAAGGAATATACTATTAGTAAATATTAGCAAACAGATTTGCACAAGCATTCCGAACGGATCAGTGCCCTCAAGCAGCACTCGTTCACGAGTTGACTCGCGTGCCAGCCATCGTCCTCCTCAACCATTTTTGAGGGAAGAGGGCGACCCGACACACGATGCCACCGCTTGCCAACACATTTTCGTGAGCATGACTGTTCCGAATGCCCGCACGAATCCGCTTGCTAAATTTCAGTTTTGTAACAACGATCTAGAAATCCATGACATACGAAAAGACAGACTTGGTCTTTGCCCTAAATCGTACTGTAATCCGACTTGGAAGTCTGACATAAAATGTAAAATTATTTATATAGAAATCGCAAGGATAGTTTAACCTTTTGGCTTTGGTAAAATGTCTTCTGATCTTTATCTAAGAAGGGTCGGCATCTCGTGTATTTTCAGATATCTGGGAGTAAGAAGAGTAGTGTGCAGGGAGAAAATACACCTGTTGTATATCTTTATTTTCCTTCTCTCGCCTCAATGCATGAAGTCCTATTGATAGACTTTTACCTCTTACACCGCTCATCTTCCTCCCATCTCTTGTTTATATGCAGCCTTAATCATGATTTTCCACATTCCCGCTTTCCCCCAAATAATAATACAAAGCAGGTAACTAATCAAATCTTCTCATTTGCCCCCGATTATTTTATTGATGGGTCCTATAGTTATATATAACTACTAGCTGTACCCGCGACTTCGTTCGCGATTGCCGTACCTGCACACTAATTATTCACATTTGTGCACTATTAAGCAACACTGTGGTCTGCGGTGAAGCACTCTTAAAGTAAACCATAGCTCAAAATGGAGCTTTCTACTTTGGATTTCAAAACTCCCGGGTTGTATTTTCCAGAAGACAGTAGTTAAGTAACTCAGAGAGTTCTTTCCCGGTTCTCACAATAAATGTTGAAGCAAAGTACCTTGTGCGTTTCTTTAGAATTTCGATTTTAAAGCGGCGG
This sequence comes from Plagodis dolabraria, assembly GCA_963854805.1. NCBI lineage: Eukaryota > Metazoa > Arthropoda > Insecta > Lepidoptera > Geometridae > Plagodis > Plagodis dolabraria. The sequence goes on along the minus strand of OY978457.1, from coordinate 23,478,226 downwards.
TTTTAAAATCTAAAAAAATATTTGAAATTGACGGTAGATCGTTTTTTTTTTATTTCTCATTCTCGGAAAGTAGTGTTTGTTTGATCTGAGTAGCGGGTGGGAGACGCTCCTTCCCACCTAAGGCCGGGAAAACATTGGTGTAAACAAAGTTATATGTCTAAGATTTTTCGTTGTAAAATATTCTGTTGGTGTAAAACAATTAATAACAACTATGTTTGGCAGGGTAGTAACTAAATATAAGATAGAAAGAGTGGGTAAAAAAAAAATTTTAACTTTCCCTAAATTTCATTGTTCTAACTCCTAGTGTATCTTTGTATCTTCTACTCATGTTTATTATTTTTAGTAAATATTTAGAAAAATTACTATTTTTTTACCCTCCTCATATTTTAAATGAAAAATAGAGTGTTTAACACGGATGTAAGTCATCGATTCCTACTTGGACTATAGCCGCATTAATTTAAAAAATATACTGCTCATGTTATTAAAATCAAAATAAATAATATAAAAAACATACTATATTTATATCTTTATTCCTTATATTAGTAGTGAAAAGCAGAGAGATTCCTATTCGGGCTATAGCCGCCCGTAAATATTCCAAACAAAATTTTACGTAAAATTTCACAAATAGTTCAAGCCTCTCAATAAATTTTTAGTAAGTATGTTATTTTATCAATGAATAATTTTTAGAAAAGCTACTTTATTTACTTTCTTTAAATTCGATATGAAGAGTAGAGAGCTGAACGCGGGTGAAAGTTACCAATTCCTTTCGACCCTTGTATAACAATCTACTAAAGTTGTGCACTTCCAACTTTTAAACGGAATAAATCACGTATATTTATCATTATTTTTGTCCCGACAGTCACCCCGCGACCACGATCACTATAAAGTGTTTGAAACGTCGGGACAAAAATAATGATAAATATACGCGATTTAAACCGTTTAAAGTTGTTTAATTACTAAGTGTAACGATCGCGAAAACCTAAGACACATTGTGCACTTTCATTTCGCAGTCTCCGAAATGTATCCGTCAAAAGAAAGATAATTATGTAGTTTAAAAAACTGATTGTGGTGAATGTTTTTTTTTTTTTTTATTGCTGATAGGTACGCCTTTGACCACAATCTCACCTGATGGTAAGTGACGATGTGGTCGTAGGTGTTAACAGGCTTAACCTAGAATTACTGGCTCTCAAGGACAGCTGCCGGAACACACCATTAGGTGCTGGCGACAGATTTTCCACTGGAGGGTGGTCGCTAGCCAGGCGGGCATTCGCAAAAATGCCCTTCCACCATGCGGTGAAGCTCAAGCCAGCGGCGGGATTCGAACCATGGACCTGCTGCGCGGCAGTCAATAGCCAAAGCCACTGAGCTATCACTGCTTCAAATGTACCACATTTTAGAGTTTTATAGCAAGCTAAGCAAGCTTGCAAAACTAAAGAAGGGTGCCGTGCTGCCCGTGGGGCGCCATGCTGCCCGTGGGATGCCGGTCTGTCCGTGGGGTGTCGGGCTTCCCGTGGGGTTCCGGGCTGCCTGTGGGCTTAAGATGAGCCGTACGTTAAAGGGTTTCTCAACATTCCGCGGTCCAAGTTATTTAAAACGAAATATTTAGTTTGTGATATCTGTAATTTCTGACCTGCAAAACTGAGGACTTTGAAATATTTACGGGAAAATAATTAAATAACCACTATTGTAACAAAAAAAGAATGATTGAAATCGGACTACGCGTTAATAAATTACAACTAAATGTACATTTTGACTATCATCCCATTTCCCAAGAAAACCGTACTGAATTTCGGGATAAAAGTATCGTATGTCCTTCTTCGTAGTATGAACTCGAATCGTGCTAAGTTTCATTCAAATCCATTCAGTAGTTTTGGAGTGATGCGAGGCCGGGATACAGACAGACAGCCAGAAAAAAACAGTTTTTGCATCAGTATCAGCTACAGATTGCTCTCAAAACATATTTTCAAAATATCTGCAATGTATAGAATTGGACCTGTTACAGTTTTATTATAAGTATAAATATATAAATTTAAGCGTCTTCCCTCGCGCTTCCCTATTCGCCTTCTGCAACCTGTTATAGGTATAGATTAGACTGATTAGAGCATTGCATGTTATGAAAAATATACGTAGGGAAGTTGTGCTTATCGTAATAAAAAAACTGTGTTTTATCGTTTGAAAAATCAGTCTTTTGGAGAGGTCCAACTACAGACCTATCTATTATACCTATACGATAAAGTGCAATCGCCAGCTTAAGATGAGCCGTACGTTGAAAGGTTCCTGTACATTCGGGGTGTCAAGTTATTTGGAACGTAATATTTAGGTTGTGATGTCTGTAATTTCTGAACTGCAAATCCGATGACTTTGAAATATTTCCGTGATCATTTTTAAAGCACCACTATTCTAATTAAAAAATCGGCCAAGTGCGAATCGGACTCGCGCACGAAGGGTTCCGTACCATTAGCTATACAACATAAGACTTCATATTTTAACCTTTTTTTGTTTTAACGTGAGCGAGTCCAACTCGCACTTGGCCAACTTTTTGTATTTGTTGTTATAGTGGCAACAGAAATACATCATCTGTGAAAATTTCAACTGTCTAGCTATCACCGTTCTTGAGATACAGCCTAGTGACAGACGGACGGACGGATGGACGGACAGACGGACGGACGGACAGCGGGACAGACCGTTTTTACCCTTTGGGTACGGAACCCTAAAAAGAACGTCTGAAATCGGACTACGCGTTAATAAATTACAACTAAGTGTATATTTTGACTTTCATCCCCTCTCCCAAGGGAACCATGCTGAATTTCGGGATAAAAAGCTAAATTATCCTACCTTGTAGTATGAACTCCAATCATGCTAAGTTTCATTGAAATCCATCCAGTAGTTTTGGAGTGATACGCGGCCGGGATACAGACAGACAGACAGACAGACAGACAAAAATAAAAAAAAATATAGTTTCGGCATCAGTATCAGCTACAGAGTACTGTACATTTTTTTTTTCAAAATATCTGCCATGTACAGAATTGGACCTGTTACAGTTTTATTATAAGTATATAGATTTTCTGCAAAGGTATGTATGTCATTACATTGTCAATGTAGGCTATCATTTTCTTTCGATTTGTTTGGTCCTTGTAAGTAACAGTGTAAAGTAACGTTGTTTGTCAACAGAAAAAATATACCTATTAGCATCACACGCACCCGAGTTCGGCCATTTATGAATGAAATTCAATTGTAATCATTATCTTTGATACGTATTGAATAGACGACTGGTTACCTGGCATCATTTTTGTTTCACCAATAAAGCTAGGTCGATAACTGGTTGTCTAAAAACATGTGGGTGTCATCATGTATTTTTTAAATTCATTTGTATATTACTCTGAACCTCGCATTTAAAAATTGTAATTTTTTTTAAATATGTTTATTTTTGCAATAACGCATGTGTTGCAAATTACCTTAAAAATGTATTTATTTTACCAGAGGAATAATTATATTCATGTGAGGAATTTGAACCCGCGTTCATCCACCCCCTTAGCCGGGGCATGCTCTGAGCTAACATGACAATGGTTCATAACCCTAATTTTTCCTCTCGTTCCTTAACCACATACTCCGGCTAAAGCGGTGGATGGACGCGGATTCGAATCCCGCACATGACTATACTCTCTCCTCTCGTAAAATTGTGTAATTTTGTAATAACAAAATGTTTTGTTCCGGACGGGAATCGAAGTCGCGTCCTACGATTTCGCGCCGGATGCCCAATCCATTCGGCCACCGGAAACTACCGGTAAACTTCAATAATTAGTAAATGTGATTTTCGCTCAGTACGCTATAGTGTTTGTAATCACATTTAGAAATTACTCTGAAGCTTCCTGTGAAACATGTTTTTTTTATGATCTACAGACCATTTAACGAAAATCATAGTCAAATTAAGACTACTCTCGAATTTATATGTAGCCAGCACGAAGACATGAAAGTTAAATATAATTGTCTTAAAAAGGAGAACGACTCTCTTCGAGCTCACTTTCAGGCAGGAGTTAGAATCTAAGCTGGAGAAGATAGATCACAACAATAAAATATCTTGCGTCGAGTTTAGGAATGTGCCCACACTGAATGAAAAATCTGAAACAAAAAACCTTCTTGAACTCGTATTAGAAGCGGGGAAAAGCTTCGATATGGCGTTGCAGCCCTCTGATATCAGGGATGTATATCGTACTAATGCGAAACCGGATTTCAGCAAACCCATCATAGCGGATTTTTCAAGTGTTATCACAAAAGAAAAGTTTATGACAGCCTCGAAGCTGTATAATAGAAGGCACAAAAACAATCGATTTAATACTACAAACCTTCAAATGAAGTGCCCAAAGACTTCTGTGTATGTTTCAGAAGTCCTTACCCCACGCATGAAAAAAATTGCATTTCCTAGCGCGGGAACACGCAAAAACTTATTGTTACTCGTTCTGCTGGGTGGCTCATGGGAAAGTTTATTTGCGAGTTAAAGAAAACTCACCCTCAATCCGTGTTAATCATGAGAAGGACCTGGATAATTTGGCAACGAAAAAATGACTACACCCGGACCTATACAGAAATCGCTCGTCTAGTTTTATAAATAGTAATAACTCATATCTTGATATCAATATTTAAATATTATAAATAAAACCGGCAAAAACACTCACGTCGGGGATCGAATACGTCGACCCGTGCCCGTCGGGAGCTCGCAGACGCAGCTGTGCACTCGCCCTGATGATGAGTATCTGATATGCTCGAAACCCGGGTCGACGTATTCGATCCCCAACGTGAGTGTTTTTGCCGGTTTTATTTATAATATTTAAATATGTGTGAAACTCACGAGAATTTCATTTTGATATCAATATATTGTATGCTCACCTACTTCGCTTCGCTATATTCCTCTTTATGTATTTTGCGCTTTTCACTTACTTTCATTCACATCTATACAATGGCATCCAAGTTATGACTTTTTTAAATCAATTAAAACCACATTTACACATTGTACACACATACACACAACCTCATAAAGATACCCATTTCCGAGCAAATGCCTTACCATACCATGAACAAAAGATTTGTCTCATAACACATTTTTTTGATCGCAGAACAATGAAGGTATTATTTGTTATATCTGTTCTAAAGTTCGAAACTATAAAAATGGAAACCGTGCCACTTGTCAATCCTTTCTTTGACTATAGACCTTAAGCTAAGCCTCTCAATAATCATATAAAGTTAAATGGATAATTTCAGTGAAATTAATAATGAAATTGAGTCTTTGATGGGGTCTTCTTCCTTTAAGTGCACACCTGAAGAGTGTCTTAATTATATTGATCAACACAGTAATTCTTCTTTGAAGGTCTTACATCTAAACATACGGCATTGAATGTAACATTGATAATGCGATAGTCCTTCTCTCTAGACTCGAAGTGGAATGTGATGTTATCATTTTAACTGAGTGCTGGTTGAGTAAATCTGTAACAACACCTTTAATAGATGGCTTTGTTAGCTATAGATCAGGCTTTAAAAACCAAAATGATGGAGTAGTTATTTACGTCAATTCTTGTATAGATTGTTACATTACCGAACCTACTTTTATTATAGACGCAAGTGGCTTGCTATTTACCTATCAAAAGTCTGTAGCTATTATTGCGGTATACCGCTCACCTTCGAAAAAAATGCGCTTGATTTTTTGTACAGCCTAAATGACTTATCTACGTTATCTAGCTTTCCAACCGTACCGGTTATTGGCGACGTTAATATAAATATCGCACCTCAGAGTAAAGATGAAAACTTAAATGATTACCTAAGTATAACAGCTGCGCACGCAATGCTACCAGGTCATATTTTGCCGACCCGACTGAACAACTGTCTGGATCATGTTATACTAAAAACTGACAAAATAGCAACCACGTTAGTTTTGGATAGTGTAGTGACAGATCACGCTCCAGTACTATTATGTATTGCAATGAATAAAACAGTTCAAAGGTCAAATAAATCTATATCTCGTATTGACTACCCCGCCATTATCTCCAAACTAAAGGAAACTGACTACTCCCAGATCTTTCAGCTTAACGACGCAAATATTGCTACAGAAACCTTCATCGCAATAATAATGAACTTAATAAGCTTAAATACCAGAATCTGTAGGGTCCCATGTAGAAAAAGATCTATTTATTACTGTATAACCCTGGACTGATTAAATGTATGAGAAATCGTGATAGACTATATAAAAACTTTAAAAAGGATTCAGGTAATCTCGTTTTAAAGTTAACTTATGTGAGATACAGAAACTTTTGTAATAACCTCTTAAAAAGAATAAAGGTAGAGTACGAGAAGAGTCAATTTCAGAAAGCTAAAGGAAACCCAAAAGCCACGTGGCAAGTGGTCAAAAGTTTGGCAAATATTCACCCAAACTCTACATCAGCAAAACAATTATTAAACTCCACAATGGACCCAAAAGATTCATTAGATAGAGTAAATAAGTATTTTGTAAGTGTTGGGCATGAAATGTTATGTTTGTCAAGGTAAATTGTAAGTCGCTTGTGTAAGAGCTTTTCTAATATTTTTGATAATGATGTTAAAACGGAAATAGGCCTGTAATTTTCGACACTGCCTCAATCACCAGCTTTAAATATTGGGTGTACTATAGCTTTCTTAAGGGATTTTGGAAACGTGCCTGTTGATAGACACAAATTAAAAATGTACGTCAGGGGAGGAATAAGTACTTCTCTAGCCTCTCTGAGTAATTTTACTGGTATACCTTCCCAACCCACCGCAGAGTCCTGTTTTAGGTTCATAATAATTTGCTCAATTTCAGCGCAGTCAGTTTCATGGATAGTCATAGAGTCCACATTAGAAAATATAGATGTTTCAACAACACTTGATTCGAGGGGTGTAACCTTGCTTGCTAATGCTGCAATCTTAAACTACCTCATTGTGAAATGTTTACCGATGCGGATGACACAGCTCTTATAGTACGTGGAAAAACATGGCCTGAAGCCCAACGCTCAGCTGAGGCAGCTCTCAGTAGTGTTATGGCGTGGCTAAATACAAGTCTATTAATAAGCCTTAATGTGGACAAAACAAAATTTATCACCTTCTCATTGAATACTCTCTCACACCCTGATGAATTATTTTCTATAGTGGCTCATAGCAATTGTCAATCATCTCATTCTGCTCCATGTGACTGTCCAACGCTATTAAGAACTGAATCAGTTACATATCTGGGGGTTAAGGTAGACAACCTATTAAACTGGAAAGCTCAAATTGACACGTTCTCATCGAGGACTCGTAAATTAATCTACGTTTTTAAAAACCTCAGAGCTGCAGCCAGTATAGAAACCTTAAAGGTTGTTTACATTTTGCTTGCCCAATCTATCCTTACCTATTGTTCCACTACATGGGGAACTGCCTGCACTACTTTATTATTGCAATTAGAACGGGCTCAAAGAGCAGTGCTCAAAGTAATTATTAAAAAGCCGATTTTATATCCCACGACACTTTTGTACATGGACGTCGAGCTTCTAACGGTGCGACAACTTTACATTCTCAACGCAATACTCCGTAAGCACAAAACCTTAACATACGATCGTCGTAAGGATCAAAACCATCGAAGGCGTAGTCGTGTATGTCCCATATTTTCGTACAATTGTCTTCTAGCTAGAAGGTAGACATTTTACAACAAGTAGCCGGCTTTACAATAAATTAAACGTCCAGCTCCATATTTACCCGCTATCGTCATTTCAAGTTAAATGTGTCACTACAAGGTATCTTTTACAACTAACTTACTCGGAAACGGAAAATCTTCTAAAGGCTATTATATAACTAAACATGAAATCTCTTTCAACACACACACCCTCATATCACTTTCATAACACTCACATTCACCATTCACACTTACACACCCAATTTACTTAGTATGCGCAATACTATTTAAGAATTAGTAATTCATTTAAGGATTATATATTATAGTTTATTTATGTTTATATAAAATCTAATTGAACATACAATTTAAATTATGCACTTAGGTCATTTCCAGTCGGAGGGCGCTGATGACTGTAACACAGTTTATAACTACAACAGGCATCAACGATCCAATTAGATAGTTTTTACAACTTGTATACTCGTTTTAAGTGCATTTCTATAGAAGCTATATCCAATATGTATGTAAATTCCGAAAAATGGTCCATAAACTTATTATTATTATTATTTATTATTATTTATTATTTTACTCACGAAGGCGCGCATCGTCATATCTTCTGTGTATAGTTACAACTATTCCTATAGTATTGAGTAGCAAAATCATCTCACTCTATAGTTGAACAAATCTGGATGTCATTATCAATCAATGTCGTATATCATCATACGATATAGTAGTTATACACAAAAATGTGTTATCTTTTCTTCTGTCAATGACTTCTGTTGTATCTTGGTCGTTTATGATTGTGCTATATACCGTTGATATAAAAATAATAAAAAAAACTAGTTAAGCGCGAGTCGGCCCCTTAAAAAAGTTTTAGGTTGAGAAAAAAATGTTTGTTCGTTATCACAGCCTCAAACAACATTATAAATTGGCGTTTTCACAGAGAATCCATAATATACCGGATATTGCTGACTACTTTAGGTTTTGAGATAGATATTGAAACAAAACATTTTACCTACGCATATTTAATATCAACAACAAAAAATATAAAATCATATTAACTAACTAATAATAACTTACTAACTAATCCACGCAATGAGCCCTAGACGATGACACCCTGCTAGTGGGTTATATCGTATATCTATCCTTTTGATCGATAACCTTGACTGTCTTCTTGGTCAGCGGTTAAAGCGCGGATATCGTCCGAGGGTTAAAGCTGGCTGTTTTTCAAGGTGCAGAGTTCGATATGCTGTTCATGCAGTTATAGGGTTTTTCTGACAAAGAAATTATCAATAGCATTAAGAATAATAACTACCATTTTGGGTTGTCTGAAAGAGATCGCTCTCAAACATAAGACCGCCCATTGTCACATCTACTCTTACTTATGTTTTTAAGGTAAAGTTGTTAACAAAATTATAAGTTTATTGGATTAGAATAATAAGAAATGCCACCCCTTCCTATTTATAAACCTACTAGCGTTCCGCAACGGTTTCGCACGGGTAATTAATAAAAATTTCATAAATTATAAATTTAAACACATAAATAAGTAGTTATTGTGACATAACTATAACAGTTATACTTATAGTATTGTGGACTTTTTTTTGTAGATATTGATGTCCTCTATAAAATTGTAATACATCACTTCGCTCTATTATCAACAATATCCGCAGCGTACGCGATATAACGAATTTTTTTCTCAATTTGAGTTATATTATCGAACTTTTCGTACGGATCCGTAACTTTTTGAAAATCTATAGCCTATGTTCATCAGGGATATGAACATAGTGAGAGACAGAACATGTTGGATTCTAATGGTGAAATAATTTTTCAAGTCGGTCCAGTAGTTTCAGAGCCTATTCAATGCAAACAAACAAACAATAAAATATTTCCTCTTAATTATATTAGTTTAGATATATGTAGGTATATATAATGGAGTAGAATACCGTGTTCGTAGACCGCGGTAGGAGTTGCTATTATTTCTAAAGCTAACGTGGTAATAGTAGTAGGTGTGCAATCTATTGATTCCACACCAGACCCCGCAGTATTGTTGATATATTAATAGCCACCTTATATATACTCAATAGAAAATACAGCTTCACAGATGTTGTGTACTATAATGTGAACGGTCACTATTATACATGAGATAACAGGATATTGATCGCAAGAAAAGAGATAAAACGTTTGAATAATTCATCTTCATAATTTTATCGCAAACAGCGTATATGCATTCACATCGTACAGTTACCGTACTGTTCCCTATCATCCTAACAGAAACAAATGCCCAATGAGCAGCATGTCATTATTCACGTCGAAATGTGTGGGGTGTTGAAATGAGGACTCCTGATTAACCGAAATGCGGCAGGTACACACCAGCGAGGGTAATTACCACGGATTTAGGGAGGGAGAACCTAAATCCGTGGTAATTACGAAACAAGCGACTGACCATAATGTTTACAAATTAAGTCCTTGCCGGTCTATGTGTTGCATATATTCTTGTGTTGTTAGAGAAGACATTGGACCAACTATTGTTTGATGTAAGGGTTCCTTCGTATCTTTATAGAATGGCATTGCATGGTGGAAGGGCATTTTGCGAATGCCCGCCTGGCTAGTGACCACCCTCAAGTAGAAAATCTGTCGCCAAGCACCTAACGGTGTGTTCCGGCACCAGTCCTTGAGAGCAAGTGAAATTACAGATGAGACAACAATTATGTCTCAAGGTGATGGGCGCAGTGCAATTCGTGACTTGTGACGAAATGCATCTGTTATAAGCAGAGGTTAGTCCGCTTAACATCAGGTGGGACTCGAGCTTGTTCCGTAAGAATAACATAAAAAAAAACAAAAAAAAGTTACAGTAGCAGTAGAACTCTTTGGAAACGAGTTTTTTTTATGTATTGGACTGGCAAACAAGCAGACGGCCCACCTGATGGTAAGCGGTTACCGTCGCCTATGGACATTTGCAACACAAGGGGCGTTACCAATGCGCTGCCGACCCTGTAAGACTCTTTTAGTTTTAACGCCCTTTTGAAGGAATCAATACTTTAGCTCTGCGAAAAAACGCTAGATGGGAGATCATTCCACATTTTGAAAGTATGCGGTAAGAAGGAATATATAAATCGAGCTGTGTGAGACTTCCAGTACATGATTATGTGTGGATGAGCTTTTAACGGTGACGCGAGGTTCGATGATAGAATCGCGATGCCGGTATAAGATCAAACAGCTTTCCCCGTTATAGAGCCTGGGGGTTCGACAGGCTAATACTATTTCTACCGCCAAGCACTATTGTTCTCATTATTGTGTTCCGGTATGAAGGGAATGGGTGCCGGTGAAATTACAGGCGCATGCGATGTAACTTTATGTCTCAAGATGAAGGCAAACTGCAGTTAGAAACGATGTCAAAATTCATCTTTTACAGGCAGATACGACCATAAAAAAAGTGGGTCTCATTCTTCAATAAACCATGACATTACGAAAACCATGACAAAAGATAAAAACATAGTATACTTGGATTATAAATTATAATACAAAGGTCGTAATCGGTCTTACTATTTTCGGCACCGCGTTATTCATTGGCATTTCACTTGAAGACGAACCAGAGACCGGTTGCACAGTTAATGTGATAGTTGGTACGTCGTCGTGAGCTCAGCCGGCACTTTCTTGCGACCTCCTTTGGGGACTGGTTTCGGAATCCCTTGAATGTCACCGTAATCGTCTTCCGTCTTTGAAGCTGATGATTTACACTTCAACTTAAAATCAAAAATATAATAATAAGGTATTTTATTAAAAAATATATTTTTTCGTGCGCGTGCTTAATTGATTTTAAATCCGAATACGCATCCGAATAGTCGATAATGTTATAAACGATTGTTTGGTCGAAACACGGTACACTTATTAACGCTGTTTTTGGGAAAGATACTTACATTTCTTTATATATTTATTCATAGGGAGAAGCATTATTTTATAGTAAGATACTCCTCCACGCGAGTCCGGCTTTTCAGTTAGTAGATTCTAATATAAGCTAGTTAATAAAACTAGGTTATGCACAAGCTAAGAAACCCAGTTTCATAAACAGCTGGCCAGCGTCAGCAAATTATCGGAAACCTTATGATCGTTTCACGGAACACCTTTTTAGGAACCGCTCTGGTTTATATTTTCCTGGTACCTATATATCGATTTCCGACTCTTAAACAATAAATATATATTTTATCAATACTGTTAATAAATTTTATCGAATTTGTTGATTGAAGCTGATAATTTGAATTGTCCAGTTAACCATTGTTTTGTATTTAACGAACCGTAGCCATCCATGAATGCGTGCATTAATGCATTATGATAATCGGTGTGCAGCGGAAATATCCAGTTATTTCAAGATAACAGTGCAATTTCAATATTTCATTATTAGTACGGATTGTCGGGTCATGTATTGTACATGTTGCGCACTGAAAATTCTCTCGTTTCAGCGGTTTGCCATAATGTCAATGCTTGGCTGGCGTCTTGCCAAGTGTCTGAAGTGTCAGTTGGCAGTTGTTCAGAAGGCGCTGCTGCCCACCTTCTGGTGATTTTCGCTTCGTTGCCTCTAATGTCTCCCACATGAAGTTACGGGGAGTGCAATTTCTAACCCGGCACCCCATGGGGATTGAAATTTATGTAAGTGGCCAATCACGGATACCAAGTGCGCCCTGCATAGGTTGTTAAGGACATATCGTGATCAGACTATTTTAATTATCTACCTCTGAGGTACTTTGAGCCTCTAATGCTCGAAGCTCATGTAATATCATTAATGGCGTATTTTGGAAGGGACTATAGATAGATTTGCCAGCTAACCTCTTCGGGGAAGGCTAGAGTACTCGTGGCGCTTTCCATACAAATGAAGTTTCGTAATATTTTAAATACTTAGAGTTTAAACTCGGTGTAACTTTGCATGTATATCCTTGAGTCTAATATCTATGCTTCTGGTTTGCTAGGTTTCCGTAAAATTAAGTATTTTCAAAAATAATTCGAAAAATCATTTTGCATGGGAATTCAATTGTTATTTTGATAAATAGGATTCATTCCGTCTGTATATAGCATGAAGAAAAGAGGGTGGCGAAACTAGCGGAAACGGAAAATGACAGAAATATTTTTTTCTATATATTATGTCACGGGGATCTAGTTCTAGCTTGTTAACGGATCCGGAAAACGGATTGAGTTGCAAACGATATATATATATATATATAGATATTATGCGTAAAAAACGATCATTGATGTTAATAATTTCAATATAATTATTTAAGGGCAGAGGGTAGTCCCACAAATAAGAAGGTAGCCGAAATGTAAATTTTACACTAGCTTATGGGGTGCCATCGTCTGGAGCTCGTTTATTAAATATTTTTTTTATTATTATGTTTATCTAAATAATGAATTAGGTACGTCAAATTTGTTTTAGATCATTTTTGTAACGGAGTCTATCGCAAAAACTGAACTAGTTGGAATCTGGTGTTTCGGTATATTATGTATTATATCCTCTATTTAATCAAATGATAATCTGATTAAATCTGAAGCAGTGATAGCGGAGCGGTAATATCTACTGCCGGCCGGCAGGTCCATGGTTCGATTCCCACCGCCGGCTTGAGCTTCATCATAGTAGATTCACACCACCCTCAAGTAGAAAATCTGTCGCCAAGCACCTACAAGAGTGTTTCAGCAGCAGTCGTTGAGAGCCAGTAAAATTATAGGCACATGAGACTTAACAACTGTATGTCTCAAGGTGATGGACGCACTGCTGTTCATCGCTTGTGACAGAATGCATCTGTTACAGGCAGAAGCTAATAATCAGGTGGGCCTCGTGCTTATCCCGACACAATTCTATAAAATAAAACTGAAAACTCCAATTAAAAATTTTGTTTTTAAGATGTGTTCAATAAAAATGACCCATGGTACTGAAGCATGATAAAGTAGGTAATTGCACATAATATTGCTATGCTCTTTTGCGATTAATTAGACCGGGTAATTACACGGAAAGCAAATATAAGTTGATTTTACCATATTTCAACAAAATTTTAGGGTTAATATAGCACCTACCTTTGAGTTTTGTTGAGACAACAAAACTTGTATTGTTAAACGGTTATGGTAAATTTAACTTACTGCATATTTGTTAATTCAACATTTCCATATAATAGTAGAATTAACCGTCGAACAAGGGGGTTAATATAGCACCTACCCTTTGAATTTAGTTGTTTTTATACGTCGCACAATTGTTATTTTAACCGTCAAGAAAAATGCTAATTAATTACCAACATATAGATTTTTGTTAGTTTTACTAGTTTGTACCTGGTACAAACCTGTAAAAACAACAAACCATTACAGTAAAAATAATTTTCTAACAGGGGCTGCTTTAACGTATTCAAAATGTTAAAAACACGGTTGTTTTTATGTTAAATCGACTTATTTTTAATGTTAGATTAACCTTCAAATTCAAGCTTGTGTTAACTTACTTACTATTGTTGGATCAACTCGAACTAAATTGTTGGCCCAACCCAAAGTATTTTGAGTGCAGCCAACAGTATTTAATAAAATCGCTGTGTTGATTCAATCAGTCTTGTTGTTGAATTTACCCGCTTTAAAGGTTGAATGTACTTTCAAAAAAGGGTTGAGTCAACAGTCCAGCTATTTTATTTCAACCTTTGCTGTAATAGTAACATTAACACGTATCTTTTGTTGAATCAACCTCGATTAAGTAATAAAGTTAACACTGTAGTTTTGTTGTGGCAAACAGTGTCTTGGTGTTGTTTTAACCTACAATCAATCATATTTTTATCAAAGCAGATTTGTTGTATCAACTTCTACTAATTTTGTTGGGAATACTCAAAAGGTTTTGTAGTGTCAACTTAGATATAATAGTATATTCAACAAAACAGTTAAGTTGTTTCTATGAGTTATTTTGTGTTGAATATACCTTATATAATATGCGTTGAATTAACCTTCAAATCAGAGGTTGGGTTGACTTCGATTGAATAGTATTTTTAACCAAATCATTGTGTTGATTCATTCAATGTTTTGATGTTGAATTTAACCGCTTTAATGGTTAAATATACTTTCAAAAAAGGGTAAGGTTAACAGTCTTGTAATGTTGAACCAACTTTTGCTGTAATAGTTAGATCTACATCTATGTTTTGTTGAATTAACCTCGATTAAATGATAAAATTAACAGTGTAGTTTTGTTAAGGCAATGAGTGTCTTGTTGTTGTGTCAACTTCTACTAATTTTGTTGGGAATACTCAAAATTATTTGTTGAGTCAAGAAGTGCGTTTGTGTTGCAATCACGTGACAAAATACTACTGAATCAACCTTTCGGAGAAAAAGTTGGATTAACACGAACTACAGTCTCGAACCAAATTTCGCTATAATTGTTAGTACTTCTTGCATTATATAGTCCATCAACATTATTCGATTTAAGGGTGATATAGTTAATGCATGACATTAACTTAAATAATGTTACTGAAATTTAGTTGGTTTACCATTGAAAAGTGGATAATTTGAATATATAATTTCTAACAATTATAGCTAAGCAAAAAGGATTCCACATTGTACCTCGCGTTAAGCCAACCATTACTGCAAAAGGTTGATTCAATAGATATTTTCATCAGATCGATGCAACACAAATGCACTGTAATTATTATTACCAATGGGATATTTACACAAAAAAAAACGGTAAATATCCCGTTGGTAATAATAATTATAATTTTAATGACCGTAACAGTTTAAAAACTCATATTACAAACGCACTGATTGACATAATAAAACAAACTAATTTATTATTATATATACGTTAATGCCTACAAAACATTTGAGTATTCCCAACAAAATTAATGGATGATCCGCGTTTTATAATATACTATTGATTCTAGGTTAATATTACAAGATTAATAACTAACAATTTAATTATCTACGTAAGTCAAATCAAAATTCTTGAATATTTTGATAAATTTACAAAAAACATTAGTCAAATCACACAGACAACAAATGTATCTTTTACATAGGTAGGTAGACATATTATTTTTCAGTGCAATTAAATAAAATCGAGGTTAATTATAACCTAACTTAGAAAACAAGTTGGTTTGACATAAACTGTAAAAAGAACATTAAAAAAACTATTAATACGGTAAAATATTTATTCATAAACATTTGAACATATACAGGTATGAAACAAATTAAATTATTAGGTTTAGGTGGCGCGGAGACAACCGATAACCACGTAAACATTTGAATATAATATACAGGTAAAAAACAAATTAAATTATTAGGTTTAGGTGGCGCGGAGACAACCGATATTAATCAGTGAACTACGACCATCACTTTCATGGTAACAATCATATTCATTAGCGCGTTGTGTTTACATAGTCACAGAAATAAATGCAACGATTAGGCACAACGCTGACGTTCGACCAAAGTCGTTGAAAAAGCTGTCACGCTATAGATCGAATCAATTTTGACCTATTCAGTGATAGCTTTCTCATCGACTTTTGTCGATCATGATTGTTGTGCGTAAATGGAAATGGTTAAGGGGAAAAGATCCAACCTACAAATATTGCAATAAAGACATTCAAACATTTTTTGGTGTTACTAATAACGGATGGGGTATGGGTGTGATATGGGTACTTATTAATTATTTTACATTTTGTAGATTGGAACCTTTTGCATGACTAGGTCCTTCGGAAATTGTAATAAAATAGTCTAAATTTTAACATTAAAGCCAAAACTACAGGCAAAACACAAAAAAAAAAACAAATTCGTTAAATAAGTTTGCACCAATGCTTGAAACGAAATTAATTTTAAGAACATTATGTAACATAAACGACAACATATTAATCGCATCGACACAAGACGACAAAATCATACCGACAGGTAGACTCAACCATACATCTTTAAATGGCACACATATCATAATCTTAAATTCAAATTAACTAAAATCAAGGATAAAACGACTTCCAATATTAATATGTTACTTAATATATGTGCGAGAATATACAAGCTTTTATAAAAAGCCCGTATCACCTGAAACCCAGTGACAGTACCTACAGTACTCATAAACTGGACGACTTTCTCTAACCCATGTTGGGTTGTAATATGAAATAAAAAACAAACAACAATTTGGTCAACTAGGTCCATTTGGTTTCGTCATACTAACTGCGTCAGCTGATCAAAAAGTCCAAAAAATTGTTTGTAAGTTACCCATGTTATTTGAGGAAAGTAGTTCAATTTTATGAGTACTGTCGTTTTATACGGTGTTTTTCTAACACCTCATAGGTACAAAACTGTAAAATGGAGAATATGTTTAACTTTCATTAACTTTTATAATACAACATTAGTATACATATCTTTTTCAATGTCTTTATTTATTAATGCCAATTGGAATCAGTCTGATGCAAGGCGTCCCAAAACTTGGCCAGTTATGAACGGACTGCATTTCCACTGTGAGCTGACTGCAAAATTGCTGTGAGGAAGGCGGCTGCTGTGTAACCAGATCGCCAGTTCGTCTGTAACGGTGAAAAAACAAATGAAAGTCGAAGATTATGAATACGCTATAGCACCAACACAATTATGCATGAATTGTTATGACAACATATTCAAACATGTTAAAAAGCAACTGTTTACATAACAACATAAGACACATGAACACAAACACTTGGACATGTTTTTTTAACCCTTCAACTTGTTTATTTAAAGGTAATTGTTTATTAAAGGCATAATTTACTTAAATTTGGTGACCAATTGACGCCTACAACAGGCACCATGCAATAAATACAAAATTTTGGTGTAAATACCTATTATAAAAAAGAACTAAGTACCTATTTATGTTTCTGAATATGTTTTATCTCATCTGGTAATATAATTTAAAACTGAATACACAGTAGGAGGTTCCGAATTATTTAAATTTTCAATGTAACTGAGCCTGTAAATGCCATTTAAGATGTCTGTATGTGCATAAATGAAAGTTCCATCTGAGATAATAAAGTCATGTCACACCGAAAGCAGTTGCAACTCATATGTATAGACGTGCATGTGCGCGCTGATATGTAACTATTTACCTATGAAACCTTTATGAGAAATGGCAAAAATTTAATTTTTGATTAAAGCTTTTATTGGAGACTGTATTTTTTCTACATTTAGTAGGTAACAGTAGAACTCTTTGTTACCACTTGTGATGAAGTGTATCTGTTATAGGTAGATGTTACCGATTAACACCAGGTGGGCATCGTGCTTTTTCCATCACGATTGCACCAAAAGACTATCAACTATACGCGTTGAGACGCTTCCAATCAGCTCTAACACGACTGGTTTATTATGTAGGTTCTTAGTTTAGGAGTTTCCAAGGCTACTTCAGTGCTTCAGTTTCGATCAACAGATCAGTAGGTACCATGGTTCTAGAATATTGTATTGTAAAATGATTTATATACGTAAGCTTAATCGATTGAAGATATTTGCTTCAAAATTTAGTTGCAAGAATCCACCCAAACAAACATATTTAAGTAGATAGGTTAATTATATTACATGACATTAAAAACCTTGTAAAAACAATTTAAAGTAACAATTAAATTATGCATGAATTGTAACATCAACATATTTAAACAGGTAAAACAACTGCATATATAATTGTCACGCCAACATATTCAAACAGGTAAAAACAACTGAATATATATATATGAAGGTAGGTACGTACATTTATAAGATTGTGGAGCTTTTCCAACCCAGTCCTGAACAAGATTCTCACTCTTAGGTTTGGTACGACTCCTTTCAGCTCCTCAGAATTCATACACTTCATCAATTTGAGGGAAATCTCGTTTTCTGAAATATGTTAATCATAATAAAATACCTAAGTATGTAAAATCAAAATATTACAAAACACACTAGCAAACAATATAATAATACATACCATAGTATAAAATTATTGTGAGTATCAGTCGTTGACTCATCAGTTATTAATCAGTTACCCAAAATAAAAAAAACAAGTACTTTATGGCGTTTCCCCATTCGGCCAAATATTCGAGACCTGAAAAACGGAATACGAACTCAAATAAGGTACCCAGATACACATATTAAATTTATAACAGATTAGTATGTCAACATATTCAAAGAAGTTACGCCAACATATTCAAAAAGGTAAAAACAACTGAATATAGAATTGTTACGCCAACATATTCAAACAGGTAAAAACAACTGAATATATATATGAAGGTAGGTACGTACATTTATAAGAGTGTGGAGCTTTTCCAACCCAGTCCTGAACAAGATTCTCACTCTTAGGTTTGGTACGACTTCTTTCAGCTCCTCAGAATTCATACACTTCATCAATTCGAGGGAAATCTCGTTTTCTGAAATATGTTAATCATAATAAAATACCTAAGTATGTAAAATAATAATATTACAAAACAAACTAGCAAACAATATAATAATACATACCATAGTATAAAATTATTGTGAGTATCAGTCGTTGACTCATCAGTTATTAATCAGTTACCGAAAATAAAAAAAACAAGTACTTTATGTCGTTTCCCCATTCGGCTAAATATTCGAGACCTGAAAAACAGAATACGTACTCAAATAAGGTACCCAGATACACATATTAAATTTATACCACATTAGTATCCACTTTCTCAATATCTACCAATAATTGTATCCATTATTTATAGATCCACAGAACGCGACACGCGGCCAGTTTATTTGACTGACTGTTAGTGACTACACAGACTGATAGAAATTTCCAGAATGAGACGAATGACGTGAGCGCACCGCCTGCCAGGGGCGCGAAATGGCAACGTCGCTTCGTTCACTTCGTATAATTTTGTCACCATTTAAGCGCATTACACACGGAACCAAAATAATATTCCGTAAAATATATATTACAGTATTTCTGAAACGAGCATTTTCATCACAAACGAGCATACATTTTGTCATCATAAAACCCGTCACAGACGCAATAGTAATCAGTACTAATATTATAAATGCGAAAGTAACTCTGTCTGTCTGTCTGTTACGCTTTCACGTCAAAACTACTGGACCGATTTGAATGAAATTTGGTATGAAAATAGTTTGAGACCCGGGAAAAAACATTGGATAGTTTTAATCCAACAGCGCAAAAAGAGGTTTATGTTTTTGCGCGCGATAACAAACATATGCGCGGGCGGAGCCGCGCCCGGAAAGCTAGTTTTATATACATTCATAGCTAGGGAAAGACGTTAAATTGTATATGCACCATGGGCGGTAATAAAGAAAGCCTTAGATCGCTTGTTTATATCTCCGTTTTGTTCACGCCAAAAATACCAGCCTCCTGGGACATTCTTTATATAACCGCCCGAGGTGTACAATTTACTCGGTCTGGATTTTTTTTTAACTGTACATATCTGCAGATACTTTCCAAAGTTAAAAATATACCATATTTCAGATTTTAATACAAAATTTGTTCTTTTTTATTTCGTTTGTTTATAATCTTAAGCGCATAAAGTTATTGCCTACATAGTTATTCCTTATCTTATTGATATGTACTTACAAAGTTCGATAACCATCCAAAACATCGTTTTAAAATGAGAACAATGCTTCGTTTGTATGGGAAGTAAGGTGCAATACGTGGCCGAACGTCCTGTGAACGCTTATTATTTATATGTTCGGTCCGTGTGTAATGCGCTTTATTCCGCAGTATTGTGCTGTATCGTATGCGACGTTGCCATCATTGCCTATTCTTGTTATGTCAACTGTTTTGAGACGGTTAAAACAAACATTTTGAATGGTATTGTGTGTGGGTATTGACTTTTTATGTTTCCGTAGCTAAAATTGCAAAAACGGAACCCTTATAGTTACGTCTTGTCGGTCCGTCTGTTTGTCTGTATGTCTGTCTGACCGTACGTCACATATATTTCTTTTTTCTTAATACATATGCCTTGGTAAGCCTTTTCATACCAGTTTGCATTTGTATTGTTTGCTCATCAGACAGAGAAGGAAATGAATGAAATTCATGGCATGGATAAACCTAGTTTGAATATCCGATAATACCTACCAAAAATTTTTTTATAATAATCAACATGCAGACTTTATGTACCTAATAGGCAGTTTATGCTACGATTGTATCTAGGATAAGTTTTTATGGAATAACTATTCATCTTATCTAACTGCCAAGCTACCCATCACAGGTACAAAAAATAGGTTATGATTGCCACGCGCCCGTGACGGTATCTATAGTGGCATAGTTATTTATTATAAAAGTTTTAACAAAAAATGGAACCGACTTCAACACCCAAAAGTGTGAAATAACTTGTTGAAGTCGGTACCATGATGGTTCAAAAGTACCTATTATCACAAAATTGTGCGCATGGTACCGACTTCGACAAGTTATTTCACACTTTTGGGTGTTGAAGTCGGTTCCATTTTAGTTAAAACTTTTTTTTAAATCGTTTTAGTGTAACTCAAAAACGGCTTGACAGATTTTGATAAAATCTAAAATGAGACCAAACGACAAGCATCAGCTTTCAAACAAAAAAAGAATTTTCAAAATCGGTTCACCCAGTCAAGAGATCTGAGGTAACAAACATAAAAAAAAAAATACAGACGAATTGAGAACCTCCTCCTTTTTTGGAAGTCGGTTAAAAATAAACATCTGTCATCATATTTTTCTCTAACAATACCTATCTATTCTGTTTTGCATGGTGGTAGGGCTAGATTTTGCAAATTCCAGCCAAAGTTTTTTATAACCAATTTTGAAAAAATGTTAGATACCATTCTCAAGTAGAAAATCTGTCGCCAAGCTCCTAACAGTGTGTTCTAGAAGCTACCCTTAGGACCCAGTAATTCTAGGTTAGCCCGAACAACATCTTCAACAACAACATCACTTAACATCAGGTGATATAATAAAAAAAAAGGCTAGCCTATCAGGTTGGTAAGTACCTTTAAAAAATAAACTGAATGCCATTACGTTGGAAGATCCAACATAATTTCGTACGTAGTTATGTATTTACCTTCGCATACTAAATTAGAAATCAGCTCCTAACGAGTAACTACGAAACAAACGCTTGAAAGGGTTTGTGTCAATTGTTTTTTTTTGCACAGGACTTAACCTGTTTAGATAGTTATTCTAACCCTAGATAATGAGTAAGTTTAACTATCCGAACATGTTGCTTTAGCTTAAAAAGTTGCTGTTGTTTTCAAGTGTTCATATTGTTATGCCAAATATTTGTGTGGTCGTAAAATCAAACACTTCAAAGACTTAGTTCAATGATTCAAACAGGTAATTTTGGCTTTTGATATTGATGTTGCTTTCACCTTTTCAAATTTTCATCCTATCTGTTTGTGTGACAGTTGAAACAAATGGTTGAAAAGGTTGTGTCATTTGTTTTTTTTTGTAGAAGAATTAACATGTTCAAATTGTAATTATAACCCTAGCTTGAGGGTTAGTTTAACTATCTAAACATGTTGCTTTAACTTAAAAATTTGCTGTTGTTTTCAAGTGTTCATATTGTTATGCCAAATAATTGTGTGGTCGTAAAATCAAACACTTCAAAGACTTAGTTCAATGATTCAAACAGGTAATTTTGGCTTTTTATGTTGATGTTGCTTTCACCTTTGTATATTTTCTTCCTAACTATTTGCGGGACAGTTGAAACAAACGCTTGAAAAGGTTGTGTCAATTGTTTTTTTTTTGTTGAAGACTTAACATGTTTAAATTGTTATTTTAACCCTAGCTTGTGAGTTAGTTTAACTATCCGAACATATTGCTTTAACTTAAACCGTTGTTGTTGTTTTCAAGTGTTCATAATGTTATGCAAAATATTTGTGAGGTCGTAAAATCAAACACTTCAAAGACTTAGTTCGATGATTCAAACAGGTATTTTTGGCTTTTTGTATAGATGTTGCTTTCACCTTTGTAAATTGTCATCCTAACAGCTTGAGTGACAGTTGAAATAAATGGTTGAGAAGGTTGTGTCAATTGTTTTTTTTTGTTGAAGACTTAACATGTCCAAATTGTTATTTTAACCCTAGCTTGAGAGTTAGTTTAACTGTCCGAACATGTTGCTTTAACTTAAAATGTTGTTGTTGTTTTCAAGTGTTCATATTGTTATGCCAAATATTTGTGTGGTCGTAAAATCAAACACTTCAAAGACTTAGTGCAATGATTCAAACAAGTAATTTTGGCGTTTTGTATTGATGTTGCTTTCACCTTTGTAAATTGTCATCCGAAACAAATAGTTGAAAAGGTTGAGTCAATTGATTTTTTTTTGTAGAAGACTTAACATGTTCAAATTGTAATTTAAACCTTAGCTTGAGAGTTAGTTTAACTATCCGAACATGTTGATTTAGCTTTATGCATTGCTGTTGTTTTAAACTGTACATATTGTAATTACAAATATTTGTGTGATCGTCAAATCAAACATTTGAAAGGGCTAGTTTAACCATTAGAACAGGTTGATTTAGATTTTTGCATTGATGTTGCTTTCACTTGTATAAATTATTATCCTAACTGTTTGTGTGACAGTTGAATCAAACGCTTAAAAGGGTTGTGTCAATTGATTTTATTTGTGTAGGACTTAAATTGTTTATGTAGTTATTTAAACCTTGGATCATGAGTTTGTTAAGCCATTTGAACATGTTGATTTCGCTTTTTATGTTGCTGTCGTCTTAAACCATTTATATTGTCATCCCAAATATTTGTGTGACGATTAGATCAAACATTCGAAAGGGTTAGTTTAGCTATTCGAACAGGTTAGTTAAGCTTTTTGTGGTGATGTTGATTTCACCTGTGTTCATTTTTATCCTAACTGTTTGCATGACAGTTGAAACAAACGCATTAAAAGGTTGTGTCAATTGTTTTTATTTGTACAGGACTTAACCTGGTTATAAAGTTATTTTAAGCCTAGACCTGTGTTAGTTTAACTATCCAAACGCCTTGTTTTATCTTTATGCGTTGCTGTTGTTTTTACCTGCTTATATTAATGATCTAACTGTTTGTGGAACGGTTGAGACAAACATTTGAAAGCGTTATGTCAATCAGTTTGATTCTAACATTGAAAAACACATAAAATCAACTATTCAATTATTGGCAAAATTAACAAATTTATTTTGTTGTTTCTAGCAATAAAGATATGTTAAATATGTGTTGTTGTTTTAACGTATTTATTGTGTTAATTTTACTACTTAAATTGTTATTTCAAAATATTCAAAAGTTAAATCAACAATTACTTATTTTATTACGCATGAATTGTTACGCCAACATGTACAAATAGGTGAAATTGACTGTTTTCATATCAACAAAAAAAATTTTGTGAAAACGACAATTTGTTAATGTTGCTTTAACCCATAATTTTGTTAATTCAACTAATTTGTCGCCAACACGTGCAAAATCAACCTTTTTGGTCTTTCAGTGTACCCAGACCTTACCCGTCACTTGGCTTATTTGCATAATTATTATCATTCTGTGGTGATGACCAAGTGAGGTGCGCATAGATTAGAGAGACCAGAAGGAGCGTAGGTAATGTAAATTGTAATCAGCCTTATGCGATAGACCTAGACGTGACTAACAATTAAGGGACAGAATTCTAAAACCAGATGTTAGATTTTGTCCCCACTTCTCCTCGCGTGTTTACTTCGCGGTGTACATGGCGCCACGTCCGCAAGTCAACGGTAATATTTTATTTGGTTAAAAATTTAGAGCGCTCTCTAGTAGAACTAGTAGAAACTATCTTGTCACACACGAATGTGATGTGTGCTGAAGCGCCATCTAGTATGCATACATGATACCAACCATTAGTTGATTGTATGCTGTAAATATCATAGTGTGACACAGTTAACCCTTTGCGATCATAGTTCCCGCGAGCCTAAATTTACCATACCTACAGTAGAACAAGTTTAGTCTTGATTATTACCAACTTGTTTGATTTTGCAGTTTTTGTGTATGTTCATTTTTAATGAACATGAACTATGGTTTTGATGAACATGAACTATGTATCTACTTTGATGCAAGGCGTAAGCTGTTACATAATAGATGGTTTATTTATTACAAAAACAAGTATATTGTGTAAAATTTACACAGAAAATCATAAAAAAACTTTTTTACCCCTGATCAAAATACAAATAGCGGGTTATACTATTGGGTATTTTTAACTGACTTCAAAAAAAGGAGGAGGTTCTTAATTCGTCTGTTTTTTCTTATATGTTTGTTACCTCAGAACATTTGACTGGGTGAATCGATTTAAAAAAATCTTTTATTGTTTGAAAGCTGATACTTGTTGTTTGGTTCCAGTTAAATTTCATCAAAATCGGTCAAGCCGTTTTTGACATACACTCCAATAACTGAAAAATATTTACTTATCTTGATGATATAGTCGTTGACAATGAATGAAGATCGATCCCGTAAGTAGCAAGGGTCATAAAAAGAAGTGTTTTTTTTTTTAATAAAAATGGAAATGACTTCATCACCAAAAAGTGTGAATTAACTTGTCGAAGTCCAACACTAGTACCACGTGCACAATATTGTGATAATAGGTACTTTTGAACTATACTGGTACCGACTTGAACAAGTTATTTCACACTTTTGGGTGTTGGAGTCGGTTCCAATTTTTGTTTTTTTTTTATCAAGTAGCGTAGTTCATTCAGATCCTGGCTTTGTTTCCGCTAACAATCAAGAGTACCTGCTCGTGTCATTACTACAAGTCATATTAAGATTTCACTAACAAAAAATCACATGGAGTATGTAGTAGGTAGGTACAGTTATTGTTTCAATTTGTTAATAATAATAAATACATCTCGTGGATGCTATTGTGTAGATGAGTGGAACAACAAAACTTCTAACAAAATAATACCATTATTGAAATCACCCAAGGAGAAAGATAAGTATTTTGTTTGAAAATGTATTACTTTGTATTACTATTCATACGTAATACCACAATATTACATATTGATTATAAAACCGTGGTATTACTGTTATTAACTGTATTTGTCAAAGATTACGAAAGATACGTTTATGTTTGTAAACGACACCCGTGCCGTCACTTGATGTATGTACTTGTATAGGTAGATTATGTTGCGAAGATGCACCGGAGTGCGACATAAAATCGGACATTCTATGAGAGTAGGGCTGCCATCCGTCCGGGTTTCCCTGGATTTAGCATTTTACCAATAACCCTGCATATTAATAAAAAAATAATCGAAAGGTGAATGTTTCGAGATTTGTCTTAATATACTCTTTGTGTAATAGTGTATATCAACAATGCGTCGTTCTTCTCCTCCATTTTCTATACTAGAAAAATAACAAACTTTTATTGATTTTCAAATAATATTTTTGGTGTCCGATATTAATCGCCGGTTTTCGGTACGCGTGTCAAAATTCAATTCATCTAACAAGCCATCACAATTAACAATCCGCTAACTTTCAACGGGTTTCTGGAACGCATATTAATGAAAAATTACAGAACACCTGATTAAAATGCTTGTTTATCTATGATAACATGAAATTTGAAAATGTCGTTCAAATTCATTCATTCTCTAGTGTTCTGTCTTTTTTTAACACATAGCGTTGTCTCTTCTGTTTTGACATGAAATTAATCCCAAATCATTTTTGGCATCACCATCGTTACTATGGTTACCAATTAAATATGACGGATGATCGTAAACGTAAAACAACAAGAGAGAGGAGTTCGAAGCGTTCCTATTTGTCAAAATACAAGCAGATTTGGGCATTCACATCCAACAATACTATTTGCGCTCGGATTTCTAACTGACAGAGTCCAGTCGTGCGAGTGTACGCTCTAATACCTAAAATGTCAACATTGATGGGTTATCGCTAGTGGAATTATCAAATTTCATTAATTTTTATGAATCCAGCAGTGATAGCTCAGTGGCTTTGGCTATGGACTGCCGCGCAGCAGGTCCATGGTTCGAATCCCGCCGCGGGCTTGAGCTTCACCGCATGGTGGAAGGGCATTTTGTGAATGCCCGCCTGGCTAGCGACCACCCTCAAGTAGAAAATCTGTCGCCAAGCACCTAACGGTGTGTTCCGGCAGCTGTCCTTGATAGCCAGAGTAATTCTAGGTTAAGCCTGTTAACACCTTCGACCACATCATCACTTACCATCACGTGAGATTGTGGTCAAAGGCTTACCTATCAGCTATAAAAAATTAAATTAAAAAAAATCCCTTTATCCTCAATACCATCATGATGATTATAAATACTCTTTAATATTATAGTTATTATGTCAGTAATAGTTTATTGATAGTGAAAGTCACTAGCGTACGTGAAAATGTGCGTGTTTGTCTTCCCTTACTTGTTGCTTTATATCGTAAAAATCGATTAAAATAAAAAAATCATGAGTGGCATTTGTTATTGCTGCTAGGCTACGCTTTGACTATAATCTCACCTGATGGTAAGTGATTGACGTCTGATGATGATGAAGTCAGTAGAGAAGAATAGGCAAGAACAGCCGTCGTAACATACCATTAGATCCTTGGTAATATATTTTCTACTTGAAGGCCAACAACTATCAAGCCTATCAATGATTCTAAAAACTCCCGCCCTCGCATCATGCGGTGAAGTGGAAGACCGCGGCGAGATTCTAACTATGGACCTCCTGCGCATCAATACAAAATAATACCACTTCTAACATCAACGTGAATATGTTGTAGCCGCACATCAGGCGCTAAACAGAGCTTTAAACCATATCTTAACGCCCTCAGCCGAAAGGTGTTTTCTCAAAGAGGGTTGGGGTTTGGAAGGTCCATAACCTACTTATCTTGGAAATGCTTTTGTTGGTATTACAATCTACCCAGCTGCGGTTTGTTTAATGGCTGCTATGGTTATGTTATAGCACCCTATTGAGTAACAAATGAGCAGCAACACTATAATCACGTAGTCTTTAGTAATATATTTACGTAGTTCTATAATCGGACTCTTGTTCTATACTCGCTCATCATACACACCGCTAGGGAATGGAACACTCTGCCTGAGTCTGTGTTTCTGGTTAATTACGGGGGGGTTTTCTAAACAGGAGTGAATAGGTATCTTCAGGGTAAGCGAGCTGCATCATCGATGGCATCGTCACTTAACATCAGGCGAGATAGTGGTGAAGTGCTACCCAGTACCTTCGGTATGAAAAATAGCAATATGTGTTTTTAGAGTAATCATACTTGATATAATTCTGTTCTTGTTCTATCTTATCAGTTATTAGAGTAAACGTTGTAGGTAGGAATGCTTAAAACTATTTTTATATATTTTTACGATATCAACACGTTAATCTTAGAATAATTGGTCGATTTTGGGCAATTAGAATTAGTCAGTTTAACAAACCGTTAACGTACCGAAAAGCTTTTCAGAAACCCAAAATTGAAATAATTGTCGATTAATTGGAGATTTGACATTAGTGTTGACAAACAGTCACATGAAGTTTTTAGAAACCCAATCTGCGTATGACAATGGATTAACAAGTATTTAAAATAATTTGTCGCTGATTTGCGTTTCAGAAACCGGGGGTAAGAATTTTATTGGTAAGTAAGTTATGGGATAGTATCAATAACCAAGAAGCATCCTCCTATCCAATATATGGGGTTGTTTATATGGCTACCATATGTTGTTTATACAACACAGAAGATGTAACATTTAAAAACATAATGGCTATAATGTGTATAATTTTAACTTTTGTTGAATTACCGGCCGCCCCTTAACACCAAAACGTCCTGGGGAATACTCTCTTTGGTAGTATATCCGCTACACTTTGGTTATTAAGGGCGTTATAGTTAAGTCCTCTATAATGCACCTTACTCGATGTTCTTACGTAAGTATTGGTATGGTGCTAATTATTTCATTTTCTTTTAGTCAGTTCTTAATTCTTATGCTATTCAAGAAAACCATGGAAAGTCTCATTCTAAAGCAGAAGCTTAGGCTTCATCTTTTTGTATTAAGTTTTCATTTCAGAATTTCATTATCTCTATCGCATCAAACGTTTACGGCCATCTTTTTACTACTAATTTATATGTACTAATATATTACGTACTCGATAATACCATGAATATTTCAATAACTTTCCATGTATGAAAGTTTGTGTTTTCTATAGTAGTGGACAGAAGGACGGTGTTTACTCAACATAGCTTTGTAGTAAATTGAAAATGTTGTTCTACTGTAACTATTACGCTGTGGCAACTCGTGTCCATCCAAGACATACTTTTTCGAGATCTATGAAAAAACGTGTTCAGGTAGCTAGATTAGGTAGTACCTATTTAATGTTCACGTTCATTAGATATACTAAACTCTCTAATTATATGAAAACATGGAAACTCGAGATACCTAATAAATTTGCAAGCATTGTAATCGTAAATTGAATACGCGTCAGAAAACTTAATTATACGTAAATATAATACGTATCAAATAAAAAGTAATACAAATAAAAAAGTCACCAAAAAGAATCTAGGTATGTGAGATTCGATCCACGGTACTCGATCTTCTGATTCGACTTCAGTAGTTACACACTATACAATCATTGACCAAGGTGTCGAAAATTACACACATATCGTTTATGCCTTACTGTCAGACACATTATATTGGTCCACGTACATACGTAAAATTATTATTGTATTATTAAGAATTATGTCGTAAAATTAAAATTAGACCAAAAAGAATCTCTTTACGCTGGATTCGATCCACGTGCCTCTCAATTGCGAAGCGATGTCACTTACTATGCGCTATTTGAACGACGATTGATTTGTCGAAAATTATGTACATAACCTGTGTGCCTTATTGTCAGAAACTGTATAAATTAATCATGATCCATCTAAAATAATTACAACACATTCATTACGAAAAATTCTGAATATTGCTTATAATAATTATTTTAGGTAGCTAAAGTTGTACCTATGTCTTGTAAAATGTTTGAAGTGTTTTTTATATTGCGTTAGGGTTCACAATCATATCATAATTTCATTAATATAAGAGATATATACATAGGTACATGGAGAAAGGAAGCCATAGATGCTTACCTTATTATGTCCATCATGCGTTTTTGACGATTTTTTGCATTCCCAAAGCGTTTATTTATAATTTTACCCATGTTTTATTTTAATTGAGATCGCCGAGAAAAGTGACACAGGTCCGACGCATGACGCGGCTGACCGCGATATGAGCGAGGATGATAGCAATATACGTAGATCGCTGGAGTAAATAGTGCGATATGATGTTAACGCTTCTCGGAATGAAAGGGCGTATGTGACATTTTGTAAACAGGCTCAGTACGCATTAACTGTGCTTTTTTTGGATTAAAATAATCAATGAAATTTATTGTACTTAAAAAATCAATATTTTAGAAAAAAAATCCAATTTTTAATACACTAAAATCTGGCGGAAAAAGTAGGAATCCTCTATTTTCAGAGGTGTTTTTGAGATTTTTTTCTATCGAGCCAATTATTAGGAAACATGTTTTGAAATCGATGAAAGTATTACTTATATCCTTGAGTATCGTGTATTTAAATTGCAGTACCATCCGGTACCTGGTTTATGAGATTTTCCATATCATGTTGGCACTATTTCGTAATTTCCGAGCCTTAAGTCAAAGAATACTCCATAAGTTAACTTAGACATCTTATATCAGAAGAAATTGATAGTAATTTATACCTCTAAATATTTCTTAAATGTTACACTTTAGGGTGCCTTAGATGTATTTTTTATTTGTATTAGTGCCCTATTATACTAATTAGGTCGTGCGCGGAAATTTTGAAAAATAATCAAGTTTACGGGGCGGGTTGAAATGCCACAAATGTTCCTTCCTGTCTCTTTCTAGAACTCCTTTTAGAAACATGTTTAAAAAATACATAAAATAAATCTAGTGTCAATTCCGACTCAATTTCGTGCTAAACCAACGTGATGCATGAACGCCACGTAGCCTAGCCGGTATAATTTACGCTTCTACGAGGAGCAACTTCAATAGGTCTCTTCAAGAATTTCTCGATGGTGTGCTTGAAGAGTCAAAATCTTTCTGAAGATATTTTGTGAAGAAGCACAAGTAAAATTACTGATGAAATAAATATCATATATAAAAAGCATGTGACTCTCAGCGGTGCGATATGAAAGCGAGAGTGAAGCATAGCATTCTATAAAACCAACCGACGACGACGAGCGAGGTGATGCCACGCATGCTTCTACGCAATCGCCCAACCCATAACTGGCTGCCTTTTCACTAATGATTCATATACTAAGTCGTTATTTAAATAACCGACAAAGTTAAAATCTAATATTAAATTTAAGTTCTAATATCTTGTTCTTGTTTGAAGCGCATGTAGTGTAGTTTTGGTTAGTCGTTCTAAACCGATCAATTTTTACAATCCGCGTTTGGTCCGAGAACTCTATGAAGATGAACTACTTTTCTGGTTTTACTAAGCTACGGGTATCTCTGTGCCATATTTCATTAGAATCGGTTCTGTCGTTTGAGCGTCAATTGATACTAATGGTGCAGTAGTCACAGACGGTTACTTTTAAAATATTATAAGTGATAACTTATGCTTAGTATCGGTTTATAGGTATATAGCATGTAGGGCATTTTGCGAATGCCCGCCTGGCGACCACCGTCAAGTAGAAAATATGTCGCCAAGTACTTAACGGTGTGTTCCGGCAGCTGACCGTGAGAGCCAGTAATTCTAGGTTAGCCTGAAAAATATTATCACTTACCATCAGGTGAGAATGGTGAGATAGTGGTCTAAGGCTAACCAAAATTATAAAAAAAATAACTTCGAAGAATACTTACGCCTTCGTTATCGACCAGGTAATTGTTACCAATTCCTTTGGTAAATAGATATTCCATAATATTTACCGATGTGCAAATTATATTGATCTTTACACTTTCGTTTGCTTTCTGTAAGTCGTCAGTCACGTTTATCGTGGGAGGTGTGGCCTTTTGTACTCGTATAGCAACAACCTAGCAACCTTTAACTATCCAAGAGTTTTTTGTTAGTAATAAACAAGGTATAGTTAATATATTATATGAGTATGCAGGGCAGTAGTTTTGAGGAGACGCTTTTGTTCTTTTTTTATATGTGATTTTGACGGAACAAGTTCGAGGCCCACCTGATGTTAAGCAGTATCCTCTGAGGATACTCACGATTTACGAACAG
The DNA here is from genome assembly GCA_963854805.1 of Plagodis dolabraria. NCBI lineage: Eukaryota > Metazoa > Arthropoda > Insecta > Lepidoptera > Geometridae > Plagodis > Plagodis dolabraria. Next base: position 23,446,474 of record OY978457.1, on the reverse strand, counting down.
CATTGCGATCGTCAACCTGAAACATACAGTTGTTAAGACTCATGTGTTTTTTTACTGGCTCTCAAGGACTGTTACCAGATCTCACTTTTGGGTGCTTGGCGAGAGATTTTCTACTTGAGGGTGGTAGCTAGCCAGGCGAGCATTCGCAAAATAACCTTCCACCATGCGGTGAAGCTCAAGCCGGGCGGTGGGCATCGAACCATGGACCTGCGGCGCGGCAGTTCAGAGCTGTTACCGCTCGGCTATCATTGCAAAAAATTACATGAAAAGAGCGTGATTCTCAAATGCGTCGTTTGTACGCCGGCAACCACATATCCGCTCAGTGTTTCTTTGTGCAACGAAATCCGAAACGAGGTTCTTAGCCGAAGAACTAGTCTTAGGCTAAGATTCAGAGACAAGTCTAAGCGCGAACTAATGCTTTAATCCGTCAAAGTGCCTTATCCGCTTAGCCTCATAATTGTATTTGGAGACGTCTGGTACAGCACTTAAACTTAGCGCGTGCTATGCTAAGCCAAGTAGTGGAAATCGACTACTTAAGCCTGTCTCAAAGCAGGAGTGGCGCCGCCAAGTGAGACACTGAGGCGTATGGTGCAATAATTTCTTCATGAACTCTTTTTCGATATTGAAAATTTTTATTTTGTTTCACTCACTCCAATCACATTTTACATGCTATTGTTCTTGTCCTTTTCTTACTATATCAGGATGCACAGATAAACAAGAACCGGTAAACGTTCCATAAGTGAAACATGTGCCATAGATAATAGAGTGTAATCTAAGCAAAGAGCGAGGTAAGTAGGACTCGGACTATATCTCTAAAGATTGGCTTAGCCGACGCTTCGCTAAGACTGGTCTTTGGCCGTCTTACACGAATGTCTCTGAATCTCAGCTTTATAGCTCACAGCTTAGAATTTGCAAGAGTGACAATGTGCTGGTCACAACGTGCATCGAACCGATAGCCGATAGGAAAAAACGGTTTTTAGTGGCGATCGCAAACCGGAATACGTATATTAGGTAAACCCTCGTCTACTAGAAGGACTGAAGACACCCTGAGACTCCTGGGGAGCCTAAATGTAAACTGCAAGCGGCGTTCAAATGGGAAGCATAATTTTTATTTATTTATTTCAGTACGTTACATTTGGTAGGCATTACAGTTTCCCAATACGCCTAATGCTTAACCTAAAATATTACCTATAGGTACATTACACTATAAATACACACAAAGCCAAGATAAGTATCTAAATATATTTACAAATGCCCCATAACATAATATGTTCAACAGTATACGTATTCCAACTGATGATGAAGAAAGTAAAAAATAAGGCGAAAGAAAATTCCTCGTTATTTTCTGTAATTGACTGATTCCAACTTTACCACAATCGAGAAATTAGGAGACATTATACAGACAGTTGTATACAAGGATATTTTAATTAACAACATTGTTTTCCTTCTAATAGCTAAACTATACTTACAGGGTTAGGGAGAAATGCTAACAACCTATTAGAGTTAATTAAAAATATGACAATAAATTACAGGCACAAGAGATTTTTTAACATCAGGAGGTCGTCGTGCTTATACCGTCACAAACACAAAAAAAAACATATAAAAACCATTTATTTGAAAATGTTTGTTAGGACAAACAGAAGTCAACTCTAAGAGGTTGTTAGCATTTTTCCGATAACCCTGTATAGCAGATACGAGTATTTTAGTTTTAGTCGTCTATATAAAGACGGCAATCCGGTTCCAATTCCACCTAGTAAGAATAAGAATCGGCCCTGGAAATAATAACCCACGCTAACACGTCTGCGTAGAATTATTGAACTTTCCATAGTGTAAAAGTTCATCGTCTAGACAAGTTGTCTAGCCGGTATTAAAATACTTTATTCTATTACATTGTTTGAAGCGCTCGTAGCCAAGTTTGCTTAGCCATTCTGAATCGATCAGCAAAGTTAAGCAACGTCCGCCTCGGTCATGACTTGGATGGGTGACCGCTGGTGACATTACTACTGAGCGCTTCCGTGCTTCGGAGGGCACGTTAAGCCGTCGGTCCCGGTTGTTGTCTTAGGATAGCAATCGTTACAGCATGGTGGTAGGGCACTTTGCGAATGCCCGCCTGACTAGCTATACCACCCTCAAGTTGAAAATCTGTCGCCAAGCACCTAACGGTGTGTTCCGGCAGCTGTCCTTGAGAGCCAGTAACTCTAGGTTAGCCTGAACAACATCCTCGACCACATGACACACTCGATGGTAAGTGATGATGTGGTCGAAGGTTTTAACAGGCTTAACCTAGAAATACTGGCTCTCAAGGACAGCTGCCGGAATACACCGTTAGGTGCTTGGCGACAGATTTTCAACTTGAGGGTGGTCGCTAGCCAGGCGGGTATTCGCAAAAATACCCTTCCACCATGCGGTGAAGCTCAAGCCCGCGGCGGGATTCGAACCATGGACCTGCTGCGCGGTAGTCCATAGCCAAAGCCACTGAGCTATCACTGCTTCAAAATTGTTTATGACACGCGAAAATGTTACAACGTATACTGGCCGGTCAATTCTCCATACAAACGTTGTAGGTTGGTCACTCCCTTATACCAATTGATCTCGTCATTATCTAGGCTTGTACGAGCTCGTATGATGCCGGAATTTTAAAAAGATAATTAAGTTGAAAGTTATGAGCCTCGAAAACATCAAATGAAAATGTTTCGAGGCTCATAACTCTGAAATTAATTATCTTATTTAAAAAACTCTACGCTACAAAACCTAGATAAATATAAACAATAAAGAAATCAATCGATATCATGCTTTGTTTTGGACCTAAATCTTCAAATAAGGGAGTGATCACCCTACGAGACGTCTGTAAGGAGAACTGACCGGCCAATGTTCAGTATATTTCTTACTGACAAATACGAATTATTAAAATGATATACGAGCGAACGTTTCTGATGTTTTATTGCGACTTACTTAGGTCACAGTTTAGGACTACATTACATTTTACAAAAGATAATAGATTCAGGCGTTACTTTGCGGAAATCCTTATTTAAATATAAGAAATATTTTTAAAGTTTTCTAAGAAAATACTAAACCAATACTTCAATAAGACACTTTAAAATTATAGAAAAATATATCAGACATGTCTCGATCGTGCGCTCGTACAGTCAATACATCCTAAGGATGCTTCGTGTAGAAGCGCGACGCGTCGAAAATTCTTCCGGTTTGGCTGCGTAGCGTGGTTTGTGGCGTCACGTTGGCTTAGCAGAAAAATTAAGCGGAATTGTCACTAGATATATTTTTAAATGTATTATTAAAGTATTGATTTAGTATTTTCTTAGAATACTTTTAAAATTTTTGTTATTACTATTACATTTTATTATTATACTTTCCAATATAAGTACTACATATCTTTAATTAAGTTTACCACTTCAAATACTTCAACGGAATAAATTCGATAATATTAATATTACAAAATTGACATATTCGATTACTTAGTTAGATTTTTTTTATGTATGGGATCATGACGGATCCCACTTGATTTTAAGCTGTAACCTCCGCCTATAACCGATGCTTTTCCTCAAAAGTGACGAACTGCACTGCGCTCGTCACCCTGAGACCTTCATTTGTTATGTCTCTTTAATTTTTAAGATTATGCACCATTTGATACAACTCAATGTACGTTATGCATACCCACTTGCTATCGAGTGGTTAAGATGATAAGATAATTTATTGACGATAGATAAACTAATAATAGCATTCATTTATTTATGTACTAGCTTTCCGGGCGCGGCTCCGCCCGCGCGTATGTCGGTTATCGCGCAAAAACATTAATCTCTTTTTGCGCAGCTGGATAAAAACTATCCTATGTTTTTTCCCGGGTCTCAAACTACTTCCATACCAAATTTCATTCAAATCGGTCCAGTAGTTTTGGCGTGAAAGCGTAACAGACAGACAGACAGACAGAGTTACTTTCGCATTTATAATATTAGTACTGATTATGTAATCTGCTTTATTATGATATATATATAGTTATTATGGTATTTTATATATATATATATATATATACAGCATTTCATTCGTGCATAAATTAAGCTATACATAAGGGATGGTGGATTACCAGCACCTATATTATCTATATGTAGTTGTATATTATAAACAAACAAACAAATTATTTTTATTGACATAATATAAGAATACAGCAAATACAATTAACCCATAGGTTCCCGAACTAGTGTTAAACTGTATTTCAGGAACCAGTATACTATACCTCGCCTCCTGATATATTATATATCAGGAGGCGAGCCTATTGCCCTATACAGGCAATGATCCACACCCTGGACTGATAATTTAACAATTTCTTATCGAAAGACCCAATAATAATACAACTTCCGAATCAGATATCGAACCTTGTACTGACTGTTATGTACTGTAAAAGCCATAAATCCCACTCAAGCCAGACTACTTCGCGATTCGCAGTGTCTGGTGTCAGTGCTTGAGAAGGCGCTGCTGCCTTCTGGTATTTCAACTCCCACAAGAAGATATGGGGCGGTGCAATTCTAGGGTGAGTAACTCTAGAATTGCCCCATATCCTGAGGGACCTGATGTCTAATTATTTCGATAAAATCTATTAAGGGTCAATTTAACTATCTATTAAAGGTCAAAATTTGGTACGTTTAAATGTACCAAATTTTCAATACATACATTATAATAAAATACATTAGATTTTAATTAGTGGTACCTAATTATAGTTTGAACTCACACTATTTTTAGTTCGGTAATTAAGTCTGCCATTACCGCAGCTGGGTGTATGTATAATACACTCGAGAGCAATGAATCCGGGTCACTTAAAGAATGTTAAAAATCTCGGAAACTAAAAATGATAGGTTAATGCAATAAATTGTATTTAATAGACAATGTAATACTCCTTAAATGAAAGTAAAAAAAATATGAGTCACCATACATTTTATTAACACAAAATTACATAAAGAAAAAAACTGCTGATCTCTCCTTAAAACAAAAATAGGAAACATGAAATTTTTGAACTTTATTACGATTTTCTTGAATTTTAATACTTCGTATTGCCTCCTCGTGCTTCCATTACTGCGTTTACGCGGTTTGGCATGCTGTACACCAAGTTCCTTATACGATTTTGGGGAATATTCTCCCATTCCTCTGTGAGAGCAATTTTGAGCTCACGAAGCGTGATTGGGGGAGGGTTTCGTTGTTTTACGCATCTGCCTAGCTCGTCCCAAGCATGCTCGATCGGGTTGATATCCGGGCTGCGCGCTGGCCACTCCATACGAGTAATGTTCATCTCTTGAAGGTAGTCATTCACAATCCTACCTGTATGAGGTCGGGCATTGTCATGCATAAATATAGCATCCTCACCTAAATTGACCATAAATGGACCAACGTGATCATTGAGGATTTCTTCCACATATCTTACGCTAGTTAAAGTGCCGTTTTCTATGATCACCAGCTCTGTGCGACTTTCAGAAGAAATTCCGGCCCACACAAGTACAGACCCACCACCGTAGGCTACTTTTTCTTCGATGCATGCTTGCTTGAATCTTTCCCCTGGTCTTCGATACACTCTGTGTCTTCCATTGTGCTCGTAGAGCATAAATTTTGATTCGTCGGAGAACATAACTTTTGACCAATCTTCAATACTCCAATTTACGTGGCTCTGGGCATATCTTAGTCTCGAAATACGATGCCCACGCTCCAGTTTAGGGCCGTTTGCAGGTCTAAGGGGTTTTAAGTTAGATTCAGCAAGCCGACGTCTTACTGTCCATGCACTTGGGTTACTTCCTCCGAGGCGTCGAAACTGATTGGTGAGTTCAGTTCCTGTGACAAAGCGATTTCGAAGCATGGTGTTCACCAAGTATCGGTCTTCTCGTGCTGTGGTACACCTGGTTCTGCCCGTTCCTGGTCTGCGTAGGTTAGAACCAGTTTCTTCGTAACGTTGGAGAACTCTTTGTACTGTTGACAGCGACACACCGACAGTCCTGGCTGTATCGCGCTGACTCCGGCCGGTTTCCAGCATTGTAAGTATTCTGGTGCATTCTTCAGGCGTAAGCGACATAATTTCAGCTTGAATAATGAATATAGAGCACTATCAACATGGTTTATGTACCCACATAAATGACAGATTACAAACAAAAGCAAAACCAAATGCTGTAATTTCGTAGTTCCATCTTCGAAAGTGGCCCTTTTTCAAATTTGATTTTTTTATGATATAACTTTACAATAACTAAGAAGTTTTAATACCTTCATTTAAGGAGTATTACATTGTCTATTAAATACAATTTATTGCATTAACCTAGCATTTTTAGTTTCCGAGATTTTTAGGATACTTTAAGTGACCCGGATTCATTGCTCTCGAGTGTATATTGTATTAGCATGTTCGATTTTCGATTACATATTTAAATCCTGATTTTATTAAGATATTATCATTTAGTCAAGTATTATAAAAAGAATTGATAAATTGGTACTTTTAAGCAAGATTGACCTTTAATAGGCTTTCGAGAGAATTAGGGTAAAATAGGTGCCTTCAGGGAGTAACCCCAATTCTATCCCGTCACCCCACATGGCAGTTTTGTACTGAGTGTTGTATATGTCCGTTTCCAGTACCTAAGCGGCGGCGTGCACATACCGTGGGTGCAGCACGGCGACAAGTTCGTGGCGGGCGCGGGCGCGGGCGTCACCGCCGTCACGCTCACCTACCCGCTGGACACGATCCGCGCGCGGCTCGCCTTCCAGATCACGGGCGAACATCGGTACACGGGCATCGCGCATGCTGCCACCACAATGTTTCGGACGGTAAGTGCTAACATACTATACAGCCGGATCGTCCACAGCTCAACATAGCCTCCCCTATTAACAGGGGTATTTGCCATAATCCCCACGCTTGGCAGGCGTCTTGGGGATCGCAGTGTAAGTTGACAGTTCTTTAGAAGGCGCTGCTGCCCACCTTTCCAGTATTTTTCCCTTAGTTTCCTCTTACGACACCCATGGGATGATATGGGGAGGTGCAATTCTGACCCGGCACCCCACGGGGCGCAAATTAAGCTAACATATATTTGTATACAGATATTTTATTTATTTAATTCATTATTAGTACCGCTACGGAGCGAGTTACACTAGTGATATACAAGTAGGTTTTAGATGTAAGGTAATTTTAATATGTCTACCAATTACTATAATAAAATAAATTTGATCAAAAAATTTTTATGTCTAAATCAAAATTTAAATGTCAAGTCAATTAAAATTCAAATTACTGTATTTATAATAAATGAATCTGGTATAACGCCCAGACCATGTAGTAAGGGACATATTCACTCTCAAAAGCGCGCCTTTCCCTGTAAATTATTAATACGAATTCGTACGGGTAGGCCTCGTTTGTACACTATGTTTTAGTACGGATGTAAATGCTAATGGCACATATAGTAAAACAAATGTATACTATGACCCCCCTGGATAAGCAGTAGTACAGTATAATCTCACTAATCCGGCACTTCTATAGACCGATACATCCCATAATCCCGCACCCTCCACCCGCGCCCGCATTTAATTGTTTCAATACCTGCATAACAGGGGCAAGACAACGGCATATCTGCCAAAGATATTATAATTCTTCGAAACATCTGTGAAAAAGTTTTTAAGCAAAGTCTACAAGTTGCACAAAAGCAGACCTCAATTAAGAATTATTTTAAAACTGTAATTACATATTAATTATGAGATATTTTACAGTTACAATAAAAACTTTCGTACAAGAACATAAATATAGATACATTATATTATCTTTATGAAATGCTGTATTTTATTTATTTTGCGTTTTTCTCTATAATCCAATAATCCGAACATTCCAATAACCCGGCACCCTGTGGTTTTTAATAGTGCCGGATTAGTGAGATTATACTGTACTTACAACTACACTCAAAATGTATGAAGTCAAGCGCCCTCGTCAGTTAAATGAAAGGTCTGTACGGTCCATAAGATAAGACTACCATATTACCGCACTTGTAACCTTTGCAAGTTGCGCGGATACTTGAATTTAAAAAAATTGCATTCAATAAGCATCAAGTCACACCACTTTGACATATAATGCGTGTGTATGTATTTATTGAATATTTGGATAGAAAAATAATGACTTTCACCTGGACTTGAAACTCGTAACCCCATAGAATACCCTGTCGCTCCGAGCTCCCATTGTCAATTATTAGGTTGTGGAAACAGGTTCTTGGCAATCAAATTGTCCACACCGTTTCAATGCAATTTTTTTCCATAACCATATTTTAATTCCTTTATATAGTAAACCAGGTTATATCTTGAGAAATAAATATACTCTTATTATTACCTACGAATAAATAAGTATAGAATTGTAACTCTCATGCAGTTACGGATTTGATTTCGGACTCGGTAAGATTGTACATGTTTTGTTAATATAGTGATATATTAACAAAACATGTACAATCTTCCAAATTCAATTGGGTTGGTTAATCGAGTTTGGTGCTGAGAAATCCGATATATCGTATGCGATTGGTTGCGTCAATGTATTTTGTTGCGCCGCACGGTACATTTATTAAACTACGCTCTCCGTTCTGCTGTTTTTTAAGCTTGACTTAAATATCTATACAGGATTAGTGGTAAAATGCTAACAACCCCTTAGGGTTGACTTCTGCCAGTCCTAACAAACATTTTGAGATATTTTTTTGCTCTGTTTTTTTTTTGTCTTTTAATGCCTACTTCGAGCCAAGAGCGCCCACCCCGGCAACACTGGACCTCGCCGAGTTGCCCTTGAATAGATTTTTGAATATTTACATCGAGCAAAGTTATACAAAATATTAAATAATACATACAGGTGGTATTCGTACTTATTCGGTCAAAACACATAAAAACAAAAAAAAAAAACTAAAAACTTTTTTTTTTTTAAACAAAAAAAAAACTCAAAATTTTTCTTAGGCCTAGCAGAAGTCAACCCTAAGAGGTTTTTCTTAAGAGCATTCTCTCAATAACCCTGTATATCATATTACATAACAGTGTCATAACAAGTAAGGCAACCAAGATATTTCAAGGAGAATGTTGGTTAATGTATGTAAGTTGTAGATGTGTTGTGTTGTGATTGCAGGAGGGCGGTATCCGCGCGCTATACCGCGGCTTCGTGCCGACGCTGTGCGGCATGGTGCCCTACGCCGGCTTCAGCTTCTACTGCTTCGAGTCGCTCAAGTACTTCTGCATGAAGTACCTGCCCACCTCGCTCTGTAGGAAGTGCGAAAGGAACACTGGTAACTAAACACCATCATCATCACTTTCTTATCCTTTTTCCACGTATGTGGGATCGCTAATACCACAGTGTTAGCTATTTTTCATCAGTACGTATTTTGGAACGTAGTATATTCTAAACCAAGTAGTATATTCTTGCCATTATGACAAGTAACTACAAAGATGGTGGCGCCAACGTAAAATTTTTGGAATTGGATAAAATAGGCAAGTTGAACAGCTAACGAATTTGAGTGGATACTTTTTATTGCAGTAAGAGAAGAATCATTATAATAAAGTTGCTTAATGTGATAAAATGTGTTGTTTTTAGTAATAGTATAAACAGGAAAGTAGTTTGATTCTTAGAGACGTGCCTATAAAAGTTAGAGATATGGACTGCCCTGCTTATCTAGACTAGATTAGACATTCTCTTACGGACCTCCGGTCAAGCTACTTTTTTGTTTTTACTATGGTATGTATTACGATATGTCTTCAACAACACAAAATGGTAAGGAGCCCTGATGTGCGCCCAATGTGATATAGCGCCTCACAAAGATCGAAGTGAGTAATGGGATGCTGCTCATAAGCGCATTTTTCCTTAGTACCTACCTTTTACAACATCCAACAGGAGGATATAGAACTTCCTTATAATCTTGAACCGGGAACATATATTTTAATAGAAGTATAAACAGGCGTAATGGCTATTCTAAACCTACCCTGCTACCTCTTGGAGCACGTCACTTACCTTTTTTTATTTCGAATAGACAAACTAGTCTCTGACCTCAATCTCACCTGATGGTAACTGATAACGCGGTCAATTATGGTAAACAGTTTTAATGATAAACACAGACAGCTGTGTCTTTGAGAGTTGCCATTTTAGTTTAAGAAATAATACACAAATACGTTTGGCGACAGATTTTCTAAAGCACGGTAGCTATATAGATAGGCATCGCATAATGCCATAGGAACCTAACACTCGTTTAATACCCTCTGTGCAAGTAGATTGCTTTTAAAGTCTATTAGGCAAGCTCCGCTGCGTGCGCTTCAACCGCTTTATTTTCCCCTTTTACAGGCGGCCTAGTACTGACAGTACCAGGTAAGCTGGTGTGCGGCGGGCTGGCAGGCGCTGTGGCGCAGTCCGTCTCGTACCCACTCGACGTGACGCGCCGCCGGATGCAGCTCGCATGTATGGACAAGCACACAGAGAAGTTCGGGTGAGAACTTACCTAACCTAGTCAATAGCCGTAAAGAATTTCGGTCTTTGACCCCACCAAATGTGTTGCTTTGCACTCACAGAGTATTCAGTTATAGCTTGACAGTGAGTTGATTTTTTTATAGGTACACTGTGTAGTAAAAAGAAGTCATAGCGGCAAGTCCAGGCTGTGCTCTCCCTTGATATGAAAGCTTATACCGCGGACGCGTTTTTGGTCAATGTAGTGAAAATTTCTAGCAAGTATTTGGCAGTACACCATTAAGGATTGATTACACGGCCATCAAATATTTTTTCTTTTAAATGCTCAACTAACTTTTATCACACTTTGATGAACATAATAAAATATTACGCGAATATCAGTTCGGTTTCATGAAAAGCAGATGAAGAACCGCAGGTGTAAAATTAATGTCTTATATACTTGATGTCTGGGAGAATTTACATGACGCCTTCGTTGTAATTTTGTGATCTTTCCATGGCATTTGACTTTGTAGAGCACCCATAAACCTTCACATTATGGAGTTCGTGGAACAGCTCTGAATCTTATATTCATATATTTGTATTATTCTATACACGTCAGCAATTTAGATAAATACGTTGTTGTAAATATCTTAATTTCAAATATATAACAATATAATCTATATCATTTACTTTTTCGTTCCTCTTTGTCAAATAAAAATCTAAAAATTAAATTAGAATCATAAATATAATTAATAAGTCAATAACAATGCCTTAAATAATTCAATAATAATGTCAATGATTTTAAAAAGTCATAATAAATAAATTCACCTAATCAGTACTAATATTATGAATGCGAAAGTAACTCTGTCTGTCTGTCTGTTACGCTTTCACGCCAAAACTACTGGACCGATTTGAATGAAATTTGGTATGGAGATAGTTTGAGACCCGGGAAAAAAAATAGGATAGTTTTTATCCGACTGCGCAAAAAGAGGTTAATGTTTTCGCGCGATAACCGACATACGCGCGGGCGGAGCCGCGCCCGGAAAGCTAGTAATTAATAAAATTAATTATTAATATAAAAATAATTCAAGAACAATTTAACGTACTTAGTTTTTCTTCAAGTAAGTAGGTACACTAGTATTTAATTACATACCTATTATCTTTAGGAATTTCGTCGGTCGCTATATCTATGATAGATACTCCTCATAGGTGTAGAACGCTTGCTTGATAAGCCAGCGCTTTAACCTGGACTTAAATATGCAAGCATTTGATGCACTGGTTATAGAGTCATATTTGCCAGACCTGGTTACAGACGGTTGGAATAAATGACGTGACATCTTTCAGGTGATAGGTAAAAACGAGAGTTCCGCAAGAATCAATACTGGGGCCATTTCTGTTCCTAGCGTATATCAACGATTTGCCTTACATGGCCATAAATCTGCAATATTGTTTTAAGTGTGGACGATACCTCTAACCAATTGAGCTAACATGACACAATGACTCAACTTTAATTCTTGCTCTCGTTCTTCAACCATCGTATCGGGATGGAGCGACACCTATAGTTCAACTTGCGTTGTACTACAAACAAGACCAATTTTGCAATTGGTTTTAAAGCCTTTGTATGCCTTACAAAATTAAGAGAGAAAAAATATAGTCATGTGCGGGATTTGAACCCGCGCCCATCCACCCCTATAACCAGGGTATGTACTGACCGACTGAGCTAACATGACATTATGACTCATAACTCCAATTTTTGCCCTAGTTCTTCAACTATCGTATAGGGATAGAGCTATACGTTCAACTGACATTGTACCAAACGTTGTAAAAACGACTAATTTTCCAATTGCTTTTAAACTTGTAAATGATGACGTAACCTTATAATTTTAAAATTGTTATGTTTGCAATAACGCCTGCTCTGCGGATTATATTACAAAATTACATGAGAAAAAATATATTGTATGCTTTTTTATTTGTATACTTTGTATGCCTGCCCGTAAATCTGATAAGAAAACTGAAAGTATGTGCTCACTTGTAATCTTTTCTTAAATGCTTAATAACTTTATCTTTTTACTATCTGCTCTTTTTACAAGCTTTTATTTATTATTGATTAAGGTACGTTATATATTGTTTCTAACAATTAATGGAGCACTAAAAAGAAAATGTAATTTTGTAAGAAGCTTTAACCAATTTTATAAAATGCACCTGTTACGATACTAATATTCACAATATCTATTTTATTGCATGTCTATGGCACTGGTGATGGCGACTTGCAGGAGGTTTGTTAACGACCACTATATTATATAATCATGTGTGATGTCTTCACTATTTGTTGCATTTGAAATACTCATATGTACAGCAGTTATTACCATTTAAGTACTATTTAAGATAGTATTCCTAATTATGTTGCCTACTGTAACAGCAGGCTGCAAGTACAGGGTGGCACTACTGGTTTGTATGTATTTCTATGAAAGGACTTCAGAGCGCCTCGACAGCGGCAGTCTTCAGAGGACTCACTAACAATCACATACAGTTGCGGTCGGCAGCCTCATTCGGAATAATACCTTTATTCTTATCACCGTAGCTCGGAATTTAAATTTCTATTGGCAGAACCAAAATTAGTACATTGACCTATACATACTAGACGCGACATCTCAAACGAGGATAGTCGACCGGTGCAAGATGCTGGCGGGCAGTTTTGCTTGCGATAAGCTCCTATAACCGCGCACGGATTCCCTCAAAACCACACAGAACTCGGGGGTGTTTTATTGAAAACACCCTCCGAATTCCACCCCTCCCCTGAGGGCGAAGACTGCCGCCTAATTAGACAGCTTGGACCTCGGCTGGCCCGGAACTGCAAACGCAGATGCCGCAGCCGACGGCCCACTGAATCGCGCGGAAGTAAGCAACCCCGCGGCCATGAGCTCACCGAGCGAACACGCTCCGGCCGAGCCAGGCCGCAAATGCCCGGACGCCCCAAGAAAACCCCGCGGCCAACCCAGGACCCCTGCGCAGGACAGATCACTGTCCACCCGGCGGGTCCCCGTTGAAGCCGACGATGAAGCCGCACGATACAGGGCCTTCCGTCGATCTATCGACGAGACCCTCGAAGCTGCCCGACTAGAACGCCTGAGCTGGGAAGCAGAGGCCCAGATGGACCACGCTCCCACAACCCTCGCTGTGACAGACACATCCACAGTGGTTATTCTGGACTCACCAGAATCGCCACCAAAGAAAGCCATACCCGCCGATACTCAGCCCCCAGGCGTGCGCAGGAAGCGCAAAGACGAGGCCGAAGAGGACGGCAAACGAGCCTGTGCCCGAGCCCCAGCCCGCTTGGACTGGGCCACGATAGCCGCTTCCGAAGACGTCCCAATCACCACTACGACAAGCCAACAACGCCCGTCGTACGCTGCCGTCACCACGGCTAGAATGAACACCGCCCCTCGCCCTCCGCCTACCTCACACCGAGGTAAGAAGGAGACAGCCCCTACTGCCGCTCCTAGCCCTCAGGTCGTGGCATCGACCTCACGGGCTATCCCTGTCAAGACGACCACGGACACAACCACAGCACCGCCACCCACAACAGCACAACAAGCGTCGGCACCGAAACCCACCAAGGAACGGTACCCGCCCATTGTACTCGAGACCTTCCCGAACAGCACGAAACACCTCCGCGTGCTCAAGGAGAAACTCGGTCGAGTGCCCTCAGTACGCCCCTTTAACCATGGGGTACGTTTCACCCCCACCGATACGGATGAGTACCGGGTCATCCAGGCATACCTCTCAAGCCTGGACGAGACAGAACGGATGACCTGGTTCTCCTACTCGCTCCCCAAAGAACGCTGCCTAAAAATGGCCATCAGAGGACTGCCGGCCGACACCAGGCCAGAAGACATAATGAAGGAACTAGAAGAGCTCGGGTACGAACCCGAGCACGTGAAGAAGATCACCGCAAGGATGGGCAGGCCAGGCTGCATCTTCTTTGCGGCCTTCAAGAAGACGACCAACCTGACCCCTGACATATATGCAGTTGATGAGCTGCTGTGCATGCCGGGGATGAAGTTCGAACCATGGCGTGGGAGGAGGGGCCCGGCACAGTGCCACCGATGCCAGGCATTCCGGCACTCCTCCCACAACTGTTTCCGGCGGCTGGCGTGCGTGCGGTGCGGGGGCGAGCACTACGCGCGCGACTGCCCGCGCCCACTAGAAGAGCCAGCGACGTGCGCTAACTGTGGCGGAGCGCACACCGCCAATAACCCCCGCTGTGCCGTGTTCCGCGAGGAGGCGCGGAACAAGCACGCGGGCACAATGGCGCTTACCAAACCCGACGTACCTGAACGCCCTTCGAGACACGTAGTCGCCTATACCAAGACGACTACGACTGCGCTTACCAACGAAGCAACAGCCAGCACATCCCTTATGGCCGCCGCCAACGATCCGCCACCTCGCGGTGTCAGCCATACAGGGATCAAGAAGAAAAGGAAGAAGAAGAAGACAAGAACAAGGGTACCCCAGAACGGCGCACCCCCGCCTTCTGCGCACCCCACTGAAGACACCGTCCCTGTGGCACGCGCACCACGTGCGCTGGCTGCGAGACCGAGACAGCAACACAATTCTGCCCCGCTCCCACGTGTGAGCGAGACAGACATGAAGCCGAAGAGAACAGCTGCGGAACTCGAAATACTCGAGACGAGGACGAGTAGGGGGACCGAAGATCAAGAACCGACCCCTCACCCCGAAAAAGACGAACGAGCCACGCAAATGACTCAACCCCCGCGACCCAGCTGTGATGCACGGCTGGCGATGGACTGCTGCGTAAAGGGGCCCCCCGTGCCCGATGACGCGTCCGTGCGGCGTAACTACGCTGCGCGCAGAAAACAACGATGGCTGGCGGGCATACTCTCCCCCACACGCAGTTGGGCATTCGTAGAGATTACACGCGCTTTACGTTCGAAAATTGTGTATTCAAAAGTACACAATATTCGAACGTAAAGCGCGTGTAATTTTTACGAGTCCCCATCTACCTGTGGGGAGAGTATGCCAGCCCTATACTTGCACCGGTCGACTATCCTAGTTTGAGATGTCGCGTCTAGTATATATAGGTCAATGAATTAGTATAATACATTAAACATCAGGAATTACATGGGCTGATTCCTCCATGCCTCTTTTATCATCGGACAACAAAACGCTCTGATGGCCGTCATCTTTTCATGGTTGATATACCTCCAGTTCGCTCGAAGCGTTTCGCTTCCACATTTATTATCCGTACAGCGAAGGAGTGGAACTCATTGCCCGCATCTTTATTTCCCGAACAGTATAATTTGGGAGTCTTTAGGTCTAGAGCGAATAGGTATCTTCTAGGCAAACATGCTACATCTTCGGCCGCATCATCACTTTCGATAGCGGACAAATGCTTGCCTACACGCATAAAAAAAATAACATTGACCTCTAAAGCCCTTGAACAGGCACAAGGATATAAATAAAATTCGGTCACATCTGAACAAGTTACAGTTCCTTCCTTCTATGAAATTATTTGTTGTGTTCCAGCACGGGGATGGTAAAGACCCTTACCCTGATCTATCGCGAGAACGGCGTTGTGAAGGGGCTGTACCGCGGCATGAGCATCAACTACATCCGTGCCGTGCCGATGGTGGCGACCTCCTTCTCCACATACGAGCTGATGAAGCAGCTGCTGCAGCTGGACACTGGCATGAAGGTCTCCTAGCTCGACAAAAGTAGGCTCCCTTCTCTCTTCTATTTAGGGTTGTGTAGGTTTCCTAGGAAATCATCATGGGTGACGCACACTGATTCAGCCGATACAATTTCGACATCGCGATCGCCATAGCTCCAGCCGTTCAATATTCTTTGAATGGAACTCTATACTGTAATGCACCCTAATAAACGCCTTATCTCGGGACAAGCTCTCGAGTGGTCGTGAGGATGAGATTGATACGGTGCCGATGCGATACGTGTGCGCAGACCTTTAATTTTAGATATATTACGGCTTGATAATTCTGTGTTGAATGCGCTTAACCATATCACATCCCACTACTCATGTCGATGTTTAGTAGGGTGCTGCTGCGCATTCGACGAATATTATATAAAAGGTAGCGGGTATACCTCCAACGGAAACCCCAAGTAGGGTTGGACTCAAGCGACGACCTGTAAAAGCGAAGCCAAAACCTTATACAATATGTTTTTTGTATTGTAAGAGTGAAATTGCAAAATAAGTTCTTCTCTTTTTCTGGTAAGAAATATCTAATTGTACTCCACATAAAGTAGGATAAGGATAGATAGATATGATAATGAGGGACTGAAGTAAAAAGTTTTGTTAAACACAGGCATAGACGTTAAAAATCATATCGAATCTATAATCGTTTCGGTAGTAGCCTTCTCCTGGAAGTATTTACCCATATATCTAGATATTGAGAGGACGATTCGTTTAACACATTCACTGCTGATAATACAACGTCTTTTTTAAAGACGATGCGAGTACTGTTGTAACACGCTATGCGTGTTTTCTATATTGCTACGCCCGCCTGGGCGGATTACACGCTCGTTGTGTCAGTCACACCGACCGGTAAAGCGAAAATGTTCCGTCAGCAATTTTTGCAAAAATTAATTAGTAGGTATATCTATGTATTTAAATAATTTTGGCTGTCAATTATAATCGATTTTATAGGTAATTATGAGTAATTTTTTTGATCATTAATATTTTTGGTAACTAGTTTCATGTAAATTTTGGGCAATAAGCCAAATTAACGCAAGGGAGATTTGCGGTTTTGGTCGACATAGATAGATAGATAACACTTTATTGCACTTTTAAAATTACATATACTGTTAGACAAGACTTATAGTATACCTGCATTAGAAATGGAGCAATATTGTTTCACAGCAGTATTCAGTTGCACATAGTGAAGGCCAAAAAGTTGAGGTCGAAAAATGGAAGAGGTTGCCAAGGCAGATGTTTTCATGAAGAAATGAAGTACCAATTTATTTCAGGAAATCGACCCCTATTTATTCACATTGAGATTATTAACTTGATAATATTCCTATATTGAAACAAGGAATCCATTAAAGTAGAGTATTATGATCCTTTGCTTGGAAAACCTTTTCATTTTCAAAACCACTTTTTTATCTGTTTGAGATATATAAAACATTTGTTCGTTTTGAAGTTTAACTTTATTGAGTTTTTATGCTGGTTAAGCTAAAAGCTAACATATCATACCTTGTGACGGTGTGTGTCAATTTAAGCTGGAAATGGTCACAGTTAAACTACTGTGAACATTTCAGCGTAATTAGTCAAATTACGATTTTTGATTGTGCTAGTTATTCATATAACTTTGTACGTGCTGGTAATAGATTGTAGTGCAATTTCTTTAAAATATTGTTATTAGAATATTGAATAATTTGTCATTGAAATCATACTCAAATTATTTATTCTAGAGGTTTATAAAGAATTTAATTCTCAAGAAAATTTCAAAAAGATGTACTTAACTCAAAACAGTATTCATTTTTGCAATTCCATCACTGTTTTAGGGCATAAAATGCACAAGCTTATTCGGTTATACGTAGTTTGTTGGTTTTTCTTACTTTAAAAGTACCGTCGTGCCTTTTTACAATGTAACAATATATAAATTAGTATTTAGGAAAAAATCCGCTGTTATCGTACGTAGGTCAATATTTATTTTAGTTGATCTGATATTAATGTTAGTAAAACTTTTCTATGCAGAACTCTACTAGTGTTTTATGAATTGTAACGTACTTGTGTAGGATTTAACGATAACATTAGTACTACTCATTGATAGCTTTAAAACTACAAGAGATAGATAAGTAATAGCTGACGATATTGATGTGTAACATCTTTTTGATTTGAGGCTAAAAAAATGTTTTTAGTTATCTGTTATTGAACGTAATTCTCTCGTAATACTCTTCAGAGCTCCGATTTTTCATTCCATTGTACAATATAGGTATATAATAAAATACTTTGGTGACAGGATATTTTTGATTTGACGTTTTATAGTTAGTATTATGTATATTTTTTTTATTTTTGATATTTTATTGTTGATGTAAATAAATCTTATTTTGTATAATTATTTATTGTAATGTTAGGGACGTATTCATATACGTTCAATTACTTTGATAAGTTTAGTACTGCGTATTTAGTACATTTAACAGAGTTGCGAAACTATTAAAGGCGCAATTTCACATGACATTTAAATTGAATTTTATGTATCAACACCAAAGATACAGAACTTTGTATGTTACAAATAAGGTAAAATATTTATTTAAATTATATTCATAAATACATGAATTATTTTTACTGTACGTGTTTTATTTCTATAATCTATTTCGCTCCTGCATATATAAATTTTGCAACTTCTACGAACTAACAAGCATGTAAGGCATACTTAGTATAGAGACTAGACTTCGTCATAATGATTAGTCACTTGAACATCCGAAAGGAGACTAAAGAAAATCAGTTTTGTATAATTAATTTTATTTATTATCTAATATTCCTATGAAAGGGCATATTATGGTTGCAAGAATAAATTATTCCATATGTGTTTACAGGGTATTATTGCCATTATGTAGCATTCCAAATTCATCTCGATGAAACAGTTTATCACCCTTACTTTACACATGAACACACAACGCATACAAAAGTTCTCTGAATGTTCAACGCCTATGCAGGAAAGCCTTAATTTTTAACATGACTCGAGCCTCGAGGGCGTGAAACAACCACAAATACGAATAATTCAACCTTGTGCATGCAACTTTACGTTCACCAGAATTTCACGCGAGCGAGGCTCGATATTATACATATTTTCATATATTTTTTTTTTGGATTTTCTCAATTTTATAATTATTTACTTTACCTATAACTTACATACTTAATACTTAGATCAACGAACGTGTGGCGTCAGGTGTATTGGTGGGTAAGGTCTTTGTAACACACGCTTTCTTACAATACAATGGATTTTGGAAATAAAGACGCTAAAATAAATGTTCATGAACAAATGACAATCAAAACGTAAATAATTCATCGTTCATAATAAAGGCAAGAATATCACATTCTGCGCTAAACGAACATTGAATTTTTTATCATTTTTATCACTTGTATAGATATTATAACACTGTTTTTATTAAAATCTTATCTTAGCTCCTTTACGTGACGATTTAACCCCATTAGCTATTTTTCATAGTTAACAGTAGGTCTGTAAAACACGTCTCAATTTGCGTGGCATTCCTTTGTTAATATTCTCAATTAATTTTATTTTTATATCAATATTACTTACCTTTAAGTATTATGTGAAAAGTGTATAATGAGTACATTAATTGGAAAATATTCGACTTAATAAGTTTATTAATAAAAAAAAAAATAACAACCCATTAATGCCTTGATCTTTAATAAATTTAGGTAAGTATGTACACAGTTACCTAAAATTACTTTCAACGAAGTAGATACATAGAAATTAAAGCTCCTCTCTTGTGAAACTCGTTAATTCAAGTTAAAACTGACTGTGGCACAAGAAACGAGGCATTCCAAATATAAATACCAAATGCTTAATTATGTGTAGGCGCCATCTATGACAGAAAAATTGCACTGGTAAATTATCGCCCTAATCCTTTAAAGACTTGTAGTCAACTATTTTCATAAAAAACTAAAATATTTTATAATAATTTCAAATACATAAAATATCCCGTAAAATTAAATGCTTTTATTGCCAACACAATAAAAATTGACAAATTGATCATTGAATTTCAAATAACGGTGTTCCTACATAAAATTATAAAAAAAAAATTGTTTGCGTTCCAAACTAAAAACAAAATTATATAAAACGGTCTTTACAAGTTTTGATCTATGGTAATAGACGAAGAAACTTTTAATTTTCACATTATTTAGTTAAAGTGCTTAATACAATATGAATAGTGTACTGTTTTTTTTTGTGAAAAGAAGCAAATCGGGTGTGAGTGTACAGTCACCAAAGATTACTATGATGGTATGTCCATTCCCATGTGCGAAATCGATGGTGACTTGGTCATATACGAAATAAAACTACTTTAATTTTAGCAAATGGTACGCTTTTAATGAGGTCTAAGTGTCTTTGATACATACATCGTTTAGATACAACATTAAAGGTCGCGCTGCGTCCGGCCAATCGCAATGAACATACCAGCATAATAGCGCGCCATTTCGCGCACGGAACGGGCAAGAACCTAACTCTGCTATCGGTGACGTCACACACTTAAATGCTCGTCGGAGCGCCGCCGCCACTCCCCGCGCCTTCACTACTTATATTGACAACTAAAATGTATCAACAATGTCTAGAAGCGACCAAAATCGAATCGGATATCTTCGGTTATCAGTCGTGTCCGTCTTCTACAATCGCCGATTCAATCTTGACGGCACTAATCGTGGGCCGCTTTCAACTGGATGGATTCCCGCACATAACTACCCGCCAACCGCGCACGCATACACATACAATGCAATTTACATACTAATAGGGGATAGGCTCACCGTCCACTAAGTTGCATATGATAAGCTGGAAATGTCGTTGAACGTTGGCGTACCGCGTTCTGTCCATGTAATGATTAATGACTTAATGCGAGCTCTAAATATCAGGATAAAATAATAAACCGTTCTATTCGTAGCTTTCAAGTAACATTTGTATTAAGGACAGAAAGCGTTACGCAAATATCTTAATTCTCCTCCAGATAGTAAGCTTAATAACGCATATATAACTTGTCATTTTTTTGAAAATGTAGCAAGTCCATAATGGAAATGCGAGAACAGAGCAGATCATTATTGCAAGTTGCGGTCAGCATTTGACAACTTATGGACAGTGTTGGTTGTGGTAATGTGACGCAAAGCGCGCGTGCCAAAGCGACGAAACAAATGAACGCATGAGTGAAAGTGCAACTTCACCCTCTGCGTCGCAATACCACCGACCGGAAGCGGATGCGCAACAAAACACGTTTACGATCGGCAACAAATTGTACAAAACAATCCCCGAGCGAAATACGTCGCCATTCGTAACCCTGTTCTGTTACAACTACTATTTTGGAATTTTACAATTAATATTAAAATAACAATGGACATATATTCAGATATTTGTGCAGCGAGATTAATTGAACAGGAAAGGAATTAAATCTCCGAGATTCAATCCCAAATTAGAACAATACGGATCTTTTTGCCAATCGGAAGGCGGAGCAGCTCTTCTGGTAAACATTAAAATTCAGCCTCGACACACGTCCACATAGACGTGTCGTAACTCAATGACATCACGAGCCTAAGACTTTATAATCATATAAAACCTCACCGAATAATAATTAAATCACCAAGAAGTAGCTTCTCACACACTGATACAAAACCTAGTACATTTTACAAGATCTCAATATATCAAGTCAGTATAAAATCGACAATTTCACCGAAGATGAAAGCTCTAGTACAACCGAAGGATGTAAACGACTCTAGAATTAGATGAGAGGCTATATCACCGTAACGGACACCACTATACTGAATTGAAACCACATGTTCAGTATCGGCACCAGCAAAATTACAACATTCATCACAAATTTCTTGAATTTTGAAATTTTGCTTGTGAGTAGCCAAACAGAGTTGTTCAATGAGCGATACGAAAGATGTGGTATCAAGGAACAAGGCTGTGTCGAGTGCAGCGGGGACGAGGCGGGGGCGGGGGGGCGCGGCTGTCGGCGGGGGCTCTTGCTGGATATGCGCCGATACTGGAACAATCATTTTTAATTTAATCAATTTGAGTACTGAATTATAATAAATATTCAATATTAGTTTAATGAATTTCTGAATGAGATACGTCATCTGACCCGCTTGAAGTATAATGAACAATTTTCCCTGCCAGGTTTTACCCAAGTCATTCAGACTCATTTAATTCATTTATATCTCGCAATAAAAACAAAACCTATCTATAATATAATTGTGTTTGGTTCAAACTTTGAATACATACACTAAGCGAATGCTCGCATAATACTATCAACACTTTATTCTTGTTCAGATGACTTTATTTGACAGGATGCATTAACAAAACAGATCAGAAATAAAAAAAAATATATGTGAGAAATAGATGCAGTTCGTACTTTAGGTGAAAAACCGTAATCTAATTAAGAGAAAAGTTGTCCATTTTCGCAGTTTATAAGTGAGCTGTCTTCAGCTCATATAATGAGAATTCAAGCAGCTTGGGTTCGAATTACTGAATATTATAGTATTTTCAATATCATGTAATTCAATTGAAACGAAAATCAGGCAGGACTATTTAACAAAACTGTCATATGAACACCCAGGATTTTTATTTATTTTAAATAGCACTTCAACAGCATAGGTTGAGAGCGCTGAACTAAACTATATAAATTGTAATTTATTCATTGAATTTTTATGATAATTTCACTTTATTTTACTCAGAATCACAATTTACATAATAAGTGTTAAAATTAATTAAATGTGTTCAGAAATCACATTCTCTGCATTGTGATTCAAGTTGATGTAAATTATTACATGCAAAATATATTAGCAATATACTAAAATTAATTTAAACAAAATGAAATATAATATAAACTAAACATTATAATAATATGTGTTTCATCAGAAATTATAATCGCAACTCTAATCTTTATGATCTTAGGAAACCAATAATATCAGAGATTGTGTAAATAGTATGGTAATGGAGATAAATATAATTTTGTCATTTTTCCTTTGAAAACGATGCCCATTATAGAGTTCAGATTTTAAAATGAAGATCATTTTCATACCATTGAAATTAGACAATAAGGTGTCTGGAAAATGCGAATTCTTAGCCCTTATAAATAATCTAGCTAAACACAATATAAACATCAACAGCAATCTTATCAGATATACAACATGATTACATCGATAGAGTAAAACTCACATGAAATCTACATGAAGTAATCTGGCGTCCGCCGGGTGACGTGCGGCTCGCCGCGTCGCGGTGCTGGGTCGAACTGAAGGCTGCACAGACATACAAACATCAACACATATATTATACACATAAGTAGCTACTAAATGGTGGTATATGTCGTCATAAAAACTTCAATATCCATGGGGTATCAAAGATTATTGATAGAAAATTCGATTTCTGTGAATCAAATTTTTGTCATCACTTTGCGCATCTAATCATTCTGAACTGAAGAATGTTCTATGAAACTTCGAAACCAATTCTGTTCTGCTATATCATGATATTATATGTTCTATGGCTTAATTTTTTTTTTTTACCGGCGGTATGCCTTTATTAAACAAAATACTATGAACTATATACAACACTACAGCTACTACAATAAAAGCATTTAGACACCTATAAGTCATAGCAGACTCATAGGCATATATATCATGATTATTTATTGACTTCAGTTACATGAAAGAGAATTGATTTAGAGATAAATCCCATTTGCAAATAGGCTGATTACTTTCTATTACTTTTTAATATATTGCAAGTGTTAATTTTACTTATTATTCTTAATGATTATACATATAGCATAAATTTTAATTTATTATAAATATAAATTATGGGATAGATTTAGTGCAGGCTACGGAGAAATTCAATAACTTCAGTCAAAACAAAAATTGAGGACTTTTCATAAAATGATAACAATCTACTTCGATTGATATCAAAGTATAAATATTAATGTTGCATTTATATTGAAATTATATGTGATAAAAACATTTCATAAAAGGTAGGTTTTATAATATGAATAACAAAAAGGGGTCGCGGTATTCGTTCAATGTAGTCAACATTACAAACAATTAAAAGCAATACAAATAAAAATAACTTCATAGTTAAAAGAATTCAAGATATACTATTTTATTTTAAAGATTGCTTTTCCTTAGCTTCAAAAAATATTGTACATGCAGTACAAATCGTTTTAAAGTTAAGTTAGTTAGAGAGATTTCACATTTTTCTTATCTAAGTAGGAATCTTCTCTGAAAATCTAGTTTCATTATTGAAACTTTGAAGACAGACAAAATCAATATTTATGAACCATTCGTGACTGCGCTTATTGACGTAGCAGAATACATATTTACTGTCAAATGCTAATTCAATTATCCTCAATTTATGTTTAAATAACTAAAGCTATTAACTATAATGACGTGGGGGGCAAAGATGTCATGCACGATGTGGTAAGCAACCAAGTGCACGATAAATATACATAACATATTAAGTTAGGCACGTTACAATAATTACATTACACATTGTTCTCTATCTGCCCATGGGAAACAAAACAGGCGTGATTTTTTATTTTGAAATTATAAGTATAGTACTTCAAACATTACTCTTTCGCATCTGTGTACATATAATTCATAAAAGATTAAAAAGTTTAAAAAATACTAGAGAAAATTTTAAGTAATGCCTGAGCCCCGTGGGGCGCTAGGCTAGAATGTCACATACACGCTTTGCTATCTGTGGGAGTCGGTAAGAGGCGACTAATGATAAAATACCGGAAGTCGGGTAGCCACGCCTTCTGGGGAACTGATATCTTAAGCTGCGATCCCCAAGACGCCTGCCAAGCGTGGGGATTATGGCAAACCTCCCCCACTCCATTGGTGGGGAAATCTATGTTCAGCAATGGACAAACCGGCTGATACATGCCTGAAAGTTTGCTTCGAAGTTTGTATTAAAATACAAGATGAAAAAATGTGATACTTACAATGAGTACTTAAGCGCATCATCCAATTCCATAATGGCTGCTTGGTTACCACATCTGTAACAAACAATTCTATTATTAGACGTTGGAACAATAGATAAAAATGTTATTGTTGTTGAATAATGCGAGGATTTTGACCAAATTTTTAGAAGTACATATTCAGTGTATTTAAATATTGATGTTATATAATATATACAGTCAACATTTCTAATAGCCAAAATGTTAAGAATCGAGTTGAAAAAAGGAGAAGGTGGACGAAGAGGTGTCATCTCAGCCAGGTGCAGATATTTTGACCGTGTATTAGATGATAAAATGGTAAAATATAGTTAGGGATGTGGGACCATGTTGTAGGGCCGATTTCCTATAACAACATTACTAGTTCATAGTCAAACATCACCTAACTATAGAGGTAAGAGCATTCGGATGACATCTGTCAAAAATCTAAAATTGCGCAATTCAAGACAGTAGTCATAAAAAGCTCCGATCCCTCCATTGATTTAATAATCAATAGACAAATTTAATACCTGAGGTCTACAATTATAGTAATCACTAGCCAATAGCTCTTCCAGGAAAATCATAAAATAATTTAACAGCTTGCCGTGGTCAGTTTTTCCCAATTGACACAACATGGGTGTCTTCAAATCGCGAGTAACTAAGTTTCTTCTAGGTAACAGTGCTCCATCTTAGACCACATCAATGCTTAATATCATTCAGAGTGTGGTCAAAAGCGAACCTATTCACAATAAACAAAAAACATGGCAAAAAGGCCAGCATACAGAAGTGGGATTGGGCGTCTGCATATCAGATAAACTGGGGGGCCAGTTGAACGAATATGTGGTGCTCTGATAAAGGAAGTCGGCGACGCAACATAGTGCATAGGAGATGTCGGAATGCACGAACCTGACACCTTTAATCTGGGTTTAATATTCGACCGCCAATGCGCACTGACGCATGCGGGCGAGCTCAGTATAAGTTTGTACGAGCTACAAGCACCGCAGCGAACTAACCAGCCAAAGTTGACCTAAGCGCGGCGGACGACAGTGCACGGTGTTTCGCTGGTATAGATGCTATGTTTGTAAACTTATCTAGCTTATACACTAAGCCCATCCACGTGCGTCAACTGACGGTCGGACGGTCGAGTACTAAATCAACCCATAGTAGCTACTAGAAATTAATAGCACAGGATCACAACACGTAGAACTCACGGAGGGAGGCACTTGCCCGACAATGGGACATTCCGGGCTTATGTTTTATTACGTTGTTTTTATCATACATTAAAAAATAAAAACGCGATGTGCTGACCTCGCGACTGAAATAAGTATTTTTTGTTACGTTTTAACATCGACTTTTATGCCGTTTTAAAATATTAGTCAAAAACTGAATCGTCAAAAAACCACCATTATCGATACAAATTCACGAGAATCGGTTGAGAAATGCGACCTGTAGAGGCCGGACATCCGCCGGACAGACACAAGAAAGCAATTATTATTATTATTATTTTTTTTTTTTATTGCTGGTAATAAAAAAAGCCTTTGACCACAATCTCACGTGATGGTAAGTGATGATGTGGTCGAAAGTGTTAACAGGCTTAACCTAGAATGACTGGCTCTCAAAAAAACTGAAAGGAAGGCGCAGCTTCTCTCTGTCTCTGTCAATAAATATACCTAATGTGCATGAATTTGTGATTGTCATAAAGTTGAGAGCAACGACCCGCAACGACAGGGTATCGTCATAATTGATGAGTTTTGAGACATCAAGCAAGGTTACTCGCATTTCTAAATAACTTCCAAAATATAAGCAATTTGATCGAGGCTGCTTCAGACAGCATTTTTGAAATAATATTCATTTAACGACAGGGATAATAAATAGTTCTGACATGGATTAGGTAACTTAATTCCAGTTGTGGGGAAAACAGAAAACATTGTCATGAATGAGGTGTGCACTGTGCTTATCATAACCAGAATAATATATAACCTAGTGCAGCTCACCTTTGTGCCTTATGCAAACACAGTATATATTGTATATAACATTGTTAAATTTACGGCCAACATTGGTGTAATTCACGGCCAACCTTGGTGCACAATTCATTGAACTAAGAAGGTTGATCGATGAAAATGTACATGTGACATGTCCAATGAGCATAATACATATTCTTTGATAAGATCTTTTTTTAATTCATTGCTATATCATGTGATAGTAAGTATAAAAGCAATTGTGGTTATCAAGTAGTGCCCACCTTCTGCATACTATTATGCTAATATATATTATAAACTTTAGTATAAGCACATTAAGATTGTACAGTTGCGATGTCTTTAGCATCCTATGATTTATACCCATTCAAAGATTGCCTGGAAATATGCTAACGATATTTACTGATAAGGTCGGCTACTTGTGACATTTCTGCTGATATTTCTAATTATAATGTAGTGATTTATATCATGTAACAATAGTTTTAACCAAACATTTAGCGAAATAATGTGTTTTAGTGGCTGGCACTTCTCTCTCTCCCCAGCAGATATTACAACGGAGATGATGTTTGTTTTATTCTTGTATATATACATTAGGTACGCCTTTGTTACTAACAATTTCGTATCCAAACAAATACCAACCATTGATGTAGCCATAAAAAGATACTATAATGTAAAAACCTCAACACAGAAAAACAGTTGATGACGGCAGCATATTCCCCGTTTCATTCATATTATTTTTTATCGCTAGAGACTAAACTCATTTATTGTGGTAAAACCATTTAACGTGGATAAGTGGCATAGATTTGACCATAGTCTCAACCACACCCGGTGAACTTTTTCAAGGAGTGTTCGAGACAACGTAACATATCACTTCAGTGAGAAAAGATATGTTAACGTGTAAAAAATGAGTGAAACAACTAACGTTGTTTACGTTAGTTTAATCTAATCAAACACAATGGCCGCTATATTTTAAATTACCGGGTCAAATCAATAGTATCGACAATATGAGTTTTATATCATGGCGCTTGCAACAATGCCGATAATCGGGAGCTCAAAACTAACCAAAAACACGTTAAATATCCCGTTAGTAATAATAAATATAAAGTATCGATAATGTTCACAAATTCCTCAGAGTCCTAAAAAATATACTGCTCGAAATGTGCTTATATACTCTTGAAGATTTTTTGAAGGATGCTACGATTATAGAATATATCATCTGACTCCACTACATGTTGCTATACCCTATCAGGGTCATTATGTATCATTCCACCTAATTT
Organism: Plagodis dolabraria; assembly: GCA_963854805.1. Classification (NCBI taxonomy): domain Eukaryota; kingdom Metazoa; phylum Arthropoda; class Insecta; order Lepidoptera; family Geometridae; genus Plagodis; species Plagodis dolabraria. The sequence continues at coordinate 23,418,119 of OY978457.1, read as the reverse complement.
TAGTTTGTATATATCTCATGTAAGCCACATTTGTATGTACCTAATGATAGCATGAAATGATTGAGTATTGAGTAATAAAATAAGAGTACTGACCTATAGCAGTAGTTGGGCGCGGAGAATATAGTGACGACATTCCTGTCGTGGCACCAGTTGTACCCCTCCATGACGAGCTGGTGGGCGCGCGACACGAGCGTCAGCCCGTTGCTGTGGTTGAACGTCTCCGAGATGTCCTGTCCAAATGTGTACCCAGCGCCGCGGGGGGATATGCCCCATCCGCCTCTGTAACATACACACAACACATACATTACTTAATATTAGTACATTCAAAATATAACAATAGAAACCCAAGCGCTACATGTTTTTTTTACTGATGGTCTGCAGCTGTCAAGAGACCATGCCTTATGACAATGATTTTTCGATCGTGCGCGCGTATTCAAGACCTCCTTCATGTAGAAGCGAAACTCGTCGAAATTTCTACCGATTTGGCTGCGTAGCTTTAGTGATGTCACCTCAGCTTTACAGGAAAATAAGGCAGAAATGTCACTACATATATTTTTTAAGTGTTTTATTAAAATGTTAATTTAATGTTTTCTTATAATATTTTAAAATTATTTGTTATTATTAACCATGCCGTCCTTTTACTCGGACGCGCCGGTTCTGTACCATGAAGCCTTATCTGAATCAACTAAGTCACCTCAGGTTCAAGAAATCCATCACTGAAAACCGACGAAACATAGCGAGGGTAGTCAGTTAAGGCCACTTTAACAGATATTGCTATGAATAAACAACGACTGAAGATCATATTTATCCGTGTCAGAGCGTTTGACCTGAAGAGCCTGTTAGCTCTTGCTCATATAGTGGTCAAAGGTTGGCATATAAATTATATAACCCAATACATAGATAGGTACAAAGTTTCGTAATAAAAATCCAAATAACACAGAAATCACGGCAGAAATTCGAAAAAATCATTTGCGCCGGGTCTCATACCATTTTTCGACTACATTATCACTTACTATAAGGTAAGACTGTGCACAAAGGCAAGCCTATCGGCAAGTTAAAAAAGTAATCCTAAATCTGAAAACAACGCTCATCATCAAGTATTGGTGACAAATGAGACAATAGCTATATCGGATTGCAAGAAACTTTAGCCCATATTTACTATTCAGGACAGTATTGGTACTTCCCAGTCCTCGCACACCAAGCGGCGAGCTACGCAGTCATAGACATAACTACGGTGTCGCCATAGACCTTCGTTGGTATGGCAAGCAAACATGTTCAAAGACATTTCTGTGAGACTTACGCCTGAAGTAACTAAACACAGTACAAATAGCCATTACTATTTGTACTGTGTTTAGTTACTTCACGAGGCGTATTATTCCTGGCTAAATAAATATGAACACGATCTAATGTGGCGTCCACATACAACGTCTTTCTTGCCGGCAAGTAAACCCGAAACAGCTTACTGCTATTGTGGCCGATGGCGTGAATAGACGGTACACGATTTCAAATGCAGGGTAGACTGAATAATGTATCCCATGCAGGCAAGACGTTGCGTGTAAACAGAGCTTTAGTTGTTTGTTGTTTTTTTTATGCTTGATTAATGATTTTGATTTTATGCTTGATAGGTTAGCTTTTGACCACTATCTCACCTGATGGTAAGTGATGATGTGGTCGAAGATGTTGTTCAAGCTAACCTAGAATTACTAAATTGTATTTACCTAATACCATTGAAATGATAACGATATGGCAGAAGATGGTAACAAGCATAACCTAGAAGGTATTGTCTTTCAAGGACAGGTGCTGGAACACGCCCTTAAGGACCACCTGCACTGCTTCTAATATACTGCGTATTACCATAACTGCGTCTAATACCTATTTGTATTCATTATGCTACATACAATAACTCAAACTTATACGATATTAAATTTGTTTCCAAAACAAATAAAATATCGTTGTAGGTTATATAAGGGCGGATTTCACCGTTGATACTAACCGCAATCAACTCAAGATAAACTCAGTTCACGCGTTTTACCGAGTTTAAAAGCTCCAATTATATTTTTTCCCTTCTAAACGTCTGATTTCCGGTGTTTAAGCTCATCTAAAAGAGAACTTTCACTGTCATCAACAAATTGTTTTATTCGACGGTTTCTAGTTTATGGCTATTTATGATGCTAATGAGGCAAAAGTTAGTTCAACTGAACGCATTTTGTAATGTGAACAACATCAATGTTAAAAAAGCGTAAGTGTTTGTAACTATTTCATTAATCATTAGAATACAATTATTAATTCAGAAAATTTCTTACAGGTCATTTCATACAATAGGTACTAGGAGAGTAAGCACACTAAAATAATGATGAAAAAAAATTGTGAGTGAGTGTATGTATGTTACTTCTTCACTTCAAACGGCTGAATAAATTTTATGAAAATTGGAATAGGTACAGGCTTTGGCCCCGGACTAACACGGAATACTTTACATCATTGTCTACGCGGATGAAACCGCGGGGCGTATGTGGTAATAATTATACCTTTATAAGACATAACTAGGTATGAATCAACGATCGTAATATTTTTTTTTTGCCTGATAGGTTAGCCTTTGACCACTATCTCACCTGATGGTAAGTGATGATTTGGTCGAAGATGTTGTTCAGGCTAACCTAGAATTACTGGCTCTCAAGGACAGCTGCTGGAACACACCGTTAGGTGCTTGGCGACAGATTTTCTACCTGATGGTGTTAGCTAGTCAGGCGGGCATTCGCAAAATGCCCTACCACCATGCTTTAAAAAAATATATAACAATGTGGCATGTTTCTTATATTCTTCTGTTTCTTATCAATACTAGGAACTTAACTGAAGCAAGAGCTCATCAAATTCATATTAATAAATGTATTCACGTCCTTAACGTAGAAAACGTGTATCTGCCACTGACACTAGATTGGTCGTCAACTATCAATTATAATCTGTGTAAATGATGAACCGAACAAAAAGTTGTAGTGATTCTTGCTAATGATTAATCATCCAGCAGTATCATATGACGCTGACTGGAAACACTAATATAATAAATTCATACGTAACGGAACTGCTAACAGGGTGTTGATCTGTCGTTTTTATAGTTATATATTTAAATTCTTAAAATATAGTAAAGCCATCGGTTGTTTGCTATTAGTTCTATATTTTACTATAATTTATATATTTACTCAATTACTTATTGCGCTCACAGTATTCTTACCAACACACACAATAAAGATGCATACATACATAAAATCACGCCTCTTTCTAGTAGAGGGTAAGCAGAGATCAAAGATTTCCACTTACTACGATCCTTACATATCTCTTTCGTTTCATCAATACTTATCAACCCTTTCATACATAAGCGTCGGTTTAGGGTAGTCCTGACCTGGGGCCCAACTCCCACCTTTTATAAACTATTATGGAATGCAAACGTCATTGTTTCATGTTTAAATTATTGATACTAAGGTTAGTACCGTGGCCGTCACGAAACAATAATGTTGATATAGTGCTCTGTCGCACAAATGAGTTGATTCGATGCATGCATCCCGCTCTCACGTTGAAGTTTTTATGTAAGTATACTATAGTGATATGTGGCGGTGCGAATTAAAATTGTAAATGTAATGTTAAAATAAGACTGAATTAAGAGATGGGAGTTGGCCGCCTGGCCTTTTCCAGAACGTTTTCTTGCAAAAAAGTTTTATGGAACCTACGAAACAAGACTGTGTTATATTGCACCTCAGGAATATTTTTTTTATGCATGATAGGTTAGCCTTTGACCGCTATCTCACCTGATGGTAAGTGATGATGTGGTCGAAGGTGTTGTTCAGGCTAACCTAGAGAATTACTGGCTCTCGAGGACAGCTGCCGGAACACACCGTTAGGTGCTTGGCGACAGATTTCCTACTTCTATCTAGGCGGGCATTCGCAAAATGCCCTACCACCATGCTATAACGACTGCCATCCGAAGACAACAACCGGGACACGTGCCCTCGGAAGCACGGATATACCAAGCTTTATAAAAATCCATTCAGCTGGTTTAGAAGTAAGTGGCAACTTTTAAGTTTATAATACTGGTATGATCCTGTTGCCCATTTGCTGCAATTTATCCATAGCAGTATCCACGGGATCCAACCGGGACGTGGATCTCTATCTGAAACCGGACTGTACAACATCGAGACTATTGTCTTCATAACACGCCATTTTGTATTATAAAAAATATAAATGACTAAGGTGATTCTTGTTTCAATGCTTATTTCCAACACTTCTGACTAGTTTTTGTGAATAATAATTCCGGAAAATCAATTCATGCACTGCGTAGTTATTAGATACTAGCGACATGCCCCGGCTTCGCACAGGTATTTTATAAAAAAAAAATATTTTATCGCCTATGTTAATCAGGGATAATTTATGAATGTCTTATGGTAAAATAATTATTCAAATTGGTCCAATAGTTTCCGTCAGAGCCTATTCAATACAAACAAACAATGAAATCTTTCCTCTTTATAATCTTAGTTTAGATTTGATCATACTTTTAATACAGTACTACATAACTTATGTAAAAACACAGTTCGCCTTTTGATTACTTAATGTTTATCATTACAGGTCTTCATTGTATTAGATTTTTACTTGAGAATACATGTGTGGTATCACTCAACATGTCCTTGACAATTGCTAGATAAGTATGTAGGTATTCACATTGTATCTAAGTATGCATGAGATTTTATGTTTTTTTGCAGTATAAGAACGAGTTTAGCTGCTTATAGTTGTACATCCATAATACAATCTATGCACAAAGTATGTGTGACCATTCTACCTATATTCCATTATTAGTATCACCTATTAGAGTTTTAAATACTGGATAATTCCAGTATTTAAAACTCTGCCAAATGGCACAAATTCTATGGGGCTGGTTTCGCATGCATTTCATTAAATATGAGAGTATATTGGACCTGAATAATTGTAGCAACTTGTTATTAAATATTTATTCTACAGACGAAGTGTTGCTGTAATAGGAAAATACGATTAAATTAATTTCTATATATAATCGAGGAAAAAAATTAGATTTACTAACATTTTCCGATATTTCTACAACCTGTGTTGTTACATATTACATTTATGTGATTATTTCCATGTTTGCAAATCATAATTTCTAACGTGTCATAAAATATAGTTTTTACTGGCGCGGTTTCCGTATAATTAGCAATAATTGTATTTTTGGCTATATGGTGCTATTACCATCTCTCTTCGTCTGCACGCGAAACTGTATATCGCGTTCCTTTTCCTCAAACCAACCCCTTACAAGGTAAGAAATGTCTTCGTAGCGCTTTCCAAACTTACTTTTGTCATATAAATATCAAATGTCCAAATTCGGTTAAGATTTGCATGCATGTCCATGAACCTAATATCTATAGTACTTCTGGCTTGCCAGTACCTCATTATTTTACTTATACTAGCTTTCCGGGCGCGGCTCCGCCCGCGCGTATGTCGGTTATCGCACAAGAACATTAACCTCTTTTTGCGCAGTTGGATAAAAACTATCCTATGTTTTTTCCCGGGTCTCAAACTATTTCCATACCAAATTTCATCCAAATCGGTCCAGTAGTTTTGGCGTAAAAGCGTGACAGACAGACAGACAGAGTTACTTTCGCTTTTATAATATTAGTACTGATACTTATAATATTGTAAATGAAAATAATAATTTAAAAAATGCACAATGTTACGTAAACCGGCAAACAAGAAGAATAGATATTAGGCTCAAACACTTGCAGTTTGAACATTTGGTATTTAGAATATGAGGAAACTGCTCTTTTCATGAAAGCGCTATGAAGACTAACCTCAAAAGAGAGCTGTAATCTCAGAGTACAATAAGTAGCGTATTGGTATATAAGTATATCTACAAACGCAAGAAGTTGTATAGGTACATGAAATATTCCACAATATTCTGCATTACTAACAGTATTTATAAGATAAGAATCATCCAATGGACATCAATATGGACATGATCACATTCATCGGACTTTGTAGTTTGTGTTTCAATGAATAAATACTTATGTGAAAACATTGCACTTTGCTTTATTTTTATGCCTGATAGGTTAGTCTTTGCCCACTATCTCACCTGATGGTAAGTGATGATGTGGTCGAAGATGTTGTTCAGGCTAACCTAGAATTACTGTCTCTCTAGGACAGCTGCCGGAAAACACCGTTAGGTGTTTGGCGACAGATTTTCTACTTGAGGGTGGTAGCTAGCCAGTTGGGCATTCGCAAAATGCCCTACCATCATGCTAAAACGACTGCCATCCTAAGACAACATCATAACGTGCCCTCCGAAGCACGTGCACGCTCAGTAGTAATGTCACCAGCGGTCACCCATCCAAGTCATGACCGAGGCGGACGTTGCTTAACTTTGCTGATAGGATCAGAACGGCTAAGCAAACTTCGCTACGAGCGCATCTAAATTTGCTATATCATCGAAGCTTCAGTAGCTTACTAGCTCGTGCTTCGAAGGGCTCGTTAAGCCGTCCGCGTCGGTCCCGGTTGTTGTCTTACGATGCGAATGCACGCCTGGCTAGCTAACACCCTCAAGTAGAAACATCAGTAACCAAGCACCTAGCGGTGTTGTCCGGCAGCTGTCCTTGAGAGCCAGTAATTCAAGGTTAGCCTGAACAATATCTTCGACCACATCATCACTCACCAACAGGTGAGATATTGGTCAAAGTCTAGACTATCAGCTAAAAAAACTGGACTAAACATATACTATTCGGGTAATTATTATCATTACCCGAATACAAGTTCGTGACCTTGCAGCAACTACAATTGGGCCGCGTCACAAGCGCTACTGGACTAAATCGTCGAATCAATACTAATAACCTACTTTTGTCGCCCACTCCAAGATAAGTTATACGAATGAGACAAAACAAACGGAATATCAATTAGTACTGAGTTATCTGTACGTCGCGGGTCGTAATAAAAAGTAAGGATTGCATGCTATCCGGCCAATCAGATTTCATAGTCTCTTGCAGAGTCAAATTGTCGAATAAAATGATTCTTGTGATTAATTTGATCAGTACTGTGAACACTTTTTTTACGATTAACTTTATGCAATTAACGACATATCGCTCGGGTAGCGATCGCAATGCTGTCCCGCGCAGATTGTTATTATTATTACGATATTTTTATGCTGACGCTACTCAGTCCGGTCACTTGATATACTTTTGCAAGTGTTACATCGCATTAGACGTGAGTCAGATGATGAGTATAACTACCACCCTCAGAAGAAAATCTGTCGAGTCAGCCAGTTAACCCTGTTGACCACACCATTATCATCAGATAAGACTGTAATCGAAGGCTAGCCTAGGCTATCAACAATATAAAAATAAGGAGTATTGAATCCACATTGAATCCATACATATCCATACCCATTTCATCATCGTTATCTTGAGTCCGGCTAAAATTAATATTTCCTACCTCTACATACGTAATTTTTTACAGACTATGGTACTAGCAATTATGTGTGCCCTTGAGGTCAGGTCATAATGAACATTTATGTTTGTAAGTTTACTCTACCATGTGCAAAGTGCATCCTATTATTAAAACTTAATTATATACATATGATTCGTGTTAGTGCTAAATGTTTTTGTCTCTCATGTATAACAAGTAAATTAACTGGCTAGTACTGTAAGTAAACACAATCAATGCCTTTGAAACACCACGGAACCGTGAAGAACATGAAAACAAATTATCCTGTACATATTTAGACAATGAGTAACAATGTGTTACATAAATTACTTTATATTTACTAAGTTTTTTACCTAGCTAGCTTTTGACTACTATCTCACCTGATGGTAAGTGATGATGTGGTCGAAGATGTTTTTTAGGCTCACTATGAATTACTGGCTCTCAAGGACAGCTGCCAGAACACGTTAGGTGCTTGGCGACAGATTTTCTACTCGAGGGTGGTAGGTAGCCAAGCGAGCAAAATGCCCTACAATGATGCTGTAACGAATGCCATCCTAAGACAACAACCGGGCCTAACGACGGCTTAACGTGCCCTCCGAAGCACGGCAGTGCACTCAGTAGTGCGCTCAGTAGTACTAGTAATGCTACTAGCTGTCAGTGCGGTCACCCATCCAAGTCATGACTGCGGCGGACGTTGCTTAACTTTGCTGATGAGTTAAGAACAGCTAAGCAAACTTCGCAAAGAGCGCTTCAACAAATTCATCTCATTTTTTATCAATAGAAAATCTTTACGATTGTTTTTATTATCTGTACTATTTAAGTAACCTCGTGATGATTCACGTAGTTCTGTAAACAAACGAGTGATATACCGAAAGTGTTAAAAATAAAATATCCATGCGAGTTATGAGTAACTACAGAATTATATACAACTATCACGTCAAGTGTTGGGCAACATTAAAGCGGGGCTAAGCCAATTATCTTGATTCTAATTAAATTTATAAAAAAAGCAATTTATATACAAATTTTCAACAATATTTGAACACGCAGAAGTAAAATGGAAGTTTGTTGAAACAATCACGCAAAAGCAAATATGTGTGGCCATGAAACGCGAACACTTTCGACGCAGTAAGGACATTAAAGTGGGCTTCGAATGAAAGAAACACAGATTTGTAGGTCTTCCTTCACATGTACAGTCGCCTGCAATATCAAGAATTCGTAATTTTCATAATAATGAGATGTCACTAAATTCATAATAATCAAAGTTAACATAAACATGAGTGATAAAGTTCAAATTATTCTTTGATTTTATGATACTTCTGTTTACATAGACAGAAACAAAAGGCTTTGCCACAATTTTGAAAATTACATCGTGTATACTTATATACACGATGTATTCAAGGAAGTCTGATTGAAACTAGCGTTTTATTCTGACATAACGATACAAATTCTTAATTTGTTTCTAGTATAGCAGTAGAACTCTTTTTGAACGAGTTCATCCTGTGGAAGTACCTACTGTCACCATACATATTTCAACCGCCAAGCAATCATATTCGTATCCGGTGACATAACACGAGACAAGGGCATAAGACTTAACAACTTTGTATCAGGGTGATGGGTGCCGTGCAGTTCGGCACTTATGACGAAATGCAACTGTTATACGGGAGACCGGAGGGTTACCGCATAATACCAGGTTGGCCTTGGGATTGTTGCAGGCCAATCTCATAAAATACAAAAAATAAGTCAAACACTTAGTTTTAAGTGTAAGACCAATATCCTAATTGAGGAAAACGATTCAAAATCTATCAACAAACATCTATGTGTTTCGGCAGCGGTCCTAGTAAATTACAGCCACATGATAATTAACAACTGTATTTCTCAGGGTGAAGGGAGCAGTGCATGTTGTCAATTGTGTCGCCTCACAAACCCATAAAAAAGGATACTAGGTCCTTTTTTTAGGCAAAAGGGGGCAGATCCAAATGTTTACCGCTATCCTTTTTTTTCTCCTTCAATTTAAACAGTAAAAAAGTTATCGTTTGATGAATAAATGAGGCAGTTGCGACGGAAAACAAGCACGCAACATTTTTATATGCCACCTACATATGTTTGATGCAATGTGGCAGTTCGGGACGTACCCTATACATTTGGTTTCTTTGTTGTTTTTCTTTTCATTAATCAAAAGTTTTTAAACTGAATAATGCTTCTTAAAAAATATACTGATATTTTTGTTTTTTTGTTATTCATAAAACAAAAAAGGTAAGAAGTTATTTTTAAATTTCGGTGCAAAAATCTGGCAAATACAAGCTCAAAGAATTCAAATACGTAATTAATGAATTATCTTATTTTAGTCTCATAAACAACAATCAATTTTAAAACATGTTATTTCTTATATTATCATCACTATTGAAAATGTATCATGCCTGTCTTTTACTGCAAATTCGTCAATTATAAATGCAACACAGTCCATAAAAAAACTGTTTAAGGAATTTACAGACCGAGGCCATGCCACCAATGTATTCATTTATACATAGTTCTGTTTTCATATGGAAATCTGATGCAAAATTCTGATAGATATTGTCTCTATAACAATAGAGAACTATGTTTGAATAGCTACCTACTATAAAGGTATGCATAATATAATATGCCAGCCAGGTCACACCTGTTTTCCGGCGGGGTACGCAGAGACAACGGATTTAAATCTGTATCCGAAATATTTAATCCTTAACACTCCAAACACATCCGTCTGCAATGGGTGCCGCATGCCCAGGCATTTTTTAACAATTCGTCAACACCCATGACCACCTTTGATCATAGGCCTCCTCCATTTGGGTGGAGTTTGCCATAATCCCCAATCTGCCGGACAGAAGAAGAAGTTCTACAGTGTAAGAAGGTAGTTCTGCAGAATGCGATGTTGTCCACATTCTGGTATTTTCCTTTCGACGCCTCTTACGACTGCCACAGGAAGATATGGGGGGATGCAATTCGAACCCGGCAGCATCCCACGGTTAATTTTTCTACTGTCTCTTTTATTCTTGATGGGTCTTTGATAATAAAATAAGCTAGAAGGCTATACTTCTCTAGCTACAACAATGATTAACAAAATGGAGATCAAAGAAGAATATGTCATACCTATCATCGGGATCGCTCCACAGCAGATCACACATGGGCCCCTCATGAGGCACCTCCTGAAGACGGTCGAGCGCACGGATGTGGTCGAGGGTGTCGATGGAGGGGCTGAGGCCGCCGTGCAGACAGAAGATCTGGCCGTCCACGAGCGCGGTCAGTGGCAGGAAATCGAACAGGTCGGTGAAGTGCTTCCACACTGACGCGTTGCCGTACTTGCGGAGGCACTCGTCGTAGAATCCGTATACTTGGGTGATCTGACGGGATTCATGGTTGCCACGCAGGATCGTTATTCTCTCACGGTATCTCACCTGAAAAAATGTGTTACTCAGTATTTGCTAAAAGTTCCATCATAAAATTAATACCGTTTCAGGAAGGACACCCGATTACAATGTTATTATTTTTTATTTTTGATAAATTAGCCTTTGACCACTATCCCACCTGATGGTAGGTAGTGATCCCAAATCTTTGTCGTAGCCACAACGATACAGCGCTCGCTGCTATGTCATTTATTTCATAGTAATTTTTATCTCTATTTAGCTTTGTCGTTATCCCTTTCACAGCCTCTTCCGCTTCAATAGAATGGTGTCACTAAACAAGCGTCTATATTATCTGTATATTGTGTACAATTTTATTTCCGTTTTATTATATACACAACTTCACACAAATAATACTTGAGTATAACTCCTATGTAGATAGACAGGACTACAGCTAATACCAATGAGTGGGCTGTTATACAATGCTATTGTTATGCACTTAGATGGTATTCTCTCAGAGGCAATGTCCATGAAGTTAGTAAACGATTATTGGAAATGTTGTTTCATTATGGAAATAGATTTACTTGTATTCATGTTTATGTACATTATCATTACATAATACTTTAGAATCGAAATCCAATTTTTTTCTTTGTATAGGGCTATCTAGTTTTTTTTTATTGGTGATATGATAGGCAAGCCTTTGAGCTCTATCTCAATGCATGATAAGTGATGATACGGTCGAAGATGTTGTTCAGGCTAATCTAAAATGACCTGTCGGAATCCGTTAGGCGTTAGGTCCTTGGCGATAGACTTTCTACTTGATAGCTAGCTATAAGTAGCCATTCGCAAAATGATATTACGACTGCCTTCCTAAAGCACCAATACCAACGGCTTAACGTCTCCTCACCCTCAATAAGAGCTAATTACTTAACGCCACTGTTGGTCACCTATCTAACCAAAGACCACAGATAACGTCGCTGTAGAGAGAAGGCGGCGTGCGTTACTCCATACATTCTCCGATTTTCTTCCTGGATAATGCCTATAGAGTAATCATTTCATTACATAAAACCTAGGTCTGCTGTAGACACACACCTATCATTTGTTTTTTTTCAGTAACCAATTACTAATATACCCCTAATAATGCCACGTTTTAGCGCCAGGATCGGAGGAACACGACACATTTTTGAAATATAATTAGATACCATTACATACTCCGATAACTTTTATTAACATAACAGGTTTATGAGACTTTTATGCTCCACACGATAACATTTAATTTATCATATGATATTATAAATCTAGCGACATGTTGGCGAATTAAATTGGGCAATGGGCACACAAATTCACTAACATTTTCTAACAATATCAATGTGGAACTGTTTGTATGTACAAGTTGTTAAAACTGGCGGAAAGAATACAAAATATGAAAACAAGGGAACGTTACCCTTCATTTATGCATATAAAAAAATAAAATTAACCAAACAATGGAACCGACTTCAACACTAAAAAGTGTGAAATAACTTGTTGTAGTTACAATATTGTGTGCATGGTACCGACTTTGAAAAGTTATTTCACAGTTTTGAGTGTGAAAGTCGGTTCCATTTTTTGGTAAAAAAAAAATCTCTCTTTTTAGTGACCCTTGCTACTTACGGGATCGATTGTCATTCACTGTTAACGGACAATATCATTAAAATATATTTTAATATTTTTGTTATTGGAGTGTGACTCAAAAACGGCTTGACCGATTTTGATGAAATTTAAATGGGACCAAAGGACAAGCATTAGCTTACAAATAAAAAAAGAATTATCAAAATCGGTTCACCCAGTCAAAAGTTCTGAGGTAACAAACATAAAAGAAGAAATACGAATTGAGAAACTCCTCCTTTTTTGAAGTCGGTTAAAAATATGAAACAAGGGAACGTTACCCTTCATGTATGCTTATAAAATGCGAATAGCTAACTGCGACAAATTATAAAACAAACTTTTCAAATGAGAACACAACCTCCATGTTTATCTCAGTTTATCTCGAAATTGGGAATACATGAGCGTGTGCGCGTGTAATTAAAACGAACGCGTAGGCCGACCATTTTGCAACCGTATGTGCAAACGCAGAAGTTTATCTCACTAGAGTGCTAAGGACTTTGTTTTATATGGTTTCGAGTATTATATTGCCATGTTAGAATAATAACATGTGCAGTCTGCATATGCTTGAAAACATGGTTCGATAAGGACGATTCCTATTTTTGAGTTAAGAGAGGCAGACTAGTGGTAAATAGCTTCACTTGAACAGATTTATAGCAAAACATATTATTTAGTTTGTAGTTGTAATAAAATTATGTTAATCTTGATAATATTCTCTTAGGCCAAATTAATTCCCAAACATGTTTCCAACAAATTTCCTCGATAGAATAGAACGGCAAAGTTGACTCTAAATTACGCTTGTAATATCTTAATTATTCATTTATGTATGTGTATAAAAAAATAACAATAAAATAGCAAAAGTTTATCAAGAGACAAATTTTCAATTGATTGTGAATATTTTTGTGATGTATAAGCTTTAGATTTAGCCATTCCTGGCTTTCTTTCACTGCTACGTATTCCCAATTTCCATAGTCACATTTGTCCGCGTCGTAATGTTACTGTAATTGTAATCTCTTTTGCTATCAACACTCAGGTTTTATTATGACGATTGTATTATAGATGTTTGAATTGAGTATCATGAGCATTTGGAAGCCATCTCATAAGTGGTTTCAGAGACCTGTCGGCATTTCATACACCCTGCATTTATGATACAATTTTGCCCCGTTTAAACTACAAAAACAACTTCCACGTATCTTATAAATCATGTTAATAGAAATTCAACAATCGGGTTTAAATTACACAGCAGACATATCCAGAAGATACAACTATCTCTCAGTCTAATATATCATATAGAACTATCGGTACAATCTTCGATTTATTCAAACAACACATTCATATTCAGATGAGAACTTTCGGTTTCTTTAACCGTCCGCATGCATAATCCAACTAAAGAAATAGACGAGAGATAACATCAGTTTCCGCCGCGAAAATAGCACATTTATACGTTCATAACATACCTATATAGTGAAAGTAAAGCTGTCAGCTGATACGAAGGCAGTGCAAACAATGACCTAACATTATCAGAGATAGCTAGATAAGGACACTCCTGAGGCGCTCGCGTACGCTATTATTAAAAACAAAACTGTTGTTATGAATATTCTTGTGTTGTTTGGACAATAGGTCGTGAGCACGGTATTGATCGGATATGGGGCGCCCATTCAACTAGAAATAAAAGAGGTATAATAGTGAAGCTACACAAGTAGTACAAGAGAAACATAATATGTGAGGGCAACGGCCGTGTATCGCTTATTTTGATAGCCGAATTCCGACGATTAGTAACATTTTGCAGTATACACTTTTAATCTACACCCGGCAATACTTAAATTGAAGAAATTCAGACACACAACTGAAATAAAAGTGGATCGCTTGTAGCTCAACTTGCCAATTGGTTCTTTTCCGATGAACTAGTCATCTACGTCAATATCATCAACGTCCACAGCGGGCAAGACTTGGATGGGTGACCGCTAGTGGCTACTGAGCGGTTCCGTGCTTCGATGGGCACGTTAGGAAGTCGGTCACGGTTGTCATCTTAGGATATAGCCGGTATAGCATGGTTAAGGACATTTTTGTAAGGCCCGCCTGGCTAGTTACCACTAAAGTAGAAAATCTGTCGCCAATCACCAAACGATGTGTTCCGGCAGCTGTTCAAGCCATTAATCTAGATTCACCTGAACAACATCTACGGCCGCATTACCATAAAATAAGATAGATGTCAAAGGCTACCCTATCAGTACTAATATTAAAAATGCGAAAATAACTCTGTCTCTTTGTTACACTTTCACGACATACTACTGGACCGATTTAAATGAAATTTGGTATGGAAATAGTTTGAGACCCGGGAAAAAACATAGGATAGTTTTTATCCAACTGCGCAAAAAGAGGTTAATGTTTTTGCGCGATAACCGACATACGCGCGGGCGGAGCCGCGCCCATAAAGCTAGTATAATAATAAACTTGATTTCGATCCTAAAGTATTTTATGTAATTACAATGTACATAAAAATGAATACAAGTAAAGCTATTTCCATCATGAAACAGCATTTCCAATAATAGTTTACCAACTTCGTGGACATTGCCTCTGAGAGAATACCATCTAAGTGCATAACAATAGCATTGTATAACAGCCCACTGATTGGTATTAGCTGTAGTCCTGTCTATCTACATAGGAGTTATACTCAAGTATTATTTGTGTGAAGTTGTGTGTGTATATATATATATTTACAGCGGAAATAAAATTATAAATATATGGGCATAATATAGGCGTTTGTTCAGTGTTCAGCGACCCCATTCTACTGAACCGGAAGAGGTTGTGAAAGGGATATCTTAAGCTATATAGGATGTTGTCGGCGAGTACGAAGATCAAACAAAATTACTATGAAATAGGCTACATCGCAGTATCGTTGAGACTACGACAGATATACAGGGATGAGGATATAATACTTTTCCTATGGACGGTGATAAAAATTTACATGAAGTAAAAGATACAAATTTTCAATAAGGCCATAATTTATTTCCATGTAAAGTTTCAACTGTCTTCGTTTTAAGTACATTTTACGATATGACAGACAATATATAACGCCTTTTTTATCCCCGAAGGGGCAGGTAGTTGTTAAATAAATAAAGTATCCAAGTTCTTATTATGTTCACTTCAAAATCTAAATTGGTATAACACATAAGAACAATAAGCCTGACATTTTGATGTTTTTATTCAATCTTAAGTTACTTAGCAGCAATTAAGATGACAATAAATTTGCTTAAAACTACCCGCTATTGCACAGAATAAAATTAATTTTAGGATTAACATTTTTAAATGTTGTGCCAAGTTGGACTTAAGGAGTAAAGAAATAAGAGCTTTTGTAATTTACCTACTTCGTTTTAGGTTAGTTGTGGTGGCTAACAGAATTACGTACATTGATTATCGACTGATAATGCGTTTGTAGGTTTCAATCATATCGAGGTATTTTTGGTCAAGGGCTAAGCAATCAGAAATGAAAAAAATAAAAGGGAATAATGGTTGGCGCATACTGATCCACTTGTGCCTACACTGTATCGGACATCATACTCGGCATCGCCTTGACTCAGGACAAGCTTGAGAAGTCATACGTGGACACGGCGCTGAAGCGACAGGTAGGCGTGCTCCTCATATTAAGTTAAACCTCCACAGCATGGCAGTTATAGCATTTTGCCCGCACGCCCGATCAGGCATATGTACCATCAAGTTGAAAAATAGTCGACAAGCACTTAACGGTGTATTCCGTCTACTGTCCCTGATAGTTAGGCCGCCACCATCTCCAAACATATCACTGCGGTCTATCGTCTAAGATTAAACTTACCTTGAGTGCAACAAGCAATGTGACAGTCTCCACGCTGTAATACCCGCGGTCGACGTAATCACCCATGAACAGGTAGTTGGTGTCGGGCGATCGGCCTCCGATCCGGAACAGCTCCATCAGGTCGTGGAACTGGCCGTGGACATCGCCGCACACGGTCACGGGGCATTTCACCTCTTGCACATTGGACTCTTTAGTGAGGATCTCCTTTGCCTGAAAACAAATGGAGAATTAGAAACAACCCAGGGGATATGATTCATGAAAGGAAGAAAGTCCAGGTGGCAGGTCCCGGGTAAGAGTCGACGTAGTAAAAAAAAAAAGAAGTGGGCATCAGCGCCTTCTAAACAACTGCTTTACCCAAAAGGCTTGTCAAGGGCGCAATAATCTGTGTTGTTTTTCCCCAAGCGTTAATGAAATCGTATTTATAGCGTTTTCAATACAAATTTATGTCCAATTTCCGTGCTTCTGGTATGTCATTTTTACTGTCAAACAATATTTGATTTTGCCTCTATCACTAGAATGTATAATACAGGATGAAATAATTCACGGTGATGGGCCAAGGGCGACCGCCTGCGGCTCTGCGGGTAGCCGTGTGACTTGCAAATCTTTCAAGCTATATTAAGCATTGTTGATAGAGACAAAGTTGAAAATGGTTGACAGGTAAACTGCCAACCGTTGCCACTTCTGTGTAGATTGAGAATAAGAATCTAAAGCAAGCAATACGGCGGAAAATTGGGTGCGTCCCGTTTTTTTTGAGACCCAATTCGTGGCAACAATGACATAAATTTCTCATATCATGTTTATATTATTTGTTTTTAATAACGACCTCCAATAATTCATTTATAATCATGTTAAAAGACTTTAGGTAACATATTTGAGAACGTATGATTATTATTGATATTGTATGTATGATTTGTAAAATTAGCCAGTTATTTGAATAGTTATATACAAAGTGGGTGTGCGTTAAGTATATCCTAAAAAGTTCCGGTTTCTAAGATAGGTTGGAAAGTAAACGCGTAATCTAAAAATACACGCGAACTCTTTACGAGCCGCGTAATTATCTGCGTAGCTATCCGCTGCATTACAATACGAATACAAAGAGATAATTATCAAATTAGCATTGTTGTATTACGACGTAATACAAAAGTAGGTACGAGTAAAAGTACGTATTATGTTTATAAAGTATTTGAGTATATCCTTGACTATAAATATATGGAATTCATATATGTTTAGGGAAATTATAAGAAAAGAGCTATTAATTGACACTGAAAACATTAACCTCTTTTTGCGCAGTTGGATAAAAACTATCCTGTGTTTTTTCCCGGGTCTTAAACTATTTCCATACCAAATTTAATTCAAATCGGTCCAGTATTTTAGGCGTGAAAGCGTAACAAACAGACAGACAGAGTCACTTTCGCATTTATAATATTAGTACTGATAATTATGCATATTTTATAAACCAGAGAATATCATTATCTCCAGAAAAATGTTAATCAACAGACAAAATATTCTGCAGCGGCTTTCCTAGCACAAAAGACAACATTAAATATATTTTATGATTTTTTGGACGGCCGCTTTCCTAATGTCAACACTCCTTGGATGTGCTCTCGTTGGTTATATACCCTCCAATTATCGTATTAAGATAGTAAATTATCCAGATAAGCGTATAATTTATAGCAACACCCGTGCCATGACAACGACTTTTTCACCCAGAAAACACTGTGCTGTAAGTATCGGCATGTTGCCAATTGAGCTTATTATTCCCTTAGTAAGCTCTTACGGCTTTCTCAGGGGCCACATCCTGCTTGGATGTCGTAAGAACAGCAACAGTCACATTCTGAAGCCGAGAACACCACTCCTTCAGTCTAGTTCAACATCTAAAATACTCTTAACAAACATACTACACTCTACTATTTTAAGGATATTAGTAAAAGATAGATATATAGATACCAGATGTACAGACTTACAAAGATGAAAACATTACCATAAACATTAAATAAGATAGCGGTACCGATCGCAATATCAATAATTTATCCAAAATAGATTCTCAGGAGGTGGGAAAGAAAACAGTTCAATTTTGGAGATAACGCTGAACGCCTATCTGATCGACCTACGCTAACTATTTTAGTATTTTAAGTCATCACAAGAGGACTGAGGCGGCAATTAAGATTAATTAGGAACTTGTAACAAAACAAGAATTAAAGTGCTATCTCAATGCACACTGCACGTAGCGGCTACGACTTGTCCGAAATGCGCGAAAATTTGAGAAATTAATACTTTTCACAAGGATACGATTAACCAATTTTAAAATTTACTGCATGGGTTTGTTAAGGATAGAATTATTGAGCGAAAGTTAAATGTGTAAATTCGTATCATGGATGAGTTCTTAAGAAATATTTTATAACATCTGCACTTCAGTTTTTTGTTTTACCCACGAATCAAGCAGTTAAGATATAAACCTTTAGCGTGGCTTTGTCTGCAAAACGTCCGTACATAAGATATATTTTTTCTAAATGCAAATCATATCCCTGTGAAGAGAAGTTAATGTTCGATATGACCTAAGATCAGGGAATCACTCCCATATGGAATACATTCACTTCAGTCTTAAAACATTTTTTGTAACAGAAAGTGGAGCATTTTTCCGCCATCACACCTGGTTTACAGCCACGACGGCGACCACGTGGTCCAAGTCGGAACATGCTTGCCTAAATGCTTAGAATGTTATGATGACCATGCCAAGGAAACTCATCATTTTGGATACAGTCCGTAACAAACCTCGTGCGTTGACAATGAAACTGCAATTACCGTACCTACCGACTAATTCTCCAAGGGAATCTTCAACAGTTTTAACCCGATAGTACTTATTGCACATTACATTTGTTTTCCGTCAAACCATGAAGTGATTAAGTTTACTGAAAGATTTCTGCATCAGCTCAACCTTGATATCTAGCTTAATACGTTCTTCAGCTATTTTCCCAAATATTTCAATGTCTCTTTTGGCAAAGATGATGACATTCTGTTTGCCTTGTATGCCGAAATTACAAACTTGTTTCTAGTTACAGCATAGCAACTAAGCACATCCGCGATGTTTCATAATCTCAATAATAACCAAGCGTAAGTGTCTCGATTACATTGTAAATAATATAGACTTTTGACGAATATATCGAGTTCGTACTGCTCTATTAATCCATCGATATCTTGCTATGAATGAATGGGCATTCAGCATATTATTTCTTATTAAATCACGTAAGAGGAAGTAAACGAAATAATTTCGGATTTTAAAACGTACACGGAGGTCATTCGATAAGTGCGTGTTCTTGAATAAACGCTTTTAGGAAGTCAAGTTTATTTAGTAATGTATTTGATCTTATCGACCGCATAACTATATTCTCCTTCTCGAAGGTCGTATAAGGTGCTGAGTAGGAACCAAATCACTAGGAAAGGGTCGTCTGGTCCATCCAGGGTAAACAAGGATAGTTCAAGGATACAGATTAAATATATTAAGTTTGTTTATTTATTGACATGGTCTTGAAAGAAATCATCAATGTAATTTAAGTGGAGTTGCGAATTTTGTTATGAATTATACAAAACTTGACAAAACTTTAAATCACAAACAAAGTGGCAACAAGAAAAAGTGGATGTTGAAAATGTAGTTTACGATCTGACAATTTCGTGTATACTTTTTCCACTTTTTTTATACATTCTGTGAAAGTAGATCGCTTATTCTACTTTAGCTCATATGTACACTTTAAACTGAAGATATGATACAAACAAAGTACTTTATGACGTCATATTTATTTTCCAAACATTACAGTGGACTATTCCGTCCTGATAATGATGTTGGGCGATATGAATCACTTCAACAAATCATTGTTAATTGTTCATACATCACTAGTGTTGTAACAAGACATGCAGGTGTAGTGTAAACATGCTTTTTGATGATTAGTATGCAGAGTTTAGTTGCTAAGCTACTAGTACTTTACTCTCAAACCACCAGAAATTATCGTGTATCTGTACATTACTTTATGATTTTTATTAGTTTAGCTTTTTACCACTAACACCTTTTGGTACAAAATGTGGTTGAATAATTAACAGGCTTAACCTAGAATTAAAAACAACAATCCTGAAATCGACAGACAATAATAAAATAAAATACTAACAGACAAAAAAATATTTTTGTTTCATTCAGTTCTTAACGGCAACATTACATACATACATAACATCACGCCTCTTTCCCGTAGGGGTAGGCAGAGACCACAGATTTCCATTTGCTACGATCCTTGCAAAGTATTGACGAAGCGAAAGAGATATCTCTTTCGCTTCGTCAATACTTTTCAATCCTTTCATACATAAGCGTCGGTTTAGGGTACTCCTGACCTTTCCTTTTTTTACTTCGTAAATATAAGTAAGTTAAGGAAACTGAATATTTTTAATGCATTGTCAATCATAAGACTATTCAAAATTATTAGTTACTTCAGGTTTGTTGGTTGTTTTAATAATTGTAATATGGTCTAATACTTTTGGTCCTGCAGGGACGACCAAGTACCAGGTTCATGGGTAATTTTATTTACTAGTAGACCCATGATACTAGAGATAGTAATTCAAATAACACTTTGGAATCCTAACCACCAATAGAAAATGAAAACATCATATTACCACCATATAGTTTACTAAATAACTTCGCCATTGCGGGTCCCAAGCCCGGATGAAAAAGGAGGAAGGTTGGTCAGGTTGAGACAAGACCTACCGTAAAAATATCAACGCCGGGTCTCGGGCGGCGGTAAATAACCTGACAACTCCGTGGCACCTTGCTGAGCGGCATCCAGTGGCCTTGAGGAATTAAGTCCCCTCAGAAATCCTGATTTGGAAGGACGCGGGAAACCACCGCAATCAATCTCTTAAGAAAACCGTATCATGGAATCAAGTAAGAATTAAAGTAGAAGGTTTTAAAACGATGATGTGGTCACAACCCCCAGCATTGTTTATTCTAAGCTAACAAAATGGATCTCTGTTGTCCGCTAATAAAAACTTTGAATTTTGAATTTGGGAGACAACACAAGGAAGAGGGGGTTTACTAAAATATTATGTGGTCATCCATTCTATGGGGACCGATAGCCATAAGTACTTTCATCTTGGAGTAAGTTTAATTTATATGTATTTAAAAACATGAGACAAATTATTTAATATTCCAAGTGCAACTGCATCATCTCTTATCATAAGGCAAGATTCTGTTCAAACGCTAATCCAAGAAAAAACCTTTGAAATGCTATTATTGTCGTCAATGGTGAAGATTTTTATTGTAAAACATTTTTGAAATTAGACAGGACAAATACTTCTCGACGTAAAGAAACTGTAAGGTAAATAAGCTAAAATAATCTTAAAATTAGGACAAATACTTAACATATTTTGTACAAAATTAATCAATGTATATGTATTATGTATAAATGCAATATACCAATATTCAAATTCGAAAGTGAATCTGTCTATCTGTCTGTCTCGCTTTCACGCCAAAACTATTGGACTGATTTGGATGAAATTTGGTATGGAAATAGTTTGAGATGCGGGAAAGGACATAAGATAGTTATCCAACTGCGCAATAAGAGGTTAATGTTTTTGCGCGATAACCGAAAAACGCGCGTGAGGAGCCGCGGCCGGAAAGCTAGTTCTAAATAAAATAAAATTTTCATTCAGTTTAGGCTTCATAGAGCAAGTCCAACTTGCACTTAGCCGGTATTTATTACTTGATGTTGAAGATAGTCTTTGTACTATAAACACACTCAGTTTGATGCTTATGTTTATTCTGTATTACCATTTTTACGAAAAAGCAATAACATAAAAAATAATTGGTTTGTTGTATGACAGTCCCCATATCCTTCAGGGGTTCTTTATTTCTAACTTTGTTTTAAATTTGTTAAAAAATGTTCCTAAGAATAGCAATCTCAGCAGGGTGCATATCCACCAATAGGATTGCTGGTGCAGCCTTAAGATCACTTGCATGAAAAGAAGGAAGGAGACGGCATTGGAGGATTAGTAAAAGAAAAGGGTCAGGTTTTTTACTATGGAACTTTTTTTTTTTTTTTTATTGCTGATAGGTAAGCCTTTGACCACAATCTCACGTGATGGTAAGTAATGATGTGGTCTAAGGTGTTAACAGGCTTAACCTAGAATTACTGGCTCTCAAGGACAGCTGCCGGAACACACCGTTAGGTGCTTGGCGACAGATTTTCAACTTGAGGGTGGTCGCTAGCCAGGCAAGCATTCGCAAAAATGCCCTTCCACCATTCGTTGAAGCTCAAGCCCGCGGCGGGATTCGAACCATGGACCTGCTGCGCGGCAGTCCATAGCCAAAGCCACTGAGCCATCACCGTTTCCGATAATATTATCAATATTTAACTAATAAACAAAGTACTAATCATCCTACTCTGATCTGTTATAGTATCTATAGAAGTCATGGAGCTTTCACTCCTACGCCCAAGGCTCCAATTGATTTTATTTGATTTTAAATTTGTCAGCTGGCAATTAATTTCTTGATGAGATCTATCTAACATCTGTAAAAATCTACCAATCCAGGGTCAAATTTTTCGAGGTATTTAAATTTAACAGCTTTTGTCTGAAATTAAGATCTTGCTGAGGTCATCATTTCTGTGGAGATACAAATAAAAGTTTGATAGCTTTCTTCAGAAATGAGTGTCTCAATCAGATCTCATCCATCACATGTGTTAATACACTTCTTGAAACTAATTTTCAAGGTATTTTAATTTCAAGTTTGACAGTTGTTGTTTTAAATTAAGATTGATGAATACCACTAGTCATAGATCAATCACAAAACACTTTTAAATATATTCTCACATTTTCATAATAATTTTTGTTTTAAATAATAAGGTATGAGTAAATTATTTATTTAAATAATAATTAATGTATAGCTAATACTAAACAATATACAGTGTGAACTCTATATACAGTGTGAACTCTATATAGAGTGTGTAGTGTACATTTTATGGCGTTATAGAGAGTTGCCATAAAAAGGAGAGAAGAAAAAAGTTGGTGATCAACTAAGAATATGATAATGTTTAGATAATCCATGACTCCTACTTATATGTCATGGTCAACAACAGTCTACATGTGCAAGCAATCACAATTTGTAAACAAAAGAATGAATTTCTTAGAAAGTTCAGTATGCATGATGCCGACTAGGATAATATAATAAAGGGACAAAAGAACGTACACAGCTGCACAGTTTTTACTAATTTTGACATTAGAGGTACTTTTTAGTACTTAATTGTTGTCGTTATTGAGAGTGGATGTAATGCTGTATAAAGCGTATCATTGTATGGAAATCAAGCGAAACCAACCAAAGCCAAGTGATTTCAACACTTTAGGGAGTTTGTCATTAAATCAAGTAATGTTACATGGAGTTCACATTGTATATACAAAATACAGTAATAAAATATGTGTCTATAGCAATGTCTTTAATGTTATATTGTAACTAAGAAAGCTAAAATTTTTAGGGATGTAAAAGTACCTACAGTTCTAAATCCCCGCAGGGAGGATAAAGGAAGGTTTGAGTTATTGATTTTTTCCTTCTGTGGATTTAGTGGTATTATCCTTTTTTGTAGGTTAAGTTTGGTTTTGTCTGGAAACTAAATCTGAGATTTAAATGAACTGCATGAATAACTTCTTATCTAATATAAAGATTAATAATAATTTTACAACTCTAAGACCACCATATGAGTATACTAATACTCATACCTCTATTAAGTAAGACATGGTAAAACCAAAAAAGTGACTTTATAGAATGGTACCAAATATGGCTTGTATGTGTGCACACCCATACGCATGTACTATAGCAAGTCCCCAATGAGAGCATTTTCAGAGTGCGCTAGTCTAGTCTGCACTGTATCCTTGTTACCCCTCACTCACTCACTCACCTCACCAATGTGGCGGCCAAATGATACATTGGGCGAAGATGTTTTATGCTATGTTTCTGTGACGGAACAAGCACAAGGCCCACAAGTCTCATGTACCTGTAATCCCTTATACTTATAGAATAAGCAATCAGTGCATTTAGTCTGGTCAATTTAGACAATTGAAATAATGAAAATTCTGACAGAGCCAAATATTGCTGAAGAGCTAGGGTTAACCATTATAAATAATGTCTTAAAAATCCCCATCGATCCCATGTGTGCAACAAAAGTTATTCGGGGTCAAAGGTCAAAATTTGAAGTTTCTTGGATTTTTCTCGAAAATGGTAGATTTTATCAAACAAAACCTCAGATCAAAGTTGTAGATCTTAAAATTATCTACAAAAATGGTCTTCATAATTTCATTTCTAAGAGTTACTATTTCTGAGATATTGCGATTCTAAGAGTCACATTATACATGATATGCACATATAACCCATGTGTATTCACAATTGCAAATTTGCAATTATTTTTTTTTACTAAATATGAAACCGTTGTGGTTTATAGTTGAATGCCAACTTTAATCGAGGCTAGTGTCGAGAGGTAATGAGTTTACTGAGTATTCAAGAACTCAAAATTTTGTTACAGTCCACATAGATTGCAGAAAATTATACACCTGGAAAACTTCAATCTCTGAAGAATCTGTTGAAGTAGACTTTCAAGAGTATGAATCTGATTAAAATATCTAAATAAATCATAACAATAGTTAAGCCAATAATCAATATCAATATTAAGTTAATATCTAGAACATGACAGGTATTGTTCCCTTAAATTATCCTTAAATTGTCATGACAATGCAATATCTCAGGAATAGTAACTCTTAAAAAAAAAATTATGAAGACCATTTTTGTAGATAATTTTAAGATCTACAACTTTGATTTGAGGTTTTGTTTGATAAAATCAACCATTTTCGAGAAAAATCCAAGAAACTTAAAATTTTGACCTTTGATCCCGAATAACTTTTGTTGCACACATAGGTTCGATGGGGATTTTTAATACATTATTTGTAATGGTAAACCCTAGCTCTCCACCAATATTTGGCTATCCGGGAATTATTGTTATTTGACCACTATTTTTATGTCTAAATTGACCGGACTAATTTTGCAGCCAGTTGGATAAAATAAATAGGTATACTTTTCGAGTAACTATTGTATGATTCAACCAGACCAACAACCTCCCCCTGTGTTCAAGTACATTGGTGGACTTTATGGATACCTTGGGAGAACTCAAATTTAATAGTTATTTGATGTATAAGTAAAACTGAGATCTTTGACCAGGCAAGCACCTGCAGCAAATATTGATTTTATCTATTTAAAGAGAATTTAATAACTCAAAGTCATTAAAATTGTATTTGAACATTTTGATTTGTTGTAATATACATATAGCTTAATTATGTACTTATAGAACTTAGAGAAATGTTCAACCCTGCATACTGCTATTTAAAATTGGTTTGTCATCCATATGTATTAAACGCCATAGTCCAACTAATTCTAATACTTTAACAAGCACACTTTCGGGCTGACTAAGTTTAAGTAATGTACAATGTTTAATGCAAGGATTATATTATATTATATTCCTCCTACTCCAAAGGTGACTGTATTGATTGCAATCACTGTGATGGTAACTAATGATATTTGATAAAATTTTAGTATATGCTTATCATTTATTTTCGTGAATTGTATATTAAAATATTTTTTGTCATTTTACAAGGGTTTTCATGTGTCATATAAACTAGCATCTCTATGTTTACAATACATATCAACAAGCACAGAAACCACGATCAGAACTGCGGGTAATTGATTAGCACATTTTCGAGCCTAGGCTAAAAATATCCATCTATCAAATTAGGCTAACATCGCTAGAAAAGATTGATGGCGGGGTGTGGTAAACACAGTATTAGCAACTTCTACTATTCGACGCTATAAGTGCTATTACTTATCATTTACCCCAACGTCAGGACAATCCACTACATCCTAGCAGATTCAGAATCGCGTTCTTGTAACTCGTTAGATAGGTACCATATACATGAATCATAAACCTATAACAATCAAAACTATTCCCACAAGAAATTAACTAAAACACCAAAATTGTACAATCAACTACTACGTCTAATAAGAAGCATTACAAGAAAACGTAATTTACCTTGTCGCATAACGTTTTTACTTGGTTTTCTGACAATTGCTTGCATTCGTTTAGTTGTTCTATCCATTGATCGAGTTCCTTGAGCGAAGCTTTGTCCTCCATAGTTCGTCTGTGAGATTAACGTGCAAGACGTTAACTTGGTTTTTGATTGTTATTATGTTTTTAGCGTATACAAAACCATGCGAATTATCTAATTTAAACAGTTTTCAGAAAAACTGACTACGGCGAATACTTTACAAAATGGCGTTTGCGTGACGTCAATTTTTAGAAAAGAAATCCACCAAGCGGGCTTTCGAGGAACTAAATCGTGATGCCAGTTACAAATGCGTTCAATTATATATTTCGAATTGAAATTCTACTCTCGGGTTCGTCCCAGCAATACATTGGGCAAATATTACTCGAGCTAGATTTGCTGGATGCTCCAGGAAATACCTCTGCAGCAGCTATATGCTCTTTAACAGTGGTTTTAGCCGTTGTTTGGGAGAATAAGTGAATAAACTTATATAATGACGAGCCACTATATACAATGATGGATAGTGATACACCCAGCAGTAGGTCACATGAAAATCTCGTAACAACTTTTAAGTTAACGTAATAAACTTATACCGATATTACCAAAATGTAAAATATTTGTACAAAATAATACTGATAGACTTATGATTTAATATAGTCCGTCGTTTGTTCCACAGTACAGAGTATTAAACCTTTTTCTTCAGATCACTATCTATCTAGCGACATAAAGTAATACAAAAATCGGAGCAATGACAGTTGTACAAGTTTCATGTTTTATGAGCATTTGCACTGCCTGTGGGTCTGCAATGACTTGTAGGTTGTCTAAAAGCTTATATTGTTGGAGCTGAAGTGTTTTATATGTCGTCGTCTGATCGTTGGATTGGCCTGATCATGAAATGCCGGTACATCGTGATTTGGGTGACCATATCGCGATGTGCCTAGTAATAAGTCGGGCGGATCAACAAGAACAACGTATTTATCGATATTCCCAGATAAACACTGGGCCGATCGTGAAGTTATGATCAAATTTATTATTTTATTGGATGTGAAGGAGGTTTTTCTCTCATCTTTGTTTTTTATGATACTTTGTTTTACCCTGTCATTCCTACTATGTCAATATGAATGTTTCAAACATGTAATACGTTTTATTATTTCAATCCACAAAATTCCTCTCAACACAAAATAACCTTCACGCCAATTATTGATAATAGAAATATTGCATTTCAAGGCATTCTTTTGTGAACAGATGTTTGTACGTTCAACATTCTAATCACAACAACAAAAATCTCCTAATCTATCTGTCAAGATTTGAATTTGACGTTTGTGCACACATTGCGCTACCACTTTTCTGTGTTTTCCAAGCTGTAGAATAGATATTGTAGCAATAGTATTATATTATATGAAAGCCGTGCACACTGTCAGCGAGCACACAGTCTAGCAGAACATTCATTTATCGTCTATTATTTTTTCCTTCTAAACATGATGGCTAGCATCGAGAAAATCATTTAAACTCTTATATCTCAGAAATTGCAATACTTTAAGGGTGTAATTGAAAACAAACTATGATTGGCAACTTTATCATATAAAAAAAGATAGCCATCATCAAAAAATAAAACACTATTTATATCACGGATAGTACAAGAGATAAGTGGTGGGGTGTGACTACCAAAATGAGTCATGGAATGTAAAAGTCAAGTATAGAAAAATGAAGGCGGTGTTAGTTAGTAGGCCAAATATGAAAATTTGAAAATATGACAAATGAAATAGGCTAGCATATTTCTGAAACAATTAGAGAAAGGTTGATGTTAAATGGAATCGGGAGTCATTGACATTTGTCAAAAAAAAATGGAGAAAATTCAATGTACTTTTGTCATTCTTCATACTGAACTAGGAGTATATACCTCAAATATATCTCGGAAACGGTAAAATATACGTAGAGAGAGGTAACACAGATGTCAAATAGAATCATTAAAACCTAGGAGGAAGAATACATATTCTTCCTCCTAGATTAAAACAGTCACTTGACACTTATCAAACGAGGATATCTTATTGTTTTTATTGAAATTGGGGTATTTTCCCCATACTTTAGCGTTGTTTTGAACCTTTAATGTGACTTAAAAATGAAATCACAGTTAATTAGTAAACAGTAGATAGTAAACACTATTCGAAGAGAAATACAAGTATAAAACCTACCTAAGTATTAAAGTAGCCACAGGTTAGATTTTAAAAGTAAATTCATATTTTATTCGAGACAATCATAAGCAGTGTTACAAAGTCTTTGTATCTGTTCATGTCTGTGAATATTAATTTTCTTTACTGAAACCATAAGATTTTGAAATCATGGCCAACTACTAAAAATATCTCCACAATGGGAGCCTCTACAGGCGGGGCTCTTTTGTCCGTGATACCTTTTTATCCCTTTAAATAGATTGCTTACAATAAAACTGCATCCGATAACATACGCGAGGGGCTAAATTGCCGCGTTTTATAGTTTTAAAGCTTCGGGGATTTATTTCCTCCTAAGACGATAGTTCCACATATGTGCAGGCCATAAGTTGTTGATACAACTGAATTATCAACTACTTAGTATATTTACTGTATTTAATTGGTGTATTTGTCAAATATAATCTGAATATTACTATTTGTTTGTTTCTTCTTCATAATGAAAAACCATTAAAACCATGCACTTAAATTGTATTGATATATTCAGAAACCGCTTTAAAGTTAATTATATAAAATGATCTAGGGTACACAAATACTTTTTCATAATGAGGGTTTTCTCTTTTAGGTGATTTTAAAATTATGTGAATCCAAGGCTATACTGAGCGGCGACCCGTGTGGCAGTGTGTATACCGCAGCTATGTTAATATTATTTAGATTGAGTACGTTATGCTAACAAATACCTTATTCTGCAGATTGGTTTTGTTAGCAAAACATATCACATTTTAGATATTACAACCAAAAATATCAGCGGCTTGTACAGCTTAGTAGTAAGTTAAACCCATTTATGTATGCGTAAGTAATATCAAAAAACATAAAGGGGAATTATATTTCCGGTATATTTTAGAGGTGTGACTAATATATTCGTATTAGGTATATGTAATAGGTTCAAGACAGAAGTTTAATATTAGGTAATATTAATTTTGTCGTAATAGGTTCTTCAAATAATAGTGAGCGACGTGACGGCGACCGAGTGAAGCTATTCTTACTTACAGTTGCCTGTGACTTGCCATCTCATTCTCACTCGTCGCGAGAGAATGCGACGCCGACATTCCAATTTGAAATGTATCCTCGGGGCTCGGACCTTGCGCGCGTCTTCGGTGAAGTTATTGCATGTGTTGTAATACATGTCGCTTCTTGTATAGGAGCTTCGTGGATAACCAGGTAATGGACATCGATAGATTATTATTAATTATGCAATGTTATGGGTTAGTATTTACCTATTATTGTAACGCTGCCTATTGCACACTATTTTTGAAATATTCTATAAATATATAAAAGACATTAAAAATGGAGGGAACATAAAAGTAATCTATATTTATAATGTAAATACAACTTATAAATCATTGTAAATTTCGTTGACAGTCCTAGATCTGTTAAGGTATAAAGTAAGGCAAAGTAAATCACTGTATATATATATCAATAACGTGAGCAATTTGTCAACTATTACGCATAATATTTTGACCAATAACGGTAAAATTACGCGTCTTTTATGAACAAATAATATGATAAGTTGTCACTATTATTTGACTATTACCCAGTAATAGGTTAGATATCATAATATTGGCTGAGCGTGATATTCGATAATATGAATACGAAAATACGATCCTAATATAACACCTCTAGTATATTTCTTTTCTCTATAATGAAAACGTACATACTAGAGTGCGAATTCTATCCCTACGGTTCAAGTCATACAAATATGCACTATTTGCACTGTATGCACCGGCCGCAAAACAACGCTCACAGAAAAGTGGTAGTGCAATGTGTGCACAAACATCAAACTCAAACCTTGACAGATAGATTAGGAGATTTTTATTGTTGTGGTTAGAATGTTGAACGTACAAACATCTGTTCACAAAAGAATGCCTTGATATGCAATACTTCTATTATCAAAAACTGGTGTGAAGGTTATTTTGGGTCAATTGCGAAGAAGCAAATTGTATTGACTGTTAGCAGATGTTATAAGCGCGGCTACTTATCGGTTCTTAACGTTTGCGCGCAATTAGTGCATATTCTCATATTTCAGTTATGAACCAAGCTTTTGCACTGTATGCAGTGACAGCAGTGTTTGCGTGATTTAAACCGTAGTGTATGTACGTAGTGGTTCTGTTGTCTTTGGTATTTTTATCTGTAATCTTTGGTCCCGGTTCTATCATCTATGTTTTGATTGATTCTTTGAATCTTTCTTTTCACATTTGGCTGGCGTCGAGGTTGCTGCGGGAGCAATCAGCTCATAAGTGTATACTTTCGAAAAATGACTGAAACGCTGAAACTCAGAGGCACGCTAAGCGGCCACAATGGCTGGGTTACGCAGATCGCGACAAACCCCAAATACCCTGACATGATACTGTCTTCATCGCGAGGTAAGGATTGGTATTTTATCTTCCACGAATCCATATTAATCCCCGAACTACTTGAAGAAATTGCTTGAAACATGATTTTAACCTAAAGCAATCGTCACAACTCATTATCTAACAGGTGTATTTTTAAGCTAATATGATGACACAAAACTTTGCCACGCGAATCCTGAGCGGCAAGCGGATATGGGGCTGATAATAATAATAGTATATCGAGCGACCGAAATCTCTCTCAGGATGTTGTTTCATCGGATGTATTTCGTTCTTACAGACAAAACTCTCATCGTGTGGAAACTTACAAGGGATGAGACTAACTACGGTGTGCCCCAGAAGCGTCTGTATGGCCACAGTCATTTCATCTCTGACGTAGTTCTATCTAGTGATGGTAACTACGCTTTGTCCGGATCTTGGGACAAGACCCTGCGTCTGTGGGATCTTGCGGCGGGAAAGACCACAAGGCGTTTCGAAGACCATACTAAGGTGTGATAGAACTTAATTTACTAGGTTATAGTGCCTATGTGTGGCTATTAGTGGTAAGCGCCTATGCGAGGCAGAAGATCAGTGTTTTGTGCCTATACGAGGCAGAAGAAAAGAACACCCCTTATGAGGATGGCTCTTCCGATAGCATCCTTAGGTATGTAACTGAAAATTCAACTGTTCAAGACAACTGTATACTGTCTAGTGCTTCTAAGGTTCAATTATTAATTCAAAAGATCAGCAGGTTACAGTTAAAATTTTATCACTGAGTTACTGATAGATTATTATTCAATGTTCTGTAACCATTGTATAACAATTTATTTTGTGTTCTCCAGGATGTCCTCTCAGTGGCTTTCTCAGTTGACAATCGTCAGATTGTATCTGGCTCCCGAGACAAGACCATCAAGCTGTGGAACACACTTGCTGAATGCAAATACACAATCCAGGATGATGGTCACAGTGACTGGGTGTCCTGTGTTCGCTTCTCACCAAATCATGCCAACCCTATCATTGTTTCTGCTGGTTGGGATCGTACTGTCAAGGTAATGCACTAAGTTTGCAATATTTCCTAATTTGTGTCTGGAACCAAATTTACAAATGGTCAAGGCTATTTCCAAAGTTACAACTACTTAGAGAAGTTTAGTTCACTTTTGGTGTTATGCTCAAATAACATTTTTCTTTATTTTGTTACACTTGGATAACTTTTAAACTTAAATAAATAAATTGGTAAACTATTGCAAAACTCCCTGTTAGTGTGCAATCAAATTTGAGCCATATGACCAACTGTAGAACTGAAGAAATGTTGAACTTTGAATTTAGTTACTATTTATTATTTTTAAATTTATGAAAAATCATTTTCTTCATTGTATAGTAGTCTTTATTAGAATGACCATCTATGCTTGTGAGTTAATTCTATACTTGTACTAAAAAACTCACTTGTTGAACAAACCTTTCGGCACTTGTATGCCTGGGATAATAATAGAGTATGGTTAGTTCAGGTGTATTCTATTTGTCGCAAGTCTCCCTTTGCATTCTCAAAATACTCTTACTACTATGAAGTTTAATGTAAGTCATAAGGACGATAACTTACCTTTTTTGAGATTATGCAAACTGCAATAGGTTTTTAAGTCTCACAATGAGAATAGATCTATCTAACCTATCAGCTAATGACATGTTAAATACATTTAGTTCTTGTAGAATAAGTTATACAATATATTATAAACTAGCCAAGGTATATAAATTTTATGATGGTACCTGGACCTGCAATGTGCTAGTCCAACTTCAATGTTATCATATTTTTATCAAATTATTGAACATTGATCTATTCTAAATAACAAAAGTTCTTCCTCATTTTCTTTCCTCCGTAAAGTTGATAATCACAAACAAATTTTCTTCATGGGCAACATTGAGAGAAACTCTTGGTTATGGTTCAGAATAGTCCTAACCTAATTGTCCAAAGAACTTATATTTTCTTATTTTTTCTCAGGTCTGGCATCTCACTAACTGCAAGCTGAAGATCAACCATCTTGGTCACTCTGGTTACCTGAACACAGTCACAGTTTCCCCTGATGGTTCCCTGTGTGCTTCTGGTGGCAAGGACATGAAAGCTATGCTCTGGGATTTGAATGATGGCAAGCATCTGCACACTTTGGATCACAATGATATCATCACAGCCCTGTGCTTCTCACCAAACAGATATTGGCTCTGTGCTGCATATGGACCTTCCATCAAAATCTGGGTATGTGTGTATCACTGCTCTTTAAGCTGTGGTATTGTTTAAAATGCTATTTATGGTATATATATATATTTTAATTCTATCTACTGACTTGCTATATATAATATTTGTGTATAAATATATATATTGAATATTTATTTTACATAGCAAGTTACATGTTTTCCGTTGATAGTTCTGGTTTTTGCCTCAAAGGACATAGTTACTTCATTATAAACTACACATATATAAAATTCTACTGAAAATAATTGCATGTTATATTATTAAGCAGTGATAGCCAAGAGGTAACAGCTATGGACTGCCATGCTGCAGGTCCATGGTAAAAATCGCATGGTGGGAAGGCATTTTGCAACTGCTTAGCTACCAGTAGAAAATCTGTCGCCAAGCTTCTAACAGTGTGTTTTGGTAGGAGTCTTTGGGAGCAAGTAAATATACAATAACAGGCACATGAGACTTACTGCTTAAGATCGGCTGTGCTAATACACACCAGTTGCACATTCATCTAATACTGCATCTACCTTGCAAGCTTGATGTTTAGAGATCAAGAACAGAACACAGGGCGCAGAACAGTTCATCACTTAGTGATGAAAGGCATATGTTATAGGTAAAGGTTAATGCTCATCAGGTGGGTCTCACATATGTATAATCACAATACCAAAAAATGTTATTAATGATATTTTTGTTGTATAGGATCTGGAGAGCAAGGAGATGGTTGAAGAGCTCAGGCCTGAGATCATCCACCAGATGCAGACCTCCAAATCAGACCCACCACAGTGCCTCTCCCTTGCATGGTCAACAGACGGACAAACCCTCTTCGCTGGTTACTCGGACAACATCATCAGAGTATGGCAGGTCTCAGTTTCTGCTAGATCATAGGGTGACACTGGGATAGTTTCATTTATTTTTATACTGTTGAATGTTATATTGAGGATAAAAATAAATGGAATTGTATGACAAAAGGATTATAGCATTTTTATTATATTGATCTCCTTGTTTATTTTAGTGATAAGTTTGTAGGCACTAAATGGTATTTATGTACAAATCTGTATGTATTGTGTATATTGAATAAATTAGTTTAAACAATAAAACCCTCTTTTACTTATCAGATGCTTATGCTAAATAATGTTCTATTAAAGGTACCAGATAATAGAGATCACATCTTGTTCATATTACTTGGGAAAACCTGCATCATTTAAGAGATGTGATCCATCTTGAATTTCTCTAGGTCCATCACCAACTTTAGTGTAGATCATGTACTTAATCTGATCAACAGGTTTAGGTTCAGACAATGTTCTCAAAATCTCATCACTTAGATACCCTTGAGGAGCTTCCAGCCCTCGAGTAAAATTATCTGGATTTGATGAAGGAAATGCATACTTTATTAATGCTATTACTTTAGGAACTTCTTCCTCAAGAAGATACAAACATGCATTTGGGCCTGCGTCAAATGTGTATGCTACCTTAGTCTCTCCAAAGAAATTGTTATAATTGTGTATCAGTTCTACAATACTATGAGAAGTATTATTCATGTACACAAAAGGAGGATATGAGTCCAAGCAAACTGCATGAAATTGATTGCTGTCCTTCATTGTTATTTCTGCAAATGTTTTGAAGTCTTGCATCTTGATGGCATTACATATTGCTTTTGTTCTTTTTGGCACACAGTGCTCAATTCGATACTTCATTAGCTCTGAAGTCTGCGTAGTCAATCTCATTCCATCAGTTGAACTAATCTCTTTTTTCGCATCACCAACAACTAAAATAAGAGCTCTCATTTCAGGCCATTGTTGAGTTATTTGAACAGCAATGGAGTCGTCACCTTTAGGATCAGTTCCTGCAAACCATCTAACAAAACCACCATACACACTTCTACATGCACTGCCAGACCCCAATCTTGCTAATGAGCTAACATCACTCTGGACTTTGTAGAGCTTCGCCAAAGCAACGACCAGGCACGCGTACCCTGCGGCAGAAGACGCCAAACCTGCAGCAGTTGGAAAGTTGTTTTCAGAGCAAACATGCACTTTCCAAGAGAGAAAGTTTTCGTCCACACTTTTCTCGGCGAAAGCTCGCGCTTTCACTCCTTGAAGGACACTCAGCAGCCGTTTATTGTTAAAAGATTCTTTCTTCCCATTTAACCAAATTTCATTTTCTTGAAGCTCTGGTAGGGCGCAGACTGAAGTTTTAGCGCACATAACACTCGTATCTAAAGTAGCACTGACTGAGTCATTTAACGGTAAAATTAAATCTTCGTCGCGTTTTCCCCAGTATTTTATTACGGCTATATTCACAGGAGCAACTACAGTAACAATGTTACTCATGTTTCAGGATATGTAGGTTGGTGAATTTGTTGAAATTTAGTTAGATTTACTTTATCCTCACTCCGAAGACACGGCACTGTTTACAGACCAGTCAATATCTTTGAGATTCTTTATACAGACAGCCCGCGCTCGCCCAAAACAGTGCACGGGGCGATAACTGAATTTACTGAATACAAATTCCATTCCACCGAGAAAGTATATATTCTATTTGATCTATGGAAAGAACAAAGTTATATTTTTTTTTTTATTTATTGACAACTGTATACAAGTCCTTATGCCCGTACAAAGTTGTAACATGTTCAGTGTTGCCAGTGGCCTATAGCATATATACAAAGTTACTTTATGGCCTATAGCCAAAAGTAACATGAGATAGCCCAAAAAGTAACATTTTCATGTAAAAAGTAACATCATCTTATGTTATGCAGAAAACGAAACTAATCCTATAATATGGCACTTGTTTTAATTTGTAACGTGTCCAAGGAACAATTTTTGATCAAGCAATTAATGGTAAACCTGAAAAAGACTTAAATACATTTAATAATGTGTAAGTATTACCACCTGTGCGAATAAACAATAAGCCACTTAATCTCACTACATGTTTCAAGTATCTGGGTCACTGGCTCACTGATAATATGAGCGATGACTCTGATCTGGACAGAGAACGGAGGGCGTTATGTATTCGCGCTAACATGTTGGCCCGGAGATTTGCAAGATGTACCAGTGAAGTCAAGATAACGCTTTTTAAAGCATTTTGCCAGACTTTTTACACTTGCAGTCTCTGGGTTAACTATACTAAAAAGGCGTACAATGCTCTTAGGGTACAGTACAACAATGCCTTCAGGATATTGTTGGGATTACCTCGCTTTTGTAGTGCTTCTGGTATGATTGCGGAGGCAAGAGTCGATGACTTCTACTCCATCATACGCAAGAGAAGTGCCTCGCTGCTAAACCGCGTTCGTACCACCTCCAACGGTATCCTGAACGCATTAAGTGATAGGTGGGATTGTCCAGTGTTACAACACTGGATACATCTTCACACAACACCTAATAGGTAATGTTTTGTGAATGTATCTCTTATGTAACTAACAATAATTTTAAGTATTTTTGTAAACTAACAACATTATGGATATGAATCTGAAATAAATTATTATTATTATTATTAAACCACTGATACAAAAATGTTTTTCAATAGCTCTACTACAAATTATTTTGGTAATATTTTTAAAAACGTCATCCATCATACGTTATGACGGAAGGTGGAGCGGAGTTGTTAATTTGAACTTAAATGGGACCACGTTGAGAGCACATTCTTTCGAACGAAAAAAAAATTCAGATTGGTCCACAATTGGCGGAAATATCGATGAACATATCATCAAGATAGAATAAAAACTTTTCAGTTATTGGAGTGTATCTCAAAAACAACTTCACTGATTTCAATGAAATTGAAATGGGACCACGTTGAGAGCATATTCTTTCGAACGAAAAATAAATTCAGATTGGTCCAGAATTGGCGGAAATATCGATGAACATCAAGATAGAATAAAAACTTTTCAGTTATTGAAGTGTAACTCAAAAATTGCTTCATCGATTTCAATAAAGTTTAGTTGTAAAAATTAAATAAAACATAGCACACATAGATCAAGCATTCTATTAGTAAAAGAATTTTCAAAATAGAATAAATAGACTCAGAGATACTTAAGAATTACTAATGAGTTAATGAGTATTAATTTAATTTTTTTTTTAATTTATTTTTTAAGAGTATTAATTTTTTAAAAGTTTCTGACACTGTTCTCTACTACTGCGTTCTTCATCATGTAATGAATTTTTAGTTTGAAATACTTTTCACAGATTCATTTCAATATTTCAGAATCAGTAAATATTTATGAACTTCAAAAAAGCTAAACTGGTGTTCATTTAAAGTTTGAAAGATATTTGATTGCATTACTTGCAGTATTACATCACGTTTAATTTTATATACATTTTTGTTATTAAATTTACCAAAGTTGTTACAATTCAAAAATTTTCGCAAAATGTTTTCGCATAATTTGCATATAAAATATACGTCATTACTTGGGTATAGTAAACCTCCCTTATCTATGAAAGAGGTCAATGAAGCTTTTTTCGTGTCCTGTAATGTGCAATCTTCGCAAAAAAAATGTTTTTGTAAGCTTTTGACCACAAACCCTGATATGTAATAAATTACTTCCTGGACATATTCTGTCAGTTGGCTTGGGTCATGCATGTAACAATGATCATCATTATATGTGTACTCTTGTTGAGTCATCTCTTCTAAATCTTCTATCATTCTATGCTGTGCTAGAGTGTTATTTATATTTTATCTTTGAAAGAGGTCAATGAAGCTTTTTTCGTGCCCTGTAATGCTGTTAAGCAAAAATCATTTCAAACATAACGCCTCAAGACGTCCGGTATGGAATTAGAAAGTTAAAATCAAACAGCGCTATAGGACCCGACAGTATCCCCCCTACAGTACTCAAACAATTAAATCCCCTCTGTCACATATTCAATTTAGCCATAAAAACAGGCAAGTACCCACCACACTGGAAAGTTTCTAGAGTTAGCCCGATACCCAAGGGTATACAAAAATCGGAGGTGGAAGAATATCGTCCCATTGCAGTACTATCGCCACCAGCAAAGATTTTTGAGATCATAATGCACAAATATATCTACGCACAGGTGAACAAATACTTATGCGACGAACAGCACGGCTTTAGCCGAAGAGATCGGTGGACACTAACCTACTATCTCTTGTCCATTATATCTCCACTAGGATGGACCGCGGTTTACAAGTTGACGTGCTTTATTTTGACTTCCAGAAGGCATTTGACAGGGTTAACAATGACATACTGCTGGCTAAACTTGCCACCATGGGTTTTGCTCCAGGATTACTAAGCCTACTAGCGGATTATCTGCGTGATCGTCAGCAGTTTGTCAAGCTTGGAATTTATGAATCGAACCCTTATCATACGCGTTCTGGAGTCAATCAAGGCTCGATTCTTGGACCTCTATTATTTTTGTTGATGGTCAATGATCTACCGTCAGTCCTGAAAAGGGCACGATGCCTGCTATACGCCGATGACTTAAAATTATTTACAGAGATAAAGTCTGAGGCTGACTGTGCGGCTCTGCAGAGGGACGTTGATGCTGTTTACACCTGGAGTAATTGTAATAGAATGGAATTCAATGTCGAAAAGTGTTCAGCAATGAGTTTTGGTCGGAAGTTGAACCCAATTCATTTTCCTTATAAAATAAACGGTCAAAATCTAGTTCATTCTGAGGCCGTAAGTAGTTGAATAATAAGTAGGGAATAATATTTGACCGAAGATTGACTTTTCGCGATCACATTGTCACACTGGCTAAAGAATCCTTCAGACGGTTAGGTTTCATCCTTCGCAATTCTCGGGATATCCGAAGTCATCATGTGATACGATTTATATTTGGAACGTTAGTACGATGCAAACTGGAAAGCGCTATGTGCGTATGGAGTCCATTTGAAAGCAGTTATGTGCTTTTACTGGAAAAGGTACAAAAAGCTAGCCCCTACATGTACCCTACAAAATTTTTGTTAGGTTGTTTGGGTTACAACTCCTTGGAAGTCAGACGGCAAAGAAACCAGCTAATTGTTTCATACAAAATTATTCGGGACAAAATTGATGCACCAGACCTTAGAGAGGCGCTATGTCAATTTTATGTCCCCGAAAAGTACCTTTCTGCCCGTAAACACAAGCTGTTTGCCGAGCCGTTGTGTCACACCGTTTCACACAGCAACTCGCCTATACCGCGCACACTTTCGGCTCTCAATGCTCTCCTGGACATGAACCCTGACTGGGATCTGTTTGCAGATGTATGGCCAAATATTGTACATGAGTGTGTGCGTTTTTGTGAAAGGGATGTATGAAAAAAACTTTGTATAGTGTTATTTTATGTATTAATATTGCATTTTCCTGCCTTTAATTGTTGTAATTGGTGTGGCACCGTTATAATTAAAGTAAAAAAAAAAAAAAAAAAAAAATTTTCAACATATTCTGATTTTTAGGAGAAATTTAGGATATGTATTTCCTCTAAAGGAATACAATTTCCTTCCGCAAATTTAAACTCGGTGTGAACTAACAACTTTTTATACGCTGTTCTAAATAGTTTTGCGGAAGGGTTGTTGTTACAGCCACCCATTGAACTAATTGCACAAAAAAAAAGCTCGATATGATCCTGGGAGAATTTGTATGTACATATTGTTATGTACCTATTACTTGTATCATACTTATTGTCTACTGCCAGTGGCGGTAGGCCAAATAGAAGCAGTCTACATTCAATCGTTGTTTCATTGACACTACGTAACACTGGCGACGAGCTGGTAAATTAAATATCTAACCGCGTGTGTGCATATTTTGTGGAACAAAATGCCTATCGGACATATCGAACCATATATTTTCGGAGGCAATAATTGGGACGCCTATGTTCGACGAGTAAAACAGTTCATAGCATTAAATTGTATCGACGACACCTTACGAGTTGCTACATTAGTAACGGTGGTAGGCGCGGAGTGCTACGAGTTAATGTGTGATTTGTGCTCACCAAATACTCCAGAATCAAAATCATTTGATGAGTTGTGCACACTAGTAAAAGAACATTTAGAACCTGATCGTTCTGAAATTGCGGAACGACATGTTTTCCGTCAACGAACGCAACGCCAAGGGGAGAGTGTCCGCGAATACCTTCAATCTTTGAAGCATCTAGCAAAAACGTGCAATTTTGGTGATAAATTGGAAGAGAATTTGCGGGACCAATTTGTATCGGGGCTGTACAATGAAGACATGAGGTCGAGGATCTTTGCAGAGAAGAATGTAGACTACAAGCGCGCCGTGGAACTAGCGCTGGCGCTGGAGGCGCATGAAGATTTCGACGGCTTGCATCGGATCGGTGCGGCTGCTGTCGCTGGAGGGAGCTCCCGAGGGAATGGGGGAGCGGCCCGAGCGCAGCGCGTATGCTTTCGATGTGGTAAAGTAGGGCATTCGGAAGGCAAGTGTCGTTTCAAGTATTACAATTGTAATGGATGTGGTGAAAGAGGTCACATAAAGTCAGTGTGTGCGAAATATAAAAATGATAATAACAATGGCAAGAAATCAACAAAAAATCAATTTTTCATTAATGAATCGGACACGGATGAGGAAGGTAGCAATTTTTATAATTTAGTAGTCAGTAGTGAAGGAGATGGACCTTATTTTGCAACGTTAAATGTTGAAAACATATTGTGTAAATTTGAGATTGACACTGGAAGCAAACTATCGGTTATTTCCAAAAAATATTATGATAGGAATTTCTCGAATATACCTCTCGAAAAGCGGCCATTATGTTTAAAGTCGTATACAGGAGACGTCATTGAGACTCTCGGTTTTATTGTGGTCAATGTTTGTTATGGAAAAAAGCAAGCAAAGTTAAACTTATTTGTCATTGAAAACGGGGGACCACCACTAATGGGTCGAACTTGGATCAAACATTTGAAATTGGCCATTGGCGAATGCCACAATGTAACCGAAGAGGACTCAATTGCGAATTCTTTACGAAAGGAGTTCCCTGAAGTATTTTCCGAAGGGT
This sequence comes from Plagodis dolabraria, assembly GCA_963854805.1. Taxonomy (NCBI): domain Eukaryota; kingdom Metazoa; phylum Arthropoda; class Insecta; order Lepidoptera; family Geometridae; genus Plagodis; species Plagodis dolabraria. The sequence continues at coordinate 23,376,973 of OY978457.1, read as the reverse complement.
TAGGTACATTTAAGTCTGAATTTAAACTTTATCTCAAAGATGAATCACCTGTTTTTATAAAAGCGCGCCCAATTCCATTGGCGTTACGACAACCGGTGGAAAGGGAACTCGACCGGCTGCAGCGGGATGACGTCATATATAAGGTTGAGCGGTCAGATTATGGAACACCTATTGTGCCGGTTATTAAAGCTAACGGTAATATTAGATTGTGCGGTGACTACAAAGTCACAATAAATCCACTTTTAAAGGACTACCATTACCCGCTGCCGCGCATCGAGGACCTTTTTGCCGCATTAGGAGGTGGTGAACAGTACACAAAACTAGATTTATCTAATGCTTTTCAACAATGTTTATTACATAAAGACTCGCAAGCTATGACGGCCATCACAACTCATACGGGTACCTATGTTTATAAACGCGTTCCATACGGTATTAAATGTATTCCTGAAAATTTCCAAAAAATAATGGAAGAAACGTTAAATGGGCTACCTTCAACAGCTGTTTTCGCTGATGATATCTGCATTACTGGCAAGGACAGAATGTCACATCTAGCTAACTTAAGAGCGGTGTTACAAAGACTCAAAGAAAATGGTCTGAGAATAAATTTCAGTAAATGTAAATTTTTCAAGGATAGTGTTACCTACTTAGGGTACAAAATTGATAAATTTGGTTTGCATACAGACAAGAACAAAATTGAGGCTATTGTAGCAGCGCCACCACCAACTAACGTTACTCAGCTGAAGAGTTTTATGGGCTTAATTAACTTTTACTCTAAGTTTTGTATGAATATGAGTGACATTCTGAAGCCAATGTATGATTTATTAAAAAAGAACAGTAAGTGGGAATGGACATCTGATTGTAACACGGCTTTTAAGAAAATAAAGAACGTTCTAAGCACTTCCCCTGTGCTGGCGCATTATGATCCGAGTCTTGAGTTAATTTTATCAGTTGACAGCAGCGCATATGGGCTAGGTGCTGTGCTGACGCAGCGCTACGCTGACGGCACGGAGCGCCCGGTGTCTTGCGCATCGCGCACGCTTAACTCTGCCGAAACAAACTATTCTCAGTTAGATAAAGAGGCTCTTGCCATTGTATTTGGAGTGACAAAGCACCACCAATATCTGTATGGTAGATATTTTACGTTACGCAGCGATCACCGCCCTTTAAGTTACATATTTGGTAAAAATAAAGGTCTACCGGTGACGGCCGCAAGTCGGCTTCAACGCTATGCTGTTAAGTTAGCAGCATATAATTTCAAGATTGAATTTATAACATCAACAAAAAATTGTTTTGCTGACGTTCTCTCTCGTCTCCCTCTAGAATTGACAAAAAGGCAATTTCGAGGTGAAGACAAAGAAGGCAGATATCTTAATTTTGCACAAGAAAGTTTCCCAATCAGTTTTAAGGAAATTAAAACTGAAACCGCAAGGGATGCGTTACTTACTAAAATATATGGATTCATTATGTACGGTTGGCCTGAAAACAATAGGTACAATGACATAGAAAAAATATATTATAATAGAAGAGATAGCTTACATATCGATCAGGGTTGCATAATTTGGGGTTATCGCATAGTAGTTCCAAATTCCTTACGAAATTCTATCATGAAAGAAATCCACGAGGGTCACCCGGGTATAGTTAAAATGAAACAAATCGCGCGGAATTATGTTTGGTGGGAAAATATAGACAGAGATATAGAACAGATAACGCGTGAATGTCTTCCATGTCGAGAACTGCGACCCGCGCCGCCAACCGCCCCTCTACACTCGTGGTCTTGGCCTGCGGAGCCTTGGTCACGACTCCATATCGATTTCCTCGGTCCATTCAACAGCAAGTATTATTTAATAATTATAGATGCGCACTCAAAATGGATTGAGGCAGAAAAAGTAAATACGACGTCAGCTACTGTCGTTTGTGACTGCTTAAGACGACTATTTTCTCGTTTTGGCCTGCCGAAACGCATAGTCAGCGACAACGGGCCACCATTTTCTTCCGCTGCCTTTGCTCAATATTTAGAAATTAATGGTATAAAACATACTTTAGTGCCACCGTACCATCCTTCAAGTAATGGAGCAGCAGAAAATGCTGTACGCACCATTAAACGAGTCCTTAAAAAGGCAGAATTAGAAAGAGATGATGCTAATAGGGCATTGAGTCGATTTTTATTTATGTACAGAAATACTGAGCAGAGTACAACGGGGCGCGAACCGGCAGTCGCTCTGTTGGGCAGGCGACTGCGAGGTCGGTTGGACCTACTGCGTCCCGACGCTGCAGAACGAGTGCGCGCGCGCCAACTCACCGACGAACAGCGCTCTAATAAACCGATTCGCGTTGTTCAACCAAATGAACCTATACTTATGCGAAACTATACCAAATCTGGCAATAGGTGGGCTGAGGGCATTGTAGGTGAACGACTAGGGCCAGTGTCATATACTGTCAAAACTAAAGATGGCCAAACTCATAAGCGGCATATCGATCAAATACTCACAAGAAAATCGCGTCATTCACTTAGCCAGGTCTTGGATACTTCACCAATCAATGCAAACGTTTCTTGCCCAGCCGTCACGTCGGAATGTGACAAGGAAGAATGTTATGATAGTGTTGAAGAGGAAGTGAGTGAGAGTGCACATCCGCTTTCCTCACCACAGCCTCCAGGGGCTGCATGTCTAGCACAGCCTCGGGGATCGCTGCTGTCAGCTTCGACAAACCTTGTTAGTAATACTCGACCACCGCGCAGGGGAGCGGCATTACGTTGCATTGAAAAGTTTAAGGAGTAAGTTAATTTAGATTAAGATTTCAAGTACTGTATAATTTTGAAGAGTTATCCGATTATGTTATATGTTACCTATCTAATATCCACCATGTTGCCTATGTGGTAAGACAAAAGTAAGGAATAAATTAAATGATAACTTGTATCCTATACTTGGTTATGTAGGTATATACCTAAAGCACCATATAGGATTATTTTTAAGCATGTTTGTATATAGGCATAGTTTATAGTTATAATTTAAGAAGGGAAAAGTGTTATGTACCTATTACTTGTATCATACTTATTGTCTACTGCCAGTGGCGGTAGGCCAAATAGAAGCAGTCTACATTCAATCGTTGTTTCATTGACACTACGTAACACATATAAAGCTTAGTTTGTGGTTATCATGGTCGAGCAAGTAACCGCAAAGATCTTTTATTGACTTTAAGCAAATGATAAGGCCTATGAATCCAATTTTTCTTTGCGAGTTTACGACCAGGGTACCATCAGCAAATTTTAATTTTTTTAGATACTCAGTTCCATCATGTATTAGTTGTAAACTTTTCACAAGATTTCGAGGTATGATTGCTTGTTTGTATCCATACGATTTGAGATTTCGCGAATTTAATAAATCGAATATATTATTTATATTTTTTACAAAATCACATGTTGCCTCACAGCCAGCAAATTGACTGAGTTTCATTTTATGCCGACAAAATACTAATGACTTTCATTTTTTGTTTGACGTACTCAATGTGTCCTTGTCTTATTTTATTAGCCAAATGCAACTGTTCTTCAGTTTGGAGTTGATGTAGTAACTCAAAATACTTAAAAAACTTTATATCTGTGGAGGCTTGTTAATGGCTTTTCTTAATTAAGTTACTAAACCTGTTTCGTAAGGATAGCTGTAAGCCCCTCAAATAAAAATAAAATAAAAGATATCTTATTGCTACCATCATCATAGATTTCTTTTTTTTATCACCCAAAGTGTTTCGTACTAATTTTAAACAATGGCAAGGACCAAGCAGAATAGAAATCTGAAAACCATTATATTCAAACTGTGTTTTAAGATTTTCCAGATCCAGATTGCAGCCAAGATGTTTAGCCATCGCAATATTGTTTGGAGCGCGATCGAACGTTAAAGAAACTATGGTGACATTACACTCACTCAATAGATCTAGACAGCGACGTACCAGTTCAGCTTTTTGCATGCCAGTTATTCCATTTATCAGAAAATAGCCAACTGGTATCTTAAATGACCCATTTAAGCAGGTCACCATAAACGTATGTGCTTCATTGGTTACCGGAACACAATCATTTTCAACATTGTTTCGTACATTTACGTAGCCATGAGAATTATGGCCATCCCATTCGATATATTTTTTAATAGCCATTTCATCCATAGTTAATGCACTAATTATTGGTTGATCCTTTGTTTTGGCTTTTAGTGTCTCAAAAGATTCTTTAGTATAGCCTGGGTGACATCAACGCCTTGATACCATTTGCTAATGGTTTCTGGATGGGGTAAACATGTATCAAAATAAGTCCGTACGTATTTATATACGCGTGGGACCAAAAAGTGTTTAGTCAGTGCAAATTTTCTCAGTTCAGGTGAATATTTTTTTGGAATGGATGCTTTGGTATGTTTTTTCTGTAGCCTTAGACGGAAATCTTTATTTTTGTCTCCTATACTAGACAAAACATCTAAAGATTCAGTATTTAGTCATTCTCTGCTCTTTAAATCATTTATTATATTCATTAACTTAGCATTTTTTTAAATAATGCTGCGTTTACTTTCTCTAAAAGTTTTTATGAGTCTAAGACGCCGCAAAGCCGTTGTCCGCGCTTTTGTTAAAGGTGTCAACACTTTCAGTGCTCGCCGAGGCGTTGTAGGCAGATCTTCTTTCTTAACACCACTAGCTTCTATTCTTTTTCGTTTCCTTGGTGTCAGTTTCAGGTTTTCATTTTTCTGTTTTCTTTTTTTGGCTGCTGACGGCTGGTAATATCTGGGATATCCTTCAAAAATTACGGGTATAGCATCTGTTTTAAGTTTCTTGATTGATAACCCTGTCAAAAAACTGGATTTTTCAAAATGTTTAGAACATAACCTGGAGTATTTAGTCGGCTCCCAATTTTCACGTCTCACAACCTTTATCCACTCTGATTTCCGGACATTTTGGAAACCTATAACAAAATGATTTATTAAAATATACTATAAATTTCTATATATATATATAGAGAAATCTATATCTTATATATTCTATTTCGATCTTATTTAACTAGATATTCATCGAACAGTAGACCTCGCGAGTGGGTAGACATTGGGAACAGAGAGGCAGGCATAATATATTTGCCGGTAAAACGGTTGACCAGCCGGTATTGACGGTTGATTATGATGTGTTATTCCAGGACCTGAAGTATCTATATACCGTTTGTGCGTAACTAAAACTAAATAAAAGAGTAACTAACATTCGTGCGCACTAACTTTCACGTTTATAATATTACCAGGATAACATCGTCATGCTTTTCCCCGAAAGCTTGGCAGAGGTGTAGAAACATCCAAGTTTCACCAGATGTTTTTAAGTCCCATGTAATAAGGAGTTAGCGTTTTGCCATCTACCGGGCATAGTGCCAGACTTCGGACTGGATTGTGTTATTTTTGTCACAAAATCAAATATCTGACCCAGGAATAGAAACCAGGACCTCGGGATCACAAGGCAAGCGTTAAAGCCGCACGGCTAAAGAGGCCGTTTATAATATTAATAAGATATATATACTAGTATTATTTACTTTATGTTTATCATTTAATGGTCAACGTTTCGCTTATTGTATTTTTTTATGTAGGTACTCGTTTTAGGCAAGGACATCGACCATATTTATCGACAAAATATTGCACAGTTGTGGTACATCACTAGCCGCGAGGCGTAAAACAATGCTATCAATATCAGTGATTTGAAATATTTAGATAAGTTATATCCGAACACCACTGCTCTAAAACCTTACTAGAATTTACCTATATACATACCTACGCACATGTATATGCAGTTTGTAATGACAAGGAAAGAACGTTCAAATATTATGCGTCATATCTGTTGTTAGAAAGAGATAAATAAGCAATTCGTGTTACCACCGAACCGCCACGAGACGTTCCGATCACCATTATGCTGCGATCTCTTTCACTCTCTCACACCAAACGATACACATATCTCGCTCATCCATTTCATTGAGATTAGTTCCTAAGATAAAACAAAATGACGATATTTTCTATTTCATCAATAAAAGCAATAATTACGCGTGAAATGAAACTGTTTTCTTGTCTCTCACAGTGCCTGTATAATTGGTGCAGAGTCTAAAGACACAAGAATGGCATATTGTCCAAAGATTATTCCTAAAAAACACGATTAGCGGCGATGTATTCACCGGACGCTTGGAAGTGCAAGACTGGTAGTGACTCAGGTGATTACCCTGAATTCGTCTAGTAAACATGGAGGCCATACAACACATCTACAGGTAAACAATCATATGACAAAAAAATGTATATTACATAAACGAAATGAATATTTTGCTTTATAATTGGTTATTTTAGATAATAAATGCCCACAACAACTTACGTGTGAAATGATTATTCTGGATCTTTTTCTCCTCCTTTAGTTCTTCTTGATGGACAAAACACAGCACAACACGACTTTATTTCACTATGTAACGTGGTATTCAGTCTTTACAGCGATATTACCATTTAATTATATTTATAAATATGATGCATCGCAATGTTGTGGCCTACAAGCCAGTCAAAAAAAGACATGAAGCGCGGAGCTGTCAATTTTACATTAGCTTTCTCGATTACTCTATATGACAATCTGTGCAATAGAAAGAGAAGCCTAGACTGTGTGTTTACACACTGAACTTCAGAGTACTAACGTCTCGTCGCTACGTCCATTGTGATACATCGTCCTAGCCTAGGGGCCTTCTCTCTACGAGAAACTAAAGTTTTTGTTTTAACCATAGACAAAGTAGATTACGGAAACCACATTATAAATTAAATTGCTTGATGAAAACCAAGTTATGTTTCATATATTTGGAGATATAATTAGTTACATACATGGTAGTTTCCAAATTCACAATAGTCCATCCATTATAGGGGGTTCAGTTCGGAAAATCGACATGACCAGTATATTACCGCGTAAAAACTTATATTTTGGTATCAAGGACACAAAAATAGATTTTTGCTAATAAATATTTCGTTTTCAATGGTTTTAAGCTTTTTGTATTTACCATAAATATTTTAAAGAATTAAATTCTCCACGACTTTTGTGTTTAACATTATTTCATACATTAAACTGTTTTCGAGATATAGGGGGAGAACGCGCAATATATTATTATCGTAGTTTATTAACTTTTCCAATAAATTCATTTACGTATATATATTTTTTTACTTATCTATTCTTAATTAAGTGTTTTATTTATGGGTAAGTATGTTTAGTTAAGTAATTTATTTAACCGCTAATCCGCCCGTGGGTACTCAGAGTACCCAAGCCATTTTTACCGTAGTCTGCCCTTGGGTACCCAGAGTACCCAAACGCAAACCTGGTCATGTAGGTAATTAAAATATGTTGAGGAAAACAGTTAAATTATATATTATATAATTATATTTTAATAAATAATAAAATATAATAGATTAGAAAATAATTATATTATAATCTATTTTGCAAATTATTGGAGCACAAAATTTTATGCCCAAGGCGGGAATCGAACCCACGTCCTCCAATATCGCGTCGGATGCCTAATATTGTAATTTACAATAATTTGTCATTTGACAATAATTTGTAAAATATGATGTTAGCTTAGCACGCGATAGTGCTTGTAATCATATTTAGAAATACAGAATGTAGCGACGTCATACCGAGAATTAAGTGTTTGAAAAAACACTTACTTCGATCAGATGAAGTCTAGTAGTCTGGTTGATGGCTGCGCGCCGTCCCCTATGACGGTTAAAATAATACAATTAGAGCACAAAATGTCGGCAGAAATGCCAAGTCCTAGGTGGCCGAGATGGTATTAGGCATCAGACACGATATCGGAGGACTAGGGTTCGATTCCCGCCTTGGGCATAAAATGTTGTGCTCCAATAATTTGTTTGATATGATTTTCGCTCAGCACGCGATAGTGCTTGTAATCATATTTTGAATCATTCTAATTTATTTTATATGTGCCTTTATTCAGGGTTATTGGTAAAATGCTAACTACCTCTTTGGGTTGACTTCTTCTAGTACTAACAAACATTTTGAGATTTTTATTTTTTACTTATTTGAAACATATATATAAATATATTTTTGTGTTAATACCTCAAAGTACGAGTATTACGAGCTAGCATAAGGTATCCAAAAATATTACAATTTGTGCTTAAAATATAAAAATTAAGCCCAGGCAAAAAATAATACGATGTTAAAATTAAATAATTATTAAATGGAGCTCGTATTTAATTTACTTATGTTAAGCATACGTTCAATGACAACCCTGATAAAATCTGAAATACATATGTCATCACTTTAGTTATCTCACAAAAAAATCCAGATTGACTAGTCGTCGATACTATAGGTACCGGTAGGGACATCCACAACCGACCATCTCTAAATTAAACAAATTTTTCACGGATATGATGAGTATTCAGTTACTGTTGAAAAAGTAAACGTTGAGTATCAGATGAATCAAACACAAGGTGTGAGCTCTGTTTATGTGCCCGCGCGCACCCACTAGACACGTGATTTATGGAGTGATAATCAGCCGAACGCTTCTATTGAATGCGACCGCGCTAATGCCGTACGCAGATACGGATTGTACTGTGTTTGCCACCTATATTCATTTTTATTCATGTACCAATGAGGTTATTATCTACGTCGTAACTGCAAAAACATGACCGCACCTAGTGCTACAGAGACATATCTGGCATAAGCTCAGATTTGTTCAATATATTTGTTTTGTTTCCGATGTCTATTATCTTTTGTAGATATTACTTTTAGAACCATTTCAATAAAAAAAGGATTTGTTTAATCATATCAACAAAAAATAATTCTAGTGAAACAGTGACAACTCAGTAGGGGGTCCTTCGAATAAAATGCTCTTTTCTTGGGGATGGAACTAGTTTCTTCTCGTGATTTTTTTCTAATATAATGATACCTAAGCTTCCTTAACTGGTTAATTACAACATACTAGAACTTTATATGTAGATTCGACTCTTTAACCCGAAATGTAAAAACAAATTCTTTTATTCCGTTTTCTATAAGATTTTCCAAACGCTAGTTAGGTCTCTGTAGCCCCGGAACGCTGAGGTGCGATATGTGAATTTTGAGAACAGTTTTAATAGGCCAAAATACATAAATATACAAATGTTTTTAGGTGGTAATATACTGGGTAAGTCGATTTTCCAAGATATTCACATGAAATTTGGCCTAAGATGACTAGACTAAAGTAAATTATCTATGATGTTGATGTAGGAGTGCGTTCTTATTTGTCATCCGACGACGGACGATCGCTCAAAGAAGAGCGACGCTCGTCATCCGCCTTTTAAGAACGGCTCTGTATCATATCTGTATGATGAACACTTCTTAAAATGTTCCACTCACTCGGAAGAAATGTACCCATTGCGTCGCCACAGGTTCGCATACATACGAGTGTTTGCCGCGTGCCGCCACGGTTGCATGAAACGAAAACAGTGATTGCCACGCGCCTCTGTGGTTTCACGGAGATCGTCAGCGTATTTTTATCGATTTTCGTAAATTGGGTCCTTTTTTGCGAGATGGAATGTAGCCATAATAGACAATAGAATATAGCTACTCTTCGTTTTGATAACCATTTGCAGTAAAATGTATCTATGAAATAAAAAAGTTCAGTTGTTTGTTTACGTTTTGCGAAACCGGCGGGCCATCGGTATTATTAAACATGTTTTTTTATGGTTTTCTCATGAATATTAAAATGATATTTTGTGATATGCTTGACATTTGTCTTTTCTATATAATTCAATAATAAAACAGTAGTATTTTTCTGAAAATCAATGGAATTTAGTACTTTCGTAGTACACCTCCGAACGTTTAGGTATCATTATGAATACATCATAAATGTTTATATTTCGTATTAATTGTTTATTTAGCTATCTTGTACAAGAATATTTTTCCTTCCAAGGTAAATACTTCAGTCACAAGAGACAATTGTTTACATTACGCTGCGCTTAACGCACGGCCGGCAAATGCTAATACAACAAAAAGTTCGTCCGGTAAAAAGTAGTGAGTGCCGCATGCAACCACGGTTGCAAGTGGCGTCGCAGCGGGTACTAACAATTATGTACTTTTTCCACGACACACAACTAAAACAAACTTATAAAATATAACAATATTAATACAATTTTGTAAACAGAAGTCTACGTAAACAAAAGTAACCTATACAACAAACAAAAATCAAGTCCCAACTGTCAAATGAAACGTCAGGGCGATATTTATCCACCGATTTCGTTGGGTGACCGGTGCGTCGTCGAGCGATATATAAGAACGCTCCGAATGATCATCGGACGATCGCTCCGGGCATATAAAAACGCTCGGGGCGTCGTCGGACGTCGCTGGTCGACAAATAAGAACGCACCCTAGGTACTCATCTAATTTAGTTTTAAACTAGGATGAAGTATGTATCACATCCTAGGTTTTAAAAAATATATCCACATAACCATAGAGAAAAACACTTGACGTGACGTTGCCTACGAAAATGACAGCTGACAGATGACGAAACCTACAAGCTGATCGGGAAACCGTCGTCGTCGTTTGGAGTGTGATTTTTTTCGAATGATTTTACTAATATCCGACTAAATTAGATGTCCTCCATTTCTACATAGTTCCCAAGCAACGGTAAACATTTCCATCTTATTCGGAGTATTTACAGATTTCAACCCAACGCTGCCATTTTCGTTTTGTGACACGGTTAGCGGTGGTATATGTGTAAATTGTGCTTGAATTATCGGTCTTATATTTACCTTCCAAGTGTTTTATATATTTTGTAGAGTTTCTTAGTCGTAAAATAATCTGAGGTGGAGCAGTTGTTGTGGTACCTGCATCGGAAAACTCGTTCCTAATACACATAGGTGAGTGCTTATTAAATCTTTTATCAGGTGTTTGAGAAGGTTTTGTTTGTTAATTTTTCTTCGTTATGCACTAATTTATAGGTGTGGACAAAATCTAATCAGGAAATGCAGTTGTATCTTCACAGAGCCTATTTACTTACGTCTACTGGTTAGAGTGACTAAAAGGGCGTTGTGATCATGACTGAAGGTTTATGGTCTGTTACTTCGTCACTTATCATCAGGATAAGATGTAAGTGCCAAGAATCTTCTTTCGGCATAAATATCGGAGTCCCGGCTACTCAAAAAAAAGTTATTACAACTAAAAAATGGTGTTAAAAGCCTAATAGAGATACACTGATTCCATAATACTATATATTACTTTTATAGGTGATTCTGTGAGAAACAGGATTTAACTATGTTCTGTAATATAACTGCTTAGGATATGGCTACTACCACTTGTGTTCCTTTGATTTAATCATTCTTTTTACATCCAAAAGTTATATCAATCTCACTGGGTTTTATAAAAAAAATCCGATGCATTTAACTAATTTTCTAATTAGACTGACATTTAAATGGCATACACATTGCTAAATGTAATAGGCACATAATAACAATAGTTTCAATTGTTTAAGTTAATTATTGTTCATTAAGTATTTAGATATAAAAACTAAAAACTTCCTTAGTACTTGATAATTGGGCTATTTTTCCCAATCATTCCATCTAAAATTGGCTCATTGTCTTGGTGTGGGGTGGCATGCATTACTCTAGCCACCCAATGTTATGAGGAAGACCAGCAATTAAGTGCCTACTTATTTTAACTGTTTTCCCATCCTATTTGCATCTTTGTTTTACAACATCTGTAGGATAATTTCTGATTAAACTGTCTTTTTATCTTTCATTATTATTTTGTCAAGTTTAATAAATGATGTATGTACTTAATTTAGTAATCCCTCATAATATATGTTCCTAGTTGGTGCTAGTTTGCATCCCTCCATATCTTTATGTAAGATTGTTAAGAGGTGACAAAGAGGAATAATGCAAGAAGGTGGGCAGCAGCAAGTTCTGCAGGGCTGCTATTCTACACTGCAATCCCCATGATGCCTGCGAAGCGTGGGCATGAACAGTGGATGATATAATTGTTGACATGACAGTGCTCATCTTTAGAATCGGTGTATTACTATGCTACTTCATATTTCTTTTTACAAATAGATATAATGACTAGGGGAGTTCAAAGAGTACATGGTATCAAATTTTTTTTACCAAATCTTGTACATAATCATAAAACTTGTATTTTTTACTCAGTTTTCATATAACATGCATATTGGACATGTATAATTCATACATTCTGACTACATAAAATGAAATGCAAATGGTCGAATGGTTGCCATAGATCATTAGAATGATGGTGGCCATTTTGTTGGTGAGACGACTGAATGCATTCTCTTTTGCATGAACTTTTGCAATTGTATTGTTTATTCTGCATTGATATTTTCCTTAAGCCCTGCTCCTTGCTTGTGGAAATATTTGTACCATCAAGCTGAGGGGAACATTCTGTATCTCAGAGTAACAGGACGATGTTGTTGAGATGATGTTGGGTGATGCAGGAAAATTGTTAACTATATAGGAGGAATATGTTAATCAGGAACACAAAATCATGATCTTCATCTTGAACAAATCAGCTTTGATAATTTGTTTTAAGATAAATCAACTATTTAAAAATGGTTCACTGTCTTAAGCCTGCACCGAGGCAGTGTATCTTCATTTCTTAATTTTGAGTTATGCAATTAATATATATTATATTTAAGGATGTATTCTATAAATCAAACACTTTGGAAACACAACTACTTAAAGATTCCTCGATAGAAAAAAATCCAAAGTTATAGCTAAAAACTAGAGATGGGCTGAACATGGGTTTCACCGAATACGAACATTCGGCCGAATGTTCGGCACAATTGATTACCTTACATAAATTATGCGCCGGACAGTCCCTCCCGCTACCCCGTTGTACCGCCGATGTTATTATTGCATCATCTAGTAAACAGTAAAACTCCACGGCGTAAGTTTGTTATGGGAATTTTTATATTTAAAATTTATAAATAAAAAAAATACTTTATTTCTCACACTTAAGATCTGATTATAATAACGTTATTTATTATAAAGAGTTGACAGTACTTGTACGGTCCGAGACCGTATTCTAAAGATGATATAAAATGAGAAATAAATCCTTGATTTGCTAGTTGATATAAATGTTTATTTGATATGTAAAATAAATAAAGTGATTTAAATATAGTGAGCCGCGCGAGATACGATCTAATTGATGCTAAATACGAACTGTTCATTTACTTAGAATGATGCCAAAAATGATTACGCTGGCGAATATGCGGTTGCACCGTACAGTTGTTTAACTCCAAAACAGCTACATACTTATAAATTGTTTTTAATAACCATATTTTTATCTGCTGTTATTGGAAATAAAACTACAGTGTCTACATAAAAATACTGCAAATTACTTACCACATAAAAACAAAATTTAGGACACATTTAACACTCAACTCATGATCAATTGGTTTAATACCGTATTAACTTTGAGTACCTACCCTTTTTTCGAATATTCGGTGATTTGACCGAATACGAATATTCAGCAAACCTGCCGAATATGCCGAATACCGAATATAACACGAATATTCGGCACATCCCTACTAAAAACCTAAGTAAACCCTTAGTATGGCGTAAATACTTAACGAAAAGTCATCAGTATTTGATTATGTGGCAACATTTTAAATTTGAATTATGTATCGAAGTCTGAAAAATGTTTATTATTATGGACATTAGCAAATTATGAAATGAGGTGCTAATGTGGTAAAGGAGGATGGGTTTGTCACATCATTATTCATTAAATGTGTAATGAATTGCAAAATACAGAACTAATAACTAGGATTCCTTCTTAAGGTACAATTAAAACGTTATATATTTATTTCTCAAAAACTCATGGGTTCCATAGGATGAAATTATGTGTGGATAGTCAGGATAACACAAAAAACACATTTCTTTTAGGACTCCATTAAACCAGCACACAGTTAAGTCAATATAAAATGCAAGATGTCCAATTCCACATTTTTCTAAGAAATTTGATGCCACTATGCCAAATTTGGAATCAACAATTCCTCTTTTTCAATACTTTCCTCGACTCATTTGTTTTTGGACGATATCAATAGTTAGATTAAAATTAGTATATAAAGTGTATTGACATGCGTAAATACACTTTTAATGCTAATAGAAAAAAATTAAGAATTATTTCTAATGGAAAAAGATTACTTCGAATATTAGAGTACCAGTCTAAGTAAATAGTTTCAAGTGGCTTACGTAGATTTCACCAACATCAAAAAGACGTGCATTCCAATGGACGGATAAAATCAACTGTCCAGAACCTGTTTCCATAGCATAATTAGGAATGCATCGGGACGGTTTTCTGGGGTCGTGGGTTCAAGTCCCTCTGGAAGTTATCTCATAGTCTATATAGTTGACTTCAAAATTACTTCAAAATCCTTTTAAAATAGTTAATCAATAAATTTACTATAATATCTAATTGATCAACATAATGAAATGCCTTACAATATTTCAATACTGAGAAATTTTCATTTTTCATATGGGCCATTTTGACACAACCAGACAATCAGTGTTACAATTTTCCATAAACTGAAGGCGAGTTAAACATAGGGAGAATGGTCAAGTTGCACAAACTCAGTGTCAAACAAATAAGCAAAGGTCAATTATAAGTCAGTAGCAACAATAAAATACAAATGCAAATTGCACATTCAATGCACCAAAGCAGAAGAGAGAACGAATATCTCTATAGCTCCACGATCCTGGTAAGATTCATTATTTATATTTTATACAAACCCTGCTTATGCACGATAACTTCCAAAATAAACTGCTAAAGCAAAAACTTTTCAAACACAGTATTTACAGGCACTCAATATTATGACACAATCGACATGTAACATAACTATTTATGAGGCTTTCCCTTAGGAAATTTTACTGATCAAATCTTTCAGAATTTACAAGGCAATGAGCGGGCCACATTGCACGATGAACCTATATCCGATGGGGGAGAAAGTTTCTGGATTGGTTACCACATTGCACTGGAAGACGTAGAGTTGATAGGCTCTCCACTGGGTGAAATGATGACATTGTCAGAGTCCCGGGTAACCAATGGTTACAATCAGCTAATAGCCGTTGTGGTCTTCTGTGGGAGCATTTGTTCAACAGTAGACGTCTTCCGGTCGATGATGATATCGTTAGACATATATTCGGCACATGAAGCGACCCGCGCCGTAACCATATTGAGGGCATTTCAGTTTCCAAACCGGCAGCTTGTTGCCCCACAGTATGAAAATCAAACAAACCAATGAGCATCAGTACAATAGGTTTATATCCGCGTAAGCTGCATGACTGTTACGGTAATCACAACGTCTGGATGGCGAGAAAATTAAAGAAATTTACATTTCTCATAGAGGCCATTCTTCAAGTTGAAATCTTATGTACCTATAAAAAAACATTTCCCTAAAAAAAATTAATAAACAAGCTTTTATTACATTGTCGTTATTAAAAATTAAAAAAAATACACGTCAAGTCGATTCAAATGAGCCCAAACTCGATGAAGTTGTGTTTCATTGCGAAGTTCCTTGGGCTTCCAGCTCCATCATCAGATCAACACCATGTTATGATCACATGGTGTTGATCTGATGATGGATATTGTATTGTCACGCGATTTACACATGTAAGCCAAACTTCAGCTCAACCGGGAAGTGGATCAAATTTAATTTGCAAGATTTGATGACAAACATCGGGACAGGTGAAGCTAAATAAAAACTTGTAATATTAAGTTTATTTGGCAATCAAATTTTTTTAAGCAAATCATCAATGACATTTTGTCTGAGTTAAATTAATATAATTGCATTTTCACAAATATTTATTTCATAATTAATACGAAAAGTTTTGGCGGTACAGATAACGTATATTATTGTTGGGAATGTAGTCAAGCATCTGATTTTCAGTATATTAATTACTAGCTTTCCAGCCGCGTCTCCATCCGCGCGTATTACGGTTATCGCGCAAAAACATTAACCAGTTTTTGCGCAGTTGGATAAAAACTATCCTATGTCCTTCCCGGTTCTCAAACTATTTCCATGCCAAATTTCATCCAAATCGGTACTGTAGTTTTTAAGTTTATTCGTTGCATATAAAAATACAAATCATTCCTCTTTATAATATTAGTAAGATGTCCGTTTTTTTTATGTACTTTCTGTAAAAGCAGATAGATCACTTTTAAAGTTAAGTCAGAATCTAATTTTGATGACAGTTAGGTCCGAGCATACCTATCTGGACCCGTGCGAAATAGTATAAACAGATAATATTTCCGATAAATATCACGCGACTTCTAGGCGTTTCCTCAATGATAATTAATTTTGCATTTGAGTTTGCACGTCGAATAGCAAATGTGAACAGCACGATCGTTCATCCATTAGTCGGTACTTCCGTATACACGTTAGAAAAGCGCGTGAGCGGAAACGCGCCGCCGCGTTGTCTGCCGTTCGCGCTACTACTGTTACATGCAACCTTTTTATTGCAAAAGGCAGCGGATAAGTCGCACTAGGTGGTAGGATTTCTTGAAAGGATGACGTCTGAATGTGTTATCCTTTCATTGAGCCGCTAAGCGGCAGAGTACCGCAGTAGTTCCTGATTTTCATACGCTTTATGTTAACAAAGAATACAATGTACAACGAAGACAACTAGTTCACATAATAAAATTGGTCAATAATAATGTGCTAAAACACGAATTTTAGTCGAAACTGAAGCCGAATATTCGACTCCACTGCTCGTTGAAACCGAAATAAATTTTTGTATGGTCACGTTTTTGGCAGGATATTAAAAATGGGTAGGTACAACCGTCTTCATTTCAAAGGTCCTTTCCTAACAAGCTTTTCCTAGTTTTAATCTGTGATACTAACAATCTGGGTTGCCAAGAACTTGGCATTGTTTGGGGCCACCCAAACCAATTGGGGTACCCAATGGTAAATTGTAATAAATTCCAAATTATGTAACTATTCTGGTATATAAATATATTGTTATTATATTTGTATTTTATATGTATAATTTTTTTTTTTTTTTTTATTGCCTATTGGCTAGCCTTTGACCACTATCTCACCTGATGGTAAGTGATGATGTGGTCGAAGATGTTGTTCAGGCTAGCCTAGAATGACTGGCTCTCAAGGATAGCTGCCGGAACACACCGTTAGGTGCTTGGCGACAGATTTTCAACTTGAGGGTGGTAGCTAGCCAGGCGGGCATTCGCAAAATGCCCTACCACCATGCTATAACGACTGCCATCCTAAGACAACAACCGGGACCGACGGCTTAACGTGCCCTCCGAAGCACGGAAGCGCTCTATAGTATGTCACCACCGGTCACCCATCCAAGTCATGACCGCGGCGGACGTTGCTTAACTTTGCTGATCGATTCAGAACGGCCAAGCTAACTACGCTACGAGCGCTTCAAAATGTATAATATGTAATATAATATATGTATAATATATTATGTAGATACCTGGGTTTTTTGGGCCATCTAGTAATCCATATGGGTTAAGGTTAGAAATAAAACTAGACTTGGTGTCATCTAGACAAAAATAACTTTAATATTTATTATTATATTATAATTTCAATGCTTTGCACAAATTCTCGTATGCATCTTCCACAATAGACGTTATTTCCTCGACGGGGGCACCATGTTGTGCTAACCATATGGAACCGTTTGCTCCATTCTCCAACATTGTAATGACTCCTTTTGCAGCCGTTTCTACCCTGGGAAATAAGATTTATGCATTTGATATTGATGCGTTTGAATTAATTTTTAAATATTATATTTGGCATAAAATATAGTATTTGAAAATTTATTCAAATATAATATTTCAAATTACTTTAAATTACAATGAAATCCATTAATACTGTCAGCATTATTGCTCAACTAATCCTTAGGACCGATTTAACTTCGGTTAGGTTTTAATTATACTAATTTAATAGTACGAGTATTTGCGAATAAATTTATAAAAAAGTGTAATTCTCATACAGTTACCGCTTTGATTTCTGACTTATCAAGTTTACAATTAACATAACGAACAAAATCTTCCAAATTCAATTGGATTGCTTAATTGATTTGGCGGTTAGAAATGATCGCATCCGATCGGTCGCGTCAAGGTAACGTTTCGCCGCAAGGTACACTTAGGTACGGTAAGATTTGCGTTCTGTTGTTCTTGAGCTAGAATTACGTTTCATTACAAATTTCTTCGTAGGTATGTATCTACTTAAGTGGTATCGAGCTGGTGGTGAATTATTAAATTAAGACCACACTATCGTGGGAATATTTAAACCTACAAGAACAAAACGAAAACACATGACATAACATGCGCGAAAAGACGTACTTGAATCCTGATTACTGGACACAAACTTAATACACACTATATTCCATGTACCATAATCCCAAAGAGAGAATTAACAACTTTAAACTATAATTAAAATGTAAACAAAAAAAACTGACTTCAAATATAAAATACGCATTATTAGGGATCTCACAACAAATTGGAATGGGACCGCAAGAGAAGCGCCAGCTTTTGAATGGAAAAAAATCATCAAAATCGGACACCCCGTAAGGAGTTTGAGGTAATACACACAAAAAAACCCAGTTGAATTGATAACCTCCTCCTTTTTTATGTCGGTTAAAGAGGTGACCTTAATTAGTGAAGAATACGACTTACAATACATGTTAATTACGAGTAAATGAAATAAATATATCTTACTTTTGCAAAGACATAATTTGTTTCATCTCCCGTAATTGTCGGCATGTTTTCTCGTCCCAACCATTTTTGTCTACGTGTTGATACATGCCAGTGTCCGTTGCCCCGTAGCATATCGTCATAACACGTACGCCGGTGATTTCTTTAAAATCTCCAAACTGTGAGCAAATAAATATTTTACAAAATTACAAATTTACGAGAGGGAAAATTGAAGTCGTGTGCGGGATGTTTACCTATCGTACATTTTTAATTTTGTAACGTGATCCGCAGAGCATGCGTTATGGCAGAAATAAAAATATGAAAAATTGATATTTTATTTGACATTCCAACAACGATTCTGTCATTCTGTCATTATTAATTAATATTTTCGATCGATTGATACAACAAGTATAAATAGGAGTCCATCGCGGACAAACAATGTGACACGTATTTTTTATATATATACGGATAAAATTATAATTGTTCGTTAAGCGTTTTAATGTTCAATTGAAATTAAAACTGCTAGTTATATAAATGTATGGAATCGTTTTGCAAGTTTTTTTTATTCTCACTAAATGGAGTCCAAAATCCGACAGTTTTAAAATTAAAAATGTATGCTCTGTAACTTGCACTATCAAGAAGAATCTAACAATACTTCGTAGATTAAAATCGGTTAAGCCGTTTAGAAACTCACAAACATACATACATACATACATGAACTCTGAAACATAACACCCCTTTTTAGGGCAGTCGTGTAAAAACATGATAAAAGGTTGTACGATAAATCTGTTAATCTTAAGTTATTTTAATAGCAAAATGTAGCATTCTGTATTCTGACTCTGTATCAATATGATGTAAAAAGTAGAGTTTAGTTCGTCGTATTCGTCATCGAAAAAAGGAAATTTAGTTACAGTCATGTGTATTACACGATAACTGTCCGAGTCACCACGTTACTATCAGGCGATTCAGCCCATTGCTGTGCAGGGCATAAGAATAGTCCCATACAGAAGTATATGGCAAGGAGGAGTAGCGTAGGTAGAAACCTACGCATCTTTTAGAGACTAGATAATTGCCCTATCCCCAAGGTATATAGTAGGTTCGCACATAATCAGTTTAAAATAATGGTTCCACATTTGTATAACACTTTAAATAAAATAACCAAGTTAAAAAGAACATCCAACTACGAAATTAAAAAGATCATAATAACATGGCTCGAAACGTTTGATTATGATAGTATTGAAAACATGCTTTCGAATTTTTGATCTGATGAAAATTATAGAAAACTATTTAACACTACACAATTCATTCACTACACACACACACACACACCCCAACACACACATTCACGACACTTCAATAGACACAAAACACAACAATTACAATACTCACTTTCATTAAATTTTCAATCATAAACTTAATTCAATAAATATAATGCATTTATGAACAGGCACTTAAATTACATAATGTTCTTTTTTACTACTACTAAAGGAGTAGCCACTGGTTCCTGAAATACAGTTTAACACTAGTTCGGGAACCTATGGGTTCATTGTATTTGCTGTATTCTTATATTATGTCAATATTTTTTTTTGTTCCATGCCAGGTTATACATTTTACTTACTGAAACACATCTAGTGAACTGTAAAACTCCACTTTTAGTGGCGCTATAAACTGGCACCCCAGCTAACTTCAAAAACGCTGTCGTTGAAGCTACATTGATGATGGTGCCTCCAGAACCTCCAGTGTCTTTGCGCATGTGGCTCACTCCTTTCCGTGTTAGCGAAATTACGCCTTTCTGTAATAAACTTTTATTTAATAACAGCAATCACATAATTGATCTACTCTATTATTATAAGAGGAAAGATTTGTATTTTAGTATGCAACGAACAAACTTAAAAACTAGTGGACTGATTTGGATGAAAATATATTTCTTGCTGAGGCCGCGAACTTTTCAATCCACCCTCGTAATTAAATAATTTAAGGTTTAATAGCTGGGGATTATGAATATCGTCGATATAGCAGGAAGTAGGTCAATGTAGCAGTGGCAGCCGAGCGGTAAAACTATGGACTTCTGGGACGCAGGTTAGATCCCCGCTTCCGGCTTGAGTTTCAATGTAAGGAGGAAGGGCATTTTTCAATTGCTCGCCTGGCTAGCTACCTACTTCAACTCGAAAATCTGTCGCCAAGCACTTAACAGTGTCTTTCGCGAACATTCCTTGAGAGCCAGTATGTAATAGGCACATGAGACGTAACATCTGTATGTCTCAGGGTCATGTGCTCAGTGCAGTTTGTCACTTGTGGCGAAATGCATCTGTTATAGGTAGAGGTTATCAGGTTTCCGCTTAACACTAGTTGGGCATCGTGAATGTAACTTAACAATAACAAATGCATTTGTTTTTAACAGATATCAAAATAAGGACGAGGTATTCATATTGACTCCTTTTTTTTTTTGTTTGTGCTATCTCATAATTCTTATCATGGTGGCCGATTTTGATATTTTTTTTTATATCCTAAATCTGGTGTTTGTCATGTAGTCCCATTTAAATTTGAGTGAGATCTAACGAGTATTTGAGTTATCTCTAATAGTGCGTATTTTACGGTCGGATCGTTTAGAAGTCGGTCGTTATTTGTTAACAATTTCATTTTATTTGCAGCCTCTGCTGTCCAGTTGAATACGAGTAAGATATAGTTGAATGGGTTCAAACACGCTCTGAATATAAGAGCATGTTTGATCAGGGAAGATATCAAAATAAAATATAAATTAACCAATATTCATAAAATTAAATAATAATTCTACTTACGATTGCCTCCTGTTAGGAAAACAGACAAACAGAGCTCACAATTTTTATGCATAAAATTTTCAGGTCATAGATATATGTACATTAATTAACTAATTGTATATTGATTCAGTGTTCATAATTTATTTTTACCAAATTGACGTCAACCGTGGAGGACCATTGATCCAGTGTGTCATTCTGTATTCCTGCGTTGTTGATGATCACATCAATTCTGTTCAATTTGGCCAACACTTGATTAAAAGCACGCGTCAGATCGTCATCGTTTGAAACGTCACAATTTATGAACGTTACTTTTCCAGGATAAGTTTTGTTGTGAAATTCGGCGGTTGATTTTCCTCCTTCTTCATTGATGTCGAATATGACTACAGCCTAGAAAAAAGGTATATGTCTCATATGCTCGAGTAAGAAACCAGTATACAATTTACAGTCTTATGGAAAATACGTATAGGAATAAAAAAACCGCTTTAACCGTCTCATGATATGTCCAAAAATAAATTAGACCAAAAAATCTTTAACGCTAATTATCGTCTAATACCTTTTATTTTTTAAATAAGTGTTATGTGTCCAGTTTTGTAACTATTAGCACTTGTGTCAAAGATGATATCAACAATTAATCTTTAGATGGAATCCGATAGGAGAGAAACTAAATAACTTTTGGGATCGGATGCGAACTTTGAACAATGGGTTCTCTGTGTGTGATTCTTTGGGAGGTACCCATCTAATAAAACCATTACCATCCAGCGTCCCACACAAGCATCCCTTACAAGGCGGTAACTATAGCTCTTACTATAAAGTTAAGTAATCTGCGATATATATTATACTTGGATGAGAAGCTAGCCTTACACTGAAGGTCAAGGTCGCAGTAGGTTTTGAACCTACAACCGCCAGATCGTTATTGATCATCACTAGGTACTACGCGGATATCACTGCTTCAAAAATATTCAACCACCTGGGTACTGTGTTACTGTGCTACTCCAAATTTGTTTTAAGAATGCTTAGCGTACCTATATAATGCTTATAACGTCCAAATTTAAGACTATAATTATCAAGACAGTATACAACGAGAAAGTGCGTTCGAAAAAACGACAAATTACACGTATGCCTTTCTGCAGTGATTTAGAATCGAAATCGAGAACATACTAGTCAGAATGTAGGTAATAATGTCTGGTATGCAGTAGTCTTGGTTTTCGCTTATATTGTGCTCAAAAACCTGTATAATAACTAGTTGACAGAACTGTTATTTATGGTGCTGTTGTTTGACATGGAAATCTCCTTATGTACCTCCGCTCCTTTTTCGAGTAGAGCTTGAACATTCCCTGCGCCAAGTCCCGATGCGCCACCGGTCACCAATACGTGTTTCTCTTTTATATGCGATTCCGCCATTCTGTGTCAAATAGGAAAACATAATCAAATACCGTTATCAAAGCAAACATTCGATAAAGTAGCTTCTCCAAACAGTGCGATAAAAGTACTTTCTTGGACTACATTTTTAATGGAATTACGCTGGCTAATCTAAGGTCCTAATTGTATCGTAGAGCTAATGGCTCGTAATAAGAAATCCTAATCCGTTTAGAATGCTATTGATCGCAATGGACCGCTCTAGTTAGTGAAGTATTGGAGCGTTTCAACATCGTCGTCTTGCAAATTAATTCCTCTGATCTTCGCATCAGCCACAGAGCGTGGAGTTAGCTATTTACGCATCTGTCTGACAACTTTGATATTACTACTGTGATCTATGAAATAGGCAGTGAAATATTTTATTGCAAGACACCAATAGTCATTTTTAACCGACTTACAAAAAGGGGAAGGTTCTCAATTCGTCTCTATTTTTTTTATGTTTGTAACCTCAGAACTTATCACTGCGCGCACCGATTTTGATAATTTATTTTTTATTTAATGCTTGTCGTGTGGTCCTATTTAAATTTCATCACAATCGGTCAAGCCATTGCAAATAACTGAAAAATATTTACCTATCTTGATGATATAGTCGTTGACAGTGAATGACAATCGATCCCGTAAGTAGCAAGGGTCACTAAAAATGGAACCTACTTCAACACTCAAAAGTGTGAAATAAAATGTCGAAGTCGGCAATATGCGCGTACAATATTGTGATAAAAAGCACATTTTGAACTATCATGGTACCGACTACAACAAGTTATTTCACACTTGAGTGTTGAAGTCAGTTCCATTTTTAACGGACTTCACAAAAAGAAAGAGTTTCTAAATTAGTCTGTATTTTTAGGTAAAAAATAAATAAATTCTTGTATAATGGTTTCTGTATTCTGCATGCAAACAGACGTGCAAATCGTGCAATCAAATTCTTTAATATCTCTCCAAAAGTCTGGAATGATTTTATCGATGGCGAGATGGGTTGGAGACAGTGATTCGTTAGGGGCTCTTTTATTGTTCTTCTTACCACAAATTGTCACATAGCATGATAATATTTTCGAGATGCTGAAGGCTAATTTATTGCTTGAGTTGAGATAACTGTGATCGACATTCAGTCGTTCGGTGAAAACGTATTTTTTTATTGTAAAATAGTCGCATCGAGACATTTACCCGTCGAGCAGTCGCGTGATAATAGATTATTTGTTACGTTAAACTGTTAATTTCTGTGTTGGACCGCTATTATTTAATGGTTTTAAATTAGCGTCGCATGCAACTGTTCATTTCACAAGGGGTAATGAACGAAAAATTTGAACATTTTCGTTTAAAAATGCAGTTTGATCATACTTTTCCGTTATCAACGTTATACTATACGATAACTCATTATTGCATACCAACAATTGTAAAAGTGAACAATAATACGCGGAATAAGCGTTCAAATCCGCAGCGAAAAGGCATAGCACACTGAAACCGAAATAGAACCGACCTGTTATGCCCCAGCCAATCCTGGGGGCTACAAATTGCGGACCCGATCTACGGCGAGCCTCCCCAGAGCGAACTCCACTAGACAAGTTCTTGGAATTCGGTAAGAGGGGCGAGCCTAGTATCAGGGTTCGCGGGGTGGCCCTTTTTTTCATGGACAGCAACACTAAACGCCTCGGAATCAGCTACTGCATCGCAAATACGAAAAACTGCGTTGCAATCTCACCCGGACTAGCCGCATTGCTCAGCGGGAGCACTACAAAAACCACTATTAAACGTAGGAGATATAAAGAGTTACCCGAGACGACTCTGGCCGGCTGCCAATGTCGCTTAGTGCGATCGCAAAACAAAACGATAGCACTGATCGACTGGGTCAGAAAAACTCCTTTTGCGATGCAAAAACGGCGGAAAGACAGGCAGCCGCCGTTGAAGATTTCTGTAGACCACGCCAAAAATCCGTCCAGCCTCAAACACAACGCAATAGAGCCGACAAGGGGCAGGTCAGCCCGCCCAGCTACATTCCGACATTTCCGACGACAAAACCTATAGCCTTCTCGATCAGCGCATTCCTCGAGTTTCTATCGATTGAAAAAGCCTCGCGAGATGTAAACCTGGCAACTCGCAAAAACATCATGCAAGCATATTGCTGGGAAAGCGAGGGTTTGTTGGACGTGAGGTTTATGGAGGCGGAGGCGGCCATATATGACAATGACACTTCCCGAGTCATAAAGGGAACAATGTCAGGTCGGTATATGGCCGCCATTGGAGGATTCGTCAGGCGGGCAACGGAGGCATAGTCGATCGAACTATAAAAACATAGTCGATCACAACCTAAAAATGGCTATACGAAACAGACACGAAGAGGTCGTGGAGACTCTTATCAAAACATCAATGGCATCGCCGGAATCTGTGGCCGGCCCCTCAACGACAAACTGAATAACGTAATATACTAACAAACTAGATATAAGGAGAAAATATACATATATATCTAAGCATGGACTCACTTTAGCTTTAAGATATATATATATATATATATATATATAATATTTATATATATATATTGTAAATATTATATATATGTAATAGTATATGTTTAAGAATATGTATATGGTATAATAACTTATACGTTTGTGTGAGCTTAAGTACACCCCGTCACTATCGGTTTTACAAATCCTCTCCATACAACGGTTGTCTGGAAGAGACTTTCAGTAATAAGACCGCCCATTGTAACAATAATCTTGTGTGGTGTAACAATAAAGTATTAACTATCTATCTACATTAAAATCAATTGCAGATTGATAATGCTTTACCATTATCAGCCCTATTATCGATACATAAAGCGTACTAATACGCGACGCGCTAAATAAGGAATAGATATTCCTCCTGATGCACTACTGAACAACGATTATACTTAGTAAAAGATAGCTGTTATAACTGTTATAAGTTAAAAGTTTTTATTGTTTTTGTTGCGTAGCTATCTCAGAGATTTGCAAGGTTTTCTTACACTGTATCGTCATAAAGTATGCCAGGTGTCTGTAGTTCTAACGACACTATACTATGGTGCCATGACGCTGGTCTAATAATAGAGCTGTCCTGTGAGATGTTAGCTTAAATGGCCATCTAGTTTGGGCTCATTAGAATCGTCTTAGCAAATCCTACCATCACCCGCATCAAGTTCGTATGATGACTAAGATCTGCAGATGGGACACCGTTAAATGTTATATGTATATGTACTTATTTCATAAACCCGTCTTGAAACAAACATATAGTAGATCGCG
Organism: Plagodis dolabraria; assembly: GCA_963854805.1. Taxonomy (NCBI): domain Eukaryota; kingdom Metazoa; phylum Arthropoda; class Insecta; order Lepidoptera; family Geometridae; genus Plagodis; species Plagodis dolabraria. The sequence goes on along the minus strand of OY978457.1, from coordinate 23,350,854 downwards.
GCCTCTTGGCAGATTGGAATTTATTGCCTGAGTCTATATTTACTGATAGATATAGTCCGAGTATCTCTAATGTAAGAAAATTATTTTTTTAGCAATACAAAGGATCACAACGAAGTATTGTAAAAAAAACAGTTGTACAGTTTTACCGATCGAATCCATGGACATTTTGCATCATCAGAGCTAAAGTTATTTTTTTTTAATTTTGTAATTTCGCCTCTTCTATTTCACCTTATGTTAAATGAGTCTGCGTTATGCGATAGCACTACCACAAAATGTAATAAAAGAATATTCCAATAATATCTACTAAAGATTTTCTCACAAAATATTACCTGATTATTTAAGATTATGTAATTAGAAAAGAGTTTATTCCAAGTTTGGCTATGTAGTACAACAAGAGTTTAAGAACTGACTGTATATCATATCGCCTTATCTATAGAGAAATTATGCCACATACTTGTTATTATCTGATATAGGTAAGGTGTGTCAAATTATTGAAGCCGATTATAATATATTTATTTTATCGTTAGTATAATCTTCAACCAATAATGTGGGTTGCTTTGATTTTCCAAAATGGCTCACATATGTTATTTACCTTAAGTTTTTCAGTTTATGAAGTACTTAAAAGAGCAGAATATTAATTATTTACCACAATTAGCTGTTTATGACAATGTACAGTGCAAATGAATCTGGTCGTTGCAGCACTTTATCGCGCATGCCATTTCAAATACTGTGAACCGAGTTTAGTGCTCTATACTGAATTTTAACCGTTTTGACTTATAGCAATATAATTGTGAACAAAGCTCTTTCTTTAAGTTGGATTCGACTTGATCTAATAACCTTAATCTAGTCACTATGAAAATGTTGAACCTTTAATAGAAGCACCAACACTCAGACTGAATTAACTGATAATAAAAAATAATTTATATAACTTCCATCACTCCTACCAAATTTAATTAAAATTAGAGCATGCGTTTTAAAACTATCATCGGAACAAAACATGAATAAAAAAACATGTTGACATACAAATACTCCGGCCACCAAACACGCTGAAGAGCCCTCGCTTCGATCAAGAAGTGATTTCAACTAACCATTTACTTGTTCAGAATTTCCAGGATTTTTTATAGGCAGTTGCGAGCAACTTATCATTCATCATTATTTTTAATTAAAACATATCAGATTTTTATGTTTACTCATCAATACTGATGATTCATTATACCTGAACTGTGTCATGAAAAGCCATTAAGATAAGAGACTAAATCACACCATAAAAATCTTGTATGTTTATGCTATATCATAATGTTTTGCTGACTCTGTCGTAAAACGAGTAATAATGCCAAAAATAACCATGCCAGTGGTGGAAAAAAAGTTGGGAGATTTTGAAATACATATAGCAAGTTTCTTGATTCATCATCATTATCCACATTACACACTAAAGCACCAGGCAGGGTTTCAACTTGTTATTTAGTATCTTATTTATATATTAGCAATAAAATATTTTGTATTTTTTTTGTACACCACTTATTATACAAAGCCATGTTTAAGATTGACCAGTAGTGGTCATGCTCACAGAAAGGTGTTGTCTAGCGGCGGTGTTGTGTGTCGGGTCGCCATCTTCCCTCAAAAATGGTTGAGGAAGGCGATGGCTGGCACATGCGTCAACTCGTGAACGGGTGCTGCTAGAGGATACTGGTCTGCTCTGGATGCTAGTGCTAATGACATTAACGGAAAAAAAAGAAAAAAAAAAAAAAAACTTTTAACACTGTTCCCCCTTGGAATGTTGCATGTTTCCTATTTCATATTTCTTGTTTACTAATAAATTATGTCATAGTTTAAAAAAAGTCACGGACCCTGGAGTCTGTGGAGTGTAGATTTAAAATTAAAATAAAAAAAAAAAAAAAATAAAAAAAATAAAAAAAAAAAAATATTGACCAGTAAGACTGGGTTTTCACCAAAGCCTTGGGGATCGTATCGAAGGAGTGCTAAGTGGATGAGAATTAAGTTGGCACACATGTGACGATACATGCTGGCATTTTGTGAATGCCCGCCTGGTACGGTGAACACACTGTCCGGTGCTTGGCGACCAATTTTCTATTTCAAGGTGGTAAGTAGCCAGGCGGGCATTCACAAAATGCCAGCATGTATCGTCACATGTGTGCCAACTATCCATTGGTAACGGTAGCGATCCGTTCAAGGTAAAGGCTATTTACCATCTTCGACCATAACATCACTTACCATCAGGTGAGATGTGGTGATGAAACGATCGGCATTTATAAATTAGGTTTTTTTTTTTGTTTTTTTTTTATTGCTGATAGTAGTAATATGTACACAATCTCACCTGATGGTAAGTGATTATGTGGTCGAAGGTGTTATCTGGCTTAACCTAGAAATAGTGGCTCTCAAGGACAGTTGCCGGAACACACCGTTAGGTGCTTGGCGACAGATTTTCAACTTGAGGGTGGTAGCTAGCCAGTGCCCTACCACCACGCTGTAACGACTGCCATCCTAAGACAACAACCGGGACCGACGGCTTAACGTGCCCTCCGAAGCACGGAAGCGCTCAGTAGTAATGTCACCGGCGGTCACCCATCCAACTCATGATCGCGGCGGACGTTGCTTAACTTTGCTGATCGATTCAGAATGGTTAAGCAAACTTCGCTACGAGCGCTTCAAGAAGATATAAGAAAATGAAATGTTATCGTTCATGTTGATAGGGCGCATCAGTTTCGCCCCGCATCGATCCAAACCTTTACATTTTGCAAACCTCTTGACATTTCCACTCACACATACAGAGCACACCAGGGCTGGCAAACGATTACGAATGTATTAACACGACGGATGTGTCAATTTGATCTCACCCACTCGCTTGCATTCACAGCTACAGCGTGTACATAGTATACTAGGTACAGTGGAGGAGTTTGTTTTTACCGACGAGTTGAATGTTATAACCCGTTAATAAAGAAATCCAAAATGGCGCCGATAATCATCACCTCTCACTTGCACATTTATCTATTATGTGTAAGTGAGAGGTGATGATTATTGACGCCATTTTTTATTCGTTTCTATATTAAACCGATATAATTAATTAATAGATATTCATATTATATCTGCTCTCCGTGAAAATTGAGGAAATCAATATGGCATCTAGTGCAATAAACACCAACTGCGTTATCTATGACATCTGTCTATTAATGAAAATGAAATTATGATGAAACTTCCCATATGGAACAAATATGTACAGAGGCTTTTGTTTCATAACAATATTCTTTCCACTGGTAAAGATAAATTGACGGACTGAACTAAATATGTCAGAGCTCTGCTGTCACAATTATTAATACTATATATACCAAATTTAATTATTGTAGTTTTTGTAAGTACTCTCACTGTCACAAGGACATTTATTAGACATTTATTATAGGCTTTTGACGACCCTAATTTTGTTGTATTACATTTTTGTAAGAGAGTCATTTACATGGATGTCAAATACAGTATACTATGTATAGCATGTAGAATTTATGATTTGTATGTCAGTGTAGTTTAGTTCAAATTCGCTTGTTTTGTGGAGTATTTTTCAAGTTGACTGTACACTGTCGGTGTATGTCGCCATTGCGTCTGTGTAGGTTAGTGCCGTGTATATTCACGACATGATATAATTTGCATGAAGCTAATCAGCTTTGCCGTGTTCCGGTGGGCAGGAGTGCGTTTTGTATTCTAATGGTTTTTTTCCCGCGGCTTCGCTTTGATAATGGTTATAGTAGGGGTGGGTACTACTGTTTTAAGAGATATTTCTCAAAAATAATTGATATTGCATGTTATTGATTGCCCGTGGGATACCGGACTATCATTGCACTGTTCCATAGCTTTATTTGGCTGTCGTAAGAGGCGACGAAAGGGAAAATACTAGAGGGTGGGCCGCATGCCCCCTTCTGAATTGGGAAATTTGGGAAATGTAATTTTACATTGCCATCCCCAAGCCGCCTACTAAGCGTGGAGATTATGGCAAACCTTTAATGGGGTAGGCTGTGTTCAGCAGTAGACGATCTAGTTGATACAGAACAAGTTGATATTGATATCAGAAATGAGACTGGACATCACCCACTTTTTTTAGATTATGGTCAAACGAAAGACTATATTGCACGTGATGTACATTTGATGGTGCAAAATAAAAAGCTCAAAATACATTTCTTGCATTCGGATATATCGTAAATAATATGTGTGATTGAGATTATTTGTGTTGAAGTTAACGGTTTAGCCTTTTTTTCGCATAATCGTATGTTTAGATTATATGAATGTCGTATATTAAAGTAAACTTTCGAAACTACGGTTGCACGTAAATTTGCTATTAATGCTTCACTTGGGAAGTGTCACACAATGTCAGGATAATCATATCTAACGCAGGAAGCGACCGATCCTGACGTCAGACTCAGAAATAGCTTACAGATTAAATAAGTTCATTGATAGTTTGGTTAAATCGTTCTTTGTATATCTCTTATAGGTGTATATGTGAATTCTGTAATGTGATCGCGTCCGGCTCGTTATAGGACTTATCGCAATACACCTGGATCAAACTCCTTTATCCCTTAATTACTGATAATACAGACATTTTTCAGATGGAAAAAGATAACTTCCACTTATTATGTGTCAAAAAGTCGTCTTTATAAATAACTAGCTTTCCGGGCGCGGCTCCGCCCGCGCGTATGTCGGTTATCGCGCGAAAACATGAACCTCTTTTTGCGCAGTCGGATAAAAACTATCCTATGTTTTTTCCCGGGTCTCAAACTATCTCCATACCAAATTTCATTCAAATCGGTCCAGTAGTTTTGGCGTGAAAGCGTAACAGACAGACAGACAGACAGAGTTACTTTCGCATTTATAATATTAGTACTGATACTGATAATACCTCAAATCCAATATCACATCGTCTTGAAATATTTGAAATCTATAATTACTTAGTGTGTGACTGGATATCTTAGGACTAAATAAGTATTTACGTAGAATATATCTGATGCAATGTGCCTCGTGTATATCGACCTCACTTTATTCATTCTTTGTTTTTTTAACCAGATTAGTACACTTTCATTATTTGTGTAAATTTTTATCAAAGGTGCTCTCAACGACATCGTTTTTATAAAAGACCGCTCAATGTAACATCGATTTAAAAATTTCTAAGCGTTATCGACAAGTACCTAGTATTTTAACGTAGTTATTTCAACATTACATCAATATTTTGCTTTTTAGAATTATGCATAAGTGAGACTTTCTGGCCAAAGAAATTATCAATCATTATATTATTTAATAAAAAAAACATTAAAACACACATCTATAAATTAAAAATACATCTGGGCGAATTTTGACATTTGATCTGTGCTCCTAGTATTTATTACCTAGTTTTGAATAGATGCTTTGTTTAGGAAAATCTCTAAGGTGTCCAAAAACAACCGTCACATTACAGTTCTTTCAGCGGCTTTTTCTTGTAGATCTTTTAGCAAAAGAATACACATCATCGAGCTGTATTCCCTAAAGTACGCAGAGTTGTCTAAAGTCTAAACACCTGCGTTCTGCTAGACAGGATTTCTCCCATGTAATAGGGGTGAGCCTTCCACTAAGCACAGTTCCAGACTCCGGACTATTGTGAACTGCTGCTGAGCTGAGTATTTGCTTGTCGGAATACAAAAATAATTGTCCTACACATCTAACTTGAAATTTCGTACGTCCAACCTCATAAAGTCTTATTTTATAACTGATTCCTCTACCTTAAGGCGTAAACTTACAAGGGAAACTCAAAATTAACAGTTTTATCGCATTTGTAATTTGGTTTGGTAACCGTTTTACATTATCTATCACGGTTTTCGCGAGTTTAATGGTATTCACTTGAAAAGTTATTGAACTACAATGCGCATCATTCCATAGCTTACCCTTAAAAGAAATATTCCGATCTGTCCCCCTGCTCTGTCCCCTCGGGGTGACAGATAGAACAAAAAAGTTTGATCCGTCCCCCTGTTAGCGATAAGGGGACAGTACGAACTTTATTCACCTCCTAAATGTTTCATCTGTCCCCCTATGGGACAGTTCGAACTTTATTCACCTCCTTAATGTTTTATCTGTCCCCCTATGGGACAGTTCGAACTTTATTCACCTCCTTAATGTTTTATCTGTCCCCCTATTGGCATAAGGGGGACAGATTAAATATTTCTATTCCAGTTTTTCCGCAATAGAATTATATATAGGTATATATATTATTAAAAGTAATGCAACCTTTTATTAAATAAAAGACAAAATGGTTTCAGTTTGTAATCGCTTTTATTACCATACATTATAAATAAAATATAACAATAAAGAGTATTCTATTCTATAGCGTAATCAACATTTACATAATTTGAAAAAATAACTTAAATAAAACGTTCATTTGCCGTGGTACCATTGACTCAATGTTACTACGAAACTTCTGATTTTCTATTAATTTATAAGAATAATATAGAAAAAATTACTTTTATAGATCTCATAGAGATCTTCATATCAGATGACAGCTGTCTAATTTAAAATTTAAAATGCACTTTACAATTTTGAAACTTCATCTCGAACCGATTTTTTTTTTTTTTTTTTATTAACAGGTATATTATTGCCGTATATTATATTAGTGCCGTACTCCCACTGATACCTGATACTGAAATTTTAAATGGATGGGCTTATATTGCATCAGAAAGTCCGAATGATGAACAAAGTAAGAAATTGGGTCTGTATATGATCAAACAATGGATCAAACCGCGTGATGCTGACTTCAGAAAATTATGGTGTGTTTTTGGTGAACGTCATCGTCCTCAACACCTGTCACAAATTACACCCGTCTATCTGACATAAACTGTCACTTTGACAACTGTCACATCTTAAACCCTTGTCCTAGCCATGTTGTGAGGCTTATGACATCAGGCGTCACTTTGACATCTGACACGTCTAACACCTGTTTTCTTATATCTTTTAAGATTATTTTCAACCGAATCATAAAATAATTAACGTCATCAAGTGTCATATTGGCAACTGTCACATTTCATAGCTGTCACTTCAACATCTACCGTAATAAAAATATTAACATAAAAATATACCTATATTATTATTTTAAATTAATAGAAATCAGCAGTTTCGTAGTAACATTGAGTCAATGGTACCACGGCAAATGAACGTTTTATTTAAGGTATTTTTTCAAATTATGTAAATGTTGATTACGTTATAGAATAGAATACTCTTTATTGATAAATATTATAATATGTACAATATCTACGGTTTTATGTTGGTTGATAGATATATATTCGTGATGTTAGAAAGTTTAAATATAGATATTTGTATCGGTAATAAGACTGATTGTGTAAAATATACCTTTTGTGATTAACGAGACTAATAATTATTAGAGAAATAAAATAAATATTTATAATTTATGGTAATAAAGGCGATTACAAACCGAAACCATTTTGTCTTTTATTTAATAAAAGGTTGCATTACTTTTAATAATATATATATAATTTTATTGTGGACAAACAGGAATAGAAATGTTTTATCTGTCCCCCTAATGCCAATAGGGGGACAGATAAAACATTAAGGAGGTGAATAAAGTTCGAACTGTCCCATAGGGGGACAGATTAAACATTAAGGAGGTGAATAAAGTTCTTACTGTCCCCTTATCGCTAACAGGGGGACGGATCAAACTTTTTTGTTCGTTCTGTCACCCCGAGGGGACAGAGCAAGGGGACAGATCGGAATATTTCCCTTAAAACCGTCAAAGATACAAAAAATACAAATGTATATTTAGAACATACCTGTAACAAATATAATGTAGAATTCATGTTAAGAATTATGAAGGACAAAGGAAAAGAAGAATTAAAAATAATTCAAAAAATATATATGTAACGCCAAAAATATTTTGCATTTTATGTGATCAAGTAAAATAGAAAAGTAAGAACTTAATTTAAAAAAAAATATCCCGCAATGGACATAAGCGTTAACCTTAAACGGTATTAATAAGTTTCTTGTATCTATCGGTCTTGTACTTTAAAAGTATAAGCGCATTAGGTCATAGTCTCGGTATAGAATGTATCAAGCAAGGTGACGCAATCAATGCCTTTGTATGCCAAACCGTGTTTTAGTCTATACTTATCATGATATTTATATTTGTCTATGATATAGACTATAGAATCTAGAAGGTGCAATGGAAGCCCTGGCTGACTCTGTCTCTGTCTGTTACTGCCTTTTGATATTACTTATTTAATATGACTTTTGAACATCGACTTATGAGTTTCAAGGTATCGACGCCTGTGGAAGAAAATTCACGGGATCAACATTGGGTATACGTCTACGTATCCTTTTTTCTTCTCCTAAACTGAGACGAATTAATTATTTTTGGCATTTAAATTTTGAGAAACATTATATCTATGCTCTTAACATTTTATTATATGCTTAAAACTTTTCATAATTGTCTCGTGATCACGTGAACAGAAGTTCATGGTGGCAAAACGGGTAATTTTCAGTGATTTTCAGGGTGATGTTTAATTTCATAGTCAATATATGACATATGTTTTTATATGCTGTTCGCAAACTCTCTTCGATATTTTTTTTAGATTTTAGAGATTTTTTATTGCGGACATGTGTTTTTCGGTACCACCCCTCAAAAGGCGACCACAGCTTTCTTCGTCGTTGCCTAAATTTGCGAGACCATCAGTACACAGTTGCCTTATAAGTGACTTCTGATTGCACTGTGGAGAAATCAACAAATGTGCAGTTGGAAGTCTATTAAAAGATTCTTCCGATTTAGGACTTTCCACGTTTGAATTCGTAAAATATCATCGTGTGAAAAGTTCTCGAGATAGTGAGTGACGGTAGGTACGGTACCCAATTAAATTGAGTTCGTAATAGAATCATTCACATTTTATTTTAAACTAATTGTAATTATCGCGTCATTGAATTTGAATTTAGATCTTTTGGATCGTAGTTTATCATACTACTAATCATCACGTCAAAGGCGATGACGGGTTACGCAAGCTCTTCACAAAAAGTAGCAAGTATAGGAATACTTAAATTAGAAATTAATAAAATTAAAACCGTTTATGTGCTTATCGGAATGACGGGCTCCATACCAACACAATATAATATTAGTATGTATTTATCAAAGCGTATGAGGCGGGCGACTAAAGGTAAAATACCGCAAGGTGGGCATCAGCACCTTCTGTGGAACTGATATACTGCGATCCCCAAGACGCCTGCCAAGCGTGGGGATTATGGCAAACCTGCTCTAAATGGAAGAGACTGTGTTAAAATATTACATCCAATTTTATCAATAGATTTTTGTCGATTACATGTAAGTACTAATATTTGTAAACATTGACTATTCTGTTGCAAATGGAATATATGAAATAATTCCTATATGATATGTAATGTTTGTGAAACATTTTAATGCAGAATGTTGATTTGAGAAATGATATTAATTTGCATTTCGTTGGGATATTTGAAGTAGAATAGATAACTACTACCTACTTCGAAAATAAAAATTAAGAATACTTAACTTACATAATGTAACCTCCTTCGGTAGCTTCAATATTTTGTTGGTTCTTATCTCCTTGCTCCACTTTATAACTGCCATCGGCAACCGGTAAGGGTCGATTTATCCAATAGCCACTTATGCCTGGTATAACTATTCGCGTATAAGTCCATCTAAATGTGACAGGTTTGGCCTTTGTTATTGTTTTAGGTACGTTAAATTAAATAGTCTAGCAATTTTAAAATTTGAGGGATTTCATCCGTGTAAAAATAAAATTCCTTAAGCATAGACTATTATAAAACTCAACAGATGTTCAAATATATTTTGGAAAAAATAATTGTATTTGATGTATTTATGTTATTATCAGCTGTAGCATAGTTGCCTTATTTATTCCAATTATAAGAAATGGTACAGTCGAAAGCTGAAGGTACAAATACTGACTCTTGGAATATGTTTTTAGTCTGCCCCAGCAGTCTGCATGTAGACATATATTTTCTCTAACTTCAGCCAAAAAAACGAAATAAAATATTAATATAGATTTTTTTTGATGCAACAATACATGATTGGGTGATAAAAAAATAACGTTAGTAGCAATATTTAAAATTAGTATTCTGGCTGATTTTTTCTACTACTGACATTTCTTTGTTGCTGATAGGGAAGCCGTTGACCACAAACTCACCTGATGGTAAGTGATAATGTTTGCAGGATTAACCTAGAATTACTGGCTCTAAAGGACAGCTGCCGGAACACACCGTGAAGTGCTTGGCGATAGATTTTCTACTTGAGGGGGTCGCTAGTCAGCTGTAGGTATATATGATACTTACCGTTTGTTCAGTTATTTATAAATCATAATATCCGACAATTACTGTTCGTGATCTTTATAACCACTAACAAGGAACATGACACCGTGATTGCTGGACGGAATACTTAGTTTAATTATTTGACATCAGATAATGATAGCAAATTCCTACGCTATTTTTTTTGGTGGACTTATCCGCATAAAGTTATACTAGTTTTAAGATATTGATGGATAAAGAGACCTTAAGAGTGGCGTTCCATTATCTTAATTGTCATTGTTGCCATCACTAATAGTGCCTCGTTTAGCGCGCTCCAGCACTCGTATCTAGTTATTGATTACTCGCTTGTCAGTACTGGGAAGCTCACTCTAGCTATCCAGTGCTGCCATAGATATTGAACTACACAAGATTACTTAATAAACTATTTAAATTTCTTCATTCTACCCATTCTCTGTCGTTACTGTCATTAAAAAAACTTAACGCTATACCTACAGCAGTTACAATTATTAAGATCATAAGAAACCTCGCCCAATATTTTGACCATATGTATTGTTGATGGATTGTCTGGAAGAGATCGCTCTGAGCGGTTAGACCACCCATTGATACACTCTAATTTAATTTATGTTTAATTAATAAGTTTATTGTTTTTATTATGGCTTTTTCAATAAGGAGTTATCTATCTCGCTATCTATCACACCTAATTTCATCAAAATCGGTCCAGTGGTTTGTGGCTGAAGAAGCAATGAACATACAAACACACTCACAAACGTTTGCCTTTATAATATTAGTTCGAAAAGGATCAATTTGTTACTACCGAATATGCATTAGATATAAATAATATTTTTTTATAGTATATATGGTACACTATTTTGGCGATAATGGCTTACACATAAAAGGTAGATATGCTGTCGCGAGCTTTTTTGTAGGTAAATTTAAGATAAACATTATGTGCGTGTGACACTTAAAGTTTTTGCAGCGCACGCCAGAATAGGTCTAATATGGCTGATTTTTTTCTTACTTACTTGACACTTATCGTTATATTATCGACAATTCACATAATATCTTTATAAATTGTAGCCTGTGTTATTCTGATGTCTAATAAGCTATATTACTGTAAAGTTTCATTAAAATCCATTCAGTGGTTTTTGCGTGAAAGAGTAACAAACATATGTATGTTTGTTGCCATACATACAAACTTTCGCGTTTATAATATTAGTAGTACGGGAAGAAATGGAGAGGTGACAATGTAATCCTACTAGGATGGAGAGGTGACAATGTAATCCTACTAGGATTACATTGTCACCTCTCCATTTCTTCCCGTGGGTGCCGTAAGAGGCGACTACACGAAAAGTGCGTCAAATGAGCAGCATGCCACTTCTCACGTGTATGCCATATTAGTGCCCTGCAAGGGTTTCATACATTTGTTCTTGTATTTCTGTCTAACATGTTGTTAGCGTAAATTATTCTTAATATGTTCTTGTGTTTCGTCCAGTGGGTTAGAGAAAACATTTTGTATGACTCTGAAACTGTGCCCGGTGAATGGCAACAGGCTCGCTATTACATGGGACCAAACCCAATTGGCGAAACGTGGGTGTTGAAACCCCTTCTCGCCTTCTCCTACGAGGAATACAGGCGTCATTATATGTTTGAATTTATATTGATATATTATGATTTTTTATGTCTCAGCAATAACTTAAGATTTTGTCAATACGCAACCCGAAATCAGCGCCAAAATTTCGTTAGATATAGCTGCATATTAGGCGAGCAAAAGTTCTCTTACCAAAATGGTTTATCCGGGTGTATTACTACCAAAAGCGTATTTGTAGTGATTGTAGGCGCTAGGAAGCAATGAATGTTACACCTAAAGATAACAATGTTCCACCCAAGAAGTTTATACCCGAATGGAGATTGCAATACTAAGCTTTTTTGAAGACTAGACAAAATTACCCTTATGTACCTCTTCAGATATGTTTTATACATACTCTATGGACTAAGGGTGACCATGACTTATGCGTCTTAAGACTGGTATGGTAATGTGTCGTATAGTATAAAATAAATCATGCATCGTCTGTCAGTAGGTACTCAAAGATACTCGAACTCGAAGAATATCCAAAATGGTTAAGGTTGTTATTTAACGAAATGGGTAAATATACCTCTCCCGTTATCTTCGTTATTTAAATTTATGACATCGCTAATCTAACTAAAAAACAATAAAAAGCACGCTAACTTATGAATGTGTGTTTTCATGGTGGTAGGCCATTTTGCGAATGCCCGCCTGGCAAGCTACCACCCTCAAGTAGAAAATCTGTCGCCAAGCACCTAACGGTGTGTTCCGGCAGCTGTCCTTGATAGCCAGTAATTCTAGGTTAGCCTGAACAACATCTTCGACCACATCATCACTTACCATCAGGTGAGATAGTGGTCAAAGGCTAACCTATCAGGAATAAAAAAAAAGTCGTTTGGCTGTGATCAAAACTATTGTATTCTTTTTTCCTTTAAGGGCAGTTGCCATACGGAACCCTAACGAGCGAGACCAGCAGCGTCGCACTTGGTTAATTGTTATCGACTAATCCAGTGAAATAGCAAGTGACTGGATGGTTGCAATGTAACTCACTCTTGTCTCCGTCATCAAAAAACAAACTAATAATTGTCAATTAAAGCATCCTATCAAAACAACATGATAATAGCAATTTCCATATGAATTTAAATTCATGCTAAGTAAATTTTAATTTAATATTGAAATCTTCAATTCATATTCAACTTTCAGCGAGATGATATTATAGTGCTCAATATTGCATAAATTCAATATATAGTATAAACAAGTTATTTGCATAAATATTAAAAACATGCTTATTTTTCTTGAATGAGATACTTAAAGTTGGATCTTTCTTTTATCTAAAATTACGTGTTTTTGAGCTAGTGTAATTTCAAAACTGTATAGTTTAATGAAAATCTGATGCACCACAAACCTAGATATTAGGGTCGTGATTACGTAGGTAAAAAATCATTCGAGTTTTATTCGCTATTTAAAATGAGATTGGAGCTTTTTTTTTTTTTTTTTTTTTTATGCCTTATAGTTTAGCCTTTGACCACTATCTCACCTGATGGTAAGTGATGATGTGGTCGAGGATGTTGTTCAGACGAACCTAGAGTTACTGGCTCTCAAGGACAGCTGCCGGAACACACCGTTAAGTGCTTGGCGACAGATTTTCAACTTGAGGGTGGTAGCTAGCCAGGCGGGCATTTGCAAAGTGCCCTACCACCATGCTGTAACGACTGCTATCCTAAGACAACAACCGGGACCGACGGCTTAACGTGCCCTCCGAAGCACGGAAACGCTCAGTAGTAATGCCCAACCAGCGGTCACCCATCCAAGTCATGACCGAGGCGGACGCTGCTTAACTTTGCTGATCGATTCAGAATGGCTAAGCAAACTTGGCTACGAGCTGCGTTTTGTATGGGGGCGTTCGTCTAAAATATACCCCACAGCAACCGGATTCGATCTATTGAGCATCGGCGCGCAGTCTATAGTCCGTTGCCCCTGTGCCATCTTGGTTTTAGATGGCACCCTGTGTGAAAGTCGCCTCTAATTCGAATTACACGTATTTAGTAATTCGTCTGCAGCTTGCGATACATTATATCCATACAAAAATTTATAATACCCACGTATTGACGACCACTATCGACGAAAGAGACCAGAAACCTATGCCACGGGTATTGAGCCTAGTTTAGGAACCGGGGGTTCCTTTATATGTTATGCACAATATGCCTTCTTTTGCCAAATAAATGACTATTTAGTTATACGTATAACTATACTGTCATTTGACTATGATGTAACAAGAAATGTGTGTATACTTCGGTAAAAAATAATTCACATAAAAAATATGAGGTTTAGATAAACAATACTTTTAAAATGTATAAAATTGACTTCTATTCGGTTATAAGATTATCGTCGATCAATATCAATCACGGATATCGACATCTGAGATTGTCCGTTACCTTCCCCTGTCTTCTGTTGACCAAGTTTCTCGTAAAAGGCCCCAAGAACATAAACGTGAGTTGTATGGCAAAATGTTTGATTCACTAACCATTTGTATGGCGAAATCACAGTGCCCCTTTTGCCTTTGCTGTACTAATTTGCGTTATCCCGCACGCGGATCATAGTGAGAGAACCTCTCGCTAGGCTCACAGATTCTCGTGAGTGCGTTTGCCATAAGGTATTTATTCTGTAATGTACATAACTCTCCTACATGATAGATGGTTCTATTATACTCCAGAGGAAATGTAGAATCAATTAAAAGAAAAACAGAATGCGCAGAAAAATGTTCTACGTGATTCAAGTGTTGCAGTTGTGCGTTTGTTGTGCTCATATAAAAAGTCTTCAAGTGTCTAAAGATACTGAATAAAACTCTTAACAACAGCTACAAGAGAGTGAACCGTTTTATCAATGAATAGTGAAACCGTTGGCGACACCGGTAACGGAAGAAATCAATTCTTATTTCCACATCATTACAAAGTCGCGTTCATCACGCTCGGACGCGTTACGCCTATATGCTGGCAAAGTGTAATTATTTACTAGGAACAACGATAGACATCCGGTACATATAACTAATAAAGGGGAGAGCTCATACAAGAAACGTGTTTTAACTATTGTTGTTTTTGCTCTATCGTAAATATTCTCCAAACTATTTGTTTTTAAAACTACTTCAGCCTCTGAACAGTTTGAATTGTATGAATATGCAATTTCGTTTACTTGGTAACATATTTAATTCAGTTATTTTTTTTTTAAATAAAAATGCATACTAATGAACAGATTTTGACGAAATTTCTATGGGAATCTGAAAGTATGTTTTTCATTACCTTTGAAATAAATGACGAACCTCTGAGGTAGCAAACATAAAAAACAACCAAAGTAGGAACTTGAATCTTTATGAATCGGTTAAAATAAGATGATTTTATGTAAGTTGAACGGATAATAGGCGCCCTGCCCTAATATTAACAGTACCATCAACATAACGTATGGTGGTAGGACATTTTGCGAATGTCCGCCTGGCTAGCCCTCAAGTAGAAAATCTGTCGCCAAGCACCTAACGATGTGTTCCGGCAGCTTCTTTGAGACCCAGTAATTCTAGATAAGCATGTGAGATGTGGTAAAAGGCTAGCCTATCAGTTATAAATAAAAATATAAAATAAAAGGAGCCATTGCTCAACCACAGTGCGATCATATCCACAATTGGAGTATCCCATCTACAGCCTATACAGAGTGAATTTTTGAGACGGGACAGTAAGGGCAGGTACCTTATAGTTACAGGAAAACGTTTTAAAAGAGACTATCCATACATTTTTAACGTATTCTGAACTGCATCTACAGATTTTGGAAAAAAATCAGCCAAGTGCGAGTCGGACTCCCACACGAAGGGTTCCGTACCATTAGCTATACAACATTAGACTTCATATATTAACCATTTTTTGTTTTAACGTGCGCGAGTCCGACTCGCACATGGCCAACTTTTTGTATTTGTTGTTTTAGTGCCAATCTATCCTGTTTCTTACAAGGATCAAAAGTTGCGAAGTTTTTTCTATACATTTCGTTAAAAGAGTCAAACTCTCTTTCTCGTTCTAATAAACGTATAATATATGCTGTTTAAAGTTACTAAGATAAATTGTCACCTTGCCGTAGTATAAAATGGAAGCAAATAAAAATAGTTGCGATCTGACAAAGACGCCTGTTTAATGCACATATTTTAATATTAGCGTAAGCGAACAGCATCAGCCGTACCGTTTGATCAGCATGCATTTATGTGAATAGAAAGTTGCGATAACGCTTGAAGTAAGGTCGATTGCAAGATCCGTTTGTGTCTTTCAGGCGTTGGTATGCAATCGCTACAAATTCTGTAAACAGTGCGTTGCTCCCGCTACAAGGTGATCCGTTCTCATCACTTATTGGTTAAAAATATATAGAATAAGTATATCTACACTAATATTATGAAGAGGAAAGATACGTATTTTTGTATGCAACGAATAAACTACTGGACTGATTTGGATGAAATTTGGTATGGAAATAGTTTGAAAGGACATAGGATAGTTTTTACCCAATTGCGCAGAGAGAGGTTAATGGTTTTGTGCGATAACCGACAAACGCGCGGGCGGAGCCGCGCCCGGAAAGATAGTGTATTATAATTTGGAGTCTTAGCTACTTTTAAAGTTTTGAACGAAATGTACTATAGTCATTTTTGGAATATTGAGAAATTTTTTTTTTCCGTATATAGATTTAGACGAAGTGATCACGCTTTGCTTCTAAATATTGAAATTTGAGAGAAAGTCCTTCATTGAAAATTTTAAATGTCAGTTATTTAATACTGCTGTATTATTTTATTCATGTTTTGGAATACGATCTAGATTGATAATTGTAACACTTTTATCTAGTAATGTATTGATTTTGTTCGGTTTTTTAGTTTTGTGCGCCAATAAATAAATTGACTTTGAATATCCATAATTGTTATGAAATTGCTATTGCACTTCTTCATTCTCAACAAAAACATTATGATATCTAAGAACATAGTAGTTTCATGTCCTAAATGGTCCCGTATGGCTTGTTTCAGTGATGTTTACGAGGTAGCTGGGCCGCTTGGCGCGCAGCAATGCCGCTGCCGAAACGCTGCGTGGAGCCGGTGCACGTGTCGCGCGGCACCGTGCCCGAGCGGCTGTGTCTGCCCTCCGAGCTAGAGGCAGTCACCAATGGCACCCTCGCCAACACCGTCAGGTAATGTAAATAATGTAATAACCAGACGCTGCGCAGCAGCGCTTCTGGCGTTCGCTACCACTCTCAGATAAAAAAAAAACAGCAAAAAAAGCCGAAAAAGAATAAAATAAAGAAAATGCTTTAGCCGCTAAATGCCCCAGAAGCTAAAAACATTGATTGCGAAATGACTGTTTAGTTATCCTAGAATTTTCCTCCTATAGGGATTCGAAAGAGGTAAATGACATTAAATAATCGTGTACTACAAATAATTAAAAAACGTAACGTAAACCGTGATGAGTCAAAGGTTAAGTCAATAATTGTTTTACTATAAAATATTTGTTGTGTCCATTACTAGGTTATTTACGATGGTGAGTCATGCTCCCGGATATGTGTATTCCGTTTGGTTATGTCTGTTTTTCATGTAAAAGTATTACTTAACACACTACTGTCCACTCACAAGGCTAGACCCTTAATCGCAAATTATTGATGCGCGGTTCTGTTCTACCTCGTCTGTACGTTGTGTATACAGGTATATGTCCTTAAACCTCTGCTCGAGCCAAACAGCCAAAGCGTAAACCTATTTATAAACTCAACTTGTTATTAAAAAAAAACACTCGCATGTAAATATAGCGTATTATTGGACCTATCGTTTCCGGTTTGAATCCTTTTTTTGGACTAATACTTACAAAGTTTAGTATATAGCACTCGATTTTGCGCGTTTTTCGAGCGTAATTTTTGTATTTTGTAATTCCAGATTTATTAAAGCTATTGTCTAACTGGAATGGTAATGAAATTGAACTTCATTTTGATGTGTGAACTTCCTAATACCGTCTCCAGACTCGCTCAGAAGCCCCCAGAAAACTCGAGAAACGTGAATGTGAATAGTTCCTAACCTTCTTGTTCTCGCGCTAGCTGGTTCCCATTTCAATATCTAAATTAATTGTCACTAAAAAAAAGTAGAATAAATATTGTAGCTGAAGTTTATTGAGCATTTTCAATGCCATTTATTGCCATTGTCCAACCCGGACGGGAACGAAAACACAAGTAAAAATATTTGTAAGTATAGATTGTTCACGAACTCGCCGAAGTCTTTTTTTTTATGCTTGATAGGTTAGCCTTTGACCACTATTTCACCTGATGGAAAGTGATGATGTGGTCGAAGATGTTGTTCAGGCTAATGTAGAATTACTGGCTCTCAAGGATAGCTGCCGGACACACCGTTATGTGCTTGGCGACAGATCAACTTGAGGGTGGTAGCTAGCCAGGCGGGAATTCGCAAAATGCCCTACCACCGTGCTATAACGACTGCCATCCTAAGACAGACAGTCCAAATGCCTCAGCCCACTACCAGTTGACAAGCTTGCCCAGCATCCTGGCCTTATTGTCCCATTGGATTGTAATGCTTATTCATTGAGCCATATATGCTAGCAATTTGATCACGCGTTGCATCGACCAAGCACTTTGATACGTTTTGGAAAATAATATTGCTCCCGGACCCGACGGATCCAATACACTCTAGAATATATTACTTTATTGTAATCACTATCGAGATTAGCATACTTACGACGTTTAAGTATAGCTTCGCGAAAGTAGGCGCTACGCTAGCCATAATTAGTCTTGAATATTAATTTGGACAAATTAATATTGACAGGGCCCCAATACGCAGTTATATAACTATTAACAAATATATCATGACGTTGTCTAAAGTAAATCTCTGTTATTTGCAGGCAGTTGTCGTCTCTATCGAAACATGCGGAGGATATGTTCGGCGAGCTGACGCGCGAAGCCACAGGTCTGGCGGACCGCACGAACGTGCTCCAAGCCAGGATAGACCGGCTCGCCATCAAGGTCACGCAGTTGGACTCCGGGGTAGAAGAAGGTAATCATCATAATATGGGATATTATAAAACATCCTATTCGATATAAGTTAGCCGAGGCCTAATGTAAACATACTTTATATTATGCTCCGATGATTGCGTACATTGAATGCAATTACGAGTGTCTCGAAAATAAATCCCTTTCTAGCCCAAACGTCACGTTCGAAACTCAAATTGAATTCATTAGAAAAGTTCGATCTCTTGGAGCTTTCGTTTTATAAATCTTTCTTAACATATTCGACAACGTTTGACTATTCAAAAGGAAAATGGGCAGGATGTAGCATTATGAGCCCGAAGAGAACAGTTATTAAATGGTGATAAAAAAAAATTTGCAATACTTTGTTTGTGAATTGTTGGTCTTCATACCCCTCGGGCATATACTTCAGGTCTACCTAACTGTTAAAATTCACCATTTATTTTTTCAGTCTCACTACAAGACATCCAAATGCGTAAGGCGTTCCGTTCGTCACGTACGTTCCAACAACAGCTGTTCTCCCGCAACTCGATGCCGTCGGCGATGTTGGCGACGTACGCGCGCTGCGACCGCCCGCCGCCGCTCGAGAGGCTCAACGAGTTCAGGGACGACGGTCGGGACGCGAGGAAGTTCTACACAGATCCTGACTACTTCTTCGAGCTGTGGCGAAGAGAAATGCTGCAGGATACCGAGAGGATTCAGCACGATAGGGGGAAGAAGGTATGATAGTCAGAAAGCGCTGTGCATCACTGAAATAAGTGAAAAAATAAATTCAAAATAAAACATAAACGCAACCTACTTCCACTACTCAAACGCACTTGACCCACCGCCGGTGGCGAGAAAGAGAGTAGCTATCTACTATTTTCTCGCTCTAGAAACGTACAAAAGAGACAGATCTCGTGCCAATAAAAGAGCTCATATATCAATAGTTGATCGCTGAATGTTCACACTTCCGGCGAGGACTACGCCACTAGCATATCGCAGCGATAAGAGCTATACTCACTCGGCCATGCTTATTTGGCGACCAAAACACTCGTCGAGAGACTCGCATACACCCTGAGTCTTTCGTTTGGTAGATCCACCCGTCGCACTCGCTTATAGCCTAGCGACAAAACGATTAGAACTACACACTCACAACTAACTTACTACCATGTCTCGATTAACGCAATGTGAACTAGGCTATTCATGTGCATCGAACTATGTGTGAGCTCCCCCCCGCACCCCGCGATTCCCTCTGTTAAAGAAGAGAGGGGCGCGTCTTCGTGGATGGCACTATCTATATATTATACACGTAGGTATATATGCATGAATGCAAAAGCGGGTGCGCAAACCAGCAAATCGTTTCAAGTTTCTAGCTCTACTCGATTATCGCTCTTCGCCAGCTGTGGGACAAGTGCCTAAAATATGAAATAAACCGTGGAAGTGGGATGATGACAATATCAACTGAGAGTGTTTGAATCAGTATTTGCACCGACTTTCACTTGTTATTTCAAATATTTCGGATAAAAAGTCGGTTTCGTTACATAAAACCCACACATCGAGGGTTCCGTAGTAATATACTATAAAATAATTACTTTTATAATTCAGTTCGAGATCTTTATCAAGTGTGTACAGTTGTCCCGTAAATGGCTAGTTTTTATTATTTACTATTGTACGATATGGACTGATATTGTTTTATAAATCATACCAAGCTGGACGCTTGTATGTATTGCCCTTTTTACGATAGAGCAAAAAAAAAAATGTAAAAAACACGTATATTGTAATGGGACCCCATTTTATTCGTCACTTTTTTTATGTTTTTGTGACGGAACTAGAGTCCCCCCGGATGTTAAGCGTACCTCTGACTATAACAGATGCATTTCGTCACATGACTGATATATATGCAGTTGGTCTCACGTGTCTGTAATTTGTCAGGCATTCAGTCATGACAACACAATATACTGTGAAAATTTAAATCGGCTACCTATTACGGTTCCAAAGATACAGCCCCACACCCTAATGGTGTTTACGTGAATACAACATGGTCTTCAAATCGAGAGTAAATAGGTTTCTACTAGGTAAGCATGCTCCATCTTAGACCACACCAATGCTTAACATCAGGCAGGGTGCGAAACTATCATGATAAAAAAAAACGTGTCTAGTGTAGAACAGTACACATTGTGTGATGTGGGTAGGTGCCCCGCAACCGCGGCAGTGGCGACGGGCGCGGCGCGCGGCGCGTGCGGCCGCCGCACTCGACCTCGGACCGCATGAAGGAGGCGGCCGTCAAGCGCGGGGAGCACATCATGGCGCCGGCGCAGCTGCGCGGGTACAACATAGACCACTACAGACAAGAACCTGTCTACCGTAAGTGCACCACTATACGCCAACGTCGTCAACTCATGTTTCACAATAGCTTCTATAGGGAGCTTGCCTTGTGGTTGTCACTTAACCAATCAACTATAGGAGCTGTTAGTCTGTTATTCTCGATACAAATGTATTTTCTTCCTGGAAAATGCCTCTAAATCTAGTGCAATTTTTTTTACTAAAAAACGACGACGATCTGACTCGCTGTTGTTATTTAAATTTTTTTTTGGTAACTAATTATGAGTAAAGAAAATATCAACCCAAATAAAATCACCAAAAATGCCCTGTTTTGACCATCATCATCAGAAGACCACCAGACAAATTTAAAAATATCTAAAATTGTATTTTTTACATTAACGCTTGTTAAGCGAATAAGCTTAAAAAATTAAAAAGTTTTAATGCAAAAAATTACCAAGAGCATAAATATACCTTCCTAAAATTGTAATTCTAAAAAATAATTGATTCTGATCAGTTTTGGTGGAGAAACAGGGGAATACGAAACGTCGCTGGCGTGAAGAGTCCTAAAATTCCATGCAGGCCTCGTTCCCTCTTAAAGCTGTCTTAATAGCGCTTTCTTTACAAAAATAGTTTTGTCAAATTGTTATAAATACCAAGCGTTGAAACTCGTAGAATTTTTGTATGAATGCCCTTGAATCTAAAATCAATATAAGTTTCAGTAAAAATATGTATGTATTCTCAAAATTATTTGGAAAAAAAAATTTGATTGGTAATTTTTATATTCACATTTAGATTTAAAATACATAATAAAACGAAAAACTGGCCAACAAGAAGTATGGACATGCATGCAAAATTTGAACGAGTTTGAGCACTTGGTACCTATTTAAAATATGACGAAGCTACGTTTGTATGGAGAGAGCTACAAATACTAGGCTTTTGAGGTTGTAGGAATTATTCGAGGCAAGCTTCACACACTTGCAAGAGATCTTGCAAGTGTGATCATTGCTTGCTATCAATGATAGTAGACTTATGCATAAAGTACTATATAGTGGTCGACTTTATATGATACAAAGCTATAAAACAAATAACTCAATATATTTTCTACAAGATGGACTTATTTTGATAAAAAAGTTATAGTCATCCGTAAATACAATCAATAGACAAAAAAATCTTAAAATCATCGATGTGGGTGGAGTGACAAGAAAATAGATAAACTAAATTATTTTTTCATAAAAATATTGTCAGTTTGGATGTACTTTGATTACAAAAGTCAAGTTGTTCAAATAGGCGATGGACATACTTTTGAAGGGTATTTAGCACAAAGATACTATTTCAACCATGTCAAAAAAAAGTTGGGGCCCAATAAAGTGTTATTTGGTGTGACATTACTAGCACTGTATGTATTAATTATTTGTTGATTGTTAGTAATTGTTGTTATTATTAGAAGTTAGATTGGTACTAGGTTTTTTGTTCAATATATTCCTTGTCTTTCATACTTACAAAATCGTTAACTGAGTAATATGCTATATTAGTAAGTAGTAGTAGAATGAACCAAGTCTCAGATGAGTGAGCTCAAAACCTTAGACACATTTTCATGTATCTATTTGAATGTGGTTATAGAAACCACGGTGACGGACGGTGGATATCGGGCGGGTCAAAACCGACCGCCCTCGACACAGCCGGCGCGACCCAACTCCATAGAGATCGAGAACCAAACGCGAGGGCCGAGACTCACAGGCAACGGACACGGTATGGCTTTGTTTAACTTATACTTCTAATTTTGAACTATTTTCATTTAGCTAGACACCGTTTATTAAATGAGCACAACTGAATGGTTTGATTTATTGCTTGACATACCGTAGTGGTCCCTAAGCGCATGGTCCAGCTCAGTGGAAGCTGGACTGATACGTAAACCACAGTTTCTGAAGTTTGTCAAAGCCATGATTTAGTTAACAGGCTAAGGCCTAGTTTCACCATACTCTGTTATTTATTTGACGCCTTGTTAATCCTTTTAACGGACTGTTAACTGAACCGAGTGTCCCACCAACTGTTAATGGATGATTAATTCAGTTAACTTCATAGAACGTAGATTGATTTAACAGCTCTGTTATTTTTAAAGACCCATTAGCTAATGCCTGATTTAGCGTAAACAAACATGGTATGGTGAAATTAGGCCTAAATGCTGTATGCTGATTGGTCAATGGCATACTATGACGTGCTATGTGACCAATGAGTGTTTAGCATTCAATCTGTTAGCTGATTTGACAAGCATACCAGAAACTTGAGGAAACACTGTTAAAAATAATAAAGAGCAGAAAGTTTGCATATCACGCGGTCACGGTGGTAAAAGTACCCGGTGCTGGGTTTGGTTCCCGCTCGAGATGAACATTTTGTGCTCTAAACATTGTACATATATGAAATATGATTTATGACTATATACCTGCAGAGGGATATTCCTCCGAGTTTAATGATGTACCTAAAGTAAAACAGCCTATATTGTTACAGGAACAAATACTTATGTACACAGTGACCTTGTTTGTAGACAATATACAAGTAATTTTTTTTTATTTTCTTTATGCTTGATAGGTTAGCCTTTGACCACTATCTCACCTGATGGTAAGTGATGATGTGGTCGAAGATGTTGTTCAGGCTAACCTAGAATTACTGGCTCTAAAGGACAGCTGCCGGAACACACCGTTAGGTGCTTGGCGACAGATTTTCAACTTGAGGGTGGTAGCTAGCCAGGCGGGCATTCGCAAAGTGCCCTACCACCATGCAAAAGATACAGACATAGAACTCTTCAACAAGTTTATATATACCTAGATTGGTAAAATTAAAGATGTTCATTTTCTAGCTAGTATTCGTGAGCGATGTACTCGTATGTTTGAAATGGGTTACATAATATATTGGTTATTATGCACATTGTACAGTGTGTCTTTAAATTATCGCATGCATAGCAAGTCAAATCTAATTTTACACTAGTGCTTCAAACGAGTTCGCATCTTTGTTAGGTGTAAATTTTAAAAGTTGAATGTTTTGTTCCAGTTGTGAACGAAGAGTCCCCTTACGGTTCAGTGGGCGAGAGTATCTACGGTGGCAGCGGGGCGGGTACCCCGCGCCGCCCCCGCCCCTCCGTGCCGCCCCCCGCGCCGCCCGCCCTCACCGACCACACGCCCTCCGCACCTGTCTCCCCGCCCAGGTATCTCTACCGCATATATACTAAATACAGGATACACCAGCAGCACGATGGGAATTGTAGTTGCCAACTGGAATTGCCACGCCACCGACTGGGATTGACTTGTTACCCAATGTGATGTCGTGTGTGTTTTACACTGGCATTGTAAAACGGGCTAAATTCCGAGGCTGCTACCTAGGTCAGATGTACGGTCAGGTGTGCCACATGTGATGAACTGAATCAAGAGCTTTTTGATCTTATACCGGCATCGCGATTCTACCATCGTACCTCGCGTCGCCAGTTAAATGCTCATCTACATATAATCGAGTCCTGGAAATCGCACACAGCTCGATTTATGCGTCCCTT
This sequence comes from Plagodis dolabraria, assembly GCA_963854805.1. Lineage (NCBI taxonomy): Eukaryota > Metazoa > Arthropoda > Insecta > Lepidoptera > Geometridae > Plagodis > Plagodis dolabraria. Next base: position 23,326,099 of record OY978457.1, on the reverse strand, counting down.
CTTACCGCATACCTGCAAAATGTGGAATGATCTTCCATCTAGTGTTTTTCCGCAGAGCTACAGTATGGATTCCTTCAAAACGGGTGTTAAAAGGTATATTATATTATTAGTACAGGGTCGGCAACGCATTGGTAACGCCCCAAGTGTTGCAAATGTCCATAGGCGACGGTAACCGCTTACCACCAGGTGGGCCGTCTGCTTGTTTGCCACTCGATTAAATAAAATAAAAAACTGTTATAGGGCAGAAGTAAACTTTAAAGATGAACTGGCCGTTCAGTTCTCCATACAAACATTGGAGGATTGTGTTGTGTGTTGTCCCATATTTGAGGATTTAGGTCCAAAACAAAGCATATCGATTGATTTCTTTATTATCTAGGCTTGTATCGTAACGTTTTTTTAAAAGGATAAATAACTTAAGCGTTATGAGCCTCGATATATTATCATATAAAGTTTTCGAGGCCCATAACTTTCAACTTATCTTTTTAAAATTTCGGCACGATACGAGCCTGGATAATGACGAGATCTAATCAGTTTTTTTTTTATGCTTGATAGGTTAGCCTTTGGCCACTATCTCACCTGATGATAAGTGATGATGTGGTCGAAGATGTTGTTGAGGCTAGCCTAGAATTATGCTTAATTCTGGACCTAAAATCTCAAATAAAGGAGTGATCACCCTACGACGCGGACGCTTGTATGGAGAAGTGACCGGCCAGTTAAACCTTAACACCAGGTGGATTTCGTGCTTGTTCCATCATAATAACATTTATCTGTACCGTTTATTTGATGTGTACGGTTTGTTCCAGATCGTCACTGCCGCCCCCGCCCCCGCCGCCCGAGGGCTGCGCCTCCCCCCCCGCCGCGCTGCTCAACGGAGCCTCCCCGCCGCATCGCACAGTGTTGGACGCGCATCTAGACCACATGCATGCAGTCATTGGTACAACATATATACACATTATTTTTTTGATATATACACATGATTGCATTACTTACGTTCACAAATAGTAATTAAAGTTGTATTAAACAATGTTCGATGCTAATTTGGACTTAGATGTTGGTTACTCTTATAATATTTAAGAACTTTATGTAATACAGTTTAACTATATTTTTTTTTTGGGTGACAGCAGATACATACATCCTCCTTCAGAGAGCACGTTAAGCCGTCGGTCCCGGTTGTTGTCTTAGAAAGGCAGTTGTTATTTTGCGTCCTGGCTAGCTACCACTCTCAAGTACAAAATCTGTCGCCAAGCACCTAACGGTGTATTCCGGCAGCTGTCCTTAAGAGCCAGTTATTCTAGGTTAGCCTGAAAAACATCTTCGACCACATCATCACTTATCATTAGGTGAGATAGTGGTCAAAGGGTAAACTATAAAGCAGCATTAGTAAGATCTTACCAAATTTACTTAAGCAGCTTAAGAGGTTGAAGGGGTGGAGAGGAGCTTTGATGACGTCCTAAAAGGGGCATACCCCTTGCGTTGCATTGCAAGTCCCAGGCACTTTGGAGTAGAGCCTCTTCTGCAATGCTATGGACCCGAGACCCGCATAGTGATTCCATGGAATGCTTAGTAATTCTCACTTTGTATGTAGGTATGATGTCAGTGGAGGAGCCGTCCGTGAGCCCGCCCCCGCCGCCGCCTGCGCCGCTGCCACCGTCCCCCCCGGCGCTGCCCCCCTCCCCTCCAGCGGCGGGGGGGCTGGTGGACGGAGGGGAGGGGGGCGACAGGCCGCGGCCACCGTCGCCGGGCGCGTTGGCTCGCGGCGCCAAGCAGCTCAAGCCGCCGCGTCCGCAGCCTGACGTACAGCCAGACCCGCGCTCAGATCTACTCAAGGCCATACGGGACGGTATGTATACAATATATAGGTACTTATTGTGTATGGTCCGGAAAATAGTTGACGATGGACGAAAGTTTTTATTTGTAGAAAATGATTATGGTCGCATCGTTGTGGCACTAATACAATAAATTTTTGTACATACAAGTAATCATTAAAAGTGTTTCTCTGTAGTTGAAGTCTGCGCAAGCAGACGGCAATCTAGGCATTTGTTTTTTATGTTATGAAGTGTTGAGACAAACTGTTGGCCTACCTGATGTTTTCAAGTGTCACGCCTCTCAATTACAGTTGCAATGATGCCTTTCTCGTTCTTCTTGACACTGCACTGTGCTCGTCACTCAGAGACGATAGTTCTTATGTATTGTTTGCCCAGTGATTTCACTTGGTATAGATATACCCTTAATGTCTGACACTGTGATTGTGTCCATCATAGGTGCATTCGTCCTAAAGAGACCTACTCTGGTGAATGTTACGATGAGACTGTACATCAATATCGATACTATCCATACTGATATAATTAAAGCGAAAGTACTCTGTCACGCGTGTTTGTAAGCTTTAATTGGCTAAATGTATGTGATAAGGAGATTCTGTATATCACAGTGATAGCCAAAGGCTGAAAAATTTCATATTTTGTATTTGTTTTATACCGCTAGTAGGGTGAGAAACCTCGAGCAAGATATGTGTTGGTGCATATTGCATTCACCTCTTTCTGTTTCTTCCGTTGCAATGAACTAGCACCTACATGTTGAATGTATTTTTGCATAAATACCTACACCTCACCTGATAGTAAGTGATAATGTGGTCTTAAATGTTGCACGGGCTTAACTTAGAATGGGAACTTTATCCTCGCTAGAATGGATAATCTTTTTGATTGGCTGTTATGTATTTTGTAGAGTAAATTTTTAATTGGTATTAAGAATTTTGTATTTAACAAATGATTTTGCTAATGAATAGATTCAGGCGTTACTTTGCGGAAATCCATATTTAATAATAACAAATAGTATTAAAAGTATTTGTTATTATTCAATGATTTTGACATTTAGTCATGAGAATGAAAGGACACACTCTTACGTTGATGTTAGTTACTATTAATAGTTGCAATGTCTCATTTAGAGCCTGTCCTTGTTATGGGAATTGATTGTGCTGTGGGTTCAACAGTCAACTAGCACTTAATATTATCATATTGTTCTAATTTAGTATGCTTGTCAATTGTTCTAAGGAAATACTACCAATTATGGTACCACAAATTTTAGCATGTATAAAAAGGTGTAGCGTGTAGACGTAAGGTGTGTCGGTATAGTTATGTGTAGCAGTTGCTTTAAAGTATTGAGTGAATGTGATGTGTGACAATATTACTGAACTTAGAGATTGAACGAAGGAGACTGAATCCCACGAGACGAGGGAATCTTAGTGTGGATTCAAGAGTTCATGAGCATTAAATAACTAAAAATAAGTACTTACATGATCATAGAATGTACATATTTGAAGTAATAGTACAATTTTATTAAATTATAATCTTCTGGTAAGGACTTGCTTTATGTTTAGGTCCTACTATATTATTATGGTATGCTTTATTATGTACGATTTCATTTAAACTAATCTTATGTAATTCCTGATCTAAGTGGTCCTATAAGTAAACAAGTACCTACGCACTAGCACTGCATATACTGTTTTAGATTAAGTATTTTTGTTTTTTGCTCTAGTTATTGTAAACAATATATTCTAGTACAAATAAATAAATTATTATTATTAGAGAATATTTTATATGAATTGGACGTTTCACTCTATTTGTATGCGCAACCGACAACCCCTTGAATAGCTAACATTACATAGTGACCCTGCCAAGATCCAATACTGTCACACATTGCATTCACAATATACTTAAAAGCAACTGCTTCATATAACTATATCTACAAAGTTTACGTCTACACACTACATAGGAAAATAAAACTAAATTTAATATGTGAAAATTTAAAAAGTTTTATCAATAGTAACTTATAAATTTTTGATTTATTTTAATATATTTATTGCCCCATCATCCCCACCAAATTGTTTTTAAATAACATATAAAAATGGGATGGTGTACACACCTGTCACTTTTTATCCTTTTGTTCACTAACACTTGCGCATTGTTCTATACAATAATGTTTTATGAATATATTAGATTGAAAATAGAGAAAATATAAACAGTGACACAATTTAAAACAATCACCAACCTAAGGAGTGGACCATCTATTTGTAGGTTTAATCCCAACTTAAAAGCTTGAACTTTTCAACATAGTTGTTGTATGTAAGTTTAGTTGCGAGCTGGTACCCAATCTAGTACTGCTAATATCTTCAAAACTGCAATCTGATCATTAGCAATGACATTATTACTGATCGCCAGGTGAGATTGCGGTTGATTGAACAAGCTATACTATTGGCAAAAATGAAACATAACATTTACTTGTCTGGAGTGTTTTTATATTGAAGTAGGAAAATATTTTGCCGGCCCGACATTCTGTAGGAACTTGAGACATTCTTTCTTATTTCCTACTTGCCCAGTAATTTAATTTGGAGACACTTCGATGGTGTCCATCATGGTGGGCTCTGGGTCTAGAAGCCTACAACTCTATTACTTTGTTTCCAGGCATAAAGCTGCGCAAGGTGGAGAAGCGTTGCGACAGCGGCGCGGGTCGGTACGACACGCTGCGCGGCGCGCCCGCGTTCCTCGACGTGGCGTCGATCCTCGCGCGGCGCGTCGCAGTCGAGCTGAGCGACTCCTCCACCGCCGACTCCGACTCGGACGACTCCGACCAGTGGACCGAGTCCCGCGCGTGACGCAGAGCCTCCCCGCGCCACCGCGCGCTGCCGCCCGACCCGACCGCCCACCTCCGATCTAACCACTCGCCGCCCAACTCACAATCGCCACCCAAAACTACAACGACACCCAAACTGATCACCGTCACCTCCTCCCCGAAACGAACCCTACCCAAGTCGGATTCCTCAACGCGACCGGATGCCGTCTCCCCGCCAAAACGACTAGCCTCGCCCCCGCAGGCCGCTGCAATACAAATCGTCTCTCAACCGAACAAAGTTGTCCCTCCGCCACAGAATGTCGTCTCTCCGCCGCAGACAGTCGTCTCTCCGCCGCAGAAAGTCGTCCCTCCGCCGCAGAAAGTCGTCCCTCCGCCGCAGAAAGTTGTCCCTCCGCCGCAGAAAGTCGTTGCCCAACCGCAGAAAGTCGTGTCCCCGCCGCAGAAAGACTTCTCTCCCCCGAAGAAAGTCGTCTCTCCGCCGAAGAAAATAGCCTCTCCACCACCGAAGCCTTGTCGAGTCGACTCCAAACTTGAAGAGTCCGCGGGAGCGTTCGCGCCGCGGTCGAGGGATGGCCCCGTTCGCCCAGAGAAACTATCGCTCGTCGCCGCAGAACCGGAAGAATCGGAGATTGCCGATCTGCCACCGCCCAATCCCATCGAAGCGAAGACTGACACTTCGTCCCGGAACGAGGAGTCGAACGGTGTCGGTGACAAGATTAAGATATTCGAGAAGGCTGCGGAGGATGCGGCGACTGCGGGGCGGGCGTCACGATCTGGTTCGGTTCGGAGACCGCGCACGGAACGCTTACCATCCGATGACCTCCCCCCGCCTCCTTCTGACGCCGACCTCCCCCCACCGCCTGCAGAGCGACAGGCAAGCCTCACCATCACCCCCGCCCCCGCCCCGCGTGATTCCGAGCGGCCGCGTGCTGAGCCGCAACGAATTGTACGGCCTGAGTTCCGGCCGCTCGCCTCTCCAGCCGAAGTGACCATCCGCTCGCCAAGTCTCGGTGCGAAGGCACCGGAGCGGTTCCCGTCGCGCGGCACCGCCTTCCGTAACGTCACCGCCGCTCCCGTTCCGCCGCCTGAACCACTACCGGACGCAGACGAAGCCCCGGACGCGTTCAAAACGTGTAAGAACCGCGGCCGAGAGCGACCGACTGCGAGCCGCGGCTCGAGCTACTTCACGCGCGGCTCCGAGGAGATATGGCTAGTTAAGAAGAAGGATATTGAAGAGATCGAGGAGCGCGTGCTTGATTCGTTTCGTCGCGCGAGTGCGCGGGGCGGGGCTGTGAGTGCGGGTGCGGGTGGCGGGGGTGCGGGGACGTGCGGCCGCGGCCGGCGGGGGTATGCGCGCAGCGAGTCTTTAGAAGCGACGCGCGGTGGCGGTGAATGGAGCGGTCGCGCACACACGCTGAAGCGGCAAGCGTCAGTAGCGTGCACGTGCGGACACGACAAGAAAACGCGGCCGCGACATGCCGACACCACACCCCGCCCTCGGTCGCGCTCGCACGGCGATCCGCCCGAACCTGCCGCCGGCGCCTCCGTGCTCGACAAATATGAGACCCTCGTGTAGGCCGGGGGGGCTGCGGGGCCGCCGCGAGGGGGGAAGGCCGTCCCGTAGCTACCACATACACACGTGTGTGCTGTTGTTGGGAACTTTTGCACAAAATGGATACAAGCAACCCTCAAATGTGAAGTGTTGTGATGGAATATTGCGATCGTTTTTGAAGACAATCTCTGTTGTTTATCCAAGATTAACGCTGAAAGATAATATTAAACCAAAAATATATAAACATACATTTTGTAATTGATAACGTTAGAATGAGAAGACTAGATTAGTGTGAGTAATAAACATTAACAATTCTTATCTACCCTCTCTCTTTGAATTGTCTATAGCATCTTGTGTAATGTCTGTAAGTTGATGGAAGTAATGAATCAGACGATATAATGATCCATTACGTGAGGTTATCCCGTGTTATCTCCCAAGAATGTTTTGGTATAAACCCACCTGAGCATGAACAATCTGCATGGTGCTTCGCTTGTTGATTATTTGTACTCCACTGAATATTTTATTTAAATTAACTGTTATTATAAAAACAATTGTGAAATTACTTTGAGATTCAACATTATATTATTGTAAATTTGTTTAAAAATACTTTGATAAAACAGGATTTAATAACCTGCTAGTCTATGAAATTGATGATTTATAAGGTGCGTCACCTTTTAAAAAGAAATTATGTATTGTAATATTTACTTGGATAGTATCCCACATGGAAGTAAGGAACAATTTATTTAGTTATTTATGTAATGCATATGAATAGTTGAAAGTAATGATTAGATGCCTGAACCTACATTGTAAGATTGCAATATCTCTAATATAAAGGACAATTTTTTGTATTTTCATAAATATTACGATCTGCGTAAGTAGTGCCAATTATCAGTGACAAGTGTTGGTGACTTCCATTTCATATTAATATTAAGTGTATTGAGGTCATATATATTCGTAGTAATATAATGAAAGGAATCTCAAGGTTTTCTTTCTGTTCTATGTCGATTACTTCTTTCAATATAATTTCTGGAAAATACCTATACATTCCGAGATGTTTAGTTGCTCAGTGGACCCACGCGAATATTCTGTATTTTATATTTAAAAGGAGCAACGAATGTGTACCAAATTATCTAAATATAGTGTTGTACCTAGATAGACATAAGCTTAATTTTTTTTATTTGTGTACCTTTTATGTATGATGTTTAAATTAGATAGATAGATAATGATTTGAATGTATGCAATTGCTCTTCCAAGGTGCGTAATCATATTAACATTTCTAATTGTTAGTTTTTAATCAATAATGTCTGAAGTCGGTGATATCTGGTAGCCATTAAATATTAAGAGGCAATTAATAACAATTTTGTTAATTCTTCAAAATTACCATAAGATTCATATAAAAAAAATATAGATATTTAAAATAGAAAAGTTTGCTTGATATTTTGTTGGTGTAGGTTTGTTTACAAGAAAACAACTGAGTAATGGAGGTAGAAGTCACTGAGCGCTGATAATGTATTATTGGTTACCTATATAAATTGACTCGTATCACCACGAGCGAATTCTTGAAAGTGCTAGCTCTCATCTGAAAAGATAAATGTATATTAAAAACATAATTTTGTTTGACATTGTATTTGTATTTACAAAATTATGTTTGTGTATAATACAATACATACTTACATTTAAAATCAGTGAAAAGTAATTGAAATGGCTGGAAAACTACACTTATTTCTCTTTATGTAAATTACAAATGCATATGCACAAATAATACAAATCTATTTATTGGCCACCACTTATCACATACAAAAGGCACATGAGTCAAATCACAACGTTAACTGCATAGTGCTGTGGAATTATTATTGATTTTAGGTATTCCAGGCATTTTTTATTGTATATAGTTTATTTTTTTACATGTTTTGTCGAGTGTCGCAATGAGGTTTATACATGTATGCCTAATCTTATTTACTCCTGTATCCTTAAATTTATACAATAACTATTTGGACGCTAGATAATTTATTGGTTTTTTTATTGGTTGGGCTTAAATTTTAACATAATCTACTGTATTGCATAATTACTGGAATTTAGATATTTTTAAATTTGAAGATCATTTAAGTACGCTTTTCTAAAACAATATTGCTATAGGTTTTATTCAGATTTAATTTATTCCTGTATATTTAACAAATATTTAGATGCTAAGCATTCATAGCCAAGCTCCTCTTGTCCTAGACGATGAACAGGCTAAAGTTCTTTAGAATTAGTACTAGTATTGATAACAACTAGTGGCATTTACAACAGTGCGCAGTTTAATGCTTCAAGAGGGCATGGTAAATCGTTGATCCCGATCCTTTTAATGGGGGTGGCTATCGTTAGGCTATGTTACGAACTTGGGTGGTCTGATACTATGCTACTAGCTTATGCACCAAGCTGCATTGGGTCCGTGTTGTAAATTTTGGTCCACATTTCCCTGAGGTATATATATGGTATGATATGGTACCATAATATATAAAAACATGCTAGTTTTTATATATTATGGTATGTCCTAGTGTTCAAATCTCATAGTACAATTATTGTAGTGATTTGCAGTGTTTTCACGAACTTATAGGTAATGGTACTCATGTGAGCTTATCATTCCTATAGTTGTCATGTGGTTTGTGATAAATCCACAAGGACATATGTCAAGGGATATATTCTGTATCTTTTTAATTAAGTCAAAGTATACATCTTGTAACTTTGATAAAAGTTATACTCTATTAATTTTTTTATGTTTATAAATTTTCTAGCGTCCAATAGATATAGAAAGAAACTTATTTATGCGACAAATGGTACGAGCAGCATCTCTTGTAGTATAGTGTACGTATATGATCACGTTTAGCATAAGCAGTGTAATTATAGCATAAGTTAAATGCATAAAGCATGTTTTATATTGTATGTACGAGTAGATTAACGTAAACGCATCTTTATTTTATTTTTGTCTTATATGGCAAGCGCTGACTATTTATTTGCATTTTTCCTTAAATGTTTATAATTTTTATTGAATATTAAAAATGAGAGTTGTTGTAGTCGCTGCATAGACCATGTGATTAAACTCATTAGTTACGACTTGGCATAAATCTGCATTCATTAAATCAAATTGATGTAAATTGTTACGTCATGTTGTAAATAGTGAATGTTTAAAACAGAAAGTGCTTACTATCCCCAGACTATTATTGTCTAATAAGAGAATATTTTATGAATTGTTTATTTGCTAATACAATAAGTTAATAAAAGTTGTTTTATTTCATTCTGCTTGAAATAACACCAGATATACACAACTCCTCGGGTTATAAAAAGTAACTTCATGAGCACCAAAATAAGATAAAATAGAATTGGGAACTATATGGACTCGTGGCACCGCGCGGTGCTGCGCGGGCACGGTACCTGCACTCGCCTAAGTCCCACCTTTTACGAAAACAAAAAAGAGCGTTTTCTTTAAATCTTAAAATAACCATTCTTAGATATGAACTACCACCGACCCACGTCAAGAAATATTGGTCTGATCCTACTTGGCATCCGCGTGGTCGATATCGACCATTTAGGAATGATATTCTATTGTTTTCGTTACATCGGATGCCAAAGGGCTGAAGAATGAAATATGCATGATCCAAGGGCGCAGTATATTATTGTATCATGGAAATATGTACATTCTAGGCTAGCCTCTACAACATCTTCGACCACATTATCACTTACCATCAGGTGAGATAGTGGACAAAGTCTAGCCTATCTGCTATAAAAAAAGAAAAAACCACGGCTGTGGAAGCGAAATTCAAGATGTTTATAATGTCAACATTGCCATCGGGATAGATAGCTGAAGTCAGGCGTGCAACAGTTGTTGCACGCCGCACTCGGCACTTGGCGCAAACACATTTGACAGTTGCATGATCAATTGCAGGCGCCGCCCACACCAGATGTTCCGAGCGCCGTAATATAAACAATCGGCTCTTGTGTCACGTTCTATGGGACAAAATTTATGTCCAAGGTAGCTAAATAAACAAGAAATACGAAACATAAACATTTACGACAAATGTTTAAGTAAATTATTATGATAGAGGCGGGCAAACTCGACCTACCTAAATATTTAAGAAAATAGTAAATATTCTTGAATTTTAAGGAAAAACCTTCAGTTGCTTACTTTAAACATGAAGATAATACACATTTCTACCAAATTACATAAAGTCATTTTAATGATTGTATGTAAATACATTAAAAAAAAAAAACAAAATGTTCGCGTAATTACGGTTCAGTGAACTAGCACCGTTAGCCAAGCCGGAAGTTTACATCCATGCCTATCCAAATTTTGATAGTCAGGAACAAAAATATAGGTTCTATGAGGTAAAATGATGTTTTATCTTTGATATTAATAAAAAATACTCGAATTATTGTCAAAATTCGCGCTAAAATACACTTTTTACGTATTATGGACCTATTTTATAGGTATATAATAGGTTACTTTCACAGGCCAGTAATGCACTAACTATAAAATAAAATAATGATGTTGTAACACAGTTAAATCAAGCATATCATCAACTTTAATAATATATAGGTCAAAAACATGTATTGGGAATCATCGACTAGAAAAAAAATGTTTTAATAAGCCAATATTTCGCTCGAGCGCGTTTTTGGCGCCTAAAATGGCCGCCAAATTAAGGTTCGTTTACACGTACTATACGTACTGATAATTTTTAATGATCACAAAGTAGTTGTAAGTACTGATCATCATCATCATCATATCAGCAACACCTTTACAACTATTACACAGTGTATAATATTCACATTATGATGTAAAACCATATATTTCATCATCATCATCATCATTCATCATCATAAAAAATCGTAAGTACATATATACCTAACTCCCTACATAGAACTCTACTTTGACTCAAGAAAAGGTTTTTAATGTTGCTTAATGTTACCATCATCATCATCATCATAAAAAATCGTAAGTACATATATACCTTACTACCTGCTTAGAACACTACTTTATCTCAAGAAAATGTTTTTAATGTTGCTTAATGTCATCATCATCACCATCGTCACCATCATGACCATCGTCATCATCACCACCATCATCATCATCAAAATTCTAAGTACATATATACCTAACGACCTACTTAGAACTCTACGTTGTATCAAGAAAAGGTTTTTAAAGTTGCTTAACATGATCACCATCATCATCATCATCATAAAAAATCGTAAGTACATATATACCTTACTACCTGCTTAGAACACTACTTTATCTCAAGAAAATGTTTTTAATGTTGCTTAATGTCATCATCATCACCATCGTCACCATCATGACCATCGTCATCATCACCACCATCATCATCATCAAAATTCTAAGTACATATATACCTAACGACCTACTTAGAACTCTACGTTGTATCAAGAAAAGGTTTTTAAAGTTGCTTAACATGATCACCATCATCATCATCATCATAAAAAATCGTAAGTACATATATACCTTACTACCTGCTTTGAACACTACTTTATCTCAAGAAAATGTTTTTAATGTTGCTAATGTCATCATCATCACCATCATCATCATCAAAATCCTAAGTACATATATACCTAACGACCTACTTAGAACTCTACGTTGTCTCAAGAAAAGGTTTTTAAAGTTGCTTAACATGATCACCACCATCATCATCATCATCTTCAAAAGAAATGCTAGTACTCAAAAAAATATCAATGAAGTGTTTTAACTAATTTGGGATAAAAATCAAACAGGTTTTATCGAAAAACATTTAATATAATATATTATTAATATAATTAAATATAAAATATTTATTATAAGTATAATTAATTATTATTAAATCGAATTTGGACTGCCTATGAGCCTGCCATGACTTGTAGGTTGTCTAAATGCCTTTATAATAGTAGCTGTATATTGTATATAGTTCATCATCATCATCATCATCATTTTGCCCCATCCGTCATCATCAATTAATTTCAGTTATTTTTAACGACTTAGACATTACATTACATTTACAGCCAGTACATTATCAAAAATATATTCATATCATATTTACATCATCATCCTCGTTAGAAAATTTGTCTGTACATACATAAAATCTACACATTTAATTATTATATTTTTTCCCATAAAACCCTTGCTACCATCTTAAAACTCTTCGTATATGAGAACCCATGGTTTTGCATGGTAGAAGGGCATTTTGCGAATGTCCGCCTGACTAGCAACTACCTTCAAGTAGAAAATCTGTCGCCAAGCATCTAACTGTCTGTCCTTGAGAGCCAGTAATTCTAGGTTAAGCTTATTAACACCTTCGACCACATCATTGCTTACCAGCAATAAAAAAATCCTAAACTGGGCTGTATTAGAACAGAGGCGTTAGTTGCCAAAAGCTTACGTTGGAGCGGCACCCTGCAAGCCGCCTCTTCCGCATCCACGGCTCGGTAGGCTACTGCAAGGAAAATAATGTGTAATTATAGTACAAAAACCTGAATTTACTTCTAACAGACATGTATGATATAAAATATGTAATAAGAAACCCAGAAAAATATTGGGTACTATAATTATTAATCAAAAATATTACCTTGGAGCATCCACAAGCACCCCCCTCCCTCTTCCTACCCCATGGCTCAGTTTAAAAATAAAGTAAGTAAAAATTAAAAATTAGTAAGGAAAATGTTTATAAAATACTTGTACAAAAAACCGGAACTGATTTCAACACTGATATGAATGAAATAGTTAAGTCTGTACCATAATGCATTTGCATAGTGGCTGTCAGCTATTCTCGAGAGCCAGTAATTCTGGGTTAGCCGGAACAACATCTTCAGCCACATCATCACTTACCATCAGGTAAATAAATATTAGAAAGCCTATCAGATATAAAATAAATTAATACCGATTCAAGAGGCTGTGGTATATATTGTGTACCAACTTCGTCGAGTTATTTCTTAAATTTGAATGTTTATTGATTGCTAGATGATGCAACAAAATCCTTAATAAAATTTTAATTAATCCAATTTTGGGCTATATACAAAATCGGTTAAAAACATAAGGAGTAATACCATACATCTACAACAAATTTATAAATAATGCACTTCTAGTACCTTGGTGATGAGGTGGTGGCACACTGCGAGGCACTCGCACTTCTACTGCCTTGGCTGCCACCACGACCGCGGGCAACCCCACGCCCTCTACCGCGCCCACGTTCACCAACAGCAGGTCCTCGAGGCATCTTTAGTATTTTTCTGTTCTGAAATCTGTGTTAAAGCAGGATTAATATCTTTATTAACACATCACTGAAGCAGCTATGCCAGTGCCTCAAAATCCTTGTCCACCACATCAAGAAGTTGGGATGGCGGGGAATATGCACAAAACCTCCAAGGGGGAAGTCAGGCTAGGTCATGCTAGGACATATCACCCCCAAAAAGAATACAATATTCAGACATACAACTATAATATTATCACCGATGACTGTGAATGGAAGTCATAGAAATCTGGAATCTCTGCCTACCCCTTCGGGTAAGAGGGGTGAACATAGGTTTGTATGTCACATGACTGTTACTATCAAATAGTACATACAATCATCACATAAATAATTAATCAAATAGAATAAGACATTCCGTCACATACAACTTAATATTGTCACCGATGACTGTAAATGAAAGTCGTAGAAATCTGGGATCTCTGTCTACCCCTTCGGGTAAGAGGGGTGAACATAGGTTTGTATGCCACATCACTGTTACTATCAAATAGAATACAATATTCAGACATACAACTATAATATTATCACCGATGACTGTGAATGGAAGTCATAGATATCTGGAATCTCTGCCTACCCCTTCGGGTAAGAGGGGTGAACATAGGTTTGTATGTCACATGACTGTTACTATCAAATAGTACATACAATAATCACATAAATAATTAATCAAATAGAATAAGACATTCTGACACATACAACTTAATATTGTCACCGATGACTGTAAATGAAAGTCGTAGAAATCTGGGATCTCTGTCTACCCCATCAGGTAAGAGGGGTGAACATAGGTTTGTATGCCACATCACTATTACTATCAAATAGAATACAAAATTCAGACATACAACTATAATATTATCACTGATGACTGTGAATGGAAGTCATAGATATCTGGAATCTCTGCCTACCCCTTCGGGTAAGAGGGGTGAACATAGGTTTGTATGTCACATGACTGTTACTATCAAATAGTACATACAATCATCACATAAATAATTAATCAAATAGAATAAGACATTCCGACACATACAACTTAATATTGTCACCGATGACTGTAAATGAAAGTCGTAGAAATCTGGGATCTCTGTCTACCCCTTCGGGTAAGAGGGGTGAACATAGGTTTGTATGCCACATCACTGTTACTATCAAATAAAATACAATATTCAGACATACAACTATAATATTATCACCGATGACTGTGAATGGAAGTCATAGATATCTGGAATCTCTGCCTACCCCTTCGGGTAAGAGGGGTGAACATAGGTTTGTATGTCACATGACTGTTACTATCAAATAGTACATACAATCATCACATAAATAATTAATCAAATAGAATGAGACATTCTGACACATACAACTTAATATTGTCACCGATGACTGTAAATGAAAGTCATAGAAATCTGGGATCTCTGTCTACCCCATCAGGTAAGAGGGGTGAACATAGGTCTGTATGCCACATCACTATTACTATCAAATAGAATACAAAATTCAGACATACAACTATAATATTATCACCGATGACTGTGAATGGAAGTCATAGATATCTGGAATCTCTGCCTACCCCTTCGGGTAAGAGGGGTGAACATAGGTTTGTATGTCACATGACTGTTACTATCAAATAGTACATACAATCATCACATAAATAATTAATCAAATAGAATAAGACATTCCGACACATACAACTTAATATTGTCACCGATGACTGTAAATGAAAGTTGTAGAAATCTGGGATCTCTGTCTACCCCTTCGGGTAAGAGGGGTGAACATAGGTTTGTATGCCACATCACTGTTACTATCAAATAGAATACAATATTCAGACATACAACTATAATATTATCACCGACGACTGTGAATGAAAGTCATAGAAATCTGGGATGACATATATCATCATCATGATCATCTACGCCGCGTGCCATGTGAACGGACCATAAATATAACGGTTTTTACTTTTGAAATTGAGGATTGCCAAGCAAAACTGAATTTTGTTGCAGTAGCTACAATATGGTTATACACCTTAAAACTAAAGCGATAAGGTACATTTTTCATTGAATCTAGTAAAGCATATTCAAATGAGAAAGTGAAGGCACCAGAGGGCGCACTAGCTGTGAAATCAAAAGCCCTGCTACCACAAAAAATGCATCTTCAACTTTTATCAATCCTGGCTTTTTGCTAAGTATTTACTGAAATATGAATTGTTACAATTGTACTACAATACTAGCTCTGTGTTATTTCACATTACAAAAGCACCTCCTTTCAATAAAAAACTAGAATTCCTTTACAAATATTCTCTCACAATGACTCGAGGCATTTCACAATAAATTTCTCTTGTTACCTTTGTTTGTAGACCACAATCACTATTTCTAACATTAAGCTGTATACTGATGATGATTTATGTGAATTTTGAAAGAAAATGCTGTATTAAATATGTAAATATTGAAGAACTTGTACTCACCCAACGAAACGAAAGAAATCAATTTTTTTTCCGAAACTTCACTCCACAGACACATTTGAACGGGCAATGGATGGATAAACGGCGACTAGCTTTAGTCTATTGTCATATTGGGCAACGTTCCAAACCTCAAAATAAGGACCCGGTTTCCAAAAATCAAAAATAAAGCTGGACATTCACTATGCAACATTACTGTTACACGACGCATTCGCTGTATCCCATTCATGTAACAGTTGTTACATGCCGCACTCACTTGCTATTTGGAGCAATCTCTTCGCACGAATCGATAGACCATGTGATTAAACTCATTAGTTACGACTTGGCATAAATCTGCATTCATTAAATCAAATTGATGTAAATTGTTACGTCATGTTGTAAATAGTGAATGTTTAAAACAGAAAGTGCTTACTATCCCCAGACTATTATTGTCTAATAAGAGAATATTTTATGAATTGTTTATTTGCTAATACAATAAGTTAATAAAAGTTGTTTTATTTCATTCTGCTTGAAATAACACCAGATATACACAACTCCTCGGGTTATAAAAAGTAACTTCATGAGCACCAAAATAAGATAAAATAGAATTGGGAACTATATGGACTCGTGGCACCGCGCGGTGCTGCGCGGGCACGGTACCTGCACTCGCCTAAGTCCCACCTTTTACGAAAACAAAAAGAGCGTTTTCTTTAAATCTTAAAATAACCATTCTTAGATATGAACTACCACCGACCCACGTCAAGAAATATTGGTCTGATCCTACTTGGCATCCGCGTGGTCGATATCGACCATTTAGGAATGACATTCTATTGTTTTCGTTACATCGGATGCCAAAGGGCTGAAGAATGAAATATGCATGATCCAAGGGCGCAGTATATTATTGTATCATGGAAATATGTACATTCTAGGCTAGCCTCTACAACATCTTCGACCACATTATCACTTACCATCAGGTGAGATAGTGGACAAAGTCTAGCCTATCTGCTATAAAAAAAGAAAAAACCACGGCTGTGGAAGCGAAATTCAAGATGTTTATAATGTCAACATTGCCATCGGGATAGATAGCTGTTAAAGCGTTATCCCGCTCACGCTGGCAATGTTGACTTGGTTTCGAACTACGATGAAGGAACAGTTTTACCTCTATGGTTTATAACATTTTTTAAATCGGATTCGTATGGTTTGTACATTTTCCAAATATGAAATTATAATTTATTCGTTTGCATAAAAGTAGTCGAAGTCGAGTGCTATATTTAATTCGATGCAGAAAGAACAAATATTATGGGCCCGTTTCAGAATGTCCTAATAAAGTTTCGGGTTGCTATGCAACACAAAATAACTGAATGATAAAAATGACAGTTGACATGCATCGCTTTTCAAGCTTTAACCGATGGATAGGCTAAATCGATGACTGAAACGCAAAGATAGTGTTTTATTTATTAAATATGTTCTGGGTAGCCAAACCGGAATTTACACAAACATACTGAAACAGGCCCTAAGATTATAAACTAAGTGCCTGTTTCAGAATGTTCGAGTAAGTTCCGGTACCCAGACCATATTTATTAAACAAAACACTATCTTTGCGTTTCACAGTCATCGATTCAGCCTATCCATCGGTTAAAGGTCATCAGAAAATCTCACACTTGAAATCCATCCTCATACGAGTTCGTTTTATAGCAAATCCTTCACTATTCAGGCTGCCCGCTTGTGGAATTCTCTTCCTGTATCAATCAGACAAGCACCGACTCTCAATATGTCAAGGATCAAGTTAAAAGGTTTTATTTGTCCATTTAATTTTGCACTATATTTTTGTCAATTTCTATGCTATATGTGAGATAATATTATAATATGTATATATTTTTATATAACATTATCTATTATATATATATATATATATATGTTTATAACTGTATTTGTTTAATTATTATAAAAACCTATATGTATGCTATTTTTATATATTTGTTTTACACTAAAATACGTTTTATTTTAAAATGTTTTTATGAAATTTGATTATGTATTTGTACTACACCCGCCTCTATTGTTTTATTCATTCAACTCCATCCTAAGGTTGCCTGGTAGAGATCACTTTTAGTGATAAGGCCGCCCATTGTAACACTATGTTATTATTATTTAATGTGTAAACTTTTATATTTCTAAAGTGGTGTAACAATAAAGAGTTTCAGAATGTCCTAATAAAGTTTCGGGTTGCTATGTAACACATAGCAATTGTAAGTACCTAAAAATGCAATAGCAGCTTGGTGACAGATTTTCAATATAAGGGCCAACAAATAATGCGCTAGACATTCTAAAAAATTCCGCCCTGCACCTGCACCAAGCCACGGTAATGTATAGATAACATTACCGTGACCAAGCGGCGAAATGTAAGTCCACGTTGAGATTCTAACCATGGACCTCCGGCGTAGCAATACAAAAGAATACACTGTTCACATCAGGTTGTTGCTGCACATCAGACGCACAACAAAACTTTAAACCATATCTTAACGCCCTTCTTAATCAAAAGGTGGTTCCTAAAAGAGGGTGGAGGTCTGGAAGGAGCTCATCCGTAACCTTTCTTGGGAATTCGTTGGTAGTAAATACCCAGCTGCGATTTGTTTAATAAGGCTGTCAGGATGTTATAGCACCCTATTGAGCACCCTTATGGGGTGCCGGGTTAGAATGTTACCCCCCAATTTTTCCCTTGTTGTCGTAAGAGGCGACTAACATAACAGAAGGTGGGAAGCAGCGCCTTCTGAACAACCGACAACTTTTACTGAGATACCCAAGACACGCCTACCAAGCGTGGGTATTATTGCAAATCCCCCAATGAGGGAGACCTCGTTCAACGCTGTACTTTCTAGTTGATGTGGTGATGATGGTGGAGCTCCTAATGAGCAGCAACACTAAAATCACGTCGACTTTAGTACTATATATATAAGAAGTAATATGTGTTTTGGAGTAGTCATATTTGATATAATTCTGTACTTGTATATCTAGTATATCAGTTATTAGAGGAAATATTTGGGTAGGTACACCTAAAACTATTTAAAAAGCCATATTTTACATATCTTTACGATTTCAAGACGTTAATCTTAGAATAATTGGTCAATTTTGGGCAATTAGTACAATTCACTTTGACAAACCGTTATCATACAAAAAATGCTTTTCATAAACCCAAAATTAAATAAATTGGCGTTTAATTAGAGATTTAACATTAGTATTGACAAACAGTCACATGAAGTTTTCAGTAACCCAATTTGGGTTAAAATGTATAACCGGTGAACTATATACAACTCTACAGTTACCACAATAAAAGCATCCAGACAACCCACAAGTCACAGCAGACTTATAGACAGTCTAAATGCTCCAGCCCAGTATCAGTTGGCAGCGTGCCCAGCATGGTAGCAGCATTGCCCCGTTGAATTGCAATGTATTTGAATTGCAATCGTTGAGCCAAATATGTGCCAGCATTTTGATCACGCGTCGCATGGACCAAGCGCTCAGATAAGTTTTGGAAAATACGATGAGCTCCCAGTCCCCACGGACCTTTGCGTTTGACAATGTATTAACAAGCATATGTTAAACATAATTTGTCGCTGATTTGCGTTTCAGAAACCGGGTGAAACCGCCGGTTTCCGGTACGCGTGTCAAAACTCAATTCATCTAACAAACCGCCACAATTAACAATCTGGTAACTTTCAACGGGTTTCTGGAACGCATAAAGATCATAAATTACAGAACACCTGAATAACATGCTTGTTTATCTATGATAGCATGAAGTTTGAAAATGTCGTTCAAATTCATTAATTCTCTAGTGTTTTGCCTTGTTTTAAGACATAGCGTTGTATCTTTTGTTTTGACATGAAATTAATTCCAAATCATTTTTGGCATTGCCACCGTTACTATGGTTACCAATTGTATATGACAGATGATCGTAAAGGTAAAGCAACAAGACAGAGGAGTAACCATTCGAAGCGTTCCTCTTTGTTAAAATACAAGCCCATTTGGGCATTCGCATCCAACAAAACTATTTGCGCTCGGATTTCTAACTGACAGAGTCTAGTCGTGCGAGGGTACGCTCCAATACCTTAAATGTCAACTTTGATGGGTGATCGCTAGTGGCATTATCTAATTTTATTAATTAGTATGAATCCCTATATCGTCAATACCATCATTATGATTATAAATACTCTTTAGTTTTATAGTTATTATGTCAGTAATAGTTTATTGATAGTGAAAATCACTAGCGTAGGTACGTGAAAATGTGCGTGTTTGTTATGTAAGTTCATTGGTTGTTATGTCCCAGCGAGCCACTTTGATTGTTTGATTTATAGGTTTAAATTATAGCAAGCTTGTTACAGCGCTGAGTCCTATGTGTGATTATTGGTTTAGCTAGACGGTGAAAAGGAACTGTATTTTTTGCATATTTCTTTTTGCAAAAAAAGCGGTCTCTCCTCACTAGTTACTTATTATCGTAAAAACAATTAATACAAAAAAAAATAATGAGCAGCATTTTTTATTGCTGATACCTTTGATGATGATGTAGTCAGTAGAGAAGAATAGGCAAGAAAAGCCCTCGTAACACACCAATTAGAAGCTTGGTGATACATTTTTTACTTGAGGGCCAACAACTATCAAGCCACGCATTCTAAAAATTCCCACTCTCACACCATGTGGTGAATTGTAAGTCCGCGGTGAGATTCTAACCATGGACCTCCTGCGTATCAATACAAAATAATACCACACCTCACATCAACGTGAATATATTGAACCCGCACATCAGGTGCACAACAGAGCTTTAAACAATATCTTAACGCCCTTAGCCGAAAGTTGTTTTCTCTCATTTTTTTGCGACCTTGGTGTTATTAAATTAAAGTAAGCACTCTCACACTTCTACAAAACTACATGCCTTTGCCAAAAAGCATTGATGCTTTTTTCTTACACTCCACAACCATATCCACTCACTCTACACATACTTATGTAATAAACAATTAGTATTATGTATTTTATGATTGTATTTAAATTTTTGTGATGTACAACTTTACAGCTTATTATTATTATTATTTATGTTCTTGATGACTTGTCGACTTACATATTACAACATATAATGTAAATCCGTTATTGGCTGTCGGTTGAGTAAGTATGATTTATTGTTTACCTCTAAGAGCTGTGGATTTTGTTAATAAATAAATAAATAAATAAATAAAATAAATAAAATAAATAAAATAAATAAAATAAATAAAATAAATAAAATAAATAAAATAAATAAAATAAATAAAATAAATAAAATAAATAAAATAAATAAAATAAATAAAATAAATAAAATAAATAAAATAAATAAAATAAATAAAATAAATAAAATAAATAAAATAAATAAAATAAATAAAATAAATAAAATAAATAAAATAAATAAAATAAATAAAATAAATAAATAAAATAAATAAATAAAAAAGGGTTAGGGTCTGGAAGGTCCATATCTTGGGAATGCTTTTGTTGGTAGGTACTGTCTACCCAGCTGCGATTTGTTAGCAACATTACAGCAACACTATGATCACGTAGGCATTATATTTACGTTGTTCTATAAGCACTCTAGTTCTATACTCGTTCATCATACACACCGGACTGGAACGCCATGCCTGAGTCTGTGTTTACGGATAAGTACGGAGGTCTTAAAAAAAATCGCATGATCAATTAACGTCAGGTTAGATAGTAGTGAAGTGCTACCCAGTACGGTATAAAAAAATAGCAATATTATGTGTTTTTAGAGTAATCATACTTTATATAATTCTGTTCTGGTTTTATCTTATCAGCGGGACAATCACGTATCTTCTGTAGCAATGTACTACAATCAAAAATGACAGTTTTGACAGATTTTCTATCAATGAAATAAAAGTCAAAAGACAGATAGGTAACAGCATGGTCTAAGAAAACAAGGTCTTCTACCCCCGAAGAATCACAAGCTTGCGTCACTACCAAATTGGCTCTTTATTAAAACATGATTGCAGCAGCATACAAGTTCATGGTTCTTTTTCCTATGAATGTTTTGTATTAAAATATCAATACAATATTTCAAACGTCTAATAGAAAGTCCCATATGAATCAATGTTCATCACAGTAAATGGTATGAAAAAAGTTGTCTCCCTATGGTTCCACCATTTTGACAAATATCGCCGTCTCTGTCTCACGTATACGATTTGCATCTGTTTCGCTTACGCTCATGCACATATGCACAGTGATTCGCAAACTTTGTGGTCGGCCCATTTCTGGCAGTTACGAGTATAATAAAAAACATATATTTTTTTCTATTGTGACGGAATGAGCTCGAGGTCCGCCTGATGTTAAGCAGACACGAATTGCACTGCGCCTGTCACCGGGAGATATAGATGATAAGTCTCTGTACCTGTAATTTCACTGGCTCTCAAGGACTGCTGTCGGAACACACCGTTAGGTGCTTGGTGACAGATTTTCTACTTGAATCGCTAGGTCACTAGCCACGCGGGCATTCGCAAAATGCCCTTCCACCATGCAAAAAGTAACTGTAAGAGTAAAAATAGAAAATGCAGTGATTTGAAGGTTTTTCATTTCCTGCAAAATTGTCTGTAGCCGAAGAATGTCTTCGGTATTGTATGTGCGACTACTAAATATGGTATGTAATGTAAAATTTCTTTGGTTATACAACGTATCTACATAATTAGTTTTTACTTCAGATATTTTTGAGCTTTCTTTGAAACTAAACTGTACACCATAATACAGATTTCTGGCTTTTTTTCGGCATAGAAAATAATTACTTGATTTCAATCTATGAAAAATTTTGGCCTATTAGCATCGATGGTACCCATTATAAGAAAACTATTCAGTGTCAAACACTCTGTACGAACTTGATAACCATAATTTATTCAAAAATCATTAATCTGTGTAACTTAAATCAATTTACGTGATTTTCTTTACTAAAAAAAAAGGTGAAATCTATTAACTGTTATTTTACTGCCCCCCAATTTCCTCAAATTAGGTATAAAGTTTGAGAGCCGTAGATAGAAGTGATGACAGAATGCTTGTGTCCCGGTTACGTGACATCCGGTCTCGGAGTGTAATACCTGGCGTAGTATATTATTATATCATGGGTAACAGGTTCATGCGCCCAAACGTTAGTCGCCACCCGTTTTTTTTCTTTTCCCATAATCTGTCCAAATCGGGATCACGGTCGACGAGTTGCTACTACATTTACAAAATCGTCCTAAAATCTGCGTAATTCCGTTTTTCGAAAGGATTCCCATGGCTATACGAGAAAAAACTCCATATTTTTCCGAGACAACGAAAAGTATGTTTAATATTTTTATGAAATTTGAAACCAGCTCAAATTACATTTTGGCGCCAAAATATTACGTCATTTAATAATAATCTCGTAACAACTTTTACAGTTATGAACCTAGAAAGCTTTAATTTTGCATATGTATAGGGAACAAGTCAATAACGATGTTAAAAGAAATTAAAAGGATAAGGATTGAAAAGTTATTTTTTTTTGACCCCCCGTGTGTCCCGTCCAGAATTCCATTCGTCTGAACTCTGAAACAAAGGTTAAGTGTGAACATTGTATAAATCCGATCGTTATTATTCAAACGTTGTTAGTAAACTTAGCTATTATATAGCTTAGCTATACAACACAAGAAACCGCATCACTCTACGGTAACGGGAAGATATTCAAATCGTGAAATAAAAATGAAAAAAGTACACTCTATATATTTTGCCGCGCAAACACTCACCAATGGAAACTTACGTAATAAATAATCTCGTAACTGCTAAACCTAAACATCTGAAATAATTCAGGTGTATAGATTACATGTAAATAATCATATTAAAAGAAAAAACAATGTCGTACAGTAGGTTTAGTTTTTGAAAAAAAAAAATTGCTTTTACATACAGTTTCCGCGCCTAAATTCTTCGAAAAAAATCGCGCTGTTTTAATCTCGTTACTACTTGTAAAATATTTGTCCTAACAATCTGTAATAATTCATGGGAAAAATCAACGTTATAGGTGGAACAGTTTCGAAAAAAAATATTTAAAAAAATTGCTGTTGCCCGCCATTTTCATCGTATGTTCAAACCCCTTTTCCCGTAATTTTTTCCACAAAAATGTCTATTTTCTTTTCTTTTCCCGTAAAGCCTATATGATGAGGATTGCATTGGTAACAAGAAGTTATTATATATGTTATAAATAGCATCAAATAAACTCGATTTCAAAATATAAAACCCCAAAATATTTTTTCATTTTGCTATTTGGTCTACTCAAACTAAATGGATGAAAATGTTATTTTTGTATGGTGCAAGTGATATATTGGGGTAAGGGGATATAAGGGTTTCCGGTTTAGGTATTGGAAAACGTCTTAGTACTTAAGAAAAATGTTACGGGGCGTCGAGGGATGAAAAGCTTGAGCAGATGCGTGGACAGTCTAGGCTGAGACGATATCTGGCATATACTTTGATTGAATTAAAATTTCGTACTATCCATTCTACTAAAGAGTTTGTAATAACATAGTATACAGAGAGACATATACAGGTTGTACTCCCATGGTCAGTATTTCCTTTTATTTTATATTATTATTATTCTAAAATCTAATTAAAGCAAAATTTAAGTTTATATTAGCATTTATTTTAAAATTAAAGTTGTAATTTCTTCTTCCTCCCTTAACAAAAATTAGCTCAAAATATATCTTCCTCCACTCCGCTTCAATATTATTTATTTTTTAACGTAATTTATCGCATCGAATGCCATTCAAATTTTACAAACATGTGTGAAGACTGAAGAGACCATTTACGTAATAAAATTCTACTTCTATGGAAAGACGGACTCTCCATTGAGTTGTGTTTTGTGTACCACGACCACAGGCCAAATAACAGAAAATTGGCAATAGATAGGTTGACGAATAGCAAACCTAAAAACATTTTTACAATTATTAAATCTGGTAACATTATTTCGTCCGCTTTCCGCTTGCATTGGAGATTGGAAGAAGTAAATGAAAAATAATTTATATTTTTGAAGTAAATTGCTAACTGAAAAGTTAGATATAGTGCTGTGTCTTATCAATCAGTGGGTGAAAAATTTATTTGTGATTAGTAGTGTTGATAATTTTAATTCTTAACGCATCGCAGCTCATCAAAAATCAGACTCCTATGTTCGTGTCGAAGTAGTTTTGCAAAATGACTTCAGCACTTTATTTGGAGCATTACTTGGACAGTCTGCAGCATCTTCCTATAGAGCTGCAAAGAAACTTCAAACTGATGAGAGATCTGGACGATCGAGCGCACGGCTTAATGAGGACAATCGACCTTATGGCTGACGAATTGCTCCCGAATATCCCTAAAATGGACGAAGAAACTAAGAAAGAAAAAGTAAATACCATTCAGGGGTTATTCAATAAAGCTAAAGAGTACGGGGATGATAAAGTTCAACTCGCCATTCAGACATACGAGTTGGTTGATAAGCACATACGTCGCCTTGACTCTGACCTTGCGCGGTTTGAGTCCGAGATCCAGGAGAAAGCTATGAGTGCACGCGCCGCGCAACAAGCTGCTGCTGACCAGGAGACCAGTACTACTACCGTCAAAAAGGGTAGGAAAAAACAGAAAGGTAATGAAAAGAATGCAACTAGTACTGGAAAGAAGAAGCGCGCGGGAGCTTCTAGTGAAGATGACGCTGTTACGAGTGGTAGGTCTACAGCTAAAAAGAAGGCCCAGCGTAAAGGAGCTTCTGCATCCGCTAATGCTTCGAAGGAGCAAGAAGAAAATGCTGATTTGGACTCTGTTGCTGGCATGGCTCACCCCAGCGATGTATTGGACATGCCTGTTGATCCCAATGAACCAACTTATTGTCTGTGCCATCAAGTATCTTATGGTGAGATGATAGGCTGTGATAATCCTGACTGCCCAATAGAATGGTTCCACTTTGCTTGTGTTGACCTCAAGATCAAACCAAAGGGCAAGTGGTACTGCCCTAAGTGTACTCAAGATCGAAAAAAGAAATGATGTTCAATTAAACCTGCACCAAAAGCTGCAGAAAAGACTGGCTCAGTGAAAAAGGAGAAGTAACTGAACTATTTTGTATAGCAATGTGTGGTGCACATTTCAGAACAATGTGATATATTTTGTTTAGTGTAACTCATAATATGTATGATATTTTTATTCATAGAGACCTAATACTAGATTTAACTCTATAAGATCTATCGTTTGTAATTGGTTATATTACAACTATGATAAAAGTCAGAACATACATTATAAAGAGTTAAAAACAAATTATATTATTACAATTCTATGATAAGTGTTCCTAAATATATAATTCTAGGTATAGAAATCTCTGACACTGAAATAAATAACAATGATACTAATAATCTGTAAATTGAGCAGTCATTCTCAATTTAATTACATTTCTTACTAAGAATTATTACTATATATACATATGGCAATAATACTTGAAATTGGTAATTTTTATGAGTATTAATAAATTATTTTCTGGGAAATTAATACAGTTGTATATCTCCCTATTTTAATAACATATATTGCTCAATGGACCTCAATGAAGTAAATTTAGCAGCAATACTTGAGCCAGGTTACCAAGTCTCATTTCTACTATAATTAATTGTAATTGTTTACTGGGAAGACATTTCTTAACCTCATTCTTGCAAACATTTATGAGGGCTTTTATGGTAGGACTGTTATGTTATTTCAGTTTTATAATATAGGTGTTCTATTTCCACTTGGGTCTAGTTGTTATTGGGGTTTAGACATAAGCTCATTTGTGTATGTATGAAATAAGTGTACCATTTTATAACATCATTTTTGAAACTATACTTACAGTCGTAAAATAGTAGTCTAATATCTACAATATTATGTATGTGTGCAATAAATTCAGATAAGTTTCCAAATCTAATTGCTATCATCAACTCATCACACACACAGTAAGACTGTATTAGATTGCATAAATTTTAAAATGGTAAACCTGTAGAAAGCATCAGCTCATCCTTAACCGTATTGCAGATAATATTAACAATAGAATTTCATTCATAATTGGACAATATCGACTCTGGTTGATACATAGTGGTCTCTTTATTTTGCTGTGGCGAACATAATTAAAAAATAACTTCACTGTGAATTTCACTTTTCTTAAGAACCTAACCATGAGCATCCTCTCCACAATTAGTTGTTACTGGTGATGCAGCATGCATCTGCATTCCGAAATAGACGTAAATTGATCAGATTGTATTCACTTTTTTTAATTTATAATGCAATGATTAGATTAGACGTATTTCAATTTGTATTTCTTTTTCACTACTGACAAAATTAACATCATCGCTTAACTATCAGCTATTTTAGTAACTAAGTAAATACTATACCGGACTAGGTAAAAACATAGTAAAATAATAATTAAATGTCTCCTTTTACTACTATAAATAAGTGGCTAGGTTTAAAGAAATTTTTATTTTATACCTAGTCATATTATATTGAATTTTATATATAGAAAAAAATATTTCATGTTAAAATTATTTTAATTTTAAATGCATATAATATATATATGAATTGCTTGAAAACTAAAATTAGTAGATTTTATATTGTGTTTTGAGTAGTTTTTAAAATGACTACACCATTTATGATTAGTTGACATTTAAAAATGTTTCTCAAAACATTTAGTTCGCCCAATGATCTTCCAAGTTAACCTTTTTGATCACAATCCAACCTAGCTAGGGCTAAGACTGACTATTGTAATATGTAGTTAGTATTTTGTGATGATTTGTTGCAAATCATGTCACAAGTTATTCTTATTAAATATAACGAAGCTTTATTATTTTGTATATAAACTTGATACACACTAATCGTCAAAATAAAATTATTTGAACTACTATTATACGCTATCTAAAGTACTAAATTTACTGTGCTGTCTTGCCCTGAACTCTATTTATGAAAAGATAATTTAATGCTGAGAAAAAAATGTAAGCAGTGTGTTTTGCTGAAAACCTATGTATGTACAAAATTGTGTTTTTTTCTTTATTTTGTGGTACATGTATCTAAATATTATCGAAGTCTTTTATAGTGTGGACTATTTTAATCATTGCTATGCAGGTCTGTTGAGTATATATTCCTCTTTTATGATTACACCTTATATTGCCAGATTATTATCAATTAATTTTGCTATAGGTACTTACCTACTAGTTTGGGTAAAAATATGGACAAATAAATACTAGGTACCTATGTAAGTACCTACATGTTTATGTGAAAATGACGGAGTTGATAAATCAGTTGCTATGCAATGCCCACCGCCTAAAAACTAGAGGTAGCCGGAATTGTAAGCAATATTTTTTTGTTTGTATATATATATATGTTATAATTTATATGGTATTGCTATATGATCAAATAAGTACCTTCCAAAAAAATATACATGTGTATTGGTTTTTGTTTAGTATCTAGTTTGCATAGGCTAGACAGCAATTTATCAGTACTAATATTATAAATGCGAAAGTAACTCTGTCTGTCTGTCTGTCTGTCTGTCTGTCTGTCTGTCTGTCTGTCTGTTACGCTTTCACGCCAAAACTACTGGACCGATTTGAATGAAATTTGGTATGGTGATAGTTTGAGACCCGGGAAAAAACATAGGATAGTTTTTATCCAACTGCGCAAAAAGAGGTTAATGTTTTTGCGCGATAACCGACATTCGCGCGGGCGGAGCCGCGCCCGGAAAGCTAGTATAATAATAAATGATGTGTAAATTAAGTGTTGTATTAAAATAAGTCCATATCATGCTGTAAAAGATTTTTTTCAAAAAGTATGGTTTCGTTGTTAGGATTAAATAAAATCGATTTATTAAAATGGTGTGAAACTTCTTGTTGTTAATACCTAGAATCCCTTAAAAATACCTTTATTTGGAACCTAATTATCTGTAAGGCGATCTAAGACTTAAGAGCGCACCGAGCTTTTTAGGCGCGCCAACAGCATCCGTCCCCGTCCGACGGCCGAAGAATTACTAAAGCGGATAGTGACAAAGCATCGCGGCTCTGACTAAAATGGTCGGAACATGCGTGAATTTGAGTATTTCCTTCTTATATGTAATAAAAACAAATATCTATTTGAAAAATGTAATGTGTATAGAAAACATTGTTTTTTCATTTTTCAAATAAGGATGACTCTCCGTTGTATTTACGCCGTGACAAGGGTTTATTTCGTTTTTTAGATGTAACTTTGGATTTTTTTGTATAGAGAAAATTTTAAGTACTTAATCGTGTTTCCAAACTGTATGATTTATAGAATGAATCCTTAAATATAATATATATTAATTACATAAGGTCAACTCGGCGAAGACCGGCATACTTCATTTGAAATGCTGCAAATTGACTTATTTTGGCTATTCTATAACCTTTAGGTCAAATTTTGTTAAACAAGATAATAAGATATTTAGTTGATCTGGCAATAAATATGTCAAAATTACATAGAAACCATCGGTCACGGAATAACAACCATTTTTGTAAACACAGTGAAAATAGACGGATTTGGCTTCCATGTCGGATAAGACCGTCTAGTGGCAAATTTACTTAGTTATCGACAGTTTTTGTAGTTTTAGATAGTGTGTAAGAGTGCCAGTTCTTGTAACAACTAAATTTGTGCACTCTAACTCTCAGGAATAAGGTTTTTTATAGCTTATTTCGTGAGATACAGCATTTGTAGGGTAAGACCGGCATACTTTGCACTTCCAGAGGTGCAAAACATATTTCACCTTGAATAATAATTAATGATTTTTATAGTAAAATTTTATTACAAAAATTCCTAGCTTATACTAGTACGTAATCAATAAAATTAAACATGTTTCTTGT
Organism: Plagodis dolabraria; assembly: GCA_963854805.1. NCBI lineage: Eukaryota > Metazoa > Arthropoda > Insecta > Lepidoptera > Geometridae > Plagodis > Plagodis dolabraria. Next base: position 23,296,381 of record OY978457.1, on the reverse strand, counting down.
GATAGTTTTGCATAAGCTTAGTAGAAAAAAATAAACGAGTGCTCATTATTAAAATAATGACATTCAAAATCGTAGGTAAATACCTACAAACCATAGAAACCTTAAATTACTAGTAAAAATTATTTGCGTTTCTTTGAACAAAATAATCAGTCTTCCATTTAACAAAAGCGAAAAGAAATTACGATTTAACATACTTTGAAGTGTAACCAACCCGGAAGGTAATAAAAAAAAAAGAAAAAAAAAGAGGCTTAATTAGACACCAAATGTTGACGACTTCTGAATGTGGCGAAGACCGGCATATGACATTATTACCCTCCAGAACCTAGACGGACTTCCCCACTACATATTGAGAGGTTACTTTTCATTTTCATCAAGAATAACGTAGTACAAAACGTGTATAACACTGATGTCATATAATAATTAGATAAATATATTCATAAAGAATGAATTTACTTGCATAAATCTCAAAAATAACTAAGATTTAAACACTCTTTAACATTTTTGTCAGTACGTGGTACACTCCCAATGCAAGTTGCGCACCATACTAAACTAAATAAACAATTTTTTTCCGTTTGTACTACATGTACCGCCATCTCTGTCAATGTATAAAAACTAGAACGGCTTTATTAGCCGGTTGATTGTGTTGCCACCTTCGAAAGTCTGCTGAATTTGTTGTAATTCGCGTTGTACGATCTTTCCCGACAGACGGTCTTCGCCGAGTTGACCTTAACTCAAAATCCTTCCTACTAATATTATAAATGCGAAAGTTTGTGAGTGTGTATGGATGTATGGATGTTTGTTACTCTTTCACGCAAAAACTACTGAACGGATTTGAATGAAACTTTACAATAATATAGCTTATACATCAGAATAACACATAGGCTATAATTTATAAAGATATACTGTGTAAATTGACGAAAATATCAAAAAAACTGTTAATAAGCCACACTAGAAATTTTTGCGACGTCTCAACCCAGATGAAGGCTCGCGTCAACAACGTCGTCCGAAGTGCGCGCGCCGGTGTCGCGGGCAGCGTTGCCATGGAAACAATAAACAACTGATTAGAAATTAGCTCGACAAGAAATGTCAAAAAGCTATTGTTTAAATAAGCTAGATCATGGTCTAAGAAAACAAGGTCTTCTACTCCCGAAGAATCACAGGCATGCGTCACTAACAAATTGTCTCTTTATTAAAACGTGATTGCAGCAGAATACAAGTTCATGGTTCTTTTTCATGCGAATGTTTTGTTATAAAATATCAATACAATATTTCAAACGTCTAATAGAAAGTCACACATGAATCAATGTTCATCTCAGTAAATGGTATGAAAAAAGTTGTCTCCCTATGGTTCCACCATTTTGACAAATACCGCCGTCTCTGTCTCACGAATATGATTTGCATCTGTTTCAATCTCGCTCATGCACATATGCGTAGTGATTCGCAAACTTTGTGGTCGGCCCATTTCTGGAAGCTACGAGTATAATAAAAAACATGTAATTTTTTTCTATTGTGACGGAACAAGCTAACAAGCTCGAGGCCCACCTGATGTTAAGCAGACTAACCTCTGCCTATAACAGATGCATTTCGTCACAAGTCACGAATTGCACTGCGCCTGTCCCCAGGAGACATAGATGTTAAGTCTCTGTACCTGTAATTGCACTTGCTCTCAAGGACTGCTGCCGGAACACACCGTTAGGTGCTTGGCGACAGATTTTCTACTTGAGGGGGTCGCTAGCCAGGCGGGCATTCGCAAAATGCCATCCCACCATGCAAAAAGTAACTGTAAGAGTAAAAGTAGAAAAAGCAGTGATTTGAAGTTTTTTCATTTCCTGCAAAATTGTTTCATTCTTACTGCGATTACTAAATATGGTATGTAATGTAAAATTTCTTTGGTTGTATAAAGTATCTACCTAATTGGTTTTTACTTCCGATATTTTTGAGCTTTCTTTGAAACTAAATTGTACACCAAAATACAGATAACTGGCTTTTTCTTCGGCATAGAAAATAATTACTTGATTTCAATCTACGAAAAATTTAGGCCTATTAGCATCGACGGTACCCATTATAACAAAACTACGAACATACACTGTACGAACTTGATAACCATAATTTATTCAAGAATCATTCATCTGTTTAACTTAAATCAATTCCACGTGATTTTCTTTATTAAAAAAAAAAGGTGAAATCTATTAACTGTTATTTTACTGCCCCCCAATTTCCTCAAATTAGGTATAAAGTTTGAGAGCCGTTGATGACGGTATGTTTGACAAGCTTGTGCCCCGGTCACGTGACAACCGGTCTCGGAGTGTAATACCTGGCGTAGTATATTATTGTACCATGAGCTAGATTAACACATTTTATCATCATCCATCAACCCGCGGGTGAAACCGCGGGGCGCAGCTAGTTAAGAAATAAAGATACAGCAGGGGATCAAACGAACCACAATTTAGTATCGCTGCCTCGGTGCAGACTTAAGGTGTGGCGATAGAAGAAATAGTACATTAAGTATTTGCTGACTTGTTGAAGAATCAGAATCATTTATTGACCATAATAACTAAGAATGTTATTCTAGGCAAGTCAGTATACATGTAAGTATAATCTTTTCTCTATGGTATAATGAAGTTGTTACCAGTCGATGCTTGGTTACTGAGTTCCTATTATGTAATCTGTGTCCGCGTCCCCGTCCGCTTTCTAATTGGACTGCTTGGACAGTCTTGAATTTTTTGATATTATTTCATTATCTTAAACCACCTTGCCCTGAAGGCACGATCATCAACTAGATACTGGACTTCATCTGACCGAAAGATGAGGGGCCGGAAAATTATAACAATTTTTATTTCCCGCCATAGACGTTCATGTTAAAATAAGATGAATTTACGTTTGTGTGGATTAAGTGCTATGAAGATACCTACTGCCCCTTATTGAATCTGACCTATCAGGCACCTCGACTATGCAACCGGACTAACTACTGCTACTACATAATTAATAACACTTATTATGTCCTCATGAAGTTTTTAATTTAACTGCCCCGTGGGGTAACGGGTTTTAATGTTACCCCCCATATCTTCCCGTGGGTGGTAAAAGTCGATGAAGGAAAAATTACCGGAAGGTGGGAGGAAAAAATACCGGAAGGTAGCAGTGCCTTCTGAAGAGATTCCAACTTCTAATACGGTTCCCAAGACGCCTGCCAAGCCTATGACAAATCCCCCCCAGTGTCAGTTCCAGTGGTTTCTGGCCTTACAATATAAGGGCTGTTCCATAATGTCTTCCTACTTCCTATATTGGATGTAGTAGAAGGCGACTAGGGGAAAGAATGCGCCAAATTACACCACTATAGTCAATTTTAGTTGTGTGTTGCTGCACACTGAGCGTTCATCCTTTCCACAACGAGAGCATTCCCAAGGAGCGTCGGCATCGGGAAGGCGCCTGGACATAAAATCAAAGCCAAATCTTCTAAAATATTGCGCCCAATTAAACGGGGCACTAAGGTACTTGATCTCACTCATGTATTTAATTTTTTTTATTTGTTTGTAAACTGATTGTTACAGTAAGAAATCTTAAATATCTTACATGAAAAGAACATGCTTGACTGAACAGCCTCAGTACAAAACGATAGGTAGGTACACAAATTTAGCACCCAGCATGAAAATACTTAAATACATAAATAATTATTACTTAAGATGATATAAACATAAAAAAAATCCATAGTGTAGTAGCTCTGTCTGTTACAAAGTGTTTTTGTTTCTTTGTTCTACAAAACCTAAGATTCAGGACCTGTTTCACATAGTCTATATTTTAGTTCCGAATGTCTCCTTAGCAAATATTTTTAGGTCTTTTTAACAAGTCTGTTTCTTAAGTTTCCGTAACCAAAAACAGGGACAGAGTCCGAGCCGTCTGTCCGTTTGTTATGTAAACAGGATGGGTCACAAACCTGAGATTTAGCGTACAATGCTAAACTTGTAATTTAATTAAATAATTTTTCAGCGATCTCCAATATACCTCGCGGGGTATCATCGCCAGTCGCCTAGAGCTCATATGGGCAGAGTATAATTATTTTATTTTTTATTAAAACAATAACAAATAGAATGCCGTTAAAATTGTCAATTTTAGACCATTTCTTTTATGTATTCGATCTCCAAAGCTAAACTATGTAGTTGAACTACTAGTAAATCTGGAATTTTGGTATACCTAATAAGTACTATTTCCTCTATTCATCTCCATATTGTCGTTGTATTAATGATGTGTGTTATTAATGTAACGGCATGTAAGTATTACTATAATACGATACTCACATTCACATAAATCTTTGCTGTCTTCAACAAAATGGGTCACAACTCACAAGGTATACAAGTAATAAAAAATTAATTGTATAGTGTGTATGGCTCTATAATTTTTTTACGTGGCAGAACAATGTAGAATATTTCAAAATTAAAATTTGTAATTGACCTTCATAAGGGTGTCGTAGACGCCTAAATTTAATAAATGATTTTGACTTTGACATATATAGATAGTGCTTTAATTTATACTACACCTACGAGGAAAATACATACATTGACTTCTGAGGAAGTAAGTTCTTTATGACTTGAACTGTATTTTTTATTACTGGTGGCGTCATCATTATAAAATTGTCACTTTCACTATTAGATAACATTTTGAATAATTATTTAGAATTATGAAAAGGGTGTTCAATTTAGTAAAAAACTAAATTTAACTTAACAAATATTGCCGCGCTTTTTTTCGTAGCGCAGAAAAGGATGACAACCTCCTTTCATTGAAAATCGAGTATGTAGTAAAAATCCCACCTCTTTTGCTAAATATTTTTTGGCTAAACCTTTTCTGAAGTAATTTCTTTATGACTTTTTGGGTGCATTTCTTATTTCTGGTAGCGTCATCATTATAAAATCGTCATTTTCAGTATCAGATTACATTTTGCAAAATTATTTAGCTAATTACCTAATTAAAAGCGTACATATTGTTAAATATTAATTTAATAAACAACAAAAATTAACAAGACATAACGAATTGCCTCGCTTTTTTTTTCGTAGTGCAAAAACTAAATGTGAGTAGCAGCGTCTTTGCGATTTGACATAAACTTCGATCCCCGAGACGCCTGCCAAGCGTGTTCAAGCTCAGCATAACAATCACATCACTTTTGAAAAAGAATGTAGCCTTCATAACGCTTAAGGGAGTGAGCATTGGCACCTCTTATTTACCCACAATAATATTCCAAAGAAACAAGGACCATAATATTACCATTTTGGGAATAAGCAATCTTAATCAGAACATTAATCGGAATAATGACTTTCTAAATGACAGATTTTAGGTTATTTTTCCCATGACATTTCATATTGTTCTATAGAGAATTGTATTATTATTATTTGCAACTTTGACATGCATTTATATTAGAATTAAGTATTACTTAATTCACATATTTGGCTCAACGAATAAGTATTGCAATTCAACAGGGCAATGCTGCCAGCATGTTGGGCACGCTACCAACTGGTACTGGGCTGGAGCATTTAGACTGCCTATGAGTCTGCTATGACTTATAGGTTGTCTAAATTCTTTTATTGTTGTAACTGGAGTGTTGTATATAGTTCGTAGTATTTTAATAAAGGCATACCGCCGGGAACAAAAGTATTACTTTGACAGCAGCATTGTTAATATTGTTACATTATTTTTATAATGTTTTCGTAACATTGTAACGAGCATAGTGCCACTCTTTGACAGTTGCACGCCTCATAGGCTAGGCAGAACATGACTACCATTTTACCTACCATCTTTTTAGCATGGTTGTTTTAGTGTGAATATATAAAATTTCTCATGTTGTATGCAAATAAATGATCTTTATCTTCAGTCCTAACAATTATACGTACTTAACCAATATATAAGGGCAACAAGTTCATCAATATATTAATAAAACTATTATGTACTTTTGGCGGTGCAAAAAGTACAGACGGCGCGGCTGCGGCGTAGTGAGCTCAAAAGCTTGCTAGTTGCATCAGCCAGGCCATGATGGTCGAAATGTAAGTGCTTGCATCAGGCTCATTAAGTTATACGCATTTACCTGCGGACGCATAATGTCTGTGGAACGTGCTATTTACTGTTAATATGTACCTTTCTATCAGGTTTGTTCTTGGAAATCTATATCTATACCTACTTATATACTTATAAAGAAGAAAAAAATGTATTTTAGTATGTAATGAATAAACTTAAAAACTACTGGACCGGTTTGAAAAATTCTTTCACCATTAGAATCCTTGAACCATACACTTTCGGTGATGAACATAGGGTATAGAATATTTACAAAAACTTAGGGATCAGTATGAAAACTTCGATAATGTAACCCAACGTGTGAAAAAAATACCAAAAATTCGTTCGTACGCTGCGGGAATTGTTGACAAAAGAGCAAAATTATGTAGGTACTACAATTTTATATAGAGGATCAATACCTACAAAAAGTCCGCAATACCATATGTCTAGCTATTAAAGCTATGTTATAATAACTACTTTTAATGTGTTTCAATTTATAATTTTTGTTAAATACCCGTGCGAAGCCTAGGCTGGCCGCTAGTCATTTATAAACACATTTACAAATTTTTTGTAAACCAAAACTTGAAAAGTTTGGTGTACCAAAAAACAAAAATGTGTGCGGGAATAATGGTACCACGGCTAATGAACGATCCAACCCGCGTCCCCCGTTTTAAGCACGGGGCTATTGAACTGGCCGAAATTTTGTGCTCTAATTATATTATTTTAACCACCATAGGGCTATCAACCTGACTTACCAGACTACAAGACTTCATCTGATAGAAAGAAGTGCTATTTCAAATACTTAACTCTCGTAATGATGTCCCTACCCTTCTATACGAGTATACCGCATAATACCAAAAATATAATAATATAATTATTATATTTAGACATATACTGACGAGAGTTAAGTATTTGAAATAGCACTTCTTTCTATCAGATGAAGTGTTGTAGTCTGGTAAGTCTGGTTGATAACCGGAAGGAATGTTGGAAATGTGATTTCCGCTTATAATCTGGCTAGCCGAAATTTTCTAGATTGGTTCACGGCATATTCACAGCGAACTTTCCTCTCGAATCGAACCTTATCGTTATAGTCGGTAATGCCCGAAGGGGTGGGTAGAGATAAGAGATGTATATATCTAAAGTCTAAGCACCCACGTTTCACCACTCATGTTTTGAACAACTCAATAGAGGGCGCACCTGTTTAGTTCTACAGGGTATTGTTCCGGACACCGGATTGCCACTGAGAATTTATATGTCAGAAAAAAAAATCGTCTGGTCCAGATTGAACCCAGTGTCTCGAAGGTTTTTACTGTAGTACTACCGTGACGCTTTTGCTAGCTGTGCATGAAGTCGTGTTGTTATTTTACTCATTTCATTCGATTTACAATAATAATTGTTGGTGACTACTTAGTAATATACTGGTAGCTCTGTCTGTTGCAAAGTGTTATTTGTTTCTTTGTTCTACAAAACCTAAGATTCGGGACCAGTTTCACAAAGTCTATGTTAGTTCCGAATGTCTCCTTGGAAAATATTTTTAGGTCTTTTTAACAAGTCTGTTTCTTAAGTTTCCGTAACCAAAAACAGGGACAGAGTCCGAGCCGTCTGTCCGTTCGTTATGTAAACGGAATGAGTTACAAACCTGGAATTTGTGTTTAATGCTGACATTGTAATTTAATTAAAATATTTTTCAGGGATCTGCAAATACCTTGTGTTGTGGGGTATCATTGTCTAGAGCTCATTGAGTAGAGTATAAATATTTTTTTAAAGTAATTATATATATATATAATTACTTTAAAAAAATATTTAAACTTAAAACAATAACAAATTGAATGCCGTTATAATTGTCAATTTTAGACCATTTATTTTAAATATTCGATCTCCAAAGTTAAACCAGTTGAACTAATAGTAAATCTGGAATTTTGGTTACTATTTAAGTACTATTTCCTCTCTTCATCTCCCTTGATGTGTGTTGTTAATGTTACGGCATATATATGTATTGATCAGTACTAATATTATAAAAGTGAAAGTAACTCTGTCTGTCTGTCTGTTACTGTAAAACTAATTTCTTACTTTAATATTAAACTGAATTAAGCCGTAAGGACGCGAATGGTAACAAACACACAAATCATTCGCATACCTTATAGGTAGGCAATATAAGAGATTTTTTGTTATTTTCACCCATAAAACTGATTTGCATAACATAACTTAATATGTTAGGTATGGGCACAGAATTAAGTGTAGCTGCCCTAATAATCCGTATTCATTTACGTGTATTTTATTTTATTCTAGGTTAGCCTGAATAACATCTTCGACCATATCATCACTAACCATCAGTTGAGATAGTGGTCAAAGTGATCTATCAGCCATATATAAAAATAAAAAAGTATTGCCATGTAGCGGAGAGTAGGTGCCTGTTTTCGCAAAATACTTATTAAATACTTTTCATCTAGAGTTCAGTTATTTCTTCATATGTTATAAAGAAAGAGCTTGTAACTAATATATTAACCATCGTTACGTTAACCACTGTTTCAAACAACTGGCCCTAACGATCATAATAATGTTTCGACGAGAGCAGTATCTCTCCGCAGCGCAAAGACTTTCCGTCAGACTCAGTGAGTGCGCGCCCCCTAGCAAGCTGTGCGCGGGAAACATATCGTGATTATAATTTAAAAAGAAATTAAAATTAAGTTGTTTAAATAAAAGTTTACACATACAAATACAGCGATGGCAACGATTTTGCGCAAAATGTGGAAGACCCATTCAAAACACAAAAGTAAGTTGATTACTCTCGTAAAATATGTACTCTTTCTTTAGGATTTTTAGATTCATATTTATGGAATTTCATAAGACATTTCACTTACAACTTAGTATGTATATATAGCATTTTATTGCATTATCTGACCAACTTAGGTATAGAATTGGAGACTACCTACCTATCGCCGCATTTAGAACTAAACTGAGGCCAGTTGTTTGCAAACTATTTATTTTAACTATGTTTTAACCGACTTCAAAAAAGGAGGAGGTTCACAATTCGTCTGTTTATTATTTTTATGTTTGTTACCTCAGTACTATTGACTGGGTGAACCGATTTTCATATATTTTTTTTATTAAAAGCTGTTGCTTTTCTTTTGGTCCCATTTAAATTTCATCAAAATCCGTCAAGCCGTTTTTGAGTTACACTCCAATCACAGAAAAATATTTTCCTGTCTTGATGATTAGTCGTTGACAGTGATTGCAAACGATCCTGTTAGTAGCAAAGCAAGAGTCACTGATAAGTGTGAAAAAAAATTTTAACCAAAAAATGGAACCGACTTCAACACTCAAAAGTGTGAAATAACTTGTCGAAGTCAGTAGCATGCGCACAATATTGTGATAATAAGTACTTACTTTTGAACTATCATGATCATGATACCGACTTCAACAAGTTATTTCACACTTTTGAGTTTTGAATTCGGTTCCATTTCTTGGTTTATTTTTTTACTGTAGAATTATATTTTTTATATTTTGGAGTTTTGAAAACTTTCAATAACTAATTGAAAATCTAAAAAGTAATAATGTGTAGTGTAAGGCGCAGGGACTATTAAATGAATTATAATCTAATTCTTTTTTTTATGTAATCATGATTAATGCATTGGTGGTAGGGCATTTTGCGAATGCCCGCCTGGCTAGATACCACCCTCGAGTAAAAAATCTGTCGCTAAGCATCTAACTGCTGCATGTCCTTGAGAGCCAGTAATTCTAGGCTAGCCTGAAAAACATCTTCGACCACATCATCACTTACTATCAGGTCAGATAGTGGTCAAAGGCTAGACTAGGCTAGCCTTTGACCACTATCAGCTATAAAAACAAAAAAAATATGATTCCAATTTTAATTCTTGATTGTTTACCCTGTGACCAGTTCACCAACTATTCGTATAAGTGGTAGGTAATTTGGACTATGGTGGATTCAGGCTGGGGCTAGAAATAGGTAATTCTACGCATTTTGGTAGAGCTGCCGGAACATACCATAAGATGATTGACTGTTTTTATAAATATAAGTGGTAGCTAGTCAGGAGCATTAACAATAATGCCTTACCTACTATCATGATGTGGTTATATTCGAACCCCTGCCAGATCACTCTGTCTAATCGGTACTCTCCATCCAAAAACCGTCGTGCGCGAGTCAGACACGTACTTGGCCAATTTTTAGTATTTGTTATTATTAGCGGCAAAAGGAATACATCACCTGTGAAAATACTAAACTATCTAGCTGTCACAGTTCTTGAGATACGGCCTGGTGACAGACAGACAGACGAACAGTGGAGTCTGAGTAACACTAACATACCACAACAGACAGACCCACAAAACAACAGACCCTAAAAAACATATATCAGCCCAGATCCACAGTAAAATGTAGGGTATAATATAATGCTATCCTAAATGATACTTTAATTATATTACAATTTTTTTTTGTCTCGTAAATTTGTAAATTTGTAATGTAATTTGTCTAGCAGGCGTTATTGCAAACTTAACAATATTAAAAAAATATACTATAATTACTTTGTTTCGAGTTTCAAGTCATAGAATAAAGTGTACCTACTAGTGTAGTCGTACCCCAAGTTCGGTGAGCAGCGGCCCAGTAAGGCCGCGTCCACATGTCCGGGTGCAAGTTTCTCTCTAATTACTTGGGAATTAGGAGAGCCCTTGCAAAGTCGATCTTAGAAAAAGTCGTTATACGAGTTGCGCCCGCGCTGTCATCTCAATGTTTATGGATAGGTACATTCTTCAAGTTGAGATAGGTGCGCCAGGCGAGTGATTTGTCTGGAAATTTAGCTTTTTTTCTTTGCTAAGTGTCATACACCCTACCGTAAATCTTTATCTGTAAAAAAATAAAAGGGAATCACGTAAATAAATCCACTACGGAGCTAAATATCACATAGTTACAAAATTGAAAAATCTCCATAAAATTCACTTACCAAACCATTCATTTCCTGCTTTGTAGGGTTACATGGCCAAAGGGAAAAACGGGGCCCTACTAAGTCTTCAAAGAGGTTTCTATACAAACGTAATTTCGCCATATCATATACCAAGTGGTCTAACTCGGGAAAATTATACATGCATGTCCCTAAGCCTAATATATAGGTTAGGTTAGGCTAGGTTGTCCCACGGATATGCCACTTTGGAGGTAAAGTACCTTGAATACGTAGACGGAACATATAACATTAAGACGACATTATTTGAATTTAAAAAACAATTTAAACTAAGTATATTCATAGACATTTAAATAATTAGGTACATGGTTGAATTCCATTTATAGACATTTAAATAATTACATGGTTGAACCGGGAATCGAACCCGTTACACGAGAAAAATAATCATGTAGCTTTATCATACCGATCGAAAGGCTTCATTATAAGGACTATTTTTGCTAAATAACATAGTGTCTGAAAAAAATGAAAATCCTTAAATTTTAACATTTGATGTGTAATTATGTACAGCAAAGTAAAAAGCTGACATTGCCGTAAGGACATACAACTGACATTATCATAAGTACCTATTCCTAATAAATGTACCCACTTGAAAAGTACGCATCATTTATACCTATAATATAAGTGCATGATAAAATGATAAAGAGATATACGTAATTAGTAGGTACCTGGTTGTATGCAACAAATCGAGCCGTATCCTGAGCCGTAAGACGCGTAAATTATTTTTCATCCCACCATATCGGAAAGAGTATTTTTAATCTTCAATATCTGAGTGGAAAAGCCGTTTTTATTCTCTAGAGGATAGAGTAAATTGAATTTAGAACATCGTGTGCACTAAGTTTGTGAATGAAAAAAAACATTAAACCTATTTACTGCTACCTCTATGGTGCCGAATATATCATACAACTTTATTTTTATTTGTTAAAAACTCAGACTCGGAACCTTCTTGGTGTTCTTTTTTCAATTTGCTTTGTACGCGGTTCTTCATTTCCTCGCTGAGGTGGAATGAAAAGTTACGTGTTGCACTCGAGTGCAAAGATTTTTCACCTCGTGCTCTTTTGATTCCCTCGCTAACGCTCAGGATTCTAATTTTGAATCACTCGCTGCGCTCGTGATTCAATTTTAGAATCCTTCGCTTGCTCGGTCATCAAAATTGAACACGCGGTTAAAAAGCAACTTTGCACTCTTGTATAACAAATAACTATTGTCCATCGCAATGCGGCTCGCTGATTATAAAGAAATAATTCAAAATTTCACATTAAATCATGGTCTTCCTTTTATTTCTGACACTATGTTATTTAGCAATAAATAATCCTTATGATGAAGCCTTTCGATCGCTATGATAAAGCTACAGGTTGATTATTTTTTTCGTGTAACAGTTTCGATTCCCGGTTCAACCATGTAATTATTTGAATATCTATGAATGCGGTTTAAATTGTTTTTGAAATTAAAATAATGTCTTTTCTCAGTAAAATTTTCCATCTACAATATTCAAGATACTTACAATAGCCTTAACAGGACAGAATCTTAAAGCATTAAAGAGCCCGAATCGCAATCGGACTTTGTTTTTAATGAAGGATAACTTTATTAAGCCTTTACCTACCTATCTGGATAGGCTATGCATAACTTTACTGGATCATCTGTTTTTGATAATCCTTTTTATTACCTCCATGCTAGTCCATTTAAATTTAATTACTCGCAGTCAAGTTTTTCAGTTGTATCTATTCAATTAACTGAAATCAGTATTTGTTAAAATGTCAATGGGTCGTTTAATAATGCTGGTGTCAAGTGCACAGAAGTGTCTATAATTTTGTTAGAAAAAAACGGTGCATGGAAATCATGTTTTTTTTTGTGGAAGTCCTTGAAATAAATGTACGAATTACTACACTCGAGAGCAATGAATCCGGGTCACTTAAAGAATGTTAAAAATCTCGAAAACTAAAAATGATAGGTTAATGCAATAAATTGTATTTAATAGACAATGTAATACTCCTTAAATAAAAGTAAAAAAAATATGAGTCACCATACATTTTATTAACACAAAATTACATACAGAAAAAAACTGCTGATCTCTCCTTAAAACAAAAATAGGAAACATGAAATTTTTGAACTTTATTACGATTTTCTTGAATTTTAATACTTCGTATTGCCTCCTCGTGCTTCCATTACTGCGTTTACGCGGTTTGGCATGCTGTACACCAAGTTCCTTATACGATTTTGGGGAATATTCTCCCATTCCTCTGTGAGAGCAATGTTGAGCTCACGAAGCGTGATTGGGGGAGGGTTTCGTTGTTTTACGCATCTGCCTAGCTCGTCCCAAGCATGCTCGATCGGGTTGATATCCGGGCTGCGCGCTGGCCACTCCATACGAGTAATGTTCATCTCTTGAAGGTAGTCATTCACAATCCTACCTGTATGAGGTCGGGCATTGTCATGCATAAATATAGCATCCTCACCTAAATTGACCATAAATGGACCAACGTGATCATTGAGGATTTCTTCCACATATCTTACGCTAGTTAAAGAGCCGTTTTCTATGATCACCAGCTCTGTGCGACTTTCAGAAGAAATTCCGGCCCACACAAGTACAGACCCACCACCGTAGGCTACTTTTTCTTCGATGCATGCTTGCTTGAATCTTTCCCCTGGTCTTCGATACACTCTGTGTCTTCCATCGTGCTTGTAGAGCATAAATTTTGATTCGTCTAAGGGGTTTTAAGTTAGATTCAGCAAGCCGACGTCTTACTGTCCATGCACTTGGGTTACTTCCTCCGAGGCGTCGAAACTGATTGGTGAGTTCAGTTCCTGTGAGAAAGCGATTTCGAAGCATGGTGTTCACCAAGTATCGGTCTTCTCGTGCTGTGGTACACCTGGTTCTGCCCGTTCCTGGTCTGCGTAGGTTAGAACCAGTTTCTTCGTAACGTCGGAGAACTCTTTGTACTGTTGACAGCGACACACCGACAGTCCTGGCTGTATCGCGCTGACTCCGGCCGGTTTCCAGCATTGTAAGTATTCTGGTGCATTCTTCAGGCGTAAGCGACATAATTTCAGCTTGAATAATGAATATAGAGCACTATCAACATGGTTTATGTACCCACATAAATTACAGATTACAAACAAAAGCAAAACCAAATGCTGTAATTTCGTAGTTCCATCTTCGAAAGTGGCCCTTTTTCAAATTTGATTTTTTTATGATATAACTTTACAATAACTAAGAAGTTTTAATACCTTCATTTAAGGAGTATTACATTGTCTATTAAATACAATTTATTGCATTTACCTAGCATTTTTAGTTTCCGAGATTTTTAGGATTCTTTAAGTGACCCGGATTCATTGCTCCCGAGTGTATTTTTCGAGAACAATAGCCTTTGGCAGTCTAGGAATAAACCATAAAATGAATTCCAAATGCAGTCTATTACTCTAATACCCAGTGTTTTTATTATATGAACAGCCATTTTCTACAGTAAGAAGAGTGAAATGACTTGTTGAAAACGGAACTTTGAACGTGAAATGCAGATCAGTGGGTGATACAGTACGGCAACTCATATATTTAAGATCGTATGTAGCACGGCGCACGATACAAGTGGAAAAAAATATGCTTCTATATAAAAATATGCTTCTTCATGGCCTTCCAACAGCGCCATCTACCGGGTTCAGTTATGAATTTAAACCATCCCGGGACCCATCAAACACGTAAAAATATCATCAAAATCTGTCCCGCCGCTTAGGAGAAGTTCAGTAACGTAGGTACACACGATTAGTCGTGTGTACGTTACTTGAGTCCTATATAATAAACATTAGTAGTTATTATATACATGCACATAGGTAAATATAACTTCATAGGATATATAATATAGAACTTATTAATACGCTGTAACAAATAAAGGCAAAAGGTACACGTACCCTCTAAAACATAATAGCTTTCTTATTCTAAGAGTCTATTTAATATGAAGATAAGCACGAAAAGCTTGATAATAACAAATTAAACACCCTTTCGGGCAAAGTCTAAGTCAATAGTGTAATTAAATTATGTTATGACTGCTTTATTTTTTATAATTCAATAAAACAGATATAAAAGATATAAGTACTTACTTAGGCTAAATGAGAGGGAAGAGCTAATGAACTGAACTTAAATGTAAACATACATATATATTGTTATAAAATGGCGCATTTGTAGATTCAATTATCGGTATGGAGCGCAGCGCAAGCACTTTGTGAAAGCTGTCTTTGGAAAACACAGGAAAAGCTATTAATGTCACCATTAGCAGAAACATAATTTACTAGCATGGAGAGCTTTACGAATATAATTGTTTAATTAAAATTTTAGTACATTATTGCTTTTTGAACAGCTAGTATGGCTAGAAAATGTACTAAGTACAACTCCCTAATAGTAAATCTATGTAAACAGCCCTTTGATAAAGTTCCTTGAAGTTTCAAAAGAATTCTTACTGAAGCGTAATAGAAGTACTTATTTTAATTAAAACTTGCTTACGAGCACCTAACAAACCTTTTCCTTGGAGTTCAGAGCAGAGTCCAGGACTTGCAGCGGATCATGCCTCATGTATGGGTGACAGCTAATGGCATTCACAACAGAGCGCTTCTGTGCTTCGGAGGCGTCGCGGCAGTCGGTTATTGTCCTAGGATGACAGTCATTGCTGGCTGTGTTACATGCCTCCCTGGGCGGTTTGAAAACCCTGAAACTAGGGCTGTCAATCAAAAAATCAAGTATTTAAAGTCAAATAAATGCAGGTGAGATGAAAGCATTGAAAAGAATGTGTGGTGTGGCTTCGAAGGACAAGGTGAGGAACAGCGTGATATGGAAACAATGTGGAGTGGATGACATTTTATTGGTATTAGTCGAGAAAAATATGCTGATATAAAAGGAGATTGAAAATGTAAGTAGTACAACACGGCGAGTGCGAATGCAACAATTTGAAGAGGAAGACCGGTGAAATTATTCTGACCAGTTTGGAGAAGTTCTAGGAAAAGGCCATGAATATACCCCTTACAGTGAGAAATGTATAAAGGATGAAAGAGAGTGAGGAAGAAAACAAAAAAACTATGAAAAGATAAGATTGTAGAAATGGGAAATGTGTAGTCCCGGCCTAACCTTTCAGGTAACAGGCATGTATTAGCCATTACAGAACATGTGCAATCAAAGCCACTTCTGCGCTAAAGCAGTGATCTCTGCCAGAAAGTGGCTATATAATACTCAATAAATTACTTTTTAACAACATTTATTAAACAGGCTGTCATAGGTAATTGGACAGTGTGTCCTAGCCTTATATACTTAGTGGAGATATCGCCCGTTTATCCAGGCCAGACCAGCGCTATCGATAGAAACAGGGCCATAGGTCAGTTATTAGGCGCAATAGAGTAGCGTCAACGCGATCTTCTTGATTATAGCGTGTGATAAACTCTCCGATGCGACATCCCGGTTTTGATTAGGTATTTAATAGTCACCAGAAAGTATCATGCAACCTTTTTGGAACAAATAATTATATTATCTATAAAATCAATCATACAATGCTCATCTACGAATATATATGAATATTCGTACGAGTAGATGCTCTAATAATACGAGTATGTTCAATGATCAGAAAAAACCATCTTTCAATTTTTGATTACAATTAGATTCACATCACCGCACATTATCTTTCACCGCAAATAGTAACAAATGCCACTCCTATTTATAATTTTTATAATAGGAGGGTTTGCCATACGTCTTGTGGATCGCGGTGTCAAAACTTAAAAGGCAGTTCTTCAGAAAGCGCTACCCACCTTGTAGTATTTTTTCCCTGCGTAACTTCTAACGACACCCAAAGGAGATATGGGTCGATGCAAGTTAAGCCCAGCATCCCACGGGTTCACAATAAGGTTACTTAGCGATCTCAGTTTTCCGCTGAGATCGCTAAGTGGAAAATCAGCGTAACCCTCTGGCCAATCTCTGCATGATGTAGCTATATAAACACACAAAAAATCAAAACAAAAACTGATATAGAAACCTATTCGCCAAGTATAATGTCGGTATGTCCAGACAATATTGTTAAAAGTTATTGTATTGGAAGAATCCAATCGGAAGTAATATGTAGGATTGAGAACAGCTTGGTATACGGAAAAAATTACTTCGAGTTAACTTTTAGGCAAAGTAGATGTTAGTTTCTCCTGAACCATATTTTTGAAGGTTAGTAAACTAAAAAAAATGCACAAGTTAAAGTTGAATAAAATTTTGCAGTCTCAGTCATGCTGAAGTTGCGTCAGCAAGTACAATAATATCCAAGAAAGGCAGTAAGGTGGTGGATATGTACGGTAAATTCTGTTCTAAAATTTCCTCTGGCATTAGGTGAGAACACAAGTAATATTTGCAGCTGTTGTATTTACCTACAAAGTTTATGCATTCACGAACACTATTGTTAATAATACACCATTGCATTGTAGCACATTTGCACTAGCAGTAACTCAAATAGTCTAAGGGGTTTTAAGTTAGATTCAGCAAGCCGACGTCTTACTGTCCATGCACTTGGGTTACTTCCTCCGAGGCGTCGAAACTGATTGGTGAGTTCAGTTCCTGTGAGAAAGCGATTTCGAAGCATGGTGTTCACCAAGTATCGGTCTTCTCGTGCTGTGGTACACCTGGTTCTGCCCGTTCCTGGTCTGCGTAGGTTAGAACCAGTTTCTTCGTAACGTCGGAGAACTCTTTGTACTGTTGACAGCGACACACCGACAGTCCTGGCTGTATCGCGCTGACTCCGGCCGGTTTCCAGCATTGTAAGTATTCTGGTGCATTCTTCAGGCGTAAGCGACATAATTTCAGCTTGAATAATGAATATAGAGCACTATCAACATGGTTTATGTACCCACATAAATGACAGATTACAAACAAAAGCAAAACCAAATGCTGTAATTTCGTAGTTCCATCTTCGAAAGTGGCCCTTTTTCAAATTTGATTTTTTTATGATATAACTTTACAATAACTAAGAAGTTTTAATACCTTCATTTAAGGAGTATTACATTGTCTATTAAATACAATTTATTGCATTAACCTAGCATTTTTAGTTTCCGAGATTTTTAGGATTCTTTAAGTGACCCGGATTCATTGCTCTCGAGTGTATTTTTCGAGAACAATAGCCTTTGGCAGTCTAGGAATAAACCATAAAATGAATTCCAAATGCAGTCTATTACTCTAATACCCAGTGTTTTTATTATATGAACAGCCATTTTCTACAGTAAGAAGAGTGAAATGACTTGTTGAAAACGGAACTTTGAACGTGAAATGCAGATCAGTGGGTGATACAGTACGGCAACTCATATATTTAAGATCGTATGTAGCACGGCGCACGATACAAGTGGAAAAAAATATGCTTCTATATAAAAATATGCTTCTTCATGGCCTTCCAACAGCGCCATCTACCGGGTTCAGTTATGAATTTAAACCATCCCGGGACCCATCAAACACGTAAAAATATCATCAAAATCTGTCCCGCCGCTTAGGAGAAGTTCAGTAACGTAGGTACACACGATTAGTCGTGTGTACGTTACTTGAGTCCTATATAATAAACATTAGTAGTTATTATATACATGCACATAGGTAAATATAACTTCATAGGATATATAATATAGAACTTATTAATACGCTGTAACAAATAAAGGCAAAAGGTACACGTACCCTCTAAAACATAATAGCTTTCTTATTCTAAGAGTCTATTTAATATGAAGATAAGCACGAAAAGCTTGATAATAACAAATTAAACACCCTTTCGGGCAAAGTCTAAGTCAATAGTGTAATTAAATTATGTTATGACTGCTTTATTTTTTATAATTCAATAAAACAGATATAAAAGATATAAGTACTTACTTAGGCTAAATGAGAGGGAAGAGCTAATGAACTGAACTTAAATGTAAACATACATATATATTGTTATAAAATGGCGCATTTGTAGATTCAATTATCGGTATGGAGCGCAGCGCAAGCACTTTGTGAAAGCTGTCTTTGGAAAACACAGGAAAAGCTATTAATGTCACCATTAGCAGAAACATAATTTACTAGCATGGAGAGCTTTACGAATATAATTGTTTAATTAAAATTTTAGTACATTATTGCTTTTTGAACAGCTAGTATGGCTAGAAAATGTACTAAGTACAACTCCCTAATAGTAAATCTATGTAAACAGCCCTTTGATAAAGTTCCTTGAAGTTTCAAAAGAATTCTTACTGAAGCGTAATAGAAGTACTTATTTTAATTAAAACTTGCTTACGAGCACCTAACAAACCTTTTCCTTGGAGTTCAGAGCAG
This sequence comes from Plagodis dolabraria, assembly GCA_963854805.1. Taxonomy (NCBI): domain Eukaryota; kingdom Metazoa; phylum Arthropoda; class Insecta; order Lepidoptera; family Geometridae; genus Plagodis; species Plagodis dolabraria. The sequence continues at coordinate 23,277,088 of OY978457.1, read as the reverse complement.
AGTCCAGGACTTGCAGCGGATCATGCCTCATGTATGGGTGACAGCTAATGGCATTCACAACAGAGCGCTTCTGTGCTTCGGAGGCGTCGCGGCAGTCGGTTATTGTCCTAGGATGACAGTCATTGCTGGCTGTGTTACATGCCTCCCTGGGCGGTTTGAAAACCCTGAAACTAGGGCTGTCAATCAAAAAATCAAGTATTTAAAGTCAAATAAATGCAGGTGAGATGAAAGCATTGAAAAGAATGTGTGGTGTGGCTTCGAAGGACAAGGTGAGGAACAGCGTGATATGGAAACAATGTGGAGTGGATGACATTTTATTGGTATTAGTCGAGAAAAATATGCTGATATAAAAGGAGATTGAAAATGTAAGTAGTACAACACGGCGAGTGCGAATGCAACAATTTGAAGAGGAAGACCGGTGAAATTATTCTGACCAGTTTGGAGAAGTTCTAGGAAAAGGCCATGAATATACCCCTTACAGTGAGAAATGTATAAAGGATGAAAGAGAGTGAGGAAGAAAACAAAAAAACTATGAAAAGATAAGATTGTAGAAATGGGAAATGTGTAGTCCCGGCCTAACCTTTCAGGTAACAGGCATGTATTAGCCATTACAGAACATGTGCAATCAAAGCCACTTCTGCGCTAAAGCAGTGATCTCTGCCAGAAAGTGGCTATATAATACTCAATAAATTACTTTTTAACAACATTTATTAAACAGGCTGTCATAGGTAATTGGACAGTGTGTCCTAGCCTTATATACTTAGTGGAGATATCGCCCGTTTATCCAGGCCAGACCAGCGCTATCGATAGAAACAGGGCCATAGGTCAGTTATTAGGCGCAATAGAGTAGCGTCAACGCGATCTTCTTGATTATAGCGTGTGATAAACTCTCCGATGCGACATCCCGGTTTTGATTAGGTATTTAATAGTCACCAGAAAGTATCATGCAACCTTTTTGGAACAAATAATTATATTATCTATAAAATCAATCATACAATGCTCATCTACGAATATATATGAATATTCGTACGAGTAGATGCTCTAATAATATGTTCAATGATCAGAAAAAACCATCTTTCAATTTTTGATTACAATTAGATTCACATCACCGCACATTATCTTTCACCGCAAATAGTAACAAATGCCACTCCTATTTATAATTTTTATAATAGGAGGGTTTGCCATACGTCTTGTGGATCGCGGTGTCAAAACTTAAAAGGCAGTTCTTCAGAAAGCGCTACCCACCTTGTAGTATTTTTTCCCTGCGTAACTTCTAACGACACCCAAAGGAGATATGGGTCGATGCAAGTTAAGCCCAGCATCCCACGGGTTCACAATAAGGTTACTTAGCGATCTCAGTTTTCCGCTGAGATCGCTAAGTGGAAAATCAGCGTAACCCTCTGGCCAATCTCTGCATGATGTAGCTATATAAACACACAAAAAATCAAAACAAAAACTGATATAGAAACCTATTCGCCAAGTATAATGTCGGTATGTCCAGACAATATTGTTAAAAGTTATTGTATTGGAAGAATCCAATCGGAAGTAATATGTAGGATTGAGAACAGCTTGGTATACGGAAAAAATTACTTCGAGTTAACTTTTAGGCAAAGTAGATGTTAGTTTCTCCTGAACCATATTTTTGAAGGTTAGTAAACTAAAAAAAATGCACAAGTTAAAGTTGAATAAAATTTTGCAGTCTCAGTCATGCTGAAGTTGCGTCAGCAAGTACAGTAATATCCAAGAAAGGCAGTAAGGTGGTGGATATGTACGGTAAATTCTGTTCTAAAATTTCCTCTGGCATTAGGTGAGAACACAAGTAATATTTGCAGCTGTTGTATTTACCTACAAAGTTTATGCATTCACGAACACTATTGTTAATAATACACCATTGCATTGTAGCACATTTGCACTAGCAGCAACTCAAATAGTACGTTATCAACAGACAGAAGACCTTCGTTACAACAGAGTGAACTCGTAACAAAAAAAAAACATAAATAAGATGTTACATTTCCGATTTTCACGCTGAACCGTTTCATTTGGTATTTCATAGAAGTAAACAGCGACTCCAGACATAACAACCACCAGATTGTGATACATCTTCACGGACATGTTTTATCTGCAGACAAATCTGTATTTGTCGGCAGATAAAACATGCCTCTGAAGATGTATCACAAACACAACTTCATGGTCGTCTAATCGCGTGCGCAAGAGCGTCCAACGCAGTGCCATCGCGGACATCGTGACCTCTAATTTATCTCTTGTGCCTTTAGCCTTATTATTTACCCTTCGATTTGAGTCGTCCGAGAAAATATTAGTAACCCTTGACCATTGATCATGGTCCCCAGCGGACTGATCTATAACAGATATATACAGTCTTTCTCTCTTTTTAGTAACGGATGCTTTCTCTAACTACCCGCATTTGGTCTTTCTAATACGTAGGCACCAATCACACTAACAACACCAACACAATCCACTGGTTTGATAACAACCATGGTATAAATTTCTTATCGCCACAATCACAAAAACTTCATGCTCAGTAAAAACAAATATTATTATATATAAAAACATATAATCAGTACTATCTGATGTAAACAAAACACAGCCAAAACTTCCTGCTTATGTAGTCCGACACGACACGTGCCGTTCAAGCATAGGCGATTTTCGAGAATTTCTCAATCGTGTCACAACACGGACATGTTTTATCTGCAGACAAATCTGTATTTGTCGGCAGATAAAACATGCCTCTGAAGATGTATCACAAACACAACTTCATGGTCGTCTAATCGCGTGCGCAAGAGCGTCCAACGCAGTGCCATCGCGGACATCGTGACCTCTAATTTATCTCTTGTGCCTTTAGCCTTATTATTTACCCTTCGATTTGAGTCGTCCGAGAAAATATTAGTAACCCTTGACCATTGATCATGGTCCCCAGCGGACTGATCTATAACAGATATATACAGTCTTTCTCTCTTTTTAGTAACGGATGCTTTCTCTAACTACCCGCATTTGGTCTTTCTAATACGTAGGCACCAATCACACTAACAACACCAACACAATCCACTGGTTTGATAACAACCAGGTATACTTTTAAATCAGGTGAGACAATTCATAATCTTCTAATCGTTATGCAACTCATATAAGATCGGTATAATTTGACTTTTCTAATAACAAAGAAACAGTGGACTATGACTTACTCCTAGCCGTGCTTTTTGAGCTCAATTTTTTTCAATCTCCCATCTGCTGATCCTCTTCGTGTCATCAAGAAGTTCCCTCTAATCGGCTGGTACTAATGCTTCGCACAAGATGGGACTTTTTACTATTCTCTCTTTTTATTGATTTTCTCTCTCCTAGCATTCCAAACAACTTTCATCTGTATACTGTCTGTATGTGTATTTTTTTGCTTATAAACTTGGTCTGACAGCATTGGTATATCAGTAAACCCTAACAAATCTCAAGTTATCGTGAATGAAAGTAGATTCCAGCTCGCTGGTATTCATTTAGCGAGTCCATCTCCTGTATCTTTTAATGGCTCCATTATTATTTTCTCTTCCACTGAGATGATTTGGATTTAAGTTGGTCACATCATATCAAAGAAATTTCTCGTACATTTTACGTTTTCTTTCAGTATATTGATAGACTTCAAAATTTTTCTGCAAAACAATCAAAAATTACTCTTCTTAAAATTATCTACCAAAATGACGAACGTTATCTTCGTTCTCTTACCAATCATTGATCATTGCTGATTTTTATTGTTTGTTTGATCTTAACGCAGACCTCCTTAACAGGCTGGATAGTCTACTGAAAATTGTCACGTGCATTTGGCATATTAGCAATACTCAAATGGATTTCTAATTCGAGAGCCCGGAAATGCTAGGGCATGACGCCCTCTCGAGTCGGTGGTTTTCTTAATATGGTATAAATTTCTTATCGCCACAATCACAAAAACTTCATGCTCAGTAAAAACAAATATTATTATATATAAAAACATATAATCAGTACTATCTGATGTAAACAAAACACAGCCAAAACTTCCTGCTTATGTAGTCCGACACGACACGTGCCGTTCAAGCATAGGCGATTTTCGAGAATTTCTCAATCGTGCGCTCTAAGAGTAAGACCTCCTGAAGATGCTCCGTGTAGAACGAAACGCTTCAACAATCGTTCCGGATAGGGTTCGTTACGTAGAGTTTCCGACATTATGTCGGTGTGCCTGCAAGTGCAATTTTGGCTAAGTCTGATAACTTAGCCGAAGAATAATATTATAGATTTAATTATTTGTAATATTATGGTATGTATTACATGAATATATTAATTGAATTCATGCTTGCCTAATAAGATAATAAAGCAGCGCCGGGCTTGTAATCGATGGCGTCGCGACTCGATTCGACTCGACTCATATCTCGTACATGTGCCTTTACCCTAATTGATTGCACTTCAATGTGGGTCATCCGCGAAATATCGCCGCCGAGACCTTTGACGCTGTAGAACACAGAATAAATACATAGTAACTATGTTTAATACGCAGTTGATAACATGATAATAAAATACGGTTGTAAACAAAAGCATTGTTTGCTAAGCGCAATTCTAAAGCGATGATGATGATATTGAATCATAATTCATCTCAATAATATTCACGACCCGTGGGGTCCCGAGCTAGAACAGTACCTACTCTTGTTGGGAGTCGTACGCTTACGGAAATAGTACCAGAAGGTAGGCAGTTCTTCAGAAGGCGCTGCTGCCCAGCAGCGCCTTCTGAAGAACTGCCTAAGTACACTGAGAACCCTAAGAAAAGGTGAAGAAATGGCTGCTCTGAATCTTGAGGTGATATTTCGTTATAATCAACGCGGTTTCTTTTTATATATTGCTGATAGGCTAGCCTTTCACTGTCTCACCTGATGGTAAGTGGGGATGTGGTTGAAGACGTGGTTGTTATTGTAAAGAGCCCCGATTTTCTTGCCCGTTCTTCTCGCAGTGGCTCTCATACATTTTTTTTGCTGAACTTAGTACAATGTAGAATATTTCAATATTCAAATTTGTGATTGCCCTTCATAGGAGCGTCGTAGACGCCTAAATTGGATAAATGAATTTGAATTTGTTCAGGCTAACCTAGAATTTGCTTTCAAATATAAGCTTGTAAATATTTCAAAAAATACTTTATAGTTTTTAAAATTTATTTATAAGTAAGCTGCTTGGCGCCTGTAGACAGCCAAACGAGTCGACAGAGGTCAATAATTAACAACTCGAGTATACTTATCCGTACTTACCTAGATATCGAACCGACCTATTGATCGTAGCTTGTAGATTCGGTGCAAAGCAATTTGCATGATAGATAGCCCATTGACCGTTGTGAAACTGGCTCTAACCAGTAATAAGCTAATGTACGTGTCTAAGCTTCCAGTAAATTGCATCAGTATACGTATTCGTTAGAGTTGAAAATATTGAGTATAATATAGATATATAAGTACTTACGTCGATACTCGCAAAAAATTAGACAAGTTGAAGAAATTATTGTACAATGCACAAAATGTTTAAGATTATTGGAATTTGCTCATGACAATTTGTACAACAACTTTAAATTGTTTTATGACTATGTTTCTTTCCCTCACATCAGGATAAAAAAATCAACATTTAATAAAACCAAATGCCAAGTTCGTTAGATGTGGTATACCACAAGGGAGCGTTCTTGGGCCCTTGCTTTTCATAGATTATCGCATGGTTCTTTTTGCTGATGTTCACTGTTCACTAGACTAGCATATTCGTTAGAGAAAAAGAAAAAAGTCCGGTGTCCGAAATTAATACTCTAACTCTGAATATAATAGTGGCCTGGTTGACATCTAATAATCTTATGAAATTTAAAAATAATTGTTTTTCATCAAGTATTAATTATTTAATTCTTATATTAAATTTTTTTTGTGACAAAGTTTTTGGGATTACGTATTATATAATCGAACCTTAGGTACATGGGATACGAAAACAAATTCTATTTGTCCAAAACTAAACTGTTACTCTTATTTATTTACTTATGTTGTGTACTTTTCTAAGCAGCCCTACAGTACCGACATTCTATTATACATCCAAAAATCTCGTCTCCGATATGGAATTATATTATGGGGTAACTGCTCAGGCGAGAAAAATAGCAATTAAATTGAATTGTAATGTACTCGTAAGTAAGAACCTATAACTGGATGTGAAGCAAATAGTTTTCAATGCCATTTTGGCAATCTCCACCACGGTACTTTAAATTGCCAGGCACTGGCCTAGGAACGGTCAGTTGCGGGTTCGAATATCGCTCATGGATCAAATTTTCCTTTCGTTGTAATTTGACACCTTTTCGCTGAGCAGTCGCAGTCGGACGTAGGTATATAAGCAAAAGTTATAGGTATTTTGATTGCTAAATGAAATCCATAACGTTTTAAAATTATTAAAAATATTTTTACCATATGATGTAACTGAAACTTTATGCTATTCGCAATTTTTCCATTATCTGCGCTATAAGACGTTGCTTCGTTTTTTTTCCCAACTTCAAGGGACAGTAAACCTGAGTATTTGATATAAATTTCAGCTTCATACCTCCACGCATTTCTGAGAATATGGGTCTTGACAGACAGACGGACCACTGTGTGTGTGATCGTATGAGCCTAAAAAACTGAACCGCAACTGTTTTAATATTATGTTTTTTCACTCCTTCTCAACCAACAATAATCATCAACCCTTTAATTTATATAGGAACCACAAAAAACTTCTGTTTAATGTATATAAAATGCTTTAAAATCCTGAAATTGACGAACTAAAGAGAACAAAGTAAGACTGGTTGAATAATTGAAACAAACACGCTGAAAGCTTACGGTGATGGATTATGAACGTTACAAGGATATTACTTTAGCCGATTTTTTGAGACCTAGCTCACCTATTTGTAGATAATATTTTGGGCGTAATTATAATTATAACAGGCTAACTTCAAATGGAACTGTGGTGGTAAAGTTGAACGTACCACTAGAAGGTGGTATTTAGCCAGGGGAGCGTTCGCAAGATACTCGTAGTTCTAGCAAGAGCTGCTCCAACCAAGCATGTCAATAAAATTGCTTAAAAGTGAGCATATCTGTACCTATTTTTTTTTTATGCCTGATAGGTTAGCCTTTGACCACAATCTCACCTGATGGTAAGTGATGATGTGGTCGAGGATGTTGTTCAGACTAACCTAGAGTAGCGACATTTCGGTTTCTCACAGTCTGACACAGGGTATAGAAGTACCTGCAACCTGTAAATATACGAAGTGTAGTTGGTATTGCGATTTTCGGTACTTGGTATTAGATTTTACATTGGTATCGATACTACTTTATAGTTCAATATCTCCCACAAAATTACCGTTAAATACTAACAACCTGATATCAACTCAATATCTATAATAAGTTGCTGCAAGAGATAAATTGCGCGCAATCACTGGTGACAACGCCCTTTTAATAATAACTGTAATAATGTAGTCCGTATCAGAAGAAAACTTACCTAAGTACTTTTTATCTACCGACCGTTCACTCCTTGTGGAGAACGTTGTAAAAATAGATGATAGGAATCGGACCACTTCTGTATGAGGCTGGGCAGCTGACGAGTTTTGAACTTCTTGTTGAATTGTATTTTTTGATATTCGAATGTTGGAAATGAATTTGGTTCTGTGGTCAAGTAGTAAACTTAACACAGAAGTCTAAATGTGCCTATATATTCAGATTTCTGTGAAACATTATAGTAGGTATCTTCGTAATTATTTTTGGGCCGTTTTGTATATCCCTATAAATGATAGTTAAATATTAGCGCAATATATTTATTATATTTATTAAAATAGACTAATGACTCTCTAAATAGAGTTAAGTGTACATTGTGTCTAAAGATCATTAATGAATTAGTAATATTTGATAGAATTTAGACAATAATATAACCTGTTTCATCTTCAGATTTTATGACCTGACAGGAGCAGTCAAATATAACATTTTTACACATTTTAAACATGCTAAACATTCATTTTAGTAAATAATACGGGATAACTCACGTGAACCAGTCAGATAGCTCCGACTTTAGTTTCAATCACATTCGATGGTCTTTTTCAAGTAGATTTCAGGACGCCCGCGTTGACATCTCGCTTAGCACTAAACAATGCTAAACATTGACTAACATTATTTTTATAGCTTTGTAGCAAATGGTTCAACTCAAAAAAAAGCTAGACTGGCACGACAAAGACGGTTATAATTTCTTACGTAGCTTTCTAAGCTTCGCAGTACTAATTTTAAATCATGTGTTGACTTTTTACTCTTATCCGGTCTGAATTCTTGTTGAACTAGACTAGGCTCTTTCATGGAAAAAGATACGAGACGTTTATCCAACTATAGTAGTCTAGTAAGCCACTAAGTATAATGCATACAGGCGTTTAGATATATTAGCAAGAGGTATTATACCTATTAGCATCTAATTTTTTTGTGTTCCTGAGCACTGCTAATATATCGTAGGTACCTAATGTGTTGGAACTTCATCTTAGTAGCTAGCTCACAACGATGTAAAACCTTGCTGTGCATTTTATATTAGCTTTTAACTTAGACACAAAAGTTAATTGTATGTAAATCTGGACGTTACATTTTTGTTGTGGGTATGTACCTACAGAAAGATTTTATTTTGGGACGCCGTTTCTGCCAAGGACCTGCACGATGTGGAATGACCTACTAAATGACTTTGAAGAAGACCTGTGTAGGAATCGCATGTGCAGCATCCCGAGATTGCAAATTTTTAAAAAACAACAAGGCCAAAACGTAGCCATAGGAAACAAGCTCGTGTATTTATTGTAGGTACTGTGATTACTCGTATTTGGCGTACCACTCGTGTATAATTTGTAATGAGGACTAGTATGTGTTTGTTTAGAAACCTTTGCCCACCTCTATGGGGATTTACAGACGATGATAAGTTTTATGTTTTGTCGTAGTTATTATATTCATATTTTGTGCCCCTTGCGCTCCCGTTACACACATTTTATAATGTTTACAAGTCAGGACTACACGTTGTTTTAATGTCAAAATTTTTTCAAGTTTACCGACATTTAAAACTAGGTTTTAAATTTTTAATATTTCTGTATAAGCTGAAACTTAAAGATTATACAATTATGTAAAGATAAAAAGTAAGTATTTAATTATTCATCATTATTATTCTGCAAAAGAAATCGGTTCCGACAATTATTATGTAGATTTTTGTAGTCAGAATCTTTCCCACATACATATATTTAGGTATTACGGTGCTCACTATTTGTACGAGCATATTGTAATAGTTTGGCTGATCCATAATAAAGAAGATAAGATATAAAGAATCCATAAGATATTTTTAATTACTAACTTAGCAAAGCTAACATTTTAAACACATTGTGATAGAATTTCTTTAGCCTATACACAATATCTTTACGGGCTGTTAGTTGACCAGGCTAACAGCAATGTGATTAAGGGTTATTTATGAGGTAAGAGGGCTTACTTTCAATATGGTTATAACACCGCTCTGTTTTCAATTTCCCCTTCAAAATACTGACTTTTTCTTCAGATACACGACAAACTTAGAAATCATAAGGACTTACAATAGTTTGACCATAAATTAAAAGTAGGTACCTACCGAAGATATGTGATTATTTGCATTATTTTACCGTATTTTGAGTATCAATATTACATGTTGTTTTATATCGATAGAGGAAACTTCCCCGATCTAATGAAAAATGGTAAAATCGCTTCAATTTTCATGTCGGGGTTTAAATCTGACCCTAAGACTATAAGCCAATCTATCATTCCTGTTCTATGGAAAATATTTAATAACATTATGCTTGATGAACTTCTATCCCACTTCAATGACCCTAATAACACAGGAATCAGTGCGAAGAGCAGATCCACTACAGATGTAAGTGATATTTTGATGTCACATATACTTGGAGGCCGGGAAAGTTCACATAATGCCATTGGCACTTTTAATGATGTACCTGACAATAGAATGCAGAATATTTAAATTAAATTATGTGCATAACTCATAACAGCGCCGTGGACACCTAAATTGAGTAAATGGTTGTGACTTTGAACGTGGAATAAATGATCTATAGATTGATCACGGATTTACTAGCTAACTTGCGAAACATAGTGTGGCTCTGTTTCGCAAGCTAGCTCTTTAGCTATGTAATTTTGTAAAGCCTTAAAAGCCCTTTCTGGGAATCAAAGTGGATTCAACTTTACAGTGGGATCCACATATACATGATCTAGCCGGAAGACTTAGTTCTGCTGCATATGCAGTTTGTAAGATAAGACAGTTAACAGATGTAGCTACTGCACGGCTAGTTTATTTTGCGTACTTCCACAGTATTATGTCGTATGGTGTATTGCTGTGGGGATGAAAATATTTTGATTGAGAAATCATACTACAAAGTTTGTGATTACTTAAACGACAAAGATGCTTGGAAATTTCCGCCTCTGCCAAGCCTGTCACCTACGTAATTTGAACAAATATTGTAATAGTCATATTATTTTGTATATAACACATTGTTAAAAGATGTTTAAAAGAATGGCCCCGAGTTTCTTGCCCGTTCTTCTCGCAGTGGCTCTATAAATTTTTTTGCTGGACGTGGCAGTACAATGTAGAATATTTCAATATTAAAATTTGTAATTGACCTTCATAAGAGCGTCGTAGACGCCTATTTTGATTTTGAATTTGAATTTGAATTTGAAAATTCACTTTACGGCCGCTTCGGGAATGCTTCTAGGATATTGGCTACAATCTCAGTAAGGATCTCCTGTAGACTAGTTGGTGCGTGAATGACTATAGTTTCTGTGTCATTCCTGAGCTACACAAATACTGGAGTGAGCCGGACAAGGCCCGCTCTGATATTCATACAATTGAACACAAAATAAAAAGTTATAAATTGTTCAATTATAATTGGTTATTATTCAACATTATACACAATCTTTATTCATTCATTTACTAATAAAGGTAGTTTCATCTTCATAAAAATTATATGTGTAGGTATCTATAGGTAATATAGACGAGATGTCTTTATTAATTTTTCGTTGAAAATGTCTTTGTGCCCTCCAAGAAAGGATCTAAATCTTGAAAGGCTTTCACTCTTATCATAATATATACTAGCCGACTTAACTTCGCTTGGTCTATTATTCCAATGTTTATATGTGGTTTTTCAGAACTATCCGAGGAATGGGCCCTAGCAGAGTGTGAGGGTGAAGGATGGTGGCGAGAGGCTCGGGACTCGGCCGCTAACGGGCAGATAGACGTGCGGTACGCGGGTGTGGCGCCAGTGGAACGCGCTGCTTCAGCTCCTACCACCGCGCTCGCCGTGCGCTCAGCGCTGCACTCTGCCAAGTGTGAGTATAACATAATAAGAATCTACACAGACGACATGCAGGATTACGTTAACTCAGATGCCAACAGGGAGATAGACGTGCAGGAGCGGGTGTGGCGCCAGTGGAACGCGCTGCTTCAGCTCCTACCACCGCGTTTGCTGTGCGCTCAGCGTTGCTCTCTGCCAAGCGTGAGTATATACAATAAGGAGCTACACAGACGGTATGCAAGACTCAGGTTACTCAGCTGCTAATAGGGAGACAGACGTGCAGGAGCGGGTGTGGCGCCAGTGGAACGAGTTAATTTTGCAGCTGACTTGCAATCCTATGACTATCTGTATTAATCCATAGACGTGCTTTAATGTAGGTACAACTTATCCAGTACCAGTAGCCCTTGCCAAGTTTCTAGCCACCTTATGAGCTTTCAGAACACGTCTGTATTTTGACTAAGCCCAAAAGGTTGTGATAATATTAGCTCAGTATTCCTGAGTAACATTTTTTTTCTGGGACTGTGATGGAACAAGCTCTAGGCTCACCTGATGTTTAGCTGTATCCTCGGCCTATAACAGATGCATTTCAACACAAGTTACGAACTGCAATGCGCTCATCGCCTTGAGACGTACAGTTGTAACTATTATGTCCCTATAAATTTACTGGCTCTCAAGGATTGCTGCCGGAACACTAGGTTGGGTCTATGGCAACTGATTTTCTACTTGAGGGTGGTAGCTAGCCAGGTGAGCAATCGCAAAATGCCCCTCCACTATGTGGTGAAGCTTAACCCGGCGGCGGTGGGCATCGAACCATGGATCTGCGGTGCGGCAGTACATTAGAATGTAATTTCGATTACTTGCTATATTTAGATCCGATCTCCGGCACCAGCTTTAAATCTACGTGTACGGATCTGATTGAATCTATTCCGGTCACGATAAGATAAAGCTAGAAGGGCTGCGAAATAATGTTTACGAATATACGGATTAAAATATGTTTTTAAATTCATAAGTGACTTAACATAATAATTTCTAGGTAGTATGCCCCAAGTATTTTATCTTCTAAAATACCACAAATTGTGCAGTATTTTTTATTTAAAATATCTTTCACATGCGACTTGAATTTTCCCTCTGTGTGGGTGTGGTCCAGCAGCTGTTATTGAGAACCATTTTGCAATTTTAAGTTAAAGCTGTTTACCACTCAACTACATCATCACTTACCAACTGTGATTCTAAACTATCAGCAATATAAAACTGATATATCATAGGGCTCATTAAGTAGAAAATATAAGAAAATTAAGCTTCCCATCCTATACTTATATCTAAAATAAGAAGGCCGACGTTTCACTGTTTGACACAGCCTCCCCCATTAACGGGGAGTTTGACATACTCCCTACACTTGGTAGGCGTCTTGGAAATTGCAGTTTAAGATATCAGTTCCTCAGAAGGCACTGCTGCCCATCTTCCGGTATTTTACCTTTAGACACCCACTGGCAACAATGGGGGGTGGCATTCTAGCCCGGCACCCCACGGGCTTGACAGGTCGGCACACCACTGGGCTATAAACCTATATTCTAATATAGATTTTGTAGAAAAGTTTACAAGAAGATTAAAATAAAACATATTTAAAAAGTACTGCAATGATTTACGGTACCGAACCCACTTCCTCGGGAGTTGGACCTCACTTGACTAGTTGCAAAATTAACTCGTTCCACTGGCGCCACACCCGCTCCTGCACGTCTGTCTCCCTATTAGCATTATATTAAAAAAATAGCATACATATAGGTTTTTTAAAAACCTATATGTATGCTATTTTTATATATATATATATATATTATAGATAATGATATATACATATACCTATAAATTATATAAAAATATAGTGCAAAATAATTTGGACAAATAAAACCTTTCAACTTTTGACATATTGAGAGTCGGTGCTTGTCTGATTGATACAGGAAGAGAATTCCACAAGCGGGCAGCCTGAATAGTGAAGGATTTGCTATAAAACGAACTCGTATGAGGATGGATTTCAAGTGTGAGATTTTCTGATGACCTTAACGTGTATGAAGAACAGTGAAGGAAATCGAAGCGTTCCTTGAGATAGCGCGGGGATGTAGGACTGAACAATATATTGTAAAGGAGACTGAGAATATGAGCATTCCGGCGAAAACGTATATTCAGCCAATTGAGCTTAGAACGAAACTGAGATACGTGATCATATTTGCGTAAACCAAATATGAATCTAATGCAAAAATTTTGAAGACGCTCAAGTTTATCTAGTTGTTCCTCCGTGAGATCTAGATAGCAGGCATCAGCGTAGTCAAGAATAGGAAGTAAAAGAGATTGAGCTAATGCAATTTTAGTGGCTGTTGGAAGAAAGTTGCGCAACCTTTTTAAGGATCCTGCTGCGGCAAATAGCTTGCGACTGGTGATTTGTAGCTGTTGATCCCACCTCATATAGCGATCCATTGTTATTCGAAGATTCTTTACAGAGCTACTAAAGGGAATAGCGATACCACCAAAGAAAACTTGAGGAAGTAATGTCCAGTCTATTGTAGACAGCAATCTTGAGCTACCAATTACTATTGTTTGTGTCTTAATGGGATTTACTTGTAACCCAAAAGAATTGCTCCATTTAGCTATACGATCAAGATCAGCATTAACAGTATGAATTGCTTCAGATAGTTTATTCACTGGTGCCTTAGAATAAATCTGTAGATCGTCTGCATATAGGTGGTAGGAAGAAGTGAGGTTGTGAGAAATGGAATTAATAAACAAAGCAAACAATAAAGGAGATAAGACGCCACCTTGCGGGACGCCTGCTGACGTGTTACACCACAGAGAGTATTTATCTTCAAGGCGAACACGCTGCCTGCGCCCGTTTATTTAGTTTTATATAATAAGTATGTGTTTTGTAAATATGTATTAATGGTGATTTAACTATTTTGTTTTACGTATCAATAAACACTAATTTACTAGTTGTTTTTCTTGCACCTATCATTTTCTCGCTGTAGTAAGGTGAAAAATTGTGTGTTTGACTCGGCAGAAAAGTTATGCGTACCCTACCTTTCAATTAAATTCTTGGACTTCGCTTCGCTAGTGTTTTAATCCGAGATTCTTTCGTTTCCTCAGGTTTAAATACAAGTATACTAGCTAAGCTAGCTAAGTAACAACAATTGCATGGTGGAAGGGCATTTTGCATAGCGTCCACCCTCAAGTAGTAAATCTGTCGCCAAGCACCTAACGGTCTGTTCCGGCAGCTGTCCTTGAGAGCCTATTCTAGGTTAAGCCTGTTAACGCACCTTCGACCACATCATCACCACCAGGTGACATTGTGGTCAAAGGCTTACCTATCAGCAATAAAAAAAAATAACTTTGCAGATAACAGATAGTCTATTTTCTTTTTTCAGTATTAAACAAGAAACTGCAAAAAGTGAATTTGGACATCAGCTCAAAGGGAATCATCATTACGGATGCGGACTCCCATGAGAATGTTCTCAGTATTTCTATATACAAGTAAGTGTTCATGCATAGGCTCACTTAAAATAGTTTGATTATTTTTTAAATTTCTACCTCACCTGGCTACATTGACCTATGTATACTAGACGCGACCTCTCAAACAAGGATATTCGACCGGTGCAAATATGCTGGCCGGCATACTTTCCCCAACACGTAGCTAGGCACTCGTAAAAATTACACGCGCTTTACGTTCGAATATTGTGTATTATCAATTGTGTATTTTGAATACACAATTTTCGAACGTAAAGCGCGTGTAATTTCTACGAGTGCCCAACTGCGTGTGGGCGAGAGTATGCTGGCCAGCATACTTCCACTGGTCGACTATCCTCATTTGAGATGTCGCGTCTAGTATATATAGGTCAATGCCTGGCTAGCCCTTTATCAAATAATCTGTCGGCAATAGCTCTTGAGAGTCAATTACCATTGCAGGTAAAGCCCGTTCACTACATTCGACCACATATACTTATATATATTCGATAGCAGAAAAAACTAAAAAAAAATAACCAAGAGTTATGAAATGAATCTTCCGGAAACTAATTATTTGCCCCATAGAGATATGAATACTATTATTTGCCCTCATTTACCTGACACCATATGAACTAATATAATTCCGAATCAATTTATTAATATTCAAATTTTAAGAGTGCATCGATATCCAACAAAACTTAGACTTAAAATGTACCTATCGGTTCGCTCGGATCCCAGCAATGTTCAATATTTTCAATTCAATTCAGTTCGGTCTGTGTGAACAATATACGTAAGTAAGTACCTACCTACTCTGATGTTCTCCGTGCCAGTCTATGTGATTGAACATTTATATAGAGTAAAAGGCCAAACCGCACATAACCGTATTTAAAAACTATTTCTTCTAGTAAGTATGAATAAAGATATCAGTAAGATACAATAAATAATACGTTCCTCTTAATAATATTTATCGGCACATTCAATTACTGAATGAACTGTCTAGATTTATTTGTTTACAAAAAAATATGCCATTTCTTACAATTTATAGTTTATAAAGTTCTATTATTTATTTTGTCGGCAAATTGTTGCGAACATGAGGTTGAAGGCTCATCAATCATTTTAATAGAATATTTTTATAACATATTATTTATATTTATTATTAATTAATAGGACATTTACATTGAAGTGCAAGAGCATCGCCGCGCGCCGGCTTTGCGATCGTTTCCAACTCCCACATCTTAAAAACTATTACGGAAAATCAACGTCATTATTTCAAGCTAATATTTATTAATACTGAGATTTGGACCATAGCCGTCACGAAATAGAAACGTACATATATCGGTATCCCTGTCGCACAAATGACTTGATTCAATGCATACGATTAGTTCTCATATAGAAGTTGTAATGTATGTTTAAAGCTGTGCCACACAATTGGAAACCCACCTCAAATTGCTACTATACAGTTGCTAACAACAGTATGTTTCGAACTCCCGCGCCGATAACACACATCCAACGAAGGCCAATCTACCCACGATATCGCTTAATTTATACGTTTTAAAATTACTATCTTTGAATGAAACTGGGAAGAAAAATATGTATACTATACTAAATAATGCATTATTCTGGTCGTGGCTTTTATACCTACGTATATCGAATAGGGAAACGCGTTATGTGTGCGCTCCCGCCGCCCGGCTGCAGAGGCATACTGCCCTCGCATCGCGTGGTTTGCACCGGCGTCCACATAGTGGGAAATAGTGGTTGCTCACCACGGTTGACAACGCATGCTCGCAATATAAGGGCGTTGGAAGGTCAAACGTAATTTGGTCGCAAACCATCATCTCCACAGTTGTAAACCATGATTGGCGACCATGGTGGGAGGCTGGTTTCCAACTGTGTGGCACAGCTTTTACTTTAACGATATTTGGTTATGCGAAATAAAATTGTAAATGTAAGGTTAAAATAGGACTGCATTAAGTGATGGTAGATAACCCCATAGGTTTGAAAAATTGTAGAGCAATGTTGTTGGGTTTAGTCACTTATTTTGTGTTACAGCCCACAGTTGTTTATGTAGTTTCCAACCTAAGTGGCAGCGGCCGGCAGTTTGTATCTATCAATATAATGTAAAGTATAGGTCGTAGGACGAAAGAATTGACGGTGATGGGCCACCGGCAGCCTCGCGACTTATGCAATTCTTTCAAGCGATACTATGCACTGTTTTGGTAGTAGTGTAAAATAAAAAGTCGAAAATGGTTTGACGGTAAAATTACCGGCTGCTGCCACTTTGGTGTGGAAGTTAACGCTTACTGAATGATTTGTTTACAAATAAATATTATCTTAAGGAGGCGTTTGACATTTAGTGTTTTTCAACATCAACTTACACAACGATTGTCATATCTATTTAATTTTAATAACGCCACATAAAAGAACACATCATTGATTTTGATATTATTATTTTTTTTATTTCAGAATATCGTACTGTTCAGCTGACGCGGCAAATGCGCGCGTTTTCGCCGTGGTTGAAGGCAAGAGCGAGAGCGGGTCGCTCGAGTCCCACGTGGTGCACGTGTTTGTGTGCGCGCGACGGAAACACGCGCGGTCGCTCGCGCTTTCGCTGGCACATGCTTTTAACGATGCTTATCAGGTAAATTATACACGTTATCTTTTAAGATGGCGTTTACGTGAAATTAAATTTTAAAATGTATTTTGACAAACTTTAGCAACATTGCTACACACATTTTACGATACAATACGATAACTACCAATACAATTACAGAAAACAGGACAAAAGTGCGTTAAATTAAAGCAATAATTACACAACCGGCGTTTTTATCGCTAATGCATTTCTTACTTACAACCTTTGAATTGACAGGATAAATGCGAAAGATGGTGGTAAGCCTGAAAAAAATCCAAAGCACATGTATATTTATAAGAAAACGTACATATTATGCTACATAAACTATAAATTAAAATAGTCTTACGCACAATACATATATATACATAATATTATATTCATTGATCTTTATTGTCATTTATTATTACATAACTGCAGAATCCAGAAAGTAAGCCTTCCTGGCCAAGTATGAGTTAACCGGACCGAACTACAGGTGAGGTCTGGTTATATACGAGGCTAGAATGGCACTCTTACTGGTTGAGTCTTGTATAATGCTTTTCTCAAAAATGAAAGAAAGTTCAATAACAAATTTTTATACCGCCAGTCGCTGTTATTGTACAAAAAAAATTGCGTTTAGTTTTGGTCACTGTATTATTTTTCATTACGTGAATGTTTAATTAAATAATGCAAAATTATTGTTTTTGAAACTCCATGTTAATTTTAGAATGGAAAGTTATAATCCAACATGATTTATAAACTGAAATTACTAAATATAAGCATTGAATCCCACACTATACTTCTACAACACTATTAAGTACAAAACGCATCGAGTATACTTTTTCTGCTTCGCGTTTAGTGTCACAGACTATAAAATAGCTGTTGGGTCCAAAAATATATATCTATCTCATTAAATGTCATACCAAAAAGAGAGATAGATATATATTTAGAGCCTCCTCCTATAACCATGTTATGCTATATGCTAGCTCTACTCTAAAATCTAATTCTATGCAGATCTTAAGAGGTGCCTACTGTCCAGTAAGTAAATTACATACCTACTTACTTACTGGATAGTAAGAGATTCCAAATTTTATATATAACTTCTTCCTGGATAGTTTTGAATAAGTCTCCGGTAGAGTTCGCTTTGTGGATACTTTTTAAAGATGTTGTGGCAACATTACATACTTCAAAATTTTAAAGGTTTTGGGTAAAGCGCAAAGGTCTAGAAGCGGCGTCAGCTATAAATTGAAAACGGTTTTTGAGATATAAAGTGGTGATAGGAAAAAAAGTAATAAGCATGTTCCGGCGAAGGGGAATAAGTATCCACTTAAACTTCTTATGGGATTCAGACACATGGTAATACTTTCGCTAACCAAAACTGAATTTTATTGTCATAAGTACGTAGGGCACCAAGTAAATATTGTCAACTGCAAAATAGTAATATGTGAAACTGCAAAAATAGTAGTGCTTTTTTAATCGAAATTAAAAAAGCACTACTATTTTTGCAATTTCATGCTTCTAAGCCAATTTTCAAAACACTTTTTCCAATACGTCTATGACACCTTCTTCACAGCCAGCTCATCAAATCGCCTGCTGAAATTCATGGTATTCAGGACCTAGCCATAAATGCAACTTGAAGTCTATCAAAAGATTCTTCCAGTTTTAGGCCACATTAAATGCAAAACGTCATCGTGCGAAAATGTTCTCGAGACAGTTCCATTAAATAGTGAGATACTATAATATTATAAATTTAGTTCATAGATAAATATGGAGGGTAAATTTAATTTAATGTAGTCTATCGACGAAAGAAGGCAAAAAGAAATAAAGGTCTTGTTGGCAGGTCGGGTAGATCGGCGTTTGTATAGTCGGTGTCATGCAAGAGGATGAAATTCATGAAATGTTATAGAAAAGTAGTTCAGATACTTGATAGCATTTCTGAGTTTCTAATTATATATAGTAAGCTTGAATACATACTTAAAATAAAAAGCCACAAATAAATAAAACGTTGCTAAAACTTTCTATTACCATTTTTTCAGGCCTGGCAGGCTAACCAGAGCAGTTCACTATCATCGACGCGTGGAAAACGTTTGGCTCCATGGGTAAGTTATATAATAATATAGGTAGGTCCTCCTTCGTATGCAAGCCTCTTTTATAATAGATAACTACTATTGTAACTTTTCTTAATTCCATAATACATTTTGTAATAAATAATACCTTAGTCTATTCTAATTATTTTAGTGTGCTTTGAGCGGTGAAAGCCTCCTCCATCTGCCTCCATCTCTCCCTATCACTTTGGATTACCGATGGACAACAAAGGATAATTTCAATAACATCTAGGTTTATCGGAAAAAACAAAAGTCAGCAAACGACGAATTTCTACAGCTGACAGTGCTCTATGAAGTTTTGCGATATCTAACGGTTACATTATAATAGCACTACAAAAATGCCAAAGATTTACATATAACTGAAGAAGCAGTGATAGCCGAGCGGCATTAGCTTTGAACTGTCGTGCCGCAGGTTCATAGTTCGATCCACACCGCCGGCTTGAGCTTCATCGCATAGTTGAAGAGCATTTTGTGAATACTCGCCTAGCTAGCTAAAACCTTGAAGTGGATAATCTGGCTCCAAGCACCTAGCAGTCGTTTTTGAAAGCCAGTAAATTACAGGCACAAGGAACTTAACAACTGTATGTCTCAGGGAGATGGGAGCAGTGTAGTTCGTCTTGTGACGTAATGCATTTGTTTTATGCAGAGGTTATCGTTTAACATCGGCGGGCCTCGTGCATGTCACAATCACATAAAAAATGATAAGGTTTTTCATTTGCAATTACAAAATGTTATAAGCATCTATTCCTGACATTTTATTGCAGCACATATTTTCATATGCAATTCAATTCTAGGTTCAGTTCGCTGAGGAGTCAGAGGAAGAATTCGATGATGAAGATTGGCAATCACCCGCTCCGCTTGTGAATTTGGCTTGAACAAAACATAAACGCAACAATATTGCTCCCGCGGCACTTTACGCTTGCTCCATAGGCGTAAAGAAATGAACCAGCTATTATCAATTTTTGACAACAGCAACGCTGAATTCTATAAAATGAACATTGTCTAAAAATCTACAAAGTGAACTTTGTCTAAAAATCTAAGTATAAAGTGACATTAATATCAGTAATCAATGTTCACCAGTGGGGTGCCGGGTTAGAATTGCACCTCCCCATTTCTACCCGTGTGGGCGTCGTAAAAGTCGACTAAGGGAAACATACTAAAAGTGGGCAGCAGCGCCTTCGAATTATATCATCTTGCACTGCGATCCCCAAGTCGCCTGCCAAGCGTGGAGATTATGGCAAATACCCCCTACATAGGGGAGGCTGTGTTCAGCAGTGGACGATCCGGCTGATATAGATATTAACCAACTAAAAATCCAGTACCTTTAACGGAGAAGATTCGGAA
Organism: Plagodis dolabraria; assembly: GCA_963854805.1. Lineage (NCBI taxonomy): Eukaryota > Metazoa > Arthropoda > Insecta > Lepidoptera > Geometridae > Plagodis > Plagodis dolabraria. The sequence goes on along the minus strand of OY978457.1, from coordinate 23,256,204 downwards.
CACAGTTGGACACACTTGTTACATCAACACAAGACGGAAAATCACCGGACTAACCGAAACTTTTACAGTTGATGTGATTTCTTTAAAAACAAATATACCTACTTACTGTAACAGCTATTTCAGTTGGTATATTTGTTTCTTTTGATAGTAAAGCAATAGTCTAAATAGTGCAGATTTATCCCTATAACAGATGTAGGTACATACAAGTGTGTACCTAAATTTATGAGATTTAAGGGCCCGTTTCAGAATGTCCTAATAAAGTTTCGGGTTGCTATGCAACACATAAAATAACTGAATAATAAAAATGACAGTTGACATGCAGCGCGTTTCAAGCTTTAACCGATGGATAGGCTAAATCGGTGACTGTGAAACGCAAAGATAGTGTTTTATTTATTAAATATGTTCTGGGTAGTAAAACCGGAACTTACTCGAACATTCTGAAACAGGCCCTAATAAACATAGATTACCCAACATATATGACTGACAGATTGCAAGCGCACAGTGTGGTTATCTTTGCTGCACTTAACTATATATTTCTTATGTCATTTAATTATTACTTACTATATAATTACAAACCAGCTCGTTGGCTATAAAAACGTTAAAATAGTTGGGTATGTACAAAAAAGTACATAATACTTTATCATTTAGTAGTAGTATAGTAACTGTCATAGTACGAGTAGGTATGCACGAATAATTTTAGCATGTGGAGTTGGGAAAAAAGAGCACCCCTAATACAAAACACAAATGATGACAAGTAATTTGACAAGGAAGTTGTGGGCTATTTGGTTTTTGAGATTTATTATCGTACATGCAAATTAGCAATTACTTTACATTAAGAGCCTGTTTCAGAATGTTCGAGTAAGTGCCGGTTATAAAACCTAGAACATATTTATTCAATATACACTATTTTTGCGTTTCACAGTCATCGATTTTGCGTATCCATCGGTTAAAGCTTGAAACGCGCTGCATGTTAACTGTCATTTTTATCATTCAGTTATTTTAAATGTTGGTTAGCAACCCGAAATTTTTTTAGGACATTTTGAAACGCACCTATATATATTTTTATATTTCGTGGTTAAGTAACTTTAAAAGATAATAAATAATTCAATATTACAATATATTTTTACCGGTTAACACGTCGCTGATGAACTAACAGGAAATATAGGGTAAACGCGAATCCTTCAAAAGGGCTACATTATTTTGCACTACTTGAAGCTCTAGGCACGCCCTGTACCCCTAGCTGGAGTTTTCATAGTTTATGACGCCAAAAGAGTTTTTCTCATTATATTTTTAGTCCGTTCACGATCACTATGGGCGCTGCTATAAAACATATGGCAGAAAATGGTAGCTCTCATGGTTACTTAATTTTTTGTAGCGTATAAAAGCTTGTAGTAGGTTTGCTGACATCGTGTTGGAATTCACTGAACAGTCATAATATTTAGATACTTTATTTAATGATTCCAATGATTGACTTTGTGAAGAAAGGAGAAGTTTGGCAAGTTGGGTACCTGAGCTTGCCAAAATGTATAAAATATGATGTAAAGAGTTGGGCTCTAGTTGTATCTTTGATCGGGATGGCAGTACATTGTTTGATTTTTGAAAATATGATATAATACTTACACTTTTAATGTATGTAATAGAAATCGATATTTAGTTTTAGAAAAGTATGTAAGTGTCTTATATTTTTATTCAAAGGGGATTAAATTCTGAGAAGGGGTATTAGCGAGGAGTGTATGACTCTTTAGAGGTAAGGGCTATTAATAGGCTAACTTTATATTTTTATTTAAGATTTTTCTTAAAAAATATTAAAGGAAAGTTCACTGGAATTTATTCTATTTAATGTAAGTACATAAGCAATACAATTGATTTCATTCTTAGATGATTATTATGTTATATTCAAGTTTTTTTACATTTAAGATCATTTATGAATAAATTACATAATAAGTTTAATTTATACCTAAGCTAAATAGCGAGTAGAATAATAAAGTAGTTAATATTGTATGATAATTTGACTGATGTTTTACAAAAATAAATACTCATATAAATTTTAAATTAGTTTCATTGATTGTAACACTTTTCTTATTAAATAGAAATTAATTTCAAATTATATGCTTTAGTTACTTTATTTAATTATTTATTTAAATAATATTAATTATAATAATATTATTTATTTAAATAATTAAATAAAGTTGCTGTGTGTGAGTGTGAGAGTAATGCTTTTTTACTATAGTCATATGCTTTAGTCACTAACGTTGGGATACCTATGTAAGCATCACATCTGTAAATAATCGTTCTGCGTAACTACACGCTGTGCGCTCGTCACTTAAACCGAGTTCATATGTGTCGTCCACAGTATTTTCCTTCGAAAAAATGTACTATTTTCGAAGTAATTTTAACTGGTTATAGTTGACCCCTTCAAAGCTATACATAGTAATTATTGCATACTACTACTTGACAGAATACTGCCATTGGTGATGCCAAGGTAGTGAACCTAGGTGAAGCAAGGGACCATACCTGTAGTACCTGCTAAGGCAAACGCTGCTCAATTAAATAGATCTGATTATAAAGAAGGTAATAGAAATATTAACAACTAGCTTTCCGACCGCGGCTCCGAGCGCGCGTTTATCGGTTCAGTAGTTTCGGCGTGAAAGCGAGACAGGCCGACAGATAGATAGACAGACAGACAGAGTTACTTTGGCATTTATTTTAGTATGGATTATTTATTTGGATAATATACAGGGTATTTGAATAATTATAACAAACTCTTAGGGTTTACTTCTGCTAGTCGTAACAAACATTTTGAGAAGATTTATTTTTGTTATGAAAAAAAAAAATATTTTTTTATTGTTTTTTTTTTTATTTTATATTTTTTATTACTTTGCTCGATGTAAATATTCAAAACTCTGTACAAAGGGAGCACAGCGCGGTCCAGTGTTGCTGCAGCGGGCGTTCTTGACTCGGAGTACGAATAAAATATTTAAAAAATCCAAAAAAAAAAGAACTAAAATATTTATTAGGACTAGCAGTATATATGTAGGTAGTACTTTCCTTTTTCAGGGTGGCGCTACGTCGTAAAACCATTAAGGCAAAGGTCCCATATATTGAATATGGTTTTATATTTCATTTCGAGGAATTTATACTGCACACTGATATCATTGCTCAATTCGTCAATTTAGCGCCGTAAACCTTCATTTTACTTATTTCTTTTATTTTTTCTTATTTATACTTATTTTCTTTCCAGAAGACGCGAATTTCGGAAACCAAAAAACACGTGTATTTAATGTAATGTAAAATTTTAATTTTGCTTGTAGTAAGTATACACGATGAGTAAGAAATATTGGACGGAATCCCCTTTTTTTACAAGAAGAAAAAAAATCACCTTACATGAGAGAGAGACTGTTGATTCATAATGCTATTCCCTACACAAAGAGCTAGATATTGAAGTTTTTAGGTGGGTAGATATAACTATTGTAGGGACACATGCTACGTGATCGGAATTTGATGATATTGCAAAAGTCGCCTCATGCGCTCAGTGCAGTCAGGGGGGGGCACCCCCACGTATGTACCGAGCGTCCGTACTTCAGCCCACCTCAATAGTAACCATTTTTGTATCGAAATATGTAATTCTGACGGAGTAATAATTAACGGTGATCACCGAAATGTAGAACTTTTATTTACCCTCCCAGTAGACCGCCAAGAACACACATATGGAAGAGATAAGAGCGCACATATAAACCTTGATAAGTTACGTGCACCACGATACCAGATAAATATTAGAGAGCCTTACAACTATTATCCAAAAGATTTTTCTAGGTGTAGGTCGGTATTGATATTTGAATTAGAATATGAAGCTATGAAGTGTCTAATCGGCACTGCTTGTAGCTAGCCAGCCAGCGCTTGCCGTGGTCAGACTGGTATAAGGGCCCGGAACAGGCGCGTCCGCCGTGGTAGTTAATCATCATGAAGTCGAAGCAGTCTGTCACGCCGTCGCCGTTGCAGTCCTGGAATAAACAAAAGCCACATAGCTACAGATTATGGAGCGAATTCTCTAAGAAATATTACTTTTTTGTCAGGTGTTAAAAAGTAAGTATTGTATTGTTTTCATTAGTATACTGGAACCTCATGGGAGTCGCAAGGAATCGATAAACGAAAAATAAAAAAATCAACTTCCTGCCATTACTGAAAATTATGATATAACTTGTTGAAGTCGGTACCATACTAATTCAACACTCTGACCTCATATTCTGACTTCTTTTATTCCATATTCATTCGTATTTTTTTCTGTGCTGGAAGTCGGTTCTTAATTAAAAATATGTAACGTTAATTGTGCTATTTAAAGAGACATACGATCAAGGGCTGACGTCTGCCAGATGACAGTGATTGATAAATAGCAAGGCGTCAGTAACAAGCGGTAATAAGGGGATAATAACGTATAATAGTGGTAAGCCTTTTGCCATCTATTTGGCACAGTTTTAGGCCTCAGACTATGCTGTTTTATGCCATTCGACCTACAATCGCTCTAGGATGGCTCTTCGCTTGTTCAAATGTGATCTACACTCAATAACTAGTCTCGAGGAAATAGATGTAAGACAAAAAAAAAATTAAAATATATTTAGGTACATAATGATATATTTTTATCTCACAAGCTCGGACTGGTGTTGTGTATCATTCAAAATCTGCGCGGAAAAATTGCTTATTATACGCTCGCGTGAAAAAGGTTTTGGAAATTTCGAACCTATATATAATACATTTCAGGAAAAGAATTTTCTATAAATATTATCAATCGTAGTAATTTTACTTATATTTTTATCTACAAATTAACTCAAGTTTACTATAATTCACGTGGTTTTTCTTTCACCTAGCATTTGCCTCGCTGGAGCGTGGTGAAAAATTGTGTGTTGCATTCGCCAGCAAAGTTATTTTGCGCCTTGTACCTTTGAAACCTTCGGTACGATCTGGATTTTATATTTTGAAGCATAGAGGTATATATTGCTTTCTCGTCTCTGTGTTTTGAATAATTCGTTTCCTCAGGTTTCAAAAAAAGTACCTACCGTATCAGCTGGATTATTCACAGCTGAACACAGCCTCCCCCATTATGAAGGGGTTTGCTGACAGTGACAAATAAAGATTTTGCAGTCTTGCATAACAAATAAGTATTGTTTTCTTGTTGCTTATCGACGTACGACATATTTCGTGTTAATATATATAGTTCGATCAACTTATGTGTGAACTCTAAGAGGGCGCTGTCGGTTGAGAAGCACCAAATTATTTTTCTAATTTTCGTAAGCAATTTCGTAGTTCCTTTTTCTGCCACTTCAAAGATAACTTGGTTGAACTGTAATTGAAGTTTAAACTATTGGAGAACATATGTACCTTTCCGAAAGTTGCCATGTAGCTTTTGACTATTCCCATGGAGCAATGAAAGTCTCTGGCGCAGTCTTCGAATGCTGAAACAAAACGTTTTTATATTTAATAATAACAAATATTTTAGAAGTGTTTTAGAAATATAACTTTAAAAATATATTGTGACAATTCCGCCTAATTTTCCTGCTAAGCCGACATGACGTCACAAACGCCACGCATCCAACCCGGAAGAGTTTTCGACGCGTGTCACTTCTACACAAAGCATCTCTTGACTCTTAGAATATTTTTCCGGTTTGACTGCTTGGCGTTTGTGACTTCACATGGGCTTAACACGAAAATTTGGTGAAAATGTCACTAGATAAGTATTATTATATTTTTAAAAGTGTTTTTCTAAAATATTTATTTAATGTTTTCTTGAAATAATTGTTATTATTTACTATAGATTTTCGCAAAGTAACACCTAAATCTATTCATTATGATTTCATTTTTCTTTGTATGTTATCCATAATATATATATATATATGTAGATATCTTAATTTGGTTATGATACTTCAGTCCGTTAACTTCTGTCTCTAACCAAACAATACAATACAATATTTTTATTCTTTTCTCTAAAAAGGTACATATCTTAACTTATTAAATATATTATAAGTATAGATTAGGAAATAAATAATATCTATCTTTACATATACCTGTGATGTGAGAGACTGGTGCCTGAGTAAGGTCTAAAAACCTGTAATACAGGTCACCAGGGCCCCCATTCCGCAGAATATAGATGAAAAAGTGAAAAATGCATTTATGGAAATACATAACGAAAATTACGTTAAGGTGTGAGTATAATAAGATTTTTAGTACATATAATTATGCATGTCTGAGTATGTATATTTTGTTTTAAAGTGTCTGTGTATGTGAGGGAATCATGTGAGTGTAGTGTTAAACATAATTTTAAAAATATAATCACCTAGAAAGAAAGAAAGACAAATAATTTATGACACATTAACTTGCTGCAAGTTTCGTGTTTCTTTGATACTGACTTTTGAGTGATGAAGTCGGTTCCATTTTTTTAGTAAAAAAAAATATTTTTCAGTCTTTTTAGTGATCTTGCTACTTACGGGATCGATTGTCATTCACTGGCAACGGTTATATCATCAAGATAGGAAAATATTCTTCAGAGTAAAACGGCTTGACCGATTTTGATGAAATTTAAATGGGTCCAAACGACAAGCATTAGCTATCAAATAAACAAAGAATTATCAAAATCGGTTCACCTCGTCACAAATTCTGAGATAACAAACATAAAAAAAAAACAAACGAATGAGAAACTCCTCCTTCTGGTGAAGTCAGTTAAAAAAATACAGCAGCAAGTTTATAGAAATTATTTCGGATGGAAAAATATAACTTCCCCCAGAATACCATCCTGGTGCATTAACAATTATTATGCTATGGAAGCGGGGCGCTGGACAGTCGAAATTTCTCCATCCGTTTGAATGTACGTCTTTTTGACGTTGGTGACATCTACCCAAATAGCAGAAGACTATTTACATAGGCTGGTAAGTTGATATACGATCAACACTGAACACCAAATCGATGAAGCCATTTTTTCGCTTAGCATGCGTCAATGCTCTTATTAAATAAAAGCAGCAAGTTTATGCTAAGATAACGGCTCTATTCCCTTGTAACGAAACCATGGGTAATTGGATGAATAAGAAAATAATATAGTGCATTAACTACAGAGTCAGTGCAGGTTGAAGTCGTACCTTCCTTTCTATCTGGGTCATCGTCAGGCAAAGTGGGCTTCCCTGCGTCGACCCAGTACACCCTAGAGATGTAGAAGGGGCCGCAGTACCCCTCGGAGCAGCCGTGAGCCAGGTCACAGCCGGCCACGTGGCACAGGCAGCGGATGCAAGAGTCGTTCAGGTTTGATACGTAGATGCCTGAAACTGTTTTAATACACATGTTTCACGAGAATTCCAGTAAACAAAATACGTAAACAGTTTTTTTATGTGATTGTGACGGACGAAGCACGAGTCCCACCTGATGTTAAGCGGACCAACCCCTTTCATAACAGATGCCTACGAACGAATTGCACTGCGTCCGTCACACTGAGGTGTACAATTGTTAAGCCAGCCTCACGTGCCTGTAATATTTCTGGCTCTCAAGAGCTGCTGCCGGAACACACTGTTAGGTGGTAGCTAGCCATTAAGCGAGCATTTGCAAAATACCCTTCCATCATGTCTTCACCACATGATGGAAGGGTATTTTGCAAATGCTTTGCTCAAGCCGGCGGTGGGGATGGAACCCTGGACCTGCGGCTCGGCAATCCATAGCTATTACCGCTCGGCCATCATTGATTCAAAATAATGCTAATCAAGAAATACTAGTTACATTTTTTATTAGTACTGGAAAGCGGTAGCTACCTTATTACTAAGTATCGGTCCGTCAGTTTTTTGTATATGCATTGTAACCTTTTATACAAATTTTATTTCTAATTATAATGAAGCAACCATATGATAGAGTACTAGAAACAATTTATCATTTTTAAAAACCCACTTTTAATATTAATTTATTAAAAGAAATTATCCACGTTATTTAAATATTGCATAGTCTGTTTTGCTCACTCTTACGCGAAACGAGCTCTCTCTGTCCCACGCCCTCAATCTGTCTTTTTCAAAGACCACTACGTCATTTTTTCACTAGCGGTATGCCATTATTAACGAAATACTACGAATTATATGAAATACTACATCTACTGCAATGAAAGATAACCTACTAGCCATTGCAGACTCACAGGCAGTCCAAATGCAATATACATCATTTGAATAGGTTGTATCCGACTCTGTCTGTCGATCTTTAATCTGTAAAGGTTTCATTTTATGTTGGCATACATGGCATGGCCCATACCATGTGAACTACGAGACTACTACTTTTTGAAGCAATGATGGATCAGTGGCATTGGCTATGGACTGCCGCGCAGCAAGTCCATGGTTCGATTCCCGCCGCGGGCTTGAGCTTCAACGCACGGTGGTAGGGAATTTTGTGAATGACCGCCTGGCTATCGACCCCACCAAGTAGAAAATCTATCGCCAAACACCTAACGGTGTGTTCCGGCAGCTATCCTTGAGAGCCAGTAATTCTAGGTTAAGCCTGTTAACACCTTCGACCACATCATCACTTACCATCAGGTGAGATTGTAGTCAAAGGCTAACCCACCAGAAAAAAAACGTCTTCTAAACTGGAACCACAGGAATGCAGATATTGCTTGGGCTATTTTTTCAAAAATAAAGTACCTCGTACTGGAGTTGTGATATATCCCAGGCCTCGTAGGATTGGAATGCGTGAAAGCAATTTCCATACACACAAAAAATGCCAGTCGTTATAGCATAGTTGTAGATCATTTTGTTAACGCTCGTCTGGGTAGCTACCACCGTCAAGTAGCAAACCTGTTGCTAAGCAACTAACGGTGTGTTCCGGTGACTCTCCTTGAGAACCAGTTCCCAATCTAGGTTACCTATTTACCACTTCTTAATATTAACGTACTAATACAGTAAACCGAAATTTGTATATATAAAAATCAAAGATATTCTCAATTAATTCGTGCTTAATAGAGTAGGTGTTAGTTAATAAAAGAGTATCATTATAATTATACGAAATAAGCATATAATAATTATTTATATTGCTTATAAACAAAAAGTTTATTAACCTTAATTTCTCATATAGATAACTTATAAATAACAGACCAGACAAAGACTTAGGGCCTGTTTCAGAATGTTCGAGTAAGTTCCGGTATTACTATCCAGAACATATTTAATAAATAAAACACTATCTTTGCGTTTCACAGTACTCGATTTAGCCTATCCATCGGTCAAAGTCTGAAACGCCTGTCATTTTTATCATTCAGTTATTATGTGTTGCATAGCAACCCGAAACTTTATTAGGACATTCTGAAACGGGCCCTTAGATATTTAAAAACTTGTAATAAATAACTAAGGATGTACTCACCTAACACGATATCCGATATAATATAACATCCAATCAAATACAACGCCCACTTTCTAGGGACCATTATTTAACAACACTTAAACTCGTCGATAACAGTTATAATCACTTTATGTTGCGTCACAGTAAAGACTAAATACTAAGAAATATGACCTGAATTTTTCGAGTAAACATTCGATAAGTAAATCTTTTTAATAATAAAGATAAGCTTGTTTTCGTTACATCTAACGTGATGTTGTGATCTCAATAAACAGATCTGAATGAAGTAGATAGATCCTTTGGTAGTGGTATTGTTTCGGAGAATCAGTCCGCAAAAACAAGTATAAAAACTTAACGAGAAGGTGCTGTTCAATAAACAAAAGTGACTGTGGGCATGTACCTAGTCACGATATAGATCCTATTTGAGGTCTGACTACGTCAACGCTGGCCTCTACCTACACTTATTTTTTGTTGTGGAAGTCAGTCTTGTCAAACCACAATATAAAACTAAATGCGAAAGTTTGTGAGTTCACTGACAAACTTTCGCATTGGAGTAAAAAGGTACTTATTTGCTACACTTTCACGCCAATACGGCTGATACATATCCATACAAATAATGTATGGATATAAGCGATATCCATACTAACGTACTTTCGTCATATTTTAGACACAAAGTGCAAACTCTGCGAAATTTTGTATTCATATCCCTGACCTTAATATATATGCCTTTGGTTTGCCAGTTTTTTGATTTATTGTTTACCTATTTTATCCCTATATTTGACAATAAGAATTCCTATACTAAAAGATTTTTTTATATATGTAATTACTTAATTTTACGGTAAACTGTCAAATCAGAAGCGTAGATATTAAGTTCAGGGATATGCACGCTATATTTCACCAAGTTTGAACACTTGTTTTTTTTTAATAAGACGATACTACTTACGTTTTTATTAAAAGCGGTACCGACCGTCTTAACTTACCTCCGACTAGAAGTGTCGCGCTATATGCGAGTCACCGTCAACAATTGGTAAGTGTCACTGTCACTTAAATTATGTATCTATTCTTTGCACTATGGCAATACAGTTCAGTGCAGAGTGGTTGAACGAGATTTTTGTTCTGTGTACAGGGAGACAGAAAATGGGCGCGACGGCGGTAAGACGTATGGAGGTACAATGAAGGGTACCTCCCAGATGATGACACTACTGGAGAGGGCATCGACCTACTTGTAGGCAATGATTTTTACTCTTCCTTCATGCGTGATGGTAAAATTGAGTTGGCTTCAAACTTGTTCTTGCTGGACATAGATTTTGGTGATCTGTCCGTGGTTACATACTGCCAATGCCATCTACCGAGTTGCCCTTATTTCACTGAACCAGACCTGCCACTGAGAAACATAGACATTAAATTTCTATGGTCCTTGGAAAGCATCGGCATAACAGATTCTCCAAAAGCATCGAGAGAGGAAGATGCAGTACGTCACTTTAATGAGACAGTGCAATATTCTGATGGCAGATACAATGTGAAATTTCCTTGGATTGAGTTCCCGCCTGACCTTCCATCAAACTTTGGTTTAGCTTTTGGTCGACTTAGGAGCATACTGAAGAGAATAGACCAAGATACATTGAAGGAGTATGATACCATTCTGAGAGAACAACTTGAGTTGGGCATCATTGAAATCACGGAGATACAAAATGCAGAGGAAAATCATCCTGTTCATTACCTTCCTCATCACATAGTAAAGTCAACAGGAAAAAGGGGGAGGATTATCTATGATGCTTCTGCCAAAACAACAGGCAGTAAAAGCCTAAATGAATGTTTATTTGCTGGCCCATCTATGCTTGAAGACCTGACTGCCCTTCTTATCAAGTTTCGTACGGGAAAAGTAGGCATGGTAGCCGATGTAGAGAAGGCTTTTCTTTAAGTCGGACTTCAAGAGGAAGATCGTGATGTCACTAGGTTCCTGTGGATTAAAGATTTAAGCAAAGAGCCAACAGAGGACAACCTCCTATATCTACGGTTCTGCAGGGTACCTTTTGGTGTGATTTCAAGTCCATTCCTACTTTCGGCTACAATTAGGCATCATATGGGCAGGTCAGGTCAAGAAATGCTGAAGACTATTGCAGACAGATGTTATGTAGACAACTTGGTTACAGGAGCAGACTCAGTTCTAGAAGCCCAGGTTGTTTTTGAACAAACTAGAAATGCATTTGACCGGTTGTCTATGAATATTCGTGATTGGGTTTCTAACAATGAAACGTTCATGAAGATGATACCTAAACCTTTAAAGCCTGACCAATACGAGGAGACCAAGGTGCTTGGCTTACTCTGGGACATCAAAAACGACAAACTGAAACTGAGGGTCACAGAGAGTCACTGCAAGCCAGATGTTCCAGTAGACACAAAGAGAAAGGTTCTTCGTTCTCTGGCACGGATTTATGATCCTTGTGGATTTGTATGCCCATTAGTACTACCAATGAAAATCATATTTCAAAGGATCTGTGAAACCAAAGCAAAATGGGACACAAAGCTGACAGAAGATTTCATTGAAGCCATTGAGTCAAACTTACAAAGATTGAGATCTGCAATAGATATTGCTGTGCCAAGATATATTGGAATAGATGCACCAAAAGCAGAAATCAAATTCAGCCTGCACTGTTTTACAGATGCAGCCAAGCATGGATATGCAGCCGCCTGTTATGTGAAAGCAGAGTGCGGAGAGCAAAGCTCAGTATCTCTTTTAATGGCCAAATCCCATGTATCCCGGGCTCAAGATAAAGATGACCTAAAAATTCCAAAGCTAGAACTACTGGGGTTCTTAATAGGGAGCAGGTTATTGAAATATATCTGGAGCAACCTTGGAATATAAATAGAAGATCTGTATCTGTGGACAGACAGCTTAGTAGTACTTGGTTGGATGAAATCAAACAAACTCCTTCCACCATTTGTAGCAAACCGAGTAAATGAGATCAAGCGAGACCAACCACAAACAAATATGTGTTATGTTCATACCAAGTCCAACCCTGCTGATATTGCGACAAGGCCAGAACTGTTTGAAGAAAAAAGGGAGTTGTGGTATAATGGTCCAGAGTTTCTAAGCAAAGCTGAATCTTACTGGCCAGAAAGTCGACATTATGACACTCATATCACCTCTTTTTCTCTTGGGGAGGCCCTGGGCTGTGAGAGCCCAGCTGAGTTGATGGAACCTGTTGAAGACCCAGGTGATTTGACAGGACCTGCTTCTGGACAGGCAACAAGTCATGATGATATGAGTGATTTAATGGAATGTGATGAAGGCCCAAATGACTCTATGAATCACATAGAAGATATAAGCCAGCCTATTGAAACCGTCGGATCTGACTCATTTCTGCAAAAACAGAATGTGCAAAGCACTTCTATGAGTGAAAGTGTAGCTGACATTAAGAGATTGCAAGAAGAACACTTCCCAGATGAGCTCAGAGGAAAAAGGACACATTTATCAAAAAACCTTGACCTATTCCTTGACGTAGATGGACTGCTCAGATGCAGAGGTCGCATGACTAATACCACATGGGGCTATGATAAAAAGTATCCAATACTACTGCCAAGAAATAATGAGCTGTCAGATCGTATCATAAATGACACCCATTTACGCAATCACCATGTGGGTGCTTCACACACCTTGAACATTATGAGAGAGCGCTATTGGATACCACAGGGTAAAACTCAAGTGCAAAAGGTACTTCGTAGATGTCCACAATGCATAAAGCATGGAGGTGGTCCTTACAGGCTACCAGCAACACCAGCACTACCACAAGAAAGAGTAAACTACACTGACCCGTTTACCTTCACTGGTATTGACTATTTTGGACCCCTATATGTGAGCACAAATAGAGGAAAGGAAAAAGATGGGTGGCTTTGTTTACTTGCCTGACTGTGAGGGCAATACACCTCGAGATTGTGCAGGACCTATCAGCAGATGAATGTCTCTTGGCTCTAAGAAGGTTTGAGGCAGCACGAGGGGTACCGCAGAGGCTATATTCTGATAATGCTACTAACTTCAAGTTAGTCTCAGAACTGGTTGAAAAGCCCTACTGCATTGAGAAGAAAATCCAATGGAAATTTATTCCCCAACTGGCTCCATGGCATGGTGGATTTTATGAGAGGCTTGTAGCCTTGGTAAAGCACTCTCAAGAGAACCTTGGAAAAACACTTGGTTCAGGACAGCAAACTGCTTACTGTAATGAAGGAGGTTGAGGCAGTAGTCAATACAAGACCACTAACAAGAGTTGGTACTGAAGTGGAACATATCTTAAGACCAGCTGACTTTCTAAGCCTTGGAAAGTGCTTGACGATGAAACCTTCATCCCTAGACAATCCCATTGAAGGAACAACAACAAAAGTAGACTTGATCAATAGTTGGAAACGAGGACTGATGATCATGGAGGAGTTCAAGAGCATGTTTGTAGGGCAATATCTCTCAAGTTTAAGGGAGAGATACAAGCATGCACCAAAGCAACCCCGCATAATGTCTAATCGGGTTCCACAAATAGGGGATTTGGTCCAACTCAAATCGGATGAGAAAAATAGAAACAATTGGAAAACAGGGAAGATTGTTTCACTGGTTGAAGGCAGTGACGGCAAGCATAGGGTCGCTAAAGTACAAGTGGAAAACTCGGTGCTCACACGATCTGTTGGGCACCTCTATCCACTTGAGGTGGACGAAGGTCCACCCGAAGTATCTGAACAAGAGATGTCAGTCCACCAGCAACTACCTGATACTACTACTCCTAGTCCTGCTGTCGTCATAGAAGACTTGAATCCTGCTGATGCTACTGGTGAAGGCGCGGATACCGTGCCAGATTCACTAGGGCCTGGTCCAAGCAGGGTTGCTTCGTCAGAAGAGCAACCTTTGGAAGTGGAAGGCGGGGTCAAGAGAGACGCAGCCGTACGGGCAAGGAAGAAGATCCTAGAGTGGACGCGACTTCTGTTGGCCCTCTTGAAATAGACGCTTTTTGTTGTTGTTGGGAGTGTCGCGCTATATGCGAGTCACCGTCAACAATTGGTAAGTGTCACTGTCACTTAAATTATGTATCTATTCTTTGCACTATGGCAATACAGTTCAGTGCAGAGTGGTTGAACGAGATTTTTGTTCTGTGTACAGGGAGACAGAAAATGGGCGCGACGGCGGTAAGACGTATGGAGGTACAATGAAGGGTACCTCCTGGAGAACAAGGGTAAGCACGTGGGAGGCCGCTATGCCTCAAGGAAAATAACCAGGAAATATTCTGGTAAGTGCTTATAACTCATTATTCATAGGACCGCGAGGTGTAATAATGGGTAAACCGCATTCACATATGTGTGGAACGGTAGGAAATATACATAGTCCAATCACACGCCACAAAGTAAATTAACATGGTAGTCATTGGACAGGGAGCCCCGAGGCTCACAATGGGTGTGTCCGGAAGCACACAGGCATAGCCATAATGTCACGGGCGACTTGAGTTGGGAAGCGGCCAGGACAAGTAGGGGATGGTGGTGGTCCTCTTGGGGGCTTTGCCCCCAAGTCCGGCAGGTGCCAGGGTTGGGGCTCTGTATACGTCATCCCCAATAATTCGAAGTAGTCCAGGGTCAGAGCTCTGTACACGCAGAGACTCAAGACAAGGTTAATGCGGGCTCTGGTTACCAGATCCCGCAGGACTACGTAAGGCACCAGGGCACTATTACGAGTGCTCAGACCGGAGGCATAGTCGTCCGTGATAGGGTGTCCGGCAGGTGCCAGGGTTGGGGCTCTGTATACGTCATCCCCAATAATTCGAAGTAGTCCAGGGTCAGAGCTCTGTACACGCAGAGACTCAAGACAAGGTTAATGTGGGCTCTCTGGTTACCAGATCCCGCAGGATTACGTAAGGCACCAGGGCACTATTACGAGTGCTCAGACCGGAGGTATAGTCGTCTGTGATGGGGTGTTGAAGGGCACTCCTTCTAGGACTCCCCCGCATTTAGCGGGGACAATGGAATCTGGTAATAGCCTCAAGGCTATGTGAGGGTAGCTAGCGATAGCAGATTTCTCGATAGTTGTTATTATTTCATGTATATTATAAAATGTATGCGTTCTTTGTTGCCCAATTTATATCTATACCTACTAGGATTCAGGCATCTTTACGTAAAGGTATAGAAGGCGCGACAAGAAGTTTTGCCGGAATTGTAGTTTTTTTAGAGTGACATTAGTCACGTAGCCGAACAGGAATAGTTTTCGATGCGTTCTGCTTCTACACAAAGTATCTTCAGAGGTCCTGACTCTTCGAGCGCACCACTAAATAAGTAGAGCGTACACTCGAAAATGGTAATTTTACCCGCAAAATTATTTGTTTACAATACTATATAATTCACAGGTTGCTGGTTCACATCCTGCTCTTATTAGTTAATGTTGGCGTATTTTACCACAACATTGATATCCCAGTTCAAAGATTTCACACTTGTCTCACTGTTTATTGATGAATTATTACACCGGGATCTGCTGGCTGAATCGGGATGAGTTATTATCTTTTCTCAAACATGCTTGGAAATGTAAGCATTATTTTGACAACCTTCTTCGAGATAAATCGAAATTGCTGAACTGGCCAAATACATGCGCGCAGCGGCCGGCAAAAAATGTATGAAAATCTATATCTGTAGTGTCTAGCGGTCATATAAATTGCATAGTAAACTCATATCTGTCGTGTAATTTAAAAATGGAACGATCTTTTACTTCAAAGCATGGCAACCAAGGCGGTAACTTATCAAAGGTTTTATTTTAATTTCGATCTGGCTTGCAAATAGAACGCTGTTTATTGAAAATTGTACATTTAACAACTGTATCTACAAATAAAAAAAAATAATTTCCGCGCATTATTTGAGAAAATCACTATACAAGCCTTGGCCACAACTAGGCATTGATGGACTTAAGTATGTGTGCCTCGGCTTCGCCTCGGCCCACATTTACACGTTCGTCCATCAATGCCTCTTTTGCTGGCCGCTGCAGTAATGTACTATTTCTACAACAAATACTTTTTTCTATACAAAAAAATACCTACATATACAAACTTTTCGCACAAAGTACAAGCAGCGCATAAGACCGGAGCTAGTTTAAAATGGCATGCGTAAGTACTTGTAGTTGGGTACCATTAGGTACAATAATATGTCGTCGATAATTATTTGCAATAAATCGTGGACATCATGATTTATTCATGTTTTACTTGAACTTTGCTTAACGTTGCATCCTAGATCCGTGACTTATTGTATTGAGCGTAGGGTTACCATTTCTAAAACAAGAAAAAACAGGATGAAAGTCAGGAAGTAAACCAAAACAACCAGCTGCCCAAGGTACGCTTGCTTATCAATCTTATCATACAGTTAAGTATTACCAAACCTGACAAAAGCAATATTTAGTGACTGAGAGAACAACTTCGCAGGAGTTGTGCTAAAGCAGAAGCAATTGAAGCATTAAAAAAAAAGTCGATTTCAATAAAACACTTGTTATATTTTATCTTCCTTCATTTGTTTGAAAATTCTGGACACATTAAAATTCTCGCCGCATTACCGGCGTATTACTGAATTTCCGGACATGTTCAGAAAAAATCCGGACGTATGGCAACTCTAGTTGAGCGGGTATTGAATTATCAGAAGTCATTGTGAGACGAGTGGGTAATAACATGTAGAAGCTATTTATAAAGATGACCTTGAGAGTACCTTTTAGTCTTAAAAATAGACTCAGTTGTCATTATATATAGATCGATATTCAGACTACAAAATGTAAATGCTTTAACTAAACCTACTATCCGCATCGTCAATTTATACATAATCATAACCACAGATTACCTACATTACAGTTAATACGTAATGTAATCTGTGGTTATGTGTTATTATGATGTTAAGCGCTTCGTTTAACAATTTGAAAGATACAGACAGATTCCAGATATTGATTTATACAATACCTCGGCTACCAAACGAAAACGTTTGCTTAATGACAAATTATTTGGTACTACTTAGTTAATATTGTTTCATTCTTTTCGTAAGTTAGTCGTTCAATATAACATTTTGTTTTATTAATAAATTAACCTATAATGGAACCTACCTATAGTGGAAACTTGTAATTGGCCATCAGCATTACATGTATCTTTCATGTAAATATATACATAAATTAAATGAATGTTATTTACCTATAGCTGTAAGTTTTCTGTAAATTATAAATAAAATAAAATAAATTGACTATTGTCATTGGCCTTTATGTCTGGATTCTACGTTTCATCGTTGTTGGTTTTTAAATTTATTTTTTCATGTGTCCTATATTGATATTGCCCGTGGGGAGCCGAGCTAGAAACACACCCCCATACTTGCCTGTGGGAGTCGTGAGGGGCAACTAAGGGAAATATACCAGAAGGTGGACCTTAGGGCGCCTTCTGAAGTACCTACTGCCATCTTGCACTGCAATCCCCAAGCCGCCTGCCAAGCGTGGGGATTATGGTTTACCTTCTAATGGGGAGGAGATTTGCTAAATGTGGAGACGTAATATGATTATACGTATATATATCATTTCCCACGCGCCATTTTAAGATAATATTAAACCAATAAGAGAGATTTATTCCAAAAAATTAAAAGGTTAGTAGTCTGGTTAATGGCCGTGCACCGTCCCCTATGGTGGTTAAAGTTTAGTTTTAAAAAACAATTGGAGCACAAGATTTTATCTTGAAAGAGCGTGTCCAGGTGGCCGAGTGGATTAGGCATCCGGTGCGAAAAATCGGAGGACGCGGTTTCGTTTCCCGACCGGCACATAAAATTAAATTTTATGTGCTCCAATATATCGTTTTGCTATAGATTTTAAATCAAGCGAGATGGATATAATGTTGTAAAAGTCATCCCATTCGGTAAATAAGGACTATAAACCTTTAGGTAGGTAATAAAAATGCCAATAATATTATTATAAAACAGAAAACATGTATTTCATGCAACTCACTAAATATGACAATATGCAGTTATGTCTTGAACTGAGCATCCACTGTAATCATGACAGCATGCTTCAACGAGACTCCTTGTGGGATGAGTTGCTACGCTTTCCTCCTTCACGCTTTGGTGGTGCAACTGGTTGAAAACTGTAAAATAATGAATAGTTTAAAAAAATAGTTAAACTTACGTCGTATACCTATAGGTGTCGCTACACACCTTTTTTATATTTATGTAATTTTAATAAATATATATAATAATATGTACATAAAATTACATGTTATTATTATGTATATTTTATTCGTAAGTAGCTTATATTATTTCTTTGTGTGTCAAATAAATTATTTTTCTATCTTTTCTTTCCTATTATAGTATAACCTAAGTTGAACTATGGGTGTCGCTCCATCCCCATACGATGATGGTTATGGAACGAGAGGAAAAAAATAGAGTAATAAGTCATTTGTCATGTTAGCTCAGTCGGTCAGAGTCCCCGTCTATAGGGGTAGACGACGCGGGTTCAAATCCCTCACATGACTATATTTTTTCCTCTACTCAATTTGTGATTTTGTAATAAAAGTAAACCTTTACGCTTTCTAAACGCTTAAGGTGAACGCTGTCTTCAAAATTGAAACATTTTTATGGTATTGTTGCTAAGAGTTCTAACTATTGTACTTGATCACATAAAACGCGAGATTTTGATAATATTTTCACGGTATCTAATATTTTCTTTGAGTATTTATGTACATCTACACTAATATTATATAAAGAGAAAAGATTAGTATTTTTGTATGCAATGAATAAACTTAAAAAATACTGGACCGATTTGGATGAAATTTGGTATGGAAATAGTTAGAGACCCGAGGAAGGACATAGGATACTTTTTTTCCAACTGCACAAAAAGAGGTTAATGGTTTAAAGGCGCGGGCGGAGCCACGGTCTGAAATCTAGTTTAAAATATTTTTGTTACTTTATTTCAAATGAATTACATTTATTACGGGTAAACGTTATTTTATTTTTGACAGTTTTAGGGTATCTTATGGAATCATTAATAACATTTTCAAGCAATATTATTTTAAACCAAATAATTATATGTTTATGTAGTATTGTAGTTTAGTTAACAAAACTAGCTACAAACGCTATAATGAGTTTATTACATACTTTGAATGAATACTGTTAAAAAAATATTTCCCTTCATAGACGCGAGTCCACCTTCAGGGTTTATATACTAAGATATAGGCCTTATAACTCTAGAATAGTCTATAATCCCGTGGGTTGCCGGGCTAGAATGTCACACCCCTATTGCTGCAGGTGTCGTAAGAGGCAATTAGATAGATAGATAGATAGAAATCTCTTTATTGTTACACCACTTTAGAAATATAAAAGATTACACATTAAATTATAATAACATAGTGTTACAATGGGCGGCCTTATCACTAAAAGTGATCTCTACCAGGCAACCTTAGGATGGAGTTGAACGAATAAAACAATAGAGGCGGGTGTAGTCCAAATACATAATCAAATTTCATAAAAACATTTTAAAATAAAACGTATTTTAGTGTAATTTATAAACAAATATATAAAAAATAGCATACATATAGGTTTTTATAACAATTAAAGGATGGAAGGTGGGCAGCAGCACCATTGTAGCAACCAGCGCAGTTGAAGATATCAGTTCCTTATATATAACTGATATCTT
Organism: Plagodis dolabraria; assembly: GCA_963854805.1. NCBI lineage: Eukaryota > Metazoa > Arthropoda > Insecta > Lepidoptera > Geometridae > Plagodis > Plagodis dolabraria. The sequence goes on along the minus strand of OY978457.1, from coordinate 23,236,211 downwards.
CAACTGCGATCCCAAAGACGCCTGCCAAGCGTGGGGATTATAGAAAACCTTTTTAAATATTTTTAAGAAATATTGTTTGTAATAGTTTGATTAGTTATTGAACACCAATGCAAATGAATCCCTATAACCCGCATAGATAAAAAAAAATACGTTCACCCGTAACATGTCATCAATTCAATACCTAAGTATTAAATATCTAATGATAATAAGTATTACATATTTATATATATAAGATACCGTCGTTGAATACAATAGAGGAGATAGACAACTACATAGTAACAAAACCCAATTATATTATACTTATTTTGAATATCCAGATTTGAATTACACTCCCAACGTTTTGTAGTTATAACTATAACAGAAAAAATAAAATCAATGTTCTTCACTGTAGCCAGTGGTTTACGTGGATGCTAAGTTAAAATATTTTTCAAATCTCGCGTTTTACGCGAACCCGGTTTAGATTAGAGGTCAATAATTAACTGAATGTTTTATAGTTACGTTAGAATAAAACCTACGTTCTTCACTTCGATCATAAATGTGGTTCTTCATTGCAGGTAAAACTTATCATCCAAGCTGCGTAAAAACATATTCTATAAATATCGCGTGTTACTTGATATTCATTCTGAAGTACAATATTAATTTTGAACTACAATAGTTGCGTCCAACAATACAACCTAGCAACAATTACAAAAAAATAATGAATTTCCCGTTTTGTATTAGACTTCAACGTTTATTTTATAGTAATCTATGTTAGAATAAAACCTGTGGCCGACAAAGCTTTGCGTGAAAACTACGTAAAAATATTCTCCGAATCTCACGTATTGGTAGTTAAAAAAACCATAACGAACACTTCAAAATGCGAAGCGAAATGCGAGTATATTCACGGCAAAAACGAGCCAAGTTTGTAAACTCATTATACCAAACTCCATTTACTAAATATATCTACAAAAAAAAATTATATAATAATTTTTTTTGTAGATTGTATAGGATTCTGAAGAAAATAAAGTTATGAAAGGCAATTTATTTTAAAATCTATTATGTCACTAGCTCTTAAGTGTTTTTATAGTTTTAAATAAGTTTTTAGATTTAAGTGACAAAAATACTTTACTTTTTATATACTATTACAGAATACAAGAACAAATCACCATATTGTTTATAACCATTTTATAACTATGTATTCTTGTAAATAAACGATTGATTGATTGATTAGACCAGCAATGATACAAATAGTTATATTTTCAATTTTCCGATTTGAATTAGACGTTAGTTTGCACAGATGAATCAATGTTTTTTGTAGTTAAGAAAGAGGATCAGAATCAATAAAACGTACCATTTTCACTGCAATCAAAGCTTTACGTGAAATCAATCTTAACATATTATAATACGTGAATAACTAGAATAGTTAGACGATATAGCAACAACACATAAAAAAATTAGAACCTCAGCGCCTTTTTTTTTTTGTACGTGGGGAAATGCTGTTACGCATTCCCGCCTGGGGGAGCAGGCGGGATATGACGGGCTCGGCTAAAGGCGCCCATACCGTCTAAAACCCCACGGTGTTCCGACGTCTTCGACTGATGACGGGGGGCGCGGGACCGCTACTATTCTACCGCAGCCTCAGCGCCTACCCTAACTTAATTTTTTATATTTTTATATTCTAGTTAAATAAGGATAAAACATACGTTCTTCACTGCAAACAAAGCTTAACATGAAAGCTAGTTGCCTTCCACAGTACACCCCTTTAAACTTTATCGGTACATCGAAGACTCCATTCCCGGCCACACTCGCAGTCACCAGCGCCAATAATAACAAAATCACCTTCATATTCCTGAAATTATCACATTATATTTAGGGTCTAATTTCACCAAACTAAGATAAAACTAAGATAATTCAAAAACTGCAACTAGGCTTGACGTTCTATGGTGAAATTGGGCCTTTATGTTTTCACCAAAACGAATTGTCAAAATTAGCAAAGCTTTATTTAGATCATAGAAAAATAATAGCTTATTAAGCTCAGCCAAGTGCCAGACGGGCTCGTTAAACGAGTATAGTAAGTAGGTACATTACTGCTGAATCCAGTAAGTAGGTAAGCCTTCCTGGCCAGGTATGAGTTAACCGGACTGAACCGCAGGTGAGGTCCGGTTATATACGAAGCCAGGATGGCTCTCTTACTGGTTGAGGCTTGTACAATGCTTTTCTCAAAAATGAAAGAAAGTTTAACAACAAATATTGAAGGTTACATTCATCCAAGTGACCAGTTTTAGAATGGAAAGTTTTAATCCAACATGATTTATTTAAACTGAAATTACTAAATACAAACATAAAATCCCACACTGTACTTTTACAACATTACTAAGTAGAAAACGCAACGTGCATACTTTTTCTGCGTCGCGTTAAGTGTCACAGACTATAAAATGGATGTTTAAGCCTCCAAGATATATACTCGTATATCTCATAAAATGTCATACTAAAAAGAGAGATAGATATATATTTGGAGCCTCCCTCCTATAACCATGTTATAATGGCTAAACTCTAATCTGTGTCTGGTACTATGTTTTTTTTTCTAAGCAGATCTAAAGAGTATGACCTACTTACTGTCCAGTAAGTAAATTACATACTTACTTACTGGACAGAAGGAGATTCTAAATTTAAAATCTCGCTTCTTGAGAAAAAGAGGATCTCATTAAGACACGTATGTTTATGTAATATTAATGGAGTTGCAGTATATTCACATATTAAGTACTTATGATAATCTATCAGGGCTTCCAAACAAAATTTATTATACATTTTATAGGTGTGAATGTAGTATGTTTGTTCACGCATTTCCCGGAATCTATTAATTATTGGATCGTGACAAGTTTGTTATATTTTGTGTGTCATTGTTTAGAAAAACAAAACTAGGTCTTTAATAATAACCCTAATCTATGGGTATTATTAACGACCCATGCATTCTAATTCATAAAATATACAGGGTTATTGGTAAAATGCTAACAACCTCTTAGGGTTGACTTCAGCTAGTCGTAACAAACATTTTAATGGTTTTTTGTGTTTGTTTATCTGTATTAGACGTAATAAGCACGAGGACCACCTGATATTTAAAGTCCTTTGTGCCTGTAATTTATTATTTCATATTTTTTATTACTTCAGAGCAAAGAGCGCTCGCCGCGGCCACACTGGATAGCGCCGCGCTCCCTTTGAATAGAGTTTTGAATAAAAGCATCGAGCAAAGTAATAAAAAAATGAAATAATAAATTATAATATATAACTTTAACATCAGGTGGTCCTCGTGCTTATTCCGTCAAATACACACACAAATCGCATCTTAAAATTTTTGTTAGGACTAGCAGAAGTCAACCCTAAGACGTTGTTAGCATTTTACCAATAACCCTGTATATTAAAAACTGAACGTCTTTGAACAATTTGAATTAAAATGATATTTTTTATGTATAATATATACCTAGGTACCTACTTAAAAAACTGGCTTTCATTTATATTTATTTATTTCAATTGCTTGCGGCACTACTATTACAGTAAGGACCAAAACATGCCACAAGCCAGTTGCACACAAATAAATACCAATAACACTTTAAATATGTATCTAATTATTAGTAAAAAATCAATACATGAGCATAGAACATATCATATGACATGACTTAACATAGAAAAAGGAACATAGAAGGATATAAAAAAATACGTCAATACCTAAGTTCTGAGCAATTGTGGGAGCATATAGGGAAGTGCACGCACAGAATACTACTTACCAAAGAGGATGTAATCCTTTTAACCTTATTACTCGCGAGAGAACTGAGTGCGCGTACGCGCGACAAGCTCAGTCTCTGTATTACATCCTCTTTGGAGGGCAGCGTACAGAGGACGCACGCGACGGCACGACGCGGCGCGGGTCTGTCTGGAACGTACAAAGAGCTAATGCTTGCGGTTGTCAATCCTGCTATTGAGTAGTGAGTAGTAGGTATCTAATTTATCAACAACACCCACGAGTACGTTTCAATTCAAGCGTATTGATGCTCACCATACCGGCCACGAATAACGTTGGATATAATATGGATAATATCCATAACCAAGTACAATTTTTTTATACCTAAGGCCATAGATGACAGATATAAAGATAATGAGCAAATTTTGTTTAAATATGTTGGTTCTAGCATTGTCATTTATTTCTCTTCGTATGGATCCTAAACTAGTGAGCTATAATCTAATTTACTACTTACGAATGCATATAGTGTAAAAGCACTACTATCGTGAAACTTACGTCTGCTGCAAAACCAAGAGATATGATTTGCAGGCTCTGTTATAAAAATCTTCAATGTGCTAATTGAAGGTCAACTCCGTGTCTAAGGTCAGTTGTAAACCACTAATTTGTGTGACACGAGCCAGGATGGCACCAGATATCTCGTAGTTGGCTTAAATAGGAGTAGATAAGTGACCAGATAAATGAGCGCAGTGTGATATCAAGTTCCTCAGAAAGTGCTGTTTGCTAACGTCTGGTGTGTTACCCTTGGTCGCCTCTTACGACACCCACGGGTAGAACAAGGTTCCTGTCCGGGCCACCACCCCACGGGCTACCAACACCTAAGTACAGCTTCAGGTCATCAGCAAACTGCAAACATTTAGCCGTTCTCACGACCTAGCAAATCTTTGATCATGATGAAAAACAGGGTTGGATCCAGACCTGCTGAATGCTGACAGAATCGCTATAGGTTTTTAGTTTTCTACTTTGTATCTATGCACAAGAGATACTTTATTCCTCGTAAACAGGGACTGAAATAGCTTGAATGTGGATATTTTTAAAAGTTCCATTTGTTTTTTTTACAACATTAGCTTCTATTTATATACTATGTCTTATTTTTCCTAAAATTTATCTAAATAAACGTACTATTTCTATTCATAAGTTGCACTTACTATTTATGTCATATAGGGTGATAAAAAGAAGAGTGTCCACCTCGGAAGCAAACAACAATATGTAAGCTCCAGTAACTTGGATTATTAAATTTACGCTACGCTCGTGATTCTACTCTAGAATCCTTCCTTCGACTCAGGATTCAAAGAAACACTCTCGCCTTTAAAATGGTTGTTTGCTCCCTTGGTAAACAATCTATGATTTTAGACCGCTTACACCGGGCATAAAAAATAACTTTAAGAGCATGAGAAGTGAAAAAAGGTTTATTATCCACAGAATAATTATGCGTTACATAGCATGACTACACTACTAACATATTAGATTTGAAAATTTCAACCTTTTTTTGGCATTTACTGTTATAAAGAGTTTTGAAGTCAGTGGCACTAACGGATTTACAGCGGAGGCTTAGTAATAAGGTCCCGTTTACTAGAAGTCAATGCTAAGTAGTCAATGCTTGCAAACTTAATTTTTTAAACTATTGTTATATATTATATTATTATCATTATCATTTGCACCACTTCTGTTCACCTGTTAAAAGCCTATAAGCTGTCCTGAGCATGCCGACAGATCCAATACATGATGCCCGAGAAAATAATATTTTTCCAGCCAATAGACTGCACTCCCTCGTTGGTCGAGTTGCATAAAATTTTACTAAGGGATAATTATGAGGTCCTGGGTACGATCCCCGGTTCAAGTTTTGTTCACGAACGACTTTTTGCTTAATGAAAAACAAGCATTCATGATATTACTTAGAGAACTTAATAGCAGTCGTTACAAATAAAATGAAATACGAAGTAATATTTATTTGATAAAAATAAAAAATACTCACATGTTTATTTAACACAGAATTGTCAATGCACTAAATAAATTTTATAGGTATTTCTATATTTACAATTCGTAGGTACACAATATCAAGAGGTCAGCAAAGCTATCGACATCAAGAACTACAATGAACTAGTTCGTATACAATAACTACGAACAAACACTAAGTTTGACTTTTCGTGCAGACACACCTACTCGTACATAAATAATAATAATCTAATAAATAAATAAATATATAAATAATAACATCTACCTCCTGGTAACTAACTGCAGTGGCCAATTTGGAAGTCGCTCAATAGACTCCGTACCCAAGTCGGTCGTTGCAAAAGGGACTGGTTAGATGTGAAATGTGAGTGTGGTGCCCCTGAGCAAAATATGGCACACATACTGTCATGTCCCCAGTGCCCGACCACCTGCACACAAGATGACCTCACATATGCATCTCACAGGGCAGGGGAGCTGGGCTCCCATTGGGCGAATATCATCTAAGATTCAATTAATTATTATTATTCATATTATTATAATTAGCTATTGATACGAAATGAATGAATAATAATTATAAACTGGCGCCTCGGTCAGGTTTGGCTCACTCCGAACTTTAGGTACAAAGCTACTGCGTATCCGCCGGACTGGATTATTCTACGGTGCGTGCCGCGTCACAAGAGATCAGAGCTCTGCATGGCTATACGATAGAGGGACCCCTTACAGGTGCATATAAATATTAGCTACTCCGTGCTTTGCGAGCTGAACTTAAGGCTGCCATCACCTAAACCACCGATGCCGGACAAAACCTTTAAAAACCCGGATATTTGGGTGAAATTGAGTTTTTTTCCCGGACATCCATGAAATAAAGTTTTTTTTTTTCATTTATACAGCTTCGTTGTGCAAAAACTACAGAGCTACAAAATAATTACTCACTCTTCTCTTTCTGAGGCAATCTGGTGATAAAAATAATGAGGCACAGTGCTATTTGGCATCAAATTGGAAATAATTTATAACTTTTGGTTTTATAAATAATATTTTAGACATTTTTTATGTCAATGAAAAGTATGATTACAAGAACTATCGCGTGCTACATTTGTTTGATATGAAAATTAAAAGTATGTAACAAGTGTAAATTTTGACGAGCTCAAGATCTTTTTACTTTGCAAAATTATAAATCTACCAAAGCAAAAACTATAGTCATGTGCGGGATTCGAACCCGCAACTCAATTAGCATAGTGACAACAGTCCTGTTAGCTCAGTTGGTCAGAGCATCATTCATGTAAATAATGTGTTATCTATGGTTCGCCGGTAATAAACTACTCTTAAATTCAGTAAAAACCATACGTTTGAAGTTTTCTTTACCAAATGTTCCCTATGTTGAACCAAACATTAAGCTTGGCCCAGGTAAACTCTCTATTGACAATGCGACAGTCTTCTTGGGAATCAAAATCGATTCAACTTTACAGTGGGATCCACATATACATGATCTAGCCGGAGGACTTAGTTCTGCTGCATATGCAGTTTGTAAGATAAGACAGTTAACAGACGTAGCTACTGCTAGGCTCGTTTATTTCGCGCACTTCCACAGTTATTATGTCCTATGGTGTATTGCTGTGGGGAGCTGCTGCTGAGATAGAGACAATCTTTATCATACAAAAGCGTGCAATTCGAGCCATATAAGAAATGGATCTTTAGGGAATCTCTAAAGGATCTTTTTAAAGAAATTGATATATTAACTTAATCGAGTCTGTATTTATTTGAAAATATTATGTATGTTCGGAAAAAAAATTAGTAAATTTAAATTAAACAATGACAACACGATTACAACACTAGGAATAATTAATATAAAATAGCGGTACCAGGTTTTAGGCAAGGGCTAGCAAAGACAAATAAAAGGTCCTTTTAGGTAATTGTGTGCAGTTTTATAATAAAGTTATTAAACATATAACAATGCTCACAGAAGGAATATTCAAGTTGCACGTGAAAAATATTTTGATTAAGAAATCCTACTACACAGTTTGTAATTACATAAACGACAAAAATGCTTGGAAAATTCCGCCTCTGGCCAAGCTGTCACCTGTCACCTACGTAATATAAACAAATATGGTATAATAATTGTGTTATATTGTATACATATAACATATTGTTAAAAGAACTTTAAAAAAATCTGCCAAGTACGAGTCAGACTCGCGCACGAAGGGTTCAGTACCATTAGCTACACAACACTAGACTTCATATTTTAACCTTTTTGTGTTTTGACATGCACGAGTCCGACTCGCACTTGGTCATCTTTTTGTATTTGTTGTTATAGCGGCAACAGAAATACATCATCTGTGAAAATTTCAACTGTCTAGCTATCACCGTCCTTGAGATACAGCCTGGTGACAGACGGACGGACGGACGGACGGACAGTGTAGTCTCAGTAATAGGGTCCCGTTTTACCCTTTGGATACGGAACCCTAAATATGGCCCGAGTTTCTTGCCCATTCTTCTCACAGTTCAATTTTTTTTCCTGAACGTGGCAGTACAATGTAGTATATTTCAATAATAAAATTTGAAATTGACCTGCGTAGACGCCTAAACTGAATATAATTGAGTGGAGTGGGAGTGGAGCGGGAGTGGAGTGGGAGTGGAGCAAAGTGAAGTATATTAATTGCATTCATACCATCAACAGTACGCTCACAGTCCACCCTGTCTTTAATAATGTGCCACGTAGCCTTGCACTTATTTTTTGAGTTAGTTAAAAAGTTATGGTTCATATATTTTCTAGAATTATTGATACAATGTCTGAAAACTACAATAATTTTGATAAATTGTTTTACTGTCGGATGTTTTCAGTATATAGCAATGATACAGCAATCTCTTTTGCGCTTTACGGATACTTTGACACTCTTTGTAATCCATTTAGCGGATGTTGAATTTTCAGAGTACTTCAACATCCGCTAATTGGATTACAAAGAGTGTCAAAATATAGTTGGGTTTTCTATTGGGAAGCACAAATTATATAGGAGACAGAAAAGATCGTGAAAAATATTAAATGCTCAACCTATCTAAATTATTTTCTTTATACACCACCATCCATGTAATTATGATAATAGTGCTAAAGGAAAGCAATAAATATTTATTATTATTATTACGTAAGGGCTGATAAATGCTTTATAAATTTAATCACATTATCTTGGCTATAATTTCGTGACTCTATGTACCATTTATTAAAATGCTTCTCTATTTTTGGGGCTGGAAATGTGGTAGTCTGACAAGTATCGTGATCAGAGAGTTGCATAGAATGAGTGCCGCCTACCACCCCCTCAATGTTGCTTGCAATATGTTCAATACAGTTATTTTTTCTAGTGAGCTGTTTAATATGTAGGGTAAGGTTATAATTTAAAGCAAGTTCTTCTCAGCGTCGGGCATTCTTGGCCTCTTTTGGGTTCGGGTTCTATGTATTTATATTTTTTAATATAAATAAGAATCATTCATCATCAGTCATTATCGCCGGTGTGCTTTCACCGGCGATGATGGTCTTTTTTGATTGTTTTATCACATATTTATGCAATAACACTTCCATTTTGTCAAAGAAAATATTTACATCGTCAGATGTGGTTCTGTAGATACAAAAAGATAATTAATCGAGGGAATTAAAACTCCACAATCCTCAAATGAGTGTTCTGTTGGGATACCTATATCAATATCAAGTCTTTTGAATGTCTCGTTCATCATAACTTTATTAGTAACTAAATATTTTTATTTATTTTCGTACATATATATTGCTAAGGTAGATAAATTGGAAAATGAAATAAACAGACCCAGATATACACTTATATAAAGATATATAGTTTAAAACACAGAAAATAATGTTATAAGTCTCATAATATTTAAAGCATTGATCCTACGGTTATCCTACTTGCGGCATTAAAAATAAAATCTTTACGTCGTGTTATCACTTTTTTATCTTATATAATTTTTAATAATAATATATAATTAGTAAGTAGATAAAAAAGTGGTATATTTTGTTTATAAAAAAATGTTTTTATTTTGTACAGTGAATACAAGTTTGTATGTCTTGGACGACACCAAGTAACGATCTTATTTACAATATGTCGCTATTTCTCCCGGAGTGCATACACGACCGTAGCAGCAGTCTTCAAAGATATTCCTTTCAGAACCTAGGATTAGCTCACTCGGCACACTCGGACGGGCAACTATGCCATTGTCTGTAAAAAAAAAACAAACGTTTCATAATGAAGAACAAAACAATGTAATAATAACAACTGTTTTAAGAAATTATTCAGATAAATTTAAATTTGATCAATTTTATTCAAGAATACATTAAAATAATATTTTGGATAAAAACAAGGCATCATCGGTAGTTCTTGAAACGCGCACGATCATGAAAAATCGCTTAGCAGAAAAATTAGGTGGAATTGTTGTGAACCTACTTTTATATATATTATATTTTCTTAAAATATTTTTGTAATATTTGTTAATATGTGTTTTTTTCTGTAAAATAACGCCTGAATATATTAAAGCAATGATACAATAATATATTATGATAATGCCTGTCTGCAATTACTTGTAGATTGTCTATATGCTTTGACTGTAGTCAGTTACTACCATAGCGATATAAAATTTCTCTTATCTGTGGTTACTACAGTCAAAGTATATAGTGTTGTATATACATAGTTCGTAGAGTTACCGGAAGGGAATAATAATATATCTGAATAATAATTTAATATTAAGAAAATTACAAATTATAAAACAAGTAAAAGGGCCAGGCCGACTTACACATGGCAAGATTTTTGTACAAATCAGAATATATTGCCAAGTACCAATGAAGAGATTGAATCGCTCGTAGCAAAGTTAGCTTAGCCGTTCTTAACCGATCAGCTAAGTTAAGCAACATTCGCCGCGGTCATGAGCTGGATGGGTGATCGCTAGTGACATTACTACTGAGCACTTCCGTGCTTCGGAGGGCACGTTAAGCCGTCGGTCCCGGTTGTTGCCTTAGGATGGCAGTCATTATAGCATGTAGGTGGGACATTTTGTGAATGCCCGCCAGGCACCTAGTGTTCCGGCAGCTGTCCTTGAGAGCCAGTAATTCAAGGCTAGCTTGAACACATCTTCGACCACATCATTACTTACCATCAGGTGAGCTAGTGGTCAAAGGCTAGATAATCAGTACTCAGTACTAATATTATAAATGCGAAAGTAACTCTGGCTGTCTGTCTGTCTGTCTGTCTGTTACGCTTTCACGCCAAAACTACTGGACCGATTTGAAAAAACATAGGATAGTTTTTATCCGACTGCGCAAAAAAAGGTTAATGTTTTTGCGCGATAACCGACATACGCGCGGGCGGAGCCGCGCCCGGAAAGCTAGTAAGGTATAAAAAAACAGGCTTCGCTCTTGTCCCACTTTGCAACAGCTCGTTAAATAAAAATGTTTAGTCACAGTTTCTCCGAATGTCCCGTTTTATGTGATCAAGAACAATAGACGATCTAGTAGTAAAATCAAAATCTTAACTTGGTTCTCCTACTAGTGGCCTCGCGAGTCTTCCCTTACATAGCTTACAACTGAACACAATTTGACTCGATATTTAAATTTTACAATAATACTAACAGTGCAGTCAGCTCTTAGACGAGAGAGAGAGCTTTTCACTTATAGGCAACTGATGTGCGTATCATGGACATTGCCAATAAATTTAGAGTAGTCATCCATACTTTCAACACTATATTATAATGTATATCATACCACAACTCCGTCATTTTGAAAAAAATCCAAAAACTGAATCGATAAAAACAAATATGATTTTATCAATATTGCTCACAAAATTTCGTGAGAATCGTTTGAGGAATGCGATCTGTAGAGGACCGGACATACGAAATCATTTTTGTGTTAGTGCAAAGACGCTGCGCTTCAACTTCGTTCTCGCTCGGTCAATAAAATTATGGAGTTCCCGCCAAACGCCTCAGCGTTCGATGTATATTTTTTTAAGGATTTTCAGTAAGATTGCGATGTGTCTTACTGAACTGAATTAAACGCGTAGAGTAAATTTGTAACGTGCTTCGGAGGGCACGTTAAGCCGTCGGTCCGGGTTGTTGTCTTGGATGGCAGTCGTTATAGCATGGTGGTAGGGCATTTTTGCGAATGCCCACCTGGCTAGCTACCCCCCTCAAGTAGAAAATCTGTCGCCTAGCACCTAGCGGTGTGTTCCGGCATCTGTCCTTGAGAGCCAGTAATTCTAGGTGAACAACATCCTCGACCACATCATCACTTACCATTAGGTGAGATAGTGGTCAAAAGCTAATATCAAGTATAAAATAAAAAGTAGAGGATAAAAACCAGTTTTGAGTAAAACTTACGAATTTCACTGCATATATTGTTGTACAAGATAGCTAGGTGTTTTGCGCAATACACGCGGGGTAAATCGGCCATGTCGATTTCTTGGTCATTGAATATCATGTCATCTGCAGCTACACTCACAGTTACCAGCGCCAATAATACCAAGGTCAGCTTCATCTTCCTGAAAATTATGTAAATATAACATAAACAACAGATTCTTTACTTACTTTTTAATTATAAACTAGCAATAAGCTGAGCTTTTTGAGGGCACGCGAAGTTTTTTCTCTGATTCTAGTGGTGTATAACTACGATATATTTTTGTATCGTGTTTAGTTCTTTTGCAGCCATGTTAACTCTTTGGTTTCCTAACAGATGGCGTTAGTAGTGCAATAACGTTCTATACAATAAAAAGCCGAAAGCAAGGATCGAATTATGACCTGCGGCATACAGTAAACAGCTATCACCGCTCGGCCATCATTGCTTCAGCTAATGTAGGGGTGGCCAGCGGTGAATTAGGTTTGTCTTGGATAGATGAGATAGTTGGTTGTTGGCTAATTAAATAAGTACTGTGTTTAAGTAGATGGTGTATTGCTCTTGGTGGCTACATGATGAATGTATCACCCTTTTAATACAAAATTGTTAATGTTTATATTTTTTTATGGTTATAATTATTAATTTTGACAATTAACACATCTAGATATGATGATAAATTACTATGTTAATGCACGAATCTATAGGCTTCATAGTTTTTTAGTAAAGTGTACCACAAAATGCTCAGGTTGTGGGATAGTATTAGGCTCGCTTCGCTCGCCGTAATAAAGGCTGTAACGAAGACAACTGCAATCCTGGTTTAAGCTTAAACCACCACCTATTTTTTTATTGGTTGGTGATTTGACGGCCTAGAGAGGAATTTGTAGACAACAAAAGAAGCAATGACGGCGGAGTGGTGATAGCGTGGTGGAGACAGTGGTGTGTAATAGTGGTGATGCTTATTAATATACAAACAAAATTTCTACAGTTTTTTCGGTCTCGGTCAAGCCGTTCCGGAGGAGTTTTGTTACAAACACTGTGACACGAGAATTTTATTATGGTATTTAATATTTTTTTAATAATTAAGTAGTACAAAAAATTCTTTCGGGAAGATGGATTTAAATTGTCTACATCGTGGAATCTTGTGAAGTGCTCGGCTAGTATTTGCCTCCGCGTGCAAGTTCTGATACTGTTAGTGTAGTGTTTCGAGGTGACAGTGATAATGACATTAACGAAAACCGAACGGGGGTAGATTTAAATCGCTCCCGCCACTCTTCAAGAAGATGATTCTTCAGTCAACTCGTGACCACGGTCAATGCAACTTGATCGAAACGTCGAGGTTATTAAAAATGTTATTTAGATGTTAATTCGTGCGTGAAATAGTGATTTAGAAACATGAGTTTAGTTCACGAAAGTTTAAAGAAACCATTTGTTTACCCAGGGTGTTAGAAAAAGTTGACGAAAGACGACCAAAAAGCCGCGTTCTCCTACATCCTGACAACGCTTCTACACACGCGGCCAACAAAACAAAGTCATTTTTAGCTTCCGAAAATGTACATCCTGCACGTAGCCCCGACCTAGCACCCTGTGATTTCTGTATTTTCCCCAAAATCAAAGATTTGATGAGAGGTTTCACTTTTACCAACTCCGAAGAGGCAGTGATAGCGTTCAATCAGCACGTAGAAGACATGACTTCAGATCTGTGGACCTCCCGTTTTAAAAATTGGTTCAATCGCATGAAAAAAGGTTTAGTTAAAAATGTAAAGGAGAGTATTTTGAAAAGCAATAATCATAATAAATATTTTGTTTATAACATGTTGTTTTTTAAGTTACGCAAAACTTTTACTGTGACCTAAGTATACCTCGAAGAAGTACGCAGAAGTGTTTTGACAAATACGTTTCACCAGATTTGTTGTTTATTCTCATGTAAAAGGGCTATCTTAACGGGCAAAGTTAAAAAAAGGTTACATATATTTTGTAATTTACCACAACATTACACCTTATATCTTATCATAACAAAATTTTGTGGTGTTAATATTAGGGCTTATCAGTCATATAAAATGTTATATTTTAATTCTATTAAAGATAAATATAAGTCAATATGTAATTAATGCCCTCAATTGATACGTAGAAGTTTACATTCGGTTCCTAGAGAGCAAAAATAAATAAATTATTGATATAGGTACCTAATACTTTTCACGATATTTTGTATTTTTTTTGTCCATACACACTACTACACTAATATTATAAAGAGCAAAGATTTGTATTTTTGTATGGCATATACAAGAAGGTCTCCAGTTGACCGGTTCTGGCGAAACCCATATAGAGGTCATGCGCTTCAAGATAGCCAAGGAGCTTTTTGTTCAGTACACGTTCCATTGTCTTGCAAAGAATGGACGTGACTGAGATGGGCCTATAGTTGGCAGGGTCGGCACGACTTCCTTTTTTGGGCACGGGCTGCACGTTAGCTATAAACTTAAAACTACTCGACTGATTTGAATTAGATTTGGTATAGAATTAGTGTGAGACCCGGAGAAGGACCGTTAGGAGAGATGTTTTATGAATAAGTTTTAAACAACCAATATAACTTCTTTACTTAGCTTAGACATCTCGTTTCGAAATATGGTACTAGTGAGTAGTGACGAGAATATGTCTCATATTTACCACTAACTTTCCGGGCGCGGCTCCGCCCGCGCTTATGTCGGTTATCGCGCAAAAACATTAACCTCTTTATGCGCAGTTGGATAAAAACTATCGTATGTTTTTTCCCGGGTCTCAAACTATTTCCATTCCAAATTTCATTCAAATCAGTCCAGTAGTTTTTGCGTGAAAGCGTAACAGACAGACAGACAGAGTTACTTTCGCATTTATAATATTACTAGCTTTCCGGCGCGGCTCCGCCCGCGCGTATGTCGGTTATCGCCCAAACACATTAACCTCTTTTTGCGCAGTTGGATAAAAACTATCCTATGTTTTTCCCGGGTCTCAAACTATTTCCATACCAAATTTCATTCAAATCGGTCCAGTAGTTTTGGCGTCAAAGCGTAACAGACAGACAGAGTTACTTTCGCATCAGTACTACTATTATAAATGCGAAAGTAACTCTGTCTGTCTGTCTGTCTGTCTGTCTGTCTGTCTGGCGCGGGCGGAGCCGCGCCCGGTAAGCTAGTTTATAATATTACTAGCTTTCCGGGCGCGGCTCCGCCCGCGCGTATGTCGGTTATCGCGCGAAAACATTAACCTCTTTTTGCGCAGTCGGATAAAAACTATCCTATGTTTTTTCCCGGGTCTCAAACTATCTCCATACCAAATTTCATTCAAATCGGTCCAGTAGTTTTGGCGTGAAAGCGTAACAGACAGACAGACAGACAGGCAGAGTTACTTTCGCATTTATAATATTAGTAATATAATATTATTACTGATTACTGACTAGGTTTCCGGGCGCGGCTCCACCACATGTCGGTTATCGCGCAAAAACATTAACCTCTTTTTGCGCAGTTGGATAAAAACTATCCTATGTTTTTTCTCGGGTGTCAAACTATTTCTATAGCAAATATTCATTTCCTTCAAATCGGTCCAGTAGTTTTGGCGTAAAAGCGTAACAGACAGAGTTACTTTCGCATTTATAATATTAGTACTGATACTGATTGCGATCATGGGCGTACCAGGAGGGTTATTTTTTATTAGGTTTTCCAACAGACTTAACACAATCACATGACGTTTAGAGTAAATTCAATCATATTGCAAATCCACTAACAGGAAAACACAAGATACTCGTAGAAGTTTAAATGAATAGAATATCTTTTGTTAGACTGAAAACGTCACTAAATCATGTTTCTTATTTTATGTTGATATTAAAAGTATTATTTATTTCACTTACTTGTTTGTGGTTATTTAACACAGTTGAACCTACGAGAATCACTATCGTACTGACTCTTGTGGGACAGTGAGTGTTTTGTCATGTAAATGTGAGTACGTATATCAGAGGTCAGAATGTTATCTGCCATTTTTACTTTATCTGTTTTCTACCTACTTATATGTAGTCTAACCACAACGAAAAAATAAAAATAGAATTAAAATTTCCTGTATGCTAATAAGCAGTGTGTTTTTAGTTTTACACTATTGCTAAAAAAACGAGTGTTATATTTTCAGGGTTCATGTATGTATAGTAGGTATGTAGGTCTCTATGTTTGTGAGTTTCTTTATTTCACCATTACTTCTGATTAACCGATCTATCGTTAGATTCGTTTTGATAGCGCAAGTGACACTATGTACATAAAAAACAAAACTGGCGGATTTTAGGCTCACTATTGTGGGACATTTTTTTTGTTTCTACCAAACCCATCTAATGGTGTATCAAAATGAAGGGGTTTGAATAACGATTCCATAATGTTATAACTTACACTTTTAATTTCAATAGAATGATAAAAAAGAAAAGCGTTTAACGAAAATAAACAATTTGCAGTCACCTTATTTTTACTTATTTCATTAATATATAATTGTGATTTTTTTTAAATATATAAATTAAATTTAGTGCTCCTCACCACACGGTTCGCCGCCAAGGCTGATTGTGAATCAGTATTACATAATATTACTAACTTGTTCTATTACCCCATATTTATCCTTCAGGCCTCAAACTACCTCGTTATCTGTTTATAGTTTTGTTTTATGTTATGAACCTAGTTAGAAATACGTTTAGCTACCAACTCGTAGGTGTAGTCGAGAGTGAGGAGCATTTCGGTCTAGAAGAAATTCAAGTGAAGAACTTTTGTGTAATTTAGATATTTTATTGTATTAAATGCAGAGTTTACCTTAGAGATTTATGCGTTACTTTAAGATGTAGATATTAACAAAAATTACAAGAACGAACGTAAATTTCACGTTAAGTTCTACACGCTACACGAAATTAAATATAGATCTTTGGTCAATTCTAATTGAGCTGTAGAGGTGAGGTTACTGCGTCACTAATCGTTATTATTATATTCTTATCTTAGTAGCAGTAGAACTCTTTATGAACAAGATCGTCCGGAGAAGTACTGCCAATGTACCTATTTATACCGCAAAGCAGTAATGTGAACATTACTGAGATTCGGGTTGAAGGGTATGGGTACTTGGGAAATTACAGGCACATGAAACTTAACTTTGTCTCAGGGTGGTGAACGCAGTGCAGTTTGTCACTTGTGACAAATGTTGTTTTTATAATTATGTCGAAGTAAGTCTTGTTAGAAAGAATTTGTTTTCATTGGTATAATGTTTTTTTATCCCAAAGTGTTAGAAATTACCACTTATCAGATAAATAGGTATTGAAATTATTGACAAACTAAAAAAAATGCTAAATGGTTATAACGCCCATGCAGGCTAACATCGCCCAAACGTCTTTTTGTCGGGCGTTATAATTAAGTATCTAGAACCAATTTAGAACAAAAAGTATACAAAAACATATAAAAAACCAGCAAAAACTTACAATTTTGCCGCGGCACTTATTATAACAACGTGGTATGTTACCGGTCTGGCCGGATCAAAGGGCCCCATTGGCAAAATAGCAGTGCAAGCGAGCCGCCATTTGCTTTGCGTTTTCCTATTGGTTTGTTCTATGTGTACGTGATGTGTTAACTGAATCACATCATATATAGTGTGTTTTAGGTTTCATTGGCGTAATTAAACAGTGGGCGATAATCACCCACCCTACCTTATATCTTTATGAATACAGACAATCTATAAAAACCTATTTATTTACCTACCATAGTTGACGATACGCCGTACTGGCCGTAAACTCAACGAGAACCCAAACATACGTTGTATCTAACTAACAACACATAAAGTCTGACTATCGTTGCGGTCATAGGTCTTCTTACAGTCTTGATATCTTAAAATAATTCTGTTCTATTAAGCTTGATACATTTTTGTGAACAAAAACATAGTGTGTTCGCTTCTTTTTGTTTACCTACTCATGATAATAATAATTATTATTAATTTTCAACACCCTTGCTCGTAAAGTGAGCTTTATTATATCGTTCTTAGGGTCATAAACCGAACTATAACACCCTCGTGCATAATAATATT
Source organism: Plagodis dolabraria (assembly GCA_963854805.1). Classification (NCBI taxonomy): domain Eukaryota; kingdom Metazoa; phylum Arthropoda; class Insecta; order Lepidoptera; family Geometridae; genus Plagodis; species Plagodis dolabraria. The sequence continues at coordinate 23,218,053 of OY978457.1, read as the reverse complement.
ATACACTAGTTTGTAATAGAATTATCCCTACATAATTAAGTTGGTACCTAACTGCAAATAACAGAGCATTTTCAATTTAGCCGGGTAATTTATCCCTACAAAATTAAGTTAGTACCTAACTGAAAATTATATGCGAGTAAACAGAGCATTTTCAATTTAACCGGGTAATACAGCTTTGTAACAACAAAGAGGTTTAAGGCTAAGTATATGTTATCAACCACCATACTTGGTAACCACTACATTGCCGCGCGCAAAAAAAAAAAAACTTGCGCGCTATTTTCCATAATTTTCGTATGTTGTTTGTATCGCATTTTATGCAATATATTTTCATTTTCCTCCAGGGTGTTGAAAAAGTGCATATGAAACTCATGAGCAACTTCCTCATTATACACTCGGCTGATTTACGCCCTCGCCTACGGCTTGGGCTGCAACCCACAGCCTCGTGTATAATGAGCAACTTAGCTCACTTGTATCATAATATAGGTCCTACTATTTTATTACTACAACTAAAAAAATTGCATATTTTTTTGTAAGTAATATTTGGGATATCCCAGTATTCCTTATCTAAGGTATAGCACATTTACAAGATTTTGGAGTATCTACATTTTTCACCTGGAGTGCGAATCTCAACCAGGTCCCCGATTTTACGCACCGGGTGCCTTAACCACTGGGCTATAATTACCCAAAATTGCGGATCAGTCGAGCGACTCTAGATATTTAGTATATAGCACTGCCTATAATAGTAGGAATAATACGCCGTTTAAATACTGTAATAATACACATTTCAATTCAAAATCAAACGTCGTAGGGTATTTGTACTTCAATCTTTATCGCATTACAAATATCATTAGCATGAATATACAGGTACCCTAGATTAAAATTTCCCCGATTTTGAATTCATAAAGCGTGCCTAAGGCCGTAATATTAACCAATGAGAAGAATCTACTACATCGAAGTTTACATATGTACACCGTTTGCAAACCTATAAGTACGAGTATAAAACTGAATATAAAATTTAGGGTTTTAGATTTGCATTATGGAGACTTCAGGATGTAAGTACTTTCTTGCAAGCCTGACGCAATGCATAGCAAAGATGAGAGGTAAATGAGGCATAATGATCCGTTTGATTGAATATGCCAGTTTCGTGGAACTTATTTATATTTATAGGTTATATTATAACTGAAAGTATTATAGTGTAAGCCATTATCGCCATAATAGTGAACCTGAAATACTATAAAAATGATAATTTATTTCTGATACATATGTGGTTACAAATAGATCCTTATCAAACTAATTATAAGGGCGTTTGTATATCTGATACTTCTTCTTACATTCTTCAAATTGGGCACCCCAATTTAGAAAAGAAAACAGCACGGACTTGTTAAGGATATAATTTGTCAGATTTTAGCGTTAGTTAGATGTAATATCATCGTTGAGGAGTTCCAAAAATTATTTGAAAACAGCTGCATTTTTTTTATCTCTATTAATTAGTTAGATTAATTAGTTTGAGAAAACCTTCAGCTCAGCTCTGTTGCCACTGAACTTAGTACCTATACATTGTTTCCAGATCTAAACAATGATCCGAGTAGTAGTTGAGAGACCTTCAGAGTGACCAAAATAAGGAAATCGCCCCTTTAAGGAATAAAAATACAGCTCATTCATTCTGCATTCTACTTGATCATACTTTTATTTACTAACCACAATAATTTATGAAATCTTTGACAAGACATGCCTTTTGGCAGCATTCCTCGGTGATAGACATGTCATTCTCGTTCTTTCTCTTCTCGGCGTTACTGTGATTATCTACATGGTGAAGGCTGTGGTCGTGCCCGAAAGAGTGGTCGTGGTCGTGACCATCATGGGCGTAGTCATGCCCGTGGTCATGATTGTGATCGTGGTCACCGCTAGAATGGTGGTCGCGGTGTTGGTGTTTGTGGTCTGATTCGAGTTGAGGGTCATCTGAAATATAAAAAATAGCCTTTAGAAGAGCAAGCATTGTGAATGAAGAAAGTTTTTCTTGCTTAAAATTCCATTGCTGTGCAGGAATCCGACCAACACTGGGAGTAGAGTAGCAATATACGAGTATTATGGCCATGCCTTCATGAAGTGAAGACAAAACATAGACACCACTATTGTAGAATCTATTCGAGTCGAATCTATTGATTCGAATTGAATTGAATAGAATTACTGGAGTACTTAATAGATTTTCCCTCTATTTCAATTTAAAATTATATTTAATTATTACTTGATGTATGTATTAGCCGAATTTTCCACTGCTTAACACAGCCTACCCCGTTAAAAGTAGTACCACATCCCCCGGTATGGTAGGTATGCTATAATCACCACGCACGGCAGGCGTCTTGAGAATTGCAGTGTAAGATACTAGTGTCTCAAAAGGCGTTTTTAAAACACGTTAAAACAAAAAAAAAAATAGCAATTTATTGCCTTAATACACATAAAATAAATGCAATATAGGAGAATTAACAAAAAAACATCAGGCAAAAGGAGTATGCTCAGCGTTGTGCAGTGCATACGTTAAGTACTAACGTGCGCTGCGCTGTTTTTCAGCATATTTAGTTGTAAATACTCTAATTATTATTACAAACGACTTATTTACCGTGTCTTTGATTACTTTTGTGCTCTCGATATTTCGGCCGACAGTTGCAAGCGCCATGATCACGAGTAAACCTTTGGCCCGTTTGCAACATTGCTTGCCGTTTGCAGTATCGAGAGCTCAAAAGTAATCAAAAGCATAGTAAATATCCCGTTTGTAATAATAATTATTTTGTTAATGGCCGTGACAGTTTAAAAACTCAGGTTAAAATAATCATGACTTACATTTTCCAACTTTTAATAGGTATTCCACGCTTTTGTGTTCACATGCCTGCTGCAATGCCTTGATCAAGTCGTCACCGCATATCTTAATCATCTGATTCTGGTCTACTGAATCTTCCACTGCAGAAGCCACAACCATTGTCATCATTACCGCGAGTACTACCTTCATGATTGGTGACTTGGTGAACTGTTAAACAAATTATTTAATTTTAACATTAAATTATTACGATCTTTTGAAGTCGTTGATGTAACGAGCCGGCGATGGCCTCGGTAGAGTCGAGGCAGACCCTTCGAAGTTTCGAGGTTTCTAGGTAATAGACTAGATACACACACATAGCTGTGTCTGTAGTAGTAAGTTTCATTCTGTACCGTTCTTTATTAATGTGACACAATCTACGTATTTTTTTATATTTTTATGGAATTGTGACGGAGCACACTCGTGGGCCATCTGATGTTAAGCGGTAACCTCTGCCTATAACAGATGCAGTTCTTCACCCGCACCCTGAGATGTACAAAGTCAAAGTCAAAATCATTTATTGAATTTAGACGTCTGCGATGCTCTTATGAAGCTCAATTACAAATTTAATATTGAAATATTGTAAATTGTACTGCTTTTCACCAAAAAAGTTATAGAACCATTGCGAGAAGAACAGAAGATCGGGCAAGAAACTCAGGGCCATTCTTTTAAAAGTCTTTTAACAATGTATTACAAACTATATTATAGAATTATTACAATATTTGTTTATAATAATTACACACGCAATAGCTTGGCAGAGGCGGAATTTTCCAAGCATTTTTGTCGTTTAAGTAATCACAAACTGTGTAGTAAGATTTCTTAATCAAAATGACACGTGCTACTTGAATTTCCCTTTTGTGAGCGTTGTTATATATTTTGGATCTTTGCTATAAAACCACACGTTATAATTAACCTAATGCTAAGCTAATCTAAAAACGCATCGTGATTGCCGCTGTTTAGTTTAAATTTACGCAATTTTTTCGACACACACAATGATTTTTATTTTGAAATTCGAACTCCATAATGGCCATGTTTTAAAATGTCAAAGTTATGTCCACATTAAGTACCTCTACATTACCATTGTGTTAGAAATGAAGCCTCTATTCTATACTAATATTATAAATGCGAAAGTCATTCTTTCTATCTGTCTCGCTTTCACGCCAAAACTATACTGGACTATTTGAGATTAAATTTGGTATGGAAATAGTTAGAGATGCGGGGAAGGACATAGGATAGGCTATATCCAAGTGAGCTAAATGAGGTTAATGTTTTTGCGTGATAACCGAATACGCGCGGGCGGAGCCGCGGGGGGAAAGCTAGTTTATTATACATTTATGTCAAATCCACTTCACTTTTTTTTGCAATTAGCATTTTATAATTTTGTGGTAATTTTAATTTATTGAGAATTAATCTTCGGAATAATCAGTGATTATGGAAGATAACCGTAAGCGTATTGTACATTATAATAAATTACTACTTATTTACAGAATGTATAATAAACAAGAGGTGAAAATAAAAAATCACGATGGACCCTACATGTGCGCGCAAAATTTGCTCGATATTTTCGAAAGCACCAAAGATTACAATCAGATACATTACAGGCACATTTACAAATTTTTAAACTACAATTTTGCCAGCATGCTGGTACCCCTGCCAACTGATAGTGAGCTGGGCATTAAGACTGCCTGTGAGTCTGCTATGACTTACAGATTGTCTAAATGCTTTTATTGCAGCAGCTATAGTGTTGTAGATAGTTGGTACTATTTTGTTAAATAAAGACATACCGCCGGTAAGAAAATATTTAACCCACGTGCCTCAATTTTACGTACCGGGTGCGATGACCACAGGGCTATCGAGGTGCTCTAGTTGTATAACAGTAACCGTCATAGGAGACGGTGCGCGCTCATCAACCAGATATTGAAGGGCATTTGTTCGGGTATATAGACCTTGTTTTTACACTTCGTCTAAGTGTGGGTAAATGCGAATGTTAAATACAATAAAACAATAAAATGTAAAATGTGATCGCTTCGGAAGTCAGAAGTAGTTGCAACTAACTTCAAAAAATATAGAAGGGCTCGCCGTTGTGAACGGAAAGGCCTATATCATACTTACTAGGGCTAAACGTACGTATAAGTTAAGCCCAATTTATATTTCAACAAGTTTAATGACAAGTAAAAAAATCGGACACTTGTAAGTTAGCGTCTAAACGTGATTAACAATGGCAGACTTCGACGAAGACTACAGTAATTTGTATGTGCTTAATAACAAATCAATGTTGGTTATTTTACAAAAATAAAATGGATGACGATTAACGCCTTACTTCACACCAATTCACAAGAAATAATCAGATTACTCTGTACTAGTGGAACAAATTGTAATTGAAATAATGCATTGCACTTTATCTAAAACGCACATAACAACTAAACTCGCAGCAAGTTAACTCGATACTGCACTTATCGATTTACATCAGCCTTTAGCCACAAAGAAATATATGAAAATGAATATAAAATTCCTACAATACATATTATAAAAATAGTAAACGAAAATCAAAGAGTAACTTACTCCAGTCAATGTGCACGAAGTTGTGACGATCATTATGCTCCAAGCAGTCCTTTATAGTCAATTAGTGCTTTCCTGTTCGTTCGGTAAAAGCATAATGACAGGAACACTTGATGCGGGAGTCCTACTTATCAACTGGGAACAGATTATCCTGATTGGACTACAATGTATTGCAATGTCGGTAGCCGGCTTTTGTAGCTGGCTTCATCTTCCTACCAGTATCCAACATGTGGAGCTGGTAGCCTGGTACAATACGTCTACCTCTATCGACGCAAATGTTAACAAAAGAACAAATTTTTATTCTTAATGCGAATTTCACTTAGCACGCGTTAGTGCTTTATCCACGAAAAAAAAAGAAATCTATTGTATATTACAAGAAAAAATTAACAGTACATATATGAATACAAAAATAAATAAATAATTTAACTATATCTACTTATGACCTAAAAATATTACACTTAAAAATTCTGAGCTCTGTTTTGTACCAGGAGGCAATCATAAGTAGAAAACAGAACTCAGGTCACTGTCCACGGGTAGAGTGCCTAAAAGGCTGGCAGCATTACCCCGTTGTATGCCAAGACTAATTCTCTGGCCGAGGTAAGCGCCAGCCCTTTGGTCGTTTGTCTTTTCTATCAGCCGCTTTGATAAATCTTTATATAAAGTCCATGCGCTTGGACCCCACGGACCTAATGTTTCTACTCCAAAAGGCAGAAATATATAACTATTGCCGAGACTCTCGTATTTTCGCCCTTTGGAGCCTTCTGCTGCCACTGCCGCTGCTCCCGCCGTCTTGTTAGTACTTGTCATCATTATTTAGGAATATATATTAAATAATAATAATAATGTTATTGGCTATTTATATATATTTATGGCTACTACAGTTAAGTGTTCTAGAATATAATATTTAGATATAATATGGCTATTACTGTTTTTAACAAATTACCGGAGCATTTGTAAGCTTTGGCCGGAAACAGTGTCAAAACTTGAACTTGAAAAAGGCGAAAAGGGCACCCACCCCTCGAACATGACAATGTCAAATCGGGCAACGTCTAGTGATTGAGTTTCCCGTCTCAGTAGTATACCTATGTACGTCTATTACATGCTTGTCTTAATTCCTTTTTGTAATTCATCAAAACGTATCACGTCGTACAATGGAAGAGTAGCTGTGTGCATATTTATATTTAATCTGGGATGTTCTGAAGAGCCGTGTAAGATCAGTGCAACCTGTTCCACAAAACATCAGGGAGGTGAAAAAGTAATTGCAGAATAGTGGGAAAGTATTCAAAACGTTATTACAAACATCGTGGCAAGCATGCCCGAAGGATTCAAGCTGTGATTTTTGTGCCCTAAATAGCTGTGTGCATATTTAGGATATAGGTATAAGTGATGAGGTTGCCCCGCTTCTGCAGCGCCTCAGGCATGTTTGCGCAGGCTCGTGTTGATTTCTTTTACGCGACCATGCGCAAACGTGCCGCGTCTTTCGTGCGCAAGGTGCGGACCAGCAACAAGTCAACAACACTGTCCTAGCTATGATTGCAGATAGAGTAGATTGTCCTTTTAATAAACATTGTTTTGATGCTCCCTCATTCCGTGAGAAGTGACAATTTTTGTTTAAATTAAATTTTTATGATTATTAATATGACATACTTACTTTTATTATAAATTTATTAACATTATTTCATTATGGATGTGTATTTATAAGATTTATTTTATTATGAATTATTATTTTAGTTATATTACAATTTCAATTTCTTATTATTTTAAATTCTGTTAATATATGTAATTGTGTCTATGATATGAGTCCTATATACTCGTTGCTCGAAATATATGAATTTGAATTTTAATTATATGCTTATGTCATTTTTTTCCACATTATTCTACATTATATTGTAGTGATATTAGAGCGTACCCTATCTTCCTTAATTCGATGATAATAATACTTTGCAAATGAAACAAATTGTTGTAGTGCAATAATATTATTTTTGTAACTGTAACATGTGCCATTTTATTGAATTGTAATGATGTAATTTATGATGTCATTTTTTAAAATTTACTGTACTGACATGTTTTAATTGTATAATATATTTAATTGTATGTATATTTGTAAGGATTGATAACATAATATGTAAAATTAGAATGTTCTTTGATATAGAAAATCACAATATTAATGGTCATTTAACAATAAGATTATTAATGTATTCATATAACTATGATTAATATTGAATGCTATCGAGCATTCAATATTAATCATAGTCATGCCCACATCGGTGGGCAAACTTATAATTAATCTATTGCTGTAAGATCTGGCAGACTTGTATAATTTTATCAGTTGACAATAAATATTTTTTTGATTCTGATTCTGATTCCTTTAAACATACGCCATATTTATTAAACTTATTGAGATAGACGTTCTGAGCAGCTCTTGATTTGCGAGGTTTTTCCGTTTTTACCAATCAGGAAGGGGAATATTTTTATTTCCTCTATCCCTCTTGTACAAAAGCACTGGCGGCGCATTGGTTGTAATTTTCAATATAATTGGATGAAAGAAGCCCCGAACACCCGTATCCGCCTTTCACGTGGATGGCTAAGTAGTCGAAGCAGTTGATCAAACAATCACCGTTGCAATCCTGAAACCAGAAATTATTACAATTTATAACAGACGAAAAAAGGCGTTGCTGTATTCTTCGGTCTGTAACTCGTTTATCATCTTATAGATAGTGAATGCAATACCAGGGCACCTGGACCCCGTACGAACAGCCGGCACCCCCATCAGGGTTAGGTCCTCAGAAGGTGTGGATGCCCTCGTGTTCCAGGGCATCCCACGAAGCGGCATTGGGGGAGGGAGTTATTCCCAGAGGCTGGGCCCGCTTAAGCCGACAGCGACAGCGATGGGGTCTGCGGATGAGAGCGCGAGTAACTCCGCGACCCCTGTCACTAGTCGATGACGACGGAACACCATGAGGTTTTTAGTCGGTAGTGGGGTCCCTATTGACCCTGAGACCGACATAACCGCACTCCCCGGCGGGTGTGTATGCGTAAATGCATTTTCCACATGAGAATAAAAAAAAAAACGGACCCCGTACGAAGGACAAACTGGAAGTAGGTACTTAGAAAATAAAAAACTGATTAAACTAGCAAGTTCGTAGTTTTATTATATCTTTTCAAAATAGTGTCCATTCACGTCGATACATCGCTGCGTCCGATGGAACCACTGAGAAAAGCACTTCACCCACTCGTCCTTGCGGGTCTATTCGACGGCCTTTTGGTACGCAGCCACAGCTTTCTCGGCGTCCATATAAAAAGTTTTCCTCGAAGTTTTTATTGTCGGGGATAAATAAAAATCGCAAGACGCGAGGTCGGGGCTACAAAGTCAAAGTCAAAGTCAAAATCATTTATTCAATTTAGGTGTCTACGACGCTCTTATGAAGGTCAATTAAATGGCGGATGACTCAGTAATTCCACGTCAGACGTTGCCAAATAGTACACCTTTCGCCTGGCGGTGTGCGACGAGGCGTTGTCGTGGTGAAGGAGAATCCTACTGCGAGATCGTTTCTCCTGAACTTTTTCCAAGACCAGTGGCAAATAATTGTTAGTGTACTACTCTGCAGTAACCGTTTTTCGATCTTCTAAATTAATTGATGAAGAACGAGGTCACCATCTTTTTTTCCGCGCTTCGACTTCTCTTCAATTTAGTTTTTGGTTTAGCCAACTAAAGTACATACAGGAAATGGGGATCTGTCGTTTAGACTGGCTAGCTAGAAGTCCTGACCTCAATCCAATTGAGCATATCTGGGATGTTCTAAAGAGCCGTGTAAGATCAACCAACAGTGCAACCTGTTCCACAAAACATCAGGGAGGTAAAAAAAATCATTGCAGAATAGTGGGAAAGTATTCAAAACGTTATTAAAAACATCGTGGCAAGCATACCGAAGGGTTCAGAGCTGTGATTTTGGCACGAGGAGGTCACACACAATCGTTATTAGGTTTTTAACTTTATTTAATTTAAAAAAAGACATGTCTTTATAGTCAGACATCAGTTCTCGTGCGTAAGCCGCCGCGATCAACCGTGTCACCTCCGCATACTGCTGTGACTCATTAACATTGGCGCTCAACCTTTGGCACTCAGATCTGCCCTAAGTGATATATAGTTAATTAAATAAAAAAAAAAAAAAAAAAAATGGTAATCTGTGGAAGATGCGGTGATGATGTTGGCGTGGCAATTCAATGCTCTGCCTGCAAGATGAGTTTCGATTTTCCGTGCTCTGGAATAACCGAAAAGGGATACCGGAAGTTGGGGGATCGTCAAGCAACTTGGAGGTGTGCGGCCTGCAAGAATTCAGGACAGCCAAGTGCTCTCACACTGCCAGCGTCGGCGTCACCGGTAGCTTCTCCAACGGTGACACTTGAATCCATTATGCACGAGCTAACCAGCATTCGTATGCAGCTTGCTCCGCTCTCTAGCCTATCAGCGGAAGTGCAGCTCCTACGGAAAGAGCTAGCGGATCTCAAGGGAATCCCCGCCAAAGTACATAAACTTGATGAAAGGTTGACCAAGGTCGAAGAAGACCAACAGGATCTAACTAGGGCCATGACTTCGCTCTGCAAACTTGAGGAGGATCTACATGACACTGATCAGTGGCTGCGTAGTAACAACATTGAGATAAAAGGCGTGCCTCTGAGGGATAAGGAAAACCTTTTTGAAATGGTAGCCAAAATAGGTGACAAGATATCGTATCCAGTTGTAAAGACACAAATTAACTTCGTTCACAGAGTGCCGAGTAACGTAGCTGGCACCAAGAATATAATCGTGTCATTCATGAATCGGTACGTTAAAGAGGATTTCATCGCTTCTGCCCGCACGTTAAAAATTCCGTTATGTCCCAAAGATATCGGTTTTACCGGCACTGTGGGGAAATTTTTTATAAACGATCACTTAACTGTGAAAAACAAATTGCTTCTCTCACAAGCAAAATTGCATGCCAAAGAGCACAACTACCAGTTTGTTTGGGTAAAACACATGAAAATCTTTGTACGGCGAGATCCAACTTCGAAAGCATTCACCATCTCGAGAGGGCAAGACCTACAAAAAATTGTTTAGTTACATGTATGATTTTTAGTGCTAAATCAGTTTTTTACACGTTATCTTTTATATATAAACAACCACTCACTTTAAAATATTTTGTGCGTTTCCAAAGGTTGGGAACCCCTGGCAGTGTGCTTGCGCTTATCGCAGGCCAGTTACCACGGAAGGCACAATGCACGAACCGGTCTTGTCATATTGTCGCACGGGCGGAACGTTGTTGTTCTTGCAATAATTGTTACATTATTGAGTGTCATGCTACCTACTATTTTATAGATGTGTGTTTATTTTTTAAGCTTTTCATATCGTGCGCTTGGTGCTTGAAGGAACTTTATTGTAGCGGTGTTTGCTACCATGTCAATGGTTGCATTTATGGGTCATATTATATTATAATAATTCAAAAAAAGTTATCAATATATTTTTGTATTGAGTTAAATGTATATTCTGTGTTGCTTTCACAAACTTATTTAACATCATATTCTATGATTATTTTTAATGGTTATGAATTTGATTGTAGCGGTGTTTGCTACCATTTCAATGGTTGCATTTATGGGTCATATTATATTACAATAATTCCAAAAAAGTTATCAACATATTTTTGTATTGAGTTAAATGCATATTCTGTGTTGCTTTTACAAACTTACTTAACATCATATTTTATGGTTATTTCCAATGGGTATGAACTTGATAGTGGCGGTGTTTGCTACCATTTCAATGGTTGCATTTATTGGTTATATTTTATTACAATAATGCCAAAAAAGTTATTAATATGTTTTTGTATTGAGTTAAATGTATATTCTGTGTTGCTTTTAAAAATTTATTTAACATCATATTCTATGGCTATTTTTAATGGTTATGAACTTGATTGTAGCGGTGTTTGCTACCATTTTAATGATTGCATTTATGGGTTATATTTTATTACAATAATGCTAAAAAAGGTATTAATATATTTATGTATTGAGTTAAATGTATATTCTGAGTTGCTTTTACAAATTTATTTAATGTCTTATTTTATGGTTACGTACATTTTTGGAATACCGATAATTTTGCGACTATTACTAATTTGTTTTGACGAAAGTGTTAGCGGATGGAAACAATTAAGCATATCAGAATCAATTTCGTTACTACTTCACATAACTTCGAGTATATTCTATTATTGTTGGATTGACCCACAATGTATACACTAAATATTTATCACCAGAATGTTCGTGGTTTACGGACAAAAACATTACATTTTTTTAGGAATTTGGCAAAAAATGACTATTATCATGTTATATCGTTAACTGAAACCTGGCTTGTGAGTGACATTTTTAGTAGTGAATTGTTTAACGATAATTACTTAATTTGGCGTCGGGACCGCACCACTGGGCAGTCACGTGGTGGCAGTGTCTTAGTAGCAATAAGGCGGGACCTCATAGCTACTGAAAATGTTGGCTGGCAGTCTAGCGCTGAGGATATTTGGATATCGGTTAATTTAAGAGATAGGCCTGGAACAAGTGTGCAAAAATTACACATATGTACACTGTATCTATGTGATCAGTATCATGGACATAGTTTCTCTAATCAACTTAACATATACTTAGATAAACTTGCTGACTTATTTATGGAACACCCATCTGATAAATTTATTATTCTGGGTGATTTTAATATGAGCGCCATAACGTGGACAGAGTCTGAAGACGGTATTAGAGCTGTAGCTCCGTCTACTGCTTCTTCCACCATGCTATCGGCCAATATGTTTACTCATTTTGTTGATACCCTTGATTTCTGCAGTCTTAAACAATTTAACTTAGTGAAAAATAAGTTTGGCAGAATACTTGATCTTGCCCTGTCAAACACAAACATCTCCGTCTCAGCTTGCTTACAGCCTTTAACTGTGGAAGACCCTTATCATCCCGCTCTTTTGGTTCAACTGGATGTCTCTCAATCTCTAATAGCTCAGAAGCGTCTGATGTACCAATACAATAAAGGTAACTATGATCGTATTCGGTCTTCCCTAGCTGACGTCCATTGGAACGATTTACTTTCAGAGTGTAGCATCAACGATGCTGTGAGTAAGTTCTACTCAAAATTAATTGAATTAAGAGATTCTTATATCCCTCAACGGCTCCATATAAATAATAAATATCCCCGTTGGTACAATTCTGCTCTCATTAAAATTCTTAAAGAAAAGCATAAATATTTTACTAAATTCAAAATTTACGGTAACAAAAATGATTTACTCTCTTTTCAGATACTACGGGATAGAGCTAATAGTGTTGAGCAGACTTGTTTTCAAAACTATATAGATAATATTGAAACGGCTATCACTTCCAACCCAAAATATTTTTGGTCTTATGTCAAATCAAGACGTACGCATACCAATTTTCCTTCCAATATGTCATATAACGGTAACGAAAGCGATACAGGCCAAGGAATATGTGAACTTTTCTCTAAATATTTTCAGTCTACGTTCCTGGATTCTACCACTACTTGTACCCGTTCAGCGTCTAGAGACGATTGTAATTGCCACATTAGTTCCATAGAAATAAATCCTGATATTGTGCGGAAATGTCTTCAATCCCTTGACTTAAATAAATCAGCTGGTCCTGATGCTATTCCAGCAATATTTTTAGTAAAATGTGCTAATGAATTAGCGTATCCTGTGTCATTGCTATTTACAAAATCACTCTCTGAAGGTGTCGTTCCTACTATATGGAAGTCCGCGTTCATCACACCTATTCACAAAAAAGGTGCTAAAGACGTGGTAGAAAACTACCGACCAATATCTAAGCTCTGTCTTTTAGCTAAAATGTTTGAACGTATAATTTATAATCAACTTTACAGTAGTATTCTTAATGATCTTAATCCACAACAGCATGGATTCTTAAAAGGAAGATCAATTGTGTCAAACCTTGTTCTTTTCACTGAGTACGTTACTCGTCAAATGGTCACTAGTGGCCAGGTAGATGCTATCTACACCGACTTTAGCAAGGCTTTTGACAGAATTGATCATGTTATTCTGCTGAGAAAACTATTCAGCCTAGGTATTCGTGGTGACCTCTACAGGTGGTTCTCTTCTTATGTCTGCAATAGAACTCAGGCAGTAGTATTAGGTGGCTATACTTCTTCCTGGACTGCTATTCCATCTGGAGTCCCTCAGGGATCTTTGCTGGGACCTCTTTTATTTGTCATCTACATTAACGATATTGGAGACTGCTTTAAACATTCCCAATTCCTACTATTCGCAGATGACATGAAAATGTTCATGGAAATTGACAACCCCTCTAATGCGTTACTATTGCAGGAAGACTTAGCAAGAGTAGCTAACTACTGTAAGATAAACAACCTTATTTTGAATATATCAAAATGCTCAGTTATTACTTTCAGTCGTAAGACCCAAATTGTAGAATTCAAGTATTCAATTGAAAATCAACCTCTTTTACGTGTGAGTGACATTAGAGACCTTGGTGTCCATTTAGACGGTAAGCTCACTTATGTCAATCACATCGACACCTTAGCTAAGAAAGCCTCATCAGCATTAGGTTTTATTATACGTAATGCGAGCATTTTCAAAACCATGAAGACTCTTAAAGTCCTATACTGTGCTTATGTCCGCAGTCACCTTGAATATGCAAGTCAAGTTTGGAATCCTAATTACGCCGTACATATTCAAAGGCTGGAACGAATACAAAAGAAATTTACTAGGTACTTAGGATACAAATTCAAAATTCCTCGCTCCAATTATGTAGTTCGCTGTGCTCGTTTCCATCTGTTACCACTTGCAACTCGTCGTAATATTTCTGACATACGGCTTCTCATGAAGATTGCACAATCGAAAATTGATTGTTCTGAATTAGTGGGTAATTTAAGCTTATATGTTCCACCCAGACACGCTAGACCCAGAAGGTTGCTTCACGTACCACCCGCACATACTAACTATCGCAGACACTCATTCTTATTAAGATCACAAATAGCTTTTAATAAGTTTATGGAGCACGAAGGTCACACCATCGACCTTTACTCTAGCAAATTGTCTCACGTTAACCTGGCTTATATATCTTAATTCATATAATTCCCACATACTTAGAAATCAAGTGGCTACATACGACTATTTTATAACCTACTTCTTAGTATAATTTTATTAAGTGTGTGTAAAATACTTTTCTTTATATCTGTGGAGGCTTGTTAATGGCTTTTCTTAATTAAGTTACTAAACCTGTTTCGTAAGGATAGCTGTAAGCCCCCCAAATAAAAATAAAATAAAATAAAATTTATAGCATCAATTCGCGCCATTATATTAGTGTGTAAAGCAATTTTAAAATAATCATTATTTTTCTTTTGTTCATTTCAAAATATAAATTTGGAACACAAAGAATCATGCCAGAATGCTTCAAATAACATGCCAATAAATCAGGACATTAATAAAACCTCTTTCTTGTAATACTCATTGAAGTAAACAAAAAATCACAAGTCCCTTTTTTTTTGCAAAAGAGTGTATCTTCTCTTTCTAATATATAAAATTCTCATGTGACAGTGTTTGTAACAAAACTCCTCCGAAACGGCTTGAACGATTCCGAAAAAAATAGACGAAATTTTGTGTATATATTCAGTAGTTCTGAGAATAGGACGTGAACTATTTATGAAATAGCTGTATTAAATTTTTTTTTAAATTTTTAGTTGCCTATATGGCAAAACAACGTTTATCTGGTCAGCTAGTTTAAAAATATAATTGTATGTTCTTTGCTTTTATAAATAGACGCGCATCACCCTGCTCAAAATATTTCTCTGTCATCCAAAGTTATGGAGAGATCGTTTTAGCGATGTGGACCGCTCTTTGAACCTTACTTTCGTTGATAGTTGCGGTAGTTTCTACCGCAATGCCTGATATTCTGGAAGAACCTTTTTTTTTTTTTTTTTTTTTATGCCTGATAGGTTAGCCTTTGACCACTATCTCACCTGATGGTAAGTGATGATGTTGTCGAGGATGTTATTCAGACTAACCTAGAGTTACTGGCTCTCAAGGACCAGCTGCCGGAACACACCGTTAGGTGCTTGGCGACAGATTTTCAACTTGAGGGTGGTAGCTAGCCAGGCGGGCATTTGCAAAGTGCCCTACCACCATGCTGTAACGACTGCTATCCTAAGACAACAACCGGGACCGACGGCTTAACGTGCCCTCCGAAGCACGGAAGCGCTCAGTAGTAATGCCCAACCAGCGGTCACCCATCCAAGTCGTGACTGCGGCGGACGTTGCTTAACTTTGCTGATCGATTCAGAATGGCTAAGCAAACTTGGCTACGAGCGATTCAAGAACCAATAAGAAACGTGTTAAAATTTGTAGCATAAATATACTGCGAAAATGAGTTTCGTTTACGTGTTTAACTCAGGGTGACGAACGCTAGTTCAGTGCCCGGCAAAGTTGGCATTGCTATCACTATGACCCGGGGTTATCTATATCGTCTCCCTACGCGTGTGCCACTGAAATAAAATAGTACTTAATGTAATTATTGTTAATTATCTGAGCCCAAAAATGATTTTGGAAGGGCCTGATGCGCTGCGATATCGCGGCCACAATTAAAATCTCAAAACATCAGAAGTTTTTTTTTTAAATCTCATAAAATATGATTACCAATTGATCGCTCTTTTCGTCGTCCAAGAGCATGAATACAGCTTTTATACTTTCAAGCCTGGAATGTACAGCTTGTTAGGACTAGTTTCCAAATCTTAGCAAATAACAATATAATTTTTTTTTTTTCGCCTGATAGGTTAGCATTTGACCACTATCTCACCTGATGATAAGTGATGATGTGGTCGAAGATGCTGTACAGGCTAACCTAGAATTACTGGCTCTCAAGGACAGCTGCCGGAACACACCGTTAGGTGCTTGGCGACAGATTTTCAACTTGAGGGTGGTAGCTAGCCAGGCGGGCATTCGCAAAGTGTCCTACCACCATGCTGTAACGACTGCCATCCTAAGACAACAACCGGGACCGACGGCTTAACGTGCCCTCCGAAGCACGGAAGCGCTCAGTAGTAATGTCACCAGCGGTCACCCATCCAACTCCTGACCGCGGCGGACGTTGCTTAACTTTGCTGATCGATTCAGAATGGCTAAGCAAATTTCGCTACGAGTGCTTAAAAAAAAATTATAGAAAAAAAATCACCTGAGCGAATCTGTTCATATAGCCTCGGACGGACCGAGCGGCACAGGCAGGGTCGGTGGTGCAGGCTTGGTAAGCTATAACAAACAGACAATTTTATAAATCTTTTAAAACATATAAACACCTTAATTTTCCATACTCCTTTTTTCGCATCCGTCCGCAAGTATAGGTCTGTGCCAATAGCTCAGAGCACTTAGTTTGTTAGAGGCCAATAGTAAAAATGCTGCCAGCTCTGTAGAAAACTCACTCGGCTTCAAATTTGGTTTTTATGAATATACTCATCACTTGCTTGATGGTTTAATAGACAAACAATGAGAAGAGCCAAATGCAGCGTTTCTTTCACATTTTTAGAAAAATTATAAAAGCTTATCCGTATTTATCAACGCTTAGTCCAAACCACGAAGGGCATGAACATTAAATGGGTTATTGATTGTGTCATATTGGTCATGACATTAAGTCTTAGCTAAAGTCCAAAACGTCGAAACTCAATTTCATGAAATCAAGAAGCAGTCAGATCTAGGATATTGGAAACATTCTGTCCAAATGTCATTTTAGAAGTGTTGCAATTCTATGACAGCTTTGGCGCAATGGGGGTATGCAGTACGCTTCTCGCTACCTCGTCGCAACCTACTCGCTACGCCTTCGCTTCGTTGGCTGCTGCTTCGTAATTAGTTTTGGACTTTGACCATAGAACATATAATAATACTTTCAGTAACACTTTATGTCAGACCAGAGGTTTAACTACTTTAGTTAACAAAATATAATACTTAGCTAAAAAACTTATAGCTAATTAAAAGTTTTCATGGTAACTAAATCTTTTATCAAATTGTACATACCTAGTTGACGGACTCGTACCTGAACTGAGGTTACTATCTGACAATTATAGAAATAATTAGGTATAAGATTTTAAAATAGGATATACTTACTGAAGTTGTGTTAACTTTAGCTCATTGTGAGTATGTGAAATATGTAAAATGTATTACCATAATCAAAGGAACCATTGGATACAATGTTTCGTTGATTATGATAGAGAACAAAGGATCTTATTATGCATGCACCTACGCATTTTAAACCATTCCGTGATACATTTAAGAATAAAAAAGCGATTGTTTAAAAGTCGCTTCAGCATGAATGCCGATGTGTCAAAGAGATCCATCTCACTATAGCCATTGTATTGTTACATGAGCATGCTCTAATCAAATAGCTGTTCTGCCTGTATTTACAATTTTTAACTACGGAAATGTGAATGAGGTTAGGTTTTTTAAGGGTCTGTTTAAGAATGTCCTAATAAAATTTCAGGTTGCTATGCAACACATAAAATAACTGAATGATAAAAATGTCAGTTAACATGCAGCGCGTTTCTAGCTTTAACCGATAGATAGGCTAAATCGATGACTGTGTGTGCAAAGATAGTGTTTTGTTTATTAAATATGTTCTTGGTAGTATAACCGGAACTTACTCTGAACATTCTGAAACGGGCCCTAAGTGTAATAGAAACATGGTGCCACGGCATGCCGTGGACTTACGGGGGGCAACCGCTTAATTAATATACCGTCTATGCCTAAGTTAAATAATAATATGCCTATATCCTTAGTAACTCTAATGCATGCGCCTGATGGTAAAGTAGCTACCATTAGAGTTACTAAGAATATTTATATATATATATATAGTTATATGTACTTTACCATCAGGCGCGCCAGAAGATTGTCCATTCACGGTCGGCTTGCCAGAATCGACCCAATAAGCCCAGGTTATCCTGAAGACGCCACATGTGTCGCCGTCGCATTCAGTATCTGTCTTACAGCCGGAGACGGCATGACAGATGCAGTGGAGACAAGAATCTGAGACTGGAGCTATGGCAGCTGGAACGAAGAAATAATTGACTCATCATCATCATCTTCTTACCTTTATCTGAACTGTTGTGGGGTCGGTCGTCGATAGAGAAAACATAGCCGACTGAAGACTGAACAGACTCTCTCTGAACAGATTCTAACAACGCAATAAAAAACAGAAGAAGGACATGCACTTAAATTATTTCTTTTCAGTTTCTGGTGTGAATTCCTGGTGCTTATCGTCTTTGGAAATGTTCTCGTTGGCAATACCTATTATTTATATTATATTATATCCCAGAAATATAATACCCATTGCAATAAAAATGTAAGGAAGAAATAATGTAGATACTAACAGTCATCAGCAGCAATAACTTTAAAAAGCAGGAACATGACACTGAACTTGAGCATGATTAACGCCATCATAAAATAAAAGATATTTTAAAAGAACACAACGATGTGTATGCGCAAGAATAAGTCAGCTAAACTGTCATTGGCTAAGTAGCTATATAGCCGCGGGTACAAAACTTCACGGTGTCAATGTGATCAGCCGGTTGGTCACAGACGTAGTGAAATGATCCAGGAAACAATAGATTCATTCCAAGAACTCACAAAATAATGTAACAAATTTTCTATTGTTTAATTATCGTCTCAGGAAACTGTCAAACTAATGGTCTCTTTCACGACCTCCAAGTAAAGTGTCAGTTAGTTACTTCCTATAATAATAATATAGCTTTTATTTTCTTTAAGTCTACTTAAGTAACGTTTCTAAATTTTCTTGACTCTACAATACATCTACAATTGAAGCGGTACTTACACTAGACATATTTAGATTAGACTAAAGTGTTATCAAAATGTATTGTAGAGTCAAGTTACTTCCTATAGTGTCAGTTAATCAGCTAATAAACGTTACGATGTTACGATTATCTAATTATATTTATATAATAAATAATATTAAATTCAATAGTTTATTTTATGGTACTCATCAGATAAAAGACTAATTCGCATAGGAACCAAAAAGTAAATTTCCCGATAGTTAACTTTACTTCTTGGTTCTCGGGTTAGTGCTACGCAGCCATTATGAAATTCGTGTGCACTGTTACGCGTGACTTTAACTGCCAATTAGCCTACTCGAGATTTTATATAAAAGTTGTGAAAAAGGCCCTTAGTGTTATTACATAATATTTCAATGGACAGAAATATTCGGTACAGTAATTATCTACCATCGCTTACTCGCTAAATTGACAGGATAGTCTTCTTCAGTAACAAGTTCAAGGCCAATTGTTAGCTAATGAGATAAAACTCTTTCAACGAATTGTTCCAGCGATTTCCAAGTCACGTTGATCACAAAATGTAAGATGTGTGATATGATGCTTCAATTGATGGTCCAGTACCATAAGCTTTAGACTATTGCGTAAGTCCTTGCTTCGAATCCCAAACAGGGCTTTAGCTTCACGGCATGGTAAAAGAGCATTTTGTGAATGCTCGCCTGGCTACCCTCAAGTATTTTTTTTTATTCACTTCGCTGAGCACCTGACTGTGTGTTCAGGTCCGGTCCAGCAACTGTCTTTGAAATCCAGCAATTCTGTGTCAAGCCTCTGTTGTCAACACCGTCATCACCACTTCGACTATAAACCTCACAAGATCTCCATTCAAAGAATCTTGCATGTCCACTCTGAGCTACTATTTTCCTTCGTTAGTATTAGTTTTTATTTTTATACTAGCTTTCCGGGTGCGACTCCGCCCGCGCGTATGTCGGTTATCGCGCACAAACATTAACCTCTTTTTGCGCAGTTGGATAAAAAACTATCCTATGTTTTTTCCGGGTCTCAAAACATTTCCATACCAAATTTCATTGAAATCGGTCCAGCATTTTGGCGTGAAAGCGTAACAGACAGACAGACAGAGTTACTTTAGCATTTATAATATTAGTACTGATGTTGTATAAGTAGTATTTTTTATATTTTATATACTGAATGTATTGTAAGTAACTGCGATCTTAACTTATTTTCTTTTTCGGGCTGATGACCTTCATTTTGATACCCTACTCGTTCGATTTGGCAGAAAAAAATAATTTTTCTCTTACAGTATGGCGTCTAAAATCCGCCAGTTTTTTTTTATATTTTTATGTACATACTACTTTTTTATGGTCACTTTTATTTCTATCAAGACGAATCTAACGATATCTCATGTATTCTCGGCTCACATTACATACATCCCTGTAAAATATCACTCCTTTTTATGGACAGACGTGTAAACATATTAAAATTATAGGGTTGCGTCATCAAGCTTAAAGCTAATTGGAAAAATTAGTTTTGTTTGTAGTAGGAAAACATTATTTGTATTTAATGTGGTCGAATATGTTGTTCAGATTTTCTACTTGAGGCTGATAGCCTGGCGGGCATTCGCAAAATGCCTTACCACCATGCTATAACGACCGCCATCCGAATACAACAACAGGGACCGACGGCTTAACGTGCTCTCCGAAGCGCCGAAGCACTCAGTAGTAATGTCACCAGCGGTCCCCCATCTAACTCTTGACCTCTGCGGACCTTATTTAGCTTTACAGATCGGTTCAGAATGGCTAAGCAAACACCGCTACGAACGCTTCAAAATACGTGAATAATTCAGAAGGGGAGTCTAGTTCAGTTTAAAATATACCATTTTACTACAGTGTTATAAAAATGAAACCAAACTAAAATGTATCTGATCAATTTTATTGTCATTAGTCTAACTTACAAAATTACAATATAAGGAAAATTAGGGATTAAAAATAATAACTAACTATAATTTTAGAAGCTTATAAGTTTTTTTATATTTATGGGATTGTGTCGGATCTAGCCCGAGGCCTCTGCATATAGAAAGAAAAAATATTTTGTGTTATATATGGTTTTGGAGAAAACAGTATAAAACAGAGGGACTTACCTACTTCGCAGATTTATTTCTTTTATTTTCAATAAAAAAATTACGATTTTAAATTGAACGGTGTAAGCGTTATGAAATGTTGTTGAATATGTTTTTCAAAGATTTTTCGACAACCATTATGGTCAAATGACAATCGATCCGACTTTTACGCACTAAGGCCCCTATTACATAATCATATTATTATATATTTTAAAATGATATTACTTATATATACAACGGCTCAGTTTGTCTGTATAAATACGATAAAATACATATGATAATATATAACGCGGGCATTACACCACATATAATTTATACGGGGTTATTGGTAATATGCTAACAACCTCTTATGGTTGATATCTGCTAGTCTTAACAAACATTTTGAAATATATATATATTGCTTGAATTTTTTTTTTTAATATTTTTTTGTGTTTTTATGCCTACTCCGATCCAAGAGCGTTTACCGCGGCAACACTGGACCGCGCCGTGCTCCCTTTCAATAGAGTTTTGAATATTTACGTCGAGCAAAGTAATGAAAAATATGAAATAATACATTACAGGCACAAGATACTTTTAACATTAGATGGGCCTCGTACTTATTCCGTCAAAAACACGAAAACAAAAATAAAAAAATATTTAAAAATAACATTTTATTTTTCAAAACGAAAAATAAATTTATATCTCAAAATGTTTGTTAGGCCTAGCAGATGTGAACCCTAAGAGGTTGTTAGCATATTACCAATAACCTATATGATCATATCAATTGATAATGCACCAGGACGGTATTCTGGGTGTTGCGGATTCAAGTTCCGCTGAAAGTTATCTTATTCCATCCGAAATAATTTCTATGTTTTCGCTCAGCATGCGTCAATGCTCTTATAAAATAATACTAATCAAGTTAAGTGATATTTTGATTTAATTTACTATAGCGTTGTGCTCTTTCGTTTTTCACCCAAACTGACCATGCTTTTAGCATTGCTTTCTCTCTTTCATTCATAAGCAGTCCGATAGAGATCTAGAATTCCAGCATTTGACAGTGTCTTAAGTGTTGCATGTAACTCGTGTTGATGTCCATACTGTTGATATTGAGTTAAGAAAAAAATTATCCATATAATTACTGTATAAAGTGTAACAATAGATATTTCTGACAAAAATTAACATAGTAATTAAACAACTTTAAACGGTTTAAATCGCGTATATTTTTCATTACAGTGAATGACCAGTCACCCCGTGACCACGATCACTGCAAAGTGCTTGAAACGTCGGGATAAAATAATAAAAAATATACGCGATTTAAACCGTTTAAAGTTGTTTTATTTCTACTTTTATCAATCGCGAAAACCTAAGACAAAAAATTGACATATTTAACTAAAAAACTTAAAATTACTACAAACTAATCCAATATTCCGCTACCATTATAGGCAGTGTTTGTAGTAGTTTATATGAGTTAAGTAGATTTTGAACATTGTATTTATAAACAATAAAAAAAAAATAACTAAAATGCAACTGACTTCAACACCCAAATTGTCAAATAACTTGTTGATGTCGATACCATGTTAGTTCAAAAGTACCTATCATCACATTATTGTGCGCACGGTACCGACTTTGACAAGTTATTTCACACTTTTGGGGTTATTTTTTTTTTTTTTTTTTTTTCCCGGCGGTATGCCTTTAT
Organism: Plagodis dolabraria; assembly: GCA_963854805.1. Classification (NCBI taxonomy): domain Eukaryota; kingdom Metazoa; phylum Arthropoda; class Insecta; order Lepidoptera; family Geometridae; genus Plagodis; species Plagodis dolabraria. Next base: position 23,195,012 of record OY978457.1, on the reverse strand, counting down.
TAAACAAAGTACTATGAACTATATACAACACTACAGCTACTCCAATAAAAGCATTTAGACACCTATATACCTTTTGGGTGTTGAAGTCGGTTCTATTTTTTGTTTAAATTTTTTTTTCACTCTTTTTATGACTCTTGCTACTTACAAGATCGATTATTATTCATTGTCAAGGACTATATCATCAATATAAGTAAATATTTTTCAGTTATTGGAACAGTCCAAAAACTGTAACTCAAAAACGGCTTCACCGATTTTGATAAAACTTAAATGGGACCAAACTACAAGCATCAGTTTTTAAACAAAAAATAATTTTCAACATCGGTTCTACCAGTCAAAAGTTCCGAGGTAACAAACATAAAAAATAAAAAAAATAAAAGACTAATAGAGTACCTCCTCCTTTTTTGAAAGTTGGCAAAAAACTATAAAGTCCCTCTCTTTTTTCAATAACTCTAAATAACAGAACAACTGCCCCCAGATGAACTCGAGCTGCTTCGTTCTCTTTGCCTTCTAAGTCTTTCGTTCTCCAGCTCAATTCTTTGTCTCTCCTGTTCCATGGCAGCAAATTGCTGTTCCCTTGCAATTCTCTCTTGTTCGGCTCTGATTCTGTCCTGCTCTGCTTTTATTTTCTCCTGTTGGATTCTTCGTTGTTCTTGTTCCTGTCTTATTTTCTCTTGCTGAATTTTACGGAGATTTATTGCTTGAAGCCTCCAAAATGTATCCATAATAGTCTAAAAAGAAATAAAAAGATAATGTTTTGTCTACTGAAGCAAGTTCTCTATAGCAAATCAACGAATACAGATAAGGGGCCTAAACTTTTGTTGGTACGAGAAAGTATGTTACCGAATAATAACAGATAAAATATGTAGAAAAAAAGGGTGCGAGTCGGACTCGTGCACCAAGGATTCCGTACCATTAGCTATACATCATTAGACTTCATATTTTAACCTGTTTTTTGTTTTAAAGTACGCGAGGCCAACTTGCACTTGACCAACTTTTTGTATTTGTTGTTATAGCGGCAACAGAAATACATCATCTGTGAAAATTTCAACTGTCTAGCTATCACCGTTATTGAGATACAGCCCGGTGACAGACGGACGGATGGACAGCGAAGTCTCAGTAATAGGGTCCCGTTTTTACCCTTTGGGTACGGAACCCTAATAAAGCGCACGTGATGGACGGCGATGCGACGGTATAATTGAAGAATTGAAAAAGCCAAGTTACACAAGGTAATCTATCCTTACTGTCGTGCTTAGGTACTACTGCTATAACCGGCATCCTGCATATAGAGAGACAAAGTTGTATAAACTTAGAAGAAAACTTACCTTTTCTAAGTCTTCCTTGTAATTATCATGAGGGTAAGAACAGGGTCGGTTCCTCTTATTGTTAAAATCGTTGAGTGCCTTATTGCGGGCTTTATCGTGTTCTCCTTTGAATGCCGCGTCTGACATGGGCGGGTTCAAGGACTTGTTTTCCATGAATTTCCAGTATTCCGCTTGCAACTCTTTTACGGCGTCTTTGTTGTTTTTGTCGTTAGTCATCGTTAACTGAACTTGCTGGACTTTCAAACTCTAAAAAAATAGTTGGATATTGCATCAGTGGAAAGGTTACTCTCTCTTTCTACATCTTTGAAAAGATTCTGCCAGGTGGCATGAAAATTAACGCTGGTCGTTTTTTTATGCCTGATAGATTAGCCTTTGACCACTATCACACCTGATGGTAAGTGATGATGTGGTCTTCAGGCTAACCTAGAATCACTGGCTCTCGAGGACAGCTGCTGGAACACACCGTTAAGATAAATATAAAACTACTGTAGAATTGACTTCTTTTTAAATTCCAAAGATTTATGAATATTTAAAAAACTTTAGCTCCGATCGCGCTCAAACCAACGGGAAACGATCGGGGATCGCGGCCCGCGTGTACTGATGGAGCTATTGAAAAATGTTGAAATTTAAATTAATATAACAGAAAGACACCAAATTTTGAATAAAAACAACAATTAAACTTGTATAACTTTGTGCCTATTGACTCTATTAACCTAAAACCAACGCAGAACGGACCGCTATCAACGACCGCAATTTACAAAAACAACATACTCCAAGGAAACAAACAAAGATAACACAAAAAGTCGAAAAATCTGTTATAAAATTTGAGCAAAAGTAGGTTTTTGCTGTCTGGTGTAAAAATATAATATTCAACGGTACTATTTAAACATATAAAACATATAAAAGATTGGTTTACTACCAATGGGGAGTAGCCTGCCTATACCAGCTGGAATGCGCGGTAGGTAATTAAGTTGTACTCATTTCTAGCAACTGCCCGCAAACTAGTCAAAGTCAATGTCAAAGTCATGGCGTCTACGACGTACTTATGAAGGTCATTTTTTTTAACGTCTTTTCACAATGTGTATTGTATAGAAAAGTTATTACAATATGTGTTTACATTACGTAGGTGACAGGCGATAGCTTGGCGGAGGCGAAACAGTACAAGCATTTTTACAAACTGTGGAGTAAGATTTCTTAATCAAAATGTTTTTCACGTGCAACTTGAATTTTCCTTCTGTGAGCGTTGTAATATGCTTAGAAACTTAATTATAAAACCGCACAAAATTACCTAAATAACACCTTTTATTTGTCTTTGCTAATCTTAAACCTGGCACCGCTATTCCTAATGTTATAATCGTGGTTGTCACTGTTTACGAGTATTTTAAATTTACTTATGTTTTCACGCACATACATAATATTTTCAAAAATATACAGACTCGGTAAAGTTAAAATATCAATTTCTTTAATAAGATCCCTTAGAGATTCCCTAGGATCCATTTCATATATGGCTCGAATTGCACGCTTTTGTAAGATAAAGATTGTCTCTATCTCAGCAGCAGCTCTCCGCAGCAATACATCATACGACATACTACTGTGGAAGTACGGTAGCCCGCCTATAACAACGTTTTATTGCAAACTGCAAACCTGCGATCGAGATATGTATAGGACCTAAATAATCAATTGGAAGATACTTTATCTTCCAAATTTGATCGGAATCCGTTCGTTATTAAATTATGGGACACACAAACTTTTGCATTGGTAGGATTTAAGCGGATATACCTGCATGAAATCTGCCTTCTTTTGGTCTGGTTTGTTGGATATATTCTTGACACGTGAGTCGTATAATTTAATAGCTGCTTGGACAGCCTCTTGAAGAAACTTCTCGAGGTCCAAGGGGTGCAGACATAAAGGCCTCTGTTTACTGATGTTGCGTATTATCTCATCGAACTTCTCTCGAGCTTGATTCATCGCCGTTTGGATCTTTGATAGGTTACTTTGCTCGAACTGAGGGAGCCGGTTTTCTAACTCCTGGAAAATGTCATAGATATCAAGGGCAAACCCCCCTTTGAGGGGGAGGCTGTGTACAGCAGTGGCTAATCAGGATGATACAGTATTACAGTAATTACTGGTAGAGGAAAGGAAGAATATTATTGTATTCGTCCAGGCTTTATTCTATAGGGCGATAAGTCCCTTCAAATGTATATCAATCTGACAGAAAAAATAGCACCATATTCATATTCACTTCTATGCATGTGGACTATAACGCTACAATGTAAGAGATGATTGCAAGTATATCCTAAAGGGCAAATCTATTAAATTGACTCCTCTCTTAAGTCGGTAAATATGAAAAAGGAATTCTAGGTTATTTCACTCTAGTTGTCAGTAGTTTACAGTAAGTATAATTACGCCCATCTATTACGATTTCATCATCCTCACAAACAACTCAAACACTCGCCGTTGAACAAAAGCTTCCCTCACTAGTGGAGATTCCCATGATCACAACGCTTGGCAGGCGTCTTGGGAGATTGGAGTGTAAGGTAGCAGTTCTTGAAAAGGCACTGCTGCCTACCCTCTGGTACTTTACCTTTCGTCATCTCTTACAACTCAAAGGAGAAGATATTTAAGGGAAGTGCAATTATAACACGGCACCCCACAGGGAAACGCTCAATCTTCTCATCATATTTTTTACATGCAGAAGGTCTCCCATAGGTATATGTTTACAATCTTTCCCTTCCACACTCGCTTTGTACTTTATTTGTCCATCATCTTTCGTTCTTTTATGGAGTCCAGACCATTTCAACTATCCTTCTGGACTAACTTCACTATACCTATTGTCATATTATCAAGCTATTTCTCACACAGCACACTCTTCTAAAGCCACAGCACACGTTCATTCTCAAAGCTTTCATCTCAAATGCATTTAGATAGATGTCACTTTGTTTCATTAGATTTCTAGTATTCCTTAGGTATAATAATTTTCCTCATATTCTAATTATTCATCAGGTTAAGTCTCTTTAGATAAAGGTACTCCATCTTGGTGAGTTCCAGCGCATTGGCACATATTCTGCCTCATAGCAGTAGTGTGCAAATACTAATGTTAAACACATGTAGCAAGCGAATTTACTGTGCGAACGAGACATAAGGGGTAACGTCTCAGAGTGACGAGGGCAATGCAGTCAAGCATAACGAGAAAGGTAGAACTGCAATTGACAGGCATGAAACATACCATCAGATGGGTGAGTTGTCCTTCTTATCACATCATTATATACAATACTTACAATACTAATATTATAAATGCGAAAGTAACTCTGTCTGTCTGTTATGCTTTCACGCCAAAACTACTAGACCGATTTGAATGAAATTTGGTATGGAGATAGTTTGAGACCCGGGAAAAAACATAGGATAGTTTTTATCTGACTGCGCAAAAAGAGGTTAATGTTTTCGCGCGATAACCGACATACGCGCGGGCGGAGCCGCGCCCAGAAAGCTAGTATACAATAAAATCACTCTTAATATCTCCCTCATGCTTTTACCTCCTCTTAATTTAAGTTTTAAAGTATCTAAACGTTTTTACGAGTTCAAAAATGTTATTAACTCATCAAACGTAATACGTAGGTATATCGAATTGTCAAGGGTCTGGAAAAGTTCATCGTTTGAAAAAAAGTCTTACTTACACTTTTATTACTACATGCATAATCGTTCTTTAATTAATTGTGCTTCTTATATATGAAACCCTTCTAGCCCAAATTGCCATTAGTATTCCAAAACCTTCCTCTACGTAATAAATTGTAATTTAAAATCACTAACTTATTTACAGCGATGTTTGTATCGAATATACACCAATTTTCTAAATTTATAATAGTCTAAATTGGTATAACGTATATGGTATTTCTTCTATTCACACTAAAATCCACATCCGTATTAGACTTAAAATAGGCATTATAAAATAAGAATTCAATTCATTTTCTGGTAATTTTGCATCAGTTTATAGAGCAACAAGACAAGTTTTGACAAATTTTGGGTAAAACATACCCATAATTGCACATGTAACTAAATTTTCAGGTCTGTCATTTCCAAGCGTTATACTAATTTGAGTTTTAATGTGAAATATTAATAGAATAAGAATTACCATAACTTCATTCGCACGCGTTGTTCGAATTGGGATTTTAGATTAAATAAGACCTACCATAACTTATTCGCAAACGTTGTATGAACTTGGGCTTTAAAGTAAAAATAATTAGAACGACCATAATTTAGAGAATTTTCAGCTTAGAGAATTTATATAGAAACAACACCAATAAGTAATTATCGCGATACAATATCCTGCAGTTACGTTTAAGCGTTGAGGGCAACCCTTTACAGGTCTTACATCTAAAAAGATTTTTTTTGAGACCGTGATGAAAAGTAAGTTCATAGCTAATATAATTTGATCTCAGAAACATCATGCTTAAAAAATACCTTTGTCAGGTTATCCAGATATTTGTTGACTTCTTCCTGAGAGGCCATTGTTCTTTTGGTCGTAAAGGCAGTGCGTGCTGAACTGAGATATTTCCGGTGTATATCTTGTAGATCTGCCATGGTAACAGCTGGCTTCGCGGCTCCACATTCTGAATCCATTCCTTTCTCATAGACTTCTCGGGCAGCACTCATAGACGACAGTAAGCCGGCCTCAGCGGTTGCCTTTGAGGAAACATAAACATTTTCTAATTTTAGTATTATTACTTCATTGTAGTTTTGCATTGACGCCTGCTAAGTGAACGGGACCCCTTACGGGTTGTCGTCATCGAAAAAGTTTGAAATTAATTGAAATATTAGGCCTGTTTGTAGTTCAATTCAGTTTGACTGCCGATGTCGTTCCTTAAGACGGTTAAACAATAGGAGAATACATTTGAGCTATGACTCACTTATTAACTGTTGTTTAAATTATTTATTTATTTAATGGCAAACCAACAGCTTTTTTCGCTATACATGTACTAGCAAAACTAGCATTCATCATCATCATCATCAGCCGGAAGACGTCCACTGTTGAACAAAAGCCTCCCCCATAGAACGCCACAAAGTACGGCTATTAGCCGCTTGTAACCATTGGCTACCCGCAACTTTTATAATGTCGTCAGTCCATCTAGTGGGGGGCCTACCAACTCTACGTCTTCCGGTGTATCGTGGTACCCACTCGAGAACCTTTCTTCCCCATCGGTTATCGGTTCGTCGAGCAATGTGGCCCGCCCATTGCCACTTCAACTTGCAAACTCTGAAAGCTATGTCGGTGACTTTGGTTCTTTGGCGAATATCCACGTTCCGGATTTTATCGCGCAAAGAAACTCCGAGCATAGCTCTCTCCATGGCTCGTTGAGTGACTCTGAGCTTGTCCATAAGGGCCACTGTTAAGGACCACGTCTCGGTGCCATATGTCATCACTGGCAACACACACTGGTTGAAGACTTTGGTCTTCAGGCTCTGCGGGATCTTTGCCGAGAAGATGTCGCGTAACTTCCCGAACGCTGCCCATCCGAGTTGGATTCTTCGGGCGACCTCTTTCTCGAAGTTGGACCTACCTAACTGGACAGTCTGTCCCAGGTAAATGTAGTGGTCTACAACTTCGAGCGTATCGTTTCCAACAACTACTGGTACGGGTGCAACATGGACATTAGACATAATTTTCGTCTAATGTCCATGTTGCTACAAAAAAACTAGTATTACTCAGACTAAACTAGCACTAAAAACCAATAACATATACTAAACTAGCACTAAAAACCAATAACATATTCTCACGAATAGATTGTGTATATAGATAATATTAACACATTCATAAGCTCAACATAAACACTGACAGAGAAATAGGTTACAATAGGATATGTGCTGATTGACGACGGTTTGAAGAATTTGCTATAATACTCTTATAATTAAAATACCAACCTGAAGAATACTTTTTGGATTGGGGATCTGACCACTATTGAATAAACTCATGTAAGTTTTGAAGTAGTTGAACAGCTCTCCTGTCTTCACTTTCTGTCCATTGATCACCTTGGGACATAGCTTTTGTGAGCTCAGCAAGGACGACACCAGTTCAATTAAGTGGACTCTGAAGTCAGGTTCAATATCTGAAAACATTACATCTATGTTAGACTAGTTACGCCCTGCAGTTTTTTTTGCTGGGGTGTAAGCCTTATTCCACCATCTCACCTGATGGTAAGTGATGATGTGGTTGAAGATATTGTTCAGGCTAACCTAGAATTACTGGCCCTCAAGGACAGCGTTGTTGAGGGTGGTAGCTAGCCAGGTTATAACGACTGTCATCCTAAGACAACAACCAGGACCGACGGTTTAACGTTCCCTCCGAAGCGAGTAAGCGCCATCCAACTCATGACCGCGGTGGACGTTGCTTGACTTTGCTGATCGGTTCAGAATGGCTATGCAAACTTCGCTACGAGCGCTTCAAAAGACTAGTTACGCCTTGCGGTTTCAATTGAATTCTCGAATATTTTCTTATTATTATTTTAATGTTACATCTTTATTTATTAAAAATATTTCTTATTATTTAATATAGATTGCTGCAAAGTAATGACTCAATCTACAAGTAGTCTACACAAACATCTAGCTAGGTTCATCTACGTCAACTTCTTGGACAACACAAAAGATGACACACATTATTTTCAGAACTTACGTACCGCTTATATTGCCCTTAAAGCTTGGACGCTGCACCTTAAAACCTGGATGGGGCATCAAAAAGCAAAGAACCTTTTCGAAGCTGGAGTGTATATGTGTTCGTAAATCCCGTAATTCCTCTGGTTGGTCTGGAGTTACCTTCAAATTAAAATTATGTATTTACAATTTTTAGTGCACCAAATTTCCGTCTCAAGCTTGTAACACACCGACGTCCACCGATTTTACTCACGGAATGCTCGATTTAGTCCAAATTTTGTGACCTAATTAAATTATTAGCGATAGTGCTTGTAATCATATTCAGAAATAAAATAACTGTATTAAGGTAATGGATTCGCATCAGCGTTTGCTCGTACAGATATACGAGTAGATGATTTAGTATATCTACCGCCACAACAAATGTGGTTCGCGTAATCAGTAATTGCGCCAGCGATTATGGGGAGTCTAGGTTGATATCTTTATAAACATCACATGATAGAACGTTTAGCTAATGCGTAATCATTTAATAAATCATTATTAAATTAATCAGAAATTCTAATTTCCATTTTACAGTCCTGATTCGTAAAAAATACTGCATCTTAAAAGTATTCTGAAGATCCGGTGTTAGTGACAATTCCGCCTTATATTCCTGGCAGAATTGTCACTAGATATATTTTTATATTTTTAAGTGTTTTATTAAAATATGAATTGAATGTTATCTTAAAATATTTTTAAAATATTTGTTATTGTTAATTATGGATTTCCGCAAAGTAACGCCTGAATCTATTCATTGCATTCGAATTCAAGGAAATATAATAGCTTCCCGACAAAACTATAGAAAAATCTCATACGCCCTATTTTATCAGTTTCAAAATATTAACACTGACATCCCTAAACATATTCGAAATTTGTAGGTTTGTAAAAAATATCCCCAACACTCTACAAAGATATCAGATGAGAGAAACTAATACCTACCCAACACGGGCTACTTTTAAGCATCACCTGATTGTGTCTACCTCTGGACTAGAAATGCATAGTAGAGGACCAGCCAGACGTAATGGCCACTAAAGTATATAATAATAATAATAATAATCTTTATTTGTCTCCAAAACATGAGCTAATGTATACAATTATTTGTTTGCAGGTATAAGCATCATATGAGAATTTATACACATTGTTCCCTGAAACCGCACACTAGGATGTCCTGTGTCGTGAGGTTCAGTCTCTTCCTTGTAAACATGGCTTGGTAGAAAACATGGTTGTTTGTTTACCTATATTATAAAACAGGTAGACAGTACAGGCAGTAGGATGATACTGCGAACCGTAAATTAGCAAAATTCAGTCAGTAATAATAAGTATGCAAGTATGTCAGTGATACAAGTATCCTTTCCAGTTTTTTATTTTTGTAATGTGAAGAATGTAAGTGTGAGTATGTGTAAAGTATTGAGAAAAATCAATGATACAACATATTATTGGATAAGTGTCATGTGTGATATGTGGAATTGTGAATAAAATTAAGTAATTTATAATGTACCTAAACAGATTGAAGGGTGAAAGTAGTTGAGGGACCTGTTCTCCATTCTCATACTCGCATGAATAATTGCATCCTCAAGCCGAGATCGATCGTAAGACGCAGTCATTGACTGATGCTACATTGATACAGATCCGAACTCTGAGACGCATCCACTAACACGAGCCTAAGACAGGATTCAATAAGCTATGATAGCCCTGTTGATAGTTATTAGACTACTTCAAAAGAATTAAGGCTAAGAGTAAAGTAGCAAATGAATCCAATGTGGAAGAGCAGGCCCCGCAGGGTCAAATATTGGGTTTAACAAACATTTCCGTCACACTGTAGTCAGACCGTAGTAACCATGATGCAACCCTCTTTTTGCAAACAAAACGTGATGCCTGAAAAATACCTATAATAGTGTCTAATTGCTCGTAAATCCGTGGTCCTTTGTAAGAAAAAGATCGTTTTGCTACATCAGTATTGGCTTTAGATTTGAGCCAAGTATTACGACGTGAAGATCGTTGAGCGTGCATTATGTCTTTGTGTGCTATTTTATGGTATCGCAATGTGACAGCTAAAATGTATAGTTGCCGTACTCTAAGATACTGAGTGTCTTCATACAAACGATCTGTTGAGTATCTATACGGTTTTTTGTAAGCCACTTTGAGAAGACATCTCTGAGCTCTTTCAATTTTTAGAAATAGTGTCTTGGTTGCAGAACCCCAAAAAACTATACAATAATTAAGTAAAGACTGGCAGTAATTAAGTAAAGACTGGCAATAATTAAGTAAAGACTGGCAATCCGAAAAATTAAATAAATTACCGATTAAATATAAAGTGTAGATAATGTTTACAAATTCCTCAAAGTCCTAAAAATATACTGCTCGAAAAGTGCTACTGTATAGTAGAACTTTTAGAGCAGTATTATATTTCTTAAAGAATTTTTTAAGGATCCTTCGATTATAGAATAGATCGTCGCACTCCGCTATGACCAGATAGGGTATAGCAATAATATTGCTATACACTATCTGGTCATTATGTACCATTCCACCTAATAGAAATTATTTCGGATGGGAAAAGATAACTTCCAGCGGGACATTTTCCATCCGAAATAATTTCTATGTTTTCGCTTAGCATGCGTCAATGCTCTTATAAAATAATACTATTCCACCTAATTTTGGTTGCTATAAATAACTCATGTAAACCGCATTTGAATGTACCTAATGATTGCAATAAACGACTGAGTTTTAAGTACTATATCTGACTGGCCACTAACTAACTAACAACCAGTTTAACAGATGATTTGTGTAAGTTTTCGTATCAGTAGAACTCTTTGCGCGAGTTCGTCCGGGGAAGTACTGCTAACTTACATGTGTGCCGCCAAGCAGTAATGTTCCCATTACTGTTTACCGGTTTGGACGGTATGGGTGCCGTTCAAATTACAGGCACATGAGACTTAACAACTGTATGTCTCATTTCTGTTCAGGCAGTTCGCCACTTGTGAAGATCTGCGACTGTTATGGACAGAGGTTATATACCGCTGGGCTTTGTGCCTGTTCCATCACGATAGCAAAAAAAAAGTAACAAACAAATTAAATGAAATACCTCAAGCCTCTCCTTTATTAGACGGTTCCCCCCATCTGCCCCGTAAGGGTAATCGTAAGGGTACGGCCAGTCCCTCACGAGAAACTCCAGGACTTGGAAGGCCTTTCCTTCACGATGTTGTTCTTGAACCATTTTCCCGTACATTGTGAAAAGCTAGTCATAAAAAGGCACATGATTAAGATACAATCATAAGTAGAACAATACCTATTTTTCTTTTTCATCAAATATTATATTCCAAGCAATTTTAGCCCAAATGTTGTTGTACATTAAGATAGTTTTTAGGTTATTTATGTCACTACCCTGTGTTGCTATTTCTGTCCGTCTGTTTGAGCTTGCTTGTTTGTTCGTTCTTACGTCACGGGTCTCTATAGCTCATAAATAGAGTTATTTCCAACCTGAAATGTACATATTTTGTGTAGGATGCTGACACAAATTACAAAATAGTTAAGCATTGCATTTGAAAAAAAAAACTGGGGGGATACGTAAGGCAGTGGACTTAATTTTTCCAATAACATGTGGGGTGTCATTGTCTATAGCTCAATGAGAATAGTTCCAATATAGCTACTGTATATTTATATATTATATATTTTGTCTCATAAAATATATTTCGGGCCTTAAAAACTGAACTAGGTAGGAATCTTAAATTTCGGTATGTTATGTAATGTATCTCCAATATTTATATCCTCTATTTTAACAACTGATACTGAAAACTCCAATTTATACCTTATGTTGTTGTAAAGCAGTAATCAATATACCAACAAAAGTATTGATTACTGCTTTAAAACTGTTTTTATTACTATATCTACTAAGTAATTATGTGATATCTGATCTGATCAAAAATAATACTCTTTTTCGGCAAAATATTCTGAATATGTGATAAAATCATATTATTATGAGCAGCATCTCCAGCAAACCAGAGTATCTTATTTACAAGGTGGCGGATTAATTTAAAAGTCTTATTTTATTATTAATTAAGAAAGAAGAGGTAGATATTATGTTATACACGTAAGCGGCACATAAAAACCTTGCTAATTGGCTAACCTGAGCTCAGTCGTTGTTAATCGCTACGCTTGTCGCCTGTTACGCTTTCACGCCAAAACTACTGGACCGATTTGAATGAAATTTGGTATGGAAATAGTTTGAGACCCGGGAAAAAACATAGGGTAGTTTTCATTCAACTGCGCAAAAAAAGGTTAATTTTTTTGCGCGATAACCGACATACGCGCGCTGCGGAGCCGCGCCCGGAAAGCTAGTAATATTATAAATGCGAAAGTAACTCTGTCTGTCTGTCGTGAAAACGTAACAACGTTTTCACGTCAAAATCAGTACTAATATTATAAATGCGAAAGTAACTCTGTCTGTCTGTCTGTTACGCTTTCACGCCAAAACTACTGGACCGATTTGAATGAAATTTGGTATGGAAATAGTTTGAGACCCGGGAAAAAAACATAGGATAGTTTTTATCTAACTGCACAAAAAAAAGGTTAATGTTTTTGCGCGATAACCGACATTCGCGCGAGCGGAGCCGCGCCCGGAAAGCTAGTGATGATATAAATGGTACCTTTTTATGCGTTTTATCTCGCGGCGGCGGTGACGTTGCGTGCCACTTTAAACAGCATATAATTTAGGTATCATGCATATAATTTCTCTCCGAAAACCATTGTCTGGCACCCATTCTGCGATTCGCACGTAGGCTAGCCGATCTCCGCTAATCGCATTCGTTTTATTGATTGTACGCACACTGTAAGCATACCTGGAGATGTTGCAGGTCATCTTCTTGAACGTTGCTTGATAGGTTGAAAATTTGAACTGAAGATATAAGAGTTGAGAGGGCGAAAATGGTGGAGTTGTCTCGAACGGTGCTTTTGCTGTCGAATGTTCCTTGTGTGTCCATTAGAAGTACTGCCACCTAAGACAGTTTGTTTTTTCAATTATGGTGGATAAAAGCAACTGCAAACTTACTGCAGTTTTTGGAACGTACAACCTAAACATCATGATATTATTTATTAAAGAATATATTCTATAACCGATGGTGGCTGCGCGGTGGCTACTTTGAAGATTTTTTAAAGTTGCCACCAGTAGCGGCGTTTTTACATGTGCCAAATAAGAATGACCCTATTTTTTCCGGGGTACCTGCCTTAAAACGCCTCGTTTACGTATTTTAATTCCTCTTCCCATTCGCCGTAACATGAAGAAGGGTTAACTAAGCTCAGCTTTGTTCAGTTTCTGGCTAAAGAATAAAAAGACTTTTCCATATTTCAGATATCATTGGATTCCGTAAAAGGCGGATGGGCAAATGTGCCTAATGAGCAGCATATCTTGAGCGCAGCACAACAAGACTAATGCCTTATTACCGAAAAGGTAGCGAGTCGGTATAGGGAGCACCCTAGGAGGATTGTCATGAGGCAGGGAACAGGTTATAAATAATGAATCCAAAACTTTTACACCTTTGTTCTGAGAGAGAAAACAAACTGTAACGACCCCACATAAGTCCAATATGAGTAGGAGAATGATGACCGGCTCTGCAACTTAGCTCATGTTTAGTGTCCTGTAACTTCACGGTTGTTCACAATCTAAGTAAGTACTTAATACCTTTTCTCCGGAAGCCAGGGTAGTGACGAACGGTTCTGACCACAGAAGGATGCCCGTGGTATTCCTCTTCACACCACCACGCCAGTCGAAACCTACTAACGGTTTACTGTCCTCGCCCAGCCAGGACCCATCGTCTCGCACCGATTGCTGTTGTACACAGATACCATATGTGCTAAGTATTTAAATATGTTACTAGGTATATAGTAAACCTACTCATGTATATTGATTAGTTACAAACGGCTAGGAATACGTTCTTAAAAAGTTTCAAACTTTGTTTATGGCCTCGTTTCAGCTGAGTAGTAAGTGTTCTGGGGATCTAGCCTTGGAACAAGAGATCAAAGCGCTTTCTATGGCGGCCATCTTGAATCCGCCATTTTGGATTTTTGGCAACAGTCACGCGACTGCTCTCCCCTGAAACATTTCTTTCTTCTAAAGCTTTCCAGATACTTTAAATTTGTTCAAGTCTTGTTTCTAGGTTCTAACATTCTCTACCTATTTCTTGCCATTTTTTTAAGTGTTGATCAAACATGTTTTTTTTTTTTTTTTTTTTTTTTTATGCCTGATAGGTTAGCCTTTGACCACTATCTCACCTGATGGTAAGTGATGATGTGGTCGAGGATGTTGTTCAGACTAACCTAGAGTTACTGGCTCTCAAGGACAGCTGCCGGAACACACCGTTGCGACAGATTTTCAACTTGAGGGTGGTAGCTAGCCAGGCGGGCATTTGCAAAGTGCCCTACCACCATGCTGTAACGACTGCTGTCCTAAGACAACAACCGGGACCGACGGCTTAACGTGCCCTCCGAAGCACGGAAGCGCTCAGTAGTAATGCCCAACCAGCGGTCACCCATCCAAGTCATGACCGCGGCGGACGTTGCTTAACTTTGCTGATCGATTCAGAATGGCTAAGCAAACTTGGCTACGAGCGCTTCAAAACGAGCGTTTTAATTCGGCGTGTCTGGTGTATTTAAAATATTTAAATGAAATATTTCAAAAAACAGTTGGCTTGATGAGCAACCCGGGTATAATTGTACCTACCTAAGCAAGAACAAGAATCGGACTGAGAGATAGGTACCTATTTACATACGCCCAAAGTCCTTTTTATTCTGTGCCCAAAGAATAATAATACTACGTCCCAAAGGTACTACGTGTGTACATAATTTCTACACACCACGGAAATCATTGAAAGTTGTAGCGGGTGAATCGGTGCGGGAGCTTCCTTTACGTACTGGCCGAGGCAAGCCGCCTGCTCGTTATTCACCCATACACTAACTGCGTAATCAGGAACTATATTAAATATGGATTTCCGCAAAGTAACGCCTGATTGAGAATACCTTGATGAATACTAAACATTGGGAATCTACTTATATTTTACGATACAAGACAGCTTACCGGAGACGCGAGGTATCTCAGGAAGAAGTTGAGGAGGAATGACTTTCCTCCGCGGTATGCGCCGGCTACGCTCACCACCACCACCGGAAGGTCCTTGATGTCTTTCTTCAACAACACCTGCTCCAAAACCTTCTCGTCCAGTTGGTAGGAATGGTCGTCCAAGACCTTTACAACTTGCATGCCATGCCCCAACTCGGCCATTTTTGTAAACTTCACTGCTTTGAAATGGTGCGTTTCATAGAGTGTTCCAATTTATATTGCATAATTGTTATCAAAGTGACCTTTATCGTATGTTGTGGGAAGCCGTAATAAAAGTAGGTAAATACATAGCGGTTAATGTTGATATCGTATAGTAAATCATGATGTATGTGAGCTTCAATTTCTCACGCATCAGTTTTAACCTATACCTTCGTATTGGTCCCACACACATGAAATATCAACGTTTACTTTCAAAACTACACTTTTCTGTCCACCGTACACACTACGATAGATCGCGAACGATCTTCATTACTTTCCACATGTCATATAAATATAAATATGGACTGTTTAAGTATAGGCGAATTTATTAAAGCAAAAATCTGACATGGTGTAATACAAACGCAACGCCGTTATGAATGCAAGTTGTTTACATTGTTGACAAAATATACGTAGGTATATACTTGTGTGTTGTTCGTGCAGAAATGTGACGACTACAACACGAATCGATACGTGCTGGGAAACGTTATAATAAGTTTATTATTATTATCATTTCAAGAGTTGCGATGCGGTATAAAATGGTTATATTAACGAAAATACTTTTCCTTCATAGATCCGCGCCACTCCTGCGCATATTATAATAGCAAACGTTTTTGTACATGTCGATCTGAGTTTTGTAAGGCATATGTCGACTTAGTTTTCGCCCAAACGAAAATTATATAAAAATGACAACGGCGAACATGAAAATATAAAGTATTATCATACTAAAAATAAATAAATTCGATTGTTTTTTAACTTCATATTAATAATATTTATATTTTAGTAGTGAAACTGCATGTACGACAAGACCAAACAGTGCGCGATCTAGGCAAAATTGACGGCTGGACATCACACACGCTTCAATTAAACAGTTCAGATAAATTGAAAACAAGGAATGTTTTCAATTTATCTATTCTGTTTCTGATTTAAGTCAGTCCAACTGCATAGTTTTTTATTATTTTACAAGTTACTACCCCAAATGTCAAATTTGACAGCTGTCATAGTGACAGATAGATTTTGCACATTACTTTTTTATCGTCTTAGACAAAGAGGCAAGAGCGATATAGCTCTTAAAAGTTTGACAGTTCTCATCTGAAATGAAAGTTTTGACTATATATCACTCATGTGAAGAAATTATTTGCGTAAGATCAATAGTTTCCAAGATATTGTTCTTAAAAGTTGGAGAGTTGTCATTGGAAAGAAAGATCTTGACTAGATCTATAACTTTTGTAAATAAACTAATTGCAGCTTAAGGCCGAGCGGTAATAGCTATGGGCTACCGTGCAGCAGGTCCATGGCTCGATCCCCACCGCCGCCCAGCTTGAGCTTAACCGCATGGTGGAAGGGCATTTTGCGAATGCTCGCCTGGCTAGCTACCAAGTAGAAAACAAGTAGAAAATCTGTCGCCAAGCACCTAATCACACTGTTAGGTGCTTGGCAGCAGTCCTTGAGAGCCAGAAAAATTACAGGCACATTAGACTTAACAACTGTATGGTTCAGTGTGACCGGCGCAGTGTAATTCAGTCGGACGAAATGCATCTGTTACAGCCAGTGGTTAGTCCGCTTAACATCAGGTAGGCCTGGTGCTTGTCCTTTCGTAAGTCGATTCTAGCCACTCTGTGTTGAATACGATCTGTGGTACTGGGTACTACCTCGCCCAGAGGTGAGAATAGTACTCCATGTTAGGCCAAACTTGAGGCTTATAAAGTTACAGGCAAAGGGCCTACGTTCAGTGCCGTCTAGCCTTTCCAAGCACACCAACACATTGAGATCATTAGCATAACCCCGCACTTTGTAGGTACTTTCAGTCAGGTCAGTTTTTAGTGTTTGTTGTTCTATGTTAGATAATGTACTCGTATTATTAATCGTACCAAGCTTGTATTACCTTTTTACCCTAGATCAAAAAGAATAAAAGTTATTAGAACACGTTTCTTGTATTGCGACCGCCTTAGATACCATTTAAAACGACTGTACAATTTCTCTCTATAACTAATATAATAAAATGAATCTGCCGTAAAGCAAAGAATTTTTATTTTATATCTAGCCTTCCAGACGCGGCTCCGCCCGCTCGTATTTCAGTTTTTGCACAAAAACATTAACCTCTTTTTGCGAAGTTGGAAAAAAAATATCCTTTCCCGGGTCTCACACTATTTCCATGCCAACTCTCATCCAAATCAGTCCAGTAGTTTTTAAGTTTATTCGTTGCATACAAAAATAAATTTTTTTCCTCTTTATAATATAAGTGTTGATGTAGATGTTTAGGCAATCCGCCATACATCATTACGTAGTATTACACGTATAAATATACATACTTATTGTAACCGCCTGCCTATTACCGTTTCAAAGATACAGAGCATATAAAAGAAACAGGACGGACGGATGGCTTAGTATTGGTTTCTTTCTTCTAGAACGGAACCATAAGATACATCGTACGATTCTAATATTGAAGAAGGTACCTAACGCGTCGCCGCTTCATGTGCACCAAAAAGTAGAAATAAAACAATGTAACATTAATAAACCTAGAGACTAGTGCTTTATTTTATTAAAGAAAATATACTGAAAATTTTCTATAGCACAAATTTAGGGCTAAAATTACATTCTTAGAATTATTTAAGAATTTGTCTTTCATGTCAGTCAATTTTATATGAGTTGCCCTATAATTTACCCCATTACATATTCCTTAACTAAATTTCGCTATTTCTATCTATATACTAATTGAGTAAGAATTTCATGTTTCAATGAGAATCATCATAAATATCACAAAATTTCGTGGCAAAAACAGAAAATGAAAAAATAATCTTAGACACAATATCAAATTGTGAGATAATCAAATTGCACCTTTAAAGAAATCAAATGTGAGAATAAAATGTAAGACATTATAAAAATAGTCTTCAGCTATTCTTAATTAGCACCTGAAGGGCTTAATGGACACTCTTACATATACTTGTTTAGATTACTTATGAAGCATATTCAACGTATGCTGTGAGATTATTTTGCATTTACGCAAGCTGAGCATTAAAATTCTGTTAAACGTAAAAATAATTGGCTACTAACAGGTTTCGAACCAGCATCTACAGAGACCTATTAATTTTAATGTAAGCTGTACAAGTTATTATGTGAGTAAATTAAAGGACTCGATTGAAAGAGTTTTTTCTCAATATGTGGGTATTTTTTGACCCTGATAATTATCCTTGTTGCGCGGCCACTGCAGCGATGCATTGGTTGAAAACGTTGACATATTGGAATGGAAGTTCTCCAGCACATCCGTATCCTCCCTTCTTGTGGATGGCCATGTAGTCGTAGCAGTTGATCACGCCATCACCGTTGCAGTCCTGGAACCAAAAATTTTTTTTATATAAAAAAAAAGCCTATGTTCATCAGGGATAATGTAGGATTCTAAAATTTCTAATCGGTCCAGTAGTTTTTAAGTTATATTTATATTCGTTACCGTTACGTACAACAAAACAAATCTTTATAATATACTAAATACAAATTCTCCTTATAATAATATTAGTGTAGATTTGAACAATTAAGTATTATTTTACTTATTCCCACGAGTAACATTTATGATGCGTTTGAAGGTATTTTTTTTATTGCTAAATGCCGTTATCTAGAAAAATCTCATCTGAAGTTAAGTGTTGATGTAGTCAAGGAAGGTGTTCAGGCTAACAGCTACTGGCTCTTAAGGACAGACGCTGATATATACCGTTAGGTGCTTGGCAATGGTGACAGATTTTGTAAGTAATGTTGGAAGCCAGCAGTAATGACTGCCTTCTTAACCGAATAACTGGGACAGCTATCATCGTAAACATATTACAGATAGACAAACAGCTGTCATTATAAAACGACAAATGTAGCGTGTTTGTTCTTAAAATTTATCCATTATTTCATCATGATTTGAATGAGTCCTTCTGTTTACTTAGACTCGACTGAACTCATGTTTCGAGCGCGCGATTTTGCACTTCGTAGTCGTCCCAAATTGCTTATGAGCGTCAGTACCGTCCGCGTCGGTACACTTTTCATTTCGGAATAGTTATTATTAGCTACAACCATACGTATGCATTTTAAGCGGAAAACGGAATATGCCCTAAGCCCACCAAAAACGACGCCTTAACGTGCCCTCTGAAGCACGGAAGCTCTCAGTAGTAAATTACAACTAGCCGTCACTCATAGAAGTCATCACCGCAGTAGAGGTTACTTAACTTAGTTGATCCGTTAAGTACGACTATGCAAGCTCTAAGAGCGCTTCAAATGGTGTGTTTTATTGAACCGCCTGATTTTTGTTCTACAAATAGTGCTACACATATTTGCAGAGTTCAATTAAGAAGGCACTTTGGTCTTCAGCCTTTGGGCTGAATCGGCATGTTCGGGTCGCTCATAAATAAGGCGTTTACCCCTTTTGCGCTTTCACACATACGTTTGTACGTAATGTTTTTTTTGTTGCTGATAGGGTAAGACTTTGCCCACAATCTCACCGTAAGTGATGATGTGGTCAAAGATGTTGTTCAGGCTAACCTATAATTACTGGCTCTCAAAGACAGCTGCTGGAGTCCGACGGCAAGCACCCAATGGTGCACACCATTGGGTGCTTGGCGTCGGATTTACTACTTCATGGTGGTAGCTAGCCAGGCGGGCATGCGCAAAAGGCCACCGTGCTGTAACGAATGCCATTCTAAGACAACAACCGGGACCAACTGCTTAGCGTGCCCTCCGAAGCACGGAAGCGGTCAGTAGTAATGTCACCAGCGGTCACCCGTCCAAGTCATGACGGCGGACGTTGCTCAACTGAGCTGATCGCTAAGTTAAGGACGGCTAAGCAAACATCGCTACGAGCCTGTGCAAAATGTACCAATAAATACTGAAAAATAAATAAATTCAATAAAAAATCTACACTGTAATAAATTGGTAAAAAAAATTTGTTTGCAACAAAAGCTTTAGGTTTTTACGGTCACAAAGAGACCAAAGATTCGTCAAGTAATCACCATAAAAGGATTTTATTTTTGTATCCTCTTGATTTATGCTTTTAAATTAAGTTTATTACGCATTCTAATACTGCCAGGAATGAGGCATAATAATCAGGGGGTTTTTATATCTTATATTATTGTTTTGTGTTGTTTTATAGGGAAAACATATTGTACCAATCCCAATAAAGGATCTTACGTTGGGATAGCCCACGCTACCTCTATGGGTAAGATAGGATGGTTAAGGTTTAACAACGATCTCATTGTTAAAAGTTATCACCTTCTTTACCGTCATATATTTTAGTACAACAAGTACATATTTCTCTCAATAAAATACTCAGAAATAATTGTAATGGAAATAAAAGTACTTTGTTTTATTATGGCCGTGATATTTTAAAACCTTATATGTGTTCTACTGAGATGTGGCTACAGTTTTATGACCGACCACCATGACCGACCACCTTTCTGATGCCAAGCCTTCTTGGGTGCACAAAAAGTTAAAATCACAGTGAAAAATAAAAATTAACTTGACCTTCCTTGACTTACCTACGTATTTACTTTAATTTTGTTTTATAGTAGGCGTTAAGATGTAAATTGTGACATTGTACATCGATTTGCATATCGCGACATTGCAATGACATCACCATAACATACAGCTTGTCGACATAAACAAAAAGAAACAGATTGATTCTTGAATCAGCCGCTGGATCGCGGATGTGGTAGGCCTTGGGGAGCAACACTGGCAAGTGAATCACATCTCGAAAGGTTTTGCTGCACAAATTCTAGGTACATTCGGATCGTGAAGTTAAATTGCTTTAGAACACTAAGAGATTGTTAAATCGCAATACAGGGAAAATGTTAGACCACAAGCATTTCAAATTGTCCATTGCGTTGTGATTTGATTTTTTACGCTGACAATCTAAGATTGTTTTTGGTATTTCAACTCTCTGCTTACAATATTACAAGTTAAGAGTTTGTGTAGGTTTATAAATACGTTACTTTGGAAGGTACGTATTTCGTTCATTTTGTAATATAGTATTGTAATTATAAGATCCAATATTTTTTTATTTACCTGCGAGGTCCCAAGTTTGGACTATCAAAGTATTTTTAGATATATAAAGATTTTGCTGATGTGAAGTGCAGATATATTGCTTAGACTAGAATTAGGGTTGTCAAATGTTTGGTTTTGGATCAACCACGAAATTTTTTTAGAGGTATCCCGCGCTTGAAACAATATGGTTCATCTGACAAAGATGATAAATCAATTTTCGGATAATAAGCAGGTCTTTAGTAGTTAAAATGCAGTAGGGATGTAGGAAGGGAGACTCGGGTCGAAGATAGAACATATTTGTGAAGCCCATCACTGACTTGCAAGTACCAAATTTTTATAATATTTTGATAAATCTCATTATCATGTAGACAATGTGTATGTTTTGCAGTATTTAAAATTAATCCGGTTTTATTTTTCGATACATCTAAGACTTAGGGCCCGTTTCAGAATGTCCTAATAAAGTTTCGGGTTGCTAACCAACACATAAAATAACTGAATGATAAAAATGACGTTTAACATGCAGCGCGTTTCAAGCTTTAACCGATGGATATGCTAAATCGAGTACTGTGAAACGCAAAGATAGTGTTTTGTTTATTAAATATGTTCTGGATAAAACCGGAACTTACTCGAACATTCTGAAACAGGCCCTAAGGGAACTTGGCCTTGAGCTCTCCATTCGTTTTAAATATAATTATAGTACAGTAAAAAATAAGGAGTTTTTTTACCTGAGCGAATTTCCTCATATAGCCCTGGACGGTAAGCGCGGCGCAGTAAGGGTCGTTGGTGCAGCTTGAGTAAGCTGGAATAAGAAAGGATTCGCATTTAATTTTTCAAATATATTGTTATTAAAAAGTACACAATGGATAAAAATAAGGTTAAGTAGGTAGTAATAAATGTGGGGCTAGCGGCCAACAAGCCTAGCTATGGACTAAGAACTCCATGGTGTTCCATCGTCGTCAACTGGTGGTGGTCGTAGTACTTCGCGCGCTTTCAACTGCAGCCCCCACCGACGCCAATGCCCGTCAAAGCAGACTGAACCTGCCTCGTGGGATACCTCGGTCGGAACACAGGAGGCATGCACATCTCGTTAGAACCTAACTCTGACTGCTGACTGTTCCCACAACCGATGTCCCAGAACCTAGCCTGGTTTAACTAATATTAGTACACCCACACCACATATGTGACTATATACATATACACCTTATGAAACTAAACCTTCTGCTACCAAGAACCATCTCTTGCTTGGTTTTTCTGAATATACCTAATCGTTTTTTGACCTTGTACTTACTTTACACTGAACAAACTCTTTTGAAGCAGTGATGGCTCAGTGGCATTGGCTATGGACTGCCGCGCAGCAGGTCTATGGTTTGAATCCCACCGCGGGCTTGAGCTTCATCGCACGGTGGTAGGGCATTTTGCGAATGCCCGCCTGGCTAACGACCACCCTCAAGTAGAAAATCAGTCGCCAAGCACCTAACAGTGTGTTTCGGCAGCAGTCCTTGAGAGCCAGTAATTCTAGCTTAAGTCTGTTAACACCTTCGACCACATCATCACTTACCATAAGGTGCATGAGATTGTTGGCAAAGGCTTATCTATCAGCAATAATAATAATAATAGAACAGGTACTTACAATTTGTAATGGAAATTAAATAACTAATAGTGTAATAAAGCCGTTATATGAAGCTGTTAGGTAATTCCATTAACGTACTGTATCAGCTGATTGTCCACTGCTGAGCACAGCCTTCCCCACTAAGAAGACTTTGCCATAATTACCACACTTGGCAGGCATCTTGGGGATCGCAGTGTTGGATATATGGATAGCAGTTCCTCAGAAGGCATGCTGCCCACCTTCTGGATTTTTTTTCCCTAAGTCACCTCTTAAGACACCCATGAGAAGAGATCGGGAAGAGCGTGAGACTCTAGCCTGGCACCCTGTGGGCTCGATTAACGTATGAAACAAAAGAGTAGACTTAATTTCCGGTTTACTTTATTTGTGGTATTTCGTAGTATATTTATAGCTCATTATACAGGCAGATTACGATTTTTTGCTGTATTAAAATTATTCATACTAAAAAATCAAGGGCAACGGTAGCATATTTGGATTTAAGGAATCTTGTTTTTACGTAACAATCAGTTGTTAGTGAAATTGATAAATTGTCCGACCTTGACAATACGTAAAATAAGTTTGATATGTATTTTTATTAAACCGGATCTTACACATTTCAAGATGAAATAATTGGGAGATTCCACTTATTAGCACTAGTACGGCATTATTAAATCATGGTAGATTTACCTTGAACATCTAGCAATTATATTAAAGAATATCATACGACACCAATCAATATTCGACCCCAAAATCCTCAAGGTTCCCAATCCCAGACTGGCTCAAATTGCTCCAATTTGAAATGGCTAAGAGTAAAAGAGGTCATCTAGAGCCTTAACAAGGCTTAAATTTGCTTCCACTTTGTTTATGCTGCTAGTCAATGTATGAGAGACTGTCTTTATTTCTCGATCAATTTAACCCTAAGTGGTCTTTAAGTTACTTATAAACATACCTACATATATTTGTATAGATTTTAGCTTCATCATTTGCAGTCAAATGTTATAAAATGAGAGAAATAAAACCCGCCTATAGTCATAAAAATCCACCTCATGCATTAACTAATACATATGCTTTATTGTACACAGTATATTTCTATGGACGAGATCAATATGGTCCGTGACATCATCAAAATCAATGCATTTGAAATGAAGGGACGCTCAGGAATACCAAACAAGTCTTTTGTATACCGAGAGAACTAATTATATTTGATATATATGATATTAATAAAAATATATTCAAGCCAGTATACAGGTACTTTTGAAACACTCAAACAGTGCAAGCCGTGTTGAATTGCATTTGCATCAGCATGTCTTGGACAAATATTGGCTAACCCAAACATATCTAAAGCCACCACCTAGCAATAAAAACTTATAAACAGATTTTGGAGTTACGTTTCTAGGAATTCAAAATAGGTATTTAATTTAATTTGGTGACAAATTTTGGACCTTCAAAAACAAGTAACTCAACGGTTTCACCACAAAGTAGAGCCTAGGGATATACGAGATCCATAAGCGCTCTTATAAAATGTGATGGAGCGGTGAACTCTATAATATAATTCCTCATAAACCGTTCACGTATTATAAACACGTTGCGAATGCACATTATTGCTCCTAATGCAGCCTTTTGTCAGCCACGTAGTTTCATCAAATTATATCATATATCATAATGGAAAATCTCACGGGATTAAATATAATGACCACCATACAATGCTTCAATACCCTTAGTTCTTTTTACCAAATATTGTAATCGAACACTAAATGTACAAAATGATCACCAAATGTTGTTAATGATCACTAAAGTCATATTTAGCTGTGACCACAATAACGCTCGAGCCAGGCGAGCGAAGCGAGCGTGCCGCGGCAGCGGCCGGGGATGCGCCAGAAGAATTATAGCAAAATGTAAAAACGTAGGTTATAATTTTACATGAAAATGTTGTTCTAGTTTTCGTGATAATTTACTACTTTTGTCTGTTATATGTTACTATATCTGGTTGTAAGTTAAACTTAAGGCAAATCTCACCATCGGGCGCGTCTGGCGACTGGCCATTGATCGTTGGCTTGCCGCCATCAGCCCAGTAGGCCCAGGTTATCTTGAAGAGGCCGCACGTATCACCGTCGCATGTAGTGCCGAGCTTGCAGCCTGAGGTAGCTTGACATATACAGCCGAGACATACTTCTGTCACTGGCTGCGAACTGGCTAGCTCAGCTGGAAAGAAAAATATCACTTTATCCATAAGAATTTAGTTCTCTATATATTTGTGGCAAAAATGTATGACCCCTCGTGTACCTTTTATTAAATACAAGTTGTAGGTATGTTGATTGATCTATAAGGGACCTGACCACCAGCCCGAAGTGTGCCTGTCTGTTGCCTTCCGTTCAATAACAGTGTCTATTCAAATAAACATAAATAAACATTTTAGGAGCGTAAGTTCTTAACTCTAGTCAGCATTGGCTTTAGCGCAGCTTAGTGGTCTTCTGGTATTTTTTATTGTTGATTCGAGAAGAATTCTTTCAAGGTTTAATTACACTCGCAAAATTTTGTTAATTACTACTTCCTCTTCTTTGGTTTATATGACGCTTGCATGGAACAACTCAATACATTATGTATTCAATACCTTTATCTGGGTCCTTAATATACCTACATACATCATATATCAACAGCTGAATACGTCCATCGTTGGCTAAGAATATCGGTGCTTAGCACAAGGAGTGTTTGCCAAAATCACCACGCTTGGCAGGCGTCTTGATCGCAATGTAAGGTGGCAATTTTTCGGAAAACCTTCTGAAGAACTGCCACCTGTCACTGCGATATGTACTCACCTCGTATTATTCTCTTCGTCGTCTCTTAAGATGGCCACAGGAAAATATGAGAGGGTGAAATTGTAGCCCAACGGGTGTGATCACTGATTGCGATTAATTTGCTATACTATAATATATACATACTGCGATATAAGTATATATACACACTGCTTATAGAATTTCCTATTCTTAACAAATTTTATTTATATCACAGAAAGTAATACACAAAAGACTATATTTACGATCTAAATATGGGCCTGTTTCATTCAAATATTTTATGTAGAAGTTGTCGAGTGTGCGCGTTGAAGTCTTTTATATGAACAAAAATATTTCATATCATTATATTTTGTGATGGGAAATATATGTTTTGTAACTTCAAAGGCGTACAATGAAGAATCATTGTTATATATATATAAGTAAAATAAAATAAAATAAAAAAATATATTAATTTTTTTTTAATCTTCGGACTATAAACAACACAGCTACTACAATAAAAGCATTTAGACAACCTACAAGTCATTGCAGACTCACAGGCAGTCCAAATGCCCACTAATTTTATTGTCGGAACATGAGCCCTACCTGATATTAAGCAGTATAACTACGCTCATGACCCTGAGACCCTAACCAGTTGCTTAGCTTCACATACCTGTAATTTTATAATTTATTACTGACACTCAAGGACTTCAGCCGGAATAAACTATTATGTGCATGGCGACAGATTTTCTTTTTGAGAGTGGTCGCCAGTCAAGCGAGCCATTTAAAAATGCCCTTTCACAATGCAGTGAAGCTAAAGCCGGCATTGGGGATCGAACTATGGACCTGTGGCACGGCTGTCCTTAGCTATTACTTTAAATAATATATCAAAATTGTATTAATTCTTTATATATAAAAATTATGTGTCACGTTGCTTGTCCGCGATGGAATCGTAAACTACTGAACCAATTTTAAATTTGATTTGCACACCGTGTGCAATTTGATCCAAATTGAAAGATAGAATAGCTTACATCTCAATTTATAGCCGTAATTACCCGAGCGAAGCCGGGGCAGGCTGCTAGTTATATTTTATAACTTAAAAATTAAAAGGTATTGGAGAATAAAAGAAACTACCAGTTTATCATAATAATTAAATTTATAGCCCAAAAATATACGACCTTCAAGGATTTGGTGTGTACGCCAATGTTCAAAGTCAAAGCCCTCAAAGCCATAAATCTCGTTCAAGGTGTTATGTTGTATGCGTTATTCAAGCAACAAACATTTCGAAATATGTAAATGCGACCACAGAGCGCAGTAAGAAATCATCACACACTTGTATTTACCTACCTAACTAAAGTGTCAAGGCACCGAGATGACTAAGACCCAATTTCACCAATCTGGGGTTAACTTAATACGCGGATATATTTATATCTTAAACCAATCACATGTGGTAGGCTTTTGCTATCATAGAACTTCAAACTTAGACGCAGTTTTTAAATTTGTTGAATTCATGTCGTAGAAATCCGAAGAAACTCCTTGGTTTGGTATTTATTACATCTGCCAGCATGGTGCACATAGACATAGTAAGTATGTATTATCAGTTGTAGCAAATTGCCATATTTTTTTAGTTTATGGAGGTATACCGCCAAATTTGACAGCAAATTTTTTTTATTTTGGATTAGGTGTTTTCCTTTCCACAGCTGCCTGTGAAATTTCATAACTGTCAATGTCATTGAACGTCTGTGGCAAAGTTTGTTATATTTTGTTGGTTATAGAGATTTAAGTTCTCGCATAATTTTATTCAAGTTTTGTGAAACTGGCCCTTCATTATGTAAGTTCCCCTTGTAGTAGGTGTGCTAACTTAGTTATGTATGGGTGCTTAGCACAAGACTGGTGTTGCTTCGAACTTTGTCATTTTAAGACTAATTCGAGAACATCTTTTTGATCTTCGGAACTTTACTTGATAGATTTTTAAACTATTTGTGTCCTACACTTAAGGGACCGATGCATATTAATTAGGAGCTCGTTACGGAAAATAAATCATGATTTCAATTAAACTAAGTTAATAAAACTATTTTCAAATGGATGCAGTTTCATTAGAATTCAACATTTTCATATGCGTAAGGTAGATGTGAAAATCGTAGTAACTTAATTTGAATTAGATATCATCACTTGCGGCTTTGACTTTGAATATTATGGTGTATCCTCCATGTTGTCATTGTAAAATGTCATTGGTGGTCGTAAAATGTTTGGGCTAAAAATATAAAATGTAATAAACTGCCTTAATACCTTCGATATGTTGTTGCTCTTATTTTTTGATACATTTAAAGTGTTTTGATATTATTTATTTGCTTCATTGTATGCGATTTTGTTTTGTGTTGAAGTACTTGATGAACAACGAGTTTCATTTATGTTACTTAGTATTAGGTCACACAACCATATACCGAATTCTATTAGATGTCTAAATACAATGAAATATATTATTTATTATATATTAGTAAACAAATGTTATTATAATATAGGTGAGTTCCAAACTGACAAATTCTTACTATTGTCAATCTGATTATTTTTATTCTATCTGATTATTTTAGAAGCGCTCGTAGTCAAGTTTGCTTAGCCATTCTGAATCGATCAGCAAAGTTAAGCAACGTCCGCCGCGGTCATGACTTGGATGGGTGACCGCTGGTGACATTACTACTGAGCGCTTCCGTGCTTCGGAGGGCACGTTAAGCCGTCGGTCCCGGTTGTTGTCTTAGGATAGCAGTCGTTACAGCATGGTGGTAGGGCACTTTGCGAATGCCCGACTGGCTAGCTACCACCCTCAAGTTGAAAATCTGTCGCCAAGCACCTAACGGTGTGTTCCGGCAGCTGTCCTTGAGAGCCAGTAACTCTAGGTTAGCCTGATCAACATCCTCGACCACATCATCACTTACCATCAGGTGAGATAGTGGTCAAAGGCTAACCTATCAGTCATAAAAAAAAATAAAAAAATCTAATTTGAGATTTTTTATCTTATAGAACGTCTTCTATTTAAGTTTTCTCTTCTATTTAAATTGACATTATGATTTTACCTTGGATTTGATTATTTTAATTATCTTTAAATGAATTTATGTTATTTTAAATTCTAGATTTGTATGCCACATAGGGCGAAACATGTATGTGCTAACTACATCATAATAAGACCTGGGGCCCAACTCCCACCTTTTATGAACTATTATGGAAAGCAAACGTCATTGTTTCAAGTTTAAATTATTGATACTAAGGTTGGTACCGTGGCCGTCACGAAACAATAATGTTCATATAGTGCTACCTCTGTCGCACAAATGACTTGATTCAATGCATGCATCCCGCTCTCACGTTGAAGTTCTAATGTAAGTATACTATAGTGATATGTGGTGGTGCGAATTAAAATTGTAGATGTAATGTTAAAATAAGACTGAATTAAGAGATGGGAGTTGGCCCCCTGGCAGGCTAATTATTAAACAAATAAATGATTTGATTTGATTGGTCGTTATTGGGTAAAAATCTAAATTTTTTCAAACTGCTTTATTATTTCGTCTCATTTAATATAAGTGCAAGACTGTATTCATAATAAATAACTAGGACCTGCTGATGATAGTTTTACCTTATATAATATTTAAAAGAGTAATTATATATGATACTAGGTTTCCGGGCGCGGCTCCGCCCGCGCGTATGTCGGTTATCGCGCGAAAACATTAACCTCTTTTTGTGCAGTCGGATAAAAACTATCCTATGTTTTTTCCCGGGTCTCAAACTATCTCCATACCAAATTTCATTCAAATCGGTCCAGTAGTTTTGGCGTGAAAGCGTAACAGACAGACAGACAGACAGACAGAGTTACTTTCGCATTTATAATATTATAGTACCGATTAGTACTGATTAAGAAAAGTTAAAGACGCCGTGGAGTGCCATATCAAGTGGCCAATAAAGCAATATCAACTACAAATAATATTTATTAGTATTTGGATATCATCAATTTCCAAAAGGGCAAAGCTATACGCGGATGCCAGTAAAAATATATGCCAGTGATTTAAATAATACTTTATCATCAAAGAAATATAATACGTTTTTATCAAAAATGACTGAGTTATATGACTGTGTCTATGATATCCATATTAATATTATAAATGCGAAAGTAGCTCTGTCTGTCTGTATCGCTTTCACGCCAAAACTACTGGACAGATTTGGATCAAATTTGGTGTGGAGATAGTTTGAGAAGGACATAGGGTAGTTTTTATCCAACTGCGCAAAAAGAGGTTAATGTTTTTGCGCGATAACCGACATTAGCGCGGGGGGAGCTAGCCGCGGCCGTATTTAAAGCTAGTATGCCTATAAGGAAATCGTTGAACATCTCTTTCATGGACTAAGAACAATTTACTAAGACAGTCATTAATATTTTTGCTCAAACGGTTGTTTGTCAGACATGACTACTGCAAGATTGTAATATACTGTTATTTATTAGTTGTTCTTTGTGTGCAGTTAGTTCAATCTTTTATATTCTATGAGCTATTGTTTTGTAAAGTACTGCAAGATGGAGTTTCTTAGAAAATTACCTATAAAATAATGATATAAGATCTTCATTGGCCTAACGAAGTGACGTCTTTGTTGCTAGTTGGTATGTTTAAATGTACTTAGGTATGTAAGTTAGTTCGACGATGACTTGAGACTGACTAATCTGATTTCTTATTGTATGACTAGGAAGATGGTATACATATACTCAAATATATAATCATTACATAACTTACATACTAATAACATGAAAATATTTATCGAAAAAATTTGGTTCGTAATCAATATGGTGTCATACGAAACACTTATATTTTGTTAAGAAATATAAGTTTTAGTAGTATTCTTTCATAATATAGTATCCCCTTTCTCATATAAGTTGGAACCTATATTTCAATACAGTTTTTAGTCCAATTTATTTAGACTATTGTGGAAACCGGGAGCTCATCGTATTTTCCAAAATTTATCAAAGCGCTTGGTCGATGCGACGCGTGATCAAAATGGTGGCACTATTTGGCAGAATAAGCATTGCAATTCAACGGGACAATGCTGCCAGCATGTTGGGCGCGCAGCCAACTGGTAGTGGGCATGCTGCATCTGAGTCTGCAAAGACTTGTGGGTAGTCGAAATGCTTTTACTGTAGTAGCTGTAGTGTTGTATATATAGTTCGTAGTATTTTTTGATAACGCCGGTTAAAATTTGTTTTTTGTTGATATAATCTTTGATAAAAGTCTACTTCATGACAAAAATTTCAATACAGCGCGAGTGATTTTGATCGCGCGTAGTAGTGTTATTATATCATCTTCCTACTCACATCTCTCTCAAATGGAGTCAGCACAACAAGTTAGCAATAACACACAAGAAACACAAGGAATTGTAAATTTGTATTTTTTATGGGACTACCTGACATCAAACCTTCGGGAATTCTTTCGCTGGTTGTAAATTTATACCTGCTACCTACCTCTAGGAGGAATCAGGTTGATGATAAGGTAAGCAGCGCATTCTGCGCCCAATGTACAACAATACCCTACTCATATTGACATGAGTGGTGGCTTACATAGCGCATATTTTCTCTCTCTTAGTCGCCTTTAATAAGACATCTATCTTCACTTACAAAAAACAAACATGGAGGTTACGGAATATTCCGTAGACTAATATTAGGTGTATAAAATAGACATGACACAAAATAATTTAACAAAGGAAAATATGATCTACACATCCGCGTCGGGTTTTACCTCCTAGATTCACGTTCAGGTAAGTAATTGTTACTGAGTAGTGCACGACTTCCGTTCGTTGTATTATCATGTAAATATCGATTATGACGCCAACATGATTTAAATATCGTTTCGTGATAGTTTGACTCATGGCTGTGGATGGGTTTTTTGTGGCATATCTAAAGCGTTATGAAAGGTTGTATACCAAGGTTGGACAGGTAGATCAGTGCGTCAGAGAATTAAAATTTTAATTAAACATTGATTATATATTAGATTAGATCGAAGATGGAACTTGAAATCATACTAAGTATCACATTAATATAGAATACCTACACTTCGTAATTTTTAAAATAATGTGATATCACTAAAGTCTTACATATTATCGAAGTTACCATAAAAATAAGTACCTAAATAAAAAAGTATTATTCTTTGATTTTAAGAACCAAATGGATATTATTTATTTTCGTTAAACGTTTTATTGTTCCATTGAAATTATCGCTGCAAGAACTTATATAAATTTTTAAATCGTTTTTAATGCCATTCATTTTGATACCCCACTTGATGACTTTGGAAGAAAACACATCAATTTTTCTCACAACACAATATGGCATGTAAAATCCGCCAGTTTGTTTTTTATTTTATGTACTTAGTGTCAGTATCAAGACGAATCTAATGATATCTTCTACATTAAAATCAGTTGCACAGATCCATGTACAAAGGAGTACATTCAGAGTTGTTAGCTGATAAGAGAGGGCTTCAAGCTTCTAACTTACATTGACGAAGGAAGAGAGTGACTAAGAAAAACCATATTATACCAACCTCAAATAAGTGGAATAAGAGATGACGAAGTTTCTACGTAATGATTTAGGAAAATGTCAAATGCACTGTGCTGCTCTGCGCCATTTTGAATGAAAAATACTTTCGGGCCTGACAACATAATTCGGGCTAAATTTTACCAGGCAACAACGTTAAATAACACTTGTAAAAAGAGTTTTCAAAATGTTTAAGAATAACGAATTACGATGTTTCAATTGTTTTTTGTATAAGTCAATGACAGTTTTAATTTTAATGGCCTTTTTAGAGCTCAGTGTGAGAAATCAGAACTTGGACCCTATAGCAAAGCCTACGATGTCTATCCCTCCTACATTTAAAGATGTTTATCTTTTAAGTTTTTTTACAGAATGTCAAACATATTCTTTTATTTACGATATCTATAAAAATACTAAGAGTAAAAATTAAGAGGGCACTCATACATAATTTTTTTTTCTAAAACGTAAAACAATGAAATGTAAGTCTGAGTTAAGAGTCTGCTATGAGTTATAGGTTATCTAAATGCTTTTATTGTAGTAGCTGTAGTGTTGTATAACGTTCATAGTATTTTGTTTAATAAAGGCATACCGCCGGTAAAAAAAAATCCACTGTCTAAATATCAAAGTGGATAAAACGTGTATTAAGTAAATGTAAGTATATATAAATGAATGCATGCTGGCCTCAAACTTGGTTTGATTAATTAAAGTACCTACAAACTACAGTAGAGTAACCAATAATAGAAAGTGGCTAAGAATGGGTCCGAATCACACAATTTCTTCTCGAATTGTATGAAAATAACTTTGCCAGCAATGACGACTCAGGTAAATAGAAGAAAGATTACTCATTTCATTGCTTATTTACTACTAATGTACTCATGAATTTAAATTGTTCGTACTGGGCTACTGATTATTTGAAGGTTTTGGATTGATAAATCTATTAAGGGCGATATTAGGCATCGTGTCACGTAATGTTTTATAATAGCTAAAAATAACATGTTCTATAATTTGTTTTTCAAACAGCAGATTCTTGAGGACGATTATAATTAGAGCGACGCAATCTCAATATTATACGCATTTTAAATAGGCACAACAATATTATAATACATGTTATGCGGAAGTGTGAGAGCATAAATAAATCCATATTGATTTGATATTCCTATACAATTAGCAGAGATTGATTGTTGCTATTTGTTATTGTTTGCTTTTTTTATATTCTGATTTTGACGGAACTCACGAAGCCCACCTGAGTTTAAGAGTGCGCCCAATGGCAATGCCAGGAAAAAAACATGTTTCACTCCCGCTTGTTCCATCGCAAGAAAGTCGAAAATTGTCCGTTTTAGTTGATGATTGAAGTTTAGCGTACAGTTTTTAGTGATGTTTTATGTAATTGTTCCAAATATAAACATGTAATAAAATAATTAACCGATTATTCGAGGAAAACATTAGTCTAGCAATTATTTACATAAAAAATAAAGTGGGGTTGTCCTTGATAATTCTGAGCATTCGAATTAAAACAGTTTTTTAGCGCAGTTTCTGTTATTTTTTTTAACTGTGCTATTAGGTTTTTTAAACTTCTATTCGATTACTGTACTTCTACATGATTATCCCCTGCCTCCTATATTTTTTTAATTGTAATCGTTACATTATTTACCATCAAAAAGTGTGTTTGAAAATACTTCTTTTGCGTTATTTTGGCATTGGGCCCACCCTTAAGAGGTAACCTCTGGCTATAACAGATGCCTTTAATTCAATGAACTACACTGCACCGATCACCCCAAGACACAAAGCTGTTAAGTCTCATGTAATTACGATACTGGCTCTCAAGGACCGCTGCCGGAATACACTTTTAGGTGCGACAGATTTTCTACTTGAGGGTGTTAGCTAGCCAGGATGAGCATTCGTAAAATGCCCTTCCACCAAGCGAAGAAGCTCAATCGGAACTGCGGCACGGAAGTCCATAGCTGTTACTGTTCGAATATCATAGCTCTCTCTAACTATACTTTCTAGTTATATTTGCCGGATTAAAAGTATATCACATGATGTCATGCAGCTTAATCAGTTACAGAACAGTTTAAGCAAAATGAAATATCCAATATAAAATGAATAATAGTTGAAAATACGTACGTACTTAACTGTTGAATATTTGCTCCGAATTCTTATAATAATTAACTTTTATTACAAAATTTATAAAAATCTATAGGTTTAAAAATATTATTGTTTGCGGATAAGCTATTACAGGTAACGTTGACACTTAAGAATTCCATTGTAAATTATTAACGAAAATGTTCGAGTGAAATTTAAAGTGCCGACGAGTCGAGCTCGTATAACGAGAAAGGAAAAAGAAAGGAATGGTGTTTTGGCCAGCGCTAACAGTATACACTGAATGTCCACTGCACTAGTGGATGGGTATTTGGAATACTTTGGGGGAGTGTCTTAGGATGTTGCGAAGTTGTGGGTAAGAAAGTTGGGCATAGGTAACACGTCTGTGTCAGTATGAATAAGTTAGGAGTCAAAGTTGTGAAGAGTCTAGAGTTTAAGTTAGAGCTAGGACGTTGTTGTCAAAGTCAGATGTTTTGTCGTGTTGGAAGATTACTAGACTGCTGCTACCAACCTGACTAATTTATGGGTCTTGGTATTGAATAAGATTACTTCCGCTGCCAATGGTAGGTAGGGGTTGGAAGTCTGTACGGGTAAGGGCTAATAGGGGGGTAGTAAGGATAGAGTTAGGGGTTAGAGTAAGTCTCCACCGGCTTGCACGGCCCCACACGTTTGGGGAGTGGCCTTGGTGAGCCAGGTCGTCTCTCCACAGTTGTAGAGACCGGATTGAGTTCGAGCCTACCGCCGCGCGCCGGGGCAACTGCTAACGCGACCCTATCTTGCCCCATCTCGGCGCAGCATGGCTCACTAGGGAGTTTTAGTGGGTTCAAGACCCACATATCCCCCATGGTGGAAGGGTAGTGTGAAGGCATTTCCCACCACAAAAAAGGGGCTAAAATAAGGCTTGCAGTAAAGGAACGGATTAGTATACGATAATATAAAACATTAAATAGAAATAATGTAAATCAAGCATACACAAACAAAGCAGCCGGTGAAAAACTAGTTTTAAAAAATAACCTGATGTGCTACATGTATCTTCTCATTCTAAAAGGACATTCAGGAACTTTAAAAATAAAAGATGTAAGAAAAACAAGACCCTAGACGTACTTTAAGGTTCAACATTCGAGGACTTAAGAAGCATGTCGTCAAACTAGTCATGTGGATCTACCTACTCGATCCTCGCTTTAAATTATGCTTCAATGGAATGACAATGTGAACCGGTCTTTAGCCGGATCATGCAAATGTTATAGACAAGGTGCGTAACTGTTTATTTACTTTTTGTCGAGAATTCTTGACATGTTTCGTGTACCTAAATTATGCGTAGGAACTCTATTTATATCGAGAAAATTAATATCAATGATGCACCTTTTTATAGTTTCGTATACTTTTATGTGCTTATCTACTGTATAAACGCGTTATTTTACGTAATAACACACAGTAACAAAACGTAAGGTTCAGAGTGCAGACGGTAATACTCTTTTATCCACTTCTAAAACTGGACTTCTCAATTCGATGCCTTTAGGTATATTTAACAGTGGTGCAATCGTGGTTCTCTCGAACTAATAATTTAGTTATTTACGAGCGGACATTATAATTTTAAAATATATACAAAGATAAAGTTCATAAACAAATGCTAAAATCCTTTTCCTACTATAGCACAAATTGCACGCTTTTGTAAGATAAAGATGGGCTCTATATCAGCTGTTGCTCTCCACAATATAAAAAAATTAACCACAATATAAATACGCTAGACAACATTATGAAAAAAATTTTGTCTAAAGTAAAGGATGTGGAAATTTGACAATTATAAATAAGCTTGAGCTATAGCTACATCCGCAAACTTTTTTATCTTATATACGGCATAATATGCAGTAGAAGTAAATTTCCCGGACAGTAAAGCCAATATAAAGACCCAGCTATAAAGTTAAAACCATATATTAATTCCAAAGGAAACGGTTGCCTTGTTAATTTAATTTATCAAACATTAGGTTACAAAAACACATACAGTCCCTTAAGTGTTGTTATAAGTTATTTATTTAGAAATATAAAAAGAAAACATTGATATTAACTATAGTTTTACTATATGTTCTGTACTTAAAAATAAGAGATGCCTCTCTTATTTTTAAGTAATACAGAGGCAGAGGCAAGGAGCAAATAAAACCGTATCGTAGAGATCTTTGACCGTGTAAGGCACATTGTTTATTCACCCTAGAAACAGAAAAGGTCCTAGTATTGAACGTTGTAGAACTCACATTCTTAGTAAACATCCAACCGCAGATTTGATAGGTTAGACAAATTTAAACCAAATATTTATGTGGTAGTCGTAAGAAGCGACCTTCGACGCAAAAATATCATGAGTTGCGCTGTCTTAACAACTACCATCTTCCACTGCGATCCAAGACCCCTGCCAAGCGTGGTGATTATGGCAAACTTAATTTGGAGAGGCGTTTGTTCAACAGCGGACGCTATAGCTGTTGATGTATCCATTTTAAGTACCTGGTCGTACCTAACTACTAAACGATTTTTAATTATTACTAACATAAATACCTAAGTACAAAAAAACGTAGTCGAAGTATATCTAGGTGTTTGGGCTAACCACAGTGCATAACCGCATAAGTAATGCGATCCACTTGAGTAGGGTATTTAAGAAGTTAATTATTACTAGTTATGTTTTAATTACAGGCACATCTAAAATTACATGTCTGTTGCAATAGCAGTCATTCATAATTATCTCAAATTTTTTGACAAGCCATATTAGGTTTCACGACGAAAAATATTTAATATTTATTTATAAATATCAAGACTTGACCTTCGAGTGCCTAACTGCCGCGAGACCTAAAAGGTATGCTGGCATTACTAGCTTTATGAGACAGATAATTATATTTTGAAGCGCTCGTAGCGTAGTTTGCTTAGCCGTTCTTAACCTCAGCTAAGTTAAGCAATGTCCGCCGCGGTGATAACTTGGATGGGTGACCGCTAGTGACATTGCTACTGAGCGCTTCAGTGCTCAATCGCAATCTGTCGTCGGTCCCGGTTGTTGTCTTAGGATGGCAGTCGTTATAGCATGGTGGTAGGGCATTATGCGAATGCCCGCCTAGCTATAGCTAACACCCTTAGGTAGAAAATCTGTCGACAAGCACGTGATGGTGTATTCCGGCAGCTGTCCTGAGAGCCCGTGATTCTAGGTGAGCCAAAAAGGAATTAAAAAAGTATTTAGGTAAACACAGATGTTCTTGTTAGTGTCTACTATATACG
The DNA here is from genome assembly GCA_963854805.1 of Plagodis dolabraria. NCBI lineage: Eukaryota > Metazoa > Arthropoda > Insecta > Lepidoptera > Geometridae > Plagodis > Plagodis dolabraria. Next base: position 23,157,424 of record OY978457.1, on the reverse strand, counting down.
TTCATCTTGTCAATTTTATTTTCGACAATGATTGTTAAGATGTTTGTCTTGGCTAGCCAGGCGGGCCAACGCCCTATCACCTTGCAATTCCTGGGGCCCGTAACTATTTTAAATTCATACAAGTGATTCTGTGAGCTGAAGATCTCACAATTGAAATAACTTTTTTTTATCATACATCATATACACTCATATAATATCAGCGGTTTAGCAAAAGTTCCCATAAACCGATTATAGTCATAAAACCATATATAATTTCTTAACATTTCGGAGCATTTGGACTTCCTATGAGTCTGCTATGACTTATAGGTTGTCTAAATTCAAATTCAAATTCAAATTCAAAATCATTTATTCAATTTAGGCGTCTACGACGCTCTTATGAAGGTCAATTACAAATTTTAATATTGAAATATTCTACATTGTACTGCCACGTTCAGCAAAAAAAGTTTATAGAGCCACTGCGAGAAGAACGGGCAAGAAACTCGGGGCCATTCTTTTAAACGTCTTTTTACAATGTGTTATAAACAATATAATACAATTATTACAATATTTGTTTAAATTACGTAGGAGACATGTGATGGCTTGGCAGAGGTGGAATTTTCCAAGCATTTTTGTCGTTTAAGTAATCACAAACTGTGTAGTAGGATTTCTTCATCAAAATATTTTTCACGTGCAATTTGAATTTTCCTTCTGTGAGCATTGTAATATGTTCAGGAATTTTATTATAAAACCGCACACAATTACCTAAAAAGGACCTTTTATTTGTCTTTGCTAATCTAAAACATGGTACCGTTAATTTATATTTGTTCCTAGTGTTGTAATGATGGTTGTCACTGTTTAATTTAAATTTACTCAATTTTTTCCGAACATACATAATATTTTCAAATATATACAGACTCGGTAAAGTTAATATATCAATTTCTTTAAAAAGATCCCTTAGAGATTCCCTAGGATCCATTTCATATATAGCTCTAATTGCACGCTTTTGTAAGATAAAGATTGTCTCTATCTCAGCAGCAGCTCCCCACAGCAATACACCATACGACATAATACTGAGGAAGTATGCGAAATAAACTAGCCGTGCAGTAGCTACATCTGTTAACTGTCTTATCTTACAAACTGCATATGCAGCAGAACTAAGTCTTCCGGCTAGATCATGTATATGTGGATCCCACTGTAAAGTTGAATCCATTTTGATTCCCAGAAAGACTGTCGTTTTGTCAATAGAGAGTTTATCTAGGCCAAGCTTAATGTTTGGTTCAACATAAGGAACATTTGGTAATGAAAACTTTAAACATTTGGTCTTTTTTGAATTTAACAGAAGATTATTAGCGGCGAACCATCCAGAGATCATAGATAACACATTATTTACATGAATGAGTTCACCATCTTTCCTATCTACTTTAAAAATCAGAGAGGTATCATCCGCGAATAAAACAATATCACAGAAATCTTTGACCATGCAAGGCAGATCATTAATATACGCTAGGAACAGAAAAGGTCCCAAAATTGATCCCTGCGGTACACCTATTTTTACGAAAGACCCGGAAGAAGTATTGCCATTTATTCCAACCATTTGTGGCCTGTCAGACAGATATGACTCTATTAGATTCAAAGCTTTTCCACGAACACCATAGTGTGAAAGCTTACGAATCAGAGTGCAGTGTTCTACACAGTCGAATGCCTTGGAAAGATCACAAAATACGCCAATAGCATCATGTGAACTCTCCCAGGCTTCAAGTATATGTGACATCAATTGAACACCTGCATCTGTTGTCGATCTGCTCTTAGTGAAACCAAACTGATTCTCATTCAATATATTATGCTCATTAAAATGAGATAAAAGTTGTTTGAGCATAATTTTTTCGAATACTTTACTCAGAACGGGTAAGATGGAAATAGGTCTATAATTGCAAGGGTCAGATGCAGGCCCCGACTTCAAAATTGGAGTGATTTTACTTAGTTTCATTAAGTCGGGGAAACTTCCTCTATCAACACAAAGATTGAATATTGTTACTAAGTATGGTGCAATAATGCAAATAATAGACTCTGCCACTTTAACTGACATACCCCACAAGTCTTCAGTACTCTTTATGTTTAAACTTTTGAATGGCTTTATAATTTTAAAGTTTGTCGTGTATCTGAAAGAGAAGTCCGGTGTTTTGCAGGGAAAATTATGTTTTAATAGGGCTTCTGCTACATTGGGACAAGAATCCAATGATTTAGTGGCTTCTAGGGGTAAGTTAGAAAAAAAAATTTCAAATATATTCGCCACTTGTATTGGATCAGAGATTTGATGTTTATTAATAGTTAAGGCATATGTTGAATCTCTAGGTTTATTCTTACCAGTCTCAGTATTTATAGTCTTCCAAATGGTTTTTATTTTATTTTTAGACTTGCTAATTTTGTCTCTAATAAAAAGAGATTTAGCACACAAGCAAACAGACTTAAAAATTTTTGAATAGTTCCTAACATAATCATGAAACTGCTTGCAAGATGTTAAATTTTTCCTGCGATACAGATCAAACAAATAATCTCTACTTTTTCGGATACCTCTAGTTGCCCAATCACCAAACTTCAATTTTCCATTTATTTGTTTCTTTATTTTTGGACAAACTTTTTGAAACTCAATATTTACTAAAGAAAATAAATGCTATTATTGTAGTAGCTGTAGTGTTGTATATAGTTCATAGTATTTTGTTTAATAAAGGCATAACGCCGGTAAAAAAAAAGAATCTTTACCTGCTCACAAAGTTTCACGAGAATTAGTTGAGAAGTATGACATCAATCGCAGAAGCATTTTTGCCCAAGCTGAGACGGAGACGCTTCGCTCGCGCTTCGAGTCCGCTCGGTCAAAAATGAAAACTTTATTTAGTACTTTTTACTCACATCGAGTAGCAAGGAAACCGTACAATGATTGTTGCAATTAAGCGTCGTACAAATTGATGGTATCAATGACAATGGCAATTACAAGTCAATTAATTTCTAATAAAGTCTTTGTTTTGTAGCTATTTCTGAAGGCAGTTAGCTGATCTTCAATTCTATTAATAACCGGAAGTTGAATTCTAAAAAATATTTTATATCAGGCGGAACTGAGAAACTGTTACATGTTATTTCATACTTTTCAGTTGGAAATGGGTTCCTTTTTTTTTTAATTTTGTAATGTTGCACACTACTTACTCATGGTTACTCATAATACTATGCACATAATAAGTTAGATTTCAGTAGTGGATTGGAAATCACAATTTATTTTTTTCCCAAATAAAAAAGTTATAATATGAGCTATATAAAGTGATCTTTATTAATGACAAAGATAATGCAGTTTATGATCATTTCTAAGTTTTATTTTCAAAGTAATCCTCCTTGAATTGCAACGAAACAAATTTTAGTAGTAGTACCTTATCGAACTCATTTATGATTCGAAGGATATCTATGGAATTATTAAAAAAAATCTCGTACTTAACACTTATGTATATAACAAGGGGTTTTTGTGTTCAGCAGTGAATAATCCGGCTAGCACACACTAGCCGGATTATTCACATTATTGATTTTGTGAAATGAAATAAATAAATAAATTCACTGCTGAACACAAAAACCCCTTGTTGTCAAAACCCCCCATTATTGGGGGGTTGCCATACGCTTGGCATGTGTCTTAGGGATCGCAGTGGAAAATAGCAGTTCCTCAGAAGCTGCTGCCTACCCCCCGGTATTTTACCCTTAATCTCCTTCTACGACAACCACGGGAAGAGAAAGGGGCTACTTTCTAGCCCGGCACCTGACGGACTAATACGAATAGAAATAAAGAATAAACTAACAAGAATAGTTAAGTCGAATATTACAAAATATAGATAGCATTAACACAACGGAGATAGACTGCGGTTACATACTCGTCTCGTTTAGAGATATGCGTGACATGAATGCATAAGAAGATATATATACTTATTAATATATATTGTATACTTATAAATTCTTAGACCATACATAAGTATTGATACCATGATTTTATTACAGAGAATTTACTGTGTGTTCTTGAAAATATGTGTGATTGTGTCATCGGCCTTGACATTTGCCGAGTCCTGGTAAATGATTACTCGAATCGGAACTCTCTTTGTGTTAGTAATAGTAATAGGGGCTTTATTAGCGGAATGAGTGAAGGTCTTTGTGGCAGCAGGGCCTTATATTGACGTTTGTGTGTTACGGTAATTAATGAAACAATAGAAATTTATTGTAATCCTGTGTAAATTCGTATTAGCCGATGTTCAGAGGAAATTGCTTCATAAAAAAAACACATAACTGTGTTTATTAAAACATAGTTCATAGGTTATATTTCTTTTTAAATTGTTATGTGAACCAAGTATTTCTTGGAGATATCTTCAGAGTAGGTAAACTTTGATATCATAGGTCTATACTACCTATGATAACAAAGTTGTTAGATAGATAATAATTTGCCATGCTACAGTTATTATCGTGTGTATATTGTTGTTAATTCTGTGATTCAATTATTTTTGGTTTTTAGCAAAGTAGCAAACAGAAAAAATCGACTATAAGTAAGAAGTTACTTCAGGTCCACTATTACAAGGAGTCATTGTCATAAGTGTTACAGAAGAAGAACTTTTTAGTTTTAATAAGTGTTTTTGTTGTTTAATTTTAGACATAGACTTATCTTAATGACCTTAAGTATATTAATACGTTCTGAGATGTGAAACTGTATTATATTTATTTAATTTTAGAGTTAGAAGTCACAAACAGACGACGAAGATTTCTTGTACATTACGTGTATTCAGATTAATGTATCATCTGGGATAACCACAAACTCATTTTTAATTTCAACAAATATTAGTATTACAAAATTAGAGAAAAATTTAAGTCATGTGCGGGATTTAAATATATTATAGTTAGGGCATGATAAAAGATAATTACTGTTTACCCAATGACATTAATTTAAATAATTATAAATTAATTCTGTGTAACACAAGCTATGTGTCTCTATGTAGGTACAGATGCGTAGAAATATAATATATGTTTCTAAATAGACTAATATGATTAGATGTTAACGATCCAATATATAAGAGTTAATATACTCTTCAATATTTAGATGATATATACATTAGATCATGTAAGCAAAGTTTTCCTCCTAGATGACATTAGATATGTCGACCTATTTACCTATCTGATGATAAGCAATTACAATTAGTTCCGTTACTAGCTACCAACAAAGTTAAAGATCTCACAAAGCACTTACAGATTTTAATTGTGGCAGAAATACGAGTAAAGTATTATTACTATGTTGAAGTATTATTACTAATAAAGTTGACTCTAAGAGCGTGGCAAACTAAATACTCTTACTTTCATCATCATCTACAGGTACCTACCACGTCCACCGTTGAACAAATGCTTCCTCCATTAAGATTTTTTAATAATCCCGATTGGCACGTCTTGGTTGCAGTGTAAATGGCCGTTCTTCGGCAGGCGCTGCTGCCCAATTTTGGTATTTTATACCTTCTTTGTCTTTTACGACTCCTATTTAGACCACTGGGATCAGCTCTGACTTTGTTGAATGTAAATTATGCCATGGTAACATTTTAAGGTTACCAGTGCATAACTGGCTGTACTAAGCTGACTAAATCCATCCATCTTATCTTTCAAGAGCTGATATAATTTGAATACCGGTATCGAATTCAAAATTTCACTGAATATCATACAAGAAAGTAGAATTTTTCGAAACGTTTTTTATTTTTACGAATTTATGTAATACTTCCATAATACAACTTAGTGTTATATGGTAGATACATGCTTTAAATTTAAACAGTAATTAATTAAAACCATCCAAATATAAAACAAGCAAAAAATATACATTGGGGCATACCTATACGTACGTAGTTAATTAGCTCATATCCTAGAAAAAAAATCATAGTGCCAGTTCACTGTCAGTTTACCTATATATAAGAACTGACAGTTAAATTATTCACGATTTATTTTAATAAAAGTTTTACGTATGTTTAAGTCATAATAATAATAAGAAAATAATGAAATAAACGAACATTCTCAAAAATCATTGACAATATTTCAATATTAATACACCTTATACCTATATACATATTAATAAAATAGGTAAATACTAACAGACATCAGCAGCAACAACTGCCAAAAGCAGGAACATGGCACTGAACTTGATCACGGCGGACGCCATCTCGGCGGATATTAAAAAATAACTTAACAAAAATAAAGCGACGTATGCACACGGGCAATGTAGCTCGACTGGCATTGAACATGGCCTTTGACTCGCTTATATTGACCGCTTGGATGACCGAGTCATCAGTTCCGTGAAATTGTCAATTTTTGATATAGGTGCTTTGTTTATGGAGGCTCCGATTACAGTATAGGCAATGTCGAATGCTGTCGATAAAAAGTATGTAAGGTACAGGAAAAGTATGCGAATTAATTGTACCTTTTTTATGATATTTTTATTGCTGATAGTTAATTGACCACAATCTCACCCGATGGTAAGTGATGATGTTATATAGGCTAGAATTACTGGCTCTCAAGGACAGCTGCCGGAACACACCGTTAGGTGCTTGGCGACAGGTTTTCTACTTGAGGGTTTTTTTATTTTTTATGCCTGATAGGTTAGCCATTGACCACTATCTCACCTGATGGTATGGTCGAGGATGTTTAGGCTAACCTAGAGTTACTGGCTCTCAAGGACAGCTGCCGGAACACACCGTTAGATGCTTGGCGACAGATTTTCAGCTTGAGGGTGGTAGCTAGCCAGGCGGACATTCGCAAAGTGCCCTACCACCATGCTGTAACGACTGCTATCCTAAGACAACAACCGGGACCGACGGCTTAACGTGCCCTCCGAATCACGGAAGCGCTCAGTAGTAATGTCACCAGCGGTCACCCATCCAAGACATGACCGCGGCGGACGTTGCTTAACTTTGCTGATCGATTCAGAATGGCTAAGCAAACTTGACTACGAGCGCTTCAAAAATGCGCTGGTGGTTGCTAGCCAGGCGGGCATTCACAAAATGCCCTTCCACCGTGCGGTGAAGCTCAAGCCCGCGGCGAGATTATAACCATGGACCTGCTGCGCGTCAGTGCATAGCCAGTGCCACTGAACCATCACTGCTTGTACCTGTACAAGTCTTCATGACCCTTTAACGACTCCTTCATGTGACAATGGTCCTGGTATATTACTGAAGTAAGTCCTTACTCTTGTGTGTTTGCTAATTATGCAATTTTAATAAAAATAATTTATACACAGAATCAAAGACACACGATATTAACTGTAGCATAGTAAATACTTACTAGGTACCTACTTAATTATTCAGCAAATAGATTCAGTCAAAAAACAATTTCTTCTAATAAAAGTATACCTAGAACTAGTTACCGTTTAGGAGTCCGTAATCCAGGGGAAAAACGGAGCCTCACTCATGCTTTCTGTGTGGCTGTAAATATTGTATTATAAATTCAAATGCACTTAGTAGGATTATTCACCTAAAGGTAGAAGATAAAGAAGTACTAGGTACCAAAGATTACGTTCTGAGGACGACTTAGAAAGAATCGTAATAAAGAAGAATAATTTTGACTTTTATTTATTTAGCTTTATGCCCATTTTTTACTTTTTCCACCTGCGAGAAAATAAAAAGCAAAGTACTAGGAACAAAGCATTATACCTATGTAATAAATATTATAGTAATTAATAATCAATTTAATTATTAATAATAATTCTACACCATCACCACTACATCATCACTTACTATCAGGTGAGATAGTGGTCAAAGCTAACCTATCAAGTATTAAAAAAGAAATATATAAGTCTCTGATGTTGAATAGATTAAGATTCATGGAATATAACGATGCTTCTCCATACGATACACAGTAAAGGACCACGTCTAAGGACCATAAGTCATTACTGGCAACACACACCGGTTAACTGCCGCCGCCGCGCTGCCCGATTTGCACGTTGTAACAAATTTGTCTTTAAAATGCTCGCCTAGAATATTTGAACTTTTAGTTGACAGTGAATGTTAAAATTTGCGTAACTACATACATTTTACATATCCAATAATCTTGGGTATGAATTTCGTACTCAACTGTGAGCGAATCTGTCTGAAACAGAATCTGTCGTCAACTTAATCTTCCTAAACCGAATAAGGGTCTAAATGAGGGACAAGATTATGTTTTCCCTAACTACATAAATGATAGCAAAGGAACATAATGTTAAATCTAAACTAATATAATAAAGAGGAAATATTTCATTGTTTGTTTGCATTGAATATAGGCTCTAAAACTACGGGACCGATTCGAAACATTCTTTCCACCATGAGAATTCAACTTTATCCCTGGTGAACGTAGGCTACAGAAGATAACTTGTAGAAGTCGGTACCATGATAGTTCAAAAGTACTTATTATCACAGCATGGTACCGACTTCGACAAGTTATTCAAACTTTTTAGTGTTGAAGTCGTTCCATGGTTTGGGAAAAAAAAAATTCACTCTTTTTAGTGACCCTTGCTACTTACGAGATCTATTGTCATTCATTGTCAACGACTGTATCATCAAGATAGGAAAATATTTTTTAGTTATTAGAGTGTAACTCAAACACAGCTTGATCGATTTAAGATCGATGAAATTTAAACCTTTTAATTTACCAAACGACAATCCAGAACTAAGCGCTCCCAAAAACCTCATTGATCACTTTAGAAAGAGCACAGCGAGCCATTCTAAGTGATTTACCTACTTTAAAACCTTTTCGCTTTCCCACTGATAAATTGTATGAAACCGCAAAGGTGCTGTCTGTTCGTAAACTATTTGTTTTACGGGTAACATTACATATGCACTCAATACAAAAAAATATTGTTATCAAACCTCTTTCCAAACAACGTAAGGACAGACTTTTTGTTACAACATTTTTTACAACTGTTTTCTCGCATAAATACCTCTGCTTTCTTGGAGAATACGTATTCAACAGAGTTAACCGCGTCCAAAAAATTAATAATCTTAAAAAAATTGAATGTAAATCTAAAGTTACAAACTGGCTTCTTAATCTAACGTATGATGAAGCGGAAAAAAATATTCAAGTTATTAAATAAATCCAATAGTCCATATCTTCTTGGTATATATATGTGTATACTGTATATCAGTACTATAATATTATAAATGTGAAAGTAACTCTGTCTGTCTGTCTGTCTGTTACGCTTTCACGCCAAAACTAATGGACCGATTTGAATGAAATTTGGTATAGAGATAGTTTGAGACCCGGGAAAAAACATAGGATAGTTTTTATCCGACTGCGCAAAAAGAGGTTAATGTTTTCGCGCGATAACCGACATACGCGCGGGCGCAGCCGCGCCCGGAAAGCTAGTATGTAAATATATTATTTTAAACAAACTTTTAACACTTAGATCAGAAAAATTACACACCTTCTCCTACATTTATTTATATCCGTACACAAACTCAAATCACACGCATATACACTAACATATACAAACATAATAGTCACATATACCGTCATGTTATATTTCATATTTTTGAACTAAATCCGTATATACAGCATGTGTCAGCTGGAGACCATAACGCCAGCTAACACACTAATAATCACATGTAGCATCGGCGTTTATTTGGCACCAAAATTTTGAGTTGGTATTAATAATTGCACTAAATCTGCTTTAAATATTGGCATATTCAGAATTAAGAAATTTCAATTGAGTAAGCTGGAGACACACATTATCGGACTATATTTATTACTATATACAGCTGGCGTAGGAGCACTGTCTCACAGGATACAGTTTGCTAAAAACCAGTTTGTGAGGTAGGGCTCTGTTGATATTGAGAAACTGTATAGCCTACCAATTCCAATGTTTGTTTACTACTACTTTGTGTACCATCATTTATATGTATGACTGTTTGAAATACATAAACATTAATCATCAGCTTTCAAACAAAAAAGAATTATCAAAATCGGTTCACCCAGTCAAAAGTACTGAGGTTGTTACCTCATACATAAAAAAATACAGACGAATAGAGAACCTCCTCCTTTTTTTGAAGTAAAATGAATCCTTTTTTCTTTGTTTAGTCATTTCGTTGTCCGTCTGTCCGTCAGTCAGAAATTCAAGGTGATAAAAATCGAACACTCTAGGTCAACGCAACAAAAGAAAAGGAAATTTATGTCACATGTTGGTACTTCCAACCTGACTCTTCAAAACCTTTTTGGTACTTCCTGTTGACCAAGAAACTGAAATTTGCCAACAAGCAAGGTCACTCAACACAAATAAATGAAATATTCCCTTTGTATTTATTATTTATATCGCTATAGGTAGATTTTTGAAGCAGTGATGGCTCAGTGGCATTTGCTATGGACTGCCGCGCAGCAGGTCGATGGTTGGTATCCCGCCCGCCGCAGGCTTGAGCTTCACCGCATGGTGGAAGGGCGTTTTGCGAATGCCCGCTAGCGACCACCCTCAAGTAGTAAATCTGCCGTCAAGCACCTTACGGTGTGTTCCTGCAGCTGTCCTTGAGAGCCAGTTAAATTAGGCCACGAGACTTAACAACTATGTCTCAAGGTGACGGGCGCAGTGCAATTCGTGACTTGTGACGAAATGCATATGTTATAGGCAGAGGTTAGTCCGCTTAACATCAGGTGGGCCTCGTGCTTGTTCCGTCACAATAACATAAAAGCTTTTTTAAGGACGCTCTTGTAAATTCATATTTATTGTTTATCCATATCCATAGGTATTGCTGCACAGCCTGATAAGCAGCACTACCCAATTCACATTGACGTGACTACCTACTTAATTAGTGGCATGATGCTCTCAATACTTTCATGGAGCCCATTCTTTCCTTCATTTGCCTATTACAATATCCAACAGTAAGATTTCAAACAGTCCTTAAATATATTCTTATGCTGCCAGTATATGCGATCGTGACTGAACAAAGCTCGAGGCTCATCTAGTGTTAAGTGATAACTTCTGCCTATAACAGGTATATCTCAAGTGGCAAACTGCACTGCGCCCATCAGCCAGAGACCTACAGTGTGCCTGTAATTCATAGATCATAGAAACAAAATACGGATCTGGCCTGTTTTAGGCCAAATGCGTTCGCAATACTGTTGGGCGTGGCAGTACTTCCATGGATGAAAGTTCTACTCTAGGTAACATTTTTCAATAATAATTGATAAAATGTAATTTAACAACCTTCTACATCGACTTTAGAAGGAGTCATAAATTGATCCTAAAGTAGACTAATGGCGATGATGATGATAATATATCAACTCTATATGTCGAGCTGCATCTATAAATCAGTAAAGGCCATAAAACTTCAGCTGCAAATTGCTTTAGCGTCGTTCATTGACTGTTAGGCCATTTGTTATAAAAATACCTCCGTTGTTATTATTCTTGATGGGATTGGTGTGCCAGTTTTTTTTTTCACATTTACTTAAATGACTAATCCGTTAGTTACCTGCTTCGTCCTCATAAAACCGTTAGATTAGACGTCTCTACTCTAGTGTTGAATTCTTTATTATTAAAAAATGGGGATTAAAAGATTAGGAAATGTCTCTGCAAGTTATCATTTGTAGTTATCGATTTAAATAAAACGGAAGATAGGGTACGCATTAATATTACTACGATATAATGTGGAGAAAGTTTAACACAAGCAAATAATGCACACAGTTACAGTTCCACTGTATATGATAGGTACGTTTTAATGAATGACAAAGACATAAAGACAAGCACGTAGTAAACGCACATAAGCACACTACTGAGATTGAATCAGGAATCGTTGCCTGATCCCACATTGCCATGATTGAGGGACGGATGCCGCGTCTCCCGCTTTTATAAAGATTTCGTATTTTTAATGCAGAACCGGGCTTAAGCCTGTTTAGATTGTTTAGACGAATGCAATAATAAATGGGACATTTTTTTAAATTAAATAAATCTTAAATTTGTAGCAGTTTAAGTCACGCTAAAATTACTCATTAGTCCCTATTGTTGTCTAGATTGTAATATAATGATGTACTAAGTATATTATTAGAAAAAAAAATAAGTTCATAATATCGTTATTTTTGTCAATTGCGCTGCGGCAGTTCGACTAAGAAAAAAGAACACCAAGAAGGTTCCGAGTCTGAGTTTTTAACAAATTAAAAAAAAGTTGTACGATATATTCGGCACCATAGAGGTAGCAGTAAATAGGTTTAATGTTTTTTTTAATTCACAAACTTAGTGCATATGATGTTCTAAATTCAATTTACTTTATCCTCTAGAGAATAAAAACGGTTTTCCACTCAAATATTGAAGATTAAAAATACTCTTTCCGAGATGGTGGGATGTTAAACTTGTAGTCGTTATTCACCAGTCTACTTGTACATGATTGCATTGAAATTGTCTAGAAAAGACTTAGTGAGCATGACCTTCCCATGGAATATGCAGAATTATTGGAACATCTGGCTATCTATTCTGGGAAAATAACTTCTACATGCAGATTGATGGTGTAGCTATGGGCTCTCCGGTTTCCCCCGTTGTTGCCGATATTTTCATGGAAGACTTCGAGGAGAGAGCTCTCTCCACAGCTGTGGCTATGCCGAAGATTTACAAACGGTACGTAGATGATACTTTTACCATTCTTCCCAGTAATAAAGTTTCTGCATTTCTAGACCATCTAAACTCCTTACATAATAAAATTCAATATACAATGGAGCCTGAGGTCTATAAATGCTTAGCTTTTCTTGATGTTTTAGTCATCAGGAATCCTGATATCTCCCTTAGTCATACAGTGTATAGGAAACCCACCCACACAGATAAATATCTCAATGGTAACTCCCATCACCATCCATGTCAGTTGGCTACCGTAGGCAAATCTTTGTTACAGAGAGCACATGGCATCTGCGACACTGACCATCTCAAGGAGGAGCTTCAGTATGTAAAACAAGTACTGCGAAGCAATAATCACAAGCTCCCGCGAATACGTCACAGAAGCCGGCCCCAGCCTTCCACAGTTGAGCGACAACCTGCCATCTTACCTTACATCAAGGGTGTCACGGACAAAATTGGTAATATCTTAAGACGAGCTTCAATAAAAACTTACTTCCAGCCGCACAAGAAGATCAACCAATTTTTAAGACCTGTTAAGTGCAATATTCCCTTACAAGATGCAGGTGTTTACAAACTTGAATGTGGGCTGTCATACATTGGGCAAACAAAGAGGAGTGTTGGTATCCGAGTAAAAGAACACATTGCTGACATGAAGAACAGACGCTCGACCAAGTCTGCGGTTTGTGAACATGCCCAGGACAAACCCAACCACTACCTTCGGTTCGACAAGCCACAAATCCTCGCTAGAGAGACCCGGTTTATGCCAAGAATGTTACGCGAGGCTATTGAAATGAAAAAGTACCCAAATTTCAATAGAGATGATGGTTGGCAAGTAGCACCTGCTTGGGATCCTGTTATCAAATTAATTAAATCCCAAGGCCGACACAAATCTGCAAGACCTCTGGACACTGTGAGCGAATACTGTGTGAATAGGGAACGTTATGATTAATATTAAAATTTCTGACGGTAGACCGAATAATTTTTTAATAACTTATGTGACAAATAAAATCAATTAGTCACCCCGTGACCACGATCACTGCAAAGTGTTTGAAACGTCGGGATAAAATAATGAAAAATATACGCGATTTAAACCGTTTAAAGTTGTTTAATTACTAAGAAAATTGCGGTTTTATAATAAAATTCCCAAACATATTACAATGCTCACAGAAGGAAATTCAAATTGCACGTGAAAAAAATTTCATTAAGAAATCCTACAACACAGTTTGTGATGATTACTTAAACGACAAAAATGCTTGGAAAATTCCGCCTTTGCCAAGTTATCACATCACATATCTCCTACGTAATTTAAACAAATATTGTAATAATTGTATTATATTTTTTTTTTTTTTTTTTTTTTTTTAAATAGTATGCCTTTATTAAACAAAATACTATGAACTATATACATATTAAAACTATATTATATTGTATATAACACATTGTAAAAAGACGTTTAAAAGAATGGCCCCGAGATTATTGGCCGTTCTTCTCGCGGTGGCTCTATAATTTTTTTTGCTGAACGTGGCAGTACAATGTAGAACATTTCAATATTAAAATTTGTAATTGACCTTCATGAGAGCGTCGTAGACGCCTAAATTGAATAAATGATTTTGAATTTAAATATTTATAGATAATATTACCGTGGTCACAGCTTGGAGCTAGTTCTGTTCTAAAAGGATGCTCGCGAGCAACGTGAATCTAAAAAATAGTTCTTGATTCCGTAGTCTAGGGTTCTATTTTTAGTAAGGTATTTAAAATAGAAGAAATTTGGAAAACATGCTGAGTGACAGGAATGCATATGGCCGTACAAATATAACAAAAAATATAATATACAATTTGTTTACAGTATATTACGATGTCTTGTGAACCGCACTCTGACACTGGAATTTTCAGTTTTCCGACCGAGTTGTCGTTAAGGCCATTTTAATATAGATTTGGGCTTCTTAAAAACTTGTGTACGAGTACTCTTCTTCGCTTTTTGTCTCTAATATTTTTGTTGGTTTTGGTCTTATTAGATGGGTTTGTCGCATTATTTTTATTTTTGCTTTTATTTCTTGTAATCAAAGTCAAAGTCAAAGTCAAAATCATTTATTCAATTTAGGCGTCTACGACGCTCTTATGAAGGTCAATTACAAATTTTAATATTGAAATATACTACATTGTACTGCCACGTTCAGCAAACAAAAATTATAGAGCCACTGCGAGAAGAACGGGCAAGAATCATAGCATGTGTGCTTAAAAAGGTTTTCATTTTCTAATTATTTTCAGTATCAATTCACTATATATATATTGCACGCTACGCAAATCATATCTGTTTTTTACAGGTTCTTAAGCAAAGGTAACGCGTTTATTAGAACGCTGCTATTGAGGCCTAATCGTAAATTTTTCAGGTAGTTTTTCTAAAACCACCTCAAGTCTTTCATATTTTTCAACTTATCTATCTATATATCAGTTTGTCGACCCTGCGTATCTGGAATCAATAAATACGCCATATAACAAAATGAAAATACATTAATATATTTTATACATATGACATTTTCAAACAAATGTTTACTTAAAAATAAGATAAAACCGACTTTCAGAACTGAAAAATATGCGCTAAATTTCCTGGTTTTTAATTCAGTTGATTTTATTTCGAAAAACCAAAGAAACGTCGAGGAATGAAGAGCTTGAAAAATGCTGGGCAAATGCGTAGACTGTTGCAGCCTACCCTGTTCACACGAAGGACAGGTGAGGAGTAATGACAGGATAGAAGACATATAACAGGACGATAATAATACATACATAGGTGTCAATTTTATAAGTAAAAAAAAAAAAAAGTCTATTGAACCGCACTCTGACACTGGAATTTTCCGTCTCCTGACTGAGATTTCGATAAGACCATGTTAATATAGATTTGGGCTTCTTAAAAACTTGTGTATGAGTACTCTTTTTCGCCTTTTTGTCTCTAGTATTTTAGTTGGTTTTGGTCTTATTAGATGCATTTATCACGTTATTTTGCTTTTATTCCTTGCGTTCATTAGAGCACTGCTTTTGAGGCATAAATGTAAAAGTATCAGGTAGTTTTTCTAAAACCACCGTTAAATCTTTCATGTTTTTCAACTTATCAGTTTGTTGACCCTGCATATCTGGAATCAATAAATACCATAACAATACATATAACTAAAAGAAAATAAATCAATGTAGTTTAAACATATGACATTTTCAAACAGCATGACTGTATCATGTTTACTTAAAAATAAGACATTACCAACTTTCACAACTGAAAAATATGCGCTAAATTTCCTGGTTTATATTCAGTTGATTTCATTTTAAAAAACCAAAGTACTGTACCAATTATGATATTACATATACCGCCTTTGCAAAGCAATTATCTGAGTGTCTATTAGGTAAGGCAAGGTCTTGTATGCAAGGTAATAGGTACCATTATCGACTGAATTATCACTTAGTATTAGGAGGATTCTTATTAAAGTATGCAACATATCATATTTTTTGTCAACCTGCCCTTAACCGGTATTAATTAACCGGTGATTGTTTTCAGTCCCTTTACAATCATAAATTGAAATCTATACCGGTGTCAAAATTAAATATGTATTTTTGTCAGCTGTTTTATTTAAGGCTAGTAAGGACTGCTGATAATTATTGACAATCGAATGGATATGAGTATGTCCGCATTTATCGAACATTTGGGTACAGACCTTTCCATTCCATTTTTGAGCGTAGTTCCAATAACTACTGCCTACCTAGCATATAATAATATCGCTAGGTCGGCAGTAGTTATTGGAAATATATGATCATAAATTCTATATGATCATTTGGGAAGAACTAAGACGTCATGATGGTATACAAGACCTACTCGAACAAATGCGCAGCAATATTTCATAGTAAAGGGGCACATATTATAATGTGAATAGGTCGTTACCAAAAATAAGTTTCCAATTTATATTATTAATTATAAAGTATAAACTATAAAGTGCTATAAAGTAAATACTTTGTGTAAAAAAAACTGAGTATCCACGTGGATCAATTCACCAAAGCGACGACGCGGTAAAATCATCCTTTTATTAGATTATCATTATGTTGTGTATAATTAATAATTATATAAATAATGTTCGCATACAATATTACTAAACGTTATCAAAAATATACTAACTGAACGAGACAAACAGGACAGTTTGATTTGAGTTGGCAGATGACTATCTCCCTCGGACCCGTTTTCGTTGTGCATACTGTTGGTGCCATATATGAACGGCATAAAGGTGATTTTTGAATAACAGAAGAGTAAAATATGTGTGTGTTGCGCAGCAGAGTTGTGTTCTACGAATAAATATTTTATTTGTAGATTTGAATTACATAACGTCTTTTGGTATAATAGTCATCAGATACGTTGAGCCACTTTGGTCAAAAATTAGTTTTATTACCAGTTTGGTAGGGTTCTGGATTTTCTATCGATGTGTCTTTTTTAAAAGCTAATTGGAATTTTTAAAAGCCAGAGAGTTGAAATACTTAAGAGTTGTTATATCCGAACACCACTGCTCTAAAAGCTTACTAGAATTTACCTATGTACATACCTACGCACATCTATATGCAATTTGTAATGACAAGGAAAGAACGTTCAAAAATTATGCGTCATATCTGTTGTTAGAAAGAGATAAATAAGCAATTCGTGTTACCACCGAACCGCCACGAGACGTTCCGATCACCATTATGCTGCGATCTCTTTCACTCTCTCACACCAAACGATACACATATCTCGCTCATCCATTTCATTGAAATTCGTTCCTAAGATAAAACAAAATAACGATATTTTCTATTTCAACAATAAAAGCAATAATTACGCGTGAAATGAAAAAGTTTTCTTATCTCTCACAGTGCCTGTATAATTGGTGCAGAGTCTAAAGACACAAGGAAGGTGTATTGTCCACAGATTATTCCGAAAAAACACGATTAGCGGCGATGTATTCACCGGACGCTCGGAAGTGCTAGACTGGTAGTGACTCAGGCGATTACCCTGAATTCGTCTAGTAAATATGGAGTGCATACAACTGATCTACAGGTAAAAAAATCTTAGCTTGTTGGCGTTTTATTAAAGATACAAATCGGGATATTTTAAAAATAGACTTTCCTCAAACGAACGATTATTGATATGTTTTTTTAACAATGTCGTATGATTTAATTTGAAAATATTGTAAGTTCCTCATAAGTTATTGACCAATCTTATATATCTACGAAGATGGTACATCTTGCAATTTACCCTTTCTAATTAATTTTTAATTTGGTCTTTCAATACTTTTTGCTATATATGTCATTACACGTTTTTTTCCTAGAAATACAGGTACAGGTTACGACCTCACCAGGTTTCGAGAATAACAATTAAAAGGCTACGGCGTTGTTATTATCATCATTTTTTTTATGTATAAAGGTCGTATCAGTTACTTTCACGATCATAAATAATATAGCCGAAAGCAAATAAAATGCTTTTCCTATGTTGATTATTAACAAAGGAGTATTTTATAGATGTATTTTATAACGTTACTCCATTATTGTCTTTTAAACATGGAAGTAATAAGTACTACGTACAACATGAATGAGCTCAATCTATGCATCTTGCTGCTAAAATAAAGAAAATAAATCTTATGCTTAGGTCGTAAGCATGGAAGTAATAAGTACTACGTACACCGGAATGAGCTCTATATGTACATCATGCAGCTAAAATAAAGAAAATAAAATCTTATGCTGAGGTTGTAAGAGTCTTGTTGCGCGCAAAATAAAAATGAAGCTGAGTGAGAAGGCTACCACTGAACCCTGTGTCCCGTTCTAACAGTGACTTAGAGTTGCCAGAGCTAAGTCGATTTCAATGCTTTCGTTGTTTTTTCGAAA
This sequence comes from Plagodis dolabraria, assembly GCA_963854805.1. Lineage (NCBI taxonomy): Eukaryota > Metazoa > Arthropoda > Insecta > Lepidoptera > Geometridae > Plagodis > Plagodis dolabraria. The sequence continues at coordinate 23,138,961 of OY978457.1, read as the reverse complement.
AATATGCGATTGACGTAATATAATGAAGTAAAAACATTTACTTCTAAAATGTTTCTAAACATAAATAATACTTTAGTACCAACATGTTAAAGCAATATTATTTGTTGCTACGTGCCTTACTAACGCAAAAATTTTCCGATTGGCGTATAGGTTTTCTTTAATTTGTATGAAATACGGACACCTGGCTTGACAACACCATATGAAATTGCCGACTCGGACGTTAATAGTGGAGTGTTTTTTGATTTCGTGATATTTTTGAAGAATTTTAGTAAAAATGGGGAGGATCTGTGTCGTGGAGGCTTGCGGTAGCGAGTATTACCCCCACGTGAGGAATAACGGTGACCATGCATGACTATCCAATCCTAGTTCAAGAAAAAATAAATTAAATACCAATGTATTCTTTATTCATTTCTCCATTAAAATGACTTTGTTTCGATTTCAGATTTCCTAAAGATCCTAATGTCAGTTTAACTCATAATGCAAAATTACACACAACAATTTATATGTTTCAACAAACATTGAAACATATAACGAATAAGCTGGGTTTGCGACAGAAACTTCACAAGACTGTTTTATTTAACAATATCTAATTAGAATTACACTTAAATGTAAACTTATCTGTTTTCTCTTACCTAACACCTAAAAATGCAGCCGAGTGAGAAGGCTACCACTGAACCCTGTGTCCCGTTCTAACAGTGACTTAGAGTTGCCAGAGTTAAGTTGATTTAAATCCTTTCGTTGATTGTAGAAAAATTTGCGACTGATGTAATGTAATGAAGTAAAAACATTTTCTTCTAAAATGTTTCTATATATAAATAATAATTTATTACCGACATGTTAAAGCAATATTATTTGTTGCTACGTGTAAAGCCTTATTAACGCAAAAAAATTGCGATTGGCGTATAGGTTTTCTTTTATTTGTATGAAATACGGACACCTGACCTGACAACCCGGCATGAAATCGCCAACTCGACATTAATATCGGTGTGTTTTTTGATTACGTGATATTTTTGAAATTTTAGTACTAATGGGGAGAATTTGTCGAGGCGACTTGCCGAAGCGAGTATTATCCTGATTATGGTTTATCTTTTCACAGGTAATAGTTTTGAACATAATTTGTTAGTGAAGAATTACGGTGACCATGAATGACTACCTAATCCTTTTTTTATTTTATTGTCATGAGGAAAATGCATTTACGCATACACACCCGCCAAGGAGCAGGTGGTTATGTCGGGCTCAGGGTCAATAGTTCAATAGGAACCCCACTACCGACTAAAAACCTCATGGTGTTCCGTCGTCATCGACTGGCGGCACGGAGTCACTCGCGCTCTCATCCGCAGCCCCCATCGACGTCGCTGTCCGCTTAAGCGGGCCCAGCCTCTAGGAATAACTCTCCCCTATGTGCCGCTTTGTGGGATGCCCATGAGGTCATCCTAACCTCATGAGGACCTAACCCTGATGGGCGTGCCAGCTGTCCCCACGGCCAACACCCCAGGTCCTCCGAGCGGAGACGGAGTGCGAGCACGATCGGCTCGCCTCCGTGTCCGCGCTCTGCGGAGCGGGACATAGAGAAGATCTCTCTCCCTTTCCCGCTCCTCCACCTACCTCTGTGAGACGATTGTCTCGCAAAACGAAGCCACTGCCTCCCAAGACCTCACGTCACCGACCATCTTTACGATGATGGCCGGCAAAGAGAGGTCGGGTAACTATCCAATCCTAGTTCAAGAACAAATAACATAAATTCCTATGCATTTTTTGTTCCTTTCTCTATTAAAATAACTTTGTTTCAATATCAGATCCTAATGTTAGTTTAACTCATAATGCAAAATTAGAGTCAATGAAACATATAAGGAATAAGCTGGGTTTCCGGCAGAAATTTTACAAGACTGTTTTATTTAACAATATCTGATTTAAAATTAAACTTAAATGTAAACTTAACTGTTTTTTTCTTACCTAATTAATGAAATATACCACAATAGGTAGCTTATCGTACTTTTATCTCAGTCCAGATGCATGTCGTATATGACAAGACCCAGTAGGTAAGTACCTACCTATATGATGCGAGTGTGAAAAGCAAGCAAAAACAGAAATGTACAGTGTTGCAACGGGCAAGTTTATCATTAGCATCTTCGATTAAAATCCATCTGAAGCAATGATCTGCTGATGTCAGATCACAAATCAAAATATTGTCCTTAAATCATATTTCAACCATCGCCAGAGAGGGATAAGAGGTACAGTTACTGAGCTCTCGCTCGGCTTCAATTTTCCGACAACAGCTCATTCCTGTTGTACGTAGTACTTATTACTTCCATGTAATATGGTAAAATTTTTGATTCAATGTTTTTTTTATTTCATTTGGCTTTTAAAATATCCCTCGAATTTTTATGGAGATTTGAAGAATGAATCAATGTATCCTCTTAAGTTTTTTTTTTTTGTGTTGGCCCATGAAGGTTTTTTTCCATACTTATTCGAAATATTATATAAATGAAACGTAATTTTTTGCGTAAATTATGGACCTGAATTTATATCAATTAAATACAAAATACAGAGCATACTGCTCACATTAACGATTCACATTATTAAAAACAGAGTTGTAATCATGATTAATAATTATAAACTTCAAACAGCTTTGCGAATGAAATAATTGTCAGAATGGCGATACATTTGTTTTTCATTTCACCGTCGATATCATGAAGTGTAAGAATTTTTTTTATTTTTTTTAGTACGCATAACTTTTGTGCATTTCTGGCGGATTGCAAATATACAAACCATACAATGACAACGGCTTATTTCAAATTAAGAAAAACCTCTATTTCGTTATGGCAATTCGAAGAATGAAATGTCATGTGATGACGTGCCCCGTTCAGTTCAATGCGTTTTCAATTACGTACCAAATAGTAAGTTTATTGGATACAATTACGTAGCGATGCGATTGGCTACACTAATTTAATTTTTATCAATTACAAATCACAATCCTGTTACAAAATATATTCAGGCCAATCCAAACAAGATCGAACAGACTGATTCTACTAAGTCCCGGAAAATAAGCGAAGTGGGGTTGGATTTTTATTTTAAATTTTAATTTACTTTGTAAGTGAATGGAGTGATTTAATTACACATCACGGAATCAATACAACTACAGGTATATATTAAACGTCTTCAGCATGTCAGCAATTGTATTAATAATAAGTACAGATATGAAATGCTTAGTCAGTGCGAAGAGCGTCGTAATCTAATAGTTCTAAAATATAATTAGAAATCCTTGAATGAAAGCAGTCGACAAAAATATACACTTAACAAACGGTTAATTTTTATTTGTAACAATTTTTTGAAAATATATGAATGTCCTAAATATATTAATAAAATCAGGATATACGGTGACCATGAATGACTACCTAATCCTTTTTTTATTTTATTGTCATGAGGAAAATGCATTTACGCATACACACCCGCCAAGGAGCAGGTGGTTATGTCGGGCTCAGGGTCAATAGTTCAATAGGAACCCCACTACCGACTAAAAACCTCATGGTGTTCCGTCGTCATCGACTGGCGGCACGGAGTCACTCGCGCTCTCATCCGCAGCCCCCATCGACGTCGCTGTCCGCTTAAGCGGGCCCAGCCTCTAGGAATAACTCTCCCCTATGTGCCGCTTTGTGGGATGCCCATGAGGTCATCCTAACCTCATGAGGACCTAACCCTGATGGGCGTGCCAGCTGTCCCCACGGCCAACACCCCAGGTCCTCCGAGCGGAGACGGAGTGCGAGCACGATCGGCTCGCCTCCGTGTCCGCGCTCTGCGGAGCGGGACATAGAGAAGATCTCTCTCCCTTTCCCGCTCCTCCACCTACCTCTGTGAGACGATTGTCTCGCAAAACGAAGCCACTGCCTCCCAAGACCTCACGTCACCGACCATCTTTACGATGATGGCCGGCAAAGAGAGGTCGGGTAACTATCCAATCCTAGTTCAAGAACAAATAACATAAATTCCTATGCATTTTTTGTTCCTTTCTCTATTAAAATAACTTTGTTTCAATATCAGATCCTAATGTTAGTTTAACTCATAATGCAAAATTAGAGTCAATGAAACATATAAGGAATAAGCTGGGTTTCCGGCAGAAATTTTACAAGACTGTTTTATTTAACAATATCTGATTTAAAATTAAACTTAAATGTAAACTTAACTGTTTTTTTCTTACCTAATTAATGAAATATACCACAATAGGTAGCTTATCGTACTTTTATCTCAGTCCAGATGCATGTCGTATATGACAAGACCCAGTAGGTAAGTACCTACCTATATGATGCGAGTGTGAAAAGCAAGCAAAAACAGAAATGTACAGTGTTGCAACGGGCAAGTTTATCATTAGCATCTTCGATTAAAATCCATCTGAAGCAATGATCTGCTGATGTCAGATCACAAATCAAAATATTGTCCTTAAATCATATTTCAACCATCGCCAGAGAGGGATAAGAGGTACAGTTACTGAGCTCTCGCTCGGCTTCAATTTTCCGACAACAGCTCATTCCTGTTGTACGTAGTACTTATTACTTCCATGTAATATGGTAAAATTTTTGATTCAATGTTTTTTTTATTTCATTTGGCTTTTAAAATATCCCTCGAATTTTTATGGAGATTTGAAGAATGAATCAATGTATCCTCTTAAGTTTTTTTTTTTTGTGTTGGCCCATGAAGGTTTTTTTCCATACTTATTCGAAATATTATATAAATGAAACGTAATTTTTTGCGTAAATTATGGACCTGAATTTATATCAATTAAATACAAAATACAGAGCATACTGCTCACATTAACGATTCACATTATTAAAAACAGAGTTGTAATCATGATTAATAATTATAAACTTCAAACAGCTTTGCGAATGAAATAATTGTCAGAATGGCGATACATTTGTTTTTCATTTCACCGTCGATATCATGAAGTGTAAGAATTTTTTTTATTTTTTTTAGTACGCATAACTTTTGTGCATTTCTGGCGGATTGCAAATATACAAACCATACAATGACAACGGCTTATTTCAAATTAAGAAAAACCTCTATTTCGTTATGGCAATTCGAAGAATGAAATGTCATGTGATGACGTGCCCCGTTCAGTTCAATGCGTTTTCAATTACGTACCAAATAGTAAGTTTATTGGATACAATTACGTAGCGATGCGATTGGCTACACTAATTTAATTTTTATCAATTACAAATCACAATCCTGTTACAAAATATATTCAGGCCAATCCAAACAAGATCGAACAGACTGATTCTACTAAGTCCCGGAAAATAAGCGAAGTGGGGTTGGATTTTTATTTTAAATTTTAATTTACTTTGTAAGTGAATGGAGTGATTTAATTACACATCACGGAATCAATACAACTACAGGTATATATTAAACGTCTTCAGCATGTCAGCAATTGTATTAATAATAAGTACAGATATGAAATGCTTAGTCAGTGCGAAGAGCGTCGTAATCTAATAGTTCTAAAATATAATTAGAAATCCTTGAATGAAAGCAGTCGACAAAAATATACACTTAACAAACGGTTAATTTTTATTTGTAACAATTTTTTGAAAATATATGAATGTCCTAAATATATTAATAAAATCAGGATATACGGTGACCATGAATGACTACCTAATCCTTTTTTTATTTTATTGTCATGAGGAAAATGCATTTACGCATACACACCCGCCAAGGAGCAGGTGGTTATGTCGGGCTCAGGGTCAATAGTTCAATAGGAACCCCACTACCGACTAAAAACCTCATGGTGTTCCGTCGTCATCGACTGGCGGCACGGAGTCACTCGCGCTCTCATCCGCAGCCCCCATCGACGTCGCTGTCCGCTTAAGCGGGCCCAGCCTCTAGGAATAACTCTCCCCTATGTGCCGCTTTGTGGGATGCCCATGAGGTCATCCTAACCTCATGAGGACCTAACCCTGATGGGCGTGCCAGCTGTCCCCACGGCCAACACCCCAGGTCCTCCGAGCGGAGACGGAGTGCGAGCACGATCGGCTCGCCTCCGTGTCCGCGCTCTGCGGAGCGGGACATAGAGAAGATCTCTCTCCCTTTCCCGCTCCTCCACCTACCTCTGTGAGACGATTGTCTCGCAAAACGAAGCCACTGCCTCCCAAGACCTCACGTCACCGACCATCTTTACGATGATGGCCGGCAAAGAGAGGTCGGGTAACTATCCAATCCTAGTTCAAGAACAAATAACATAAATTCCTATGCATTTTTTGTTCCTTTCTCTATTAAAATAACTTTGTTTCAATATCAGATCCTAATGTTAGTTTAACTCATAATGCAAAATTAGAGTCAATGAAACATATAAGGAATAAGCTGGGTTTCCGGCAGAAATTTTACAAGACTGTTTTATTTAACAATATCTGATTTAAAATTAAACTTAAATGTAAACTTAACTGTTTTTTTCTTACCTAATTAATGAAATATACCACAATAGGTAGCTTATCGTACTTTTATCTCAGTCCAGATGCATGTCGTATATGACAAGACCCAGTAGGTAAGTACCTACCTATATGATGCGAGTGTGAAAAGCAAGCAAAAACAGAAATTTACAGTGTTGCAACGGGCAAGTTTATCATTAGCATCTTCGATTAAAATCCATCTGAAGCAATGATCTGCTGATGTCAGATCACAAATCAAAATATTGTCCTTAAATCATATTTCAACCATCGCCAGAGAGGGATAAGAGGTACAGTTACTGAGCTCTCGCTCGGCTTCAATTTTCCGACAACAGCTCATTCCTGTTGTACGTAGTACTTATTACTTCCATGTAATATGGTAAAATTTTTGATTCAATGTTTTTTTTATTTCATTTGGCTTTTAAAATATCCCTCGAATTTTTATGGAGATTTGAAGAATGAATCAATGTATCCTCTTAAGTTTTTTTTTTTTGTGTTGGCCCATGAAGGTTTTTTTCCATACTTATTCGAAATATTATATAAATGAAACGTAATTTTTTGCGTAAATTATGGACCTGAATTTATATCAATTAAATACAAAATACAGAGCATACTGCTCACATTAACGATTCACATTATTAAAAACAGAGTTGTAATCATGATTAATAATTATAAACTTCAAACAGCTTTGCGAATGAAATAATTGTCAGAATGGCGATACATTTGTTTTTCATTTCACCGTCGATATCATGAAGTGTAAGAATTTTTTTTATTTTTTTTAGTACGCATAACTTTTGTGCATTTCTGGCGGATTGCAAATATACAAACCATACAATGACAACGGCTTATTTCAAATTAAGAAAAACCTCTATTTCGTTATGGCAATTCGAAGAATGAAATGTCATGTGATGACGTGCCCCGTTCAGTTCAATGCGTTTTCAATTACGTACCAAATAGTAAGTTTATTGGATACAATTACGTAGCGATGCGATTGGCTACACTAATTTAATTTTTATCAATTACAAATCACAATCCTGTTACAAAATATATTCAGGCCAATCCAAACAAGATCGAACAGACTGATTCTACTAAGTCCCGGAAAATAAGCGAAGTGGGGTTGGATTTTTATTTTAAATTTTAATTTACTTTGTAAGTGAATGGAGTGATTTAATTACACATCACGGAATCAATACAACTACAGGTATATATTAAACGTCTTCAGCATGTCAGCAATTGTATTAATAATAAGTACAGATATGAAATGCTTAGTCAGTGCGAAGAGCGTCGTAATCTAATAGTTCTAAAATATAATTAGAAATCCTTGAATGAAAGCAGTCGACAAAAATATACACTTAACAAACGGTTAATTTTTATTTGTAACAATTTTTTGAAAATATATGAATGTCCTAAATATATTAATAAAATCAGGATATCCTAATAAAAATATATAGTAACAAATGATATGTTTAACATTTGATTTACATCCAAATCTTCTAATTTTACAATTATGTGTACCTTTATTAAATTTAATCCTTGTGAAACCAAACTGTATTTATTATGCAGTAACCTTGCCTGTGAGATAAGATTGTTTTATCTAATTACAACATAAGTGTTTTATTCATCTTGTCATCAATTGTCCTGCTCTATGTCATACCTATACACAATGCTTTACAGGCTTATAAAGTCTGGGGATGGACTATTCTGGTATGCACCTACATGAAATGTCGAAGTTACTGACTGTAGAAATAGTGGACTTTTATGTGTTTACTAGGATATTAAAATAACTGTACATCATAGGTATATAGTAAATATATGATCAATTTTTTCCAGCAAAACAATGCAGTTAAAGCTATGGTTCCCAATAGTGCTGTTATTTTGTGGAGTGGTAGCTGTGCGAGGATATGAAGATACTACATTAGAGGATGATGATTTTGCTGAGTTTGAACAATTTGATGCTGATGATGACACTCCTGTTGGTGGTGAGAAATAATAATTATTTCATATATACTCATGATGATGTTTTTATTATCAGCAAGGTCATACAGTGAAAATAAAAACTCTAAATTATTTTCCATAATATATTCTGTTGCAAGATTTTGTCAGAGGTTTTTTTTAAGTTGTGTAAATAACTTCATAATAAATATTTTGTCTATGTCAGAAATACATGAGAAGTTGCATTCTTAAATTTCATTGCTAGTAAATTTCTTTCCGCATATGTAACTAGTTTTGAAATTTTTGGACAGGTAATAATTACTTCAAACCAGGTCTCAGAACTATGCGCTGCCTGGATAAAAATATTCAAAATCATAATCAATAGATTCAGGCACTGACTTGCTTCAAAGAATGTGCTGGATACTCAGGGCAAGAGTCCTCGTAAAATGATGGCATCTGTCTGTCATCATCCAAAATGTCCTTCATAGATTTTCTTGCTTTTAAGGAACTTAAAGATGGCAGGACAGTTGATTTTGTCCATGCTCTAACCTTCTTTGCAATTACGCTGCTTGTTCTAAAATAGTTGAATTAAAAAATAACGACATGACTTTAGTTTAGGGAGGACAAGGATGCTAGTTGCAGCTCGGTACAAACTAGGTAACTGTAGTTCCACTAGATTTTGAACAAGGAATAATGTCTTGTTTGCAACAAAACTTTGTATTTAACCTCTAAAAATACAGTATGCATTTTCGCACCCTCTTTACTCATACATCTAGTTTGGCATCTAATTTGCATGCATGATCTTTAGAAATTAGATACTTATTATAACTTTATGTTAATCACCATCAATGTGTTCACTCACTAACACAATCAACCCTGCCATTCTGCAAACATCAAAAATTCATCCTCATATTTCATTATATGAAGAAGTTTAATTAACCAGTTATAAATAAAATCTTGGCTCAAACATGTCTATAAAAAGTCAGACAATTCTACTAATAAGAATAGTATTGCTTTCAGTGAGAGGTATTTAATGATGTAATAGGTTTTAAATTGGAAAATGTAAACAAATTCAAGAATTCCTTAGGACAACATCTGACAACTACTCCTTCAGTTTCCTCCTACCTTATTTCTTAATATTGACAATAAACCTTCTAAATCTCATTATAACAAATTATCATTTTGCCTTTGTCATATCTAGTTTATTTGTGTGGCCATTCCAGTGTGTTACTAATCATTTAATCCAATTAACATGAAAATAGTTTCACTGTGACACATTACTTTTTTCATAGTCCTTGACAATTAGACACACAAAATCAAGCTGAATTAACAAATAATTCAATGTCACTGCTTGCCCATATTTTAATTGATATGTAAATAATTATTAACTTTAAATTAAAACACTAAAAGTTGATAAATGATGAGATGGACTCTTGCTCACTCTTCTGCAAGAATCCATCTTATAGTGGGTATAACCATGGTGTCAGATATTCTGCTTAGGAAAAGTAGTGTGCAAATACTACTGTATTTAGCCATTCAGAGCATTTTAGAAATTCTTGCAAGCTATACGTGTCTTTCGGTAGCTAGAGCAGAAAGTTTGACCATGAACAAACCACACATTGATTTTGTAAAAGAAGGGTCATCTACAAAATCTAAATCCAAGCCTTAATCCATCTTAGGCGACACATCCGATTGGACTCTTTTAATGGATCCGTATGAAAACACGACAAAATTCCTGAGGATGTTGGTGTTTTGTCTTCCAGACCAGACATATTTCTATATCCAAAAAAATCTATAACGCATAGTACTTATAGAACTTACTGGGCTGTGGGAAACTAACATAACTAAAGACCACACAATGAAAACAAATAAATTATGACTTATGAAATGAATTAATCATAAACGGTTATGTAATATTGTAGGTAATTTATATGCTGTAGAAGTTGGAGCAAGGGGTATACCAGTGAAATCCCTATATAATCTACTTAAAGACCTTGGCCTCCTAGAACATGTATCTAAGACGACATGAGTAGGACCTTACCAAATTTGGCTAGGCAGGGGAGGAGGCACGAGCGGTGAAGCATTGATGTTATTGTAAAGGAGCCCTTAACCCTACTACCTGGGTAGCAAGTCCCAGGCTTCTGGCCTCATCCTTTGCAATACTATGGACCCGGTACACGCACAGTGAATCCATGGAATGCTAAGTAATTCATATCTTGAATAACTTATAATAATGATTATATTTTAACTTCTCTATATGCCTCCTAACTCTACTATCTGCGTTTCAAGATTCAGATATTAGTTTTGCCCAAATGTGTTCTTGCTCTTGCATTTTAGCAAGATTAAGAGTGACCCTGCAAGCTTTCAAAACAACAAAAATGAGTCTGTGAGACTCTTGTGTCTTAGAGTTAAGTCAGACGGAGTTGGGTGTTATTGAGTATTTGGTTTTAAGATTGATATAGATAGGTAGTGTTTAACACTCATCATCACATACATTAAATATATAAAGGCCATTGCAGCTCAACAGTTAGATTGCAATGCTTATTTGTTGGGCCAAATAAGTCTTGATCATTTTTATACCTTTAGGATGGCCTTTAGTTTGCCTAAATGCTTTCATTGTGGTAGCTGTAGTGTTGTATATAGTTTAAAGTATTTTTTTTACAAAGGCATAAAGCAGAAAAAAATCTATATGCAACTAACATCTGATAAAATGCCTCACAACTTAAAATTCATTTTGGCAAGAATATTATACAATAATAAACACTGACAATTTAAAAAAACAAAGAGCAATTGGCAATTGTTCATGCTGGTCATACCTTGTAGGATTTTTATGAAAGCCACATGGGACCTACATTAATGTTCAGTCTGAAGTAAATAACACAAATACACTTAATGCACTTTAAAAAAAATTGGCATGACCATAAACACAACATCCCATACAAATATAAATGGCATGAAGTATAAATATTAATGTGCTTATTTGACAAGTGTCATTCCACTGTTTTCTTGATTTATGTTCAAAGAACCCCTAACTAACTCGTATGGTTTCCGTAATACGTCGTCCAATTTCAATTGGAAGACGAAATTTTTATATACTACTTACCTAACTACCCATACTTATGAAAACAACCCCTACATTTTTGACATACATCACTTTACTCTAAGCTCTAAATGTATCTATGCAGTTTTGTTGTTAAAAGATTAAAACCAACATGTTAATTTATTATAGCATTAGGCTAATAGGTAATTGCGAGACTTTTGTGGCGAGTCTCGCATTTGGGCTAAACTATCAGGAATTTACTTAAACATCTTCCTCTGTAACGCAATGATCCTGGCACTTGCTCCTTTCTTACTAATTTGTGTCTCGAGGAAAAAGTATTTATGGCTATGTAAATCTGCAATAAATCAGTGGAGCATGGGTCAGTGGGGTTAAAAAAATACGCCGTACCCTCGAAACTAAGATTTTTTTTTTGAATAGTGTAACAACTATTGCCTGATGTTAGGCTTTGTCCTTGCCCATGACTGTTCTGAACATTTAAATGTTCTGAACAGATAGTGTGCCAGTATAACAACCCATCGAAAACGCGATAGTTTCACAACGTCGACGTATCCTCAACGCTTATCTAAAAATCTGTATTTATATGTTTCTTTTTCTTTTTCTCTTCCAGCATTCAGTGAAGAGGAGAAACCTCCGGTGAAAGCCAAACCGCCACCTCCCAAAGACCAATTTGAGGCGCACGTCGAAACTGAAGACGAAATACTTGTCGAGGTCGGTCATTTGATCATACATTTGCATAAATTTAAATATCTATATTGTTTACTGTCATGACGCTTTATTTTTTATGATTTGACTTTGGTTTCTCTTTAAAACGATTTTGATGAATTGTGACGAACAGAATATCAGTAGGTACCTGTATACAAATTCCGTAGTGTGCTGGATTAGTATTAGTACAAATTGCACTCCAATTTTCCTGTGCGAGTCATAAAAGGCGATTATAGGAAAAAGTTACCAGAAGGTGGACAACAGCGCAAAAGATAGTTGGTAAACTTTGGCAGGTATTGACTAGCTGGAGCTAAATCAGGATTCCCGGACTTCGTGCCAGAAATTTAATTTATTTTTACAGATTACGAAAACAGGGTTAAAATACGATGACGAACTTTATGTCACCATTCAGTGATATCTTATTTTTTCCATATAGGCTTCGTTTTGGAAACAATCTCACCTTATAATAGGTGTTGATGCAGTCATTAATGCTCAAGCTCACCTTTAAGATAACCTTAAAGGCAATCCAGATTATATGTGTCAGGAAACACAGACTCAGGGCCATTAATACCAATCTTTGTTTACTTACGACCAATGCTGTAATGCCCCATATGCTTGATATGAAAGACGATAAATGAATCATTTGTTCCCTTTTTATTTGGTGTACGGTCTGTTTAAATATCTATCAGGTAACTGTATCGTAATTTTCTTCGATCTGATCGTCCGGAGATCGATACGGGCGATGCAATCAAAATATGTAATTCTAAGGCATACATCAACAGCCGGAAGACATCCACCGTTGAACAAATGCATCCCCCTTTATAGGAGGGTTTTGATTAATCTCCGCGCCTGGCTGGAACCTTGGGGATTGCAGTGTAAGGTTCAGAAGGCGCTGCTACTCATCTTATTGCGTTCAATCAACAACCTAGCGCGAAAAATATCGTGAAAAGATCGACCCTTATTTATATTAATATTTTATTCGCTATACTCCGCTAGACAAAGTTTTGCTACGATTTCGTACTTCATTTCTCAATGTAATATTTTTTTAAGATGTAGTATAGGATAGGCCCTGTGGGGTGCCGGGTTAGAATTGCACCTCCCCATATCATCCCGTGGCGTGAGTGTCGTAAGAAGCGACGAAGGGAAAAATACTGGAAGGTGGGCAGCAGCGCCTTCTAAAGAACTGCCAACTCACACTGCGATCCCCAAGACGCCTGCCAAGCGTGGGGATTTTGGCAAATACCCCCTTAATAGGGGAGGCTGTGTTCAGCAGTGGACGATCCGGCTGCTACAGTACAGTATAAACATTTACTGTAATGAATTTAAATTGGTGAAAGTTTTTGTATAAGACAAAAAATATTACAACATAAGGGTAGATTTTGGTATATTTTTAACGTTGCCGAAATAGAAAAGTCAATTTAAAAGTGGTCACGCTGGTCTATTTGTTCGGGGAGAATAGTAGACTTTTTTTTAAGACGTCTTGGGTCTGTTCATGTGATGTAACTGCTAAATAATGCATTTTTTTCATGTCATCACTGTGGCATGTTCAAAATGAGAGGCATTGTGGCATAAATAACAACCACCCACTGAAATAATTCTCATACCATCATATAAAGTTCTAAAGTGCTGTCAGGGCCTACACGTACCTATGTTATATATTTTCATACCTATTTCCTTTATCTTTCAGGATGATGAAGACAATGATGAATTTGAGCACTTCCAAGATCCAGAGGAGTTTGAAGGGTTCCCGGATAGCCCTCCTCGGTCATCTGAGCAGCCAAAGATCATAATTTCTAAGGTATTGAACTAAACAAATTGTTGGATTTTGATGCTGGAGATATCCAGTTCATAATATTCTGCCACAAAATGGATTAACTTGGGTGTCTGTCTGCCCTTGATATGCCTTCAATCTGTAGGTCATGAACTTCATGACATAACAATTTCTGTATCAATTGATCAACTAATTTTTTAACCATAATAAATCTCTTTGATGAATCTCTAAAACAAATATGTTTAGACGAACGAGTCGTGCGTCTGAAGGTAAGTGTCACTCATGCCCATAACAATTACAGTCTCTCAGATATGTAAATTAAATAGTTCTTTGTGTCACTCCATATGCGCTGTCACTCTGAACTGAGACCATTTTTAGGCACGCCGCATACGTACGGTTAGCTTTCCTGATTAGGAATTCATATTCAATCGTCTAGCTATCACGGTTCATGAGATACAGCCTGATGAAAGACAGACAGTGGAGTTTTAGTAATAGGGTCCCTTTTTTATCCTATGGTCAAGGAACCCTAAAAATACCAATAAATCTCTTAACTTTTCTAGCCTCGCTTGCACATATCTTGGTGGTTACGCAGCCTTTACGTTCCATGTTTCTTGAACAACAATTCCGCTAATTCCCAGGTTCCTATAATGGTCCGCCCGCGCTGGGACGCGTACTGGCTGGAGGGTATCCTGTGCTGCCTGCTGGCTGCATACGCGTTGGCGTACGCGATAGGCAGGGCCAAGAACACCTCCATAGCGTCCAACTTCTTGAAACTGCACAAGCCTTTGTTGGACGACAACTTTACTCTAGTCGGTAAGTCTTAATCCACAGGACGGATCCAACCCAAGACTAAATTATATTCAAAGTATATATACAAGCAATAGCTAAATTATTTGTTATTAAAATATAAATAAAAAACACGCCTGTTAGTACCTACCGCAGAGTTGGTAGCGCCGTAGTTGCTTGAAGCGCTCGTAGCGAAGTGTACTTAGCCGTTCTTAACCGATCAGCTAAGTCCGCCAGGAATTCCTGCCCTGCTAGCGTTCTTTTGTGTTTTAGCAGCGATCATAAAAAAATACAAACGTCAAACCTCAAAATGGTTTTATATCAAATAATTAGCAAAAAAGAGATGAGCTATTTGTCCTTGGTTTTCAATGAAAGGAGGTTGGCAACCATTTTGAGCCCTACGAAAAAAAATGCGCGGCAATTTGATTTGTTTTGTTAAAAAAAAAATTATTACTAAAATGTAAATTTACTATTCTTTATTATTCTAATTAATTTTCCAAAATGTCAGCTGATACTGAAAGTGACGACAAGATAATAATCACGCCACCAGAAATAAAAAATACAGATCAAGAAATCATAAAGAACTTACTTTCTGAGAAGTCTCGAGACATATACGAGAAAACTTATAACGATTTTATTTTCCTAGTAGGTGTAGTATGCAGCACTATATTATATTACTCGGAAGAAAGTTTATTTCTGTTCTCAAGTTTCCTTAAACATACTCTAGAAAAGAAATAGATCGTTTTCTTACCTCGGTGTACAATGTACTAATGAAATTTAACGCCAGAATTAAGTGAGTTATTTTATCATTATATTCTTAATATAAGTAGTGTTTCCGTGCAGGTGAATCCGGTTCGGATGTGGTGATATCCCCGGAGGAGCGCGGCTGGCGGCGCGAGGCAGAACATGTGTTCACGATGTGGTGCAGCGGCCGTATGTGCTGCGAGGGAATGTTACTCACGCTCAAGCTTATCAAGGTACGCATAAGGACCTCTCTACGCCATCACTGTGCGAAGAAACGAAGCGGTCAGATTGGATAAACTCATGGATAGGATAGTTTCAGATCTTCGTTTGTTTTGCACGTCATATGTAGTGATGCTATTCATACATTTTGCTCGCCCATCATGGGTAATTTTTTTACAATAATTATATTACATCACGAGCCAATTTCGCTGTACACAATCGGTATTATAAATACCCCCAACAAGATCTGAAAAGTCCCAGGTGTTCTATATTTTTGTTCTATTGTGGATCATTATCTTCGGATTTTGGTTCGAAGTGAGGCAGAAAAGATGGTCATTGTCAAAGAAGCGTGTTTTATTTGTTCGATCAACATCGACCAAACAGAACACGAGTCTTTACTCTTTGTTCTAATTGTAATATTTTTTGTAAGTGATATATAAATATCAAGTAATGACACTATCACAGTGATTGGCCAGTGGAATGGAAACTGTGTATATATTTAGTCCCTGGTTGCACTTTAATTCTCTGAATTAGAGAATTAAAGTGCAATAACTATAGTCTATTTTTTTTAACAAACGAGTACTGAGTATGTCTCTCGCACATTTCCGATATTGACAGAGTGAGATGGGTGATTGCTGTCATTGGTCAATGTCTTTGTTCTTGTTTGAAATTGTCAAGGCCCGTTCATATTGAATACTTTTACAGTAGAAAAAATTACGTTATTATAAATTTGCATGGTAAGTATATACGTAACAAAATTTTTTGTTCGCGTTCTTGATATAAAACAATATTGTAATAGTATATATATTATGCACTACAACATATATATCAAATAATTCTACTACAATTCTTGTAATCTTAAAAATTTTTGGTTAGATAAAAATGGCGGTCATTTCTCAATCATACCAAGATTTGAAGAGAAACAAAAATGTACGGAGTCGACAATCATGTACGAAATATGATAGAGCAATTTACTATTGACGTATCTGCAGAAAGTTCATCAGAAGGATGACGAAATTTTTAAGATTACAAAAATTGTCGTAGAATTATTTGATTTATAAAAAAGGTGGATGATATGAATGGCCTATTTAGCTACTCCTTGTAACAAAAGAGTTCAGACTTCATAAATTGTATAACATTCGTTATATCCTACCATAGCCCTTCACTTGAGACCAAACGAATTCAATTGGGTTGATCTCACAGTGATACGTCGGCAAAAGTATGACGAGACGATTTGTTGACTTAGCAACAATATTTTTTCCGAAACGATCTTTGTTTTGCTTACCCTAATTCAAAAGTTTCAACTTTAGTATTGATTCGTTACAAGCAATCGTTTTCGACGCGCAGGTATTCGAAGACTCAACTGAATGTTGAACTGAAACCTACATGTAACTACAGAGTTCGTGTGGAACGAACTTTATGTTGATTACGTGGGCCAATAGCAACGCAGTAAATTTTCCGGTACTAGTCTGTTAAAAAAAATAGACTATATAAACATAATTATTTTTCTATAGTCGATTAGGTTCGTTCGGGAAATAGAGTATTTGTGAAGTATTTTTTATGGTCCGACGTCCTAACAACATGCGTATATTATCAGTCTTATTTAAATTGATCGATTATTGAACTTTTTTGAGAAAAATAATCTCTTTTGACAAAACCCCGTGTTTTCAAATATCAGATTATTTTTCTCAAAAATGATTTGTATCTTGCCATAATATCTCTAAAAAGTATGTAGAAAGTAAACTCTACCTTCTTCTAAATCGATCACAATATCTATCAGTAATTGCCCTAATATTAATGTAACCTGCAATATTAATTAAACGAATTTGTTGTTAAACTTTCTTTCATTTTTGAGAAAAGCATTATGCAAGCCTCAACCAGTAAGAAAGCCATCCTGACCTCGTATATAACCGGACCTCACCTGCTGTTCGGTCCGGTTAACTCATACTTGCCCAGGAAGGCTTACTTACTGGATTCTGCAGTAACGTACTAATACATATATATTACATAACGGAATACCGTACAAAACTCTAACCGATCGAGGTACAGAATATTTGTGAGGTATTTTTATGATCCAACTTCCCACGAACATTCGTATATTGCCAGTCTTATTTAAATTAAATGACTGTACCTCATAAGTTTTTGACACATTGAATACCGACCAAAAAGTAAAATGAGCTATGTGTTGTTCCAGCGGCAAGATCTAGTCCACGTAGTCCTGGGCACGGTCCGGCCCAGCACAGACACGTTAACGATCCGAGTGGAGCTCGGCAAAGACGATGGGGACCCGTTCGTGTTGTGCGTCGCGCAGAAGAAACACGCCACGCGCCTCGCCAAGGAGATGCACGACTTGGTATGTACCGCAACATGTTCATATTCATATTCATTTATTTCATAACGATATAGTTCATGTCAAAACAGTATATTATACCTAATAGTAATGTAGTGAACTAAGTATGTATCTTATTTCTATATTGCATGGTGGAAGGGCATTTTTGCGAATGCCCGCCTGGCTAGCGACCACCCTCAAGTTGAAAATCTGTCGCCAAGCGACAGCTGTCCTTGAGAGCCAGTCATTCTAGGTTAAGCCTGTTAACACCTTCGACCACATCATCACTTACCATCACGTGAGATTGTGGTCAAAGGCTTACCTATCAGCAATAAAAAAAAAATCTAATTGTTTAATAATTGATACAATAATTACGCATATTATGGTTAATATTATTGAATTAAATTGTCTATATAAATTATGTCAATTTCGGTAATTATTAAAATGTCATTAAAAATATAATAATTTAAAAATAATCATACATTTAGAATTTAGATGGTGAAAAATCAATTAATTAAATACGTCATAAAAATATATTTATATAAAATATATACATTTTCACTTCTTTGTACAGTCAAATAAAAAGCTCAGTATAGTTATAGTACGCTTTCTCAACTGGACAGTTTTTCATTTTGTGCCTAAACAGTTTGATTGAGGGAGTATTCCGAACATCCTCTGGCAACAATCCACGTGTTTTACGTTTTGTCTATACATATGACTACATATTGCTAGGCACGGACCGTCCCAGCATAGACACGCTGACGATGCGAGTGAAACTCTGTAAATTTGTGTCGTGCAGAAGAAACTTTCGTTGTTTGAAGTGCTCGTAGCGAGGTTTGCTTAGCCGTTCTGAATCGATCAGCAAAGTTAAGCAACGTCCGCCTCGGTCATGATTTGGATGGGTGACCGCTGGGGACATTACTACTGATCGCTTCCGTGCTTCGGAGAGCACGTTAAGCCGTCGGTGCCGGTTGTTATCTTAGGATAGCCGTCGCACATACTGGTATTTGCAGGATCTACGCGGCCATAAATCCAAATATCGAAATTACAAAAACATTCATAATAACGGGTTCTACGGACAGAGCACAAACCTGAGAATAATACCCATGCTCAATCTTCCTGCTACCGAGCACCCCGCATCCGTAGCGCCACTAGGAATTAGACCGTTTCACCTAGTGTACGTATCTGTTCTCGGCGCTTTTCTAAACCCTAAACTTCCAAAGCCTTTTTTTATGTTCTCAAGTTCATCTTTCGAATTGAAAGTGATGGCTTCTGACAGAATAGGTAAAAGACTTACAAATTACATTAATCAAGTTATGATCAAATAATAAACAAATTTTTTTTTTTAACGATTAAAAAATACAATGTCCATACCGTGATTTTCTTTAATATTTTTTCTTTTCTAGTGTATATGATTGTGTATCGGGTTAGATCGGGCTAAGTTTTTAATTGTAATTTATTATTTGAACATTTATCTTGTAATTAGTACCAAAAACATTTCCGGAAACGTCCGGATAAATTCAGTTTTGAGGGGTCGAAGATAATAGCAAAAAAGTGTAAAAAATGCGATTTTTGTTCGCAACTTTTTACATAGTGTATGTTTTTTTTAGGTTCACAGGCGTCAGGACTTCAGGATTAAGGGTTGTTACCCGACAATACTTGTTTGACTACATGAAGGAACACAATTTGCCTAATTTAGATGCAAAACTAAAAGATGAAGAAAGTTATAAAGACACATATACAATCATATTATGTATCACTTCAAACCATTTTTTACTTCGATCTAAATAAATTCCCAAAGTTTTATGAATACATTATTTTTTTGTATGAATAAATGTTTTTTTGTATAATCATTGTATTTATACCAAATAAGCAAAAAAATAATTTTGGCCGCGTAGATCTTGCATATACCTGTATGTGCGTCGTCATGGCATGGTGGTAGGGCATTTTGCGAATGCCCGCCTGGCTTACTACCACCCTAGTAGAAAATCTGTCGCCAAGCACCTAACGGTGTGTTCCGGCAGCTGTCCTTGAGATCCAGTAATTATAGGTTAGCCTGAACAACATCTTCGACCACATCATCACCTACCATCAGGTGAGATAGTGGTGAAATGCTAGTTTATCACCTAAAAATAAATAAATAAAAATGCCGTGCCATACCATTAGTCAGCGCCGACCCTGACGGCCCAAAAACGACCGAGATCCATTTGTGTTTTGCGTCGTGCAGACCTACTTCGCTAGAAATTTTCGTAAATCTAATTCAGAAATCGGGCTCAGTTTTTTTCTTAAATCTTCATATTTAATCTTCATTCTGCATTATGCAAAATTTTATTTATTCAGTTAATATTTTATGACCGCAAATCTGAGTTTCTTGTCCGTCCTGCTCGGTCTACTTTTCATAGACCGTGGCAGCATTACTTTTATTTACAAGCGCACTATAATCATCAATGGTACAAATTTGGTCTTGCTCGTCCATTTCGGCTGTATATTTTTTATACACTGCGACGGTGTCGTTTTGTTTTCAAACACACCATAGAAGCCTTATGTTACAAAAATGTAAGAATGACATGTTGGTTGTCGTTTCCAGAGCGTGTTCTGCCCGGAGAAGCGTCCGGGCGACAAGCACGGGCTGCCGGCGGCGCTGGCCGTGCTGTCCGAGTGCGCGGAGGCGACGGGCGCAGTGCTCGACGCGAGGACACAAGCCGCCCTCTCGCAGTACCACACATATCTGCAGTACATACACATCTCTGACAGATACGCGGGGCCCAAACAGATGGAGTGAGTCTTACTTTTATTACCTGTATTGTATATATATCTGCCTATGTAATTCAATATGTCCACTAGGTATATACACTATTACGATAGATATGTAGGGTTTAAGCAGAAAAAGTGTGTCTTGTTTATACACCTTAATTACGGCCTTTATCTCAATCCACACTGAAGAAGCAAAAGCCACTGTGAGCAGACCAGACCAGTGTGACCGGACACTTTACTGTCAAACCATCTTCGACTTTGTCTTCATAAACGCAAAGCATAGTATCGCTTAAAAAACTCAAAACTCGTAAATGTCGCGCGGCCCAAACATCGTCAATTTTTAATTTTTACTGTACCTGATATGTGTATATGTCTTTGACCACTATCTCACTCACTTGATGGTAAGTGATGTGGTCGAAGGTGTTAACCCTCTTAACTTAGAATTACTGGCTCTCAATGGCAGCTGCCGGAACACACTGTGAGGTGCTTGGCGACAGATATTCTACTTGAGGGTGGTAGCTAGCCAGACAGGCATTCGCAAAATGCCTTGCCACCATGCAGTGAAGCTCCAGCCCGCGGTATGATTCGAACCATGGACCTGCTGCGCGGCAGTCCATAGCCTGAGCACTCACTGCTTCATTTTAGTGTGAGGGAAAGCTGCATACTCGCAGGCATGACCGATATAGAAAATATAAAATAGTTCGTTGTGGGGCGCGGAGGAGTGAGGGCGGCGGGGCGCACAAACACGCCGCGCGCCGCCGCCGTATTGTTTTAAGCCGCTACCGCGTCGCCAAAGCCGCGTAAGCCGCCAAAGATTTCCCGGCTGTCTTTTTTATTGTCTGGGGCCGTGTTAAAGACCTTGTGTACGGACAGAACGGTTATAATCTTAGTACCTACCGTGGGTGAATTAAAGGGCAGAATTGTTGCCGCCTTTCGGCAGTTAAGTTGTGAAAGAGTGCAAGGGCATATCCTTTGAAGAATAACTGTGTGCGTCGAAAGGAACGGTGGATATGTCCAGACTCATGTGTAAATAGCCATGTAAATAATTGTGTAGGTACTAAGTGATTGTTGTAAATAGGTTTGATTGACTTTTAAACACGCCAAGTGGATGTAATTTTATGTTTTCATTCTACCTCAAACTTAACATTCGTTTAATAAAATCGTTTGTCGATGAAAATTATCAAATGATAAATGTCAGAGCCTCCTGTGAAGTGTTTTGATGCACAATCGTTACATCTTGATTTATTGGATTTAATGGGTAAGTTTAATACTTGAAGAATTTTCATCTTTGTCGTGAACACTATTTTGAGATGTACCTAACTATGTATCTGATAAAAGTGAACCCTGGTAGCGGATATTGAGAGCCAGTTGAAAATTTCCTCGCCACTTTGATCAATCATCTTATTACTTACCATCTAATACCTACTTGGCCCGCACCGCCTCGCCATTGCTACCGCTTCTGCGTCCGTCAAACAAGAAACAGCTGAATTATACCTACCGAGTTCATTGCCCTCGCAATGCGTTAGAATACCTAGAACGTGTGTGTATGTGTGAGTCTAGTCCACGGCGGCCGCGAGTGTTGTCGTCGCTATCATTCTCAAAGTCAACGCGCCACAGCTTAGGCAATAGTTAGTATTAATTTTGTTTATTTGAAAATTAATTATGAGTGGATCACATTCAGTTATCGATTCTACACCATCCCCCGCAGTATTGTTGATGAATTAATAGTCACCTTATATAAAAATGAAGTTAATAATAATACAGTACAGCACTCTATATAAAATTATAATGAATACAGATTGTTAAATGTATCGAGACAACACGATCATGATACTGCATATTACTTTATTTTTTATGAACCTCGAAACACTGCCAAACACTGCACTCTATTTTCATATCATATTAGGTACAAGTCTTGCGGCAGACAATTAAATACTTGTACAGACGTACCTCTACGAATGTCAAAAATAAAACAGGAACACCGCAGAGGCTGCCAAAATATGATATTGTATTCAACATAGATTACTCTGCGTAACATTAGAAACCTTAACATCAATCATCAACCTCCAGGGTATCTTCCAACATATATATTCGTTTCTACGCCTCTGACCCAATCCATGCCTGTTAGAATCAGTAATTAAAACGCTGCGTATCGCCCGAGATGCGCCGAGATGAACTTTATGTCTGTTATCGCATTCGCACCATCCTGTCTGCATGCACTCTCAAATATACGGAATGACACGCCATTTACTAGAGAAATAATACAGGTCTATAAAACTATGGAATTCTGATATTACTACTCTATATTGTGGTGAATGGATACAGAGGCCTCAATACATCTATAGACTGAAGTGTATGGTTTCAACATTCAGTTCTCTCCGGTCGGCTCGATCCTTTGGTACTGCGTAGAGATGTTGGATCACTCTGCACCTTTTACCATATGTGTCACGGGGAGTGTTCTGAGGAACTGTTCGATTTACTACCTGCAAGTTCGCCACCGGACTTCCCGAAAAAGCATGATGTTTCATCTATTTCTTGTCGACATATGGAACTCCACAACCCTGCGATTTTCACGGCATTTTCTACCTCGCAATGCCACATTATGGAACCAGCTGCCTGGTGAAGTATTTCCGAACAGATACGACTTAGGAGCCTTCAAGTAGAGAGCATATTCCCTCAAAGGCCGGCAACGCATCCTCGAGACCTCTGATGTTGCGGATGTTTGTGGGCGACGGTGATCACTTACCAACAGGTGAGCCGACTATTAGTTTGCTCTCCTACCCCAAAAAAAAAATTGAAACTTTGTGGTGTTACAACACCACAAAGTTTCAATTTTTTGCAGATGTATGGCTCCTGAGTCACCTATACATCTTAAGATTACGGCGTATTGTATCCAACATTACTACCTTTTTGTTGGAGTGTTCAATTGCTCCTGAGGACTCCCTATTGTATACGAGATTTGTGTATTGTATCCAACATTACTATCTTGTGGAGTGCTGAATACCTCTTGAGGCCTTCTGAGTGTATTCGAGGTTTCTGTATTATGTCCAACTTTACTAGTTTGAGGAGTACTGTATAGCTCCTGAGGCCTCCCAAATGCGTATGAAGATTCTGTATTATGTCCAACATTGATAGTTAGAGGTGTGCTAGTTAGTTCATGAGGCCTCTCAAGTGCATACGGAGATTGTGTATAACTACCTGTCACTAAATTTTCAGCTTCTGCCGCACTTACAATGTTATAAATTTGATTTTTCACCTGAACCTGTTTTAATTGTGGTAATTTTTGCATCACTTGTTTAATTGTCAAGAAAAATGATGTCAAGGGGTCAGGAATCTCAACCATAATATTGTTTCTTTGTAAACAAATTCTTTCCGGAGCTTCAACTTTCTCAGTAATATCCACAACATTTTCCGGTGTTTCAAAATCTCCAGTGATATCAATTACATCGGGGCTAGTTACACTTCTTCTTTTATTTATGGTATTCAAGCCTCGGTTTTTCGAGGGGTTTGTGGAGTTACTTGGGCCAGGATTTGGTTTCCTTGTATTTCTTTTATTTACGCCGCACTCTTTTGAAGAGTTTTTGAAGTTACTTGGGTCAACATTTGTTCTTCTTGTATTTGTTTTATTCACGTCGCTCCCTTGGCCTGTTTTCGAGCAGTTTTCTGAGTTACTTGGTCTAGGATTTGTTTTTCTTGTATAACTTTTACTTCCGCCGCTCCCGCTGTTTTTCCGGTAGTTTTCTGAGTTACTTCGTCCAGGGCCTGAAAACAAAAACACATTCTTTTGTTTAATGAAATAGATTAAGGTTACGTGCCTTTAAACAATATTTCCCTTATAGCATGGGTGTAACTGTTATGTGGACTATGTGCTACTGGTAATGACTGCCGAAAAAGTTCATCCATCCAGCCAGGATCCAGCCGTAGTGTCAGGAAGGAGTGACGGGAGGCACATACGAAATTAAGTTTAGTAATAAATAAAATTACAAACGATAAGGTTCATTGATTCCGCACTTTATATTATTAACCTATGATACCTTTAAATCAATTTATTGGGTTTATTGGGTAGTTTCCAGGAACCAGGGCTCACTTCAGTAAACAGGGTCAACAAGCATAGTTAGTTGAGATCAGGAAACAAATAAATAATGTCCAAAGTAAATTTAACAATTTACTTACAAAACATTAGCAATATCAGCAATGCAGAAAAAACATTCAAGTCAAAGTAAGTTTTATTAATAGCATAATAAACTTTAAAACCTGATCTAGTGCTTGCGAGAAGTGGTATAACATGTACCTACTATCTAGCTGTAGTACCATGGTCATTGCTTTCCGTTGTTGCAGTACACTTGCTTCTCTCGCTCCCTCCCGGTGTTCGGAGCAACTTAATTACCTATACTGTTATGATTTTCTAGCGCGTCTAAACTAGAATATCTGGATATTTTCATATCTCATACTTCATTAGAACCGAATGACAATTAGTGTTTAATTTCTTTTTGAACCAAACATTGGGCAACATTAAAATTATTGCTGCCTTAATAATATTTGTACGCTTATAAAACAAGCGAAACGGGTTTTTTTGGCAAATTTTGGGGTTTGAGTCAGACCCATATATAAGTTCTTGGATCTTCCTCTACCCCTATTCAGGTTCATTTAATTGTATCAGAATATAGTTGTACTAAACTAAAGTAAAACTAAAGTAATGTAAAATAAAGTACCACACACAATATATCTCATAAAGAGGGGTGTAACGTGCTAATAATATAAATATTAAAAGTATGTAATTTTTATTTCAACACCCTTGCTCGTAAAGTGAGCTTATTATATCGTTCTTAGGGCCATAAACCGAACTATAACACCCTCGTGCATAATAATATTATACACTAGTGTGTTATAGAATTATCGCTACAAAATTAAATTAGTACTGCAAATTATATGCGAGTAAACAGAGCATATTCAATTTAACCACTTCACACAAACCATTCAATTTTCCATAATTTTCATATGTTGTTTGTATCGTATTTGTGCAATATATATTTTGTCCTTGCAAAGGTGTTGAAAAAAAGCGTATGAAACTCGTGAGCAACTTGCTCATGATACACTCGGCTGATTTACGCCCTCGCCTACGGCTCGGGCTGTAACCCACAGCCTCGTGTATGATGAGCAACTTAGCGCACTTGTATCATAATATACTATTAAATCATCATGTCTTAATCTTCTTGCCATGTCAATAATGTATTATAAAAAAGAAACATTTAGGTTCAGTTAATATAAAAGGGAATTAAATAGAATTATAAAGCTATCAAAATGTAAGTATTTGTTTAAATTTGTTCTTTTTCAGTTTATTTGTTTCTTTAGGTAATTTGACATCTAAAATCTTTATCAACATTATAAGCATGTTTTTAAACAGTTGTAAACGAAATCTTTATGCATATTTAAATGTCTAGTTTGTTTTTGTAATAACTCCATGTTTCTCCAAAGTTTTATATTTGCCTTGTTTATATTTGTCCACGTCAATTTACTCAACATTCATGTGTACATGTTTATCATGATAAACCCTATCCAACTTCTCAACCCCTTCGCGATATTCCAAAGCTTTTCACCTCTTAACGTGTCTCTAATTCTTTTAATATGTGTTAATTTAGACTTCATCTGACATCCCCATGCACTCCATCATTATAGAACTACTCGACTACAGTACAAATTAAGCATTAACACAAATATAAGACTAAACGTACAATTACTTTACAAATGTAAGTGTTACCAGAGTTACTTGTAGTGCCTTCTCCCGTGTCCGTTGAATGGCGAACTTGCCATTTCCTCAAACCGTCATAACACATTTCAAAGTTTTTCTCGTTACTGAATGTACTGTTTGACTCGGCCCATTTACGAAACCTCGCTTTGTTTGAATTATACGAGACAAACACGTCGTATAATTCTGGTGCCTGAAAAAATAAGAGCCTTAGCATCATCATTTCATATAATGAATAATGAAACACGCAAAAAATACATGTTTGGTCACTCTATAACGGTAATAGGTTAGCCTTTGACCGCTATCTCACCTGATGGTAAGTGATGATGTGGTCGAAGATGTTATTCAGGCTAACCTAGAATTACTGGCGCTCAAGGACAGCTGCTTGGTGACAGATTTTGTGCTTGAGGGTGGTAGTTAGAGAGGCGGGCATTCGCAAAATGGCAAAGGCATTCGAAGCACGAAAGCGCTCAGTAGTAATGTCACTAGCGGTCACCCATCCAAGTCATGACCGCGGTGGTCGTTGCTTAACTTTGCGGATCGGTTCACGTCAACGTCTAAGCAAGCTTTGCTACGAGCGCTTCATTTAGGGCCAATTTCACCATAGACAAAACTTAACTTCGCGTATATTTGCCCTAGAATTGTATACGAGGTTAACTTTTATCTTTGTAACCAACAATAGTTAATTGTTATGCGACGTAGTTATTTGTGGCGAGCGCTTGTATTGAAACCTGCGGAAGCGAAGGATTCTAGAATTTTGAATATTATCTCGATGTAGAATCCTGAGCGTACCGAAGGTTTCAAATGTATGAGACGCAGAGTAACTTTGGCGCAACACATCTTTTTTTCACCTCAATACAGGGAGGAAAATGAAAAACAGCTCCAATATTGAAGTGAATTTGCATTCATTTAAAGTAAAAATTAAAAGTATGTTAAGCACTAAAATTGCTAATATGTACAGAAAATATTTGTTTTGTAACTTATATAGAGTTTCGAATTTCAAACACCTTTTCCACGCTAGCGGATTAAAAGGTTTTCCACGCAGATTTCGGAAACAAAACCTTTCCGAACTTGTGTGATGAAAAATATATTTATTCACTTTGTTACATGTTCAAATCTGCAAAACACTTCTTACTTAGTAAATGAAATTTACTACTTATAGCATTTATACAGGGTTACAGGAAAATGTTAACAACCTCTTTAATGTGTTTGTGAATAAATTAGCATGAGGGCCACCTGATGTTTAAAGTCTGTTGTGCCTGTAATTTATTATTTCATATTTTTATTACTTAGCTCGATGTAAATATTCAAAACTATTCAATGGGAGCGCGGTTAACATTTTGTCAAATCGACTATAGGTTTTCTGACAAAATTAGTTTCCATGACTGACCGTTGTAATGCTTTTTTCTGCAAGTTTCCGTGCAACAGCTACGCCGACTCCAGGCACTGCAAGAACACTCTTTCCCTTCATGGGCTCTTTGCAAAATATTCTGGATTTCTTCGTCAAGCTCATTTTTGCCTGAAGCTTTGCGTAAGTTGTCTAATAAGATTAATATAAGCTTGAAAATATAAACTGCGTTAAATCAAAATATAAACTTCAAATATTGCTTTTCTACCTTCGCTGTATAGGTTTCTCGTTAATTCAAGAAATTTTATTAATTAAATACCAAAATTGATTAATATTTAGTTTTTGTAAATAACTAATAATTTATTTCAGCCCATAAACCCAAGAAAGTTTAATATTATACTCCGGCCGCCGAGAGAATGCGTTTGACAGTACGTGTTTTTAGTGGCGTTGTGGCTTGTAAATGGAGTAAAATAATATATTTACCCTATTTTTATATACTTCGGTGCCTGACTAATACTTATGCAGTCAAACTGTCTATGTTACTTTAAACTGGGGAAAAAATATTCACAAAACGAACTGTCAAACGCATTCTCTCGGCGGCCGGAGTTTAAGAACTAAAACGTAGCACAAAAATAAACTAGTAATTCCATATCCAAGCATCACACAGTCTACGAAAAAATATTCACAAAACGAACTGTCAAACGCATTCTCTCGGCGGCCGGAGTTTAAGAACTAAAACGTAGCATAAAAATAAACGAATAAATCCATATCTAAGCATCACAGTCTACGATATACAGAACTACTTTTTATTTGTGTTCATAATATAGATATCCAATAGGTAAACTTGACGGCTGAAAATATTATGAGAAAAGGACAATAATACCCAACTAAACTAACGACATGATTTGTAAAAATTGAGACGGTTTTAACACCTACACAATCGCAAATTTTATGTATTAAATTCACTGCAAGAAGCAAAATTAATCTGATTCCGTGTTTTCCTTAAACTCATTGTTTAGTGGATGAGACACTTCACTGCGATTCAGCACATGTGTGTATTGTGTACTGATATTTTATCAAAGGTTATTTAAGTCTTATGATGATTTTGCTCACAATCGTTCTATTACCGCGTTTAGTTTGTAT
The DNA here is from genome assembly GCA_963854805.1 of Plagodis dolabraria. Lineage (NCBI taxonomy): Eukaryota > Metazoa > Arthropoda > Insecta > Lepidoptera > Geometridae > Plagodis > Plagodis dolabraria. Next base: position 23,110,001 of record OY978457.1, on the reverse strand, counting down.
GTGTTATGTAATTTTTTATGTACTGATAAACATAATTTTAGGAATGTTTACAGTCTTGTTTTGAGATATGATAATAATATATTGATATCGATATCTACTTTGTGATATGAAATACATAAACATTTTGGTTTCCTACTTAAGTAAGCCGTACAGCAATTACGAAACAACTTCACTTTTTAAAATTATGGCGAATTTTATATATATTAACTTGTGAGGAACCGGTTAGGACCCGCGTTATATTCACCGGAAAGATTCCGACCAGTTTCGTACTGGACTGAAGTCTTTCGTCTGGGAGTCGAAATTAATACAAGAAACAAATGTTTCAGTCCATTTATTGATGGTAAAAAGCCAATAGACTTGGAGCTGTGAGAATTATATTCCTGCTACTGTAAGCATTCTCACTGTTCGGTGGTTGGTAATTTGCTTTGCGATGTCAAGATCTGTTATTTCCTTTGATCTATTCTTGAGACACATATTTGTACTGCCATTCGTACCTGCAGTAATACGATAATTAGGTCTTCTTCTCGTACTTACATCGTTCTTCCTGTTTTTCTAGAGAGACGGCAGTGACCAAGCCACCTGAGACAGAGAAAGTGATGCTGATCGGCATCTCATTGGGTCCAGACGGCGGCGGGGATGAAGTGAGGCCATTACTACTGCTTGTCTTTCACCTTCTGGACAAGATAAAACGGCTCAGGCTGAGCAAAGAGGTAAGTTGTCTTGCCCAATCAATGTAATCTGTAGATTACAACGCAGCCTCTTATGCAGAGATAGTGATTATTTATTATTACCCAAGGGTAATAATAAATAATTACTATCTCTGCTAAGCAGCTAAGAGGGCAGAAAGTGGAACCTGGTCTGGTCGTCTTTTCTTGACAAGATTAAACGATTATGCTGGACATTCTGTCTATAGACACCAATCTCATATCCAAACCCATTGGCATATTACAGGACCGAGACGGCGACGGGGTCAGAAAGGAATTGAAGCGTCTGCAGCTGCTTGTCTTTCATCTTCCATACATATAAATTTAGTGTGCACCTTTGGGAGGCCTGAAATCTCCGACACTTTGCACGGTGGTAGATTAGTGAATGCTCGCCTAGTTATAGCAGTCCCAAGTAGAAACCCTGTCACCAAGAACTTTACGGTGACCAGTAACTGACCTTGATAGCCATGTCCAGCTCCTATATTAGGTTGGCCTGCTAGTCTTCACCCAAATAATTGCTTACCAACTATGAGGTAGTAGGTCATTTGTCACAGCGTTAAAATCATAATATTTACGAGTTTACTCGTATGTCTTATGAAGAAATGTATTATTCCAGGCATTATTGAAGTGCGAGAAGCGTCGGCAGAAGGTGGCGGAGGCGTGGCTGAGAGGCGCACACGCCGCGCGGCAGGAACAAGCCGCCGCTCGCCGGGAGGAGAAACGTAAACAGGAGAAGGAACGGATACTCGCTGTAAGTACTTTACCCACTCATTACTATATGGTACACTTTCGGATGGCTAAGAATGCCTAAGAAGACTACGTAAACTTTACAGTAAAATCGAGCAATGCGGGGTATTCGAGAAAAAAATTTTTGCTCAGAGGCCGCGTGGCTATAACGCCTTGTCCGCAAAAGCGGGATGGTACATAAAACCGTACTTATAGATAATTACTTAGCGTGCGATAGTGCATGTCCGTGGGTTGTCGTGCTAGAATTGCACTATGAAATGCACTAATGTAATTAAGAATTAAAAATTTAAATCCTCCTGTGTGAGTCATTAAGCTACAAATGGAAAAATACATTTTGAGGCAGTGATGGCTATGGACTGCCGCGCAGCATGTCCATGGTTCGAATCACGCCGCGGGCTTGAGCTTCACCGCATGGTGGAACGGCATTTTGGGAACGGGGAACTTGGGGATCGCAGTGCAAGATGACATAGTTCTTAAGAAGGCGCTGCTGCCCACCCTCTAGTCCCTTAGTCGACTTTTAGAACACCCACACGGAAAGAAATGGGGAGGGGCAATTCTAACCCGTCACCCCACGGGGGTAACTATTAGCAATAAAAAATTTAAACTGGGATCCCCTTGATTTATTCCAAGCATAAGAATTATTAGTGACTCCTCCCTCAAAGGGGGGGGTCTTTGTTATGCAGTAGAATCTTTCAGTTTATATAAACCATGCCCCTCTACTAAAGGTTCATACGTGAGATTTTACTGTGAGCTTGAACTGGTCCGCGCACTCGGCGCACACACACCGGGATATCTAAAGAATCAATGATATTGAGGTTTGATGTGTTATTGTAGCGCCTATACACTATTTTGCATGTATGGAAAGGCCTGCATTTTTACACGACTGTCCAAAAAATGTGCGTTATTTTTTTAGGGTTCAAATATGTATGTTATATGTGAGTTTCTTTATTCCACTATAACTTCTTAACAGATCAACAGATTTTAACGTATAATATATCATTAGATTCACCTTGATAGCGCAGGTGACACTCGGTACATAAAAATAATTAAAAAAAACTGGCAGATTTTAATGCCATATTATGGGAAATAAAAATTTTCTCACTACTAACCCATCGTATTAATGTGAAGGGCTTTAAGAAACGATTATATAAATGTATATAGCTTTCAGTTTTAATTTCAATGGTATGATAAAACGGTGAATGAAAATTTGCAGTCGGCCTTTTTAATTTTTAATTAATTAATACTTGTTAGACTGAACGATATCTATAATTTGTCGACTCCAAAGTAATTTCTCCAATACCTTGTTTTTCAATAATCAGGGGCCCGATTCTCTTAGCTGTTAAACGGCGTTAACGCAACTTAATTGAATGAAAATTGTAGTTTTTGACAGTATCCGTAGTGTGCCCGCTATGTAGGTTCGATCGCAAGTCAGTGGCTTACTATCAATAGTTTTTGACATATTTGGTATGCTGTAAGCTATTTTGTTGCGATTGCGTTGCTACAGTGGCATAAAATCGGTAGTCGTTTCATTATTTTGACGTTTCTTATTATTTTCTTTTTACGTATCTTATTTCAGCGGCAACATTTGCAAGCCATAGCACAGCCATACGATAACGACGCGATTGCTATACAACTGCGATTAGGAGCTAGAATTAGCAGACTACTGAATTTGACATTAACAGCAGTTCGATCGCAGTAGTTTAGCGTTTGGTCAATAGCTAAGAGAATTGGGGCCCAGATAGTTAATACGCCTAAGAATATAGGCACTTGCATACAAACAATATTAAAACATCAAATATTGGCTTTTTAAAATAAAAGATCATTTGTTTTAAATTGGTCGGATAACATATTATCGTCTGATATTTTTTATCTGATCGGTTAATTTACACTCTTGGATACAAAATTACGTATCTATCAGATATACGGGTCATACAAAGTTTGATAAAACATAGTCACGTATCATAGTTTTTTAAAGTTTTAAATTAAATAAAAACTAAAAAGCAACGAATAAGCTATGTTTTTAATAGCTTTTTATTTTTATTTTCAGGAGGACGATCCAGAGAAGCAACGCCGCTGGGAACTAAAAGAACAAAAACGCCAACAGAAACGCAAAACGCCCAAAATGAAACAACTCAAAGTAAAAGCGCTTTAAATCTTTATTTCAGTTTAATCTGGAAACTCGAAATCATATTTAAGTTGAAGTAAAATGTTATTATTTATACAAGATCTTTTATTAATATGTTTGTGATTTCGCTTTTTAATTCAGTTAGCAATTTATATTTCCTTCCCGACCCCAACCTCGTCGCGCCTTCCTAAGGCGCGCTACAGGGGCAATGGTCAAACTATACCTCTTTGCTAATTATGGAATCCCAGTACTTTGGCAGCTTAACATCTTACCTTAGATTTTAATACTATCCAAGTTATGGATGTACATACATTAATTAAGCTACCTCTATACTATTTATAGAGTCTTAGTATTTTGTCAGTAATCATCTTTCCTTAAGCTTTTACATAGTACCCAAGTAATGGATGTACAAAGTATATATATACATTAAGTTAACTCTCGACCTCACTCGAGTTCGACCTCACTTACCATCAGGTGAGATCGCGGTCAAAAGTGAAAAGCGAGCTATTTTTGGAATCGTAAACAATTATAGGTTCGTCTATAAATGCGACCAAAGTAGGTACCTACACCAAATATAATATCTTTTTCTTTTCTTGCCTGATTAGTTAGCCTTTGACCACTCTCACCTGATGGTAAGTGATGATGTGGTTGGAGATGTCGTTCACGCTAACCTAGAATTACTGGCTCTCAAGGACAGCTGCCGGAACACACCGTTAGGTGCTTGGCGACAGATTTTCTACTTGAGGGAAATCTGCTAGCCAGGCGGGCAATCCCAAAATGCCCTACCATCATGCTATAACGACTGCCATCCTAAGACAACAAACGGGAAAGATGGCTTCACGTGCCCTCCGAAGCACGGAAGCGTCACCAGCGGTCACCCATCCAACTCATGACTACGGCGGACTGATCGGTTCAGAATGGCTGTCTTCGCAACGAGCGCTTCAAATAATAAATATTATACATATAGTTCCATAGGTTTTTGATATAAAAAGTATAATTATCTCTTAGGTACTCTTCAGTCACTGGTGCCACTTTCAAGCTTCCTCTGATACGTATATTACCTATATATTCATTCCTGTTATCATCAAAACAGTTACGAGACGAGTTATACACAATTAAAAGAACCACCAGGATCACTTCGCAAAGCCAATAAATAATCGACTCTAGCAATGAAGCAATAAAGTGCACTTCAGCTCCCAAAGCACGCAGTCCCAAATGTTTATTTTTGTTCACCTATACGGCGTTTCTCTTTCTATCGCATAGCCACGCATATCTCTGATCTCTTCTGACGCGGCACGCACTGTAGAATAATCCCGGCCGGGCGGAAACGTCGCATGTAGCTAACTAAGAAGCAGTGATAGCTCAGTGGCTTTACCTATGGACTGCCGCGCAGCACGTCCATGGTTCGAATCCCGCCGCAGGCTTGGCCTTCACCGCATGGTGGAAGGGCATTTTTGCGAATACCCGCCTGGCTAGCGACCACCCTCAAGTAGAAAATCTGTCGCCAAGTACCTAACGGTGTGTTCCGTCAGCTGTCCTTGAGAGCCAGTATTTCTAGGTCAAGCCTGTTAACACCTTCGACCACATCATCACTTACCATCAGGTGAGATTGTGGTCAAAGACATACCTATCAACAATAAAAAAAAAAAAAACTAAAGTGCTTGCTATTACATATTATCGTTCTAATTAAGCGCGATAACTTTGCTGTTCCGAATAATCTATAACGTGACGTGTATTGATAAAGGGGTTTTTATTATTAAACGTTGCGTTCATTTGGTACCAGCGTAAAATTTAACTTTTTATCACTAATGATAGGTATGTAAGATCAGTCCTAATATTATAAATGCGAAAGTAATTCTGTCTGTCTGTTACGCTTTCACGCAAAAAATTCTGGACCGATTTGAATGAAATTTGGTATGGAAATAGTTTGAGACCAGGGAAAAAACATAGGATAGTGTTTATCCAACTGCGAAAAAAGAGGTTAATGTTTTCGCGCGATAACCGACATACGCGCGGGTGGAGCCGCGCCCGGAAAGCTAGTATTTTATATGTTCATTTGTAATCATCTTACTAACCTTAACCACTAATGTGAAGTCTGGACAATATATCTTTTCTAACGACATAAATCCTGTTTAAAATCTACTCACGTAATAAGTATGTGAAATTCGGAAAAGTTATTGATTTTTCAATCAATTAATCGTTTATTTACAAGAATACATAGTCGTAAAAACACTACATATGGCAATTTGTTTTTGTATTCTGCCTGCATGCAGGCGTGCAAATATTAAAAAGTATTTTTCATCCCACCATCTCGAGTATTTTTAATCTTCAATATCTGAGTGGAAAAGCCGTTTTTATTCTCTAGAGGATAAAGTAAATTGAATTTAGAACATCGTGTGCACTAAGTTTGTGAATTAAAAAAAACATTAAACCTATTTACTGCTACCTCTACGGTGCCGAATATATCATACAACTTTTTTTTAATTTGTTAAAATCTCAGACTCGGAACCTTCTTGGTGTTCTTTTTTCAATTTGCTTTGTACGCGGTTCTATACCTGTCATAATGTAGTAATTAATACCTAAACTGAAGTAAAAGTGTACCTATCTTGTGATTATAAACGTTTTTTTTTTGCATTTAGTCATTTCCTCGCTGAGGTGGAATGAAAAGTTACATGTTGCACTCGAGTGCAAAGATTTTTCACCTCGTGCTCTTTTGATTCCTTCGCTTGCTCGGTCATCAAAATTGAACACGCGGTTAAAAAGCAACTTTGTGCACTCTTGTATAACAAATAACTATTGTCACTGAGATCTAAAAACTCCTTTTAACTATAAAACATTTACATAATAGCCAGTAACATAATATACTTTTAAATAAATCACCTTTCATAACTTTAATTTCTTCAGGAATCCTATTATAAATATTGATACAATCATTATATAATATTTTTTTGTAGATGCTCATGTACCTATAGTTGATAAATGGGTAAAAAAAACCTCTCATATAACTAAGCTCTTATCATATAACTCTGAGGCACTATTGCATCAGCCTCAGTGACGATTGTAGGTACAAAGATGCCTATGTCTTATCATCATGTTCAGTACGTACGATACCTACATGTTGCTTTTATATTACTAGTAGATAGGGTAACCATTGGTAATTGACATTGCAATCGCAGTTGATAAACTGGCTATTTCTAGATCGAGAGCAGGCGAATTTCTGCCGGAGCAGATTGTTAGGTGCTTGGCTACAGATTTTCTAATTGAAGGTGAATCAGATCAGCAGCGTCGTAGCTAAGAGCTGGTCAGGCGACTACCATTTTGCAGAGCTAACACCGACAGCTTGAGGGTGTTTTTTGCATACCTACAGTACTGGGACACATGAATAAAATAAACTTGCCCATTATAGATAATACCTAGGTATTAGCGCCCTCATAGATTACAAATAGCGCATCTTACTTGACACACAAATTTTATATAGAAACCTAATAGGTACCTAGATTTGTTACACTCAAAAATTGGGTACACATAACATGGATCGTTTTTAGGGTTCCCTAAAAGAAAAAGGGGCAATAAGGTGCCTAAGCACCCTATTGCCGTCCGTCGCGTCCGTACGGCGCGGGCGTAGAAGTGTCAGACTTGTATGAGATTATATTCACACTGGTACCGACATTACTGTTCTATTGCTAAAAGCGAGCTTTATATGAAAGTAAACAATAAATATAATATGATAGTGGTTTATTGTGGTTGCAAATAAAAGCAATCCCCAACAAATACCTAATAAGATACAAAAAAGACTAAACTTAGATATTTACTTACAAAAAGTTAAACAAATAAAATCCTTATTCATTACAACATGGATATCGAAACAAATACTTAACTAGGTACCAATAATATGTTACAGATCCAAAATTAAAAAAATAACTAAAAAAATATTTAAAGTGGTACCCCGGAGGAATGAATGTTCAGCAGATACTCAGTACTTCCTATCTGCATCGTGAACTCGCAATATATTCTGCACTGATAACTGTCACGTTTCATAGTTTTCATTTTATAACACCTATCTTTATCATGAATCGGAAAAAAACAAATTGAATTTGTTAAGATTTCATATCATAAATATTTGTTCTAAGGAGTGAAAATTAGTTGAAAGATCTCTACAAAAAAATACAAAAACGTTTGCTTTAAACTATTATCTTAAAACTATTCTAAAGCTAGACGTGATAGCAACTTCAAACTTTCAGTAAGATAACTTTGATATTTCTCCTCATTGGAAACTAGAAATACAAACATTTAATTTATTTAAATGTCTTTTAACTTAAATGTTGTTATATGAGTGAAAATGCATTGAAATGTGAAAGAATCTTCGAGGCATTTAACGGTCAAGTAAGATGAATATAAGTATGCCACAATAAATGAGGATATCATGACGATTATTATAGTTACAGTACAGCAATTCTATCTTATTAATTACACATTCTTACCAAAAGTATGGCTATACCTACTTATTTGTTATTTGGCGTACCAATGCTAGATATGTGCAAAAAAAATCACATACCTTTTTTCTTTCTAATTTATATGAATAACTTATAATAACTAATAGGTAAAATGACTGAATTTTGTATTTACATTGCTAGTAGTTAAATTTGGCGTTATCAAGAGACCTGCATCTTAGTAATGGACCCTACGTCCAACAGCTGTGCATGGGTTATGTTGATTATGGTAATGGTATTCTAATCCAAGCTAATATCATCAACGAATTCTTTTCTTTGCGCTGTTGTGGGTGGCTCTTGTGTTTTTAATACATCCAAAGACTGAGGTGTATTGCACTCCACATAACTACTGGCTAGTGTATTGTGTGTATCCTGAGTGATTAATTCATCTGAAGATCGCGGCAAATCGTTTCTACAATTATTACTTAGAGTTGCGATCGGTCCCTCCTGCGGCAATAATACATCTACAGACCGTGGTGTATTGTATCCAAAATTACTACTTGGCAATGTGGTAGATGGCTCCTGAGTTTTTAATACATCTGCAGACTGCGTCGTATTGTTTACAATATAACTACTAAGTGGTGTGGTCGGTGGCACCGAAATCATAACTACTGAAGACTTCGATGACTGCGGCGTGTTATATCCAACATTACTTTTATTTGGCGTGTAAGTGACTTCTTTAAGCATTAACACATCTGAAGACTGCGGCGTATTGTATCCATCATTTAATCCTTGAAGTGGGGTGGTTGGCTTCTCAGACATTATCACATTTGTAGACTGCGGCGTATTCTTTCCAATATTATTACTCTGTTGTATGGCGGTTGCCTCCTTCATCATTAATACACCAGAAGAATGCTGCGTATTATAGCCACCATTACTTCCTGGTAAAGTTGTGGGTGACTCTTCAGATATTATCACATTTATAGACCGCGGTGTATTGTTTCCAATATTACTCTTATGTGGTATGGTGGGTAGTTCTTGTGGCTTATGTATATCTGAAGACTGGGGTGTATTGTTTCTATCATTACATTTATGTAGGGTTGTGTATGGCTCCTCAGAAATTATTACATTTATAAACTGCGGCGTATTGTTTCCAATATTACTACTGCGTTGTGTTTTGGTTTCCTCCTTAAGCATTAATACATCAGAAGACTGCTGCGCATTGTATCCACCATTTTTTCCTGGTAGGGTTGTGGGTGGCTCTTCAGATATTATCACATCATCAGTGATATCTGGCTTCTCAGACATTATTACATCTGTAGACTGCGGCGTATTGTTTCCAATATTACTACTGCGTTCTATGGTGGTTTCCTCTTCACGCATTATTACTTCAGAAGACTGCTGTGCATTGTATCCACCATATGTTCCTGGTAGGGTTGTCGGTGGTTCTTCAGATATTATCACATCTGCAGACTGCTGCGTACTATTTCCAATGCTACTACTATGTGGTGTTGTGGGTAGTTCCTGTGGTATATGTACATCTGAAGAGTGCGGTATATTGTTTCCACCATTACTTCTGTCCAGGGTTGTGGTTGGTTCTTCAAATATTATCACATCTGTAGACTGCAGCATATTGTCTTCAATATTGCTATTTTGTGGTATGGTAGGTAGTCGCTGTAGCCTGTGTACATCTAAAGTCTGGGGTGTATTGTTCCCACCATTACTTCTGTCCAGGGTTGTGAGTGATATTACCACATCTGTAAACTGCTGTATACTGTTTCCAATATTACTACTATGTGGTGTGGTGGGTAGTTCCTGAGGCTTAAGTACATCTGAAGACTGGTGTGTATTGTTTCTATCATTACATTTATGTAGGGTTATGTGTGGCTCCTCAGAAATAATTACATCTGTAGACTGCGGCGTATTGTTTCCAATATTAGTACTGCGTTGTGTGTTGGTTTCCTCCTTGAGCATTAATACATCAGATGACTGCTGCCTATTGAATCCACCATTTTTTTCTGGTAGGGTTGTGGGTGGCTCTTCAGATATCATCACATCATCAGTGATATCTGGCTCCTCAGACATTATTACATCTGTAGACTGCGGCGTATTGTTTCCAATATTAATACTATGTGGTGTGGTGGGTAGTTCCTGAGGCTTAAATACATCTGAAGACTGGGGTGTATTGTTTCTATCATTACATTTATGAAAGGATGTGTGTGGCTCCTCAGAAATTATTAAATCTGTAGACTGCGTTGTATTGTTTCCAATATTACTACTGCGTTGTGTTTGGGTTTTCTCCTTAAGCATTAATACATCAGAAGACTGCTGCGCATTGTATCCACCATTTTTTCCTGGTAGGGTTGTGGGTGGCTCTTCAGATATTATTACATCATCAGTGATATCTGGCTCCTCAGACATTATTACATCTGTAGATTGCGGAGTATTGTTTAGAATATTACTACTGCGTTCTGTGGTGGTTTCCTCTTCAAGCATTAATACTTCAGAAGACTGCTGTGCATTGTATCCACCATATGTTCCTGGTAGGGTTGTCGGTGGTTCTTCAGATATTATCACATCTGCAGACTGCTGCGTACTATTTCCAATGCTACTACTATGTGGTGTTGTGGGTAGTTCCTGTGGTATATATACATCTGAAGAGTGCGGCATATTGTTTCCACCATTACTTCTGTCCAGGGTTGTGGTTGGTTCTTCAAATATTATCACATCTGTAGACTGCAGCATATTGTCTTCAATATTGCTATTTTGTGGTATGGTAGGTAGTCGCTGTAGCCTGTGTACATCTAAAGTCTGGGGTGTATTGTTCCCACCATTACTTCTGTCCAGGGTTGTGGGTGATATTACCACATCTGTAAACTGCTGTATACTGTTTCCAATATTACTACTATGTGGTGTGGTGGGTAGTTCCTGAGGCTTAAGTACATCTGAAGACTGGTGTGTATTGTTTCTATCATTACATTTATGTAGGGTTATGTGTGGCTCCTCAGAAATAATTACATCTGTAGACTGCGGCGTATTGTTTCCAATATTAGTACTGCGTTGTGTGTTGGTTTCCTCCTTGAGCATTAATACATCAGATGACTGCTGCCTATTGTATCCACCATTTTTTTCTGGTAGGGTTGTGGGTGGCTCTTCTAATATCATCACATCATCAGTGATATCTGGCTCCTCAGACATTATTACATCTGTAGACTGCGGCGTATTGTTTCCAATATTAATACTATGTGGTGTGGTGGGTAGTTCCTGAGGCTTAAATACATCTGAAGACTGGGGTGTATTGTTTCTATCATTACATTTATGAAAGGATGTGTGTGGCTCCTCAGAAATTATTAAATCTGTAGACTGCGTTGTATTGTTTCCAATATTACTACTGCGTTGTGTTTTGGTTTTCTCCTTAAGCATTAATACATCTGTAGATTGCGGAGTATTGTTTAGAATATTACTACTGCGTTCTGTGGTGGTTTCCTCTTCAAGCATTAATACTTCAGAAGACTGCTGTGCATTGTATCCACCATATGTTCCTGGTAGGGTTGTCGGTGGTTCTTCAGATATTATCACATCTGCAGACTGCTGCGTACTATTTCCAATGCTACTACTATGTGGTGTTGTGGGTAGTTCCTGTGGTATATATACATCTGAAGAGTGCGGTATATTGTTTCCACCATTACTTCTGTCCAGGGTTGTGGTTGGTTCTTCAAATATTATCACATCTGTAGACTGCAGCATATTGTCTTCTATATTGCTATTTTGTGGTATGGTAGGTAGTCGCTGTAGCCTGTGTACATCTAAAGTCTGGGGTGTATTGTTCCCACCATTACTTCTGTCCAGGGTTGTGGGTGATATTACCACATCTGTAAACTGCTGTATACTGTTTCCAATATTACTACTATGTGGTGTGGTGGGTAGTTCCTGAGGCTTAAGTACATCTGAAGACTGGTGTGTATTGTTTCTATCATTACATTTATGTAGGGTTATGTGTGGCTCCTCAGAAATAATTACATCTGTAGACTGCGGCGTATTGTTTCCAATATTAATACTATGTGGTGTGGTGGGTAGTTCCTGAGGCTTAAATACATCTGAAGACTGGGGTGTATTGTTTCTATCATTACATTTATGAAAGGATGTGTGTGGCTCCTCAGAAATTATTAAATCTGTAGACTGCGTTGTATTGTTTCCAATATTACTACTGCGTTGTGTTTTGGTTTTCTCCTTAAGCATTAATACATCTGTAGATTGCGGAGTATTGTTTAGAATATTACTACTGCGTTCTGTGGTGGTTTCCTCTTCAAGCATTAATACTTCAGAAGACTGCTGTGCATTGTATCCACCATATGTTCCTGGTAGGGTTGTCGGTGGTTCTTCAGATATTATCACATCTGCAGACTGCTGCGTACTATTTCCAATGCTACTACTATGTGGTGTTGTGGGTAGTTCCTGTGGTATATAAACATCTGAAGAGTGCGGTATATTGTTTCCACCATTACTTCTGTCCAGGGTTGTGGTTGGTTCTTTAAATATTATCACATCTGTAGACTGCAGCATATTGTCTTCAATATTGCTATTTTGTGGTGTGGTAGGTAGTCCCTGTAGCCTGTGTACATCTAAAGTCTGGGCTGTATTGTTCCCACCATTACTTCTGTCCAGGGTTGTGGGTGATATTACCACATCTGTAAACTGCTGTATACTGTTTCCAATATTACTACTATGTGGTGTGGTGGGTTGTTCCTGAGGCTTAAGTACATCTGAAGACTGGGGTGTATTGTTTCTATAATTATATTTATGTAGGGTTATGTGTGGCTCCTCAGAAATAATTACATCTGTAGACTGCGGCGTATTGTTTCCAATATTAGTACTGCGTTGTGTGTTGGTTTCCTCCTTGAGCATTAATACATCAGATGACTGCTGCCTATTGTATCCACCATTTTTTTCTGGTAGGGTTGTGGGTGGCTCTTCTAATATCATCACATCATCAGTGATATCTGGCTCCTCAGACATTATTACATCTGTAGACTGCGGCATATTGTTTCCAATATTAATACTATGTGGTGTGGTGGGTAGTTCCTGAGGATTAAATACATCTGAAGTCTGGGATGTATTGTTTCTATCATTACATTTATGTAGGGTTATGTGTGGCTCCTCAGAAATAATTACATCTGTAGACTGCGGCGTATTGTTTCCAATATTAATACTATGTGGTGTGGTGGGTAGTTCCTGAGGCTTAAATACATCTGAAGACTGGGGTGTATTGTTTCTATCATTACATTTATGAAAGGATGTGTGTGGCTCCTCAGAAATTATTAAATCTGTAGACTGCGTTGTATTGTTTCCAATATTACTACTGCGTTGTGTTTTGGTTTTCTCCTTAAGCATTAATACATCTGTAGATTGCGGAGTATTGTTTAGAATATTACTACTGCGTTCTGTGGTGGTTTCCTCTTCAAGCATTAATACTTCAGAAGACTGCTGTGCATTGTATCCACCATATGTTCCTGGTAGGGTTGTCGGTGGTTCTTCAGATATTATCACATCTGCAGACTGCTGCGTACTATTTCCAATGCTACTACTATGTGGTGTTGTGGGTAGTTCCTGTGGTATATAAACATCTGAAGAGTGCGGTATATTGTTTCCACCATTACTTCTGTCCAGGGTTGTGGTTGGTTCTTTAAATATTATCACATCTGTAGACTGCAGCATATTGTCTTCAATATTGCTATTTTGTGGTGTGGTAGGTAGTCCCTGTAGCCTGTGTACATCTAAAGTCTGGGCTGTATTGTTCCCACCATTACTTCTGTCCAGGGTTGTGGGTGATATTACCACATCTGTAAACTGCTGTATACTGTTTCCAATATTACTACTATGTGGTGTGGTGGGTTGTTCCTGAGGCTTAAGTACATCTGAAGACTGGGGTGTATTGTTTCTATAATTATATTTATGTAGGGTTATGTGTGGCTCCTCAGAAATAATTACATCTGTAGACTGCGGCGTATTGTTTCCAATATTAGTACTGCGTTGTGTGTTGGTTTCCTCCATGTGCATTAATACATCAGATGACTGCTGCCTATTGTATCCACCATTTTTTTCTGGTAGGGTTGTGGGTGGCTCTTCTAATATTATCACATCATCAGTGATATCTGGCTCCTCAGACATTATTACATCTGTAGACTGCGGCATATTGTTTCCAATATTAATACTATGTGGTGTGGTGGGTAGTTCCTGAGGCTTAAATACATCTGAAGACTGGGGTGTATTGTTTCTATCATTACATTTATGAAAGGTTGTGTTTGGCTCCTCAGAAATTATTAAATCTGTAGACTGCGGCGTATTGTTTCCAATATTACTACTGCGTTGTGTTTTGGTTTTCTCCTTAAGCATGAATACATCAGAAGATTGCTGCGCATTGTATCCACCATTTTTTCCTGGTAGGGTTGTGGGTGGCTCTTCAGATATTATCACATCATCAGTGATATCTGGCTCCTCAGACATTATTACATCTGTAGATTGCGGAGTATTGTTTCCAATATTACTACTGCGTTCTGTGGTGGTTTCCTCTTCAAGCATTAATACATCAGAAGACTGCTGTGCATTGTATCCACCATTTGTTCCTGGTAGGCTTGAGGGTGGCTCTTCAGATATTATCACATGTGCAGACTGCTGCGTACCATTTCCAATATTACTACTATGTGGTGTGGTGGGTAGTTCCTGCGGTCTTTGTACATCTGAAAACTGAGGTGTATTGTTGCCATCATAACTTATGTTTCCGGTTGTAGGTGATATAAACACATCTGAAGACAGTGGCGTATTGTTTCCAATTTTACTACTATGTGGTGTAAAGGGTAGTTCCTGTAGCCTATTTACATCTGAAGACTTGGGTGTATTGTTAACATCATTACTTCTGTGTAGGGTGGGGAGTGCATCCTCAGGCATAATTACATCTGTAGACTGCTGCGTACTGTTTCCAATATAACTACTTTGTGGTGTGGTAGGTAATTCCTCTGGCATATGTTCATCTGGCATATGTTCATCTGAAGACTGGGATGTATTGTTGTTATCATTACTTCTGTGTAGGGAGGTGAGTGGATCCTCAGACATAAGTACATCTGAAGACTGCTGCGTACTGTTTCCAATGCTACTACTATGTGGTGTGGTTGGTAGTTCCTGTGGTATATGTACATCTAAAGAGTGGGGTGTATTGTTCCCACCATTTCTTCTGTCCAGGGTTGTGGTTGATAATATCACATCTGTAGACTGCTGCGTACTGTTTCCAATATAACAAGTATGAGGTGTGGAGGGTAGTTCTTGTGTCTTATGTACATTTGAAGACTGGGGTGTATTGTTCCAGTCATTACTTCTGTCCAGTGTCGTGGGTGGTTCTTCAAACATTATTACATCTGTTGACTGCTGAGTACTATTTCCAATGCTCTGTTCATGTAGCCTGTCTATATCTAAAGACTGGGGTGTATTGTTTCCATCATTACTGTTTTGTTGGGTTGTGGGTGATATTGCCACATCTGTAGACTGCTGCGAACTGTTTCCAAGATTACAACTATGAGGTGTGGTGGGTAGTTCCTTTGGCTTATGTACATCTGAAAACTGTTGTGTATTGTTTCCACCATTACTTCTGTTCAGGATTGTGGGTGGTTCCTCAGATATTATAACATTTGTAGAGTGCGGCATATTGTTTCCAATATTGCCACTATGTGGTGTGGTGGGTAGTTCCTGCGGTCTTTGTACATCTGTTAACTGAGGTGTATTGTTTCCATCATAACTTTTGTGTTGGGCAATATTACAACTGTGAGGTGTGGTGGGTAGTTCCTGTGGCTGATGTACATCTGAGGACTGGGGTGTATTGTTCCCACCATTACTTCTGTCCAGGGTCGTGGGTGGTTCTTCAAATATAATTACATCTGTAGACTGCAACGTATTGTCTTCAATATTGCTATCATGTGGTGTGGTGCGATGTTCCTGTAGCCTGTGTACATCTAAAGACTGGGGTGTATCATTTCCATCATTACGTTTTTGTAGGGTGGTGGGTGATATAACCACACCTGTAGAATGCTGCGTACTGTTTCCAATTTTACAAATATGAGGTGTGGTGAGTAGTTCCTGTGGCTTATGTACATCTGAAGACTGGTGTGTATTGTTTCCACCATTAGTTCCGTCCAGGGTTGTGGGTGGTTCTTCAAATATTATCACATCTATAGACTGCGGCGTATTGTTTCCAATATTACTACTACGTGGTGGGGTTGGTAGTTCCTGTAGCCTATGCACATCTGAAGACTGGGTTGTATTGTTTCCATCATTACTGCTGTGTAGGGTGGTGAGTAGCTCCTTAGAAATAACTACAACTGTAGACGGCAGCGTATTGTTTTCAATATTACTACTGTGTCGTGTTGTGTTTGCTTCCTTAAGCATTAATTCATCTGAAGACTGTGGCGGATTGTATCCATCAAAATACCCTTGTAGTGTGGTGGGTTCCTCCTCAGACATAATCACATCGGTAGGCTGAGGCGTATTGATTCCACTATTACTACTGTGTTGTGTGGTTGTTGTCTCCTTAGAAGTCAATAAATCTGTAGACTGCGGAGTGATGTTTTCAATATTACTATTGTGATGTGTGGTGATTTCCTCCTTAAGCAATAATACGTCTTTAGACATCGGCATATTATGGCCAACATTACTTCCATGTTGTGTGGTAGGTGGCTCCTGTAGCCTAAGAACATCTGAAAGCTGGGGTGTATTGTTACCAACATCACTGCATTGAAGTGCGGTGGCTTCTTCCTGTAGCATTAATAATCGTGCAGACTGTGGCGCATTGTTTTTAACATAAATACTTAGTTGTGTTGTGGGTAGCTCCTGAGTCTTTCTAAATAAATCTGAAGACTTGGGTGAATTGTTTTCAACATTACTTCTGTCTAGTGCGCTCAGTGACTCCTTACACATTGTTAAATCTGTAGACTGCGGCATATTGATTCCAACAATATTACTATTATGTGAAGTGCGTGGTTCCTGTAGCCTGTATAGATCTGAACAATGGTGTGTATTTTTTCCAACATTACTACTTTGTAATGTGGTTACTACATCCTGAGGCAGTAATGACTGCGGCGTATGTATTTCAATAATACTACCATGTTGTATGGTGGGTGACTTCTGTAGCCTAAACACTTGTGAAGACTGGCGTGTATTGTTTTCAACATTACTACCTTGTAGTTTGGAGGCTGCCTCCTGAGTCAGTAATATCTGTGAAGACTGCGGCGTATTGTTTTCAACATTAGTATTTTGTTCTGTAGTGGGTGGCTCCGGAGACATCCTTAATAAATCTGAAGACTGCGTCGTATTGTTTTCAACATTAGTATTTTGTTCTGTAGTGGGTGGCTCCGGAGACATCCTTAATAAATCTGAAGACTGCGTCGTATTGTATCCAACGTTGCCACTATGTTGTGTAGTAGGTAGCTCCTGTGGCCTTAATATAATTGAAGACTGAGGTGATTTGTTTTCAACATTACTTTTGTGTCGTTTGGTGAGTGGCTCCTCAGGCATTATCACATCTATAGATTGCCGCGTATTGTTGCCAACATTATTACTATGTTGGGTGGTAGGTCGTTTCTGCGGCTTAGGCACATCTGAAGACTGAGGTATTTTGTTTTCCACATTACTTTTGTGTCGTTTGATGAGTGGCTCCTCAGACATTATTACACCTGTAGACTGCGGCGTCATGATGCCAACATTACTTCTATGTTGTGTAGTGGGTGGATGAATATTTCTTTGTATTGTGGTCGGTGGCTCTTCGGAAATAATCTTATTTGTAGACTTCGGCGTATTGATACCAATACTACTACATTGTGGGGTCGGTGGTTCCTGTAGTCTAAGTACATCTGAAGACTGAGGTGTTTTGTTCTCAACGTTAATTTTGTAAAGTTTCTCAGACATTATTACACTTGTCGACTGCGGCGTATTGTTGCAAAAATTACTACTATGTTGTGTGGTGGGTGGACAAATATTTCTTTGTATTGTGGTAGGTGGCACTTCAGAAATAATCATATTTGTAGACTGCGGAGTATTGTTTTCAATATTATTACTGTGTTGTGTTGTGGTTGCCTCCTTAAGCATTAATTCATTTGAAAGCTGTGGCGTATTGTACCCATCATTAGATCCTTGCAGTGTGGCGGGTATCTTCTCAGAATTTACCACATACGTAGACTGCAGCGTATTGTTTCCAATATTTCTACTGTGTGGCATGGTAAGTGGCTCCTGTGGCTTAAATACAGCTGAGGGTTGTGTTATACTGTATCCAACATTACTACCTTGCGTCGTAGTAGGCGGCAGTATATGAACTCTATATTCATTTGAAGGCTGTGACGTATTGTGTCCTTCAAAACTACTTTGCTGCGTAGTGGATGCCTCCTGAGCCGATATTATTACGTCTGAAGACTGCGGTGTATTGTATCCAACATTAATATTTTGTGTTGTCGCAGATACCTCCTGAGGCGTACTTAATATATCTGAAGGTTGCGGCGTGTTTCGTTTACTTTGCGGTGTGTTGGGCTGCTGAGGCATTCTTAATTCATCTGCAGACTGTGGCGTACAGTATCCAAAATAAGTACTTTGTAGTATGACGAGTGGCTCCTGTGGCCTTAGTACATCTGAATACTGGGGTGTTTTGTTTTCAACATTACTTTTGTGTCGTTTGGTGAGTGGCTCCTCAGACATTATTACACCTGTAAGTTGCGGCGTATTAATGCCAACGTTACTACTATGCTGTGTGGTGGTTGGATAAATATTAGTTAGTATTGTGGCAGGTGACTCTTCAGACATATTCATATGTGTAGACTGCGGCGTATTGTATCCATCATTAGATCCTTGAAGTATGGTGGGTGCCTCCTCAGAAGTTATCACATCAGTAAAGCGCGGCGTATTGTTACGAATATTTCCAGTGTGTTGTGTGGTGCGTGGTTCATCTGGCCTAAATACAGCTGAAGGCTGCGGCGTATTGTATCCAACATTACTACCTTGCGTCGTAGTAGGCGGCTGCTGAGCTACTCTATATTCATCTGAAGGCTGTGACGTATTGTACCCAACAAAGTGACTATGCAGCGGGGTGGGTGCCTCCTGAGGCATTAGTTTATCTGAAGACAGCAGCGTAGTATGTCCAACATTACTACTTTGCGACGTGGTAGGTGGTAGCTGAGATAATATTATTACGTCTGAAAACTGCGGTGTATTGTATCTCACATTACTACCCTGCGGTTCTGTGGGTTGCTCCTGAGGCTGCTTGAATACATCTGAAGACTGTGGCGTATTGTGTCTCACATTACTACTCTGAAGTGCAGTAGTTTGCTCTTGAGGCTGCCTGAATACATTCGAAGGCTGTTGCGTATTGTATCTCACATTACTACCCCGCGGTTCAGTGGGTTGCTCCTGAGGCTGCCTGAATACATCTGAAGGCTGTTGCGTATTGTATCCCACATTACTACCCTGCGGTGCAGGGGATTGCTCATGAGGCTGCTTGAATACATCCGAAGGCTGTTGCGTATTGTATCCCACATTACTACCCTGCGGTGCAGGGGATTGCTCATGAGGCTGCTTGAATACATCCGAAGGCTGTTGCGTATTGTATCCCACATTACTACCCTGCGGTACAGTGGGTTGCTCCTGAGGCTGCTTGTATACATCCGAAGGCTGTTGCGTATTGTATCTCACATTACTACCCTGCGGTGAAGTGGGTTGCTTCTGAGGCTGCTTGAATACATCCGAATCCTGTGGCGTATTGTATCCCACATTACTACCCTGCGGAGCAGTGGGTTGCTCGCGAGGCTGCTTGAATACATCCGAAGGCTGTTGCGTATTGTATCCCACATTACTACCCTGCGGTGCAGTGGGTTGTTTCTGAGGCAGGCTTAATACATCTGAAGACTGTGGCGTATTGTGTCTCACATTACTACTCTGAGGTGTAGTAGGTTGCTCTTGAGGCTGGCTGAATACATCCGAAGACTGTTGCATATTGTGTCTCACATTACTACTCTGAGGTGCAGTAGGTTGCTCTTGAGGCTGGCTGAATACATCCGAAGACTGTGGCGTATTGTATCTTACATTACTACCCTCCAGTGCAGTGGGTTGCTCCTGAGGCAGACTGAATACATCTGAAGACTGTGGCGTATTGTGTCTCACATTACTACTCTGAGGTGCAGTAGGTTGCTCCTGAGGCTGCCTGAATACCTCCGAAAGCTGTTGCGTATTGTATCTCACAGTACTACCCTGCGGTTCAGTGGGTTGCTCCTGAGGCTGCCTGAATACATCTGAAGGCTGTTGCGTATTGTGTCTCACATTACTACCCTGCGGTGCAGTGGGTTGCTCCTGAGGCTGGCTGAATACATCCGAAGACTGTGGCGTATTGTGTCTCACATTACTACCCTGCGGTGCAGTAGGTTGCTCCTGAGGCTGCCTGAATACATCCGAAGGCTGTTGCGTATTATATCTCACATTACTACCCTGCGGTGCAGGGGATTTCTCATGAGGCTGCTTGAATCCATCCGAAGGCTGTTGCGTATTGTATCCCACATTACTACCCTGCGGTACAGTGGGTTGCTCCTGAGGCTGCTTGAGTACATCCGAAGGCTGTTGTGTATTGTGTCTCACATTACTACCCTGCGGTACAGGGGATTGCTCATGAGGCTGCTTAAATACATTCGAAGGCTGTTGCGTATTGTATCTCACATTACTACCCTGCGGTTCAGTGGGTTGCTCCCGAGGCTGCCTGAATACATCTGAAGGCTGTTGCGTATTGTATCCCACATTACTACCCTGCAGTGCAGGGGATTGCTCCTGAGGCTGCTTGAATACATCCGAAGGCTGTTGCGTATTGTATCTCACATTACTACCCTGCGGTGCAGTGGGTTGCTTCTGAGGCTGCTTGAATACATTCGAATCCTGTGGCGCATTGAATCCCACATTACTACCCTGCGGAGCAGTGGGTTGCTCGCAAGGCTGCTTGAACACATCCGAATGCTGTTGCGTATTGTATCTCACATTACTACCCTGCAGTGCAGGGGATTGCTCATGAGGGTGCTTGAATACAACCGAAGGCTGTTGCGTATTGTATCCCACATTACTACCCTGCGGTGCAGTAGGTTGCTCCTGAGGCAGGCTGAATACATCTGAAGACTGTGGCGTATTGTGTCCCACATTACTACCCTGCGGAGCAGTGGGTTGCTCGCGAGGCTGCTTGAATACATCCGAAGGCTGTTGCGTATTGTATCCCACATTACTACCCTGCGGAGCAGTGGGTTGCTCGCGAGGCTGCTTGAATACATCCGAAGGTTGTTGCGTATTGTATCTCACATTACTACCCTGCAGTGCAGGGGATTGCTCATGAGGCTGCTTGAATACAACCGAAGGCTGTTGCGTATTGTATCCCACATTACTACCCTGCGGTGTAGTAGGTTGCTCCTGAGGCAGGCTGAATACATCTGAGGACTGTGGCGTATTGTGTCTCACATTACTACTCTGAGGTGCAGTAGGTTGCTCTTGAGGCTGGCTGAATACATCCGAAGACTGTTGCGTATTGTGTCTCACATTACTACTCTGAGATGCAGTAGGTTGCTCTTGAGGCTGGCTGAATACATCCGAAGACTGTGGCGTATTGTGTCTCACATTACTACCCTCCGGTGCAGTGGGTTGCTCCCGAGGCAGGCTGAATACATCTGAAGACTGTGGCGTATTGTGTCTCAAATTACTACTCCGAGGTGCAGTAGGTTGCTCTTGAGGCTGGCTGAATACATCCGAAGACTGTTGCGTATTGTGTCTCACATTACTACTCTGAGATGCAGTAGGTTGCTCTTGAGGCTGGCTGAATACATCCGAAGACTGTGGCGTATTGTGTCTCACATTACTACCCTCCGGTGCAGTGGGTTGCTCCCGAGGCAGGCTGAATACATCTGAAGACTGTGGCGTATTGTGTCTCACATTACTACTCTGAGGTGCAGTAGGTTGCTCTTGAGGCTGGCTGAATACATCCGAAGACTGTTGCGTATTGTGTCTCACATTACTACTCTGAGGTGCAGTAGGTTGCTCATGAGGCTGGCTGAATACATCCAAAGACTGTTGCGTATTGTATCTCACATTACTACATTGCGGTTCAATGGGTTGCTCCTGAGGCTGCCTGAATACATCTGAAGGCTGTTGCGTATTGTGTCTCACATTACTACCCTGCGGTGCAGGGGATTGCTCATGAGGCTGCCTCAATACATTTGAAGGCTGTGGTGTATTGTGTCTCACATTACTACCCTGCGGTGCAGTGGGTTGCTCATGAGGCTGCCTGAATACATCTGAAGGCTGTGGCGTATTGTATCTCACATTATATTAAAGTAAAAATTATTTATTCAATTTATGCGTATACGACGCCATGAATGATGATGAAGGTCAATTACAAGTTTTAATATTGTAGTATTCAACATTGTACTGTCACGTTCAGCGAAAAAAATGTATAGATACTAGGACAAGAATTGGCAAGAAACTCAGGGCCATTATTTTAAATTTATACACAGGGCTGGATAGTTATCTTAAATGTAATACATTGCAGTTACCGGGCTGCACTTTGTTTGTAAAATCCGCAATGCAGTTTACGTGTTATGATCGCTGATACGAGTTTCTTGTCCTTTTAGCTCTGTCTACCCTTTAACCGATTTAAAAAAAGGAGGAGGTTCTTAATTCGTCTTTTTTTATTTGTCATTTCAGAACTTTTGACTGGGTGAACCGATTTATTTGAAAGCTGATGTTTGTCGTTTTGTCGTTTGGTCCCATTTAAATGTCATCAAAATCGGTCAAGCCGTTTTTTGAGTTACAGTCCAATAACTGAAAAGTATTTTCCTATCTTGATGACACAGTCGTTGATAGTGAATGACAATCGATAGGTAGCAAGGGTCACTAAAAAGAGTGAAAAAAAATGTTCACCTAAAAATGGAACCGACTTCAACACTCAAAAGTGTGAAATAACTTGTCGAAGTCGGTGAAAAAATTTTGTAGACTTGTAGCATCATTTTCTTGTATAAGCGCACTATAGGAAGCCTCAAGTTACAAAAGTGTAAGAGTGACATGTTAGTTGTCGTTTCCAGAGCGTGTTCTGCCCGGAGAAGCGTCCGGGCGACAAGCACGGGCTGCCGGCGGCGCTGGCCGTGCTGTCCGAGTGCGCGGAGGCGACGGGCGCAGTGCTCGACGCGAGGACACAAGCCGCCCTCTCGCAGTACCACACATATCTGCAGTACATACACATCTCCGACAGATACGCGGGGCCCAAACAGATGGAGTGAGTCTTACTTATATTACCTGTATTGTATATTTATGACTATGTAATTCAATATTTCCAGTAGGTATATACGCTACTGCGACAGATATGCTGACTTTCAAGCAGATAAAGTGTATTTTGTGCATACGCGACGCGACCGGACACTTTACTGTCAAACCATTTTCAACCTTGTCTCTATTAATGCAAAGCGTAGTATATAAGATCGCTTGAAATACTTGCATAATACCTATGTCAATTCTTTCATTATATACATTATTGTGATATAATGTATATGTATATGAAAAAGTCGAAAATGCTTTGACAGTAATGCTGCCGACCGCTGCGCTGACGGTCTCTCCCACTTCAGTCCGAATTGAGCTTTATTGTATTAACTTATGTCGTAACTTCAATGTGTCTTTTTGATGACATGTGATGGTAAACTTCACGCTTGCCCGTGCATTGCCAACCAGATTTTAAAACTCGAGCATATGAGACTAAACAACCGTTTATCTCAGGGTAACGGGCGCAGTGCAGTTTGTCATTTCCATCCCAGCCCCGTAAAACAAACATAATGTCACACAATATTAAATTATCAAAAATTAATTTCTATTTAGAAAGTTTAACTCTAAATATGATTTGGTTGTGAATATGCCATCCACTATATACAGGGTTATTGGTTGATATGCAAACCTCTTAGGGTTGACATCTGCTAGTTCTAACAAACATTTTGAGATTTTTTTTGTTTTGAGTTAGAGCCGATATCGTCCATTTATGAATGAAAATCAATTGTAATCATTATCTATGATAAGCATGAATTTAGGGCTAAATAAAATAATAAATAACTTATATAGTTCAGGAAAATGAAAGCATTTATTCTGTTTCCAAGTTATTATCAGCGTTGTCATCGTCATCACTGCTGTCTGCATTCAAATATCTCTTGAATGTATGAATACAGTTTCAACATTATTCTCTATTCTCATATTGAGTCCAAAATCATGTAAGATTATTTTCTAAATATGATTAGAAGCACTATCGCGTGCTGAGCGGAAATCACATTTACATATGATTGGAGTATTTTTTTTCTTTATTGGAGTATTTAGAGTTCGCATGTTCGATTCCCGTCCGGAACATAAAAAAAAATTACTCCAATAATTGGTAAATAAGATTGAATTAATTATAATTATCTAATAATTATTAATTTATAATAATTATAGATATATTAATTATCTTCTTTGAATTCTTGACTACTTTATTCTGGTCTTCCTTAGTAACTTCTACACACGCAGTTTTTATCAGTATCAGCATTTTTCCATATGCCGAAGGGTGGTCTAATGTGACGTGCTACATATTTTTTTATTTGTGGCTAATTAACCTCGTTTTTGACGCCACGGCGTCCCCCTAGCGATGATAAGATGAACGAATGGAATTTCCGAAAGGCTGATTATCAATCTTTGTATGCTGACATAGGTAGCCTAGAATGGGATGATGTTTATCTATCACGTGACGTTAACGAGGCAGTTACTAGGTTCTATAACATAGTGTATGCGTGTTTTGATCGGCACGTTCACAAAAAGAGGAACGTTCAAAATATAAAATATCTGTATCCTACGTGGTTTACACACGAAATTATACAAACATTAAAGAATAAATATTATCATTTGAAAAAATTTAAAGAATTCGAATTGGAGTTTAACCGCGAGTTGTTTAGGTTTTACAGACAAAGAGCAAAGGTACTGATCGATGTAGCTTACAAAAACTATATTAGGCGAACGGAGGAGAATATAAGAACGGATCCTAAGAGCTTTTGGACATTCGTTAAAAGCCAGCAGGGTTCTAGGCATTCATGTAGGGAATTCGATTTTAATGGGCATATGGTATCAGGTGCAGACGCTGCAGACGCGTTTGCTACCTACTTTGAATCGGTATTTCTACCTGAAGTCCCTAAACTGTCTGTAGCTGATGCGGAGTGTGACGCTGCTAATCCACTGTGCTCACCGCGGGTCGCATTTGGAAAACCTCCAGGGTAACGCCGATATCAAAGGATGGCTCGAGCTCGAAGGTCGAGAATTATAGACCTATAGCGGTTCTGTCGGCTCCCGGCAAAGTCTTTGAGTCAATATTAAATCGTCGCATCTTAAATCAGGTTCATACCCAAATAGTCGACAGCCAACATGGTTTCAAAGCTGGCAGATCAACGGTTACTAACCATATTAACTTTGTTGACTATGTCATCGAAGGGATGGATCGTAAAAAACAGGTAGATGCGGCTTATTTCGACTTCAAAAAAGCCTTTGATCGCGTTTCATAATGACGTGCTTTTAAGGAAATTTGCAGCTATAGGCTTCACTCCTCAGTTACTGAAATTATTCGCTAGTTATTTAAGTGATCGCGTGCAGTATGTACAACTTGATGGGTGTCGTTCTTATCCGTATTTGACTTGTTCGGGGGTAAGTCAAGGCTCAACTTTGGGGCCCACCCAATTTCTTATTATGATTAATGACTTGCCGAGGGTCGTCAGGACTGCAGAGTGTCTTATGTTCGCCGACGATCTAAAGTTGTACTTAGCCATCGGGTGCGTGGAGGACTGTGAGGCGCTACAGAGTGATATCGATAGTGTGGTCGAATGGGGAAAAAGCAATCACTTGGAATTTAACAGTTCCAAATGTAAAACCATTTCATTTACCCGATCAATGAGGCCTATTTCATACGACTACAACATGTCTAGTACCAGTCTGGAGCGCGTTACAGAAATTCGTGACCTAGGAGTTACACTAGATGTGGGACTGACATTTAATACGCACATTATTGATATTTGTAACAGGGCTTTTAAATCACTCGGTTTTGTAATGCGACAAGCCGCCAGATTTAATGATCGAAGCGTTATTATAATCTTATTTTATGCTTATGTGCGCAGTAGGCTAGAATATAATTCTATAATTTGGGATCCACATGAGAGGACTTATACCATTATGTTAGAACGCGTACAACGGAAGTTTGCCCGCTATCTTTTCAAAAGACTCTATGGATATTATCCGTTTTTATATCCTTCTCTATATGTCTCCGGAATGGTAGGTATAGACACGCTAATACTACGAAGAAAGTGTGCGTTATTAATGCATTTTTATCAGTTGCTAAATGGGCGTATTGATAATTGCAGCGCACTCGCTCGGTGGTCGTTAGCGGTACCGGACCGTGTGAAAGAATCGCGCGCATGCAGCGTTCGTCGCCTGTTCGTGTGTCCGAGCGTCCGCACGCTTACCTCGAAATTCGCTCCGACATCTCAAGCTATTTCTCTGCTCAACGCCATGCTGGCTCAGGATACAGAAGTAGACGTTTTTTTTTGTAAACCTCAAGAATTTTATAATCAGAGTGTAAATTTTTTTAGCAAGTTAATAGTAACTATTTTGTATTCTACTTCTAATTGTTGTTGGCTCGCTGCACGCGTTGGTGAACACTGTAAGTGCAGCAAGCAATTTATAGTATAAATAAATAAATAACCTCGATATCGTTGTACTGGCCGGGGTAGAGAGGCAACAATTGAATAACTTCGTGTCCGTGCTGGACCATACTGGCTCTAGCCAGTCCATCGAACATAAAGCGATTCTTGGATGTCTTCGTTAATTTTACTAGTTCAATAACTCAACTTATGATAATGTTGGACTTACTTCATATTGTTTCTTTCCACCTAAGGGATGATTTATTTATTTTTATTTGCTTCGGTTGGTAGTTTATCAACTTATACTAAAATGTGCTCGATAAAGTTATGAAGCGCGTTTATTAGTAAGAAATTTTACATCCGTTAAATAATATATGAAATGTAAATAACGTTTTTATTTAAGAATTGGCGTACAAAACTATTGGAATAATTTGAAAAGTACTTAATTTTACTAAAAACTGGGAAATTATGAGCTTAGGATTAGATTAAATGTAAAGTATGTAAAATTTCACCGTTATTGAAAACTTAAAAATTGACCAAAACTACGTATGTATGATTATCGCTATGTATTCACTATCCTTATAAAAATGAATTCAACAGACGTAACTCAACTTAAATATATAAAATGAAGTTAATAATAATGCAGTTACAGCACATCAAATCAAACAATTTATTTGCTAAAATACATGTCATATAAGATCCTATATTAATTGTTAACATATAATGTATTTAGTCTGTAAGCAGACGTGCAAATTTTTGTGGTATGAATTCAGTCAATATTACATTTTACAAAAGTATTTAAATTCTTTAACACTATAAAGGCAGTTTATTAGAAGCCAGTGAGTCAAAGATCTTTTAAATTTGTTACCATCCAATATTTTCATGTCGTTAGGTAGACAGTTATAAATAGAAAAACACATATTGTAAATATTTTTCTATATAAGCCCTTCTTAGCACGTGGTTCATATAACAGATTGGTGAACTTTGTCCTTTTTTGACGTGTAAAAACATCATCACGTTTCTTAAATAAATCAGGGTGTTGTTTAGTGAAGACACAAATGTCTTTTATGTACATGCACGGTAGAGGAAGTATGTTACATGTTTTAAAAAGGGGTTCGCATCTTTCTAAAAACCACGCCTTGTTTATGACCCTAACACATCGTTTTTGGATCATGAACACTCTATCTATGTCGACTGAGTTGCCCCACATTATCAGTCCGTAGCTTAGCAGAGACGACACGTGTCCATGATATGCCACCAATGCTGCTTCCATAGACACAGTTTGCCTAATTTTTTTGAGCGCGGATACAAATCGTTCACAGAAATTTTATATGAAATTATGAATAAACATTATTATATATATATCGAGACACAACACGATTGAGTTATGATAACTACGTATTACTGTATTTCTTATTAAACTTGTAAGGAACACTGCCAAATTCTGTACTCTATTTTCATATCATATTAGGAACAAGTCTTGCGGCCGACAACTAAATACTTGTACAGACATACCTCTACCAATGTCAAATACAATAGAGCACCGCAGAGGCTGTCAAAATATGATATTGTAGTCAAGATAGATTACTCTGTGTAACATTAGAATCCTGAACATCAATCATTAACCTTCAGGGTATCTTCCAACATGTATATTATGCGTTTCTACACCTCTGAGTCGAACCATTCCTGTCGGAACTTAAGTATGTGATTGCATTCGCACCATCCTGTCTGCATGCACTCTAAAATATACGGAATGACACGCCATTTACTAGAGAAAAGTCTATTAAAATAAGCAACTAGTTAATTGTGTCTGATATTACTACTTTATGGTGTAAGTAAATGGATCCAGAGGCCTCAATACATCTATAGACTGAAGTGTACGGTTTCAATATTCAGTTCTCTCCGGTCGGCTCGATCCTTTGGTACTACGTAGAGATGTTGGATCACTCTGCATCTTTTACCATATGTATCACGGGGAGTGAACTGATGAATGAAACGATTTAGTACCTGCAGCTCAATTACCCCATCGGACTTTCCGACAAAGCACGATGTTTCATCTATTTCTTGTCGACATCTGGAACTCCACAACCCTGCGATTTTCACGGAATTTTCTGCCTCGCACTGCCACATTATAGAACCAGCTGCCTGGTAAAGTATTTCCGAACAGATATGACTTAGGAGCCTTCAAGTAGAGAGCATATTCCCTCAAAGGCCGGCAACGCATCCTCGAGACCTCTGATGTTGCAGATGTTTGTGGGCGACGGTGATCACTTACCAACAGGTGAGCCGCCTACTCGTTTGCTCTCCTACCCCAAAAAAAAAATTGTAACTTTGTGGTGTTGTAACACTTATTTAACACTTATTATAATTTTATTTTTGCAGATGTATGGCTCCTGGGTCACCTATACATCTGAAGATTGCGGCGTATTGTATCCAACATTACTACCTTTTTGTTGGAGTGTTCAATTGCTCCTGAGGCCTCCCTATTGTATATAAGATTTGTGTATTGTATCCAACATTACAATCTTGTGGAGTGCTGAATACCTCTTGAGGCCTTCTGAGTGTATTCGAGGTTTCTGTATTATGTCCAACTTTACTAGTTTGGGGAGTACTGTATAGCTCCCGAGGCCTCCCAAATGCATACGAAGATTCTGTATTGTGTCCAACATTGCTAGTTAGAGGTGTGCTAGTTAGTTCATGAGGCCTCCCAAGTGCATACGGAGATTGTGTATAACTACCTGTCACTAAATTTTCAGCTTCTGCCGCACTTACAATGTTATAAATTTGATTTTTCACCTGAACCTGTTTTAATTGTGGTAATTTTTGCATCACCTGTTTAATTGTCAAGAAAAATGATGTCAAGGGGTCAGGAATCTCAACCATAATATTGTTTCTTTGTAAACAAATTCTTTCCGGAGCTTCAACTTTCTCAGTAATATCCACAACATTTTCCGGTGTTTCAATATCTCCAGTGATATCAATTACATCGGGGCTAGTTACACTTCTTCTTTTATTTATGGTATTCAAGCCTCGGTTTTTCGAGGGGTTTGTGGAGTTACTTGGGCCAGGATTTGGTTTCCTTGTATTTCTTTTATTTACGCCGCACTCTTTTGAAGAGTTTTTGAAGTTACTTGGGTCAACATTTGTTCTTCTTGTATTTGTTTTATTCACGTCGCTCCCTTGGCCTGTTTTCGAGCAGTTTTCTGAGTTACTTGGTCCAGGATTTGTTTTTCTTGTATTACTTTTACTTCCGCCGCTCCCGCTGTTTTTCCGGTAGTTTTCTGAGTTACTTCGTCCAAGGCCTGAAAACAAAAACACATTCTTTTGTTTAATGAAATAGATTAAGGTTACGTGCCTTTAAACAATATTTCCCTTATAGCATGGGTGTAACTGTTATGTGGACTATGTGCTACTGGTAATGACTGCCGAAAAAGTTCATCCATCCAGCCAGGATCCAGCCGTAGTGTCAGGAAGGATTGACGGGAGGCACATACGAAATTAAGTTTAGTAATAAATAAAATTACAAACGATAAGGTTCATTGATTCCGCACTTTATATTATTAACCTATGATACTTTTAAATCAATTTATTGGGTTTATTGGGTAGTTTCCAGGAACCAGGGCTCACTTCAGTAAACAGGGTCAACAAGCATAGTTAGTTGAGATCAGGAAAGAAATAAATAATGTCCATAGTAAATTTAACAATTTACTTATTAACAAAACATTAGCAATATCAGCAATGCAGAAAAAACATTCAAGTCTAAGTAAGTTTTATTAATAGCATAATAAACTTTAAAATCTGATCTAGTGCTTGCGAGAAGTGGTATAACAGGTACCTACTATCTAGCTGTAGTACCATGGTCATCGCTTTCCGTTGTTGCAGTACACTTGCTTCTCTCGCTCCCTCCCGGTGTTCGGAGCCACTTAAATACCTATACTGTTATAATTTTCTAGCGCGTCTAAACTAGAATATCTGGATATTTTCATATCTCATACTTCATTATAACCGAATGACAATTAATGTTTAATTTCTTTTTGAACCAAACATTGTGCTACATTAAAATAATTGCTGCCTTAATAATGATTTTTATACGTTTATAAAACAAGCGAAACGAGGTCTTTTTGTTAAATTTAGGGGCTTGAGTCAGATCCATATATAAGTTCTTGGATCTTCCTCTACCCCTATTTCAGGTTAATTTGATTATATCAGAATATAGTTGTAAAACTAAAGTAAAACTAAAATAATGTAAAATAAAGTACCACACACAATATATCTCATAAAGAGGGGTGTAACGTGCTAATAATATAAATATTAAAAGTATGTAATTTTTATTTCAACACCCTTGCTCGTAAAGTGAGCTTATTATATCGTTCTTAGGGCCATAAACCGAACTATAACACCCTCGTGCATAATAATATTATACACTAGTGTGTTATAGAATTATCGCTACAAAATTAAATTAGTACTGCAAATTATATGCGAGTAAACAGAGCATATTCAATTTAACCACTTCACACAAACCATTCAATTTTCCATAATTTTCATGTGTTGTTTGTATCGTATTTGTGCAATATATATTTTGTCCTTGCAAAGGTGTTGAAAAAAAGCGTATGAAACTCGTGAGCAACTTGCTCATGATACACTCGGCTGATTTACGCCCTCGCCTACGGCTCGGGCTGTAACCCACAGCCTCGTGTATGATGAGCAACTTAGCGCACTTGTATCATAATATACTATTAAATCATCATGTCTTAATCTTCTTGCCATGTCAATAATGTATTATAAAAAAGAAACATTTAGGTTCAGTTAATATAAAAGGGAATTAAATAGAATTATAAAGCTATCAAAATGTAAGTATTTGTTTAAATTTGTTCTTTTTCAGTTTATTTGTTTCTTTAGGTAATTTGACATCTAAAATCTTTATCAACATTATAAGCATGTTTTTAAACAGTTGTAAACGAAATCTTTATGCATATTTAAATGTCTAGTTTGTTTTTGTAATAACTCCATGTTTCTCCAAAGTTTTATATTTGCCTTGTTTATATTTGTCCACGTCAATTTACTCAACATTCATGTGTACATGTTTATCATGATAAACCCTATCCAACTTCTCAACCCCTTCGCGATATTCCAAAGCTTTTCACCTCTTAACGTGTCTCTAATTCTTTTAATATGTGTTAATTTAGACTTCATCTGACATCCCCATGCACTCCATAATTATAGAACTACTCGACTACAGTACAAATTAAGCATTAACACAAATATAAGACTAAACGTACAATTACTTTACAAATGTAAGTGTTACCAGAGTTACTTGTAGTGCCTTCTCCCGTGTCCGTTGAATGACGAACTTGCCATTTCCTCAAACCGTCATAACACATTTCAAAGTTTTTCTCGTTACTGAATGTACTGTTTGACTCGGCCCATTTACGAAACCTCGCTTTGTTTGAATTATACGAGACAAACACGTCGTATAATTCTGGTGCCTGAAAAAATAAGAGCCTTAGCATCATCATTTCATATAATGAATAATGAAACACGCAAAAAATACATGTTTGGTCACTCTATAACGGTAATAGGTTAGCCTTTGACCGCTATCTCACCTGATGGTAAGTGATGATGTGGTCGAAGATGTTATTCAGGCTAACCTAGAATTACTGGCGCTCAAGGACAGCTGCTTGGTGACAGATTTTGTGCTTGAGGGTGGTAGTTAGAGAGGCGGGCATTCGCAAAATGGCAAAGGCATTCGAAGCACGAAAGCGCTCAGTAGTAATGTCACTAGCGGTCACCCATCCAAGTCATGACCGCGGTGGTCGTTGCTTAACTTTGCGGATCGGTTCACGTCAACGTCTAAGCAAGCTTTGCTACGAGCGCTTCATTTAGGGCCAATTTCACCATAGACAAAACTTAACTTCGCGTATATTTGCCCTAGAATTGTATACGAGGTTAACTTTTATCTTTGTAACCAACAATAGTTAATTGTTATGCGACGTAGTTATTTGTGGCGAGCGCTTGTATTGAAACCTGCGGAAGCGAAGGATTCTAGAATTTTGAATATTATCTCGATGTAGAATCCTGAGCGTACCGAAGGTTTCAAATGTATGAGACGCAGAGTAACTTTGGCGCAACACTTCTTTCTTTTACCTCAATACAGGGAGGAAAATGAAAAACAGCTCCAATATTGAAGTGAATTTGCATTCATTTAAAGTAAAAATTAAAAGTATGTTAAGCACTAAAATTGCTAATATGTACAGAAAATATTTGTTTTGTAACTTATATAGAGTTTCGAATTTCAAACACTTTTTCCACGCTAGCGGATTAAAAGGTTTTCCACGCAGATTTCGGAAACAAAACCTTTCCGAACTTGTGTGATGATATATTTATTCACTTTGTTACATGTTCAAATCTGCAAAACACTTCTTACTTAGTAAATGAAACTTACTACTTATAGCATTTATACAGGGTTACAGGAAAATGTTAACAACCTCTTTAATGTGTTTGTGAATGAATTAGCATGAGGGCCACCTGATGTTTAAAGTCTGTTGTGCCTGTAATTTATTATTTCATATTTTTATTACTTAGCTCGATGTAAATATTCAAAACTCTATTCAATAAGAGCGCGGTTTGTTAACCATTTGAGAAATTGACTATAGGTTTTCTGACAAAATTAGTTTCCATGACTGACCGTTGTAATGCTTTTTTCTGCAAGTTTCCGTGCAACAGCTACGCCGACTCCAGGCACTGCAAGAACACTCTTTCCCTTCATGGGCTCTTTGCAAAATATTCTGGATTTCTTCGTCAAACTCATTTTTGCCTGAAGCTTTGCGTAAGTTGTCTAATAAGATTAATATAAGCTTGAAAATATAAACTGCGTTAAATCAAAATATAAACTTCAAATATTGCTTTTCTACCTGCGCTGTATAGGTTTCTCGTTAATTCAAGAAATTTTAATAATTAAATAACAAAATTGATTAATTTTTAGTTTTTGTAAATAACTAATAATTTATTTAAGCCCATAAACCCAAGAAAGTTTAACATTATACTCCGGCCGCCGAGAGAATGCGTTTGACAGTACGTGTTTTTATTGGCGTTGTGGCTTGTAAATGGAGTGAAATAAAATATTTACCCTATTTTTATATACTTCGGTGCCTGACTAATATAATATTATGCAGTCAAACTGTCTATGTTACTTTGAACTGGGTAAAAAAATATTCACAAAACGAACTGTCAAACGCATTCTCTCGGCGGCCGGAGTTTAAGAACTAAAACGTAGCATAAAAATAAACTAGTAAATCCATATCTAAGCATCACAGTCTACGATATACAGAACTACTTTTTATTTGTGTTCATAATATAGATATCCAATAGGTAAACTTGACGGCTGAAAATATTATGAGAAAAGGACAATAATACCCAACTAAACTAACGACATGATTTGTAAAAATTGAATTGTTTTAACACCTACACAATCGCAAATTTTATATATTAAATTCACTGCAAGAAGCAAAATTAATCTAATTCCGTGTTTTCCTTAAACTCATTGTTTAGTGGATGAGACACTTCACTGCGATTCAGCACATGTGTGTATTGTGTACTGATATTTTAGCAAAGCTTATTTAATTCTTATGATGATTTTGGCTCACAATCGTTCTATTACCGCGTTTAGTTTGTATGTGTTATGTAATTTTTTATATGCTGATAAACATAATTTTAGGAATGTTTACAGTCTTATCTTATGATAATAATATATTGATATCGATATCTACTTTGTGATATGAACTACATAAACATTTAGGTTTCCTACTTAAGTAATCCGTACAGCAATCACGAAACAACTTCACTTTTTAAAATTATGGCGAATTTTATATATATTAACTTGTGAGGAACCGGTTAGGACCCGCGTTATATTCACCGGAAAGATTCCGACCAGTTTCGTATTGGATTGAAGTCTCGTCTGGGAGTCAAAATTAATACAAGAAACAAATGTTTCAGTCCATTTATTGATGGTAAAAAGCCAAATGACTTCGAGCTGTGAGAATTATATTCCTGCTACTGTAAGCATTCTCACTGTTCGGTGGTTGGTAATTTGCTTTGCGATGTCAAGATCTGTTTTTTCCTTTGATCTATTCTTGAGACACATATTTGTACTGCCATTCGTACCTGCAGTAATACGATAATTAGGTCTTCTTCTC
Organism: Plagodis dolabraria; assembly: GCA_963854805.1. NCBI lineage: Eukaryota > Metazoa > Arthropoda > Insecta > Lepidoptera > Geometridae > Plagodis > Plagodis dolabraria. Next base: position 23,075,069 of record OY978457.1, on the reverse strand, counting down.
GTACTTACATCGTTCTTCCTGTTTTTCTAGAGAGACGGCAGTGACCAAGCCACCTGAGACAGAGAAAGTGATGCTGATCGGCATCTCATTGGGTCCAGACGGCGGCGGGGATGAAGTGAGGCCATTACTACTGCTTGTCTTTCACCTTCTGGACAAGATAAAACGGCTCAGGCTGAGCAAAGAGGTAAGTTGTCTTGCCCAATCAATGTAATCTGTAGATTACAACGCAGCCTCTTATGCAGAGATAGTGATTATTTATTATTACCAGGCTAAGAGGGCAGAAAGTGGAACCTGGTCTGATCTTCTTTTCTTGACAAGATTAAACGATTATGCTGGCCGTTCTGTCTATTGAACCCAATCTCATATCCAAACCCATTGGCATATTACAGGACCCAGACGGCGACGGGGTCAGAAAGGAATTGAAGCGTCTGCAGCTGCTTGTCTTTCATCTTCTATACATATAAATTTAGTGTGCACCTTTGGGAGGCCTGAAATCTCCGACACTTTGCACGGTGGTAGATTAGTGAATGCTCGCCTAGTTATAGCAGTCCCAAGTAGAAACCCTGTCACCAAGAACTTTACGGTGATCAGTAACTGACCTTGATAGCCATGTCCAGCTCCTATATTAGGTTGGCCTGCTAGTCTTCACCCAAATAATTGCTTACCAACTATGAGGTAGTAGGTCATTTGTCACAGCGTTAAAATCATAATATTTACGAGTTTACTCGTATGTCTTATGAAGAAATGTATTATTCCAGGCATTATTGAAGTGCGAGAAGCGTCGGCAGAAGGTGGCGGAGGCGTGGCTTAGAGGCGCACACGCCGCGCGGCAGGAACAAGCCGCCGCTCGCCGGGAGGAGAAACGTAAACAGGAGAAGGAACGGATACTCGCTGTAAGTACTTTACCCACTCATTACTATATGGTACACTTTCGGATGGCTAAGAATGCCTAAGAAGACTACGTAAAATTTACAGTAAAATCGAGCAATGCGGGGTATTCGAGAAAAAAATTTTTGCTCAGAGGCCGCGTGGCTATAACGCCTTGTCCGCAAAAGCGGGATGGTACATAAAACCGTACTTATAGATAATTACTTAGCGTGCGATAGTGCATGTCCGTGGGTTGTCGTGCTAGAATTGCACTATGAAATGCACTAATGTAATTAAGAATTAAAAATTTAAATCCTCCTGTGTGAGTCATTAAGGCTACAAATGGAAAAATACATTTTGAGGCAGTGATGGCTATGGACTGCCGCGCAGCATGTCCATGGTTCGAATCACGCCGCGGGCTTGACCTTCACCGCATGGTGGAAGGGTATTTTGCGAACGGGGAACTTGGGGATCGCAGTGCAAGATGACATAGTTCTTAAGAAGGCGCTGCTGCCCACCCTCTAGTCCCTTAGTCGACTTTTAGAACACCCACACGGAAAGAAATGGGGAGGGGCAATTCTAACCCGTCACCCCACGGGGGTAACTATTAGCAATAAAAAATTTAAACTGGGATCCCCTTGATTTATTCCAAGCATAAGAATTATAGTGACTCCTCCCTCAATGGGGGGTCTTTGTTATGCAGTAGAATATTTCAGATTATTTAAACCATGCCCCTCTACTAAACGTTCATACGTGAGATTTTACTGTGAGCTTGAACTGGTCCGCGCACTCGGCGCACACACACCGGGATATCTAAAGAATCAATGATATTGAGGTTTGATGTGTTATTGTAGCGTCTATACACTATTTTGCATGTATGGAAGGGCCTGCATTTTTACACGACTGTCCAAAAAATGTGCGTTATTTTTTCAGGGTTCAAATATGTATGTATGTATGTGAGTTTCTTTATTCCACTATAACTTCTTAACAGATCAACAGATTTTAACGTATAATATATCATTAGATTCACCTTGATAGCGCAGGTGACACTCGGTACATAAAAAGAATTAAAAAAAAACAGGCAGATTTTAATGCCATATTATGAGAAATAAAAATTTTCTCACTACTAACCCATCGTATTAATGTGAAGGGCTTTAAGAAACGATTATATAAATGTATATAGCTTTCAGTTTTAATTTCAATGGTATGATAAAACGGTGAATGAAAATTTGCAGTCGGCCTTTTTAATTTTTAATTAATTAATACTTGTTAGACTGAACGATATCTATAATTTGTCGACTCCAAAGTAATTTCTCCAATACCTTGTTTTTCAATAATCAGGGGCCCGATTCTCTTAGCTGTTAAACGGCGTTAACGCAACTTAATTGAATGAAAATTGTAGTTTTTGACAGTATCCGTAGTGTGCCCGCTATGTAGGTTCGATCGCAAGTCAGTGGCTTACTATCAATAGTTTTTGACTTATTTGGTATGCTGTAAGCTATTTTGTTGCGATTGCGTTGCTACAGTGGCATAAAATCGGTAGTCGTTTCCATATTTTGACGTTTCTTATTATTTTCTTTTTACGTATCTTATTTCAGCGGCAACATTTGCAAGCCATAGCACAGCCATACGATAACGACGCGATTGCTATACAACTGCGATTAGGAGCTAGAATTAGCAGACTACTGAATTTGACATTAACAGCAGTTCGATCGCAGTAGTTTAGCGTTTGGTCAATAGCTAAGAGAATTGGGGCCCAGATAGTTAATACGCCTAAGAATATAGGCACTTGCATACAACCAATATTAAAACATCAAATATTGGCTTTTTAAAATAAAAGATAATTTGTTTTAAATTGGTCGGATAACATATTATCGTCTGATATTTTTTATCTGATAACTTTGGTTTATTTACACTCTCGGACACAAAATTACCTATCTATCAGATATACGGGTTATACAAAGTTTGATAAAACATAGTCACGTATCATAGTTTTTTTTAAGTTAAATAAAAACTAATAAGCAACGAATAAGCTATGTTTTTAATAGCTGTTTATTTTTATTTTCAGGAGGACGATCCAGAGAAGCAACGCCGCTGGGAACTAAAAGAACAAAAACGCCAACAGAAACGCAAAACGCCCAAAATGAAACAACTCAAAGTAAAAGCGCTTTAAATCTTTATTTCAGTTTAATCTGGAAACTCGAAATCATATTTAAGTTGAAGTAAAATGTTATTATTTATACAAGATCTTTTATTAATATGTTTGTAATTTCGCTTTTTAATTCAGTTAGCAATTTATATTTCCTTAAGGCTTTCGCGACTTGAACACATAGTTATAAGTATTTAACGGGACTTGATCGCGATAAAAACATTTATATTTTTATTTATTTACCTCGACGTTTCGACCAAGTTGCATTGGTCGTGGTCACGAGCGGACTGAAGAGGCGGGTGTCAGCGTCTTGAAGGGCGGGTATTTTCTCCAACTACCCGCATTTGATTTAGAAATGTATCGTCTCGACACACAACACTGACAACATCCACAGGTCTTAATGAAGGTAAAACGCGCTTGGTGCATTTCCTTAGCACTGGATTCCAGGTTGCAGCTAACTTAAAACCATCCTCTCGATTGAAATTATGATATTTCCTTATTTCAATAGCTTCTCGTACTAGTCTAGAATGGTAGTGACGTTCCGTTGAGAGGACTTTCGGGTTGCCTCTTCAGTCCGCTCGTGACCACGACCAATGCAACTTGGTCGAAACGTCGAGGTAAATAAATAAAAATATAAATGTTTTTATCGCGATCAAGTCCCGTTAAATATAATTTATATTTCCTTCCCGACCCCAACCTCGCCGCGCCTTCCTAAGGCGCGCTACAGGGGCAATGGTCAAACTATACCTCTTTGCTAATTATGGAATCCTAGTACTTTGTCAGTAAACATCTTTCTTTAAGCTTTTACATAGTACCCAAGTAATGGATGTACAAAGTTCATACATACATTAAGTTACCTCTTTGCTCTTTATGGAGTATGAGTAGTTTGTCAGTTATCATCTTACCTTAGATTTTATTACTACCCAATTAATACATGCATAAAGTTACCTCTTTACTTTATGGAGTCCTTGTAAAAGTATCATCTGTCAAAGGACAGTTCCTATTTTTAAGAAGTACTTCTGAAACTAGGCGTAGAGCATGTTTTATTTGCAAGTCAACATAACCAAAAAGAAATCCTAAAATTATTATTATTATTACCATAGAGAAAAGTACTAGTACTTAAAGTATTAGTACTTTTCTCTATGTTATTACCAATTATTATATTATTAGAACCAGTGCAAATAAACGAATAAATGAGAGCTAGATCACAAAATAAAAGCTAGACTCGTGTTCCGACCACATTTGTTTTTTTAAAAATCCTCGCCAAGCATTTAACAGTGTATTCCGGCAGCAGTCAAAGACTGCTGCCGGAATACACTGTTAAATGCTTGAATACCGGAGACTGTAAAATTACAGGCATTACATGCATTTCTGACGAGATGCATCGTCTATAACAATAGGCAGAGTTCCGTAACAATAACATAAAAAAGGATAAGCTTGTTCACTACATTCGACCTCACTTACCATCAGGTGAGATCGCGATCAAAAGTGAAAAGCGTGCTATTTTTGGAATCGAAAACAATTATAGGTTCGTCTATAAATGCGACCAAAGTAGTAGTGCGAATATCTGTTTCTTTTCTTGCCCGATAAGTTATTCTTAGACCACTCTCACCTGATGGTAAGTGATGATGTGGTCGGAGATGTCGTTCACGCTAACCTAGAATTACTGGCTCTCAAGGACAGCTGCCGGAACACACCGTTCGGTGCCTGGCGACAGATTTCATACTTGAGGGTGGTAGCTAGCCAGGCGGGCATTCCCAAAATGCCCTACCACTATGCTATAACGACTGCCATCCTAAGACAACAAACGGAATAGACGGCTTAACGTGCCCTCCGATGCACGGAAGCGTCACCAGCGGTTACCCATCCAACTCATGACTACGGCGGACGTTGCTTAACTTTGCTGATCGGTTCAGAATGGCTAAGCAAACTTCGCTACGAGTTTCAAATAATAAATATTATATAGTTAGGTTTTTGATATAAAAAGTATAATTATCTCTTAGGTACCTACTCTTCACTGGTGCCATTTTCAAGCTTCCTCTGATAAGTATATTACCAATATACATACTCATTCCTGTTATCATCAAAACAGTTACGAGACGAGCTATTATTACACACAATTAAAAGAACCACCAGGATCACTTCGCAAAGCCAATAAATAATCGACTCTAGCAATGAAGCAATAAAGTGCTCTTTAGCTCCCAAAGCACGGAGTTCCAAATGTTTATTTTTGTTCACCTATACGGCGTTTCTCTTTCTATCGCATAGCCATGTATATCTCTGATCTCTTCTGACGCGGCACGCACTGTAGAATAATCCCGGCCGGGCGGATACGTCGCATGTAGCTAACTAAGAAGCAGTGATAGCTCAGTGGCTTTGGCTATGGACTGCCGCGCAGCAGGTCCATGGCTCGAATCCCGCCGCAGGCTTGAGCTTCACCGCATGGTGGAAGGGCATTTTTGCGAATACCCGCCTGGCTAGCGACCACCCTCAAGTAGAAAATCTGTCGCCAAGTACCTAACGGTGTGTTCCGTCAGCTGTCCTTGAGAGCCAGTATTTCTAGGTCAAGCCTGTTAACACCTTCGACCACATCATCACTTACCATCAGGTGAGATTGTGGTCAAAGGCTTACCTATCAACAATAAAAAAAAAAACAAGTGCGGAGTGAACAAGGCTTGCTATTACATATTATCGTTCTAATAAGCGCGATAACTTTGCTGTTCCGAATAATCTATAACGTGACGTGTATTGATAAAGGGGTTTTTATTATTAAACGTTGCGTTCATTTTGTACCAGCGTAAAATTTAACTTTTTATCACTAATGATAGGTATGTAAGATCAGTACTAATATTATAAATGCGAAAGTAACTCTGTCTGTCTGTTACGCTTTCACGCCAAAACTACTGGACCGATTTGTATGACATTTGGTATGTAAATAGTTTGAGACCAGGGAAAAAACATAGGATAGTGTTTATCCAACTGCGAAAAAAGAGGTTAATGTTTTCGCGCGATAACCGACATACGCGCGGGTGGAGCCGCGCCCGGAAAGCTAGTATTTTATATGTTCATTTGTAATCATCTTACTAACCTTAACCACTAATGTGAAGTCTGGACAATATATCTTTTCTAACGACATAAATCCTGTTTAAAATCTACTCACGTAATAAGTATGTGAAATTCGGAAAAGTTATTGATTTTTCAATCAATTAATCGTTTATTTACAAGAATACATAGTCGTAAAAACACTACATATGGCAATTTGTTTTTGTATTCTGCCTGCATGCAGGCGTGCAAATATTAAAAAGTATTTTTCATCCCACCATCTCGAGTATTTTTAATCTTCAATATCTGAGTGGAAAAGCCGTTTTTATTCTCTAGAGGATAAAGTAAATTGAATTTAGAACATCGTGTGCACTAAGTTTGTGAATTAAAAAAAACATTAAACCTATTTACTGCTACCTCTACGGTGCCGAATATATCATACAACTTTTTTTTAATTTGTTAAAATCTCAGACTCGGAACCTTCTTGGTGTTCTTTTTTCAATTTGCTTTGTACGCGGTTCTATACCTGTCATAATGTAGTAATTAATACCTAAACTGAAGTAAAAGTGTACCTATCTTGTGATTATAAACGTTTTTTTTTTGCATTTAGTCATTTCCTCGCTGAGGTGGAATGAAAAGTTACATGTTGCACTCGAGTGCAAAGATTTTTCACCTCGTGCTCTTTTGATTCCTTCGCTTGCTCGGTCATCAAAATTGAACACGCGGTTAAAAAGCAACTTTGTGCACTCTTGTATAACAAATAACTATTGTCACTGAGATCTAAAAACTCCTTTTAACTATAAAACATTTACATAATAGCCAGTAACATAATATACTTTTAAATAAATCACCTTTCATAACTTTAATTTCTTCAGGAATCCTATTATAAATATTGATACAATCATTATATAATATTTTTTTGTAGATGCTCATGTACCTATAGTTGATAAATGGGTAAAAAAAACCTCTCATATAACTAAGCTCTTATCATATAACTCTGAGGCACTATTGCATCAGCCTCAGTGACGATTGTAGGTACAAAGATGCCTATGTCTTATCATCATGTTCAGTACGTACGATACCTACATGTTGCTTTTATATTACTAGTAGATAGGGTAACCATTGGTAATTGACATTGCAATCGCAGTTGATAAACTGGCTATTTCTAGATCGAGAGCAGGCGAATTTCTGCCGGAGCAGATTGTTAGGTGCTTGGCTACAGATTTTCTAATTGAAGGTGAATCAGATCAGCAGCGTCGTAGCTAAGAGCTGGTCAGGCGACTACCATTTTGCAGAGCTAACACCGACAGCTTGAGGGTGTTTTTTGCATACCTACAGTACTGGGACACATGAATAAAATAAACTTGCCCATTATAGATAATACCTAGGTATTAGCGCCCTCATAGATTACAAATAGCGCATCTTACTTGACACACAAATTTTATATAGAAACCTAATAGGTACCTAGATTTGTTACACTCAAAAATTGGGTACACATAACATGGATCGTTTTTAGGGTTCCCTAAAAGAAAAAGGGGCAATAAGGTGCCTAAGCACCCTATTGCCGTCCGTCGCGTCCGTACGGCGCGGGCGTAGAAGTGTCAGACTTGTATGAGATTATATTCACACTGGTACCGACATTACTGTTCTATTGCTAAAAGCGAGCTTTATATGAAAGTAAACAATAAATATAATATGATAGTGGTTTATTGTGGTTGCAAATAAAAGCAATCCCCAACAAATACCTAATAAGATACAAAAAAGACTAAACTTAGATATTTACTTACAAAAAGTTAAACAAATAAAATCCTTATTCATTACAACATGGATATCGAAACAAATACTTAACTAGGTACCAATAATATGTTACAGATCCAAAATTAAAAAAATAACTAAAAAAATATTTAAAGTGGTACCCCGGAGGAATGAATGTTCAGCAGATACTCAGTACTTCCTATCTGCATCGTGAACTCGCAATATATTCTGCACTGATAACTGTCACGTTTCATAGTTTTCATTTTATAACACCTATCTTTATCATGAATCGGAAAAAAACAAATTGAATTTGTTAAGATTTCATATCATAAATATTTGTTCTAAGGAGTGAAAATTAGTTGAAAGATCTCTACAAAAAAATACAAAAACGTTTGCTTTAAACTATTATCTTAAAACTATTCTAAAGCTAGACGTGATAGCAACTTCAAACTTTCAGTAAGATAACTTTGATATTTCTCCTCATTGGAAACTAGAAATACAAACATTTAATTTATTTAAATGTCTTTTAACTTAAATGTTGTTATATGAGTGAAAATGCATTGAAATGTGAAAGAATCTTCGAGGCATTTAACGGTCAAGTAAGATGAATATAAGTATGCCACAATAAATGAGGATATCATGACGATTATTATAGTTACAGTACAGCAATTCTATCTTATTAATTACACATTCTTACCAAAAGTATGGCTATACCTACTTATTTGTTATTTGGCGTACCAATGCTAGATATGTGCAAAAAAAATCACATACCTTTTTTCTTTCTAATTTATATGAATAACTTATAATAACTAATAGGTAAAATGACTGAATTTTGTATTTACATTGCTAGTAGTTAAATTTGGCGTTATCAAGAGACCTGCATCTTAGTAATGGACCCTACGTCCAACAGCTGTGCATGGGTTATGTTGATTATGGTAATGGTATTCTAATCCAAGCTAATATCATCAACGAATTCTTTTCTTTGCGCTGTTGTGGGTGGCTCTTGTGTTTTTAATACATCCAAAGACTGAGGTGTATTGCACTCCACATAACTACTGGCTAGTGTATTGTGTGTATCCTGAGTGATTAATTCATCTGAAGATCGCGGCAAATCGTTTCTACAATTATTACTTAGAGTTGCGATCGGTCCCTCCTGCGGCAATAATACATCTACAGACCGTGGTGTATTGTATCCAAAATTACTACTTGGCAATGTGGTAGATGGCTCCTGAGTTTTTAATACATCTGCAGACTGCGTCGTATTGTTTACAATATAACTACTAAGTGGTGTGGTCGGTGGCACCGAAATCATACCTACTGAAGACTTCGATGACTGCGGCGTGTTATATCCAACATTACTTTTATTTGGCGTGTAAGTGACTTCTTTAAGCATTAACACATCTGAAGACTGCGGCGTATTGTATCCATCATTAAATCCTTGAAGTGGGGTGGTTGGCTTCTCAGACATTATCACATTTGTAGACTGCGGCGTATTCTTTCCAATATTATTACTCTGTTGTATGGCGGTTGCCTCCTTCATCATTAATACACCAGAAGAATGCTGCGTATTATAGCCACCATTACTTCCTGGTAAAGTTGTGGGTGACTCTTCAGATATTATCACATTTATAGACCGCGGTGTATTGTTTCCAATATTACTCTTATGTGGTATGGTGGGTAGTTCTTGTGGCTTATGTATATCTGAAGACTGGGGTGTATTGTTTCTATCATTACATTTATGTAGGGTTGTGTATGGCTCCTCAGAAATTATTACATTTATAAACTGCGGCGTATTGTTTCCAATATTACTACTGCGTTGTGTTTTGGTTTCCTCCTTAAGCATTAATACATCAGAAGACTGCTGCGCATTGTATCCACCATTTTTTCCTGGTAGGGTTGTGGGTGGCTCTTCAGATATTATCACATCATCAGTGATATCTGGCTTCTCAGACATTATTACATCTGTAGACTGCGGCGTATTGTTTCCAATATTACTACTGCGTTCTATGGTGGTTTCCTCTTCACGCATTATTACTTCAGAAGACTGCTGTGCATTGTATCCACCATATGTTCCTGGTAGGGTTGTCGGTGGTTCTTCAGATATTATCACATCTGCAGACTGCTGCGTACTATTTCCAATGCTACTACTATGTGGTGTTGTGGGTAGTTCCTGTGGTATATATACATCTGAAGAGTGCGGTATATTGTTTCCACCAGTACTTCTGTCCAGGGTTGTGGTTGGTTCTTCAAATATTATCACATCTGTAGACTGCAGCATATTGTCTTCAATATTGCTATTTTGTGGTATGGTAGGTAGTCGCTGTAGCCTGTGTACATCTAAAGTCTGGGGTGTATTGTTCCCACCATTACTTCTGTCCAGGGTTGTGGGTGATATTACCACATCTGTAAACTGCTGTATACTGTTTCCAATATTACTACTATGTGGTGTGGTGGGTAGTTCCTGAGGCTTAAGTACATCTGAAGACTGGTGTGTATTGTTTCTATCATTACATTTATGTAGGGTTATGTGTGGCTCCTCAGAAATAATTACATCTGTAGACTGCGGCGTATTGTTTCCAATATTAGTACTGCGTTGTGTGTTGGTTTCCTCCTTGAGCATTAATACATCAGATGACTGCTGCCTATTGTATCCACCATTTTTTTCTGGTAGGGTTGTGGGTGGCTCTTCAGATATCATCACATCATCAGTGATATCTGGCTCCTCAGACATTATTACATCTGTAGACTGCGGCGTATTGTTTCCAATATTAATACTATGTGGTGTGGTGGGTAGTTCCTGAGGCTTAAATACATCTGAAGACTGGGGTGTATTGTTTCTATCATTACATTTATGAAAGGATGTGTGTGGCTCCTCAGAAATTATTAAATCTGTAGACTGCGTTGTATTGTTTCCAATATTACTACTGCGTTGTGTTTTGGTTTTCTCCTTAAGCATTAATACATCTGTAGATTGCGGAGTATTGTTTAGAATATTACTACTGCGTTCTGTGGTGGTTTCCTCTTCAAGCATTAATACTTCAGAAGACTGCTGTGCATTGTATCCACCATATGTTCCTGGTAGGGTTGTCGGTGGTTCTTCAGTTATTATCACATCTGCAGACTGCTGCGTACTATTTCCAATGCTACTACTATGTGGTGTTGTGGGTAGTTCCTGTGGTATATATACATCTGAAGAGTGCGGTATATTGTTTCCACCATTACTTCTGTCCAGGGTTGTGGTTGGTTCTTCAAATATTATCACATCTGTAGACTGCAGCATATTGTCTTCTATATTGCTATTTTGTGGTATGGTAGGTAGTCGCTGTAGCCTGTGTACATCTAAAGTCTGGGGTGTATTGTTCCCACCATTACTTCTGTCCAGGGTTGTGGGTGATATTACCACATCTGTAAACTGCTGTATACTGTTTCCAATATTACTACTATGTGGTGTGGTGGGTAGTTCCTGATGCTTAAGTACATCTGAAGACTGGTGTGTATTGTTTCTATCATTACATTTATGTAGGGTTATGTGTGGCTCCTCAGAAATAATTACATCTGTAGACTGCGGCGTATTGTTTCCAATATTAATACTATGTGGTGTGGTGGGTAGTTCCTGAGGGTTAAATACATCTGAAGACTGGGGTGTATTGTTTCTATCATTACATTTATGAAAGGATGTGTGTGGCTCCTCAGAAATTATTAAATCTGTAGACTGCGTTGTATTGTTTCCAATATTACTACTGCGTTGTGTTTTGGTTTTCTCCTTAAGCATTAATACATCTGTAGATTGCGGAGTATTGTTTAGAATATTACTACTGCGTTCTGTGGTGGTTTCCTCTTCAAGCATTAATACTTCAGAAGACTGCTGTGCATTGTATCCACCATATGTTCCTGGTAGGGTTGTCGGTGGTTCTTCAGATATTATCACATCTGCAGACTGCTGCGTACTATTTCCAATGGTACTACTATGTGGTGTTGTGGGTAGTTCCTGTGGTATATATACATCTGAAGAGTGCGGTATATTGTTTCCACCATTACTTCTGTCCAGGGTTGTGGTTGGTTCTTCAAATATTATCACATCTGTAGACTGCAGCATATTGTCTTCTATATTGCTATTTTGTGGTATGGTAGGTAGTCGCTGTAGCCTGTGTACATCTAAAGTCTGGGGTGTATTGTTCCCACCATTACTTCTGTCCAGGGTTGTGGGTGATATTACCACATCTGTAAACTGCTGTATACTGTTTCCAATATTACTACTATGTGGTGTGGTGGGTAGTTCCTGAGGCTTAAGTACATCTGAAGACTGGTGTGTATTGTTTCTATCATTACATTTATGTAGGGTTATGTGTGGCTCCTCAGAAATAATTACATCTGTAGACTGCGGCGTATTGTTTCCAATATTAATACTATGTGGTGTGGTGGGTAGCTCCTGAGGCTTAAATACATCTGAAGACTGGGGTGTATTGTTTCTATCATTACATTTATGAAAGGATGTGTGTGGCTCCTCAGAAATTATTAAATCTGTAGACTGCGTTGTATTGTTTCCAATATTACTACTGCGTTGTGTTTTGGTTTTCTCCTTAAGCATTAATACATCTGTAGATTGCGGAGTATTGTTTAGAATATTACTACTGCGTTCTGTGGTGGTTTCCTCTTCAAGCATTAATACTTCAGAAGACTGCTGTGCATTGTATCCACCATATGTTCCTGGTAGGGTTGTCGGTGGTTCTTCAGATATTATCACATCTGCAGACTGCTGCGTACTATTTCCAATGCTACTACTATGTGGTGTTGTGGGTAGTTCCTGTGGTATATAAACATCTGAAGAGTGCGGTATATTGTTTCCACCATTACTTCTGTCCAGGGTTGTGGTTGGTTCTTTAAATATTATCACATCTGTAGACTGCAGCATATTGTCTTCAATATTGCTATTTTGTGGTGTGGTAGGTAGTCCCTGTAGCCTGTGTACATCTAAAGTCTGGGCTGTATTGTTCCCACCATTACTTCTGTCCAGGGTTGTGGGTGATATTACCACATCTGTAAACTGCTGTATACTGTTTCCAATATTACTACTATGTGGTGTGGTGGGTTGTTCCTGAGGCTTAAGTACATCTGAAGACTGGGGTGTATTGTTTCTATAATTATATTTATGTAGGGTTATGTGTGGCTCCTCAGAAATAATTACATCTGTAGACTGCGGCGTATTGTTTCCAATATTAGTACTGCGTTGTGTGTTGGTTTCCTCCTTGAGCATTAATACATCAGATGACTGCTGCCTATTGTATCCACCATTTTTTTCTGGTGGGGTTGTGGGTGGCTCTTCTAATATCATCACATCATCAGTGATATCTGGCTCCTCAGACATTATTACATCTGTAGACTGCGGCGTATTGTTTCCAATATTAATACTATGTGGTGTGGTGGGTAGTTCCTGAGGCTTAAATACATCTGAAGACTGGGGTGTATTGTTTCTATCATTACATTTATGAAAGGTTGTGTTTGGCTCCTCAGAAATTATTAAATCTGTAGACTGCAGCGTATTGTTTCCAATATTACTACTGCGTTGTGTTTTGGTTTTCTCCTTAAGCATTAATACATCAGAAGATTGCTGCGCATTGTATCCACCATTTTTTCCTGGTAGGGTTGTGGGTGGCTCTTCAGATATTATCACATCATCAGTGATATCTGGCTCCTCAGACATTATTACATCTGTAGATTGCGGAGTATTGTTTCCAATATTACTACTGCGTTCTGTGGTGGTTTCCTCTTCAAGCATTAATACATCAGAAGACTGCTGTGCATTGTATCCACCATTTGTTCCTGGTAGGCTTGAGGGTGGCTCTTCAGATATTATCACATGTGCAGACTGTTGCGTACCATTTCCAATATTACTACTATGTGGTGTGGTGGGTAGTTCCTGCGGTCTTTGTACATCTGAAAACTGAGGTGTATTGTTGCCATCATAACTTATGTTTCCGGTTGTAGGTGATATAAACACATCTGAAGACAGTGGCGTATTGTTTCCAATTTTACTACTATGTGGTGTAAAGGGTAGTTCCTGTAGCCTATTTACATCTGAAGACTTGGGTGTATTGTTAACATCATTACTTCTGTGTAGGGTGGGGAGTGCATCCTCAGGCATAATTACATCTGTAGACTGCTGCGTACTGTTTCCAATATAACTACTTTGTGGTGTGGTAGGTAATTCCTCTGGCATATGTTCATCTGAAGACTGGGATGTATTGTTGTTATCATTACTTCTGTGTAGGGAGGTGAGTGGATCCTCAGACATAAGTACATCTGAAGACTGCTGCGTACTGTTTCCAATGCTACTACTATGTGGTGTGGTTGGTAGTTCCTGTGGTATATGTACATCTAAAGAGTGGGGTGTATTGTTCCCACCATTTCTTCTGTCCAGGGTTGTGGTTGATAATATCACATCTGTAGACTGCTGCGTACTGTTTCCAATATAACAAGTATGAGGTGTGGAGGGTAGTTCTTGTGTCTTATGTACATTTGAAGACTGGGGTGTATTGTTCCAGTCATTACTTCTGTCCAGTGTCGTGGGTGGTTCTTCAAACATTATTACATCTGTTGACTGCTGAGTACTATTTCCAATGCTCTGTTCCTGTAGCCTGTCTATATCTAAAGACTGGGGTGTATTGTTTCCATCATTACTGTTTTGTTGGGTTGTGGGTGATATTGCCACATCTGTAGACTGCTGCGAACTGTTTCCAAGATTACAACTATGAGGTGTGGTGGGTAGTTCCTTTGGCTTATGTACATCTGAAAACTGTTGTGTATTGTTTCCACCATTACTTCTGTTCAGGATTGTGGGTGGTTCCTCAGATATTATAACATTTGTAGAGTGCGGCATATTGTTACCAATATTGCCACTATGTGGTGTGGTGGGTAGTTCCTGCGGTCTTTGTACATCTGTTAACTGAGGTGTATTGTTTCCATCATAACTTTTGTGTTGGGCAATATTACAACTGTGAGGTGTGGTGGGTAGTTCCTGTGGCTGATGTACATCTGAGGACTGGGGTGTATTGTTCCCACCATTACTTCTGTCCAGGGTCGTGGGTGGTTCTTCAAATATAATTACATCTGTAGACTGCAACGTATTGTCTTCAATATTGCTATCATGTGGTGTGGTGCGTTGTTCCTGTAGCCTGTGTACATCTAAAGACTGGGGTGTATCATTTCCATCATTACGTTTTTGTAGGGTGGTGGGTGATATAACACCTGTAGAATGCTGCGTACTGTTTCCAATTTTACAAATATGAGGTGTGGTGAGTAGTTCCTGTGGCTTATGTACATCTGAAGACTGGTGTGTATTGTTTCCACCATTAGTTCCGTCCAGGGTTGTGGGTGGTTCTTCAAATATTATCACATCTATAGACTGCGGCGTATTGTTTCCAATATTACTACTACGTGGTGGGGTTGGTAGTTCCTGTAGCCTATGCACATCTGAAGACTGGGTTGTATTGTTTCCATCATTACTGCTGTGTAGGGTGGTGAGTAGCTCCTTAGAAATAACTACAACTGTAGACGGCAGCGTATTGTTTTCAATATTACTACTGTGTCGTGTTGTGTTTGCTTCCTTAAGCATTAATTCATCTGAAGACTGTGGCGGATTGTATCTATCAAGATACCCTTGTAGTGTGGTGGGTTCCTCCTCAGACATAATCACATCGGTAGGCTGAGGCGTATTGATTCCACTATTACTACTGTGTTGTGTGGTTGTTGTCTCCTTAGAAATCAATAAATCTGTAGACTGCGGAGTGATGTTTTCAATATTACTATTGTGATGTGTGGTGATTTCCTCCTTAAGCAATAATACGTCTTTAGACATCGGCATATTATGGCCAACATTACTTCCATGTTGTGTGGTAGGTGGCTCCTGTAGCCTAAGAACATCTGAAAGCTGGGGTGTATTGTTACCAACATCACTGCATTGAAGTGCGGTGGCTTCTTCCTGTAGCATTAATAATCGTGCAGACTGTGGCGCATTGTTTTTAACATAAATACTTAGTTGTGTTGTGGGTAGCTCCTGAGTCTTTCTAAATAAATCTGAAGACTTGGTTGTATTGTTTTCAACATTACTTCTGTCTAGTGCGCTCAGTGGCTCCTTACACATTGTTAAATCTGCAGACTGCGGCATATTGATTCCAACAATATTACTATTATGTGAAGTGCGTGGTTCCTGTAGCCTGTATAGATCTGAACAATGGTATGTATTTTTTCCAACATTACTACTTTGTAATGTGGTTACTACATCCTGAGGCAGTAATGACTGCGGCGTATGTTTTTCAATAATACTACCATGTTGTATGGTGGGTGACTTCTGTAGCCTAAACACTTGTGAAGACTGGCGTGTATTGTTTTCAACATTACTACCTTGTAGTTTGGAGGCTGCCTCCTGAGTCAGTAATATCTGTGAAGACTGCGGCGTATTGTTTTCAACATTAGTATTTTGTTCTGTAGTGGGTGGCTCCGGAGACATCCTTAATAAATCTGAAGACTGCGTCGTATTGTATCCAACGTTGCCACTATGTTGTGTAGTAGGTAGCTCCTGTGGCCTTAATATAATTGAAGACTGAGGTGATTTGTTTTCAACATTACTTTTGTGTCGTTTGGTGAGTGGCTCCTCAGGCATTATCACATCTATAGATTGCCGCGTATTGTTGCCAACATTATTACTATGTTGGGTGGTAGGTCGTTTCTGCGGCTTAGGCACATCTGAAGACTGAGGTATTTTGTTTTCCACATTACTTTTGTGTCGTTTGATGAGTGGCTCCTCAGACATTATTACACCTGTAGACTGCGGCGTCATGATGCCAACATTACTTCTATGTTGTGTAGTGGGTGGATGAATATTTCTTTGTATTGTGGTCGGTGGCTCTTCGGAAATAATCTTATTTGTAGACTTCGGCGTATTGATACCAATACTACTGCATTGTGGGGTCGGTGGTTCCTGTAGTCTAAGTACATCTGAAGACTGAGGTGTTTTGTTCTCAACGTTAATTTTGTAAAGTTTCTCAGACATTATTACACTTGTCGACTGCGGCGTATTGTTGCAAAAATTACTACTATGTTGTGTGGTGGGTGGACAAATATTTCTTTGCATTGTGGTAGGTGGCACTTCAGAAATAATCATATTTGTAGACTGCGGAGTATTGTTTTCAATATTATTACTGTGTTGTGTTGTGGTTGCCTCCTTAAGCATTAATTCATTTGAAAGCTGTGGCGTATTGTACCCATCATTAGATCCTTGCAGTGTGGCGGGTATCTTCTCAGAATTTACCACATACGTAGACTGCAGCGTATTGTTTCCAATATTTCTACTGTGTGGCATGGTGAGTGGCTCCTGTGGCTTAAATACAGCTGAGGGTTGTGTTATACTGTATCCAACATTACTACCTTGCGTCGTAGTAGGCGGCAGTATATGTACTCTATATTCATTTGAAGGCTGTGACGTATTGTGTCCTTCAAAACTACTTTGCTGCGTAGTGGGTGCCTCCTGAGGCGATATTATTACGTCTGAAGACTGCGGTGTATTGTATCCAACATTAATATTTTGTGTTGTCGCAGATACCTCCTGAGGCGTACTTAATATATCTGAAGGTTGCGGCGTGTTTCGTTTACTTTGCGGTGTGTTGGGCTGCTGAGGCATTCTTAATTCATCTGCAGACTGTGGCGTACAGTATCCAAAATAAGTACTTTGTAGTATGACGATTGGCTCCTGTGGCCTTAGTACATCTGAATACTGGGGTGTTTTGTTTTCAACATTACTTTTGTGTCGTTTGGTGAGTGGCTCCTCAGACATTATTACACCTGTAAGTTGCGGCGTATTAATGCCAACGTTACTACTATGCTGTGTGGTGGTTGGATAAATATTATTTTGTATTGTGGCAGGTGACTCTTCAGACATATTCATATGTGTAGACTGCGGCGTATTGTATCCATCATTAGATCCTTGAAGTATGGTGGGTGCCTCCTCAGAAGTTATCACATCAGTAAAGCGCGGCGTATTGTTACGAATATTTCCAGTGTGTTGTGTGGTGCGTGGTTCATCTGGCCTAAATACAGCTGTAGGCTGCGGCGTATTGTATCCAACATTACTACCTTGCGTCGTAGTAGGCGACTGCTGAGCTACTCTATAGTCATCTGAAGGCTGTGACGTATTGTACCCAACAAAGTGACTATGCAGCGGGGTGGGTGCCTCCTGAGGCATTAGTTTATCTGAAGACAGCAGCGTAGTATGTCCAACATTACTACTTTGCGACGTGGTAGGTGGTAGCTGAGATAATATTATTACGTCTGAAAACTGCGGTGTATTGTATCCAACATTACTATTTTGTAGCGTACCAGATACGTCCCGAGTCTTCCTTAGTATATCTGAAGGTTGTGGCGAATTGTCTATAGTTTGCCGTGTGCTGGGCAGCAGCTGAGACATTCTTAACACACGCGCAGACTGTTGTGTATTGTATCCACTATAAGTAGTATGCAGTGTGATAGATGGCTCCTCAGGCTTTCTAAATACATCTGATTGTTGCGATGAATTGTATCCAACATTACTACCATGCGGTGCAGTGGGTTGCTCCTGAGGCTGGCTGAATACATCGGAAGACTGTGGCGTATTGTATCTCACATTACTACCCTGCGGTTCAGTGGGTTGCTCCTGAGGCTGCTTGAATACATCTGAAGACTGTGGCGTATTGTATCCCACATTACTACCCTGCGGTGCAGGGGATTGCTCATGAGGCTGCTTGAATACATCCGAAGGCTGTTGCGTATTGTATCCCACATTACTACCCTGCGGTACAGTGGGTTGCTCCTGAGGCTGCTTGAATACATCCGAAGGCTGTTGCGTATTGTATCTCACATTACTACCCTGCGGTGAAGTGGGTTGCTTCTGAGGCTGCTTGAATACATCCGAATCCTGTGGCGTATTGTATCCCACATTACTACCCTGCGGAGCAGTGGGTTGCTCGAGAGGCTGCTTGAATACATCCGAAGGCTGTTGCGTATTGTATCCCACATTACTACCCTGCGGTGCAGTGGGTTGCTTCTGAGGCAGGCTTAATTCTGAAGACTGTGGCGTATTGTGTCTCACATTACTACCCTGCGGTGCAGTGGGTTGCTCCTGAGGCTGGCTGAATACATCCGAAGACTGTGGCGTATTGTGTCTCACATTACTACCCTGGGGTGCAGTAGGTTGCTCCTGAGGCTGCCTGAATACATCCGAAGGCTGTTGCGTATTATATCTCACATTATTACCCTGCGGTGCAGGGGATTTCTCATGAGGCTGCTTGAATCCATCCGAAGGCTGTTGCGTATTGTATCTCACAGTACTACCCTGCGGTTCAGTGGGTTGCTCCTGAGGCTGCCTGAATACATCTGAAGGCTGTTGCGTATTGTGTCTCACATTACTACCCTGCGGTGCAGTGGGTTGCTCCTGAGGCTGGCTGAATACATCCGAAGGCTGTTGCGTATTATATCTCACATTACTACCCTGCGGTGCAGGGGATTTCTCATGAGGCTGCTTGAATCCATCCGAAGGCTGTTGCGTATTGTATCCCACATTACTACCCTGCGGTACAGTGGGTTGCTCCTGAGGCTGCTTGAGTACATCCGAAGGCTGTTGTGTATTGTATCTCACATTACTACCCTGCGGTACAGGGGATTGCTCATGAGGCTGCTTATATACATTCGAAGGCTGTTGCGTATTGTATCTCACATTACTACCCTGCGGTTCAGTGGGTTGCTCCTGAGGCTGCCTGAATACATCTGAAGGTTGTTGCGTATTGTATCCCACATTACTACCCTGCAGTGCAGGGGATTGCTCCTGAGGCTGCTTGAATACATCCGAAGGCTGTTGCGTATTGTATCTCACATTACTCCCCTGCGGTGCAGTGGGTTGCTTCTGAGGCTGCTTGAATACATTCGAATCCTGTGGCGCATTGAATCCCACATTACTACCCTGCGGAGCAGTGGGTTGCTCGCAAGGCTGCTTGAACACATCCGAATGCTGTTGCGTATTGTATCTCACATTACTACCCTGCAGTGCAGGAAATTGCTCATGAGGGTGCTTGAATACAACCGAAGGCTGTTGCGTATTGTATCCCACATTACTACCCTGCGGTGCAGTGGGTTGCTCCTGAGGCAGGCTGAATACATCTGAAGACTGTGGCGTATTGTGTCCCACATTACTACCCTGCGAAGCAGTGGGTTGCTCGCGAGGCTGCTTGAATACATCCGAAGGCTGTTGCGTATTGTATCCCACATTACTACCCTGCGGAGCAGTGGGTTGCTCGCGAGGCTGCTTGAATACATCCGAAGGTTGTTGCGTATTATATCTCACATTACTACCCTGCAGTGCAGGGGATTGCTCATGAGGCTGCTTGAATACAACCGAAGGCTGTTGCGTATTGTATCCCACATTACTACCCTGCGGTGCAGTGGGTTGCTCCTGAGGCTGCTTGAATACATCCGAAGGCTGTTGCGTATTGTATCTCACATTACTACCCTGCGGTGCAGTGGGTTGCTTCTGAGGCTGCCTGAATACATCTGAAGGCTGTTGCGTATTGTGTCTCACATTACTACTCTGAGGTGCAGTAGGTTGCTCTTGAGGCTGGCTGAATACATCCGAAGACTGTTGCGTATTATGTCTCACATTACTACTCTGAGATGCAGTAGGTTGCTCTTGAGGCTGGCTGAATACATCCGAAGACTGTGGCGTATTGTGTCTCACATTACTACCCTCCGGTGCAGTGGGTTGCTCCCGAGGCAGGCTGAATACATCTGAAGACTGTGGCGTATTGTGTCTCAAATTACTACTCCGAGGTGCAGTAGGTTGCTCTTGAGGCTGGCTGAATACATCCGAAGACTGTTGCGTATTGTGTCTCACATTACTACTCTGAGGTGCAGTAGGTTGCTCATGAGGCTGCTTGAATACATCTGAAGGTTGTTGCGTATTATATCTCACATTACTACCCTGCAGTGCAGGGGATTGCTCATGAGGCTGCTTGAATACATCCGAAGGCTGTTGCGTATTGTATCTCACATTACTACCCTGTGGTGCAGGGGATTGCTCATGAGGCTGCTTGAATACATCCGAAGGCTGTTGCGTATTGTATCCCACATTACTACCCTGCGGTGCAGTGGGTTGCTCCTGAGGCTGCTTGAATACATCCGAAGGCTGTTGCGTATTGTATCTCACATTACTACCCTGCGGTGCAGTGGGTTGCTTCTGAGGCTGCCTGAATACATCTGAAGGCTGTTGCGTATTGTGTCTCACATTACTACCCTGCGCAGCAGTGGGTTCCTCGCGAGGCTGCTTGAATACATCCGAAGGCTGTTGCGTATTGTATCTCACATTACTACCCTGCGGTGCAGGGGATTGCTCATGAGGCTGCTTGAATACATCCGAAGGCTGTTGCGTATTGTATCCCACATTACTACCCTGCGGTGCAGTGGGTTGTTCCTGAGGCTGCTTGAGTACATCCGAAGGCTGTTGCGTATTGTATCTCACATTACTACCCTGCGGTGCAGGGGATTGCTCATGAGGCTGCCTCAATACATTTGAAGGCTGTGGTGTATTGTATCCCACATTACTACCCTGCGGTGCAGTGGGTTGCTCCTGAGGCTGCTTGAATACATCCGAAGGCTGTTGCATATTGTATCTCACATTACTACCCTGCAGTGCAGGAGATTGCTCATGAGGCTGCCTGAATACATCTGAAGAAGGCTGTGGCGTATTGTGTCTCACATTACTACCCTGCGGTGCAGTGGGTTGCTCATGAGGCTGCCTGAATACATCTGAAGGCTGTGGCGTATTGTATCTCACATTACTACCCTGCGGTGCAGGGGGTTGCCCATGAGGCTGCCTGAATACATCTGAAGGCTGTGGCGTATTGTGTCTCACATTACTACCCTGTGGTGCAGTGGGTTGCTCATGAGGCTGCTTGAATACGTTTGAAGGATGCGGCGTATTGTATCCAACATTACGACTTTGCAGTGGGATGGGTGGCTCTTGAAGCTTCCTCAATACATCTGAAGGTTCCGACGTATAGTATCCAACATTATTTCCTTGAGTTCTGCTGGGTGGCTCCTGAGGGTTCCTGAATAAATCTGAAAGTTCGTATGTTTTGTATAGTACATTACGACTTTGAGTTCTGCTTGGTGGCATCGGAGACTTCGGTTGTGGGGCATTGTATCCAACACTACTGCTCTGAAGTATTGTGGCTTGCTCCTGAGTCTTCCTGAACTCATCTGAAGGGTGCGGCGTATTGTGTCTAACATTACTACTTTGTAGTGTGCTTGATGGCTCCCTTTCCTTCCTAAATACATTCGGCGAATGCAGCGTTTTGTATCCAGAATTGTTATTTGGCGATATGTTAGCTGACTCATGGGCTCTCCCATTTATATTTGCATACTTTGACGTATTATATCCAACGTTACTACTTTGTGATTTGGTAGCTGACTCTTGTGCGCTACCATATAGTTCTGTATACTGCGGTGTATTGTAGTCAACATGACTACCTTGAGTTGTGGTCTCATGGGTCCACCCATGTTTATTTGCGTATTCCTGTGTATAGTATCCAATATTACTACTTTGTGATGTGCTATTTGTATCATGTGTCCTCCGATGTATATTTGTGTGCTGCGGTGTATTGTATCCAATATCACATCTTTGAGGTTTAGCCGTTAGCTGATCCCTCCCATATACATTTGAGCTTTGCGGCATATTGTATTCAACATTTCCACTTTGAGGTGTACTGAAAGACTCTTGAGTGAATAAATTTGAGTTCTGCGGCGTATGATATCCAATATTAGTGTTTCGAGTTGTTGTAGCTGACTCATGTACTCTCTTAAATAAATTAGTGTAGTTTGACGTATCGTATCCGAGATTACTACTTTGAGTTTTGCTGGAAAGTTCCTGAAGAGTTCCAATTTCATATGAGGACTGCGGTGTACTGATTTGTACAGAACTGCTCTGATGTGGTATGGTAGGTGGTCCTTGTGACCTCCCAAAGCTATGCTGATCATATTGAACATTCCTACTCTGGGGTTTGTTGGATGGCTCCTGAGTCCTAGATAGATGTGAAGACTGTGGTGTATTATATCCAGCATAACTATCAGATAAAGAAACAACAGGTTTAATATCATCTTCCGTCACTAAATTTGCAGCTTCCGCCGCACTTACGAGGCTATAAATTTGAGTTTTCACTTGGACCTGCTTTAATGGTGGTAATTTTTGCACTGTCTGTTTAATTGTCAAGAAGAATGCTGCTAAAGGGTCAAACGACGTCGGTACCTTTTCAGTTCTTGGTGTATATTTTTGTTCCGGAGCTTCATCTTCATCAGTAATTTCAATAATCTCTAGTGGTGTTTCAATTTCTTCAGTATCATCAAAGTCTGGACTAGTTACACTTCTTCTTATATTCGTTGTGTAATTACCGCTCCCGCGGTTTCTCGCAGTGTTTTCCGCCGTACATGGGTCAGTATCTGAAAAAACAATAGGACGTATACACTTATACGTTTCATAAAATTATTCTGCAATGTTATAATTTTTTTACTTTTGGTTCGTGAAATAGATCGAGGTAACGTGATTTCGGTCAGATTCAATGTCAGTAGTATACTGTTGTTAGTTTTTGTGCTGTTGTCTAGAATATTTTGATTATTAAATGTTATACAGGTTCGGGAGCTCGCAGACGCAGCTACGCACTCGCCCTGATGATGAGCATCTGACATGCTCGAAACCCGGGTCGACGTACTCGATCCCCAACGTGAGTATTTTGCCGGTTATTGTATAACATTTAATAATGTGTGAAACTCACGATAATTTCATTTCAAAATTATTTTGATTATTTCATACATCATACTTTCGTTATTTGTATACGTGAGTGCAAAACATTTCCAGAATAAACAAGAAAAGAAAATGAATGGTGGTACAACCCGGTTTAATAAAAAAAACTAATCTAAAATGGCGGCTATAATCATTTCATCTCACTTGCACATCATTGTATGTACAATAGAGTGCACGTAATTATTATCGGCACCTTTTTATATTCGTTTCTATAATAAACAGGGTTATAATAATTACAATTTTAATATTTTTTGTTTGAAATAAAGCATACTCTGCGGATTACATTACAAATGTGCGAGAGGAAAACTCATCAAGTTCTCAATTAGCAAACACACGATCTTCCAAATTCAATTGGATTGGTTATTTGATTTAAATGATCGCATCCGATTGGTCGCGTCAATGCAATGTCCACGCCCGCCACGTAAGATTTGTGTTGCGGTCTGCTGTTTCTGAGCCTAGCTTACATTTCTTTAAATCTATATTCGTAGTCCGTCTCTCAAAGATGGTCTCTGGTGATGAAAGTCGTTAACCACGTAATCACACTGCCTTTATTTTTACTGACCGAGCGAAGCGAGATCTTTTTTTTGGAGACTTGCGCCCGATACTTACGGGTGCATTCTTCGGTCTTTCCCTCTACCTTTAAGGGTGCACCGAGCTTTTTAGGCGCGCCGCTTACAAACATTTTGAGATAATTTTTTGGTTTAAAAAAAACTTTTTCTTTTTTAATTTTTTTTTTGTGTTTTAATGCCTACTCCGATCCAAGAGCGTTGACCGCGGCTACACTGGACCGCGCCGTGCTCCCTTTCAATAGAGTTTTGAATATTTACGTCGAGCAAAATAAAAAATATGAAATAATACATTACAGGCACAAGAGACTTTGAACTGTATGGGCCTCGTACTTATTCCGTCAAAAACACATAAAAACACGAAAACACAATTTAAAATTATTAAAAAAAAATAAAAAACCAAAACGATTTTTTTTTTTCTCTAAATGTTTGTTAGGACTAGCAGATGTCAACCCTAAGAGGTTGTTATCATATTACCAATATCTCTGTATAGGTACTGTAAAGTTAACAAATTGATCTATGAAACAAATAGTAATAAGTTACCAGAGTCACTACTAGTCTCCTCTCCGATGTCCATGGAGTGGCGAGCTTGCCATTTCCTGAAGGCTTCGTAACACATTTCAAAGTGTTGCTCTTTACTGAATTTGCAGTTTGATTTGGTCCATCTTCGAAAGCTCGCTTTGTTTGATTTGTGCGTGATATATACATTGTAAAAATCTAGTGCCTGAAACAAAAATGTTGTGAAATAATATATGTAATCTCTTCTTGAAGCAGCCAAACGGTAAAACCTATGCACTAACGTGCCGCAGGTGGTGGAAGGGCATTTTACGAATGCTCACCTAGGTAGCTAGGTGCCATTATCAAGAAGAAAATCTATCGCCAAGCATCTATCAGGGTGTACCAGCATCTTGAGGGCCAGTAATAATGAAATTTCAGGCACTGAGACTTAACAGCTGTATGTCTCAGGGTGATAGTTAGTAGTATTTCATCACTCGTGACGAAGTATTTATATCTATTGTAGGCAGAGGTTACCACTTAGCATCAGGTGGGCTTCGTGCGAGTTCCGTCATAAACCTACTATAAAAAACAATGAGCGACAAAAAAAACGTCTCCAACTAATCCAGAAGTTAAAAAAAAAAAAATATTGTTGCTGATATCGTATGAAATATGGGCTGGAATCAAAATTCCATGAGCGCGGAAAGTGAATTATTCCAGTGGAATGATATCGTAAGCTTTAATAAATAAATCCGAAACTGTTACGAATAAACGAGTGTCATGACAAATTGCTATTTAGGTACTTAATAATTTGTGATATCAATACTTTTGTGAGTACCTAAAAATCTTGTTAAATCACAGATGACGTGATAGTAAATTCTAAACTCATACATAGACTATGCTTTCCGGTTTATTGCTAAATTTAAAAGAAGGTCGAATTCCGTGTTTTCCAAGCGACTGCCGACTGCAAGTTAGTGCCGCGGCTGCATGCAGTCTATCTACTCTACAGCTATCTACCAAAGATTTTTCATGTAACCACAAATTATATAATATGTCGTAATTTGGAGTACAACGATGACGAGATATTAGGTAGGTACATCCGGTACATCTCGTCCTCAAAAAGCAAAATGCACGGAAATACTTCAGACATAAATGTCAAAAATCGATTACCTACCTACCTAATGTGACGCATGTTAGTGTTTGTCGGCAAGTAGCCACAGGTAGGTAGCGCAAAATAAAATAGAAGTAAATACGGACAGTTCTTTGCCCTACCATGTAAGCACTCATAGACCTACGTCTAGAAGTAGATTATACCTGTCTACTATACCCGAGATAAAGAGCTAGACAAAATTTACTCGCGGCGCTCATACTGGCTAGGCTGACGGTGTTGAGAACTTGAGACTATAGTTAAAACGATCCAATTTTATATTACGGTACGTGTAACCTGACGTGAGTAACACTTGTTAAAATTTTCGAAATGGACATTTACCTACCTAAGTAGGTACATGTTTTATCAAATGAATTTCCATATACTTTTTCCACTCAGCAAATGGATTTGTGCAACAATAACGTTCGAATCTCACCGTACCATAGGTTGTCAATCCAAGAGCCTACAAATGTAGTTATGCCATATTTCAATATAGGTAGGTAGGTACCTACCAAGTGTTCAAACTCGGTGAAAATTTGCATGTATTCAAAGATGCATGTACATTTTCACCGAGTTTGAACAATTAGGACCTATCAGTACTATATTAATATTATAAATGCGAAAGTAACTCTGTCTGTCTGTCTGTTACGCTTTCACGCCAAAACTACTGGACCGATTTGAATGAAATTTGGTATGGAAATAGTTTGAGACCCGGGAAAAAACATAGGATAGTTTTTATCCAACTGCGCAAATAGAGGTTAATGTTTTTGCGCGATAACAGACATACGCGCGGACGGAGTCGCGCCCGGAAAGCTAATTTCCAATATGACGAAACTACGTTTGTGTAGAAAGAGCTATATACCTACGTACACTCTAAAACAAACTCGATAGATTATGTAGCTACGAAAAAAATCAAACTATAAACCTAAGGGAGCAATTGGTTTATAAACTCTTTTGCAAAAATACGGGCACTTTAGATTTTTTTCTCTACTTCAATGAAGTAGAACAAGAAATAGGTTTTATACTACACCTGCTCGGAAAGTACCTTGATACTTTATCAAATTTACGGTAGAAAGTACGTCATTGCATATCGAACAAATACGAGTATGCGGCGCGAAAACGCATCTGAGCGGGAGAGAAAAGTTTATGAAAATCCATTTCTTACGTGGTTTTTCTTTTTTAATTTTGGATAAGACTATGCGCTGGTAACCTAAATATCAAAAGCCAAAAAGTTTTTACAGTGAGTTTTTATCTCCAAGTTCGCAAAATGACACTGGCCACTAGCTGTGTGTTGGATGGTGTCAAACAATTTGAAAAAAGAACATGTGAAAATTGCAGACGCCATTGGCGCCATTTTCAATTTGTGTGTTGTTTGAGGATTCAGTTTTCGTAGAAAAGTAACATAAAACTATCAAAATGATAAGTAGTGATAGTGATGATGAAGATTTTTTTACTCCGCCGCAGTTGAAGGAAACAGCAAAAATACTGATTGATAACCTTTTACCACAGAAATCAATTAAAAAATATAATAAAACTTATGACGATTTTTTTTATTTTCCTCGTAGGTGTAGTATAAAGCACTATGTATCACTCAAGAGAAAGTGCGATTCCCGATCTCGGGTGTTTTAAAGCCCTCGCCTACGGCTCGGGCTTCAAACGACACCCTCGACGGTAATCGGTCACTTTCTCCTCTGGGTGAACAATGTACTATTGTTAATTTGACGATGTATTGGCTTGTTTTTTGAAGCATCCTGGCATGATTCTTTATGTTCCAAATTTAAAATTTGAAATTTTTGAAAGAAAAATAATGATTTTTGTGGATTATTCTAAAATTGCTTTACTAATGGCGCGGATTGCTGAAACGATTTTTAACTGATTACGATATTCTAAAACTTTTTGGATATTTTCTGCAAATTAAACAATTTAATCTTTCTTTTTACATTAAATACCACTTTTTGATATGAGTGATAAAGCGATAAGGGCCGGTAAAATTATAGCCCTACTTGAAGAAGGTTTTTCGCAAACTTACGTGTCTCAGCGGCTAAATGTGAGTCGTTCAACTGTCCAGAGGACTTGGCAACGGTATCAAGAGACTGGTTCGGTCAAAAGAAGACCCGGTTCGGGAAGAAAACGATGCACAGAGCCAAGAGATGACCGCTTTTTGGTGAGTCAGGCGTTGCGCAATCGTAAGGCGTCAAGTGTGGACCTGAAGAAGAGCCTTGAAGAAGTAAGAGGAGTAGAAGTTAGCTTGTTGACGGTCAGGAGGAGGCTTTTGCCTGCCAATATCAAGAGTTACCGCCCAGCTCGGGGCCCTAAATTACTGCGTGAGCACCGTGTTGCTCGACTTCAGTTTGCTCGGAACTGTGCTTCATGGACTCTGGAGGACTGGAATAAAGTATTTTTTTCTGATGAAGCTATAATCTCTTTGTGTGGAGAGGACCGACGCCGGCGAGTGCTGCGAAGACCACGGGAACGCTATGCGGAAGTGTGTTTCGAAGAAATCACTCCTTATGGCGGAGGCTCCATTATGTTTTGGGCAGCAATTAATTCGACGGAGCGTACAGAGTTAGTTTTCATAGAAAATAGAACATTAAATGCACACCGGTACATAATGGAAGTCCTAATTCCATATGCACAACCCACATTGACTGCACTTGGGGAAGATTCCATTTTTATGGACGATAATGCTCGCCCGCACCGTTCTGGCGACGTGGAAGCGTACATGCAAGAAGTTGGGATCCGTCGTTTAGATTGGCCAGCTCGAAGTCCTGACCTCAATCCAATTGAGCATGTGTGGGATGTTCTAAAGAGACGGGTAAGATCAGTGCAACCTGCTCCACAAAACATCAGGGAGCTAAAAAGAGTCATTGCAGAAGAGTGGGAACGTATTCCTCAAAACGTTATTAAAAACATCGTGGAAAGCATGCCCAGAAGAATTCAAGCTGTGATTTTGGCAAGAGGAGGTCACACTCGTTATTAGGATTTTACATTTGTAACTTTATTTAATTAAAAAAAGTAAAAAAAACTTGTCTTTATTGCCGACCACATCTTATTGTTTGGGCGTGTACATCGATTTTAAAGAATCCATCGTTTTTTTTCTTTTAATTGCTCGAATTCACTTTACGCGCATTAATTTACACGATTATAAGTATATAGACTACGTCAAAGAAATAAATTTCATTTAATTAACTAAAATCGACCTTAGAACGTAAATTTCCTTAGGTGCCCGTTTTTTTTGCAAAAGAGTGTAGTTTGATTACCCACCCTAGGTATATATTTTAGATATAAGTAAGTCTTAGTAAAGAAAGAGGTCTTTACAGATGAAATTGGCGTTTTGTTAATTTGGCCGCTGCGATTGAAAATTGTGGGAGGAAGATGGGAAAATCAATAAAATCCGTGAAGTTGTTTTTATTATTGCCATGTGTTTATATTGAAGTTGTTTATATAAACACATGGCATTTTGGTTAGGTATACCAATATAATTTCACAAAAACAATTTAACAATATTATTGATTTTTGCATCTTCCTCCCACAATTTTCAAAGTAAGCGGCCAGACCAATTTCTTATGCACTTACCAAATAGGTGTAATGCTAAATTAGCGAATAGAATTTCAATTATATAAATAGTAAATTATAAGTAAATATTATTCTATGACTAACCGTTTCGATGTCTTTTTCTGCAAGTTTCCGTGCACAAACATAGCCGACTCCAGGAACCGCTGTGACAGGTTTGCCATTCATGGGCTCGTTGCAAAATTTTGTAGTTTTCTTGGTCCAGCTCATTCTTGCACTATGCTGTTGGCAGATAGTAACTTTAAGACTTTTGCGACTTGAACACATACCTACCTATGTATGTCTAGTATTGTATAATACCTATCTGTTGGTAGATATCAACGTAAATTACAAGTTAGCTAAATACATAGAAACGTATACCTATCAGAGGTAATTCAAAATGGAATAGTGTTTTTATGTAAAGCACTATGAATAGGTACTCATAGTGCTTTACATAAAAACGTAATTTCTTCATATTATAGGTACTAATATTATAAATGCGAAAGTAACTCTGTCTGTCTGTCTGTTACCCTTTCACGCCAAAACTACTGGACCGATTTGAATGAAATTTGGTATGGAAATAGTTTGAGACCCGGGAAAAATTATAGGATAGTTTTTATCCAACTGCGCAAAAAGAGGTTAATGTTCTTGCGCGATAACCGACATACGTGCGGGCGGAGCCGCACCGGGAAAGCTAAATACTCATATTCATAATATGAAGAAAACACGTTTTTTATTTAATAAGTAAATAGGTATTTAGGTTGGTTAGCGCGGTGAAATTTTATACTCATGTCCCTGAACCTAACATCTATGCTTCTGCTTTGCCAGTTTTAGGGTTCCGTACCCAAAGGGTAAAAACGGGACCCTATTACTGAGACTTCGCTGTCCGTCCGTCCGTCCGTCCGGACCAGGCTGTACCTATCTCAAGAACGATGATAGCTAGACAGTTTAAAAATTTAAATATTAAGAGCACCGAAGACTTGTGGGGTATGTCAGTTAAAGTGGCAGAGTCTATAATATGCATTATTGCACCATATTTAAAAACAATATTCAATCTTTGTATTGATAAAGGAAACTTCCCCGACTTAATGAAACAAAGTAAAATCACTCCAATTTTGAAGTCGGGGGCTACATCTGACCCTTGTAATTACAGACCTATTTCTACCTTACCTGTTCTGAGTAAAGTATTCGAAAAATTATGCTCAAACAACTTCTATCCCATTTTAATGAGCATAATATATTGAATGAGAATCAGTTTGGTTTCACAACAGATGCAGGTGCTCAATTGATGTCACATATACTTGAAGCCTGGGAGAGTTCACAGGATGCTATTGCCGTATTCTGTGACCTTTCTAAGGCATTTGACTGTGTAGAGCACCGCACTCTGATTCGAAAACTTTCAACGAATACATTATGGTATTCGTGGAAAAGCTCTGGATCTTATAAAGTCATATCTGTCAGACAGGCTACAGAAGGTTAGAATAAATGGCAATACTTCTTCCGGGTCTTTGATAAGAATAGGAGTACCGCAAGGATCAATTTTAGGACCTTTTCTGTTTCTAGCATATATAAATGATCTGCCTTGCATGGTTAAAAATTTCTGCAATATAGTTTTATTCGCAGATGATACCTCCCTAATTTTTAAAGTAGATAGGAGGGATAGTGAACTTATTCATGTAAATAATGTGTTATCTATGATCTCTAAGTGGTTCGCGGCTAATAATCTTCTCTTAAATTCAAAAAAGACCAAATGTTTAAAGTTTTCTTTACCAAATGTTACTTATATGGAACCAAACATTAAGCTTGGCCTAGAAAAACTCTCTTTTGACAATGCGACAGTCTTCCTGGGAATTAAAATGGATTCAACTTTACAGTGGAATCCACATATACATGATCTATCCGGAAGACTTAGATCTGCTGCATATGCAGTTCGTAAGATAAGACAGCTAACAGACGTAGCTACTGCTAGGCTCGTTTATTTCGCGTACTTCCACAGTATTATGTCCTATGGTGTATTGCTGTGGGGAGCTGCTGCTGAGATAGAGACAATCTTTATCTTACAAAAGCGTGCAATTCGAGCCATATATGAAATGGATCCTAGGGAATCCCTGAGAGATCTTTTTAAAGAAATTGATATTTTAACTTTACCAAGTCTGTATATATTTGAAAATATTATGTATGTTCGTAAAAATCTGAGCAAATTTAAATCAAACAGTGACAATCACGATTATAACACTAGGAATAAAGATAAAATAGCGGTGCCAGGTTTTAGATTAGCAAAGACAAATAAAAGGTCCTTCTTAGGCAATGTGTGCGGTTTTATAATAAATTGCCCAAACATATTATTACAATGCTCACAGAAAGAAAATTCAAGTTGCATGTGAAGAATATTTTAATAAAGAAATCTTACTACACAGTTTGTGATTACTTAAACGACAAAGATGCTTGGACTGGTTCGCGGTAGGTGTTAGGCGCTAGCTTGGCAGAGGCCAAGCTAGCGCCTAACACCTACGTAATGTAAATTAAGTATTGTAATAATTTTACTACATAGTATGTACTGAACACATTGTTAAAAAACTTTTAAAAGAATGGCCCCAAGTTTCTTGCCCGTTCTTCTCGCAGTGGCTATATAATTTTTGTTTGCTGAACGTGGCAGTACAATGTAGTATATTTCAATATTAAAATTTGTAATTGACCTTCATAAGAGCGTCGTAGACGCCTAAATTGAATAAATGATTTTGACTTTGACTTTGAGTTGAAATTTTCAGAGATTATGTATTTCTGTAGCCGCTATAGCGACAATTTATTTGTTATAACTACAAATACAAAAAGTTGGCCAAGTGCGAGTCGGACTCGCGCACCTTAAAACAAAAAAAAGGTTAAAATATACGGAACCCTTCGTGCGCGAGTCCGACGTGTGGCCGATTATTTTGTTTTTGTTTTATTAAGTACTTATTACTATTTATTTTATCTCTAAATGTAAAAATACTAATGCCAAAGGTACAAAACCATTTTTCCGAATAATTTTAAATATAGGTAAGTTCCCATAATTTTACGGATTATTTTATTAGCATAGGTAGGTAGGTATTAGGCTCAAAGACATGCATCCAAAATTTCTCCTAGTTTGATCTCTTGGACTTACATGAGCAAAATACCTTCGTTTGTATGGAATATAATTTAAAATAGTAATAGTTTTTGCTTATCTAGTTTGTATGACTAAAGGGTTGGTTATGTTTTTATTGTTTGGATTTTCCGGATAATAAAAACGAATTATAACAAACATCCTTGTTTGATTTACCTACTTACTTAGTCTACTACATTAGTACCTATCTATAGGCAAGTAGGTAGGTACATTTAAGGAGATGGACAGGTACCTACCATCGCAGTGTCAGTCATTCTGCATCGAAGCAAAGTAGTTTACAAGTAGACGTAAAGGGCATTTGTAGCGAAATTACAGACTAACGTCTCGGAGTGACGAGCGCAGTGCAGTGTCATTGTCAAGAAGAACGAGCAACTGCAAGTGGACAGGCGTGCGTGACGCTTACTACTTATTAAAAAAAATGTTTAACCCAACAATGGAACGACTTCAACACTCAAAAGTGTGAAATAACTTGTCGAAGTCGGTACCTACCTACTATGCGCACAATATTGTGATAATAGGTACCTTTGAACTATCATGATTTGGTATAGGTACCATTTAGAGTTTTAAGCACGGGTCACAAAAACGAATAAAAAAAAAATTATTCACTCTTTTTAGTGACCCTTGCTACACCTAAGGGATCGATGTCAACGACTAAGAAGGTATACCTAACATCGAGATAGGAAAATATTTTTCAGTTATTGGAGTAGGGTACACCACCCTAAAGTCGTCATCGGCCTAAAGTTGTAATTTTTTGTTTAAACTTTATTTAGTGTGATAAAGATTTTTATGCAAAAATTTACGTTATATTTTCCCTATTATGTAACATAACTAGGTACTAAACTAGAAAGTCAATGCTCACTGAGCTCAATGGCACTCGGAAAGTCGAAAGGTGAGAAAGTTTTACAAAAACGTTAGATTTTTCTTAAATTCACTCTAAGAAGAGCGCTTATTGCGCTATGTGATTTCAATATAATTTTGCGCGTTTTTTCTATTGTTTTTACTTTTTAAATTTATCGGAGTACATTATTCAATAGTTATCTTGTGTTTCAAACAATTATTTTATTTAAATAAAGGGGTGTCGGGCCTGAGGACTTTTACTAAATAATCTTTAAGTCGACATGAGTAGTCGACTTCAAGAAATAACTCTAGATAGAGAACCCAAGCTCAACATGTTTTTTTTTTTAAATTCAACAGTAATTTATTGAGGCATCGATAACAACACCTGGTAACTACACCATGTTACTAATTTCTGTACTGGTAATGAAAATATGCTTTTTAACCCCCGTCGAATACTGAAGGATGATGAAACCAGTTGTTTGGAATTAACCAACAATTTATATTACAATTATTATTAACCGGTTATTTTGTAATCAATAGTAATATTATAAATGCGAAAGTAACTCTGTCTATCTGTCTGTCTGTTATGCTTTCACGCCAAAACTACTGGACCAATTTGAATGAAATTTGGTATGGAAATAGTTTGAGACCCGGGAAAAAACATGGGATAGTTTTTATCCAACTACGCAAAAACAGGTTAATGTTTTTGCGCGATAACCGACATACGTTTTGAATACAATACATTATTTGACATATATTTTGAAGCGCTCGTAACGAAGTTTGCTTAACCATTCTGAATCGATCAGCAAAGTTAAGCAACGTCCGCCGCGGTCATGAGTTGGATGGGTGACCGCTGGTGACATTACTACTGAGCGCTTCCGTGCTTCGGAGGGCACGTTAAGCCGTCGGTCCCGGTTGTTGTCTTAGGATGGCAGTCGTTACAGCATGGTGGTAGGGCACTTTGCGAATGCCCGTCTGGCTAGCTACCACCCTCAAGTTGAAAAATCTGTCGCCAAGCACCTAACGGTGTGTTCCGGCAGCTGTCCTTGAGAGCCAGCAATTCTAGGTTAGCCTGAACAACATCTTCGATCACATCATCACTTACCATCAGGTGAGATAGTGGTCAAAGGCTAACCTATCAAGCATAAAAAATAAAATAAAAAATACGCGTGGGCGGAGCCGAGCCCGGAATAATGTGCAAAACTCTCCAGAATTTCATGTGATATTGCTAGATAATGTATAATTACTTAAATGTTGAACTTCTCTTCCTTTAGATTAATATATATGCAAAACTTTTAATTCAATTTGATCGGTTAAAAAACTTTATTTTTAAACAGTTTATGATGATAAATATGATGTAACTAATTGAACTGTTTGGAAGTCCCAGTAAGACTTTATTCAATTGGTCTATAAATAAGCCCTATATCCTGAGCTTCCGTCTGTTTTGTAGTGTTTGTTTTCGTCGTTTAGAGGATATCTCTAAGTTTAGTGTGCCTTTTGGCAAAGGGCTCCTCTAACTTTTTCCACAGTGTTCTATCTCTGGCAACCCTTATCCAGTAAGGGCCCGCTGTTAGTTTCAGCTCATCCTCCCATTTCTTAATTTGTCTTTGTCGCTTCCTTTTTTCATTTCTGGGATACCAGTCTGTCACTATTTTACTCCAAACATTTAACATGTGTTTTAACATGTGGCCTGTCCATCTCAATTTTAGTTGGTCTATCTTCGTAAGTACCTACATCTACAATTTTTGTCTTGGCTCTTATATAGGTGTTTCGTTTCCTGTCTTATTTCTTGATGTCTATCACTTTTTGACAGCATTGCAGCTTATCTCGGTGGTGTTTGGAAAGAGACCATGTTTCCCAGCCATATGATACAAGGTAGAATGCAAGTGATGTAGACTTTCCGTTTTGTACCGACGCGACGCTAAGTTGTTGGCCTTCACGATTTTTTTTTATTTCCTTGTCCGTCTTAACCTTGAACGAGATGATCTGTCCCAGGTATATGTACTCTTCCATGTATTCGAGGGGTTCGTTATTTTTTGCTACAACTCGGTTATCAGAGATAGTCAGAAGCTTGGTCTTGGTGATATTCATGGTTAGCCCTATTTTCTCGCTTTCCCTGTTTATGTCTATTTTCTCTAATTTTTCAGGGTTTTCTTCGTCGACGACAATATCGTCTGCGAATCTTTGATAGTTAAGTCTTCTTCCATCTATGCTTAAACCTAGTTGGTCCCATTTCATTTTACTGAATATATTCTCCAATACTACAGTAAAAAGCAGTGGGGGACAGTGGATCTCCTTGCCTGACACCTCTATTTATATTGAAAACCTCCCCCAAACCACCTAGTTGTATTCTTGCTTTAGAGTTGGAGTTAATAGTTTTGATGGTTTTTATGTATTGTGTGGGGATTCCTTGGTTTTCTAGACTTTCCCATATTTATTTACTTTCACATTATAGCTTTATGGCTAATGTTGTCGAAGGCATTGGTGTAGTCGATGGAGGCCATATACGGGTGCTAGTTATGCTCAATGTATTTTTCTATAGAATTATTACCAACTTAAATAGAAAAATACAAAGACTTTATTAGAAATAACCAAAAAAATGTTTTCCTATTACTTAAAATAGTTTTATCATTTATGGAATAATTAGATAACTACTTCAATATTATAAAATGATGGTACTTAATAGTAAGCAAATTTAATTTTAAAATAATGAATAACATAATCATCCCTTATACCCGCATCTAGAATACATGTAAAGAATTTAAGGCGAACGCTTATCGGGAATAGGGCAGTAACTGTCGACTTTAAGGCAAATTGGTGTCTGTGGAATAAAATTTAAATTACTTATACACTAATATTGGTATTGCTTATTTTTAACTAAAATTAAGTATTCAATGAATCTCTATAACAAATAAAAATGTATCATAAGAGCTAGACACTAAAGCTCACAAATGCCTAGCAATCAAATTTTGAAAATGACTTAAGGTAGACGAATTGAGGTCCTCCCCATTTTATTTAAGTCCGTTAACAAAAATAAATTCTTCTGAAGTGAACAATTACGTTTGCAAATCTTGGCATTTACTTTAAAAAGTTAATGTAAAGTAGGTAGGCTGGAGGTCACTTATCAAGGAACCTATGCGACGATTAACCAATTTATTTTTACCCATTGACCTCTACTATCTCGATGTTTTTACCTAGGTACATTAATTTTATATCTACACAAAAGTGTAATAATACCTACTTATTATTATCATAAAATAACCCTATCTAAACTTACACAAAGAATTGCATCACCTTTAATCATTTAGGCCTACTCATGTGAACAGAGATCCAATGGGAAAAACAACGAAATACCTCTACCTATGTCCTAAGTAGGAACACCGAAATAATTTTACGCGGGAAACAGTGGATTCCTATTAACAGCTAATGATACCAATACCAAGCCAACGACATAATTTGCATACATTACTACATTACACATATATATTAAGTAGGTACCTATACCTAGCCAATAATTGAAGCTTCTGCACAGAATAAGCTTCTGCGTAACCACATAAAGCAGTGCAGTGTAAACTATACATAAGTAAATCTAATATAAATTAAAGGAATGTATATTTTTGTTGTATTGCAAATCCTGTTATCACTTATCATATCATTCACAATAGTTAAGTACAATACTTACCTATCTAAACAAAGAAATCGATAAAATTTGTTACAGACTGGACTCTCCTTTATTATGCGTATCACAACAACACAGTATCACTGCACATTTTTTTAAAACGTGTTCCAAATGTTGAATATCTAAAAGTAACCAAATTAAGCATGTATTTAATATTATTATTGCACTGTTTCCTTAAAACACGTCGATCAGACACTTCTCTGCCGGTCGTGCGTCCAGTGAATACTGATATGTGCCTATATTTTTATTTAGGCTGATAAATGTATTCGTCATATGACGATTTTAGCTCACACTCATTCGATTCCCGCTTTTTGTTTGTACCTACTTACTCAATACATTTAGGTATAATTTAACAGAACGGTAATAAGTTTTATTTTATTTGCATTGATAAACATAACAAGAATCGTACAATATTTTTTATCTAAAATTGTATGTAAGTAGGTAGGTAATATTCTGATATTGATATCGATATGGGTACCTATCGATATCAATATCATATACGTATAAGTATATACGTATACTTTAAGATTGGTAGTAGCTCTTCCGAATTTTGTGAATTTTGTGGGTCAAAGGAGCGGCAGGGTAGGTATATAGGTAGGTACTTACTTCTTAGGTATATAAGGACCGGCGGCGGCGGCGGCGCGTCAGCAATGCGGCGGCGCGGGCGCTGCAACACTTGATTGGTTGATGCATTGGGGCCCGTAGGGAGCTGGCTGGCTATGTACCTACCTGCATGGCGCTCGTCAAAGTCATCGTCAGCTCACTAATAGGTAGGGTAATCCGTCCTTGTATCGGCCCCTGCCTAGTAACGGCCGTTTTGTTTTAATCAATGTATAAATTGAGAATGGCAACATTATTGTAGGATATTTTTGCCATAAAATGAACATTACCTATATATTAAATCAATAAACCGCCGCGCCGTTGAAATGTCCTTCTATTGATTATTTAATTGTTTTAACAAATCCACTACGCGCGCATTTGTCATTTTGGTGCCTTTTCATAGTTCGATCCACTTAGTGATTACCTGTCGGGGAATGTGTTTTACACTTGACTTATTTTTGACAAAAGGATCATATTAGAATATCCAAGGCTAATTTATTTGTGTTCTTTTCTAATATTTACTTTAATAATCAAAGGTTTAAAATTCAGAGTTCATATTTTGTCGAAATCTAAATATCGGCAGGAGGCCGAAATAATGTTTCTATTTTTAGATGTGTAATCCAAATATCGGCCATAGTGTAAATACACGTTTATTCTCAACCTAGTTGTGTTTCCCTTTGTCCAAATACCACCAAAAGGCATAACAGAGAGTGCACCATCATCTTGTTTTATCGGAATATCAGTCAGCGTTTGGATCAAGAGTGGCCTATTATATGAGCAGGTACATTGCTAATTGCTTGCACCGGTGGATAATGAACAATAATATTCCAAAACCCATTCTCCTGTTGGTTGACAGCCACAAATCACACTTAATTAAAGATTTGAGTTTTTTCTGTGATGAAAATCAAATTAATATCTACTCTCTTCCTATACAATGCATATTATGCAACCGGCAGTTGTCAGCGTATTCCGAGAATAAAAAATATATTTAATAAAACATCTGTAAGAGCTTGGCAGGATAGTGAGGAAAATTCAAACCAGACACTGACTTAACAGCAACATTATTTGTTACACCAAGTATTGAAAGGAATAACGTCAGAAACTATAAAACATGGATACCGACGATTTGGATTTTATCCTTTTAATTTATCATAAATAAGTACTCAAAAGCACGAAACTGGATACTTTTGTTTTAATATTTTTATTTTTGCAATAACTCATCCATACAGTTGCAATTTCGCACATGACTATAATTCTACCTCTAATGTAATCCGTATATTTTTCCGTCCGGATATTTTTTTCATAATCAAATTATTACTGAACATAATTACGGGATTGAGTTTTTGTCATTAATGATGATGGAATTTAGGTAAAATCTGATGGCCAAACACTAAAAGCCGCTAATATTTGTTCCTCCACCCTTTCCAGATACAATTGATGAACAGTTAATTATTGGTTTAATACTCGAAAATAGAACACTTGGCTCCAAAAATCAGTTTTTTGTTTCAGTACATAGTAAGTATTTACACGATTGAGACTGAAATATAAAAAAAAGACTTGATTAAAGTGTAACTATAATTCCACAACACTATTCGAACTTCTTTTTATTAACTCTGTTCTTTCAGTTTAATTTCCATGCATATTAACATGCATGCATATGCCAATATATGGTAGGTAAATACAACGCCGACATTAGGGCGAAGGGGGGCGATAAAAAGGAAAAAGGGTATTTTTTGAAAGTACATGTAATAATTTTAAAATAATTGATATTTCATCTTTAATGATGTTTCATTATTATTACTAAGTTATAATTTAAGTTGAAAACGAAAACCAAGATGTAAGGTACAATAGATTTAAATTCTATGAGAAGTTTAATTTACGAAAATGCTTATGGCCGATACATGGAAGCTTTACCCTATGGCGATTTTGACAATCGCTTGCTCACTGCCATGCCGGCCGCCTACCAAAGTAAGCCTAAATAATGTACCTACTAGGTACCTATCTTAATTGTTTATTTATCAAATCTATTCGAAAAGAGCTAGTTTATTCTTCGTAAACAGGGATTAAAATAGTTTTTTAATCCCTGAGGGACTAAAAGTGATTTGAATTTAGAATGTGGATATTTTTAGTACTTAAAAGCTCTAATCGCCAAAGAAAAAGCTAAAGCTATAAGCAAATAAGCATATAAATTGTTCTTCGGGCAGTTTCCGTTGGCATATTTTACGGCATTTGCTACCGCGGTAGGTATTTATTTACAGTATAATAGCTAACTTTTTATACCTACCTACTAGGTATGGTATTTCTTACTTAATGAAAATGAAAATTCTGTCACGGACCATTATACTTTGCTTAGAAGTACTAAAAACTCCGGAAAGTTACAAGAGACACTTCTGACGTTTTGGTTTAATGGAGTGGAGAAGAATCCTACCCGTGTTTTCATTTGACCAGAAAGATCCACTGCTCCAATTAATACTTTACCTCTTCTCTTGTTCTTTGGATTCCATACTAGGAAACGGAACCCTTTAATAAGCCTCCTTTGTCCGTCCGTCTGAGGAATGTATCTTTCGTTGGAATGATGCTAGGTAAGTAGGTAATTAGGTACGCACCTTCAACGCATTTAGCTTAAAGAAAAGTTCATTTTGAAACATCCAAACTCTTTTGACTGGAGCTTCGTTTCTGGATAGTAGGTATAGATAAATCCTAGATTTCTCACCTATCACCAATGTCGAAAACGCTCCAAGACAAGCTAGCGTCAAACATAGCTACGAGTATCATATCATGGCACCATTCCACGCGAACCTGCTTCTGAAGATCTCAGTGAGGTTTAGATGCGATCAAATAAAAGTACTTCTGCTTTCCGGTAGATGTCAGTTCACCACACACAGCAGTACCAATTTCAAGATTTATATTGCTCCAGGAGGGTACCAGCTGCGTAGATATGAGGGTGGTCCGTGGTGTAGTTGTAAGCTGTAAGGGTACCAACACTGGAGAATTCTTATCCGGACGTCCAACCCCAGGACCTGTACCTGAAGTCGTCCCCTAACACGCTTGCCATGGACTTCAATAACTTCTCCGATCTGGTGTGAGTAAACGCCGGCCTTGCGGATTCTCACCGAAAAACAGGTATACTCTCTAAGAGACACTTCCTTCCTGGCCTACCTAAGGTACAAACTGAAGCATTATTTTTTGCGGGTGTGTGTTTTTGCGTCTGATGGGATATTGTGCAAGCCACCTTAGGAGTTCCCTATCTAACATCTGGCAGTGCGTAGATTGGGATGACCATCCGCGAATTTACGTGCATTTTAAGTCTTCGTAGCGGTAATAACGATATAGGTCAACTTATGAAGCACGTACACATTCCATGCTTGAGCAGTAATCTACCGCAGAGATCGTAATACTTAGCGACTTCAGCGGCCACCATTTTGAATGGCTTGGTTAGCGCGCTACCTTCCACCTTCTAAGGAGCTTCTTTCTTACCCATTTGCGATTCCCAAGATGCCTGCCAAGCGTGGGGATTATGGCTAACCCCCCAATAACTGAATATGTAAATGGTATGTCTGAGTTATATTTGAAATTAAGTGTATATATTAGTATTTATTTTAATAGTTAATTATATTGCTTAACTACACCACGTCAGTATCGGTTTTACAAATCCTCTCCATCCAAAGGTTGCCTGGAAGAGATTACTTGCAGGATTGGTTTTTCTTAATTAAGTTACTAAACCTGTTTCGTCAGGATAGCTGTAAGCCTCCTAAATAAAAATAAAATAAGTAATAAGGTCGCCCATTGTAACACTATCACTGTAAATTTAAATTTTAGCTCTTATTTAATGTGTTGTGTGGTGTAACCATAAAGTATTATCTATCTATTTTAATTGTGTAGCCTGTGTTTACCAGTGGACGATTTCATTTCAATTAATGACAATAATACGCATACACAATACCATTTTTCCAAAAGAGCAATACGTAAAATGACACAATACGTTTTTAAATATTTAGTTTTTAAAGTACTTACCTACAAAATTTCCTACTCGTTGAAAATGTTTGTACTCTTAAGTAAATATGAACACGATTAATGTTTATTACCCCCTAATTATTTACTTTTTGTATTTTATTTTTTAGTAGGTTCTCCGCTATAATCGCAATAATTATCTATTTTAACTGACTAGGAACATAAAAAAAAAAAAAACATCTTGGAACCAAGTGGCCTTGTAAGTGGCGATGGTAAAAGGCCCGACGGCATGACTTTGGTTCCGTGGAGGATGGGAAGGCCTCTGGTATGGGACGCCACCTGTGTCGATACCTTAGCACCTTCTCATCTTCCTGCTACCCAAAAAGTGGCCGGTGCGGCGGCTGAACTAGCAGAAGGCCTCAAAAGGCGCGAATATAGTAATCTCAGTAGTTGTTACATGTTTGTGCCTTTTGGGGTCGAAACGCTGGGACCGTGGGGATCG
Organism: Plagodis dolabraria; assembly: GCA_963854805.1. NCBI lineage: Eukaryota > Metazoa > Arthropoda > Insecta > Lepidoptera > Geometridae > Plagodis > Plagodis dolabraria. Next base: position 23,032,911 of record OY978457.1, on the reverse strand, counting down.
AGCGCCAAACTATTATTCAAAGAACTCTCAAAGCGTCTGGTCGACGCTACTTGTGACCAAAATGCTGGCATATACTTTGGACAGAGGATAAGCATTGCCATACAACGTGGCAATGCGGCCAGCATTTTGGGAACACTGCCTAGTGGTAGCGGAATATTGGATTAGTTTGTAGTAATTTTAAGTTTTTATTTTAATTTTATTTTTTTAAGTTAAATATGTTAATTTTAGTCAGAAATATCTGTTGTTACACTTTAGTTATCTTTTGCAAATAAATGCTAACTGACTAGGTACCTATTATGATTTAGTAAAATGGATCCGTTTTATGGAGCAGAATCCTAATAAAAAGCGTTTTGTTAGGATCCCCGCCGGTCTACACTATGTCTATACCAAATTCTATCAAAATCTGATCAGTACCTATAGTTGTTTCGTGATGCGTGTGCAGATACATACTGACAGACGTTCTTTTTCAAAAATGCAACAGTTTTATTAGTTATTATTTATAAATCTAGGACTCGCGTAATATTTACCGGATATTGCTCCGACCAATTTCGAACTTATTTGAAGTTCTTCGTCTGGGAGTCACATTGTGCACAGCCCCTGTCCACAATGGTGGTAAATATTACGCAAGTCCTAGCCGGTTCCTAAATAATAATTATGGACAAAACTCGCGTCAGTTTTTTAGTTTTATTAGTACTAAACAAGAAAATTTAATTTCTATTTTTATTGCTAAAAATTATAATAAGTACACGTTGTATACTTATCATATAGTGTGTATTTGTATTCTGTTCAATAAGTTTTATATGAAAATATAATATGCTAGAATTCATATAGGTATGGTAAAATAGATTTTTGTAATGGTTACTACTACGCCAAAATATATACTCCTAGTCCCACTGCACTAGAAGTTTCCTACTTTTGCAACACCTGAATGTTCCAAAGATAAAAAAAACGCGTGGAACCCTGATATTTCCATGGCCAAGTTTTTTTTAATTGTCTTTATATAAATGAATGCTCGTCATAGTGAAGCCAATACTATGTAACATCAGTCCATTACCAGTCATGATTGACATCATAAAACATTTTCATAAACAGGGTGGAAGGGACTGAGTTGTTGGTAGTACTGGTTTATGAGAGATTAATCGAGTGTGGATATTATCAGATAAATAATAATAATTTTTACTTTTCATAAATGTAACTTACAAAAGTAAAGCGCCATATTACTGGTTTTTGAGCTGATAGCTCCAAATAAAAACTTAAAGGAACACAAAATCGAGCTCAAAAATTAAAGAATGCAAACCTTAATGCTGCAGGTGTGGTTTAAAAAGTACCATATGGCGCGATCACATTACCTTGACATGACCAAATGGGTGCGATCATTTCTATGCACCAAATTAATCAACCAATCCAACTGAATTTGCAATGTTGTGCGTGTATTGTTAATTGTGAACTTGATAAATCCGAAATTAAAGTGGTAACTGTAAGGGAATTATAGTTCTTTACATATTTATTTGTAGGCTGTCATCTTGGTCATGTATAGTCTAAAATGGATAGTATTCTTTAAGGTTTGTATCTCATTCTGTTTAAATGCTACATACCTGTGACAGAAGGGTGAACAGATACAAGACTGCAGAATCTCATTTATAGATCTATCTTGCTATGGGTATGGCACAATAAGAAACTGTACCTACATATTTTGAAATGCAATTGAATACAAATTAAATAATTCAAAGCAATATTTATTTAAATGACATATTATGAACAAAATAACAAAATATGTTAACAAACACATCTTAGTTCTAAGTCACAAATGCAAATGTGCGTGACTAAATCGTAAATAATATAATAGTTTTATGTTTTTCATTTCAATACAAAAAAAATACATTCATAAAATGTATTAAAAAAGTAAAAAATACATTCATAAAATGTATTTTATTTTAGTTTATAAAATGAATTGAGATCTTTACACAGTCTTTAACTATTATTTTAATAAATTTGTTTCAAAAATACTAGGACTGTGTTATTGCATTGTTGCTTATAATTAATCATTTTATTAATTAAGCTATTGAATGTAAAACATATGTGCATCTTTGTGACTTAGACATATAAATCAAAATATTAAATTTGTCCTCAACATACACTTAGGTGCACATAGATTTAGGTAAGTATATAAATAAATCTTCAACTTTTAATACCCAGCTTATGAATTTACGAACCAATTTATTTAAATTAAGGTACAAAACAATCCATACATTCCAAATTTGTACCGATCCAATTAATTTTGAGCAATTTGTGTAACATTTTTCAATGAAAGTGGCTGCGCTGAGATTTTTGTGCCAATATAATCAAGTCATTGAGTGATAAACATTACATGCGAAAATCAATTACACTGAGGTACTAGGAACATTAATGATTCAGCATCTACGGTTCATGTCCATGGACATAGTATAAATACACTGAAAAATATTTATTTAACCTCCATTAAATCACTTCAATACTACTTCTATATGAGTCCCGCAACATTGATACTCAGAGTACAATGAGATGGAACTAGTACACTAGACTTTGAGGTAATGGTCAGTGGATGGCTGTGTCATTCATCAACTTGTAACTTCTGAATCTGAGTGGACACTCGGTCCATTTCTGGAGATATTTCTGAGCCAGGATGCGTTTCCACGGACAGGTTGAGGTTTTCTAGAGACTGACATCGCTTGGTGGGATTGTTCTCACGGCTATAACCACTCGTCGAAGGCTCCAAAAAACTGTTGTTTAACTCACATCCGTTCTCTTTCACATCACTACTGATCGCCTCCGAGTTTTCACTCTTAGTTCTATGCCGTACCGGTAGTACGTAAGGACACAATCTGTTTTTATGCGTCGTTCTTTTCATACAGTAGCCAACTGTGACGTTGGAAACATAGCGAGTATTGAAACGCATCACGCCTAAATTAGTTCTTGACTCGCGTAAATATTCACGGCGAGCCTCCGATATTACACTCAGCATGCCCAAGTCGTGCAATGCTTTATCCAAATTGTCCAAGTTCATGTGTTATGGTTTCTGTAAACAACGCAATAGGTGGCTGAAATAACGCGGTCGCCGCCGTTGCTGATTTGCACTTAATTTAGACGTCAGATGTTACAGACTTCTAAGATCATTTTATTTCATCGTAGGTTAAAACTCACAGAATGGCATTATTACGCATGAAAATAGTAAATAAAAACATCACAAAAGTGCGAATTAGGCAGAGAAATGACGTTTGACAGCTAACTACTGAGGCTCGTTCCGAACCTTGGTTAGAGCGCACTCGGAGTGCAACTTTTCACTCTAACGTCGTTCAGAACCTTAGATTCGGTCGATAAAAGTTTGCAACCCTAACTGACATGACTTTGACTTGACATTTTGTTGATGACAGAATGTTGAATACTGCAGGTAACGGGGGTAATAAGCTTTACAAATACCATATAGGCGAGCGTGTACGACAACTTCCGAAATCAGTTTCGGTAAACGAACCTGGTTCTTCCGGTTTCGCGCCGGATGCCTAATTCATTCGCACAGGAGCACGTAGCGAACCTCGGTTAGAGCGCACTCGGAGTGCACTCGGAGTGCAACTTTTCACTCTAACGTCGTTCACAACCTTCGGGTAGAGAGCGACTTTTTAACTATCAAAAGAGGTCGTTGAAATGATGTTGAATCTTTAACTGACATGACCTTGACATTTCTTGATGAGAGTAGTTTATTATAACAGTAGTTATTGCTTTTCAAACGTCATAAAAAGTCCATAAATTTTACAAAATTCTCCGCCAAAAACGATATATGAGGTTATAAAACAATCGAGTCTTTCGGAACCTTCGAGTAAGTTAAAGCAACCAAAGAACACACTCTGACCCTCGGAACGCGGCCCCGGACAAGCTCTTTCGACGAGTTAGAAACCTTAGGTGCGTTCGTTTTGGCTCGGTTGCGTTTGTAGCAGTTTCAAAAGTGGCATTTGTATCTTAGCGTGCGGAAAGAAGCTTCTTCTATTTTTGACCACCAATGACTGTATGCTATCCGAACGTCTTATACTTATTTTGACAACCGCTGAAAACCAAAATAACGTTTTCTGGAACTGCAGCTAAAGATATAGGTGCAACAACTGAAGCCAAAGATAGGTCTGTGTCGGAGGCATCACCAGCTCTATTCGTTATGATAGGAACCACAATATTTCTCATAAAATGTTAAGGTAGATATGAACTTCCAAGTTGTCAAAAAACGATCACAACGATCCCACGCTAAGACGTGGGTCAAAAATAGCACTTTTCTCTGTCATTTGTAGCGTTTTCAAAGCTATCCGAACGGTGAGCGAAAACGATGTAATGCATTTTTAGCGTTTGTGACTGTTATTTTTGGAACTGATAGGCTATCCGAACGCCCTACTTGTGCTCTTTCTGTCATACGGAACCGCGCGCGGCCATCAACCAGACTACCTACTAGGGGCCCGTTTCAGAATGTCCTAATAAAGTTTCGGGTTGATATGCAACACACAAAAATAACTGAATGATAAAAATGACAGTTAGGATCTAAGATTTTTTTGCCTGTAGATCAGTTGTATGCCCTCCATATTCACTAGACGAATTCAGGGTAATTGCCTGAGTCACTACCAGTCTAGCACTTCCGATCGTCCGGTGAATACATCGCCGCTAATCGGGTTTTTTCGGAATAATCTGTGGGCAATACACTTTCTTCTTCGTCTTTAGACTCTGCACCAATTATACAGGCACTGTGAGAGATAAGAAAACTTTTTCATTTCACGCGTAATTATTGCTTTTATTGTTGAAATAGAAAATATCGTTATTTTGTTTTATCTTAGGAACGAATTTCAATGAAATGGATGAGCGAGATGTGTATCGTTTGGTGTGAGAGAGTGAAAGAGATCGCAGCATAATGGTGATCGGAACGTCTCGTGGCGGTTCGGTGGTAACACGAATTGCTTATTTATCTCTTTCTAACAACAGATATGACGCATAATATTTGAACGTTCTTTCCTTGGCATTACAAACTGCATATACATGTGCGTAGGTATGTACATAGGTACATTCTTGTAAGCTTTTATAGCAGTGGTGTTCGGATATAACTACTCGTAAGTATTTCAACTATCTGGTCAGGATGCAGCGCGTTTCAAGCTTTAACCGATGGATAGGCTTAATCGATGACTGTGAAAGGCAAAGATAGTGTTTTATTTATTAAATATGTTCTGGGTATTAAAACCGGAACTTACTCGAACATTCTGAAACAGGCATCTCTTTTCACCCAATAGTGCTTGTAATGATGTTTAGAAATAAATATAATTTTATTTATTGGGATCATTTTGTTATTTCATGCCAAAATAAACAAAATGGCGCATTCACAGTAGCCACTATCGAGTGCACGTGGCAGATATTAGTACATTTATTTTTTATTTGGATAGGCTTGCCTTTGTCTACGATGTAAGCTGTTGGTAATTTTTGTTGTCGTTGTGTTTGAAGGTGATATCAAGTTGTCTAGAATTTAAAAAAAGATACGGGTGCCATTTTCTAGGCTTCTTGGGGTGGTATGTTGAGTATGAATATGGCAACGGTTTAAATTTCTGGTGGAATTTATTGTGAATAACAAGTTTTTTTTATGGTGTTGTTCACGAAAGTAAGTACATTTTTTAATCCGAGATGGTGGACGTGTCATTGTAATAATATATGTGCAATTTCAAGATTTTTTGGGGCGCTGATTACGACATTTTTAATTTATTTTTTTATTCAATAAGAACGGCTCTAGGCCAATTACACTAATGATAATAAATTAATATAAATACAACATCAAAATCAATACATTGTTATAAAGTTACTTGAAATAAAATTAAAGATACAGTATCAATGTCAAAAAAACTTAAATCATTATATATATTGTCACAATAACTTATCATATAAAAATACCTGTATTACGAATAAGATTAATATATAATATAACGTAATGCAGATTGTAAAATATACAATGTATGCTTAAAATAATTATAACAATAGTACAAAAAAATTACATATATTTTGAAATGCAAGATGGCGGACACATCTGTTTAATTAAAATTATATTGATTACCTTTCAAATTGTTTTGGGGGTAGGTATTGATACAAAAATGACATGCGTTTTGTAGTTCAAGATGAAGGAAGACACATTTAAAAAAAAAATTATTAGTATATTATAGGTAATAAATACAGTCACTTTCTACGATTTTTGCGATACAAAAATGACATCTGTTGTAATCCAAGATGGCAGACACGTTTTTTTTGATAAAAAAGTATGCGTGTATAATCGAATATCGCAATCAAAGTTTCTTTAATATGTTTATTTATTTTACAAGATTGCTTTCTTTATTGGCCCTGACATTATGGTTAGGAAAACATCAAACATACCATATTAAAATTATTTAGTAGGTATAAAGTGACGTTTATAATGCTAATATATTTTGAGTCAGATCCTTATTCTCCTATCAAATCTACTACTATCCATACAAACACAACCCTGGCAATTATTAGAATGAGACGCAATGGCTCCATACTCTTTGTCGGCTCGTATAATTATGGTGTAATTATGGTTAATCGTATAATAATTATTACCTATATATATTGCAATAAACAATTAATTTTTTAGTTTGCGATTTTTTCACACATTCGTGCGCACATTCCTGTTTTATTCTACTTCTACTTTCATGCCATGTAGTGAATCCATCTATGATCGTAGGTATTACCATAAAGTAACTTTGTATAGGTATTACATCCTCTTGGGAACGGAACTATTTATGCAGACCTCTTTGGTTTGATGTAGCAATTCTTGGCTGGAGACATTTGTAACACAAAAATTATTATTGACAGCTTTGTAATCTTTGACTCTTGATAAGTTTCAAACTTACAGAAAAGTAATACATGGTTTCAAATCATTTGAAATAATCACCAGAATAGATTTTACCGTATACTGAGAAATAATCTCATTACAAAGCTTCAATACATATATTAATAATCTGAGGCATACAAGTAATCTTGACTGTAAATTTCAACGCCAGGATCAAACATTTGCCATGAACTGGGTAAGATTTTATGTCAAATAATAATTTTATTGTACTACTCTGTAAGGACGTAGTGCTACTTGCTCAGTGCTCTGAGACATCCCCTACCGACAGTTTTCTTCAGCAGTCAGCGACAGATAAACATGGCTGAAATTTTAAAAGAATGGCTATCTGAAAGGTTGCAGAAATCAATTAAATGGGATACAGATCAGTTTGGAGAAATGATGAAAAATGGATATATTATAGCCAGTCTTCTTCGTAGCTATCATGTGATAAGCGATGAAAAACATTTTTTGATTAGATCTAGCAATGCACCTGACGATATAAAAAACAACTGGACATATTTGTCGCAATGGCTGAGGGAACTAAATATTAATTTACCTGACTCTGAACTTAACAATGTTATGGAAGGAAGAGGCTCTAGCTTACTACGCCTATTTTATCAGCTTTTTCTGTATTTGGATAAGAGAGATCGAATCAATTTCATAAAACGGGAAAGGCAAATGGTATCAGAATTGGTGGAAAAGATAGATCACAGGTTCAAAGTTGATAAAGCTCCAGAGGATCGGGAATCAATAGTTGATGACCTTTCAAAACCGTTGCTCAATGAAAAACATTTTATTGAATGGCAAAGAAAAAAAGAAGAACAAGTACAAGATACATACAATTACATTCGTCACAAATACTCAAAAATGCTTGCTAATATCGAAGATTCCGAAATCCCTAAAGATTTCAATCCTTCTAAAACTCCAAAGTTGTTGACCTCTAAGGAAAAGAAAGATATGGATAACTTTTCCATGCGTCACCCTTGTAAATTTGAAAACTACACATATGATGAATTGGTTAGTATGCAGCAAAAGGCTATAGAAAGATATAACTCTTTTACCGATTCTGAATGGGCCAGTAATTACATGAATAATTTGCATACCAAGATGTATAAAAAGGGAGATTCTGAAGAATTTCAGAAGCAAGTACGTAATGTACTCAGTGGATCATTATGGGATCTTTCAGTTGCTGAAGAAGAAAGTAAACTAGATTCTGGACTTGCAAAAAAAGTAATGAAGCTGTCTCAATTTGAGAAACAAATGTGCACTCAAATAATGGAAACAAAACAACAAGCACGAAACCTAGTACAAAACAGAATCCAAGGTGAGTACGAATTTTCTCAACAAAGAGACCAACAGTTTAATCAGTATTTAGATAATGTTAAAGAACAGATTTATTCAGAAGTCGTAGAAATAGATTTTGAGAAACAAAGGCAAAATATGCTTCACAAGAAATTGTATGCAGAGAAGATGAAAAGAAAACGACAACATTATTACGAAATCTGTCATCACACAATTTTGTCTATGATAGATTATGCTACGAAATATGCGTATTTTAAAACATTGATTGGTGAGGACATTCCTGAACATTTCATACATGAGTGGAAAACGCTTTATTTTAAGCAACAACCGATTTTTGACATACTTGACCCGTTAGAGGATGTTTTGAAAGAACCAGGAATAGAACAAGAAACGACAAACCAAGAAGAGGAGATAATACGACTTGAGTTGGATCGTCAAGAGGCACTTAGTGATAGCGAGTTTAAAGAATACCATAACTATTCGTATCCGTGGACATTAGACTTATTAATTCCTAATTATGATCCTGAGTCGGAAGAACGAAAATATGAGTATTTGGGTACGCGGATCCTGGGACATGTTGTGTACACTTTGCTGGAGATGAAATATCCTTATCCAACACCCAACCCTAAAGCCGATCTTCCTGACTTTGAAGCAAAAGTTCTCGTCCGTGGGCTCCCGGATAGATCGATTACGGTCCCAATTCAAACCTTATTGAATTTTCGTAAAATCTTTGTTGCTCGTTTAGAAGCAGCTATAAACTTCTGTTTAAGGAAATTCAAGACGGAAATGGTAGGTTGTTCGGAAATAGATTTATCATTTGATAAATTTATAAATGCAGCTCAAGAAGATGAAGCTAAAGATCTTGTAAAACTTGTGAAAGCTGAAGATGAAATTATTAGTAAAACTAGCGATGCAAACGTTGCGGCGATGCTCGGAATAACACCACCTAACACAAAACAGACCCAAACTCCCAAAACATTACCTGAAGTTGATATGGTATTATCACCAGCAGCCAATTTGGGCAGATATGCATACGAATCTCTTAGTTTTGGTGATACGTTAACTGATCATCTACTCGTCGCTATGGTAGCAGAACTAATTAAAGATCAAAATGATATTAAAGGTTTTATAATAATTAACTATCCAAATACTTATAGAGAAACTCAAATATTAGAGGAAACGTTTGGTGGGTTTGCACCACCAGATGAACAGTTATTAGAAGACAGTGACGATATTTTCTTAGAAGAAACTATTGCCAAACACAGAAAAAAAGAAAAAGATGAATATAAGGATATAAGAGTATCAAAGATAGTTAATGATCCGCATAAAAAAAGAACTGAGAAACCTTTTGAGAGCTTTTTTACTGCTTACATTCATTTAAAAGAAACAGAAGATATTCTACATGAACCTGTCATATGGGATCTTACAGAGGAAAATTCAGATCTGATTGATAGATTTTACGCTGCATTGGGGTTAAATTACAGTATGTACTACGAAGTCATAGAAAAAGATTTCTTGGCACAATTTTGCAAATACATCATCGGCGACTATGATATGCCCCTGAAATCATGTGATAAACTTTTTGGTGAAAAAGTCTTAAGTCAATTAGATTTTCCATCTTCTGAAGATAAAAGAACAAAATCAAAAATTGTAAAGCATGAAACTAATAATGGAAAGTCTAAAGATAAACTACGACGCGGATCAAAAACTAGTAAAACTTCAATTTACAATGAACTGGAAGTGGTAAAAGCACCGGAAAGATCCAGCGAAGAATTAACTGATGAAATTATTCCAGTATTAGAACAAGTTGCTGAAGAAGCTACTTCAATCGATACAGAAAATATTAAATTATTAGCAGGAGAAGAAGATTGGGACTATGGTGAAATTCCAATCTCTCAAGCTATCGGAGTTGCATTAGCATCAATTTGGGAAGAAATTGAGCGAACTTATGTCCATGACATGCAGCAGCTATTTTTCTCAAAGAGGCTACAAATTAATTGTTTAGTTCCGTATGCTAGGTTTGTAAAAGATAAATTGGATCAAATGATATCAATGCCATGTCAAAAGCAGGACTTGGTGAGTATGTTTCAGAAGGAGTATAATGACTTTGAAAATGACTGGCGTAATGTCAACTTAGCCAAAAACGAGTGGCATTGTCGTGTAAAAGAGTTACAAATTCAACTATACCATATTTGTGACGAAAGAAAGCTCTTTGAAGAGCAACAAAGACAGACTCTTATATCTGAAAATTGGGCAATGGAGGAGCTAACCACATTAGTGAATACGTACATATCATGCTTTCAAACAGAGTTAAACCGGTAAGTTACGATTTATCTAAGATACACTTTGTACATCCACAAGCATAATATGTAACTACTGTTAGTAAATGTTAGACTTATTGAGAAATAGATGGACTAGGAAAAAAATGTGTATAATAAACTAAAACTGAATGTAGACTGATCGTTCCGGAAGGCATACAAGTTAACCAGTAGAAAAAAAGGAATAACATTAATTTGCGCTTCCTAATATCAATGCCCACAAGAATTGTTTTTGTGGCTAAGCATTAAGTCTTGCATGTATGAATACATTTGAGATAGATTACATAATTTTTTCGGGGAGGATCGTAAATGGCGACTAAAGCAAAATAATGCTCTCACTGAGCGCCAGCCCTGTGCTAACCTGGCACATGGACGTGTTATTTGGCTGTTGCAACACATTTGATACAGTAAATAAGTTCACCTCCAATTTGACGCTCCTAATCTAGTCCTTTGATAAAACTCGTTCTTCGCGGATGTCTCCTACTTAAAAAACTACAAACCGGACAAATTTGAGTTTCAAAGTTCGTCGTTTTCAGCTGAAACGTATGTAAGACTACAAAATTACGAGAGGAAAAAAATATAGTTATTGTCCGGGATTCTAACCCGCGCCATCACTTGACATATGACTCATAACTGTCGACAATGGTCGCGAAGGTCCATTTGCTTTTCGTCTCGATGTTAGCTTATGCTTGGATGCAAAAATGTTGTGTTCCCCATCACTACCAGTGTGGTACTTCAGTTGATCAACTCTGTCCGCTGGCCTCTGTTGCTCTCGCCAACCAACTCTTACCAACGCCAATGTTGCCCTTTGGGGTACCGGGCTCACACTGTATGGGAAGAATAAGTGGGCAGCAGGCCTTCTGAAGAACTGCCATCTTACACTGCGATCCCCAAGCCGTCAGCCAAGCGCTGGGATTATGGCAAACCTTCTCTAAGTAAGGCGCTTTGTTCAGCAGATACTGTAATGTTACAGCTATTATCGAACCAAATTGTGTGATGCGTGACGATGGTAAAAGACCTGGCGGAATTAGTCTAGTTAGGATAGTTACCATGTTATGGTACGCTACATGCGTTGAAAGTTTTGCGCCTTCTCATCTTTCAAATTTTTTTTCTCATCTCTCTAAAAATTTGTAGATGTTCGCTTAACATGCATTGATATCATATTTAGAAATACTTATGGAATGGTAGGGATATCATTTTGATAGTGTTTGAAAAATTAGTTCTTTCGGTTAGACGAAGTATAGTAATCAGATTTTTTATGACTGTTAAAATAATAAAATTAGAGCCCAAAATTTGCGTCTCCAGCCAGTCTCGATAAACGTGGTTATAGCACCCGATGCTCCATTCTGGGAGACGCACTAGAGACGGCAATTATGGCCCTTAAAACTTAAATTAGTGCTCTTGAAATTAAATTTAAAGATATATGATTATTACTATATATGATACTCTATATGATTATTACAACCATCGGTTTTTTCTATTCTGTCCGCAACTATATCGTCATGATTTCAAATTACACGTAAAGAGTTAATGAAATTCTATATTTTACAGATCTGTCATGACGTTCCAAATGTTACATGACTTCTATTTTGCTATGTTGAAACGAATGCCGCCAACAGATAGAATTTCATCTAAGGATTTAACAAAGATTTCTAGAGATTCAGACGAAACATCAGGAAGTAAGAAAGGTGGAGAAGATAAAGTTTTTCGACAAATAAAAAATTCTTTTCAGGAAATGCAACTCAAAAATATTCCTTTAGATTATAGCAACAACCCTTTCAATCTAGTAATTGAAACTAATGTTAAGTTTGCGCTGAAAGTCATAAAAGATATAAATGACTCTTATAGATCGCTTATTAGTAAAGAATATAGCGAGATCGCGAGAATAGTTGTTCCAGTACGAAAAAAAGGCGAAAATGATTCCGGGTTGTCGATCACTCCTGAAGAGATTTTTAAAGCAAATGCTCTAAAATGCATTGAAGAGTGGACAATGGGGATTAATGGTGAAATGTTTCGGGCAAGCTTGCGTATCATTGCTCTGCAATATAAATGTTACCGTGATATAAAGCTGTTCTACGATCACATTAACAAAACCTTTTCAGATTTGCAAAACTACATAAACTCGTATTATGTGAATGAAATAAAATCTGTTGATAGACTTTGTAAATATCTTCAGATGGCTGTAGAAGACGGTAGAAAAATACCGGAAACTTTGATTTTAAAAGACGACACTCTTGTGATTGATCCTAATTTGTTACAATTTGCGCCATCTGAACGACCTACGGATACAGGAGATGTCACCGAAGTAGTAAATGAATGTCAGTTTAAAATTGGTCAATTGGCGAGGCTGCGGTCTCAATTCAAAATTATTGCTCCCACTGGTATTGCTTTGCAGCAAGCATTCATTTATATTTTGCAAGACTTCATCTATTTTGGAAAGGAGTGTTGTGATGGCCATATTTTTCCAGAAATGTGGAAATGTGTGAACGCAGATCAGATACCTAAATTAGTGTACCTTTTGTTTGGTGAAACATGTTACGTTGATTGGAGAGATTTCTTGATATATTGTATGAACTTAAGATTTCCTACTGTAGATGAGCTTTTGCAATTACGTAAAAAGTTACGATGCTGTGATCTTGATTCTAAAGAATTGATCTCTAGAGAATATTTTATCAATCAAAACTTTTGGTTTGAACAAGACTTTGACACTGAAGATAGACATGTACTTTTAAGAATTAATTTGATAAAGAATTTTTTGTTTGAGCTCTTTGAAGTTGAAAAAGACATGATGAACTATCCAGCATTTCTGTTAGCTTTTTGCAAAAACGTTAACCCGATTGAAGGGTTTGCTACGGCTTTATCAGTAGCAGTTGGTAAGAAAACTTGCTTTGTATTTGAAGAATGTGAGGAAGTCGTATGTAAATTGATTAATGACAAAAAGGATAGAGATGAGCGTATAGCATGTGCTCAAAACTGCACGCAGCAATTCTTAGACAATGTGATTACAAATGTTGTTAACACCTGTGAAGGAACGACTATTATCGAATTGGAGTATACGCAACCTCTTCTCGACGAGAAAAAGGGAAAGAAAGGAAAAGGAAGTGGTGGAAAATCAAAGAAAATGGAGAGTTCTCAGAGTGCTCGCGTGGCGAAGTCGCAAAAGAGTATTACAAGTAAATCTAAATTAGCTCAATCTGCTACAGACGTGAAAACGACGTTTATCTGTCCTCCATGCGAAGAAGACGTTGAAGTGGTACAAGAGAAACTGCCAGAACTGGAGATTGTAGAAGAAGAGCGTAAGCCTGAGCCTAAAGAAGATGCCAATTTGGCCTACGCAGTTAGCCAGAATGTGATTTGGAATGTGCTTAAGCTCTGCTTGCCTTGGCATTTTAACCTGATACCTGATCAGAGGAAAACTCCTTACATGGACCAAGTTGATGAGCTAATGAAACGGCTAGAGGTAGACACTGATAATGGTGACATTTATGTTAGCAAGTTCGTTGCCGATCCAAACATATGCAAAATATTGCATAAAGCTAAAAAGTTCACGGCACTCAATGTCGTTGAAGAATTGCGTAAAATACTAGTGTAACTTGTTGTTTAATTCATTAATTTAATGTAATATGTGTTGAATTTCTGTCTATTAAATATTAATTCATATAAAACCTTATGAAAAGTGTTTTGCTTTATGAAATTGCACCCCAAATTAAATTTGATAAATAGGTATTAACACTTCCCGTGGGATACTAGGCTAGAATGACCCCATGTGTGTTTCTAAGGTGCATGGTAAAAGGGCATTTGCGAATGCTCGCTTGGCTAGGCTACCTTTAAGTAGAAAATCTGTCGCTAAGCACCTTACAATGTATTTCGGCAGCAGTCCTTGAGAGCCTTGATTATCAGGATGTAGGCCACAAATATCTCCTAATGCTTCCGAAAGCTCCTGATAATAGATATATAGATAGATAATTGTTTATTAGACACAAAATTACCGATATATGTAGTACATATTGATACGATTTACACACAAAACATATTTTCTATCAAGAGAAATATAATATAGAATCGTGTTTTCAGATCAGGAATTGTATTTTTTAATCCTTTAGAATATTATATATTTTATTCATATCTGTAAGGTGTACACTCTTTCTGAAATGCTTAAAATTTAACTATTTTAGACTCACTTTACTTTAAAAAAGGGTAAAAATTGTAGTTCGGTCCGCTTGCACCGGGCATAAATAAAGAATATTTCCTGCGTATTTGAGTGAGACCTACGAAACCCTCGGTGTGCAAATTACACTGGCACTAGACATTTTTTTTTATCAAGGGACCTTCGGGTGTCCAGGTCCAACTCCCAAGCTTTTGCTTAAAGTTCCGCGTCCTGGTAGCCGCCTATCGGTTAGAAAAACGTTTAGTCCACCAATTTGTAAAACTAATAGTATGTTAACGCACTCGCCGGTTCATCTTATGTGTGAAAGTTACGACGCCGTTAAGCACGACTTCGATATATTTCACCGTAGTACGCTTTCCTCGGAGAAATATACTTTATAATATATTACTTTAATTATTTGTTACAATTCGTTCATCATTTATTTGCTCCACCAGCAGGTTACTTATCACTATGTAATTAAATTAAATATGTTGGTGTAATGTGCATGCTAGATCCACTTCTTGAAGGAACTATGTATTCCAATGTTTACTGCCGGATTGTCCACTGCTGAACACAGCCTCCTCCGTTAAGAAGGGCTCCAATAAGTTGCCATAATCTTGAATATCATAATCTGACGCTTGACAGGCGTCTTAGGGATCGCAATTTAAGATATCAGCTCCTCAGAAGGCGCTGCTGCCCACCTTTCTGGTATTTTACCTTCAGTCGCCTCTTACGACACCCACGATAGCAATGGGCGCGTGACATTCTAGCTCGACACCCACGGGACCGGTATTCCAATGTTTATTTTACATTTATGTTGGCTACGATATATTAAAGTTTTCAGGTCTTCCAATAAAAAAAAAACAGTTTATAGAATTTGATTTGTTATTCTTTGTTTATGTTTTTTTTATAATAAAATAGCATTTTTTATTGGGCCCAAGTAGACAAAAGTGAATAAAAACCTTACCTACTCAGTGACGGGAAGAGCATGTCACTCGGCTGATGGTGAGCGCCACAGCAGCCCAGTTGCAATGCCACCTAGAATTTTGTAAAATCCTACGCTCACAGCACTGCGCTCGTTATCTTGAGACATTCATTTTTAAATATCATGACCAGTAATTTCGGTGAAAACGTTGCTTTTCAATCCGGAACATATAGTTATACTCTCACTTCTACTTGGTGGTTGAATATCTCACTAAGGTGTGGTACTACCCCAGACAGACTCTTGCTTTAAGTATACTATTACCGTATTATTAGTTCAAACTTTTCAAATAGTATTTTTGTTACACGAATGATGTAAACATTACTAATATAAACTCTGGCATTAGGAAAAATACACGATGTATTCCCATTTTATTCGGTCACACCATTTTGAGTCACACTGTGAAACGATGGGGAAAAACCCCATCGAGTAACACTGTGACCCAATGCAAAAAAATGGATCCGACTTCAACACTCAAGTGTAAAATAACTTGTTGAAGTCAGTACCCCTTGTGTTCCTTAGTGTCCCTTGCTACTTACGGGATCGATTGTAATTTTCTGATAATGACTATATCATCAAGATAGGAAAATATTATTCAAAAACGGCTTCACCGATTTTGATGAAATTTAAATGGCAATATGAAAAATAAAAAACCACGACAAACATCAGCTTTTAAATAAAAAATAAACATCAAAATCGGTTCACCCAGTAAAAAGTTCAGAGGTAACAAACATGAAAAAAAGACGAATGGAGAAACCTCCTCCTTTTATGAAGTCGATTAAAAAGGATGTGACGGAATGGGAACGCACCAAAATTACGTCGATCTGTTTGTGATATGTGTTTGTGATCCTGTCTTAGTATGTCATCATTTATAATGTCTAATTTCCCACGTTCAGTAAGGATGGCGCTCCGTGGGTTTTCCTTTTAAAAAAACACTTTTAATGCTGCTGGAGTGGACTTAATAAAATTTAAAAATTAACAGATACAAAATTGTCTAATACATAAAAGACAAACAGAATTAGTAAATCACTTTATTCTCTTTATACTCAGAGAAACCCAAACTATTTTATGTCACACAAATATCTTAACTAAATCCGTTAACTGACTTTTACTTTAAACTTTGTATCTACTTAAATCAGATAACTTTAATTTTCAGCAAACCTAGAATCCATAAATTATATAATATTTAAAAGAGACTACTTAGTCTTGTCGTTACGAAGGTTCGAGCAAAAGTGAGTCCCGCAGCCTTTGCCGCCATTTTTGACGCCACCGCGACGTGAAGTTCGCTGCGAGATTGTTGCACGTTGCTGACGTCACATCCGATTGCGTTCGAAAACCCGAGAGCGACAACATCCGGCCGTCCTGCTCACGTGTCCGTCCTCGGACATCGTCATGGTCTGATGCAGAAGCTGAAAATAACAGAACATTTAGAATGCTGCTGGATAAACAATGTCTTAACCATGCTTCACTATCGTCCACATAACTGCAATAGGGTGCATGACCAATTAAAGCTTGTTATCCCATCGCCGGCCAACATGCTCATAGCAATTATGGTTTAAACTAGTTGATGTTCATCAGAATCAAGCTAGTCGTGTATCACCATAATATAACTCACTGTCACAGCGTTCACATCGGATGCCTGTTTCAGTAAGGTCAAAACTATCAAACACCCCAAAGCAACTACGTGACAATTTTGGAAGCGAATGCATAAGACCATTTTATCTATTTTTATTTTACTGTTCACATCTTTAATCCGTCTGAATTATTATTGAAAGTAACTTTGTTAAGGTTATTTCTTACACAGTAAACATTTTGATAATTAAATACCTGACTGCTCTGTGATGACTGCTGACGTACTTAAGACAACATCCGGGCTTACTCTGAGATGCGAATCCTTGGCTTCATGTTTTCGACACAAGCAACACCATCAACGTTTTGATGTTTTCAGCTCCCCTGCTACACGCCACCTGATATCTGTCGTGACCCAGAATGTTTCTCACCTGGAATGGACCCTTGTAGAGAGAGAGGCATAAGCTTAGTTCTTTGACCATCATTAGAGTGACTTGGAATTTTTAGATCTACCAAGTCTTTAATGAAATACCTAGAGGCACCTTTTCTTTTCGCATGGAAAGATACCTCTTGTAGTTCGGCACCTTTCTTAATATTAATGTCAACTGATTTTCTCAATATAGTGACCAACAGAATATAGGTACAATGTTATCGCATCTGTATCGCATAGTGATCGCATCGTTATTGATTCTAATTCTATCTATACCCGAAGAAAAACCTCACTCGGTACAGCAGACGTGGTTTTGTTAATAATGGAATTTGTCCCGTGCTATATAATAATCACGCGCAGGTCCCACTTACTACTAGTGGCTCTCCGAGCTGTAGACTTTGTGAGTATGCCTTTGCATAGTTTACGATTGAATAAAGGTTCACTGCGCATGCTTTTGGGAAAACGGGTCACAAAATCCAAAAATCTAGATATGTATTGTAAATAATAAATAATTTCGTTAGACTTTTATATAAGAAATTCAATGACAAGCGGGCCCCAGCGAAAGCTAGTTATATCAGAAATAGGTAGGTAAGTAGTAATTTTACAGTAATTTTATATACCTACTCGGTAGTGTATTTATCTCGAATTCCTATACTGGCTACAGAAACATCGAAGATAAACGATTGATTATACCAGAGAGAGACTATCACATATAGGCAACTGGCGTGCGTATCAGGGACAATGCCATTAAATTAAGCGCAGGGTCCATACTTTCAACACGTTATAATGTATATCTCCGACAAACAAAATATGGACTTATGAAACCTGTTCACAAAATTTCGTGAGAATCGGTTGAGCAATGCGACCTGTAGAGGAGTGCAACTAGACATACGAAAGCATTTTTTTGTTAGCTAAAGCAGAGACGCTTCGCTCGAACCGAGTTCTCCCTCGGTCAATTATTATTGTCAGCATCGATACTACGTAAAGATGGTCTAGAATGGTCTGATTATAGCGTTCCACTTGATCGTTTGGACACGGTACAGCCGCCCGTGGCAATTATGTGAGCCCTGATATTCCGACCTTAGCAACAATTTTGAAATGTACGCGCTACCTGCATCGCATACTAAACGAATTGGATTCCCAAACACTAAAAATGCTATTAATTTCATTACTTACAACCTGATTTACAGCCGAAATAAACAAATTTGGTAAATGAGTACCATTACTAAAAGGTAGCTATTACTCTAGGTGGTTTTAACGAAAAGATCACGGTGATCCAGGTGAAATGTGTACTGGCATGGCCTGGCGTGAATATTTTTGGAAATAAGTACAATTAAGGCAATTTTTAGTTATTAGTAACCGTTTTCTTAAGGCAAGGGAACCAATACTTCAGATCCGTTCGACAGTACTGTCCACTGCAAAATGGCCTACGTCATCGTGGATTGCGCGAATAACATTCCATATGCATTTCGCAGGCACTAACCATCTTCTTCCAAATGCAGCTATTCTTTACACTTTGTTCCTTAATAACTCAAACAGTGACAATCACGATTATATCACTAGGAATAAAGATAAAATAGCGGTGCCAGGTTTTAGATTAGCACAGACAATAAATATAAGGTCCTTCTTAGGCAATTGTGTGCGGTTTTATAATAAAGTGCCCAAACATATTACAACGCTCACAGAAGGAAAATTCAAGTTGCACGTGAAGATAAAGAAGTCTTACTACACAGTTTGTGATAACTTAAACGACAAAAATGCTTGCTACGCCTACAAGCTAGCGGCTGTCACCTACGTAATGTAAACAAATATTGTAATTACTTTACTATATACTCGTTTAAGAGAATGGCCCCGAGTTTCTTGCCTGTTCTTCTCTCAGTGTATCTATATATTTTTTTTCGCTGAACGTGGCAGTACAATTTAGTATATTTAAATATTAAAATTTGTAATAGACCTTCATAAGAGCGTCGTAGACGTCTAAATTTAATAAATGATTCCGAGTTGTTGACTGACTCCTACTCATTAAATAGATGCTTATTTGCCTCGGCTTTACCTGACCACAATACATCCCGAATTTCACATAAATTTTGATCCTTTAATTGTACTGATAGTAGCCAATCACCTTCAGATACAGTTATTGTCTGTGTTCTGACTGACATATATAAATCGGATTACTTGACATTAATTGTATCTCTATTTCTACACAAAGTTTTCCCCAAACTGGATAAATCCTGAGATGTTGCTTGAGGGTACTTTGAAAAAACGTTCTGTAGTACACTTCATGTTCAAGTAAAACTTCGTAAGTATTTACGTTGAGTTTACAGACATTTAATGCTTCGATGGTTAGAATTTCATGTACACGGGCATACATTATAAGTATATCATCTGTAAAATTTCTTCAAATTAAAGTGTCACAGCCAGAAGGTACATCAAAAACATACAGAGTAATCATTAACTCCACAGTATCGACTTTGAGAGTAACTGCTACAGCCTTACTTGAACTGAATAATCTTTCGTAAACCCTAGCAAATTAATTGGACTTATTCAATGAAAAATGTCGTAATTTACAATTATCCACTAAAGCAGTCGTAATTTAATAAAAACTCACTGCCCATATTAAAAAATGCTTTGCGGTCGTTATTATTCATTAAACTTGTTTGTAGTATTATTTTTTTTTTTTTTAGGCATAGAAATCATTTTCACCATCCTTTTCGGCTTTGGTTTTCGGTTTCCATTTACAAGCAGCGTCTAAGTGTTCTAATTTATTACACGAAGAACATCTGACGCTATCTTTGATAGTGCAGTTGTTCCTTTAGTGTCAGTCCAACAGTGTTCAGTGTTTGGTATAATACTAACTATCAGATTTACTTGATGTAATGAGATAGTTGTGATTTAATTGACGAGAAGTATGTTTCAGTGAAGTTATATTTTTTTCTTCTAAGTTTTACCATGTAAAAACGATGCTAGTTCGTCGCAATCCTGGAAAGTTCCTGCATCCGCAGCAACGCTAATATTCGTATCACCGATTGATCCTACTATGGTGGATATTATATCCCGTTCCCAAAAACCTAGCTGTAAATGATCTACTTTAGATTTTTGTTAAAAATAAAATTCATACAATGATTGATTTAGTAAAGGATTTGTATCAAGCAACTCCTTGACCAATATCAGATAATGCATCACTTGTTTCCACTCACACGAGGTCCACCTTGTATCGTTATTTTGCAACGAGTCTAGCCATGTGCTTTCGGTATTACGTAGTTTTTGTAACGCCTGATATTTTACCATATTATCAGACTATCCAAAAGAACGAGCACTGACCTCTACAACATTAATCTACATAATATCTACATTGTCTACGAGTGGGTCAAAGTCAGGGATCACTGACGATGTAATGACATTCCGACTCACGGTTGGCGATCCTGTACCACGTCACCTGCGCCGCCATCCGTCATCTTCACTGCTACTGGAGCTAGATGTACTTGAGATCGATGATGGCTCCCTTCTTGATCTTCGTCTCCGACTACGTAGCATTTTGTGAGCGCGTAGAACAATCCAAACTTCTGATAAAAGACAAACAGAATTAGTAAATCACTTTATTCTCTTTATACTCAGAGTAACCCAAACTATTTTATGTCACACAAATATCTTAACTAAATCCGTTAACTGACTTTTACTTTAAACTTTGTATCTACTTAAATCAGATAACTTTAATTTTCAGCAAACCTAGAATCCATAAATTACATAATATTTAAAAGAGACTACTTAGTCTTGTCGTTACGAAGGCTCGAGCAAAAGTGAGTCCCGCAGCCTTTGCCGCCATTTTTGACGCCACCGCGACGTGAAGTTCGCTGCGAGATTGTTGCACGTTGCTGACGTCACATCCGATTGCGTTCGAAAACCCGAGAGCGACAACATACAATGGAATCACTGATTGACTAATTGAATTAATCGATTGACTGCCTGGGCGACATTGCATAATATAACCTCGGTACAACACGTGGTTGCGAAGGGTTTTTGCATTAATTGCATCTTGTTTACTTTAGGCTGCTGATTGTCCTCAAAACATTTAACACGTTTAGTAATGTAACTATATTTTTATTAATTGACCCATTTAATTCATAATTCCAACCCTCAATGACGTTGTTAGTAAGATTTCTAAGACCATACATTTATAAGGTTAGTCAGATTATCTACGAGCCAAAAATTCTTTACTTATTTAAGAATTGTTTCATGTATAAAGATTCATTTGGTTCAGAATGAATATATGCAAAGCCATCCATGATTTTCATCTGTGGTAAGACAAGATTAAGAGCGCATTAGGCAACAAAACGTCTTTTTGCTTTACTAGCTGTGTGGGACAAGATTAACGATATATTTCGTCTCTTGTGAGCAAAACTCTAGAATACGATCATTTTCGTCACCATGTTCAGGGAAGTAATCTCCCAGTAAAAAATTTGAAAACTGTAAGTACAGGGACATCTTTTTTTTTTATGAACGTTTCGGCTTCCACCGTCTCTTTCAATTCATTGCTACCTGTGTGGGTGGGCTTCCACGTGGTTCGTTCTTCAAATCAAAGTTTCCAAAATCGCACGGTACGTTCATTAGCAGCCCCCTCTCCAAACGCAACATTGATATTGCGAGCTGTTTCTGCCACGTTAGTTCCGCATTGGAACTCGTATTTAAAAATGTGGTTCATGCCAATTCGAAGTATATTGCAATAAAACGGCAATTTCATACTTTAACCACTATAATTTATTTTAGTTTTTTGATTATTTAAATATAGTTTTTTGTCTCTTAAACCCTACTCCGAGCCAAGAGCGCCCGCACTGCCGTGGCAACACTGGACCGCGCCGTGCTGCCTTTGAATATAGTTTTGAATATTTACATTGAGCAACGTAATAAAAAAATATGAAATAATACATTACAGGCACAAGAGACTTTTAACATCAGGTGGTCCTCGTGCTTATTGCGTCAGAAACATATAAAAAATCAAAAATAATATTTTAAAAAAAATACAATGTTCTTTTCAAAACAAAAAAAAACATCATAATATTTGTTAGGAATAGCAGAAGTCAACCCTAAGAGGTTGGTAGTATTTGTCCAATAACCCTGTATACCTAAGTTTTACCTAGGTACATTGTGACTGCAAGTCTAAGCATTACCCTACTCTACTTCGATCACACGACGCTGAATTTGCCAAAGCTCGTCGTCGCAAACAAGAAATTCCCTATTTCCGGAGCGCAGTTTCAACGGGGTGAATATCCGGAATTAATTCCAGGAACAATCGGACCGGAACAATGATAACTTCCCAGTTTGTAAGACAATGCACTTTCCTTTGCTACTACCTAACTCCATAGTTTGCTTTCAAAAGCTCTGCAATATAGTGATTAATTTAGTGATACGAATGCCTAGTTAGTTGTATGTGGGAACTAGGTATAATATATTCACCTCAGAAGCTCGGAAAGGCGTTGTTTACGAATCGTCATTCGAAATCTGCGTAAAAAAAGTACTTTGTATCGGCTAGCGGTGAAATAAATAATAATAATAAATCTTTATTTCAGGTAACAGACACAAAAAATAAATTTAAAAATGTACCGACACATAGAACAGCCTTAGGGTCCGTTTCAGAACGACCTTATAAAGTTTTGGGTTGCTAACCAACACATAAAATAACTGAATGATAAAAATGACAGTTAATATGCAGCGCGTTTCAAGCTTTAGCCGACGGATAGGCTAAATCTATGACTGTGAAACGTAAAGATAGTGTTTTGTTTAATAAATATGTTCTGGTTAGTAAAACCGGTACTTACTCGAACATTCTGAAACAGGCCCATCTAATATATATATATATCTAAAATTATATTATTCAAGTTACGTCGGTCAAGTTTGTTGTCGTAGGATGGCAGCCTTTATAGCATGGTGGTAGGATATTTTGCGAATGCCCGCTTGGATAGCTACAACCCTCAAGAAAAAAATCTGTTTTAACGCTGTGTCCGGCAGCTGTACTTGGGAGCCAGTAATTCTAGATTAGCCTGCACACCTTCGACCATACCATCACTTACCGTCAGGGAGATAGTGATCAAAGGCTAGACTATCAGGAATAAACAATAAAAAAAGATACGTTTGAAGATTGTATATCAACTATCTAAATGCATTGGCACATTTTGACAGTCTTAATATCTTTGGTACCTGTGAGTCATACATCGACCGATCAACACTACTTAAGACTTGACAAGACCTTCAGCAGTGAAGATGCCGATAAGAGGAAGAACAAGATCAAAGATTACCCTTTATATTTCAACGATGATACGTTTAATAAACAATGATGTTTATTCCAATGAAGAAGTTTGTTTACAAATTACTTGAAATGAATTCGATACTTCTTCGAGACATAATTTTGGTTTACTCAGTCATTGTCGTCGCGTGAACAAAGTTGCGACACATTAAATACTTATGGACGCACATTTTACTTAAGTCGTTTTAAAATGATTCAATTCATTTGTTTTCTGAGCGGGTCATTCAAATTGCAATGGCCAAGTAAGTTTTTTCATCTTTTAATAATTTACGTTTACTTAGTTTGTATGTTTGAGGATTGTACCACAGAATACAATGGTTGTTTCTTGGGTAAGTATATGCAATGTTTACGCTTTTCTAAAAATACATTTCAAGGTCCCCAAAAAAATCACATGATTCAAATTCACATCATTTTAATTTTTGACCTACTACGAAAAAAGAAGGAGGTTCTCAATTTGTATGTCTTTCTAATGTTTGTTACCTCAGCACTTTTTACTGGGTGAACCGATTTTGATAATTCTTTTATTTGAAAGCTGATCGTGTGGTCCCATTTAAATTTCATCAAAATTGGTCCTAGCCGTTTTTAAGTTACACTCGAATAACAGAACAATACTTTTCTATCTTGATGATATAGTCATTGCCAGTGAATGACAATCGATGCCGTAAGTAGCAAGGGGCACTAAAAGGATTTTTTTAGGTAAAAAGATTTTTTTTACCTACGGACAACATAACAAGCTAAAATCTAACTTTTAATGTGCCTACACAATACTAGCCTTTGTCCTACACTTCACCTGCGTTTGTTTTGGTATTCTTAGGCCTAATTTCACCATACCATGTTTGTTTACGCTAAATCAGGCATTAGCTAATGGGTCTTTAAAAATAACAGAGCTGTTAAATCAGTCTACGTTCTATGAAGTTAACTGAATTAATCATCCATTAACAGTTGGTGGGACACTCGGTTCAGTTAACAGTCCGTTAAAAGGATTAACAAGGCGTCAAATAAATAACAAAGTATTGTGAAACTAGGCCTTAGGCTTCGTTCGGAAACGAGTGATTACCTGTTTAACAATTGTCAGATAATCAAGGTTAAACGTCATGTAATATCTTAACTTAGTCATTTCCGAAAGAGTATCGGGTAACTCACGGGTAACTAGTAGTCATAATAATTTTTTTTTAATGACAATAATTAATCATTAAGTTATTTGAAACTTCGAAAATATTACATAACGTATATACGAGTACTTAAATGCAAAATAGGTTCACGATCTTTTATATTGAAAGTATTTTTTTACAAATAACACATAAAAATTTAATTAATTGACTCTCAAACGTCAACTTACTACAATTCATCTGACAGGTGTAGCCTCAGCCTGTTTTTCATGGGGTAACAAATTCATTTGTCAAGTGAACTTTGGTCTCGAATCTCGATGTAAAAATTCACCAAGTTGATTTCCGGAAAGCACTCGGGTTACCTTTACATGCACACTGTGAAGTCCTAACATGTCCAGTATGATTTTATATATGATATAAACATTTTCATTCTTTCACAATTAATCTGAAACTAATATAAACATTTTAATTTCCATCAATCAGTACTTATTATAATATTATAAATGCGAAAGTAACTCTGTCTGTCTGTCTGTCTGTTACGCTTTCACGCCAAAACTACTGGACTGATTTGAACGAAATTTGGTATGGAAATAGTTTGAGACCCGGGAAAAAACATAGGATAGTTTTTATTCAACTGCGCAAAAAGAGGTTCATGTTTTTGCGCGATAACCGACATGCGCGCGGGCGAAGTTGCGCCCGGAAAGCTAGTATATTATAATTTTGACTTATAATTTTTCTGTTTTTTGCTCTGTATTTGTTATCTGTCGTGCTTGTGACGTAACATACGATTTTTTTCATATTTAGTTAAGTTTTTTATGTGACCATGTATGCAATGTTTCTAATTAATTTTTGTGAGGTTAATGTAACTGTCAATCAGTTTCTTCATTTTTATTCAATAAATAATAATTTAATATATTTTAATTTAATTCAGCTCAACTCAATTCAATTTATTAACCTCAACCTTGACCTTAATAGAAATCTAAGTCTACCTCGACTTTGCCTATAAGTTGCCATTGTCATTATCCACACCCTTACTGTCACCCTAATTATCCCCTAACTAGATTGGTTGCTACTAACAAATCAGAAGGATAGATTGTAGACTCAAGGGAATGCATGCAAAATTACAACGAGTTCAATGTTTTGAGACATCTACGGAGACTGCCTGGCCTTGTCTGGTACAGAGGACCAGGCGACCATCATAAGTATGTAATTAATAGAGCATTTTAAAAATACCACCAACACACAAACCCCACCGCTGTTTGCCTTGGGTTTATATATTTTAAATACCACGAGTTTCTTGTTATTCAAAATATGACTAAACTACATTTTATGGAAAGCGCCATGAAGATTGAAGACACTAGTCTCATGTCTAAAAAGACTGTCCCAAGAAATGTCGTGCGATGAGATGTTGTTGTTAAGTTTGCCTTCGGAAAAGGTTGAAAGAAAGTTTGACGATATTTTTAGGATTCCATAGCCACAGGTTTGGCAGTCCTTTCGATGATACTTCACTGTCTGGCAGTGCATTCGTTAGTATCGTACCCTATGTCACCGGTCTCTAGCTCGTAAGCGGAATGAGTGGAACCAGCATTTGAACTGCATATAGGGCTGTAATGGCTTAAAATACAATTTTTTTTTATTTACAAATTTAGGTTGCTTAAACATTTTCGTTGTAGTGGCTGCTAAATTATTTTCCAGGGGGGCCATAGACCCACGAATGTATACGTAGGTATAATAATAAAACAAATAAGCTTTAATTTAAGAAAAGTCACAGTTTTAATCTTAAATATTGTTACGCCACAAAATGTAACATTTTGTTACCTGGGTGTCTGCTGCTGAATTAGGCTCATTTAGAAGGCTAGGCTGTTTTGAGAATATCCGCATGGCTAGCTACCACTCTCAAGTGGAAAATCTGTCACTATGGACCTAATTCCTGCGTTCCACCATTATCCTTGAAACATCTAAAACATCTGTTTTTAATGTAATATTTTTTTTTGTGTTTTGTTCGTAAATGTTTGATGTTGTGTGTTGTCCGAAATAAATATATTTTCTTTCTCTCTTTCTTTCTTTCTTTATCTATTATACCACTTGTTTGTGTCAAATTTTATATATTTTAGAAAGACAGCAGCCTTCTTCGACCATGGATGAGTGTTTTGATAAGCCTGAAAGAGTACGCGAGTTTTTGAAGCCTGTTCTTTTCGTATCCCTGGTCCTACCGATAATTTATTATATGTTTTATTATAAAGCTGACATAGAAAGTAAAGGAGTC
This sequence comes from Plagodis dolabraria, assembly GCA_963854805.1. NCBI lineage: Eukaryota > Metazoa > Arthropoda > Insecta > Lepidoptera > Geometridae > Plagodis > Plagodis dolabraria. Next base: position 23,005,601 of record OY978457.1, on the reverse strand, counting down.
ATTTCTGCCGGTAAGTACAAGTTTTTTAAAAATAAACTAACATTACCATAAATAACTTTAATTCCAGATATAATAGTAGCTTTTTTTTAGCGCGGTGTTACTGCAGTAAGTGGTTATACCTAAGATTTCATATACAATTTCTTTGTGTAAAAAATATCTCATCTCGGGTGGGAATCAAACCCACGTCTCCCAATTTACACACTGGGTGCCTTAACCACTGGGCTATCGAGGATCTCTCGAGTGAGCCAACATTTTGTGCTCTAATTGCCAACATAGAGGACGATGCGCGCCGGTCATCAACCTGACTACTAGACTTCATATCATCGAATGAAATCCATTTTAAAATTAAAAGAAATTATGTACAAAATTATCTTCGCTTCAAACACGTGGTCACGGGTAGAATAAGGCGCTATGCGACAGTTGCCTCTTAAAATTTTTGAGAATTATTTGTATTTACCGCCTAATATTACCAATCATAACATTTAAAGCACATAGTATTTAATGTTGTTTTAGGTTTTCGCGATTGTTACACATAGTAATTAAACAACTTTAAACGGTTTAAATCGCGTATATTTGACATTATTTTTGTCCCGACGTTTGTTTTTGGTTTGTGAACATGCTCAGGACAAACCCAACCACTACATTCGGTTAGACAACCCACAAATCCTTGCCAGAGAGACCCGGTTTATGCCAAGAATGTTCCGCGAGGCTATTGAAATCAAAAAATAACCAAATTTCAATAGAGATGATGGTTGGCAAGTACCACCTCCTTTAGATCCTGTTATTAAATTTATTAAATCTAATGGCCGACAAAAATCTGCAAGACCTCTGGATACTGTGAGCGAATACTGCGTGAATAGGGAACGTTATGATTAATATAAAAAATATCTGACTGTAGACCAAATAATTTCTTAATAACTCATGTGACAAATAAAACCAATTAGTCACCCCGTGACCACGATCACTGCAAAGTGTTTGAAACGTCGGGACAAAAATAATGACAAATATACGCGATTTAAACCGTTTAAAGTTGTTTAATTACTACACACAGAATTTGCTAACAATATCCAAAGGTGCTACAGTTTTGCATCGGCTTTGGAATTTACTTATTCTGATAAGACGAACACAGAGTACTTTTCTACACACCTACGGAGACGAAGTCCTTTTCAATTCTTTGAAGGATTATTCATACACCTACGTAAATTTTCAAACACTGCATGCAATAGTACCCGCATAACCCTGTATATTTTTACATCCAATAACAACTACATTTTCCCTACCTACTTACCAAATAAGTTGTTATCTTTTGATTTCAGGAATATTAGGATTAGTCAATAGAAAATTGTTACCCCAGTGTAATGTTCGAATAACAAGAAACGGTGAGTTGATTTGAATGTAAGTTTTTACTCCACTGTCTCGATTATATCACATTGCGCGTCATTTAAACCTGGCCTCATGTTAAGACGCGTCTCCTGCTAATGTTTTTTTGAACATTGAACACGAAAACATAAGACTTTTGTCTATGGTCAAAGTAAAATCTATGTTTTCATGCTTTATCACCAAGACACCAAGACAGCGGGAGCAGCGGCAGTGGCAGCAGAGGGCTCCAAAAGGCGAAAATATGATAGTCTCGGTGATGGTAACATAATTCTGCCGTTTGAAGTGGAAACATTAGGGTGTGACCGTGGGGTCCAAGCGCATGGTTTCTATATAAAGATTTTTCAAAGCGGCCAATAGAAAAGACATACGACCAAAAGTCTGGCGCTTACTATGGCCAGAGAATTGGCATTCAACTGGGTAAGCTGGCAACGGCAAAATTCAAAATAAATAGTCTGTATATACTCAAAATATATACAAATGATGTATTTAAATAAAAATTAAATCAGTCTGATTAATTATTCTGCAAATGGTATTTTTCGAGATCCGTTGGTATTGTAGTATTTGTTTATTTCACTCAAGAAACAAAGGTACCTACGTTTGACAATTTCACTCTAACCAATGCCATGTACGGTAACTTAATCTATTTAGTTTTAGTGGTTATTAAATTAGTTATACTTACAAGTTTCAATTCACTAAACTGTCCATAATTTTTTTAAACAATATCTTTGTCAGGTATTTTTTTTATAATATGTCCAATAAATAAATATACGTATTTGATGTCTTTAAAAGGTTATATAGGTATAATGGATACTATAAACAAGATTTTTTAAGGCATCCATAAAAAAATCCTGTAATATTTAATCCTAGTTCCACGAAAACGTTGCCGACATTTATTTAACTTTGTCTTGTTGAGATATAGTACAAGACAAAGTTACTTAAGGTACTACATGGTTTTTCCAAGATATTTACTGATTGATGATTTGTTTTCAAGATTTATATATTCCATCCTTGGGATGGGACGAGCCGGTTAAGTTCAATATCGAGATTCAGTTTGGAACCTTTTTTTTTATGAAACTTTCAACGTACCTATGGACTAGCTGTCCCACTATTTAAAAATCGAGCTGGCCATGGCTAGCCTACATATATCACAAAAATAGCAAAATCTAATTAACTTACTACTTCTCACTTAACTCAATTTTGTCAATAGTAGAACACTACCAGTAAAATATTAAGTACTTAATTATATTTTTTAATATATTATTTAACCGCTGGTGACATTACTACTGAGCGTTTCCGTGCTTCGGAGGGCACGTTAAGCCGTCGGTCTCCGTTTTTGTTGTCTTACGATGGCAGTCGTTATAGCATGGTGGTAGGGCATTTTGCGAATGGCCGTCTGGCTAGCTACCACCCTCAAGTAGAAAATCTGTCGCCAAGCATCTAACGGTGTGTTCCGGCAGCTGTCCTTGACACCCAGTAATTCTAGGTTAGCCTGAACAACATCTTCGACCACATCATCACTTACCATCGGGTGAGATAGTGGTCAAAGGCTAACCTATCACGCATGAAAAAAATAATGATAATAATATAATTATGTAAAGTCGCGAATGCTAGTGAAAAACCAAAACAACAATAAATGAAAAGAACATAAAACAAGCCTTGTGAAAATTTACATACAAACATACTACAAATCACGCCTTTTCCCCTTACGGGTAGGTAGATGCCGCAGATTTCCACTTGCTGCGATCCTTACAAATCTCTTACGTTTCAACTACACTCATCAATTCTTTCATACATAAGCGTCGGTTTAGGGTACTTCTAACCTGGCCTTTTTTTCAAAACGTCTTCAATCTGATTTCGGAATGTTCGCATAGGTCCTTTTTAATACTTCCGTTCACTCGTTCCTTGTATATCTATTTAGTCAATCTCATTTCATTCATTCTCTCTACATGTCCAAACCATCTTTCTCGATTTTTCTCACTACATCTCACTCACACCACATCGTTTATCACATGTACCCACCCTTATCACACTATTTCCTATCCTGTCACTCCATTTGACTCCAAGCATGCCTCTCAATGCTCTCATCTCTACAGTATTTATTCTAATTTAATGTTTTTTTCTGCCATACCCAACTTTCGCTACCATTCATTAGTGTCGGAACTAAGACTCCTCCATTAACAGCCAGACTGCCTACTTAGACTTTCTGACTGTTCATAAACGCGTGCAATGCTCCTTTATGTTTCCAGCATTCACTCTTTTTTCTATATCACTTTTACACTCTCCATCTTATGAAAACATGGATCCCAAGTATACAAACTCTTTCACTTGTTCCACTTATTCACCATTTGTGAAAATTAACTGATACTGATTCCAATAAATCGTCACATGAATGTTATTTATAGATTAGCAATTCTTTATAACATGCCTAATACATTTTGAAAAATTTCCCAATAACTCGCAGTTAATAAATGGTTGATACTATATTATTTTATCCACGCGCTACCTATGAAATCATGAACAATCATCGCCTCGTATTTTTCTGATGCCACAAAGTACAGTTTTGAATTACAAATGTACATTACACCCTATGTCATTACTCATTACACATAAAACTCGTGATATACCATGATTCCAGCAGCTTCCAGTTTAATATCAGATTTTACTAAATGTGAGACATCTATATTTTTCCAGGGAGCGTGCAGGTCCAAAAGGAATTAAAGAAGGACTTAGACTTAAATACGTTGTATCCGATGGTCAAGTTGGGTGGACATTACACTCCTCGAAAGTGCCGCTCGAAGTACAAAGTAGCTATTTTGGTGCCATTTCGGTGAGAACACTTAATGTATAAATTAACAAGTCTGTAATATGAAGTGGTCTTTGAAAAAAATATAGAATTAGGGAGCATGCGAGTGAGTGAAACAATATATACATTCTTTTAAAGTAGGCTGTTTAAAAACGGAAAAAAAATATCAGGCATTTTATCACATGGTTACTGTACTGTACTGTATCAGCCAGATTGTCCACTGCTGAACACAGCCTCCCACATTTAGAGGTAGATTGCCATAATCCCGACGCTTGGCAGGCATCTTGGGATTGCAGTTTAAGATATAATTTCCTAAGTAGGCGCTGCTGCCAAACTTCTGGTATTTTTCCCTTAGTCGCTTCTTACGACACCCACGGGAAGAGGGGGGCTGATATTCTATCCCCGCACCCCACGGGGTAATGAATTCATTGGTATTGTTTGATTACAATTGATTATCTACCTCTTGAGAAAATTAAATATGGTAAAGAACCTTCTTCAAATCTTACGTTACGTGATTATTTTTGAACGTAGGTACTGTACTGTATCAGCCAGATCGTCCACTGCTGAACACAGCCTCCCCTATTAAGAGGGTATTTGCCATAATCCCCACGCTTGGCAGGCGTCTTGGGGACCGCAGTGTAAGTTGGTAGTTCTTTAGAAGGCGCTGCTGCCCACTTTCCAGTATTTTTCCCTTAGTTGCCTCTTACGACACCCATTGGATGAAATGGGGAGCTGCAATTCTGACCCGGCAACCCACGGGGCACGGTGAATACTATTTATTAATATAGGTATAATAAGAAGTAACAAAACACTAAAAACTTTGAGCAACACTACAGCTAGTACAACGAAAACATTAGTCGACAATCTAAAGGCCATTGTAAACCCACTGGTAGTCCTAATGCTCCAGCCCGATACCGTTCCTAATCACAAGACACAAATATAGGGGAAAAAAATTTAGATGATTGGTGTCAAAATCTAGTGCCGATTACTTTTTAAGTGTTGATAACTAAAGCAATTGTATATATTTTTAGAGATCGGCAAGAAAATCTGAGAATATTTCTGTACAATATTCACCCGTTTCTGATGAGGCAAAAGCTGGAGTATCGAATATTTGTTTTTGAACAGAACGGTAAGATTGTATTCTACACATGAATGTTGTGGCAACTAATTGTGTGCAATGTATACAGGGCGTTATGTTCAAATTCGTGGTCTTACTTTTATTTCTGACACTATGTTATGTAGCAAAAAATGATCATTAAATGTGATTTTCGTTAAGCACGCTATAATGCTTGTAATCATAAGAACTAGAATCGTGGAATTGATAATACTTACACCCATAAAATTTACGTATGTTTAGAGAAGATAATTTCATTTATTTACATGCATACTTAATTAAAAACAAATGAATGCTTGCAAAGGTCGGTTATTGAAAAATGTTACTCATGCGACCTGAGAGGAATTGGATGGGCTGAACAACATTATGCATAGTATTTTAATCATTTCGTAATCTTCGAATCACACTTCGATCAGCATAATTTCCATACCTTAAATACCGCGGCTAATCTTTTAATTGACCGAGTTGGAACTTAGTTCGAGCGAAGCGTCTCTGCATCAACTTAGATTTAGCACGTCATTTGCCTGAAAGTGTTAGGCTCTCTCTCTCGTACAGTCAATTATTTATTTTCCACGCTTTTGTAGCCAGTATTAATATACTGGCTATAAATACATTATGCGTTATATGCGCAGTGAACCTATATTCAATTGTAAGCTATGCAAGGGCAGATACGCGAAGTCTACAGCTCGGAGAGCCACTAGTATTTAAAATACTTTATTGAGTGAATTTTTTTTCGCAGGCACAAAACCTTTCAACAGGGGTCGCCTTTTCAACGCTGGATTTTTGGAAATCAAGAGGTACGATTACTGGCTGTGCGTAATTTTCCATGACGTGGATCTCCTGCCTACTACATACAAGATTCAGTATACCTGTCCCATTCTACCACGGCATATGTGTGCTATTGTCGAAGAGAAGAAAAACGAGTAAGACACCTACGCTAAATATATAGATATACTAGCAAAAAGTAGATTAACTACGGTGTATTTGGGCATTGAGTTTAGCTCTATTGCAGCGATGTTAAATCTTTGGTTTTCTAACAGATGGCGTTAGTAGTACACTAACATTCTATCCAAATAATACGTAAAGCATAATTTTCATTTTTATAAAGGTAATATATTTTTTTTGAGATATAACAGGTCTAGATATGAAGTTAAATTACTTATGTTATAGCACAAATCTATTGGCGTGATAGTTTTTCAGTAAAATGTGCCACAAAATGTTCAAGTTGTGGGTAGTGATATTCCTCGACGAGGAGTAGAAATATCAAACCATCAAATCAATACGCCAGTTTTGTTCTTACAACCCAGCTTAGCTTAGCTGTATGAACCGCTAGTTTTTATTTTACAAATTTTTAGAAATGTTGCCTTTTGTTGTGATATGTATTGTAATATACTCTGCGAATATGTATAAAATATAGGTACAATTACGTACCTACTGTCTGAAATGTCTGAACCGATTTTTAATAAATAACAAAAGAAGAGACAAAAAACTGCGCTCCAATAATTTATAAAAGTGATTTTCGCTTTGTACGCGAAGTTATCAGTCTATTAAATGCATTTTCTCAAACATTGGAAATGTGAGCATTATTTTGACAACCTTCTTCGAGATAAATCAAAATTGCTGTACTGGCCAAATACATGCGCGCAGCGGCCGGCAAAAAATGAATGAAAATCTATATCTGTCGTGTCTAGCGGCCAAATAAATGTCATAGTTAACTCATATTTGTCGTGTAATTTAAAAATGGAACGATCTTTTACTTCGAAGCATGGCAACCAAGGAGGTAACTTATCAAAGGTTTTATTTAAATTTCGATCTGGCTTGCAAATAGAACGCTGTTTATTGAAAATTGTACATCTAACAACTGTATCTTCAAATAAAAAATTCAGCCTAGGTACTACTTTGTTTTAATTTCCGCGCATTATTTCAGAAAAGCACTTTACAAGCCTTGGCCACAACTAGGCATTGATGGACTTACGTATGTGTGCCTCGGCTTCGCCTCGGCCCACATTTACACGTTCGTCCATCTATGCCTCTGATGGTCTACTGCTGAACACAGCCTCCCTATAAATGGGGTTTGCTATAACCCCCACGCTCGCCAGGCGTCTTGGGGATCACAGTGTGCGATATAATGAACGAATACTGTTTAAGCCGGATTGTGCTCTGCTGAAAACAGCCTCCCTTATTATGGGGGTTTGTCATAATCCCCACGCTTGGCAGGCATCTTGGAGATCGCAGTGTGCGCTATTATGAACAAACACTGTATCAACTGGATTGTCCACTGCTAAGCACAGCTTTTTCCTATTAAGGGGGGTTTGGCTACAATCCCCACGCTTGGCAGGCATCTTGGGGATCGCAGTGCGATATAATGAACGAATACTGTTAAAGCCGGATTGTCCACTGCTGAACACAGCCTCGCCTATTATGGGGTTTGTCATAATCCCCCCGCTCGGCAGGCCTCTTTGGGGTCAAAGTGTGCGATACAATGAACGATGGTCCACTCCTGAACATTGCTTCCCCTATTAATGAGATTTCTAATAATCCCCACGCTGGCAGGCATCTTGGGGATCGTAGTGTGATATAATGAACGAATACTGCTTAAGCCGGATTGTGCACTGCTGAAAACAGCCCCCCTTATTATGGGGGTTTATCATAATCCCCACGCTTGGCAGGCGTCTTGGGGATCGCAGTGTGCGGTATAATGAATGATGGTCCACTCCTGAACATTGCCTCCCCTATTATTGAGATTTCCCATAATCCCCACGCTTGGTAGGCACCTTGAGGATCGCAGTGCGACATAATGAACGAATACTGTATAAGCCGGATTGTCCACTGCAGAACACAGCTTCCCCTAATATGGGGGTTTGTCACAATCCCCACGCTCGGCAGGTGTTTTGGGGGTCGCAGTATGCGTTATAATGAACGAATACTGCATCGGCTGGATTGTCCACTGCTGATCAGAGCCTTTCCCATTAAGGGGGTTGCTTTAATCCCCACGCTTAGCATGGGGTCTTGAGTATCGCAGTGTGCCCATTTCCTGGTTATTTACTACTGTTGTTGTTCTGGAGGGTGACATTCTAGCCCGGTATCCCACGGGCACTTATTATAATGAAGGAAAACTGAACATGCTGTATATTAAAAATGGTAGTTGTTCAGACAAACAAGCACGAAACTGACACTCAATATGAGTGCCCTAAATTCTAATCATTGTGCCTTATATCCATCAACGCAATTTAGTTTGAGATATTTTGCCCAACCTCCACGTATAAATTGAAAATATGCAGTACTTGGCTAATATTTTAATGATATATGTATATTTCCAAAAAGAGTCTATCTATACCAATCATATATTAGCATTCGTTGTAATAAAATTTCCCTGAATCGATAGCAAACTAAAATCAATGTCTCCTGAAAAATTTGCTTTCTGTCGTTTGGCTATTCAAGCACTAAGGCGGCGTTTTGGTAAAAAAAAATCTTCGCTCTTTTTAGTTATCCTTGCTACTTAAGGGATCGATTGTCATTCATTGGCAACGACTATATCATCAAGATGGGTAAATATTTTTTCTGTTATTGGAATGTAACTTAAAAACGGCTTGACCAATTTTGATGAAATTTAAAAGAGACCAAACGACAAACATCAGCATTCAAACAAAAAAATTCAAAATCGGTTCACTGAGTCAAAAATTCTGAGGTAACAAACGTAAAAAAAGACGAATTGATAACCTCCTCCTTTTTTGAAGTCGGTTAAAAAATTACTGACCAGGGTGACATCTTAGATTTCCTCCGATTTGCAAGTTTTGTAATGTTAACATTATGCTACCTTGCAGTCCCACTTTTAAGACAACATTTGGCGGAGTGACCGCTATGACCATGGATCAGTATGAGAAGGCCAACGGTTACTCTAATATGTACTGGGGATGGGGAGGAGAAGACAACGACATGTTTCAGAGGTACGTAAAAATTAAAATAGAACAATATAAATATGCCCTGGGCGGGATATAAAATTTGTTCTCCAATAATTAGTAAAATATGATTTTCGCTTAGCAGGCGATAGCGCTTGTAGTCATATTTAAAAATAAAATAGAACAATCTTGAATGAAAAAGCTTATGTAAGTCGGTGTCATACTGATTAGTTCATCATCTTCGGTGAAGCCTTAAGTTAAATATACTCTAGTAAAGATAAATCACAAAAAAATCGGCCAAGTGCGAGTCGGACTCACACACGAAGGGTTCCGTACTATAGCTATACAACGTTAGACTTCATATTTTAACCTCTTTTGTTTTAACTTGCGAGAGTCCGACTCGCACTTGGCCAACTTTTTGTATTTGTTGTTATAGCGGCAACAGAAAAACATCATCTGTGTAAATTTCAACTGTCTAGCTATCACCGTTCTTGAGATACAGCCTGGTGACAGACGTACGGACGGACAGCGAATTCTCAGTAATAGGGTCCCGTTTTTACCCTTTGGGTACGGAACCCTAAAAAGTAGCAACTTATTATATTATGACGTTGCAGTAGCGCAGTAGGAAATATACCGAGTGTCGTGGGCTGCCATTGTTCACATATTGTTTCAAAGTGTGACATTCTCTATATCAATCGGTAGATTAGACTGTTCTGATTCGATTATCATATAAGTTTTTTTCAATACCCTCAAACACCGCTCAGAAAAAATTGTGAAAATCTTGAGAGCTAATCTAGATGGCGACTAACGTTGGTGAATAAATTCATAACTCGGGTATTGAATAAAAAATAAACTCCTTGAACTTTTTGATAATCTATAGTCTAAGTTTATCAGTGATAAACATAGGCTATAGAATAGTGAAAGAATTTTTCAAATCGGTCCAGTAGTTTTTAAGTTTATTCCTTACATATAATTACATATAAAAGTACGTATAAGTAAGAACAAACCATACAAATGTAGTAGAAACATTAGGTTATACCCTCCAATAACTTTTGCGTTTATATACAGTCAAAGTGACCTTTTCTGTCCCGCTCCTTTAATTTTCGGCCCTTTTTGTAAGGAACTCTATCTCGGCAGATATTTCTATACTATGTGGTAAAAATTTGTTATTAACGGTAATTTTATGAACTAATCCTAACAAATCCCTATCGAATCGAGTTCCTAAAAATTTCGAATAAACATTTTAAAATCAGAAAATGGCATTCACGTGAAAAGTGGCTTTTTCTCCAATTTTCACATACATATTTGCACGAAATTCCAATGAAGATTGCCTTATTTACTAAAAACGGAGCTCTATTAATAAGGGTCTCACTGTCTATCTGTCTGCTTTTCCGTCCGTTTCCATTTTAGGGGAATCACAATAGGACGAAAAAACCTCATTAAAATTTAAATAAATAAAAAGCTTAGCACCAACTTCCTTATAACCAACTCCCACTTGCTATTGCCATGCTCTGGAAAGGATAAGTACAATAAAATATCTGGGTGTCATTCTTGATAAAAACCTTTCTTTTGTACCCCACATCAACATACTAACTCAGCGAGTGGGTAAACTTATGGCAGTATTCAAAGCCATTCGCGACAGTGCAAGTTGGGATATTATTCAACTTCTCTATTTTTCCTTGTGTCAGTCTATCATATTGTATCACTTCTTGGGGTGGTGCATACAAAACACACTTGCTTCCCCTTGAAAGAGCCCAAAGAGGAGTTCTGAAATGTAGTAAAAATAAACCCTTGAGAATACAGCCAATCTCTTTAAAGAATGCCAACTCCTTTCAGTCCGGCAACTATTTATATATATATTTGCGTGCAATCATTTGGATAAATATTGTCTGATCTATTATTGAGGCAGATTCCATAATTTAATATTGTATTTTGTAATTGTGCATTAATAAAAAAAAATGCTTTGTTTAATGGTAAAAATTAAGAAATATTTTTAATTTTAATCATGATATAACCAAAATATATTATCAATCCTATTCTTTTATACATCGACGAAAGAGGCCTGGGTCCTATTCCACGGGTCATGAGCCTAGTTTGGGAACCAGGAGCTCCATAACCATATTATTGTTATCATAATTTCCCATTTTCACACCGTAAATGATTATTATTATTATTATAATTACCATGCATCGTGTAGATACCATTGAGTAGAATACAAACATATATTTTTTTATTCATAAAAATATATAAGCGGTGGTCAAGTTTGTCAATTTTAGACCATTTGTTGTTGTTACGAAGTCTATCTCAAAAACTTAACCTGACAATCCGAAATTTCGGTATATTATGTACCAAGTCCTATATTTAACCAACAAATGCTAAAAACGCCTATTGAGGTGGTTTTAAAGCTGTGATTTAATTTTTTTTTGTTTGGACAGTTACCGTCTTATTACCATGGAAGTAATATATTGTACGTAGTACTTACTACTTCCATGCTTATTACAGACTAAATCAGGGTTTAAACTTGGACCAACAAGTCGGAGTTTGTTGCGGTACTAAGCAGTTAGTGCTTGAATATATCACAAAACGCAGAACTATCGAAGACCAGTTCGTCCATGGTTTATATATTGATCATAGATTAAAAACGAAAAAAGTTTATTCTCTTTGATTTCATTCGTTCACGACGTTCTGTGTATTAGGTACGGAATATAGATTTAGAATTACTGTCCCCGTTTAAAGTATAAGTATATTGACCATCGAAAGCATATTGTTTACATAATTTTTAATCAATAAATAATCTAAATCATGCAAATCATCTTTGTAACAATATTTTCAAGGTTGTACATCAAGGATAGTGGGCATTTTGATGAATTGGGGTGATATCATTGCAAGTGCTCCCGCCAGTCTTTTACAAATATTGCTTACAGCTGGTTGCAAATCTGCAGTGTCGTCTTGAATCTATGTAAAGAAAACAATAAAATATATTATTACTAGGTATAATAGCATAAACAATTCGCTTGTCAGGTTTTTCATGCTCTTAGTACTTACTTCATGGCGAGCCCAGCATCTTAATGCACAAACCACTTTCATTTCAGGAGGTAGTGGACATCCCCGTGGGTCATGAGATAACTTATCTTTCACTAAGTCCACAATTGTGTCGCCGAAATCCTTATTTGTATTTAAAATCCTCGTCACTTATGTCGAAAGGGTTCACGCGATGTCTAAGCTTATTATGTTGCCGGGTAGCCTTTAACAACTCCAAATCGTCTAAATCCATGTAATCTAAGTTCAAATCTATTTTTCTTTAGAAACACGTAAATTTAGAGATACAATTCGTAACAAAGATCAAGATAATTTTAAAATGGCGAACTTGACCGCTATCTTTGAGGTTAGTACAATAGTTAAACTAGGGTAATCGGAAAACTATCTTTAGACCATAGATGATTCTCGAATCAACGATAAACTAGGTTTTGTAATAAGGATTTTACTTAAACCATGGTTCTAACCCAGTACTATCGTTAGACCACAGTTGGTCTACGTTTTGTAATAAGTAAGCATTTAAAATAATGACGAAGCTTTTTTGTATGGAAAGTGCCACAAGCACTCTAGCCTCAACATCCTTATATATATATATAAAAATTACGTGTCACATTGTTTGTCCGCGATGGTCTCCTAAACTACTTAACCGATTTTAAATTTGATTTGCACACCGTGTGCAATTTGATCCAAATTAAAATATAGGATAGCTTACATCTCAATTTATAGTCGTAATTACCCGTGCGAAGTCCGGGCGGGCCGCTAGTTTATGTTTAAAAAAACATTTGCAATTCCAGGATACGTGCGGCTAGACTCGGTGCCACTAGATATAACAAGACGTATGGGCGATACGCCTCTCTGAAACATTCACGTACTCCAGCAAATCCTATGAGGTAACACATCTTTCTATATGACCAATAAAAGTGTTTTATCTTGACGGGTTCGTTTTCATAGTTTATAATAAAGAGTTTAGTATGCTTTAAGAACTAAAATGTTAGAATTTAGTTACTAACCTATATTTATAAATAATGTCTAATATATATATATATATATATATATGTCACAGCCAAAGTACCTAATAAATCTGGATATTATATATACTGTCTAGCCATTATATATAATGTCTACTCAATTTAGATAAAGTGATAATTGACACAAAATTTTACACAAATAAACGATCGAAATGTATCACTTTTAGTAGTAATTATTAATAATTCACGACACATATTGGTAAAAGTTATAAAAAGGGGTTAAATATCATTTAGTCTAGGGCAAAGTCATATTTAGGTGCGACGACGAGCGAAGCGAGGAGGAGCGTTAGGTTACTTGTGACTACAACAACGCGCGAGCCAAGCGAGCGAAGCGAGCGTGCCGCGGCTGCAGCCGGCGATGCGCCACATAAATTACTACTATTCTTATATTTATTTTTAAGCTCTTTAACCATTCTGGTGCGCCCTCCGTGACCAATAGAAATATGAGTCTCATGAATAATATCAAAATGTTGTGTCAATTATCACTTTATCTAAATTGAGTAGACGTTATATATAATGGCTAGACAGTATATATAATATCCAGATTTATTACTTTGGCTGTAACATATATAGATTTTAAGTAAAGTTTCAGTTTAGTGAGATAAAGTTTGTTAGATGTTTAATATTGTAAAACCACCGAGTCGCCTTATTTTACGTAATCTCTCTTACAAATGGGTTGTCTGGAAGAGATCGCTTTAAGCGATAAGACCTCCCATTGTAGCACTTAGTCAGTTTTATTATTTGTTTGTTACATTTGTATAAATTATGGTGTTTCAATAAAGAGTTCATCTAGATAGATGAACTTTATCGATTTTATCTATTTTTTAAACAGTCGTTTTTTTTGTAGTATTAATTCTGAACAAGCACGAAGCCCACTTGATGTTAAGCGGTAACCAACAACAGATGCATTTCATTTCATTCATTCACAAGAAACGAACTGCACTGCGCTCGTCACCCTGAGACATACAGTAGTTAAGTCTCACGTGCCATTTTACTGGCTCTCAAGGACTGCTGCCAGAACATACTGTTAGGTGCTTGGCTACAGATTTTCTACTTGAGGGTGTTAGCTAGCCAGGTGAGCATGCGCAAATTGCCCTTCCACCATGCGGTGAAGCTCAAATTAAATTAAATTATTATTAAATTAAATTATTATTTATTGAGATAAAAACGAAATCAATCAGTTACATTTACCTCACAAAAATTAATTAGAAAAATTTCATTCACATGGAAAAGGTCATGTGCCTTACCACGCCTATTTGCCGGAGTCCATGGGTCGTGCGGCACGAATAGCGTGCACATAAGGTCATGAAGCTGTACGGAATCTAGTAACCCTCTCAGCACCTTGTAACCAACAATGAGCTGACCTAGCGTCCTTCTCAACTCAAGTGAGTTGTAACCGAGCTGGCCCAGCAAGAACTTTGTCGGGTACATGAAAGGGTAATAGCCGTACAGTTTCTTGTATAATGACCTCAGAAAAGCCTTTTGGACCTTTTCCAGCATTCGCGTGTATGTGACGTGATGTGGGCTCCAAACGCAAGCGCTAGACTCGAGTTTGCTGCGAACGAGAGAGTCATATAGTGTTCTAAGCACTTGCGGGTTCACAAAATCTTGCGCATTTCGCAGCACAAAGCCTAACCGCTGATAAGACGTTTTAGCAAGGTCAGATATGTGGTCATGGAAGGTGAGACCGCGGTCAAAGGTTACGCCAAGGTCTTTAACACTATTGACTCTATTTATTGTTACGTTATCCAAGTGGTAATTAAAAATTAAACTATTTCTTTTGCGATCAAATGTCATAACATTGCATTTTTTTATATTAAATGTCAATTTATTAATCTTACTCCAATGATAAATTCGGTCAATGTCATTTTGCAAGCCGTAGCAGTCAAGAGGTGATTTTATTTCTATGAAAAGTTTAAGATCATCGGCATATAAGAGGCACTTTGTGGTCATGAGAACTTCAGGCAGATCATGGATCATTACCTGAAAAAGCAAGGGACCCAAGATCGAACCCTGACTTACCCCTGATCTCGTGTGATATGAGTCGGACACGTGAATGCCATACCTCACATATTGGCGACGATCTCTTAGGTAATCAGCGAAGAAGTTAAGTAAGCTAGGGGTGAAACCGATGGCGGCTAACTTGCTGAGTAACACATCGTTATCAATTCTATCGAATGCTTTTTGGTAATCAAAATATATGACGTCAACTTACGATCTGCGGTCTAAAGCCTTTGATATGAAATCAGTCAGGCACAATAAGTTCGTGTTCACGGAGCGACCCGGCCTAAAACCGTGCTGCTCTTCGCCTATCAGGTGCCTCACTTGCCTATATATCTCTTTGTGAAGTATATATTCAAATACTTTCGCAAGGGCGCACAGAATGGCTATTGGGCGATACTCTTCCACTAACGTTCTTTTGCTGCTTTTTGGAATAGGAGTAACTCTAGACAACTTCCATTGTACTGGATACTTTCCTGTTTTAAGGCAGAGATTAAATAAATGAAAAAGTGGAATAATCACGTGTTTTTTACCGAGCTTAAGAGCGGAACTCGGTAAATTATCGGGGCCCGGGGAGCTACTTGATTTTAGTTTATTGAGACTGCGCTCAACCTCCACCGGAGTCACAGCCGGAAAACTGACATAACCACCTCTTAGTCCAAATTCAGAATACGAGTTTACTATTAAAGATGGAGATTTCTCTAAGAAAACGCTAGAAAAATAGGAGGCAAATGCTTCAGCAGCTTCAACTCCTGTGCACTCAGAGTTCTTGTACGAAACGCAGGGCTCATAACCACCCTTTGACCTCATACAATTAATGTGGCTCCAAAACATCTGTGGGCGCTGCTGCAAATTTTCCTCTATGCTAGCTTTATGAGCTAGGTAAGCTTGAGAGATGCGGAATCTCAGATTTGCTCGAAATTCCGAGAATATCCCGTATGATTCGTTACTCTTTGACGTTACCCAGGCCCTATGCAATCTGGATTTACATCGAATGCCTCTAATGAGATCAGCATTGAACCAAACGGGATACCGGCGGTGTTCACGCCTACTACGGCGCGATCTGCTCTAAACTAGTTTTCTCCAGCGGGCGGCCTCGGGGGTGCTGCGAACCGAGACGGGAGGCAAAGGTGACTCGACGCGAGCCGATGCAAGCGCCGCCGGCCAGTGGTCAAAAAAGACATTGAGAGCACGCCCGTATCACTCACACGCTCAAAAACTTAAACTAAATACGCCGCCGTAACACAATTGTAACCAGTGCCAAATAAATCAAAGTCAAAATACATCTGAGTTTTCATGTGCAACCCCGAGCGGACACATATTGGCGACCGTGACAGGACGACCGGATTCATCACTTCAAGCTTTGGATGAAACTATCTACGGAAGGTCAATCACCATAAAAAAGTAAGCTCGTTCCATTTACATCCTTCTAAAATACCTATTCTTTCCTATTATCCACTTCTATTTGCTGTGTTAAGTGAGTGCTTACTATTTCGAGCGTTGGGAGGTATCTAGCATATTGCGTATCTTTCTATTGCATACAAGCATTTTCACTTCTACTTGCACACACGTGGTTATTTTCCTATAACGGATATTAAAATCATATAATCATACCTATTCACCAATTTAACTTTTTGCTAATTTGCTGGTTAAACTATTGTACGGCCTAGGCATTTCCTTGCATTATAGCACGACATAATTATAATCACCATATTGTGCGCATCATCTAATTCTACAATCTATTTCTATTACCTATTATTCAATTGCAGCTTAGCATATTTTATAGTGCACCTGTTAGTCCACTTCTATACATAGATTTCTCATTTATAGAATAAAGCTTCCTATCTTCTATTCTTTATTTCAACAATAGCATATAACAATTAATTATAGCCATTAATACGCAACACCTACTTGTATAAAAATAAACTTTGTTATACTTTTTAAATACATTCCAATTAAAATATTATATATATTATACATATATTTTAGTGCCTTCTTCTAAACCCGTTGTTATTATCAACTGCGTGCCCCTGCGCGCCGTGTATGCGTTCCCGCGCTGTTGGGGAGTTTGAGTCCGGCAGGCACGGTGCCCGCGCATCGCATCCCGACCCGGCGCAGCTCCACGGTTGACGAGCTCGGTAGTTGCTGCGTGGTTTGTACAGCGGACGACTTGACGGTACTGTAACTTACTTTTATGTATTAATCCTGCCCTACTTATTTTATTAAAATGGCTGAAGGCGACACTGGCGTTAGATCTAAAAGTCCCGTACCTTTGGTTAAGGTATCCATGGTAGACAAAAACGACGCTAAAGAATATTTAAAAACGTTATCGAGAAAGCGTGCCGTATATAGAAGTCGTTTAACTATAATCAAAAATTATCTAATTAATTATAAGGTATCTGATATTACAGAGGTATCTAGCTTAGAAATTAGAGAAATATCATTAAGAATCACACAACTACAAGAGTTAATTTGTAGTTTCGATCGTACTCAGTCTGAAATTGAAGAACTTTCTGAAAATTTGGACGATCAGATTTTAGAAAGAGATAGAACTGAGCGAGAATTTTATGCGCAAATAGCTTTTGCTCAGGAATTGGTTGATTTGCATTCAACAAAAGTTAAAGAAGGTAATGCTTCTGAAGCGTCAATAAAATCTAGTTGTTGCCATAGCCATAACAATAATAATGCTGTTCGGCTTCCGGTCATCGGCTTGCCTACTTTTGATGGTACTCATACAAAATGGTTGGAGTTTCGGGACACCTTTAAAAGCCTGATACATAATAACGACTCTATTGCGCCTATAAATAAGTTTCACTACTTAAGAAACTCTTTACAATCTAGTGCCAGTGTTGTCATAAGATCTTTAGAATTTACTGATCGAAATTATGAACTTGCGTGGACAACATTATGCAACCGGTATAACAACAAGAATATTTTAATAAATAATCATTTAAATGCTCTTGTGCATTGCAACCCCATACAAAGGGAATCTTTTAAGGCATTGAGGTTTTTAAGTGATCAAGTGTCAAAAAATTTGAATGCTTTAAATTCGTTAGAGGTACCTACAGATGGTTGGGACCTTTTGGTTATATTTTTGGTTTCGGCAAAGCTAGATTCCCATACAAGCAGCAAATGGGAAGAACATAAAGGCCTGTTATCAGGGCTGCCCTCCATTGCCGATTTTAACAATTTTATTGAAAATAGAGCAAACGTGTTAGAAACTGCAAATAGTAGTCGTCATTTTGAACATAGACCTAACCAAAATAACAATAATTATATTAATAAGGATAACCGATCCAGTAAATCTTTTGCAACTTTTGCGCAGGTACCCAAGGTTTGCCCAGTTTGTGATCAGGAGCACTTTATGTATCAGTGCAATAAATTCAAAGCGTTAAGTGTTGATGATAGAATTAGCGTAGTTTCCAACCACAAACTATGCACGAACTGCTTACGTAGTGGCCATTCCAATTCCCAGTGTACTTTGAAAGGTTCTTGTCGTATCTGCAAGAAAAAACATAATACGATGCTACATAAAAATAATGCTAATAAAGTACTTACCGAAAATGAAGGATCCTTGTGTGTACCTGTCAGCCTAGCTGCAATGTCATCAGGTCAGGTCCTTCTGTGTACTGCCAAGGCAGAAGTTATTAATAAAAAAAATAAAAGTACTTACCTTGCGCGTATTTTGCTAGATTCCGGTAGTCAATCGTCCTTTGTCACGAAGAACCTGAAAGAAAAATTGGGATTAACATCTGAAAACATATCCATAAATGTAGCAGGTATAAACGGAGTAGCCTGCCCTATCACTGAAAGATGTCAAATCAATATTAAATCACGTACTAGCTCATTCGACAGAAATATTAATTGTTTTGTCATACCAAAGATCGCAGGCAACTTACCTAATACTGAAGTTGATATCAGCACTCTAGGACTTCCGAATAATGTTACTCTCGCTGATGATACGTTTTTCATTCCATCTGAAATTGACATCCTGTTAGGGTGTGATTACCTTTTTGACATTGTGGGTGGTGATAAAATTAGTTTGGGTCAAAATAAACCTGTTTTACTGGAAAGTGCATTTGGATGGTTGGTAGCGGGTTCAACAGGAACGACCAACCAAGCGAAAAATATTAAATGTAATTTTGTACAAACCGAATCAGCTGTGGCACTACAAGACTTACATGATTCAATCCTAAAATTTTGGAAACTGGAAGAATTGCCTTCCGATTGTACATATTCTGCAGAAGAACAATTCTGCGAATCACATTTTATAAAAAATACACAACGTTTACCTGATGGACGTTTTATAGTAAAAATGCCACTCAAAGAAGTTGCTGAAGAAGCACTAGGTGCTTCCTTCTCGATGGCAATGAAACGTTTTTTACAATTAGAGAAAAGGCTAGGGAAAACCCCTATTATCAAGGAACAATATTGCGAATTTCTGCGAGAATATGAAAACTCAGGCAGATATCGAAAAAATGTATCGCCAAATTTCATTAAATGAGTCACAGCGTCATCTTCAGCTAATATTGTGGAGAGATCGAGTAGATGAGCCTGTTAAAATCAAGCAGTTAAATACTGTCACGTATGGTACAGCATCCGCGCCGTTTTTGAGCACAAGATGTCTGCTCCAAATCGCCAATGAATGTGATGACGCAGTAGTGGCCAATACAATTAAATCTCATTTTTACATAGATGACTTAAATACCGGTAGTTTTACAGAATATGAATTACAACATGTATATACAAATGTGACCGAAGTGCTAGCAGCAGCTGGGTTTCCATTAAGAAAATTCCGAACGAACTGTCCTCAAATTATTCGTGACGCCACAAGTACTTCTAGTAACCTTGATTTCAGTGCAGATGCTAATGTATTAGGTCTAAAATGGTCACCTAAATTAGACAATCTGCAATTTCCAAGTGATATTAAAGTTAATCCAAATGTAACTAAAAGAATTATAATTTCAACAACTTGTAAATTGTTTGATCCTTTAGGACTGGTTTCTTGCTGCATAGTAAAAGCAAAAATTCTGTTACAAGGCTTGTGGAGTGCTAAATTAGATTGGGATGATCCGGTCCCACAGCATTTTGCCAAAAAATGGTTTTGTTTTATAAATAATTTGCATTATTTGTCAAACATGACTTTACCACGTTATGTTTTGACTGACATCCCAGATAAAGACGCAATAGACCTTCACATATACGTTGATGCATCTCAAGAAGCCTACGCTAGCTGCTGCTACACACGCTCACATGGAGATGATAATAATGTAACAGTTAGGTTATTGTGCGCCAAAACACGAGTGGCACCAATAAAGGCACTTACCATTCCACGCTTGGAGCTTTGTGCTGCTTTGCTTGGAGCTGAATTATTAGCCAAGGTCTTAGATGCCATACCTTGTAAGGTAAAAAATAAACGCACTTACACTAGGATGTGAATGGAGACACACTCCAACCAATTGTAATCCTGCAGATTTAGGATCTAGAGGCATAGATCCACAGCACCTACAATCGTCTTTAATTTGGTGGGAAGGTCCCTTATACCTAAAATATGAAAGTACGTATTGGCCTCCCCAACCCCATCTTTCCTCCGATGACAACACTGAAAGTTCAGATATATTGAAGCGAAAACCTTAGTTTCAGTTGATTGTAGTTCTGAAAGCAACTCATTCATTCCATTTGAAAATTACTCCAATTATTCTAGGATAAAAAGGGTCTATGCATATGTGCTACGCTTTGTCAATAACTGTAAGCACGACAACCCAAAGTTGACAGGTACTTTAAGCGTAGATGAACTCGATACTTCTTTGACAGTTCTACTCATATTTAGTCAATTAGCATCATTTCCTGAAGATATAAAGACTTTTAGGCAAGGAAAACCACTCAACAACAAAAGCAAATTATTACCATTAAATCCATTCATAGACTCAAAGGGCTTAATTCGGGTAGGAGGTCGACTAAGCCAATCCAAATTCAATTATAATAAAAAGCACCCAATTGTACTAGACTCAAGTCATCATTTGACATTATTAGTGATGAAACATGAACACATTCGATTGTTCCACGCGGGTCCACAGCTCATGCTAGCTTCCTTGCGAGAGACTTTCTGGCCGCTCGGAGGCAGAAACTTGGCTCGTTCTATAACCAAACATTGTGTTATCTGTACCCGTTTAAGTGGCAGAACTATACAGCCCATCATGGGCGACTTACCGAGCGTCAGAGTAACTGAAAACTTTCCATTCAATAGCTGCGGAATCGACTTTGCTGGGCCCTTCATGATATCATCCAAAAGGGGCAGGGGCAACCGCCTTACCAAAGCATACCTCTGCGTTATCGTTTGCCTTTCAGTCAAGGCACTACATCTTGAAATTGTTAGTGAAATGTCAACGCCAGCGTTCATAATGTGTCTGCGCAGGTTTGTATCTCGCCGCGGTAAGCCATCTGTCATTTATTGTGACAATGGTCGAAATTTTGTAGGCGCGTCTAATGAGTTGGGCAGGATTCTAAAATCTAGTCGTCAAGCAGTTTCAGACTACGCAGCAAGCGAAGGCATTAAGTTTATGTTTTGTCCCGCTTATTCACCCCACTTCGGGGGTATTTGGGAAGCTGGTGTACGATGTTCAAAGTATTTCTTGAAACGCGCTGCTGCTAATGCATATCTAACGTTTGAGGAATTAACCACTCTTTTTACGCAAATAGAAGCCATACTTAACTCCCGACCTCTGTCTCCCCTCTCTTCCGATCCTTCTGACCTCAATCCTTTGACTCCCGGGCATTTTTTGATTGGTAGACCTTTAATGTCGGTGCCGTCATTACCTGTCAATTCAACCAGACCGACACGTTACCAACTAATCGAACAAATACGCCAAAATTTTTGGGAGAGATGGCGCCACGAATTCATGGCAGAGCTGCAGCATAGGACGAAGTGGAGGAAAAACTGCGTTGGACCTCAAGTCGGAGATCTCATTGTACTTAAAGAAAATAATTTAATGCCACTTCAATGGCGTATGGGACGAATAACAAAACTCTATCCTGGACACGACGGAGTCACTCGAGTAGCAGATGTCAATACAGCCAAGGGCACCATCAGACGAGCAATCAATCAAATGTGCCCTTTGCCTTCTTCTGCATCGTCAGAGTCTGTCTCACTATCACAACCTTTACCAGAACCAACGGAAGATGGAAGAACTTCTTGAAACCAACCAGAAGCTTTCAACGTGGCGGAGTATGTTCACGCCTACTACGGCGCGATCTGCTCTAAACTAGTTTTCTCCAGCGGGCGGCCTCGGGGGTGCTGCGAACCGAGACGGGAGGCAAAGGTGACTCGACGCGAGCCGATGCAAGCGCCGCCGGCCAGTGGTCAAAAAAGACATTGAGAGCACGCCCGTATCACTCACACGCTCAAAAACTTAAACTAAATACGCCGCCGTAACACAATTGTAACCAGTGCCAAATAAATCAAAGTCAAAATACATCTGAGTTTTCATGTGCAACCCCGAGCGGACACAGGCGGGATTTACCAGTACTTCTAATTTTTTTTGGAGTTGACAAGTCAAATGTCTGATACATAATACCATAAAAAGCTTCGGTCGCCGCTGACACATCGCTACAATCTAGAACAGGGGTCCACGAAACTTCGGCGAGCGATGACAGAAATGGAGAATATCCATCTTAGAAAAATTCCAGTCACGCGTTGTATCAATGTTACTGGGGGGGAGGCCAGCGCAGCGATTATGCAGTAAACGGAAAAAAAGCGTTATCTCCAGCGCTGGGTGGTAAAGCTTCTCGACCTTGACAAACCCTTCCGCGGCCTTCTCGACGCGCACCTGTCGCGACACACTCTCAGTGCAGTCCTGCGCCAACACTACGTCCAGAATTCCGCCATGATCATTCACAATGCTATTATGTTCTATTAAATTACAAAATGTCAAAAAATAATAGTAATATTTTTTTATGGAATCAGAAGAACTATTCATATTAAAATCTCCTAAAATCAAAATATTATTATCTCTCTTATTGCCCAAAAAAGATTCTATTTTACAAAACACGTTTAGGTACACAGCATCTTTGGCCTTAGGCTTAATGTAAATTACACAAACTATAAAAGAGGTCCCGCGGTGAGTCACTGAAGCCCAAAGATCCTCGCCTTGTTCTGACTCGAGGTCTCGCCGGCGACGTAGTTTGACCCCAGGTCTTGAAGCGAGCAGGACTCCTCCACAACGAGTGTCGCGGTCGCGACGCAGTAGGGTCCAGCCGTCTGGAACCAGCTCGGCATCTTCCACTGACCCGTCAAGAAACGTTTCAGATGCTGCAACGATTAAATGGTCTGATACTAGCATGTTAGCGTACCACGAATCCATTTTTTTTTCGACTTCATTCCTCTGACGTTCTGGTAAAAAATATTTATCGGGGATGACTCACTAGTGCTCGGCTCGCTTAGTGCCGACTCCTCCTCGAAACGACTGGCTGTTCTCAGGATCACTGGGCCTTCGAATTGGTTTTCTAAAATTTATCCAGGTTTTGACCCGCGCATTTTCTGGCCAGACATTCACAGAAAAGCATTTATTGTAACAATCTTCCGGAACACCGATTTTAAAAGAAGTATAATTTTTAGATGTTTTTAATTGTTCTACTGTCACTGCTCTCTGTGGACAGAGCTCAGCTAGGTATGCTTTGACCTCGTCCAATCCTGACAACATATTCCACAAATGAAAGTGTTTGCGAACCTCCGCGGCTTTCAGTGACGTCACAGCAGGCCCAGCGACGCAGCGCAGAGATAACGATTGCCGCGGTCGCTTCCGTCGAACTTCAGTCCAAGGTTCATCAGTACAGACTGGCTGGGACTCCGCTAATGCACCTCCATCCGCCAATGTATTCTCAACAGTCGAAATGCGAACAGAATTCTGCACAGAAGGCGTCTCGATGGCCTGTTGATTGATGCGCGCGGAGCCTGACGAAACATCTATATACGAACTACCCTCTTCTTTCTGCAAGCGTGGTTGTCTTGCTCCAGTTTTAGAATAATGAGTTTGAATTGACACCGCAGGTGCCGCTGAAGTCTGGGGTTGGGTTGGTTCAACATATGTTTTGTTCTCACACACTCTTAATTTGTTTAACAAACTTTCAACTAGGCCGGCATACTCCTTCAACTTCTTCTCATAAGATTCGTTAAGCAAAACAGAGCGGCAAAGTTTTTTGTCATAATCAGCTAAAGCAGTGGTGCATTGCTTAAGCTTTGATTCATATACCGACAACAGTAAGTTCGACTTTACTACCTGTTCACTCAATTCATTCCGTTCGCTACGTAACTGGGAATTTTCATACATCAGATTTTCTTGTGATTCATTGTCAGTCTGAATGCGAGATCCTTTTGATCTAACAGTAACATTTGGGTCTCTTTTTCGGGTTCCAACAGGGGTCGAGCTGTTATCACCGCCCCTTTTAACTGAGCAACAGCATTCCGGGCAGACCCAAGTTACGATATCCATGTTAGCATAGTCTCTCACTCCGCTACATGGATTAGCATGATATGATCTATTGCAGTCACGTACCGTACAGCGCGCATACTCCTCTTCGCCTAATATAATACCTTGGCACGCAGCACACTCCATTTCTACGCTTATAGGAGAAAAAAAAAAAAAAAAAAAAAACGGCACTTATTAACTGAGGCACGGAGCAGGTAAAACAGATAGCGCCTTGTAGTGTAAACAAAGAACAGCTGATCAAGTCAGCGGTGGGGAACCGAACCTGGACCGGCAACCCAATTCCAATTCCATCAAACGAATAATGTGTCTTATCCAGATCTAATTAATTATATTTCAATTTTATTTATTATGAAGCGCTCGAAGCGAAGTTTGCTTAGCCGTTCTGAACCGATCAGCAAAGCTAAGCAACGTCCGCCACGGTCATGAGTTGGATGGGTGACCGCTGGTGACATTACTACTGAGCGCTTCCGTGCTTCGGAGGGCACGTTAAGCCGTCGGTCCCGGTTGTTGTCTAACGATGGCAGTCTGTACAGCATAGTGGTTTTGCGAATGCCCGCCTGGCTAGCTACCACCCTCAAGAAGAAAATCTGTCGCCAAGCACCTAACGGTGTGTTCCGGCAGCTGTCTTTGAGAGCTAGTAATTCTAGGCTAGCCTGAACAACATCTTCGACCACATCATCACTTACCATCAGGTGAGATAGTGGTCAAAGGCTAGCTAAAAAGCTTTATCAGCTATAAAAAAAAATTTTTGATCGATATAAGAAGAGGGAAAATAACGAACTGGACCGATTAATAGGTGTTATATTTTAAGTTAATTGTTTTTTTTTATTGCTGATTGGTAAGCCTTTGATTACAATCTCACCTGATGGTAAGTGATGATATTGTCGAACATGTTAACAGGCTTAACCTATACTGGCTATCAGTACTTCAGTACTAATATTATAAATGCGAAAGTAACTCTGTCTGTCTGTCTGTTACGCTTTCACGCCAAAACTACTGGACCGATTTGAATGAAATTTGGTATGGAAATAGTTTGAGACCCGGGAAAAAACATAGGATAGTTTTTATCCAACTGCGCAAAAAGAGGTTAATGTTCTTGCGCGATAATCGACATACGCGCGGCCAGAGCCACGCCCGGAAAGCTAGTTTTCAATAATTCCTTAAACAAAATATTGTAAATATGTCTAAAAGTTGATATGTTTCACATAAAAATAACACAATAAAAAACCGGTCAAGTGCGAGTGGGACTCGCGCATGAAGGGTTCCGTACCATTATCTGTAATCTTAAACGGCGAAAACCTCTTTTATTGTATAGGAGCCCCCTTAATTATTTATTTTATTTTAATTAATTATATTTAATAGAACATAAAGCTAAATATTCTGTGAATAGTTAAAGCGTCTACCTGTCACCGTTCTTAGTATCGAGCAAGAAATGGTAAAAAAATCAAGTTTGTTGTATGGGAGCCCCCCTTAAATATTTATTTATTTCTATTTTTAGTATTTTTTGTTATAGCGGCAATAGAAATACATCATCTGTGAAAATTTCAGCTGTCTAGCCATCACCGTTCTTGAGATACAGCCTGGTGACAGACGGACGGACGGACAGCGAAGTCTGAGTAACAGGTTTTTACCCTTTGGGTACGGAACCCTAAAAATCGAAAAACCTGTTTCAAAATATAAGCAAAATTAGGTTTAATGTCACATATATATGTACCTAAACTTTTTAGCTTATCTTTTGTGTACCTGGTAACTAAATTATTTATGATAAAATAAATGATGTTCTAGGTATATGCTTCTCAAGATGGCAGAACAAAGATACAAGTCAGACGGCCTCTCCAATATTCGCTATAGAATATTATCGTACACCTCGAAGCCTCTCTACACGCATGTGATGGTGGATGTGGACGATGGATGGATGAACCACACTACAACCGACATGCCTGAAGAAGCGAACGATATGTGATAAGTGACACAATATTATTTTGAGTGCTACGGTGTCGAGAATGTTAATGTTAACAGGTCTAAATAAAGTGATCAATATTTATAGTTTCCAAAAAGACAATGTAAAGCAATTATAAATTAATTAAAAAACTAAAAATACGACTAAAAATTATTTTTCTTCGCTAAACGTCGTATCCATTGAAATTAAAAGTGCAAGGTATGTATATTTAGGGAATGAGTTTTACAAGCCCTTCGTTTTGTTACCCCACTTGATGGGTTAGGAAGAATAAAAAAAAACTTACGATGTAGCGTCTAAAATTCGCCAGTTTTTTTTTATTATTTTTATGGACCCCATGTTACTTGCGCTATCTAGATGAATCTAACGATATCTTATACTAAATTAAAATTGGTTATGCGGCTTAGAGCGTAGAGTTATGGATGAATTAAGAAACTCGCAAACATACATACACACATAAACCCAGAAAACATAACACTACTTCTTTGGGCAGTCGTGTAAAAAAGCATAACCTTGAATTATTCCTTCACAAATTTTATAAACTGCTTAAGCTTACCGATGAGTTCAGAAGATAATTGTACTCTGCTGTGACTGGAATATAATTATACTGGAATTTAATTTGGCTACTACAGAATTACTGGCCTTTTAGAAATCTATCATTTCAAGTAAATATAACATTAGCTACCAGTTTTTTTTTATTTCAAATTGGAAAGCATTTGACCGCAATCTCACCTGATGGTAAGCGACGACGAGGTCGACGGTGGAGCATGATTGCCTAGAAGAAACCTGTTCACTCTGTACTTGAAGACTTCCAAATTGTAGCTCTCAGTTCTTGTTTAGACCGAAGTATAACTTCCTATATAAAGGACGTTTAAACAGAAAAAAGTATACTCTCTTGGCATATATTTTCATGAGATAGCTCAAACTATTACATAGATAGCAAATAAACAGTAGCCCGAGCATGAACATTTCGATAGTCCGTAACGTAAACGTATCGAGCTTATACGTTTACGCAGGAGGCGATGGTTGACAGCACAACGCATCGTTTGTTGGCTAACGTGAACTCGATAGGATTACAATGATACAATGATTTATTCGTCTGTGAATCTAGGTACAAACAAAAGATATTACATATTTTATATACAAAGAACGCTAGTTCCACCAATTTGGCATACAGACATTAATTAAATTCAAAACATTGTTATATTAAACATATTACATTCGGAACAATTATAATTTCATTAACATTACACATCTTATAAATGAATAATAATAGTAATACAATATTCATTAAATGCCAATTAGTTAAACAATTGTAGTAAAAGTAATTATTATTGATTAAATGTCAAATATTAAATAATTTAAATTAAGCAATAACATTCATATTTTTACAATCGAGAAATTCATTAATATTATAATAAGCTTTCTTAGTCAAAAACTCATTGAGTAGGTTTTTAAATATATTGATGTCATCTCTAGAACGGATAGCTGATGGTATTTTGTTAAATATTAATGATGCCATACCGAACACACTCATTCGCAGCAACTTTGTGCTGCATCGCACTTGTCCTAACATACCTTTTCGACGACTACTTAACGGGTATGTTTCAAAGAGCTCAGGATTTGACTTAACAAAAATTGCAACTTCACTGATTACACTGGATTACAATAGTGACGTCAAAATCTTGACACGTTAAATGACAAAATCTTTCAATCTGCCAAACTTAGTTCCTTTTACGCACTGTAGGGGCGCTGATCAAATCCTATACAAAATGGTGACATTAAAAAATTAAAAATTTACGAGAGAAAAAATTATAGTCATGTGCGGGATTCGAACCCGCGTCGCCACCCCTTTAGCCGGGGTCGCGACCCCTTATGCTCTTACCAATTGAGCTAACATGACACAATGACTCATACTTTAATTCTTGCTCTCGTTCTTCAACCATCGTATTGGGATGGAGCGACACCTATAGTTCAACTTGCGTTGTAGTACAAACATGGTGACATTTCGATACGTTAACGAAACGGTTACGTTTTCGCAAGTTATTCGTGCTAGGGCTACTGAAAGCTTTAAGTCATTGGTTTGAATACAGACGAGACTATGGTTTGGTTGATTGTATATCGTCTCTATCACTTGAAGAAGTTTATGAATCTCAAAACTTCGCAGATACATTCAAACATTTACATGATACTTTGCATTGAATGTTCCATTTTCTATGAAACCTAACTCCGTATGCTCCGTCGAATTAATTGCTGCCCAAAACAAAACGGAGCCTCCGCCATAAGGAGTGATTACTTAGAAACACTCTTCCGCATAGCGTTTCCGTGGTCTTCGGCGCACTCGCCGGCGTCGATCCTCTCCACACAGAGAGATTCTAGCTTCATCATAAAAGACTATTTTATTCCAGTGGTCCACAGTAAAGCACAGTTTCGAGCAAATCGGTGCTCACGGAGTAATTTAGGGCCCTGGACCGGGCGGTTACTCCTGATATTTTCACCCAAAAGCCTCCTCCTGACAGTCCATAAGCTAAAATCTACATCTTACTTCTTCAATGCTCTTCTTCAGGTCCACACTTGACTTGATTGACACCAAAAATCGGTCATTTCTTGGTTTTGTGCATCGTTTTCTTCCCGAACCGGGTCTTCTTTTGCACAGTCCTCTGGACAGTTGAATGACTCACATTTAGCCGCTGAGACACATAAGTTTGCAAATAACCTTCTTCAAGTAAGGCTTTAATTTAACCGGCCTTTATAGCTTTATCAGTAATATCAGAAAGTGGTATTTTAAAAAGAACGAACTTGTTTATATTGCAGAAACTTTAAAAAATTTAGTAATCGGTAAAAAAATCGTTGCACCAATTCCCGCCACTTATAAAGCAATCACAAAGCAGTTTTACGAGAATCATTACTTTTCTTTTGTTAATTTCAAAATTTAAATTTGGAACGCAAAGAATCATGCCAGGATGCTTCAAATAACACGCCAATATTATCGTCAAATGAGTAGACTCTTTCTTGTAATATTCATTGAAGTAAAGAACAAATACCCGCCTTTTTTGCAAAAGCGTTTATGTTTATATTATGCTAAGCCATTTTTATTTGTATGTCGTAAACACATTCCCTATGTCTGCACGAGTGAAAGTATTGCATCGATTATATTTCACAAACAGCGGATGTTTGTTCCTCTGGATTTGAATTCAGCATAATTTTGCCATTGTCGAAGTAACTCGCGACACGTAAACGATGTTCGAAGTGTCTTTAAAACGAATATTATATAAAATTTGGTTCGCTAACGGATGGAACACTCGTAATTCACAATATGCAAGTAAGTTTATGTTTATAAATATTCAACGATAAAACGGTATGTTACCTTAGTTTGATGTCTGCATTCGTCATATTCTATGCTGTTTTTAATAAGTATTCAGATTTCGAAAGTTTGGATTTTCCCATCTCTCAATTGATTTTCCGTATTTTCTGGAATAATCTGTGAACTCATGAAGTGCGTAGGAGTAGATAAGTAGATAAACCAGCAAGCAACGCTACATATGGGCTGCTGTCTCATAAGTATGAACATTTCCGGGATATTTGAGCTCCTACTGCTTTTTAAATATTAATGCTAGGGTTCATATACTCGCAGACGTATTTTATTCATTTCATTATGTACAAACCGCCATGACAATTTTTAGATTCAATGCAATTTTCAAAATACATAATTATTTCACTTTGGAAACTATCGCGGTTTTATCCATATTAACTTATTATGAAACGGCTAGGACCCGCTTTATATTTACCGGAAAGATTCCGACCAGTTTCGGACTGTTTTGAAGTTTTTCATCTGGGAGTTACGATTGCGCGAAGCGACGAGCACGGGCCTCAGCGCGTAACAAAGGGTTAGTCGTAACTCCCAGACGAAGGACTTCAAAACAGTCCGAAACTGGTCGGAATCTTTCCGGTAAATATAACGCGGGTCCTAACCGTTTCATAATAAGTTAATACATTATTATTATAACAACTGTTCAGTGTCCACCTTCTTGGTCCATTACAAACGTGCACGTTTCAAAATATTGTTTTGTAGTCACATTCAAAGTTTAGCCTTTTCACTTCATTAAAACCATAAATAATGTTTTGCTCTAACACTATAACTTGACTTTCATCCTGTGTCACGATTACAGACATAAATAGGTCGTAAACATGTCAATTTTTTCATTCCATAAATGTCCATAGGCTTTACATCCGAATTGATGTACCGCGGTAGGTATGTAGTTGGATTTTCTAGATGAGAAACCATTATGGCAGTTCTCAAATCGCGGCGTGCTATAATGAGACACTAATAACTTTACTAACGACGCATCATAGGCGTGTGCGGTGCGTGACTGAAGTCTGAACTTTCGGCTTTTTCTTTCTGAAGGATCAAGGCAAGATCATCAAAGCAAAGGTCGCCACGTGGGGCGAAGCGGGTACGCACATAACAAATAATAGGTAATCGGTATGAACTAGCCAGGACGCAAGAAGACGAGATTTTTATGTTATGAATAACACATTTCTATATAGGAGTAATTAGAATTACGTATGTATACGTATTCATGGAAAACCACGTGCATGTTGTATTTCTGAATTAAATGGAAGAAATGGCGAGAATAAATGTTAATAATAATGTTGTTTCTTAATCTCTCGAAAAGAAACTTTACTTACCAGTAAAAAATTAAATAAAAGGGCTAGTAAAATTAAAGTATATCTTTGTATGTAATATATTAGTGAAAACTTTAAACTATTTTCAGGACGTAAGCGCCTTCAGTCAATGCATGAATGTTTTAACAAACCAGAAAGACCGCGCGAGTTCTGGAAGCCTGTTCTTTTTATATCCTTCCTTCTGCCGACAATTTATTACATGTTTTACTATAAAGCTGACTCTGAAACTAAGGACACGGGTCCTTTTAGTGATACCATACTTACAGATCCAACAGAAGTCGTTACTGATGGTGGTAAGTACAGTC
The DNA here is from genome assembly GCA_963854805.1 of Plagodis dolabraria. Lineage (NCBI taxonomy): Eukaryota > Metazoa > Arthropoda > Insecta > Lepidoptera > Geometridae > Plagodis > Plagodis dolabraria. Next base: position 22,973,907 of record OY978457.1, on the reverse strand, counting down.
CAACTACACGAATGTGAAAGTCGTAAATACAAATATAGGACATAAATCATAAGAAGATGCCACTGGAGCAGCTATGCCAGCGATCCAGAGTCTTTCTCCGCTACATTAAGGAGTTGAGATGGCTTGGGAAGAAGCTGGCAGATGAAATGCACAAAACACCAAGCGGGAGGTCAGTACAGGACATATTTCCCCCAATTAGAATAAGAATAATAAAGTCATAAGAAAACTTTTGACCACAATCACACCTGTTTTTTGGGTGAACGTGTTAAATAGGAATTATGTGTACTTACTGTGCCATGGGAAACAAAAATATCTAAAGACCACATAATAAATTCAAATATAATGACACAACAAATGAATTAACCAAAAACGGTTATGTGGTTAATTTATATGCTGTAGAAGTAGGAGTCAGGGGTATATCAGCGAAATCCCTATATAACCTACTTAAAGACCTTGGCCTATCAAGAACTTCTATCTTATAACGTTAACGTGTATCTAAAGCGGCATTCGTAGGTATACCAACCAACATTTGGGGAGCTTTGATGTCATCGTAAAGGAACTACTACCCTACTACCTGGGTTGAAAGTCCCAAGCCCCTATAGCCTATTCTTCTGAAAAGCAACGGACCCGGCGCCTGCACGGTCAATCCATGGAATGACAAGTAATTCGTTACAGTCTCCAAGTGACGCAGTGGCAAGTAGAACGATAAAAGTGACACTGCAGCTGTAATGGACCGGCGTGATGCTTATCATCAGATGGGTGACTTTTCCGATTGATCACTTCATAACATAAAATGCCCAGAATGGAAACTAGATGCTGAAAGCAGCCGGAACACAAAGTTAGGTTCTTGCAGAAAGAAATATTTATTTTATTTATTTTTATTTTCTTTATTAACAAAATCCACAGCCCTTAAATACAGAAATTTATAATAATTAACTTAAACCTAAGGCCAATTACGGATTTACTTTTTATAAATAATATAATATTACTCATGATTAGTGGCTAGTCAAGCGAGCATGCATAAAAAGGCATTACCTTACCACGGAAGTTTCTAACATAGAATAGTAGCTACTAGCTGCGGGTTCACCCGCGCAGCCTGCATCACAAAAATAATGCAGATGCAGTACTCTTTTTTTTTATTTTTTTTTTATTGCTGATAGTTAAGCCTTTGACCACAATCTCACCTGATGGTAAGTGATGATGTGGTTGAAGGTGTTAACAGGCTTAACCTAGAATTACTGGCTCTCAAGGACAGCTGCCGGAACACACCGTTAGGTGCTTGGCGACAGATTTTCCACTTGACGGTGGTCGCTAGCCAGGCGGGCATCCGCAAAAATGCCCTTCCACCATGCGGTGAAGCTCAAGCCAGCGGCGGGATTCAAACCATGGACCTGCTGCGCGGCAGTCCATAGCCAAAGCCACTGACCTATCACTCTCACTCAATCAAACTTGAAGTGATTGTTCCAGATTTGAGTAGCTTATAGCTTCTTTATTCCTCAATTGATATATCTGGACTTTTTAACCTTTGATATTTGTTTTTTTAATACGTTTAAGACTATAACTAGTGACTCTCGAAGCTGTAAGCCTCGCGAGTCTGCCCTTGCATAGCTTACTTACTTTTTAATATAGGTTCACTGCGCACTGTAATAAATAAAGTTAAGTACACAGTGAATAGGTATTTCTTAGGCAGGTTCCAGCGCCAGTAGACCAAGTCGTTGGTCATCGCTTTTTAGCAAGTGAGACTGCGTTATGCGTGCTGGTTTGTTAAAACATATTTTAATTTTATAGTTACTTTGTGATCATTCATTTATTTCGTGTCAATTGCTAATTGATTCTTAGATAATGTTTGCCCAATCTTATAGGGCCGTGGAGACCACCTCCACGGCCCTATAAGATGCGTATTAAGGTCATCTTGTGGGCAGATTTTAGAGCCAGTATTTCTAGGTTAAGCCTGTTAACACCTTCGACCACATCAACACCACACCATCAGGTGAGATTGTGGTCAAAGGCTTACCTATCAGCAATAAAAATAAAAAAGAAAAAAAAAGATGGTCGGGCACTGGGGACATGATAGTAAGTGTGCCATATTTTGATCAGGGGCACCACACTCACATTTCACATCTAACCTGTCCCCTACCCCCATTTGGCCAGGTTAGTTTTGCAACAACCAACTTGGGTAGGGAGTCTGTTGAGCGACTTCCAAATTGGTCACTGCAGTTCGTTACCAAGAGACAGGTGTTCCGCTGCGCGGTGTGGGGTATTTTTTATGCCAAAGTTGAAGTCTATTCTCCATTGCGCATCTTTTTTTCGAAGGAGTTGTAACTCGGTACAAACTTTTACTTTGTGATGAGCATTTGAATTTTTAAGACAATAATGTTAAATCTTTTACCCCTGTAATTTTACTGACTGATAGATAAACAACAAGTTAATACTTGGAGTACGTTTTCTCTTCGACTCTCTGCCAATTTTTTATGATCTGATAACATTGTTACAGGATCAACAATCGTTATAAAGCACAAACAATATGCAAATGATCTCGACAAGATATTCAATGTTGAAGCACATGTAGTAAAAACAAATTACTTGGGTGAGTTCCACACATAATCATATAAATAAAGCTAACCACATACAACTCATATAAATAAGAGCTACAATAAAGATTTGCCCATAATAGGTACTTTTATAAATTCCAGGCGAATCCGATCCCTCTAAATATAACAATGATAAAATCTTACCTATGTGTCCTATGGGAGTGGTAAAGAATGGTAAGTCCAAAGTAAATAGAGTAATAAATGTTACTATTTGTATCAATATCACGATTGTCAATGTTGTTTGTTTCGAATGCAACCAGCATGTTTCTTAATCATTAACTGGTCTATTCAGCGTTAATAAACCTGTTAATAATTTAGAACATCAGTTATTTTTTGCCATAAAATTTTATATTTTTTGATCATTTTAGTAACCGTAGAAATACACAAGGAATTGGACCAATCTGTGAGCTTAAACACGGTATTCCCCATGATTGAAATGGGCGGATATTACAGTCCCCCAAATTGTCGCTCCAGACATAAAGTGGCAATTTTGGTACCCTACAGGTGAGAACTCTTATGATTATTTACTTCAGCTAAATAATCTAAGCATAGAACGATTCTATTTGTACTCGTAATTGCCCTTCCTTGCTTACTTGAAACAGGTATCATTTCAATCTCTCGATTTTATATTTTTCAGAGATCGTGAAGAAAATCTAAACGTATTTTTATATAATATTCATCCATATCTCATGCGGCAAAGACTGGAGTATCGAATATTCGTGATTCAGCAGAGCGGTAAGTTTCGTTTTAAAGTGTTCATTTAAGTATTTTTTAAGAACAGACAATTCGCCCGCCTGATGTTATATGCATCACGTATTTTCATTGCAGTTGCAGTGTCACTGGTCTACGTGACACCGCACTGCTTTCTTCACACCGAGGCCATTCATTCTCTCTTGTGTCTTGTTCACCACAGTAATTTTAAATTGTACAGTGCTAGTTCCTAACGAATCCTGGTCACGTCGGACCTACTTAAATGGCACCTATAAATGGTACAAGATCTGCGCTTATCCTACTTCAGCACTCGTCTGCGCTTATCCTCCTTCAGCACTCGTCTGCGCTTATCCTGCTTCAGCACTCGTCTACGCTTATCGTCAAAATGGAGGAACTTTTTTGTAGTACCTATCGTAGCGCAGCGCATTAAAGAAAAATCTCAATCCTGCACCCTGATTTTCTGACTATATTGATAATGAAGATGGAATTCCATGGACACCTCGTCCAATAAGTAGACATACAGATAGAAGAAGTAGTGTTAGAATTTGGTAGAAATAAGCTTGGAGAACGAACGAAAGTCAGCAACTGTAACATGTGTGATGTATATTTATGTATACTCTATGCATAGTTGTGATTGATTTGAAAATTGTCAAATATCAAAATTAAGTTCATCTCCATAATACCCGTTCTAGTTAGAAAATAATGCTGCTGATTGGCACAAAACTTGTTACAAGTATCTCACTTCAAATAAATGGAGGATGGTTATCAAGTCGACGCAAATGTTTTTAAATTATTATGTATGACCAGGTATAACTTTTTACTGTGTAATCCAATCTTGATGATTTGTTTTTAGTGGAAGTATAGGTACTATCAAATTGGTCCAATATTAATTTAATTAATATAGGTCAAGCAGTTTTTAAGTTACTTACACTCAATTAATTGGAAAAGTATTTACTAACACGCCTATACCTGGATGCTTCATGATGGTAATTACAACTCTTGTCAATAATAAAATAAATAAATAAAATAATTTATTTCGGACACAAAATCCATAGCTAAGTTAGTAAACTAAAAACTAAAATTATATAATAAATACATCATTTAATCCTACCCGTGACTATGCTAATGTTGGCCATTATTATAGCGAGCGATAATCGATTTTCTGAGCATCATTATAAAGAGTGAAAAATAAAATATTGATGAAACGGACCTTGAAAATGTGTTTGAGGTGTCTCAGAGTGTTTTGAATCACCACGGCACCGATATTAACAATTTATTTAATACTTTTATGTGTCGGAAGTAGGTTCCATTCCTTTTCACAATGTCGTCACTGGGTGTTTTATTTTTCTTCTCTGGCTGTGCGCAAATTATAATGTATTTAATGTACCGTTTTAATGTATATACCAGACGCCCACTATTTAAAGCGAGGTTTTTATAAAACCTCCTGAAACTGGTTTGTATTTACAAAAAACTCGATGGACAATTAAATAGATGATAAGTATGGTGGCCCAAAAAGTATCGACGTACTTACTGACTTAAATTGTTACAATTCTTTTAATTTGAAAGTGTTCGTCCTCTCTCCACGCGGCAATAGCTGAAAGGCTTCTGGATGAAACATGTTATATAGTCTGAAAGGATATACCTATTTATTGTTACACATAGGATACTTACTATTACGATTTACTTAATAGTTCCTGAAGGAGCGCAATACACTTACTTTCCTAGCCAGAATCCACACACAACTCCTTATCCATATAAAATCAGAAAACAAATTATGGTAAGTATGTCTCAGTGCAATCCGTCACTTGTGACACAATGAATTCTATTATATAGGCAGATGTGAGAGTGATGTTAATAATAATAATAATAATAAATACTTAGGATTCCAACAACTTAAAGGGCTAGATCATACATCCATAAAACAGACACTTACCGCAGAATATAAAAAGAGGATCCACGTAATTTGTAAAACTCAACTCTCAGGGAAAAATTTAATTAAAGCACTTAACACCTACGCTGTCCCTATTTTGACCTACTCATTTGGAGTAATAAAATGGAGCAAAACAGATATAGAAAATATAGAGCGAAAGACACGTACCACATTAACGAAACATAATAAACTACACCCAAAATCAGCAATAGAGAGACTCACTATTAAAAGACAAAATGGAGGTAGAGGCCTGATAGACATACATTATCTATGGCAAAAACAAATCCACAGCCTAAAACAATTTTTCAACACCAAAGCCCAAACCAGCGAAATACATAAAGCTATCACATATAACGACAGAAACTACACACCACTGCAACTTGACGCAAAGACAAACTTAGATCACCTAAGTAATACAGATCCACAGAATAAGAAAATAGAAGACTGGAAGAAGAAGGTACTACATGGCCGACACCCACACGATTTAAGCCAACCTCATGTAGACACAAAAGCGTCAAACATGTGGCTCAAAACTGGTAACCTATTCCCAGAAACTGAAGGGTTCTTAATGGCAATACAAGACCAAGTCATCAATACAAAGAATTATAGAAAATATATAATAAACGATCCCACAGTAGTTAATGACAAATGCCGTAAATGTAACACCCAGCCAGAAACAATACAACATATAACCGGAGCATGCACAAACCTTACACAGACAGATTATACTCATAGACATAATCAAATTGCAAACGTAGTACATCAAAAATTGGCACTGAAACATAAACTCATACCAAATACAAACACCCCATATTACAAATATATACCGCAAACAGTTTTAGAAACTGAGAAAAAGATATCTAAACAATAATAATAATAATACTCGTGCATTGCTCTACTGGGATCGCTCTATCATCACGGACAGGACTATTGTTTGCAATAAGCCTGATATCGTAGTGATCGACCGATCCCAGCGCCGGGCAGTGCTCGTCGACGTCACCATCCCACATGATGAGAACCTCGTGAAGGCCGTGAAGGCCAAAGTCAGCAAATACCTTGACTTGGCTCACGAGGTAACCGCCATGTGGGATGTTGACTCGACGATCATTGTCCCGATAGTCGTTTCAGCGAACGGCCTAATAGCGAAAAGCCTCGACCAACACCTCAAGAGGCTCTCACTAGACGGTTGGATCAAGGGTCAGATGCAGAAGACAGTGATACTCGACACGACACGCATTGTCCGAAGGTTCCTCTCTCTGCAGCCCTAACCGCTGGTAACTTGGGCTTTGCCCCGCTGCCAGCGGCATACTAATTTTAAGTTTTTTATAACATTTGTTTCTTTTTTTACATATGAATATTGTAAAAAAATTAAAATTATGTTGTAAAATAAATGACGTTAATAATAATAATCATTTATTTCAGATAAAATCCATATCATTTACACAGTATAATAAAATGTTACTCAGAGAAAAAAAAGATCTAAAATTACAATAATATTATTAATGTCACTAGAGACGTCAATATAGTCAAAATATTTACATAACTTTTTTTTAAACCAAAAAATTGTTATGTATAGGTTGAGAAAATATATAAATTATAAAAATAATTAAATAAATCGTAAAATTAAATTATACATAATTAATCACAATTATATAATAAACTAACGAAACACATACATTCAAATTTGAAATTGAAGTCAATATATTCATAAAACAATTCATAATTATAATCAAATTCATATTAATAATGTCATAAAATTAAATATCTATATATATAATTATCTCAACCTGTATTTTGGCTTGATACTCGAGTGCTCAACATGAAGTTTGGTCCAGTGCTGTATTATTGGGCACCTTAGGTCCATCCTCCACACGAACAGCTGCAGGTAGCTGTTGGAGCTGCTCTTCACGCGGCGCATCAGGGACGCCACTCGTTTACGAACGATTGCTGGGAAGCTATCTATATGCGCATCCGCAAACATCCCTGAAGCGCTTCAATATGGTGGCAGCCCCATCAGCACTCTTAAGGCGTTGTTGTATTGGATGCGCAGGGTTGTATACGACTTCTTTGTATGCTTGACCCATAGGCTGCAGGTGTAGAACGACTGGCAAAAAGCTCTAAAAAGCGGCTTTTACCGTCACAATAACATCACTTAAAATCATTACTAATTTTAGACCTAATAATTTGTTAAAACTATTATGATCTACAGGTAAAGAACTATTTAACAAAGGTCGAATCTTCAATGCTGGCTTCCTAGAAATACGGCAAAATGATGAATGGCAATGCATAATATTCCACGACGTAGATTTGCTGCCTTTCTCAGATAGGATCCCGTATACATGTCCCATTCTACCTCGGCATATGTGTGCGTCTATCGTGAATAATAAAAAGTGAGTTATTTCATATTATTAGTAAGTCAGAGAGGAATCTACCCACGACGAAGTCTAGTTGTAAACTATATTTATGAAGCAAAACTTAGATACCTGCTAAGTTAATCGAAGTACACCGCCTGGTAACTGAAGTGGTATAAACCGTTTCAAATGATGTTTTACGCTGGCAAATTCCGTGGTTGCAAAAACATAGTAATACTCACCTATAATAGGATTCAAATGTACATATATGCCCAGTCAGCATCCCTTTTGTCTGAATAAAACTACTCGAAGATGATAGAAATTAAAGACCTCCTGTGAAAAAACTAGTATAAAAACACTGGTTATAGTGGGTAGGGTAGACTATGCTAGTAGTTATTCTGTCTTATTAATGGAATCTTCTTAGATAATGGTCTTGCTTAGTATAAGTGATGTTCCATCATGGGAAATGCTATCTTTCCAGTCCAGAAAAAAATATACTCTTCGGCGGTGTGACTGCTATGACAATGTACCAGTATAAGAAGACCAATGGCTATTCTAACTTGTACTGGGGATTGGGTGGAGAAGACCTCGACATGTTCAAGAGGTTGGTTTTAGTTTAGGTTAAGTTTTTATAAAAATTAGATTAGAATAGATCTCCCATTACCAGCACTATATTTGCGATCTCCAATATAGAATCATAGAATAGGTGCCGGCGTAGGTATTATGGCAAACGCCCTTCGGGTGAGGCAAGAGTTCAGCAGAACAGTTGATATTTGTCTATTATGACTACGTTCAATTTCGCAAAAAGGACCCAATTTACGAAAATCGATAAAAATACGCTGACGATCACATACAGCTGCGTGTGGCAATCACTGTTTTCGTTTCATGCAACTGTGGTTGCACGCGGCTAATACTCGTATATAAGCGAAGCTGTGGCTACGATAATCCAGTTAATAAAAATACTGCCATGTCCTCTAAAGAACTTTCAACGCTTATGCAGAAATTACATAAGGCATAATATTAAAGAAGCCTAAGCCCCAGTTGCTTAAATGAAATAAATTTTAATCTAGCTTTCCGATCAGCTACAGTTAAGAAACTTTAATTATATCTCTGAATTGAACTACAATACGATATTATAAAAACTGACATGTATAAAATACCTAAAAAAACATTTATAATATGTGGTTTTACATAATACAACTAAGTACCACGTTTTAAAAAGGGATTAAGAGGTTTAGTATTTTAGTGAAAAAGGTGACTAATAACTTTTCTCTCGTGTATGAGTTTACATGGTCATCATTTTACCTTCGAACTTCGTAGCAATAAACAAAATAAATACCGTTTATATATTTCAGGATACATGTAGTTGGCCTCGGTATCACTAGATACAGCAAAAACTTTGCGAAGTATCTTGCCCTCGAACATCCAAACAGAACAGAACAGCATTCGGAAAGGTAGTAATTATGTTGACTTCAGAAATTAACTTCTGTCCTTATATCATGGTATTAATTTAGTCATTTGTGGAACGAAACAGCATTGTTATTGAAAAGCTAGCTAGCAAGCTGAAGCAACCACCCTGAACATAAAAGAATCTATCGCCATATATTTGTTTTGGCAGTAGTCCTTGAGATTCAGTTCCTTTTCTAGGTTAAGCCGGTTGGCCATCTTTGACCATATCATAAATGTACCATTTGGTAAACTTGTAGTTAGATGCTAGCATATTGTCAGTAAAAAAATATCGCCCAAGAGCGAGTCGGACTCGCGCACGAAGGGTTCCGTACCATTACACATATATATACACATTATACAACATTAGACTTCATATTTTAACCTTTTTTTGTTTTAATGTGCGCGAGTCCGACTCTCACTTGACCAACTTTTTGTATTTGTTGCTATAGCGGCAACAGAAATACATCATCTGTGAAAATTTCAACTGTCTAGCTATCACCGTTCTTGAGATACAGCCTGGTGACGGACGGACGTCCGTCGGAGTCCGGACGAAGTTCCTGTTTTTACCCTTTGGGTACGGAACCCAAAAAAACATACATGATATTTTAAAACGTAAATTATGTAACGAACGGTAGAGTATATTGCAAAACTACCTGTAAGTATACACAGTTAGAAAGTAGTTTGTAATTAATTTAAAAAGTACAATAATGATATGAAATTGCTCAGGCATCATATGTCATAACACACCGTTAGGTGCTTGCCCGATTTTCTACCTACATTTGACGAGTATATTTTCTGTTGCAGGCATAATATGCTTCTAGCGACGGCAGAAGACAGATACAAAACGGACGGCCTATCCAGTTTTCGTTACAGAGTGACGTCATACTCATCCAAGCCCCTCTACACTCACATTGTGGTCGATGTGAACCCTCCTGTCTTACCTGACTATATTACTGAGGCTACTGTCACTTTTGTGTTGTGATCCTAATACATAGAACTTTTAACTTCACTGTCAACGTCAAACTTGTGTGTAACGTCAAACTTTTTACTGTCAAGTGTTACAAAAGTGACACTTATATTAAAAATAATAAAGTGAACTGTATGCATTAATATTGAAAATGTTTTTTTTTATTCTTATAAGTGGATCGAATCAGCAAGTAATTCCATCGAACCAGCTAACAAAATTTCACAATACTCCTGTAGGTGAGAACGACCAGAAATTTGGAATCCACCATTGACCTATATATACTTGACGCAACATCTCATACAACCATAGTCGACCGGTGCAAATATGCAGGCCGGCATACTCTCCCCCACACGTAGCTGGGCACTAGTAAAAATTACACGCGCTTTACATTCGGATATTGTGTATTATCAATTGTGTATTTTGAATACACAAGTTTCAAACGTAAATCGCGTGTAATCTCTACGAGTGCCCAACTGCATCTTGGGGAGAGTATGCCGGCCAGCATACTTTCACTGGTCGACTATCCTCGTTTGAGATATCGCGTCTAGTATATATAGGTCAATGGAATCCACGCAGATATATACTGGTTTATATGTGCTCTCGTCCGACAAAAGTTCTTTTATTTTTAGGTTATAAAAATAAAAAAAAAACAAAAAAAAGGTTATAATCCGACGTATCCATGATCACAGTGGAATTACCTTTATCTGCTCCAATAATGGTTATGTCTTGGTTCTTGCGTAGGTTAGTCAGTTAAAAATATTGTTCATGAGGTAGATTCGGTGTGGGCGCTTTACCTCGACGCAAAACAGCAGAGATACTTATCTCGGCTTATGGCTGTTCTCTCATAAACATCAACATTACCGGGATCTTTGAACTCCTACTGCTTTTCAAATATTAAAGCTAGGATTCATATACTTACAGATTTATTTCATTTCATTGTGTACAAAAACGCCAAGACAGTTTTCTGATTTGTTAAATATTGTTCGATGAATAAAATAACAAACATTTCTCAATTTTGACATATATTTGTCTTCTACTCTGAACCTAATTGACTTGATACTTACATAAAAAACATGACAAAAGTAGTGATACAGTTTCGCCAACACAGACAAGGGGTTATTGGAACGATACACTTTAATTTAAATTAAAAGATATAGTTTTGGCTGTTACGACATTTACTTCCATGCAACTGCAGGGCCCTTGCGAGGTGCGAGCCGTCAGTGCCGCACTTGCATTACTAGACGACGGACCTACGCTACTTTGTGATCGTACCGCCTACCGTATCATGCCAAGAAAAAGATCATAACAAACATATAGTTATATAACCAACTCATACAATAGATGCCATTGACGGACGCACTGTGTCACAGAGTAAAATGCTTACCCGCAGAATGCAAAGTGTGCTTCTATTACCTATTATTATATAAATAACAAACCTACCTATTATATGTTCCACAGAGCAGATTATCTCTTAAAAAAACCCAATTTGTCACCTCGTGACCACGATCACTGCAAAGTGTTATAGTAACGTCGGGACAAAAATAATGATAAATATACGCGATTTAAACCGCTTAAAGTCGTTTAATTACTATGTTTGTATCAGATCTGGCTGATAGATCACATATAGTAATATAGGTGAATTTCAGAGTAAATAACGGAACATCTTCGGTGCCTTCCAAGGGTCAATTTTGGGAGCATTCTTGTTTTTAATTTATATCAATTCAATACATAAAATTCCGCTGCACGGAAACATAACCTTGTATGCAGATGACTATTTTGGAACCTCAATAAATGAACGAATTGCTAACGCTAAAAAAGACCTTGACAAAATTGTTCTGGTTTCGGGCTAATTTCCTCACGATCAATATTATTGTTAAAGGCAGGAGCAAAAACAAAACCTCCCCACCTACCGCTAAAAGTTGACCAAGAAAATTACTAAAAACAATTCAATAAATTCCTGGGCTTATGATTAGATTGTCATCTAAACTGTCACATAAAAACATATCAATTACCTATATACGTATAAAATTAATGATACTACTAAGTTCACTAGGTGAATTAGTACGATCCCTACCTAAGACAATTCGTCAAATAATATACAATTCCCTAGCTAAGCCACATCTTGGCATTCCTCTGAGGTGGTCCCATATAAATTTCATAAAAATCGGGCAAGTAATGTTTAAGTTACTTTCAACTGAAAAAAAAAAAATTTTCACAAAAAATTGACACTAAAGTGACTTGTTGATGTCCGAGCACGAAAATGTGATCTCAGAATGTGTTGAATCAGCATACGAGTAGTGCCGACTTTAACAAGTTATTTCATACGTTTCAGTGTTGAAGTCTGTTCCATTCTTGTATTTTTCCGAGCTTTTTAGGCGCGCCGCGTATGTGTGCGTAAGTAAGGCCCGCCAACAGCATTCGTCCCCGTCCGACGGCCGAAGAATTACTAAAGCAAAAAGGGAAAAAGCATCGTGGCTCAGACCAAAATGGGCGGAACAAGCGTGAATTTGAGTATTTCCTTCGTATAATAAAAACAAATACCAATTTGAAAAATGTAATGTGTATAAGTTATAGAAAACATGTTGTTTTTTTTATTATTCAAATACCGATGACTCTCCGTTAAGTATTTACGCCGTACTAAGGGTTTATTTCGTTTTTTAGATGTAACTTTGGATTTATTTTCTATCAAGAAAATTTTAAGTAATCGTGTTTCCAAAGTGAAATTTATAGAATGAATCCTTAAATATATTATACATTAATTACATAATTCAAAATTAAGAAATAAAGATTCAGCAAGGGATCAAACGAACCACAATTACGTATCGCTGCCTCGGTGCAGGGTTAAGTTTTGTGGTGAGTTTCATATGAAGTTGTATATCTAATAGGTGCTTTTATGGACGGTACAGTCTACGAGCTTTGTGGTTGACACCAAGCTCTTAACAGAGACGTATATTTTAACAGACTAAGTATGTATTTGTTATCAGTGTTTTTTTTTATGCCTGATAGTTTATCCTTTGACCACTATCTCACCTGATGGTAAGTGATGATGTGGTCGAAGATGTTTTTCAGGCTAACCTAGAATTACTGGCTCTCAAGGATAGCTGCCGGAACACACCGTTAGGTGCTTGTTGACAGATTTTCAACTTGAGGGTGGAAGCTAGCCAGGCGGGCATTCGCAAAATGCCCTACTACCATGCGCATGTAAACGGCAATAAACTGTTATCAATTTGTCACTTATATGAACCTTGTACATGTAATATTGTAGGTAAGTCCGTGTACTAAATACTTTTAGGTTATACTGTTAAAAAAATTTAGTTTTTTATTATTCAAAAATAAAACTAGTAAAATAATCCGTTTACAACAAATATATTTATTATATTTATATTTACAAATATAACTTTTAAGAAATAAGTATTAACTATATCTATCTTGATAGGCCAATCAAATACGATCCATAAAAAGCGTTATGAGGAATTAATTTCCAGTAAGCTAGAAATCGTTTTAATACCTTCATTCGGTTCCTATTCGAGTTTGCAAGATCTCAGAAGAAATTTTTACTCCCTTTCCAGTATTTGACTTGTACCACAAAAACGTTGGATTGTTTTTCTGCTACAACCTGTTCAATCAGTACTAATATTATAAATGCGAAAGTAACTCTGTCTGTTACGCTTTCACGCCAAAACTACTGGACCGATTTGAATGAAATTTGGTATGGAAATAGTTTGAGACCTGGGCAAAAACATAGGATAGTTTTTATCCAACTTCGCAAAAAGATGTTAATGTTTTTGCGCGATAACCGACATACGCGCGGGCGGAGCCGCGCACGGAAAGCTAGTATATAATAAAGAGTCAAATTCTGCGTCGAAAGACCAATTAAAACTTTAAAATCTGTTCAGAGTTACAGCCGAAATCAAAGCTTACAAACCGGGAAAATGTATTATTTCAAAGCTAGCCAGGCGCACATACATTTTGCGACTTTTCAAGACAACAACAAAATTAAAAAAATACTAAATCCGCCCCAAAATACTCTCAAAATCCCATAACAATTTGTTATGCCAACATAAAACAACTTTCAATCTGGTCTCTCTACCCCCCAATAAATAGGTTTTTAACCTATTTCTTTCTGAACTTTATTTCTCATTAGAACAATTTTCACTTAATGAGATTCACTTTAATTTAATTTAAAAATGATTCCTCTGGCTTTGTAAGCATTACTTATTCAACTAGCAATTTACATAGTGCTTATATACTTCGATATGCGTTAATACTGTCACATTCTTTCACATCATTCGGTAACTGCTTGTTTATCTTTGCTCCTTCAAATAATAACGTTATTCTTCCGAAATTATTACATATTACGCGCGGTGTTATTAAATTCAACCCCGTGGGGCGCCGGGTTAGAATTGCACCTCCCCATATCATCCCGTGGATGTCGTAAGAGGCGACTAAGGGAAAAATACTGGAAGGTGGGCAGCAGCGCCTTCTAAGGAACTGCCAACTTACACTGCGATCCCCAAGACGCCTGCCAAGCGTGGGGATTATGGCAAATACTCCCTAATAGGGGAGGCTGTGTTCAGCAGTGGACGATCCGGCTGTTACAGTTATCAATTGTAATAAATTTGTATTCCTTAAATTGTGGGTATTTATTAACTGAATATTTGAGCGAATTATTCAGTCACCACCCTACATGTTTTGCGGGTCTACCTTCAAATGCAGAGTTGGTATGATAGACCAAAGTATCCTCTGAGGTTGGATTAACATGGACCTTGGCCTGCTCCCTACCATGTTTGTTGCAGGGTTAGAATGTCACCTTTTTCTACCTCAATATCACGGCTTTTTCTAATTCTCACTGCCACATTATGGAATCAGCTGCCAGGTGAAGTAATTTCCGAACAGATACGACTAAGGAGCCTTCAAGAAGAGAGCATATTCTCTCCTCAAAGGCCGTTTTCGAGCTACAAGCGAAATACTGAAAAGGAGCAAAAATTTCGTAGTATTAGGCTCCCAAAAGTTAAGCACACCTAAACTCAGATTGCACGCATTTAGTACCAAATCAAGGCATTAAAACGAGTTTCAGATTGTAGGAAATGAATTTTGCGAAAAAGTCTAATTTGATTGGCCTATGATTTTAAACCTAAATGTTTGTTAACCTACCTAAATGTTTAATCCATAATAAGGATCAATAGTCGAGACTCTAATTAAGTATTATATCTACAAATATAGGTACAAGATCGTCTTAGCACGTACGTCGCACTTGTGAATGTCGACAAGCAAGGATAATTGAAACCTCAGCCCAACCACGGTTAGGCATTATAAAATAATAAACTAGTGTTTATAGGTTATATCCCTGTCCAAAACTGATCCATATAAACAGTTCAATCTTACATCATACATTCGAATATTTAACTAAAAAATACGTATAAATTAAGTAAAACTTATTAATTTTAATAAAAACAGCGTAAATAAGGACTTAACTCCACGCCAGCCTATATATGAATATTCATGAAAGGTATGTAAGCAATGGGTGTCTGACATATAATAACTTCACTAGTTGTATTTTTAGGTTTCATGAGTGTATATGCCATGTAACGAGCACAGTTCTGCACAGTGGACTGCAGCTGAGAATAATAGTTAGAAAAATCCATGAACACTCTCCGACCCGGGGTTCGAATCAAATCGAATTTTACCAACAATATCAGATATGACAATTACATATTTTACTAATAAGATCAAACGCTTGTTTACAACTAAAGTAGTTTCGAAACAATTTTGAAACCGATTTCACTTCAGGCGAGTAGTGTGATCTACGAGTAGACCGGTTTCACGACTTTCAGAGTCGCTTCATCAAGCAGTACATGCGGTCTCGACCGCATCCACGTATGTACAACCGGTCGAGGTTACGAAAGTTTTACTTAAAGTTGTTTCACCAATTAAAAACTCCATTAGTCTTTTTCGGTTTGACTGAAGCTGTGACTGAAGTGACACTGAGCAATACAGTGAATAAAATTCATGCCATTTCGCGCACGTTGGTCTGCCGAGAAGTTATATACATAAAGGCGCAACAAATACAAAAAGTTCACTTGGACAAGTGCGACTCGGACTCGCGCACGAAGGGTTCCGTACCATTAGCTATACAACATTAGACTTCATATATTAACCTTTTTTTGTTTTAACGTGCGCGAGCCCGACTCGCACTTGGCCAACTTTTTGTATTTGTTGTTATAGCGGCAACAGAAATACATCATCTGTGAAAATTTCAACTGTCTAGCTATCACCGTTCTTGAGATACAGCCTGGTGACAAACGGAGACGGACAGCGAAGTCTCAGTAATAGGGTCCCGTTTTTACCCTTTGGGTACGGAACCCTAAAAAGTATCTAAAGTGTAGCTGTTCTTAGATTGGACATTTTGGAACTCCTCTTCAACGAAGACGAATTTCCACATCTAACTTTCGCTGTAATATGAGAGAATATATATGCCTTACAAATTATGAAAATTTTAAAATCGGACAATCACGCCCATATTACATCACAAAATAAAAAGATGTATTTCATAATTACTTTCGCCAATTTTCACTAATTTTCTATAACCAAAAGGTTGAAGCCGCCACATGCAGCGCGCATTGAGATTGATCTTTATTTAATTCATATGTTGTTTTCTTTTCCGTTATATGCTCCTAATTGACCTGAATCTCCTCCTTAAACAGTAACAGTTCGTATAACATGGAACCGTATAAGCAATCTGTATGGTCATTAGCACTGTCAAGAGAAATCTTCTTTGAATGTTTCTCAACTGTCACGACGATGGTTGTTGCCTAGTGTAGGTTAAGCATCTTCATTTCGTTTTCCGTACAGTTATATACTAGGTGATGGTCTTGAAATATTTCTATAACATTGTTCAAAAACTTGACTGTTGAATCATTTTCTATAAGTTCTTCAGTCATCTGACCGAATAACTTATAGAAAATGATTCAGCCAGGGTCTTGAGAAATCTTGAAGATTGTAATCTCACACTATTAGAGGTTCTTTACAGTTTGTCTATGGTATCAAGGAGCAGCTCCATCTCTTGGTGAAATCCCTGGAGAAGGTTGCGCATCTGCCTCTTCGAGTCCAAAATGTCAATGCTCTGGGTATATGGGTTGTATCTTACTGCAAAGTCACGTGGGATAGTCTGCGCGAATTTTCTGAAAAAAAAAACGATTTATTAAAATTAGTGAATTTATCTGTATCAACCTACTTATTATAGAATATACATACTCGTAAACACTTATTTTTATTTAAACTAATAATATAATTACTAGATTTAGGTGTTACTTTACGGACAAAGAACAAGGAGCACAACTTTACAACAAATTGCCTATTAATGTAAAAAGTGAGGACTCATTTAATTCATTTAAGGCCAAACCAAACGAATACACTATATCAGATGGATTTTAGTCAAACAAAGAACTAATGAGTACTCACTTTAATTCAAAACAAAAGTGACCGACGCGGACGGCACGAGTGAAAATGTTTATACTTTTTAGTCCAATATTGTTCTCATGTAAGTGACATTGTCTTTATGAGAATAAATTCTTTAAACAGAAATTCATCGTCAATATAAGAATACCTATTTGAATAATATTTTGAGAGATTTATTTTTTTGGTTATTGTGACGGAACAAGCTGGAGGCCCACCTGAAGTTAGCCGGACTAACCACTGCCTTTATCAGATGCATTTTTGTCACAAGTCACGAATTGCACTGCGCCCGTCAACTTGAGACTTAGTTCTTAAGTCTCATGTGCCTGTTATTTCACTGACTCTCAAGGCTGCCGGAACACATCGTTAGGTGCTTGGCGACAGATTTTCTACTTGAGGATGGTCGCTAACCAGGCGGGCATTCGCAAAAAGCCCTTCCACCATGTGGTGAAGCTCAAGCCCGCGGTGGGATTCGAACCATGGACCTGCTGCGCGGCAGTCCATAGCCAATGCCACTGAGCCATCACTGCTTCCAAGTGAATATTTTATAAAACTTTTCTAATGTACAAATAAAAAAAATACACTAGTCACAATTCCTGATCAAATAACTAAATTACTTCAGAAACGCCAGGTATGCTAGCCTAATAGTTTTCGACGCGTTCCGATTCTACACGAATAGATCTTCACGAGGACTTGTCGTGACTGCGAACGCACAAACGAGAAGAGTCAAAATTTCCTACGGCTATTGTAGTCATAGGTAATTCTTTCCATTCATAAGTTTACTCATATCTGAAAAAGCGAGTGTTCAAGCTTGTTGAAATTCTGCATGCATGTCCTTCAGACTAAAATCTATGCTTCTTTGTCAGTTTTCCGCAGAAATGACTATTATCAAAATTATTTAATAATTTAAACCTAGTTACTCCAATAATTTGTAAACGAAAATGATTTTAATATTTTGTAATTGCTTAGGCATAGATAACCAGTCCACCTCGAAACATCGAAGTACATCGAGCCAAATGATGAGGTGTATTTTTTGAGTCTGTGAACAGCTTTCTGAATTCACTTGATTCTACGTAAGATAAGGCTTCAGCGATTACGATGAGTTCTGTGTACATTATTTATATATTACAGTTTATTATAAGTTTTAAACATGCTTGACTTGTTTCCACAAAAAGGTAGCCCCCATGCATGCAATTAGCTTTAAGCCTATAAATGTAATATTTATATTTTTGAAATGACTTAGAAAATATTGAAAAGTTCTGTAATAATATTGCTGCAATAAAATTTTCCGAAATATATACACAAAATGCTCTCAACAAAGCATTTGACGAATTTCATTCGATAATTTCATTATTTTATGATCTGTGTTTTCCTGATGTCAAAATAAAAAAAAATAGCTTTCGAAATGTAATTGGATTACGAAAGGTATTAAAAAGTCATACATAAAAAAGAGACTATTATACTTAAAAAGCATTTACAACAAAGATAATAAGAAAAGTAATGGAGAAATATACAAGACATACACCAACATTTCACAAAAATGTATAAGAAAATCAAAACCAATACAGAACACTTAATATATAAACAGTAAAAAAAATAAAGGGAAAGCTGTTTGGGAAGTTATTCGTTATAATATTGGAGATACTAATGGAAAATGTAACGAAATGAATACAATTGAATAAAATTATTTGACATATGAGAACCCCAATACTATCTGCAATTTATTTACTAATTATTTTGTTAATTTAGGAATCGACCATAATAAAGCAACGGAATCACCGAGTGAAATTAATATACAATCAATAAAATCCAATTAATTCCATATTTTTAAAACCAACCCATAAAGTAGAAGTATTAAATATAACCAAGTCTTTAAATAACACTAATTCAGTAGGGTATGATAACATTACCACCAATGTGATAAAATTATGTGGTTATCACCTCTGTGAACACCTTAGTCATTTGATTAATGTATCTTTTGAAGAGGGAAGTTTTCCAGATGCGTTAAAGATATCAGTTGTTAAACCCTTGCACAAAAAAGGACATCACAATGATCTTAACACCTATAGACAGATTACTCTTATTCCAGTATTGTCGAAATTTTTTGAAAAAGCTATGCTTTGTCGATTGAATGATTTTATGATAAAATACGAGATTTTAACGGTAGAACAGTTTGGGTTTACAAAACATAGCTATACAACGTTGGCATGTTTTAATTTAATCAAATGCATTACTGATGGGCTGAATGATAAAGAAAAAGTTGCGGCTATATTTGTAGATATGTCTAAGGCGTTTGATTTAGTGAATCACGTGATTGCACTTAACAAGCTCAATCTGTATGGAATTAGAGGAAATGCCATAAAATGGTTAATTGGAAAACAAAAAAACGATGCAATGAAGTCACCAAAATAGTAAAAGGACACAAAAAAATATATAGATGGAGACCCCAAGGTAGCATTCTGGGGCCATTTATTTTTCTGACATATATAAATGATATTCCTAACGTGACCAAGCATCAATGCATTTTATATGCTGATGATACCACAGTTGTCATCAAGTCTAAAAATAATAAACTACTTAATTTCGATATTGACAATACACTAAGTAATGTAATACAATGGCTTAGTAAAAATAAATTAAAAATTAATATAGATAAAACTAACGTAATACAATTTCAAACATACCAAGCAAATGAAGATGAATTAAATATTCAATTCCAGGAAACACAAGTAGAGCAAGTTGACACATGTAAGTTTTTATGTATTACAATTGACAAGAACTGCTCGTGGAAATTTCACATTGACAACGTTTGTTAGACTTGACAGATTTGTTTATGGAATAAGACAACTGCAAATTTCATTGTCGAAAGAATCTGCTCTGTGCGCGTATCACGGCTACGTCTCCTCGGTTATATCCATAGATATATAAAGTACTATTTTCTTTTCTGTGGTTTTATCATACGGACTTCTGTTATGGGGCAACTCGGTTGACATTGATAGAGCATTTATAGTACAAAAAAAATGTGTCCGGGCAATTTGCGGAGCCTTCTCTACCGATAGCTGTCGGCTTATATTCAAAGAGTTCAATATCCTTCCATTACCTTGTCATGATGTTGGTAAATTTGTATAAGATCATCCAGATATTTTTTTTAAACATTCGAATGTCTTAGAAAATCAAACAAGACACTTAAACAGACTATATCTTCCAAGGTAACAGTTGTCTAAGAAAAATGCCTTTGTTATGGCAATAAAAAATATGTAATAAACTACCAAATGAAATAAAAATACTAAATAACACTAAATTTAGACAAAAATTCAAGTCCTGGTTGCTTAGCAATTGTTTCTACAGCTTGGAACAATAATTTAGATATCAATTTAAAAAATCGGCCAAGTGCGAGCCGGACTCGCGGACGATGGGTTCCATACCATTAGCTATACAACATTATAGACCTCATATTTTAACCTTTTTTTGTTTGAACGTGCGCGAGTCCGACTCGCACTTGGCCAACTTTTGTATTTATTGTTATAGCGGCAACATAAATACAAGTAGTAACTTCTGTACAGTGTGTCCTTCTCAACATTTTACATGCAAGAGTTGCTTGTCGAGATGTGGCGAGGTCCAGTTCGGGGCTAGTATTATATTAATTCACACTATAACAAGGTACTTTTAAAGAGCCTAGTTAGATAATTGCCTTATTATCTAACTAGAGTATTAAATGGGGTCATACTTCATTTTGGCATTTTCCGTTGAAGACAAAGCCCATTCTGGGGCAAATGTCAAAATTCTAGATAGGCACCTGTCAAAGAAGATATAGATCTATTTATAACTTAAAAGATCCATGGTACCTATACAACAAGTCTCCAAGTTAAATGTGGGCTAAATTGCGCACCCATTTTCTGTTTTTATTTTTAAATGTGTCAGTCAAATATGTATAGAACCAACTTAAAATCCACTTGTACCTAGTTACATATTTTTACAGTCGATTCTAATATATTTTCTATAATAATAATATGCGGAGTTGACTGCAATATGTTTTTAATAATACTAACAAAGCTAATAAAAAATCAAATGTATGTATGATAACTCAAAAAAAAAGTAAACGAAAACTTTATAACCAAGATGGACTTTTTTTCCAGGTGTTTTGTCAACTTATTATTGTCTTTGTTGAGTTATTTACTAACCTTGTCTGCTGGTGTAGCGAGTACCAGGGTGGATTGTAGCGAGACCTCCATCTTTTGACCAAAAGTTTTTTGATCAAGTCGCATGCGACAACTTGCGAGCGGTCGGTGCGTGCGCAGTTTTTATGTATTTGTCGATGACTGATAACGGAGAGCTCAAATATCTGTTGTGTGGATGCGGTATCCGACTTGAATACCTAAACCTAACCTGGTGAATTTATCGTTTGAGCTTATCCGTAATGTGCAAATATAATAAAAATATATATATAAACATTACAACCTATTAATAGACAACACTAGAGCTACTACGACAAAAGCATTTGGGTTGCAATGCAGTTAATCAGGATTAATCAGGATTTCTAGTTGTAATATGCATTTCGTTACTAGAATTAGTTATTTTTCAGTATTTAGAATTTTGTTGAAATACTGTTACTACAACGCCGAGCAACGGGCGGCAGACATGATAACCCGACCCTGATGGGGCAACCTAGTCAGGAGTGGTTACGGGGACCTTGATGGACTAAAAGACATCTTAACATCCCGGTGTAGAAGGCAAGGGGAAACCACTACGACAAATTCTCCCTAGAGAATGTCCTGACCTCATGATGACTAGTACGATACATGGAAATTACTGAACACTACGATCACAGATGCTCCGAGCCACGCCAAAGATCGAGGGAGGTGGAAACAGCTCTGTAGTGACGAAACAGATGGTCGGGGATTTCACGACGCTCAGCAGTGAGCTACAAATCGAGGAGGAGGACTGTTACTTACCCGTAGCACAACCGCGTGGCACTGCTAGTTATATCTTGGGGAACTCTTGTGCCCTTCGAAACAATCAGTAATGGAAAATTGAAAAATTTCTCCCAATGACAGAACCAAAGTATACCAGGGTGTCAACCTAAGTAGCACAAAACTGCATTATAAGATGTCACAAGGGGTAACATCGGTAACTTTAGCACTTATGAGTTATTACAGTACACTCGACCTGCAATAGGTGAAAAGTGAGCTTTCACTTGAATAAGAACGTTATTCAAAATCAATCAATCAAAATCTATTTATTTGCCAGAATATTGTCTTATAGTAGATGTCAAGTTATTAAGAGTTTCAAATATTCTACCTTTATCAGGTGTACAAATGTTAAGTTCGTCTGGAATTATCAAAATTATTAAAATACATATTAAATTTATAATATATCAAGTGATCATTAATTAATTATTGAATTATACACTAAATAAATATTCGTAGTCATTATTATAAAGTACAAAATAGTCAGTTTATCTTTTAAGAATTCGTCTACATTATAATAACACTTGTCAATTAAAAATTTAAACAGTTTACACTTTAATCTATTGTAATTTAATTCTTTGAAACAATTTGGTAATTTATTATAAACAGTGATAGCCATACAGTATACATTATTACTATATACACAAACTCTTTTACTCGGAACAAGCAAATCATGTTTACGACGTTTAGATCTGTCTCTTCCAGCTTGACTACTATATTTAGTAGGAATTGAGATTGGTGTTGTCGAACAAATAGACACATTTCTAATATATAAAGGGAAGGTAATGGCAAAATGTTATATTATGTGTCACGGAGACCACACTGTAACATTCGCAGTGTGAATATAGGTAACAAGTTCAATATTATACAGCTTTAAGCAATTTAAAGGATTTTTGCTGCACACAGTGGAACTAGTGTAATGTTAATCAGCTTGTTACACGCAATCGTATAATAGCTCTTATTAAGCCCACATGATCACTATGGGTGAACATATATGATGCTAAGTTAAAGCAAACTGCTCTATATTAGCTCACATAGTTACCCATAATCTCAGTGAGAGCTGAATACTTGTACTAGCGTTGACAATTAATTTACTAGTGCCGTTAATTAAGACTTTGAAGTTTTTGAGAGGGCTAAAATTCCTGCAGAGTTTATCAGTTCACTGATGATTACCTAGTACAGCTATTTGCGTACATGTTGCCCAATATCAAGCTTTACATGAATCTGTAGCTGACTTGTTTAACACAAGAACCATTCGTAACAGCTCGTTACTGATTCATGTACCACGAGTGGTCACTTAAACAGCTCATGCTGTTTGATTGTGGTTAATATAGTACACATTGCTTGTCTGCCATTTTTTAGATTATAACCGTGTATACAATATAATATTTTAAATAAAGTTACAAATGTAAAAACCTAATAACGAGTGTGACCTCCTCTTGCCAAAATCAAAGCTTGAATCCTTCTGGGCATGCTTTCCACGATGTTTTTAATAACGTTTTGAGGAATACGTTCCCACTCTTCTGCAATGACTCTTTCTTCTGCAATGACTCTTATTAGCTCCCTGATGTTTTGTGGAGCAGGTTGCACTGATCTTACCCGTCTCTTTAGAACATCCCACACATGCTCAATCGGATTGAGGTCAGGACTTCGAGCTGGCCAATCTAAACGACGGATCCCAACTTCTTGCATGTACGCTTCCACGTCGCCAGAAAGGTGTGGGCGAGCATTATCGTCCATAAAAATGGAATCTTCCCAAAGTGCAGTCAATGTGGGTTGTGCATATGGAATTAGGACCGGTGTGCATTTAATGTTCCACTTTCTATGAAAACTAACTCCATACGCTCCGTCGAATTAATTGCTGCCCAAAACATAACGGAGCCTCCGCCATAAGAAATGATTTCTTCGAAACACACTTCCGCATAGCGTTCCCGTGGTCTTCGCAGCACTCGCCGGCGTCGGTCCTCTCCACACAAAGAGATTCTAGCTTCATCAGAACAATACTTTATTCCAGTCCTCCAGAGTCCATGAAGCACAGTTCCGAGCAAGCTGAAGTCGAGCAACACGGTGCTCACGGAGTAATTTAGGGCCCCGAGCTGGGCGGTAACTCTTGATATTGGCAGTCAAAAGCCTCCTCCTTACCGTCCACAAGCTAACTTCTACTCCTCTTACTTCATCAAGGCTCTTCTTCAGGTCCACACATGGGGACTATACTGCTCGCGTCCGTAGGATCGTCGTGTGATCCGCGCGCAGCGTGGGTACGCCGCGCGGACGCGTCTTCGGGCGTTTGGTGCCCCTGTACGCGGTATTCCATCGCCGGCTGCTATCCAAGCAGTCGTGTCGTGGGGTTGGTATGCCAGGGTTCTGGTATCCTCTTCTTGGTGATGGGGTTTGTGGTCAAGTCCGGGAATCTGCAGCCTCCTTACTCGCCCCTTGCCCGTCGGGGAGTCCGATAGGCGGGGGCGCTCGGGAGGCGAGAAAGTGGCGCGCCCGGGCCGGCCCTTGGAGCCCGGGCGGCGCGGCGGCAGCTGTGGGTCCAGGTGGCGCTTCCTAGCGACGGGCGAGGAGCCTACTCACACCCGCTAGTAGTAGCGGGATAGGGTCGGCTCCCTCCCTGATCGCCAGGAGCACTTCCTGGAGGGTGCTTAGGGCGGTTTCGAGCGTTTCAAGCTCCGCCGCCGTCCTCGTCATCTTCTTGGCTGTCTCGCTCTCGCGTGGGAACGAGACAGGTGTGTCGCGCCTTCCTTGTCTCGCGGCCAGGGCACGTGGTGCTTTGGCCGCTGAGATACTAACTTCAGGTGCGGGGGCGGGGGGTGGGGTGGCACCCTTCCGCGGTCCCTTCTTCTTCTTCCCGTTCTTCTTCCTCTTCTTGCGTGTCTTGGGTCCCTCAAGGTCGGTGCCACAGGCCGGTTGGCTGGGGGCAGCGGCCGAGGGGGGGGCGCTGGGTTTGGGTTGTGTAGAAGTCGGTGTGGGGCGCTCTATTGCGCGGTCGACTCTCGCTGCGGTGGTGGTGAGTGCTGTAGTGCCCGCGCGCTTGTTCCGCGCCTCCTCGCGGAACACAGCGCAGCGGGGGTTATTTGCAGTATGAGCACCGCCGCAGTTGGCGCAGGTGGCAGGCTCGTCCAGAGGTCGTGGGCAGTCGCGCGCGAAGTGTTCACCTCCGCACCGCACGCACGCCTGCCGACGGTTGCAATTGTGGGAAGAGTGCCTGAATGCCTGGCATCTGTGGCACTGTGCTGGGCCCCTCTTCCCTCTCCAGTGCTCGAATTTGACTCCCGGCATGCACAGGAGTTCGTCGACGTAGTATATGCCGGGAGTGAGGTTTGCGGTTCTCTTCATGGAGACAAAGAAAATGCATCCTGGTCTGCCCTTTCTTGCCTGGATCTTCTTTACGTACTCGGGTTCGTACCCGAGTGCCGTGAGTTCTTCTTTGACTTCGTCCGGGTTCGTGTTGAAGGGTAGTCCTCGTATGGCCAGCTTCAAACTCCTCTCCTTTGGTAGAGCGTAAGAGAACCAGGTCACCCTGTCTGCCTCTCCCAGGTTCGAGAGGTAGGCTTGGATGACCCGGTATTCATCGCTGTCTGTGGGAGTGAAGCGGACTCCTCGGTTGTACGGGCGAACTGATGGAGGTCTTCCGAGTCTTTCCTTCAGAGCGCGGAGGTGAGTTGAGCAGTTTGGGAAAGACTCGATGATGATTGGTGGGTAGCGCGTCTCCGTCGTCTTGGGGAGTGGCTGCGTGTCTTGTGGCGTAGCTACGGGTGGAGTGGTGGGCGTGAGTGTGTCATCCGCCCATGAAGTTGATGCCCCTTCTGTAGGGCGGCATGAGGGTTCTCTATGCGCGACTTGCGTCGTAGCGGCCGTCTTTGCTGTGGCAGTCCTTGCGGCAGGGGTTGGTACGTGCCTTGTGCTGGCCGTTGTTGCGGCAGCATAGGTCGCACGCTGTCCTGGAGCGGTTGTCGCGCGGGCGCATGTGCGTTTACTTTCTTCGGCAGCCTCTTCTGTGCGCTTGCGGCGCACGCCGGGGGCCGGGTCTTCGCTTGGCGTTGGGCTTGGCGAGTTGGGTGGTGACGGGTCTGGCGAGATCAGCGAGAGCACAGGGACCTCGCTATCCAGCGGTTCGACCCGCCACTGCTGGAGTTCTCGTCGTGCGGCTTCAGCTGTCTCCTGCACGGCAAGACGGAATTGGCGGTATTTTGCCGCTTCTTCGTCGGCGGCGTCAATGGGGACCCTCCGTTTGGACAGTGATCTGTCGCGGGCGGAGGGTCTCTGCTGTCCTCTTGGCTTCCGGGGAGCGTCTGGGCATCTGCCGCCAGTGGCGGATGCTTGGCGCTTGTCTGACGAGCTCATATTGTTGTTCTGCGGCACGCGATCAATGAACCGGGTGGTTTGGCATTCGCTGAGCGTAGGCGGTCTCCGCCCTCTTGATGAGAGGGGTGGAGTTCGGAGGACGTTTTCAACAAAACGCCCCCGAGTTCCGTGATGGCTTTGGGATCCGTACGTGACTCAAGCGCAAAACAAGACCGTCCGTCCGTAGGATTTAGCCCTCGATGTCCTACACGTGTCCCCTGGGTGGCGCCAAAAGAGCAGTACTTTGAAGCGCTCGTAGCGAAGTTTGCTTGGCCATTCTGAATCGATCAGTAAAGTTAAGCAACGTCCGCCGCGGTCAGGAGTTGGATGGGTGACCGCTGGTGACATTACTACTGAACGCTTCCGTGCTTCGGAGGGCACGTAAAGCCGTCGGTCCCGGTTGTTGTCTTAGGATGGCAGTCGTTACAGCATGGTGGTAGGGCACTTTGCGAATGCCCGCCTGGCTAGCCACCACCCTCAAGTTGAAAATCTGTCGCCAAGCACCTAACGGTGTGTTCCGGCAGCTGTCCTTGAGAGCCAGTAATTCTAGGTTAGCCTGTACAACATCTTCGACCTCATCATCACTTACCATCAGGTGAGATAGTGGTCAAAGGCTAACCTATCAGGCATAAAAAAAAAAAAAAAAAAAAAAACATGACGCCTTACGATTACGCAACGCCTGACTCACCAAAAAGCGGTCATCTCTTCATTCTATGCATCGTTTTTTTCCCGAACCGGGTCTTCTTTTGACCGAACCAGTCTCTTGATACCGTTGCCAAGTCCTCTGGACAGTTGAACGACTCACATTTAGCCGCTGAGACACGTAAGTTTGCGAACAACCTTCTTCAAGTAGGCCTATAATTTTACCGGCCCTTATCGTTTTATCACTCATATCAAAAAGTGGTATTTAATGTCAAAAGAAAGATTAAGTTGTTTAATTTGTAGAAAATATCCAAAAAGTTTTAAAATATCGTAATTAGTTAAAAATCGTTTCAGCAAATCGCGCCATAAGTAAAGCAATTTTAGAATAATCCACAATAATCATTATTATTCTTTTAATAATTTCAAATTTTAAATTTGGAACGTAAAGAATATTGCCAGGATGCTTCAAAAAACATGCCAATACATCGTCAAACTAACAAAACCTATTTCTTGTTCTTCTTCATTGAAGTAGAGAAAAAAATCTAAAGTGCCCGTTTTTTTGCAAAAGAGTTTATAATTATATAGTATTTGACAATAAACTCTCTTTCCCATTCGAATTTCATGCACATGGAGGAAAGTCAATAAAATGTTATTGACCGATAACAATTTGCCTATTTCCCACAAACACTTGACAAAATGGTTCACACAAAACATATCAAAATAATAATAAAGTAGTAGGGTGAAAATTATTCACAATTTTGCCACTTGAGAATTGTCAGCTCCATAAAAGAGTAACTAATTTCCTAGAGTGTACTTTGTGCTGAAAAATAGGTAACAAGTACTCTACGAGTATTATTCAGCCCTTGTGGTGTATAAAAGGTAAGACATACCCTGATAATCAGTCATTATTCAACTCTTAGGGCGTCTGTTACCTATAATAATGCTCAAATAACGCTTATATAGTGCAACCAGCCACATTATTCAACTAACAGCTGATTAATTTGTGCCCAAATCAGAGTTATATTAGCTGAGTAGGCACCTCTGACGCTCTTATTCAGCAGGTTTTTTCAGCAGAAGATTCCATTGTGAACAGTGATTCAGCTCTTATTCAGCGCTTCTGTGCTACTTGGGAAGTCTGCTAATTATATGTTCTTATTCAGCATAGATTCAGTTAGAGTCGATTACGCTAAGAGTCGATAGTCTGCTAACATCATATGTACTCGTATCTGAAACTATGATGAATCTGTACTCGATCTAGGTTGGTGTGGTAGAAAAGGCAGAAATTAAAACGATATTGCTATAACACGAAATAAGAAAAGTGAGTCAATACACTGTATTCAACAAACAATTTCAATAGATCAACGCATATATTCTAAGATTATAGCATGTTACTGTACAATTATTATTTAGATGCATATGCAATAAACGTTTAATATAATCAAATAAACTGAAAAATTAAATTACGTAATTTAAATGGCAATAACATTAAGAGACGTATTGCAATTGCCAATATTAATAAAAATAAAAGACCGATGGCAGCTGCTCGAAATTATACCATGGATTTTTTACGTTTGATATACTAATGATCACTAAGTGAGTCCCTACTATATAAATTATAATCAAGAAGTGCAGCTACCTGATTATGTGATACCCAATCACAGAATTGATATGTCGGCACTTCACCAAACAAAAAATATTCAATGTCCGACCGGAGAAACCCCCTTTAAACAATTTATTTATTTATTATTATTTTTCAAATGGTTTTCATAATAAACTATCAAGGACAATATAATCAATTAAATAAATTGCATTAGCAGACCTATATTTTTTTTCAGATAATTGTAATCTGAAAAAAAATATAGGTCTGCTAATCAATATGAATCTATAATTGACTCGGCATGGTCAATTTTGACAGATTTGGTAGCCTACTTTAGGGTATAAGGGCTCTTATCCCTAATAATAATATTTGATGATCGTGGGAAGCTCTTAATAAAACTCGTAAGTGTTGTGTATGGTAATCGATATGGAACGATGATGCTTTTATTTAGAAGTGCACCAATATATATACAAAAGCTAGGATAATTATTATTAATAAGAAGTGGCGTGATGTGATGTCGCGTGATGTCGCTCTATCTCCTTTCCGCGCGTCTCGTTGTCCCGCTCCGGCGCTCGCGGGATCTGTTTGATTTGAGACGGCGGCCCGCTCATACCGTTCGCGGCGCTCTCACGGAGCGTGCGTGTGCATCTTTGCCATCGAGACAGTGCGTGTGCGTGATGGACGACGACGAGTGGTGAAGATTTGTGCTGTGCTGCCTGGTGAAGAACGGTGATGCTGCTTCATGTTTCTTCAGCTCAAACCGTTCTTGTCAGAACGACATCCTCCTTGTTTCTAAACTATGACAGTACGTTGCTCTTTTCAGAGCGGCTTTATCTATTGTTTCTGTTACACGACAACATGACAGAATATATATTGTGTGTGCGTTTTATTTAATATCCCTGGTATGTACTGGTACTGGTAATATGGTAATTGGTAAGGTATGGTTGTACTGTGGTATGTGAAGGTAATCGCGCTAAAGTTCTTGTGTGCTTCTATGCTGCTACAGTACTCACCCCTTAGCGGAAGCGTACCGGAAGTTTGATAGTGCGTCCACTTTGTGTGGTTTTTAATATTGGCTTCGGTAAGGTAACTTTATCTTGTACTTGATCTTGAGGTAAGTTAACCGTAATTTGCTGTGTAGGTTGACTAGTATTAGCATAATCTGTTGACTCGTTGAGTGTGAAAGCTGGCTTGAGTCTGTCGATTGATATGGTAGCCGACCTTCTTTCTGGTAACTGTAGTTTAAATATCTTGCCGTTTCTTTCTAATACTTTGTAGGGTCCATCGTAGGGTGTTTGTAGCGGTTTCTTGACTGCATCGTTGCGAACAAAAACATGCTTGCAGGTTTGTAAATCTTTGTGAATGAAGATAGAACGATTGTTTCCATGTGGTATGGTCGGTTGGCTAGGCTTGACTGAGTTGATAGTAGCACGTAGTTGGTTTACGTAGTCGTAATCCATGTCGGTTTGGTTTGATGAGGATGTGAAAAAGTCGCTAGGTAGACGTAGGTTGTGTCCGTAGGTAAGCTCTGCGGCGCTTATTCCTGTGTCTGTACGTGTAGCGGCGCGTAATCCCATGAGTACAGTAGGCAGCTCGTCAATCCACGTTGTGTTCTGATAGACGAGTCTTTAGAGATACTTTGAGACTACGGTGGAAACGTTCAATCATTCCGTTTGATTGGGGATGGTATGGTGTGGTTCGTGTCTTTGTGATTCCCATCATGTGCATTAACTTGGTAAACAGCTGACTTTCGAATTGTCTTCCCTGGTCGCTGGTTAGAGTTGACGGACATCCAAAACGCGTGATCCAGTGCTCATATACTAACTTCGCTACTGTTTCCGCGGTGATGTCTTCCGTAGGTATAGCTTCAGGCCATCTGGTTACTCGGTCAATCATCGTAACTAGGTATCTGTGACCTTGAGGTGAGGTGTTTAGTGGTCCTACGATGTCGACGTGCAGATGTGAGAACCTTTCAGTGGGTGGAAACGTTGCAATGCTGCTCGTCGTGTGTCGCTGTATCTTGCATTGTTGACAACGTGTGCATTGTTTTGCCCAGTTACCTACGTCGCTGTTCATTGATGGCCAGAAGTATTTTTGCGTCATTAGTTTTCGCGTAGTTCGTACGCCTGGGTGACTGATGTTGTGTACAGCGTTGAATGCTTCTTTTCGAAATTCTTCTGGTAGGTATGGTCGAATGAATGACGTAGAGGTTTCACAATATATTGCAGTTGTTGAGTTTGGCATAGCGACTTGCTTGAATGATAGGTTGCTTTGCCCCTCAAGTTGCTTTATTATGTCTTTCTCTCGCTTTTGAGCTTCGGCGATCTTCTCGTAGTCGATTGTAGTAGGGCACAGTATACTGTCTACTGGCATTCTGCTCAGACAGTCTGCTACAAAATTTTCGGCTCCAGAGATGAATCTTATGTCGGTAGTGAACTCGCTGATGAACATAAGTTGTCTTGCACGGCGCGGTGTTTCGGTTGCCGATGGTGGCTTTTGTAGGACATATGTCAGTGGCTTGTGATCAGTGAATATAATTAGACTGCGTCCTTCAAACATTTTTCTAAAGTGCTTCACTGCCATGTAGATTGCGAGAAGTTCTCGGTCGAATGTACTGTAGTTACGTTGTGCGTCTGAGAATTTCTTCGAGAAGTAGCCTAGTGGTTGCCATATTCCGTTTATGTGTTGTTGCAGTACAGCTCCTGCAGCTTGGTCTGACGCGTCCGAAAATATCGCCAATGCAGCTTTAGGTACTGGGTGAGCGAGTAATGCTGCATTTTTGAGCGCATTTTTGCAATCTTCAAAAGCTTGTGAAGATTTTTCGTTCCATTCTATTATAGTTTTGTCTCTTTTCTTCACATTGTGTAAGTAACTGTGCAGTGGTTCTTGTATAGACGCGGCTTTCGGAATATGTTCTCTGTAGAAATTAATCATGCCCAGAAAACGTCTCAGTTCTTCAATTGTTTTCGGTCTTGCGTATTCACAGATTGCTGTGACTTTTTCGGCAGGCGGTTTGATTCCATCTTTGTTCACGGTGAATCCGAGAAATTTGACTTCTGTTTGGCCAAATATGCATTTAGATGGGTTGATTGTCACGCCATTGTCTTCTAGTCTTCGTAGTACAGTTCGGATGTGCTCCCTGTGGCTAGATTCGTCAGAACTCGCTAAAAGTAGGTCATCTATGAACGAATGAACGAAGTCTAGGCCACGTAGGACTTGATGTATGAATCGCTGGAAAGTCTGACCAGCATTCCTTAAACCTGGGATCATTTTTGGAAACTCATGTAATCCCAGCGGTGAAACGAGAGCAGATTTCTCTATGTCTTCTTCGCGGATTTTCAGATGATGGTAAGCGCGGTTGAGGTCGATGACGCTAAATATCTTCTTGCCAGACAACTGGAACGTGAAGTCTTTTATTCTGGGTATCGGGTAGCGGTCGGGTATGGTGACAGCATTGAGTCGTCTGTAGTCTCCAACGATGCGTAGATCACCATTTTTCTTGGGTACTATGTGCAGAGGTGATGACCAAGGGCTTTTGCTTGGACGGCAAATACCTTGTTCTATCATTTTCTCGAGTTCTTCTTTGACTTGTTTGTAACGATGAGGTGCGATTGGTCGGGCACGACTGTGTATCGGCGGTCCGGTGGTTTCTATGTAATGCTCAACTTGATGTTGTGGAGTTAGCTTCGTTGAAGTCAATCTTGTGATGCCAGGGAATTCCGCGAGAATATCGTGGTACGTTTGATGTACGTCGATGCTTCGTATTGTCGGAATGTTTGTAGCTCGGACGAATGATTTTGTAGATAAGCTTGTTTTCCCGTCGATTAGTCTTCTGTTCTTGACATCCACGATTAGTTGGTGGTATTGCAGGAAATCAGCTCCGATTATAGGTTTACTGACTTCTGCTACTATGAAAGTCCATTTGAACGGACGGCGAAGGTTGAAATCTATTTCCAACGTTTTCTCGCCATATGTTGGTATTATGGTGTTATTTGCAGCGTAGAGTTGAAAATTTAGTGGCTTGGTGATAACGCCTTTCTTGTTTGGAATGCACGAAATGTTTGCGCCAGTATCGATGAGAAATGTTAGTCCTGTGTTTTTGTCCGTGACAAATAGGCGGTATGAATTTTCTGTTACGCTGGAATCCGCCGCAGCCAACGTATTCTCTAGTTTTCCGAATTTTCAGTCTTGTATGAACATGGCGTCGTACAGCGTCTTGCGTCTTTGCCGAATCGACGGTGGTAATAGCAATATGGCGATGGAGATTTGCTGCGTGAATTTCTGTAGGCGTCGTTGTTGCGGTCCATAGATCGGTTTCGACGGAAATATGGTTGATTTTGCTGTTGATTGTGTTGCGACTGACTATATTGGTGTGCTGACTTGAGTGCGGAAACTTCCAATGACAGTCTTCGGATTTCTTCAATCAGTAATTGAGTTTCTGCTTGTTGATTGCGCAGTGTAGTTGTACCTGTAGATATTGCTGCGATTTGTGAGTTAGAGCTTGAATTTTCGATCATTTTGTCTGCAAGAAGTGATAGCTCATCGAGTGCGGTTTGAGTCTTGAATGTTTCGCTGACAGCGAGGACGGAACGAACGTGAGCTGGTAGATGGTTTGTCCACATGAGCCTTAGTGTTGAGTCTGGTACCTTATCGCGTGCTAGGCTTCGCATTCTTCTAAGCAGCTGTGATGGTTTCTGATCTCCTAGTTCCATATCAGAAAGTAATTTCTGGAACTGCTGGTTATCAGATCCCTCGTAAACGGCGATAAGACGTTTCTTCAACGCGTTGTACTGGTCTGTTTCTGGAGGATTGTAGAGCAGGTCACTTATTTGTTCGATATCCAATTTGTCGAGTTGTGCTATAACCATCTGCGCTAGCTGGGCTTGGCTCTTCTTCAAATCACTTGTGGCGGCTTCAAAACTGATAAACCATAGACGTGGTTTGTCTCGCCAGAATGGTGGAACTCGCAAAGATAAAGCGATTGAGGCGACTTCTTGCTGCTGAGAAAACTGGCTTTCTGAATTTTCTTCTTGCATCCTGACAATAATTTTCGGTATTCGGTATTTACGGGGTCACCACTTTAGGGTATAAGGGCTCTTATCCCTAATAATAATATTTGATGATCGTGGGAAGCTCTTAATAAAACTCGTAAGTGTTGTGTATGGTAATCGATATGGAACGATGATGCTTTTATTTAGAAGTGCACCAATATATATACAAAAGCTAGGATAATTATTATTAATAAGAAGTGGCGTGATGTGATGTCGCGTGATGTCGCTCTATCTCCTTTCCGCGCGTCTCGTTGTCCCGCTCCGGCGCTCGCGGGATCTGTTTGATTTGAGACGGCGGCCCGCTCATACCGTTCGCGGCGCTCTCACGGAGCGTGCGTGTGCATCTTTGCCATCGAGACAGTGCGTGTGCGTGATGGACGACGACGAGTGGTGAAGATTTGTGCTGTGCTGCCTGGTGAAGAACGGTGATGCTGCTTCATGTTTCTTCAGCTCAAACCGTTCTTGTCAGAACGACATCCTCCTTGTTTCTAAACTATGACAGTACGTTGCTCTTTTCAGAGCGGCTTTATCTATTGTTTCTGTTACACGACAACATGACAGAATATATATTGTGTGTGCGTTTTATTTAATATCCCTGGTATGTACTGGTACTGGTAATATGGTAATTGGTAAGGTATGGTTGTACTGTGGTATGTGAAGGTAATCGCGCTAAAGTTCTTGTGTGCTTCTGTGCTGCTACACTACTAACCTCACGTCGTTCATATTGATTCAATATTGATTCAATCTCGGTTTCATATGACTTTTGTGCCTGCTGGCACCTTGTATCTCAATGAGTGGCAAAATCGGTAGTCCACTACTTTTGACAGATGTCACGTGGTACAAATTTCATAGATTAAGCCGCGATTTTGCAAAGATTGCCGACATACTCAAAAAAGTTTACTGGTGCGCGTAGGTATAAATTTAGAGAGTTAATTAAGATGCGAAAATCTTTGTTTGTCATGAGTATTTGGTTGGACATGCGTGTGTTTCGGTTGAAGTAGAACACTTGTTTAGGTAAATAATCGTATTTTAGAACCTAAAATACTTTGATTCCGGAAGGACACATTTTGGCGTTAGTTGACCCCGTTGAGCTTCGACAACACTAAATATTAGAGGCTAAAGTATGAAATAAACGATTTAAAAAAAAATGCCTGATCTATTAGCCTTTGACCACTATCTCACCTGATGGTAAGTGATGATGTGGTCGAAGATGTTGTTCAGACTAACCTAGAATTACTGACTCTCAAGGACACACCGTTAGGTGCTTGCACCATGCTATATTAACGACTGCCATCTAAGACAACAACCAGGACCGACGGCTTAACGTGCCCTCCGAAGCACGGAAGCGCTCAGTAGTAATGTCACCAGCGGTCACCCATCCAACTCATGACCGTGGTGGACGTTGCTTAACTTTGCTGATCGTTTCAGAATGGCTAAGCAAACTTCGCTACGAGCGCTTCAAAAGGAATGGATAAGTGTCAGCTAACTGTTCTGACACTCATACTCGTATATTTCAGCAATGCTTTTAACACTGAGGATTTTGACATCCTCGTCGCAGTTCTTAGCTCTAACAACATATCTACAACGGTGATTGGCTGGTTCCATTCTTATCTTCATGGTCGCCATTGTACAACAGTGAGTTAGCCTTGATGAATCTTATTCTTCTTTGTACACGTCAGCTGGTATACTACAGGTTGGCGTCTTATCTCCTCTTCTTTTCGCTATTTTTATTAATTCATGTTCTAGAAATATTAATTCAAATTCTACGTAGACGATCTACAATTACACTGCCAAGCACCTCTCATTGAATTGTCGGATGCAGTTGCAGCCATAAACACAGACATGGTTCAAATATCAGAATGGAGCAAAGCTGACGTCAACGCTACGAAAACGCAAGTCATTGTAGTAGGAGGTTCTCACATGATAAGTAGAATTTACTGGAACGCAAGATTATAGCGTAGTGCGTACTTCCTACAGAAGCAGGGTTAATTCTGATTAATTTTCCTTTTCTTTGTAAGTATTTATTTCAGGATTCACGAATGTATGTATGAGTTTATTTTATTCCACTAAACAGATTTGTAAGTAAGGTAAGAGATAAGTAGGTATAACGACTGCCAGTAACTTCAGTCTCGATCGTGTGCTCGGTGAGTCAAGACCTCCTGAAGATACTTGATTAGAAGCGAAACTAGTCAGATATTCTTCCAGTTAGGCTGCGTGATGTTTGTGACATCACGTAGATAACAGGAAAATTAGGCGGAATTGTCACTAGATATATATTTTTATACTTTTTTTAGTGTTTTATTTAAATATTATTCAATGTTTTCTTAAGATACTTTTAAAAATATTTGTTATTATTAAATATGGATTTCCGCAAAGTAACGCCTGAATCTATTCATTACCATAAGTAGGTACATTATTCCCAGTTTCACTGACTTCATTTTGTTCGCAGCACTACCGTAATATATTTAATTTATTATAATAAAATGTTTCATTTAGGCAGGTACCTACCAAAATGCGAAAAATGGCATTTTATGGTAAAAGGTTTTAAATAAAAATTAAAACTTGGTTCAATTTTATTTTTGAAGCTGTATTTTAAAAAAGTGTAGCTAGCCCACCAAAGTACTTTTGTGTATACTGTATTAGTGACGGGCGCAGTGCAATTCGTGACTTGTGAAATGCATCTGTTATAGGCAGAAATTAGTCCGCTGAACATCAGGATGCCTCGAGCTTGTTCCATCACAATAAGATAAAAAAAGAACTCTTTTTACGGAGACGTCTTTTATTTTTGTAAAGGAGAAACACTGCCAGTGCGTCACTCGAAAACATTTTAAAGTTATTTTATGTCCCAACACACCTGCTAAGAAGTGTTCATTTTTTTTGTGCCTGTTTGGTTAGCGTTTGACCACTATCCTCCTCACCGGATGGTAGGTGATGATGTGGTTTTAGATGTTGTTCAGGCTAAACTAGAATTACTGGCTCTCGAAAATGTTGTTTAGTTTGAGTAGGATATCAAGTAGCATACACATATCTCCCAAGTATCACTCGTCAGTACCTCCCTTAATGTAAGAAGGGCCTTACTGTAAGTTTGAAGATAGATAGGTATTACGGATTTAGAACATGATTAATATTATCGGTAAGCTTTAACTGGACTAATAATACCTATAGGTAGGCTTGATAATTTTATATAGATATCATGATAAGGTTATAATATCTATCTTTACATAAAGATAGCACTGATCTCTATATCACTGCAAAGCCTGCAATTAAAACAATGTAAGGAAAACTTAAATGAGTGGCTTCTTGAACGATGTTTTTACATTGTTGAAGAATATATGAATATTGATTATTAATTTGCAATTCAACGGGGCAATGCTGCCAGCATGCTGGGCACGCTGCCAACTGGTAGTGGGCTGGATGGAGCATTTGGACTACCTGTGATTCTGTAATGACTTATAGGTTGTCTAAATGCTTTGATTGTAGTAGGTAGCTGTAGTATTACGAACTATTAATACTAGTACTAGTAATACTACGAACTATTTACAAAAATAGTTCGTAGTATTTTGTTAATAAAGGCATAACGCCGGTAATCATTTATGCATTAATAATACAAGGTAATACTTATATATAAATAATTGATATTTCTAAATATGATTACAAACACTATCGCTTGCTAAGCGCAAATAATTGGGAATTTCCGATTGGGAAATGGAATACTCGGCATGACATATACCATAATGTTGATCTATAACGGACTGAATTATTACACTCATCTTAACTTCCATTTTGTATTCGATTTTGACCAGAGCTAAAGCGGAGCCAAACTTTACGAGAATGTAGATGATTTAAATCATAATAACCGATAAAAAGTGACAAAGTGCTACTTACGTCGAAAAGAGATCAATTCATAGATGAGACGAAATTATTTTCTGTGTCTGTTTCAGTTTATATTTAAAGATATGTTTTTCAATATTTTTAGTAGTAACTTTACCGGTGTATAAATATAGCGTCATCGTATCCACATTAAAACCAAACTTTAAGTTTATTTTTTACATTGTTAAGAAGGAAGAGGGTAAATATTAATCATTTTATTTAGTTTGTTATATAACGTGCTAGTTACTAATGCAATAATAGTGTCGACCTGCTAATGCAGTGCGAGTTGCGACGATAGACTGCCCTATGTATTGTATGACAAACCCTATCCGGTCTGCGTTTAGATTTTATATATTGGGAGTCATAGTTTAGTTCAGAATGCTAGCGGAGAACTGTGTGCAATATAAATAGCTGTCTGACTTAATGGACCTTGCAGAGAGTGTAGAGATCAGTTGTAGGGAATCTACGTGGCTTAGGTTAGAGAACTTTGAGAACTGATCTTTGTGCTCTTTCAAGTTTTATGTGTGTTTAGTTCATGTGTGTTTTATTAAATGTGTACTTGAAAAGATCTGCCCCAGGAATCTATGCATTACACCAAGATACATTATATTAGAAGCTCTGTCTATAAGGCTACATTGGCAGTCTTATGTAAGCCTGCTTTGACCTGTGTGCACGCGGACTTTAAAAGAATCATAAGGCTGCGATGTTACTTTAACAGCAAAGGTAATAAATTTAGTTTTTTTAACATCAAGCGTTATGAGATTTTGATTTAGCCAATTGGTCACAACTGTTAACGCATTTTCAGAAAATCCATGGACCTCCTCCCATATTCGTCCATTTATTAGAAGAACAGTATCATCTGCATATTTGATTATTTTAGTATTTGGATCACTTAGTGGGCACAATTGATATAGACAAATCAGAAACAGAGTAGGTCCGAGAACACTAACCTGAGGCACACCAAAATGTATCTGTTCCTCTGCACTGATAATATTGTCTATTTTGACACGTTGAGCGTTGTATTAGGTAGCAGCTAAAAATATTGTGAGTAAGGCCTCTGATACCGATAGTTTCAAAATTGTTTAGCAATATGGGGCAGAGACAGTGTCAAAAGCTTGAGTAAGATCTAAAAATATGCCAATCAGCCAATCTGCCAATCCGATAGAAGGATGCTAAACAGAAAGATACTCTTTAGCACCCTACCATATACGGTTGATTGATATCGTCTAATGCTCAATGATTAAAGTATAAATGTATAATTTTTTTTAATGGGGAAACTGTTGTAGTTGTCGTTTTTAGACAATTTTAGGAACTATAGTAAGTAGTTGTCAGCTTAAGAGTATTTTTGCTAAATTTTGCTGTAGAATACCTACCGTATCAGCTGGATTGTCCCTTGCTAAACATAGCCTCCCCCGTAATGGGGGGTTTGCCATAATCCCCACGCTTGGCAGGCATCGTGGGGATCGCCGTGTGAGATTGTTCCTCAGTTGTAGTTGTATGCAGTCAACGAAACTCAGTTATTTTATTTCTGGCGCTTATACCTATGAGACAGAGAATAGAATTATGTGATTATGTACACTCTCGATTCCGAACTTCCGGTACAGACAAATAGAGGGCGCAATAACCAAAAAACCATTGCCGTATACAGAAACTGCGCCATCAATCAAAGTTCTGATTCGTGGGACCTTACAAATGATGATATGATAATTCAAAGTTATAATATAAAAAGGCCTTCACCAAATTTATATTTACTTAAGGGGAAAAATTATTTATGAATTTTCTTGAAAAGACAACGTAAGTTTAATTACATAATTGAATATTGAAATAGTCAAAGATATACTAAAAAACTTAGAGGAAAGGAAGGTAATTAAAACATAAACATAAAAACATAAAAATCATTTATGACATAATTGTGTACAATGTTAATTATGAAGCCTCTGGTCTTCGATGAAGTTTTACACTGTGTTACGAAGACCAGTTGGAATACCATATGGTTTTAGGCCTGTATATTTTTTTCTATTCAGTTTGAATAAATAAAATCTTCAATAAATTCATTAACTATCAATCTGCAAGCTATGAACACTAATCAAACTACACAATTACCTAGATAAAATTTTAGGTTGAACACAAAATGTCTTAATTCCGATTTTGACATGTGCAGGTATTTTGGAATAGACGTATTCCAAATTATATTCACTATGCTTAACTAAGTAATATAAGGAACTAATTCGCCAATGTTTTACAAAAAAATAAAAGACTTATGAATGCAATTGATAATCTGAACAGCAACTCATTAAAATCGGTGCGTAACTTGACTGAAGGTAATTTGGAATAGGTACCTAAATGGTATTCCTACTTACCTTTAATCAGGGCAAAAGTGAGTCTGAGGACTGACTAAACTAGTTATCTATAAAAAGGATATATATTTTATATGATTAAGCTTAGATTAGTTTTAATCACTTCAAATCAGCCTTATTCAGTTACGTCAATTAAATAAATGAGTATTCTCCAATTAGCAACAAGACGTGGTCGGATGTAACTTCGTTTCATTTAGTTATCAACATATAAACTGCTGAAATCAAAGTCAATATGCACAATGTATGATCCATATTAAAGCATAAATAAAGCTAAACTATCTTAACAAACTGTGGCAATGGGAATAAAATTACGAACCCAAAAAATTCTTCCTTCACACTTTGGTTTCTGATTGTCATCTTGAGAATTTAGCGAACAAACAGTGTAAACATATCGACAGATGGCTTCTATCTTTAATATTTTACGGCCATTAAAACTAGATGGCACTAATACTTTCCGTGAAACCTTCCTCTTGAAAATTACCTGCAGTTACCTTCCTTTCTTAAACAATTTGAATAGATTTGCAAAGGGTTTAAGAAACATAATAGCTTTGTATTTAGTTAGTGATCAGAATTGAAAAAACCTACACAGGAAGGATTCGACTAAGAGTGTTTCTAATAAGATGATCTACCTACCTACTTACCTACTTAGTAAACATTTACCATATAATTCGATATATATTAAAAATATTATTTACTTAAATTACTGCATATCACACAGAACATTACATATCACCGATTTTCTGTTGGTTTCAATGATAAAATCTGTATAATGTGCTCACAACATAATATTTCCTGAACCTATACATAACCCTCTTTTATGGTTAGGCACTTTCATTATAATATGTAGCATTGCGTTCGGATACCTTCTGCATAGAGGTACTTCCCTACCTATGTCATATTGAGCCAGATTACATTCCAATCTGCATTATTAGCATACGCTAAGTTATTGGCAGAGATGGCGAGTTGAATTAGTTAGGAGTTCCCCAAATACTGATATTAAGGTTGGTTGGTGGAAGGCAGCA
The DNA here is from genome assembly GCA_963854805.1 of Plagodis dolabraria. Taxonomy (NCBI): domain Eukaryota; kingdom Metazoa; phylum Arthropoda; class Insecta; order Lepidoptera; family Geometridae; genus Plagodis; species Plagodis dolabraria. Next base: position 22,932,600 of record OY978457.1, on the reverse strand, counting down.
GCAGAGTTATAATGTTTCAAAGTCAAAGTCAAAATCATTCATTCAATTTAGGCGTCTACGACGCTCTTATGAAGGTCAATTACAAATTTTAATATTGAAATATTAAAATTTGTTTCCTGCTGCTATTACGTAATATTTTAAAGCCATTGCCTAAAACTTATAATAGTTACTTCAGCAGAATCATACCCAAAATAAACTATGTCAGCACTCAGATCATAATATATATAAAAAAAATATGTTGTACCATTAACATATCATATATTAGTTTCATAAAAAAAATATCAAAATATCTATCATGTAAACATTGCATTTCAGCAGATTGATATATCAAAAGCAGGTATATACTTAGTATGAACATTTTCGATATAATAAATCGAATCACACTAATATTAAAAAGGTGAAAGTAGTCAATCGCTCAAATGGCTGGACCAATTTTGATGCAATTTTCTATAGAGAGACTATAAGGCGCTAGATTAACAAACATAATACTTCATCATCATCATCTATCACCACGCGGGTGAAACTGCGGGGCGTATCTAGTTTAAACTAATGTTATAGAGAGGAAAGATTTTATTGTTTGTTTATATTGAATATGCTCTGGAACTACTGGATCGATTTGGAAAATTCTTTCACCTTTAGAATCCTCCGAAGACATTATCTCTGATTAACATAGGCTATAGAATATTTACAAATATACTTTTTTTTTTGCTAAATACTTGTACGAAGCCGGTGAGGGCGCCTAGAATAAAATAAAATTATACAAACAAATCCTTGTGACAACAGTAGTAGTATACATCTCGTAGTTAATAATCAACACAGAGCTTAAACAACATGAAAATGTGTTTTTTTATTGCTGATAGTTAAGCCTTTGCACACAATCACTACCATCACCATCAGGTGGATGGTAACTGATGATGTGGGCGACGGTGTTAACATGCTTAACCTAGAATTACCGGCTCTCAAGGAGAGCGGCCGGAAAACACCGTTGGGTGCTTGGCGACAGATTTTGTGACAGTTTGGTCGTCGCTAGCCAGGCGGGCATTCGCAAAATGCTCTTCCACTATGCAGGGAAGCTCAAACCCGCGGGATTCAAACCATGGACCTGCTGCGCGGCAGTCCATAGTCAATGTGTGATGGTGAAAATTAAAACTCTCTAAACCAGCTAAAGGTGCGGAAACTAATCCAATACATATATATATTATTTAGATTTATTTAAGTGTATGTAGTTTTGAACCTAGGCTCGGTATTTCGAGTAGCTTTTCCTGAATCATATATAGTTTCCACAATTTGATAAATAATGTTAGTACCTAGCTAATATCAAACCATTACATATTTTGCTAAAGGAAGAAATTATCTAATATTTATGATGGGTTTTGGGGTAACTTTAGAACCCACTTTGTTTATTGTTCCACATAATGTTCGCCTGGGCTATAACTACTGTCCTGAAGCAGTAATATAAAATATAAGTAATGTGGTCAAATACTTGTCTATTAGCTATAAAAAAAAACAGAATATCTGTCGCCCAGCACTTAACGGTTGATACCGGCTGATGTCCTTGAGACCCAGTTCCAATTCTATACATAGCTCATTTACAATTCTCGTTCATAAAACAAATATAGGTGCTACACGTGCCACTATTCCTTTCTACTGTAAGTTGTAGGTATCAACCTACTTTATATCAACACGAGTTTTAAAATCGATAACCTGGCTATAAACTGTTTAGTAGTTAGATATCTCGCCATTATTCTTCGCCTTTGCTTTTGCTCAGGCTGTTAAACATCTCGGATCCCAATTTCCTTTTTGACCTGAAGTTTTTGCCATCAATAAATTGTTATTCTACAGTGGATAAAAATGCAGTCCAGTGTTTGAAAGTGACTAAGAAACTAATTAAAAAAAAATCATCTACTGATTAGCTACCACTTACAAAATATGTATAACGCATTTATCAAAAAAAAAATAGAACCTCTCTGGCATTTTGACCTGCCGCGCCGCGCCGCCATGTTTTTTTCAAAGATTCCGCGTACGACGAATAAAATATATATAGGGGTAAATGACACATATACAAATAAAAAATATACGTATATGTCCGTTTTAAAAAAACAGATATATTCCTAAATATTTTCCGATATAATACGTCGTTTTCTTGTTCAAAAATGTGGTTGTTTTTAACAAAAGGCTCCAAAATTACGGTTTGCTACAAAATTACAAATTTACGAGAGAAAAAATTATAGTCATGTACGGAATTCGAACCCGCGCCCATCCACCCCTTGCACATGACTAATTTTTTCCCTCGTAAATTTGTAATTTTGTTATGTGGGTAATTCGCCTAGCAGGCAAACTTAACAATATTAAAATTACGGTTTGCTAATTTCTATCAAGCGCACCTAGGTACTCGATTTGTAGGAAAAGTAATCATATTCTAATTTCATTTGATTATTAGACAAGTTAATATTATCTAAGCTAATTTCATGGTAAAACTCTTAATTTTGCTGATTAATTTTATTGACACGATATACTTAGGTTGTAGTGACAATAACATCATACCTAGATAAGTATATTATCTTTTTAAAGGTTGATCTAACCTACATAAAGTTATTTTACTTACATCAGTCATGCATGAAAAATGAATCTATGGTGCCTCACTTACCATAAGGTCCTATATAATGTTAATTTTGTGCCGGACTTATTTTGTAAAAATGTCAACGAGCTAAGTCGTTAAGGTACTAATTTATAATTGTTTTCTAATAATACGGAAGTTATATAAACTATGGTAGTTCTTATTTTGTTCACTCTAAAATCTACATTCGGGTAACAACATAGAAGGATTATAAAAACAGGATTATTCTTCTTCAATAATTGTAATAAAACCTACAATAATCCAATGTCAAGTTTAATAGCTGTCATTCGCAAACGTTATACGAATTTGGAATATGGAATAAACAGAATAAAAACTATCATGATTTAGAGAATTTTAGATGTTATAAATTTAGAGAATTTGTATACAATCGACTCAAATATTTACATAGAAATTCTATCCTATAATGCAGCAAAATTACTCCATAAAATAAACGGCAATGAACGGATGCTGCGTAGAAAGGAACGACATGGCGTAATGTCACCAGTATGAAGTTATTTCCCAAAAACAATGGCAATAGTCTAGTGAAGACTTTTTCCATGGTTGTTACAGTCTGTCTTGTCTATGGTCGATTAAAAAACTGATATCTGCTTTAGGTATGCTTCAAAGATACATCTATAGATATATTTAAGTAATGATAACATAAACTTGTAAATATTTGAGAAAACTCTATGAGCTGATACCACAACCTAATCTCAGGTCTTGAGAGCGGTCTTCAAGTTGTATAGAGTCTTGATCTTCTCTATACTACTTATAATAAAGTAGTGATAAAGCTTAAAATACTTTAAATGGAATATATGAAAACAAGTGGTTTAGGACACTGAAAATAACCTACTTAATTAGAACAGACAGTTTAATGCGCATACAGACAAACAAATAGTATTCAAATATGGTACAGATATAGTTTAAGGAATAATGTTTGTATGTATTTATGCACACAAAACGGTCTGAAAACAACTGAACCCATTTCAATCAAATTAGGTACATAGCATTAAGTTGGTGTAGTGGATTATATCAAAACTGTATTTATCCAAAAAGTGAAATCTTTTAAAGCATCGCTTGTTCAAATATTAATAGAATTAATTAATTTTAGCGAAAAACCTATAAACTAATCGTGTTATTTGAATTTGGAAAAACTCTGATGTAGTTATGGTATTCACATTAAAATATGATAGCAATTCATAAAATCTGGTCAAGTACTAGTCAGACACCCGGTCAATATCTGAATAAAGAAAGCCCCACCCAGAAGTCTCCAGGATGTAATGCCGGCATTTGAGGAAGAAATATGCTCATTTCTTCATGGTTAAAACGCTAAAAAGCAAAGTTTTCCCCCAAGGGTAGGATGCAAAAAAGGCATCTGTTCCCAATCTGCAAACCAGTTGTGCCACACGAGACGACAGCCCAGGAAACGGAAACAAGATGGTCGTGTAACAGACACTGAATTTCGGATTAGACAGTGTTTGACAATCCAAGGAGAGCGTTAAAGGACATGAATATTTCTAGGTCTATCTAGGTCAGTAGAATGTCCACTAGGGAAGATTATCATATCAGAAGTGAGCATTTATGTTAGATCATACGGCAAAGCGAAGTCATGAGAAGATATCCCTACATGATCGGTGGTAAGTGTACTAAGCTACCAGCATGATATCCGTTGGAATTGCTAGTTGAAATTGCTGCAGTAAGAAGCTACTCAAGAACAGAAAATGTAGTAATTTGTATGTGCTCCATAAATTGATGAATTGACTTATGACTACATACGTAGATTCACGGACTAAAATCACAGTTTCTCATAGCCAAATGTTGTCCTGTCTTTTAAGACAAATAAGACCCTCTGACGCAAAGCGACACCCTACCTGCGGGCAAAAGGGATGCTCCAGTTTGTACCCCAGGTAGCTGAAATAAGAAGGGTCTCTCAGAGAGCATTCAGGTTAGAGCGGAGATCGTATGTGACGAAAGTCCATAGCCAGTTGATAGTTACCAAATCAGAGAAATATTATACAACTGTGTTACACTTCTGGACTGAATTTAGCTTTGGCTTGAATTCCTGGACATTACAGTACTGATAACAATGAAAAAATTACAATCTGGCTAAGCAAGTCATTGTAAAAGGCTTGAGGGTTGTGCTAAATACTCTGCGAAGGATAATCATATTTTCGAAAAAAGTTGTTATGAATAAATGGCAAATTCTTTAGGACAAATCAAAATTTATCAAAAGTAGACATTTTAGCGATATCCAACCGCATATTCCGTCAAAATTGTGGTTTTTCAAATAAAAATAAGTTGATTAATTGGCTGCTTCAATAATTAACCGTTTACGTTTAGGACATGCCTGTTCAAAAGCTTTTCTTGTTAAAATTAGGTTAAGGGATCATTTTGTTTGTAAATGTGGCCTAAATGAAGAATGTAATCAAGATTATATTTTATTCAGTATACCCAAACATTATTTTTCTTTATACAATTTAGATATAATATTCTACATTCAGCTATCCTTCGCCGTTTAGTTCACTTTAAACACATAATTTCACTCCTTTTAATTATGTTTTGAGTTATTTAGTTGAATTTAATTATATGAAGTTGTAATACACTCACTACATTATATTTTATATATTCATATATTCTTTCTAATATATATTCAATTCAGTAACGTAGTTACCTTATTTTTTCTTACAGAGTACACTGGCCACTCTGACAACACATTGGTGAAGAGAAGATTTAAATCACCTTAATCTTTTTGCTTGTTAATTAAGCACGGTAGTAAATACTATAAAATGTCGTAAAACTATTCCACTTTAGTAAAGTAGTTAGGAACAGTGCGAGCGGAATAACGCTATATAATACACATCTTGTATCTCGCTTGCACAATGCACATTCATGATACATATTTCATTCCTTCTATAAGTAGGATCAAACAAATGTTGCCTGAGGCGATTGTGAGTGATAGTTCGTGTCTACGTATGATTATCTTAAGCATGAAACAAAACGCCCTTTTTCTAATATGGTTTCGTAACAGGTGAGAGGTGTGAGCTTCCAAATTCCTTTGCAATTGACACTATATGACTCGACATTTTGTAATCCCCATATAATGTATGATTTGTCTTCAATATTAAACATTTTACTTATGTGAACTATAAGACAAAACATTTATACTGCCTTATTTAAATAAAATTCTAAAAAAAACAATAAAATACTCATCAGCTACAATTTGGTCAGCCATGTATCTCCATGGATAATAGAAAAGTGCGAGCAGGAGAACATCCAATTTGTCTTACTGCCAACATACGATGGTTAAAAGAAAAATGTCTAAAATGGCTAAGCCACTATGACACATGAGTCATGACTAGGGCATGGATACCGGTATTCGGTATTACCGAAAAACCGGTAATACCAGCCTATTTGGAGTACTTTCAAATACCGGTATTGGAATCAAAAATACCGGTATGTCGGTATTATGAAAAAAAAGAAGTTTATATGCATGAAACTAACTAAAGGCTTAAAAACCAATACGTCGGCTCTATATATATGGATTATATGGATATTAATGTGGATTATATGAATAACATCAACAACTTATTAAATTTTATGGTTGTAAATTAATGCGCAATTAACGTTTTCTTTTCATGTTTTTACAAATTAATAGATAAACTGACTTCAATAAACATAAGTTCATAATCTAGTTACGGTTGATTTCTACTACTACTAAAAAAATGGCATTTTGAGATTGAAACCAGTCAATGTGTCCGTGCAATTGTGAGTACATAAATGGTATTACATATACGGTGATAGTATTGTTTATATAGTTTAACAAAAGTGACATATCGTCCGCCGACCACCGCACGCCCCTCAGACCCGCGTGGTGCATCTTTTTATCTCACGCATATTATCAAATGCATTGTGCGCTCTCGCTTGGTTCGCTGGTTTTCTATTCACAATTACTATGCACATGCACGTGGTATAAACGGTAATCAGTGTTTCCGAATATTTTATAGTGATAAGAACTGTGTATGAACTGATATCTCACACTGCAATCCCCAAGACGCCTGCCAAGTGTGAGGATTATGGCAAACTCCGCCTTAATGAAGGAGGCTGTATTCAGCAGTAAACAATCCAGCTAATACAGTGGGTAGTTTTCGTTTTCGAGATAATCGGTATGTAAGAAACTCTAAATTCTTTCAAATTTAATAAGCTTCATACAGCGTATCTATCCTACTAATATCAGCAGATAGTGCCTAAACTGGTTGTGTCGATAACGTCGAGGTGCCGGTTCCGCTTCAATTTAATAAGAATGAAATAAACGATTGAGAAATCTCTAAAAGAGAAAAGTACATAAAATGATTTTTTACACTAATCACAAGGGAAAGACAACAAATCTAATGACTCTGATCCGAAAGATGATGAAATCTGATGCAATACATTATTCAGTTATACGACACAGCAGGAAAATGGTGGAAATAGGGGACTTTATTTGGATGAACTGTAGAAGACCTTACCTCCAAATAGTTTTGAACACGAGAGCGTTTTCAGTGGCGAATTTCATCCAAACTAATATTATATGGAAGAAAGATTTGATTGTTTGTTTGCATTGAAACTACTGGACTGATTTGAAAAATTGTTTTACCTTTAGAATTCTACATTATCCCTGATATGAACATAGACGACAGAATATTTTCTAAATACCCATGCGAAGCCGGGGCGGACTTCATTTAATAACAAGACTTTATATTCCATTTGTTTTCTGCACCTTTTCCAGCAAAAAATGTGTATATAATAAACTAATACACTACTAGGCACTACTTTTATCAAAAGACTGTTTACAGTTGTGCTTAATTAATCACGATATTAAGAAATGTCTTTTGAAAGAAAAAAATCTTTTAAAAGACGTTATGTCTTATAATTTTCAGTTTAATTGTTAATTATATCTGATTATTTATTGTTACAATAAATAATAAATATTTGATTATTTATTGTTATAATCAAAAAAACGTAAGAGTAAATACCAAAAATTATAACTATATATTAAGATGATTGAAAAAATTACTGTTTTAGGATGTTTTTTTATCATAAAATAGGTACATTTAGTTCATTCAGTCTAAAACAATATTACATGGAAAATATATTTTTTCTGCGTTTTTAACACTTATAGTGAAATACCGAAAAAATACCGAAATACCGGTATTCCGGTTTTTAAAATATTGATACCGGTATAATACCGGTATTGCCAACAAGTCCAATACCGCCATGCCCTAGTCATGACACATGAGTCATGAGTCATAAGTCATATTCACCTGATTGCGTAGATGGGTAAGGAGGACATCTGTCATGCTAAATTATTTCATGAATAGGAATCCAAACGGCTAACCCAAAAATCCGTAACTGAATTAACTTTGATGCATCCGTGTAAATAGACATCCAACTCGACCAATGACTATTAAAGATAAAGATAAAGATCATTTATTTGCATACAACATGAGAAATTGTATACACACGAAAAAACAACACATGCACAAAAGATGGTAAAATAGTTAAGTAGGTAGCTTTTATCATGTTCTGCCCATGAGGCGTGCAAATGTTGGAGAGTGGCACTATGCTCGTTACAATATTATGAAACAATACAAGTAAAATAAAAATATTAAGAATGGTTATAATGTCAAAGTGATCATTAAAATTAATGTCAATGTTGAATATAATAATAAAACAATTCTCTATAGATCAATTATGATGTCATGGCAGAAGAAAACCTAGAATTTGTCATTTAGAAAGTCATTGATCTTGTAATAGCATTTCTGCAGCAGTAGTGCTTTAAGTTTATTTCTAAATAAGGTAATGTTTTGATCTCTTATTGCCTTTGGAATATTATTTTAGATACGTGGTCCCATGCACACTACACTGTTATGCATCAGGTTTGTTTTGCCTTTATGTGGGCACCGTATGTTTTGGTTACGTCTACTTCTCTGTACAAAGTCAGATAGTGTGGGGAAACGCTCTTGGTTGGATTTAACAATTAAAGCCGTCTCAAGAATATAAAGGCCCGGAAGTGTAAGAATTTTATACTTTGTAAAATATGGCTTGCAACTTTCCCTTTTTTTTAGTCTAAACATAGCGTGGATACAGCGTTCTTTTAAAAATAACCTCTTTGTTGGTTGAGTTACCCCAGAAGATAATTCCGTATCTCAGGATAGATTCAACGAGGCCATAGTAAGCAGTGAGTAAAGCGTCTGAATTTAAGGCAGTAGCAAGTTTGCCTAAGGCATATGCTTGGCTGCTTATTTTCTTAGAGAGACTGGCTGTTTGTGCTTTCCAATTCAATTTTTTGTCAATAATAAGACCAAGGAATTTGGCTTGTTCTACTTCTTTTATTATGATATTGTCATACATTATATTAATATTCTTTTTGTTTGTCTCTCTTTGTCTAAAATGAATAATATTAGTTTTATTTAAATTAATTTTTAAGTTATTATTATTAAGCCATGTTATAACCGATTTCAAAGAATCATTGATGTCATTTTCATACGAGTCTATATTCTTACGTGCTATCATTATTGTACTATCATCTGCGAATAATGTCATAGGTTGAGTTGTAGCATTAGGTAAGTCATTGATATAAATTATAAATAAAAATGGGCCCAAAACACTGCCCTGTGGAACCCCATATGTCACTTTGCATGCACATGATTTCCATAATTCTTCAGTTTTAGTTTCGAGATTTACCCGACTGATTTCGGTTATTTGTGTTCTGTCAGTCAAATAAGATTTAAGTAAGTCTAAAATGTTACCCCGTATTCCATAGGCTTCTAATTTTTTTATTAATATTTTATGATCTACATAATCAAAAGCCTGCGTCATATCACATAGTATTGAACACACTGGGGAGGTTTTGTCAACACTTAATAACACAGTTTTTAGGAAATCGTATATGGCCATGTTAGTAGTTTGGTTTTTTCGGAAACCTTTTTGCTCATTGCAAAGTAAGCAATTTTTTTCAAAATAATCGTATAACTGAGTGTAGATAAACTTTTCAACAATTTTTGAAAATATAGATGATAATGCGATGGGCCTGTAGTTCTCCATTTTCGTTTTATTATCTTTTTTAAATATTGGTTTTATAATTGTAGTTTTTAAGGCTTTAGGAAACGTGCCTGTTGAGATACATAAGTTAATTATATAGCTGAGAGGTTTACATAGATGTTCATTTTCCAACTTGATTATTTTAGTTAATACTTCATCATATCCTACACTGTTGGTGTTCTTAAGGTTTTTTATTATTTTCATCACGTCTTGAGGCAAACACGGTGCCATAAACATTGAATCTTTCCTATTTTTTATGTTGGCGTTGACTTTATTCCAAGATCTGACAATAGGCTTAACTTTTTCTACATAAAAAGTATTACACATATTGGCTATATCTTCCGGGTCAGTTATATCTTTATCATTATGATTAATTTTAGTGATGGCTTCTTTAGGCAAATTTAATCTAGTTTCATTTATAATTTTCCACGCAGTTTTTGATTTGTCAGTAGATGACTTTATTCTATAATTATTTTGTGCACGCTTAGTTAATTTTATGATTTTCCGAAGCCGTTTTGAGTAATTAATAAAGTTTATTTTATTATGGTTTGTTGGGCTCAGTCTACATTTCCAAAGAAGTTTTCTTTTATTTTTTGTGCAAGTCTTTATACCACGAGACAACCATTTGATTCTTTTATTGATTTTTATAACAACCGTTTTGTATGGGAAACATAGATCATAATAAAGTTTAAAGTTTTCAAAAAAATAGTCATATGCGAGGTCAACGTCAGAAAGGCTGTACATTTCGTCAAAGGTATCATTTTTGAGACACATTCTAAATTTATTGATATTTTCGGCAGAGTAATCACGCTGTTTTTTGCGCCAGTCTCTAGTTAATAATTTTTTTTGGACTGGGAATTCCATTATCTGAGCACAGTGATCTGAGAGGACTAATTCATGCACTTCCGTCTTACATGTATGTTTGCTGTTGTACGCCATATTGTCAATACACGTTTGGCTTCTAAACCTAGTTGGTTGCTTCACTGCCAGTCTAAAATTGTAACTATAAAGCATCGATTCGAAATCGGATGTTATTTTAGAGTCTTTCAATACATTAATATTAAAGTCACCGGCTATGATGACTTGATCAAATTTTTTGTTACATGTCAAGCTTAACATTTTATAAAATTTACACATAAACGTATACGCAAATTATCGCTAATTTATGTCTGATCAATTCTACTGCACAACACTCAAATATATTTGTTAGTGAAAGTTTTTTAAACTCTGAAAGTTCACTCCATTCATGTCCGTTCTTCACCAAAATGCATGCTCCTCCTCTCTTCAAATTATCTCTGCAGAAGAATGCAGCGAGAGTGTAGTTAGGTACATTAACATATTGCTCGTAGCCGACCATTATATTATGTTCTGTTATGCAGAGTACATCCGATGTAATGTTTTTTTCCTCAAGTTGGTCCAAAGCAGCTATCAATCGATCAGTCTTGTTGATGAGTCCCGCTATATTTTGGTGTATAATCTGAAGATATTTATTCACGAAAAAACGTTGATTCTGTTTCAGTCCTATTTTTTGTAGCATTTGGAGCATACGTTTCATTCACACTTCGCTATGCCAATCATGTATTTTTTCAGTGTTTTAAATATAGCTCGCAGTCCATTGTTGTTGATTGAACCAGAGCTGTTATTGAACATGGTGTAGTCATATTTCAGTTTTTTGTTAGTGTCAAATATGTACGCATATTCATGCGTCAATGCGTCCAGATACAGTATATTGTTGAAATTTTCTACACGTTGATTATATAACAAGTATTTTTTTGGTGTCATCTTTATTTTAGCTGGGCTCATAGTAATTTTTTTTTATCAATTGATTTTTCTTCTGTAGCTCGTCATTAATGCGCTTAAGATTAATATTCTCTAATGATTAAGATATTGAATGATATAAGTAACTTGCTTACTCAAATTAATTATATGCAATGCTAACATAGCTCCTAATTTTTTTTTCAATATGCAACGTAAGAGATAATCAATATTCTGAATGAACCTAGTTATATACAAACAGTTTTGATTTTTCTGGCCAGGACATTAGACTTTTTAGATATCGGAAATTCATCAAGTTTGAATACTGTATAATATACATTAAAAAAAATACCGTTTAGCATAAAAATATACCCAACATGAGCTGTGTGCCTTGCTTTAATTTTCGGAAAGGTATGGAAATTTAAATTTTTGTCATGGTACCACAGTTCTATATTGACTTACTTGACAAACGTCAAGTACGTCAGACAAACGTCAGTTGAATATTGCGGTCTGCGGCAGATGGTAAAGAGCCTGTTTTCCTCTCCGCATTTCCGAAATAATTTTAATTTCGCACTTTCACCTGTTTTTCGTAATCTTTTGGTGCAATAAGTTACAACAACGTGTTCGGCCTATTCTATTAGCAAATAACAAGTGTATCGGGAGTTTCACTGGACTACAATAACTGCATAGCTACTGTGTTTTTATACGCGAACCTGTGTTTGTGATAATTTGTTCCCGTTTTTTTGGCGCAACTTTGCTGCAATTTGATATAAAGGAGCATCTAAAAGGTAAGACTTGCCGATTTGAAGGATAATACATTGAAATTACCTGTTTATGAAGAAACTCCATGCGTTATTCTATATAATTTAGAAACAGATCAGCGTTTGGTTTGTTTATAACGTTATTGCACGTCGTAATTCAAAAGCTTTTTTTGTAATATCGATGGTTCTCTGGTCGTTAAATTGTATTTTTTTGTGTTCATAGAATATGTAGTAAGTACCTAGATAAGTTAAGTACTTAGGTTAAAATACATTACTTACGTACCATAAACTTTCTGTAAAAAAAATAATATTACTTTGTCACAAAAAAATCTTGTTTCTTAAATCGGGTACAAAAAACATTACATATTGTAATTTATTTATCTGCAGTTTGATGTGCAGTGCATGAACATTGCAGTTTATTTTAAATAATACTTGCTGTTATCTGAAAGCTGATAACAGTAATCTTTGAACTCAAAACAATGTAGGGATGTGTTCAACTTGTATCAAACAAAATATAGTTAGTAATTGAGTGAGTTAAATAACTTGCACTTTCTAGTTCCTTAGAAATTTTATTTTTACCAATTAGTTATTGGTCAATAGTTTAAAAATCCTTACAACTAACATGAAACATGAAACATGTTAGTTACAAGGGTGTTGCTAGAGGAAAAGGCAGGCAGAGATCATTTTGTTCCACAACCTATGATCTCTGCATAATTCTGGAAAAAAGAAGAAGTAATTCATACTAGTACCATTCTTCTTTCACACCTACTTCACACCATAATAAGTTAAGGCTGGACTCATGACCTCGAGAATTTTCCAGTACGACTCCAATCTGTATTGAATATATAAAAATAATTTTTCCATTTCCAATTGTGCCATTAAACTTGCCTTGTATAGCATAACTGTCTTATTCAGAGTCCCTGTTCATCACTCTGTTTATCAGTCACACCACACATACGTACTTAAACCACTGACTCGCATGTCTTCAAAATTGGCGACTACTTAACCATCAATGAAATATTGAAAGTCCTTGTCTTTCTAATGGACGTTATGTATTGTATGATGAGGACACAGTATAATCACCTATATAATAACTATTTTCATAGATGGAGTAAGCAATTCTCTGATTGCACCCCTCGGGGTTAAGCTTGTTCATTACCTATATAGCACTGCCAGTCATACCATTTTGGACAGATTCTACAATTCTATTCTTCTAAGAAGTGGCAACTCTCTTGGCTAGTTGAATGTAGATTCACCATATTGATCGGTCAACAGTTTATCATAGCATGAGTTATGGGAGAGGAACGATTATCCTTGGAGTTTTTGAAAGAAAGGGTATGAATGAGATAGCTGTTAACTCCCCTCATAAATAAAACTCAATAACTATAACAAGCATAGGTCATTCCTTACCTTGTTGTCATGGGCCTTTTCCAAATCATGAAAGGCCTCTTCATATTTTGGGTTTGTTTTAAAAACCATCTTGTGCATCCTATAGTTCTTATTGGTTTCTTTCACACTTTCAATCAAGAATTATGCATACAATTGTGGACAACATTCAGTTGCCTAGCTTTAATTTATAATGTATTGATTGAGAATTAATGCCTTTTACCTTAGCTGGAACCCTGGCCAATGATCAACCAAGCATTCATTATTCTTCCGTTGTTGTCACCAGCTCTGACCTTTGGATGATTTACAGTGTATTAATATCATATTAAAATTATAATAAATTTATTTATCTCAATTTAACAAGTTTAGTACTAACATTAATACTAGGCACAAGGTTCTAATGTTTCTTTGTAAGACAAAAACAAATAAACAACTACTCATATGATCGGGGGATGGAATCAAACTCATTGAAATTTCTAAGTTATGCTTGAATCCACTCAACCAAAGGCTAAGTCATATGCATCACAAATATCTTACGTAACACCTTCTCAATCTGTATATTGACCACACTTAGAATTTTACAAAGTGAAACTCGCACTACAAAAGTGTTAACAGAAAATTAACAGCACATGAGGTACATAATACAATAATCTATAGATTCCATGCTGTAGCAATCAGAATAACATGTTCAGAAAGATCCAGAAACCATCACGGTCCCTGGCAGTACCGCATTCCTAAATGAGCAACAAGATGAAGTCAATGTGGTAGCATTCAGAGTAACATATTCTGAATGGTACCCACTCCTGGTCACCATGGTCACAGGCACTTTTGAGTTGCTTCCTCTGCAACAGGACAGACCCGCCTCATCTATTGTATGAAAGTAATTAATCTCATTATTGCCTAGAGCTTTAAGGTTAATATTTAGGTTAACAACGGCAGTTAAGGGTGAACTGGCCGGTCAGTTCTCTATACAAACGTCGTAGGGTGATCACTCCCTTATTTGGAGATAAACAAACATAATACCGATTGAGCTAGTATGATGCCAAAATTTTAATTAGAAAACAACTTGAGAATTATAGGCTCGAAATAAAGTTTTCGAGGCTCATAACTTTCAACTTAATTATCTTTTTAAAATTTCGGCATCATACAAGCCTAGATAATGACGAGATAAATTGGTATTATGCTTAATTCTACTTTTCCTTAAGCCAAATATAAAAAACCTATAAGTTGAATAAATTATTGTTAGTGTTTCCTTATTTATTTCTAGACCACATTGCTTTATTAGGTTTTTTGTTACCATACCACCATTTGCCCTAACCACATCCAGTCCATCTTAACAATAACCATTATGTTACTTGATATGAATATTATTGTTATCAGTTACCATTGTAGGTAGATGTTATGTTTAAATGGAATAATGGTGCCAAGTTGAGACTGTCCAATTAGTTTGTTTAGCTCTGGTATGGATACTGCACAGTAGAAATTGACAATGTCTTTTTAAAGTAGACTATATACTCGTACTTTGAAGTCCTGCTGTAACCAGGTATATGTTATGTAATTTGTTTCCACATCTCTGTGCTTATTGTGTGAAAAAGAATATTAGCTTGCACTGACACAGGTCCCATTCAACGGGTTGGACAGCCTAATATTAGTAAGACTGGAGTTAGTTTCTTTTTGAGATATACCCCAGTTTCTGAAACGTTTATCAAAGCCTTGATTATTTGACAGACTAAATACTGTTCACTGATTGGTCAATGGTATTCTATGATGCGATAGGTAACCAATGAGCATTTAGATTCTTCAAGCTTTAACAAATGTTCTGGAGAATTGGGGAAAATGGTTTAAAGTCATTGCTGATAATTATAAAAAGTAACATTATTATTATTATAACATTATCAACATGAAAGTCCACTTTGATTACTTTTATTGTGGGTTCACTCAGCATTTCAATTTAATAGATTAAAGGCGTTACTTTGCGGAAATCCATATTTAATTCCTAACTTAAACTCTTCGTGCACAAGAAGAATAAAGACTGTTGATTCTTCTGGTAGAAGCGAAACGCGTCGAAAATTCTTCCGGTCGGCGTATATGAATGACGGTTGGTCCTCTCAGCATGAATATTAGGTGGAATTGTCATTGTCCCTAATTATATTTTTAGTGTTTTTCTAGGTTAATATAGTGTTTTCAGAAAATTTTTGATATTTTTACTCGTCCCACCGTTAGCGGTAAGCGAGTAATAGTTCTAATAGTTTTTCATTGGGCTGTAAGACAGTGAACTCCCCACTAGTATGCGTAGTCATATCAAGTAGTCTCTCGGCGAGTAAGCAATAGTCTCTCGGCACGTTAGCGATAGTTTCACGTGGAGTGTTTTGATATAAGCGACACAAGCGAGTATCGCTGAGCAAGCATAGCTTTTGTTGTTGCGATAAACTAGTAAAGAGTGAGGGCGATCATTTGTTATATATGCATCTCTTTTGATTTCACCTTGAGCGAGGAAATAGTCGTAGCTACTCGCTTTCTCTCTAGCGGCAGTGGCACCAGAGCCTCAAAGTGAAATATAACTCTGTGGGTTCTACCTAGACCACTTATAAATTTAAAAAGAGAATGTTGTAGAAATTCAAACAAGTTTCCTAAATCATCGATGGACTAAAATACTTCAAAAATGTATAAATCTTTGTCTCAATTTATAAATTGTGTTCTTTGACCGATTGGCAGTTAAATTTGCCTCACACTTATTGAAACGACCTCGAGGTAGCCTAGCCATGTATACAGGATGTGTCCATTGTGGTGACAACTAGATAATTTGATTTTATTCACACCAAGGTAAAGATTCTAGAGTTCTAGACTACACCTTTGTCTAACACTGTCTAACAATGATATTTGAATCCTGACGGTGTACAAATCTGTGATGGAGTATTTTTTAATGATACTTGATAGGCTACCCTTTGACCACTATCTCACCTGGAGAGTGATGATGTGGTCAAAGATGTTGTTCAGGCTAGACTAGAATTACTAGCTCTCAAGGACAGATACCGGAACAGAACATTAGGTGCTTAGCGACAGCTTTTCTACATGAGACTGGTTGCTAGGCAGTTCGGCTGTCGCAAAGTGCCCTACCAACATACTAAACATACTGCAATACAATCATAAGACAACAACCGCGACCGACGCGACGGCTTATCGTAACCCCGGAAGCAAGTAAGCCACTAGCGGTCACCCATCCAAGTTAAGACCGCAGCTGATGTTCCTTATCTTAGTTGATCGGTAAACTACTAAGCAAGACTTACACTACGAGTGCTACGATGAGATTTCAGGACAAAAAATGTTTTAAAGCGCTCGTAGCGAAGGTTGCTTAGCCATTCTGAACCAATCAGTAAAGTTAAGCAACGTCCGCCTCGGTCATGACTTGGATGGGTGACCGCTGGTGACATTACATTGAGCGCTTCCGTGCTTCGGAGGGCACGTTAAGCCGTCGGTCCCGGTTGTTGTCTTAGGATAGCAGTCGTTGTAGCATGGTGGTAGGGCATTTTGCGATTGCCCGCCTGGCTCGCTACCACTCTCAAGTAGAAAATCTGTCGCCAATCCCCTAACGGTGAGTTCTGACAGCTGTCGTTGAGAGCCAGTAATTCTAGGTTAGCCTGAACAACATCTTCGACCACATAATCACTTGCCATCAGGTGATATAGTGGTCAAAGGCTAACCTATCAGGCATAAAAAAACCTAAAGTTTAATAAACTAAGATTTTTAACGCTCTGGGATTTTCTTAAATTACATAATGTTGTCTGTCTCGCTGCTGACAACTCGATTTCATTCGGCGCCAGTGGCAATGGATCCTAGTACACAGTGTTGCATAAATGATTTTTCTGACGAGTGAAAAAGTTCATTTCCATTTTCGATTCTTTTCTTTGACTACTGACTCATCTTGTCATCTAGGTATACAACTGAGACAAAATGTATGTGGCAAGTGTTTACTTGTCATCATTATCTACATACCACTATCCCACACATGTGGGGTCTGTGTACCTGTTTTATCTATCAAACAAGAACATGATTTTAATATTTTATTTTTACAACAACGCATGCTCTGCGGATTACATTACAAAATTACGCTCTGTGCAAAGTAAAGAGGCTCTTGGACTTTTTTCACAGCTATATAAACTATCTTTAGCTGGTTCGAGGCAGACTGTTGTTTGTTGCATATACGAAGGCAGTAATAAATTCTAATCTTGTTGTAACTAATAAAGAAACCGGAGTTTCGCGTGAAGCATAAATGTGTTTATGGCTTGTTTCGTAATTTTAAATGCATGAACCAAAGTGAAGCTACTTGTGTAATGTGACAAACACGTAAAGCGTGTAAATCGAGCCATATATGAAATGGGTCCTAGGGAATCTCTAAGGGATCTTTTTAAAGAAATTGATATATTAACTTTACCGAGTCTGTATATATTTGAAAATATTATGTATGTTCGGAAAAAATTTAGTAAATTTAAATTAAATAGTGACAACCACGACTACAACACTGCAATAAAATATAAAATAGCGGTACCAGGTTTTAGACTAGCAAAGACAAATAAAAGGTCCTTTTTAGGTAATTGTGTGCGGTTTTATAATAAAATTCCCAAACATATTACAATGCGCACAGAAGGAAAATTCAAGTTGCAAGTGAAACACATTTTAATTAAGAAATCCTACTACACAGTTTCTGATTACTTAAACGACAAAAATGCTTTGAAAATTCCGCCTCTGCCAAGCTATCACCTGTCACTACGTAATTTAAACAAATATTGTAATAATTGTATTATATTGGATGTAACACATTGTTAAAAGACGTTTAAAGGAATGGCCCCGAGTTTCTTACCCGTTCTTCTTGCAGTGGCTCTATACATTTTTTGCTGAACGTGGCAGTACAATGTATTTCAATATGAAAATTTGTAATTGACCTTCATAAGAGCGCCGTAGTCGCATAAATTGAATAAATGATTTTGAATTTGAATTTGACAACTTTAGTAGGATCAGTATGCTGGTTTGTCGTACACTTTTAGTTTTGATCACACGACAGATACGATTTAAACAAATTACTTGTTATTTTTGAACTGAACTTTACATGCTGAAACAGTAAGCGTGCTTGTAACGCTTTCCATAGACACTTCAAATAAAAAAAAAAACGAATTCCTTGAGAGCCACTGAAATTAGGTAGGCACATGAGACTTATTATTGTCTCAAGGTGACGGGCGCAGTGCAATTCGTGACTTGTAACGAAAATGCATCTGGTATAGGCAGAAGTTAGTCCGCTTAACATCAGGAGGGCCTCAAGCTTGTGCCGCGACAAAAACATAAAAAAGAACATAGTTTAGTCATATTTTAAATACCAAGTGTTAAAACTTTACATGTATTTCCTTGAGTCCAATAACTATGCTTCTGGTTTGCGAGATTTCTAGCAGTAAAATAAGGTAGGTACCTAGTTATTTACAAAAATAATTCAAAAAATTGAAATTTTGTATGCATATTGCTGTGCCTAATATCTATATCTTCCGGTTTGCCAGTTTTTCGATTTTTTGGTTTATTTTATCCCTAATAACAAATAATCCTAAAAGAAAATAATAATTCCGAAAATAATAATTCTTTGGGAATTATTATTTTCTTTTAGACGCCTGCCAAGCGTGGGGATTATGGCAAATGACCTTCAATGGGGGAGACCCTGGATTTATATTAGGTTTGATTCTATTCAATAAAATATTTAAAAAATAATCTAAAATCGCGTGTATTCGCATTTTAAATTGGTATTATCGTGCTCCCTCGGAACTACTAAGTATGTACCGTTATTATGAAGATAACCCACTTTTCTGGTTTAACTATATGGTTAAATTGCAATCAAAGATTGTATTGTATATTCTAATCCATGACGCGGAATATAGCGATCAAGCATAAGATCGGTCTTTAGATAGCTAGATTTTGAATCAGTGATATAAGAGCGGTAATTGCCGGTTGATTAACCCGGTGTTCATATCTCTAGGTAAATACGATGATAAACAATCGCTGCCTGTGTAAAAATTACTACATTTCATAGCTCCTGATTCGGAAACACTTTATTCACTACATGGTATAAAACAAAGTCGCTTCCCGCTGTCTGTCTGTCCCTATGTATATGCTTAGATCTTTAAAACTACACAACGGATTTTGATGCGGTTTTTTTAGTAGATGGAGTGATTCTAGAGGAAGGTTCATATGTATAATACATGCATAATATATTAGAGAAACACTGATCATTTTAGATGTCTCTAATGTGATGTCACAAATTAGTTAGTATTCTTAAAAATATTAACAATAATAATATATTTTTATTTGTAAGCATGCAAAAAAAGATCGTTTAATCTAAATAAATGATTTTATCTCACAAACTTACATAAAATAAAATTCTAGCTCTATTAATTTGTATTATATTTGTCTATGCATACATAATTTTTGTATTCACAATTCAAATTATGTATACATACATAATATTTGTATCCTGACGAACAAGTATATTAGTAACTTATGTATAAGTAATTTGAGCCTGAGCTAGTGGTTGGTTAAAGTTATGTGACGATCACTAAATTAAATTTCATCAGAGGATGACATCAAACCAAACTTACCTTCGTATTTATAAGTAGCAGGACTATTATGTCTAGACAGCCCGTACCGCGACCACGGTATTTCATTAGACACAATACGTCGCGCGTCTTGGTCAAGATAAATATACGCTTGCTATGACTACCTTAGTAATTATTGCCCGTGGGGAGCCAGGGCGGACTAAAATTACATCCCTCCATGTCTTCCCTTGGGAGAGTACCAGAAGGGAGCAGCAGCGCCGTCTATGAACTGCCATCTTACACTGGTATCAACAATACGTCTACGAAGCTTTGATAATAATTATTGCAAAGGCCCAGAAGAACTTTGGTCAATGGTCGCCATATTCCGAACGTTGATGTCATTACCTTTATTAAAGTTGGTAGGTACCATTTGCCATAGCCTTTCTGAAAAACCTTATTTCTAATTCACATTTTTTTATTTTCAGAATCCCTTGTCCCACCTGCCCTTGTCCTATCCTAAACGAAGAAAGAAGTGGATTTTACAACTAAATAGAACCACACAGATTTCTTCTTCGCAGCACTACCTATTATAACTGCTCCTGAAACTCCTTTCTTCCTAAAACTTATCAATCATGTTACCTCCTTTCACGTCTAAATACTTTTTGGTTGCGTCTGGATTATTATACCTCCTCTTGACCACTATCTAGCGCTTTAACTGTGGTTTTAAGGTAATAGGAGAAACCCAGTTCTTAAAATTGTACATTCATTTGTTTTAACTGCGCTACGCTATTGCCCAAAAATTACATGCATCAATTTCGACGTACGCATCGTAAAAAAATAAACTAAGGTTCTCCTTAGGGCCTGTTTCGTACCCAAATCAGCGAGCTTATAATCACTATTAATGTAGTTATATAAATACTTTTTGTTGGTCTTTCTCTTTCATTAGTTTTTCGTTAAACATGTCTGGTTTTAAAATTAAACTACTGTATGCTTTCATCTTACTTATAATTGCTTGCTTGACGACGTACAGCATGTATTTGTACGTCTTCGAAAGGCTGAATGGGAAGAAATTGATTGTTTTCGGTAACCTGTTTGCGTATTAAATATATTTTTTTATATGCGATTGTTTTAATTGAACTAAATTAATTTTAAATTATGACGTCAGTGTTTGTTGTATTGTTTTTTCCTTCCTTATTGCAGTTTGTTGGAGAACGTTAGTAACATAATTAGATATGGAGCGATTTTTCATGGTGGATTTATATAGGGCTTTCGCAAAATGCTCTGCAACATTCTAAGTAGTACTAAGTAGAAAATCTGTCACTAAGCAGCCAACAGTGAGTTCTGGAAGCGGTTCTTGAAAGCCCATTCTAAATTAAGCCAATTGACGTTTCTGACTATAACCTTACGACATTGAGACCTTACGATAAGGTGAAATTGTATTCGAAGGATAGCCTAACGGCAAAAAAATCTCTTTGCAAAAAAATATATCAAAGCGCGATAGAAAAATAAAAGTAGATATCGGTTATGCTAGTTATAGAAAAGAATTACTATTTAACTATAGTACATTTCTTGCAATAGAATGTTCTGTAAATAAGCAGTTATAAATTAAATATGTACCTAATTGATAAACTATATACATACCTACACATATTTTTATATATATTTTTACATATTTTTACATATTTAATTTTTTTTATACATTTGTATAAAAAAAATTAAATATGTAAGTAAATATGTACATACTGTAGGTACACACGTACTTATGTATTAGGAACAAACATTCTTACATTCTTTGAAGCCGCATAAAACCCTACATTGTTTAGCTAGAAATAATGTTTATTTTTTTACATTATTTGTTTCATATTATATATCCGAAGATGATTGCAATTGCATGTCTGTCTTTACGCTCAAGTAGACTAAGTATTTTTTAAGCACAAGTAGATACAAAAATAGCGAAAAGGAAATACTTATGTATTTAACATACTATGTATGGAAGAGATATATTCCCAGTGGCAATAAGTGTCGTCTGTTGAACGGGTGTTCCGCACTGCGAATCCGTAGCCTGGCTACCTACCACTCCTATGTAGACAACCACTTAGCAGAAAAAGACACTAGGTATATTTTTTTATATATATATTTAATGTAAATTATTTTTAAATGTGTCTTATTGTAAGGTACTCTTACAAAATCATAACCAATAGTTTTTTATGGTTATTTCTTTACCTTTCATACCGATTTTGTAAGCTTGTTCGCTGACTAGCGTTAAAGAAAAGATATACAAATCAGAGCTGATGACGTCATTAGTGTTTAACAATGTCAGAAAATAAAATAAGTGTTTGTATATGGCGACATTGAGCCACATTGAGGCGGGCAACCTCACGAGTTGGTAAGTAATGAATGAGCCACGAATCCTTGTTTGCATGATTATGCTGAACATACCTTCTGAAATCTTTGTAAATGTTTAGGCAATGTAGAGATGACAAAATTTGTTATGAGTATTTTAACAACGCCTACTAACTATGTTATACACATGTAAGTAGGTACTTGCAAGAATGAGTACATACCTACTGGAAACAGGAAAATATTGCAATTTGCAACGAACTTAGTCGTGCTTCGAGTGAGTATTGCTACGAGGATTTGAAACGAACTACCTGCAACATACATAGGTACGTATGGTACTTGTACACTAATGTTGGAATGATTTGTATTTTTGTACGCATCGAATAAAATTAAAAACTACTGGACTTTGAAATCTGGTATGGAAATAGTTTGAGACTCGGAGAAGAACATAGGATATTGTATTTTGAATTATGATAGTTTTTATCCAACTGCGCAAAAGGAGGTTAATGGTTTTGCGCGATAACCGCGCATACGCACATACGCGCGGGCGGAGCCGCGATCGGAAAGTTTGTACATAAAAACATGTTTACATGTGAAAGATAATTTAATTAAATTGGAATGTACATGACAATGTGCATAAAAGAAAGAATAAAGAATATACAGTCGAATCTCGTTAATTTAAACCTGCGATAATTCGAACCTCTCTATAATTCAAATTTATCATGAGTTCCCTAAATAGTCTCTTTATATTTCAAACTAAATCAATACATTTTTATGCACTTGGTAATTCGAACGAAAAAATCATCGCTACACAACAAAATGACGCGGTAATTCGAACTTAACGGCGTAAAACACTTCGTAACGAATAATTCACTTCATCTTTTTATAAACAAGTCCGTAATGATAAGTTTGACACTTCCACACGAATTGGTTTCTTTACTAACAAAAAATCTGACTATTTGATATATCAAACGCTCGATAATTCGTAACATTTTAAGAGTCCGCGAGTTTCGAATTGACGGGAGTCGACTGTATTTATTTAATAAAAGATCATAGTTTTAGTGTAAAGGACACAACAGTTAGGTTTCTAAACAATATCAAAGTCACAAAATGTCTAGGTAATAAATATTAATTATCGGGTAAATACATTATCAGTACTAATATTATAAATGCGAAAGTACGACCCGGGAAAAAACAGGATAGTTTTTATCCAACTGCGCAAAAAGAGGTTAATGTTTTTGCGCGATAACCGACATACGCGTGGGCGGAGCCGTGCCCGGAAAGCTAGTCTAATATATTGGTATACAATTCTCGTGTCACACACAGTGTTTTTAACAGAACTCATCCGAAACGGCTTGACCGATTCCTATGATATTAATTTGTGTGTATATTCAGAATAGGACGTAAACTATTTTCAAATAGTTATATTAACCCTTATTTAATTTTACTTGCCTATATGGCAAAACAACGTTTGTCATGTCAGTAAAATATAAGATCTGATACATTATTATTAGATATGTAATTAAATATTGGTTTCAAGTTTTAACACATTATACATTAATCAGTGTTCCTTAATAATTGTCAGTTATATTATTAGTTTGAAACAGTGATGGCTCAGTGGCATTGGCTATGGACTGCCGTGCAGCAGGTCCATGGTTCGAATCCCGCCGTGGGCTTGAGCTTCACCGTATGGTGGAAGGGCATTTTACGAATGCCAGCCTGGCTAGCGACCACCCTCAAGTAGAAAATCTGTCGCCAAGCACCTAACGGTGTGTTCCGGCAGCAGTCCTTGAGAGCCAGTTACATGCACATGAGACTTAACAACTATGATGTGACGAAATGCATCTGTTATAGCCAGAGGTTAGTCCGCTTAACATCAGGTGGGCCTCGAGCTTGTTACCTGACAAAAACATAAAAAAAACATATAAGTGTACCTTAATCATTATCGCTATACCTTATTTTAAAATAAAACAGGTATAGTACTGGTATAGTGCTTATGTTGCGTTCACTCTACCAATGCTAGAACAAAGGCTATTTATTTCTCGGTAATGAAGGTTACTGGGTCGATAAATATTGTATTGATTGACTCCAACAATCGCGGCTGCGTCTCTATTTGTTACGGCAGGATCTTTGTTCAGAACTTATGCTGTTTTTGTAGAGCTCCGTACCCATATCTGACTCGTAGTTTTCGTTTAGTTCCCGTAATACCACCAATAGTAATCAGTAGTAACACGGATAATTTTTATAACATGACTAACCATCTTGGTATTTATTTGCCTATCATATTACTACAGGAAATAAAATTCTGTGTATATTTTGATTATAGATATAAATTATCAAAATGTACACACAATTATTATGAATGTGTCTTAGTTCCGGCCGCAGTCGATGCGACTATTGATATCGTATAAATAAATTTTGATTTTATATTTTAGCGGAACTGACCTAATCAGTACTAATATTATAAATGCGAAAATAACTGTGTCTGTCTGTCTGTTACGCTTTCACGCCAAAAATACTCGACCGATTTGAATGAAATTTGGTATGGAAATAGTTTGAGACCCAGGAAAAAAACATAGGATAGTTTTTATCCAACTGCGCAAAAAGAGGTTAATGTATTTGCGCGATAACCGACATACGTGCGGGCGGAGCTGCACCCGGAAAGCTAGTAATAAATATACGAATACTGATAAAATAAATGTTGTAGTCATATATATACATTTTAATTTCACGGTTTAGTTTATTAATTGTATTTGTAATTGATTATCCGTAATCTTTCCGTTTCTAACATATTTTATATAGATATCAAATGAATGGCTTCGTATGTTTTAGGCTAATTAACATCCTTATAATAAATCAAAAATAAAATAAAAAAAATCAACTTCACACCTGTTACAACTAAGATACATTCTAAGGTACGTTGTCTTAAGAACTACGCATGTAATATGGTAGTGCGATGGGTAAAAAAATACCCGTGTTTCATCTAGTAGTTGTATCGGTTGTACTAAGGGAAGTTAACGGTGCTTTGTTCTTTTCTGAAGGGTTTGAAGCAGTGATGGCTCAGTGGCATTGACTATGGACTGACGCGCAGCAGGCCTTTCAGTACGCCAGCTGGTGAGTTTCACCGCATGGTGGAAGCACATTTTGCGAATGCACTTGGCTCACGACCCTCAAGTAGAAAATCTGTCGCCACGCAAATAACGGCGTGTTACGGCAGCTGTCCTTGAGACCGTAAATCTAGGTAAAGCCTGTTTAACATCTTCGACCACATCATTACTTACCATCAGGTGAGATTGAGGTGGCTTACCTATCAGCAATAAAAAAAATATTTACGAATTACCTTGGATTAACTACAGTTCTTGTTACAACATAAGTTTTTATATATTGTACTCTATTGTGAATGTGGTTAGTTTTTATCACGATTTAATGATGTACAAGAAAAATTATTAGGTGGTGCACGGGGCCGTACCCTAAGTAAGAACTCTTAATATGTGTAGCTAAGCTACTTGTTTATGATCTCCATAAAAATACTTTAACGGGAGCGTCCCCAATTAACCTTGAAGAGACCACCTAATGTGATTGAATTGAAGCTAGCTCAATCTTTTTGACACTGCGTAGTGCCAAGGGCGTCCGAGCAATTAACAAACTTCGATAGAATAAGCACTTTCAGACTCATAATTTGAGAGCCAGTAATTCTAGGTTAGCCTGAACAACATCTTCGACCACATCATCACTTACCTCAGGTGAGATAGTGGTCAAAGGCCTACCTAGCATTAAAAAAAACATACATATAATAGCATAGACTAGAACTCTACGTCTGTTTGGGTTCAGTCCTAGATTAACACTTATTCTATTTCGATTATTCAATTAGCTCCGTAGGTTTCATACCCATATTCTACGCAGCAGAAGCAATAGTTTTATCACTTGAATGAACACCAATTATAAAATCTATAAGAAAACGTCCTTGAACCCATGTGGCTGTCGCCGCGCCGCGCGCTTCTCTACCGACTGGACAGACTCATCGACACATGTGATACCAAACAGTCTGACCGACAACACATATGACGAATATCGTGTGAGTCAACACTTGGTATTTTTATTATCGCTGTTCGGTTTGACATCTGTTTTCTAATCTGAGATTCCATTTGAATTCTCCAGCACGTTTCCGGTCTTGCTGAGCTTTTAAATACAGTGAGTGTTTGCTGTTTGTTACGAAGCATTGTGATATTTGGGGACTCGAGCAGGTTTTGAGGTGGTAGTAGATCCAATGAAAGATGCCGGTTCTTGAAGGCTGTTATTTATGTCTTCTAAATAATACTAGATTGTATGTAACGTCCATGAAGCCCGCTTAAGAGATAGAGGCTGTGTCGATTGTCAGTGTTGCCAATGTGCACACTATGAAAAACATAGACTATAAATATCTACTCAACATACATGACGTGTCTTAAAATGTTTACAGTGACGAAAAATAGATTATGTACGAGTATGTAGGTAATATCTTCCACTACTGATTCCGACCAATTGTTAAGCGTATTTTGTAGCCATTTTCTTAAATTTGCATGCATTCTACACTATTTTCGGTGCACAAGATATAGGCGAATAAATATTAGCCTTATTTGGGGACAACGGTAAAATATGTATTAGTAATCATTCTCCTCAGATATACACACATACTTTATACAGGTAATAAATAGGTATCTTATTTAATTAGTCTCGGAATGTTATCTATGTTAAGTTTTTTATTATGGCAAAAAACTTTTTTTTTTTTGAGGTTAAATATTATTCATTAATTAAATTACAGACCGTAAACAATTTTGTCTGACATTTCCTACATTCTGTTTGCCTTCCTTTAGAAATATATTTCGTTATTACACATATATTAATTACATTTGACACAAAGTATAAGGGCGCTGAAATCGGTAAAAGGATTGTTCTCATAAATATTCAGAGCTTGATAGCGTAAATAAAATTTTGGACGAAACTATTAATGACTAAAAGCAGGGAATGAACTAAAGTATCGAACTTTGGGAAGCAGCGAATCAGCAATAGTGTCCAACTACGGAAAATAGCGTATTAACTATATGGTTCAACTACGGAAAGTGGTAAATTAAAAATAGTGTCTATCTACGGAAAGCAGCGAATTAACTTAAGTGTTCAACTACGGAAGATAGCTAATTAAGTAAAATAAATAAAATTAAACACCCATATTCCCATTCTGTGTAGCTAGGTTAAGTTCTATGTACTTACAAACTTACCAGTAGGTCGTGTTGTTACTGTATAGAGTCAAAATATCTGACACTGCGCATGGTACCGACTTCGATAAGTTTTTTCACACTCTCGAGGGTTGAAGTCTGTTCCATTTTTTGGTAAAAAAATATTTTTAGTGACCCTTGCTACTAACGGAATCGATTGTCATTCATTGTCAACGACTATATCATCAAGATAGGAAAATATTAATATAAGATAGGATTTTTTTTTCAGTTATTGGAGTGTTACTCAAAAACGTCTGGACCGATTTTGATGAAATTTCAATGGGACTAAACGTCAAGCATCAGCTTTCAAATAAAAATGAATTATCAGAATCGGTTCACCCAGTCAAAATCTCTGAGGTAACATAAATAAAAAAACAAACAAGAACCTCTCCTTTTTTAGGTCGGTTAAAAACAGCAATAAACATGAAATTTATTGTTACGCTACCTCAGCTGTTACGATAATTTAAAGGGGATCATAAACATTGTACTAAACAAGTCATCAGAGGCCTGTAACATACAGTTGATGAGCCCGTCCTTCGTTATAGTTGACAAGAATATTCATGAATTGGGAAAAGCAGGGCAAGTTTGATTGACATACTATTAACTCGAGACTGAAGCTGGGGTAACAGTGGCGCCAGGGGAGGCGATCTGCTTTCTAAATACCCACATAATTATTTGGGGATTGGTTGCTTCAATGCTATTTTCAAGGGCCGTTACTCATCACTTTTTAATGGGTCATTAAAGATCCTTGTTATTTTTTAAAAGATCCTTGTTATTTTTTAAAAGATCCGTGATATAAGCCATACCCTAAAAGCAAAGCCCGCATGGTAGTAAGGCATTTTGCGACTGCCCGCCTGGCTAACCTCAAGTGGACATCTGTTGCCAAGCACCTCAAGGTGTCTTCTGTTTCTGGAGTTGTCTTGAGAGTCATTGATTCTAGGGATAGCCTGTTAACTATTCCCGGCTACGTTTTCACTTACCAATAGGTTACGTGGCGGTCAAAAACGTACCTAACGGCTGTAAAATATATATTCTAGTAACATCTGACCTTTTACCTAAGTTTGATTTAATAGAAAGTGGTTAACAGTCGTAGACATCTTCCTAGAAGATGCTCACTCTGTCCTTCAAGGTTTATAGATTATATCTTTGGAAAAATAAACAACAGGACTAGCCTGGACTGGGGAAAAATCTATAGCATAATTTTATCCCCTGATTTTATCCACATTCGAGAGACATGAATGTACAGAGGTAAGTAAAACTATCTGTTTTTGATATTTTCCATGGAAATATGTCTCCGTTTAGTATTATTCACACAAAGTGGATAAAATAGTATTCGTGTGACCTAAGAAAAGGATGAGTTGTTCTTTATCCTAGGAGGTATTTAAGTAATCTAAGTATATAATATAATGTCTGGTGCATATTCTAATTTGCACTATACGAGTAAGTAATTCTTTTGTAACACCTACGAAAGTTCGTATATAGCGGGCAAGGATCATCGTCATGAGCCAAAAAAAATGTGGCAATATGAAAAATGCTAGTTAGTATTATATTATACTAGCTTTCCGGGCGCGGCTCCGCCCGCGCGTAAGTCGGTTATCGCGCAAAAACATTAACATCTTTTTGCGCAGTTGGATAAAAACTATCCTATGTTTTTTCCCGGGTCTCAAACTATTTCCATACCAAATTTCATTCAAATAGGTCCAGTAGTTTTGGCGTGAAAGCGTAACAGACAGACAGACAGAGTTACTTTCGCATTTATATTAGTACTGATTTTAGTTTATACTTATAGAGAGAAAGCATTTATCCTCCGTGGATGAATTCACCGGCGGCGTGCACAAGCGGATAGTGGTAATAAAGTTCAGAGGTGACAAGATTTTTATCCTCTCTCCGGGGAGATATGTCTCCACTCCGTGCCCGTGAGATGGTGGTCACAAATTAGGCTAGTATTAGTTATAGAACATCTTTTATAGCTTATGGGTTAGCCTTTGACTACTATCTCACCTGATAGTGATGATGCGGTTGAAGTTGTTATTCACGCTAACCTTTCTAGGTAGCAGAAGCTACGTTTATGAGCCGCAGTGGTTCTCCACTGCGGCTCATAAACGTAGCTTCTGTTGTAGGTTTTCGCGATTGTTACACATAGTAATTAAACAACTTTAAACGGTAGAACGCGTATATTTGTCATTATTTTTCACCCCGTATTAGTCACCCCGTGACCACGATCACTGCAAAGTGTTTGAAACGTCAGGACAAAAATAATGACAAATTTACGCGATTTAACCCATTTAAAGTTGTTTAATTACTATAGCTTCTTTTGTTAAGTGCTTGTCGATAGATTTTCTACTTGAGTGTTTTAGCTAGCCAGGCCCTACCACCATGCTATAAATACTGCCATACTGAGACTACAACTGGTATCGACGGCTTAACGTGCTCTCTGAAGCACGGAAGCGCTTCGTAGTAATGCACTACCATTCACCCATACTAGTCATGACAGCATCGTGTTCGTTTGATTACTACTAGGCAAGCACACCTACGAGTGCTTTAAATCAGTTCACATCATAACTGTAGACTTTGATACTTGTTATCAGACTCCGTGCTATATTCAAAAGAACTAAGGTTTTGATCACTATTACCTTTTGATTATGGCGATGTGTTCGAAGTTAGTGCATGGCGAAAGCTCTTTCATGGAATCTGACACGTATTCTACGTCAAGCGTTCAAGTGATGACAACATGTTCCGTTCTTTATGTAGGTACCTATCTAGGTAATTTTGATCGTGCCACTGACACAGTGTGCTATTTATAAACAACGATAGTCCGTAAATTGATCAGATTTGGCTAATTTCCGCAGGATGATGTCACTCAGTGTCCTTTGATAATTGTTATGCAGGACGTGTGTGGAATGATTCACATTCACACACTATGTATGCAGATTTTCCTAACAATAGTGTTAAGGGCGATAGTGTAAACGCTCTCTTTGGTAGTACACCCACTATCTTTCGGATATTTAGGGTGTTAAGATAGTAAGGGCTACATTGTAAGCCCAATGTGCAGCAGTAACCCACTCACAAAGGTGCGAGTAGTACTTAGCATGCTACTCATTTGGCGCGTTCTAGTTCTACATTTAAGTTTTCTTTGGTTTTGGAGACGTAAAAATTATATTATGTCTACGAGGGCATCTATATTCTAATAGTCGAAAAACTAGTTTGACCACGAAGAAATATCAGTTTTTTCTTTAGGTGCATAGGTGGTAGTATCCCTTCTTCCACGTTTAGTTGCGATTACGACTTCCAACAGAAATACTTACAGGTTACCGATAACACCAGATAAGTCTCTAGTTTGTGCAATCCCATTAAAAATCAGTTCTCATGGCTTAGTGGTGTACCTGGAAAGAAATTATCGTAATCGGATTTGACACTCCAAGGTATAAGATTCTTAATCTGAAAGTAGTATTATATTATGTTCTATGACTGAAGTCAGACCTGAGCTCAGTCGTCGCGTCATCGACGAAGGCGATGCACATATTCTGAGTTTTGTTTTTGCGCCTCAACTCTAGCTGTGGCACAGAATAAAATGACTGTGGCTGCAAGAAAACCATCCTTCTCCCACATATACTCTGCATTGATTTCTCTACGGTGAATACTTCGGGTACTATGGCACAGATTTAAAACGAGCAGAAGGATTACTGCGTAAAGCCTTTCCAATAAATAATCGATTCTAGCTACGAAGCAATAAAGTGCACTTCAGCTCGCAAAGCACGGAATACCTAATTCACCTACAACGTGTCACTCATTCTATCGCATAGCTCTGATCTCTTCTGATGAGGCACGCACCGTAGAATAATCCTGTCGTATACGCATATGTACCTAAAGTGAGACAGGAGTGAGGCAGGCCTGACTATTCCATCGATAATTCAGCCTTTATGTACTAAAATATACCAACAGCATAATTCGAGTACGTACTTCGTCTTGATAAATGAAGGCATTGCCACAGAAAGGACGTGGAGGAGAAAAATAAGTACGAATAAAACGAGAGCAGCTGTGATTGACTGCAAGTAATTACATTCAGATGGCCAACAGCGGCAGCGCCCGCGAATATTGTTTTTCTCTTTTGAATTATTAATTTTTCTTCGACGTTCTATTCGGTTCAGCAGCTGTATTGTTTGCGAGTTATATGAATGTTGTTATTTATGCATGACTTGGGTTTTCCTACTGTAGAATTGCTTTCAAATGCTGTTTTAGTAGAATATCTAAAATCGAATGTGACTCTCGTACATAGGTGAGATTGGAATACGAACACAGGAATATAATAATTTGATGGTTTACTCCCCGTAGTACCAATAGTACTACTAGTAGTAGCACGAGTTTCCCTTAGTACCCACCATTTTGGTAGTACAATAGGGGTTTTTTGTGCCCATCCTCCTATTAGGTAGGTAGGTACAGAGAATAAATTATTGTGTATTTTTTTTATGATATTTATATAAACAACATATACACCTACGAGTGGGTCAACTCATTATGGAATAGATCTACTCTCAGCTCAGTCTGAATTGAAAAAATTATAAAAATTAAATTTGTAAAAAAAATGTGTGCATAAAAAATAATAATAAATAGCCATACAATTTTATTTTTTATTGTTTTAAAATAAAGGGGGTCAAAATGCGGGCCCCATAATTTTGAGCGAAAATTGGCCTGAGCGTAGAAGTTAATTCTGACAACTGTCAAACTTCTATTTTTAGGCAAATTTTCATGCAAATGAGGATAAAATAACACGAAAAAATAAAAATACTCTGTCAGCTGTCATTTAGAAAGCATCGGAACTAAAACAGATTGTTTGGTATCTCCGTTGTATCTACGTTGTTTTTAATACTAACATTAAAAACTACACACTATATTTATTTCCTGGTTGTTTTTAATACGGGCAAAAATAACCCACATCGTACTACCAAGATGGCTATTAGTACGATAAGTAGAAAAATTATTACCTGTCATCGGCACCACCTCTCCTTATTTTCCCCGTGGTCTACCTACTTATGTTCTTACAGGTAAATAAGTCTATGCATTATGATAAAGAACGTGTTAAAGTTTGTCCTATTTCTTATTTTGAAATTTAAATACGGAATCCCAGAAGATAAAAGCTAAAGCTCAATATCGTGTACTGTGCACAAACTGTAAGATCCAGTGATTAAATTCGATCAAAGCTAAAATTGACTTTAGGCCGAGCCTGTCGAAGACTGGTTGACGACGTTTATTCAGCAGAAGACTTGTCATGTAACTCAATTTTACTTGAGTTGGTAGTTGACGACCCAAGTTAAGCAGTTTGGGCCAGAGCCAAGGGTTGACAGATTAGATTGTAGTAATGAGTAAGCAAATCTTATGAGCTTCAACGCAAATTCCTGTTTAAATTCTTGTGTTTGCCTCCTAAACTAAGTTATGAGTTTAGGTTTAAACTTATTTTATTCTAGGCATCTATAAATAATGCATTGTCACCTAAGTTAATAATATAAAGGGTGGTATAATACTAAAGGCTTGACACTAATAGTGTAGTGTCTAGCGTATAGTGAGACGAACTCATGATCAATTTTAATTTTAATTTGTGTATTACCGTTTTCATATTTTTTTTTGTTTATATGTATATTTATTAATAATGTTACTTTGGTTATTATTCCTATTATTATTATTATTTTTAATGTATTTGACGATGTTATGATGTAGTTGACGACTTTCGAGTTAAATTTAATTGTAACACATAATTTGTAGTTGCTTTGTGACATATTATGATTTGATTTTGCCCGTGGCCTTATTTTCATTTGACTACATTTTATATAAATGATGTGCTTGTAATAATATAATTAGAGTAATTGGTTTATCCGTGTTAATAAAGTAAATAAATAAATAAAAAAACACCTAAGTAATTTATTATACATTTTGGGTTGTACATATTTTTCGAGAAGTTACCTCATTAGTAGATGTGGCGTGTTCTATGGAATTTGGACACCTTGGTTTCTATACCGTGTACAGTTAGCTTTTTCTGTAAAAACATTTTTAACGCTAGTATGGAGTTCGCTAGATGGTAGGTAATGCTCGCCCCCTAGTCCATGAGATCGAAACATATCAGCGAAACTACTCCAAATAAAGCTTGACACGTTTGTATTGTAACATTGAATTTGGTATTGATTATCAAGATATAATAAGATATAATCTCATGTAGATAGGTACGTACCTATCTACATGAGATTATACTGGAAAGTTTGTTTGAATAGTATATCGAAAAATATGACTTTGATATAAGTCTTCGAAGATGTTACATATAATATTATTAAGGCTTATTTCAGCATTTCATTATAATTTAGTACTGATTATATTTTCGTAATAATGTTACTCATATAAAATTGATCGAACTTCAATTCTAAGTTCGTTGGATCATAATTCATATATCAAGTTCAATAACCTAATATTATTACGTTTTCATTCAACAAGTAGGTACCATAGAAAAGAGAATTATATCTCTATGATTTAAACTATAATAATATAAGAGACGAAAATCGGTAATAGGTAATCTGCTTGAAGTAGCCGTGGGAACTTTGATAACCGATAATAGCGATAACAGAAATAATATTGACCGATCTTCAAAAGCGAGACACGTGTTACTTGTCGTACCCATACTTTATCTTATCGTATCGCCACTTCAAATAGATAATAATGTCAAGGGCTCTTATCGACATAATATTATCCGACGACGGATTTGTTTACATATCATAATATATTATTATCTACCTGCTATTTACATACACGTTGTATTTAGTTATCTAATCATAATGTAGTAACATTTTATCATAGCACAAGGGTATTAGCATATTTATTACTTATTTATACTTACACGTTCGGTAGATAGGTACTACCAACTAAAAAAGTCAAATTACCTCTAAGATTATAATTATATAATATATGCATATATGTACCATGAATTTTGATTTAAACACATTCTTTTTTTTATTTTTTTGTGCATTGATTATTGGCTATCAAATTTTGATGAAGTTTACTGTACACATATGCTAAGAATCAATAGACAAAATAGCTACTTTTTGCGCAAATCAAACGATAGACTATATTGTCTTCTTTACACTAGTAATTAAGGTGAACGATGAAATCTTTGATGAGAAATTCATTTTTATTTTTCTAACATCGTAATTTTTGCACTAACGCCTGCTTACCGAATAAGCTCACGAAATTGCAATGAAAGCATTTTTTATTCGCTCGACGTTTTTGTTTTATATTTATAGCTAGGTCGGGTATCATTTTGTACCTATTCATGTGACAAGAAGGTTTTGGAGTCAGTTTACTACGTATTTTTAAATAAAGATATTTATTAATTATACTACTCATTAAGTTTGGAATGGTTATATATGTGTTATTTATATTTTGGATAATTATAAGGTTTACCTTCCTAATTAATCATGTTGGTTAATTAAAAATATATCTTTATACGTAGGTATATTATGTAAACAATGTTATTTTTGTCGCAAATTCCATGGTCTGCTGCAATCGTTACTCAACCAAGCTACTTATATATGAAGAAAAAAACAGTTTTATTTAAATTTAATTCTACAGACGGAGTGCAGCGAGGATTGCAGCGTTATTGCTTGAAATTATACCTACGTAAGATGTTTATACGTAAGTATGTATATCTCTTATTTTCACGTTCAACTCGACTCGACAGGCCAGCGTCAACTCGATAAAGTTGGACTAGTTCAATATTGAACGCAACGTAGAGACATGTAAAGTTTATTATACGCATTCTATATCTAATTTTTTCTCTTGTAGATTTAACAGCGAACAAACTTGTATTCTGGAATACTTACGGGCGGCACAAGATTTCTTCAAAATAAACTTTTCTTCCTTTTATTGTGGATACAATAGGATACTAACGATCATACAGAGAACGGGGTAGTACATTCTTGAATAGAAAGAAGGCGTGTGATTTTCTTATACAATTTCTTTGTATGTGGATTTTAGATTGATTTCTATTTTTTAGGTATATACAATCAGAAGCGTAGGACAAAATTCAGATTTGTAACATTTAGTTTAAATATATTTGAAGCTCATTTAAAAAAGTTGTCAAGTGCATGTCAGCCGAAACCTAAGAGAAAGGTTCCGTAGCTTTTAAGCTTTTAATAATATAGGTGAACAAAATTAAGCATTGACTTAGATCTCAAAAACTTTTAGCCTTCAAACGGTTACACTTATCTCACGGCACGGTATGTGCAACCTCATAATTTTGAATTTCCTTATAATGTTTCCGTGCCATGAGTAATTTTTTTTTACTACATGTTCGGATGTTCATTTTTTGTCTGCGTCTAAAAGCGCCTTGTAATATGTTATGATTTCAGTGTTTACTATTTCACATTTATTTAATAATTCAGTAAGTTGCTTTGTGATTATAGTCCTTATATATCTAGATTATATATATTATATAATTTTTAAATATGATTAAACTAACTTATGTATATATCTATTATTCTATAGTGTATATATCTATTAATTTAGCTGTTTTCTTGCACGTAGAGCATTTTCACAGCACAAGGTGACATTTTTTTTTGTTACGCTCTACAGGAAACCTATTTTATGTTTGTAGCTTTCAAACCCTCACTACGTTTAAGATTAAATTTTTGAACCATAAGCGAAGTGATCCCCGATCGCTTTTTAGGGTTCAATACAAGGTAACGCACCTTATTACAATTTTGAAGCCTTTATATTTATTTATTCAAACAAACAACCTAATTTACACGACTAAACCCTATTTTTGTTGTATTGGTGTTAGTATTTTACCAACATGGACATGATTATTTCAGAGAAAATAATTAATAGCCTGATGCTAAAATACAATTAAAGATGTGATAATGAAAACGAATTTAATCCATAATGTCAATTAACATAAATTTAAAGATATTATAAAACTACAACTAACAAAAAAGCCCGCCCCCGGTCGCATCCGGTCCAAAGGTGCCCATCACGCTGGATGCATTACCATGCTGTATGGAGATGGCCAGCCTTTAAACGAGGTACGATACTAATTAAATTACATTAAAATAAAATAAAAAATTTGGGTTCAAATAACATAAATAAAAATAATATGATATTCTGATTGAATTCAAATAACATAAATTGAAATGTTATTACGTTGTATCATCGATTTAAATAAAAAGGGTACGCTCATAAGAGCTTGTGTTAAATTTATTGTCTTGACATAAGTCAAGACAATACATACAGCTACATTTCCATTGTATTTGATATGTTTTAATTAATTTAAAGACAGGAATACGCTCGCTACTGAGACTCAATCAGGCGACGTCGTCGCCTGATTGATCGCCTTGAATGCAGTATAATAAAATAATTTTAATTTGAATAAAGTTGTATGATAAACATGCATTTTTATGCATTTCTCATTATTATATCTATATTGTATAGTTAACTATTTTTCGTACTCTCTAGTACGAGACCAGAAATAGACGTCTAACGTAAGCAGGTGTAAAATAACATTACTAAAATGTGTGCTCATGCTTTCAATATCTTTATAAGAAAAGAGAGACTAAGTCGCGTAACACTCCAGTTTTGATTTACGATGAAAATAAAAATAAACTCTCTACGGGTAAAGTTTCAGGTGGTTAGATGAATAATGTTTTTCCGCAACTCTCGGGAGATTCTGCTGGGAACTGGTAACTAGTTAGTATTTCAGGGAGTCGAGAAAAAGTTGTGATTTGTCTCACTCGGAACTTTTTCTCTGCTCTGTGTTATGTCGTTAGTTTGTTCCATCAGACCATAAACAATTGTGATAGGACATATCTCTGGATAGGATTACGAACCACTCAAAAGTTTTATATATAATTTATATTTTACCTGATGGCAACTGTTCTGAAATTATAATTTCTGAAATGCTCTTGAACAATTACGAATTGTTACATCCCACTATCCCTAAAATATGAGCAATGTCTTGTAAATTTTCATGTGAAAAGTATTATTTTCGCTACGTTTCTAGCATTTCGGTGCATCTCAGGCGCCCGATTTTTTACTTGAGTTGAGATGTATCAGAATCAGAAGTGTATATAAATTTTAGAGATGCGCGTCAGAATACCGGAGTTCGGTATTTAAGTATATACATTTATCTACCGAAATGCACAGGGGTAGGCAAAATAGAGGTGTAACTATATAATATGGTTATTTATAATAAGTTTGTACTTACATAAGTAGTTATAGTTTAGCGTATATAATAATTATCTCATGATAGCTACGTATTTAATTTTACTTTTTATTTCATCGGTCCACTAAGTGAAACAGCATTTGCCGCTGAGGAATAAAAAAAGTTCACTAACGATGCATTCATTTTGCGCCATTTTCACCCTCAAGCACACGAAGTGCACACAAACGTTCGTTCAAAAATCGTGAATCAGCCGTTCAGAGGCCGATACAGTGAAGTGGCATTCAAGCTGCGATTCAAACTTCAAGCGATTTTTCACGTCCCGACGTACGGCTTGCCCTGACTTTTTCAGTTCGATCTACTGCGGGAAAATTCACGGCACTTTTATTCTTTACGTAGATTGATGTAGAATATTGGCTTCAAAATAGGTAGATATCTACTGAATATAGGTAAAAGACTACCTATATAGCGAGTCTACTCGTTACCACGGTCAATGCAACTTGATCGAAACGTCGAGGTTAATCAAAATATGTTTATTTTGATATTAATTCGTGCGGGAATAGACCCGGTAACGATTAAGAAATATGAGTATAGTTCACGAAAGTTTAAAGAAAAGTACCTATAGATGACGCGAGTGTATATTTAGTATGTACTTACCAAATCTCGTGCGAAAAAGGAGAGCAATGCTCTTTTATTTATCTGCGCTCTATCATTATCGGTAATAGTAGTAAAACAAAATTTTAACACATGCCTTTTTGGGCCGTATTATAATCTGTAAAAATTGCATATAATACTTAGAAATCCACAAAAGAATTTTAATATTGTTAAGTTTGCAATAACGCCTGCTAGGCGAATTACATTACAAAATTACAAATTTACGAGAGGAAAAATTATAGTCATGTGCGGGATTCGAACCCGACACGATGGTTAAAGAACGCGAGCAAGAATTAAAGTTATCAGTCATTGTGTCGTGTTAGCTCAATTGGTTAGTTAAAGCATACCCCGGCTAAAGGGGTGGATGGAGGCGGGTTCGAATCCCGCGCATGACTATATATTTTTCTCTCGTAAATTTGTAATTTTGTAATCCACAAAATAAGTTAGCCGAGATATAGAAATGTTTCGCTCTTTGAAGTTTTCGAAAACAAGTGGCATGTTTGGTTTCTATTCAAATGGAGCGACATGCGTTATCTATTTCAATGCCTATGTTTTTTTTTATGTTATTATGACGAAACCAGCATGAGGCCCATCTGATGTTATGCGGTAACCTCTGCGCATAACACGCAGAGTGTTGAAATAATAGAGTAGTTATATCCGAACACCACTGCTCTAAAATCTTACTAGAATTTACCTATATACATACCTACGCACATGTATATGCAGTTTGTAATGACATGGAAAGAACGTGCAAATATGTTGCGTCATATCTGTTGTAATAAGAGATAAATAAGCAATTCGTGTCACCACCGAACCACCGCGAGACGTTCCGATCACCATTATGCTGCGATCTCTTTCACTGTCTCACACCAAACGACTCACATATCTCGCTCATCCATTTCATTGATATTGGTTCCTAAGATAAAACAAAATAACGATAAGTATTTTTTTTTTTTTTTTTTTTTTTTTTATATTTTCTATTTCAACAATAAAAGCAATAATTACGCGTGAAATTCTTTGAAATTTTCTTATCTCTCACAGTGCCTGTATAATTGGTGCTGAGTCTAAAGACAAGGAAGGCATATTGTCCACAGATTATTTCTAAAAAAACACGATTAGCGGCGATGTATTCCCCGGACGCTCGGAAGTGCTAGACTGGTAATGACTAGGGTAATTGAATTCGTGATTCGTCTAGTAAATATGGAAGGCATACAACACATCTACAGGTAAAAAAATCTTAGATAACACGTGCATTTCATCACATGTCGACGAACAACACTGCGCCCGTCACCCTGAGACATACA
The DNA here is from genome assembly GCA_963854805.1 of Plagodis dolabraria. Lineage (NCBI taxonomy): Eukaryota > Metazoa > Arthropoda > Insecta > Lepidoptera > Geometridae > Plagodis > Plagodis dolabraria. The sequence goes on along the minus strand of OY978457.1, from coordinate 22,892,690 downwards.
GTTGTTGAGTCTCATGTCTCTATAATTTTCCTGGCTCGCGACTGCTACTCAAACACACTGTAAGGTACTTCACAGCAGATTTTCCACTTGATGTCTGTTGTAAAAACCATAAAATAAAATGAACTTTATCGAACGATTATGTAGTAGAGTTAAAGGTGAAAAGGCTATATTATTTAATCGATAAAAAAAACGAGACGATAATGTATTTGTTTTTATTTTTTGTATGATCACAACACACATAAATTACATCCAATCTTGATAATTATGTTTTGTTCTGTATAAAAATGTCTTCGAATCATTCAGTGACAATCTATGCCGACAAGATTGGCTATATTAGGTAGGGCAACAAAGGAGGTGGTTTGTCATAATATTGTTACTTTTAAGTGGCACTGGGCTGGTTTCCAATCGAATTGTTTAAAGGTTCACTTCACACTGAGTCAATCTACGGCAAGTGCTTGTAAATAATGGCCTGAGTGGAATTGAAGTGTATGAAGTGGAGTCTCGATTACTATGATAACTCTATCCATATTCAACAGATGTCGTCGTGAATGACTTAAACGATTTTTTTGGTTTTACTGAGGGTGTACATATACTGTTGGAACTCAAACGAGCCATAATTTTTATAAACTTGTTTGTTGTGTCTATAAAGCATCGTTAACTGATGAGTATTAGTTGGCAGTATTCCCTAATGTGAGTGAGCATAGTCTCAACATTATCATCAGCATCTAGATACTAAAAATTGACACATCATAATCATTGTATAGATCGTGCATATTGTTAAAATTATATAAACAGGCTAGAAGAAGTAAGTATTATCATAAATTACAAGTATACAAATATGCTTCTAAAATGTATTACCTAACTTTTTTATTGGCAAACAAGCGTGCTGCGTACCTGAAGATAAGTGGTTACCGTTGTCTATGGACGCTTGCAAGTCCAGTGGCATCACTTGTCGACCCTTCACATTAACGTACCCCTATTAACGCAATAGTATACTATTGTAAAATGACTTGCTTAGTCTAGTGTTATAATGATCAAAAAAACACCTCTTTCTGATACGTCAAATTCAAGCCTCAAATTGTTTAAAATCATGCAGATATTTCAGTTTCATTTAGGTATGCAATGGAGCATTGAGACATATCATAACGTAGTAAACATTGAAGGTTCCTTCAGTACAGCTATAGTTTGAATCACGTATTCTGCCCGTAGTGTGTGTAAATCATTATTTTCGTAAACGTAATCGCGTAGGCAATTGAAAAGCGCGCTTCATTTCCCAGTACGAACTATCAGTTTGTCTGCAACATACGTACACAAGATAAATGATGTTTAGTTTGTATTGATTACGAACATGGTGCAAATAGTTTTGTGTTACAAATATTCGTACAATGGCTTCTGGTATTCTTTAGAGCAAAAGGTAAGTAGGGAACAACCAAAGAGTGAACACTTTCGAAACTGATACATAATATACGACTGCCCAAGAAGGGACTGTTATGTTTTCTGGGTTCATGTATGTATGTTAGTGAGTTTGTTTTTTCCACCATAACTTCTAAACGGCTTAACCGTTAAATATGTCTTGCTAGCGCTTGACACTAGGTACGTAAAATAAATAAACTGGCGGATTTGCGACGCCATTTTGTGAGATATTTTTTTTTCTTCCAAACCAATCAAGTGGGGTTTCAAAATGAAGGGCTTTAAGAAACGATTCCATAAATATAGAATAACAATGGAATGATAAAACGTTTAAAGGAATAAATAATTTGTAGTCGGGTTTGTTACTTTTTAGGGTTCCGTACCCAAAGGGTAAAAACGGGACCCTATTACTGAGACTTTGCTGTCCGTCCGTCCGTCCGTCTGTCACCAGGCCGTATCTCAAGAACGGTGATAGCTAGACAGTTGAAAATTTCACAGATGATGTATTTCTTGCCGCTATAACAACAAATACTAAAAATTAAATAAAATAAATATTAAAGGAGCCCTCCTTTAATATTTATTTTATTTAATTTTCCAATACAACAAAATTAAATTTTATTTAATTTTCCCATACAACAAAAATGATTTTTTTACCGTTTCTTGCTCGATACTAATAATGGTAACAGGTAGACGCTTTAACTATTCACAGAATATTTAGTTCTATGTTCACTTTAAATATAATTAAATAAAATAAAAAAATAAGGGGCTTCCATACAATAAAAAGTATCTGTAACTTGCAAGATTAGGTTACAGATAATGGTACGGAACACTCGCACTTGGCCGGTTTTTTAATGAACTTATTCATTTTTGAAATGAAAATATCGTGAGTTTCACACATTATTAAAAGTTAAACACTCACCGACAAAACACTCACGTTGGGGATCGAGTACGTCGACCCGAGTTGCGAGCATGTCAGATGCTCATCATCAGGGCGAGTGCGCAACTGCGTCTGCGAGCTACCTTTTAATAACTTAATGTTAATAAAATCAACTTTGGGTTTATAATTAAATTATACTAGCTTTCGGGCGCGGCTCCGCCCGCGCATATTTCGGTTGTCGCGCAAAAACATTAACCTCTTTTACGCAGTTGGATAAAAACTATCCTATGTTTTTTCCCGGGTCTCAAGCTATTAACATACCAAATTTCATTCAAATCGGTCCAGTAGTTTTGGCGTGAAAGCATAACAGACAGACAGAGTAACTTTCAAATTTATAATATTAGTACTGATTAAGTTTTGGTTCAATGTCTCCAAATGTCTTTACACACACAACTGATTGGTGAGTAACAGATTACCATTAGAAGACAAAAAACCTTATTTAGTAGTTAGGTATACGTACTCTTTGGTAAAACGCATGTTTGTTTTGCTCTACTTAAGTAAATAATTATTATATCGTCAGTCTACTAGGTGGACTGATGATATCCTGAAAATCGCGGGTAGCCAATAACTACCAGTGGCTAATGGCCGTTCTTTGTGGCGATCTATGGGGGAGCACTTTGTTCATAGTGAACGTCTTCCGGCTGATGATGAAGTAATTATCTTAGAGCGACGCGTATATCCGCCGTCTAAGATTATTTTACTAAAACTCTTCATTTTGTTTTTGAACATACGAATGGCAATAATAAAACTACGGCGTAAATAAAACTACCGAATGGCGTCTCTAGGACTGCCACTTGTCAGTTGTCGCACAACTCTGACGCCATGATGCGGATTTACGGAACTAACATTGTAATCACTCACTGACGCAGAGATTACATGACACGAAGTAGAGATTTATGATAGTGCTTGTAGTCGGATGTAGTTTGTAATTATTGTGGTACAAATCAGAGTTAGACTGAAGTATTGTATTACAAGGGGTATTTTATGTATAAACTCATTTGAGAGTATGTAAGTTCAAATAGGTACCTACTCATACGGATGTCTTAGGTTATCGCGATTACTAGGTACACATAGTTATTACTCTGTGACCAAGATCACTGCAAAGTGTTCGGGACAAAAATAACGATAAATATACGCAATATAAGCCGTTTCATTACTCATACTGCATATGGGAAATATGGGCCGAATAAACAGCATTGTACTACGCAGATATATGTGGAAGTATGTGGGTTGTTGCTGAGCATTAGGCTAACAACTGCAGGGCCCATCAATTCTTGCGCATTTATTAAAGCTAGCTAGGGTCCAGGAGTGCTATACCATAAGATTAACCTAGCTTGGACTCCTGTTCCTTCATAAGATTTTAAGAAGATGTTTGGGCTCCCAATTCTTGCCGAGACATTTTAAATAAAATGCTATGTTTGTAAGTATATTTTCATATGGCAATCAGAATTAATTATCAAAAAATAGCAAGCGTGTCTAGTTACTAACTACCGACGAGAAATCTAAAAATAAAGGTGACGGGTAACGAATAAATATGTATAAGGTCATAAAACCGAGGAATATTGTGTCTGATTTTAATGTATTATCAACTTGTTTTTTTTTGTCTATGCTAGATAATCATCGAGCTTTCCTTTCAATAGCAAAAACTGAATTTTGAATAATGTAACTATTATTTTTTAGATGTAATATAGTTTAGAAAAGTAACCGACCGTCATCACGCCTTCGAATTCGACTCATCTATTCAACTTTTTGCCGTAACTGTGAGTTGCTCTGAAAGCCCTCGCTAACGCCTATGCTCGGTGTGGTCGAAACTGTGTCCAAAGAGCAACAGAAAGTCACTTGCTGCTTGGTGCAACGATCTCCTACACCAATTTGTACTTGCTCATTATATTTTTTACAATAGAATAACATTTATTGTCAGTAAAACACAATTTAACAGAAAGAAAAAAAAAATGGAATAAAACTATCTAATTTAACTGGCAACAGGGGTTGGCTCACCTTTTTAAAGACAACATAATAGTGACCGCCTTACCGACACACATAAGAGTAGAAAAATGATGCAACGAATATAACATAATTGGGAGAATATTATTTCAACAAAATTGTTCTGAAAGTGTCTAGCTGCCCAGATTTATTTAGAGTCACAAAATAATATTCATTTCGTCGCTTTCCTATTAGTTACGCTAAATCAACACTGCTTGTTTTGTTACTACTGGTTACTTACCGGTTTACTGCAGTTCGAATTCACTATATCAAAATATATACAGATGTCGACACTTCTTTGGACTATTATCACTCGAAATCGAGTTTAAGCTAATTTTAGCTCAACCCAACACAAACTGAAAATACCCCGCATTCAGTCACCAAACAAGGCAAACAAATTGAATTTCGAAACTGTCAGCTGTCAACCAATCAACGCATTCCATGGCATTATGAGGAAATCCAATCGGATTGCGCGAATTCCAGTGACGAATAATTTGTTGGATCAATTCGTGGAAGCAACGGAAAAGTTTCGTTACAATTGTGTGTTAAAATGAATTTTGAATTCAAGATTCTGATCTCCAATTTATTGCCATTAAATTTGAAATATTTGCGTCGATAGTATACAATGTCTAATATACACACAATCTAAATATAACTATCTTCTATGCCACACTATAGGTGAAGACAAAATGTCTGTGTAAAGATAAGAGAAAGACGGCTAAGAGAGAGTCAGACTTGCGTTCCCTGGATTCCGTACAACCACAACATTACATTACGAGTGTATATTATCTTAGGAATCTATAATTAAAGCATATTAATATAATTATAATGTATGGGTACTTAAATATATAGCTAGTAGCTATATTTCAATTATAATTATATATGGCTGTCCCCTCAAGTGTAAATACGTACTGATGGGATACGAACCCATGCGCGCACGCATTATTATTATAAATGCGAAAGTTTGTGAGTGATTGTAGATATCTACAATATACTCGTACAATATACACTAACACTCATATGAGTGTTTATGCTTGTTACACCTTAGCTCTTCACGCATAAATGGCTAGACCTATTTAGATGAAACTTTAAATATAGCTAGATAAGATTAACACATAGGATAATTTCTGATTATCATCGTCTTTCCTTTATAACAATGTCTACGCGGATGAAACTGCGGGGCGTAGCATGATTACTTTTTTAATTTAACATTTTTCGATTAATTTTACCTTGATGCTTTCTCGTTCGACTAACATTCCAACTCACACTTGACTGGTTTCTTAAATTTTACTTCAGAATGAGATTGAGCTTGTACCCATTCGTGTCAACTGTCAGCCCTTTTTACGATAAAACAAAAACATAAACCTCGATTGTAACTTTTTAACCGACTTCCAAAAAAGGAGGAGGTTCTCAATTCGTCTGTATTTTTTTATATTTTTGTTTATGTTTGTTAGCTCAGAACTCTTGACTGGGTGAACCGATTTAAAAAAAAATTTTTTTCTTAATTTTTTTATTGCTTGCATCATCCTTCAAACAAAAAAATATTTTTTGAGTTACACTCTAATAACTGAAATATAGTTGACAATGAATGACAATCGATCCCGTAAGTAGCAAGAGTCACTAAAAAGAGTGAAAAAAAATGGAACCGACTTCAACACCCAAAAGTGTGAAATAACTTGTCGAAGTCGGTACCATGCGTACAATATTGTGATAATAGGTACTTTTGAACGATCATGGTACCGACTTCAACAAGTTATTTCACACTTTTGGGTGTTGAAGTCGGTTCCATTTGTTGGTAATTTTTTTTTGTGTATGTAAGTAGTTACTTACATTTTTAACGACTGCCCAAAATGAGTAATGTTTTACGGTTCATGCATGTGGTATATATGCATTTCATTATCCCACCTTAACTCTTAAATGCCTGAAAAGATTCAGATGGGTATCATCAGAATCGTTACATTATCATTTAAGGGTAACATTATTTAAGACTAGGTCCAGAGCTGAGCATGTTATCGAATTTCTCGTCTTTGTCTCTTTTCGTTTCGGTTTTGTCGAGGGCGTAGGACAGCGGGTCCTCGTTTTGCATGCGAGTGGGTCAAACGGTACTTACTACATAATATATAAATAGCGTGAACAAATATGTTAACATAACTTTAATAATTTATAAGTAGCACATACTTATTTAACTCACACGTATCTACACACACAATATAAATAATAAATATCTATTTACACAATACACCACCTGAGTTATTTCTGTTTTCTGTATTATTTATAGTTGTCTATTATTTTATAAATAAGTAGTTGTGCATTTGTAATGTAAACATACTTCTTTCATTATTATTTAGTTACTATTTCATTTATATTTTTAACTTCGATAGAGTAATTCCAAAAAGGAAGGGACTGAATCTCACGACACACGTCACCCTAGTGTGAGACTCAGTGATCATGAATAGACTTACATTTTTCGTATAATAATGATACATACTAAGTATATTCTGATTTAATATTTGATGTGTAGCAGTCCTTGGGAGCCAGTGAATTTACAGGCACATGAGACTTAACATCTATGTCTCAAGGTAACGGGCGCAGTGCAATTCGTGACTTGTGACGAAATGTATCTGTCATACGCAGAGGTTAGTCCGCTTAAGGTCAGGTGGCCCTCAACCTTGATCAGACACAATAACATATATATATGGTCTGACTGAAGAAGGATAAGTGACATGACACATCCTGGTTGTACTGCTCGACATGGTTCGTCGTGTTTTCTGAAGTTGGTTAATTTGAATGAAATGCGGGAAATTGTTCTTCCCCAAGACAATTCTCTCTGTAAAGAAATTAAATTTGAAAATAAAATCCTTAATACATTGGAGGCTTTACATTACAAAAATGCGTATTGTAAGGGCAATCCAATTTAACAATGTCTTTCTTAGAATGTTCCCTTGTGCTTTCTCCCTCACTTCAACTTATTTTCGCTTGATAAAATAGAGTATATGTATATTTATAACGTGAACATGTATTACTTTATAATTCGTTAAAAAACCCTTTTTTAACCGACCTCCAAAAAAAGATTAGGTTCTCAATTCGTCTGTTTTTTATGTTATTTTTATGTTTGTTACCTCAGAACTCTGGACTGGGTGAACCGATTTTGAAAATTCTTTTTTGTTTGAAAGGTGAAGCTTGTCGTTTGGTCTCATTTTAAATTTTATCCAAATCGGTCAAGCCGTTTTTGAGATACACAAAAATACCTGAAAAATATTTACCATCTTGATGTTAAAAAAAAATTGGTTCACCCAGTCAAGAGTTCTGAGGTAACAAACATAAAAAAAATACATACGAATTGAGAACCTCCTCCTTTTTTGGAAGGCGGCTAATGAATGATAATCGATCCCGTAAGTAGCAAGGGTCACTAAAAATTGTGAAAAAAAGTTTTTAGCAAAAAATGGAACCGACTTCAACACTCAAAAGAGTGAAATAACTTGTCGAAGTCGGTATCATGCGCAAAGTTTTGTGATAATAGGAACTTTGAACTATCATGGTACCGACTTCAACAAGTTATTTCACACTTTGAAGTCCGTTCCATTTTTTGCAAAAAAAAAAATATTGTATTATAAAGTATTTTTATGTCAACAATTATATTTTCGTAAATGTAATAAAAAAACTAATTAATGTATTAAAATAGATAAGATAAGGAGTAAGCCCATTATCTATTTTTTTTACTGCTGATAGGTAAGCCTTTGACCACAATCTCACCTGCTGGTAAGTGATGATGTGCTCAAAAGTGTTAATAGGCTTAACCTGGATTTATTGGCTTTCAAGGACAGCTGCCGGAACACACCGTTGCGTGCTTGGCGACAGATTTTCAACTTGATGGGGCTCGCGAACCAGGCAAACGGGCAAACGCAAAATTCCCTTCTATCATGAAAAAATGACACTAGAATGACATGACTATTTTTGACATTATTATTTGTAGAAATATAAATATTAATATCTATAATAAACAATTGTATTCTTATGGATGTCAAAATGAAACAATAAATAAATGTAACACCAAAGACTGACAAATATTATAACTATTATTCGTAGCAATAAAACTCAAATTTCATCATCATCATCAGCCGGAAGACGTCCGCTGTTGAACAAAGAACCTCCCCCCATAGTAAATCACATAGAATGGCTATTAGCGGCTTGTAACCATTGGCTACCCGCGACTATTACGATGTCGCCAGTCCACCTAGAGGGGTGCCTACCAACTCTAATTTATGTATAGACAATTGCATTTCCCTCGCTATACAATTGAACTTAAACTTCTTCAGTCAGGCCCGGATCTAGGGGGGGGCGAACCGGGTTATCTGCCCCGGGCGCTAGCTCCAGGGGGCGCAAAATTCATACATTTTTCAGCAACATCGTCATCAGAAGAATACGTCCACTATTGAACACACATAAATGAAAATTGATATCAGAAAGCGCCCTTGCACCTAATTGCACATTCGTAGATTTAGCCAGCTTATGATTTTTTGGCGGGAAAGCGCGGCCGCGTTGTAAATAGGTAAGTACCTACCTACAAAACGTTCTTGAAAGCGCCCTTGCACCTAATTGCACATTCGTAGATTTAGGCCTAGTTTCACCATACTCTGTTATTTATTTGACGCCTTGTTAATCCTTTTAACGGACTGTTAACTGAACCGAGTGTCCCACCAACTGTTAATGGATGATTAATTCAGTTAACTTCATAGAACGTAGACTGATTTAACAGCTCTGTTATTTTTAAAGACCCATTAGCTAATGCCTGATTTAGCGTAAACAAACATGGTATGGTGAAATTAGGCCTTAGCCAGCTTATTATTTTTTGGCGGGGATACGCGGCCGGGTCTAAGTAGGTAAGTACCTACCTACAAAACGTTCGACCATGGCGCGAGAAATGGGCGCTTCTCACTTTGTATTTATTGTTTATATTCGGAGCTTTTATTTCGAGATACCTATTTAAACTAAATCGGGTTAAAATTAGGTTAAAATACTTGTACTTACTACTTGTTTTATAGTTAAAACGACAAAACACAGCGAAAAAGTAAGCATAAGTTTAAGTATAGGTCGGAAATAATTTTTAACTTGAAATGTTAAGCAACGTAACTATACCTACCGTTAACCAGTTCACGTGCTCAAATAGGTATATTTAGTGATAATATTTTAGTAAACTTACCGAGCCGCGCGCCGCACCGTGCTGAGCTTTCGATCGGGCGCCATAACTACCAACAATTTCTATTTCATTACGGGTCGTACCATATCCAATTATTTCGGCAAATACAACCCTACTCTAAAATACCAGTTAGAAAACGTAAAAAAAGGACAGGTATCCTATTTGTGGAAGACGATACAAAATTAAATCATCGGTATAATGGCAAAAAAGTTCGAAACACTATTATCAATGAGATCAAGGAGGCCAATTATTTCACGATTATGTTCGATTGCACTCCAGACGTGCACACAGACTCACACTGTGCAAATGAGCCAGGTGATTCGATTTGTAAAAATTACGGAAAATGGATGTGAAATAAAGGAAAGATTCATTGACTTTATTGAAGTGGATGGAAGAACTGGAGAATACATCACACAGCGAATTTTAGGAAACTAGAAGCTGACGGTTTAAGTTTACAAAAATGTCGCGGTCAATCATATGATAACGGATCTAATATGGCTGGCACATATATAAAGGAGTACAATCGCGAGTCATGGAAACGAATGAACTAGCAGAATTTGTACCATGCCTAGCACACTCCTTGAATCTTGTTGGTGTGCATTTAGCATCGTCATGCTTAGAAGCAGTCAGCCTGTTTGGACTTTGTTTTTTATACCACTAAGGTGGCAAACAAGCGTACGGCCCACCTGATGGTAAGCAGATACCGTAGCCTATGGAGGCTTGCAAAACCAGGGGTATCACTCGCGCGTTGCCGACCCTGAAGAAATCTCTTCACGCCCGCTTTGAAGAACCCCATGCTGTACTCTATTGAGAAAACCACAAAACTAGTACAGAAACTGTACTGTTTCTTTGTTAGATCCACCAAGCGGTGGAATATAAAGTGTACAAAAACCAACTTAAAAGGAAGTAGTAAAACAGATGGTTGGCTAAACATCTAGCTGTTACAGCTCTAGTCAATAAATTACCGGAACTTATCCAAGCACTGCAGGAAATTGAAAAATTTAGAATCTAAATACGAAGCTCGTAATTTTATACATGCGGTGAAGGATTTTCAATTTATTCTAAATTTGACAATTTGGGCTAATGTTCTCCGTGAGATAATCAGAGTAAATATCGAAATACAGAAAGAGAATATTATTATTTCACGTACTGTGGCCTTATTAAGACTTTGCATGAAACCTGTAGAAAAATGGATTGAAGAAGCTGAACTCTTATCAGAAAAGTTGGAAAACGAGCCCATTCTTAAAAAAAACGAATTCCAAAAAAGGCAGCATGACGAAATTTGATGAATCAAGAACGACTAGACTCGACTCAGCTATTTTCCAAAGATATTAAAATAGTGTTTGACAACATATTAACAGGCATTGAGACAAGGGTAGCGAGTGCAAAGAGTCGAAATGAAAATTTCGCCTTCCTTAGTGGCCATGCATTTTGAAACATGTCTACCCAAGATCTGCAAAAAAATGGAGCCGATCTAGTAAGAAAATATTCAAAAGATTTAAATGCAATTGATTTTTGCCAAGATCTAGCCGTTTTCAAAAATCTAGTAACAGAAATTAGCGAAAAATCGAGTGCATTTGATCTCTTAGAACACCTGTGCAAGCACGACTTCAGAGAAGCATTTCCAAATGTAACGATAGCTTTGAGGATATATTGTACTTTACCGACGACATCTGCAAGCTGTGAGCGAAGTTTCAGCAAACTGAAAATAATAAAACTTATCTGTGTTCAACAATGAGTCAGGAACGTCTATCTGGCCTAGCAATACTTGCCATCGAAAATAAAACTGCCTATCAGATAAACTTTGAAGAGCTAATAGATTCTTTCGCTGAAAGTAAAGCACGCCGTGTAAAGCTGTAGCATGATTTAGATAAAAAGCGATTGAAGATGTGCATTCTGTCTTGCTTGCCTCTAGGATGTATATATATTGTTGTATGTTTATATGGCTATAATTTTGTCATGTTATTATAGTAAGTTATAGTATTTTTCGAAGGGTTAATATTCCCACAGTCCCCAAATATATTATTATATTTTTTTCAAATAATTAAACCTTTTTCCGCCAGAGGGAACAATCAAATGGTGTTGTCAATTTGGTAATATTTTGCCGAAATTTATTTTTATCAAGTGCAGATGGGAAATAATGGTAAATTTTACGTGCGTGCTCTGGTGTAAGTAAATCATATAAAGTTAAAAACTTTTTTTTTTAAAGTTAACTTTTTGTTCTAGCAGCAAAACCCCGTTCGGACTAGTAAAGTTCACACCTCTTTACTGAGGTATAACTTGACTGTGACTAAACTTTAATCCTGTTACTTGATCTTGACTAAGTAAAACATATTATATTAAGCATAAAATTGTTAATTAATATTACTTGACACTGGCTATATTAACTTACTGGGCGAAACAAAAATAAACTATTGGTGGGGGGCACCAAAACAAGTTTCTGCCCCGGTTCGGAAAAATCAAAGATCCGTGGCTGTCTTCAGTATGGCCTTTGTGGTCTTGCCATACCACAATTCTGCCAATGACACGTACAGGAAAGACAAATAAATACTCTCTTATTAGGAGACTGTCTTCAAAAGAAAATAAGTGAATTTGGCCTGTGAGATAAAATAAGATTGAAAATACGAGGGGCAGCTGATAAGTTCGTGGCCTAGGGGACTTAGCCAAATAAAAGTGTAGTTTTTAATTTTTTATTTTTCAATGTGATCTCCATCAAGTGAAATACACTAATATAAGAATAATTCACTGGGAGCCACTTCCAGGCTGTAGGGTGGATGAAATTTTTTTGCGAACCCATAGTGGCTGTCGAATGTTTTTAGTAAAAATACCCAATTGGGCGAGATCTCTAACAAACATAAAAAATAAATACAGACGAATTGAGAACCTCCTCCTTTTTTCAGTCGGTTAAAAGAATCCTAGCATTAACTAAGGTAATCACATAACTAGTTTTTAGGGTTCTGTACCGGAAGGGTAAAAACGGAGCCTTATAAATGAGACTCTTCTGTCTGTCTGTCTGTCTGTCCGACCACATGTCAAGTCTCTAGCTCGTAAACGAATGAGTTAGTAAAATAAAGATATTTTGTGTAGAATGTTGACCCCCAACGAGAATATTAGACTATATAGATTAGATGTAATTTAATTTCTTTTTCTGAGTCCAATACAAATATCTTTATACACATATCTGTATTTGACATATCAATGCGTTACAGGCTACGAATAAAATAATAGGTATATTGTGAATCCATTGGCTTCAAACTAGTGTTAAATGTGTTTTAGAGCCAAAGGCTTCTCCCATAGAAATTATTAATATCATAAATATGCCTAAGCCTAGAATATAGAGTATAGCATACATAAGAAAGTAGTAAAAAATCCTTTGTATAATCTCATTCGGTAATATTCTAATTATGAAATGAAATACAGACTTTTATTGGCATATTTTATTTGCATACTCCTTTGAGAAAATTAAGAATAGTAGTTTATGCAACTGTCATATAAGACATGAGTGTAGTTTTTTGAAACGAGCCGCAGGCGAGTTTCAAAATAAGATTACACGAGTGTTTTAATACCTAATTATATGCAGTTGCATACACTACTTTATTAAGGGCCTATTTCAGAATGTTCGAGTAAGTTCCATTTATACTACCCAGAACATATTTATTAAACAAAACACTATCTTTGCGGTTCACAGTCATCGATTTAGCCTATCCATCGGTTAAAGTTTGAAACGCGCTGCATATGAACTGTCATTTTTATTATTTAGTTATTTTATGTGTTGCATAGCAACCCGAAACTTTATCACGACATTCTGAAACGGACCCTTAATCTCATGGCTATAGTAGCTATAGCTACATTTCATAAAATGAAATATAAAAACCCGCGCTAAGCGCGCACCGCCCGCTCACCACAGATAATGTGTACTTAAATTGAATTAAAACCGCCTTGGTCGGGACACATTGTACTTTAATAATTAAAAAAATGTTTTAAAGCATTGTTTTATTAGGAGAATAATGCTTTAATTTAATATTTTAATTTTCTTAAAGAAGTATGTACCTATATAAAGTATGCCAATAAAGGTCTGTATTTCATTTCATAATTAGAATATTACCGAATGATATTATATAAATTTAATTAAAGCATGATTCTTTTTTTTTTTTTTATTTGAAGCGCTCGTAGCGAAGTTTGCTCAACCATTCTGAATCGATCAGCAAAGTTAAGCAACGTCCGCCGCGGTCATGAGTTGGATGGGTGACCGCTGGTGACATTACTACTGAGCGCTTCCGTGCTTCGGAGGGCACGTTAAGCCGTCGGTCCCGGTTGTTGTCTTAGGATGGCAGTCGTTACAGCATGGTGGTAGGGCACTTTGCGAATGCCCGCCTGTCTAGCTACCACCCTCAAGTTGAAAATCTGTCGCCAAGCACCTAACGGTGTGTTCCGGCAGCTGTCCTTGAGAGTCAGTAATTCTAGGTTAGCCTGAACAACATCTTCGACCACATCATCACTTACCATCAGGTGAGATAGTGGTCAAAGGCTAATCTATCAAGCGTAAAAAAAAAAAGAAAAAAAAATCTCCTAACAAAACAATGCTTTAAAACATTTTAAATTAAAAGTACAATGTGTCCCGACCAAGGAGGTTTCAATTCAATTTAAGTACACATTATCTATGGTGACCGCGCTGCGCGCACAACGCGCTTTTTCCGAGCCAATAGACCAAAAACAGACTTTTTTCTTTTGCCAGAAAAATCAAGAAAAGTGTATAGCCACGAGATTAAATAAAGCAGTGTATGCAACTGCATATAATTAGGTATTAAAACACTCGTGTAAATTTGTTTAAAACTACACTCTTGTTTTAATACCCTCTATTATATGACAGTTGCATAAACTACCATTATTGCACGCTAGCATGTGGGGCTTCGTCGTTTAAAGCTGCACGAGTAAAGTATAAATATATTTTAATACAATAAAATGTATAAAGGTTGGATAAGATTGGTTAGTTCATGTGACATAACCATTTATGTATTAGGAATCCGAAATTTCGGTATTTCATAGGAACTTATCTTCTATACTTGATTATAATAGTACATTGTTCACCGAGAGGAGAAAGTGACCGATCGGGAATCGCACTTTCTCTCGAGTGATACATAGTGCTTTATACTACACCTATCTTTTATTTTACTTTTCTACGAAAACTGAATCCTCAAACAACACACAAATTGAAAATGGCGCCAATGGCGTCTGCAATTTTCACATGTTCTTTTTTCAAATTGTTTGACACCATCCAACACACAGCTAGTGGCTAGTGTCATTTTGCGAACTTGGAGATAAAAACTCACTGTAAAAACTTTTTGGCTTTTGATATTTAGGTTACCAGCGCATAGTCTTACCCAAAATTAAAAAAGAAAAACCACGTAAGAAATGGATTTTCATACACTTTTCTCTCCCGCTCAGATGCGTTTTCTCATATTTGTTCGATATGCAATGACGTACTTTCTACCGTAAATTTTATAAAGTATCAAGGTACTTTCCGAGCAGGTGTAGTATAAAAAACATTATCGAATTACAACACTGAAAACTAAGATATAACTTGTTGAAGTCAGTACCACGCTGATTCAAAACACTGACTGACATTGTCATGGTTCGACTTGCGCACATATCAAAAACCCAAGGTTCATAGTCTTTGGAATTCTCCAAGTTCTAAAACTTAAAAGAAATTAACCGATTTTGATGCAATTTAAATGAAGGGATACTCTACCGAACAAAAAACTTGCCCGCACAATCAGTTCATAATCGGCGGAGTAATAGCATAACAAAGATAAAAAATAGAGGTGAATGAGAACGTCCTCATTTTTATGGAAGTTGGTTAAGGCTAGTCTGTCCATACAAACATAGTTTCATCATATTTTAAATACCATGTTCAAACGCATTCATATTTTGTATGCATATCTTTGAGCCTAAAATGTATGTGTCTGGTTTGTCAGTTTTCAAATTGTGTTTTCAAAATTATTTGGAAATATCTTTATTTTGTGGCAATTCATATTTTCACATTTAGAGATAAAATCAAAATACTACGAACTACATATATAAAACATTACAGCAGCTACAACAATAAAAGCTTTTAGACAACCTATAAGTCATTGCAGACTCACTGGCAGTTCGAATGCTCCAGCCCACTACCGCGGCGTGCCCAGCATGCTGGCTGCATTGCCCCGTTGAATTGCAATGCTTATTCTTTGAGCCAAATAGGCGCAAGCATTTTGACCACGAGAGATAAAATAAATCATAAAAAATCTAAGATTTGAACATATAGTATTTCAAATATGACGAAACAACGAGTACTTTTGTGTGGAAAATGCTAATAATATTATGCCATTAAAGTGTTAATAATTTCCCACTCAACCTTCTCATCAAAAGGTTCTTTAATATTTGAGCCAGCGATGACTGAGATGGGCTAATTCCACCGCACAGATTTGTACATCTTATTCCAAATAATATAATATCCGTTCATTTGGGCCGCATCATTTGCCTTGTTTGCCATCTCCGTGATAAATTAGCATCCTTGCCTCTTGGATTATTAATGACTCCATTCGAGTTTGTAATGAATCGTTACCTTTTGTTGCTGTTGTAATTATTTACTTGGCCTTATATTTTGAACGGTTTAAGAAAAAAGTAGGTTTCAATTCGGTTGTATTAAAAAAATACTTTCGTAATGCCGCTGTTAACATTACAAAATTAAAACGAGAGAAAAAAATATAATCATGTGCGGGATTCCATCCCATACGATGGTTAAGGACGAAGGGATAAATTAGAGTTATATTTCATATGTCATGTTGGCTTAGCGGTTAGAGGGGTGAATGATAGAAAATTGTGGGGTTGCGTCATCGACAACAAGTTTAAAGCTAATTGCAAAAGTAGTCTTGTTTGTAGTACAACGTAAGTTGAACTATAGGTGTCGCTCCATTCCATACGATGGAGTTAAGGACGACAGGATAAATTGGAGTCGTTTTTTTAGGGTTCCGTACCCAAAGGGTAAAAACGGAACTATATTACTGAGACTTCGCTGTCCGTCCGTCCGTCCGTCTGTCACCAGGCTGTATCTCAGGAACGGTGATAGCTAGACTGATGAAATTTTCACAGATTATGTATTTCTGTGCCGCTATAACAACAAATACAAAAAGTTGGCCAAGTGCGAGTCGGACTCACGCACGTTAAAACAAAAAAAGGTTAAAATATGAAGTCTAATGTTGTATAGCTAATGGTACGACCCCTTCGTACGCGAGTCACACTCGCACTTAGCCGATTTTTTTTTGTATTCGCTACCTCATTGTGCTTCAGTGCTCCGTCATGTGTAAGATGATTTAGAAAATTATTTTCTATTTGAAAGGTTATTTTTAGTTTACTTCCGTTGAGATTTCATCAAAATCAGTTCAGCGGTTTGGTTTTTGAATACAAAATAAGTAAATATTTACTTATGAGTTTGACATGACATTATATTAAATATCCGTAGTCTCCACATCATCATCATCAGCAGCAGGAAGACGTCCACTGCTGAACAAAGGCTTCGCCTTAAAAAGCCACAAGGAACGGCTATTAGCCAATTGTAACCATTGGCTACCGGTGACTTTCACGACGTCATCAGTCCACCTAGTGGTACGCCTCAGTGCCGTAGTTATCAACACACACAGGTTGAAGACTTTAGTCTTCAGGCTCTGCGGGATGTACGACGAGAAGATGTCGCGTAGCTTCCCGAACGCTGCCCATCCGAGTTGGATTCTTCGGGCGACCTCTTTGTCGAAGTTGGACCTACCTAACTAGACAGTCTCCACATAATTTATATTAATTATCCACAGCTAGAAGGCTCTTTAATATATAAGGGGATAAGCCCTCATACATCATTGTCAGTGTGTATCTTTATGCAACATTACACATCTCGCATACGCGCTTTCCTTTGCAAAGCGTATATATGACATTCAGTATAGTTCAACAACGGGTATTAGTAAGGGGGAATGTACAACATTAACGTATTACGCCCCCAACAATGTCCCAAATGACTCGCTCAATTTTATCTCTAATATGCAAAATTGCCATAAAGATAGCAAGCAAAAGTTCCGTGTTCTCTGATTCATTCATAAAAAGTACAATATACAGCGTTATGGTACTATTGCCGGCAATTTAACTGGCAACGATTTCCTTATCTTGCTGTCTTACTCAATCTTATAAAAAGCCTATGGTTGAATGGATGTATCAAATCGACTGAAGACCAAAAACGCGAATACCGATTTTGTTTAACTCCAGTGAGTGTCTGTACTAAATCGCACAGTATCTATCTCGGAGGCACAAGAACAAATTGCTCGATATATCTGAAGAGATAAACGCTGTATTGTATTGTACGCTATTTCCTCCATATAGTATGGGCCATCACATTTTTGTCTGTTGATAAAAGCTTCTGCATACTACATGGGGGGCGAACGCGTTGCTGATGCGTTCGGATCGACTGCTGCAGCGATACGGGCCCCCCACGTAGGTTTCCAAAAGCGCCCGCAAAATCTCGGATCGAATCGTAAGCGGGTCTGCTATCTGTGCTTATAATTACAAACCGCCACACTTGTATTTTCTCAAGAAGCCAGCAAAGCTGTCTAATTAATCACGACTCGCAAGATAGATGTTGGTTCCATATTGCCATCTTCCGAGCATAAATTTTGGACAGCAAATTAACAAATTTAAAAAATGATATGGTATCTGAGCTAAAAGGTACCTTAGCTGCGGAATTTCGTAAAGAGTTGACGGCCGTCACCGCTAAATACGACCAGCTTGAAAGTTCACATTCCCAGCTGTTACATGAACATGACACACTTCGAAATGAGGTCGATATACTGAAGAAAAGGTGCCTTGAAGACGGAGACAAGATAAATGAGTTGCAGGTGCTATTAAATAAACAGCAGCAGTGGGCGCGAATGTCCAATATCGAGAACGTGGGCCTGCCTGAAACCCCCAATGAATGTGCCGTTGAGCTGGCCATCAAGGTTGCTCAGCATGCTGGAGTTCAACTGCAACGCTCTCAAATAGAAACAGCGTACCGCGTCCAGCCCATGCGGAAGGTTGAAGGACGCCCGAAGACTATTGTTGTAAAATTACAAACTAGACTGTTGAAGGATCAAATTATATCCGGACTTCGTAAAACTAAAGGCATCAGCACTCGAAACTTAGGCTTAAGTGGTGCTGACAGGAGATTCTTTGTCAATGAGCACCTCACCCCTGAGAACAAACAGCTTCTCAACACAGCCAAATTGCGTGCTAAAGATAAATCGTACAAATACACTCGAGAGCAATGAATCCGGGTCACTTAAAGAATGTTAAAAATCTCGGAAACTAAAAATGATAGGTTAATGCAATAAATTGTATTTAATAGACAATGTAATACTCCTTAAATGAAAGTAAAAAAAATATGAGTCACCATATATTTTATTAACACAAAATTACATAAAGAAAAAAACTGCTGATCTCTCCTTAAAACAAAAATAGGAAACATGAAATTTTTGAACTTTATTACGATTTTCTTGAATTTTAATACTTCGTATTGCCTCCTCGTGCTTCCATTACTGCGTTTACGCGGTTTGGCATGCTGTACACCAAGTTCCTTATACGATTTTGGGGAATATTCTCCCATTCCTCTGTGAGAGCAATTTTGAGCTCACGAAGCGTGATTGGGGGAGGGTTTCGTTGTTTTACGCATCTGCCTAGCTCGTCCCAAGCATGCTCGATCGGGTTGATATCCGGGCTGCGCGCTGGCCACTCCATACGAGTAATGTTCATCTCTTGAAGGTAGTCATTCACAATCCTACCTGTATGAGGTCGGGCATTGTCATGCATAAATATAGCATCCTCATCTAAATTGACCATAAATGGACCAACGTGATCATTGAGGATTTCTTCCACATATCTTACGCTAGTTAAAGAGCCGTTTTCTATGATCACCAGCTCTGTGCGACTTTCAGAAGAAATTCCGGCCCACACAAGTCCAGACCCACCACCGTAGGCTACTTTTTCTTCGATGCATCCTTGCTTGAATCTTTCCCCTGGTCTTCGATACACTCTGTGTCTTCCATCGTGCTTGTAGAGCATAAATTTTGATTCGTCGGAGAACATAACTTTTGACCAATCTTCAATACTCCAATTTACGTGGCTCTGGGCATATCTTAGTCTCGAAATACGATGCCCACGCTCCAGTTTAGGGCCGTTTGCAGGTCTAAGGGGTTTTAAGTTAGATTCAGCAAGCCGACGTCTTACTGTCCATGCACTTGGGTTACTTCCTCCGAGGCGTCGAAACTGATTGGTGAGTTCAGTTCCTGTGAGAAAGCGATTTCGAAGCATGGTGTTCACCAAGTATCGGTCTTCTCGTGCTGTGGTACACCTGGTTCTGCCCGTTCCTGGTCTGCGTAGGTTAGAACCAGTTTCTTCGTAACGTCGGAGAACTCTTTGTACTGTTGACAGCGACACACCGACAGTCCTGGCTGTATCGCGCTGACTCCGGCCGGTTTCCAGCATTGTAAGTATTCTGGTGCATTCTTCAGGCGTAAGCGACATAATTTCAGCTTGAATAATGAATATAGAGCACTATCAACATGGTTTATGTACCCACATAAATGACAGATTACAAACAAAAGCAAAACCAAATGCTGTAATTTCGTAGTTCCATCTTCGAAAGTGGCCCTTTTTCAAATTTGATTTTTTTATGATATAACTTTACAATAACTAAGAAGTTTTAATACCTTCATTTAAGGAGTATTACATTGTCTATTAAATACAATTTATTGCATTAACCTAGCATTTTTAGTTTCCGAGATTTTTAGGATTCTTTAAGTGACCCGGATTCATTGCTCTCGAGTGTATGTTTGGGTGCGAAATTGTAACATTTTTTTAAGAAAAAACGAGGAGTCTCCTGTTATTACCATGGGCTCGTTAAAAGATTTACAAAAAATAGTCTGACCTTTGCTATTTTAGTCTATAACATTTTATTGCTTTATTTATTATTTGTCACTTTATACAAACCTCGCACAGACCCACCGAATTGCCTTAGTTCTTATATTGTACTCGTACTTACTCGTCATTATACACAATACACTACCATCACTCTTGTACCTACATGCATATATCCAATTAATGGTAACATAATCACAAAAACGCACCTTAATATCCCTCACTACTCACATCTACTCACTGTACACTATTTGTTAATTAACTCTCTTTATCGAAGCATCAACTTATATACTTTAAATCATAACAAGTATTTAATAAATTGTTCAATTTCTTGTTCTCCTATCATAACACACACTACATCAAAACATAACAGATGCACTTACAATATTATGGAAGCAGGCGTTATATTTATAGTCTTTGTATTCTTTTTAAGTTCAAATTCGATGATAACACCAGGCTTATTTCCGTTTATTAGAGTTTGTTTCTTGCTATATTTTTGTACTCAAAAGTGCCAGCATAATGATGACTAATAACTTAACTTTATTCTATCAGAATGTTCG
The DNA here is from genome assembly GCA_963854805.1 of Plagodis dolabraria. Lineage (NCBI taxonomy): Eukaryota > Metazoa > Arthropoda > Insecta > Lepidoptera > Geometridae > Plagodis > Plagodis dolabraria. The sequence goes on along the minus strand of OY978457.1, from coordinate 22,871,632 downwards.
GGGCTTGCGCACAAAAACACTGAAATTTAAACAAAACATACTTGCTCTAAATCATGGTCTCATACTCATCACGGAAACATGGTTAACTGATGGTTTCTATAAAGGTGAACTATGTGATGACCGTTACGATGTTTTCCGATGCGATCGTGATGAAAAAGGTGTATTGTACGGAGGCGGTGTTATGATTTGCACGAAACAATCACTGCATGTATTGAACAGAGCCGAGTGGGCGTGCGCCGGCGTTGACTGCGTTTGGGTGACTGTCCCGGCTCGCTCGCTCGGGTCAGGTGATAAGAAAAATCTACATATATGCGTCACGTATATACCATCAAACGCGATTCAGGCATCACGGCTGACTGCTTTTACGGAATCACTTACGAATATTATTTTAACAAACCATAATGATCACTTTTTAATAGCGGGTGATTTTAATTTGCCTAGCCTGTCTTGGTCACCTACGGGGCCATTACAAAATAAACAATGTTCAATAATTCTACAGGAATCCATAACTGGCTTCATTGATATGTGTAGTTTGTCCGGCCTTAATCAATATAATTTTCATAGAAATATTTCAGGCAATATACTGGATCTAATATTAAGTAATACATACATAGACGTTACCCTATCGCACTCGCCATTAGTAAAAGAGGACAGTTTTCATACTTGTTTGGAGCTGGACGCGTCAGACCTCATGGTCCCATGTTTGAAAAGTAAGCTTAGCACGAAATTGAGTTTTTTTAAGGCTGACTACGAAAAAACAAATAATGCTATTTTAAATATAGACTGGTATAGTGTCTTAACTGGAGATTCCATTGACGAAATAGTTAACTTATTTTACTGGCACCTTCGCAAGATTATTGCCGAATTTGTTCCTAAAAAGCAGTGCAGTGCTTCGAACCATTATCCTATTTGGTATAGCAGATCCCTTAAACATATAATTAAAGATAAACTTTCCGCGCACAAACGCTGGAAATTGTACGGTAATCCAAGGGACTACGACGAATTTTCTATTTTACGCGCTAGACAGAAATCAATACAAAAGAAATGTGAAAATTCATTTAAAGAAAACATGCAGCGATTGCTTAAAAAAGAGCCTAAACAGTTATGGTCGTATTTAAAATCATTACGGAACAATAATTCTGGGTATCCTAATACTCTTACATTAGGTGATAAATCATACACCAATGAATTGGATGTCTGCACAGGTTTTAGTAATTATTTCATGAGCGTATTTCAGGAACCTGCATCGACGTATGATCATATCCTACAGACCTACTCTGAGCCAAGCGATAGTGTATTTAAGCTACATCTAACAGAAGTGTCCGTTTTTAAACTACTTAATACATTAGACATTCACAAAGGCCCTGGAAGTGATGGTATACCACCACTATTTATAAAAAACTGTGCTTTATCCCTCTTTAAGCCATTGTGTGCTATCTTTATGTTATCTGTAAACAAATTTGGTACATTTCCTGAGATATGGAAGGAAGCTAGAATTATACTGATTCATAAGGGTGGCTCACGTAGCCGAATAGAACACTACCGTCCCATCTCAATTTTAAATGTTTTTAGTAAAATTTTTGAAAAAGCTGTCTACAAAGTAATTAGTGGAATAATTTTTAAATCAATTCCCGAGGAACAGCATGGCTTCATGAAAAAGCGTTCAACTGTCACCAATCTTACAGTGTTTACTAACTATGTGTTCCGGAGCATGGACGGTGGAGAACAGGTGGATGTGATTTATACCGATTTTGAGAAGGCGTACGACAAAGTGGATCACATTATCCTGCTCCATAAGTTGTATGCCTTGGGAATACGTGGTGACCTTCATAGATGGATAAGCTCCTATGTCTCAATGAGGCGGCAAGCTGTTGTAATCGGGAGTGCATGTAGTGATTACGTCTCCATTAGCTCTGGAGTTCCGCAAGGTTCAACTATGGGTCCGCTTTTATACAACGCGTATCTTTTTGATATAGGCGATTACGTTCAAAATTCTAAGTATATAATGTTTGCTGATGATAAAAAAATATTTCTAAAAGTCAAAAGCATCGATGATTGTCATAAGATTCAAAAAGATCTAAATAATCTAAGTCGTTATTATATATTGAACAGAATAACTGCTAACACTGGAAAATGCTTATATATATATTTTACTCGAAAACTGAACGCTATAACTTTTACCTATCAAGTGAATAATATTCCTATCAATAAAGTAAACTCTGTGAGAGATCTTGGAATAATACTGGACTCGAAATTAACACTGGTTGAACATATAGACACTGTTATTAACAAAGCGTATAAACAGCTTGGATTCATAAAGCGAGTATGTAACACTTTTATCAACATTGAGTGCATCAAAGTGTTATACTACACTTACATACGAAGTATATTGGAGTACGGTTGTAGCATCTGGTCACCGAATTACGTAGTACACATTCAGAGAATAGAATGCATACAAAAAATATTTTTTTAAATTTCCTGGGTTTCAAAGATTACAGATCTTTTGAGTCTTACTCTGAAGCATGTAAGCACTTTAATATAGAGTCCTTAGAACAGAGGCGTAAGCAATACGACATTGTCCTACTGCACGATATACTAAACGGTACAATTGACTGTTTCGAACTATTATCAAGTATAGCTCTTCAGGTACCTCCTCGGCGTACGCGTCATACGCAATTATTACACGTTCCACATGTCAGCACTAATTATGCGCAGAATTCGGTGTTATGTCGCGCAGCCCGAACTTACAATAAGTATTATTCCAGCCTGGACTTATTCTGTACTACGAAGTTATTATTAAAAAAAGAAATAAAAAAACTTCATTCTGATTATTCCTGATTAATATTAATATTTATCCGTATATATTTTACATTGTCTCTTCTACACACACATTCGCTCATACTCCCACTCAACACACTCACACATTCTCATACCCACCCTAATACACACACACACACACACACACACATACGTGTGTATACACACATCACGAACATACACAATAGTACATATTCATACTCAGTCACAATTGTATAATCTGTGCTTCGTCGTAAATTTACAATTTATTTATTTCTGTTTATGTTTTTTCTTTTATCTGAGTAATTCTATTTTGGCCATATTTTTAGTTTTAGATTTAATTTACATATGTTTATTGTATACGCTGTTGAATTACCTGAATATATAAAAAAAAAATAAAAAAAAATAATACTAGACTCAGGACGGCTACTGTAAATATTTGCTAAAGAAAACTTCTTGTCCTTCAGCGGATCGAACCGTGGAGATTCCAAGTTGTTGTTTTTTACACACAACAACGAAGGTGTTATAGTGCTATATATATTTTAATATATAAATTACCTTACTCGGGCAACTATAGGTGTTTTAGCTACTTGATCATAGATTGCAAATTGACCTTTATTTAATTAATGTTATGTTTTATTTTCTGTGACCAGCTCCTAATTGATCCGAATTACCCCTTTAATGTGATGTGTGGTGTTCTACATGTATTTCTACCGATATAACAACTAGTACATACTCCGTATTCGCCGCGCTTGCAGTGGGTGGAAGCCTTTAAGCATTACCATAGTGCAAACGCAAACCACGTAGGCGCAATCGAATTCGCACGTGTGTACCCGCATTACGTGCGTAAAGAACGATTTTAGATAAGTGTTTGTTGCTGTACTTATTGTCTAAAACCAATATTCGATTCTAAAACAATATGTTAGAATAACTTTCTTAGTATATACATAGGTACAGGTATATACTGGATAACATGAATCTAATTGATATTAATCACATCATTAGATATATTATTAAATATGCATATTAAAAGACACATTTGCCGAGAGTTTTTATGTATCACATAATTAGAGGTGACATTATTTCTTTCTTCTAGGCACCGGACTGTTACGGATCATAATATTTGCATCCCTGGGACCAGCCCTGCTAGCATGCGCGCCGCGAGTAAATTTTGTCTCCCATTTATCTCGTGTAATATAGACATATCGACATATGTCTACGAATGCTAACATGGCAGACCAAAATACAGAGAAACACGGAAAACTCGTCCGTGTTTATCTATATTTTGTGCTACCTGTGGCAACTTGTGGCCCAACACAAAAAAGGAGGTTAGAATTAAATTCGTCTAAAGTTTTCCCTCAGCGTAAAAAACTCTTTAGTTTGTTTATATAAGGAGACATTATTAAGCACACAAAAATGTCCTTGGTAACTAGCACATGAATAAACATACGGTTATTTATTCATGTGGTAACTAATGCGGTAATAGTACATTATGATATAAGTGCGGTAAGTTGAAAATTACAGCTGAAGCGATATTGCTCCAAGAAAGCAGAGGCTGTAATTATCAAAGCGCACGTATGTCATACGACGTTTCATAACATATTTGCGAGGATATAAATAAAACTCGGACTTTCTTAAACGAATAAATCAATTAATATTTTTGTGTTTTGTCACAGATAAATGGTTGTAATTTATGGTCAATATTAATTAAATTAAAGAATGAAATGTTTATTTATTATATTTTATCTCCCAAAGTTAATTTTAGAAATAAAATATAGACCACTTTTCTGACATAAAAACTCTTTGCCAAGATTTAAAAAAGTACCGTTAGTTTTAGGCGGAGCATCTTGATAAACGGTGCGTTTTACATTACAATAACGCACAAGCACGTAGTGAGATACATTACGATATTGAAATTGGTGAATTAGTAAGAGACCCACACACAAGCAATTGTGTTATTAAGTTTTTTTTTCTATATAAAACACAAGTGCACTTAATACTTAATACATGGGGCACTCTAAAAGTTTTGCAATTCTAGCTAATCGGAACTATTTGAATTTCGAATTTTATATTTTTAGAAATGACTTGCAACCTTTTAAGTAAAAAAAAAATTGTCGGGAAATAATTTGTCCATTGTTTTTTTCACACATGAAAGTTCTACGTACGCAACGAAAGTTTAGAGCGATGTTTTTTTATGATTTTAAAAGTTCTCTCTCTCCGCAAGACTGTACCGCTCGTCTTCAAAATGCTTTTGGGAGAGAAGCATCTTGTTTGAGCACCGTGAGGCGATGATGGTTTGCTGAATTTGAGAGAGGTCGCGTTTGTTTACATGACGAATTTCGTGAAGGGCGGCCTTCAACTGCCGTCAACGAAAATAATGTGGCTACTGTTATGTAAAATAAATATACATACTGATAAAATATTTCCTACAAATCGTTGTTATTAGATCTAATTATCTGTTTATTACCACTAAGTATACTTAATATTGTTTATACCATAAAATTAATCACCCTCTCAATTGTCCACTTTAATGGAGGTATCTTGTTGCTTTTCCGAAAACATGGACTAATTTATAGTTTAGTTTCGGAAACAACGGTTTCCATTGCAGTACAACATTTCTCGCAGCCTTTATAGAATATTAGATGTAATGTTACGTTATTTTTAGGATTATTAAAAAAAGGCCAAGGAAGGTAAAAATTTTTTACGTTATTAAACGCTGGATTGCAATTAATAACAAAGTACTTCGAGCTATATACAACACTATAGCTACTACAATAAAAGCATTTATACAACCTACTTGTCATTGCAGACTCACAGGCAGTCCAAATACTCCAGCCCACTACCAGTTGGCAGTGTGCCATAAAACAGTGTGTACATAAAACAGCTGGAATATGTAACCAATACCGAGGTTAGCATGCTTGTGCCGCTTGAGTTGCTCCCCCGAAGTAGCCGCGGCGCCAGCCCTCACGTTGGTTTCTGAAAGATTTGACGGCGCTAGATTGTCTAAGGTTTTAAGGAAGTTTTCGATGTAACGTATTACTTTGTACACTTAGGCATGTTCATAATGTCACATTTTAATCAATATCTAAGCTTAAAACGTACCTACTTACAAAAGACTCATTCCAATGATTTAATATTCTACGATACCAGTCACAACTGTCATATTGAGTTGAGCTATAAAAATAAATTTCTATGTGAATTTCGTATAGAGCGCGTGACTGGAATGTCTGTGTCTCATCCGCTGCAATGACGTGTCATTAAGGGCGCACCGAGATTTTTAGGCACGCCGCATATGTGTGCGTAACTAAGGCACGCCAACAGCATCCGTCCCCGTCCAACGGCCGAAGAATTCCTAAAGCGGATAGGGCAAAGCATCGCGGCTCTGACTAAAATGGGCGGAACATGCGTGAATTTGAGTATTTCCTTCGTATAATAAAAACAAATACCTATTTGAAAAATGTAATGAGTATACGTTATAGAAAACATGTTGTTTTTATTATTATTCAAATACGGATGACTCTCCGTTAAGTATTTACGCCGTATTATGGGTTTATTTCGTTTTTAAGATGTAACTTTGGATTATTTTCTATTGAAAAAATTTTAAGTTATCGCGTTTCCAAAGTGTATGATTTATAGAATGATTCCTTAAATATAACATATATTAATTACATAACTCAGAATTAAGAAATGAAGATACAGAAAGGGATCAATAGAACCACAATTACGTATCGCTGCCTCGGTGCAGGCTTAAGGTTAATGTCTTCTTAGCCCTTTTTATACAAATCATTTTATTCAGTGTACAAAGATAGTTTCGTCATATTTTAAATATTTTTATTTTTTGATTGATGATAGGTAAGGCTTTAACTACAATCTCACCTGATGGTAAGTGATGATGTGGTCGAATAAATGGTGTTAACAGGCTTAACCTAGAATTACTGGCTTTCAAAGACAGCTGCCGGAACATTGTGTTAGGTGCTTGGCGACATATTTTCTACTTGACGGTGGTCGCTAGCCAGGCGGGCATTCGCAAAATGTCCTTCCACCATGTGAAAGAAATATAAAGTATTCACTCTTTAAAAGTTTGCGTGTTTGCGTTTCATTGAGCCTAATATCTATGCTTATGTTGTGCCAGCTTTTCGGTTTTATTATTTTCATTATATCTAAATGTGAAAATAAAAATTACCATATAAAAGTTTTTGTTTTCAAATAATTTGAAAATATATATTTTATCGGAAAACCGACAAATCAGAAGCACGTGCATGCAAAATTTCACCGAGTTTGAACCTTGGTATTGAAAATATGACGAATTTTGAAGGCAAAATAGAAAATGAAACTAAGAAGCCCTAGTAGCACAGCTTGCCTAGCTTCTTAACCGTTTAATAAGGTTGAGCAACGTTCTCTGCAGTCACTTCTGGTATTGATGACTGCTAGTTGAATTTACCACTGAGCTTCGGATGGCAAGTTAGGCCATCATCGTTGTCGACAAATTTCGTGTGTGGCAAATTATTTTGGATGATTCTCCGTTAAGTGTTCGTGAATGTAGTGTGTTAGCGAGATACTCCAAGAACAAAAGCAGGTTAATATTTTTTACAAGTAATGTAAATTGTAAAAATACTAAGTTTGGTCTGTGGGGACCGGGGGCTCTTAGTATTTTCCTAACCATATCAGAACGTTTGGTCTATTTGGCTTAACGAATAGGTAAGCATTGCAATTGAATGGGACAATGCTGCCAGCACGCTGGGCACGGTGCCAACTGATAGTGGGCTAGAGCATTTGGACTGCCTGTGAGTCTGCTATGACTTGTAGGTTGTCTAAATGCTCTAATTGTAGTACCTGTAATGTTTTATATACTTAGTCCGTATAGTATTTTGTTAATAAAGGCATACATCCGGTAAAAAAAGGACTAAGTCGAAATTTTACTTTTCGTGTTCTCACCCAATTTTTTATCACAAAGTTCTAGTAAAATTCACCACTATACTGACCACAATACACATACATAAGTCTGCCTAATGCAAATTTAATTTGTTTCTAATAATTTCCAACTAACAGTGTTGTTCATTTATCTATCTCAAATTTCTGAAACAGCCCTTACGTTTCCGATAAAACTTTGTTAAGGTACAAGTATGAGGTATTAGGTTTTGCTTTATAAAAATATACGCCTGTATATAAAGGCGTCTTTTTTGAATAAACGGGCTACTACACAAAAATATATTTTTTATTATGAATCGATATAGCCTCTGTCTACAATTTCATATATGTACCAAGCGCAACCTCATAATATTTTGAGATACATGCATTGTTGCCCTAAGATGCTGGTGTACTGGTGCCAAAAAACTTTGTGAGATGGCGGTATAAAAAACGCCGGGCGAAGCTTGGTCGGCCATATATTAACACTAGCTTTCCGGTCGCAAAAACATCAACCTCTTCTTTCGCAGTTGGATATAAACTATCCTATTACCTTCCCAGGGTCTCAAACTACATATTTCCATACCGAATTTTATCCAAATCGGTCCAGTTGTTTTGGCGTGAAAGCGAGACAGACAGACAGATAGTCAGAGTTACTTTCGAATTTATAATATTAGTATGGATATAACTTGACGTGCGAATGTACAAACCGTACAAGTCCAATGTACAAAGAAAACGAATTGTTCAAACAAAATAAATTCACACTATCTATGAAAAAATTGTATACGACTACTATATACGAGTAGATTGGTGCACGGTAGGTATGTTGTCGTCATGAACAATAAGACCCACTTTTGAACTTATCAAGCTTGATAACTTCTTCGGCACTTGTTACAATTTTCTCAACCAATAATATCTTTTGTCCGATATAATTGCATTATAACTTTAGCGAGTCGTTTGGTCCCTTCCACGTCTCCCTAATAATGTTAATCTAACTTTGCTCGTTTCTCGGACAGTTTGTAAGGGCTTTGTTGAGATACAATTCATAATGATTGATGGGTCACCTTCGCCTACCTTTGGTAGATTGTGGCCGTGACTCTTGTTCGTGATTGATTCAGACACAAGTTTGAAACAAAGATATTTAGACATAATTGTATTCTAGTTGCAGTAGAACTGTTTGTGTGATTTTGCACGGGGAAGTATTGTAAGTGATGGAGAAATTACAGGCACATGAGGGTGACCCAAGCTTTCACTGAAAAAGACCACCGAATGTATATGAAACTATAGTCGGAGCTATCTGACTAATTCACGTGAGTTATAACGTATTATTTACTAAAATTTGTGAAAACCACGTTATTTTTTACAATAAAATATGTACTTAGTTGTATTGTACTTTGATCGGGTAGGTAAGTTGTATGAACTTGTCTACCCGTTCGGGTAACGGGAATTGCCCCGTATCAGAATAAACAATACGATACGAACACTCTTTATTGCATACCAACAAAAGTAAAAAAAGTACATTTTACTATGAATAACTTATTACCGCATGGTGGAAGGGCATTTTGCCAAAGCCCGCCTGGCTAACGACCACCTTCAAGTAGTAAATCTTTCGCCAAGCACCTAACGGTGTGTTCCGGCAGCAGTCCTTGGGAGCCAGTGAAATTACAGGCACATGAGACTTAACAACTATGTCTTAAGGTGACGGGCGCAGTGCAGTTCGTGACTTGTGACGAAATGCATCTGTTATAGGCTGAAGTTAGTCCGCTTAACAACAGTCGGACCTCGAGCTTGTTCCGTCACCGTAACATAAAAAAAAACTTATCAAAGTTATAAAATAAATAGAAGTAGTTAATTGGAAGTGTACATTTACAAATATATATAATCAAATATGTAAAGTGGCAATACAATGGGCGGTCTTATCGCTAAAGCAATCTCTGGCAGACAACCTTTGGATATACCCGTATCTAAACAATATTCGTGTAATTTCTAAATATGATTACAAGCACTATCGCGTGCTAAGCGAAAATCATATTTTACAAATTATTGGAGTACAAAATTTTATGCTCAATGCGGGAATCGAACCCGCGTCCTCCGAAATTGCGTCGGATGCCTAAACCACAATATATTGGCGACAATAAGCGGATAATATCTCTACCGTTCTCCTGCGTGGGGTAAAGTAAAACGTTGCTCTTTATAATGAAGGCTGGTTTAGCCGTATACACCCTTAAAAATATGAAGTTATTACTGAATTGTTAAGAGTTAAAGTTATTTTTTTTTTTTTATGCTTGATAGGTTAGCCTTTGACCACTATCTCACCTGATGGTAAGTGATGATGTGGTCCAGGATGTTGTTCAGACTAACCTAGAGTTACTGGCTCTCAAGGACAGCTGCCGGAACACACCGTTAGGTGCTTGGCGACAGATTTTCAACTTGAAGGTGGTAGCTAGCCAGGCGGGCATTTGCAAAGTGCCCTACCACCATGCTGTAACGACTGCTATCCTAAGACAACAACCGGGACCGACGGCTTAACGTGCCCTCCGAAGCACGGAAGCGCTCAGTAGTAATGTCACCAGCGGTCACCCATCCAACTCATGACCGCGGCGGACGTTGCTTAACTTTGCTGATCGATTCAGAATGGTTAAGCAAACTTCTCGCTACGAGCGCTTCAAAATACAAGATAATACAAGAAAAAAAAGATTTCGAATGTAAAATAGTTTTTTCATCCCACCATCTCGGAAAGAGTATTTTTAATCTTCAATATCTGAGTGGAAAAGCCGTTTTTATTCTCTAGAGGATAAAGTAAATTGAATTTAGAACATCGTGTGCACTAAGTTTGTGAATTAAAAAAAACATTAAACCTATTTACTGATACCTCTATGGTGCCGAATATATCATACAACTTTTTTTTAATTTGTTAAAAACTCAGACTCGGAACCTTCTTGGTGTTCTTTTTTCAATTTGCTTTGTACGCGGTTCTTTACGCGGCATTTTTTCACGTCATTGTTAAACCTTATATTAAAAACAAGAAACTTGAAAACAGTTTAAACAAACTTGAAGTTTGTTTGCCGCCAACAGAATTGACTGAAACTGTTAATAATGCGCAAATGAGCTTTACCTAAATGTTTTTTGCATTAAGTCATTTCCTCGCTGAGGTGGAATGAAAAGTTACGTGTTGCACTCGAGTGCAAAGATTTTTCACCTCGTGCTCTTTTGATTCCCTCGCTAACGCTCAGGATTCTAATTTTAGAATCCTTCGCTTGCTCGGTCATCAAAATTGAACACGCGGTTAAAAAGCAACTTTGCACTCTTGTATAACAAATAACTATTTTGTACGCCTGCTAGGTTAGCCTTTAACCACTATCTCACCTGATGGTAAGTGATGATGTGGTTGAAGATTTTCTTTAGGCTAACCTAGACTTACTGGCTCTCAGCCGCGATGACGTCTCGCTTAGCACATCATTGCTAAGCGAGACGTCATCGCGGGTGACCCAAGCTTACACTAAAAAAGACCACCGAACGTGATTGAAACTGTGGTCGGAGCTATCTGACTGATTCACGTGAGTTATCCCGTATTATTTACTAAAATGAGTGAAAACCACGTTAGTTTTAATGATAAAATATGTACTTAGTTGTATGATACTTTGATCAGGTAGGTAAGTTCATGATTGTATTTATTTATTTCAAATTAGAACCGCATCTATACACGAATTACACTAATGATATGTAGATACAAGACTATAATAAAATGTAAAAAATATTAAAATGAAAAATTATAAAAAATAAATAATTAACTGAGAATACACAATTAAAATAAATGAACTTACCTACTCGTTTGGGTATCGGGGATTGCCCCGTATCAGAATAAACCCGTATCCAAACAATATTTGTGTAATCTTTTGTATTATTATCACGTTGCTGATGGGCTGTAACCCGCATATTATAGGTACCCGATAGGAGAACGTTCCTACCTAATTTGAATACCGTTGGCAATTCCACCTGTACCGATGATTCATTTACAATATCGGTGTTATCGTCCTGCCACGTTATATGCCACCCACGGTTACGTTACATATAATATGATAATTATATTAGGTCGAATATTGGCGACAGTGAGTTGATTGTATATATGTCGTGGCCAAATCGTAGAATATGCGACCACTTCATGAAATTTTCGATCATTTCATAATATGAACAATTCTACGATGTGGCCACAACATGGTGAAATGTTAACGATTAAATGATCCGGTCAAATTAAGTTGCCCACATCATGAAATGTGGCCACTCCATGAAATCCTCGAGCATTTCATGATATGGACAATTCTACGATTTGGCCACGACATATATACCGTTCTCCTGCGTGGGGTAAAGTAAAACTTCGCTCTTTATAATGAAGGCTGGTTTAGCTGTATACGCCCTTAAAAGTATGAAGTTATTACTGAATTGTTACATTGACAATTTGACATACAAAATTTATGCCATAATAAAAACTTTTGACAAGAAAAAGAGGATTTCGAATATAAAATAGGTATTTTGTAAGCCTGATAGGTTAAGCCTTTAACCGCTATCTCACCTAAAGTAAGTGATGATATGGTCGAAGGTGTTAACAGGTTTAACTTTGAATCACTGGCTCTTTAGGATAGCTGCCGGGACACACCGTGAGGTGCTTGGCGACAGATTTTGGTTATATTTTTATGGCTTATAGGGTGGGTGGTAGCTAGCCAGGCGCGCATTCGCAAAATGCCATTCCACCATGCGGTGAAGCTCAAGCCCGCAGCGGGATTCGAACCATAGACCATAGCTGCGTGGCAGTCCATAGCCATTGCCACTGAGCCATCACTGCTGCAGTAAATAATATAAAATAGGTACGCATTATTAGAGATACCTCAAATACTACTCGTCAGATCTCACTCAAATTTAAATTGATCCACATGAGCACAAGCTTTCGAATATAAAAACATTATCAAAATCGGTACAATCTGTAAATAGTTATGAGTATGTGGTAACACAAACAAAAATACAAACGAATTGAAAAACTCCTGTATTTTTGAAATCAGCTAAAAAATTGCCGGTTCCTTATGACGGTCCCTGAAAAATGTCCGACTGAGGGTGTAAAGACGGAGATACCTTATGCTTGCTTGTGAGCGAAACAGACCTACGCAATATTTATATAGCGTGATATTATCAGTACTAATATTATAAATGCAGTAACTCTGTCTGTCTGTTACGCTTTCACGCCAAAACTACAGGACCGATTTGAATGAAATTCGGTATGGAAAGAGTTTGAGACCCGGGAAAAACATAGGATAGTTTTTATCCAACTGCGCAAAAAGAAGTTAATGTTTTTGCGCGATAACCGAAATACGGGCGGGCGGAGCCGCGCCCGGAAAGCTAGTTTTTTAATAAATTATTTTAATAATGGGCTTTTTAAAAACGAAAAAAACAGATTACACCACACTGATCTGACTTTCATTTGTGACAGCTAATTATTTAGAAGGAAAAATGAGCTCTGTTTATTTACTTATTATAAGTGAGTCTTATCCTTACGCGCGTTACATCCAATGTTTACATTAATCCTTTGAATCACCGAGATACAGGCCCAGCCACAAATTACCCCCTAGGTAATCTGTGGGCCCAGCCTAGTTTGGGGCCCGCTGCCAATTAGAATCAGTACTAATACTATAAATGCGAAAGTAACTCTGTCTGTCTGTTACGCTTTCACGCCAAAACTACTGGACCGATTGGAATGAAATTTGGTATGGAAATAGTTTGAGACCCGGGAAAAAACATAGGCCAGTTTTTATCCAACTGCGCAAAAAGAGGTTTATGTTTTTGCGCGATAACCGACATACGCGCGGGCGGAGCCGCGCCCGGAAAGCTAGTTTTTAATAAATTATTTTAATAGTGGGCTTTTTAGAAACGAAAAAACAGATCACATTCATTTGTGACAGCTAATTATTTAGAAGGAAAAATGAGCTATTTGTTTATTTACTTATTATAAGTGAGTCCTTTCCTTACGCGCGTTACATCCAATGTTTACATTAATCCTATGAATCACCGAGATACAGGCCCAGCCACAAATTACCCTCTAGGTAATCTGTGGGCCAAGCCTAGTTTGGGGCCCGCTGCCTATTAGCAATTAGAATATGTAATGCACATGGTAAATATAGAAAAGGTTTATATTGAAATTGTATGGTTGGCCTTTAATTTAACTGTATCTATTACCTGTTGATTCTCTTTCATTTAAATAAATGATTACGTTACATTAAATTAATATTAATTAAGAAACATAAAAATATTTAGAAAAATATTAAAAAATATAAATGTATATCTAGTAATAATTAAAGAACGTTACGTCATTGAAACATAATTGAAGGAAAAATAGAAGGAAAGAGAGGAAGGGGTAGGCCGCGGATAAGCTACATGAGCCAAATAAAACAAAAAGTCAATGTCACGTCTTACAAAGAAGTAAAACAGGTGGCCTTAGAGAGAACAAAATTAACCTAAATTAGTTTAGAACGAATATGCTTTATCCATAATGGTCGCAGATCACCTACCCATCTGGAGAAAGACAAGATTAAGATTAACCATTTTTTTTATGCCTGATACATTACCGACGTCTTTTTAAAATATTAATTATTTTAGAGACATGTCGGTAAGATTCCAGCGTTACTTTACAATCGAGAATGAATCGTGTTTTCATTCGTTAGTTTTTATCTAATCCGGTTAGGAAATTTTCACCGCTGCTTCTTACAACTGATTTATTCACGCTCGCTTTGTGTTGCACAATTGTTTTGTCAATGTCTTTTCGTCCAATATGTATATAACCCGAGACGGTAAAACGGGTAGGTATTGTGAGTTTTAAATTTTTGTCTGTGTGTCCCATGACAGCTCTTATATTTACAAGCAGACATTGATGCAATGCTTTTTAGCTATATTTGACAGAAATCTGTTCAGTTATTTTCATGATATTCAAGTTCAATAAACTTCTGTGAATATCACAGCTAGATGCTCGGAGATACAACTGAAATGATCTGACTGTAGGTAGTCTCAGTAGACGTAGTCATTGAAAATGAAATTTTCGCTGACAAACCAAAAAACTATAGTTAGAGCTATTTGACTGAGGCCCAATTTCACCAACCTAGGGATTAATACGTGGATAACTTAATACCTATACTACTTTCATAAATTCCAAACCAATGTGGATAATACTTCCAAATACTATTTATTACAAACTTGTACAATTTCAAACTTGTACTTTTCGCCTCGAAGTCTCTTGCCAGAATGACCATTCGACGGACTGACTGGTTTCTTCCTCCTGTATTTTCCCTCCAAAATGCGAATCTTTTCTGGTTGGTCGATCGAACTCATCAGTGATGGGTCGATTTTGAATAACCGACCACGAGATCGTGTGCGTGTTGCCACTGTTCAAAATACCATAATATTGAATAAAATATTGGTCCAGATAAAATAAGTGCAACGATAAAAATCTAATCAAAGAATTTCTGAAGCAGTGATAGCTCAGTAGGACTGCCGCGCAGCAGGTCCATAGTTGAGCTTCACCGCATGGTGGTAGTGCATTTTGCGAATACTCCTTGCAAGCGCCCACCCTCAAGTAGAAAATCTGTCGCCAAGCACCTGACGGTGTGTTCTGGCAGCTGTCCTTGAGAGCCAGTAATTCTAGGTTAAGCCTGTTAACACCTACGGCCACATCATCACATACCATCAGGTGAGATTGTGGTCAAAGGCTTACCTATCTGCAATAAAAAAACCAAATTAAAAATATATACCGTTGAACTTGGCTGTTTAGATCCAAAAACTAAAAACAAATATGGCAATTTGCTACAGCTGATAATCCATATTATTTCTGTGTCTCCAGCAGCTGTCACATGTCATAAAAGTCAAACTAAGGAGTTTTCCTTTTTTCCACGATACGAATCCATCCAATTTGAATTCTGCTTCTATTTTGTACATTCTATGATAACTAAGTCCTATCACATTTTGATGGTTTGTAGTATAAGTTTAATCGGGTATTAATTTATCCCTATATTGGTGAAAGTCGGCTATTAGGTCTTTAAACCGGGGTATAATAGAATAGCGCCCCGTGGGGTGCCGGGTCAGAATTGCACCTCCCCATATCATCCCGTGGGTGTCGTAAGAGGCGACTATGTGAAAAATACTGGAAGTTGGGCAGCGGCGCCTTCTAAAGAATTACCAACTAACACTGCGATCCCCAAGACGCCTGCCAAGCGTGGGGATTATGGCAAATACCCCCTTAATAGGGGAGGCTGTGTTCAGCAGTGGACGATCCGGCTGTTACAGTACAGTACATTATAATAGAACTATACAAGGATATTTTTTTCTCATTAACTAACAAAATACGATAGGCCTTTGTCGCCATACATGTCTAATAATGTTGCAGTATTTTAAATTTGCAATGAATTTACTTTTTTGAAATTTGATATTAAGCAGACAGCTGTAGCGAAGGAAATATTTTAATTCAACTTTAAAAAATTATATCGTTGAATTCGGCGGTAGGTAACTCTTTGTACTAAAAACAAATATGGCCACTTAACCACAGCTGGTAATATATTATTATTTCTATGTTCACGTTGCTGTCACATGTCATATTATAAGTCCAAACCAAGGATTTTACTTTTTCTCCACAGGAATTCGATAAATTTAAAATCTGCTACTAGGTTTCATGTTCTATTATAGAAAAAGGCTTATCACGTTACTATCCGTGGATTAACTAAACCCTATTTTGGTGAGTCTGGGCCAAATACGTGAGTTATCGCGTATTATATTTTAAACTAAAATTGGATAGACAATACTGTTGGTTTTGGATTTACGTCACAGTTATTTTGAAATCTTTTCTTTAATGAGTATATGACGTATGTTTTATCACCTTTTTAATTAATTCTATGGCCGCAACATCAAATTATCTACCTCCCCTCATCCCTTTTTACATTCCGCATCACCCGAACACCCCTATCTCCCAAATACAGGTGTCGAAACACACGGAAACGTTGCAAACAATGTTATCCTTATAAGCATATTGTCAACAACTTTAATTAAAGAAAATTCCGACACCCGTCTGGATTTGATATGATTTGTTTTGTTAACTTATGTATAATTAACATTTATTAATTAACAAACTGTTAAATATAAGTTATGGAAATGAAATAAAAATTAATTTAATGTTGTCTTAGGTTTTCGCGATTGTTACACATAGTAATTAAACAACTTTAAACGGTTTAAATCGCGTATATTGAACATTATGTTTGTCCCGTAGTATCCGTACATGGATAGACAAGGATAATAACTAAAAACGTCACCTAACAGAATTTTCAGATATTGCAAGCAATCTTCAAATCAAAAATGTATATCCTAAAAAAATCATCAATTTCCATGCGTTCAAAGCTCGCAACTACCGCACATCCAATAAACCTACTATCTTACGACTACCCCGCCTTAAATCCCAGGGTAGGACAGCCATTGGGATTTTGTGAAAAGTATATCTTTTGTGTTAACTGTACATATTGGTAGGTGGAGAACGGGTCTATTTATAAGTCCGTGCTGAATGATTTACGAACTTCATGGTAAGTAAATTAATCTTCTTTCTAAAATTCTTGTTAATTTTTGCATGGTGGACGGGCAATTTTGTGAATGCCCGCCTGGCTAGGGACCACCCTCAAGCAGAAAAATCTGTCGCCAAGCACCTAACGATGCGTTCCGGCAGCTGACCTTGAGAGCCAGTAATTCTAGGTTAAGCCTGTTATCACCTTCGACCACATCATCACTTACCATCAGTTGAGATTGTGGTCAAAGGCTTACCTATCAGCAATAAAAAAAAAAAAATCTTGTGTCACAGTGTTCGTAGTAACAAAACTCCTCCAAAACGGCTTGACCGATTCCTATGGAATTTTGTGTGTATATTCAGTAGGTCTGAGAATAGGACATTAACTTAATGAATAGATTCAGGCGTTAGTTTTGCGGAAATCCATATTTAATAATAACAAATATTTTAAAATTAATAATAAAACACTTAAAAAATATAAAAATATATCTCGTGACAAGTCCGCCTAATTTTCCTGTACTATTTTTATATTTTTGAAGCTTCTTGAAATATTTTAAAAATATTTGTTATTTATAAAAACTAAAAACTAAAAACTACTCGTTAACTATTTTTCATACCCAAAATTTTATTTTTATTTTTCGGACAATATTTGTTATTTTATAATTTTTCATTAAAAAAAATACTTACAACCATAAATTTTGCTGTGACAAAGGTCGACGGATATCCAATGTTTTGTCATTTAATAGGCCGTCATCGTTCACAGCGCTCCATACTGCTTTCACTTATATATGGATCACCACACAAATACAGTATTCAGTTATTTCTTTAGCTTTTTGTGACTACCAAGATATTCACTGAAAATAATGTACTTATATGGCAAAACCAGGTTTTCCGGGTCAACTAGTATATAGTAAAAACTCATTAAGCCCGGGTCGAACAAGCCGTAATAAGATTCCAAAATGATTAAAAAGTTATGGTACCTCTGCATCATATATATATATATACACTACACTCGTATGCAAGACTAACTCCCACCTAACCGATATTAT
The DNA here is from genome assembly GCA_963854805.1 of Plagodis dolabraria. NCBI lineage: Eukaryota > Metazoa > Arthropoda > Insecta > Lepidoptera > Geometridae > Plagodis > Plagodis dolabraria. The sequence continues at coordinate 22,853,305 of OY978457.1, read as the reverse complement.
ACACGGTAGCCGCGTACTGAACAAAGGCAGTCGAATTAAAATTTAGCACGCTAATTACTGCATTATTTCTTAATACAAATAAGCAAAGCCCAACCTTTTCCTATTATTCCCTGTTTATACAATGGGGTCCTTCCAAAATTTATTCTAATTGCTGTCCCGAATGATACATAAAAGTTGCGATTGCCCGGTCAACGAATAGCAACGTTTAGATATGATAATAACATGACCTTTACGAGTAATGGCGATACGCCCTCCCTGTGAGGGCAAAGCTCATAAAAAACGTACCAGTAATGGGTTTTAAGCTTAAATAGACTACCGCAGTTTCGGCGGGAAAAATTGAAAAAAAATCTTTAAAATAGTGTAAAATAAAAGTATAGAAGTTCTATAGTATTTTAATAATTATAATTTTCATCACTCGTCATTACAGCTCTGCCCAACAGAGTGTCGTCTCTGGATGTAGTTTTTGAAAAACTTTTATTTTTTAGGGTTCCGTACCCAAAGGGTAAAAACGGGACCCTATTACTGAGACTTCGCTGTCCGTCCTTCCGTCCGTCCGTCCGTCTGTCACCAGGCTGTATCTCAAGAAGTAGATAGCTAGACAGTTGACATTTTCACAGATGATGTATTTCTGTTGCTGGTATAACGACAAATACAAAAAGTTGGCCAAGTGCGAGTCGGACTCGCGCACGTTTAAACAAATAAGGTTAAAATATGAAGTCTAATGTTGTATAGCTAATGGTACGGAACTCTTCGTGCGCGTGTCCGATTCGCACTTGGCCAACTTTTTAAGTTGTAAAACAATGATTTCATAAAAAAGACTAAACAAAAAGAAACAGTATGTAACTTGTTCATACAATGTTTGTGATTGATCTCTTTATTGATTGGAACTTTTACAAAAAATATCCTCATTCTAAATTCAATTAATTTTCAGTCCCTGAGAGATTAAAATGCTATTTTAATCCCTGTTTACGAAGAATAAACTAGCTCTTTTCGAATAGCAGTGATAAAAAATAAATTTATGAACGTCCAGATAAAATTGTGACATCTCTGAGAGTAGCCGCCTACTTGAGTACAAAATGGGAATGCCTTTGTTGGTATGGGAGTATAGCCCCTACCGTTTAGTTAATCAGGGCGTAAGGACGGTAAAAAGGCCTTTTGCGTGATAATGTGAAGCAGCGCCCGTCCCAATCGCACATGAGTAGGGGAATGCTGCTTGTTAAACGCATTCTCTCTTGTAGTCGCCTTACAAGACATCTGGTAGGAGAGTATGGGACAATCCTTGTATTCTAAGGTCGTGAAGATGAATTCGTATTACATATTTAATCATTTTTTTAATGCTTATTATCATGAAGTTCGCTATAATGGAAGATTTCAAAAAATAGTATGGTGACTACTAATCAGTCTATTATTATAAATGCAAAAGTAACTCTGTCTGTCTGTTACGCTTTCACGCCAAAACTACAAGGACCGATTTAAATGAAATTTGGTATGGAAATAGTTTGAGACCCGGGAAAAAACATAGGATAGTTTTTATCCAACTGCGCAAAAAGAGGTTAATGTTTTTGCGCGATAACCGACATACGCGCGGGCGGAGCCGCGCCCGGAAAGCTAGTATTTAATAAATGAAACACTATCTTTGCGTTTCACTGTCATCGATTTAGCCTATCCATCGGTTAAAGCTTGAAACGCGCTGCATGTCAACTGTCATTTTTATCATTCAGTTATTTTATGTGTTGGTTACACAGAGTACCCCTCTAATCTGAGGTTGGGTAGCAACCCGAAACTTTATTAAGACATTCTGAAACGGACCCTTAATCAAATAAATTTAGCTACAAACATTTTAATGAAAAATTATGAAAATGCATTTTAAATCATATGTTATTAAAATAAAATTATATAGATCTCAATGATACCAAGTAACAATAATAAAAATAATTAAAAAAAAAATATGACAAATTCCCTTGGTGGAGGAGGCTGTGTTCAGCAGTGGACAATCCGGCTGATACAGTACAGTATACATATAGACAGTAAAGTATTAATATCATTGAAGCCGGCTAAAGTACATACGACTACGTAAGTATTCAAAATTGTAAAAGAGAAAAGTGTAAAATCTTTTCGCCTTGGAAGCTGACGCAGATGTCTTGTGTCGCAATTTTTCTAGAAGATAAATTTTATTTTAACATTTGTATAAAGAAATGAACGTAGATATGCAGCCATTCGTAACAAGGAAGCAAGTGTCGCAGAGACAATGAATGAATAAATAATATAACAAAAAAAGGTCTGATAACTCTCGGTCGAATTATGAAATGAGGTTGATTTTGTTTGAAAGGGAAAGGCAACAGTTGTTGTAAGATTCCGTACCCAAAGGAAAAAAAAAACAAAAAATGGAACCGATTTCAACACTCGAGAAGTGTGCAATAACTTATTGAAAACAGTACCATGATTGTTCAAAAGAATCTATTATCACAATACAATATTGCTATACAAATATTTTTTTCACTCGTTTTAGTGACCCTTGCTACTCCATACGGGATCCATTATCATTCACTGTCAACGACTATATCATCAAGATAGGAAAATCTTTTTCAGTTATTGGAGTGTAACTCAAAAACGGCTTGACCAATTTTGATGAAATTTAAATGGGACCAAATGACAAGCATCAGCTTTCAAATAAAAAAGAATAATCAAAATCGGTTCATCCATTCAAAAGTTCTGAGGTAAACAAAAAAATACAGGCAAATTGAGAACCTCCTTTTTTGCAGTTGGTTAAAAATAAGAGCTACTCTATCTTAAAATTTTATTTCACAAAAGAATTGAATCGAATCAGTTATGAAGGTGAAAATGTGGGGAAACGATTTGTCGATTTTGTGAAGTTTCTGCAAACTACTCATCCTTCCCGATAGGTAGTCGGCAATCTGTTGTAATAGAGGAGCTGGCCATAAAATCGATTGCCTTATTTTTTTTTAAGCTTGATAGGTTAGCCTTTGACCACTATCTCACCTAATGGTAAGTGATGATGTGGTCGAAGATGTTGTTCAGGCTAGCCTAGAATTACTTGCTCTCAAGGACAGCTGCCGGAACACACCGTTAGTTAGGTGTTTGGCGACAGATTTTCTACTTGAGGGTGGTAGCTAGCCAGGCGGGCATTCGCAAAATGCCCTACCACCATGCAAAGCTTTTTACAATTACATGGTTTTTGTCATCCTGTGTGTTGTTACTGTACTGTATCAGCCGTATCGTCCACTGCTGAACACAGCATCCCCTATTAAGTGGGTATTTGCCATTATCACCACGCTTGGCAGGCGGCTTGGGGATCGCAGTGTTAGTTGGCGGTTCTTTAGAAGGCGCTGCTGCCCACCTTCCAGTATTTTTCCCTTAATCAGCTCTTACGACACCCACGGGATGATATGGGGAGGTGCAATTCTAACCCGGCACCCCACGGGACGGTGTGTTGTTAGCGAATACATATTTTTTAATATACTTTGCCGTACAGTTTTTTATTGCTTAAACCATAATATGGTGTTGTTTATTCCAATTTCTAATTACATATTTTCTTTTTCAGGTAATGCAGCAGTCTGAGCTCTCGCGTCCTTTCGTTGAAAGGGTGAGCTATTTTAACCAAAGATTGTTATATACGTGATATGACATTGTCATTCGATAGGGTACTTGATAAGGTATTATTTAGACTGAATATCAGACCTTGGAGACATGCCTTGTTGGTCGAGTGTAGTAAATCACTGCTTCGTAATTCCAAGGATTCTGAGTTTGATCTGTGTCGCACAATTCTAACTGAAATCTTTGAACTGATCGTAGGTATGTAATTAAGTAAGTTTAGGTATTTATGTTTATACACCATTAAGGTACGGTTTACAAAGGCGTATTAAACGCGGAACGTACAAACACCGGCCAAGTGCGAGTCGGACTCTCTCACCGAGGGTTCCATACGAAGCTGTAGGTATATAGGTAAAAGTATTTTTATTGCTAAATTTTAAAATAATTAAAATTAAAAATATGCTTTTCGCAATATTTCCTTTATCTGTGCGATAAGAAGTTGCTTCGTACCAAATTTCATGATTCTGATTTAAGGGGAAGTACCCTGCGTTTAGATTTTTTTGCGAGTGTCGAAAAATTTGCGCCATAAACGGCTTCATCTTTTGATTGCGTTGACTTAGAAGTTTGATATTTTCACAGCTCTAAGAGACAGTAGACCTGAGTATTTGATATGAATTGTCAAAGTCAAAATCATTTATTCAATTTAGGCGTCTACGACGCTCTTATGAAGGTCAATTACAAATTTTAATATTGAAATATACTACATTGTTCTAATTGCAGCTTATTACCTCTTCGCGTTCCTATGAAAAAGGTCTTGAAAGACTTACAGACGGACAACAAAGTCATCCTATTAGGGTCCCGTTTTTTCCTTTTGAGGTATGAACCCTAAAACTAGTATGGTATTGGAGATGAACTTCATGTTGACAACCGACCTTATATTCTCTCATAAGTTTTTGTAGGAAAGGCACCTTATGGCGGTGTTTGAATTTGTTTTTCGTATATCTACACTAATATTATAAAGGAAAGTGGTGGAAACTTAGGAATTCATAAGAAGGAGGTGTAGAAGGAACGTAGATACGAAACGCTTACCTTGATTTCTTCTGTTTGCTGGTTCATCAAATCCACCACAGTTCACGAAGGGTTTATGTAGAAAGTTTATAGTTTTATTATTTGACCGGTATTAGTACAAACAGTAGATTATTCTTATCACAATCACAGAGACACAAGAAGTTTTTTGGGCGGCTTTCAATTGAAGAATGTGAGTATGAGAGTGAAAAGCAAGAATGGTTTCTGAATGCTACTTCACTCAATGTTCGCTCAAAGTCCAATGGCGCAACCAGAAAGGTTTGCATTTTTGTTTGTAACTTTAAATCTACTGGACCGATTTGAAAAATTCTTACACCATTAGAATCATACATTATCACTGATGAACATAGGCTATACATTTATTTTTATATTTTTAGAGGGCTGCTAGTCTCTTATACAGTACCGGAAATTTGCAGGAAATATTCTAATGAATTTGAAAATGTTCTACGCACTGTAATAAAAAACGTAATACTCGATTATTTTCAGATTGAGTCTCGATCGTGCGCTCGGTGAGTCAAGACCTCCTGAAGATGCTGAGTTTAGAAGCGAAACTAGTCAAATATTCTTCCGGTTAGGCTGCGTGGCGTTTATGACTTCACGTAGGCATAACAGGAAAATTAGGCGGAATTGTCACTATATTATATTTTTATACTTTTTGAAGTGTTTCATTAAAATTATAGTTAACGTTTTCTTAGGATACTTTTAAATAATATTTGTTATTTTTATACTAGTATTATAAAGAGGAAAGATTTGTATTTTTGTATGCAAAGAATAAACTTAAAAACTACTGGACGCAATTGAATGAAATTTGGTATGGAAATAGTTTGAGGCGAAAGCTAATTTTTTTTTATATTTTGTCCGTGGGATGCCAGGCTAGATTGTAACCCAAATCTCAACCCGTGAGTGTCGTAACAGGCGACTAAGAATAACACACCAGAAGGTGGCCAGAAGCACTTTCTTAGTAACTGATATAACACTGCGATACACAAGCCGCCTGCCGAGCGTGGGGATTATGGCAAACCCCCCATATTGGGGGAGGCTGTGTTCAGCAGTGGTCTATCCAGATATAATACAATATGTGATATTTGTGTATTTATCAACATTTTATTACTGATACAATTTGACACTAGCTGTCATTTTGCTAAGTGGTGGTTGGGAACTGGCTGTCAAAGACAACTGCCGTAACACACCATTAGTTGTTTGGTGACACATTTTCTGTAGCTGGTAAATAGTCGTCGTAGACGCCTAAATTAAATAAAAGATTTTGACTTTAACTAATTTTTTTTTATTTTTCAGCTAATAATTCGTTATTCTAAGAAAACATCAAATTAATATTTTATTAAAAATATATCTAGTGGCAATCAAATTGCGCCTAGTTTACCTGTTAAGCCGACGCGACGACGTGACATCACAAACGGCACGCAGCCAAACCGGAAAATTTTCGACGCGTTTCGATTGTATACGAAGCTGTTTTGTTTTCTTAAAATTTATTGTTATTAAAAATGGATTTCTGCAAAGTAACGCCTGAATCTATTAATTATTTGTAACATATTTGTCTTATTAACCTATTTGTGTCCTTTGGCGGATCTGCAGGTATGGTTATTTTTGATATGCAAAAGTTTGTGAGTTTTTTTTTTTATATTCATTATAGGTTCCTGTTTGACCACACCCTGCCTGATGTTAAGCATTGATGTGGTCTAAGATGCAGGACTGTTACCTAGAAGAAACCTATTTACTCGCGATTTGAAGACACCTATGTTGTATCTATCGGGAAAAACTGACAACGGTAAGGAGTTCCACTCTTTCGCAGTACGCACGAGAAAAGTGGAAGCGAAGCGCTTCGTACGAGTCCTGGGAATATCAACCGATGCTCGAAGGTCTGGACGTCCGATGGAAAAAGGGGGAGGGCGGAACTAAGTCGTGTAGTTTTTGTGCAAAAGAGTATGTAAGGATGTGAGTGTATGTTTATTACCACCTAATTTACGTGAGTTATTTAGTTTACTATTCTTTCTATCTATAAAGATTATTTCTACCTACTTTTACTTACTTCAAATTCCATGAAGTTGTTCGAAGACGTTATTTTCTTTCTAGTCTAAAATGAAAATAAAAAAAGGTCAAAAGTACGTGTCTTAAATGAAAAATCGCGAAATTCGTCAACATTTACGTATTTCATCAAGATCTCGAGTGCCAAAGTTAAGTAAGCAAAGATTTGCTTGGAATAAACGCGCATTTCTGGAGCTCCTCGTCGCCTCGACACTTATAAAGGCAGCTACACATTATCAAATAAAGCACAAAATATAACGTTAACGGTAATGTGTATTTTTTATATTTTACTAGATGACCCGGTGTACTTCGTATCACCTATCCTAACGGACGAACGTCAAATGTTTGACGGGAAAGTGTAGATAGAACAGTTTGTACGAGTATAGGAAAATAAAATTGTTGTTTTTACTATCTTTCTCGCCAATTTTCCATATATTCTTATCGCTTAAACCTTCCCTGGACTACGACAAACATTTCAAAACCAAAACCAGCTAGTTCGGCTCAGCTGATCTCGAGTTTTAGCGAGACAAGCGAACCGCAGTTGATTTTTATATATTTACTAGCTTTTGCCCGCGGCTTCGCTCGCGTTAAGAAGTATTATTATTAATAAGCTAGTCGTCAAATATAACCTGCTAGATATATTATCTATGCACTATGCACAAAAATGGTTAATTCAAAGTTCTCTCCAAAATAACTCTATGTAGATGGCGCTAGCATACATAAATTCGTATATTTTAAACTGAAAAGTTCCTAATCTTATATAGCCTGCAGCCTTTCTTAGGGGATGCCTACGTCATAGTATCTTTATGCATGCAAAGTCTCAGCCCGATCGGTTAAAAATTGACAAAGTTTCATACAAACCTTCATCCCCTATTTTATCCCCTTGGGGGTAGAATTAATCAAAATCCTTTCTTAGCGGATGCCTACTTCATAACATCTACCTGCATGCCAAATTTCAGCTCGATCCGTCCAGTGGTTTGGGCTGTGCGCTGATAGATCACTATGGCAGTCAGTCAGTCACCTTTGAGTTAAGGGGATCACCGTAGTGAAACGCGCACTTTTGGAATCTTCTTGTACTGAAAGTATGAGTTCAAAATGTGCGAAAAAAATATATCATATTCTTTAATTCTTTATTGAGTGAATTAGTTGATTAGTTTTTATTAAAACTTATTAGTTCTTCTGTAATAAATTGTAATCGGTGACCCTTTTTAGATTGTTTTTTATTAATTTAAGAGGCATAGTTGAATTAAATGCAATGATTCTTTTTTTTAAAAATAGCTAATACTATACTCTAATGAACTACTTACTAACTTGTGTTGAAAACATTTTTATGAATTTTTTCCACAAAATTCTCTGATCGCGAGAAGAAATCGCAACGAAAATCAGTCTGCCCGCAGCGCTCGGGCCGTTTGGACGTGGGATCTGTGCCGTTCGTTACATCATCATTTTTGTGCATTTATTTTACGAAATATTACAATATTTTTTTACCATACGTTAATTTGGAAGTCATAAATTATTGAAACTCAAGTAAAACATTTATTGGGGAAGTACTTTTGTTTATATTGATTTATAAAATCTTTATAACAACTTTTTTGAGCGAGTTGATTAAAGTTCAGACACGGCATTGTTAATTCCTATTTTAGTAGGTATCTAGACTTTTAACCCTTGGTAAAATATTTCATTTTGTTATTATTAGGTTACTGTACAATTAAATGAGAACCTATTCCCAATACCCTTAACACACTTTCCGAGACGATTAACTACTTTCTAGATATTTATATATCCAATCATTCAAATAAAGAGAACTTACCTATATCTCTTTTATCTCTTTGACTTTAAAAGTTAAATACTTAGTATGTAGTTAGTCGGATTGAAATGTGTGTTACATCTGTATGACTCCGCTGTTCTTTCGTACTACCTCTAAAAGCATGTACCAATGTATGTGTGGCAATGAACTCGGTAGCAATGCTGCCAACTCTATTTGGCAAAAACGCGCTTTCAGCACGTCGAAAACGCGCTAGATCGCGCTAAATGGCACCTACAGAATACAAACGCCCTAAGTGACGCCAATCAGTAACGAAGGGATTTATCAATTTTAGCGTATTTTAGTCATTTGATGAGGTAATTATGACAAACGAGGTAATTTAATTAAAATGTTACAAAATAACCACAAATAAGAATATTAGGTACTTTTATTCATGAAAGAACAATTTAATGTCAATCGAAGAGCAAAATAAAAGTAAGTAAGTGCCTAGTCTAATTATATTTCGTAAGTAAGTACTTAATTGCTCAGGTTTAAATTAAATTGATAATTTAAAATTAATAAAATAAGTAGTAATTAAATTAAAATATAATATATAAATATATATATATGCATATATATCTCACCATGTTATCTTCTTCAAGACATCGCTCGGAAGATTATAAATTGAAGAGTTATTTTTTTATTTATACAAGTCAGTATCGATCATGCAACATGACGTTTATTGTGTCCAAACCTAATCCATACCAGGCGTGATACTGAACATTTAACGATGTCAGTAACATAGGCATTGTGTTAATGCTAGTCATAAAAACACTTTTGTAGGCATGCTATATGATTTCAAAAAAGCGCTAGATTTAGCGCTAGGCGCCAAAACGCGCTTTTGGCCAAAAAAAGCGCTAGATCTGGCACTGAACGCGCTAAGTTGGCATCACTGCTCGGTAGGTATACCTACCGAGTTCATTGCCCTCGCAATGCGTTAGAATACCTAGAACGCGTGTGTATGTGTGAGTCTTGTCCACGGCGGCCGCGAGTGTTGTCGTCGCTATCATTCTCAAAGTCAACGCGCCACAGCTTAGGCAATAGTTAGAATTAATTTGGTTTATGTGAAAATTAATTATGAGTGGATCACATTCAGTTATCGATTCTACACCATCCCCCGCAGTATTGTTAATGAATTAATAGTCACCTTATATATGTCGTATCTGGTAAACGGTTACAGATAAGTAAAGGAGTTTGAACAAAAGACATAGGGAATCGAGAGAGCAGTCAAATGACATGCAAAAAAATCCAAAATAGCAGAATTCAAGATGGCTGCCATAAAAAATGCTGAAGTGCGATCCTCCTGAAGTAAAGCTGAGCTTCAGTGTGATCGGAGCACTTTGTATGGTGGCTATCTTGAATTCCATCATTCTGGATTTGCCCTACGAGCTCTTCTTCTTCATTATACTACATTTAGAGCACGGATAGTGCGTGAGTTCAAAGGGCGAGTGCAAGGCGAGGCTGCAGTCCGATTCGTGTGAGTGACTTGCGAGGCCGAAGGCTGAGGTCTGACTTGGGAGTATTTTCCATATCTTCAACTGGTCTCCATGATGAATGGCCGCGATAACTGAAGCACCTACGAGTGGGGTTCTTTAACCAATGTGACTCAGAAACTTGGTACGATTCTGCCTGTACCACTTTTAGTAGCGGTAGGGTGAATCTTATATGGCGGTTTCATTACAGTTATCTTTTATTATTATTATTATCTTTTATTTTATTATTGAGCATTGCATTGGGATTATACTTCTATTAAAATTTTGAACTTTTATTTTATTATTATTTGTATTTATTATGTTACCTCATAAATAAACTCTAAAATTGCAAAATGACTTTCTATAACTGAAATTATACCTATGCATAATATTTATTTATCTATAGATATATAGAAATATGATCAAGAGTAAAATTGCAAGTTTCTGTTTTAGAGTTGGTAAGTATATGACAGTAACCCAGTGGTTGGTGCGGATAAGGTCCTATAAGTTCAAGTACATATTTAATATGACGAGTAGGATATGTTGTGCTGTTTTTGGTTGCATGAATTCGTCCAAACTAAACATATTAATTGTAAAATAGCTGCAGGTATCTATAACCAAGTAAAAGATATTCCCTGTTCTCCACCTTGTCAATGTTTGCCAAAACAATTTTTGATTAAGCTTTATACTTTATTATTCAATAATAAAGCATTTCATACGTTTCAGTCGAGGTGCAAATATTTTTTATTACCAATGAAAAACAACACGCATTTTTACACACTTCCTATTCAATTTACAAAGTATTTTATCTAAACTAATAGAGGAAAAATTTGATTGTGCATTTGTTTGTTTGCATTGAATAGGCTCTGAAACTAATAGACCGATTTGAAAAATTCTTTCACCATGAGAATCCAACATTATCCCTGATGAACATAGGCTATAGAAGATTTTCAAAAAGTTAGGTCGTATATAAACTTCGATAACGTAACATAAAGTGCGAAAAAAATACCAAAAAAAATCGTTAGGTATATCGCATACGCTACGGAAATCATTTAAAATAGAGCCAAGTGATATACTACAATTTTATAGAAGACATCTATAAAAAAGTCCGCAGTACTATAAGTCTAACTATTACAGTTATGTCACAATAACTGGTTTTTTATATGTTGAATTTATAAGTTTTGTTTTTTTTTGTTAAATACTCGTGTGAAGCCGGGGCGAATCACTAGTTTTGCGTTATAAAAAAAGTATATTTACAATCACAAAACAAAATGGAAACTCAAAATAGGCAAATGTAATTAAAATGCTGGAGGCGAGCAGCCCTATCGCATGTTTACGTACCGCGCGGCTGTAGGTAGTTATTTCGAGGACAGGGCCGAGTTAAAATACTGTATAGATAATATTACCGTGTTTCGTACCGCTTCATGAAGTCAAAGTACTTTTTTGAGCACAATATTGAGATAATACTTTTGAATTTTAAATTATAACCTCGTTTTATGGACCCTATAATCTCAGCAAACCACAAACCAATTAAGCTCCTACCGGTTCTTACTTGCAAATTCTGTTGATATGCATAATAGGCACCTTTCTACCAAATTTCAAGAAGATCGACTAAGGCAATCGAGATTCATTGATGGGGAAATATACACTGCTCAGACCTCCACCGAGACCTCGCTTCGCTTAGTCTATTAAAAAAATATCATTACCTACAACTTTTTTACCTTAGAGGTTTGCAGTAACTGCAGATAAAAATGTTGTTATCTACACTTCTGTTCTGCCGCTTCTAATAGCGCACGAAACTCTACAATTTTAGCGACGCTATGCGTGGTACGGTGACTAGTGCCGCCGTGCGACTGAATATTTTTATGAGTTAAAAGTTAACGCCTATTTCTATTAGCTCCGCCCGAATTAGAAATTATTTTGACTACGGTCTTGCCCTTAAGTATATATATTTCGATACTAGCTTTCCGGGCGTGGCTCCGCCCGCGCGTATGTCGGTTATCGCGCAAAAACATTAACCTCTTTTTGCGCAGTTGGATAAAACTATCCTATGTTTTTTCCCGGGTCTCAAACTATTTCCATTCCAAATTTCATTCAAATCGGTCCAGTAGTATTGGCGTGAAAGCGTAACAGACAGACAGACAGAGTTACTTTCGCAATTATAATATTAGTACTGAAGTACTGATAAGTACTGATTTACAGCTGATAGGCTAGCCTTTGAACACTATCTCACCGGATGTTATTTGATAATGTGGTCCAAGATGTTATTCAGGCTTACTTAGAATTACTGGCTCTCAAGGACAGCTGCCTAAACACACCGTTAGGTGTTGGGCGACAACTTTTTTACTAGGTAGCGTCCCACCTCTTAGAACTATTATGGAAATCAAACGTCATTTTTTCTAGTCTGAAAAACATATCAATACATAGATCCGAACCACCACCGCCATTAAGCAATAATGTTCATGGAGAGCTCTTTTTCACAAATGGCTTGATTCATTGCGTGCAGCACGCTCTCTCATTGAAGTTTTTATGTAAGTTTACATTAATGATAGTTGGTGGTGTGAAATAAAATTGTAAGGGTAAGGTTGAAATAAGATTGAATTAAGAGATGTCAGCTGGCCCCCTGGCTCAGGCCGGCACCATTACCCCGTTGAACGGCAATACTAATTACTATTCTTGATTACTATTTAGCAACCGTCTCGGACTCAGGTAATATTCACCGGAACAGTATTTCTCCGATTACTATATCTCAGGGATTGTGTGCCGCTGGCCTTAAACTAGTCTCGTCTTATTAACTCGACGAATGAAGTGAGAGATATTCCGAGACAATGGCGGGTGGAACGACGAGCTCGAGGACCTGGCAACCGTGTCAAGTAACATCTAACTCGGGACGATCTATGCCGCTCTCGCACGTCTTCTACACATTGTAAGATAACGAATGAAATTTCTGATTAACGCAATATTGCAGGCTCATTTGCTCCTGTTTTTAAAAGACTTAAAAAAGAGGAGGTTTTCAATTCGTCTGTTTTTTTATCGAATGAATATTTTTATTCGGAGGTCTTCTTCGGTGAAGGAATGGTTCCCGAGTGAGGATGTTATTGTTTTTTGGAATATTTTTTTCGGTTTATAAATAATATTTTCGTAGTTTTTTCCATCGTTATTTCAACATATTATGTAAATCCTTTTTTTATATTTAATTAGTTCCGAGACGTCAAGCCGGTACCTGATGGTAAGCAATGATAGCCGACCGGTTATAGCTCTATACTACGGTTCCGCAGGCCCATGGTTCGATCCCCAGCTTGAGCTACAACCACGGATTTAGGAAGGGAGGGGATGTGCCGAGGAGGCGTGACACGTGTCGCAGCAACAAGTTCCAGAGAACTTGTTAGTTAAAATCGTAAATATCGGCGCGCCAGTCGCACTTTGTCCACGGTCGTGCAAACATCGTGTAATTACCACCAAATGCCAGTTGTGCTGTCATTACGTGCAAGAACAAAAGTGACAAGGTGAATTATAGCATAAATGGAATATCATTTGACATGTAAATACAAGAATTCATATGTTATTATTTAAAATCCATCATAATCCCAAACGAAGTTAACAGAGCTGTTGAAAATGTTCAAACAGTGACAAAAGTATAGCATATTCATTATCGAATCCATTGCTCCTAATGTTATAAAATTGTTTACAACTCAACAAGCAAATGCCGCAATGTAGAATTGCGTTAGCGATATTTTGAAAGCGCGCATCGTCGCAGTTTCCCAAAAGATCCAAATATTAATGAAAAATGGATTGAAGCGACAGGCAGGGGATCTACCTGGCTACCATTTAAAAATAGCAGAATATGTTCAGCCCATTTTTGGGAAGAGATGTTTTAACCCTTGAATAAAAGTCGCAGACTTTTGGATTGGGCAGTCCCAAAAATAAAAGTTTGTCATATATTTTCGGTACATACCTTTTATTTTTTATACGAATAATGCATGATATGAAAAATAAAAATATATTATCTTTGTTATTATAGTCCGCGCACTAATGCTAGGCACCACCTGCGGTATGCGAGCGGTGAAGAGGGCAATCGAGAACTTCTTGAAATCTGGTGACGAAATCTTATCTACAAGATTATATTTACTGCGTCCAGCGCAGCGCGTCGCTTACCCTCCTTGCCGATCGCATCCTGCAGGTAGTGACTATAGTATGCCGACTACAGTTACTGCGTTTTCAATTGCATTCATAACTTTTAGGAATCGGAGAAAGTCCACTCAAAGGCATCTTGTTTTTGGAGCTACATAATCCCCAAGAATGCGAATTGACCCCAAACCACGACTGCTTTGACAGAAGTACGTGTGAAATTAATTAAAACAATATAAAAACTAATAAAGTTACATACATACAATGTGTTGTCAAGTATCATTTATTCAATAAATAATAACCTACAACGGTTCAAACCAAGTGCAAGCTGTTTTATTTTATATTCAATTATTTTTTCATATTATTTACTTACATTTTCATAAAATTTTAGGTGACATGAAAATAAATAAAACATGAATTTTGAATATATGTAGCATGAAATGTTATTTTATACTCAATTACTTATTCAGGTAAACTATGTAGTTTTTATTTCGATACCACTTTACCGATAGTATCTATTATATATATAGATATTGAACACGGTGGGACGGCGATATATATAAAGAACACTTTAGATTATAAGGTTAGGAATGATTTAAACAAATTGTCTTTCGAAACGAATTGTGAATTAGCAGCAATAGAATTAAAACCTTCAAAAACAGTTATCGTTGCACTATATCGACCTGATTATGATATAAATCTATTTTTTGAGATATTATATAATCTTTTAAATAAAATTAGTCGAGAGAATAAACAAATTGTAATAGCAGGAGACTTAAATTTAAATGTTCTAAAATTAGACAAAAATATAAAAAAATTAGACAGAATTCTTAAAAATTGTAATTGTGAATGGGTATTAAATGAACCCACTAGAACTGAAACAAATAAAAACAAAGTAACTAGTTCAACTTGCATAGATAATTTTATTGTAAATTTTAAGGATTGTAAAGGATCAGTACTCGGACATAAACTTTCTGATCATAATGTAATTAAACTGGAATTACTAAACCAAATTAACTTACCCAAAAATACAGTATATATAGCGAGAAACTTTTCTATTAGTAATCTTAATTACTTTAATTTTATGTTCAATAATAACTATACTAAAATTAAATCAGAAATTTTAATGGCAAACGACGCTAACGAAAGAATGAAGATTTTACAGGATGCATTGACTCATTTTTATAACATCGCTTTTCCAAAAGTAAGAAAACAAGTGAGAAATAATCAGAAAAACTGGACTACTTTAGGTATTGAAACAAGTAAGAACAATCTATGTAAATTGGAATTACTACAAAACCATCATCCCAGTAAACAAACAAAATTAAAAATAAAACAATATAGAAAACTTTTGAAAAAAACTATGGTATTTGCAAAAAAAATACAATTAAGGAATAGAATAAATAAGTCTAAAAACAAAATAAAAGAATCTTGGAAAATTATTAATGAGCAGGTAGGAGAAAATAAGCGACCACAGTCCAAATCTAATATCGAATACTTAAAAGATGAAACGGGAAAAATTATTACAGAACCTGAAAAAATTGCAACTCTATTCAATGATTTTTTTCGGAATATTGCTCAAAACCTGACCAGGAAACTAAATATAAACGTAGAAAATTGCTTAAAATACTTAGATGCCTTAGATAAGCCATTCACTACTTTTGCGTTTCACCCATTATGTCTCGAAGAACTCAAAAAGATAGTATTAAACATGAAACAAAAACCCACGTTAGATATTTTCGATATGAGCACAAGGACGTTAAGAAATATTGTAACAAATAACGATAATTTATTTGAACTAGTATTTATTGTTGTGAACTCATGCTTAACTGAAGGTATATTCCCAGATATACTAAAGCTGGGTAGGGTAATACCGCTCTTTAAGAAAGGGGATGTCACAGAGCTTAGTAATTACAGGCCAGTGTGCATATTGCCAACTCTATCAAAAATATTAGAAGCTGTTATCAAAGCTAGAATTGTTAAATACTTCGAAAACAATAATTTATTTACAATAGCACAGTACGGATTCAGAAATGGTCGATCGACCGAAATGGCAATAAGAAAGGTAGTCTACTACATTCTTGATTCCCTAGATAGTTCAAATAAATGCGCGAGCGTATTTTGTGACCTTTCAAAGGCTTTTGATTGTTTGCGTCATGACATATTAATATTAAAATTACAGTTTTATGGCTTTCATGGGGTTGAACTTAGTATGATGAAAAGTTATTTAAATAATCGTACTCAAATTGTGTCCGTTAATGATCAAACTTCTGGGGCGGGAAATGTATCGATAGGGGTGCCACAAGGATCTATCCTGGGCCCTGTATTGTTTTTAATATATATTAACGATCTTTGTAAAGTGCTGCCAACGGAGGCGGATTTATGTTTATTTGCTGACGATACACATATTGGTCTGAGAGATAAAAGTAAATCAAAATTAGATGACAAAATAAATAGTGTTATGACCTTACTAAATGAATGGTTTGATGCCAATGGTATAATTCTGAACTCAGATAAAAGCATTATAATGCATTATCAATCACGGCTAGGCATTAATGGTAATGAGACTTCTGAAGAAAATATATTTTTAGGATACACAATAGACAACACAATTAATCACAAAGCACATATTGATAAAATTTGCAAGAAAATGGCGAGCGGTAATTACGCTCTCTTTAAACTTAAACCCTTGTTAGATAAAAAATCCCTAATATCCGTGTACTATGCATACATACATTCAATAATAAGATATTCCATTACTGTTTGGGGTAATGCTACAGAGGTAACAAGAGTTCTCAAATGTCAAAAACGTTCAATAAGAACAATTAATGGGCTGAAAAAGCGTAGCCCCGCAAGGGAGCACTTTAAGAAAGACAAAATTATGACAGTTGTTTCTCTTTACATCTATAATTGTTTATTAGAAATTCATGAAGATAGGAATATTCCAGAAAAGCAGGAAAAAGTTCTACCTTACAATCTGCGTAATAATGAAAATAGAATCATAAAAAATAATGAAAGTCTGGTTGTACCAAAAATCAGATTAGCTAAAGTCCAGAAACAAGGTCTTTATTCGAAAATACTTATGTATAATAAATTACCAAAAAACTTGACCACCTTAAAATACAGTTTGTTCAAACTAAAACTTAAACACTTTTTTGAAAACAATCCCTTCTACACATTAAAAGAATATATGTCAATGCAGCTTTTAGAATCTTTGTTCTTAGGACAAGTGCAAACGTGATAACTGCAAATTGTATTTAACTATATATGAAGTGTAAAATATTATGTAAAATATTATATTTTAATCAATTATTTACATAGACGTAATCAGACTTTAATTTAATATATTTAAGTAGTATAAATATGTTCAAATGTACCTTGGACTTGCCTGTAAAAAAAAAATTACTAAAGGGCCAATAAAACTTTTATATCTTTATATCTTTATCAAGCCCTAGCGTACGTGTAAATGTATGCATGGAGGAGTAATTTTTATTGTTACTGTGATGTCCGAGCGCTTTGCTTTGATTGATTGATTTGTCAGTGTGCATTGTAATTAGTTGGTGTGAGTAGCTAATGGGAGCCCTGCGTTCAGTGTATTACTTTAAGAGTTTATTGTTTCATTTGTAGGTGTGAAGCGCAGTGGGGATAGATATTTGAAAAACTGCGACATGCGGATCAGTAGAATAAATGCCTCGTGCCATATCCCCTCCCTTCCTAAATCCGTGGCTACAACGCATGGTGAAAGGGTATTTTGTGAATGCCCGCCTGGCTAGCTACCACCCTCAAGTAGAAAATCTGTCTCTAAGCACCTAACAGTGTTTTCCGACGTCAGTCCTTGAGACCCAGTAAAATTACAGGCACATGAGACTCAACAACCCTGTCCATCTGTTAGGCAGAGGTTACCGCTTAACATCAGGTGGGTCTCGTACTTGTTCTGCCACAAAAACATAACATAAAAAAATGTGGCCGTGCAAAGGTAAATTTACTCGTATGAAGTATATGGGTAATTATTATTTATTGGACATAAACTAGTAAGTACAGTGATTTGAGAGCTCGACAAAAGGACGCTGAAAGACAATCTCGCTCTATCCTGATTGTAGTATGTATGTTATTTATTGTAAGGCTGGCCCCGCAGGTACCTAGTACATATGAACTTTCTTCATATAAACAAATCCTTGTTTTCTTATTTCCGTAACTGATAGGTTAGCTTTTGACCACTATCTCACCCTGATGGTAAGCGATTAAATGGCCGAAGATGTTGTTCAAGCTCACCATGCTATTACGATTTCCATCCTATGCAACGGCTTAGTGTGCCCTCCGAAACACAGAAGTACTCAGTAGTAAAGCTACTTGCGGTCACCCATCCAACTCATGACTGCGGCGGACGTTGCTTATCTTATAGCTGATCGGCTAATCAAACTATACGCTACGAGCGCTCCGAATCTTTGTAATGTTAAGGGTATATTTTAGACGAACGCCCCCATACAAAACGCAGCTCCAATCTCATTTTAATAATAGCGAATAAAACTCAATGATTTTTTACCTACGTAATAACTACCCTAATATCTAGGTTTGTGGTGCATCAGATTTTCATTAAATTATACAGTTTTGAAATTACACTACCTCAAAAACTCGTAATTTTAGATAAAAGAAAGACCCAACTTTAAGCATCTCTTTCAAGAAAAATAAGCATGTTTTTAATATTTCTATTGCACCACAAACATGGGGAATATAATGAACTTTCTATAATGGGAAGTTATTTATACATGTGTACTATACTTTTTAAATAAATCTGGAGCTACAAATAACTGGCGCAAACTCCTAAAATCGAGTGCTATATACTAAACGCTATATAATAAAAAAAATAATTATAGTCCAAAAGAAAAAGGATTTAAGCCCAAAACGATAGGTCTAATAATACACTATATTTACATGTCAGTTTTTTTTAAATAACAAGTTGAGTTTATATGAAAGTTCACACTTTGGCTGGCGGGTATATGTCCTCATTTTAAAATCAAAGCCATGAAAAGTTAATACATCTAAATCTTATGTTTCGTATTCCTTCAATTCAGAGATTCAATTTAACAGCCATTAATTTAAATTCAGAATTGTTTATCCACCGTATCTTGTTTGCGTGGGGAAGTTACGACGTAGCGACAGGATATATTTTAAATCCATGTTCGCGGTAACATGTTCGCATGAGCGTATCCATTTATCACAGGATGCGGCGACGCGCCCCGAGTTCCCGACGTCAGCTGTTCTAATGCTGCAAGACTTAACGTGAAATTGTTGCCGTTTTTCGCTTATCTAATTCAGATACAAATGTGAAGTGATTTCCTTGCTGTGGGTGAAGAATTGTGTCAGGATATTTCAAATGTAGATCGATTGTTATTTTGTCAGAGGTAAGTACTGAAATGTGCATGTTTTTTCATTTTAATGGGTCATCATTTAATTACCAATTTGCAAAATGTCGTATTACCATCCTGTTAGCTATTATGAGTTTTATTTTATAATTAGTTTCTTTTTATGCGTTACAGGCAAGCATTTGGCCGCTATCTCACCTAATGAAAAGTGATGAATGGCCGAAGATTTAGCATGCTTGCCTAGAAGATACCTATTCACTCTAGACTTGAAGGCTCCCAAATTATACTGTTCAGGAAACAAAACGCGGGCAATGAGTTCCACTCCTTCGCTGTACGGATGATAAATGGGAAGAATGTCAACCATGATAGGATGACGGCCATCAGAGCGCCTTGTTGTCCGATGGTAAAAGGGGCATGGTGGAATCAACGCGTGTAATTCCTTCGTACACTCCGAAATGTATACGATAAATAAAAAAAAAATTAGTTCTCCACTCTGTTAGTGTAATTTATTATTTGTCAATACGTTCCCACTATAACTATTTCCTTAGATTTATTACAATAATTTATTTGACTTCCCGCGTGTCACTGATGTATACCTACGTGGTAGTCAGTTGACTCGAGTCCAGTTCCATTGCCGATTTACTAAACGATAGTTTACGTATTCTAGTAGCTAAACTGACTTCACTTTTGGGCGGGCGTTGTGAGCGTAGATTTTACTTGGAAACAAAGCAGCCTACACTAATATGCTCCTACTTTTACACTGCAAACGTATTGGTAGGTACATGGAATATAGCAAGCTAAGTGGATATTGCCGGAGTTTTATCTTAAATTACCTCGGTTGATTATAATCCAGTGAAGCTAACGGCAAAAGGAATCTATACAGGGTTATTAGTAATATGCTAACAACCTCTTAGGGTTGACATCTGCTTGTCCTAACAAACATTTTGAGATAATTTTCAGCAGATGTCAACCCTAAGAAGTTGTTAGCATATTACCAATAACCCTGTATATTATTTTAACTATTTTAATAGTCAGATTCTATGATGCAAGATATAGATAATGATATCTATATCTTGCATCATAGTTAATGTCAAGAGTTTTGTGCTTAAGAAATCTCAGAAATTTACGTTGTACACATCCGATTCTATCGATGTAGGTGCCACAATGCGGAATCCAGATATTATGTGAAACATAGACTTAAATAATATAAAAATATAAACATTTCTATTCAAGGATACTACGGTACCGCTGTGTCAGAATGCCGCCTCGGAAACAGTGGTGTGCAAACACAGACAGACAGGACATCAAGATAACGTCGCTTCATAATATAAAAAAAAATCATACAGTAGCGGCTAAAAAAACATTTTCAACCCACAAACTTGGAAATGTGTTGTTTTTTTCATTCGATATCTGCGCAGAAATTCATGCATATCTGTATATGAAGATATTTTTTTAATTAGAACCTGTGTAAAAGTTCCGGAAAAAAATAATTTACTTCTATTATTAACAATTTCAGTAATTTCACTTTCAATATAATTTAACGCAAATTACACACAACTAACATTTTCCTCGCTTCTTTTACATAGTTTATAGAAGATCATTTGGCCACTAATATCACCTGAAGGAAAGTGATGATGTGGTAGAAGATGTTGTTCAGGCTAAGAACGGCTAAGTAAACTACGTTACAAGTGCATTAAAACGGAATGAGGTAAAATTCCGTATTGTATGCTGCGCTCAGCAGCCAAGTCTGCGTCTCGCACATTGAAACATTCGGCACGCTGAGTATTCTATATATCAATAAAATATTCAATCCTAAATGCTTCTTTTCCTCAGGTTTCAATAAAAATACTCGCGGCAAATAACAACTTGGTAGTTTTGCATAGCAAATAAGGCGTTAGAAAATTGCTATCAGGATTTTACCAAGTATTATATCCTTAGATAATATATCCAGTAGCTCAAGAGTTTATGACTCACATACCAACCAGTAAATAATCATTTCCTATTCTTTATTATAGCTAATAGTGTACCTAAGGCTTTCTTTGATATTCAATAAAAAATGTTGGCTCACGACTGCGCAGTAAGATGACATCAAAAATCATTCCTTAGCCACCTAAACATAAAGTTAAAAATGGACTACCGTTGAAAGCGTTGATGACGTGATGTTCTAACATATGCTGGAGATTTTAGTAGATTATCGACAGATGTAGTTTAGTATTCAATGCTGTGAGCTGAGCCGCTTCCGGTGCGCTATTTCTGATGCTATTTATGTCTGTCTGTAAACATATAACAACATAGTAACGATGCAAACTATACCTAAAATCATCATATTTGAGACCAGTACCAAGAGGTACCTATCCTTTGAAGACGCAACTAATTGTCGTTGTGTCTTAAAAAAGGTAAAATACAGGTTCTCGTGGTCTCATTTCTGTTCTTATCCCAACTAAGTATATTATGTTTTCTATATTTGGTCACAGCGTCCCTTATGACAATTGACATAGTTAAATTAGGATACAATTCGCGTCTGTTCCGCTCGTCTCGATCGCTGAGTAGCTAAAAGACTCCGCGCGTACAGCCTGGGGTCGTGGGTGCAAATTCCGTAACAGACGAACCTTTTATGCTCTAAAAATTTGTAAATATTTATTTTCTCTTAAAACACATGAACATATTGTAAAGAGTTTTTTGGTTTGGTTTTGAGGTACAGTTCTAGGGTTAAAATATCTACAAATGTATTGTTTCATATCCATATGTTGAAAGTCATAATAGCCGACCGAATGAGGAAAACTTGCTCCCAATGAGTGACATACCAACCATATCAGTCCGTAAACGTGATTGGGGTGTTGCGGCGAATTTGGGGTACATCGTGGCTCCTCACCATCTTAACGCCCTGATTACCCGAAAGGTACTTAGCGGGTACATTACCAACGAGAGTATTCCCTAAACGAGTAAGCGTAAGGCAGGTGGCCGGCCACAAGGCCGAAGTCAAAACAATTTTCAATTTTAATGTGCTTGTGCTACCCTTTGTGTTTTTAGCGAAAATATATTTTATAGAATACGAGTATTCTAGAATTGACCCATAATAGTATAGAATAAGGACTGGAAGATTGTTTAGCCTTTGGTTTTATGGCCGGTTTTCCTGACACCAACCCTACTTGGAAAAGTTCTTGTTGATAGTATACCCACTACTACCCTTCCGTTAAAGAGGGCGTCTATATGGTAAAAAACTCTGTTTTGGCCCAAATTTGCAGCAGCCGTAACCACGACGACGTTAGTGTGGCATGCTGCTCATTCAATGAATTATTGAATGAGCACCATGACTGATTTGGCATCCAATAAGAAGATATGAAGCAGTACTTAAATTGCTTCTGTGAACTACAAATTGATTAATCGCCACTCAATTAAGCGCATTTTTTTTTCAAGCGCTCGTTGCTTAACTTGCTTAGTCCTTCTTGACCGATCATCTGTGCCGATGGACTGTAACTGTGGTCATAACATGGATGGGTGACCGCTAGTGGAATTACTTCTGAGGCCTGCCGTGCTTGGGAGGGCACGTAAAGCCCCGGTTGTTGTCTTGTTGGCAGTCGTTTTAGCGTTTTGCGAACGCCTGCCTGTGAAAATCTGTCGCTAAGCACCTAACGGTATGTTGTGGAAGGTGTCCTTGGAAGCCAGTAATTCTAGGTTAGCCTGAACCACGCATTCCTCATCACATACGATCGGGTAGTACAGAGGTGACTGAGCCGCAGAGACTGTCTAGCCTATCAGCTTAAAAAAAACAATCTACCTACACTTTTGAAACAGAAATAGTCCAGTGCACCAATATTCCGCAATTTCAAACTGCAATACAGATTTAATTGCCCATAAAGCATCTCCATTCAAAACTGCATACCAAAATATCCTTTTCAATCCTTCCCATCCTATATGAATTTTAAAGTTGTGTTTTCGTGCAACCGTTGTGAGCTGGGTTGCTCGCTAACAATAGATAAGAGGGCTCGAGTACCCCCGGGTGGGGGTGAGATGGGGGCAGGACTCATTCATCACTGTACCCCCACCACCACCCACGGTAAATCTACCGCTAGTTGCTTGCTTTTTTAAGGCTTTGTAATCATCTGGGCTTACTGTTTGTTTATTTTTAGCGAGGTTTTCTTAAAATAGTTTTAAGAGAATAAATAATCTTCGAAAATAGAGTAACTGTAGTCTGAAGAAGAAAAACACTAAAACGAGGTGTTTTTAGGCACGTTTCCTGGCGAAAATTTAGTGTTGAGCTTAGTAAATATAAATATATCTTGTAACAAGTATCTTGGAGTTTGCTATTCAGGTTTCAAATGCATTTTGTTAGTTATAGTAGGATAGAATTAGCATCCGGAAGTTTTAGACAATTTTGAAGCATTGAGATTTCAGTCAGAGTCATTTCTACCCGTAGGTGTCGTAAGAGGCGACTGTGTGTTTACACCAGAAGGTAGACAACAGCGTTTTCTGAGGAACTGATGTCTCACACATCTATGGCGAAGACGCCTGCCAAGCGTGGGGATTATGGCAAACCCCCACATAATGTAGGAGGCTGGGTTCAGCAGTAGACGATTCGGCTGATATACATTGCAGAGATTTTAGTCATTTTTTAGAGGTGTATTAAGTTCTTTTGGTACCAAACTTGGGTCGGTTATATTGTTAGTTCGTATAAGAATAAAAATAAGGATAATAAGATTATAAGCTATAACTACTAGTTGAGACGAAAACCAAAGTCGTTTACTCGCTAATATGATGACATTTGAATTTGAATTGAATTGACACAATAATAGGCAGCAAGCCCGTCTTTTGATTCGAACTCATGCACTTTCTACTAAAAAGACGACTCGCGAGCGGCCGCTATATATGCACACTATAAACTGGACTTATCTTTCGCCATAAAAGGACAATATTTTGTGTTCTGTTAAAATATGGTGTATTTTTTAGGGTTCCGTACCCAAAGGGTAAAAACGGGACCTTATTACTGAGATTTCGCTGTCCGTCCGTCCGCCCGTCCTTCCGTCCGTCTGTCACCAGGCTACACCTCAAGAACAGTGATAGCTAGACAGTTGAATTTTTCACAGATGATATATTTCTGTTGCCGCTATAACAACAAAAACAAAAAAATTACCAAGTGCGAGTTGGACTCGTGCACGTTAAAACAAAAAAGGTTAAAATATGAAGTCGAATGTTGTATAGCTAATGGTACGGAACCCTTCGTGCGCGAGTCTGACTCGCGCTTGGCCGATTTTTTATTTTTTTTTACCTGCAAAGAAATGGTTATGTTTTCCGCACGTATCTTGTGTGGATAGTACAGGTGTAAATACAAAAAATACAATGTTACAATATAAATCTGTTAAAAACACAGTTTTAAGGTATATATACTATTGGAACCTACGAGAATCGAATAATGGCATCCCTACCACAGACTATATAAACCGAAGCACAAGGCGTGCACGTCATGGAGTCACCCTTGATCGTCATCTCACCTTTAACGATCACATAACAACCGTCCGTAACAGAGCGGCCTTCATAATGGGTCGCCTTGGTCCCCTACTTCGCAAAGAGAGTAAAATGTCTCTTAGTAATAAGAAGACACTTTACACTGCCTGCATCCGCCCCATCATGACTTACGCATCAGTAGTGTTTAGTCATGCTAGTGAGGCCCACCTTCATAAACTTCAAGTCATCCAAAACCGTTTTCTTCGTAATGCAACCGGCGCCCCGTGGTATATCCGGAACACCGAGTTGCATTGCGACTTAAACCTTCCCTCTCTAGCGCAGTTCAATAAGGACTGCGCCCGCCGATACTTTGATCGAGCGCCCCACCACCCGAACCCATTGGTTGTCCAGGCATCGAACTACTCGACTGCCTCTTCTATCCCATTTATCAAACCCCCCCGTCGCCGACCACGGCAGGTATTAGACGACCCGGATGACCCCATCGCAGCCATTACGTTGGCAGCTTTAGCGTTATCCGCAAGTCGTCGAGGTAAAATCCCCAGGTGTGAGGTAATCAGAGGTCACACAATCAAACACCGAGCTCGCCGGCGAGCTCGAGGCAAAAACAAGGTCACGATAAATTGCTCTCCAAATAGTCAAAGAGTATTATTCAGTAGGGCCCAATTGTGCAACACTGCAGTTGCACAGAGGCATTTTGCTCCGATCCCCCCCATGTCTCTCGACAGCGAGACAAGCCGAGGTCCGAACCACAGTGGTGCCCTTGAGCTCGCTGTCAACCCCTCCTATAGTAGCGGTACGTTTTCGGCGTCCGCAGGAGACGGAGGTAGAAAGCGCTTTTCGCCTTCTACGCCCGTCTCGGGAGAAGTGCCTTCGGCACTTCTCCCTCCCGGGCTATTGTAGGGCCAGGCCCTCGCCCAAAACCCGGTGGAGCTGGACGACCGCACAGGCGGTAGCCAGCATCTATGTCCTCCCTAAACTAAACGTGCACGTCATTTGCTTTGCGGCACTCGTAGTGAACGGACGTCTGCTAGAATCTCTGTCGGTCGTAATAGGGCCACGTGAGCTATTTCTATTTCTAGTGAGCTAGGTATTATTTCAATGGTGAATTGTGTGTTTATTTTACAAGTGTTTTTGTAAAGTGAATTGTGAGGTCTGTGAGTACTCTTTCTTTTGTGTAATATTTGAACGTGACTATTGATGTGTTAAATTAAAACGGATTTCTTGTTCTAAACTTGTGTTATTTTAAACTAACTCCACTTCTGGTTTCTAATAATACTTACTCGTATCTCAATCTATTCTTATCTAACCATTCGTAAATGTACCTACTACTTTATTGTGACTTCTGAAGCCGGTAGATACTAGGTAAACTTATCCAAATGCAAATATCAAATATTTTGAGAATTTTTCCGTGTTTCATACAAGTTCGGTCTTGGCATTGAAAAATTGTCATAACGCTTGTATCCGGGTTGTATTAACAACTACAATTCACAAAGACGTGTGCAAAAAGTGGTTTTATCAACAGTTTGAAGTATATGACAGTAGGTAATTTACCTACCATTACAGTACACAGACTTTTATTTATTTATTTATAGCTGATGTGCTAGCTTTTAACCACTATCTTACCTGATGGTCAGTGTCGATGTGGTCGACGATGTTGTTCATGCTAACCTAGAATTACGGGCTCTCAAGGACAGCTACCGGAACTCACGGTTAGGTGCTTGAAGGTAGTAGTTAGACCGGCAGGCATTCACAAAATGCCCTACCACCATGATGTAACATCTGCCATCCTAAGACAACAACAGCACGAAAGCGCTCACTAGCAGTCACCCATACAAATCATGACCGCAGCGGACGTTTAACTAAGCTGATCAGTTTCTCTACGAGTGCTTCAAAGACCATTTCCTTATACTGTGGTTTATCCTGTATAAAGGTGAAAATCAAAGTTTACTTAATATTCAATCATTCGATTTATTACTATACAACTAGTAGCGAAGAAAAATTTGGAATCTCCTTATGGAGAGCTAAGCCCCATAATGTATGAACACGTCGCCGACGCCACAGGTTAAATAATTGTTAAAACGCCGCCCATATCTATGGACGACTAGATTCTAATAAATGTGCTATGCAGCGTCTATGCACTCCTTCGGCCAAGTCGGATGGTGCCATATTTGTGTGTACCTCTACGAATAAATATGTAAAGAAATGTAAGTCAAGCTCAAAAACAGCAGAACGCAAACCTTACCGCGGCGGGCGTCGTAACAACATTAAGTACCTTGACGCGACCAATCGGCATTTGGTCATTTCTAAGCGCCAAATCAATTAACGAATTCAATTGATTTTGAAAGGTAGTACGTGTTTTGTAACTTGCGAAAAATCAAAGCAGTAACTGTATGAGAGATACACCTCTTTCATATTTATTTTTAGGTGTACCTACCTCCTTCGGATAAACTATGGAAGTTTTTACTTACTAAGGCGTATCCTTTAAACTAAGTTATTAATATGCATTTATACCGATAGGCCGTTTGTACACTACGGTTTAGTGTGGATGTAAATGCTAACGGTACATACAGTAAAATAAAAAATTCTAGCGATCCACCCCGGCTTTGCACGGGTCTGTGCGACGGACGGGTCGCTAGTATATTATATGTTGCTGACGAAATATACCACAGAATATCTTTATATACAACGTTTACAGCTTTTTTGTCATAAGACAATACACACATGTTTTCTTAAAAGGTAACTCTCGAAAAGTTACTCTTAAAATCACATTATAAACAAAACATCCAAAATGATCAATATTTCTCTAGTATATTATGCATGAATATACATATAAACTTTTCTCTTGAATCACTCTATCCAGTATAAAAAACCGCATCAAAATCCGTTGCGTAGTTTTAAAGATCTAAGTATACATATTACTGACAGCGGGAAGCGACTTCGTTTTATACTATGTAGTGAAGATCGCTTGCATAGGCAGTACGTTACAACCAGGCTCATAAAATATAGACGAATGCGCCTTCGTGAAAGGTCTTTGTAACTGTGTTAATGTGCATTATCGTATAACAATACAATAATATAATTTAGTTTTTTCTGTACAACGTTGAGGTCAGCAGTTAGACATCAGTGTCATTGTGGTCATACTATTTCCGCTCGCTGCCACATATCTGGGTAGTACTTACTATTAATTATTCTCTGATTTTGTTCACACAAAACAATAAAAGACTAGTACCTATATAAAAACAGTGTTTTGATAATGGATGTGCCATTGAACTTATAAAAACAGGAGAAGGGGCACCCGTCTGATTGAGTCTCAGTAGCCTGCGTATGCACGTGTTAGTTTAATAAAATAAAAGGTCAAAGTCAAAGTCAAAACTATTTATTCAATTTAGGCGTCTGCGACGCTCTAATGCAATTTTAATATTGAAATATTGTAATTTTACTGCCACGTTCAGCAAACAAAATTGTATAGAGCCACTGCGAGAAGAACGGGCAAGAAACTCGGGGCCATTCTTTTAAAAATCTTTTAACAATGTGATACTTACTTTCTAAATACATGTTATGTACACTTTTACTGGTTCATCAACTATTAATTAACATTATTATAATTATAATTCAATATAATTTATAACAACTGTCAAAACCCTTTTAATAAGCCATTTTAAGAACCATTACATACACCACTGTGAGATCTGAGTTGTTCACTCTGAGCTTGCTCAAAGACGACTGACTTGCTGGGCAGAGCCCCATTCAAATAACAACTTCGGCAGTCAATATCAATACTTTTAAATTATTACAATTTTGGTTTACTATTAAATTATTTGATTAGAATGTGCTTATAAATAACTATTTTTATCATAGGTATTATTACATTAATCTTATTATTGATTTTATACAATTATATGTATTGAACAAATATAATATATTTAATATGACTAACGTCAAATCAAGTACCCTTATTTTAAACCTTAAATAAATGTACAATGGTTCAACATGATACAAATACTTATTAATAGTTCCTTGTAAGTCCTATTTTATTCAACATATTAAAATTAAAACAAAGGACATTGCCTAAAACGTAAATCTAACGACACAATATTTACCTATGCTATCTCACGCTTGTTTTCCAGACTGTATCATTTGTAAAACGTATCATATACAATGGAAGTGTAGCTGTGTGCGTTATATGCTTGTGTTAAATCTCAACATTATATTGTCGTGACATTAGAGCGTACCCTATCTTCTATTATTATTATTCTATTTAAAGCGATGGTTATGTAACGCTTTTATTCTGTGATGAAGTAAAGACGGGCAAGCCTGATGGTGAGCGGACGCCTGTCCACAACGCTCGTCACTCCAAAACGTTAATTCTTACGTCTTGTTCGCCCAGTAGCTTCGCGCCTAAGCCTAAAAAATATTTGCACACTACTGCTATAACGCAGAATATCTGAGACTGCGGTGGTACCCACCAACACAGACTCTTGCTAAATTAACTTTCCAGCTCGCAGAGTATTGAACTATGTGTTGATGTCTCGCAATTATTACATAGGAACAGCTGGTACCAACATCTTTCGAAGGTAATTTGTTTAAAATTATTTTGATACGATTGCTTAATAGAGGGTAGTTAGGGGTCATATGGCAATATGACTGGTTCGCCTGCCAGTCACGACCGGACCTTTCACCCGAAGGGCACGTAACTTCATCGCGTGTGATATACAAACTTTTATATCCGAAATTAATAACTCCTGTATCATAAAGAAGGCGAAAATCATATCAGGCCAAGTGAATAGCTCACATATTTACCTGTGATTATCGAGAGATTGCACAGCGCTGTGCTTATAGCATGGACCGGAGCTGAGCATGGTGAGTTGGTCTATGCAATTTTCTATCTTCTCATTGAGCTTATATTTTATTAATTAAAATAAAATTTATGGTATAGTTTATTAGAATTGCATTCCTGTGGCAAACCTTCAGGAGATTGCTCCCTGGCTGGAGAGCGTACATTCTTGTTGGTCCGTCGATCCGAATACTTCTTGTGGTAAGGAACAGCGGCCCTGTCTTAGCACCAGGAGCGATGTTAGATGTTAATTCAAATGTAATGTAAACTCACCATGCTCAGCTCATATATCCAGCTAAATAGCTGGATATATGAGCTATATCTCAATTTCCTCAAAATCAGTCCGGCCGTTTGAACAAAAACAAATAATATTATAAAGGCGAACGGCCTTTATAATATTAGTTTGAAAGGATCAATTTGTTACTACTGAATATGCATTAGAAATAAATTATATTTTTTTATAGTATACAATGGTTCACTATATTGGCGATAATGGCTTACACATAAAATATAGATATCAGCATATATCTATATTTTAGTGTCGCAGGCTTTTTTGTAGGAAAATTTAAGATAAACATTTCCGTTACACATTATGTACGTGTGAAACTTAAGGTTTTTGCAGCGCACGCCAGAATGTCTCGCATATGGCTGATTTTTTACTTACTTACTTGACACTTATCGTTATATTTTCGACATTTCACACAATATCTTTACAATTTATAGCCTATGTGTTATTCTGATGTCTAAGCTATATTATTGTAAAGTTGCATTAAAACCCATTCAGGAGTTTTTGCGTGAAAGAGTAACAAACATCCAAACATCCATACACACTCACAAACTTTCGCATTTATAATATTAGATATATTATATTATGTTCTTAATATGTTCTTCTGTTAGAGGAAACATTTTGTATGACCCTGAAACTGGACCCGGTGAATGATAATAGGCTAACCCCCTGTTACATGGCACCAAAGCCCAATTTGCGAAACCTGGGTATTTACACATAGCTGTCTACCCCTTCAGGGAATACAGACGTGATTAAATACATGTATGTTTTTTTAATTTTATAAGGGGGTAATTTATGTTCCAATTAAATATTTGAAGCGCTTGTAGTGGTGGCTACCACTTATTGTTCTTAAAAGATCAACCACGTTTACCAACTTTTGCTTCGGTCATAACTTGGGTGGTTTATTGTTAGAATCATTTACGGATTTATATATTTTTTCGGAGGGCACCTTAAGCCCCATGACTTCCTTGTTGCTGTCTTATGATGGCAGTAGTTAAAGCATGGATTTAGGGCATTTTGCATTTTAGCATATATCCAGCTATTTAGCTGGATATATGAGCTGAGCATGGTGAGGTGGCGTATGCAATTTTCTATCTTCTTATTGAGCTATCTAGTAATTCATGCGTTTCTCGTAAAGTTGTCGATACTAGCATTCACTCATACTTCATTACTCCGAATTATATTCTGCGCTTATTTTGTTGTAAATAGTATTTACTTAACCATTTTTTTATAATTTAAAATACAAGATTTTGGTGTATTATCAATTTCTAATTACGTATTTTCTCTTTCAGGTAATACAGCAGTTCGATGACCTCTAGCGTCCTTTCATTGAAAGGGTGAGCTATTTTAACCAACCATTTTTATACGAGTCCGTAACTTCTTTGTTACTGTAGGGATTTGAATAAGAAATATTTAACTACAGCTACTTCAATAAAGTATTTAGACTACCCACAAGTTATTGCAGACCCACAGTCAGTCCAATTGGCAGCCCAGCAGTAGGCAGCGTGCCCTGCATACTGGCCGTATTGCAATGCTTATTCGTGGAGCCAAATAGGTGCCAACGTTTTGATCACGTGTCGCATCGACTGGTTGGTTCGTCGTCGTACATCGGACCTTCTCCAGGACACGCCTTGCTGAATGAGTACGTAACATTATTTTGGAACTCTGAGGGGTCTGGGCCGGGTTTATCCAAAGTCCGCATAATTTCAACTCAAACAGCTGGACGGATGGTAGGTAACTACTAGGATAGGTAGGTAATGTAAATCAAAAACATTGTGTGGCTATTGTGGCCTATCTGAACAGTGTTTTTTTTTCATTCTTATTTATCTATGGGTACTTTAAAGAACTGCCTAGTTCGGCCAGTAGTGTGAAGCCTTGCCTTGGATCGTCAAGGTTCTGGGTTTGATACCTGGGTTTCATAGCTTTAGGTTTATTGACAAATGATATTCAGTCAGTCCAGAGTCTTAACTGTTACCGGTAGATGGCTATAGGCTCGCCTCTCATTACATTGGACTTATTGGAGTTTTTTTCACCGTATTTACAGATCCTGTTATTGTACAAGTTATCAATACCTATATTGTCGACCTATAATATACCGTTTTAGGTGAGTGCCTACTAGGAGATCAGAAAACGAAGGTTACTTTACTGATACATTTTCGTCGATAGTGATATCTTAACATAAAAGATAATATATTCTTATGGCATGGATTGGTTGTGTTGTTACTTGTTTTTGTTCGGTATTCGATGGGTCTGGTAAATAATATTAAATGGGTTCGGATGCAAGGAATATTTAACGGGATGGGACCTACTCTTGATCTACCCAAATATGTCACAGAATAAACAACAGTAAGTACTGAACTGTAACTGAAGTGTAACCTCCTGTGGACATAGCTCTTAAGTCATAGAATTGCGAAGGCAAGAGTGTTTTCTATTTGCCTGTGTTGAATTAGTGTTACCTTGCTGTTAACTATTCCATGGTATGTAGTAAATTGCTTACAAGCGTATTTAGTTTTAGCTGTACCTTCCCATTTTTTTAAGCGGGGCATGCCACTTGTTTGTGTGGGGCTTGAACTCACTGAAAGCCCCCGTGAGCATCCTCCGCCGAGGTGGGGCAAGTAGGGTAGCGTTAGGCCTCGGGGGTAGACCCGAACTTAATCGGGCCTCTGCTTCTGTGGAGGGGCGACCTTGCTCACCAAGGCCGTCCCCTAGGTGTACCTTCCCTGTGCTAACACTATATGGACTTTTCCATACCATCTTGTTTATGAATGTAATTCAATGAAATGAAAACAAATCTATAAAAATAATAAAAATCCGGTCCTTTCTGCCAAAAATGTATAGCTAGTCACTCGGGATGGTGAAAAAATTCTAACGATATCTCGTACAATCCAAATCTGTTCAATAATTTCACCATTGGCAAGGAACATAGAATAATGCTACGTACCATTGGCTTGCATGGTGGGATTTCAGGGATTACAGAAAATCTGTCATATGTATTTAAATACAAACTTAGTTTTTGAAAAACATATTATCTCTTTACATAATCAGCATGCCGATTCCGGGTTGATTTTACAATAAAAAAGTGAAAAGTTCAAATAACATCAAATCAATTATTGCAAAATTATGTGGTTTTACATGCAGGTCCTAAATAAACACAACTTATAGGTATCACATAATTACCCTATTTGGGTGTAGCAATGTTGGTAAGGAGTGGGCCGGTCTATTTATAATAATTAATATACTACATTATTGTTGAAGGAATTCGTCAAGAGAATAATAAGATTTTTCTATTAATAGTTTTTTTAAATTTTTTTCAAACGTATATTCATTTTCTTCAACTTTTAATCCTACTGGTAATTTATTAAATATATTAATGGCCATTGAATTAGGGCTGGAACTGTGCATTTTGATTCTAGATTTCGTAATTACTAGATTGTGTTTAAATCTTGTTGGATACCTACGTGGTATATCAGTTTCATTTTTTAAAAGGTGGGGGTATATTATGAAGAATTTACAAGTTTCAAATATGTATACGGACGAGATTTAGCTTTCACCGCATGGTGGAAGGATATTTTGTGAATGCTCACCGGTTCACTACCACCCTAAAGTAGAAAAATCTGTCGCCAAGAACCTAACAGTGTGTTCCGGTAGCAGTCCTTAAGAACCAGTAAAATTACAGGCACATTAGACTTTACAACTGAATCTCTTATGGTGACGGGTGCGATTCGTCACCTAAGGAAATGTATCTATTGTATGCAGAGGTTAGTCCGCGGGGACCTCGTGTTTGTTTCGATTCGACGCAACCGCATACAAAAAACCTTGTAGCCATTTAATAGATTCTGTTCTCTAGTTCAATTCTAACATCTAGTATACTTCTTGACAGTATAACAGCATGGCGCAATCGGAAAATACCACAATCTCTATAGAAAAAACCGATATACAGCCAAAGCTGTATCGGACGTATTGGGCATCCAGCTTGTTTGCTTGGTAAACATAAGCTGTATCACTCTCTGCTAAGCTCCGTATTGATGTGCTAAGCTGCAGCGGACGGCAGAGATTAGACGATGTCACGCCGGTTACGAGGCGACACAATTTGGCCAAAACTATTAATACTAAGGACATAAAACCGCCAGACAAAGCGTAAACCTATTATAAACTCAACTTGTTATTTAAAAAAATACGCATGTAAATATAGCGTTTAGACCTATCTTTTGCGGTTTGAATCCTTTTTCTTGGACTAATAATTAGAAAGTTTAGTAAATAGCGTTTAGTATATAGCACACGTTTTTAGGAGTTTGAGCGCGTTATTCGAGCGTATTTCGTAGTTCCAGATTTATAAAAAAAAAGTACACATGTATAAATAACTTCCCATTATAGAAAGTTCATTATATTCCTCATGTTTGTGGTGCAATAGATATATTAAAAACATGCTTATTTTTTTTTAAAGAGGTGCTTTAAGTTGCGCCATCTTTTATCTAAAATTAAGAGTTTTTAAGCTAGTGTAATTTCAAAACTGTATAATTTAATGAAAATCTGATGCACCACAAACCTAGATATTTGGATAGTGATTACGTAGGTAAAAAAATCATTGAGTTTTATTCGCTATTATTAAAATGAGATTGGAACTGCATTTGTATGGGTTATCTAAATGCTTTTATTGTAGTAGCTGTAGTATTGTATATAGAACGTACTATTTTGTTAAAAAAGGCACACCCACGCGCCGGGTTAAATACCTAATACATTTTTGTTTGCAACCATTGATCGACGGACTGGAAAGAAGTTCTCATAGAGTAGTCGTAAGTCAGTCAGGTGGCAATAGGCTCGCATCCTATTAGATAGAACGATAAACATCTGTGGGGAATGACTAGAACTTATATGATTGCTATATACAGCTATACCTACCCCTTGGAGAACATAAAGGCGTGATGGTAATGGCGTTTTTTTGTGTTTAAAACTATTGATATCAGTCTAGGGACTGAAACCAGAAGGAGTGTATGATTTTTTATCAAATAAGGTGCTATACTCCCAACCCAGCGTAGTCAGCCCCTTTTTTTACTGGTCAGTTAGGTAGTATGACCGGTAACGACTGCCATCCTAGGACAACAACCGGGACCGCCGGCCTAACGTGCCCAATCCAACTCATGACCGAGGCGGACGTTGCTTAACTTTGCTGATCGATTTAGAATAGCTAAGCAAACGCTACGAGCGCTTCAAAATGTTTATATGGAAAGCGTTTTTTGAACGCGAACCTTTACACTAAATTACTTACGTGACATAGAAGGTACGTAAAAATTTGTCACGCGTAGTTTTCATACAGTTTGAACCGTTTGCGACATCTACTTGGATATAGGTCTGTGGGTTTATATGTATTTTATGTCGTGTTTACGAAGTGCCGTCTACATGCATATTCATTTCGCCGTCTGGTCGTCCCGGAGCCGGTGACGTCATTGCCCTGGTTACGGAGTTGATGATATTACATCCTTCATATTTTTATGTAAGTGATTACGACTAAGTAATCTGGGGTGACAATCTCTATGCCGATTTGTAGAGTTAATGTTCCTACTCTTGCCCTATGTCGCATCATTGAGGCATGTCGGTGCGGTAGGTATAATATGTCTTGCAACACAAATGTAAAGGTTCTGGCTTCGGTTTAATGAACAGCTGCCTTCATAGAGATAGTAGGAACATACCTTTCTGATAGCCAACTTTCTTAGTTATTATAAAAATAGTAATTATTTAAACACAGTCACATATTTTTGAAGCTATGATAGCTCACTGGCCAATGCTATAGACTACCGCGCAGCAGGTCCATGGTTCGAATCTCACTGCGGGCTTGAGCTTCAGCGCATGGTGGAAGGGTATTTTGCGAATGCCAGCCTGGCTAGCGACCAGTCTATAGTAGAAATTCTGCAGCCAAGTACCTAACGTCGTGTTCCGGCAGCTGTCCTTGAGAGCCAGTAATTCTAGGTTAAGTCTGTTCTACACCTTCGACCACATCATCACTTAGGTACTATCAGGTGGGCTATAATATAAGGTTTACCTATCAGCAATAAAAAAACATGAGACCTAACAAGTGTAAAAATGGGAAGTTTAGGTGATTTAGTGATTTCTTGTCGCTGCGACAAACTAGTGGAGTAAGTTCCCGCAGTCAGTGTGAACTGGGCGATCAACATTGATATATTATGTACTCTTGTGTCTTTTGTTTACATGGGATCTACATGCATTGTATGTTTCTTCTACAATAGTCAATAGCTCCTCGCTTTCTTGTCGGCGCGGTGGATCAGGCGCCTCACGCTAAGAAGAGTGGTGAGTCTGCTCTGTGGTGCACCTCTAATATGTAGCAATCCCAATTCGTACATATAGCATACAGTTATGGGGTTTTGTTGGTGCCTCAAACATAATAATAATACATAGCCCCCTGTGGGTGTAGTAAGAGGCGACTAAAGGTAAAATACCGGAAGGTATTTAGAGGGCAACAACGCCTTTTGTGGAACTGATATTAATCTGCGATCACCAAGCCTTCTGCCAAGCGTGGGGACACATCCCCCCTTAATGGTTTAGGAGGCTGTGTGCAGCTGTGGAAAATCCGGCTTATGAAGTAAGTATTAGTTTGACGTTTATCGAAATGTGTCTAAAGTATCACTCAACAGTACTACTAATTATGAAAAACATGTTAAGTATGATTTAAAAGCTTAAGTTTGGCTAAATAAGGACGATTTACCACCACTCAGTCGTGTGGGCGTCAATGATAATCGTACAGCCAGTAAAACAATGAGTCTGCTATGACTTATAGGTGTCTAAATGCTTTTATTGTAGTAGCTGTAGTGTTGTATATAGTTCATAGTATTTTGTTTAATAAAGGCATACTTCTTCTTCTTTAAGTGCCTCTCCATCAATGAAGGTTGGCAGTCAGCTTCTTAAATTGTTCCTTATCAAGCGCCAATCTGAACAGTTGCTCGACGGTCTTAATCCCCGTCCACTCCCTGATATTATGGAGCCAAGACATTTTGCGTCTACCCGATTTACGCTTCCCGGGTACATTTCCCATCATGATGGTCTGTAGGAGGGAGTAACGATCATGCCGGAGCACATGTCCGAGGTAGGCGACCTTTTTCTGCTTAATAGTCCGGATAAGTTCAAGTTTCTTTCCCATACGGCGCAAAACTTCTAAGTTTGTAACTTTATCCGTCCAACTGATGCGAAGCATGCGACGGTAAGACCACATTTCAAAAGCTTCAACTTTTTTACGAAGCTCGGCTTTCATGGTCCATGCTTCACACCCATACTATAAAGGCATACAGCCGGAGTAAAACAATAAGATTACAACATTACAACCAGAGGATTAAATATAGTCATGTGCGGGAATTGGACCCGCGCCATATAGCCGGGGTATGCTAAGCCAACATGACATATGGCTCTAATTTATCCTTTCATTCTTAACCATCGTATGGGGATGGCGCAACTTCTATAGTGAAACTTACGTCGTACTAAAAACAAGACTAATTTTGCTTATAATTGGTTGTGATGCAACCCTATAATTTTAATACTTTATTTTGCCAATGATGTGCGGATAACCTTAGAAAACTATAACGGGTGGAAAAATTATAGTCATATGCGTAATTCGAACCCACGCTATCCACCCCTATAGATGGGGTATGCTCTAATCTCTAAGCCAACAACTATGGCTGTAACCTACGAATAACAATATATATGAATTTTCTTCGTAGACTCTAACTTATCATTTTGTTCTTAACCATCACCATGGGGTTAGATAGATATACACTTTATTGAAACACCTTAAAACATAATTTAAACCAAAACGCAATTTAAAAGCAATGTCACAATTGGCGGTCTTATCGCTGAAAGCGATCTTTTCCAGACAAACATTGGAAGAAAAGAAATTACCGCAGAGATCCAAGAGATGGCGATGAACTTAATTATATAGTAGGTAATAATAAGGAGTCAGTTATATCTAAAATATTGCTTACATTAAAAAGAAATAAAAAAGTGGAGAGACATCTATAGTTCAAATTAATAATTACGTTATAATACAAACAAGACTAATTTTGCTTGATGAATTAGCTTTTAACTTGTTTACGATGACGCAACCCTATTATTTTAATTTAATTTTATACTAGAGGTCCGCACTGGCTTCGCAGGGGTGTACATAACAAAATTATAAATTAAAACACATAAAAAAGTAGTTATTGTAACATAACTGTTATAGTTAGACTTATAGTATTGGAGACTTTTTTTATAGATATTGATGTCCTCTATAAAATTGTAATACATCACTTCGCTTTATTATCAACAATTTCCGCAGCATACGCGATGTAACGATGTTTTTTGGTATTTTTTTCACACTTTGGGTTACATTATCGAAGTTTTCATACGGATCCCTAACTTTTTGACAATCTTCTATAGTCTATGTTCATCAGGGATAGTGAAGGATTCTTATGGCGAAAGAATTTTTCAAATCGGTCCAGTAGTTTCAGAGCCTATTCAATGCATACAAACAATCAAATCTTTCCTCTTTATTATATTATTAGTTTAGATAACGAAACTATAGTGATGAATGATGGAAAACGCTGCAAAAACACTTGCTAACTTTGGCAACAAGTGAACACATCACATCAGGTGACAACAATATTCAAAACTTTTATTATAGATGGGTTTGTCTTTGAACACCAGATCATAGACAAACCACCATCAAGCAGTGAAGCTCAAAGCTGTATACACTTGGGTTATTGGAAAAATGCTAACAACCTCTTAGGGTTGACTTCTGCTAGTCCTAACAAACATTTTGAGTTTTTTTTTGACCTAATATGCACGAGGACCACTTGATGTTTAAAGTATCTTGTGCCTGTAATGTATTATTTCTTATTTTTTATTACTTTACTCGATGTAAATATTAAAAACTTTATTCAAAGGGAGCACGGCGCGGTCCAGTGGGCGCTCTTGAGTCGGAGTAAGCTTTAAAAAAGAAAAAAAAATGTATCTCGAAATGTTTGTTAGGACTAGCAGAAGGCAACCCTCAGAGGTTGTTTACAGTTTACCAATAACCCTGTATAAACCCTAGGCTTTCTACGTGATACTACATTTGTCAGCCATTCATTGGCACAGTCGCAATCCATTACTGCCTTAGAAATACACAAAGGCTTCGAATACTATCCACGCAGGTTTTTATGTATCTTGAACTATCTGATGGTCCTAGAGGGAACTATTAGGTACATCTGCGCTATTTCTCGCGTAGATCACTTGAAACTAATGAGTTCTGCCGCCGCCGGCCGTATCTGTATTTAACGCCTTTGAAGACAGCGAAATATTGCGGCTTCAAGTAGTTTCTCTGCGATAAAGTAAATACTTTTGTATATAAAATATACTCTTTGTTGTGTAGAATCCCTTGTGTATGTTTTGTTTAGTGTAAAGCTAAAGATTGGTATATGTAAGTCGTACATTTGTGTCGATTTATGCTTTTAGAATTTATGGTTGTTTAAATGAAAGTGAAAATGTTACAGATAGAATAGTCGTTATTCTCAATTTATATTTATACTGTATTGTATCATTCGGATAGTCGACAGCTAAACACAGCCACATTAAGGGAGGCACCATAATGCCCACTAGTTACCTACGCCTAAACTTACGCCGCCAGCTTGGGGATCTGTAAGATGCAGGTCTTCTGACAGCAAAATCGATGCTCGTTCAGAAAAAAATATTACAGAGCCACTGCGAGAATAACGGGCTATAGAAACTCATCAACCATTATTTTTTAAACATCTTTTAATACTGTAACAAACTGTATTATTACAAAATTTGTTTAATTAACGTAGGTGACAAGCGACAGCTTGGCTGAGGCGGAATTTCCCAAGCATTTTTGTCTTTTAATAATTAGGTACAAACTGTCTAGTAGGATTTCTTAATCAAAATCTTTCTCACCTGCGACTTCTACTTTTTCTTCTGTGATCGTTGTGATATCTGACTTGGTTATAAAACCGCAAAAAAGACCTAAGAAGACCTTTTATTTGTATTTGCTAATCGAATACCTGGCACCGCTATTTTATCGTTATTCCTAATGGAATTTGAACAGGAACTTTTTCAACAACCCCAAGTTTGCTTAGTTACAAGTCAAAGCAATTTCATCTTCAAATTAACGCGTGGGATCTAATCCGACCGCTGACTCCAAAACATCAAGATAACAAGATATTCCCACATCGTGAGGGCTACCTCATAATTTGCGGTTTTAGGTCAACACTACAGTTCACAATTCAACACTTGAACACTATCCTATTAAAGCGTCGAAAGCCCAAATAATCCGTACCAATCTCGAGTAGCATCGCACCCTCCGGCTCTCCACATGATGAAGATTAATTACTAAAGGGCATCCCTTAGAGCCCTCGGCTAATGGTTACTTTTGCCCTGAATAAACTTACGGCAATGGGTCTCTGTGAACGCTTAGCGATATCCTGTCGATTTCGGACTTCAATAGGGCGGCGCAATCGATTTGGAACGTCACTAGTGGGTTGATCTTCAAGGTAAGCCTCTGGAGACAGTTTATTTTCTATAGGTAAGTTCCTAAGAATGCCCGCCTGGCTGGCTGCCACCCTCAAGTAGAAAATCTGTCGCCAGGCACCTAACGACGTGTCCCGGCAGCTGCCCTTAAGAGACTTCTAGGTTAGCCTGTAGGTACAACATTTTCGCTCACTTCATCACTTATCATCATGTGAGATAGTGATCAAAGGTAAGGATAAATATATACATAAAATAGATATTTACATCTACACTAATATTATAAAGAGGAAATATTTGTTTGCAACGAATAAACTTAAAAATCGGCCAAGTGCGAGTCGGAATCGCGCACAAAAGGTTCCTGTAGGTGTACAACATTAGACTTCATATTTTAACCTTTTTTTGTTTAAACGTCCGCGAGTCCGACTCGCTCTTGGCCAACTTTTTGTATTTGTTATAGCGGCAACAGAAATACGTCATCAGCTGTGAAAATTTCAACTGTCTAGCTGTCACCGTTCTTGAGATACAGCCTGGTGACAGACGAACGAACGGACGGAGCGGACAGAGAAGTCTCAGTAATAGGGTCCCGTTTTTACACTATGGGTACGGAACCCTAAAAACTAATGGAACGATTTGGATGAATTTTGGTATGCAAATAGTTTGAGCCCCGGGAAAGGCCATAGGATAGTTTTTATACAACTGCGCAAAAAGAGATTAATGTTTTTGCGCGATTAACGAAATACGCACGGCCGCCCGTGCGTATTTCGTTGCGGCCGGAAAGCTAGTAAATAAGAAATGAAAATACTTGGTTATTTTGACAAAGATCTGACATGAACGTTGTCAAAAGTATCATGTGTCATGTCTGAAAAGTATCAACTAAACTTTCAGTGTAATTACGAGTGTTGTACTCTATTTAAAATTAATCACTTGAGTCCCGAGTTATCAGTGAACATACCAACATGTGTTCAGTGGGCGTACCTACTGATAAAATAAGTTCTGCATGTTATTTTTCAACACATGCACATCTACGTACAGTCGCCTGCACCACACCTTATAGTACCTGCCTGAATTATACATCAAAGTATTAAATTTAATCAAAAACCCCACACCAAAATAGCATAATAACACCACTGCTACACAAAAGGAGAGTTATGTATGTATGTTTGTGAGTTTAATTATTTCACCATAATATCTAAACAGCTGTAAAATATATCTTTAGGTACATATAAAAGCAAGTGACATTCACTTGCATTATCAAAACGTA
The DNA here is from genome assembly GCA_963854805.1 of Plagodis dolabraria. Taxonomy (NCBI): domain Eukaryota; kingdom Metazoa; phylum Arthropoda; class Insecta; order Lepidoptera; family Geometridae; genus Plagodis; species Plagodis dolabraria. The sequence continues at coordinate 22,811,507 of OY978457.1, read as the reverse complement.
CCTAAAGATACGTTTTGATAATAAATAAAATAGGAAAAAAAAACTTGTTCTGGGACTATACCCGGTCGAAATAACATGCTCTGTCCTTATCACATGGGACTAAAATATATCTAACGCATATTAGCCTAGGTACATAAAAAAACTATTTTTAAACCTTGCCCCGTGGGGTACTGGGCTGGAATATGACCCCCATCCCATGTGAGTGTGGGTGTCGCCTTCTGAAGTACTGCTTTCTTTAACTGCGATCCCCAAGACGCCTGCCAAGCTTCAGTTTTTCATAACAAGCATTTATGAAAAAACCTTAAGCACAGATTTGGTGCTATAACAAAGTACATAATATATATTTTTTTCAGAATCCAAATAATTATTAAAGAGTTCATTTTTAAAGTGATCTTAATCAGGTAAGTCCCCTTTCATCTTCATTATTCATAAAATCGCAAGATGACTATCTTAACATAATCTACTTGAACCTGCTACTGAGTACGGAGTACGGAGCAGTTGGGTGAAATCTTAGTGTAACAGCGAGAATATACAGTTGCCTAACACGCAAAAATCAGTTCCTACATACTGACGATCATCAGGATAACTAATTTTTCTCAAATATGCTTGGAAATTTGAGCATTATTTTGACAACCTTCTTCGAGATAAATCGAAATTGCTGTACTGGCCAAATACATGCGCGCAGCGGCTGGCAAAAAATTTATGAAAATCTATACAATAATGTCGTGTCTAGCGGCCAAATAAATTGCATAGTAAACTCATATCTGTCGTGTAATTTATAAATGGGACGATCTTTTACTTCGAAGCATTGCAACCAAGGAGGTTTTATTTAAATTTCGATCTGGCTTGCAAATAGAACGCTGTTTATCGAAAAAAAAAACAAATGAACACTTTAACGCGGGCAATTTTATTGTTGTTTGTAGATGAGTCATTCATTTTGAAAAGTAATTGTTTCGACAAAATGAGTTCAAGTGAAGACAATGAGTGTGATGAACTTAATTCAACGCCACCTGAAATTCTTCACCTCTTTTTTCACCTCTTTAGAATTATCCCAAACCAACATAATCCCCGGAAAGTCCACTTTAAAATTCATAAATTGTACATTTAACAACTGTATCTTCAAATAAAAAATTCTGCCTAGGTACTACTTTTATTTAATTTCGGCGCATTATTTGAGATAAGCACAATACAAGCCTTGGCCACAACTAGGCATTGATGGACTTACGTATGTGTGCCTCGGCTTCGCCTCGGCCCACATTTACACGTTCGTCCATAAATGCCTCCTTTGCTGGCCGCTGCATTAATGTACTATAGATCAGGTGATGCAGGCGACTGTACGAGTACAATTAAGTATATACACACCTACGCATAAATAACTATGTAAGTAATACATGACTTCGACATTGCCTAGGTAACATTGACAATGTTCTCATTATCACTTGTCGATGTAAAAATTCCTTTATTAACAAAATACTACGAACTATATACATACATACAACACTACAGCTACAACAATAAAAGCATTTAGACAACATATAAGTCATTGCAGACTCACAGGCAGTCCAAATGCTACAGTCCACTATCAGTTGGCAGCGTGCCCAGCATGCTGGGACCATTGCCCCGTTGAATTGCAATGCTTATTCGTTGAGCCAAATAGGCGCCAGCATTTTGATCACGCGCCGCATCGACCAAGCGTTCTGATAAATTTATATGTAGGTAATTATATTGTTTATTCATTTGTGCTAAGTTCAATGAACTTAAACATTATATGCTTGCCCTAACATTGTATTTTTTGCTTAAAGGCCTGCAAAACAAACAAACTTTTTATATAACTTTAATCGGAGTAACTCAATTCACGCAATGGAGAGTTGTTCCTTCGATCACTGCACATAAAAAGTGACATATATTCTACTAGAGATGGCAAAAGAAGCTTCAATTTAGTCGAAAATTATTCCACGCAAAAAACATAATAAATATCTTAATAAATTATTCCAAGCCCAATAATCTGTTTATTTAGGATGCTTTGCAGCCGTTCTCGTAATCTTAGGGATTTGAACGTCTAATCTCTCATGGTAGGCTGCCTCAAAGCTGGATAATTCACCCTCTGCAGCGTTTCATTTATTTCATTCGTCTCGGGATATTTGGCTTTGAAGTTTTTATGGACTAGACTAGATAATTATATTGCCTCATTAGTCCAGTTATAGTGGGTGAAGATGCCACGTGAAGGTTTGACGGTTGGGTTTGGATTTAGAACATATGAACTATATTTATTGTTCAAGTTTTCTCTCTTTTTAATGATTAAATGTTATTAAATTAAATAATAAAATGTCTGCAGTTCTTTTACATGTATTAAACCGTCATTAATTTCCTCCTCAATTTTTAATTTTGATTCGTTTTCAGTTAACTTAGTAACAAGTTATAAATAGGTGCTTATATAGGATTTGGCAAAAAGTCGATGTCTGGATTTTGATATACACGATAATGTAAAATGTGATTTTAACTTTCCAAATGTATGGAGACTGGTATACCTAAGGTCAATTTTAGGGTATGAAATATATACTTTAACGCAGCCCTTATAAGTCAATGTTTAGTTACAGAAAAGACTCGGAGAACTACCAGAAAAAGTAAGGTATTTATTTTTATCTTTCAAAAAGATTGTGAATGGATTCAGTCGTTACTTTGCGGAAATCCATATTTTATAATAACAAATATTTTAAAAATATTTCCGTAACCACTAAATCAATACTTTATAATAATTAATGAATTTCTCGATCGTGCGCTCGTAGAGTCAAGAACTCCTGAGGATACTTCGTTTAGAATCGAAACGCGTCTAAAATTCTTCCGGTTTGGCTGCGTGGCGTTTTAGACGTCACGTCGACATAGCAGGAAAATTAGGGGTAATTGTCACTACATATATTTTTTAAGTGTTTTATTAAAGCAATGATTTAGTGTTTTCTTAAAATATTTTCACAATATTTGCTATTATTAACTAGCTACTTGATATAAGTCAAACCGAAGATATTCTCCGTATATATGTAAGCCACACACATAAAAGCTAAATTAGTTTTTTAGTGAGTCTTGTATCTCTACGGAAGACAATCAAAATTAACTTCTCACCTTCGAATCGGAGAAAGCAAACAGAACCCACGTGCCGAAGACCGACCCGGCGTTAATTCAATTCGTTAAAGAAAACCTAATTTACAAAACAAACTGTGCCTTGTTTAACGAACGTGTACAAAGGTTTTACTCCACTATGTCAACTACGTTTTGAGTACCAGAGATAGTACCAGAGATAGATACTGACAGAAATCAAAATGCTTGGGATAATCACTGAAGAACGGCTAGGCACGCTACGAGAATTAATAAATGTGTAGACATTTAGTAATTCTCGTAGCGTGCCGGTAGTAGTCGGTCTTCGGCACAAGGCAAAGATCACGCGTACTCCTACGAGTACGCGTGATCTTTGCCTTTGTTTCTGAGGCCACCACATGAAGAGTGCTGTCAGCATTCGCCTACCAGAAGCTATAAGGTTATTGAGTGTCTCAGTACTGCCCATCAATGTCGGGGGAAGCTGATATGGACACCACGAGAATCATTCATTTATTCAAGCAAATATAATATAGGCGATTACAGACAGTTACACGTGTAGGCTAGTAATAATTATGTGCCCTGTGAGGGCATTGCAAGCTGAAGTATACATAATTAAGTGACGCATTCCTTTGTAAAAAAATACAATCTGGGTTAATATAGTATCATAAGTATTATATCTGTACTTTATAAAATATATACTGTAGCATCCTTGGTATAGTATACCTACCTTGTAGATACATTTATCAACGCGTAGCCCCAAAAGGTGCCCGCAGCTTAAAGCCTTCAAAATTTTCTGCACAAGTAACTATAACATAATCTGGACTTTGATATTTTACTTTTTTAAAAAGATAGATATAGTCATATAGTAATTAAACAATTCTTGCACGTTCTTGTCGCAGTGGCGCTACATTATTTTTGCTGAACGTGGCAGTACAATGTAGAATATTTCAATATTAAATTTGTAATTGATATTAATAAGATCTTCGTAGACGCCTAAATTGAATAAATGATTTTGAATAGAACTAATTTAAACGGTTTAAATCGCGTATATTTAATATAGTACGTTACTTTTAAAGTTGTTTAATTACTATGTATAATTATCGCTAAAACCTAAGACAACATTAGGTACTCATATATTACTGTAATTAGCAGAATTCGCCTACTTATTAAGTTTGCCGTAGTGAATTCCGACCGCGCTTCTTTTATCAGTACTTCCGGCTTATCTGCCTCTCCAGTGTGCACTTCTCCCGTGTGCTTGTGTGACGTCACCCGTGTTGATTTCAACAAATCTCCTCGAGTCTGGCACGGTTTTATATCAAATCCCTTTTGTCAGAGCCACTGGGTCATAACGGACGTATTCAAATAAGATCTCTTTCTTTTGAGCCGAGTATTTCGGAACAAAGTTTGACAAAATGTAGTAGTCTTTTTTTGTCTCAGTTTTAATATTTACCTACTGACTGACGTTACTTCCACGACTTCGCCCTAACGCTTGATAGATTTGTTATTGACTATTCTTGAAAAAACTTCCTTCATTATCTTGATTACAAAGTTTTTGAGTCTCATGTGTCTATGTTTTCACGGCACCCATACCCTTCAAACTGGGACACGGTAATGGGAAATTTATTCTATATTATAATTAATTATTAAATTATTGCTTGGCGGCAAAATCAGTTATGGTGGCTTACTTCCTCTGACGAAATCGCACAAAGAGTTGCACCTAACCTAACCTATTTCTAATGCTACAAAAAAATTGTAACAAAATTAAATAAGAATACCTACGAATAACTATATATTGTCATTCGTAGAAGAATCCGAAATCATGAAACCACATTTTTGCTATGATGCCAATCAGATTGTGTTACATAATAATAATAGACGGCTTTGAGTCTGCAATGTCTTGTAGATTGTCTAAATGCTTTTCATTGTAGTCTTGTATATTAATTTTTATAACAAAGGTATACCGCTGGTAAAAAATATATACATAACTGGTCAGCTGGAATCAGAAATATGTCAAAAAGTGGCGAAATGTCAGTCTGGCCTGTATAAGTTTTATTTATATGATAGTTTCGCGTTTCAGCTTGATGTAGTCTAAGATTGGAGCACGCTTACTAGAAGAAACCTATTTACGATTTGAAGACATCTTCTTTTGAACTGGGTTATTCCTGTTTAAATAAATATGACTGAACTATTTTAAAAACTCTCCCGAAACATTCGCATCAAGAGCCATTAGCTTATAAAAACATTAACTGTGATGCTATAAATTTAAAAGCTGTTCAAGGCTGTTCCAGATATCCAATTACTAGATATAAGAGCATCAGTGCTTCACTGATGCATCAGCCGATATCGTGCTGACTATGAAAAATTACTTCGAAATTTTATTTATAGCCTGAAAATTTTCATAATACCTAGTTATAACTTTATGAGTATGTGACGGGACTTTGCATGTCGTTTGATCAATTGAGGTTTTTACATTACAGTTAAATAACGTAATATTAATAAATCCGCCTAAGTGATTGTAAAAAAATACGAAACAGGCACACGAGACTTTTAATTTAACATCAGGTGGTACTTGTACGTATTCCGTCGAAACAAAAAAAAAACTCATCTCAAAATGTTTGTAGGGTCTAGCAGAAGTCAACCCTAAGGGGTTGTCAGCATTTTACCAATAACCCTGTATATTTTATTAATTTACGTAAAGCGAACAGCACTTTTATAGAAAAAAACATGATCAAAATTTGCCTTTTGAAACTTCCACTTCACTTTAACTTCATCCAATGCGATTGCTTAATGAAGCATTAAATGCAAGTTTTTACTAAGTACTTACTAAATGAAAATTAAGTTTGTGAGCTCGATTGTCAAATGAAATGAAGTTGGAGCCGTCTGTTCAAAGTCACTAGTTGCTATATATTTTTTTTAAAAACATGAAATAATATTTAGAAAATTAAGGGTCGGTACCTCATTCCCACACGTCGTTTCACATTTCAGATATTGTAGTAGGTTAGTCTTTTAGTAATGTCTCAATTACTAAAACTACCTATTTATATACTCTTATACCTCGTTACAGCATAAACAATGCTGTCAACTGAGAACGAGAGATTTCGAATATCTATTTCGAAAGAGTTTCTTACAAATAATACTCTTGGTGTCTTTATTTGATATTTCATCAGAATATTAACTTACATGATAATTTACTCATGTTAATATTAACTGAGTATATATAAGGAGGATGTTAATATATTAACAATACTGCGGGGGTTGTGTGGAATCGGATACCGCGTCGCGCCTTATTTTGTCGCAAGCCGCCAAATACTGACCAGAGCAGAATAGTTACACTACACGACACAGCTGTTTTGTTGCGCATAGTATATTAGCCGTTCATTGCCTTTGCGTAGCATTCATGCTTTAGTGTATGACTAGAGTAGATGCAGTGCGTTGGTAGACCACAGTTGTCGTCGCTGTTATTCTCAAAGCCAACATGCAACAGCTTAGGCAATAGTTAGCAATGATTTTAAGTAATTATGTGAAAATTAAACATGAGTGGAACACATACAGTTATAGATTCACCACTTGCAGTATTATTGAAATATTAATATTCACCTTATATATATCTCGAGGAACACGTTAGATACGCGGCCATTACACCGAAGCCAAATTTATGTGTTTTATGTGTAATATGTTCATCTTGTTAGAAAAACATACTTTTATTATATATTATAGGAAATATATTATCGACCCCACATGCGTAGGACAAGGGTAGGAAAATGATAATTCTGCGTTGAAATCGAGCCAAATATTTAATTATAAACAGTACGCCGGGAAATAATAACGCTGTAGGTGTTGTAGGCGTGAAAAAAGAAAATCCTGGGAGGCGCTAATAAAGTATTTTCAAGGGCTTTTGAATATTTCTAGAATCACACTCGACGCTCGCTTATTTCGTAGTCGAGAGGTTTGAACATTTTCAGATGAAACAAGTTGCTTTTGGTTAAGGTCACTTGTATATTCGCTTTAGAGCTCGAACTTCATCGTTCTACGGAAACTAGAGAAGTTGGTTTAATTTTACCTAGTCCTCCATTACTTCATTCATAGATTTTACTTTTTAACCGACTTCCAAAAAAGGAGGAGGTTCTCAATTCGTCTGTTTTTTTATGTTTGTTACCTCAGAACTATTGACTGGGTGAACCGATTTTGAAAATTGTTTTTTTGTTTGAAAGCTGATGCTTGTCGTTTGATCCCATTTTAAATTTTATCAAAATCGGTTCAGCCGTTTTTGAGCTACACTCCAATAACTGAAAAATATTCAACTATCTTGATGATAAAGTGAATGAAAATCGATCCTGTAAGTAAAAAGCGTCACTAAAAAGAGTAAAAAAAAAAATTACCAAAAAATGGAACCGACTTCAACACCCAAAAGTGTAAAATAACTGGTTGAAGTCGGAACCATGATAGTTCAAATGTACCTATTATCACAATATTGCAACTATTGACTTCGACAAGTTATTTCACACTTTTGGGTGTTGAAGTCGGTTCCATTTTTTGGTAATTTTTTTTTTTAATCTAAGTGCTTAGTAGACATATGCATGTACCTATTGTGCTAAGTGTTAACAGCACTTTGCACAATAGATGTGAATAAAATAAACTCATGTGAATAAAACATACAATGAGTCTGATTTTGAAAGTGGGGTTAGAGCGTAACAACACACCTAAAGAACCTACTCAAATGTTATATTTTTGTAATTACATTCATAGTATCGTTTGATTGATTTTATTAATTATTTGGAGTTGTCATTTTGTGTATCCATTCCAAAATTTGAAGCGCTCGTAGCCAAGTTTGCTTACCCATTCTGAATCCATCAGCAAAGTTAAGCTACGCCCGCCGCGGTCATGACTTGGATGGGTGACCGCTGGTTGGGCATTACTACTGAGCGCTTCCGTGCTTCGGAGGGCACGTTAAGCCGTCGGTCCCGGTTATTGTCTTAGGATAGCAGTCGTTACAGCATGGTGGTAGGGCACTTTGCAAATGACCGCCTGGCTAGCTACCACCCTCAAGTTGAAAATCTGTCGCCAAGCACCTAACGGTGTGTTCCGGCAGCTGTCCTTGAGAGCCAGTTTGCTTACCCATTCTGAATCCATCAGCAAAGTTAAGCTACGCCCGCCGCGGTCATGACTTGGATGGGTGACCGCTGGTTGGGCATTACTACTGAGCGCTTCCGTGCTTCGGAGGGCACGTTAAGCCGTCGGTCCCGGTTATTGTCTTAGGATAGCAGTCGTTACAGCATGGTGGTAGGGCACTTTGCAAATGACCGCCTGGCTAGCTACCACCCTCAAGTTGAAAATCTGTCGCCAAGCACCTAACGGTGTGTTCCGGCAGCTGTCCTTGAGAGCCAGTAACTCTAGGTTACTCTGAATAACATCCTCGACCACATCATTACTTACCATCATGTGAGATAGTGGTCAAAGGCTAACCTATCAGGCATAAAAAAAAAAAAAAAAAAAAAAACAAATTGCTTGCACTGGAAATTCTACTAACTAAAACTAATATAACAAAATGTATAATTTTACGCGCTGAAGCCCGTGCTCGTCGCTTCACGCAATCATGACCACAGACAAAAGACTTCAAAACGGTCTGAAACTGGTAGGAATCTTTCCGGTAAATATAACTTGGGTCCTAGCCGGTCCTAACTCCCGTTTTCCAAGTGAAGAACTAAAAGTATTTTTGAATTTATTTATAGCTGATAGGCTAGCCTTTGAGCACTATCTCACCTGATGTTAAGTGATATATTGATAATGAGATTGAAGATGTTGTGGCCAACCTAGAATAACTGGTTTTCAAGGACAGCCGCCTGAATACACCGGCAGGTGTTACAGGCAGATTTTCTACTTGAAAGTGGTAGCTAGCCAGGCGAGCATTCGCAAAATGCCCTATGCCGGCTTGTATAATATATTTACAAAATTACAGCAAAATCCAATTATCCGTTTCTGAGGTGACTGACAACAAACACACCCGCCCACATCCCCTTATTTTCGCATTTACTATATTAGTGTGATATTACTGGCCAAACAAGTTTACCCAGAAGTCTCAAAATCTATATTTTAACACACAACAGTAAATATAATTCAGTGTGGTTTACTAAAAAAACGTATCTTACATGGATCGGTATAGTCCCGTTCTGGGTAGGAAGGCGTATACAAACATACTTGACAAGTTTCACCTGAAATCTGATTTGATAAAACATATCATTTGATTTTATCGCACTCCCTTGGGAGTTATCTACTTAGTACTGTATCAGACAGACTGTCAATCGCTGAACACAGCCTCTTCCATTATGGAGGGCCGGGTTTGCCATAATCTCCACGCTTGACAGGCGTCTTGGGGATCGGAGTGTGAGATATCGCAACAGTGAACATCGTCGCAAAGTTGCCGGTCTTTCAGTGTTCTACAGGATACATTTCCGAGAGTGTGCGATGGAGTTGCATAACTTAATTCCTGCATCTCCTTTCCACTACCGGACCACAAGACGTACGGAAACACGGCATCCGTATATGGTCGACATTCCTCCTGCTCGCACAAAGCGATTTGCGTCCACGTTTATAATGCGAACAGCGAAGGAATGGAACACCCTCCCAGCATCTTTGTTCCCCGAGAGCTACAATCTGGAAGTCTTCAAGTCTAGAGTGAATAAGTATCTTCTAGGCAAGCATGGTCCACCGTCGACCGCGTCGTCACTTACCATCAGGTGAGACTGCGGTCAAATGCTTGTCTATTCGCAATTAAAAATATATATAAAAAAAATATCCTCAGAAAGCGCTGCTGCCCAACTTCAGGTGTGTCATCCTTAGTCGCTCTTACGGCAACCACTAGCCTGGCAACCCACGCTCTACTCAGTATTTCGGTATAAAAAGAACGTATCCTGTATTAATTAAAGCCCAAATAAAAATTACCTAATCTAATCAAAAATTAAAAACCTTTTCACTTTTCACAAAACTAACACACACACTCTCTCATTTATAAAATTAGAAGGTGAAGTGCAAATGAAACAATATTTAATCCCTAGTCATAAAATAACTCGCATTAATTACCTATATCGGCAATTAAGATGACTGATTTGATGGCATTTAGTCGCGCCCATTACGTGTACCTAATTAAATATACTATAGACGTGTATCGATTCATAAATTTCGATTTATAGATAAGTAAATTATGACATGACTATTGAGGTAGTGATAGTCGAGCGGTAGTCGAGTTTTGAAGCACTCGTAGCAAAGTTTGTTTAGCCATTCTGAATCGATCAGCAAAGTTAAGCAACGTCCGCCGCGGTCAGGAGTTGGATGGGTGACCGCTGGTGACAATACTACTGAGCGCTCTGTGCTTTGGAAGGCACGTTAAGCCGTCGGTCCCGGTTGTTGTCTTAGGATGGCAGTCGTTACAGCATGGTGGTAGGGCACTTTGCAAATGCCCGCCTGGCTAGCTACCACCCTCAAGTTGAAAATCTTTCGCCAAGCACCTAACAGTGTGTTCCGGCAGCTGTCCTTGAGAGCCAGTAATTCTAGATTAGCCTGAACAACATCTTCGACCACATCATCACTTACCATCAGGTGAGATAGTGGTCAAAGGCTAAACAATCAGGCAAAAAAAAAAAAAAAGAAGCTATGGACTGCCGAGCCGCACAAATATGGTTCGATTTTCACCGCCGCCCTTGAGCTTCACCGCATTTTGGAAGGGCATTTTACGAATGCTCGTCTTTCTAGCTACCACGTTCAATTATAAAAATACGTCGCGAAGAACCTAAGTAACAGTGTTCGCAGTCCTAGAGAGCCAGTAAAATTGCGCAGGTACATGAGTGATGAGACTTAATATCTCACTTGCAAATCAAATATTTTATATCTCAAAGCATCTGTTATAGTATTGAAGCGCTCGTATTGAGGTTAGCTTAGCCGTTCTAAACCGATCAGCCAACGTCCGCTGCAGTCATGACTTGGCTGGGTGACCGCTAATGAGCGCTTCCGTGCTTCGGAGGCCATCGGTCCCGGTTGTTGTCTTAGGATGGCAGTTGCTATAGCATGGTGGTAGGGCATTTTGCGAATGCCCGCCTGGCTAGTTACCACCCTTAAGTAGAAAATCTGTCGCCAAGCACCTAACGGTATGTTCCGGCAGCTGCACTTGAGAGCCAGTAATTCTAGGTTAGCCTGAACAACATCTTCGACCACATCATCACTTACCATCAGATGAGATAGTCGTCAAGGCTAGCCTATCAGGTGCAAAAAGAAAGAAGACGTTATCGCTTAACACCGGGTAAGTCTCGTGCTTTTTCACAGAGTAGTCAGTAAATAGAAGAAGAAGAAGTTAGTGTTTAATATATTTAAATAACACTTACCAAAAAATTCTGTAAAATTTTAATAACAAAAGAACTAAATTACAGGAAATATACCTACTATTTATGCTGTGCTTTGTACGGCAACCTCGCGCCCGCATAAGAGTTCATAAACCTTATCGACTCAAGGTCCACAGTTAGTTCCACTCCAGTTAATATAATCAATACCTTCCTATTAATAATGTCACATTTACAGATTTTCAGAGCACAAAATGTCATGTTATACTACAACTAGCTTTCCGGGCGCGGCTCCGCCCACGCGTGTGTCGGTTATCGCGCAAAAACATTAACCTCTTTTTGCGCAGTTGGATAGAAACTATCCTATGCTTTTTTCCCGGGTCTCAAACTATTTCCATACCAAATTTCATTCAAATCGGTCCAGTAGTTTTGGCGTGAAAGCGTAACAGACAGACAGACAGACAGAGTTACTTTCGTATTTATAATATTAGTACTGATAGTGCTCGAAATCATATATTTTAGAAATGTTTCTTATGAAATCTTTTTTTAAATGTGATATGGATGGTAAAAGCACGAGGCCCATCTGATGTTAAGCGGACTAACCTCTGCCTATAAAAGATGCGTGCACTGCGCCCGTCACACTGAGACCTACCTACCTAGACTAATATAGTTGTTAAGTCTTATGTGCCTGTAATTTTTCTAGCTCTCAAGGACTGCTGCCGAAACACACTGTTAGGTACTTGGCGACAGATTTTCTACTTGAGGATGGTAGTAGTAGCAAAATGACCTTCCACCATGCGGTGAAGCTCAAGCCTGTGGCGGGGATCGAACTTGTTTTACATGACCTGTCCTGAACATCGAAAAGCTATTTAAGTAACAAGTTCCAAGCTCCGAATTGATTTTCTTTGATGTCATGTCAAACTGTAGACAACCCTATTTCCTTGATTAATACAAATCAATAAGTATATATACGTCTCACTCTTACATATTCATTTGAGTTTAAATAAGCGAAACAATAGTATGCGAAGGTAACCTTATTTAAACAGGGCTGTGTAAGTTACGGTATTTTGTGGTATGTAAATTATAATTCATATTAAAACTGTTATCCTAAAATATTTAATAAATATCGAGACTACCAAGTATGGTTTTTTTTAACCGACGTCCAAAAAAGGAGGAGGTTCTCAATTCGTCTGTATATTTTTTAATATTTTTTTTATGTTTTGTTACCTCAGAACTCTTAACTGGGTGAACCGATTTTTAAAAATATTTTTTTGTTTAAAAGCTGATGCCTGTCGTTTGTCCCATTTTAAATTTCATCAAAATCGGTCAAGTCGTTTTTGAGTTATTTATGTCTCTGATCACGTTGCAAAATCATTACTTTCCCAAAACAGGCATAACAAACTAATTTTTTTTTATGACATTTGTGGAATAGGTGGTAATAATGTGGCTTAGGGTGGGAAACGAAGTTGTGGTGCGTGGTCTCCCGGTAATACGCATCGTGCTGCTTTTTGTTTACCGAAATGGTTGAAGGAAAACTGAATAGTTTGCTCTAATTTATTAATTCCTAATTAATATGGGGGTCATCAAAACGCAAGTGAACAGGTATCTCCTGGGTAAGCGCTCTCCATCATCGACCGCATCATCACTTAACATCAGGTGAGATAGTTTTTTTTTTATGTTATTGTGGCGGAACAAGCTCGAGGTCCACCTGATGTTAAGCGGTTACCTCTGCCTATAACAGATGCAGTTCATCGTTTTTAAGTGACGAATTGCACTGCGCCTGTCACCTTGAGACATAGTGGTCAAGTGCTAACCAGTTCAGTATAAAAAAAAACTGAAAGTAAATGTATTATGTGCAATTGAGCGTATTTTGAGCATATTAGTCGTCACCTAAATTGGTTAACACTATCTTGAACTAAAATCACCCGCAATTGAAAAGAAATATTTAAATTTTAAGATTATTATGTTATTAGTTATACAAAATTGTATTTGAGCGTAAACAGAAAAGGAACTTTAATAAGGGGAAGTGTGTCCAAACGCTTTATTCTAGAATTATTTTTAACTGCATGCTGAACGAGAATATTAAAATTCTGTAAGGTGGAAAAATAAATACAGGCATGTGTAGTCGCGGGTTTGAATCCAATCTAACAGATGTTTTGTATATATGAGAAAAACATGTAAGAATATAATGAAAACTTTTTCCAATCTGGAAAATCAATTATATATAAATATTTCGCTCGATGGTTAGAAATCATGAATTAATATAGAATACCTTAAATTTATTATAATTTTATAACCCAAAAATTTTGCTTAATCAGTTTTGTGTCTGTGTAGTATAAAAATATAGTGTAATCAGATCAAACTTTATTTCTAATAATGGCGCAGCAAACATGAGATAAAGAAACCTAATAAAAATTTCCGTATCTGTGAAGGAAATATTAACATGAATTTATTTAAAAACTAGCGGCCCGCCCTGGCTTCGCACGGGTATTTAATAAAAATTAAAAAGAAAAAAAAATGTACATATTATATCGCTTATGTTCATCAAGGATAATGTAAGATTATGATAATAAGAGATGACAAAAGAGTCAGACGAGAAACGACAGAGGCATTGTTCAATGACGACTTCACCTTAACTTTTTAAAGCGCTCGTAGCGAAGTTTGTATATCCAAGTCATAGTGACAGTCTAGTGACATTACTATCAGTAGCGCTTCCGTGCTTCGGAGGGCACGTGGGATGGCAGTCGTTATAGCATGGTGGTAGGGCATTTTGCGAATGCCCGCCTGGCTAGCTACCACCCTCAAGTAGAAAACCTGTCGCCAAGCACCTAACGGCAGCTGTCCTTGAGAGCCAGTAATTCTATAGGCCTGAACAACATCTTCGACCACATCATCACTTACCATCAGGTGAGATAGTGGCCAAAGGCTAGCCTATTAGCAATAAAAAAAATAAAACAAACTTAGTTTTCGTGAAGATCAGAATAATGGCCTCTGTCTCTATAATATTTAACTACAACAAGGGTCATAATTCCAAGCACATTAAATATAAATTGGCATTATGTTAACTTAAAGGTAAAAGATATTATAATAATTATTGTTCTGTTTCAGTTTGTTACCAATAACAACATAGCAATCCTACATATTCTTGTAATAACGAGTTGCTACATATTAATTTTGATACAGGATTTGGCTAAGTATCAAAAATGGATTTTTGCGGAGTTTAACTTAAACCAAATATCATTTGATTGTTTGTTTAATGTATTTAATTTAATGTGGAACAGCTGATTTTCTTTTGACATCGTACCTTTATGATATTGTTAAAACGTAATTGATAGTTTATGATGGAAGCAGTGATAGCTCAGTGGTATTGGCTATGGCGCAGCAGGTCCATGGTTCGAATCTCGCCGCGGGGTTGAGCCTCACCGCATGGTGGAAGGACATTTTTGTTCAGGCAGCTGTCCCTTGAACCAGTAATTCTAGGTTAAGCGTTGTTAACACCTTCGACCACATCATCACTTACCTTCAGGTGAGATTGTGATCAACCAATAAAAGTAACCTATCAGCAATAAAAACATAAAAAATGGCAAAGTGAGCATAATATTTTATGATCGCCACAAAGAGAAAACTATCCAAAGCATAGTACATTGTTGATTAAAGCATAGTAGAAAGAGTGGGGGAGCACCCATTCTCTCTACTATGATTAAAGCTTTTTAAGTTCTTAAAGACTAATTCAATTAGCGGGGTCTTGTGCTAGCTTTTCTTTTTCGCATGACTGCCCAAAAAAGGATCTTATGTTTCCAGGGTTCAAGTATGTATATAAGTATGTTTGTGAGTTTTTTATTTCATCATAACTTCAAAACGGCTGATGAGTGAAAAAATTAGATACATTAGATTCATCTTGATAGCGCAAGTGAGACATAAACTAATAATAATAATAAGATTTTAATTCAGATACATGATCCATTGTACAAAAATAATGATATTCATAATAATAATAAAATAAAATACAAATATATCAAGTGGCAATGGCCAACCAACGTCGGTACGTTGCAGTCTGATGCAGGCGGTCTGCCAGACTCCTTACAATGGCGTTTTTACACCTGTCAACTCTGAACATGAATGACACTATCCTCTTACGCTGGATTGCGTTGAAAGTATCGATGTTAATAATTAATTAATTATCTGACGGAATGAAGACGCCATTTTGAGAGAAACATATTTTTTTTCCAAACCTATCAAGTGGGGTTTAGAAATGAAAAGCTTTAAACCCGATTCCATAAATATATCTAACTTAAAGTTTTAATTTCAATCGAACGATAAAACTTAGAATGAAAATAAATAATTAACAGTCGGGGATTTTTCTTTTATTTTTAATTCATGCATGTTAGTCTTAGTATTTTGTCTTCTATAAGAGATATCACTTCGTGAATATTATTATAACACTACATACATAAATAGTTAATTACCTAAATATAATAAACAGTTTCTTCTTTCTTCCTAAATATTTCCTTCAAATGTTGTAAAATCGCGACGATCATTTATGTAGTAATACATAACTAATACGAATAAGCATTGCAATTCAACGGGGCAACTGGGAGTGGGCTGGAGCATTTGGACTGCCTATGAGTCTGCTATGATTTATAGGTTGTCTAAATGCTTTTATTGTAGTAGCTGTAGTGTTGTATATAGTTCGTAGTATTTTGTTTAATAAAGGCATACCGCCGGATTAAAAAAAAGTTATGTATATATTATAGTTTTTTATAGACCGCCAAAAGGTAAAATGCCTTTGGAGATTAATGTAGTAAAAAACGTAATGTAGCTAATATGATTACCTAAGTTCAATTCAACAATTATTAATCAGGATAAAATATTTTTATACGTATAATTTAATATATGTATCTACTTATTTCAGAATTTTGGGTTACAAATACTGATTTACCAAAATGTTAATGCCGAATCTCGTCTTAATTGAGTTTTAATTATAAACTGTAATTGATATATTTCGTTCTTCAGCATTAACGAATTTCCTGAAGTTCTTAAAAATAACTGTTGTTTATTTATATAGGTTAAGACTGAAAAGGAATTGACTGAAAATTAAAGGAATTGTAATTTTCAGTCCTCTCACAAATTCCAACGGAGAAGGTTCATTGCGAGAGGTTGTTTCCTTGCCATTTCTAATTAGAGAAATGTTGAAATTCCACTAAGATCCTATAGATAATCAGGTGTTGGACGGTAGGCAGAAGTTAATCAACTCTGCAGAATAAGTTTAACGAAACTAAATCACACTAACCAATTATTTCGAAAGGTAAAAGAGAGTGAAAAAATTTTTTTTACCAAAAAATTGAACCGACTCCAACACTCTAAAGTGTGAAATAACTTGTTGAAGTCGCTACCGTGATAGTTCAAAAGTACCTATTATCACAATATTGTGCGTATGGTACCGACTTCGACAAGTTATTTCACAGTTTTGGGTGTTGAAGTCGGTTCTATTTTTTAGTTTATTTCATTTCACTCTTTTTAGTTAACCCTTTCTACTTACGGGATCTATTGCCATTCACTGTCAACGACTATATCATCAAGATAGGAAAATATTTTTCACTTATTGGAGTGTAACTCAAAAACGGCTTGACTGATTTTGATTAAATTTGAATGGGACTAAACGACAAGCATCAGCTTTCAAATAAACGAATCAAAATCGGTTCACACAGTCAAAAGTTCTGAGCTAACAAAAAAATTAGAACATCCCCCAAAAGTGCGTTAAAACAACATATTGTCCCCATATCCTAGCTTCTCGGTGATAGTGTGACATCAAACCCCCTGGAAGGTCCAGAAAGGTCGCTATGGCATCCAGCCAGACCCTCTTAGCAAAGTGATGACCCTTTCAGGAAATTTCCGCTCTCAATAAACTTCACTGACCTTACACTGTTTACATTACACTGTTAGCGAGTTATTCTAACATACAAGAGATAACTAAAATAGTCTATGACACTTGGGTCTTGATGATTGGATTTTGAATAGACTTCTAAACAAGACTTCATTTGAAATATTCTCCAATAATTACTTTGGGAAAGCTGGACCTGAATGCGAAATTTTCCTCTTATTACAGTGGCTTTTTTTTATTGCTGATAGGTAAGCCTTTGACCACAATCACACGTTATGGTAAGTGATGATGTGGTCGATAGTGTTAACAGGCTTAACCTAGAATTACTCTGGCTCTCAAGGACAGCTGCCGGAACACACCGTTAGGTGCTTGGCGACAGATTTTCTACTTGAGGGTGGTCGCTAGCCAGGCGGGTTTTCACAAAATGCCCGTCCACCCGCTCTTGCACCCGCTTGAAGCTCAAGCCCGCGACGGGATTCGAACCATGGACCTGCTGCGCGGCAGTCCACAGCCAAAGCCACTAAGCTATCACTGCTTCGAAAAGATGCAGTGATAGCTGATGAGTGCGATGGTGAAAGCTACGAATAAGTCTTCCAAACATGCACGCGCACTTTTCCAAATTGGATTCAGTTGGATTGAGTAATTGATTTGCCACTAATAATTATCGCATCCGATTGGGTAACTTCATGTTACAAAATTTAAGTGTTTTATGATATGGAAAATGTTTAACAATATATTTTTTTAAATATTATTTTTGTGACATAACTTTACGAATAAGAATATTAATAAATTTTGTAGCAAGGGTTCAAGTTACCTAACCTTGTTAGTATTTTTTTTCTTCAAACCTTGAATAAACGACCCTCGAACTTTCCATATCTTTCCTTAATGTTGTTCTACTTTTGGCTCGAATCCAGTTTAGCAAATATATTTCAATGTCATTATGAAAAGATTTTGAAATATCTAAGTTTTTTATTTGGGTCGCCCCAGAGGCATTGCAAAGACGTGTTGGTTTGGTATACATCAGCATCAAATTTATATTAGATTAAAATTTATTCACTTTTCTGCGTGCAAATCCTTGGTATATGAATATGATGAATTATATAAATATATGATAAATTAGTTATAAAACTAAAAACTGCAAATTATTTATCTTTGAAAACGTTTTATCTTTCCATTGAAATTCAAACTGCAAAATAATATATATTTATGGAATCGTTTTGAAAGCCCTTCATTTTGGTACACCACTCGATGGGATGGGGAGAAAAATATTATTCTTATCTCACAGTATGGCGTCTAAAATCCGTTTAGAAGTATAATTATTACTTAATAATAAGTATGGTCAAATAAGGAAATTCACAAACATACATACATGAACCCGGAAAACACAATACTTGGCTTGTTCGCGCAGTCGTGTAAAAATACGAGATACCTACAGGTTAAGAAAATTGGTCAACAATCGAACAGCGTTTTGTCAAGATTACCATTGTGGTCTTAAGAAAGGAACACCATGACCTTTGTCGCTATGACATTGGTCTTTGTCGATAGGGCATTGCCGATGAAAATAACTGTTGAAGTGAACAGTACCGTATTTGAAAACATTTGATTTCAAATCATGACACCTCTGATAAAAACTTATATTGTATTGTTGCCTACACTCATCCACGCATAAATACTAATTATACAGCAGAAGAAAAAAACATAATCAAAGACGTCTCATATAAGATTTCCCGCCGAAACCCCAGCTAGTTTTATCAAAGCCTTACAAAACGTTAAACTTGGAGGTCACAGTTTCATTCGATCTCCTTTTACCTACATAAAAGACCTGTCGAGCTCCGAAGCGGCCCACACAATCTATTACGTCAAAACCAAACTATCTGTGCTACACGTAGTATATTGCTATCTAATACTAGATTCGAACAGCAAGAATGTTTCATTTATGTTCAATATCCCTGTATGTAATACGTCCCAGAATTAAATACGTTGTATAAGATCCTTCTGCAGTTCTGTGTTGGACTATTTCCCAACCCATATAAAACTCGTGGGCGTAAAGAAACACAGTGTGTGGTTTTACGTAGTAGACTAGGTATAGTTACTTTCGTGCTATACCTAGTCTATAAATAACTCAATTTCCTAAGTATGTGATTCATTTGAAAGCTAAAGAAAAGCTTTCAAACAACATAAATTATGTACGTTCGAATAAACAACATTCTTTTGTATATTTTCAGGTAAATACTGCGGTTCCTCTTGTCTGAAGACCTCGAAGTAAGATTGGAAGTAAAATTAAGTAAGTAGTTTTGATTCTAGAGTTCTCTGTAGTCCTCGTAGCGTAGGTTGTTTAATGGTTCTTTACCGATTAATTCTTTTAGCAACGTCCGCTGCGGTCATGATCTGAACGGGTGACCGCTAATGGTATTACTACTATAGGAAATATTGACTACCGAGCGCTTCCGTGCTTCGGAAGGCATGCTCAAAACTCAAGAACTGTCCATCCCGAGCATCGTACCCAAGATTTGAAAACATCGCTTGTAGCCACTAGTATGTAGTTGTAGTAATCATAAGCTTATAGCTAAAATTTCCCCTTAGGTACACTGATACGTCGTCATACACGCCACTTAAACCAGCCGGACAATTCTAGCCGCATTTCGATTCTACACGCAACCTTTTGAGGAGGCCTTATAATCTTTGAATTATAATTAATGAAATATTTACAATCGAATATATCGAAATCATTTGTTCAAAGTGATGAAAAATGTTCACTCGTCATTTTATACGCCTTACTGTTTACACAGCTTTTAACAGTATAATATTTGCATACAGCACAGAGTTAGACCTATCCGTGACCGCATACTAAATGTGTCAGCGGAGGCCGCGGTCGGTCTCCCGCCGCTTTTGGGACATCTCATTTACATTGCAATGGCAACCCAAGCCAAATACGTTACGGGGGTTACCATGACACATGGGGTTCATTCACGCAACTGTGAATACCGTAATATTAGACGTGATCAGATTGGCACTATTTTTATAAGTTTACTACATATTTTGAGTATTTATAAATATTCCTTAATTTTTTTTTATGAAGTCGACTTTCATGTAGGTCATTTAAACAATACGTGAATAGTTTCTGGCAAATAAGAAAGAAATGTCTTTCTGAATAATGGATCGACTCGGGAAAAACAAAAACTGAAATTTTTCATGTACAAAGGCCAGCCATATGAGACCATTTTTTAAATTCGTTTACCAATTTAAAAAAAAAATCGTTAATTACATTTGGGCAGTCGTGTTGATAAATAAACACGACTGCGCAAATGTAGTGTAATGTTTTAGCGTTCATGTGAGTTTATTTATTCCACCGTTAATGTTGAATGCCTAATCGATTGAGGTATCGTTGTATGGATTACTTAACATCATCCCGAATGACACTATCTATAATTTTTTATGCTGGGCAGTCGTATTTTTTAACTTTAATTAATTTACTTGTTTATTGTTATTTCTCTAACCACCAAAACATATAGATATGGTGCTGACGTAATCTGAGTAAGGGTAGAAAGACGATGCAGAAGCTTTTGATATAACAACCTATTAACAACCTATTAACAACTTTGAATGTCACATCACGAAAAACATTGACGGTTTTTAAATAACGCATTACTACAAATCCTATTGAAAGGTCCCTCATAAGTATTTAATACCTTATCTAAATTCATAGCTGTTCAGCATTAATCGCTTCTGACCACTGCAAACTTTTCACATGCAAATAGAAAAGGGTTCACCGATAACTAACATATGTTATAAGGGATCACCATTCATATTTGGCTTCACACCGACAGATAGAACACACTACTAGGGTATACTTGAATTATTAAGGTTTTAGTTGGTACTAGCTTGTAGTATGTACGATGTAAGTAGAGATCTTTAAGCCTTAAAATGAACGTCATCCAATGTCTTTACACTAAGTATATGCAAGATCGTGTAAGGACGCAATACTAGCATGCAACCTCGTCAGTATAATTAATTGTTCGTTGTCGCAGTGTTTTTTTTTATTGCTGATAGGTAAGCCTTTGACTACAATCTCACCTGATGGTAATTGACGATGTGGTTGAAGGTGTTAACAGGCTTAACCTAAAATTACTGGCTCTCAAGGACAGCTGCGGGAACACACCGTTAGGTGCTTGGCGACAGATTTTCCACTTGAGGGTGGTCGCTAGCCAGGCGGGCATTCGCAAAAATGCCCTTTCACCATGCGGTGAAGCTCAACCCAGCGGCAGGATTCGAACCATGGACCTGCTACGGGCCAGTCCATAGCCAAAGCCACTGAGCTATCACTGCTTCATGAGCTATCACTGCTAGTGTGTGTGCGTACACACATTAAATAATCACATTTAGTAGAGGAATGAGCATTTTTAGACTTAAAGATCTATATTTCGTGGTTCTGAAGTTATGACATATGATAATATATGTGATAGAGATTGCAAACCGGGCGGGCCCGGCTACATTCGTCGCCAACCCGCGTTGTGTGTTAGCGATGAAACCTTTAAAGTATATTATGACAATTTATATGAATGGAAAAAGACAATGATTCAAGGTTAAAATGTGTTTTAAACTGGCCTATAAACAATTATCACAATAATCAGTCTCACTCAAGTCTGAAAATCACTCTTCATATAGAATTGATTACTTTTACTTATGCACGGAAATGTAATATAAGTATTAGTAAATATTCGTTTTTAGGGTTCCGTACCTAAAGGGTAAAAACGGGACCCTATTACTAAGACTTCATTGTCCGTCCGTCTGTCACCAGGCTGTATCTCAAGATCGGTGATAGCTAGACACTTGAAATTTTCACAGATGGTGTATTTTTGTTGCCACTATAACAAAAATTACAAAAAGTTGTCCAAGTGCGAGTCGGACTCGGGCACGTTGTTACAAAAAAAGTTTAAAATATGAAGTCTAATGTTGTATAGCTAATGGTACGGAACCCTTCGTGCGCGATTCCGACTCGCACTTGGCCGATTTTTATAAGTTTAAACAAGCAGGTCTTTCTCTTTTCTCCTTATAGTGTGTCGCAGGTCCTTTGCCAGGGATATAATCTAACTATGTACCCTGATGGTCTGTACCCGCGTATGCGTATTCTCCTGTACTGTGGGAACTCAAAGCAAACACCGATTGCAGGAACTGTCTTTATTATTCAATATATTACAGCACACAGGTATAAGACTAACACTATAATATGCGCGTGAGTGTACTTAACGGTATAGCTTAACAGCCGCGTGCGCGACGTAGTAATATCTGGAGACGACTGGGGAGGCGGCGAGGAAAGGCGAGCGAGGTGCTAATGCAAACTGTCGCATAAGCGTTTCCTTGCCCCTACATAGTGCATATTTGAAAAGACACTAATAAAGCAGCTTAAAGTACTAAAAGTGTCATAAGAACTTAGATTAGATAGAAAAAAAATGACAACTTTGAAACAAAACACATTCTTATTGTTAAAAGTAAAGTATTATGTTTTTTCTTCAACTTTGGCTATTAAGACGAGTGAGTGTTATTATCACTAATTTGAGCAACTAGCGAAATCTTATAGGCTAGGCTATACTGTAACTGTAAACAACGAAACTTATTAGTCTTAACTTATAATATATAACGTACAATTGGTTACGTTACGTAGGCTTCAATAGTATAATATAACAAAATAAAAAGTATATTCTAACTTGCATAAGGAAAAATAATTATTTTTCAGTCTGAAGAATGATCTTAAAAAACAAACTGTATACATAGTTTTATAATTTAACCTGGTTCTTATACCCTGCCGCAGAAAAAGCCATCTCAACTTTAACACTAGTTGGTTTTCTAGACATCATGTAGTCTTGAATAAGAGCCTTTCTTGGCTTCAGCTTCATACTAACTCATCTCTTTTTTTTAAAGTTTAATTTCCGGGTCCGTTTTGCAATGTCTAATATGTGACGCATAGGTGTAATCTCATATAGTCAACAGATAGTTACAATTCTCCATAAAATTTGTTTAATTATTTTTGGGAGGACATATTTTATCCACACACACACCTCCACGGACTAGCCCCCCTACACGCCAGACCACCGGATAGTAAACACCCATGGCGACCGCTTCCCCGGGAGCTGTTATCACTATCAGCTTCAGGGGAGGAGGCGGAACCATGAGGAAGCAAAAGAAGCCCTCAACAAACAAGGACAAACCAGGAACATTACATTGACCAACAGTCACTTATTCATACAGAAAAGCACAGAGCGCATTACAGACTTCACGTAGAGCGGCACATACTTGAGTAGCCTTCGTGAAGAAGAAGTACCTAGGGGCAGTGTCCCCTAGAGTTGAAGCAAGGGTAAGGGGCTAAAGCCCGTCACCCTATCCGATCTACCAAGGTGGATTGAAGACGTAATACATACATGTGGTTCTACACGGACAGTGGGGTTCTACACGGGGAGGGAGAGAGAGACTAAATCAATTGTATTTGAATTCAATTGAAATTGTACTTGAGGTGTGTTGCTTTTGCACAAAATTGCGCCAGTTCACAAGAGCCATGTTGCAACGCCAAGAGATGGCTGCCCTACACAAGTGTGGCTTCGGAACTTTAAACCACCCACCCTATAGCATAGAACATATAATAATACTACCTATAGTCCGAAATTGGCCCCGTCGGATTATTAATTGTTTCCGCAAATTGAAAAAAGAACATTGAAAAAATGATTATTGACGATGAAGAATTGAAGCTGGCTATTTAAGCCTATTCTGAAGGCCAAACACTTTTTTCATAGGATTATATTAATTAATTGACGGATCGGAAAAAAATGTATTAGAGTTAAGGGAGTATATTGAAAAGGATAAAAATACTCGAAATTCTTTCTTTGCCATACCGCGATCTTTTTGAGTGCCCCTCGTAGCAACGATAGTCACGGGAACGGTTGTTTTGGGATTAGGTCTTTTTGGGAAACGGATTTCAATCCAAACCTATATTTTTAGAATACATTGTGGGAAACACATATATCGTGAAACGTATTACTAAGGAAACGGTAGTGACACGAACGTATACTTTGGGAACAGGTATTTTGTTACATTGATGGCATATTCCGAAACGATGAATATTACCTAACTTGCCTACTGTTTGTATCTGGAAAACGATCAATGACTATTTTCCGCTGTGCTAAAAAAGGTTTATTTAGCAATTTATAAGCAAACTCTCATTCCGTTTACCAAAACTGAAAACATTTCAAATCAAAAGTAGCAACTTTAGTGATTATCTCGAATTTACTTCGCGTTAGTGTCGTGTATCTAATTCGAATTAACCAAATTACATGAAAAGCGAGACGGGACTTTCCCAAGAGCTTTCATAAGTCCCGCCTAACATATGAAATCGGATCCACGGTTTTTGAAACTTTTAGAATAATGAGGAAAGTTGGTCCGGAGTTGCCAGTAGGCGTTTGGAATTAGTGCATAGTCAGACATGTTTGAAGGAGTTTACGACTTTTAATTTTCAGTTAGAAAGCTTTCTGTATATAAAAGCTTTCGGAAGTTAAGTTTTAAATTATTAATGCGTCGTATCTGCTTAAAGTTGGTCTCAGTTTTCAATTAATATAATCCAGAAAAAGGTTTGGGAGACTAAGGGCCTGTTTCAGAATGTTCGAGTAAGTTCCGGTTATACTACCCAGATCATATTTATAAATAAAACACTATCTTTGCGTTTCACAGTCATCGATTTAGCCTATCCATCGGTTAAAGGTTGGAACGCGCTGCATGTTAACTGTCATTTTTATGATTGAGTTATTTTATGTGTTGCATAGCCACCCGAAGCTTTATTAGGACATTCTGAAACGGGCCCTTAAACTAATAATAGCAATGTGATCATAATAACAACAAAATTTATTAAAATATATTAAAATTTGCAGTTTCGCCATGGTCCAATAAATTACGTCGTATATGACATTGACGATGAATACTGACATGGCTTAAAAATAAATCAGTACTAATATTATAAATGCGAAAGTAACTCTGTCTGTCTGTCTGTCTATTACGCTTTCACGCCAAAACTACTGGACCGATTTGAATTAAATTTGGTATGGAAATAGTTTGAGACCCGGGAAAAAACATAGGATAGTTTTATCCAACTGCGCAAAAAGAGGTTAATGGTTTTGCGCGATAACTGACATACGCGCGGGCGGAGCCGCGCCCGGAAAGCTAGTATGAAATAAAACAAATGAAATTGAGACATAAAATCAAAAATGTGATCAACTTTAATTTTATTTGTAATTGTGATTTTCACTCAACACGCTATAGTGCTTGTAATTTTATTTAGAGATACTATTAGAAGCGTAGCGACCTTATTGCGAGAGTTAAGTGTTTTAAAAAGCACCTCCTTCGATCAGATGAATTCTAGTAGTCTGGTTGATTTAAAGTTACAATACTTTGAACTCCAATTGTAATTGGAGTTCAAAGTTCCGGCTCGAAAGAATATGGTTCCGGTGGCCGAGTGCTTTAGGTATCCGGCGTGAGAAGAAATGGGTTTGATTCTCGTCCGGATAAAGAAAAAAATGTTCTCCATTAGTTTGTAAATATGTGACTTTTGGTCAGCGCGCGATAGTGCTTGTATTTTGAAATATAAAAGTTGATCCTTGAAAATAATAATATCTATACACAATAAAGGTTAAATTAATATAACCTTTGAGATACCTACGATAGGGGGTAAAGAATGAATTCTTGTGTTGTTATTGAATCGTATCATGTAGGTTATACGTTTTTAAGCAACTCAGTTGTAGACAATTCAAAGGCATATCAGTGGTAACAAAAAAAAAATGCGCTGTACTTCAATTTTAAGATTTTAGAAGAATTCTCACTTGATACGCTTAAAAATAAATCGCTTATATAATTTGAATGTGATCCTCTTTCACTAAATGGAATTGAAATGACCTACAGATATGCGTAGGTACATATATTGTAATGATATAAATATCATCAAACGACTATGCTTTTTAATTTTTCCGACCAGTTTCGGACTATATTGTAGCCTTTCGTCTGGGAGTCACGGTTGCGCGAAGCGGCGAGCGCGGGCCTCAGCACGTAACTGGTCAGCGATAGTTTTCTAAGTGAAGTTTTAAAATCATGTTTTTATTTAAATTCAATAGTAAATATTATTTAATTTTTTGTTTAAAAAAATATATATTACAAACTGTTTATGTGACATCATAAAATATTATCAAAATAAATAACAAACACGGTTTTTATAATATACGAGTATGTTCTACGGTTAAGTTAGTTTATTACACATGATAGATAAAAGATTTACTACACCTACACAAAGGTTTATACAATTGAAAAATACTACTTTAATTGTATATTATGACTTTTTAAAGTTTAGTTAGTTTGATTATGACTCGATTTTTTAATCATCACATAATAATATCAAATGTTAAAATGTCAACTGCTTAATATAAAACAATATACCGGGTCTAGAGAGAAACTCTAGTAGAGAGAAAGTCTACAGTGTTTCTCTCTGGGCCCTGTTTTCTATCATCTGATAATATCAATATAGCCTAACTGTATTATATATCTAAATAGTAATATCCACCACGGGTTAAAAACCCAAAACTTCAGCGCGGATATAATGTACGCTGCAATTTTATTTGACTAAAATATACTCGGTGCTGTTAAAAGGCCAACTCTATCAAACTATGTAAGCACACGTAACGAGAACTTACTTTAATTCAAATTCACTCACAGTAAGCACACACGGCTGTGTTCAGAACTAAAGTGAGGACACTCCGCACTCAGAGATAGCGGAGTTGGTTCTATTTGAATAAGGATCTCGCTTTGAACTGAAGTGTGCAACTCCCGAATTATATACGCTTTTGTGGAATATCCGCGTTTGCGTTTGAAAGTTGTCGGGCTTTGCAGGATAAAATAGGTACCTAGGTTTGTATAATGCAGTTTAACTGGAGACAAAATTGACTTGCATTTTTAAATCCTTTATTTTTTTTTAGCTATGTCTATTACGTTAGTTCGGAAATTTTGAATTAAGTGACTATATAACCAAGTATTGTTATAGACTTATTTTTAAGAGTATTGACACAAGTTAAGCGAAAACAAAAAATATTTTAATTGGAAAAAGATTGCTTCCAGCGCCTTCTATAGTACCTACTAAGACGCTGTCAAGTGCTGATGTTCTGTCACTTGTAGACTCCATAGGAGTGAAAGAGAGTCAGTGATGGTAAAATCTAGGTAAATTTGGATGAAAAACTAAAGAATGCTTACCAACACAAAATTGCTTACCAACATAACTTTTTAATTCTAGGTTAGCCTGAATATCATCTACGAAATCTAACAGGCATAAAAAAAAAACCTCTTGATAAGGATATGCTGTTTAATTGTTATATTTTGATACACATACATACATTAATACTTAAGAAATTTTCGTTATAAGCGTAATTTTGAGCCAACTTTGCAATTTTATTCTATAAAGAAAATTTTACGGAAACGTGTCCGAATTAACTTGGTTTTAGAAAATATAATCACGATTATCATATAATTTTCGTACTACTACGAACTAAATATATTTTGCTTTAAATCTGTTTAAGTAAAGGTATTAAGCACAAGCGCCTCAAGTAACTAAAAATAAGTAAACATTCACTGAAATAAGTTACTACGATATATACTTTGCTCGATTCAATTTCGTATATATCCCAGTACCCAAACGCAACTGTGTAAAATTTACTGACCAATAACGTCGTTTGTTACACCTGCCGGTATCAAAACCAGGTAAAAGGCACAGTCCACTCTGATACCCCACGTCAAGAAAACGTCAGTCGAATAAATGGTTTTGGCGTGTGTTAAAAACCGTTGTCGAAATGTAACCCAGAGATTTGTGGCAGGACCGTCATCGTCTGTCTTTTGGCGAGGCACTGATTTTACATATTATGTATATATAGCTGTAGCATAGCAGGATGTAGTATAGCTGCTAATTATATAGGGCAGATTATCAGACTAATTAAGTAAATAATGTGTAAATCATTGCATTCGCACAGCAAATTTTACTTAAAGTAAAATTTTAACAAAATTAAACTGACTTTTAACATATAATATGCATTATTATGAATAGCTCAAGATCTCAGTCCATTTTATATGGGACAACATGACAACCACCAGCTGTTGTATGCAATTGAATGTAAAATAAATTATCAAAATCGGTACACGCTGTAAAGAGTTATGAGGTAACACACATAAAAAAGAATACTGTCGAACTGAGAACCTCCTTTTATATAAAGTCGGTTATAAAGCACCGTACTTATGAACGGCATATATTCTATAATGTCCCAAATATTCTTATCGTTTTTTTCTATTATTATACTTGAAGTGAAGTGAATACGTTGAAATTATGTCTGGACTAGCATGAATCAAGTTTATTATATCAATATTAATACTTAGCAAAACATGATATTTCCGAATTGATCTATCATCAAACATAACATTAAACAGAACTCTGTTCTTGAATTTTAAGTACCAAAAGCCTTAAGCGACGGAGCCCACCAAGTTATAATAACTATGATTGTAACTACAAGACAATACTATTGTTCGAGTCATTAAAATAGTTAATAAAATATTTAGCACTAAATATAAATAAACAAGTGGGTCCTATTGATTTATTTTACCCAGTAAAGCTTAATATCTGCCTCGCTCTGTCGTTTTTATGTTTGAACAACCGGCACACGTAGATTTATTATAGGGTTGTGTGAGGTAAGACTGGGGGTAGACGAGCGACAAAGCTTACGGGCCACGACTGTTACAAATTGGAACGCAGCTCAAAACTGGCGCCCAACGTGGGGCCCGGTGCCAGGTCATTTCTCTCGAATTGAGTTGTAAGTGCGCAGTTTGTGCGAAGCTTTATTTTTATAAATTGCATCGTAAAATAGCCATGAACATTGTACCGACAAGGGGACCTTATTCGAATTGTTGCCTGACTTCTGTATTATTATCTAAGATGATTGAAGACGGACACATACCGCGTGGACATATAAAAAAATGTTTTTTGATATATTTTCGTTTCTTTCATCCTTATATTATACTGATAGCAAGCAAATTTATTTAATAACTGTATACTTGGACAAACTAAGATAAATGAGCAGATGTAGAGCAGACAAAAAATGTGATGATAAGTCATTATTAAATGAAATTCTCGTGAGTTTCACACATATTTATACTACTACTTAATAATAAAAAAATATTTTTATTTGTGCTTTAATCAATGAGGTCTAGAAGAACTCATGTTACCTACCCCACATGCTACGTAACAAAAAGATTGTTTCCTTAGGGTCCGTTTCGGAATGTCCTAATAACATTTTGGGTTGCTAACCAACTCATAAAATAACTGAATGATAAAAATTACAGTTAACATGCAGCGCGTTTCAACCTTTAACCGATGGATAGGCTAAATTGATGACTGTGAAACGCAAAGATAGTTTATGTTTAATAAATATGTTCTGGGTAGTATAACCGGAACTTACTCGAACATTCTGAAACAGCAGCGCAAGTACCGAACTTACCGATCGCTAAATTTGACGTTACAATCGCCTAAATTCGATAAAACGGGTTATATCGATGTTTGCAAACACCATTTTATCGAATTTAGACGATTGTAACGTCAAATTTAGCGATCGGTAAGTTCGGTACTTGCGCTGCTGGCCCTTAATGTTATAAATTAACCAGCAAAACACACACGTTAGAAGATCTGATATGCTCTAAACCCAAGTGAACGCATTCGATCCCTGACGTGACGCCAAAAGCTTGCGTGTGGTCCCATTTAAATTTCATCAAATTCGGTCAAGCCGTTTTTGAGTAACAAAAAAACTGAAAAGTTTATTCCTATCTTCATGATAAGGCAAACGATTCCTTCCGTAAGTAGCAAGGGGCACAAAAAAGGGCAAAAAATATGTTTACTTAAAAATGGAACCGACTTAAACAATCAAAAGTGTGAAATAACTTGTAGAAGTCGGTACCATGCGCACAATATTGTGATAATACGCACTTTTGAGCTATCTTGGTACCGACTTCAGCAAAAAGTCAAATTATAGTATAGCTCCGTACAGGCTTCCAAGTGAGATTCAGCATCAAACACTGCTTATGAAAATTTTACATGCTCATTGCTTTACCTAATAAAAAGTAGAAAGTGGAAGGGCATTCGCAAAAATGCCCTTCCACCATGCGGTGAAGCTCAAGCCCGCGGCAGGATTCGAACCATGGACCAGCTGGGCGGCAGTCCATACCCAAAGCCACTGAGCTATCACTGCTTCAAAATCAATGAAGCTTTCTTTCGTCGCTTTCATGCTCCCTCTCTTTCACTCCTATGCAGTTCTTTAGTGACAGAATTTCAGCATTTGTCAGCGTATTAAGTATAAGGTCAAGGATAAACTAGCTCTACATCATAAATTTTTAACCCCGGCATAAAAGCCATCTTCATTGATATAGATGACAATAAGTTTAGTAGACCTCCAAACAATAGGTATATTATATATGATCGGCACACACGCCCACCCGAGCGAGATATAAACAAAGGCAAAGAGAACAAAACAACTCCACTAACTCTTCAATTATATTACTTTGTTTTCTATTAATTAACATGGCAGCCCCGCGGGAAATATGGCGGGCCGGGCTTCACGATGAATTTTTAACTCGGTAAATATTGTAGATATATTCGATGACTGAACCGTGATACGAGATTCACATTAAAATAAAATCGTGTGTATTAATAATTAAGCATTTAAATGCTTTATTTTATTTGTATATTATTGTTTTCATAATACACTTAATTAACAAAATCTGTTTTTATTATACCTTTAAAACTGGAATCGGTTTGAAAAGGTACTTACGTAAGCTTACGCACAACTATTTAAACTATTAATGCATAATAAAACTAATAAATAATTACATTTCCATTAATGCACACATCAACGTTTCTCAGATCACAATTAAAGAAGGAACACTTTTATTTTACAAATACCAAGGAGGACTTCAGTACCTAGGCAATAGGTGTACAAAATACAGGGGGGCCGCAGCAGTCCTCCTCTGCCGTCCCGTCCTCCCCGTATAGACCCATGGGCAATATATTATACAGGGTTATTGGTACTATGCTAATAACCTCTTAGGGTTGACATCTGCTAGTCCTAACAAACATTTTGAGATAATTTTTTTCGTTTCGAAAAACAAAAAAATAATTTTTAATATCTTTTTCGCGTTTTTTATGTGTTTTTGGCGGAATAAGTTCGAGGTCCATCTAATTAAAAACATTATAAGTCTCTTGTGCCTGTAATGCATTATTTCACATTTTTCATTACTTTGCTGGACGCAAATATTCAAAACTCTATTCAAAGGGAGCATGGCGCGTTCCAGAACAACCGCGGTGAACGCTCTTGGCTAGTAGTAGGCATTAAAAAACAAAAAAAAAAATATATCTAAACAAAAAAAAATATCTTAATATGTTTGTTAGGACTAGCAGATGTCAACCCTAAGAGGTTGTTAGCTTATAACCAATAACCCTTTATTTGTTATGTATATATTAATATGTTAGTAAATTATATTACATAAAACATATGACTTAGTTATCTGATGGGTGAAGGTCGGTCTTCACCAGCTCTTAGACAATTAAGTGTCGTTTGCCCAGTAATTTCAGTGATCGTGCCACACCTAAATACAGTAGTGTTTGTACACCACTACATCATGATATCTGACACTGCGACCCTTGCTGTAAGGACCTGCCACCTTACAGAAGTATGAAAATCGATCATCCCAAAAAACTACATAATTATATTATTTCAGTGTATACTTGCGGGAAATTGGGAGAAGAATGACGAAGATTATGATATAAACGAATATTCGCGAAGGTGGGATATGTATTGGATATTCGTGATTTCATCAGTTGGCATTCGTTAGCTCCTATTCATCTTAACGTTATTCAGTGTCAATATATTGTATTACTTTGTTCATTCAATATTTACCTCAAAAAATACGTCATACTCTAGTACTAGTGTCCTTTTTTGTCTGTGGTTTAGTTAGGTACGTCAAGTCAAAGTCATATCTTAAGCTAAGGTCCAAAGGTTATTTACCAGCAATTAAAAAGTCTCGTTTTATTTTAAAAGATGTATATCTAGAATACTACACTGTATGTGTAATTTATAACTAAAATTATTCAGCGTCTTCCTCGTTGGTCAACACGTGAAGCATCTCGTTAGAATCACAGATTCCTGGGTTCGACCTCGGGTCGGTTTCGGGTTGATCCATTATTTTTCAGTTAAGAAAAAATAACTTGATAACATATCTTTAATATTGTTAAGTTTGCAATAACGCCTGCTTGGCGAATTACATTACAAAATTACAAATTTACGAGAGAAAAAATAATAATTTTGATAACATATGATTAAATTTAAATAGGGCCTACTAAAAAGTATAATCTAAAACTGCAACAAAAAGTTATTATCAAAATTGGGCCACAATAATTAATGATATAACAATGAGTAAGTTTTGAGGCATTCGTAGCGGAGTTTGCTTAGCTGTTTTTAAGCGAGCAGCTAAGTTAAGCAACGTCTGCGCGGTCATGAGTTGGATGGGTGACCGCTGGTTACAGTACTACTGAGTGCTTCCGTGCTTCGGAGGGCACGTTAAGCCGTCGGTGCCGGTTGTTGTCTTCGGATGGCAGTCGTTATAGCATGGTGGTAGGGCATTTTGCGAATGCCCTCCTGGCTAGCTACCACCTTTAAGTTGAAAATCTGTCGCCAAGCACCTAACCAAGTCAAGTCGCCAAGTGTGTTCCGGCAGCTGTCCTTGAGAGCCAGTAATTCTCTAGGTTAGCCTGAACAACATCTTCGACCACATCATCACTTACCATCAAGTGAGATAGTGGTCAAAGACTAACCTATCATGCATTAAAAAAAAATTTGTAAAATACATAAAGTTACAAAACTATTTTTAAGATTAATTTAAAAAAAAACATTTTCACGGAATGCTGGACTACCAGTATCTTATACGATACGATAACACTTTATTGACACCAAAAACAGGAAATTACAAAAAAAATACAATAACAATAGTAAGGCACAAAGGGCGGTCTTATCACTAAAAGCGATCTCGTCCAGACAACCTTTGGATGGAGAGATAAAAAAATTATTGAGCAGGGAGGGTGGTGCAAGTCTCTTATTATATAAACAAGTATATAATGTAAACATTAATTGCTGTATTACAATATAAATAAAACACATAAATTTCTTACATAAATATCAAATTAATATACGATATATATACATACTTACATACACAATAAACATATAACAAAAAACGAAAGTTGTAGTGAAACACACGTAGTTGGTTGAACACTGATTTATTTCTACCTACAGCAACTTATTCTACACACATTTATTATGACTACCTACATAAATATACTACATCTTTTCCCTTTTGAAAAAAAAAATTAAATATATATATTTTTTTTATTTGTATACCTACATATATCAAAGTGCCTATAACACCTGGTGCACTTTAGAATATACAGGTACATAAGTAATTTACTGTGAAACTGTATTATAATTATCTTACTTATATACTTATGCATTACATGTACTTATACTAAATATGTATATGTTAGATAGATTTAATAGTTAGCTGTACTTATAATGTGTGCGTTAATTTTTATGTAGGTAACAGTCATTTACTACAACTTATACAGATAGATTAAAAAAAACTAAGTACTTATATATAGGTATAGTACTATTCTTTATTAGACCCAAAAAATAAATTAGTCATCATTCGTGCAGTTCTTTCCCTTGACCTCGTTATCGGGACGGCTGGTGACGGTGGTAAAGACTCACTCGAAACATTTTCAGGTGAGCTATAATAAGAGTCACGCCGGTCAGTACTCTCTGTTTGCTCCTCCTCATGTGCGCTTAGCGGAGAGGATGTCGCACGCTCACTGTCCACACATACTTCTGACTTTGGTTTGGTCGAGCGCAATACCAAATGGCTGCGACTACGTCTGAACCGAGCGCCACGCTCGTCTTCCACCACAAAAGAGCGTGGCTCACGCACGCGAGATACTACTGAAACCGGTTTTCTAGAGCCGTTGCATATTAATGTTGCCTTATCACCTGATGATAAGGACACTAGCGGTCGTGCTGATCTATCATACTGATACTTCACTTTTTCCCTATTTACCATCAACGCCTTATAATTTCGCTCGTTATCTACGTTTTCACTGAGTAATTTGTTGTTAATCGGCAATTTAGTATTTAAACGTCTACCCATTAAAATTTGAGCCGGTGAATCTAACCCATATCGTGGCGTGGCCCTGTAATTTAGTAATCCCAAGTAGAAATCATGTCCGGAGTCCACGCATTTTTTTAGCATTTTTTTAACTGTCTGTACCGTCCTCTCACTTTTCCCATTTGACTGTGGGTAATGTGGAGAGGACGTCACGTGCCGAAATTCCCATTCACGAACAAATTTCTTAAATTCTTGCGAATTATAGGCTGGCCCGTTATCAGTTACAAGTTCCGATGGGATACCATGTCGCGCAAACTGTTCCCGCATGAAATTAATCACTTGTTTAGCGCTAATACTTGCCAATTCACCTACCTCAACATAATTAGAAAAATAATCAACTAAAATTATATACTTTTTCTTTCTGTACTCAAACATATCCGATGCTAGTTTTTTCCACGGGATCGCGGGCACGTCATGCTGTAGTAGCGGCTGCCGACGCGCGGGCGGCGCGTGCAGTGCGCACGCCGCGCAGCCCCGCACGGCGCGCTCCACGTCCTCACACAGCCCCGGCCAGAACATCACCTCGCGAGCACGCCTCTTACATCTTTCTATGCCCAGATGTCCCTCATGGACTCGTAATATCATACAATCCCGTAGAGCGCGCGGGATAAAGACAGTCTCGCTCTTGAAAATTATTCCATCTACATAATGCAACTGTTCGCGATAAGGCCAAAACACGCCAACATTCATGTGTACGTCGCGCCTGTTCTTAGGCCAGCCACCCGTTATGTACCTAATTAATCGCCTGCAATCACTGTCGATCTCCGTTTCCTTCCTGATCATATCCATTTTTTGGTCACTAAATTGCACGTTTTCTAACATGAAGCACGTTTGCACATTCACCTCGTCAGAAACACGATCATGCATTAACTCTTTAAGAGGTGCACGTGACAACGTGTCAGCAATATACATATATTTACCCGGCGTATACTTTACTTTTATTTCGAACCCTTGTACTCTCATCATCATCCGCTGTAAACGGGCTGGCACCGATACTAACGCCTTACTGAACAACGCCTCTAACGGTTTGTGATCCGTCTCCACGGTCACATCAGACCTCCCGTAAATATACTGCCTAAACCGCTCGACTGCAAATACAATGGCCAGCATCTCCTTTTCGATTTGTGCATACCTGGTCTGTGTGTCGGTGAGTGTGAGCGAGGCGAACTCCACCGGGCGGCCCGCCTGCAGCAGCACGGCACCGAGCGCCACGCTCGACGCGTCCACTGACACCACAATGGGCGTGCGCTCGCAGTACAGCGCTAGCACTGGCGCGCTGCTCAGCTTGCGCTTCAACTCGTCTACTGCCGAAGAGTGCTGCGGTTCCCACACCCACTCTGATTCCTTTTTTAAAAGCGACCGCAAAACATTCACACTCTGTGAGTAATTTGGTATGAATTTTGATAAGTAGTTCACCATACCTAAAAACCTCTCCAGTGACTTTCTATCGTTTGGATATGGCATCTCCATAATAGCTTTAACCTTAAAATCATCAGCTTGCATCCCCGTCGCATTGAATTTATGACCCAGGTAAGTAATTTCTGAAACGCCGAACTTACATTTTTCACGATTAAATTTTATACCTATATCCCGTGCGCGTTTCAGCAAACATTCCAACCTCCGATCGTGTTCAATCTTCGAGCGACCCCAAATTATGACGTCATCGACAAACGATTCAACGCCTTCTAAATCCTCTAGATGTTGCCTAAGCTTCGCATGGAATACTTCAGGTGCGCAGTTGATTCCGTATGGTAAGCGAAGGAACTGATAACGGCCAAATGGTGTGCTAAAAGTACAGAGGTCAGCACTCGCATCATCAATTTTCACCATCCAGAAGCCACAGCGCGCGTCAAGGACACTGAACACCGAGGCACCGCGCAACCGCGTCGCTAGCTCTGGAACAGTCGGCAGCGAGTACTGGGCGCGCCGTACCGCGCGGTTCAGAGGTTTAGGGTCCAAACAAACACGAATGTTACCATCCTTTTTTGCGACAATTACTATTGCATTAACCCAGTCTGTTGGATGCGTGACTTTTCTCACTACACCTAATTGTTCCATCCTACGTAGCTCTTTCATCAATTTATCTTTAAGTCCCAAAGGGATTTTTCTAGTAGGACACACCACGGGCTGTACATTTTTATCTACTACAATACTATATTCTCCAGGCAATTTCCCTAATCCTTCAAACAAATCATTGTACTGAGAAATGTCTAACGTATTTACGTAATTAATCAACCCTAACGAAATGCAGCCTTCCAAACCGAGTACGTTCTGACACTTTAAATCTGCAACTACGAACGGTAATACATGATGTTCGTTATTGAATATAAATGACATGTTATCTGTGCCTACTACAGGCAACTGATTTCCTGTAAAAGAAAGTACTCGATTTTTAAACGGCTTAAGGTTTATAATCGACAAGCCCAAGCTTAAATATTCTATCTTAGAAATTACGTTTATCATAGACCCAGTATCTATTTTTAATGCTACTTTCTTCCCGTTACATAAAATATTTTCAATACATTCTTTACGAGACTTACTCAGTTCTTTGTCCTCACTGATTATATCGACGTAAAACATTTCTTTTTCTTCGTCTTCGTATTCACTAGCCACAGATTCTACACTTAAATTTAACACTTTACGTATCACCTTTTTCTGCTCACATACTTGCGAAAAATGACCCTTTTTATCACATACAAAGCACAACGCGTTACGTGCCGGGCACCGCTCACCGCCGGTACAGCGGCTGCTGCCACACGCACGACAAGGGACGCGCGCGGCTCCGTTATCGCCGCTGCTGCCGCCCGCGCCGGCCACCGCTCGGGAGCGGGCCGCTCCAAACAGGGCTCCGCCGCCGGCGCCGGCTCCGCGTCGCCCGTTGGAGCGGCGGCGGTCGTCTCGTCCATTGCTTCTGCTTTGCATCGCGTTCACCTGTATGCTGCGTAATGCACCATCAATGCATTGACTTTCCTCCTTTGACATTTCTGCCGCCTGGCAAATCTGTACAGCCTTCGATAACGTTAAATCATCCGTACGTAGTAATCGATCTCTTACTGTATTGTTATTGATTCCACAAACTATCTTATCTCGTAGTAAGCTCTCGTTCAATTCACCAAAATCACATTGTTGACTTAACACCCGCAACGCTGTCAGGTATTGATCAATGTTTTTCACACCAAAATAAGAGTCGAATTTCTTCAAAATACAGTTGATGTCATCCTCGCTTTCACCCGTATCGAACGTGAAAGTTGTAAAAACCTCGTACCCCGCCGATCCGATGAGGTTCACCAACAAACTGGCCTGTACTTCCTTAGGCTCTTTGCTCACTCCAGACGCTTTAACAAACACCTCAAACTGCTTCCGCCATTTTCGCCACGATTCGAAGCGCGCGGCCGGACCGCCGTCGAGGGATAACTCCGTTGGAGGACGCGCGTGTTCCATTATTTATATTTGTTTTACGACAGGCAACTGTTATTACACTTAAATAAACGATATTTTTTCAACTCAGAGAACTTTTAACCATAAAAACAGTAAAATCAAAACCGCCGCTGTCACCATGTAGTGAAACACACGTAGTTGGTTGAACACTGATTTATTTCAGGTCTACCTACAGCAACTTATTCTACACACATTTATTATGACTACCTACATAAATATACTACAAAAGTGAAAAAAATAAATAAGAAATATATTATAATAATAATGTCCGAGAGCAGTATTCATTATATTAACAAGGATAAGCATGCAAAATTACACTGAGTTTGAATACTATTTTTTGACATATAAAAAGTATACGTTTGTTTTGAAAGCGCTATGTACCTAATCGTTTCCCCTGAGATGGTAAATGTTCAGTAACACTACATTGGCGTGAGTAATGAGTTGCTGATGCTGCTCATTTGACGTATTTATTCCCTTAGTCGTCCTGTACGTGGTGTGACATCCAGCTAGATCTGGAACTGTCTTTGGTTACGAAACTAATTAAAACATGGTTATATACAATTGTCACATTATAAGAAAGGACCAGCATTTTTGGTATATAGTTTGCCTTAGCCATCTCCTTTATGAGTGTTTATTGGCTATCTTTGCAAAGTATTCATTTACTTATTGCTTTTGTTAAACAATATTCTTAATAATAGGGATATTTAAACATATATTAAATATGAACATGTACACATAATATTACATGTGTACATGCAAGCATGTACACACAGAAAGGCGAGGGCAAAGGTGAAACGATGGCTTTTGTCTCTTACATATTCTGGCGCAGAAGCTTTGGTAAGGGTTTATAACAGCACACAATAAATATGCAAAAGCAGTAGGTATAGGGTGATCAAATTACCAGCAGCAAATAAGCAAAAAATAAAAAAAACCGACACATCGAAACACACACACACACACCCTTCATAACATAGCAACATATATACACACATTCACACCCACACAAACCCACTCACATACACAAGCACACTATTAGTCCTCATTCAATTTCCTTCCTATCATAACCAGAATTATTCACATTATGTTCATCTTAGTATATAGCTTAATATTAATGTACTTATTATAAGTAAGTAAATATTATCCTTGCGCGCGTCACATCCTATGTTTATATCTATCTTATGGGTCACCAAGATACAGGCCCAGCCTAGTTTGGGGCCCGCTGCCAATTAGAATTTAGAACATAAGTACCTACATAATATTTATAAGTGAAATTGCATTTGTAATCCTTTAACTGTATGTACTCTTTGTTGTATCTCAATCTTTTAAATAAATGATTACTTACTTATTAGTTACTTATATGTTATGCGATAAACATAACAAGTCTTTCAAAGTTTTACATCATCGTCTAAAATCAGCTTTTCTCCTTAAAGAAAAACGCTTTGGTTTTTTAATGCCAAAGCATTATTTGATATAAACATAATCATTATTTTAGATTCCAAGAACGTATAAAAAATGCATAAATCGGTATATATTATATTATGATGGTAATCTCGCGACTTTGAATTACGAGCATTATATGATACGACACGACTAAGAATCAAATATATTTCCGAAGTGTACCGCTACTGTAGTCTAGGATATTAAGCATTCAAGTCGTGTGCAACTCCGATACAACTTCCGGTTCCTGACCCCGTCCGGATAGTGCCTAGAGAAATATCTCACATTTTGCGGGTAGTTCTGCGGCGCCTGAAATGAGATTATTTGTTGGCTCTAGAGTGCCGTATGGATTGTGAAGTATGCTATATTTCAAGAGCCTGCGAGAAGAAATAGGTGAGTACGTGATAACAGTTTGTTGGGTAAGATTGAGTGTTTTGCACGTGTTGCGGTTTTCGCTATTTAACCATTTTTTTTTTTTTTTTTTTATGCCTGATAGGCTAACCTTTGACCACTATCTCACCTGATGGTAAGTGATGATGTGGTCGAGGATGTTGTTCAGACTAACCTAGAGTTACTGGCTCTCAAGGACAGCTGCCGGAACACACCGTTAGGTGCTTGGCGACAGATTTTCAACTTGAGGGTGGTAGGTAGCCAGGCGGGCATTTGCAAAGTGCCCTACCACCATGCTGTAACGACTGCTATCCTAAGACAACAACCGGGACCGACGGCTTAACATGCCCTCCGAAGCACGGAAGCGCTCAGTAGTAATGTCACCAGCGGTCACCCATCCAAGTCATGACCGCGGCGGACGTAGCTTAACTTTGCTGATCGATTCAGAATGGCTAAGCAAACTTGGCTACGAGCGCTTCAAAATTTCCATTTAGTGAATTCATAGAAAAAGTTTTTGAGAATTTTTGTTTCACAGAAAAAACTGTTTTGTATGTATTACCTGTAGCTGTCATTATTATAATAACGTCCTTATAATTAAAAAGAGTAACCATTTTTGACCAACTTCTAAAACAGGATGAGGTTCTCAATTCGGCTGTATTTTTTTATGTTTCTTACCTCAGAACTCTTGAATGGGTGAACGATTTTGATAATTCTTTTCTTATTTGAAAGCTGATGCATGTCGTTTAGTCCCAGTTAAATTTCATCAAAATCAGTCAAGCAGTTTTTGAGGTATATTCCAATAACTTTCTTTCTTGATGATATAGTCGTTGTCAGTGAATGGATCGATTCGGTATGTAGCAAGGGTCAATAAAAACAGTCAAAATTTTTTTTACCAATAAATAGAACCAACTTCATTACTCAAAAGTGTGAAAAAACTTGTCGAAGTCGATACTATGCGCACAATATTGTGATACTAAGTATTTTTGAAGTATCGTGGTACCGACTTCACCGGCATTTTTTGGTTAAAATTTTTAGAGTTCTTTAAGCTCACCATTAACTATACGAGCCTTACGCCGCACGCTACATACACACTCTACACTTCAGTAGTTCGTGTACTTTTTGTCTTCGAGCAACTACTTTGGCGTTCGCTCGTTAGACGGCCTGGCCTTGGATTTATCCGTGAGCCGCACGTCGAACCGCGAACAATCACATTTTTCCCCGAAGTTATCGCCAATCTGGCGAATACGCGCTCGTGTGAATGGTGACGACCATAATGCTAATGAAAAGAAGACCTTTATATGCAGGTGTTCTGAGATAAGACCCCGTCTTAACTATAAATTGCTAATGGCCAACCTACGCGCGACCGCAAATTGCTTGTTAATTCATTTGTTTGCTTTTGACCCTTTCTGAATCACTGCTGCGCAAATGTCTCTGTATTTCTACCATATTTTATACATTCGTTTTTATATAAGTGTATTTTTTAATCTGTCAAGGTTTACAGGGTGGTAGGGCATTTTGAAATGCCTACCTAGGCTCAAAAACCTTTCGCCAAGCACCTAACGGAGTGTTCGGCAGCAGAGAGACAGTTCCCATTTGAAGTTTTTACA
This sequence comes from Plagodis dolabraria, assembly GCA_963854805.1. NCBI lineage: Eukaryota > Metazoa > Arthropoda > Insecta > Lepidoptera > Geometridae > Plagodis > Plagodis dolabraria. The sequence goes on along the minus strand of OY978457.1, from coordinate 22,770,018 downwards.
TGTTTGGTATGTAGGTTTTTTTTTCTTAATATTACTTAAATTTTTGTTTATTGCTATTACAGCACCGAAAAAAGACTACAGTATTTAAAGTTACATAAACTATCAGCTTGCTTACGGAGTACAGTTTTGTTCTAGCAATTCTGCAGAAAAATTGTTTTTTTACTTAACACGATATGATTTAAATAGCGATGACATCACTATGTTTACGATCATCTTTTAATCCTTACTAATCATAAACTCTCCCTTACGAGCCTATCCGTTAGATACGTGCCATGTGCTTTGTGATAACAAAGTTGTCCTGTAGTTCCACTCTTGCACACATTGGCACTATCGCCACCTCATAAATACATCCCATAAATATGTTATCTGATTCCCCCAATGGCGAACTATAGAACAGAAGGTACACTTAGCACTAGAACACCAGTAAGGACGCTAACGCGCGGAGGCGGCGGACCAGTTATGATATTGGCAAACGCTGGAACTTAGTTATCGAAAGTATAATTCTGAATAAGTAAGACAGCGCCAGTTCAATCTTCGATGCGTTCAAATGCACGAAACAATCAGTTCTTTTCAGTTTGCAAGTCTAATGGTACGCTTTTACGTAGACATGTTAAACTCTAAGTAGCCGCGCTGTTTGTTTAAAACAGACCGTTCTTAAGAACGATAATACATCATCACACCTGCAAAGACACCTTCGGTGAGGCATAAGTGTCTAAACATTCACTAGGTTACAGCCACCCAACTAATGCAGCAGGCAAAGTTGTTTCAATATAATCTCGAATTGAAGGCCGAAACGTTTATTTTCGAGTCGATTGTTTCATTTATTTATTATATATTATATCATAATAGTAAAGAGGAAGGAAACTCGCGTCTATGACAGAAGCTTCAATATTTAAACAGTTTTATCTCGCCATGGATGGTAACCAAATCTAGTACTCAATTTGGTTACCATTCTGCATGATTATGGTATTAGCGAGCTTAAAATAATATTGCTCGTATTGTCTAGAAAACTTATGAAGCACCAATGATTCTACATAACTTTAGATAATTATTTATATATTTTAAATGGTTACCTAAAATATGATCTTAATGTATTTAACCGACTTTAAAAAAGGAAGAGGTTCTCAATTCGTTAGTTTTTTTTATGTTTGTTACCTCAGAACTTTTGACGGGGTGAACCGATTTTGATAATTCTTTTTTTATTTGGAAGCTGTTGCTTGTCCTATGGTCTCATATAAATTTCATTCAAATCGGCCAGTAACTTAAAAATATTTTCCTATCTACATGATATAGTCGTTGACAGTGAATGACAACCCATCCCGTAAGCAGCAAGGGTCACTGAAAAGAGTAAGTTTACCTAAAAATGGAACCGACATCAACACTCAAATGTGTGAAATAACTTGTTGAAGTGGGTACCATGAGAATTCAAAAGTACCTATCATCACAATATTTGTGCCATGCACAAAATTTATTTAATATTTTGTTCATGGCACCGACTTCGACACGTTATTTCACACTTTTGAGTGTTTCAATTTTTCGGTATTTTTTTTATGTTATGAAATGTTGAGACGGACAAGTCCCTCGTCTGATAGTAATAGATGATGCCTGTCCATAACAGATGCAGTGTCACCATTCTTATTAAACTTGACGCAGCACTACGCTACTCACGCTTCTTCTGTCTCGTTTGCCCTATTTCTCTTGCTACAGTACCATTTTAACGTACTTAAACAATCGGCCAAGTACGCGTCGGACTCGCGCACGAAGGGTTAAATATATTCTTACAACATTATTTAATGTATGTTCGATAAATTTTAATGCATGCTCCATTTATAATTAATAAGTATTCATACTTAACGTTGATAAAAATCTACAGTACCTATGTATAATTTTGTTATGTAAGGAAAAGGTATGTTAAGATTTCCATACTGTTTATGATTATACCACAATAGTTCTCACTATATCATCCATCTGAATTCGGCTTAGCCAATATAATCGGAGGGGTACTTGGAAATATCGAACTCCCCTAAAATGTCGAGTCGCGGTCGACAATTGGATTCATGTTCCAGAATTAGTTTAAATAACCGCAGTTGCTATTTTAGTAACGGAACTTTCGGTTAAAGGTTTATTCTGTTGGTGACAAAACTTAAGTGAAAACGGAATATTTGTTGGGGAAATAGGAAATTATTAAGGTTTAGTTAAAATTATGATAGTTGAAAATTCTTCGTCTCATGAGTCCTCAAATAACACACATTTACTTTACTTATTTTTTTTACATAACTTTAGCAACTACACAACTTACAACGTTTCTACTGATGATACAATAGCACTTGATAAAAGCAGTGAAATATTCCTCAAATCTATAAGGTCTTAATGTATGCCGGGGCACTCATTAATAAGACCTTCAGTTTTTTTACGTGTTAGCTTTTCTTTAGGTTCTCACGAGTATTAGTCGAGATTATCGACCTAGATTTCAGGGATATCGATGCCATGAGACGATCTTAGTTTGAAAGTGTGTATGAGATATTCAACATACTGCGCCTGGATCATGAATCTCACATGCGCTTTCACTCTGAAATCTTTCAGAACAAACCAAACAATTAAAAACTAATGCAGTCATTGAATGACGTTTTTTCACAGATGGTAACCATGGTAACTATTTATTTTGAAATGTAATATTATACGTTGCATACTTTTTAGGGGGTTGTGACGGAACTGGCACGAGGCCCACCTGATGTTAAGCGGTAACCCCTGCCCATAACAAATATATTTCGTCACAAGCACGAACTCCACTTTGCCCATGATCTTATGACATACAGTTGTTATGCCTCATGTCCTGTAATTACTTACTCCCAAGGACTGCTGCCGGAACACACTGTTAGGTGCTTGGCTATAGATTGTTTAATTGATGGTGGTAGTTAGCCAGGGCATTCGCAAACTGCGTTTCCACCATGCGGTGAACCTCAAGCCGGCGGTGGGTATTGAACCATGGACCTGCGACATGGCAATCCAATCTATTACTGTTTAGTGCTTCATAAATAAAAAATAAAAAAAACATTTATAAAACTTCACTTATTTATATATACTATTATAGTTATATATATATAAATATATATGTTACAGCCAAAGTAATAAATCTGGATATTATATATACTGTCTAGCCATTATATATAACGTCTACTCAATTTAGATAAAGTGATAATTGACACAAAATTTTGATATTATTCATGAGACTCATATTTCTATTGGTCACGGAGGGCGCACCAGAATTGTTAAAGAGCTTAAAAATAAATATAAGAATAGTAGTAATTTATGTGGCGTTGTAGTCGTTATTATAGTATTACGTTGTTGTAGTCACAAGTAACCTAACGCTCCTCCTCGCTTCGCTCGTCGTCGCACTTAAATATGACTTTGCCCTAGGCTAAACGATATTTAACCTCTTTTTATAACTTTTACCAATATGTGTCGTGAATTATTAATAATTACTACTAAAAGTAATACATTTCGATCGTTTATTTGTGTAAAATTTTGTGTCAATTATCACTTTATCTAAATTGAGTAGACATTATATATAATGGCTAGACAGTATATATAATATCCAGATTTATTACTTTGGCTGTGACATACACATAAACACAGATATACCCATGCACACAAAACCTCACCCACCTTCATACACTCTCTCACATACTCACACACACACAATGAGAGGGACGTTCACTTACATAATTATGCCTGAAGAAATCACACAAGTGACTGTTTGTTTTTAATAGAAAACCTATATAATGTAAATCCTTTATTGGCCGTAAGTTATATTTGTAAGAAAAAAATTACATTTAATTAATGGCTGTGAATTTTGTTTAATAAATAAAATAAAATAAAACATACAAACGAAGTTTAGTTGAGAAAAAAGTGTGAGTTCATATAGTAACCTTCCATCCTACATTATTGACAGCATCGGAATGGGTTCCGATCTTGCTCTATGATGTATGAGATATTTTCCGGTTCATGTTTATTTTGCTCTTGGTTTTGATCATGTTTGCTTTTTGTACGAGATGTATGCTATAGGGGATTTACGAATTCTGTAGTTGTTGTTAATGTTTTAGAAGATAATTTAAGTTTGCGCGGTGTTTTCAACATACACTCGAGAGCAATGAATCCGGGTCACTTAAAGAATCCTAAAAATCTCGGAAACTAAAAATGCTAGGTTAATGCAATAAATTGTATTTAATAGACAATGTAATACTCCTTAAATGAAGGTATTAAAACTTCTTAGTTATTGTAAAGTTATATCATAAAAAAATCAAATTTGAAAAAGGGCCACTTTCGAAGATGGAACTACGAAATTACAGCATTTGGTTTTGCTTTTGTTTGTAATCTGTCATTTATGTGGGTACATAAACCATGTTGATAGTGCTCTATATTCATTATTCAAGCTGAAATTATGTCGCTTACGCCTGAAGAATGCACCAGAATACTTACAATGCTGGAAACCGGCCGGAGTCAGCGCGATACAGCCAGGACTGTCGGTGTGTCGCTGTCAACAGTACAAAGAGTTCTCCGACGTTACGAAGAAACTGGTTCTAACCTACGCAGACCAGGAACGGGCAGAACCAGGTGTACCACAGCACGAGAAGACCGATACTTGGTGAACACCATGCTTCGAAATCGCTTTCTCACAGGAACTGAACTCACCAATCAGTTTCGACGCCTCGGAGGAAGTAACCCAAGTGCATGGACAGTAAGACGTCGGCTTGCTGAATCTAACTTAAAACCCCTTAGACCTGCAAACGGCCCTAAACTGGAGCGTGGGCATCGTATTTCGAGACTAAGATATGCCCAGAGCAGAATTTACGTAAATTGGAGTATTGAAGATTGGTCAAAAGTTATGTTCTCCGACGAATCAAAATTTATGCTCTACAAGCACGATGGAAGACACAGAGTGTATCGAAGACCAGGGGAAAGATTCAAGCAAGCATGCATCGAAGAAAAAGTAGCCTACGGTGGTGGGTCTGTACTTGTGTGGGCCGGAATTTCTTCTGAAAGTCGCACAGAGCTGGTGATCATAGAAAACGGCTCTTTAACTAGCGTAAGATATGTGGAAGAAATCCTCAATGATCACGTTGGTCCATTTATGGTCAATTTAGGTGAGGATGCTATATTTATGCATGACAATGCCCGACCTCATACAGGTAGGATTGTGAATGACTACCTTCAAGAGATGAACATTACTCGTATGGAGTGGCCAGCGCGCAGCCCGGATATCAACCCGATCGAGCATGCTTGGGACGAGCTAGGCAGATGCGTAAAACAACGAAACCCTCCCCCAATCACGCTTCGTGAGCTCAAAATTGCTCTCACAGAGGAATGGGAGAATATTCCCCAAAATCGTATAAGGAACTTGGTGTACAGCATGCCAAACCGCGTAAACGCAGTAATGGAAGCACGAGGAGGCAATACGAAGTATTAAAATTCAAGAAAATCGTAATAAAGTTCAAAAATTTCATGTTTCCTATTTTTGTTTTAAGGAGAGATCAGCAGTTTTTTTCTGTATGTAATTTTGTGTTAATAAAATGTATGGTGACTCATATTTTTTTTACTTTCATTTAAGGAGTATTACATTGTCTATTAAATACAATTTATTGCATTAACCTATCATTTTTAGTTTCCGAGATTTTTAACATTCTTTAAGTGACCCGGATTCATTGCTCTCGAGTGTATTTACGATTAGGAACTCAATTTTAAAATAGGGTATAATGTAGGTAAAATTAATATGAACAACACATGGTCGTGGTATAATTTATGTTTGTTTAAAAACTGATAGGTTACCTGGTGTATTTATAATTAATTGATTATGGAAAAAAAACTTTGTTTGCCTGATAAATTCTAAAGTTATATAGGGTTAATAAATAAATAATCAGTTTTATACTTATTATATATAACGACTTCTTATAAAGGTTATATTTATATTGTAAAAAGTATTAACTAATCAGGTATTGTACCTACTTCGAGTCATTATAACGTGTAATATAGATAGATCTAAGATTTAAATTAGTATGACACCGCATTGAAACTATTATTTAATTATATCTACAGTTATAAGTTGGAACGTGAAGACGTAAAAAATACATAGAAAATAAACACTTTCAAATGTTCTATGCACTAAACACAATAATGAACGCCCTACTTATTTAGCCAATCGTTAGGCTTGTCCTCTTAAAAAATCCTTATTTGAGTCGTGTTTGCAATAGTTATGTTCCAAAATGTCAAACTTGTAAAGCGTATTTTAAACATATTACAAAACATCTGAATTAATTCTCCAATATGAAATACTTATCCACTAACGACAAAATTATGGTAGTTACGTGACAAACGCCGTAATTTCGGCCTAATGCGACTTCAAAAGCCACTAAAGTGGGCCCAAAACTTTGGCATCAAAGGTTTATGCCGCTAATTTCTGTTTTACACCTTATTGCCTCCAAAATAGAGTTCTTCATCGAAAGCCATTCCGATGAAAAAGGAAAAACAATTTCACTAAACTGTTTGCTTCTTAAATGTTTTTACGTGTTGTGTAAACTTTGGTTGATCCAAACTTTTCTATTACGAGATAAATAAACTAGTATTGAAAGTTGTCGGGTACAAATAAAGGTTGGACAATGGGTTGAAGTAACAATGCCATTGTATTTTATACAAACCATTGTAACGCTGTCTAAAGGTCTTGATATTAATATATTATAACATATATTGTCATATGATCTTATTTTGTATCGACAATGATAAATTGTTTAAAAGAAAAGCTTTACAAAATTAATCAAATATTGTAAAATGACAAAAAGTTAAATATTTGAATTAAAAATACTGAAGCTGAAGCTAAAAGAAATAAAGGAATTTATGTAATGGAAGCGAATAAGACCTTTGAATCGCCTTGATTTTTCTTGTGCAGCTTTATTCGATGACGGTCAAGGTTTTTATAGTATACCGTCTGAAATATTTTTTCTTAATATTTTCTAATATCTCAAGCATCTTATTTAGCTAAACAAATAAGTGTTGAACTGTTGTTATCCATCGGGACAAACTGCCAGCGTGCTGGGCATTTTACCAACTGGTAGTGGGCTGGAGAATTAGGACTACCTGTAGGCCTACAAATGGGTTGCCTAAATGCTTTCAGTGTAGGTAGTGTTGTATATAGTTTATTGACCGCCATTAAAAAATAGTGCATAAAAGTGTCAAATACGACCTATTTAGGTACCAGGAAACGCGATCCTTTGCAAAAGCACTTAAAAAATTAAGGTTAGTTTAGAATCATTAAAGAAAAAGGTTTTTGCTATAATTGTCAATAATTGTATTACAAACCCATACAGTAAAATATCTTGACGACTCGAACAATTAAAAAGCTTTGTGAAGTTACAGTAGGTTATTAGAAATATAAGATCTGATAGAAGAAGGATAGTCCTTCTCGGTAACTAAATACCGAGAAAGACTTTGCAAAAAAATTTAACATTTTAAAAAAGGTATGTTTAGGACTATTAAAGAAGAATGTTATAGCTATATAATTGACTATAATAATTGTATTAAATTAAATCTATGATTAAGTATTATTATTTCACCGCTTTATGAAACTTCTAATTTATTTATTTTAAGACTGAAAACGTTGACTAAACCTGATTTAGTAGAGAAATATTTCGTGCGCAATTTCAGTTCAAAGTTTCCCCGCCATTTGTATAGCTACCAGGAAATATTAGTTTGCTCGTTCAACTGGGAAATTCAAGACTGCGTTCACAATGAAAATGAATAACTATTATATTTTATATGCTGTATTTTTGCGAATTTCATATTCCACCGGTCTCTATGATGGTTGCCTTTAGATTCACTGGGCTGAAAAATATGTTGTGTAGCTTTTTTCGTAGAGTCCAACGACTACTTTACGGAATTCCTATGAATGAACATGCCAGGTTATTTTTATATTGGAATTGAATGATATTGGAGTGTTTTTAGTTGTTAGAAAAAAATAGCAAGATTATAAAGTAGAAATAGTTATACGATAGCTATACGTAGCCTAAATAATTGTAGGATTATTTTAGAAAAATATAGAATCCAGAGCGTTCTGAAGGTTCCAAGGCAAGAGACGTAAAATAACTGCTGCCGAACGCAACACATAATTTTTCACCTCATCCCAACGAGGAAAATGCTAAGTGCAAGAAAAAACAGCTTAAATAATTAGGTCAATTTGCGTTAATTTATAGTAACAATTAAAGTAATATTACTAAAATTACGAATATTTTAAGTGAAGTTGTTTTGTTGTAACTTTTTAAAAAGGTTCGGATTACAAAAACCTTTTCCACGATAGCGGATTAAAAGCACTTTTCGGAGTGTATGCGGTGAAAACAATATTAAAAACCGTTTAGTAAAAATAAAAAAGGTTATAACAACTAATACTCTAGTGCACCTATTACCTATATATTACTCGTATAATTATTAATAACAATATATTTTAACATATCTTCAAGTTATTGGTTATAAAGCTTATGTATTTAAAGAATAAATACATTCCAGTATTCATTAAGCACTTTAATTAACCTCCATGTCAACTAATTTGTATATTTTCAGCGTACGGTTGCCTGGAAGAGATTGCTGCCTAGCAATAAAGCCGCCGATTGTACTATTTTTTTTTGTAACTCGTACTAATTACCACAAAGTGCAATAAAGTGTTATCTATCTATCTATCAAGTTTACCGACGTAACTAGAACACTACTTCGCCCGAGAATGATATTTCAAGCCAAAACTCAATTAAAATTTTCATCACATTCCCATACAGCAAAGTATCTTGACGACTCGAACTAATTAAAAAGCTTTCTGTAGTTACAGTACGTTATTAGAAATTCTCGAGGAGTGGGAAAGTTAACGCAGTGGCTATTAGTTAAGGGGGTACCGAGCTTCTGGCGCTCAGCGATTTCAGGTATTCTATGCGCTCCGCGTATGTGTGCGTGAGTAAGGCACACAGTGACGCCGCGCGCCGCGCTGCCGCCGCGCCCCCTCTGCTGCCGCCAACAAGATCAAGCAACTAAATAGCTATGCGCTGACCCGCCGCGCCGAGCTGCGCCATTCGACTAGCTAGGGTGCTACTAATATTTATTTACAAAATAAAACAATACATTTCAAATACTTTTATTGAATATGTTCAGGTAAAAAACGTTTTTCCACATTTATTATTTTTTATTTCTGACTTATCGGTACTTCAGAAGGTATACATAATTTACTCTTCCAAGTAAACGTAACCAATTTCCAATTGACTAGCTAGGGTGCTACTTATTTATATATATACATAATAAAACGACTAGTTTTTATTTATATACTGTTACTGAATATATTCTTATTCACGTAAAAAACCTTTTTCCACGACATCGAGGTACGTCAGTAGGTACATATAATACAGAACGGGTATATAAATAGGGTAAAAATCCCAGTGATCGACCCTTTTCAAATTTACATTTTTCACTCAGAGTAGACGTACTAAATCGATTTCCGTAAAGTATATATATACATACGTAGGTATATTATGTGCGACCACGAATAATCACCAAGAATATCCGATGTTGGTATATTTTTGGACAGAGTAATTTACATCCCCTAGTAGGTTTTTGAGAGACACCTAATAAATCTACATTATAGTAATAGTACTTACGCAGCAATCTCGGCTATTTGCGTAGTAATGGGCACTTACTTGAAAAAATCAGCTAAATAAGAAATCGAAAGATATTTAGTAGTAGAAGAGAATAGTAGAAATCTTTACAAACTTTAAACCGAATTTTTTCAGTGATTGTTAGTGATGTGACATGATTTTCAATATTTAAATGCTTTATTCAAAGTCAAAGTCATTTATCGTACAAATTTTATATTGAAATATTCTACATTGTACTGCCACGGTCAGCAAACAAAAATTGTATGGAGCCACAGCGAGAAGAACGGGCAAGCATCGACGGCAACTTGGGGCCATTCTTTTAAACGTCTTTTAACAATGCGTTACATTTACTATATAATAAAATTCTTACAATATTTGTTTAAATTACGTGGGTGACAGACGGTAGCTTGGCAGAGACGGATTTGTCCAGGCATTTTTGTCGTTTAAGTAATCACAAACTGTGTAGTAGGATCTCTTAATTAATATATTTTTCACGTGTAACTTGAATTTCCCTTCTGTGAGCGTTGTAATATGTTTGGGAACTTTATTATAAAACCGTACACAATAACCTCAGAAGGATATTTTGTTTGTCTTTGTAAATCTAAAACCTGGCACCGATATTTGATCTTTATTCCTATAGTCTGTTTTTTTTAACAAACGGGTACTGAACATTTTACTGCGTTGCTATTGGCTCACGTAAACAACATAAAGTCCGTTCCACATGAACGCTGTAGTTACATGTATAGTGACATTCAGTTGAGTCTTCGACAATTACCTGCGTGGAAAGTTCAACAGAAGAATGACGATATTTTTTAACATTACAAGAATTGAAGTAAATAAACTAAGTATGCAAATTTAAATCATAAAATAATGACGTAATTTTTTCTACACTACAGTTCATAAGTATTCAATATGAACGGCCCTTAACAATTTCAAAACAAGAACAAAGGCATTGACCAATGACGGCAATGACCCATCTCACTCTCTCAATATCGGAAATGTGCAAGAGACATACTCAGTACTCGTTTGTTAAAAAAAACAGACTATAGTGCTGTAATCGTGATTGTCACAGTTTAATTAAAATTCACTTTTTTTCGAACATACATAATATTTTCAAATATATACAGACTTGGGAAAGTAAAAAATATTAATATTTATTTAAAGATCCCTCAGAGATTCCCTAGGATTAATTTCATATTGTCTCGAATTGCATGCTTTTGTTAGATAAAGATTGTCTCTATCTCAGCAGCAGCTTCCCGCAGCAATACACCATACGACATAATACTGTGGAAGTACGCGAAATAAACTAGGCGAGAAGTAGCTACGTCTGTTAACTGTTTTATCTTACGAACTGCATATGCAGCCAAACTAAGACTTCCGGATTAATCATTCATATATGTGGATCACACTGTGAAGTTGGATCCATTTTGATTCCTAAGAAGACTGTCGTATTGTCAATAGCGAGTTTATTAGGGCCAAGCCTAATGTTTAGTTCAACATTAAGTAACATTTGGTAAAGAAAAATTTAAACATTTCGTCTTTTTTGAATTTAAGAGAAGATTATTAGCAGCAAATCATTTACAGATCATAGATAACACATTATTCACATGAAATAGTTCATAAATTTTAAAGTTTTTGCAGAGAGGTTCGATTGAATTTCTGATAATGAAGTTGACTACACAGGTATTTGGTTAGTTATGGCAAGGAACATGAAAGTCAAAAAGAGAAAATAACTAAGTTTTTTTCCCGCTTTGTTTCAGGTATTAGAATCGCGGGAAGAATTGTTTTTTTTGTTTATTGCATCTAAAATATATTTTGGCTCACGAATTTCTGTCTAGCCTTGAATCAATATCAATAATTTCTGATAGCAGGCAATCGAAGTAAAATGTTTTTAATTTTTTTTTCCATATTCTTCTCTCTTTTTATTTTCTCTATTTTTATATTTTTTTCAGTCCACACAACAAATAAACAAATTGCTTTCCTAGTGATGTGTAGCTGACCTTGCACCTGGTAAAACAAATCATGTTGTTTATTTATTGTCAAATTCAAATTAATTTATTCAATTTAGGCGTCTACGACGCTCTTATGAATGTCAATTACAAATTTTAATATTGAAATATTCTACATTGTACTGCCACGTTCAGCAAAATATATTTATAGAGCCACTGCGAGAAGAACGGGCCAGAAACTCGGGGCCATTCTTTTAAACATCTTGTAACTATGTGTTATATACAATATAATACGATTATTGCAATATTTGTTTATATTAAGTAGGTGACAGGTGATAGCTTGGCAGAGGCGGAACTTTCCAAGCATCTTTGTCGTTTAAGTAATCACGAACTTTGTAGTATGATTTCTTAATCAAAATATTTTTCACATGAAACTTGAATTTTCCTTCTGTGAGCATTGTAATATGATTAGGAATTTTATTATAAAACCGCACACAATTACCTAAAAAGGACCTTTTATTTGTCTTTGCTAGTCTAAAACCTGGTACTGCTATTTTATATTTATTCCTAGTGTTGTAACCGTGGTTGTCACTATTTAATTTAAATTTACTCAATTTTTTCCGAACATACATATTATTTTCAAATATATACAGACTCGGTAAAGTTAATATATCAATTTCTTTAAAAAGATCCCTTAGAGATTCCATAGGATCCATTTCATATCAAGTTTCCGTTTCTCTCCTGATTCCAGATTTCTGCTATTCCTTCTTCTACTGTTTTGTCTTTAGATGAATACGGACACTTGATTTCAATGATTTTATCATATATCAATCCATCTGGACTTGCCACCAAAAATGGCAGTTCAGAATCGATGAATAAGCCACATTTTTTTATACCATTGAAGTTAGCTTCTTTGTCGAGTTTGAGTACTTAAGCAAACTGTTGTAACGCAATATGTTCGTGTTCCTTGCCATAACGAATGGATTTTACGTGGCTTAATTCACCAGTCACATTTACAAGATTTTTTACTAGAGGTGCACATTTTATAAGGCCTCTGTTGCATACCTTTCCAAAAGTAGACGCAGTAAGGCGTAACTTTCTCTCTTGGTGCCATTCAATCGAATCTGCCTGCAAAATAGTTCTTTTTTTAAGTGACTGGCGATCATCATCAGAAAGATTAATTTTCTTCATAAGTTTTGATTTAGCAAAATCAAATTCAGCTTGTTCTAGATCTGGCTTTTGACAAGACTCGCCATAATATTTGCCATTGGTAGTGTTTGTACACTTTTTTGTCACAAAAGATTTTGATGATCTCCGTTTTTAAATCATCAATTATTTTTTTATCGCGTTTAAATTCTAAGCGTCTAACAATAGGATTAGGACTTTGCATTAAAATCTTTTTGCAAATATACGATTATTTAGTGGTTAGCGGTGTAGTTAGCGAACTGTATAAGTCTGTCGACTTGAATAATGAATTCGTTTACCGCCAACAAATTTCGCGATAACATTGTTTAATACTTCTACTATATTACTATTTACATCATATAAATAGTAGTCATTAGGCTTTTAGTTTACCAATCTGGACATGATTTTCATGATAGCAGCAAAAATATTACTAGACTTCATTTCAGCAACAAAACCTTTAATTCTGTTGGTTCATTTTGATCTATAATTTGGCAGAAATAAGGTTTGCATAGTTTGTGATTTCCGAAAACGTGATTTGGTGCATTCAATTACTTATTTGGGTGAAACTTGAATCTCTTGAATTTATATGTTTGACAACTACTTTAACACATCTACGCAAGTGCAGTATATTTTTTCAAAGTACTTTGCGATATTTGCAGGTGTTTTTGGTTAATTCGTCTAGTTTCGTGCAAAAGTAACAGATGATTAGTGCATTCATTTTTTTCTACCAATAAGTTTCCATAAGGTTTTGCTTCTAATATGCTCTTATATGTACTGGAGTCCCAATTAACTTGGAGTAAATCAAGCCCTGATTTGGTAAGGAATGTTTAAACCCTTCAACTATTGCTACGGATTCCATTCCACTTGAGGATACTTCGTAATTTTTAAGTGGGGATTTTTTTGTTCTCTGACCGTGTACAAATCATACAATATTTGTTTTTAACTGCAATTTAAAGGACTTTTTTTGTTCTGTAACCAATAATTACCGCAGTAACCGCCAATGCGTTATATTTGTTTTAAAATTATCTTTTTGACCAACAACCATCAGCAACTACGGTAATCATAGGTACTCCGTCTGCATTAATATTACTCTTCTTTTGCTGCTTCTTCAATACATTTTTCTTTTGCCGTTTCCATAGTTCACAGACTCTTGCGTGACACTTGGCAAATGATCCAACATAGAAGGTATATCAAGTAAGGCTGACACTTGTTCTAGACCTGCGTATCTTACACCTATAGATATGAAACCACCTACCACATTTTCGGTGAGATCAAGTTCTTTGTTATTATTGGATTTTTCACAATTATTAAAACTTAATTTGGCGTTGCACATTTTGCAAACACACCCGTACTTTGATACAAACCCTGTTCTTTTTTCTCCGACTACTTTTAAATGATTAAAATTGCAACTAAATGGAGAGTCATGCTGCGAAATTTCCTGCAATTGTTCAAATAAATACATGAATACCACAACTCTATTTCCACTTATTCTTATCTCTTCTACTTTTTCTTCTGGTTTTATTATTATATAATCTTCTCTTGATCTGATTCACCAGGCAACTGATGCGTAGAAACCTAAAAATTAAACAAATTTTAATTAAATCAAAATATATTTCATTTTATTTATCTAAAAACAAAGTTAAGCATACCTTCGTTTATTTAAATTCATAATTGTGTAACCATAACCATATTTGAAATATACATTAAAACACAGAGAAAAACTATCTCAGAGCAAACAAAGTTACCACCAATCACCACTTTCGAAGTAAATATATGTAAGTATTATGCTTAATGTACACAGATAAATCATGAAACAATTTTACTAGGACACATAAAACCATCATGATCAATATCGAACTTACTTCAAGGCATTATTTCCTTTGTGTGAGTAATTCATGTTATCATCTATTTCTTCCTCCGCTGAAAGACAAAAATGTTGTGCCTGTGTATATGGTACCCAGTAATAAAACAGATATTTTAATTTATATATTACAACATTATATATCAACAAATAGTTTTTAAAGGAACTTTTTATTTATTATTTGATAATTTAATTCCATAACAAAAACTAACCAGTTTTTTTTATGGAATTACAATTCTGGAGTGTGGTAAATTTTACAATCCGTATCATCCAATACCCTGGCAATTCGGAAATATTTAGATAGTTTAGTAAATTAGCAATTGAAATCAAATTTATTATATTATTTCTTTAAACACGTCACGTTCAAGTACGTTCAAGTCATCGGTTCATCAGATGACTTGTAAACGTACCATTAGTTGACAGTTCACGAAGTATCATCTAATGATACCCTTTTTGAACAATAAAATAAATTAATTTATATATATAAAAGACCCAGCTGTAAAATAGACAATTTAAAAGTATAACTAAAAAGACCGAAGCGAAATTGTGAATAGCAGACATTTTTTTAAATTAATTTATTCTATTGACTTTTAGTGTCCCGGCACACTGTTTAAACAAAATCTGTGTACTTGAATTATATAAGTTGGATGAAATGTAGTAATGATTGATTGCTTGCCAAACAAAACGGACAAATATGGGCTACGAATATTTATAACTATTATTAATTTCAACTAACGCTGGCCATTTTTACGCAATCAATAACTTTTTTGAGCTATTTATTAATTGTTATTTCTTTTAATTTCCTTTATCTTGATGGCCTACTTAAATTAGGTCTATATTTAAAAATATAGTATAGGTTTGGTATAACTTTTTTTAAAAATGTATTTCTATTTCACGCCACAAAACCAACATTTATTTTTTTCTTATACCCATCTAAGTTCCTTGTGTTCCAAATACAAAAAAGTGTGAATTCTATTGTTGAAGTCAGTACATATCGTAGTGATTACAACGTATGGATTTAATATGTTCATTCACGTCTGGGAAGTCAGTTTTATATTTTGTCAAAGAGTTTTTAAAAGTTTTGTTTATTGTATATTTACTATACTTACCTAGGTACAGAACTAGGTACAGTTACCTAAGTAAAAAATATTTGTGTTCAAAATTTCCCGTCTGTAGTGGTATTTCTGTCAGCGTGTCATCACATAAATCAAAATATGTGCTTTGCTGTGAAATGCCAACATTTGGTACATTCACCCTATAAATAGAAAATTTTAAAGATTATGGGTACTCAATTAAATCTAATTAAATTATTAGATTTAATTGAGTACCCAAACTTGGAAGGTATAATATAATAATTGTATAAGTATTACATGTGATACAAACGAAGCATAGAATTTTCTTTCAAAATTTTCTGCCTGTAGTGATATTTGATGCATCGCGTCATCACATGATTCAAATGTATTCTCTTACATTTTCCCTATAAATAGAAAAAATAGTGGTAAAATTTGAATTCGTTTTAGTAGGTAAATATTGCTGAAATAAAGTAAATACTCGTTTTAAACTACCTACGCAGTTATAGGTATGTAGGTTGAGTATACTTACGAAGTAAGAGTATTCTCTGTTTTCCATACTCTCGGCCTGGAGGAGTCTTGAAAGATAAATTTGATTGTGTTTGAAACATTTCAGTGTGATTTTAAAATAAATGCATATTGGGGTAAGTAAAATTAGGAACAAATATATGAACTTTACCTACTTTATTTCTTCATGGAAGCGATTTGCATTAATTTTTCGCCAACCTCTTCACTTCTTTGATTTGTTTACTTTGTTCCCCATAGTAAATAAACAAAATCGTTACGTAAACTCAAATATAGTTTTTAAAACCGTGCGTGAACTCAAGCGATACGTGTTCCCCGTCCGACGGCCGCAGCGGTACTGAAGCGGATAGGGAGGAAGCGTCGCGGCTCTGGCTAAAATGGACGGAACGTGCGTGAATTTAGGTATTTCCTTTGTATTATAAAAACGAATACCTATTTAGAAAATATAACGTGTATACGTTATAGAAAATAAATTGATCTTTTTATTAATCAAAGACTGATGGCTTTCCGTGAAATATTTACGCCGTACTAAGGGTTTATTTAGTTTTTTAGATATAACTTTGGATTTTTTTTCTATCGAGGAAATTTTAAGTAATCGTGTTTCTAAATTGTATGATTTATAGAATGAATCCTTAAATATTATATATATGAATTGCAGAACTCAAAATTAAGAAATAAAGATACAGCACGGGATCAAATGAACCACAATTACGTACTGCTGCCTCGGTGCAGGCTTAAGAGCGCGCTTCAACAAAACTTCATATATACTGATATATGTAAAACTGGAAAAAATGGTACAAGAAGGACAATTATGTGCTTATAAGAATTTAATATTTTAATTTAACGTAAGTAAAATCGGTGTCAATATTATTTAAATATAAGAATGTAAACGATTAAGTTTTGTGGTTCTGCAATTGAAAATTTTACACCTCTACTACGTGTCACTCACTCAGAAAAAAACTTTCGATTATTCGTATTTACGAATGTGCGAAATCAGTTAGCGTTTTCACAAAAAACTTTTATCATTAATCTTGAAAAATATCACGAATTTCCTTTTAATCATAAAGATAAGTGAAATTATTTTTGAACATCACAAACGAGTGTTTAGCAAAAATTTAAACATATTTGGATAGAGTAAATATAACTTCTAGCGGGCACTGTACCCGCAGTTCCGTTATAGTAACCGCGTTATTAAAGCAAGAGAATGAAAGTCGTTAGTGACATTTTAAGTAGTTTAAGTAGTAGTAAACTAGCTGCGCCCCACTGTTTCACCCTCGTAGACAATGATTGAAAAGTCATGGTAATGATGATGAAAACATCGTCAGTGTCATGTGTATTAATTCATGACCTTAACTATGTTTGTTCCAAGTTTCATACCAATTGGTTTAGCCGTTTCCGAGTTAAGGATTTCGTGAATATGTCCAAAAATACACATTCACAAAATTTGGCATTTATATAGTCTATAGGTAAGTTTGATTAAATTTAAAAAATGTCATTCTAGAAACATCTTGAATAAGATTTTATTGATATTAAATATACCTCTATTCCATTCACAACACGTACCTAATAAAAATTAAATCCAAAATATCGAAATACCTAAAAGCTTCGAAGTTCGCTGGCACATTGCTAATATTGTTTCGACATAGTTTGTTACTAACGACTTTATGTCTCGATTGTCCTTATTTAATCTTAACTTTCGTTCTGCCTTGGAGGAAAGTTAACGTGACTTCTGGGAATTGTTTGTTACAGGAAAGTGTTTTTACCACGAGACGCCTTGAATTGTATTACTGTTGATTGACCACAGTCTCACTTGAAGGTAAATAATGGGGTTGTCGAAATCAGGCATCACCTAGAATGGAAATTTGCTAATAACAAATACTTTTAAAAGTATCTTAAAAAAACATTAAATAAAACACTTAAAAAGCATAAAATTATATATCTAGTGACAATTCCGCCTAATTTTCCTGTTATCTACGTGACGTCACAAACATCACGCAGCCTAACCGGAAGAATACCCGACTAGTTTCGCTTCTAAACGAAGCATCTTCAGGAGGTCTTGACTCACCGAGCGCACGATCGAGACCTGAAATGGAATGGAAATTTGCTCACAAGGACAGCTGCTGGAACACAAACGACACATTTTAAACTTGAGGGTGGTGGCTATCTAGGAGGGCATTCGCAAAAGACCTTGCAAAATATGTATGAAGTACTAAAATAAGGTAAAATATTTTAGATATTTAGTTAATTAGAGAAAATACTAGTGAAAAGGACGGCTACAAATCTGTCACTCTTGTTTGAATATGTATAATATTTATTAACCATCCTATTTATTATCTTTAATGAATCAAAGGTCCTATTATGTAACTTGTGAGTAACAAAATCTGATTGATATCATAGAAAAGTTGCTTTTTCAACAGCTTTTTAGCTTTTTGTTGCTTTTGACAGCTGCCGGAACACATCGTTAGGTGCTTGGCGACAGATTTTTCAACTTGATGAATGCAGTTCGCCACTAGTGACGTACTCGGAGTAAACATTAAAACATTTAAAAAACAAATCTAATAAAAAAAAAACAAAATCTCAAAATGTTTCTTAGGGCTAGCATTAGACAACCCTAAGAAGTTGTCAGCATTTTACCGATAATCCTGATATTCAAAATAACCTTACACTCTTCAGGAAACAATACAACATCTGCGTTAATTGCTCTAACAAAATGGAATTACAAATTATCCTTGCGTATAAATAAAACCTCGTTAGACGTAAGTGAAGGATCTATCCCTCGTAAAAAATGAGGGTAGCTGAGAATGACGTCAGAGGGTAATCGATCATCTCATCCTTATCCTAAGCGCTTGCACAATACGGTTACACGTAGGTATGCTACGCATTTTACTGACAGAATTATTAATGTTACACCTTTTTGATGAGGTTGGAAATACGATAAAAACTGCGTCCTTTAATATGTGGGCATTTTGGGGGATTATAAAAATATTTGCTTATAGAAATTATCTTCAATTATACCTCTTTCTGACCATTACTTTTTTTAGGGAGGACAAGGATTTCGTTGGCTCTTTGACAATACAACTCCGCCAGACTTTATAACTACCCTCAATTTTTAACCAACTTCCAAAAAAAGAGGATGTTCTCAATTCGTATGTTTTTTTTATGTTTGTTACCTCAGAACTTTTGACTGGGTGAATCGATTTTAAAAATTATTTTTTTGTTTGAAAGCTAATGCTTGTCGTTTGGTCCCATTTAAATTTTATCAAAATCGGTCAAGCTGTTTTTGAGTTACACTCCAATAAATGAAAACTATTTACCTATCTTGATGATATAGTCGTTGATAATGAAAGAAAATCGATCCCGTAAGTAGCAAGGGTCACTAAAACGAGTGAAACTTTTTATTCCAAAAAATGGAACCGACTTCTACACTCAAAAGTGTGAAATAACTTTCGAAGTCGGTACCATACGCACAATATTGGGATAATAGGTACTTTTGAACTATTATGGTACCTACTTCAACAAGTTATTTCACACCTTTGGGTGTAGAAGTCGGTTCCATTTTTTGCAAAAAACTTTTTCATTGTAAAAATGCCTATTTTTGAATCGTTCGTAGAGGAGTTTACCTAGTTGTTCTTAGTCGATTAAATAGGTTAAGCAACGTCCGTTGTAGTCAACAGTCTGACATTGATGGTGATTTTTTTTTTTATGCCCTATAGGTTTGCCTTTGACCACTATCTCATCTGATGGTAAGTGATGATGGTGTCAAAGATGTTGTTCAGGCTATCCTAGAACCAGTAGGTTCTCAATGACAGCTACTAGGTGTTTGGCGACAGGTTTTCTACTTGGGGGTGGTAGATAGCCAGGCGGGCATTCGCAAAATGCCCTATCACCATGCGATTTACTATTGAGAGTTTCTGTTTTTAGGAGGACACCTCTAACTTAACGTTTTATTTTTAAAACCCTCAAATTTTCCTATATATTTCTTCTTATATCATTTCAAAAACATTGAATCCTAAAACTTACATGTAGAAGCACAAAAAGGTATTCCCTAACAATGTGGAAGAATGCCAATTGTTAAGAAGTTGGCACAAGTCTGCACATTTGCAATGCTATTAAGATTTTGAATGTTCACGACAGGAATTGGTTGCCCTATTCCGCTGTTAAGCTTTATTGTAGAATCGTGCCTTATATTTTACTAGCAGACGATAGCAATTACTTATATTTGCACTCGAAATGATTGCAATCTGCATGGTGGTAGGGCTTTTTGCGCTAGCCACCACCCTCAAGGAGATAATCTGTCCCTAAGCACCTAACGGTATGTTCCGGCAGCTGTCCTTGAGAGCCAGGAATACTAGGTTGTATTAATGTTGTTCAGGCTAAAACAACATCTTCGACCACATCATCACTTACCATCACGCGAGATAGTGGTCTAAAGCTAGCCTATCGGATATAAAAAACACTGTGATGATGATTATCTTTGTAAATAATAATTATCGTTACTGGAAAATTTAATTATTTTCAAGATTCTAGTTTATTATTATTACTTACCTTCATATTGCTATTAACAAAGGAATAAATGAATTAAAAACCTTAAAATGGTTCCATTGAAATGAAAACTGCAAGTTATATACATTTATGGATTTTTTTAAAGTCGTTCATTTAGATACTCCACTTCATGAATTTACAAGAAAAAAATATTTTCCCACAATGTGACAACAAGACAATGTGTATAAAATCCACCAGAGTTTTAATTTTTTTATGTACATAGTGGCACTTACGCTTTCAAGGCGAATCTAACGATATCTCATACATCGAAATCGGTTAAGCAATTTAGAAGTTATGATGGAACAAAGAAACTCTCAAGCATACATTCATTTAAAAATGCAATGACATTTTAAATATTTTGCAAGCAACCTGGAAGTAATAACTTGTAACTGCCACGAAAGTAAAAAGCTATAGCTCTCCAGCCTTTTCCAATATTGGCAATATTGGTCCATAGAGGGCCTGCAATTTCCATAATAGTCTTTCTCTTGCTGCTTTAAATATTGTCGTGGTATCCAGTATTTCTGACCATTAATCTTTATTACGACCTGCCCAGCCCAGGTCGGCTGGAAAATGCTAAATGATTGAAATAGAAGTCAAAATTACAGTTTGTTTTGCTTTTATTATTATGTAATTTTCGTAACTTTTATAATATATATAGTACTAGCTGCGGTCATTCTTAATTTTTTATATTTTTATTATAGATGTAAAAGTGCTCATTCATCAAAAAACATAACATTCTTAACATGCCATCAAGATGTTAAATTTGTTCTCCCAGAAATTATTGATGGAAGTGTCTTAATAAATGTGATAAGGGCGACGTGTAATAAGGGGTGGAAACTACTATTAAAAATGTCTTTGTAAGAACAACCCAATAATTGTCTACCCGGAAATCGAACCGAGGCCCTCACGATTTCAAAGCGGCACTTTTAAACACACAAAAATTGTTGCGCCAAATCTCGGAGAGCAATAATAGGTTTTTTTTAAATCGCCGGTATACCCTTATTAAACCCGTAGGGGTGCCGGATTAGAATATCACCCTCCCATGTCTTCCCGTGGGTGTCGTAAGAGGCGACGAAAGGAAAAATATCGGTAAGTGGCAAGCAGCGCCTTCTGAGAACTCTGGTTACATTATCTAAGTTTTCATAAGGTTTCATAACTTTTTTGTAAGTCTTCTATAGCCTATGTTAATCAGGGATAATGTTGGATTCTAATGGTGAAAGAATTTTTTAAATCGGTTCAGTAGTTTCAGAGCCTATTCAATGCAAACAAACTATAAATTATTTTTTCTTTATTATATTAGTTTAGGTATTGCCATATTATCATAGACTTTCAAATTTGAAACCGACCCGTTTAAATTCTAAAATATTTCACGAATCCCGTTGCTGTGAAAACACGAATAGATAATTCATTATGTAGAAAAAAAAACAACAATTTATTACGTCATAAACTCGGGTTTTATCGTCAGAGCGAAATGAATAAAACGTAATGAATAATTTAGTAATAATAAACATGCCTCTGTATACATAACAACTCAAACGGCTTTGTTTAATTTTCGTAATGTCAACCTTGCGGAGGTAATTTTTACCTTTCATGTGACTTTTACTTTAATAATCCCACGTAAATCCTATACCTTTTAAGGAAATAACATGTTTTAACGTGGGTATGATGTATTTAATTCATGTAGGAGTAAAACATTACATGATGTGTCTCGAATTTCTAACTTAAGAATATAAGTACTTTTCTTCCCGTAATGAGCCCTGTGTAATAACAGGGAAATGCGCCCATAGCGAAGGTGTTGTTAGCGAAAACATTTTTGATATGTTTTCAAGCTGTACCTGTAGTTTTTTTATGCCTGATAGGTTAAGCTTTGACCACTATCTCACCTAATGGTAATTGATGATGTGGTCGAAGATGTTGTTCAGGCTAACCTAAAATTACTGGCTCTCAAGGACAGCTGCCGGAACACACCGATAGGTGATTGGCGACAGATTTTCTACTTTAGGGTGGTATCTAGCCAGGCAGGCATTCGCAAAATGCCCTACCACCAAGCTATAACGACTGCCATCCTAAGACAACAACCGGGACCGACGGTTTAACGTGCCCTCCGAAGCACGGAAGTGCTCAATAGTAATGACACTAGCTGTCACCCATCCAACTCATGACCGCGGCGGACGTTGCTTAACTTTCCTGATCGGTTAAGAACAGCTAAACAAACTTTGCTACGAGCGCTTCAAAAATAATTATAAATAATTAATAATAGATTCAGACGTTACTTTTCGCAAATTATTACAAATATTATAAGCAAATGTTAAATTAATATTTTAGGATACGTAAAAATATAAAAATGTAGTGATGATTCCGCCTGATTTTCCTGCTAAGGCGACGTACCGTCCACGTAGTCCAACTGGAAGAATTTTCGATGCGTTTCGTTTCACACGAAGCATCACCAGGAGGTCTTGACACTTCGAGTGCATGATCGTCAATATGACCATTCTCAAACGACCAAAGAGATCTTCACCGCATGGTGGGAAGGCATTTTGCGAATGCTCGCTTGGGTCTGTCGCCAAGCACCTAACGGTGTGTTCCGGCAGCAATCCTTGAGAGCCAGTAAAATTACAGGCACATGAGACTCAACAACTATGTCTCAAGGTGTCCGGCGCACTGCGGTTCGTGACTTGTGTCGAAATGCATCTGTTATAAGCAGAGGTTAGTCCGCTTAACATCAGGTGGGACTTGGGCTTGTCTGTCACAATAAAAAAACATATTAATAATACTAAACATGTGTTTGAACACAATCTTCACACAAAATGATGAAAAAATATTTATTATGTAACGCATCCAAAATAACATTCGGTATTCAATCCAAAAATTACGATTACGACGGAGAAGAAGAAATCTATCAGTGTTCTGAATACACGTTATATAAATTAATCTTGTATAAAAGTAGATAGGTACAGTCAGTGTGAAAATGCCTCGAAAGTTTTCTGTCGAAATTGTTTTCAATGTAAGTTGGTACAAAATACGAGCTTCGACGATTTCAGTATCTTTGTGTGAGTACTTATCTCTTCAATTATATAAATAGTACTCATAATACATATGTTTATTTACACTAAAAGATGTTGTTGTGAAATTTTATTATTATATTTTTACTTTAAGTTCTATTATTTCATGTTACTCAAGTTGTTCTAATAAAACCTAATCACCTGCGCAAAAAAGCTTCGAAAATTATTTTAAGAGTAAAAACTATGGAAGTACTCATTTAAACTTTAATCTAATAAGATTTCTCTGAATATAGACTAAAAAGTGATTCTTGCACAAGCTTCAAGAAAATTAGAAAATAATTAAGCACATTTTCTTTCTTAAGATTGTTATGTACGTTCAAACTAGTATGTGTTAGTGTGTGTGATTTAATGAAAGGGGATTTGAAATGGATGACACTTAACTTAATCTCCTTCTCGATGATTCTCAAGACAATATCTATACAGACAAACCCATAACACTTTGAGCGCAATTAGGTCCAAAACAATCGCGAAAATGGGATTCGTTTATCGCTCCAATACCATAACTTCTACCAAACTCCTGATTTGAATCTCAAACGGCGGGGCCGTCCCCGAACCCGACAATGCCCCAATCTAGTCAAAGTAATTGCATTTATCTAATAAAAGCCCTTGTATTGTGGCCAATGTTTAGCTTCGACCAGTTTTTTGTTTGCCCCCGACCAATATACGAAAGAGGAGGGCTGGCCGGACCGTTGGTCGCTTTATCACGTGGAAAATAAACGTTGCTGTTTGTGTTCTCGGAGAAATTGCCATTGAAAATCTGATGAATCTCATCCAAGTGATTGGTTTAAGGAAAGTAAACAATTACCTTAAGTGGGTTCGTGATGAATTTTGATAAACGGTTTTACATTTTATAAACACTGTACAAAAATAATTAGGAATTCTCGACTACATCGTAACATGTTCTATAGATACAGTTCAATGTATATTATATAATTATGCCTGTTTTATATACACGGAAAAAAAAGAATACTTAAATCAAGTATATTTTTATTGGTCAAGAAAAATCGAGTCTCCCTATATGCGTATAAATTATTTTCTTGCC
The DNA here is from genome assembly GCA_963854805.1 of Plagodis dolabraria. Lineage (NCBI taxonomy): Eukaryota > Metazoa > Arthropoda > Insecta > Lepidoptera > Geometridae > Plagodis > Plagodis dolabraria. The sequence goes on along the minus strand of OY978457.1, from coordinate 22,745,105 downwards.
TTTAGTAAATAACATTCTTGAATTTATTGTTTTGAATGAAGAAAATATTCTTGCTTGTAGAATATTTTATTCTCTAATCGAGAATTTACCTCATTCTTGGGTAAAGAATGTCGTTGTTCTTGTCTGACAAGTAAATCAGTTACTTGCTTAAGCAAGAAATTATTATTCTCGTTAATTAAAATCATAAAGTTTTATTTGAAGAATTGTTTTCCTCATGTCAAGACTTTATTTACTCGTGTGGAAATGAAATATTCTACCGTGCAACAAATCGTGGCTTAAATGCAAGAATTACGATTCTTGAGAGTTAAAAGTTACTTAAAAAAAAGAAAATGTATGTGTTTACGCGAGAAGCAAAATTCTTGTGTTTACATATAATTTACTTTAGTATAGAGTACATATTCTTCTGTGAATAAAATCTTGGTTTCGTTGCAAGAACATCGATTCTCATGCTGTAACTATGATTTACTTCGGAGAAGTCAAGATATTCTTAGGAGAAGAAAGTATTTATTTTCCTGTGAGAATTAAAAATCTCATATTAAAACATTATTTACTTGCATGAAGAGTACATATTATACTGTGAATAAAATCTTGGTTTCAATGCAAGAACGTCAATTCTCATATTGTAATTATGATTTACTTCGAAGAAGTGTAGAAATTCTTAGGAGAAGGAAATATTTGTGTTCCTTTGAGAATTATAATTCTTATATCAAAACATTATTTACTTGAGTATAGAGTACATATTCTTCTGTGAATAAAATCTTGGTTTCGTTGCAAGAACATCGATTCTCATGCTGTAACTATGATTTACTTCGGAGAAGTCAAGATATTCTTAGGAGAAGAAAGTATTTATTTTCCTGTGAGAATTAAAAATCTCATATTAAAACATTATTTACTTGCATGAAGAGTACATATTATACTGTGAATAAAATCTTGGTTTCAATGCAAGAACGTCAATTCTCATATTGTAATTATGATTTAATTCGAAGAAGTGTAGAAATTCTTAGGAGAAGGAAATATTTGTATTCCTTTGAGAATTATAATTCTTATATCAAAACATTATTTACTTGAGTGTAGAGTACATATTCTACTGTGAATAAAATCTTATTTTCGACGCAAGAATTTCAATTCTCATATGTAATTATGATTTACTTCGAACAAGTCCAGAAATTCTTCGGAGAAGAAGTTATTGATTTTCCTGTGAGAATTATAATCCTTATATAGAAACATTATTTACTTGCATAAAGAGCACATATTCTACTGTGAATAAAATCGTGGTTTCCATGCAAGAACCTTGATTCCATGATTTACTTGGAAAAAAGCCCATATATTCTTGGTATAGGAATATAATTATCTTAATTTTAGAATTATAATTCTTACGTTGAAATATTATTTACTTCCTTAAAGCTCATGTATTCTTCAGTGGATACTAAAGTGGTTTAGATGCAAGAAATGCAATAACTTGGGTGAAGCTTTATTATACTTGGATTGAAAACTATTGGTATTAAATTGAGAAAGATTTGTATTGATCATAGAAATCGTAATCTTGTATTGACATAACGATTGGCTTGATTTTAGTCTTGTATTGAAATAATATTATTCTTAGCTGAAGAAAACATTTTTTTTGATCATATAATCATTATTCTCTTAATTCTTCAATTTCTACCTGACTGATACTTTCTGTAGGTACCACTCTAGTAAATGAGGCCGTTTCTGTACACTTGTTGGTGCATAAATAACACACATATATTGCTCTACTTATTCACTCAACAAGTATACTTACCCATAACGGTGTCATTCATTTAAGAGTAACTACAAAAAATATTAGTCAAGTAACATAATTAGAATTAAGGGATAGTAATTATTTAATCAAATCAAATACATTTCTCACAAGAATATAATAATAACTACCAGAACAAGACTAAAAATCTAAAACGAAAATCGTAATCTCTACGCAAAACTGTATTTGCTAAAAAAAACATCTGAAAGGCATACAAACATAATAATCTGAATTCTTATTTATAAACTAAAAGCTTCACCCCCGCAATAATGGGTGTGGGTATTTATATTAATCAAATAAATAGAATATTTTCAATCATTTATTGAGTATCGCTATCATTAATTACACACATAACATTATTATCAGTTCGTGATTCCTTCTTTAAAGTAAAAGTAGCGCAGGACCATAGAAAACAGGAGAATATAATAAAAAGTAAGTCTCTGCATGAGCATAGCTACTTTAATGGAATAATTAGTGTAACAAGTATAAGTGAAGATTTACTAGTACATTGAATACAGAGATAATTATTCCATAAAAGTAGCTACGCTCATGCAGAAACTTACTTATTGTGAATATACATTCAGGATTTTTTAAATTATGTATTGGCATTTTGTACATGTTCACATTCATACACTAGTACATTCACATTGTAAGATATATTATTCAAATTTATCTCAATGAAATTAACACAATGTTGTCTTAGGTTTTCGCGATTGTTACACATAGTAATTAAACAACTTTAAACGGTTTAAATCGCGTATATTTGTCATTATTTTTGTCCCGACGTTTCAAACACTTTGCAGTGATCGCGGTCACGGAGTCACCCCGTGACCACGATCACTGCAAAGTGTTTGAAACGTCGGGACAAAAATAATGACAAATATACGCGATTTAAACCGTTTAAAGTTGTTTAATTACTATGAAATTAACACAAATATAATATGTTTTACCTATTATCGTGTAAAATGTTTGAAATAATAAGAGATTTTCACGATTGTTACACATAGTAATTAAACAACTTTAAACGGTTTAAATCGCGTATATTTGTATTGTATATATACATTTTGCAGTGATGGGGTGACTGTCACCCCATGACCACGATCATTGCAAAGTGTTTGAAACGTCGGGACAAAAATAATGACAAATTTACGAGATTTAAACTGTTTAAAGTTGTTTAAGATTATTGTTGATAAGAGATTTTCCAATACTAAAGTGACTTCACAAAATTACAAATTTAGTAGAGGAAAAATTTAATCATGTGCAGGATATTTTTAAGTGTATAGAAAAAAAAATCCGGAGATCATCATCCGGTACTAAATCACCAATTATAAATATTAAACTTCACGAAAAAATAATTTATCTTGAGATAGGTGGATTTACATTAAGGACATTAAAATTTTTACTGTCATTCTTTTATAATTCAAATATATAACCTTAAAATTATATCAGTACCAAAGTTTAAAAGAGATGTCGCAGTTGTTTATACTTTTTTTTGTTTTTAAACTGTTCATTACATTTAGCTAGAGTCAATAGATCAGATATATAAAGCACAACTTTATCAGATTGTGTGTGAATATCTTACATGCATTTCTGAATTAATAAGTAAAAAAGATGCCAATGGGTAAGACGCGTGAAACATCTGATAACATTTAAACACAAAGTGTCTACAGCTTTGCTGAAGAGAATGAGTACCTAATTTTGCCAATTATAAGATAAGTTTTGTTTTCAGCTTCTTCCTTGTTACAATGGAGCAGGTAGGGTTGTAACGCTCTGATTCATTTTCCTGGCCTTCTCGGCAATTTCATTATTTTTGGATTCCAACATCTCCAGAGTTCAAAATAAAAGAAGAGAGATAATTAACTATACATAATACTCATTGAGCCAATATAAGATGATTTTTGTGACTTTCTGTAATTGGATTACACATAATTTCTTAACAATATTAATTTATTTACTGTTGTGGGTTCAACCAACACCCATGCACTGACTGCTTATTCAAAATTATTTTTATTTATCTAACCTTATTGTAACAAGTTAGAGATTGACTTATTACTATGAATTAAATAAAACAATAGAAGTAAGTACCTGAACTTCAACAATGATATACCCTCCATTTGAGTGTAGAAAACTTTACTTTTTTACTTAGTTTGCCCTTTGGTGGTATAACATAGCACAAAAGCTATTATAGGATCACAAAGTACGCTAGTTAAAATAAAGTACACGATTTGAAAATCATGGGCCTTCACAGCAAACTTTTATATTTTTACGAAATCAACTTCAGGCCTATCCTGGCGAAATATAATACTATTAAGTACACAGCCTGTGCTGTGTACTGATAAATACATAGTTATACAGGGTGTTACCAAATACCTTAACCACATTCAAGGGTCATCATTATACTCAAAATAAAAGTAGAAAATTTTAAGAGAGACCTAGGATGTCAAAAACTCACAAAAATTCAATTTCTCATACAAACATAAGTTGGTTTTGTGACTTTTGTAGTGAATTTGTATGAAAAGTTGATTTTCATATTCTAGTTATCGACCTATTTTCCTAGCGGAAAGTTATTTTGTTTTATGGGCATAATGAACCCATAAAATATGACTGGGGTATTTTGTCCCTGTTTAGATATAAAATATCCAAACACAAGTGCTCAACACAAATGTTTGCCCTGGGTGGGATGTGAACCCGAAATCCTGAGTTTTGCAAGCAGCTGTAGTTGTCTAAGCTGCGGGACCTAAGCTATGTAGCAAGAATAATGAAATATAGTGTACATAATATATTGAGTAAATGAGTCTGAATATGTATGTTAAAGAATAATATTAGCAATGAGTTAAAAATAATTATAACAAACAAAACTTTACAATAATCAGTGTTTTCTTAAAATTCTGATATCAAAGATATTTTTTTTATCCTTTACACTCACTGATCAATCCTTTAATACTTTTTTGATATAGGAATTCCAATGAACGTACAAAGAAGTATTTTTGATAAATACGACTGATTGAAAACAAGGTTGAAACAAAAATATGCAATTTACCTAATAAATGTAGATATCAGAATATAAACTAAATCAAATTTTGAACAGACATTCTTAAGTAACCGAACTATGCATGCACACATACACAATTGACAGCAGTCTCACCAATACTACCCCTCGGCCAATGATTGATGAAATCAGTAAATGTGTCATATGTTTGTCATCTTTCCTTAATTCATAAGTTGAAGTCCAATATGTAATAACTTGGTCCCAATGCTCATTTTTTAATTTTAACAATGTAATTTTATCCAATTTTTTTTTCTGAAAAGAAAAAGGTACTAGTTAGGAAAAGAAACAAATTAATTGCCTCTTAATATCCATATATCAACAACTAAGTAACTACATAATTATACTTGTATCTAAAATCTGTCTCTTTGGCTTTCACGACTAACCCACTTGACTGATTTTGATGGTTAAATGGCAATCAAAATCAGTAAAGTTATAATATATAGTTTAACACCTTCCCCATAGAGGGAGAGATAGAGGACCAAACATTGTATGTTAAGTATAATTCCATGAGGACGAAGTCTTGGTAAACAGCTGGTGATATAAATCTGTACTGTACTGTAATAGCCGGATCGTCCACTGCTGAACACAGTCTCCCCTATTAAGGGCGTATTTGCCATAATCCCCACGCTTGGCATACGTCTCGGGGATTGCAGTGTAAGTTGGCAGCTCTTTAGAAGGTGCTATTGCCCACCTTCCAGTATTTTTCCCTTAATCACCTCTTACGACACCCACGGGATGATATGAAGAGGTGCAATTCTAACCTGGCACTGCACAGGCCGGACTCCATGAGACTCCTACTGCAGCGACAAGGTGCTGAAAATGATTTAACTATTATAACCGTGTTTATCAGGAAAACTGGTAATGGAAAAAAGCAGTGATAGGACTTACAAGAGAGCTGCTTGCATGTTATCCACACTGCTCATTATGCTCACAAAAAGATCCTCATCTGCCTAGTTGAAACTGATGTATTTGTCCTCACAGAGGCTTTGGCTTCCACGAGACTGAATCCTTGTCCCTGAAATCAGGGAGAGATTGCTCGTGGTCTGGGTCCTAAAGAAGCTCACACATTATTATTATTTTTTATGCTTGATAGGTTAGCCTTTGAACACTATCTCACCTGATGGTAAGTGATGATGTGGTCGAAGATGTTGTTCAGGCGAACCTAGAATTACTGGCTCTCAAGGACAGCTGCCGGAACACACCGTTAGGTGCATGGTGACAGATTTTCAACTTGAGGGTGGTAGCTAGCCAGGCGGGCATTCGCAAAGTGCCCTACCACCATGCTGTAACGACTGCCATCCTAAGCCAACAACCGGGAGACATTACCAATATTTCAGCAGGACAGTACTGCCATTTTGGAAATTGTCACCACGGCCGACAGGGCACAATTAGCGAAGGCTCCACATTTAAATTTATTCTACGTCGGTCACTTCTGAGCCAAATTCGGTGATATTATCAAAAAGTACACAATATGTTGAAATATCTATATAAATCTAAACTAATCAAGAAACAGATTCTTCAATCAAAATATTGTGTATAAAGTAATTTTTTTCATAATTTGAAACTTACGAATAGTTAAATTTGTTTGATCGTTTTCCACATACAGATCTCGCAGGCATCCAAGAGCTACAACTTTATAATTGTTCTTACGACCATTTTAGTGCCTATCTTGGCATACCTACTACAATTTTGGGGTAGTAAAAATGGGGTGACTGTTTTTGGCAAATGTGTAATTACTCACCTTCGAAGCTCCTGATAACAGCTTCATGAATATTCCTCGTTGCATTGCAACTGTTTCTGATGCACTAGTCATGATGAGGATGACACAACAAAAAGGACGCCGCCGTACGCGCAGCGCAGACGCAGACTGCACACTGCACAGTAGACAACTATTTGTATTTGAAATTTATCGAGATCGATCAAACAATGCCAGTGTTGCCAACAGCTTCAAAAGTTTTGCTCTTTAAATTTCCCTAAAAACATAGACATAAAGAAGCAGACTATATTATTATCCATGTACATTGTACAATTAATTATATATAATTCTACGTACTCTTCATGATTGATGATTTTTAGGGTTCCGTATCAAAATTAAAAAACGGAATCCCTTAAATATCACTCACATGTCTTTCTGTCAGTCTGCACGTCACACGAGTTCCGTAAAAGCTACTTATTATGTGGACTTGAAAAGTACACTTACATTTTGGCGGATTGAATACCAAAAAAAAACTATTTTGCACCATGTTTGATGTTCAATGCATAGTCAAGTGAAAGGGCTCTTTATGCAAAGCACATTTATTTTTACGCAATGCATAGGTCCTACACGTTTTATAATTGCATCCCTATTAGAGACACTATTAACCGGTGCTATAATGCAGATTGTGTTATATTTTGCAAAATCAATGGGTTCAATTTCGGGCATGGTTTATATATTAAATGAAATCTCACATCGTAGTTTATTTATCTTAATTGGCCCTGATATTCCTCTGAGTATTTTACGATATCACCCATAGCTTCGGATTTAGCCATCCACGCTAAGTTTAAAAAATCATTTATTATATATTATACGAAAAATTACCAATACAGTAACTAAAATTGTGCTGATAAATAATAATTAATAACATTAGTAGGTACTAGAAAAAGGAAGCCAATATTTTTAAAGTATACAATCGTGTTAGCGTTATGTTTAAAATGAAAATTGTTTCTGCGATATCGTTATATAAACAATAGTCAAACTGAGTACTACTATAGTTCAAGTCCTAGTGTATAACAAGTAATGACAAAAAGAGGCCAAGTGCAAGTAGAACTCACGCTAAAAATTTCGCACAAAGACATTTACTTCCTACAGAACCCTCGGTGCACGAGTTTAAATCGCACTTAACCGTATTTTATTATTTTTTTTCGTGATAGCGACCACAGTAACACGTATTGCCTATGTGAAAAAGGGATGGGGCTAGAATAGCATGTCCTTATCTCTTCCCGTGGAAGTCGTGAAAGGAAAAGTGCCGTCGAATGAGCAGCATACTCAAATATGTTCTCACCCGTGCCTTCTGTTCCCACTTGCATACACAAGCTTCAGTGTCGTCAGATATGCGATAATTATCCTAGATCCACGATATATTTCAGTATCATGCGATAAAAAATAATAAGTATGTATCGCACGATAGTTTACCAAACGTCTACGATAATTTTTCAAATAAACGATATTTTTGTAATGAATTTAGATCTCTGTAACGGAACGCGACTTTTTGTAATATTTTCTATAACCTATGGCAGCCCAGACTCCACTCGAATGTGGGATGTGATATAATTATTTTCCAAAATACTTAAATTTAGTTTTAAAAAGCCGATACCGTCCTCTAACAACTACTGTTAATGGCATAGGTTTGGCTGATCAGACTGTTGGATGCTATAACAGAAGTAGCGCAAAAACCTACTGAATTGATTTTATACCAAACCGAGCATGATCCAGTGAATGAACAGCTCAGGAATTGATGGCCCTGAAAACACCAGGGCCCATCAGAGCCTATATGATGCCACATCTGCAGAAATTCAATCATTGAGTTCTGATTCTGAGGAAGAAATTACTTTTAGATTAACATTATATTATGATAAGTACCTATTCAAGAAAAAAATATTATTTATTTTTATAATTTTCATTTTGTAGATGAACAGAAAGAACCTGCGTGTAGTTTCTAAAAAAATTATAGTAGGTGGGCGCCCAACATTAAAATTGCCTAATATGATAAGTAAAGTCCTATCTAGATTTAGGATCCACTTAAAAAAATTAACGATATGTGTGAAGGTGCCACATCCTAAATTTTAGCCGTATATTCTATTGCCTTTTTAGACTAGGTTGCGAATCGTATAAAGACTTGCGATTAAAACATGATAATTTTGCATTAAATCTCGGATAATTTTTAACTCACGGATCTGGCAGCACTGACGCGCTTCACAAGCGGTTAAAAAACAAGTTCTGAAGATCAAGAAATGGTTTCTTACAGATCAAGAAATGTTTTCTTGAAAGATCAAGATATTGGTTGAGATCTTGAACGTCAAGAAATGTTTACTATATAGGAAAATCAGAACCTTCATGCGATGACACTGTCTGTCACGTCCAAGTTGCGTGTTTTAAATAATAATCTGATAGGTATGTGCGAATGACACTCGCACGCCGAATTGTTTTATCACCCCCCCTCCACAACTTAATACCTTTGTATTTATTTTATTTATAGGCGGTGGTTCTCAATCAATTCGTCGGTTTCTTATTTGATTTTTGTTACCTCAGAAATTTTGACTGGGTGAACCGATTTAAAAAAATCTTTTTTTATTTGAAAGCTGCTGCTTGTCGTTTGGTTTCATTTCAATTTCATCAAAATCAGTTTAGACGTTTTTGAGTTACAATAACTGACAAATATCTATCTTGATGATATAGTTGTTGACAATGAATGACAATCAATCCCGTAAGTAGCAAGGGTCACTAAAAACAGTAAAAATATTTTTTTACCAAAAAATTAAGTCGACTTCAACACCCAAAAGTTTGAAATAACTTGTCGAAGTCAGTACCATGCGCATAATATTGTGATAATAGGTACTTTCGAACTATCATAGTATCAGTACTATGATTCACATTTTTTGATTTTGAAGTCAGTTCCATTTTTTGGTTAAAACTTTTAAAATTATTAGTTGTAGTGTAGGTAAATTGGTGAGAATAATTAAGCATACCTATTCCGCCGTATATTCAAAACCACTGAGCGTAAAGTTAGGAAAAAATAGGGGTTGTTTTCATATTTAGGCTTCAGCTCAAGTAAGAAAACTAGAGTGGAAATCATTATTTACATAAGTAATTTCAGTCAAAATTATTTTTGCGATATTGTTTCAACTCGCCGAGAAACCGTGCTGTTATACCCGAAATAACTTTATTTATAGTTAGATATGTTATTTATTTCAAATAATTGAAATCATTCCCCGCGTTGGCATAGTGCTAAATTTTTGTAATTTTATTCAACCCATAAGTGCTTAAAAGTACGGTCGCTATGATTTTCTTGTTAAAAATGAGAATACACTTCAGAGCAAGATTTAACTTTAAGTCGGACTCGCAGACCTAGTGTTCCGTAGGTACAATTATGTACGTAAATAGTTCGTCCATCCTAGGAATCATGTCAGAAAGTTTTGTCTATTTATTCCATTCACATCCCCCCATCTCTTTTTGTGGGAGTCGTAAGAGGCAAAGAAAGGAGAAATACTACAAATTGCAATGTTTAATTTTGCTAAGATTTTTCTTTCACTTCTGCGTTCCTAATATCACATGTTGCTAAATAAAACGGCGGCAAAGTTAAGCAGACCACACTAGAATGGGAACAAGCTTTCAAAAACAGCTGCTAAACATGCTATGATACGAGAATGCCTGGTGTTTATTTTTTTACCGGATGGTAGTTGGCCTTACCACCATGCAGTGAAGCACATACATGCGGTAGACTTTAAGCCATGGACCTCCCGAGAGGTATTCCATAGTCATATTGTTGATGTCTTTACCTTAAAATGCGAACCTTTAAGTGTAGGTAGTGTAAGCAAATTATGTGATGAAGTACAACAGTAACCAGATTGATCCATGTGGTTGCCATATCAAAATAAAACTACAAAGAAGAATCTAGATATATATTTGATATAAGATGAGTAGTTACTTGATCTAACACGAACTATTAATTCTTATAATGAATATTGTAAAAGCCTTCTTAGATGTTTATTCTTGAAATAAGGTGATTGGTATCTTGCTCTGACACTCAGCGTTTTTGTTTAATAATCCTAAGAAAATCTTCATACATGATCAAAGAAAAGTGTTTAAACTTTAAATGAGGTGACTAGGTTCATTCTTGCACTGATATTCTCCACTCTCTTAAAATAAAATGAAAATTTTATTTAATTAATATTATACCTTAAATGAGAAGACTAGTTTTTGCTCTAGCACTGTCAACTTTCTTAAAATAAAAATAATGTTTATACTCTAAATGAGGATACTAGTTTCTTGCTCTTACACTCTCTACTTTCTTATAATAAAACCAAGAACATATTCACGGAAGAACGTTTATACTCTAAATGAGGATACTAGTTTCTTGCTCTAACACTCTCTACTTTCTTAAAATAAAACCAAGAAAAGATTCACGGAAGAATGTTTATACTCTAAGTGAGGATATTAGTTTCTTGCTCTAACACTCTCTGCTTTCTTAAAATAAAACAAAGAAAATATTCACGGTAGAATGTTTATACTATAAATGAGGATACTAGTTTCTTGCTCTAACACTCTCGACTTTCTTAAAATAAAACCAAGAAAATATTAACGGAAGAATGTTTATACTCTAAATGAGAATACTAGTTTCTTGCTCTAACACTCTCTACTTTCTTAAAATAAAGCCAAGAAAATATTCACGGAAGAATGTTTATACTCTAAATGAGAATACTAGTTTCTTGCTCTAACACTCTCTACTTTCTTAAAATAAAGCCAAGAAAATATTCACGGAAGAATGTTTATACTCTAAATGAGAATACTAGTTTCTTGCTCTAACCCTCTCTACTTTCTTAAATTAAAACCAAGAAAATATTCACGGAAGAATGTTTATACTTTAAATGAGGGGGCCAGTTTCTTTTATTAAGACTCAGTACCTTCTCAAAATAAAACTACAAAAGTCTTTGAAGAAGAATGGTTTGCTTGAATCATAATGGCAACTTACTTGATCTAACACAATACTATTTTCTTTAAATAATACTGTGATATTATTAAAATAAAACAATAATAATTGGGTCTTGGTATAAGAGAAACAGTTTTTTGTTGTAAGATCCACTATTTCCTTCTCATTAAAACTTGGAAATTCTTTAATGAAGAAAATATGCAAAACTTAAGAATGGATAGTTTCTTAGTCTAGCACTTGCACTATAATCTTGAAATAACACTAGGAAATACTTCAAAGAAGAAACTATACTTGCACTGAGAATAGGTACTTTTTGGAACTAATATTTTAGGGTGTGTGGTAAAGAATATTACTATATATTTTGTTGTTTATACTATTTCTTGAAATAAAACTGTGAAATTCTTCAATGCAGAACATGATACTTGCATTGAGTATCGTAGTTACTTCATGTAACACTACATACTATTCCTTAAAATAAAACTGTGAAATTCTTCAACGAAGACCAGATTACTTGCACTGATAAAACTCAGTTTCTTGATGAATCATCAAAATAAACAAGAAAATGAAAACGTTCGATGAAGAAAATTATTCTTAACTTTAGTATTATTAATGAGAAGAAAAAATTCTTGATATAAGTAACATGTGTTTCTTAGAATGAGAATATTTATTAAAGTTAAGTTAATATTTTCTTAACTTTAGCAAAACTATTTGAGAATAATGGTAATCTTAAGGCAAGATCGAATGTTGGTTCATTTTTTTCAGTGTACTACTGACCTCGAATTATAACGCTCATATTATTTCACTGTGGCTCTGGGAATGGTTTTTTTTATGTTATTGTGACGGAACAAGCTAGGCCCTCCTGATGTTAAGCTGTATCCTCTGCCTATAACAGATGCATTAAATCACATGTCACGAATTGCACTGCGCCCGTCACCTTGAGACATAGTTGTTAAATCTCATGTGCCTGTAATTTCACTGGCTCTCAAGGACTGCTGCCGGAACACACAGTTAGGTGCTTGGCGACAGATTTTCTACTTGAGAGTGGTCGCTAGCCAGGCGGGCAATCGCAAAATGCCCTTCCACCATGCGGTGAAGAAGCTCAAGCCCGCAGCGAGATTCGAACCATGGACCTGCTGCGCGGCAGTCCATATCCAATACCACTGAGCCATCACTGCTTCAAAAACGATACCATAACAATGTCATATATATATAACATAAGAGCATTGTTGGGGCAAAAGTAATCGCTCTATTGGAAAAGCCCATAACTACCTCCTAAGGACCCTATAATTTTTGCAAATAGAGCCAAATATCAATTCAGTTTTAAAATTTGAAGTAAACAAACGATATAGAAGAATTATTTTGCTCCGCGAGAACGCGGAATAATCTGAAAGAAGCATTTCCGGGTCGCTTAATTTATCGTTTTGATGATTTGCACTGGCTAGCCGGCCAGCCCAAATCAAATGGATCAACCAATTTGAACGTTCCAGACTTCTTTCTATGTTTTTTTTTTAAGTTGTTGGTTTTCGTCAACAAGCCTCAGACTCTTGGAGCGCTTAAGGGATATATTCGCCAAGAATGCGAAACTTGTCGCCCGAAGTTTTGACGAGAGTGATGGAAAGTGCCACAAAACGAGCCAGTAATACTGCCGTCACTGGAAGAAAGGGCTTAATTTCCACTTTTGTCGAAAATGACTTATATATATATTCGGAATCAGCGCTGAAAATGCTATCGTATAGTCTTACTCATAAAGCTGTAACTTGTTTGAATCCAAAGATGTCATAAGCATTATGGGCGTAAGTTCACATAATTTCGGAGTTTTCTAGTGTTAAAAGACTTAATTTCGAAATTACGTCCTTTCATATTAGCAATTGCATTTTACCAGACTGAAAGGGCCTAATTTAAAATTAAGCCTTTCTGACTAGCACGACATAAATTCGACTTTGGTATCGCATAAAATAAAAAGCGTAATTTATGAGTTAGGACTTTACATGCTAGAGCATTGAGTAAAATATTGAGTGCGGGGCGTGCGGGTGGACTTCTTCAGTATTGGATAAAGACTAAAACCACTGATAGCTTCATGAAAAGTTTCTTTATTACCAATAGGGTGTTATTGGGTAAAGAGGAGATTATTATCTGACCTCACATCGTAACATCTGTTCAAAAGACAGACTTTTCTGTTAGGTCCATGTCTATGGCATGATAAGAGAGACTGGTGCGTACAGTACCAAAAAAAACCAGGTCAGTTTCTTATTTCTTGACTAAATATGATAAAGGAGAAAAAAAGTTTGTCTGCAAAGCTTTTTTTATGGCTACTCTTAACTACTCTAAACATAACGATAAGACTGTCAGGCATGATCATCAACATCATACGATACGAAGCCTTCTAATTCAATTGAAAATTCAAAAAACATAAAATTTACTATGTCCTAATCAAGAGCCACGTTGAGTCCTCTTAGCCAACAATACTGCATTACAGAAGAGATCATGCAACGAACCAGAAATCTTCAGAAATAACAATTAAATATAATATGTATGATGACTTCATTGATATACATCCAACTGAAAACAGCATTTCTTGTCAGCTTTACAGATACATTTCTGAGTATGAACATTTCTAAATAAAGAGTATGAACATTTTTTTTTTGCTAAGCTAGTATAATGAAGAATGTGAAGTATGTGAGCAATTTGGATTTTACACAAATGGACAAGACCTGCGTCGTAGAAATTGTGACATTTATGTGACAATTACTATGAAAAACATCACAAAAATACATTTAAGCAAGGCAGCTACCTACAGCTTACGTTAGTAAGAAAAAAATCGGAGGTCTTTACAATCAACCGATGAAGGCTATTTTTCCGTTGACCTACAGAAAGTTATCATGTTACCCAGGATTTAATATGGTTCTGTTTTGCTCTCGTCTAGTGGTATTAAATGAGAATTTTGTACCGCTGGGCTATAGTAAAACAACATCGAATGTAATAACTTTTGCTGCCATATTGCAAGAAGCTTTTTCTCGGAGAAAAAAAGACGATATCATAAGTTCATTTAGAGCTTCCTGAAGCACCACAGTGGCCAAAGAAGATTACTCCGTGACTCGATAACTGTTCAGCGTAGAATAATAACTGAGCATTGGTTTCGGGAATAGGTGTCGGCGTAGGCGTCGGTGTCATTGTTGGCATAGGTGACGGCGTCGGCGTCGGTGTCATTGTTGGAATAGGCGTCGGTGTCGGAATAGGTGTCAGTTTCGGCGTCGCATCGGCGTCGGCGTCGGTGTCATTGTTGGAATAGGTGTCGGCGTCGGCGTCGGTGTCATTGTTGGCATAGGTGACGGCGTCGGCGTCGGTGTCATTGTTGGAATAGGCGTCGGTGTCGGAATATGTGTCAGTTTCGGCGTCGCATCGGCGTCGGTGTCGGTGTCATTGTTGGAATAGGTGTCGGCGTCGGCGTCGGTGTCATTGTTGGCATAGGTGACGGCGTCGGCGTCGGTGTCATTGTTGGAATAGGCGTCGGTGTCGGAATAGGTGTCAGTTTCGACGTCGCATCGGCATCGGCGTCGGCATCGGTGTCATTGTTGGAATAGGTGTCGGCGTAGGCGTCGGTGTCATTGTTGGCATAGGTGACGGCGTCGGCGTCGGTGTCATTGTTGGAATAGGTGTCGGCGTCGGCGTCGGTGTCATTGTTGGAATAGGCGTCGGTGTCGGAATAGGTGTCAGTTTCGGCTTCGCATCGGCGTCGGCGTCGGCGTCGGTGTCATTGTTGGAATAGGTGTCGGCGTAGGCGTCGGTGTCATTGTTGGCATAGGTGACGTCGTCGGCGTCGGTGTCATTGTTGGAATAGGTGTCGGCGTCGGCGTCGGTGTCATAGTTGGAATAGGCGTCGGTGTCGGAATAGGTGTCAGTTTCGGCGTCGCATCGGCGTCGGCGTCGGCGTCGGTGTCATTGTTGGCATAGGTGACGGCGTCGGCGTCGGTGTCATTGTTGGAATAGGCGTCGGTGTCGGAATAGGTGTCAGTTTCGACGTCGCATCGGCATCGGCGTCGGCATCGGTGTCATTGTTGGAATAGGTGTCGGCGTAGGCGTCGGTGTCATTGTTGGCATAGGTGACGGCGTCGGCGTCGGTGTCATTGTTGGAATAGGTGTCGGCGTCGGCGTCGGTGTCATTGTTGGAATTGGCGTCGGTGTCGGAATAGGTGTCAGTTTCGGCTTTGCATCGGCGTCGGCGTCGGCGTCGGTGTCATTGTTGGAATAGGTGTCGGCGTAGGCGTCGGTGTCATTGTTGGCATAGGTGACGTCGTCGGCGTCGGTGTCATTGTTGGAATAGGTGTCGGCGTCGGCGTCGGTGTCATAGTTGGAATAGGCGTCGGTGTCGGAATAGGTGTCAGTTTCGGCGTCGCATCGGCGTCGGCGTCGGCGTCGGTGTCATAGTTGGAATAGGTGTCGGCGTAGGCGTCGGTGTCATTGTTGGCATAGGTGACGGCGTCGGCGTCGGTGTCATTGTTGGAATAGGTGTCGGCGTCGGCGTCGGTGTCATTGTTGGAATAGGTGACGGCGTCGGCGTCGGTGTCATTGTTGGAATAGGTGTCGGCGTCGGTGTCATTGTTGGAATAGGCGTCGGTGTCGGAATAGGTGTCAGTTTCGGCGTCGCATCGGCGTCGGCGTCGGCATCGGTGTCATTGTTGGAATAGGTGTCGGCGTAGGCGTCGGTGTCATTGTTGGCATAGGTGACGGCGTCGGCATCGGTGTCATTGTTGGAATAGGTGTCGGTGTAGGCGTCGGTGTCATTGTTGGCATAGTTGACGGCGTCGGCGTCGGTGTCATTGTTGGAATAGGTGTCGGCGTCGGCTTTGGTGTAATTGTTGGAATAGGCGTCGGTGTCGGAATAGGTGTCAGTTTCGGCGTCGCATCGGCGTCGGCGGCGGTGTCATTGTTGGAATAGGTGTCGGCGTAGGCGTCGGTGTCATTGTTGGCATAGGTGACGTCGTCGGTGTCGGTGTCATTGTTGGAATAGGTGTCGGCGTCGGCGTCGGTGTCATTGTTGGAATAGGCGTCGGTGTCGGAATAGGTGTCAGTTTCGGCGTCGCATCGGCGTCGGCGTCGGCGTCGGTGTCATTGTTGGCATAGGTGACGGCGTAGGCGTCGGTGTCATTGTTGGCAAAGGTGTCGGCGTCGGCGTCGGTGTCATTGTTGGAATAGGTGTCGGCGTCGGTGTCATTGTTGTCATAGGTGACGGCGTCGGCGTCGGTGTCATTGTTGGAATAGGTGTCGGCGTCGGTGTCATTGTTGGAATAGGCGTCGGCGTCGGCGTCGGTGTCATTGTTGGAATAGGTGTCGGCGTAGGCGTCGGTGTCATTGTTGGCATAGGTGACGGCGTCGGCGTCATTGTTGGAATAGATGTCGGCGTAGGCGTCGGTGTCATTGTTGTCATAGGTGACGGCGTCGGCGTCGGTGTCATTGTTGGAATAGGTGTCGGCGTCGGTGTCATTGTTGGAATAGGCGTTTGCGTCGGCGTCGGTGTCATTGTTGGAATAGGTGTCGGCGTAGGCGTCGGTGTCATTGTTGGCATAGGTGACGGCGTCGGCGTCGGTGTCATTGTTGGAATAGGTGCCGGCGTCGGCGTCGGTGTCATTGTTGGAATAGGTGTCGGCGTCGGTGTCATTGTTGGAATAGGCGTCGGCGTCGGCGTAGGTGTCATTGTTGGAATAGGTGTCGGCGTAGGCGTCGGTGTCATTGTTGGCATAGATGACGGCGTCGGCGTCGGTGTCATGGTTGGAATAGGTGTTGGCGTCGGCGTCGTTGTCATTGTTGGAATAGGCGTCGGTGTCATTGTTGGAATAGGTGTCGGCGTAGGTGTCGGTGTCATTGTTGGCATAGGTGACGGCGTCGGCGTCGGTGTCATTGTTGGAATAGGTGTCGGCGTAGGCGTCGGTGTCATTGCTGGCATAGGTGACGGCGTCGGCGTCGGTGTCATTGTTTGAATAGGTGTCGGCGTCGGTGTCATTGTTGGAATAGGCGTCGGTGTCGGAATAGGTGTCAGTTTCGGCGTCGGCGTCGGCATCGGTGTCATTGTTGGAATAGGTGTCGGCGTAGGCGTCGGTGTCATTGTTGGCATAGGTGACGGCGTCGGCGTCGGTGTCATTGTTGGAATAGGTGTCGGCGTAGGCGTCGGTGTCATTGCTGGCATAGGTGACGGCGTCGGCGTCGGTGTCATTGTTGGAATAGGTGTCGGCGTCGGTGTCATTGTTGGAATAGGCGTCGGTGTTGGAATAGGTGTCAGTTTTGGCGTCGCATCGGCGTCGGCGTCGGCATCGGTGTCATTGTTGGAATAGGTGTCGGCGTAGGCGTCGGTGTCATTGTTGGCATAGGTGACGGCGTCGGCGTCGGTGTCATTGTTGGAATAGGTGTCGGCGTCGGTGTCATTGTTGGAATAGGCGTCGGTGTCGGAATAGGTGTCAGTTTCGGCGTCGCATCGGCGTCGGCGTCGGCATCGGTGTCATTGTTGGCAAAGGTGACGGCGTCGGCGTCGGTGTCATTGTTGGAATAGGTGTCGGCGTCGGCGTCGGTGTCATTGTTGGAATAGGCGTCGGTGTCGGAATAGGTGTCAGTTTCGGCGTCGCATCGGCGTCGGCGTCGGCATCGGTGTCATTGTTGGAATAGGTGTCGGCGTAGGCGTCGGTGTCATTGTTGGCATAGGTGACGGCGTCGGCGTCGGTGTCATTGTTGGAATAGGTGTCGGCGTCGGCGTCGGTGTCATTGTTGGAATAGGCGTCGGTGTCGGAATAGGTGTCAGTTTCGGCGTCGCATTGGCGTCAGCGCCGGCGTCGGTGTCATTGTTGGAATAGGTGTCGGCGTAGGCGTCGATGTCATTGTTGGCATAGGTGACGTCGTCGGCGTCGGTGTCATTGTTGGAATAGGTGTCGGCGTCGGCGTCGGTGTCATTGTTGGAATAGGCGTCGGTGTCGGAATAGGTGTCAGTTTCGGCGTCGCATCGGCGTCGGCGTCGGTTTCATTGTTGGCATAGGTGACGGCGTCGGCGTCGGTGTCATTGTTGGCATAGGTGTCGGCGTCAGCGTCGGTGTCATTGTTGGAATAGGTGTCGGCGTCGGCGTCGGTGTCATTGTTGGAATAGGCGTCGGTGTCGGAATAGGTGTCAGTTTCGGCGTCGCATCGGCGTCGGCGTCGGCGTCGGTGTCATTGTTGGCATAGGTGACGGCGTAGGCGTCGGTGTCATTGTTGGCAAAGGTGTCGGCGTCGGCGTCGGTGTCATTGTTGTCATAGGTGACGGCGTCGGCGTCGGTGTCATTGTTGGAATAGGTGTCGGCGTCGGTGTCATTGTTGGAATAGGCGTCGGCGTCGGCGTCGGTGTCATTGTTGGAATAGGTGTCGGCGTAGGCGTCGGTGTCATTGTTGGCATAGGTGACGGCGTCGGCGTCGGTGTCATGGTTGGAATAGGTGTTGGCGTCGGCGTCGGTGTCATTGTTGGAATAGGCGTCGGTGTCATTGTTGGAATAGGCGTCGGTGTCGGAATAGGTGTCAGTTTCGGCGTCGCATCGGCGTCGGCGTCGGCGTCGGTGTCATTGTTGGAATAGATGTCGGCGTAGGCGTCGGTGTCATTGTTGTCATAGGTGACGGCGTCGGCGTCGGTGTCATTGTTGGAATAGGTGTCGGCGTCGGTGTCATTGTTGGAATAGGCGTTTGCGTCGGCGTCGGTGTCATTGTTGGAATAGGCGTCGGTGTCATTGTTGGAATAGGTGTCGGCGTAGGCGTCGGTGTCATTGTTGGCATAGGTGACGGCGTCGGCGTCGGTGTCATTGTTGGAATAGGTGCCGGCGTCGGCGTCGGTGTCATTGTTGGAATAGGTGTCGGCGTCGGTGTCATTGTTGGAATAGGCGTCGGCGTCGGCGTAGGTGTCATTGTTGGAATAGGTGTCGGCGTAGGCGTCGGTGTCATTGTTGGCATAGATGACGGCGTCGGCGTCGGTGTCATGGTTGGAATAGGTGTTGGCGTCGGCGTCGTTGTCATTGTTGGAATAGGCGTCGGTGTCATTGTTGGAATAGGTGTCGGCGTAGGTGTCGGTGTCATTGTTGGCATAGGTGACGGCGTCGGCGTCGGTGTCATTTTTGGAATAGGTGTCGGCGTAGGCGTCGGTGTCATTGCTGGCATAGGTGACGGCGTCGGCGTCGGTGTCATTGTTTGAATAGGTGTCGGCGTCGGTGTCATTGTTGGAATAGGCGTCGGTGTCGGAATAGGTGTCAGTTTCGGCGTCGGCGTCGGCATCGGTGTCATTGTTGGAATAGGTGTCGGCGTAGGCGTCGGTGTCATTGTTGGCATAGGTGACGGCGTCGGCGTCGGTGTCATTGTTGGAATAGGTGTCGGCGTAGGCGTCGGTGTCATTGCTGGCATAGGTGACGGCGTCGGCGTCGGTGTCATTGTTGGAATAGGTGTCGGCGTCGGTGTCATTGTTGGAATAGGCGTCGGTGTCGGAATAGGTGTCAGTTTCGGCGTCGCATCGGCGTCGGCGTCGGCATCGGTGTCATTGTTGGAATAGGTGTCGGCGTAGGCGTCGGTGTCATTGTTGGCATAGGTGACGGCGTCGGCGTCGGTGTCATTGTTGGAATAGGTGTCGGCGTCGGTGTCATTGTTGGAATAGGCGTCGGTGTCGGAATAGGTGTCAGTTTCGGCGTCGCATCGGCGTCGGCGTCGGCATCGGTGTCATTGTTGGCATAGGTGACGGCGTCGGCGTCGGTGTCATTGTTGGAATAGGTGTCGGCGTCGGCGTCGGTGTCATTGTTGGAATAGGCGTCGGTGTCGGAATAGGTGTCAGTTTCGGCGTCGCATCGGCGTCGGCGTCGGCATCGGTGTCATTGTTGGAATAGGTGTCGGCGTAGGCGTCGGTGTCATTGTTGGCATAGGTGACGGCGTCGGCGTCGGTGTCATTGTTGGAATAGGTGTCGGCGTCGGCGTCGGTGTCATTGTTGGAATAGGCGTCGGTGTCGGAATAGGATTCAGTTTCGGCGTCGCATTGGCGTCAGCGCCGGCGTCGGTGTCATTGTTGGAATAGGTGTCGGCGTAGGCGTCGATGTCATTGTTGGCATAGGTGACGTCGTCGGCGTCGGTGTCATTGTTGGAATAGGTGTCGGCGTCGGCGTCGGTGTCATTGTTGGAATAGGCGTCGGTGTCGGAATAGGTGTCAGTTTCGGCGTCGCATCGGCGTCGGCGTCGGCGTCGGTGTCATTGTTGGCATAGGTGACGGCGTCGGCGTCGGTGTCATTGTTGGCATAGGTGTCGGCGTCAGCGTCGGTGTCATTGTTGGAATAGGTGTCGGCGTCGGCGTCGGTGTCATTGTTGTCATAAATGACGGCGTCGGCGTCGGTGTCATTGTTGGAATAGGTGTCGGCGTCGGTGTCGGTGTCATTGTTGGAATAGGTGTCGGCGTCGGCGTCGGTGTCATTGTTGGAATAGGCGTCGGTGTCGGAATAGGTGTCAGTTTCGGCGTCGCATCGGCGTCGGCGGCGGTGTCATTGTTGGAATAGGTGTCGGCGTAGGCGTCGGTGTCATTGTTGGCATAGGTGACGGCGTCGGCGTCGGTGTCATTGTTGGAATAGGTGTCGGCGTCGGCGTCGGTGTCATTGTTGGAATAGGCGTCGGAGTCGGAATAGGTGTCAGTTTCGGCGTCGGCGTCGGCATCGGTGTCATTGTTGGAATAGGTGTCGGTGTAGGCGTCGGTGTCATTGTTGGCATAGGTGACGGCGTCGGCGTCGGTGTCATTGTTGGAATAGGTGTCGGCGTCGGCGTCGGTGTCATTGTTGGAATAGGCGTCGGTGTCGGAATAGGTGTCAGTTTCGGCGTCGCATCGGCGTCGGCGTCGGTGTCATTGTTGGAATAGGTGTCGGCGTAGGCGTCGGTGTCATTGTTGGCATAGGTGACGTCGTCGGTGCCGGTGTCATTGTTGGAATAGGTGTCGGCGTCGGCGTCGGTGTCATTGTTGGAATAGGCGTCGGTGTCGGAATAGGTGTCAGTTTCGGCGTCGCATCGGCGTCGGTGTCATTGTTGTCATAGGTGACGGCGTCGGCGTCGGTGTCATTGTTGGAATAGGTGTCGGCGTCGGTGTCATTGTTGGAATAGGTGTCGGCGTAGGCGTCGGTGTCATTGTTGGCATAGGTGACGGCGTCGGCGTCGGTGTCATGGTTGGAATAGGTGTTGGCGTCGGCGTCGGTGTCATTGTTGGAATAGGCGTCGGTGTCATTGTTGGAATAGGCGTCGGTGTCGGAATAGGTGTCAGTTTCGGCGTCGCATCGGCGTCGGCGTCGGCATCGGTGTCATTGTTGGAATAGGTGTCGGTGTAGGCGTCGGTGTCATTGTTGGAATAGGTGTCGGCGTTGGCGTCGGTGTCATTGTTGGAATAGGCGTCGGTGTCGGAATAGGTGTCAGTTTCGGCGTCGGCGGCGGTTTCATTGTTGGAATAGGTGTCGGCGTAGGCGTCGGTGTCATTGTTGGCATAGGTGACGTCGTCGGTGTCGGTGTCATTGTTGGAATAGGTGTCGGCGTCGGCGTCGGTGTCATTGTTGGAATAGGCGTCGGTGTCGGAATAGGTGTCAGTTTCGGCGTCGCATCGGCGTCGGTGTCATTGTTGGCATAGGTGACGGCGTCGGCGTCGGTGTCATTGTTGGCATAGGTGTCGGCGTCGGCGTCGGTGTCATTGTTGGAATAGGTGTCGGCGTCGGTGTCGGTGTCATTGTTGTCATAGGTGACGGCGTCGGCGTCGGTGTCATTGTTGGAATAGGTGTCGGCGTCGGTGTCATTGTTGGAATAGGCGTCGGCGTCGGCGTCGGTGTCATTGTTGGAATAGGTGTCGGCGTAGGCGTCGGTGTCATTGTTGGCATAGGTGACGGCGTCGGCGTCGGTGTCATTGTTGGAATAGGTGTCGGCGTCGGCGTCGGTGTCATTGTTGGAATAGGCGTCGGAGTCGGAATAGGTGTCAGTTTCGGTGTCGGCGTCGGCATCGGTGTCATTGTTGGAATAGGTGTCGGTGTAGGCGTCGGTGTCATTGTTGGCATAGGTGACGGCGTCGGCGTCGGTGTCATTGTTGGAATAGGTGTCGGCGTCGGCGTCGGTGTCATTGTTGGAATAGGCGTCGGTGTCGGAATAGGTGTCAGTTTCGGCGTCGCATCGGCGTCGGCGTCGGTGTCATTGTTGGAATAGGCGTCGGTGTCGGAATAGGTGTCAGTTTCGGCGTCGCATCGGCGTCGGCGTCGGCGTCGGTGTCATTGTTGGAATAGGTGTCGGCGTCGGCGTCGGTGTCATTGTTGGAATAGGTGTCGGACGGGAACCTGAAAACGCTTATCGCGTAGCCGAGTCCGCGTGTTCATTGCGGAAATATGTTTAATATATATATATAAGCCAACAATTGTTCTTAACTTTTCCATATATACGAGTACTGTAAATAAATATGATTAAATTTTTCAATAGGTGCCGGTTTCGGCGTCTGCATCTGCGTCGGCGTTTGTGTCGGTGTCAGAGTTACATTGGTTTTATAATAATAAGCTAGTTTTATTTTCTTTTTTATTGAATATTAATTGTTTTAATTGTAAGTGTCTGCCTGATACGCTTCAACCATACATCAATATGAAATTGACGAACAGGCCAAGCGACAGTTTAGGTTTTACAAATTTTCTTCGCCATTTTCTTTTCTAATCAACCCTAGCAAAATATATTATTGTGATGTATTTTTGTTTTAAAAGGTATATCCAGATACCAATTTTCATCATATGTTTATCACTTCAAAAACATTGACCTTTCCATACAAAGTTGAATCCCCTATTTCATACCCTTAAGTCATCCCTGTCAAAAAAAAATTTATCATGTATTTTTTATTTTGAGTGTTCTATCCAAATACAAATTTTAGGTGTCGGCGTCGGCGTCGGTGTCATTGTTGGAATAGGCGTCGGTGTCGGAATAGGTGTCAGTTTCGGCGTCGCATCGGCGTCGGCGTCGGTGTCATTGTTGGCATAGGTGTCGGCGTAGGCGTCGGTGTCATTGTTGGCATAGGTGACGTCGTCGGTGTCGGTGTCATTGTTGGAATAGGTGTCGGCGTCGGCGTCGGTGTCATTGTTGGAATAGGCGTCGGTGTCGGAATAGGTGTCAGTTTCGGCGTCGCATCGGCGTCGGCGGCGGTGTCATTGTTGGAATAGGTGTCGGCGTAGGCGTCGGTGTCATTGTTGGCATAGGTGACGGCGTCGGCGTCGGTGTCATTGTTGGAATAGGTGTCGGCGTCGGCGTCGGTGTCATTGTTGGAATAGGCGTCGGAGTCGGAATAGGTGTCAGTTTCGGTGTCGGCGTCGGCATCGGTGTCATTGTTGGAATAGGTGTCGGTGTAGGCGTCGGTGTCATTGTTGGCATAGGTGACGGCGTCGGCGTCGGTGTCATTGTTGGAATAGGTGTCGGCGTCGGCGTCGGTGTCATTGTTGGAATAGGCGTCGGTGTCGGAATAGGTGTCAGTTTCGGCGTCGCATCGGCGTCGGCGTCGGTGTCATTGTTGGAATAGGTGTCGGCGTAGGCGTCGGTGTCATTGTTGGCATAGGTGACGTCGTCGGTGTCGGTGTCATTGTTGGAATAGGTGTCGGCGTCGGCGTCGGTGTCATTGTTGGAATAGGCGTCGGTGTCGGAATAGGTGTCAGTTTCGGCGTCGCATCGGCGTCGGTGTCATTGTTGTCATAGGTGACGGCGTCGGCGTCGGTGTCATTGTTGGAATAGGTGTCGGCGTCGGTGTCATTGTTGGAATAGGCGTCGGTGTCATTGTTGGAATAGGTGTCGGCGTAGGCGTCGGTGTCATTGTTGGCATAGGTGACGGCGTCGGCGTCGGTGTCATGGTTGGAATAGGTGTTGGCGTCGGCGTCGGTGTCATTGTTGGAATAGGCGTCGGTGTCATTGTTGGAATAGGCGTCGGTGTCGGAATAGGTGTCAGTTTCGGCGTCGCATCGGCGTCGGCGTCGGCATCGGTGTCATTGTTGGAATAGGTGTTGGTGTAGGCGTCGGTGTCATTGTTGGCATAGGTGACGGCGTCGGTGTCGGTGTCATTGTTGGCATAGGTGACGTCGTCGGTGTCGGTGTCATTGTTGGAATAGGTGTCGGCGTCGGCGTCGGTGTCATTGTTGGAATAGGCGTCGGTGTCGGAATAGGTGTCAGTTTCGGCGTCGCATCGGCGTCGGCGTCGGCGTCGGTGTCATTGTTGGCATAGGTGTCGGCGTCGGCGTCGGTGTCATTGTTGGAATAGGTGTCGGCGTCGGTGTCATTGTTGTCATAGGTGACGGCGTCGGCGTCGGTGTCATTGTTGGAATAGGTGTCGGCGTCGGTGTCATTGTTGGAATAGGCGTCGGCGTCGGCGTCGGTGTCATTGTTGGAATAGGTGTCGGCGTAGGCGTCGGTGTCATTGTTGGCATAGGTGACGGCGTCGGCGTCGGTGTCTTTGTTGGAATAGGTGTCGGCGTCGGCGTCGGTGTCATTGTTGGAATAGGCGTCGGTGTCGGAATAGGTGTCAGTTTCGGCGTCGCATCGGCGTCGGCGTCGGCGTCGGTGTCATTGTTGGAATAGGTGTCGGCGTCGGCGTCGGTGTCATTGTTGGAATAGGTGTCGGACGGGAACCTGAAAACGCTTATCGCGTAGCCGAGTCCGCGTGTTCATTGCGGAAATATGTTTAATATATATATAAGCCAACAATTGTTCTTAACTTTTCCATATATACGAGTACTGTAAATAAATATGATTAAATTTTTCAATAGGTGCCGGTTTCGGCGTCTGCATCTGCGTCGGCGTTTGTGTCGGTGTCAGAGTTACATTGGTTTTATAATAATAAGCTAGTTTTATTTTCTTTTTTATTGAATATTAATTGTTTTAATTGTAAGTGTCTGCCTGATACGCTTCAACCATACATCAATATGAAATTGACGAACAGGCCAAGCGACAGTTTAGGTTTTACAAATTTTCTTCGCCATTTTCTTTTCTAATCAACCCTAGCAAAATATATTATTGTGATGTATTTTTGTTTTAAAAGGTATATCCAGATACCAATTTTCATCATATGTTTATCACTTCAAAAACATTGACCTTTCCATACAAAGTTGAATCCCCTATTTCATACCCTTAAGTCATCCCTGTCAAAAAAAAATTTATCATGTATTTTTTATTTTGAGTGTTCTATCCAAATACAAATTTTCAATACTGTAAGTTAAAAAAAAGGACTTTCATACAAACGTTTTCACCCCCTTAAGGGTTGAATTTAAAAACATCCTTTTCATTGTACACCCCTACGCATCGAGACAAATACACCCTTGAAATTTCAATTATCTGAGACTGGCAGTTTATGGTGTGCGTTGTCTGTCAAACAGAGTCAGGACTTGACATGGTGAGGAGTGAGGACGGACGATGCGTGTCGTGTCGAGTATCTCTGCCTTATTATTATTTTATAATATACGACGTATCCAACGACTTAATGTAATTTTCAACGCTTTGGTTTCCTAGCATTAACGATTTTGTAATAAATAAAACTGCAGAGATAAAACATATTCTATATTACAATTAGATCAGAATCAAGTGTTATTTAATGAGAGAGGTACTTATAGTTAGTTAGTTGTGGAGGCACGTTACAGTGCAGTGCAGTGCAGTACAGTACAGTGGCTACCCGGAGAGGTCCCCGTGGTCGAATAGATCCTGGTCGTAGAGCACTGCGCTCACCGTCTTCCCGCCGAAGTACCGCCCGTTCAGTGCACCCACCGTCGCGCTCGCCTCTGTAACAGACAGTGCCGCTCTGAACCTTCTATACACTGTGCACTGTGCACTGTACACTGTACACTGTGCACTGTACACTGTGCACTGTACACTGCAACCTCACGTCGTGTACCAGCCTCTATGTACCAGCATCACAACACGGTCGGCCTTCGCGTGACCCGACATACAACAAAGGTGGGATATATGTCAACATAAGTCGTAAGGTGTTGTAAGGTATGGAACCTTCTTCGTGCGATACGAATTTTCATAGGAGATGGGTCACAGACATAGTGGTACATCGGCTGCAAACTGGTACCTACTCATTACATAAAACACTAACCTAAAATCAGCCATACTGAGTTGCTGAACGTGGCAGTACAAGTAAAATTTGTAATTGACCTTCATAAGAGCGAATTGAATGTTTTTTAATTTGCGAAGATGCGGCACCGCCGACTATACTTTTTAAATCTCGCTTTTCGAATCGTATCGCATGAAAGTTTCATGTGTTCACTCAACGACATATTTAGTCATTACACCCCACTTTTTTTCTTGACTGCTCGCCTAGGCCGACCTACTTTTTAATAACTTTACTCTTTGTCTGTTCTATTGCGATGAGTGTCAGGTAGTGGCCACACGGTTTAATTCTACCGACCGAAAAAATGTCAGATTCACGTACACTTACGTTAGATATCACACACTGCACACACAAATCGAGTAGATTACCGAATTATTCAATATTGCTGATATTGTAACGAATCATTAATTTACAATTAAAACTCTGGTTTCTCAAGCCAGTGTTCGGTGTAAAAATAACTCAATTACTTTTTAAAACACGATATACCTATCTGACCAGTTCGTCGTAGCGTTTACCGTAATAATAGCCATCTGTTTAGCAAGTAGGTATAATGGTGACATACAGTTAGGTGTACACATGTAGGTACTTAGGTACTAGGTATGTACAATGTACCGTACCTACTTACTGTAAATGTTTAGGTACTTGCTCTAAACAATTATAGGGTAGAATACCTAGTTTTCGGCCATTTAGTGGCCCCTTCAACTTAAAGACGCTAGAAAAAATTATACAATTCATTGAGCCCTGCGCTGTTTATTGATATATGTACCCTATATAATGTAATTTACGTATTTAATATTTAATGGAACGTCAAGTGCTTCTTTATTTTTAGAAAAATATACAAAGCCAAATATAGCGAAATCGCCGGTTTTCGGCCATTTTTTTTAGTTTTCGGTCAGCAGTACCCAGTTTTCGGTCAGAACATTTAATATTGATTTAAAATTTGTGTATCCATACAATTTATAAAAAAATAACATTTTTATGTGTAATATGTATGTATGTATCTATTTAAAATATCCTACTAGCCCAACACACATGTATTCCAACATCCTCATTGTTTTGGCAGTACATACTTAAAACTATACTTTAATGTTTGATTTAATTTGTTACACTTTAATACTAGGGTAGCCTGAAAAACATTTTCGCCCACATCATAATTTACTATCAAGTCATATAGTAGTCAAAAGCTAGCCTATCAGCTATAATTCACTATAAATTATTTTTATCCATCTAGGTGAAACTCTACAATCATATTTATCGTTTACCTTTTTTTTCATGGGGTAAATGCTTTTAGGCATACCCAACCGTCGGAGAGCAGTTGGGTGATGTCAGGCTCGGGGTTGATAGGGACCCCACTACCGACTAAAAACCCCATAGTGTATCACTGTCCTCAACTAGAAGCAGAGACCGCGGGTTCAGTCGTGCACTCTTCCGCAGCCCCCACCGACGTCGCTGCCCACGTAGGCAGGCCCAGCCTCTGGGGAATACCTCCCCTCTCCCGCCTCGTTGGATGCCCCGGAACACAGGGGGACATCAACACCTTGTGAGGACCTAACCCTGATGGGAGGCGCCGGCTGCCACCACAACCAACGCCCCAGGTCCTATGAGCGGAGACGGCGTGCGAGCTCGATTAGCTCGCCTCTTCAAATCGGGAGGCCGCTCCTGCGCCTCCCTCTGCGAAACTATTGATCCACACGAGAGGCCACCGCCTCCCACGACCTCTCTTCACCAACCATCTTTACGATGATGGCCGGCAATGAGAGGCCGGGACCCATAACTGCGATCAGGGATATATAGGTATACGATATACACATAATAGTCATCAACTCTGGCGGCGGCCACTTGGCCGATATCATTTTCTCAACTTGATGGAACAAATTCTAATGGATTAAATAAACGAATTTCATATGAACCAAAAAAAATTCAACAAAAGAACATTAATAAGTAATCAATTTTAACTGTCATAAAATATAACTTTGGGTTATTACTTTTGCCTCACCTTAAATCAGTACTTATATAATATTATAAATGCGAAAGTAACTCTGTCTGTTTGTTACGCTTTCACGCCAAAACTACTGGACCAATTTGAATGAAATTTGGTATCGAAATAGTTTGAGACCCGGGAAAAAAACATAAGATATATAGTTTTTATCCAACTGCGCAAAGAGAGGTTAATGTTTTTGCGCGATAACCGACATACGCGCGGGCGGAGCCGCGCCCGGAATGCTAGTATAGATATATATATAAGAAAGAAAACATCCTCGGATACGACGGAGGTTAACACAATTTATAAAAAAAAATCTTTCGCGCCTTATTTCTTTCCAAATTCGGAATCCGAGTGATTGAACAATAACGACAACAAAACCTTTTTACTCAACACATTTTCCGCAAGTAATTCGATATAAGGCACTTCGATAGACTAGATAATCAGAACACCCACATTTTCAATTCTAACTCAATAAGAACTCAATTCTGTTACCGAAATATCGTGGAATATCGTATTTCCGCTGATAATCGATTTGGGATCATTCGATTCTAGCTCTGTTTGACTTGGTAATGAGTCGACACACCTCTTGTTGATTCTGCAGAGGCTTTCCAATGAGGGAATGTTCCCGATTACCATTTTAACTTTGAAACTGAAATAAGAGTTCCGGGAGGCACACCGCACGATTGATTAAAACTTTGTAGGTCGCACGTTTACGGCAATCTCAATAGCTACATGTCATCAGCTTTCCGAATCACTGATCTGTATATCTTGTACCTGGATATGTTAAGTTACCACTTTTGTAATGTTTAATTTTAGTTGTAGTGCCGTTGAGCGCTCCAAGCGAATGGGCAGTGTAGAACTAATTAAGTTAAAGTGATTCTGAAAAAGTTTAGATGACACATGCATTCTTGACCTGTGGTACCTCTATAGTTTTACTTTATCTTTCTCAAATTCTCAGTGTTTTTGTGAGGTATGTTATTGTCAACTTCATCTCTTATTTTTAGAACACTGACCACTATGTAGGTAGGCAGGTTGTGAAAAAGATCCCTAGGCACCTACTAAGAATAACTTGTGAAGCTTGCTTTGAAAAGTTACCAGAATTGCCTTTTAATAAGTCCTGAAATAAAATTGTGCGATTTTGCAATTGTGATGTCAAGCGTTATTCAAATGCACTTTACTCCAAAAACTTCAGGAGTTTCACATTGTAGTTTTAACTCTGTATTCAACTCAACTATATACTTTTAGTTTTGATTCAACAAAGTCAAATACATTCAGTACAATTTCCCTGTTGTTAATAAAAAATTTATAAATACAAAATATTATTACTTTTTTATATACAAGTAGTTACTTTATTCATCAAATTGAAGACGTTTTGAAAAAAGGACAGGTCAGGAGTAACCCTAAACCGACGGTCATGTATGAAAGGATTGATGAATGTAGATGAAGCGAAAGAGATATGCAAGGATCGTAGCAAGTGGAAATCTGTGGTCTCTGCCTACCCCTACGGGAAAGAAGCGTGATGTTATGTATGTATGTACTTTATTTATATGGCATGCACAATTGCATTTTTAAAAGCAAAATGGATAACTAGAACAAATAAACAAAACTCATCGAGGAAAGTATTCCAGCATAACAAACAACACACACATGCATACACAGATACAATATCTATATGGTATACATATATGTACCTACTACTATATGGTAGGTATGTAGGTAGTTGAGACTTGGGTATTAATGTCATTGTATTAACCATGTTCTTCTCTATTTTATTATAGGTACAGTGATTCATCGGAGCTAAGGTTAAGCTGCAAAGTTGTCCTTGGTAAGAACATACTTACTGTCTGCATGGCTAGTTTTTAAGATACTAAATGACGCTTTTTCACGCAAATCCTACATCACTGGAATGGTGTAGTAGATGTTTGCGTTGTGAATTATAAGCTGTTTATGTTATCTCTTTATTTTACTGTATTATTACAGATGATGGGAATGGCCTGAGTTTTTACCCATTCTTCTCGCAGTGGCTCTATATACATTTTTTTGCTGAACGTGGCAGTACAATGTAGAATAATTCAATATTAATTTTTTTTATTGACCTTCATAAGAGCGTCGTAGACGTTCAGGAAGTAACGTCGTAGACGTAAATTTAAGAAATTATATTGAACTAGATTTCCGGGCGCGGCTCCGCCCGCGCGTATGTCGGTTATCGCGCGAAAACATTAACCTCTTTTTGCGCAGTCGGATAAAAACTATCCTATGTTTTTTCCCGGGTCTCAAACTATCTCCATACCAAATTTCATTCAAATCGGTCCAGTAGTTTTGGCGTGAAAGCGTAACAGACAGACAGACAGACAGACAGACAGAGCTACTTTCGCATTTATAATATTAGTACTGATTTGAATTTAGGAGAGATTTCAGGATTTAGACATATAGGGTTACAGTTTAATGGCGAAGAAACACCTATCTGATTTCCCAGGGGATAAGATAACGAAAAAAAAAGGATCTTATTAATTAATGACGGGTCTATCCACGCACGAATTAAATTGCTCCCGCCGCTCCTCAAGACGATGACACCCGCTTCTTCAGACTACCCGTGACCACGGTCAATGCAACTTGATCGAAACGTCGAGGTTAGTCAAAATATTATTTTGATGTTAATTCGTGCGTGGATAGATCCGTCAGTAATTTAGAAACATGAGTTTAGTTCACAAAAGCTTAAAGAAAAGACCTTATTAAATCAATATATGTATCATACGCTACTGGTCTACGTCATTATACGTAGGTATACACTACTATATTGTAGAGTTGTTACGTATACATACCTGCGCTACGTATCAACCCCATTATACTATACCTAACGATTGTTTCAAATTTCCCTTTATTATTCATAAATATGATATGATGCGATGTGCGCGTACCCGTTACTCCATCCTTTATGATCCCCGATGTGAGGGCCATTGAAGTTTATGGTCATTAGATTACACCCTCGGCCCTCGGATGAAAGAAACGCCTGAAATCACATCGTTGTGTGTACAGCACCGTGACTAATTTGGATATCAACTGGCAAATATGTAAAAAACAACGATAACAGGGTATGTTAAGATTCCCCTAGTTCCCTTCTGGATAATGTCTTGATAGCAATATTTTTTACATAAAATCTAGGCCTACTTTTTTTTCTTTTTTTATGGGATAGGAGAGCAAACGAGCAGTCGGCACACCTGATGGTAAGTGATCACCGTCGCCTACAAACATCCGCAACGCCAAAGGTCTCGAGGATGCGTTTCCGGCCTTTAAGGAGGGAATATGCTCTATGGACTCCCCTTTCTTTTCCTATTTTAAACGACTTCAAAAAAATTATGAGGTTCTCAATTGGACTGATTTTTATGTGTTCTTCTTCTTAAATGTTATACAATAACCGGCAAAACACTCACGTTGGGGATCGAGTACGTCGACCCGGGTTTCGAGCATGTCAGATGCTCATCATCAGGGCGAGTGCGCTGCGTCTGCGAGCTCCCGACGGGCACTGTTCTTCTTCTATTTGAAATCTGGTGTTTGTAATGTGGACCCATCTAAATTTGAGTGAAATCTGACGAGTAGTACTTGAGTTATCCCTAATAATGCGTATTTAATTGGCATCGACGCCATGGATGATGTTGTCATTTATCTTGTCGATGTAAAATGAACAAAAAAACAAAATGCGAGCTGGTTTATGTTTATTTACTTTTTAGTGCATTTTTTATTTCATAATATTTCCTGTTTGAAATCGGTTTTTTTTTATTTTTTATTTGAAGCTTATTAGTAAATAAAATGCAACTAATTATTTCTAAAGAAAATATTACATTGAAAGTCATTAAAATAGCTAACTTCCGCAAAAAATTGTAATTCCGCCTCCGTATCATCTTTCGCGATTTTTTAACATATTCCTTTCGGAGGTTTCTTTATGCTGGGTCAATGCGTGTGTGCTGTGTCCTCACTACCAAAAGCACCAAGCAAGCAAAAACAGTTGTTTTTTTTTATATTTTCCCTTGAAATCGGAAGGACGCGGGTTCAATTCCCGCCCGGGGCAAAACATTTTGTATTCCAATATAAATTTATATATATTTTCCCCTTCTTAAGATGTTTATGAATTTCTTTTAAAAAAAATTTTTAATATCTTAAGAATGAAATAGAATAAAATAATTATGAATGTTTATTTTGTTTTTTTTTTTGTCACCTTCGCTTCTGGTTACATCCGCTTCCGTCGAGGTCACCCTATTAAAACTCTGTATCCAACTCCTCCTCCGCTAAAAGGACCTCCATTACACAAAACAAAAAGTCAAATACCTATAAGAAGGCAGATAAATTAAAAAAAGTCACAACTAGTTGTATAATAATGGGCTTTGGTTTTTTAAATATTTTGGCGTCCGAGAACAATAGAATTTCATTTATATTCATTCTTGTTCATTCATCAGTACTAATATTATAAATGCGAAAGTAACTATGTCTGTCTATCTGTCTGTCTGTCTGTCTGTCTGTCTGTTACGCTTTCACGCCAAAACTACTGGACCGATTTGAATGAAATTTGGTATGGAGATAGTTTGAGACCCGGGAAAAAACATAGGATAGTAAAAACTATCCTATGTTTTTTTCCATACATTAACCTCTTTTTGCGCAGTCGGATAAAAATCCGACTGCGCAAAAAGAGGTTAATGTTTTCACGCGATAACCGACATACGCGCGGGCGGAGCCGCGCCAGGAAAGCTAGTAATATTATAAATGCGAAAGTAACTCTGTCAGTCTGTCTGTCTGTCTGTTACGCTTTCACGCCAAAACTACTGGACCGATTTGAATGAAATTTGGTATGCATATAGTTTGAGACCCCGGGAAAAAACATAGGATAGTTTTTATCCAACTACGCAAAAATAGGTTAATGTTTTTGCGCGATAACCGACATTCGCGCGGGCGGAGCCGCGCCCGGAAAGCTAGTTTCATTCATAAATGGACAATATTTAGTAGTACTACCAGTATTTCTAGGTTAGCCTGAACAACATTTTCGACCACATCATCACTTACCATCAA
Organism: Plagodis dolabraria; assembly: GCA_963854805.1. NCBI lineage: Eukaryota > Metazoa > Arthropoda > Insecta > Lepidoptera > Geometridae > Plagodis > Plagodis dolabraria. The sequence continues at coordinate 22,711,436 of OY978457.1, read as the reverse complement.
GTGAGATAGTAGTCAAAGGCTAACCTAGCAGGCATAAAAAGAGAGTCTGACTCGCGCACGAAGGGTTCCGTACCATTAGCTATACAACATTAGACTTCATATTGTAACCTTTTTTTGTTTTAACGTGCGCGAGACCAACTCGCACTTGGCCAACTTTTTGTATTTGTTATAGCGGCAACAGAAATACATCTTCTGTGAAAATTTCAACTGTCTAACTATCACCGTTCTTGAGATAGGAGAGCGAAGTCTCAGTAATAGGCTCCCGTTTTTACCCTTGGGTACGGAACCCTAAAAATTTACAATATCGTCCATGCGGATGCCAATGGCATGCCAATGCCTTGACGCACGTATATGATTACATCTTTGGACTTTTACCCAGCTAAAGAAAGTGATGATCTTTGAATATATTAACCGATCGCTGAGCCCGTAAGTAACGGGCCGTAACGGACTCGTTATGTGACTAACGAAGGTCCGTTATGACGACTCGACGGCCTTTACTGACGGCCGTTTCACGCAGACGTCACTCTTGTTACTTTTGTTCTACCTACAGGGTTGTCTCTCAAAATGACATCACACTAGTAATTGTAGTATATAAAAAAAATCAATAAACGGAACTAACTTCAACACTCAAAAGAGTGTAATAACTTGTTGAAGTCGGTACTATGATAGTTGAAATGTACCTATCATCCCAATATTGTGCGCATGGTACCGACTTCGACAAGGTATTTTATACATACTTTTATCCGTCTCTATAATTATTCTAGTAACACAACAAACCCCCAGTTCACCTGGTTCAATCTGGGTCTGGTTGTCAATCAATAAGTGTTCCAGATAGGCATAGGCATATTGGCACTTACTTGTTTCAGTAATTAAGAGTACTGTACTATACTGTTCTGTATACTGTAACAGCCGGATCGTCCACTGCTGCATACCCCCTGTATTTGCCGTAATCCCCACGCTTGGCATGCGTCTTGGGGATCGCAGTGTAAGTTGGCAGTTCTTTAGAAGGCGCTGCTGCCCACCTTCCAGTCTTTTTCCCTTAGTCGCCTCTTACGACACCCATTGGATGATATGGGGAGGTGCAATTCTGACCCGGCACTCCACGGGTTGCCGCGTGGGGTACACACACCCCAAGTGTATCTAACAAGAAAATAACTCCACCTAAGTTTCAGAAACGTAGAATTCTCGTGCGAGTTCGTCCGAGGATATATGTCCGTACTTACTTCTACCGCCATGTTTGCATTAAGTACTTTGTTCTAGTGTGAAGGGTTTATGTGCCGGAGAAATTACAGGCATAAGACTTAACTACTTTATGTGTCAGGGTGACCGGCGTATTGTAGTGCGCGACTTGTGTCGAGCTGCATGTTATCCGCTTAACATCAGGTGGGCCTCGTGCATGTTCCATTACGATAGCATAAAAAAAGTGTCTCAAAATTTAATGAAAAAAATGGAAGTCCGTTAACTTAAAAAACTCACTTTCAAAAACAGTGAGTTGTCGGAAGATTTGTCTAGAATTAGGGTTTATTCGGCGAATAAATATAAAAAAAAAACTAAAAAAATAACTTATAATTCTATTAAAAAAATAAAAACCAAGATACTAAGTAAGCGTGTAATTCCCGTGGAATTGCATAATGATATACTTAAAAATCATCCCGTGTTGTCTTGCCCACAAAAAAAAGATCCTATAACAAAAAGTGGTTCTCATGGACAGTGATCGCTTGGAAACATATATTTTACTTAGTCCCTAGCCAAACCAGCGCAAGAACAATGCCCTACCATCTTACAAACATACCTAATATGATGAGTAAAATAAAACCAAACGACAAAACAAATACAATCTCTCGAGTAAATATTGTACTGTGGTCTCAACTTTCCTTGTGGAGAAGAAACCCATTTAAAATTGAATTGCAGATCATCAAAGCAATTGACAATTGAACAATGGAAGGTACTCTTTCCTTGGAATCGAGTTTCGCCTTTAACTGTTTGTCTTTTATGTTTATTATGGCTTTATTATTGCCATGATGTAAAAACTTTTTAGATAAACACAAAATTCACTTAATGGTTTCTTAGATAGTTGTGTTTTCAATCATTAACATGTTTGTCTTGAAATAAAACAGAGTTATGTATTGTGTTTCGAAACGGTATGTGATATACAGCTCCTTGTCGTGTTTTGAAGTGCCCTCTATTAGAAGCTTCTTATGCAGTGACTAAGTCCTTTAATATTATAGAAAAAGTCTTGGAATATTCTTTGGTAAGTTTTTTTCAAATACCTGTTGTTAAGCGATAATCTCTGCCTATAACAGACAAACTCGTTTACAAAGAGCTCTACTGCTATTAAATCAAAAACGTACCTCAGTACCACTTTAATTAATCCGAGAGCCAATAAAATAGCACTGGTGAAAGCACCTAAGTGTTTGAAAATTGTTTTTTTACTTCTGTATGGTATAGCTAGGCCATGTACCTAAGTATTTTCTATACGCCCTACCATACTATAATGGCAATACGAACAAGCCTGCCTAAACCGGGACAGCATAGACCCCTTGCGCGGCTATCCTAAGATATCGACACGGGCCAATAATTGCACAAAATAAGCCACAAGAAGAAAACAAAACAGTAAATTTTGAGTAATACAATACATAACTGTTTGCATGTCTTACATCACCTTGATTCGCAGGAAACTAAGATCCAGAGGCAATTAATCTTGCACTACAACAACGCTTATCCTCACACCGCAGTAAAAGACATTTTTATCGTTTGAAAAGGTTGAGCTCGTGACAAGTCCTGCTCACGGACTAGTCCAGACCAGTCCCACACAGTTTCTTTCTTTTTTGTCCCAAAAAAAATGTGCTCTTATTGGCATTCCTCCTTGCAAACCTCTTTTTAAAACTCTAGGAAAATGACCTTGACTTGTATGTACATTTTCAGAATTAGAAGGTTTGTAAGGAATTATCCCGACTTGTTCACCAGAACTCGTGACGTGTTCCCTCACAGTTCTTGGAATACAGAGAGACTTGTATTTGATTTTGCACCAAAGTACAAAAGTAAACATAGTCAAGAATAATTCTATATTATAAAATACCATCCCCATCATCATACAGGACCTTCCTCAAATACTATCCTAAACTCAAATCTTGATTGATAGCCAAAACCTTTTATTGTTTAACGATTTTTGATAGGCACCAAATCTGATTTATTTTTATTGTTGTATTCGATGTATAAAAATGTATTGATTTATAATTTCGCCAAAATTACCTGCCTGGAGACTGAGTTTGGCGGAAATATCTCTAAACATATTAATATAATAGTTTATATATGTATATATATATAAACTATTATATGTATATATATAAACTATATGGATTTCATAAAACTAACGTCTATGAACGTGTAAGCATATAACGAAACATAAATGTAAATGCCTTTTAAAATAAATTGTTTCCTTTGTATGTTACGCAACATTACGCCCTACGTGCGTTAGAAAGTAGGAACTACGATTCTTTCAAACCTAGATATGAAACCATAAATTGAATAAGAATGCAATCTCTTTCAGAAATTGCTTTTCCAGAATGTGCCGACAATTTTATGCAAAATAAAAAATAAATAAAATAAATAAATAAAAATTCTTTATTTGGAACCATAACAATATTGTACTACTAACATATGAGAATCGATGACACCTGCAGAAGTCTAATAACTGTGTCGCAGATGTCAACGCCCTCCTCCGAAATTTAGACAAAGTTCCTTACTATTAACAATGAACAAAGTATTAATTATACTTAAACCTTAATTCGAAGATAAAATAGGATTCGAAGACAATGAATATATAATGAAATAGAAAGGTAAAAGTACAAACAGAAAAAAAAAAAAAAAAAACGTTTGAATAAGTGTGTATTAGTGTGAGCTTGAGAATAAATGTGGGTGCGTGTGTGTATGTGAGAGGGTGTGTGTAAGGGTGTTGGGTGTTTGTGTGTTCTTGTGTGTGTATGTGAGGGAGTGTGTGTGTGAAGCGATTATCTCAATACTATCAAGAGCTGTTCAGTATCTTGATAGGATAATGACTGAAGCCATTTGATACATTTGGTTTTGCATTCATGTAAAGTAAGAGGGTAAATTTTTAGTTCCTTATTTACCTTATTGTACAAGAATGAACTAATATATTGATAATGCCGACCCGCTACCGCTGTTCGTTTCTTTTCAGCATAACATACTATATCATACCTGCGTTTGGTATAGAGGAGTGTTCGATCGAATGGTAGTTGGGAATGTTTCCTTGATACCGTATGGAGGATAAAAAGTTGTCTAACAGTAAGGACTTGGCACAGCGAGTATAGTTCAGTAGTTGGGAATCGTAAGGGTTTTTTGGAGAGGAATTTGAGAACAGCTCTCTGTGCCCTTTCCAATAATAGCATATGAGTTATTCCGGTGCCACCCCACGCAGTTATACAGTAAGATATAACGGATTGTACAAGAGCATAGTAAATTGTCTTTAAGTATTGGAAGTCAACTATATTTCTGAGGTTTTTAAATACGTAAATCAGTTTCCGAACTTTAGACACCAAATATATGATATGTTGCTTCCATACCATTGCACTGTCTATCATAACACCTAAGTACTTGACAGAAGTGGAACGTTCTATTGACAAACAGTTGCAGGTTTTAGAGTCTGTTTTGTCATCACATAGGTGAGCACGCAAACCAAATGAAGGAGGTGGTAAACCGGTCGCATTGGGAGCAAAAGCTATAAAATTTGTTTTGGACACATTAAGAGTTAAATAATTATAACACAACCAGTTTATAACAATCCTAACGGCGTTTTCAGAGAATTCACGCACCTCTGCCCAGCTGCAGCCATGTACCAAAAGAACGGTGTCGTCAGCGTAAGTTATTAATTTACAGTTTGGGATTGACAAGTTACATAAATCGTTCACATAAACTAAAAACAACGTAGGTCCTAATACGCTGCCTTGGGGGACGCCATAGCTAAGCTCTTTCTCTCCGCTTTTAAAATCATTTATAACGACTTGTTGTGTCCGATAGCTAAGGTAGCTGCAAAACAGATCTTGCACGACTCCTCTTACACCAGCACGCTCAAGCTTAGAAAGAAGGATAGGGATAGAGACAGTGTCGAATGCTTTCGAGAGGTCAAGAAAAATACCGACAGCCCTCTGCTTATTGTCAAAATATTTCATAACTGTGTCCGAGAGATTCAAAACAGCATCCTCCGTGGATATACCACTTCTAAATCCAAACTGATTTTTAGAAAGGATGTTGTTTTGATTTAGGAATTGGACTAAGCGCTTGTTGATAACCTTCTCAAAAATCTTTGACAATACTGTTAGTACAGAGATGGGTCTATAGTTCATGACACTGTCTCTGTCATCTTTTTTAAAAATAGGGTGAACTAGCGCCCTTTTGAAGACTTGAGGAAAAATACCAGCATTAAAGGAGAGGTTGAAAATATGACATAGGATAGGAGTAAGAACCATACTGGTGGCCTTGACAATTGACGTCGAGATACCGTCCCAACCAAGAGCACAATTTTCTTTGAGATTAAGTATAACGTGTTTAATTTCATCACAGTCAACAGGAAATAACACCATGGAATTAGAAGTTGCTGGACTAGGCTTACTTTTGAATTCAGCAGGGATTGTGGTGTGATATAGAAATTTTGAATGAGTTTGAGAGGGGATTTTGGAGGCCAGAATTTCTCCAATACTAGCAAAATACGTGTTCACCGAATCAACCGATGAGGACGGATCGTCACACAATTTTAATAGATTGCTTGCGGAATTTTGTTTTTTGTTGATGTTGGCAATTTTATTAATCATGTTCCATGCCTTTTTAGGATTTCCTCTAACCTTCTGAAACTCATTTTGATGGTATTCGCGTTTTACTTTTTTTAGCAGGTTATTACAGAATGTACGGTAACGAGTATAGATCAATTTTTGAGTAAGGCTATCTGGGTTCTTCTTATGTTTTTTATAGAGCTTGTCTCTATTCCTTATGCATCTTAAAAGGCCAGGAGAAATCCATGGCTTAAGTAACCTTTTTTTGCTAGGGATTTTAACGATGCGAGTATGTTTGCAAGCAATATCAGACATAATTTTAACTAAATTTTCAGAAGCTGTATCTGGGTTTGAACAAGACAGAATTGAGCCATAATCGAAATTCGTCAAATCATTTATTATTGCTGTGATATCTATTTTTTTAGAAGTATTGCAGGAGGCATTTCTTTCCAAGAGTAAATTGCAACTAAAAAGTACTGGGGTGTGATCAGTAATAATAGTATCGAGGGCTAAAGTTTTGGCATGAAAGGGAGTATGTGCGATAACGTGATCGAGGCAGTTTTCCTCTCTAGTTGGATAACTGTGAGCTGGAAGAAGTGCATGTGACGCCAATAGATTGAGATATTCTTCGACATTAGATTCAGTAATTGAAGATATGATATTGATGTTCAAATCTCCAATCATGACTAGAGATTTAAAAGATTTTAAGGAGGTCAATCAGTATAAGGTCCAAACTGTTTAAAAAAGGGTTTAAATTTTTGTAAGAAGGGGAACGATATATAGCAAGAACAGCTAATTTATTAGAAAATTTTATAACCAGACAATTTGCGTCGTTGAAGACTGGTTCAATAATAGTATATATCTTATCCTTTCTAATGTAAGCTACTACACCGTCGTTTTGATTCCTAAAACCAGATTGATGGGAGTCAAAACCAGTTATTTCAGGTATACAGGGGCATTTGCTTAACCAACATTCGGATAAAATAAATACGTCAATCCTGACGCTTATTCTATGAATTAAGGTTAAAAAATTATCAAAGTTACAGTTTATACTTCTAATATTGACATGGAGGATGTGTAAACTATCGTTAGTATTAGATATAAAATCATCAACAGCTTCTGGTGAGCATATAGCGGAGTCTGAGACTGATATTTGTTCAATATCATTTATCAGGCGGTTTGTGTCATCCATTGTGAGCTTGAGAAATGAACGATCGGACCAAAACATTATTTTGCAAACCAAAAAAGTAAACACTATGCCAATGCCTCAAATAGCAGTAGTTTGTAGATAAAGATAGGGCTTCAGTAGTTGTGTGTATGTTAGTTTGTGTGAGTTTTGTGAATGAGTGTATAGGTTGTGAGAATGTGTAAAGACTTACAAGTATTGTGAACACGAGCTTCACGTAAATTGTAAAACAAGTTACAACCACTCCGCGAATAAAGTCGTTTTCTGACATACCGCAACAGACTAGTCATTTATGGATTTGCAACTTCTCCAGATCTGACTCCCTGGTCACTCGAATAAGAGGCCCATTCTCTCTTTTACGAAGAAAAATTTTTCCACGCGATACCCAGCAAAAATTGAAATCATTGACCTTCGCATAGTCCCTGGCCAAGAAAAAGAGCCTCTTCATTTTCGAGGTTAGGTTTTCTGATATGAAGATTAGCTTTGGTGGGCCATTTATGCGGAGATGTTCCGTGGTTAACCTAGATGTACCTTTGTTGAACATTCGGAACTTACTAATTATATTTTCTTTCTGCAAGGTGGAACACATGTCCACGATAACTGTTCTATTTACTGGATCCTTAGATCTAATGCGGAAAATATCCTTTATCTCGGCTTTTTGAATTGGCACCTTTAGGGTCTCTCCCACCTTAATAAATGTTTCCAAAAGAGATGATTTAGTCTCCAAAGGGGTCATTGGTATGTTTCTAATTTCCGAACAAGTGGATCTACATCCTCGCTCCAATGCCTCTAATCTATCTTCCAAAATCTTGAAATGCTGGACATCTTCTTGTCGTACAGCCTCCAATTCAACAATTTTAGCTTGTGCTAACTCCAGGTTCTTTCCTAAGAAATCCACAGATGCACGTAAGTCCTCAACAGCAGCGTATAGCTTATCTGCTCTTTTATCTTGATCTTCCTTAAACAGCAGAAACATCGCCCTCATCTCTTCCATGAAGTCATTCAATTTCTTATCATCACACTGCAATTGTTTTTTTCTTCGGTGAGTAACATTGAGACTTGGTTCTGATGAAGAGTGCAGGAGTCGATGGTCAAAGGGCACCGTCAAAGTAGATATGGGCGCAGAAGACGGTGCAGGTGGCGGTGGATCTCCCAAAGGCGTCGGTGGCATAGCAGCGCTCAAAGTAAGCGCGGGTGATGAAGGTGGGGTACGTTTTAGGGGCATTATAATAACTAGCTAGTAATCCAGTTATAAAAAGTACCAGGCGATCACGAACGCAAAGACGTGGGCGGAGCTTCGATACAGTGGAGTTCAAGATAGAGTGGTGAGAAGCGGCGACTTACAGGAAACAGCTTACGTCCAGTCTTAGTAGATCCCTGGCTATGTTCTTGTGTGCGTAACGTATCTTACTGGTTAGATTATTGTTCACTCACATTGATGGCTGCAGCGTGTGTGTGTAGACTACGTTGATGAGCCTGCAGTTGTGCCGAGTTACCGTACGAAACTTCCACGCACTTTATGATCTCCTATTATTTGCAGTTTATTTAAATTAATTTAAATAAATTATTTTGTTTAATAAAGGCATACCGCCGGTAAAAAAAAAAAAAATTTAAATTAATAAAATTTACGAAATTTTTTTATAGAGCTGGTCAAAAACACGTCTGAACTAGTCAGAATCCGGGAGGGAAGGGGGAATACTTTCAAGTTAAGTATCCCACCATGATTCCAAAAATATAGCGTCATGTGGCATGTAATCTACGAATAAATATGCAAGTCTAGCTCAAAAACTACAGAACATAAACCTTACCGCGGCGGGCGTGACTTAAAAAGTGTACCATGCGGCGAAACAACGTTACCTTGACACGACCAATTGGTTGCGATAATTTCTAGCGCCAAATCAATTAAACAATCCAATCGAATTAGGATTATTGTGCATGTTTCTAGCCTGTTTAGTTAATAGTGAACTTGATGAGTCCAAAATCAAAGCGGAAACGTATGAGAGTTACATTTTAATTATTTATTCGTAGTATGTAATAGACAAATTCGCTGCAAACGTGTCTGGTACATTGTGTGTAATTTAATATTTACGATTGCGATAATAGCTTAGATTGTATAATATACTAGTCCATTATACATTTGTCATGTTTACAAATGTTGTGCATGCATTGTTGGTGAACTTTATGGTTGAACTGAAAGTTAGTGACTGTGAATTGTTTTGAAAAACTAATTTAAATACATATATTTTATGACGCTCGTGCCGCAGTTTGCTTAGTTAAGGTAAGCAACGTCTGCCGGGGTCATGACTTGGGGGGTGACCGCTATTGACATTACTACTGAGCGCTTCCGTGCTTCGGAGGGCACGTTAAGCCGTCGGCCCCGTTGGTGGCGTAGGCAGGAAGGACGCGGGTTCAATTCCCGCCCGGGGCAAAACATTTTGTACTCCAATAATTTTTAGTTATAAAATCTACTCCGTCAGTAATAAAAACATACTTGCATAGTAGACAGAAGTATCTAAGCATCTACATTTGGCCAGAAATCGGTCCAATGTATAAGTGGCGAGCCTATTTACATTTACCAGACACAGTTCCAGACTTCGGCAATCGAACCCGGAACCTCGATGTTCCATAACAAACTTTCGCCACGCCGCCAATGAGGGCGATCACGGCGTTATTACATATCGATTTAAAAACACTTGGCACCCCTCTATATGCGTATAAAAAGCGGTGCAAATTATTCGAATTGCAAAAAAATAAAGCAGCCCTATGAAATAATCCCAAAAGGTCACCCGAGTACATCTTTCGAGGGTCCCGGCCAATCTGAATCGCAAATAAGCCAGTATTTACGTCCACAGACTAAGTTGGAAGTGATGAATGGTTACGATATTCTGCCAAAATCGCCGGTTTGAGTTAAGCTTTGGGGTTATGCTGTGGATGTGAGAATACGGATTTTATGGTAGTTGGGAGTTGCGCGTAGCCGTAAGGCCTCTGGAGAAGTTGCAGATATAGGTGATAAACTTATTTATTTACTGAATATGGCTATAGTAACTTACTCGTATAATTATACTGTTAGGGAATTTTGTGTATGATAGTATTTTGGCTTCTACCCTCTTTTAGTTATAACCTAGTAAAACTAGACAAGTAGTTTGACTTCATAGAGAGATACCCAACGCTGCTTGTATGTGTACGCGTGTACGCACGTGCCACAGCATGCACACATTGTCAAATATCTAGGGTGTCCAGAGTGCGCTGATTTACTTAAAGAGAATATGATTATTAACTACTGTTAAAAGTCGTGTCTGTAGGTAGCTAAGAATTTACCTATTTGCTATGGTATGCCTATAAAAGTTTGAGATATGGATAACCTGCGTATCCAGGCTAGTGTAGGCATTAACATCTACGGGCCTCCAGTCAAACTATTTTTTTGGTTTTACTATGGTTATAACTTCACCTACTAAACGGGTGAGGTAGTGGTCAAATTAATACTTACACTGAAAAAATTAAAATGAAAAGATTTATTTACAGCTGTAAACCACAATAACTATTATCAAATTTGAGATAATTATATCCTCATGGTGCACTTTGCTGATCATGTATATTATACATGTAGAGAAATGCTATGATCCTCACTTAACGTATACAGAAAATTTCGGGCAGGAAAAGGTGATTTCCAGCCTACTTACTACTTGAAGTAGTAACCCAAGAATACCGATCTGACGCATTATCGATTATACTATGGAAGGAGGTGCTAGACCATCTAATTTTTACATCCGTTTGAATGCACGCATACCTCTCGAAGTTTTCTCCAAATGTCACAAATTTATACTTCTATTTTCGCTTACCATGTCTCAATCATGGTTAATTAATACAAATCTCGTAGGCACCTACGTAGACACCTACGTAGGTGCCTACGAGAATATCAACCTTTCGAATAGGTCACGTAGAAACTAATAAATATTAGTAATCGCAGTTGGTTGACTGAACATCTACTTGTTTGAAACAGCATTAGCTTTAATGGCAATATTACATAATAGTACTTAGTAAAAACTGAAATTCTTTGCTGGATTAAACAGACAAGCTTTGCCAATTACATCTCAGAAAATGGAGAGAAGTTATCAGATATTAAATTCGTTGAATAATTGGCTGGGACGCTTCCAACAAATATTGATTTTCATATTTGAATGTATATTGTTTCATAGTTGAATGTATAATGTATATATGTTTGTGCAAATAATGCAGTAAATAGAACTGATTTGTCGTATTAATAAGTAGGGATTTCAGTTTTGAAGCGCTCGTAGCCAAGTTTGCTTAGCCATTCTGAATCGATCAGCAAAGTTAAGCAACGTCCGCCGCAGTCACGACTTGGATGGGTGACCGCTGGTTGGGCATTACTACTGAGCGCTTCCGTGCTTCGGAGGGCACGTTAAGCCGTCGGTCCCGGTTGTTGTCTTAGGATAGCAGTCGTTACAGCATGGTGGTAGGGCACTTTGCAAATGCCCGCCTGGCTAGCTACCACCCTCAAGTTGAAAATCTGTCGCCAAGCACCTAACGGTGTGTTCCGGCAGCCAGTAACTATAGGTTAGTCTGAATAACATCCTCGACCACATCATCACTTACGATCAGGTGAGATAGTGGTCAAAGGCTAACCTATCAGGCATAAAAAAAAAAAAAGTTGGGTTTACACGACTGCGCAAAAAAGGAGCGTTATGTTGTCAAGGTTTATATATGTATGTATGTTTGTGAGTTTCTTTATTCCACCATAACTTCTAAACGGCTTAACTGATTTTAATGTATGGTACATCATTAGATTCTTCTTGATAGCGCAGGTGGCACTAGGTACATAAAGTATAACAATTTTTGTGACGCCATTTTGTGAGAAAAAATATGTTTTTCTCCCGAACACATCGAGTGAAATATCAATATGAAGGGCATTAAGGAACGATTCTGTAAATATATATATATATATTTACAGAATCATCAATTTATATATATATACATATATATATATATATATATATATATATATATATACTTCAATGGAACGAAAAATGCTTAAAGAAAATAAATAATTTGCAGTCGGGTTTTTAATTTTTAATTAATTTATACCTGTTTGAATTGGAACTTTTCAATATCGGCTTTTGTGATTTCCATATGTGAGACGCACAAAGAAGTCTTAAATACCGTTATAAAATGATGCGCTAGATGAACAACTCGCCACAACTTACGTGTTTATATTCATGGCGCGTTGCTGCACAACAGGGTAAAAATCGTCTTTTTCGCCATTCATTACTAACAGCTTCGGGTTAAGGAAGTTAATACTGGTTAAGGAAATCCAAAAATCAAAGTCGCCTTAGTTATAATCCTCTTTATTCTCCGGAGAAGATGTAAGTACTTAATTTTCTTTTCTTTTTTTAAATGTGTTTTATTTGCATTTTTTATTTTTTCTCCATCGTAAAAACGGTTCATACATTTGAGCGTTAAATTTGATACATTTATAGTCGTATATCTGACATATAACAACTTAAAATATTAACAACCTCTCCTTTAGAATCTAGAATTAAAGATATTTTGGTATATATAGAACCAGACATGCCTTGGGGCACTTTTCCAATGAAATAACAATCGAAATAAATATACGTTGCTTAACTTAATTGACAGCTACTCTATGATCTCTACAGTTATGACGTAATACTACAGAAATAGACAAGACAGCACTATTCATTGTAACCTTTGCATGTGTACTCGTTCAGGAAGCCAAATGGACTGACAATCGGATTGCCCTATATGCATTACTTATCTAACTACATTACATACTCTATGCTGTTTACTGACAACTAGATTATTAAGAAACCTTTGTAGATTTGTAAAAAGTATGAGTTTTTAAACTGTGACGGTCACTAACATTCTAATTATTAATACCAACGGGATATTTACCGTGTTTTTGGTTAGTTTGTCAGTCGGTTCGTCTGCTCTTAGTGCCTACCATCCACCCGCATAGACTTCAGTTGACTCGTGATCATGGCGCTTGCAACAGTGCCGAAATACCGGGAGCTTAAAACTAACCAAAAACACGGTAAATATCCCGTTGGTAATAGTAATAATTGCTACTTTATACGTATTAATCAATATCATATATGCCATTATCACACACAAATTGACAATCATAAAATTAACAGTACGTAGGTATACTAATACAAAAATATATAAATAATTTAACTATATCTACTTATGACCTAAAAATATTACACTTAAAAATTCTGAGCTCTGTTTTCTACCAGGAGGCAATCATAAGTAGAAAACAGAACTCAGGTCACTGTCCACGGGTAGAGTGCCTAAAAGGCTGGCAGCATTACCCCGTTGTATGGCAAGACTAATTCTGTGGCCGAGGTAAGCGCCAGCCCTTTGGTCGTTTGTCTTTTCTTTTTTCTTTTTTCTTTTCTTTATAGTAATAATAATTCTATAAAAGTAGAGTGCTAAACGTAAACTAAGTTATCAATGAAACTGATTTGATTTATATATATATTACTTTTATCAAGATAGCAAAAACGTTTCCAACATAGATTTATGCATAAAATTTCTTTGGATTTTGAAATGATGTAATAGTTATTTGGTATGCAAAGCTGTAAATTTGTTATTATAGTGTAAAAAAATAAATTAAACATAAAAAAAATAAGTTTTTAAATGTCTTTGGGAAGCGAAGGATCCTAAGATTGGTTGAATCATGATTAAAGCGAGTGGTTTAAATATTATAGAATCCTGAGCGTTACGAATGTTTCAAATGCATGAAACTCAAAATAAATTTGATGCCGAGCTTAACACACAATTTTTACCTACCTACAGCGAGGAAAAACAAGGTGCGATAACAGATTAAATAAAAACGAAAATTACTGTTAATTTATATTGAAAATTTAAGGTAATATATATGCTAATATTCCAGGCAAATTTTTATAAAGAGTTTTAGGAAGGATAAACAGTTATCCGTTTGTGAGGCGAAAAGGAAATTTTCATGTGCTCTATTGTTTTAGCTTGGTACTCTTTATGTGCGATTGACAATTTTACTTTTTTTTTGTTTCGTGATTGGTTGTAGGGCTTAAGCTTTCAAAAGATAATTTATTGCCAAAAAGTAAATACATACGATTTACATATTAGATTCTAGTATAATCAAAATTCTAATTGAGTAATAGATTGACAGCGAGTCCCATACTAAGCACATAGCCTGTATCTTGGGGATCGATTGCGATTTTCAAGGCAAGTGGCAATGAAAATTAAGTTTAAATTGAAGTACAATAGTAAATAGGTACGGCATATACATTAATTTTACGTCAAGTAATTTACTTAAGTTATCAGTCAGTACTATAATAATATTATAAATGCGAAAGTAACTCCGTCTGTCTGTCTGTTACGCTTTCACGCCAAAACTACTGGACCGATTTGAATGACATTTGGTATGGAGATAGTTTGAGACCCGGGAAGAAAACATAGGATAGTTTTTATCCGACTGCGCAAAAAGAGGTTAATGTTTTCGCGCGATAACCGACATACGCGTGGGCGGAGCCGCGCCCGGAAAGCTAGTATTTTTATAAAAGTAGCCACCGTCTTGGGCCTTGCCAATAAGTAACAGTCATGCCCAAGTCGTATATATTTCATTACTACTAATAAATATTTAGGCAAGCACTATACTAAAACTTCATAGGGAGATCGGGCGAGGACAAATAATATATTTTTGCTGTTGTACTATGTACCTTTACTAATGTATATATACTAATGTATTTTATTCACAAACACGTAACATTTACATTCATTTTAGTAAACAATATTAAAAATTTAACTCTTCAATTTTCTCGCTGAAAGTCCCAAAACACTAGTGTCATGAATTTAAGTATATGTATAAATATTGCATCTAGGAGCCTAGATCGATTTTTGAAACCTCATCAGGGCAATATCCAATATCCGTAGGGCATATTATCAAGATGTTCTTTTATATTAAAATTTGTAGGATGTTAATGACAACACAGTTTATTTTTATCATTTAGTAACCGGCTAGGACTCGCGTAATGTTTACCGGATATTGCTCTGACCAGTTTCGACTGGTTAGTGATAGTGACAGAAGTGACAGTTCGGACGTAGAAATTCTGACTTTGACGGCTGCGGCGCAACCGTCTCAACGCCAGTTACGGCCCGCGCTCGACGTTGTGTACAATCGAGACTCCCAGGCGAAGAATTTCAAATAAGTTCCAAACTGGTCGGAGCAATATCCGGTAAATATTACGCGAGTCCTAGCCGGTTACTAAATAATAATTATGGACAAAACTCGCAACAGGTTTTTAGCTCAAATAGTTTATTTTTGTCACCATATGATTTTGTTTTATTATATTTTCTTTGTAAGAATTTCATCAACGTACTTTCAGCCGTTTGTTATGTACTCCCAATCCACGGAACTGTTAACCAACAAAAGTGACTCAGATCGGTATTGCGACATCCCGCCACCGATAATTCTTGAGAACGCTGAGGAGGCGCTATTGCAACATTTTGGACACCGGCTTCGTTTAAGGAAATGAATCAAAATTAAATCACTTTACGTTCTAACATCGAACTATGGTCACCTTACCTAGTTTATAATTATTTTAATTGTATTTTATTTAAATTAAAGTTTTTAAGTAAATTTCGGTTTTTTTTGAGTCCTCGCACGCTGCCTGTCCTAACTGGCGCAGTCGTGTGTAGGATCCTTGAGGAGCGTTTCTCAAGGCCGCGAGTTCACGATCATCGAAGACCGTATCCTGGGAGCTGCTCCGGTGGTTTTCAAGCCCGTTCGAGGATCCGAATCTACGTGTCAGACAGCGCGAGGAGTATCAGAACATAGATACACCAATAGAGGCCGAAATGCAGTTACTGTGAGTACATTAGATCTTCTAGTGTTTAGCTCACCTTTTTCCTTTTAACTTGTGTGATAACTAACTTCCAAAATTTTCCATCCACGGAAATTACGGAGCTTGTGTATTAGTAGTAGTAGTAGATCTAGGAGTAGAGATTTAAATAGGCAATTAGACTACAGCGATAGTTTTAATTTAGATAATTTAGGAATAGATATGGCTGATTTGGACCAAATTTTTAAAGCACTTCGCTTAGTGCCAGAGTTTGACGGAAATGTAAACGTTCTTACCAGGTTTATTCATTTGTGTGACGAACTGATAGAAGAATTTATAGTCAAGGAGCCGACTAACAAACTTAGAGAGACTGCTTTATTAAACGGAATTTTAAATAAAATTACTGGACCCGCAGCCCGCCTTATCAATTCCAATGGCGTTCCTTCGGATTGGCAAGGCATTCGGAAAACATTAGTAAATAATTTCTCAGATCAACGCGATGAAACCGCCCTCTACAATGATTTAGCTTTATTAACACAGGGACAGGGAACTCCTCAAGAGTTCTATGAAAATTGCCAAAATTTATTTAGTACCTTAATGACGTATGTCTCACTGCACGATACCATCCAAAGTACTATCGACGCAAAAAGAGATCTATATAGGAAGCTTACTCTCCAGGCATATGTGCGTGGATTGAAAGACCCGTTAGGCTCACGTATCCGGTGCATGCGCCCGGGAACGATAGAAAAGGCTCTAGAATATGTCCATGAAGAACAGAGCACTCTATACCTGCAACAGCGTAATGAGCACCTCTTAGAACGGAAACAACCTGTTACCCCACATAAACCAATGTTACCGCCAATGCATAGTTCCTTTGTGCCACCGTTTAGGTTTCAAGGATTTAGCGTTCCTGGACCTTCAAGGCCACAATCGTTCATACCGCAGTGGAGGCCCAACTTTAATCAACAAAATCAGGTAGGTCCGTCACGCACACAACAGATTTTCCGTGCTGCACCCCCTAATTACAACCCTCAAGAGAACGCTTTCAAATTTTCCCCGCGTAACTCAGCGCCTCGTCCAATGAGTGGCGTCAGTCATTTCGTTACTAAAACTTTACCACCGACGCGGCAATCGCCTTTTAATAATGCTCACGATTGGAGGAAATTTGGTAACCCTCCTCCCACTAATTATTTTAAAACTAGGGAGATGAACTACAACGAGTTTTCAGGCCACGAACCGAAGGATGACTCATATGAATACTATCCGGATTGCGACTTCTATGGGTATCCAGAATATGGTTACGGTTATGATGGGCAGCAGGATTATAATAATCAATATCCTGAAGTCCTATACGTAGCCCCGGTTATTGAGGAAACTACTGAACGGATTGAAAAATCTGATCAGGATTTTGAGAAAGTGACCATATCAGACAAACTAAAATAGAAGTAAATCTACAAACCAAGCGTCAACTCCCATATATAGAGATTGGATCACCTTACCTATATTACCTTTCATACTATTGATAGACACAGGCGCGAACAGTACCACTGTTTTATTTTGTTTTTTTTATACCACTAAGGTGGCAAACAAGCGTACGGCCCGCCTGATGGTAAGCAGTTACCGTAGCCTATGGACGCTTGCAACACCAGGGGTATCACTCGCGTGTTGCCGACCCTGAAGAAATCTCTTCACGCCCTTTTGTACTGTAGTCGAAAACTATTTTAATGAAAACCATATTTGAGGTATGTAACATTCATGCAGTGAATTATTCGATTACTATACCAACATATTCCAAACTTAAAGATGATAGCAGTATCACTTAATTCTTTTATAGCTTCCACAACTACTTCGATGGTTTGATAGGTTTGGATTCGACTATAAAATATAAGACCAAAACTCTTCATACTCGGAATGCGAAAAGTCCTATAAAGCTATATGACTCGCGAAACGCTAAATACGAGGATACTGGGATCCTATACGAGGACGTCATACCAGCTGGTTGTAACCAATTAGAGAAGCTTCTGATAAACGTTCGTGACAGTGATGCCGTTGTGATAGATCAAGGGATATCTAAATATCATATTGCTGAATGTCTAAATACCGTTAATTTTATACCGGAATTTTATAAGTACATAATCCAAGCCGTAGTGATATGATATTTTCATATATATTTTCAATGGACCGCCCAGTATGTGCCGAATTCTATAATGTTCAGTGCACGCGCACCTCGTTTTTTTTCCCGCTTGCGAGGTAATCATTTAAGTGACGAGGAACATATTAACCTACAAATGCTATGTTCTCAATACGCGGATGTATTAGAAGGTGAAAATTTAGGAAAATGTCAAAGATTATTTAAAACAGCAATAGATACTTAGAATTACCATTCAGAAAAACAAACCACCGTGGTATCAATGAAACGTATCTAGCATTATCTAGAAAGTACTTCTGGCCCAAATTAAAGACCACATAGGAAAATATATATATGAATGTACTATATGCGGCCGTGCTAAGTATGACAGAAATCCCATCCATCAAAAATTTCTTATAGTGCCACACATATAAATATCTCACGATCATCGACGCTTTCTCCAAATATGCTCAAGCTTGCCATATAAAGGATGCAACAGCGATTAGCGTAGTTCATTTTTAGTACTCATCATAGACTTCCAATGACAGTAGTCACTGATCGAGGTACAGAATTCACCAACCAAATTTTCCTAGAATTAACCAGACTTCACGATATAAACCACCATAAGATTCTTCCATGCGTTCCAAATGAAAACGGTATGGTAGAGAGGCTGCACTCTACATTACTTGAACATCTACGTCTATTGAAATTGGAACATCGAGGTGAATCTGTTATAAACTTGATGCCTTATGCTATTCTAGCATATAATAGTCAATTCATAGTTTTACCAAATGCCGGCCTATATACATAATAACTGGACATTTACATCCCCGCGATTCAGTAGACATAAATCTATTAGAAAAAACTATATAGTATTCAACATTATATGGTAGAACATAGGACTAGAATTCACAAAGTTTTCGGAATAATTAACGGCACATCCCTACATCAGTGCACTCAAATAACTGAGAACGTTAACAAAAATCGAGAATCCGAGATACAGTATTACCCAGACTAACAAGTTTTTGTTCGCAACTCTTTGGCTAGTAGACATAAATCATAAATCAAATCATAAATCATTTTGTTGGTAATTACAAAATTACATGTCAAGGCATACATTGATTTGTTTTATTTTTTAAGAATAAATATGTAGTAATTTTAATTAAAATAGACATTAATAAAATGTCACATTAAAATAGAATTGTCCTTAATAATAAAATATAAAATAGGTAATAATTAATTATAATAGAATATTCTAAAAACTATGTATGTCATTACTACAAGTAATGTTTTGTCAAGTGATATAAAAACTTATATTTTATGGTCACAAAAATTTGCTCCTAGATATACGCAAGATACAGTGCTTGCTAGTTTACTTAATATTTACACAAGAAAGCAAGGTGGTCCTGTCGCCTTAAGAGAGTCCCTAACAGCGCACAATTGTAGAATTCTTTTTCTGAATACAAGCGGAAGTACTAACCCTGACTAGCTTAAATAATAGTCCTCGTATTACCTTTCAACGTTGGATCGGCTAAGACAGTCACTCATTATCATTCATTTCTCCAATTGGTAGATTTAAAAGATTTACGTGATAATATTAACTTAGTTAAGGTACAGATATCGTCTCTTTCACTTCAGTTTCGCAATAAAACTCTTTCGCTTTACGAACCCCACATGGAACACTTACGTAATAAAATTTCAAAATTATCCGAGCAATTGGAAACCTTTGAACCCAACCGGGCTAAAAGGGGTCTGATTGATGGTTTAGGTTCTGTAATAAAAAGCATTTCCGGGAATCTCGACTATACGGATGCTATTAAATACGATTATGCTATTAAATCCATGCAAGAAAACGAGAATAAAGTGGTCACAGAAATTAATAATCATATAAGCCTTGGCAAGAATTGGATATCTCAAAATTCTAAAATCTTAGATAATTTGGTTCAAAATCAAAAGAAAATAGAAATTGCTGTCAATGACATAATGTCAAGTGATATGCAACGCGAAAATAACATGACCATGTATGCTCACCTAGCGCAGCGTCTTATTATTTTGGCAGATAATGTAGAAGATTTATCAGATGAAATAACTAGGTTAGAAAATTTATTAGGTTTTATACGTGCAAAAAGCGCACATCATCTCATGTTCAATATCAATTCACTCAAGGACATGATAAGTCGGTTGAACAACCTCTATAGCAGAGACCAAATACCGACTGTTAGTTATAGAGAATATTTTGATTTAATTAGGATAGGTTACTATTATAGCAATAGTAATATAGTACTAGTATTCAAGTTTCCGGTTATCCGTCCCGCTACCTATGACCTTTATAAACTTTCCATAGTCCCCAACAAAGAGAACAAGGTCCTTATACCATCTCATCCCTACCTAGCAATTCACGACAAAGACTCTATGTACATAGAGGCAGAATGCCCGAAGTCAAGTAGCCTCGGTTATCTATGCGAAGAAAGAATTAATCATCACGGGAGCCAAGCTGATTGTATCTTCCAACTGATCACTATGCAGCGAGTGGATAAATCATGCCAATTTACCTCTATCACTCTCACTAATGAAGCAGTTGAACAATTAGACGACCGACACTACATATTGAGCTTTCCATCACCTACGAAGATTCGTCTGTCATGCATCCAGGATCAATATGATACAATGCGAGGAAGTTTCCTAGCCACAATACCAAAGGGATGTCTACTACAAACCACCCAGTTCACTATAATAAATAACGAAGACCGCATTAAAGGACAGGTAATGAAGATAATGAACATGCCACCTGAAACCATTTATAACGTTGATGAAAGGAAAATAAAGTTCAAATCTATCGATCTTCGAAAGCTCCATGACAGTAACACCGAAATGTATCTGGAAACACCACTTACCATTTCCAGAACTGAAACAAACAACCTCTACTATACCATCGCACCACTGTACATACTCATGTTAAGTGCATGTGCACTCATTATTTGGTTCACCATACGCCATCTACAAGGCAAACGAAGAAGGCATGTGATCAACCTGGACAGGAACAAGGAAGTAGAAGCAGATCAACCTGGATTGTCGGCGATATTTTCGAGCCTAGCCCGCCAATAATCACCGAACTTGAGGAGGGAGGTGTTATGTACTCCCAATCCACGGAACTGTTAACCAACAAAAGTGACTCAGATCGGTATTGCGACATCCCGCCACCGATAATTCTTGAGAACGCTGAGGAGGCGCTATTGCAACATTTTGGACACCGGCTTCGTTTAAGGAAATGAATCAAAATTAAATCACTTTACGTTCTAACATCGAACTATGGTCACCTTACCTAGTTTATAATTATTTTAATTGTATTTTATTTAAATTAAAGTTTTTAAGTAAATTTCGGTTTTTTTTGAGTCCTCGCACGCTGCCTGTCCTAACTAGTTAGGTTGTCGCAATACCGATCTGAGTCACTTTTGTTGGTTAACAGTTCCGTGGATTGGGAGTACATAACACGTTCCTAAAGTTAGTACCCACAAAACACAAACACCCTTTCGCTATTATAATGTTGATAGTATAGTGTGTACGTGACGATCGATCATCCTCATAATATGCATAATAGTGCATTGTTGTATTGTTATGTTGTATTTTATCCTTTACGCCTTTACGGTGCTGAATTTGTGGCATGCAAGTAGAAAACAAAAAATAGGTATACAATATCTAAGCTCTTAAATTGCCTATTATATCACCATCTAGCTTTCGAGCCGTGGCTCCGCCCGCGCGTGTTTCGGTCATCGCGCAGAAACATAAACCTATTTTGGCGCAGTTAGATAAAAACTATCCCATGTCCTTTCCCGGGTCTCAAACTATTTCCATGCAAAATTTCATCCAAATCGGTCCTGTATTTTTAAGTTATTTCTTTACATACAAAAATACAAATCTTTCCTGTTTATAATATTACAGTAGATGTATATATGAAAGGTCGACAGAAAAAACATTTTTGGGAAAACAGTTGCAGCCACACAGAGATAAAAATCTTTGTGTTACAATTCCAAGCTTTTATGAATTAAATTCTGATAGAAGAAAAATCCGTTGCCTTAAAACAACCTATAAAGAAACATTTCCAATAAGTCACAACACGAGAAAACTTAATAACACCGAGTGCTCTAAAGCAACTGGCAGTAAACATCGTTTTTTATGCCTTTGTACCTCGAAGCATCGCCCCCACGTTCATTGTCAGAGTCCGGGCGTTATCGGATGGCTTTGTTACCTTCTGTACTGGACCAAATACTTGCTATTTAATTGAAGAAAATAATTAGCAGAATGTACTTACGAAAGAATAAAAGGATATGTGTTCGCGTGGCGCTATTGCTTTAATGATATCGTTGACGGCGTTCCAATTAAAATATGTTTTTAACCGATTACAAAAAAAGGAGCAAGTTCTCAAATCGTCTGTATTGGTATAATTTTTTTTTTATTTGTTTCCTCAGAACTTTTTACTGGGTGAACGTATTTTGATGTTTCTTTTTTATTTGAAAGCTGATGCATGTCGTGTATATATATAGTCGTTGCCAATTAATGACAATCAATCCCTTTAGTAGCAAGGGACACTAAAAAGGGTGATTTTTTTTTACCTACAAAATAGAACCGACTTCAACACTCAAAAGTATGAAATAACTTGTCCAAGTCGGTAACACGCGCAAAATATTGTGATAATAGGTACTTTTAAACCATCATGGTACCGACTTCAACAAGTTATTTCACACTTTTGAGTGTTGAAGTCGGGTCGGTTCCATTTTAAGGTATTTTTTTTTCTATGTTATGAAGTGTTGAGACTGAAGTATCTCGTCTGATAGTAGTAGGTTACTCCTGTTCACAACAGATGCAGGTCTCCATCCTTGTTGATACATCAATAGTATTTTTCATTTATATTCGATTATATGAGAAATCTTAATTTAAAAGGAGGGCCCGCTGATTCCCCACGCTTTCAATAATGTGATGCATAATACCGCGTGTAACGGAGTGTTAAAACATGAATAACAACCTGTTGGGCCCCAGATGTTTCCAATACTAAATCTAAACTTTTTACACTTACAAAAATATACATGTAAAAAAAAATTGATAAAAGAGAAATAGGATTTAGCAACTTATTTAAAACCCATTCTTACAAATTGGGCTACTTCGATCGATGTCAGTTGTCGGCTTATGGACGTCCAATGAGAAAAAGGATTTTCTTCAAACCTTAGCTTTCAAACCAGATATAGGTAGGATTGATCATATATCCATTCTAAGTAGCGTGAAAAACTACTTCGCATTATAATTAGCTCCTTGCATACAAAAAAATCTTATATTTACATACATATACACGACGCCGGTTTTAGAAGAGGGTAGACAAAGACTCACTTGCCACGAATTCGGTATGGCACTTGCTATCGTAGTACTGAACTGTATTTTAAACATTGACCTACAAACAAATGGATATCAGGTAATGAAGAAAATTTAAAACACGTATGGGTACATCAAAATAACTCAAATATTACAATTTCAAACGTGTGCCGTCGTTAATAATAATATTAATAATTCATATCCAATAATAATAGTAAAAGTCATTAATAATTCATATCCATTTACAAAATATTCGTCAACGCAACAAAAATGTTTTGAAGCGCTCATAGTGAAGTTTGCTTTGCCATTCTGAACCGATCAGCAAAGTTAAAGTCCGCCTTGGTCATGACTTGGATGGGTGACCGCTGGTGACATTACTACTGAGCGCTTCCGTGCTTCGGAGGGCACGTTAAGCCGTCGGTCCCGGTTGTTGTCTTAGGATGACAGTCGTTATAGCATGGTGGTAGGGTATTTTACGAATGCCCACCTGGCTAGCTTCCACCCTCAAGTAGAAAATCTGTCGCTAAGCACCTAACCGTGTCTTCCGGATCCTTGAGAGCCAGTAATTCTAGGTTAGCCAGAACAACATCTTCGGCCACATCATCACTTACATCAGGTGGGATAGTGGTAAAAGGCTAACCTGTCAGGCGCGCCTACCTAACGGGCGCAGTGCAATTCGTCTCATGACGAAATGCATCTGTTATAAACAGAGGTTAATCCGCTTAACATCCGGTGGGCTTCATGCTTATTCCGTCACGATCACATAAAAAAAAGGTTATATAATATTTACATATTGTTTATTATTCCCTAATAGTAGACAGACAGGGGGCCCACTTGATTGAAAGTTGTCACCGACGCGTCGCCTATGGACGTTTGTAACACTAGAGGTGTTACCTACTAACGCGCTGCCGACCTGAAAATAATCTTTTGACGCCCTTTTTTAACAACCCCATATCGTATCGCAGGGCAAAGACCTCAGCGGGAAGTTCCCTCCAAACAAATTTCAAATTGAGACTTATATATCACAATTCATATAAAAGCGGTAGTTTTTAATTATTTATTTATACCTGATAGGCTAGCCTTTGACCACTATCTCACCTGATGGTAAGTGATGATGTGATTGAAGATGCTGTTAAGGCGAACCTCAAATTACTGGCTCTGAAGGACAGATGCCGGAACACACCACTACGTGCTTTGCGACAGATTTTCTTCTTGAAGGTGGTAGCTAGCCAGGCGGGCATTCGCAAAATGCCCTTCCATAATGCAAAATAAAAAAATATATATTACGATTATTAGCTTTTGAAATTTTTTAGCTATCTTATTAAAATCATGTGAGTGACGATTTTTCTATAAATAGTTATTACGTACATGTCTTTGTCTTGACTGGCGGTATGCCTTTATAAAAAAAAATACTACGAACTATATACAACACTACAGCTACTACTATATAAGCATTTAGACATATATATGTACCTATAAGTCATTGCAGTCATAGGCAGTCCAGATGCTCCAGCCCACTATCAGTTGGCAGCGTGCCCAGTGTGCTGGCAGCATTACCCCGTTAAATTGCAATACATATTCGTTACTAGCGGCCCGCCCCGGCTTTGCACGCGTAATTGCGACTATTAATTGAGATGTAAGCTATCCTATTTTTCAATTTGGATCAAATTGCACTCGGTGTGCAAATCAAATTTAAAATCGGTTCAGTAGATTAGGAGTCCATCGCGAACAAACAACGTGACACGTAATTTATATATATATATATAGGAATAAGAATAATATCCGTATATATATATGGATATTATTCTTATTCGGTACTTGTTCAAAATCAGCCGTTAGTGTTGCTAAGAGCAATCAAAAATAATACATTTAGGAACAAACCAAAACAATCTCTCTAGAATAAAATATACCTTGAAAGTATTATTCAGTTTTCTCTCTCAATAAAGATAACAACGAGATTACACCAAATAGTTACATAAAATTGACAGTACAACGATATTTTACGAGTCTCTCGGTCTTTCCTTGAACAAAAATAATAATTCTAGCCCCAAATCTATCTTGCCAGGTTTTATTACACCATGATGTTAATCTTTATTGGCCAAGGCTGGATTCTAAATGTAGGGTTTAGTAGCCTACTTTCGGGCTTCAGGTAAAACGACTTACAATAAAGTGACGTCTCTGATAATAATCAGTAAAACGAATGTACGTCAATGTATGAAACAAAATGAACAAGAGATTCGTTTCGAGATACGAGATTTTTTGCAGGGTTTTATTTCAGCGTACATTTTAAGCAATGTATCATTTTCCTGCCCTTGACCCGAGTGTATCGAGTCGACACATATGTTTTCTCAGTCTGTTCCCACTTGTAAGCTAGTTCTCATATAAAGAGGATTTCTGAAAAAAATTGGTGTATTTTTTTCTACTACTTATCAAAAACGGGATATGTCGGAAATAGGGCCGCTAGACCCCTAAATATGGGGTTTTACAGAACTTGTGAGTTTTTCTCACTAATCCAATTGTCGATTATATTACCCTCACACATGGCTACTACCTTAGAATACTCAATTAAATTTTAAAAACTAAACTAAATGGATGAAAAATACAGTTGCCCAATTCAATTTACTATTGACATAATTTTTCTCTTTGGTTCAGTTGAAAATAAAATCTGCTCCTGCGCCTGATTTTGTTTAAATTATTTTTTTTTATTTATAAACTATTAAAAATAATAATAGGGACATTGACATGTTAAACTGCCAAACAACTCGAGTCCATAAATAGCAAAGGGGTAGTTTTATGTCTGTATATACTTAGTACATACATAACTGGCAGTATGAAAAGCTTAAGTGCGTAAAATGCAAAAGTACTCCAGAATTAGCACAGCGGTAGCTTACTGTAAGTACTTAGTACAAAATGGTATGGCATAACGTGAGGATCATGAGACTGTAAGTCTTTTATGTAAATTGTATTCCTTTATAGTAATATCAGTATATCTCTAGGTTAGCCTGAACAACACCTTCGACCACATTATTACTTACCATCAGGTGAGATAGTGCTAAAGGGCTAACATACCATGCATAAAAAAATATTACTCCTGAACTGAACCAACGAGAATCAAAGTTCAATGAACTGAACTAAGGAGAAATAAAATTTCATTAATTCAGTACACTGAACTTGTGGAAATACAGAGTTTTCTCTTGCAACAAAGAACTATAACAAGAATATTTTTGTCTGCTGACATAAAAGACGACACATGTTGTAAAAAGTTTTGGCTTTGGTTTTATTGCCCGCTGCGTGGCTGACGCTAACCTTCCTTGACTATGCTCTTGTTGGTAGTACATCCACTATTTGTCGGATAAAGAAGGCGCTTAGATTGTCAAGAGTGATTTGCGCCAAATGTTCACAGTTAACAATTCACGTGAGAAGTGACTTGTAGCTTATTAGGCGTATTATTTCCCTGAGGCCTAATTTAAGCTAGGGTTTAATTATTACGCGGATAACATTATACTATAGACCATTCAAATGTGATAGGCTTTTAATGACATAGAACGTCGAACCTAGTGGCAGTTTTTGAATTTGTTAGCTTTCTATAGTGGAAAAACGAAATAGGTATGGACTTTTGACATGTGACTGCAGCGTGGACATAGATATATTACATAGTACGAGTATCAGCTGTAGTAAAGTGGTCTTATTTGTTTTTAGTATATGGAGTTTTACCGCTAAATTTGACGGTATTATATCTTAATTTTGGATAAGATACTTTATTTTCGTTTGGATGATGTAAAATTTCTTAAAAATGTATTAAATTTAACAATTTAATGTTTGACAATTGGAAATCCATTTCCACTGTATTTTTGACTTATTGTGAAAGTCTATTAGATCAATGGGACAGATGCAAAAGGCGAGATAGCCCGACCGATTTTGACTTTGATTTTGACTAATTTTAATTATAACCTATTATTAGATTATGACATTGATGACTTCTAGTTTTTGTATATAATTTAAATTGTAATTTTGACATTGTATTTTGGAAATGGTATTTAATTGTTATTATTGTGTAACATCTAATTCTTATGGTAATTATTATTTTGAATTTGAACTTTTGCCTGATTATGTAATGTGTGAGGTAAATGTAACTGTACATCGTTTTTATCTCAATAAATGAATAAATAAATAAATTAAAATACTGGAACATCATCATTGCACGTATATATTTATATATGGTACATATATAAATATGTACCATATATGTTGTTGGTTACAGAGATTTAATTTATTGTTGTATACTTTTATCCTAGTTTGGTGAAACTGACCCTTAGTCTCCTCATGGAGTAATTAATAAAACTTATAAAAATAACTGTAAAACTTCATCCTACAATCAAAGTACACTTCAAAATATTAAAAATAAAACTGTACTGGCTTCCATCACTGAAAGTATGGAGTAATGTAGAAATTGGTACTACGTAGTACCAATTTCTACATTACTCCAGGATTGAAAAACTCTGATCTCTTTAGAAATAGGTACCATTTTTGAAGTACTCTTATTCAATTTTTCTTATACAATCGAATGGTGGGTTACAATACTTGTCATCATCGAAATTGTTGCGATCACCTTGAAAGTAAATATACTCTTATCATCACATCAGGATCGAAAGGTCCACCTTTGAACAAGGTTGCCCATAATCATGGGTGCGCAATAATCGCCACGCTTTGTAGGCGTTTTAGGGATCGTAGTAGAAGTTGTCAGTTCTTCAGAAGGCGCTGCTTCCTACCTTATGATATTTTCCCTTAGTCGCCAGTTACGACACCCACGAGAAGAAATGGGGGGAGGGGGGTGATGGGTGACTTTACAACTTGGCACAACCCACCGAACCAAAAAGTGTCATCAATATTGATTAATCCAGCTTTTGCTGGAGTATTATGAATTGTAATGTAAAAAAATATTTCATTCTTGTCATCTTGAGATGACATTCCTTCGTATTTTTTGGAGTCAATTACAATACAAGTAAGTAGGTACGGAGATAAATGAAATATAAACGCATGAACCTTAATTATAAAATCTTACCAAATTTATAAAAAACTTTCCTGAAACTTCCTTGATACTCTTTTCAGCACTGATGCACTATACGTCCTTTTTATACTGTGACTATACCTACTTCATCTTACATAGACTTTGCATTGGTTGCGTAGATCTGCTATTCACCCCCAACATAAAAAATCTATACATTTGAAAGTGAACCAAAAGTATAACTGAAATTCCGAAGCAATCTGTTCTCATGAAAACCATGGAGCAAATAATTCCGAGTAGTTTTATATCTTAAACCAGAGGCGTTGTTCTATACAAAAATCCTGTCTATATATATATCGCTTTCTCGATATCTGATAATTGAATGTATTGTCCTCTCTTCGGCATATACACAAGACACAACTTTCTCTAATAAGAACTCAATTCACGAGTATACTATGCGGAAATTATTTCAACGCTCTCGCAATAATGTAGTAATATTACTATGGTACGGCTAGAATCGCACATTTCTTAGACTTTATTGTTCTATTCGATCTTATTGACTTTTCTGTGGAGCTGAAAATGGGAGGATATTTTCTTACCTACGAAAAATACTATCAAAGTTATCAGGGGTAAAGCGAGAGTCTCAACATGTGGAAGATATTGTATAGTGGTCTTTCTGATCTGTTTTTACGCAAAACAAGTCAGACAAATCGTAAACAAACAACGTTATCACGGCTTTATTATTCCCGTTTATATTCCCGTTATTTGTCATGGCTTTGATAGAGATGTAAGTACACACCACTTTTCACATTTTTATATCATCATTTTCTATCTCAGCCGATGGTAAGTAATGATGTGGTCGATGTTGTTCAGCCTAACCTAGGATTGAAATGATTCCAACATGGAACCACTTAATGAGGAGAGGTCATATTGCAATCTTCTAGCATTAATGCAGCAAGCTTTCTGGGCACTTTTCCTTTCACCAGAGGTTTGATAAATAGTAACAGTGCAATATTTTAACCGTAAGTTTTATTCTGAAGATATTTTATTTGTTTTGTTCGCCTGAAATATTAAATAGAATTCTAAAGAAAGAAACATTTTGTATTCCAATAATTTTGTAAATTTATGATTTTCGCTTAGTACGCGGTAGTGCTTGTAATCATAATATATAGAAATAAAGAAACATTACTCGAATTTAGGAAAGAATAACGCTTATATTAAAAGCTGAATTTCCCTTTTTGCCAAGGAAATCATATCGTACTGTATACTTACGCGAGAAGCGACTACTTACTGAATAGAAGGAGGGCAGTAATGCCTTCTCAAGAACTTGGCTCTTAAATTGTGATCCAAAAACCGCCTCACAAGTGTAGGGCTTATGGCAACCCCTCCCCACCTTTGTGGAGATTGTTCAGCCATGGTCGATCCGGCTGATACAGTAATAAAGGCACGGATTGATGTACAGGCAGATATGGTTTTTATATAATTAAAGGAAGTATGGTAAAGTTATGGAATCCCTAAAGATTTTCGTCGCTCTCTGGTACTACTATATAAAATCAGGTAGAAGATCTGCAGTTGCACCGTAATCCGTTACTACGGAAACCGACCGCAGCGCAACTTTCATATTTAATACTGTTTCATATTTCAGTTTTAATCCTCTTCACTTCCTGGGGTAGCCATTTCGTTACCAGCTCGGATGTTAATGAAGAGCCGTTAAGGTTATTTGGATATACATTTTAACATATTAAAACAAACGCTGAAGCTAAACCGCGAAGAACTTAATTGTGATAACATTTTAGCCTAGTAAGTTTTAGAATACAACATTTACACTCTGATTATTATTATACTACGTCAAATAGACGTAGCATAATAATAATCATCGACGCAAAATATGTCTTCTATGCACAACGATATAACTTAAAAAAATATTTTCTTCAGGAACACAACACCAAAACTTTCTACTATATGATGTTCTTCACAGTATAATGTAGAAAGTTTTGGTTTCTTTTTTATTGCTGACCGTCTACCAGACTTCTACCGTCCTCAGGATGGATTTAAAAAGTCGTTTTTAAATCCATCCTGAGGACTTTAAATTATTTAAGAATTTAAGTTTCAGTTGAAAGTATCAGTATATCGTTTTGAATGTTCAATGAATCTGTTCTGTGTGAATCTGTTAATGGCGCCTTTAAAGCACAGGGGCATAATATACAGCAACACCTTAAGTGAACGTGAGTAGTGGATACCTTCCCTGAATCCTTTGACATCAAACCGGAAACTGGGCTACTTTATACTCGTAATATTAAAATAGTGATTTGTTATGCAAAGCTTTTACTAAAACTCGCGAAAGATAAGGATGCTAGGTTTGTACCACGAGCAAAGATAGTGGTTTTAAATATAGAATCCTGTGCGTACCGAAGGATTCTAAGGTACGAGATGCAAAATAACTTTGCTGCCGAGCGCAACACACAATGTTTCAGTTTAGTCAAGCGAG
The DNA here is from genome assembly GCA_963854805.1 of Plagodis dolabraria. Classification (NCBI taxonomy): domain Eukaryota; kingdom Metazoa; phylum Arthropoda; class Insecta; order Lepidoptera; family Geometridae; genus Plagodis; species Plagodis dolabraria. The sequence continues at coordinate 22,680,621 of OY978457.1, read as the reverse complement.
GAAAATGCTAGGTGCAAGAAAATTAGCTTAAATGAAATAAATATGCATTCAGTACCAAAGCTAAATATGGTAATAATAAAGGTTAATGCATTTTTCTGAAACTTTTATACAAATTCAAATTTCAAAAACCTTTTCCACACAGATTTTGAATAGTAAAAACCTGTAAGGTGAAAAAAATATTTAAGTGTGAATTTTTCTTCTCAGTTTTATTTCTAGATTTTCCCTTCAGATGTGTAAATGTATTTATTAAGTTTATTTAACTTAACAGATTTTGGTTAAATCTGTGTCTGGTACTAGGAAAGGCCACCTAGGATACGTTTATTCTAACACGTTTTTTAGGAAATAGGACACTGGTTGTCCTATTTCCTTTAACTTTTTTTCTTTTTAACTATTCAAGGTTAATAAAATGTGCTGTTATCATAAAAAACGATTCGTTCATGTTCCTCTTCCGTATAAAAAAACAGTATTATGTAGGTAATTTATGTACTTGAATATGTAAATTATATTTCAATGTGTTACACGTCAAAAAGTTGAGAATCTTACAGTACTTGATAAAGATCATAGTATGCTATGATCCAAGTAGAACCACAAGCATTAGTTTATACCTTCTCAATTCAAAACATCCGATTTACGATGTTCCTCAATATTATACATGTTTTACAGTTTTCAACTCCACAACCCACCACCACGACACTCGTTAGCTCCGGGTGAAAGGACACACAGCTAGGAAAGACACGGAAATACCGGATAAATCCGAGATTATTCCCTTGTGTCAGTTGTGTCCCTCCTTGCTTCGAGTACATGGTGATTCTATAACGGTTTCGTTATAACGCTTCGTCGGATCCGTAGCGTCGTAACCTTAACCTACGCTCGTAGTAGTGACCTACGCTGTAGCTGCAGCATCAATTGGGCTGGTGATAGTGACCGCACATACATTTTTCGTTTTATACGTCCGTGTTTGAGACGATGATAATAAGGGCGCAGTCGAAATGACCGCTTACCTACGATTAAAAGCAAATTGCAAGGGAATTTTCCCTTGCAATTTGCTATTGGAAAGCAGAAGAAACATTAATTATTACAAAATAACTTAATCTAAACTTCAACTGCTAGTTTGAGTCCTGGTTGTTTTCTCTATAACACCTGCTTAACCTCTTTTACAAAACACAGACATTTTAAATGTAATTATTTCAAACTTTGCGTATAATGAAAATAGTTACCGTATGCAAGTTCCCGTCCCTTCGTAATACTTCTAGAGGAAACTACTGGTGCCAAAGAAACGCACGGGGTACCGGACTGATGAGCATTTTCCCATCTTTTTAAGTGGGATTCGTAAAATGCAACGAAGAAAAAGCCTGACCATAAGAGGGATACAATGGTTATGGTGAACTCAGTTCCCGGCTTAAGAAAATTAGGATTTGTCCATTGTTCCCGTTGAGTGCTGTTGCCGTAAAGGGCAAATAAAGAAAAAAACGCTTAATGAGTGGCATGCCAACACTTACATCAAGTGTAAGTCGGGTGTTGCCGCACATCTGGGCATCTTACTATTTTTTTGTCTCAACGTCCTTGTTACCCGAAAAGCAACAAGGCGGGACTAGGACTGAAAGCATTCCCAAGGAAGGTTGCCAATGATACATACTTGTGTTGGTACAGAAGACTAGAAGTTTGATTCCGAGCGACTCTACCGACTGCAACTGCCGACTGAAAGAGCTGCGGCTGCTTGCAGTTGGCCTGCGCTGTGTCGTTCGAAAGGCATTTCACAGAACTACATACAAACCAGTAGTGCCGCTGCGGTCGACTATAAGCATCCGTGGCATAAGCTGCTTGCGGTTGCAGACGACGCGTCTCTCGGAATAGAACCTTTATTGTACCGACCCTACATGAGTGGGAGAGTGGTAGACAGATGATGCTGACTGGAAATTATATTTTACTGTTGCAGCTGTACGTTACAAATATAAAGTTTTCCATCACATTCACATTTTATTTTATTTATTCAACAACAATCTGTATCCTACATTGCTTTCGCAACTTTTCCAATTGATCACTCAATCTGTTTGTTTGCTTGTTACAGGTAAAGGAAAACATCAGAAAAAAAGAACAAGTTGCGAAACTTTTTTCATAAAATCCTAAATCTACAAAGAAAGGTAAAGTTTACCATAGAGGCTTCTTTTATCTTTATAGACGGCTACCTCCTCTTTGATGCATTGTGTTACGAAGACAGAAAACTATTTTGATGTTACATTATTCTATCCACAATTTGTTTTACAAAATTAAAAGGTACTGATATATATGAAACCTTTTTTTTTAATTATTCTCTTTTTATTATTAATTTTTATGGGCCTTTTAGTGCATGAAATTTGAGGTCCAAGATTCCACCTGGCCTAGATTGTCATTGTTTCTGAGGAACTGATGTCTTAAACTGCGATCCCCAAGCCGCCTGCCAAGCGTGGGGATTATGGAAAATCCTCCCTTGATGGGGGAGGCTGTGTTCGGTAGTGGACAATCCGGGTGATGCAGTACTTGGTACAAGACTGGCATGTCCAGCACCAATTCAATTCAAAAATCCAATCATTATCATTGTTCCTGCCCAGATATGCCGCAGGTACCCCACTTGCCCTACATTCAGTTTTCTCTAAGGACGACACTAAAACATACGTATTGTACAAAGTTTTGGGTGGTCGTTTTGTGGCCGGTCGCCTATCATGGAAATGCTCTTTTTGGTAGTCTAACTCTTCAGTTAACGAGGGTGTTAAAATGTTAAAAAGCTCTTATATGCGCCTAATCCGCTGCAATATCATCATTAAACTCCCTCGCTATATCTTTAGAAAAAAGCCGCATGACCCTTGATTTGAAGTTCCATTACCTTGTTAAAAGTCATATAGCTTTTTTAACAAATAACAGTTTGGATTTACGTACCATTTATTACGAGGGGTAAATTTATATGTGCCAAACTCTAGCACGACCTTAATTTTTTATTGACTAAACTCATTTAAAACACCATACCTGCATTATTATTTTGAAGCGCAGCACTCGTAGCCGGTAAGCTGGTCCCTCAAGTAGAAAATCTGTCGCCAAGCACCTAAAGGTGGGTTCCGGCAGCTGTCCTTGAGAGCCAGTAATACTAGGTAAGCCTGAACAACATTTTCGACCACATCAACAAGGTAATATAGTGGTCAAAGGCTAACCTATAAGGTATAAAAATAAAAAAACTTAAACCAACAACTAAAATTGCCAAAAAAAATATGATTGTACCGTTGGTAGTGTACTTTCCAAACAAAAAGTAATATATCACGCAAGCTGTAAACAATAAAGAATCGTCCATAAAACGGGAAAGAAAAACTCTCTAAAAATTTACGGAATTTTACCGATGGCATTTCAGAGTGGGTTGGCTCGACTGCTACATTTTATCGATAAGATTTAATTTACACTTATTCGATCATTGAGTCACCAATTAGTTTCCACAGTATACATCTTTCAGCGTGGAGTTAGTTTGTATTTCGCGGTTTCCTTCGGAACCGCGTATGAGTCGGGTTGTCAATTATCCTGTCTCCGTCTTAAAGTTACGAATTTCATCAAAATCGATCTAGCAGTATGAAGTATCGGAACGTTTCAAAGTACCAACAATTAAATAAAAAAGTGTAATAAAAAACAGTTACAAAATGTAATATCATGATTGTCGCATTGGGGTAATAGTTTTCATAAATGTATTCACACTACTTATTGTCTTTTCTACCCAGAGGAAACGGTTATAATAGACTAGCTTTCCGGGCGCGGCTCCGCCCGCGCGTATGTCGGTTATCGCGCGAAAACATTAACCTCTTTTTGCGCAGTCGGATAAAAACTATCCTATGTTTTTTCCCGGGTCTCAAACTATCTCCATACCAAATTTCTTTCAAATCGGTCCAGTAGTTTTGGCGTGAAAGCGTAACAGACAGACAGACAGACAGACAGAGTTACTTTCGCATTTATAATATTAGTACTGATATGTAGGTTATAATATTTATTTAATCTCCAGAAAATATAAAACTATTAGTGTCTTTATATTAAACATTTGTACGATATGGAATAGATTGCCTTTCGTAAGATAGTTTTTACTAAAACAAAAGGCAGAGTTACATTACAATAAATTATGTGCCTTCTATGTTTTTCAATAAAGATATTTTTAGTATTATTTTACCAGTGAATATCTATATCTTTAAAATAATAAGTTTAAGTGGTACTTGCCACCGGGTCACATGCTTCTCCTGTATCAAGTACAAGTCCGATTGAGTGGGGAATACTGCTGCCACCTTTTTGAAAGAGCACGAAGTACCAGCTAGAAGGTTTAGAATCGGTAGATCGGCCCGTATTGAGGCTGTTTAGGGTTGACAAACTAGTCGCCAAAACTCCTGAGCCTCGAGCACCGACGCAGAGTAACTTATCTGATTATTTTCTGTAGGACACATTTCGGCGAGTGTGCGCATGATCTTCATGACCTTTTTGACCCCTCCTTCCACCCTCCTCTTACAGGACAAGCAGAAACACTGCATATTACCACCCCTATCATGTGAAGGTCCCAAAAATTCGTCCGCAACGATTCAGGTCTAATTTCTTATTTCTTAATGCGTATAGCGCAAGAATGAACTAGACACTCCCTGTCGTCTTCTGTTTTTCCTGAGAAATACAAGATAGGTGTCTTCAAGGGCAGAGTGAATAGACATCTTCAATGTCTACGTGCCAGTCGGCTACACCGTCGCTTACTATAGGTATAATTATAAATTCTTCACAATAATCCTTGACTACGATAACCAGAACATTGTACAAAGAATATTTTAAAAACGGCAAATTGAACTAAGTTTGCAGAGAGTTAAACAGACTGTTTAAGAAATAGTTGAACATGAACCTCAGAAATCTCCATGGTTTGTAAATTGTAACATGCAAAGGAAATTGATAGTTTTAGCTCACAGACTTCGCTCTGGGCACCTTCCACTTAATAAATTTAACCACCTAATGAGAATATCAGACTCCCTTAATTGTGGCTCCTGTGGAGTGTTAAAGGACGTATACATCGCGTTCTAGTGGAGTGTGCGGAGCCAATCTGTGAGAGCGCATATGCTAAGTGAATACGGATCCAATCTTCTTGAGGTAGGAGCTATTCAAGTTATCCCGTCCGCGCCATTAAGTGACGCGGCAAAGTCTCTGTTGGTTTTAATGTACACGGTTTTAAAGTAGACTTGAAATGAATGTACATAATGGAGCTGCCATAGTAGTACCACGACTAAAGCTCCAAATAAAATTAAGATTGATAAAAAAAACTTCAATTTCAAGAAACGTTGGCGGTTTTTTTTGTATCTGTACTTCTGTACACTTCTCTTAAAAGTTTATTCTACGGGAACAAATGTACATCGGTAGTCTAACAGCATAGCTTCGTGCAATAACAATACTTTCGGTTAAGAAACACCGCTAAATTCTGCGAACCAATATTGAAATATCAAAGACTCGTAAGGAAAACCAAAGTTCTAACAGCTTGAGTGCATTCACAGAATTGCAGAAGTAAACCAATCAAATTGGACCAAGTAGACCGTACCTAGCTCTAAGTTTTATTAAAATGCGCAGATGGCTCTCTCCGCTTTCCAAACAATATTATTCTCCACGTATTATTTTTTGATCAATAACTGAAGTTGTGACAATATGTACTTTATAACAGCCGCATAAGGTTGAGTATTGTATGCATGTAAAAGATATGGTAAAAAGTAGCAATTATATTTGATCTAGTGTGGCATAAAGCGCTTCCTTCTTATGGGCTATCCGAAAAGCGGTGCGAGCGAACACCAGATTTTCGCATGAACCGGCTGGTGTTCCACAAGGCTGCGTGCTACCTCCGACTCTGTTTAACAAAGTTACCTTTTAACTCGGAATAATTATGTAGGTCTTTTATGAGCTAAATCGGTCCGTGCAATCACCACGTCTCAGTTCGGTGCAAACCAAGCTTACTTAGCTAATCTTGTTATTTCTTTTCTCTCATACTACATGACCGGTTTTAATTAAACTTATGGTGTACGAGCATCTCAAAAAGTATTACTATAACAATCATGACGCCCACCATTGAAGAAATACGCAAAGGGTAAAAACGGGACCCTATTACTGAGACTCCGCTATCCGTCTGTCACCAGGCTGTATCTCAGGAACGGTGATAGCTAGACAGTTGAAATTTTCACAGATTATGTATTTCTGTAGCCGCTATAACAACAAATACAAAAATTTAGCCAAGTGCGAGTCGGACTCGCGCACTTTAAAACAAATAAAGGTTAAAATATGATGTCTAGTGTTGTATAGCTAATGGTACTGAACCCTTCGTGCGCGAGTCCGACTCGCACTTGGCCGATTTTTTTTATATACTTATATTTGTTTTCTCTATCTCATCCGATGTTAAGGGACGACGTGGTCCACGAGTGGTAGCACTCTACGTAATAGATAGTAAATCACTCCAAATAACCTAAATGAAAGTATTCAACAAAAAACTACACCTATCCTTTGTAGAATAAGATCATTAAGTATGACACAGTATTTTTACTTTAAAAGTATTTATCACTGAGGAAAAAATAACAAGCTCTTCGTTATGAGTACATCAAACTTATAGACTTGCCCAGAAAGTTCCCTAAGTGGTTCTGTTAATATTTAACTGTACAGTCGGGCACATTACGAGGGACGGGGAAGACAGCGTATTTGTCACAAAAAACTACGTGCTTTTTTCTATGTCCTGTTATTAAAACAAATGTCATTGACTTGTCCCAAAGTTTAGAATGCTAAGGGCCCGATTCAGAATGTCCTCATAAAGTTTCGGGTTGCTATGCAACACACAAAATAACTGAATGATAAAAATGACAGTTAAGATGCAGCGCGTTTCAAGCTTTAACCGATGGATAGGCGTAATCGATGACTGTGAAACGCAAAGATAGTGTTTTATTTATTAAATATGTTCTGGGTAGTAAAACCGGAACTTACTCGAACATTCTGAAACAGGCCCTAAGGCCTAGTTTCACCATACTCTGTTATTTATTTGACAAGGCGTCAAAGTATGGTCCTTCCTTTCCTCCTTCCTTTTAACGGACTGTTAACTGAACCGAGTGTCCCACCAACTGTTAATGGATGATTAATTCAGTTAACTTCATAGAACGTAGATTGATTTAACAGCTCTGTTATTTTTTAAAGACCCATTAGCTAATGCCTGATTTAGCGTAAACAAACATGGTATGGTGAAATTAGGCCTAAGTCCAATAATACTAATCAGATTTCGTCACTATGACCATCAACTTTAGAAACTATAATATATGATGTCACAAATTACTGTAGACTTTTTTATGGCCCACACGAAAAGACCTAGTGCCTCACCTAATATTTGTTAACGTGTATATCGCGAAACAATCACGAGACCTACCTGATGTTAAGCGGGAACGCCTTGTTTGTAAAAGATGCAGTTTGTCACAATTGACGAACCTGCACCCTGCTACCCTGAAACTTAAAGTTGTATCTTGTGACCGTAATTTGACTCGAATACGCCAGTAGATAACTCTAAAACTACCAGTGCGGTCGTAGCAAATATGACGAAAACAAACGAATCTTTCTTGAACTGTACAACAAAAACCTCAAACTGATTACAGAAGTAACTGTTTTTATAGATACCAAAACCTAGCTATTTATTATTTTCTACAATTCCAATTGTGGGGACAAGTATGTTTTAAATACATGAATTAATAATGTCAAATTTATGTAATACTTTATATTACAAGTCAAATAAATTGATAATGCGATACTATATATTCTTTTGTCAATAAAAGTCAACTATAAGCATCAAAAAAGCCCGGCCCCGGTCGCACCCGGTCCAAAGGCTATTACGCTGGATGCATTACCATGCAGTATGGCGTTGGCCAGCCTTTGCACGAGGTACGACCCAGGGCGTTGGTCGTGAGTCGTGAAACCTCTCTCTTAGACGACGCCCAATTTGTCGTACTTTGCCTTGAAGGCCTTCGCTTCCGCACCCAATTCCCCGCCATCTCGATCACCAGAGGGACAAACTCATTCTTGTTGGCGAGGTCAGCATATTTTGTTATCTTTTGAAGCGTTGCAGATTCTGCGGGGCCACCTGCTGCGCGGACTGTCTGGCCCTGGTGGCAGAAGGCAAAGATGCTCACGCAGGTCGCGTCCCATAGCAAGGACCTACCATTCTGCCAAGGGATCAGACCGTCTGGTCTTTATTTTTTTAAATAAATTAATATATCATATGAAATACGTCCTTATTAGATATAATTCAGCATAATTTCAACATTTACTTAGGAACCAGTAACCAAAACAATTCTTCACTTTGCCCTCCAGCCCAATAACTATACACTAAGAAAACACTGCCGCCGTCGTCGGCCATAGAAACTACGTACACACTCGTAACTCACTTAGTATTGGCCGACCTACATGACTATTGACAGTGTTTGAAGTCAGGTATTTGAGTAGGCGACTGTACCGACAAACCGAAGTTGTTCCTTCCTACACGGGGCATAGTTATAAATCGGAAACTTCGCTGCCTCGATGGCAACTGTCGTGGCAACTTCGAACTGATAATTTATCGATTTAGTCTGATAGAGTTGTTGACAGTGTTTTGTCTTTGTTATGGTCGAGCGAGGTTTAACCACTTTATGATTATAATAATGTGATTACTCTTTGAAGATAAGTGTATCCTTTCCCATAGAAGTTTGTTATGGTATATTGAGCTTTAGGTTTGTCTTGGAATCGATGTATTCCAGTATGTACGTTCTAATATTTTACGGACAATTTCTTGAACATGAAATTTAATCCCGCAGAACCCATCAGTTTTTGAGAAACCAACTATTGTAGTTTTAATTTAATTCTTTATTTGCACTTTGTTGCACGAATATTGAATGATACTTATATGAAAAAACAATATACGGCTAACAATGTTCTCGTAAAATAAGTAATATTATAACAGCTCTAGGGCTTCAGCTATGCAAAGCTTTGTTCCTCTAGCAACCTCGTTTTAACGTACTGGTTACGCCTATGCAGTTCTTAGTCCTTCCGAGCTTGGCCTTGCTAGGCATTCTTTCTTGTTTTCATGCCGGTCTTTGCGATCACGTGTTGGAGTGTTTCATGTACATAAAAGGGTCAACCCATGATGCCACAGGTTTCATAGATTTTTAAACAACAAAGCTCTTTGTCCTTCAACTTTGATAGCTATTATCATTTTTAGAAATTCAACCGTCATCTCCATGTAGTAGCAATAGGCGTGATCACTTGTTATATAAAATAAAATAAAAAAGTATATTTGGAAACATAAAATATGTTTAGGTTAATTCCGAGTAAACTAAGAAGAGATAAAAAAATTATAAAATATATAAGACGATATATTAAACAAACGATAAAGGAATTCAAAAATAAATCAGTTACTGAAAATCACTGCACGGTATCTGTACCTAAAACGATAATATTCCAAAGTTATATGTAAGTCTACTAAACTTAGAAACCTATAACTTTCTCAAGTTTATGCAGTACAAAAGCGGTATATGGATTAGTTGGGTTGATTGTCGGATTAGCGTGAGCCATTAGACGTGTCAATCTTTAGCTTTCCGGCCATTATCGACGTGACAAGGCTTAGGGTCCTAGTCTGGCAATGGCAACACTGTCAGTATATAACGTCCTTCGAGAAACTGGGTTTAGGAAGTAGATTTGTCCTGATAGCATTGACATTGATTATATAGACAGAAGTGCTTCCCAAATTGAAAATTAAAATTACGTCAACATTGACAGCTTTCCTAATGACGTGATATGGACTTTAAGTCATAATTTTTTTATACAAAGGTATACAATTAGCCAGTATTGGTAGTCAAACATCAAAATCAAATGACAGTCATCGATCGACTGAGAATCAGGAATAGGGTCTAATAAATTAAAATTGGTATATCGAAGAAAGTCCACCATAAAACTTTAATAACAACGTAAAAGTTTCAGATATGTCGCATGGGTTATTATTACGAAAGTATGAGACACAAATAATGCCTCTATATATGGACGCGTCGATTTGAAAGCTTTATTTTATTGGAAATTTGCTAAAATTATTTGTGACTATAAATTTAAAAATAATTTAGAAATTTATACGTGATAATATATATTCATATATTTTCTACCAGATTGTCCAATCTTGATGATTCTTTTTTGTTGGGTATAATATCGAGTTGGTTGTATTAGTTATTTATACAATACGTAGCCTTAAGATGTCTATGGCAACGAGCTTAATTTAATAATAAATCAGTTATACCAACATAAGTAAAGAAATATTGCTTCCGTATGTTTCCACCAGGTTAAGCCAGCCCCCGCCATTTTCCACATTCTCTCGCTTCATTACTCACAGACGCAAATCCATTCCAGTAATTTAATGTTATCTATGGCCCTATACACAGATTATAAATCATGTAGGTGTTGCCATTGTAAAAAATACAACTTTTGTCTGTTAATTTCAACATTGTATGAATACATTGTTGTATTTATTCATTAAACGGTTAAGAAATGACTGAAAGGCGATAGGGGTTCACAGACACATTATTCATGGGTAATATAATATTTTTTACTCAGAAATGTGGATAAGTCATTGTTCCTGAATTGTAGTAGCTGTAGTGTAAACTTGACATAGCACTTTTTTTAACCAAAATAATTGTACCCTGCTTTACTCCACTCGACTGCGTCATTAGTAAAATGTCGTGAAGCATTCATATACCATCGCATGGTGGTAGGGCAATTTGCGAATGCCCGCCTGGCTCCTCCCTCAAGTAGAAAATCTGTCGCCAAGCACCTAGCGGTGTGTTCTGGCAGCTATCCTCGAGAGCCAGTATTTCTAGGCTAGCCTGAACAACACCTACCGCATCATCACTTACCCATCAGGTGAGATAGTGGTAAAAGACTAGCGTATTAGCTATAAAAAAATACCTACGGTATTTTTAGTAGCAGTTCGAATGTGTACTGTAGATGGTTGTATACTCGCCCCTTATAACAACTGACCTAAATGACAAAAATGTTAATAATACACGAATAGACATTAAAATTACTTAAGTAGGTACCTAATTATTCAGTTTAAAACTAAATATGTCTAAGTGAAAACGTTAAATGTTTTCAGCATAAATTAATGTCCCCAAAATACGGAACGTTTGTATGGTCGTATAAATTAAAAACATGGCAACACTTTACTGTTTATATTTTGTAGAACAACTCAGAAAAATGGTAAAATTTTCCAACGATTTTTATTAAACAGCAAAAAATAAATTAATGTTGCTACATTACATCAATGACAAAGGTCTCCAGCGCAGGTCGTTCCCGTTAATTTATTGCTCGGTGTTGCCATAAATTGCCATGTTTTGGTTGCTTTAATTACCGCCGTGTAGCTGGCAAATAGGGGATCTTTGGCGCAGAAATTAACGGTCTAATTATCTCAGTGTAAAAAGTTCATTGATTACCGGATTTAATGAGATTTTATCAAAAAGCTGTATTATTTTAAGTCATAGATAAATTTATGAGGGTATGTATTTCAGTTAGCAGACTTCTTTTCTATTGAAATATATTAAAAACGTACGTGAGTAGGGTACCATTGCACTTTGGGTGTACAAAAGGGCCCTTACCGTCTGTACGTCTCTATTGTCTGAAAGATAGCCGCAAGGAGCAGGGGCACTTGCTGCTGTGGTTCCAAGCCTGACATATCACCATCCCCTGGGGTGACAGAGAATGCGCTAAAGCATTCTCCAAGCATACAATGGAATCTTAGCGTCATACATGCCGACCACAAAAATAATCCAACACATTTTACATATATGGCCGTGATGCTATTTGTGTTGTTATAGAAGAGACATGTTACCATCTTACATTCGTATGAGAATGGTAGGAAGATGATTATTTAACACAGTAAGTAACCGTAACTTTCTTCTATTCACCGATGTATCAAAAAGTATATGGACTATAGGTTGCCTAAACGCTTTTATTTAAGTAGCTGTAGCGTGGTATAAAGTAAAAAAAATGGTTTTAAGTAGCTGTAATGTGTTATTCTCCGTGGGGTGCCGGGTCAGAATTGCACCTCCCCATATCATCCCATGGGTATAGAGGCGACTAAGGGAAAAATACTGGAAGGTGGGCAGCGGCGCCTTCTAAAGAACTGCCAACTAACACTGCGATCCCCAAGACGCCTGCCAAGTGTGGGGATTATGGCAAATACCCCCTTAATAGGGGAGGCTGTGTTCAGCAGTGGACGATCCGGCTGTTACAGTACAGTGTGGTATAAAGTTTGTGGTGTGAAAAATAAATGAAATACATTATAGTATGGTAAAAAGGAAATCTGCCTTTAAAAGTAGGTACCTAGACCTAACCAAAAAAATCTGTTATCCCAGTAAATCCCTGAAAAGTATGGCAGCTGTGTATATACACATTTTCCTCAATATATTCGTAATAAAGTACAAAAGAATGCGGTAGAAGAAGGACAAATTTAGTTTATTTGATAAAACTGAGCGAAAATGTAACTGAAGAAATATACACGATTTGAACGCGAAGGTCTTCAAGCCAGTTCGTTAATTGGCTCGTTTTCATAATGGTTCCAAATAAAAGTTTCTTGTGGCATCCATAATCAGCGTCTTTGATGTTTCTTAATTACGACGAAGGCAGATGGAAACTTTCATGATAAAATTAAGAAAATATTGTCGAGGAAGTTTCAGTTAAAGAGTTTGTCAGAGATTACTTGATCAGCGAAATTTTAATAAATTTTGAGGCAAGTATTATTGCGTAAGTAATCTGAATTCTCAGACTACAGAGTCTGAGATGTAAGTAATCTGAATTCTCAGACTATAGAGTCTGTGAATCTCAGACTATAGAGTCAGTCGGAGAATTCAGATTAATTACACAATAATACTTGCCTCAAAATGTATATGTATAGACAGGGTTATTGGTGAAATGCTAACAAACTCTTAGGTTACGACGGTAAAATGCTCTTGTGCCTGTAATATATTATTTCATATTTTTTATTATTTTGCTCGATGTAAACATTCAAAACTCTATTTAAAGAGGCACGGCGCGGTTCAGTGTTGCCGCGGCTAGCGCTCTTGGCTCAGAGTAGGCATTAAAACACAAAAAAATAGTTTTTTAAAGTAAATATTTTTTTCAAACCAAAAAAAAATATCTCAAAATATTTGTTAGTACTAGCAGAACTCAACCCTAAGAGGTTGTTAGCATTTTTTCAATAACCCTGTATAGGAGAAATTGGTAGTACAAGTTGTCATGCCGCTGCGAAAAAAGGTTCTACGATAATCTTATAACTCTAAAGTACTTACAAGTTGGGAGTTCAACTTATCACGAACTTGTAATACATATAGGTATATAAATTTCTTGTTATGTAGTCACAAGCAGCATTATAAGATTCTCATATGAACACAGACAATGATACTTTAAGTTTAGATGGCGAGTTTCTGTGCGGGAAAATTCCATATATAAACATTTCTTTCACTTTTCAACCATGATAATGTTATTTTCGTTAGTGTAAAATAATATTGCTCCTAAAAGTTAAAAGTTATAAAACAACATTGCACATTATTCCATAGGGTTACCTAGAACCGTCAAAAAAGATTAAAATGCACGTTTAGCTGTACTAAATGGAATCGGTTCAATAAGTATTAAGAAATTTACAACGATTTAATGCAATATATTGTAATCTACTAAAGATTATGTATCGTATAAAAACCAATCTTGCGTATAACGTGATTAAATACAAAAGTTATTCGACATAAAAAACAGAAATATATAATATATTATCTACATATTTGTGATGGGAGCTGTGGAACCGCGACGATGATATTACTATTGTGGTGTGTCAACAGTGCTATACCTATCAAAATGATAATGACAGTGGCAATCATACTGATAGTGACAGAAGTGACATTTCGGATGGAAGAATTTTGACTTTGACAGCTACAGCGCAACCGTCTCAACGCCAGTTACGTGCTGTGGCCCGCGCTTGAAGTTGTGCAGAATCGTGACACCCAGAAGAAGAACTTCAAATAAGTTCGAAACTGTTCGGAGCAATATCCGGTAAATATTACGCGATTTCCTAACCGATTGCGGAATTATGATAAAAAAATATATACCATATACTTTTTGACTTTCCTACCTTAGTCGGCAGCATTCCTTTAACGAAAACTTATGTAACGAAATCGTCGCTTTCCCTAGCAATAGCATAATTATGCCGCCTCATATGCGAAACTATGTCTATAATCTGTGGCACATTTCTCATTAACAAAACAACAGTTACAACTCTGAAATGCTAATTACGCTTTACGAAAGTGAATAGCAGTAAATTTGTCCTATAAAACGGGTTTTACAACATGGCGTATGATCACAGCTTTACATGAGCTCTGGCTGGCTAGGTATAGGTCGTAAATGGAACTCGTATAAACGATATGGCCTATAAAAAGGCTGTGAAGGTTTGATGAAATCAACCCTACCTTGGCTGCTTAGTACATATGTTAGGAATGTGGCGAGCCGTTCGATAATCATTAGGAGTTTTAGCCCCTCCACTACCAAGAACTTGTATGACAAAGGCACATGCTGTACAATGGCAATTGTTTTGCTTGCGGAATGATTACGATGTTTATATTAAGATTCTAACCTTAAGCTAAATAAGAATTGGTCCCACCGTTAAAATCAAAGAAATTGTATTAATAGATTAAATACAATTCTTTATCGAACAAAATTTAACATTTATAACCACGACTGACCTGTCAAAAAATTATAACCAGTAGGTATCATTCGGGATGATGTTAGGTTTTTAAAGATACCCCATGAACCCTTAAACCATTTATTATTAAGAACGTTATTAACTTATTCTATATATTGCTAAGACTCATAAAGAAAAATATATTAAAATATACAGCTAATAACAAAAAGCCTATTTAATCAATCTATTTTTTAAATATTACACATCAGTCGATATGCATTTTGCTATTTTTATTAAACAGTGTATTTTAGAAACCTTCAGAAAAAATTCGAAGTTCCCGTCAAGAAGTCGTGATTTGCACCAAACTGCTCGTACGAATAAAAAAAGACACCAAACGACTCAATTAAAAAGATGGTATTAATTAATTAATCTAATGATATTAATGCTGCCAGCATGTTGGGCACACTGCCAACTGGTAGTGGGCTGGAGCATTTGGACTGCCTGTGAATCTGAAATGACTTGGAGGTTGTCGAAATACTTTTATTGTAGTAGCTGTAGTGTTGTATATAGTTCGTAGTATTTTGTTAAAAAAGGCATTCCGCCAGCAAAAAAAATATTATAAAAATATCTGAATTATAAACATTTCATAGCATGTTTCTCGAATGTATTGTCGAACTAAATCATTGAGTTTACTATAAAGTACATACAAATAAAGTCCACAATGGTCTCTGAAAAGTTAAACAGTCCGCCTTTATTCGTCTTTTACTGTTCACTTTTATTACTTTTCTAGTTAACAAAAGCTACTGAGAACTGTTCTACTTGTTTATACATTCCGTTGGAATCTAAATAACTTTTTTATAAGGCAATTAAAGCTAGGGAAATGTTTTGATGTCCGTTTTAAAGTGTATTGCGTTTGTATAATGTGTACATAACAATATTGTGGGCTGGAGCCCACAAGTAAGTCATTGCAGACTCACAGGCAGTCCATTTGGACTGCCTATGACTTATAGGCTGTCTAAATGCTTTTATCGTAGTAGCTGTAGTGTTGTATATAGTTCGTAGTATTTTGTTAATAAAGGCATACCGCCGGTGTTATAGTAGCACCAGTTCCGATTTCTTATAAAAAATATGACACATCAGTTATTTCGCCATTTTAACCAACTTCGGAAAAGGAGGAGTGATTGTGTGGAGTGGAGGAGTCTTAATGTGACTGTATTTTTTTGTTGATAGTGTTTTGTACATGTTACCTCGTAACTTAATTCAGGTGATTTTGATGATTTTTATCTTATATTCGGAAGTTTGTGCTTGCCGTGTGATCCCATCTAAATTTGAGGAGATCTGACGAGTAGTATTTGAGTTATTCTTAATAATGCGTATTTTCAGTTTGAATTCTTGTTTTTTTTGTTTAAAATTTAATTTATTATTATAAAATGTTTTGAGTAGACGACTAACGAAAAGAACAAAATAATAATAAACGAGTCAAGATTTTGTCAGAAATAAAGCGTTTTGGTATTTTAGTCGAGGTTTAGTATAAATCAATATATGAATCTAAAGAAGCACACGAAATATAAATGCGTTATGCCCATTGATTTTAGAAAAAAGTGGTAGATTGGTTATACGCACACCGCAAGTGGCACATCAAAACGTTGCTAATTGGCTAACTTGGGTGCAGTCGTCGCGTCATCGACGATAGCGTTGCACGTATCTTGAGTTTAGTTTTTGAGATCCAAGTGTAGCTGTGGCTATAAGTACCGGGAGAAGGATCTCCCACAGTTACTCTGCCTTGACGGTAATAATAATAATAATACGTTAATACCTACCTATGCGTAAGTGCGTGCAGTCGTGCGGCGGTAACGGAGTGGCCCATTTGTAAACATCGAATCTGATATAAGTAACTAATTTACCTCATTTTATATAATAATTGTTCTAGCTAACAAAACAAATAAAATTTTGGGTTATCTGAATGTAGGGTGTGATTGCTTAATCCTACTCAAGGAGCTCAGAGCAGCCATCACACACCCACACACACACACACACACACACACACACACACACACACACTATCGCTCACACACACTCTCTCTCTCACTCACACACCCTCTCACACCCCTCTCACATACACACATAATTAATTAACTAATTTAACACATAATTAAATAAGATTATCAATATGTTTATGACTTTTTGATTCTATGTATTCTGTGGAACTATACCTAAGATGCTTCGCAACACAGTCTTTTTATGTAAACTTTCGCGATTATCATCGTTTTTCATCTGCTTTTGTATAAATGTTGAAGTGCCGAATATTGATTTATAATTATATACTGTAGCGGCCACTCTAACACCCACGGGATGATAATGACGATGATTCTAACCCGGCACCCCATGCGGCTTTGTATTATAATATATTTATTTATTACTAACTTTCAGGGCGCGGCTCCGCCCGCGCGTATGTCGGTTATCGCGCAAAAACATTAACCCCTTTTTGCGCAGTTGCATAAAATCTATCCTATATTTTTTCCCGGGTCTCAAACTATTTCCATACCAAATTTCATTCAAATCGGTCCAGTAGTTTTGGCGTGAAAGCGTAACAGACAGACAGATAGACAGACAGAGTTACTTTCGCATTTATAATATTAGTTTATTATTATTTGAAGATATGATACATCGAATATATTCGTTCGTTGAAAGAGAGGCAATTACTCCCAGAAACCTCTAACATATTAATGAACACTGTTTATTAAATATTCGACAGCAACGTTATGTCATATCAAAATTATAACATCAAAGGAAGGGAACGAAATAATTCGGCACGTGTCCGGTGAGCCGAGCCGATATTAAAAATGTATGCGAAATCGAAAAATGTTATTAAAACCGAAGCGTTGCAAGTATTTTCATTTATATCGCGCTGTTGAACTTTCACGTGGATTATCTTTAAACGGTGAATTGTCATCAGTTTTGGTTTGAATTTATTGATGTTACAGTGAACAATACAATCGAGTTAAGAATGAAAGAATATCGATATAAAAATAGTATATCGTAATAGGAAATAAGAAAGAATTTGAAAGAAATGACTTTGTGAACAATATGCTTCATGGTTGGGTATAATACGAACGCCCGCTTGCCACCACCCTCGAGTAGAAAATTGGTCGCCAAGCACCTAACAGTGTGTTCCAGCAGAGCTAGTAGCCTTTCAAGGCTATGCCTGATAACCTTTCTCGATCACATTAACACTTACCATTAGATGCCTACATCTTAGGCAATGGCTAGCCTGTAAGTAGTAAAAAGGACACTACTTACGTCGACATGACTACGTTAAACATAAT
Organism: Plagodis dolabraria; assembly: GCA_963854805.1. Lineage (NCBI taxonomy): Eukaryota > Metazoa > Arthropoda > Insecta > Lepidoptera > Geometridae > Plagodis > Plagodis dolabraria. The sequence continues at coordinate 22,662,576 of OY978457.1, read as the reverse complement.
ACAAAAAGCTCTCAAGCAAATTAACACCCTCATTAACCAACCGGTAGGTTAAGTAGTACCCATAACCTACCCGGTTAAAGTTTTGATGAATAAGGACGCAAAGATGGTAAAGATCCCTGTTGTCAGTTAACGGCCGGCGTAAGTAGTGGCATGCTACAAAATCACAAATTTACGACAGGGAAAATTTTAGTCATGTGCGGGATTCGAACCCGCGTCCATCCACCCCTTTAGCCGGGGTATGTTCTAACCAATTGAGCTAACATGACAATGAGTCATAACTCAAATCTTTCCTATCGTTATTTAACCATTATTGGGATGGACGCGGATTCGAATCCCGCATATGACTAAAATTTTTCCCGTCGTAAATTTGTGATTTTGTTATGTAATCCGCGGAGCATGCGTTATTGCGAACAAAAATAATAATATAGTGGCATGGTGTTCTTTTCCTTTTAAGTCACTATTTCGATCATCTAATGGAATTATATGGAACAGTCCTTAGATTCTCAACCCAGGAACTGTTCTACTTATAAATGTAATAAATATAATAGTGTGGGGAAATTCTACAGAGATACTCAGAGTATTTATTGCCCAAAAAAAGTGTATTTGTGCTATGTTCGGTATGCAATGGACTGATTCTTGTAAACCAGTGTTTAAATTAAAAAAACTGCTAACGGTTCCCTGTATATATATTAATGAAATGTCTAAGTTTGTAAGGAGCAATATGTATCTCTTTGAAAGTAACGACAATGAGAATAAAAGAACCACTACTCATGTGCGTCTTAAGATGCCTATTCCTTCCCTACAAGTATTTAGGAACAACTGCTGCTACATGGCCCCATTAATTTACAATTCACTGCCCCATCACATAGTAAACCTCCCTTATAATAGGTTTTGTTCTAATTTAAAGAACTGGCTGGTTGAGGAAAGTTTTTACACAATCGAAGATTTTCTAAATAAAATGTCATGTCGTTTTTACGTCTACGGAAGTGCATTGTAGTATTCGTAATACCTATTCAAATTTTATGGGATAAAGATATTATTATGATTATGTATTGCATATTATGGTAACTAATATGAAATATTGAACCTAGATTTGCATATCAGGATTCTGATTGAATATAGAGAGACTTGTTTTATAATATAAGACCACAATTGTACCTATTTCAGCAAATAAATAAATAAAAAAAATAACCCAATAAAGAAACGAGGCTAAAATGGCGCTTTGATTACCTTTCACATGGACTCTATTACTGTCTATAAGGTACAAGTGAGAGGTTAGCGGCACCATTTTAGATTCGTTGACCGAGTGATAAAATGGAGATCCTTGAAACTGAATAGTCTTTGTACTCGATTCGACATTCAAACAGTTTAAACTTGATCGATGACATCCTTTCGAAGCGAATGGAATCGAACTGTCTAATCGATTATTCCTTTGAACATTGAATTGTAGCCGTTATTGATAGAGACATCGATGAACGCTTTTCGAATGATGGATTGCATCGGAGGTTTGCTTGGTAAAGCTTTCAATAGTTAATTATATTGTGATGTGTAGGTATTGGTGCTGCGTATAGTGTAGTTTGAAGCCTTTGTCTGTGTGTGTGTGCTATCTCATTGCATTATAGTTCTCGCTGCAACCGATTTTAATGATGATTTTTGTTCGAAAGCAGGCATGCATATATGCAGTCTCAAGCCTTAATAGGCGAAAATCCTGTCCGCTTATAAGTTATATCAGATATCAGATTAAAGCGTAACTCGTTCTCTATTATATACAGTCATACTGAAGTACGTGGAGCTTAGCGTATCTGATAGATAGATTAGAGTTTTTGTTTATGTTTGGTTCTTGACTATTCGTACAAGTGACTCATATTCGAATCTCAATTGTAACCAAAAGAGTGTCACAAAAAAATCATTAATGTTTCTGATATGGCAATGAAAATAAATAAAAAAGAAATTTTTTTAATTACAAATTAGCGCATGACCGCGAAGATTGCAAAATGAGGGAGGCTGTGATTAGCAACGGACGATCGAACTGTTTTTTTCTGCTTGATAGGTTAGCCTTTGACCACCGCCTGATGGTAAGTGATGTTGTGGTCTAAGATTTGGTTCAGGCTCACCTAGAATTACTACTGATACTGTTAATTGAAAATTAACATGGTTTCATGGGAGTCATAAAGACGTGACAAAATGTATCGATTATCATTCAAATATAATTATGTAATACTCTGTGGTTGTAATCAGTAATCTGTAATAAGAGTTCAAATTGTGTTCAATCATAAATCAAGCGTTCATTCCATTCATTCACCCCTTCCTATCATGGCCTTCAGCCGGAGCGCACGTCTCATCGGTCCAGGGACCGGACGTTGCCATCACATCAATAAGGTATCAATAATCAAGTGTAAATTGTACTAAAGTTGGATTAATATTCGTATAAACATACGTCAAGTTTCATTCTGCATCATCCCGAATCAACCTGACGGACGGCTGTGCTAGGGTGGCACGCCGCCATTTTCATTATCATCATCGTGTCAAGCAGTCAAATCAAACCAGGGCCACCGGGTGCATCAGTGAGTGGAACACACGTTAGCTCCTCTCTCAAGTGGGCTAACAGATCGTCGCTTCGAACCCGCCGTCATCGTGTTTCACACCACAGCACAAACGCGGAGTTGGTCAGGGGTAATAATTCGGCCGTCCAGGGCGGGCGCTCTAATTTGAAAATCACCCCCACGCCGTCTATCACACAGATACAATCCATACTAATATTATAAATGTGAAAGTAACTCTGTCTGTCTGTCTGTCTGTTACGCTTTCACGCCAAAACTACTGGACCTATTTGAATGAAATTTGGTATGGAAATAGTTTGAGACACGGGAAAAAAACATTGGATAGTTTTTATCCAACTGCGCAAAAAGAGGTTATTTTTTTTGCGTGATAACCGACATACGCGCGGGCGGAGCCGCGCCCTGAACTAGTTATATATATAAAACAAACAAATGACACAATATATCATTAGTATGTGTAAGCCACTCTATGAATAAGATATACACCTACTTACCATGGAGAGACTTATTATACGTAGCATTTTTATTTGCATGAACAACATGATATAGTACCTAGTACAATCGACAAAATAAGCCAAGAATATTTCATAAAATTTTAAACGACAAATATTCTTGATACATACATAAAAGATAAAGAAAGCCACTTCAAAGCCATAAGCTCATACCATACACGTTAAATTGCCGTAAAACTCCCGACCCACCCCACTAAGCATCCACCACAAAGATTATATATACCCCCAAACGACCTGTTTACTTCAAATAATGAACTCAATGAATTACGGCAACCGCCTTTTGAATTATTTAACTAAAAAATGTCATCCGAGAGTTCCAAGTCTCTTTATGGAGGACCAAGATGATATTTTTACAGGAAATATCCCGTCTCTCTACGATGTCATCTACTTTACGACCCTGGGAGGCTGTAATAGCAGTATAACTTTTAAATTGCCTGTTGAATCAATAAAGTCATGAAGCGATTGCTTTAGCTGGGGGCGGCGGCTTAGAAAACATTTTTATTGTTATTGAAGTGTGCCTTTATTTCTTTTGAGGGTAATTTTCTTCAAGGTTGGGCGCCAACGTTTAATAATGGAATTGAAGTGGGTAGTAAAATTACTTGACCTTACAAATGAGTCCGTGAACTCTGAACAAGTTTAAAAGAAACATTGAATACTTAAGTTTCTCTTCCTAAGTTAAATATTAGTGTTTTCAAAATGACCTCATATAAAAAAAACCATTGGAGAGGTATTGGGAGTCAAATTATATAATGTACCGGGAACAAAAGTATAGGAATAGTTTATTGTCATCCAACCTATTCGAAATATATCCTTTTTCGAATAGGTTGGATGAAAATAAACTATTCGAAACATTTTGTAGTATACTGATGGCATAAGTGCAAACTAAATGGAGTCCAGTAAAGAGTTTTCAATAAAGAATGTTTATTGTTTGTTGTGTAGTTTTGAAAATGTGTACATTGTTCCTTGGTGTGCGACCAAGGAGATCGAACGAAGATATTGGAGAAAAAGATGTCATTGGTCGTTAAGAAAGTCGGCGCGTCGGCTGTATCAAAACAAATGAAAATCACGCGAATTACTTTGATCGAACGGCTAGGTTTCCACATTATATTTCCAAAAAAAAGACTTCCATAAACAAATAAAGTATCATATTACGAGTTACAGTTGTTAATAAGTTGTCAATTAATAAGTTTTTAAAAATCGTCACATTTTGGTTATTTTTCTAATAGAAGGGAGTAAAAGTTTAGTATGCCGCAAAAATAATATACCCCGAGCGATGTTTATTGAACCATCTCCATCGCTGCGTTCTGCAACCTCGCCGTAAAAATATTACTTGGCTTCCTTGTAATACAACTTCTTTTCTACAATTCATTGTATACTAATTCGTTTCATTCTCCTTAAGTTTTACCATGCTGTGGATATGGCCCGTAGGATGCCGGGCTAGAATTGCGCCCCCCCCCCCCTTTCTATGGCAGTTGTAAGAGACGACAAAGGAAAATACCAGGTGGGCAGCAGCATCTTTTACTTCTTCTAGCGATCTTGCACTGCTATCCCCAAGACGACTGCCAAGCTTTGGTATTATGGTGAACACTAATGGGGGAGGCTTTGTTCAACGGTCGACTTTATTGCTGTTTATTTGATGTTGATGTGAAGTTTTACCATAATACGTCCACAATTGTTAATTTCACTCACACACACACACATCTGTTCTTTTGCAATGTATATAATATCTTTTTATGATAAGAGAAGCAGCAGGACTCGTTCCCATTTTGAAATGGTTCCATTTTATCTTTTATGTTTCGATTATCTTTGATTAGATTTTATTCTGGGTGCCCTAACAAATCGAGCTATTCCAGAAACTAATTTTGTGAAAGCTCATAAGCCGGTCAAGCTCAACTCAATATTCGTAGGAGACACAAAACTAATTAAATGCCTAAAGTTGGCGCCCAACTATTAGGGCTCGTGTTCCCGTAGCGTTGTTTCGCCATATTTTGATTAGCAATCGTTTTTTCATATATACAACCTTATATCAATAAATCCTGGTTTTCAACTTTTACGTGAAATTATGTATTTTCAAAATTATTCAGAAAAATCGTTTTGTGTGGTAATTTTCATTTTAGCAGTTAGAGAAACGAAAACCAGAAGGATATTTAGTAGGTTCAAGGGGTTGCATGCAAAATTTGCTAAAACGCTTTAATATGACTATATTCGGCGGAGCAACTCAAGCGGCGCAAATATGCTAACCTCGGTATATGGGTTACATATTTGAGCCGTTTGGTATAGAGACGTTGGGTCTGTGGGGACCGCTCATCGTATTTTCCAAAACTTATCTAAGCGCTTGGTCGATGCCACGGGTGATCAAAATGCTGGCACATATTTGGCTCAACGAATAATCATTGCAATTCAACGGGGCAATGCTGCCAGCATGCTGGGCACGCTGCCAACTGGTACTGGGCTGGAGTATTTAGACTGCCTATGAGTCGGCTATGACTTATAGGTTGTCTAAATGCTTTTATTGTAGTAGCTGTAGTGTTGTATATAGTTTGTATAATAAAGGCATACCGCCGCTAAAAAAAAAATGACGATATTATGTTTGTATGAAAGTGCTGCGTGATCACAAGCGTTAATATCAACCTTAATTCTATACATTTTTAACCATCTTAAAAAAATGAGTTCTTGGAAGTTCTTAGAGGTATGCCCTTTCCAATACAGTTATATTTTTGATTTATCAAAATTGGACAAATCTGTAAAAAGTAACGCGTGAAACGCAGACGACCAATCGTCTTTGTTTCTGGTATTTTGCTGTTGGAAATATTGTGTGTACGGTAATCTGCGTGTCAGGCGCTATGCGTCGAAATTACTTATAGTTTATGTTATGATCTCTGGTCATCTGCGTGCCTGGTATTCCTCGATTGAAAAACTGGTCACCTGCCTGTTAGGTACATTGTGTTAGGTCATTGTAAATCAGTCATCTTTACTAACTCATGTTAGTATAAAATCCGTGGCAAATATCATATAAGAATAGTAGCAAGAAACTAATTAGTACCCCAATTAGTACAAATGACGTCATGAAACATAGTGGTGGGTGTTTGAGCCATCGATCGAGACAGCTTGGCGCTTGGCATCCACCCAGCTTGGCTCTAACCTAGTGCGTGGGACCTTCAATGTTTTATATTTCACTGCTTTTGCTTACGATATATCCGGGTGAGATGTAATCTTAGCTGTTATGTGCCGATCAAGCTAACGACCTAAGCGAAATAATACTTCAAATGGAGCGTGATAAATTATGTTTATGTCTCAGCTTTTTTATTATAACTGACTAGCGGCCAGCCCCAGCTTCGCACGGGTATTTTAAGAAATATTATTTTTATATTCCATAGCCTATGTTCATAAGGGATAATGTAAGATTCTAATGGTGAAATTTTTTTCAAATCGATGCAGTAGGTTTACATTTTTTTCGTTACATACAAAAATACAAATCTTTCCCCCTTATAATATTAATGTAGATAAAACAGTTCCCGGCCGAAGAAAATTATGGATTGTTTCGTTATCTCTTTTTCTGTTTTTTGCTATAGACTACCCTTTGACCACTATCTCAGCGATGATGCGGTATAGATGTTGTTTAGGCTAACCTAGGATTCCTGACTGTCAATGAGACCTGCTGGAACTCACCGTTAGGGCATTTTGCGACTGTTCGCCTGGCTAACTTACACCCTTAAGTAGGTATCTGTGACCAAGCATCTAAATAAATAAATAAATAAATAAAAAATCCATTTATTGCCTTTACCAAATTTATAAGGAATTATACTTAAAAACTATCTTATACAATTTTAAGGGCAACAGGATTATGCTCAGCTTGTGCAGCTTTAGTCCCTTTTCAAAGGAAAAAAAAAAAAACTGCGCTGATTTTCAGCATAACCCTACTCGGGCAGATGTTTGCCGATATATAAGTAAAAGAGCTGTGTTATGTAGCTTAACAATATAAAAATAAAACAGAAACAGCTTTTACAGACAATATAACAGTATGAAAAATGGTTTTTTCCTAATTGGGTTATGAAAAACAAACGTACAGTAAAAATAAAATAAAATACAATACCTGGTGACTATGTGGTAGGTGTGTTTGGAGTGTAAGTGATTGAGTGTGGTGTGTACAAATGAGTGAAAAAAAATAAATAAATAGAGGTATGTGTGTTTGGAGTGTGAGTAATTGAGTGTGGTGTGTGAAAAAAAATATAAAGGTGTATATATGTATGTGTTTTTAATATTTTAAGTGTTATCTTTTATCTTTGGCCTTTATTTTCTGTATTTTAAAGGTTGCTTCATAGTTCTGCTTTTGACGGTTGAAAAGAATTATTTTCAGTTGTTTTTTAAAAACGTTACTGCTTATTTTTAGTCTAAGAGGTGGCGGTATATTATTCCAAATCTTTGAAGCGCTGTACTTGAAGCAACCTTTAAAACCAGCTGTGTTATGTTTAGGAATGGATAGAGTATTGTTCAGCTTCGAGCGTGTATTTAATTGATGCATATCTCTGGACCAAGTTAACTTTTCAAAGAGGTATTCTGGTTTCTTACTCCAAATGACTTTTTGTGTAATGCAAGCCAAGTGGAGTTCCCTTCTCAACTTCATATTCATTATTCCTTTATTTACCAGAAAAGGAGTGACGTGCTCTCTTTTTGGTATCCTAAAGCAGAACCTAGCACATGCGTTTTGAACACGCTGGATGGCTTTTTCGGTGTTAACTCGTATCCTAGGGCCATAAACTGCGCTGCAATAGTTAAATGGCGAAAGCACTAACAGGTCGCATAGCAGAATTCTAACCTCTTCCGATATATATTTCCTAATATTATATAAGACTTTCAGTTTAAAGAAGGCATTTTTTATCTTTTCATTAACGTGCTTAATATATCTCATTTCACTGTCCATTATGAGACCCAAATTTCTTGAGTCAGATTCAATTGGTATACTAATGCCATTTATGGTTAGCTTTGGATCAAAGTTCAATACCTTGCTAACTTGCGCCTTTGTGCCCAAGATAACCATTTTGGATTTAGATGGGTTTAAAACCAATGAATTTAGAGTAGCCCAACGATAAATCTAACAGTGTGTTCTGGCAGTAGTCCTTGAGATCCAGTAAATAACTATTAAATTACAGGCACACGAGACTAAACAACTGTATACCTCAAGTTGATGGGTGCAGTGCAGCTCGTCACTTATGACGAAATGCGACTGTTATAGGCTGAGGTTGCCGCTTAACATCAGGTGGACATCGTGCGAGACGTGTCACAAACCCAATAAAAAACTTTCTCAATCATCAATAATTTATCCGGTTCTTAAGGACTGGAACTGTAGAAATCCCCATTCGATGATAGGCCAAAATATTATAACTCAGTTTAAAAACGTATTGACACTGCTCAATTCGCGCTGAACGACTGATATGTATCCGATTACCGTAATAACTGCTCGGAACGCATTGTAATAACTTACCTAAATTGAAAGAAATCTCTATGTGCCAAAATAATAAATTTTGCACTTATTATGTATTCGTTCGCGCTGTTGTCATCTACTGGAGACTCTCCGATCTACATCGAACTCGACAAAAGGTTTAAGCAAGGTGAGAAAAACTAACATCGCCAACGTGTAATTGTCAATAGATTATTTTTTGCAGTCAATTACGTGCATATACACTCGAGAGCAATGAATCCGGGTCACTTAAAGAATCCTAAAAATCTCGGAAACTAAAAATGCTAGGTTAATGCAATAAATTGTATTTAATAGACAATGTAATACTCCTTAAATGAAGGTATTAAAACTTCTTAGTTATTGTAAAGTTATATCATAAAAAAATCAAATTTGAAAAAGGGCCACTTTCGAAGATGGAACTACGAAATTACAGCATTTGGTTTTGCTTTTGTTTGTAATCTGTCATTTATGTGGGTACATAAACCATGTTGATAGTGCTCTATATTCATTATTCAAGCTGAAATTATGTCGCTTACGCCTGAAGAATGCACCAGAATACTTACAATGCTGGAAACCGGCCGGAGTCAGCGCGATACAGCCAGGACTGTCGGTGTGTCGCTGTCAACAGTACAAAGAGTTCTCCGACGTTACGAAGAAACTGGTTCTAACCTACGCAGACCAGGAACGGGCAGAACCAGGTGTACCACAGCACGAGAAGACCGATACTTGGTGAACACCATGCTTCGAAATCGCTTTCTCACAGGAACTGAACTCACCAATCAGTTTCGACGCCTCGGAGGAAGTAACCCAAGTGCATGGACAGTAAGACGTCGGCTTGCTGAATCTAACTTAAAACCCCTTAGACCTGCAAACGGCCCTAAACTGGAGCGTGGGCATCGTATTTCGAGACTAAGATATGCCCAGAGCCACGTAAATTGGAGTATTGAAGATTGGTCAAAAGTTATGTTCTCCGACGAATCAAAATTTATGCTCTACAAGCACGATGGAAGACACAGAGTGTATCGAAGACCAGGGGAAAGATTCAAGCAAGCATGCATCGAAGAAAAAGTAGCCTACGGTGGTGGGTCTGTACTTGTGTGGGCCGGAATTTCTTCTGAAAGTCGCACAGAGCTGGTGATCATAGAAAACGGCTCTTTAACTAGCGTAAGATATGTGGAAGAAATCCTCAATGATCACGTTGGTCCATTTATGGTCAATTTAGGTGAGGATGCTATATTTATGCATGACAATGCCCGACCTCATACAGGTAGGATTGTGAATGACTACCTTCAAGAGATGAACATTACTCGTATGGAGTGGCCAGCGCGCAGCCCGGATATCAACCCGATCGAGCATGCTTGGGACGAGCTAGGCAGATGCGTAAAACAACGAAACCCTCCCCCAATCACGCTTCGTGAGCTCAAAATTGCTCTCACAGAGGAATGGGAGAATATTCCCCAAAATCGTATAAGGAACTTGGTGTACAGCATTCCAAACCGCGTAAACGCAGTAATGGAAGCACGAGGAGGCAATACGAAGTATTAAAATTCAAGAAAATCGTAATAAAGTTCTAAAATTTCATGTTTCCTATTTTTGTTTTAAGGAGAGATCAGCAGTTTTTTTCTTTATGTAATTTTGTGTTAATAAAATGTATGGTGACTCATATTTTTTTTACTTTCATTTAAGGAGTATTACATTGTCTATTAAATACAATTTATTGCATTAACCTATCATTTTTAGTTTCCGAGATTTTTAACATTCTTTAAGTGACCCGGATTCATTGCTCTCGAGTGTAGTTCATTTGATTTTTACTTTTGAAAACTTTAATAACGTCAAAAGAATGGGTATATGTGAAAATTTTGGCAGGAATTATCTAGTTTGGTGTCGCCGTATTTCGAAAGATAGGATTGCATTCGTGTGTCCAGAACATCTTGTATACACACATCGCGTGCGCCAGCTCCATTGAAGGAGCCCCGGGAGCTACCAGGCCCCTTCGAGTTACAATCACATGAGTAACCCTCATTTAGTATGTTGCAATAATTTCTGTCGGTCTCTTGAGCTTCATTGCAAGAATTTGCCTCGTAGATAACGAGGAAGGAAAAACCAATGAACAAATATGTTTTATTCCTATTCACAGATACATGCGTCGTTGCAGTTAACTTGTTCCTCGCTCTTGGATATTTAGCGGTTTATAAAATTCTTCACTTTGGAAACTCGACCCGCGTTATTTTTACCGGAAAGAGTAAGTATACGTGGAAGTCTTTCTAGTATAACGCGAGTCCTTTCGAATACGTTAATATAAAAAAAGTCTTATCAGTGTTAATTTAACCAGTTTTAATTTCTAGAGGTTAATGTACAAACTGGCTGTACTATATATTGTCCAAGCATTTTGTCGTTAAAGTAATAATAATCCACAAAATGGGTATTAGGATTTCTTAATCAAAATGTTTTTCACGTGCAACTTGAATTTTCGTTCTGTGAGCATTGTAAGCAATGTACACTAAGCACAGTTCCCTAGAATAAACTAATTTAAAGTTTTGTAAATTCGTGGATAACTTAATCCTATCCTATATATCTATCCTACTACATAGGCAAAGATTTAAAGCATTAAAAAATATGATCAGTCCTTTTCAAATAAGTTCTGAAGTTACTATTTCCATATAGATTTTACGAGTGATAGTGTATAGTGTTAGATGATATTCTATTCTATTCTCTACATATAAATACATATGTAAGTCACGTTCCACATTGATGATCGCACATATATCGTAGATAGAAGTGTTTGTCGATGCACTTCAAATTGCAGACTTGAAACTAATATTAGCTGGAACGCTAAACTTAGATTGGTTTGCCAACACTTCCATTTTCTTTTCCAATAAATAGAAACCATGTTTACTTGTTTTGCTTGGAAAGCAAACCTTAGGTATTGCTTTCCAATTCCAAAAAGTTTTGCTTTCCAAGCAAACTGGTTTGCTTTAGCAAGTTTAGTTCAATTTGAAGTCCTTTCTAAAGTTACTTGACTAGTTATTTTTCAGGAAATCATTCAAAATTTGAACTAGTCGAGCCCGGTGACAATACCTTTAGAGTGCCATGCAGTATGTTCATGGTTTGAATACCGGCGCTGTCTTGAACTCACAGCTTGGTCGAAGGGCATTTTACTAGTCCCCGCTAGCTATCTATTATCATTAATATCATTTTTTATTATTATTCTATTACTATCTATCTACCATCCCTGTAGTAGAGACTGTCCTTCAGAACCAGTAATTCTAGGTTAGCCTGACCAACATCTTCGACCACATCTTCACTTACCATCAGATGAGATAGTGGTCAAAGGCTAACCTATCAGGCATAAAAAAATATGATTGACGTCGCGAGTTAGCATACGTATCAGTAATAAAATAATAACAGGTCCAGGTAGTGATGTACGAATGTTTCAGATTGAAAAGTCAATGCTACATTGTATAAATGTCAGCTTGTCTTGCGAAAATGAATCCTAAATACAAAAGTACCATTGTAGGAGTAGGGAGATAGGGAGTCATTTCATCAGCTATTGTACCATATTTACGACAGTAATATGTAGATCCATCACGTGAAATGAATACCCGAGCTACGTTTCGGCGGATTGTGTGCAGTAACAATAGTGTATTTCTACGCATCGAGCAGAGTTGTGCGTCGCACATGTGTGCCGCGTTTTAGGGGAATATATTTTGCTACGGTAACATTTTATAATATAATTCTTTAATTATCATATTTGTACGCTTAGCACACTTAATATGTAGGATGTGATGTGGGGCCGTACAATATGATTCTCTGGCAACACAAAAAGAACAGCCCATGAACGTAATAATTTGTTTTGTTTAACTAGAGAAGTAAAGGATGACTCAAAACATACTATTGTAGAATTTTTGGAGACTACGCCAGGCTATGAATCCTTGGGTATTAATGTACCTATTCTAAAAATAAAAATTCCAGATTTTAACAGTTTTATCGCGGATATAGCTAGAATTAATAACCATCCCGCCCGGATACGGTATTTGCGAGTTAAAACAATATTGCTGATACTTTTTATTTTTTTTATACACCAAAGCACAGAATTCCATAGTTACAACTAAAACTGTCAAAAATATTAATAAAATACCTTAATGTTTAACAAATTTATTACAATAGTTCACGGTCTAGCGACAAAACCCAGAAAATATTTAAATTTTGAGTTTTTTATAAACCCTAATTGAAAATGAGAAACAGATACTCTCCTGCTTATTCGCCTGCCTTTATTTGTGTAATCATTGGTTAAAATTTGCATTACAATAATTGGCTAGCACAGAATGGCTACCGAGTAAAATTACCATGAGAATAAATATATCTGTCTTGCTTTTCCTTATGATTCTTTCCGTCCATTTATTTTATTGTCTATTTTAGATACTATCGAATCAAAACACACGAAACCATAGTAATATGTTCTGCATACAGGGGGCGGGGAGGAACCCCTGCAATATGTGCTTTCGCGGTACAAAGTCGCTTAGAACCAACAATGGCTCGGAAGCTCAGTTATTGGCGGATGTAATGAAAGCCCCCGCTTACGCGTAGACAGGTGTATTGAGCTATTGTATTACCTGTTTTTCCAATATACCGGCTTGTAAAGTAGATCTTATTGCAGCGTATTTAGATTAATAATGCAGTTACAAAATTTGCCTGCTTTTTACTGCATGTTACTTTGTTGACTTATAAACTTTGCTGTCAATAGTGCACTATTACGTTTTACTTTAGGTAGTTTGTAAATCTCAGCATCGTAATAATAGACTTTGTATTAAACACGTGTGCATTAGTCAGTACACTTTACACTTTAGACTTCATTGTGACATTGTATTCGGTTCGACCGTGAAGACCAACACATCGTATCACGATGTATTTACTATTAAAATTGCCTCAAAATGTTTTTCACTTTACTAAATAGATTCAGGCGTTACTTTGCGGAAACCCCTATTTACACAAATATATTTTAAAAGTATTTTAAGAATAGATTAAATAACATTTCAATGAAACACTTAAAAAAAATATAAAAATATATATCTAGTGACATTTCCGCCTAATTTTCCTGTTATGCCTGTGTGCCGTCACAAACGCCACGCAGCCTAACCGGAAGAATATTCGACTATTTTCGATTCTAAACGAAGCATCTTCAGGAGGTCTTAATTCACCGAGCGCACGATCGAGACTGATTGTTTTTCACGTTGCTTTAAATAAAGAACATTTACGTGCCTCTATTTGCCTCGCTGTTTAGACCTTTCAAGGATATAAGTAAGATATTTTTATTGAATTTTACATACCTTCATAAATCCGAACGTAGACTCCAATTTTAAAATGGCAGGAACCAGATAGTAAATCTAATCCATTGTTTGCACCATATCCCTAATATTTTTAAAAGTATTTATTTATAAGTCATTCTAGGTTAGCCTGAACAACATCTTCGACCACATCATCACTTACCATCACGAGAGATAGTGGTCGAAGGCTAACCAGTCAAGCATACAAAAGTATGTATTATTTTACAGACTTGTGATGAATTTACTAAGCTAATTATCATGACCAGGATTGGATTAATCAGACCCCGTATCAATACAGCTTGACTATGCAACGTAAACCAGCAGACGAATCTTTTAAAAGCTCCACATAAAGCTCGAAAACCAAACGTTCGATCACTACATATACTCTATCACACACATGCGTTCCCATCTGTTTTAGCTCGGGTACGGGTCATTCCGCGGCTTTGCACGGTATCGAATAGACCTCTATAGCTTTTCTATAGCCTATAGAATTGCAGTACAGTTGCGGAATAGCCCACATACTGCAGATTGCATACAATCCCCACCTGGGACGCTGGAGTGCGGCCAAAACTGTAACACAGACTATATGCGTTAACTGGATGTGTCTTTTATTGTTTTTTCTCTCTCGAATTTCAAAGAAGTTTCTAGACAAGATACAGTACATTTAGTAGATTTAGGGCCCGTTTCAGAATGTCCTAATAAAGTTTCGGGTTGCTATGCAACACATAAAACAACTGAATGATAAAAATGACAGTTGACATGCAGCGCATTTCAAGCTTTAACCGATGGATAGGCTAAATCGATGACTGTGAAACGCAAAGATAGTATTTTATTTATTAAATATGTCTGGCTAGTAAAACCGGAACTTACTCGAACATTCTGAAACAGGCCCTTAGGGCCCATTCCAGAATGTTATGATAATGTTTCGGGTTGCTATGCAACACATAAAATAACTGAATGATAAAAATGACAGTTAATATGCAACGCGTTTCAAGCTTTAACCGATGGATAGGCTAAATCGATGACTGTGAAACGAAAAGATAGTGTTTTATTTATTAGATATATTCTAGGTAGTAAAACCGGAACTTACTCAAACATTCTGAAACAGGCTTTAAATGTAATATAAATATAACAAATAAATATCATACATATGCCGTGTAAAGAAATTAGGTCCATGGGGGCCGGGAGCTCATCTTATTTTCCAAAACTCATCAGAGTGCTTGGTGGATAATATGCGTGATCAAAATGCTGGCACTTTACAACGAATAAGTATTGCAATCCAATCGGGTGATGCTACCAGCATGCTGGACATGCTGCCAAGTGGTAGTGGGCTAGCGCATTTGGACTGCATGTGGCGTGTATTGCCTTTTAGGTTGCTCAAAAGCTTTCGTAGTATCAGAAGTGTTGTACAAGTTTGTAGCGATAGTTAAAAAACAGCATATCGCCGGTTAAAACATAAAAGGTAGGGAAATGATCTAGATATACTATACTAGTTTTTTGGCTCGTACATCAACTGATCCCGCCATATATTGGTGCCGCGGGGTAAGATTCACATTCAACTCAACTCATTAAGTAATTAATTCCTTTATCAAAAAGAAACCCTTTTAAAAAACGTCCTCTGCCATTCCATTTTTCTGTGCCATTGTGCTTATATGTATAATAGTAAAACAATATTATAACATATCGTAATGCATCTGTATCCCAAAAGGGTGAACAGAGGTTTCATAACATCCACGTTTCTTCAGGTACGCCTTGTGGGTGGCCCCACGTAATAGAAAGAAAGCTAAAGACGATTGTCATCATCCGAGCATAGTCTCATACTGTCAATTTTGCACGAAAAGTTTTGTAAATGGAAGTCAACTTGTGTGCCTTTCAGCCTTTCAGACATTTCAAATGTACTAATACACATTAAAATTTAATTAAATTTGAGTCATAAGACGTTCCGGGTGGTTAAAGTCGCGACGCGTCCAACACATCAGCAGTGGTATGGTATTCAACATGTCTTTTCGACTTTGCGGCGCGTTACCATCAAAATATGAATAAGCGTCATACAGCTTATATTTTGGCATATAGATTACCGTTTAGAAATTCCTTATCTATTTAGCGTGCTATCAAACGCATTATACCGATTACCAACACGTTATGACGTCATGCGTTATTGGCAAGGAATCTCTAGTATCATAGCGAGAAAGGGCCAAGGTCATAAAAAAACGTACCAAGGAATGACATCAGTTCGATTCCATCATGGCGTTTTGCTAACCGCGTGCTGAATAGGACTTTAAATATATATTGTAAGTGCTCAAGTACAATTCTTTCTGTTATATCAGTAGTCCTTACAATGGCGCTGGATTTCTTTTTACCTCATTGTATCTTATACTGCTTACGGCTTCTTTGAACGAAACTTGTTTCTTTGTAAATCTCAACGCAATTCAAACCTTGGTATAAAGTGTGATGCTGAATTCGTCCTTATTGCAGCTCTCGGTGGAGAGTAATATATTCTTCGATTTCCAGTGACACAAAAGCCAATATCCCATAGACAACAGATCCCACTGTTAACGATCCCAATATTGACAGTGTCGCGCAAATACGTTAATTGAAGCGTTGCTGCATTAACCCTGCCACATTATTAATGCTTCACCCCAGTTGATAGCACAGTGCTGCTGAAACAGTAAGGGATGTTCAACGTCTCCCCGATCTTGTAGATTTCAATACGGAAGGGCGTGAAACCTACATGGTTAGAAACTTCAACAAAAAGAATGCGAAGATGTCAGTAGAAGGTAGACCTAGTATGAGAGCAAGCAGTCAAGGAACTATCGCAACAAACCTTTAGGTGCTTGGCCACAGAATTCATACTTGAAGCTGGTAGCTAGCCAGATGTCACATTCGCCAGATGCTCTACACATAACCGTTGTAACTGTCATAACCATGTTAGGAGTTAAGTATGTGGAGGTGCAAAGCGAGGACGTGTCATAAGCACGCCGGCGCTTCGACACATTTTCATTTTGTATGTAGTACTTTAAATAAACTCCCGGCGTTGAGAAGACTTGCTGGCGGCGCGCAACTGGCGTATCAGTCGGTGTTCTACTTGCCCACAAACTGTTTCAAAATGTGGGCAATGTGGCCTTCTGTGGGTTCGAAACTCGCTGCTTCTTTGAAGCAGTGGTAGATGAGCTGTAGTAGCTATTGGTTTCTGTGCTATAGGTCCATGGTTCCCCACCACCGCGCCGGCTTGAGCTTCACCGCACGGTGAACGGGCATTTTGCGAATGCTTGCCTGGCTAGTTAACACCCTCAAGTAGAAAATCTGCCGTCAAGAACCTAACAGTGTGTTCCGGCAGCAGTCCTTGAGAACCAGCATACTAATTATGAATTTACAGGCACATCAGATTTCACAACTGTATGTCTCAGGGCAGAGGTTACCTCTTAACATCAGCTGGGCCAGGTCACAATCCCATGAAAAAAAAAACTTACACTTCTACCGCAGAGGAAGTAGTAAAATTAGTCTACCGCACCCAAGGAACATCGCGCCTGTTCTTTTTGTCCTACATCTCGAATAATTATAATTCGTAGGCTTTTATTATCACTTTACCTATGCATACTTAGTTAGTCTTGTTACGACTATAGTTATGGTATTATGTGGTAAACAACGTGAATGTTTATCTACGTAAATTGATGACTGTTTGTACTGTATTAAATTTTCCCGCTGCAATTTGTCAAGCAGGGCTGTGGTAATTTAGTTAATTCGTTATTGCCGCGCCAAAGGCGTCTGTGGTGTGTGCTCGGTAATGGCCCACAGATTATGCTAAGGAGATCATGTGCTAACTTGCGTAGAAGCTGAGATGAGATGAAGCAGTTTCCTGAAAGCTTGATTTCAAAACACCGCGACGGTAGGGTGGGAAATAAATGTGTAATTGCAGTTTGGGATTACATACCGTCTTAACTGTAGGCAGTGTTGCCATATACACAGATTTCTCCGTAATTATACAGATTTTCGATGTGCGAGACAGATTAGTATTGGATACAGGTTTTTATTCAGAAATTTCTCATTCTATTGATGTAATCAGCTTTAAATGGGTAACACACTTTAATTTCGTCTGTAAATATAATAGTATTAAATGTTTGGTTTCATGAGTATTTATTGTTTATGGTTTATTTATTTATTTATTTTTAAAACAAAAGTTGTTATTTTTCCACCGCTAGTGCCGCCTTAAAGATAATCTTTTCATCTCTAAATATGTTGAAGACAAAACAACGCAAATCTACATTGAAACTACATTTACAAAAACTATTGAACGTCTATTTCTTTGCATACAAAGCAACTGACAGATGAATTATTTCTCGTATAGCTTAGAGTTAGACTATAAATTACTATCTGAATATTGTTATCTTTTTAATTTTTGATCCTGCATAATTACTCAGATTTTAAAAATAAAGTAGAACAAAGTAACTAAGCTACTTATGGTAAGTAGGTTCTGTTTTGGTTCTTTTGGCCATGCAGATTTTATATAGATTTCATGTTAAAAAGGCATACAGATATTAGCAGTTTCCACTATAGTTAAAAGATTCATTTTCCTACCCTTGTTCCGCTTACGTGAGGTGGGTACAGTATGACTTTGACAACACGCTTGTGTAAATTCATACAATATAAACTCAAATTCTCTTTGGTAGCATATCCCATACCAGTAAAAGCGATTTAATTGATTATGAGCCAGATTGTGTACATAATGCTCCACTGATAACGAGGACGCAAGCAGGGTCATAAGCATTTTCCCTCAGTCAGTTACAACATCTAATTTAATGAATAGATTCAGGCGTTACTTTGCGGAAATCCATATTTAATAATAACAAATACTTTCAAAAGTACCTTAAAAGACATTAAATAGTGACAATTCCGCCTAATTTTACTGTTATCTGCGTGATATTTGTGACGTCACAGGAAAATTAGGCGGAATTGTCACTATATATATAATTTAATGTTTTTTAAGAAACTTTTAAAAGTATTTGTTATTATTAAACATCTAATTTGGTGGATTGAAAAAGCTGTATGAAGGAAACTAACATTAATGTATTATCATAAATTTACAAATTATTGGAGTACAAAATGTTTACTAATTTAATAATTAGTAAATTTATGATTTTCGCTTAGTACCCGGTAGTGCTTGTAATCATAATATTTAGAAGAAAAAAAATATATTATGTTGGTTATATGAACGTTGGATGGTATAGCTTTAGTGTTGGCAATTAGTTAGTCTATTCGATGGTAAAACTAATATGGCCTGAATAAATATGGCCTGTTGAAGCAAGTCACATCTAGGGCGCCGAGGTTGAGGTGCGCGATGGTGCTGGATTACCTGCAATGCGTTACTTGCAAAGTACCACTATGTAGATGAGAAGAAAAAGAATAACCATACATATACAGGCACCTATAGGTCTATCATGTCTGTAAAAGCAGTACCAGATTTTGTATCATAAGGGTTCCATATATCCGATGAAAAAACGGAACCATCTTTCACAACGTCTTGGGGTTTGTTCATCGGACGGCGCTGCTGCCCACCGTCTGCTGTTGTACTCTTAGACGCCTCTTACGTCACCCACAGGAAGAAATGGGGGTGACATTCTAGCCCGGCACCCCACTGTTATGTAATGTATTTTTGCTAAAATATTTTTTATAATTAAAATTATAGTATGTTATGGATTACTTAGCATAATATTTACAGTTTGATTATCAAAAGAAAAATAAAGAAAGATGTTTAAGTAATACAGGTATGCCTTCTTTTTTATTTAAAAATATCTACTTCGTAATGATTCATGTAAACTCAAGTAGAACACCTCCCCAAAGAAAAGCATATTGCTATAATTAAAGGGGAACAAATTAAGTAATTTATAAGTCTAATTCAAATCGGAAGTTATTCAAGAACTCTCTTTGCTTCGCCGAGTTAGTCAATGAATACTTTATAAACTCCAAATAACGAAATACAAAACGTAACTAAGGAGTTAACTCCGACGAATTTTGCAATTTTCAATGAAAGCCAATCTTGACAAATTTTTGAGCGTGGAAAAACTTATTTATGCACAGTAAAGTGCCTATCAGAAGGGCGGTAGAAGTTTCCAAAAGGAGCTTACCTTTTGCCTTCTCTTGAATATTTGAACGAAATTAATAGCTGCCGAAGTGTTACGTTGGAAATAGAAATTTCGTTACGGCACAGCTGAACGCTTTTGAATGAACAAGTTAATATTATTCAGTTATATTCGTATAACGATATATTATACTTCAAGAAACAGTTGATACAATATGTTATTATAATACTTATATTAAAAAATACAACTGTTCGACGGACTTTTTGGTACGTACCTTTTTCATATTCATAATTATCGTTACTTTTTTTTAAAAACATTGTTCTCCACACAGAGTTAGTAGTGTTAATCTTAGGCAAGGTTAGTGTTAGTAGTTTTTTGTTGAATATTAGTTTAAATTAATGTTTATTACCTAAATATCCCAAGGTCTGGCCTCAGGCTTATTTAATGAGAATTAAGATGGCGTTCAGGCTAACCTAGAATTACTGGCTTTCAAGGACTGCTGCCGGAACACACCGTTAGGTGCTTGGCGACAGATTTTCTACTGGAGGGTGGTAGCTAGCCAGGCGGGCATTCGCAAAATGGCCTACCACCATGCAATTAAACTTCCATAACCTCTTTATGTCTATATATCCGTAAAGTATATTTTCATATTTTACCCTACTTGCTGCAATTGCCCTCCGAATGAACCTGCCGGTGGTATCCGAGCTGTCGTCCGTATAATATAGCTTTCTGTGTGACGCCACAACTGCATAGGACACCCTGTCTCGGAGCTTGGTGACTCGCTTCTTCGTCTGCAGTACGACCAATCTTTTGCAAGTCAACCCCTGCGCTTCCTGTACTGTCAATATGCAGGTGCCAGACCCGTATCCTTGATTAGGGAGGTCTTTTCTTCTTGCATCACACCAAGAATAGAGAGTTCGGGAGGTCAGATGGTATACTTGCATCTGTGGAGCTGTCCAGCTTCAGGAAGTTTCACTCGTCATTTGGATCGCCGGGATCGATTTACTACTTACATAAATATTACCATTCATTATATGACAACGATTGAAAACCTGGATATTTTACATAATTCGGTTTATACCTTTTCAGCTTCAAGGAGTTAATATTAATTAATATAAATATTATTATATTAATTAATATTAATATTATCATATTAATTAATATTAGTATTATCATATTAATTAATATTAATATTATCATATTAATTAATATTATTATATTAATTACATAAATATTACCATTCATTATATGACAACGATTGAAAACCTGGATATTTTACATAATTTGGTTTATACCTTTTCAGCTTCAAGGAGTTTCACTCCTCACTTTGGATCGCCTGGATCGATTTTACTACTTACATAAATACTACTATTAATATATGACAACGATTGAAAACCCGAATTTTTACATAATTCGAATAAAATATAGAACAGAATAGGCTTTATTTATGGCAAAAAATATACAAAAAAACATTTCTTATAACAAGACAATAAAATACAAACAATAAATACGTAACAAAATTATTGGTGCAGCCCTCCGCCACAAATCGGTTTCAACTCAACATAGTGCTGATCTTTAACAACCAGCGTTGGTCTTCCGTTGAGGCCGGTAGGTGACGTTACGCACGGTTACATATATGTCGAAGCGCTGGTGATGCATCCTAACGCCACCTACTGAAGACGTCAAGCAACTCTTGCTTGAGTGTCGTCAATGTCAGTGGTGAGGCCACAGATTAAAGAGAATTATTTGATAAACTAGTCTGTGCTTAAGAATGAAGTTGACCGAATGAGATTGGAGAACGAACGCAGGCATTCTACTTTGAAATTTTGCAACGAACGGTTGTGCGATCCACCGCTGACATTGAACTCACTACGTTATCTTCAAATCGTCACGAATCTAGAGAATCATCAGGCTTATTTAAATTTTGATTGGTGCATTAATAACATTGATTGTTGTGATACGTGTGAAGAGTATTTTTACAGCCTCCGACATGTCCGATGACGAACAACCTACCAACCCTCCGTCATCAGAAGTGGGATCTCACTCAAACGGCCCACATGGAGCGAGCAACGTTTTGAACACGGATGAAAACGAAGGAAAATGGCGTCAATTATTGGAACAGCAGAACCGTAATTTTATGGCGCTTATACAAGCTATGCAACCATCGACATCTTCGAGTGGCAACATGATACGTTTTCCTGACTTCGACCCGGAAAAGCGGGACGTTGATGCACGGGCGTGGTTGGCAACTGCGGACATGTGTGTACCTGATCAACATCAGCAAGGAGCTTCGCTTATGATTTAAGCCGAAGCACTGAAAGGAGAAGCATCAAACTGGTTGTCGTCGGTATCCTATCCCGGTATGAAATGGAGTGAATTCAAGGACCTTTTTCTATCAAGGTATGACTGTCGAGAGACTACAGCTGCCTTTCTGGTTAATTTAAACACTAAGAAGCCGAAGGAGAATGAATGTTTGGCCGCATATGCTGCTACACTTATGACGTCCTTGATGTCTAGATGGAACGGTCTTACCACAGAACAGATTGCTATTGCTACAGTCTTATCGCATGTCGCGAAGATCGAACCACGAGTTCAACGTCTTTGTCTTACAACGGATGTTCAAACCCGCAACGAACTACAGAGGGAACTTAAGGCTGTTTCATTTCTTAAGAGGGGTTCTACTACACCTAACGACGAGCGAGAGGGCCCAGAGATGAAAAAATCTCGACTGAATGTACCACATACTGCCATGAAATGTTTCAACTGTGGGAGACTGGGACACAAGTCAATACACTGCCGCGTCAACAGAGATATTATGAAGCCAAAATCAGTGAACAACAGCAACAACACGGGAAGCCAGCCAACAGGACGAGCTGATTGGATCACATGTTTTCGGTGCAATCGTCAGGGGCACTATGCGTCCAACTGTCCGGAGAAGAGCAACCACGAGGCGGGCAGCAAATCTGCAACTGATCCGGCTAAATAAAAGCGTGTGGACGTCTGCAACGTACAGACACCAGCTGGTTCTTTGCGTCATGTTGGTGAGTGTTATGCGTGTAACTATGACTCAGGCGCGGAATGTTCATTAATCAAGGAATCTGTTGCAAATAGATTTCATGGTAAACGACTATGCAACCACGTGCGGATGACTGGTATCGGAAGGTCTAGTGTTAGCTCGACTACTCAGATTTTGACGACGGTTGAAATTGACGGGATAACTTTCGAAATTCTTCTGCATGTTTTACCTGACTATAACTTGCAATACGACATTATGATTGGGCGAGAAGTTCTGGCACTTGGGTTAGCGGTCAATATGACATCACAAAAATTGCAATTCGAGAAAGTTAAAGTAGTTTCTACGTGTGACATTGTTAATGACAGAATTGATTTTGATATAATAGACACAGACGTTCCATCTGAACAGAGAGCTCAATTGTTACACATTTTGATGCGTTATGAGTACTCTGAAAAACATGCTCACCGCCGTAGAAACAAGTAACCGATCGTGGCAAGACGCTTTGCCTGATGTGCAGTTAGCTCTCAATTGTACCATGAATCGAGTTACAAAGGCCAGTCCGCTAGAGTTACTCATTGGGAAGGTTGCACGACCTTTAGATGTTTTGCAATCCGATAGCCACGAACTAGAAATTGACATCGAGCAGGTCAGATCAGAGGCGATTAAAAATATGGAGACAGCTTCTGCGACTGATAAGGTGCGGTTTGATTCTAGCAAAGCTAAAATAAAACCCTTTGCCGTAGGAGACTTTGTCTTGTTACAAAATGAGGAGCGTAATCAAACAAAGCTCGACTCCAAGTTTCGAGGTCCATTTAAAGTAATCGAGGTACTCGATGGTGACCGTTACGTACTTAAAGCTCTCAATTCAAATCGATCGTACAAATACGCGCATGACCGTTTACGTAAGATGCCAGACAGCGATAATATTGACAAAAACTACTCTGACTCCATTAACATTGACGAAACTCCAGAACATGAGGCTTAGACTTGCCATGAGTTGTGATAATTTAGTATGCAAGTCACTCAGATAGCTGCACCTTCTCAGCCATTCGTAGGCGTAGGCGTAAAATCGGGTTCAAATCTCGTCGCAGTTCGGCCACTGACGGTCCAGTGGCGTGCGAATGGCGTGCAGGTGTAGACTGTCGTTGTAGGGATTGCCGGATGGAGGCAATGTGATGTTGTGGTGATTATTGTTGTAGCCCGATGTCTTGAGTGAGCCGGGTCGTGGATGATTTTATCATACTATGAATTGAGGTAACCCGATGTCTTAAGTGAGCCGGGAACCAGGTGAAAGTAGCCCGATGTCTTAAGTGAGCCGGGAACCAGGTGAAAGTAGCCCGATGTCTTAAGTGAGCCGGGAACTAGGTGGAAGTAGCCCGATGTCTTAAGTGAGCCGGGAACCGGGTGGAAGTAGCCCGATGAGTTATTTGATGACAATGATTTAGAGTAGAGCTGCATACTGGGTTTCAACCCTGGCGAATGACACTGACCTTTGACTTTCGAATGAAATCTGATTACTGCTAATTTAGATTTTTGTGAACTATGTTATAAGAGATTGTAAATTGTTGTTTATATCGTTACGTGAATCTTGAGTTGTACGATGTTGTTATCGTTGTAATTTGATTGAGTCTACGTAGATAAAAAGATTCTGATATTATTCTTGTTGTTAATTCTATTAGAATTTGCGGGTCAGGTAGGCCGAGGGGAAACCGATTTCTGTGCTGAGCACTCTTGTTTCAGACATCTAACACGAGGACGTGTTTGGCGTCAAGATGGCCGTGTCGAAGCGCTGGTGATGCATCCTAACGCCACCTACTGAAGACGTCAAGCAACTCTTGCTTGAGTGTCGTCAATGTCAGTGGTGAGGCCACAGATTAAAGAGAATTATTTGATAAACTAGTCTGTGCTTAAGAATGAAGTTGACCGAATGAGATTGGAGAACGAACGCAGGCATTCTACTTTGAAATTTTGCAACGAACGGTTGTGCGATCCACCGCTGACATTGAACTCACTACGTTATCTTCAAATCGTCACGAATCCAGAGAATCATCAGGCTTATTTAAATTTTGATTGGTGCATTAATAACATTGATTGTTGTGATACGTGTGAAGAGTATTTTTACAGCCTCCGACATGTCCGATGACGAACAACCTACCAACCCTCCGTCATATAATTATGTACTACAATATTTACAACAAACAACATTAGGTTTTTAAACTTTCCAGCTTCAGGGAGTTTCACTTCTCACTTTGGATCGATTTAACTACTTACATAATTACTTACCAACTACAACGTTTGTACTACGCAGAAGACGATTGAAAACCCGGTCTTTTACATAAATTAATTCAGTAGCACCATAAAAAAGATATCTCAAAATGCTTGTATTTCGAGCATCGTCGTCTGTTTTAAATAAAATGGTATTGTCCCGCTTTTTACAAACGTATTATTGTTATGAAATGATCCGTGAAAACAGAGCCGTAATTTTTCCGTTTAAATTGAAATAAATCATTTGTTGCGACCAAGTCGACCGTTAATGCCTGATTCTTTGGCGTAAAAATTGTTTTTGGTCTTTGATTCCATTTTACTGTTCTGTATATTTGTCGTATAAATATCTGACACGGGCAAATAAGACTTGCGCATTGAGAATTACTTGGAACAATATGTATGAATTAATTAGGTTTTACAACCCCCGTGGGGTGCCGGGTTAGAATTCCACCTCCTATTTCATCCCGTGTGGGTGTCGTAAAAATCGACTAAGGGAAAAATACTATTAGAAGTTGGGCAGCAGCGCCTTCTTAAGAACTATGCTATCTTGCACTGCGATCCCCAAGCCGCCTGCCAAGCGTGGGGATTATGGCAAATACCCCCTACATAGGGGAGGCTGTTTTCAGCAGTGGACGATGCGGCTGATACAGTACAGTACAGTAATTAGGTTTTTAACCGACTTCTAAAAGAGGAGGAAGTTCTCAATTTGACACGTATTTTTTTTAATGTATTACCACGCATGAAATTTTACAGAGTAGTCCGATTTCGATATTCCTTTTTTTATTGTAAAGGGTAAACCTCTGATTTGGTCCCATATATATTTTATTATAAAAACTTACGCTCATATTTATATCTAATATATGAAGAACACGAGTGTTTGAGCGTGAACTTACTGAGTCGATATCGCTATCGACAATGTGTCGGCTTCTACCGGAAGCCTTCCTCAGGATTTTGAGTGTGGTACATCCGGACGTACCACACTCAAAACCCATATATATATTTCATCCAAATCAGTCAAATAGTTTTTTAGTTACACTCAACTAACTGGAAAATGCTTGACATACCTAGATGATTTGGTAGTTGCAAGTTCGGGCGACTAGTATTGTAGGTGAGTAAAAATCGATCGTTTAACCAGTTAATGTCACTAATAAGGGTAAACAATTTTTTGTACATTAAATGTTACCGATTTCAGACGCTGTAAAGTATGAAATAACTTGTTGAATTCGGACCATGAAAATGTGATCTCATAGTGTTTGGAATCAGCATGGGGCCGACTTTAACAAGTTATGGCGCATTTACATTAGTCGGTTAGACCGTATTCGGCTGCAGGCCGTATTCGGTCACCGACTTATATAAACAGGTATTCGTTTGGCCGTATTCGGTTTGGCCATATTATTTAAGTTAAATTAATTTAGGTAAGCGTTTCAGTTAAACCGAATGCGGCCGCCGCCTTCGGTGCCCGACCTAATGTAAATGCGCCCTTATTTCATACTTTTCAGTGTTAGAAGTCGGTTGGTTCCTTTTTTGTTAAAAAATATATATTTGTTCTTTAAATAGAGTATAATCTGTTCTCATTCACTGTATCAGCCGTATCGTCTGCTCAACACAGCATCCCCTATTAAGGAATGTTTGCCATAATCCCCACGGTTCGCAGGCCGCTTCCCACCTTTCTGTATTTTTACTTTAGTCGCCTCTTACGATTCCAGCGGGGTCCAAGTCCAGTGAGACTCAAACAGATGGATGTAATTCTAACCCAGCACCCCAATTATGAAATTATTAACTATTTGAGCCTTTAAAATGGATCTCATAAATATGGTTTAAATCTCGAATCCCGCCGCGGGCTTGAGCTTCACCGCATGGTGGAAGGGCATTTTTGCGAATGCCCGCCTGGCTAGCGACCACCCTCAAGTGGAAAATCTGTCGCCAAGCACCTAACGGTGTGTTCCGGCAGCTGTCCTTGAGAGCCAGTAATTATAGGTTAAGCCTGTTAACACCTTCGACCACATCATCACTTACCATCAGGTGAGATTGTGGTCAAAGGCTTACCTATCAGCAATAAAAAAAAAAAAACGCTGCTCATACGGCGCAGTTTCTACCCTTGATGGGATAATTCTGTAATGGCCAATTATCTAACCAGTTACAAACAAAATCTGATTGTGATCTGATCAATCAGCTGTTATTAACTGAAGTCCATCATTTATTACCAGCTTTAGTCAGTAATAAATGTAAATAGGTACGTAAACGTGAAAAAAAAAATAGATATGAGAGCAATCAGATTTTTAACCAACTTCAAAAAAAGAGAAGGTTTTTAATTCGACTGTATATTTGTTGTGTGTTATCTCATGACCCATTACAGGGTGTACTGATTTAGACGATTTTTTTACATTTGAAAGCTGGTGTTTATGCTTATTTGGTGGCGTTATGATTAAAGTCGTTTTTTGATTGTAAAATTTTGTTAATAATAACTTTACATATTACCTGATGGCCTACTGATTCTTAAGTTATAAACTGTAGGGCATAGTATAAAGTAGTTAACTATTATCACACAATAAACTGTGCGCGTATGGCTCGCGCGATAGCACAGGAATAGCTTGCACAGTCAGATTTAATTAAACCGTATCTCGTTCCAGCGCTTTAATTACGCGTTGTGCAGCGCTTTTGAAATTCGTACCGTCAACAAAACTGAAATGAATGGAGGGACCATGTCACAGTGTAATTTATTTGAGGCAGTGTTGTCAATGATACAAATTGGATAATTGACTTATATGACTGACTATTACAAGACTGTGTAGAATGAAATGTTCCTATGGGATTATAAGATATATCTGATACTGCTAAACTTATTCAGGGGCTTGCTGAATAAGGCTATTTCCGACAAAATACATAATATTCTGTTTTTTATTTTATTTCTTGGACCACAATCTCACCTGATGGTAAATGGTGATGTGGTCGAAGGTTCCACAGGCTTAACTTAGAATTGCTGGCTCTGAAGGAGAGCTATTAAACACATCGTTGGATGCTAGGTGATATATATGTTACCTGAGGGTGGTAGCTAGCCAGGCGGGCATTCGCATTTGCCCGCCTGGCTAGCTACCACCCTAGCGACCCCTTAAACTGGCACAATATATACTTAGAACTAACAATAAAACAGATCATCCAGACGCAGCATGGCTGTGGTGCGAATAGCTTGGTTTGGGTTGGAGAAGATCTTTTATGGTTATAACATATCTGCCAAGTCTAGGATTAAATACATATCTAAACTAATATAATAAAGAGGAAAGATTTGATTGTTTGTTTGTTAGCATTAAAGCGCTCTTAGCGAAGTTTCCTTAACCATTCTGAATCGATCAGCAAAGTTAAGCAATGTCCGCCGCTGTCATGACTTGGATGGGTGACCGCTGGTGACATTACTACTGAGCGCTTCCATGCTTCGGAGGGCACGTTAAGCCATCGGTCCCGGTTGTTGTCTTAGGATGGCAGTCGATACAGCATGGTGGTAGGGCACTTTGCGAATGCCCCCCTGGCTAGCTACCACCCTCAAGTTGAAAATCTGTCGCCAAGCACCTAACGGTGTGTTCCGACAGCTGTCCTTGAGAGCCAGTAATTCTAGGTTAGCCTGAATAACATCTTCGACCACATCATCACTACCTCCTCTCTCTCCACGCGCCGAGTCCCTCCTTGGTGGGAGGTGGCGATCTCGAACCGGATGTAGTTGTG
Source organism: Plagodis dolabraria (assembly GCA_963854805.1). Taxonomy (NCBI): domain Eukaryota; kingdom Metazoa; phylum Arthropoda; class Insecta; order Lepidoptera; family Geometridae; genus Plagodis; species Plagodis dolabraria. The sequence goes on along the minus strand of OY978457.1, from coordinate 22,633,649 downwards.
GTCCGAGAGAGTCGCCACCTCCGCCTCCACTCTCCAGGCCTGGACACGTGCTGCGACCACCGGGGTGGCGAACGAAAGGTCCACCACGGACCCCCCGTTGTGTCGCACGCACGTGTGGACCGACCCTCTGTTTAGGAGGGTCAGCCCTGTGGCAACCGCCCACTCCCTGACAGTCTCCCCGCGAGTGTCAGTGGACGGGTTGCCCCAGGCCTGGGCCTTGGCGTTAAGGTCCCCCATGAGGAGGACCTCACGTGGTGCCTGCCTTCTCACCGCCGCGGCCAGGAGGTCTAAATAAGCCTCCAGCTCCGCGACGGTTCTATTGGGGGAGAAATATACGCCCACTACCGCATACCTCTCCCACTTGGCCACCACGTACCCCAAGCCCCTCTCTAACAACGAGAGGGGGGAGCCGCCACCGGCACGTCCTATAATGGCCACGGAGCCGTCCAGATCCCCAGCCCAGTAGGGATGGGACTGGGGAATGTAGTACGGCTCCGCGGCGACCGCCAAATCGATCCGCCACTGCGCCAGGGACTGCATTAGCAAATCCTGAGCCCTGACGCAGTGGTTCAAATTCGTCTGTAGGAGGTTGTGCTGCCCGACTTGATCCATTAATCGGACGTCACAACCTCCATGCTCGCCGCACGGCGAACAACCTCAGGGGCGGCTCTGGCAGCCGGTCGGGGGATGGCCTGGGTCCTGGCGGCTTGTCCCTTCGTCTTTGGGGGGACACAGTTTTGTCCCCCCATCCTGTGCTCGGCTGTTCGCCCCGACTCTGCGCATATCGCGCAGTGCGGGGCCCTCCTCTGGCAGCTTGCCGCCCTGTGGCCTGCGCCTCCACAACGAAAGCACAGGTCCCCCCTGTCTGCCGACGAGGTTCACTGAGGGCGCGTATGGCCGAGTCCCATGCACTTGAAGCAGCGCATGGGACGCGCCGCCAGTGCCACCACTCGCACCGAGCTCCACCCCACCAAAAGCCTGCCCTGTGCCAGCAACACTTTGGCTGCTGCAATCGGGCAGGAAACAAGGGAGGAGCCGGTCCCGCCGAAGCTTCGCTGCACCTCTCCGGCTTTGACGTGGAGTACGTCACAGCCGCCCACCTTGGCGACCGCCACCGCCACTTTCTCCTTAGTGGCGGCGTCGTCCAGGCCCGTCACGTGCAATTGCGCGGACTTTACGGGCCTCGAGACGTTGGCCACCTCGGACAGGACACCGCGGAGCTTCTCCGCGAGCCTGTCCGCTTTGTCGCCGCTTTGAGAGCCAGGAATTTCGAGCATTCTGGCTCCCGTGGCCGTCTGGCGGAAGTGGATGCGGTCGATCCCCAATCCTTGGAGATCAACCTTCTCCTGCGCCGCCTCGACGATGGCCTTGTATGTGACCCCCTTTTCCGCGGCTTCGGGCTGCAGCGTCAGCACAACAGCCGCGGATTTGGGGGCTTTCATCGTCTTTGCCTTCTTGGGCCTGGCGGCGGTGGAAGCCTTGTTGACTTGAGGCTTCGCGGCGGAGGGGGGGGCACGAGCTGCTGGGACAGGAGCGGGAGCGGGCGTGGCTGAGGAGGACGATTTGCCCTTCCCTTTGCCTTTCCCCTTTTTCACTACTGCAACCCAGGTTTCCGCCTGGGCCACAGCAATTGACACGGTCGTTTTTGGGGCGATGGGAGCCGCAGTCGAGGGCGTGGCAGCAGCCTGCGACGCCTTGCCAACCCGCTTTCGAGGGGCTGGTTTCGGGGGTGGGGGTGCAACCGCTGGTGCAGCCTTCTTGGCGTCCGCCCTGAGAGGCGGGCGAAGAACCGGCGCTGGCAGGAGGCGGTCCTCGATACCTGCGAGTCGGGCATTGAGCATTTGCCCGAACGTGGTTGTCAAGGAGCGCGTCATCTCCTCCACTAGCTCTGCCCCCAGTACAACAGCAGGGGGGGCCGTCGTCTCGGCGGCAGCGGCTGCTGCTGCTACTGTAGCAGCAGACGTGGCGGCAGCCGCCTGGGTCTTTGCTTCGGTGAAGCCGCGACGCAGCGCCTTCACCTCTGCCTTGCAGGCCTCCAACTCGAGGCGCACGCGACTGTTTTCGGCTCTCAGCCGCCGCGTCTCCTCGACGCAGACCTTTTCAGGCGACCAACAAACTCGCCTTTTAGGTTGCCAGATTTTTTGGCAACCTCTAAGATGCAGGCGAGCATCCCCCCTGCTTGAGCCCTCAGCTCCTGGGCGTTTAGCCCGCTAAGGTCACCGACCCCGGCAAGGACATCGGAATCGCTTCCGATGTCGAGAAGACTTCCAGGCAGCCACAGCGGCCGGCCCCTTTTTAAACTTTCTACTCTGTAGAACCTCCGCCAGCTCCTCTACTAGCGGAATAGGCTTCAAGAATTCCTCCCGCGTGGGGCCGGTTTTGGTGCCCTTCGCCCTTCCCCTCCGCGCCGTACTGACCTTAGCAGCCACCGTCCCCTCGGTCTCAGTGTCCGACTCTAGGTAGCCGGGCGCGTAGAACGAGGAGTAAGGCCGCTTCCTCTGGCTGTCGACTTCGTCGGCAGACTCCTCAAACACGGACTCTACGTCCGACCTCCTTTCGTCCCCCATGGAGACCTCCGACGGATCTCTGGAAGAAACCCTGCTTGTTGTTTGGCCCTGAGAAGGGGCGATTTTCCGGCACTCAGAATTGCCGCTAGAGCGGTCCTCCGACAAAACAATAGGTTGGCCCTGAGAAGGGCCTTTTGCAAATTTCCCTTTCGCATCTCTGTTGACTTTCGACATTTTCACGATATGCAGGCAAAATAAAAACAGAATAATTATAAAATATAATTATAAATCGTGACCATAGACAAATTTTTTGGGAAATGGACAGGCTTCAATCTTTCTACTCAAGCCTCCGGAAGTTTAGAGTTCAGAAGACTGACAATACCTTGGAGGTATTTTCCCGAAGTCTAAGGATACACTTATCATCGGGGTTTTGGAACTAGTCCAGCCAGTTTGTCCCCGCCTCCAATAACGTGAGTCATCGGAACAGGGGTCACTACCAAATAAAAGACAGCGGTTATTTTCGATTATGTAACAATACGTTTGACAGTAGTAGGCGCTGGTGTTTGCCAGTTAGAGGGGTCCCTATTTTAACACACACACCGCCAAACTGTTTTTCATCTACTCATAAACATGACAAATTATCTGTAGCCTTGCCTTAAAACTACAATTTATACACCGTAAGTCTATTCTGTCATCTGTCTTAAAGAGGTTCTAAGCACCTTAGCACGTATAATACAGATGACAGACAGTTAACTACGGCCCCGGTCTGTACCGAGCATTTACAATTTGGTTACTAATAAGGGGTTAAATAGCCCTGTGAACTACATAATATACACAGATAATACAAATATATACAGAAACAATACATACATATACATACACATATAGATAACAATACACGCGGCGCCTGACGGTGTTCTGTTGCGTTTATTTCGGAAGGAAATAAACCAATAACAGGCAGCACCACGAGAAGGTACCCGCCAGACTTGCCTTGGGGATCATCACGACCTGCGCTCTCCCCCAAGACCCTTGCCTCCTTACCCATCACGGGATGAGTAAGGAAGGCCTGAGTATATCCAAAACAAGCAGCGCAAGGCATGCAAGCTAGGCAAAGCAACTATTAATGAATAAACCCAGACCCGCCCACCATTAGAATCCTACATTATCCCTGATGAACATAGGCTATAGAAGACTTTTAAAAGTTAGGGACCCGTGTGAAACTTCGGTAATGACACTCAAAGTGTGAAAAACATACCAAAAAAAATCGTCATATCGCATATGCTGCGGAAATTGTTGATAATAGCGCAAAGTAATGTATTACAATTTTATAGAGGACATCAATATCTACATCAAAGCCCACAATACTTTAAGTATAACTATTATAGCTATGTCACAATAACTACTTTTTATGTGTTTAATTTATAATTTTGAAATTATTGTTAAGTACCCGTGCGAATCCGGGTCGGACCGCTAGTATAATATAAACATAATTAATTCTATATATCAAAAAAATATCTTGTTAGATAAGATAGATACTTTATAGCCAAAAAGATTTATAAGTAAATACAATGGTTAACTTAGATTCTACAATAATTAAAACTCTTGAGTAATTGATTGACAGCGAGCCCCAAACTAAGCACTATCTTGGGGATCGAGATTGTTGAAATGTAAAGGTAGATTTTGCTGTCTGTATTGTTCTAATGTCTGTGTTAGACATTGTCGTCACGTACTTATAGGGGATGTTATTGCCTTGAGTTATTTCATCAGTAAGTGTAACGCAAGTAGAATAACAAGGCTGTGTTATTATTTAGGAACCGGATACGAGCCCTTCGTATATTTGCTGGATACTTCTGAGACCAGTATCGAACTTATTTTCGTCTGGGAGTCACGATTTATCACATCAGCGAACGCGGTTATTAACAGGTAACTGGCGTTGAGAGCGTTGCTCTGTATCGGCCAATTTCTCATTCTACAGATTTGGGTTTTTAAACGCTAGGCGTTTTTCTAAGTGTCTAAGTGGTGCCAGTGTATACTATGAAAAGTTACCCATACGGAAACTTTAGCCCAGTGAATATATATTATTCCCATCCGAGTACCAACTGTCAATGTCACTGTCGCCATAATTTGCAAGCCATTAGGTTGTTGAACTCGATCCATCGATTTAAAAATATAAAGATGAAAGGGAACCCCTTAATATCACGGCAATGAAGAACATTTAACACAATCATAATGCACACAGATACACTTCCATTATGATACCATTTATGAATGAAATACAATTATTATCATTATAAATTATGCTTATGGAGCATCATGTTTTTAAGATATCGCGATTTTTATCATGAATGCTATATATTACACTTATTTACTTGAATCACTGCATAGTATAAAATAAAGTCACTTGCCGCTGTCTGTCTGTATGTTTAGATTTTTAAAACAACGCAACAGATTTTGATGCAGTTTTATTGCTGTCTTAGGTTTTCGCGATTGTTACACATAGTAATTAAACAACTTTAAACGGACATATACCATCGTGGAGTTTTTGTAGTCCTTTTCAAGGTAGTTCATTATTTTAATCAATCTCGAAGGGTTCAGCCTGCGTTTGCAATGTAAGCGCAATAAAATGTAGTAACCGTTTAAAGTTGTATAATTACTATGTGTGACAATCGCGAAAACCTAAGACAGCAATAAAATGTGTTTATTGATGAAGCGATTTTAAGCAATGCAGTAGCAATCCTTATCCAGTGAAGTACCTTAAATACATTATGCATTTATTATAGATCAACTTTACAACATATTATTTAAAGATTTATTTGCGAAGATATTACATATTATTTAGTATCAGCATTACACCCGTGCAAGGCAGGGCGGGTTGCTAGTTTTACAATAAACTATTTGAATTTTAAATTATATGTTCCTTATTGTTTAGTATTCAACAAAATGTGTACACAAACGCTCTTTGGAGTGAAGTTTGTATGCCAGCCCTACGTTTGAAGGGGAGGTAGGATACAACATACGGCTTCTACAAAAGGCATTTGGTTCTATTCATAAGTTAATTAGCATTTCTATTTCAATATATCAAAGCTGGTTAACTTGTTCCTCTGCTACAATATAAGAACCATTTGAAATTCGTTTACGCAATGTGTAGCGGTGGCATGTTTTTCAACTGGGTGATTAGTTGTTTTGAATGACTTTTTCTTTCAGGAAACTAAATAAGAAAATCTATTGTAACTAGGCACATATCGAGTACATATCGAAAGCAAAATTAAACAACGAAGGAATTCATGACCATTTTCTTGTTTTCTATTTGTTAATCAAGGAACCAGTTGAGCTAACATTGCTGACGTCATTTCGTTATACGAAACTGTTTCATAATTCTAATGTTTAATGAATTTATTCAAATAACTGGCTTTCCGGGCGCGGCTCCGGCCGCGAGTATGTCGGTTATCGCGCAAAAACATTAACCTCTTTTTGCGCAGTTGGATAAAAACTATCCTTTGTTTTTTCCCGGGTCTCAAACTATTTCCATACTAAATTTCATTCAAATCGTTCCAGTAGTTTTGGCGTGAAAGCGTAACAGACAGACAGAGTTACTTTCGCATTTATAATATTAGTACTGATATGGTAATATTGTATATATATAAACGATCGGTTTGAGCACTCGATGACATATTTTTTCTGAAGCTTTGTGTTGAAAACGAAAAGAACGAAAATTAAGGTAACGTAGTGATTCTGAGATCACGTTATTTACGACCGATTTGAATGAAATTTGATATAGAATTAGTTTGAGACCCGGGAAAAAACATAGGATAGTTTTTATCCAACTGCGCAAAAAGAGGTTAATGTTTTAGCGCGATAATCGACATACGCGCGGGTGGAGCCGCGCCCGGAAAGCTAGTTATCTATATGCTATATTACCATAATTATTTTAAATATTTTTTTTTGTGTTTTCTATATATTTCTCATTTTTTTTATAAAATGTTATTGAAATTCAGATTGTTTGCTTTTTTCTCTATTCTTCTCATCGTTCTCATTTATTTTGTTAGAGTAGAAATATCAGTTTACAACCGCATAACATCTCGGTTTTGAGTGAACATCGGGTGTTTTTTTTTGGGTTTGTGACGGATCACGCACGTTTCCCACCTGATGCTAAGCGGTACTCTCTACTTATAGCAAATACATTTCTTCACGAGTGACGAATGTTACTGCGCCCGTCACCCTGAGAAATTCATTGTATTATGCGCTTTTAATTTTATTGGCTCACTAGGACTGCAAAATTGCTGTTAGTTGCTTGGCGAAAGATTTTCTACTTGATGGCGATAGCTAGCCAGGAAAGCCTTCGCAAAATGTCCTTGCACCATGCGATGAAGTCCAAGCCGAATGGGAATTGATCTATGTACCAGCGTACTATTATCGCTCGTCTATCAGCTTCAAATATGCTATGATACTCAAGACCTCGGCAGGACCTGCCGGAAGAATTCCGGCACAGAATTCCATAGTTGCCACTGAGACATCAATGCGCACTGCATTAATAATATTATATCTAGACTCCATTTACTAAAGTACCACCATTAATAAACTGTGCGCATAAATCATTCTATATAGTTTTTTTGATTAAGATTGACACTCCACGCGAGTTTAGTTAAACAAATTGTTAGAATAACTGACACGTGCCTAGATAAGTTGGTACTAGATATTTTAGTTCAACACTCCAAATAGGAGAGGTACACGTCCCCAATTATTATCTTTGAGAAATCTTCAGTCTGAAATTATTGTCTGGTTGTTAGTACAGTTATATAAAAAGTAATTGAAACCAGCTAAGCACCGATTATCCTGAGAAAGATATAAAGAAAATATTATGTTTATTTGTCATGCATGATCGACTTATACAAAATATGGCTCTATAATTTGGTTTATTACCTGTTATGTAAATTGCCTAAAACTATTACTAAATTACAAATTTACGATAGAAACAAATTTAGTTATGTGCGGGATTCGAACCCTCGCACATCCACCCCTATAGCCGGGGTATAATCTGACCGACTGAGCTAACATGACATTATGACTAACTCTAATTTTTGCTCTCGTTCTTCAACCATCGTATGGAGATGCCTAAAACTAAGCAAATAAAACAAAAAATAACAACAAAATCAAAATATGGAAGAGAAGCGAAATCGCTTCCTTTCTTTTTGGATTTTTAGATTCTTAACTGGTTTCATTATGTTTATATGACTGTACTTTATAATATATGTGCGCGCGAGTTGACGACGTACACGATCAAATTGGAAGGTGTCAACTCGCGTGCACAAATATAAAACCATGCGCCGAAAGAAGGGTATATGCCAATAATTATGACGTGACTAGGCCGTGCACATTAGGTGCACGATACCGCTCGTTAACATCTCATCGACGTCATTTTACAGATTGATAGAGAGTATCCTAACAACCAAAGCGTTTCTAAGGATAGTTTTTGTCAAGTAGGTTGCCGGATATGAAGCAAAACCCACAATTTTTGAACATATTTTCATCATATGTTCTTGTGTTTATAGTACTGACCCCACTTTAGTGGGATTACGGTTGGAAGATGATGACTGTTACATTGTTGAATTTTTTTTTACCACAACCTCAATATAACTATTCCATACCACAGATTACATTAATTTAAAGCTAACAGGCTAGCCTTTGAACCCTATCTCACCTGATGGTAAGTGATGATGTTGAAGATGTTGTTCAGACTAACCAAGAAATACTGGCTCTCAAAGACAGCTGCCGGAATGCACAGCCAACTGTGTATTACGGCAGCTGTCTTGCGCCAAGTACTTGGCGACAGATTTTCCACTTGAGGGTGAGTTTTCTGAACTACCTACCACAATTGACTGCAATCTTTAGACAACAACCGGGACAGACGACGTCTTAGCGTGCCCTCCGAAGCAGAGAAGCACTGAATTGTAATGCCACTAGCAGTCACCCATCCAATTTATGACCGCAGCGGACGTTGCTTTACTGAGTCGATTGGTTAAGAACTACTTAATCGCTGCAAGCGCTTCAGAACCCATACTGTCCATATTTAAAAGCCATAATAAAGTTTTACATAATTATATCGAAATAAAAATTTCACAAGCAATTATAAAACCTATATACGAGAACAAAGCTCCTCGTTATTTCTCGTTAAGCTTACTTAAACCATAATACTGGGTGGTTAGTGTGGTACAGTGTGACAACATTCTCGGACGCAGCTGGCAACACTGAAGCTAAATCGGACCCTTTATTAAAAATATAAGTTTGTTTACTGGCAACTTTATCTCGGGATAACAGTGACACTAACTGCGTTAACGAGGCAGGGGAAGCGAGTTTATTAACATCGTAGATTGTTTATGTGTTGTTTTGTATACCAATGTTGTGGTCTGCATTTTCTGAGTAGTACCGAACATCGTATCCGACTTATGTGCACGTTCTGTGTATTAATTCATGTTTATTCAAATAAAATTATCCTTATCTTTTGAAGCGCTCGTAGCCAAGTTTGCATAGCCATTCTGATTCGATCAGCAAAGTTAAGCAACGTCCGCCGCGGTCATGACTTGGATGGGTGACCGCTGGTGACATTACTACTGAGCGCTTCCGTGCTTCGGAGGGCACGTTAAGCCGTCGGTCCCGGTTGTTGTCTTAGGATAGCAGTCGTTACAGCATGGTGGTAGGGCACTTTGCAAATGCCCGCCTGGCTAGCTACCACCCTCAAGTTGAAAATCTGTCGCCAAGCACCTAACGGTGTGTTCCGGTAGCTGTCCTTGAGAGCCAGTAACTCTAGATTAGTCTGAACAACATCCTCGACCACATCATCACTTACCATCAGGTGAGATAGTGGTCAAAGGCTAACCTATCAGGCATAAAAAAAAAAAGATTTATTGACTGATTTTTTTATTACACTGTAGACGAATTTCTTAACAATAAACTAATACAACATAATAATTAGTAATTATTTGAACATTATATAACTTATAAATTTAACTTTGACATTACCTAGAATTTAATATTGCCTTAATTACGAATGAATGTGAAAATGATTGAATTAATGTTAATTAAATGCCATTGCAAATAATTAATTTTATGACTATTGTAAAATATTGTACACCAATCAGTACTTTCAGTAGTATTAATATTATAAATGCGAAAGTAACTATGTCTGCGCCCGGAAAGCTAGTAGCTGTTTTTTCCCGAGCCTCAAACTATTTCCATACCAAATTTCATTCAAATCGGTTCAGTACTTTGGCGTGAAAGCGTAACAGACAGACAGACAGACAGAGTTACTTTCGCATTTATAATATTATAGTACTGATTACAAAGACACGTAACGTATTATGATAATATCTGTTTATATAGATATTATATAAGTTACTTGTCTACAAAAATTAATAAGTTATATAACCTGCGATAATGCAATAAATATGATTTGATTTGACTTCATTTTAGGTTTCGGTAAGTCGTTTATGACTGCCAAGAATGGAGGAACCTCAACTAGACGATTTTTAAATAAACCATCTTTCCTTGTTGATCGATTGGTGAAAGCGTTGCTATGAGATTTCTAGGTCATGAGTATGTTTCCGGGTGAGAACATCATCGATATCAGCTGGAATAAGTCCAGTATTGAAGAAATACCTCCCACATGAAACACCACACTCAGCGCCTATTAGCCACTCGTATCCATCGGCTTTCAGTTACTCAGACTATGTCATCAGTCCCCCTAGTAGGGGCCTAGCCAACTTTTTTTTTCATAGCTGATAGTAGCCTAGCCTTTGACCCCTATCTTACCTGACGGTAAGTGAAGATGAGGTCGAAAATGTTGTTCAGGCTAACCTTGAATTACTGACTCTTAAGGACAACTGCCGGAACACACCGGCTAGGTGTTTGGCGACAGATTGTCTACTTGAGGGTGGTAGTAGCTTGCCAGGCGGGCATTCGCAAAATGCCATGCTGTAACGACTGCAATCCTAAGACAACAACTGGGACCGACGACTTAACGTGCCCTTCGAAGCACGAAATCTGTCACTCGCGGTGACCCATGCAAGTAATGACCAAAAAACATCTGACGAGACGAATGACTTGTATCTTTTTTAATATGTTAAAACTAATAAATATTTTTATTAGTATATCATATTTATATTGTTGGTAGTATAGTTGATAGTATTTTACTGTATAAAATATTTGATCCGTCGACAAAATTATTTTGTTATAAAGACAAATAAAACTGAATAACAAAAGTGAAAATTTTAAAATTATCTTATCTATTAGAATTCAGTGCTATAAATGAACACAAAAAGGGTGTTCGAATTGTCATAACCAACAACATTTTTCAATATAAAAAAGTTTGGTTTATTTTCAAATTTCATTAGAATACAAATTTTCTAAAACAGTTGTTATTGTACTGAAGTTGGGTATATATAAACCTACGCATATGACGCCCTTTCCAAATACAGTATCAGTCTTTGCTGCGTGCCAACAGTGTAAGATACTGATATTTATATATTTTAATTTTTGCATTACCGCATGCTCTGCGGATTACATTACTTACAAATTATAGTTCTGTGCGAGATTCGAACCCGCATCATCCATTAGTCTCGATTGTAGTACAACGTAAGTTGAACTATAGGTGTCGCTCCATCACCGTAAGATGATTAGAGAACAAGAGGAAAATAATAGTAATGACATTATTAGCTAAAATAGTAATGACATTATTCAGCTATTTCCCGTCCAAAGAGACATCCACGTCAAAATGTATGGCGAGAAGCCGTTGTCGTAGAGTATAACCAAGTATGTTTATTTATTAATAACGTTTGAATTATAATTATAACAATCAGTACTAATATTATAAATGCGAAAGTAACTCTGTCTGTCTGTCTGTTACGCTTTCACGCCAAAACTACTGGACCGATTTGAATGAAATTTGGTATGGAGATAGTTTGAGACCCGGGAAAAAACATAGGATAGTTTTTATCTGACTGCGCAAAAAGAGGTTAATGTTTTCGCGCGATAACCGACATACGCGCGGGCGGAGCCGCGCCCAGAAAGCTAGTCACATATAAACAAGCTTCACAATAAACGTTTTTTTCAGGCAACCGGCATGCAGATCGGGGCTGTTAGGATATAAATAAAGTACATTAAAAAAAATTTTCCTCTGTATACACATACAAAATTACAGCTTCCTGGTCTACCGGTGATTGTTTTGGCGCCAACATGTAAAATTAACAGGTGTCAGGCTTCATTTTATGATTTGATTTTAAATACTTCCTTTTGTCGTACAGTAGAATAGATTTTAACACAATATATAACCAAGAGTGCCTGTTTTCGAAAAGCGTTTAAGAGGATTATATAGCGCGTACTTCTCCATACAAAAACAAAAAACTCTTTTCTACCTCTTAATATTGCAAAATAAATAAAACTTCCAAGCCTAGTGAATGATATGTTCAATACATGAACACAAAAGTCACCGAAATCGGACAATATTAAGAGGTAAAAAAAAATAATAGAGTCCCTTTTCGGAAGCCTAAAAAAAAAAAGTACCTGCAACGCAAAGCATTATCCAAGAAACTCTTCTCTTTATTACATTATCTCAATAATTTATAGCCCTAACTTTCTAACGCTTTCCATTCATCTACGAGTAAACTACGATATCCAACAAATAACGAAAAAACCGTAAAACGCTTAACTGAAACAGCGCTGCGCCCACAAATCTACCCGTCCACTATTTTTCCGACAAGCCACTATTTACACACAGATCCCCTTCTCGATATGGACAACCTATTACCCATTCGGAAGAAATAAGCTACCCAATAGTTCTTGCTATTGGGTAGCTTATTCGAACAAAAGGGTTTTGTTTCTACTTCCTGTTCCTAACTTATAGTGTCATTGGCACACCATGTATTTTCTTCCACTCAGTTCAATGGCTCGTCATCTCACTATTCACACCTTTTGTTTTTTTTTTCATTCTTCATCCGGCAGTTCATTCACACTCTCTTTGACTTTCTTATAACTCTAAATCCTCTAAGTTCGAAATAAGGACTCGCCTTGTTCACGATAGCCAATGGACTGTACCTTGTTCAACTCCCCATAGAAATATCGATAAAATAGATAAAGTCGAAATATTACTGACATTAAAATGCTGACTGCCCTGGTTTTGAAGCTCTGGTAAGTTGTCTGGTCAACAACACCATTAGCACACATTAAAAGTACCACGCATGGGAATGAACCTATCTTATTTAACCTATCTTATCGTAATATACCGTTCGTAAATGAGAACATTTCTGGTTATAAACATCTTCATTATGCTTGCTTGAACAAGCCTTTACCAAGCTAGTCTATTAATCTTCAACTTTTCTGTAACTGATGCTACTTTCAAGCTTTCTCGTATATTCATTCCTTATATTTTCCATTATATATACTTAATTACACCCAGTGTTATCCGAGAGATATAAAAATATTTATTTCAAATCTCTTAGCATTTACATAATAAGGTATGTAGATTAATACACGTTTCTATTTATTCCTTAAATTAGTTGAAAGTGTTGTAGAATACATGTGTTCATAGGTAAATTAATTAAATATACAAAAGAGCACTATATGACGTCACCAAAGTTGCCGTGTTCCAGAGTCGCCCCTTTTTCGCAAGTTTGCAAAAAATCTCTTATCTTAAGACCTTGATTGATGCTGAAATTCTGACACTATCGGACTGTATAAGAGTGACAGAGGGACGATGGTGATACCGCGACCATTTTGGGTAAAATCTGAAAGAAACCGTATCAACACTAAACGAGTAAATTAAATCGAAAATGTACCTTAGCACATAATTTTCTTACTGCAAACTAAATATATATTGCAAAAAAACTGTTTTTAAGATAAGTTAAGCTAATTAGGACTTGTCAGCCCTCTAAGGTTATGATCGATCTTATTGCACAGATGTCAATTTAATAAGTCATTTTATAAAAGTAAAAGCCTCTGATAAACGTAGATCTATTGTTACAATATGTATCATTTTTGTATTAGCATATTTGCCTATTGATTTCTCCCGCTATATACAAGTCTAAGATGATCCTTAAATTATTTTAAACTATATAAAAATTTTAGCCGGTTATATTGGTGTTCCAACATATGGGTGTTCCAACATATTGGTGTGCTAACATCGCAAGATGAAAATCTGTCGCCAAGCACCTAACGGTGTGTTCCGGCCGCTGTCCTTGGGAGCCAGTAACTGTACGTTAGCCTGAACAATATCCTCGACCACATCATCATTTACCATCAGGTGAGATAGTAATCAAAGGCTAACCTATCAGGCATAAAAAAAAACCTCTCTGAGGTTAAAAAATAATTAGAAATTTAATCTCTCAGTATCCCGAATCCAAGAAGTATCCCATGGTCAGGGCGTCTATAACAGTGGATATCAAGAGCTCCGAACAAAAACTTTTTCCTCTCAAAACTAATTTAAACTCAATGGTCTCTCATTTACAAGATAAAAACAATAACCTCGTTCTGGATTTCCTCGCTTTGAGGCGTTACATTAGTCTAGATTGAAACAAATTTCGCAGCTAAATAGAGATTACCCACCCAAATTGAGTCTTTCTTTGGCACTTACGCGCATAAAATATTATTATTTTCTAAGCTCTTTGAGGCAATTTAAGCCCTGCTACGGGTCTCATCAAGCTTTATTAGCTGGATCTACGTAGCTACGAAAGTCCGAGCTACGGTGCTACGGTGTAGCTTAATTTAGTTCTGTATGGTGCTACGAATTTTGTTAACATATATTTTTTATATACTAAGGGACATAACCAAATTATTCAATGTATAATATGAACTTTGGACAAATGCACAATAAGATAGGGACGTATGGGTATAGTTATTTTTATTGGAAAAATGCGAAGGCAAAGAAGTAGACAGTCAGCCTATTGTAGAGCTAAAAGCGCTGCCTATAGACAACTGCAATGTTAGTGTTGTTGCTGGTATTTTGCTGGCCTAGAGAGTAATTTGTAAACAACACCTTTAATAAAACGTTATCTGTTGTAACACCGCGGAAAACCTTCGGAATAAGGTAAGATTTACTTTAAGAATATCTGATTGTGGGGCTTTTCCAGCTTTGCAAGATGTAGCGATGAGCCTTTCCAGGATGTTGGCGACCCTAATCCCATCTACTGGGAACAGTTACAAACACCAAACTGCTCCAGGTAATATATAATCACCTTCGCATTCGTTGGGCTATATCGGAAGCTGGAAGCTCAGAAATTTTGCAAGGTGGTAGAGCATTTTGCGAATGCCCGCCAGCTTATGTAGAAAAGGTTATGTTGTCGCCAAGCCATAATGCTTCGTTCCGGTAGCTTATCTAGAAAGCCAGTTCCCGTTCTAGGTTTAGCTTGGTCAGATGGTAACTTATAGACAAAAAGAATAAGAGAGTCCCGCTGGAAGTTATTGGTAGTCTTTTTCTAACCGAATTAATTCCTATATTTTCGCTTAGCATGCGTGATACTATCCTTTACATATATCTTTTATATGCTTACTATCGCCAAAATAGATACTATAAATACTATAAACATTGATAATTAATTTCTAATACTATTTCGAATAACACATAGTATAGGACTCATGAATTCATCATCATCCATCACCACGCGGTTGTCACCGCGGGGCGCAGCTAGTCCAAAATAATTGAAAAATGATTTCTAAGAAAAATAAAGTTTGGATACTTTCACACAAATTGCGGGAATGAAAAATAAATTATACTTATTTGGATACGTATCGTAAGTAACGCCGGCCATATGATGTTAGAACAAAAGAAAAAGTAATTCTCGCTCGTGTCCCAAATTTTTCTTTCTTCGATTTTTCTTGAATCTTGTTACGGATCACTATAAAAACGTGTTTTATTCACGGGCGAAGAAGACAGGTCTCGTCTCTTTTTATCAAGTCTGCTCATGACTTGCTAATGTAATACACGTTGAGGTTTTCGGTAATGGAATTTACTTTGGGTAATTGAAACAAAATAATCATTGCTTAAGTGTTTTCTTTCTGCCTGCTGTACAATTTTACTCTTCGTTTCTTTTAGGTAATGCTTACTGATACAAACGCTACCTGTTTTTGTTTTTTAAGATAGTTACATGGTGTAAAGATGATAGAAAATGGAAAATACTTATTCACTCTGCTCGATGCTCATATTGTATCTAACGGGAAGCGGAGGCTATGGTAGGGTTTTCCATTCTTCAGCCGCGCATTTACAATAAAGATGTACGTAATGAAATTACTTTGCGTGTATTTTTAGACTCTCAACCATATACCGATGCCGCATCTTAATAAGGATTTGTATATGATAGAAAGGAGATAAGTTTGTGTAAAAATTGCCAGTATAATATTGGAAGGCTGGCAACTTTGCGTCCATGTTCGAGATTTTTGTATAGTTGTCACTAACGACGATGATGAGGTCAACGGTTAAAAATGGATGATTAAAGATATCTATTCACCCTGTAGTTGCATGTTCCCAGATTATATCTCTCAGGATACAGAGACGCCTGGTTGGACGTTAAATTCTGCAGCTGTATGCATAAAGAAGGTATAAAACCGTTTCCACGTGTGCCACGTTTTTGTGCATCTTGTTGTCCGATGGAAGAAAGGATGATGGAAGAAAACATGCAATTCTAGTTCGGCACCTTACGCCCCGTGGGGTGCCGGGCTAGAATGTCACTCCCCCGTTGCTACCTGTCGGTGTCGTAAGAGGCGACTAAAGGTAAAATACCGGAAGGTGGGCAGTAGCGCCTTCTGAGGTACCGATAGCATAAACTGCGATCCCCAAGACGTCTGCCAAACGTGGGGATAATACCAAACCCCTCTTGATGGGGGAGGTGTGTTCACCTCCCCCATTAAGAGGGGTTTTCAGAGTTCAGCAGCGGATTTACCGGCTGATACAGTTCAATATAGTACCTTACGCCACAGCAACAAAATTTATAAAAAAAAATTAATTGGTATAATATATAAATATTTTTGATACCTTTATCAGAATCATCTACCTATTCTTGTGCTATTTGTGTCGGATCGTTACGTTTTGTTATTGTTACACACAGGATAATACAAAAGTATAATGTAAGTTATACAATTACGTAAAACAATGGATAGTTAGGCTAGCGTGTTCAGTAAAAACAAAGCTTCGTCATGTATTCAATACAAACCGTGTAGAATTTTCCATGAGGCTTATTTTTTTTTTTTTTTTTTTTATGCCTGATAGGTTAGCCTTTGACCACTATCTCACCTGATGGTAAGTGATGATGTGGTCGAGGATGTTGTTCAGACTAACCTAGAGTTACTGGCTCTCAAGGACAGCTGCCGGAACACTTGGTTGGCGACAGATTTTCAACTTGAGGGTGGTAGCTAGCCAGGCGGGCATTTGCAAAGTGCCCTACCACCATGCTGTAACGACTGCTATCCGAAGACAACAACCGGGACCGACGGCTTAACGTGCCCTCCGAAGCACGGAAGCGCTCAGTAGTAATGTCACCAGCGGTCACCCATCCAAGTCATGACCGCGGCGGACGTTGCTTAACTTTGCTGATCGATTCAGAATGACTAAGCAAACTTGGCTACGAGTTAAAGTTACGTACGCTTCAAAAATGAAAATAAGTTCTGTTTTATCAGCGTTCCGTTATACCTATCACTCACGAGTATATTATCATCGCATGATAAAACAAATAGTTTCATAAAAATCTTTTGAAGCGCTCGTAGCCAAGTTTGCTTAGCCATTCTGAATCGATCAGCAAAGTTAAGCAACGTCCGCCGCGGTCATGACTTGGATGGGTGACCGCTGGTTGGGCATTTCTACTGAGCGCTTCCGTGCTTCGGAGGGCACGTTAAGCCGTCGGTCCTGGTTGTTGTCTTAGGATAGCAGTCGTTACAGCATGGTGGTAGGGCACTTTGCAAATGCCCGCCTGGCTAGCTACCACCCTCAAGTTGAAAATCTGTCGCCAAGCACCTAACGGTGTGTTCCGGCAGCTGTCCTTGAGAGCCAGTAACTCTAGGTTAGTCTGATCAACATCCTCGACCACATCATCACTTACCATCAGGTGAGATAGTGGTCAAAGACCTATAAAGCATAAAAAGAAAAAAAAAAAAAACTGATTATCCTTAAGATATGCGTGGTGCGTGGAAGCGCTTTCTATGCAAACTTAGTTTCATTTTATCTATAATATGATGTGATTATTTTTTGTTAAATTTTGCTTACTATATCTTTCGACTAATAACCTAGGCTTCTAGTTGTCCTCTTTTATAGGGTTCCGTACCTAAAGGGTAAAAACGGGACCCTATTACTGAGACTTCGCTGTCCGTCCGTCCGTCTGTCACCAGGCTGTATCTTAATAACGGTGATAGCTAGACAGTTGAAATATTCACAGATGATGTATTTCTGTTGCCCCTATAACAACAAATACAAAAAGTTGGCCAATTGTGAGTCGGACTCGCGCACGTTAAAACAAAAAAAAGGTTAAAATATGAAGTCATGTTATTATTTAGTGACCGGCTAGGACTCGCGTAGTATTTACCGGATATTGCTCCGACCAGTTTGGAACTTATTTGAAGTTCTTCGTCTGGGAGTCTCGATTGTGCACAGCGTCGATCGCGGGCCTCAGCACGTAACTGGCGTTGAGATGGTGGCGCCCGCGCCGTAGCTGTCAAAGTCAGAATTCTGTCAAAGTCAGAATTTCTCCGTCCGAACTGTAATTTCTGTCACTATCACTGTGATTTTCACTGTCGTTTTGGTAGGTAAGGGCATTTTGCGAATACCCGCCTTGCTAGCTACCACCCTCAAGTAGAAAATCTGTCACCAAGCACCTAACGGTGTGTTCCGGCAGCTGTCCTTGAGAGCCAGAAATTCTAGGCTAGCCTGAACAACATCTTCGACCACATCATCACTTACCATCAGGTGAGATAGTGGTCAAAGGCTAGCCTATCTAGGCATAAAAAAAAAGAAAACAAACACATTGAGTGTTCGCAAAACAAATCTCCAAGTCGATGTAGAGGATAGCCGTTTGGAAAACGTTAGCTAGAGGTCAAAATATTCATTTATTAACCCGCATTTCTCAAAAATATTTCCTTAAAGAGGGAAGTTATTACGCCATCTTTTATTTGCATTAAAAAAAAAACTTTGACTCTATCGTGTGGGGTATCAAATGAAAGGGTATTTTGAGCTTATGCTTAAATTAAACCATGTCATTAAATTACAGAAGTTTCAGATAAAATTGAAAACATCCCTAGAACATACATATTTTTCTATTGCCAATAAGTAGGTAGAAATGCAGGCGGCTCACCAGATGGAATGTTGTACAACATTACCATACTAAGATCGGGTTCTTTCAGATACGACCCCACCATTTTTTTTTGCTAAATATACTTCATGTTATTCTATTTGACCTCATATCGCACAATATGAAAGAAAACATACAAAAAAATACATAATTAGAATGTAAGACAAATCAACACATTAATATTTTTTGAAAATTTATACGAGTAATATTTACAGTCGCAAAATTGTACGTATCGCACAGGGAAATAAAAGGCGGAAAGTGGAGTTTATTGGGATAGATAAATCATAAGGAAATAATAAAAACTCGAAGATATTAAAAATAAAAATTAAGATCTACGAGTGAAAATGATTGATGCGATCTCTAATACAAGTGTGCCAAGCGGCTATACTTTATCTACGTCGATATTTGGATAATCGATTTGTGTTTTACATCGTTATTGCGCTCGTAGGCAACTAACAGTGTGGGTAATCCCTATGTAATCCGACGCAAAGCTGCAATATTACCTCTATATGTGTTACATCTGTATGGTCGAGGATGAGAGCCACAATATGACCACAACAGTTAACCGCACCTGCGACAGTCTATTTGTGTATCAGGTCATTATCTGTACCATTAATATAATGATGTTTCCTTGGTAATCTGTTTTACAGGCTTATTTGAAATTCTTCGATATTGTTGTACCTATTTGCTAACATATCCGCTTATCTCGCGATAGTGCTTCTAATCATATTTAGAAATTATAGAAGATTAGCTACATCAGTATAAAAGAAAAGTTTGAAAAAACACTTCTTTCGATCAGATGTAGTCTAGTAGTCTGGTTGATGACCGTGCAACCGTCCCCCATTGTTTAATTAAAATAATTAGTCAGAAATGTATATCAAATACAATTTATATAAATACAACTGACTTTATGTTAATGAACGAAACGCTTATAGAGTTAATTTATATGCTGTAAAAGTCGGAGCAAGGGTATCTCCAGCGACATCCCTTTACAACTTACTAATAGCGACATTAGTTGGATCATATCAAATTTGGTTGGGCACGGGAGAGAGGCTCGCGGGGTGGCCCTACTGACTGGGTTGCAAGTCGCAGGCATTATCTTAGTCCTCTTCCTTAGACCCGGCACCCCCACGGTAAATCCATGGAATGCTAATTAATTTGCCTCTACAGCTACTACAGCATAATTATTCGAGCTACCTAACTCCCTTTGTGGACCTAAAACCTATCCAAATGTTCCAGCTCACTACCAGTCGGCAGATTGCCCAACATGATAGCAACGTTCCCATTAAAATTCAATACCAATTCTTTGGGCCAAATAAGTTGACATCAGTAACCTATTATAAAAACAATTTACGTAGTCGTTAGAAAACCGATTAACATTGAAATGCTGTAGCCTCCTTTAATAAATCTAAAAATGTACGTGACCCTTCATACCTATTTAACTGCACCTGTCCCTAATTTGTGCGTCGTAACTTGAAAAAGTTTCTAAAATGAACGTTTGAAACTTGGTATATTTTTTCCCTAACTCTGCGAACTCTGCCGACGGGCGAACAATTAAACTTTTTCATGATTACCTTCTAGAATAGTTACCATCAGTTGTTAAAGCGATAATAGACAGCCAACAATTAGAACAGTTCACCGAGACCAACTATAAAGTTAATCATTAACAGGCATAGACATCTTCAAAGCACGGATCATGTATTTTTCAATTATATATTATGTAGGTGACCATCTACTTATTATTTGTACTTGTATTTAATCAGTATAAATGTATGTAAGACTTAGATATATAATTTAGTAATAATTTAGGGAGACCTGTAATTGGCTGTATTACCTAACTGTAATCTATTTGTACCATATAAATATTGTAGTGCTGTTGGTCTTCTTTAAATAAATAAATAAAAATAAAAAAATAGCATCCAAAATTGAACAAAGGCCTTCCCCATTGCTTGGCAGGCGTCTTGTAGTATGTTATAGCAGTTCTACTACAAAGCGCTGCTGACCAACAAAAAGAAAAAATTACCAGGCATTGAGATGTCTGGTATGTTTCCTTTTGTCGCCTTTTACGACTCCCGCAGAATGATATCGAAAACCATATCCATATCAAAAACCACTACTTTACGCAGAAAAAATTCATCCGTATCTTTGCGAATATAGAACACACTGAATGTTGCAAACCTTGATTTGTAAAATACATCTTTGAAATATACAAATTCGTACGTAATAATTTCTATAGTATTATTATATGTTCTATGCCCATAGTGCCAGGTCGATCCCTACCCCGGTACTCCCAAACAAGAAATTTTTATTTGGCCTTTTTTCCACAGTAAAGTACACACTGACCGGACTACCGCTCACTAGGTTCGAATTGCGCCACTTGTAGAAAAGCATTTAGAAATCATGCTCTTCCACCCGTGTGGTGAGGTCCCTTTGTAGGTTAAATCTGTATCCCTGACCAACAATTCAGGGTTCATTAGGGTCAAATGCAGTCAAAAAAGTACCTATTTTTAGAAGCACTTGTAAAAGTTAAGGAACAATTTAAACTATCATAATTTAAAGAAATTTTATCACCAATTTACGTTCGTTAACAAGTTTTTCTTTTGCAGGTACACCACCGGCTCCTACTCCACTGAATTTACTGAAGGTACTTAATTATAAAACTTTGTGGATACTTCAGGCGAGAAGCACGATTTCTCTTTCTTTTGGCGAAATGAAATTGCTTTTAATTCTGGTCAAAGTTTTATCTTTTGACGGTTAAAGTTTGTTAAAAGCTTGTCTTCCTTTTCTATGCTTGTCATTTACTGTCTGTTTATTTGCAATGTAAAACAAAGTCCATCATAAATGTACAAAATGTACATAAACTGTAATAAAAGGTATACGTTAAAATTAATGAAAAATAGCATACCGATGCGTTGGTTCTGTACCAATCTATAATATATATATATATATATATGTATATTAAGTTAACTATATATTTACCTAGGGATTTGTTCTCACGCAAAGGATTATTTAATCAGTGATCCATTGCGTGAGAACCTGCAATTGGCAAGTTTTCAGCATTTGTTGCTGGACTTTATATTTTTATCTGTAATCACACCAGTTTTGAAGCAGTGATGGTCTAGTAGCAATATCTGTGGACTACTGCCGCCGCGCAGATGGTCCTTGGTTCGGTGCTTGAGCTTCACCGCCTGATGTTAGGGCATTTAGCGAATGACGGCATGCCTAGCTGCCATCCTCAAATATAAATCTGGGGCCAACTACCTAACGGTGTATTCGGGCAACTGTCATTCATAGAGCTAGTAATTCAAGGTTAAGCCTGTTACCACCTACGAGCACATCAGTACTTACCATCAGGTGAGACAATGGTCAAAGGATAACCTATAAAGAAGAAAAAAAATAAGTTTGATGCCTTAAGTCAAAGTCAAAATCGATTTAGGCGTCTACGGCGATTCTGTGCATCTATACTATTTTTACAATAGAACAAAAACCGCACATTTTATATGTTTTTGTATGAGGACCAGTTCTTGTGTGGATACCTATAGCGGTTCATTGGTTTCATCAACTGGCATACCAGAAGCGGATATTGGGCCAGAACCAGTACCTGCATCCAAAATTTCTACATGTTTAAATACTTGAAACTACGTTTGAGCTCGGTAAACGTTCAAGCATGTCAGACAAACACGTTTGTAAATTTTTGAAAACCACTCTGCCGGCGTACGTTTTTAGGGTTCCGTACCGAAAGGGTTAAAACAGGACCCTATTACTGAGACTTCGCTGTCCGTCCGTCCGACTGTCACCAGTCTGTTTCAAGAACGGTGTTAGTTAGACAGTTGAAATTTTCACACATGATGTATTTCTGTTGCCGCTATAAGAACAAATACAAAAAGTTGGCCAAGTGCGAGTAGGACTCGCGCACGTTAAAACAAAAAAGGTTAAAATATGAAGTCTAATGTTGTATAGCTAATGGTACGGAACCCTTCGTGCGCGAGTCCGACTCGCACTTGGCCGATTTTTCCTTGCTGCTACGACCAAGTCTTTAACTTACATTTTGTTATTTAGTCCTAATAAACATTTTGAGATAATAATAATATAATAATAATAAAAAAATGTGTTTTTCTGCCTACTCTGAGCCAAGAGCGCCCACTGCGGCAACACTAGACCGCGCCGTGCTCTATTTGAAGAGACTTCTGAATATTTACATCGAGCAAAGTAATAAAAATAATACATTACAGGCACAAGAGCCTTTCAACATAAGGTGGTCCTCGTACTTATTTAGTCAAAAAACTATAAAAGCATTTTACCAATAACCCTGTATAACAAAGTGAGGTGAAAAATTGTTTCTCGTACCTTTGAGAGCCGCGTTACGCTCAGGATCTATATTTCCTAGAATTCTTCGAATCTTCAGGTTCCCATATCTCACCCCAAATATCAGCTTTGCAGCCTTGCATAACAAATAACTATATATTATTGAGCCTACATACTTGATATCTATAGCAGTGTGAAGATAATGATTTTGTATATTTTGTCTATTTAATCAGTGAAATGTAATACTTTATAGTATCTGAATGTATCGAGTAATAATTCAAAATTAACAAATAAACTACTTCAAACATAAAAGACGCATTATTAGGGATGACTCAATTACCTCTCAGATCTAACTCAAATTTAAAAGGGACCACATGGCAAGGAACAGCTTTTGAATGCAAAAAATAATCAAAATCGGTAACACAAACAAAAATATATGTATGCGACTAACCGCACATTATCTTATCTGTGTTGGTTTTGTCATGTATAGAGGAGATGAGCCTTTAATTTCATAGTTTTTTTTTACCTATGGTCCGAATAACACAGTTCTGTTTTTATCTATTATCTTTGGCTGCATCCACTTCCTTTTCTAGATACGAACCGATCGGTCGATATCATTGTAATAAAATAAGCCAAATTATAGCCTGCGTTATTTTTACTGTAAGTTTGGACAATAAACGAATTGCTGTAAAAATATCAAGTTGTCTCCATCAAGAAACCAAAAACAATACAATAGAAATACAGTTGAATCGATAACCTTCTTCTTTTCTTGAAGTCGGTTAAAAAATAATTAAATTAAATGAAAGTTGACATTTCATCGTAATGAAATACTTAACCCTTCTCATCACGAACGCGTAACAGAAGCAGGTAATTTTACCTCCCGTTTACAAAAAAGTTTGTTTCCTTCGTAATCTTTTGTCTGTTTAGGTATTCATGACAAGGGTCGTACAAGATCCAGTTTCATTAATGTCTACTTAATATGTACACGATCTGAAACCCCTATTAACCTGCATTATGTACCACATACTCTGATATTACATTATTAACTCTGTAAAATGATGTGATACTCTTTGGCCTTGTGGAGTTTAGGTGCAGGTTATCATCTATGGATGGCAGAAAATTAAAAATAAACATTTTATTGTGTTTAGATTTAAAAAAATATTGGTAACCAAAAACAGAAAAGTACTTTTCATTGTCTCACGTATTACGTAATAAATTACAATAGTAATATAATTATTAAGCTTATATTACTATTGTAATGTATTACGTAATACGCGAGACAATGAAAAGTACTTTTCTGTTTTTGACTCTGAAAAATATTTTTCAGAAGTATTGGTAACCAAAAACAGAAAAAATACTTTTCATTGTCTCACGTATTACGTAATAAATTACAATAGTAATATAACCTTAAGCTTATATTACTATTGTAATGTATTACGTAATACGCGAGGCAATGAAAAGTACTTTTCTGTTTTTGACTCTGAAAAATATTTTTCAGAAGTATTGGTAACCAAAAACAGAAAAAATACTTTCCAGAGTCTCACGTATTACGTAATAAATTACAATAGTAATATAATTAATGACTCTGAACTAATTGAACTGTTAGTACAATAGTAATATAACCTGAAGGTTAATATTACTGTTGTAATTTATTACGTAATACGCGAGACTCTCAAAAGTATTTTTTTCTGTTTTTGGTTACCAATATTTTTTAAACGATTTGTTACGAGTAAAAGCAATATTTGATCGTTTTAGGGATAAACCAGGGAATAATGTTCATCCAACACGAAAAAATTATTCAATCTCTTAATAAAAACTCTACTCACTGCAAAACAAACTTTCACGGCAATCACATTAGCAAGTGAAATTACTGGGCAAACGAGACAAGAAGAAACGTATGAATTATATCCCCATTCTTTAATCGGACGTCCAGGGATAGTTAGAAGCGCCATCGCTTTATAGTGGATATTCCATTTACCCGAACGTAGCGATTTGATTCTTCATTCATCACACGATCCCCCAGGGAATGAAACACCCTGCCTGAGTATGTGTTTCCGATTAAGTTCAATATGGGGGTCTTCAAAATGCAAATGAATAGGTATCTTCTGGGTAAGAGCGCTCCATCATCGATCGCATCAGTTTAGATGAGGTGAGATAGTGGTCAAATACTACCCAGTCAGTTATACAAAAAAAAGTCTCCGAGTGAAGAGCGCAGTGCTGTCTCGAGCAGGGTGAGAACAGCGGCACTGCAACTGTAATGTTAAGGCGTGGCGCTTACCTTCAAGGCGGGTGTCTTGACCATCTCAACGCTTCTTAACTTAAAAAAAAGGTTTATATATATTATAAAGGTACGTCAAGAAAACGTGCATTTGTATGGATAGGAATTCGACTGTCCAGCATCCCTTACCTAAAGCATTATTGGAAACAGGCCCGGATCTAGGGGGGGGCGAACCGGGTTATCTGCCCCGGGCGCTAGGTCCAGGGGGCGCAAAATTCATACATTTTTCAGCAACATCGTCATCAGAAGAATACGTCCACTATTGAACACACATAAATGAAAATTGATATCAGAAAGCGCCCTTGCACCTAATTGCACATTCGTAGATTTAGCCAGCTTATGATTTTTTGGCGGGAAAGCGCGGCCGCGTTGTAAATAGGTAAGTACCTACCTACAAAACGTTCTTGAAAGCGCCCTTGCACCTAATTGCACATTCGTAGATTTAGCCAGCTTATTATTTTTTGGCGGGGATACGCGGCCGGGTCTAAGTAGGTAAGTACCTACCTACAAAACGTTCGACCATGGCGCGAGAAATGGGCGCTTCTCACTTTGTATTTATTGTTTATATTCGGAGCTTTTATTTCGAGATACCTATTTAAACTAAATCGGGTTAAAATTAGGTTAAAATACTTGTACTTACTACTTGTTTTATAGTTAAAACGACAAAACACAGCGAAAAAGTAAGCATAAGTTTAAGTATAGGTCGGAAATAATTTTTAACTTGAAATGTTAAGCAACGTAACTATACCTACCGTTAACCAGTTCACGTGCTCAAATAGGTATATTTAGTGATAATATTTTAGTAAACTTACCGAGCCGCGCGCCGCACCGTGCTGAGCTTTCGATCGGGCGCCACCAACAATTTCTATTTCATTACGGGTCGTACCATATCCAATTATTTCGGCAAATACAACCCTACTCTAAAATACCAGTTAGAAAACGTAAAAAAAGGACAGGTATCCTATTTGTGGAAGACGATACAAAATTAAATCATCGGTATAATGGCAAAAAAGTTCGAAACACTATTATCAATGAGATCAAGGAGGCCAATTATTTCACGATTATGTTCGATTGCACTCCAGACGTGCACACAGACTCACACTGTGCAAATGAGCCAGGTGATTCGATTTGTAAAAATTACGGAAAATGGATGTGAAATAAAGGAAAGATTCATTGACTTTATTGAAGTGGATGGAAAAACTGGAGAATACATCACACAGCGAATTTTAGGAAACTAGAAGCTGACGGTTTAAGTTTACAAAAATGTCGCGGTCAATCATATGATAACGGATCTAATATGGCTGGCACATATATAAAGGAGTACAATCGCGAGTCATGGAAACGAATGAACTAGCAGAATTTGTACCATGCCTAGCACACTCCTTGAATCTTGTTGGTGTGCATTTAGCATCGTCATGCTTAGAAGCAGTCAGCCTGTTTGGACTTTGTTTTTTATACCACTAAGGTGGCAAACAAGCGTACGGCCCACCTGATGGTAAGCAGATACCGTAGCCTATGGAGGCTTGCAAAACCAGGGGTATCACTCGCGCGTTGCCGACCCTGAAGAAATCTCTTCACGCCCGCTTTGAAGAACCCCATGCTGTACTCTATTGAGAAAACCACAAAACTAGTACAGAAACTGTACTGTTTCTTTGTTAGATCCACCAAGCGGTGGAATATAAAGTGTACAAAAACCAACTTAAAAGGAAGTAGTCAAACAGATGGTTGGCTAAACATCTAGCTGTTACAGCTCTAGTCAATAAATTACCGGAACTTATCCAAGCACTGCAGGAAATTGAAAAATTTAGAATCTAAATACGAAGCTCGTAATTTTATACGTGCGGTGAAGGATTTATTCTAAATTTGACAATTTGGGCTAATGTTCTCCGTGAGATAATCAGAGTAAATATCGAAATACAGAGAGAGAATATTATTATTTCACGTACTGTGGCCTTATTAAGACTTTGCATGAAACCTGTAGAAAAATGGATTGAAGAAGCTGAACTCTTATCAGAAAAGTTGGAAAACGAGCCCATTCTTAAAAAAAAACGAATTCCAAAAAAGGCAGCATGACGAAATTTGATGAATCAAGAACGACTAGACTCGACTCAGCTATTTTCCAAAGATATTAAAATAGTGTTTGACAACATATTAACAGGCATTGAGACAAGGGTAGCGAGTGCAAAGAGTCGAAATGAAAATTTCGCCTTCCTTAGTGGCCATGCATTTTGAAACATGTCTACCCAAGATCTGCAAAAAAATGGAGCCGATCTAGTAAGAAAATATTCAAAAGATTTAAATGCAATTGATTTTTGCCAAGATCTAGCCGTTTTCAAAAATCTAGTAACAGAAATTAGCGAAAAATCGAGTGCATTTGATCTCTTAGAACACCTGTGCAAGCATGACTTCAGAGAAGCATTTCCAAATGTAACGATAGCTTTGAGGATATATTGTACTTTACCGACGACATCTGCAAGCTGTGAGCGAAGTTTCAGCAAACTGAAAATAATAAAACTTATCTGTGTTCAACAATGAGTCAGGAACGTCTATCTGGCCTAGCAATACTTGCCATCGAAAATAAAACTGCCTATCAGATAAACTTTGAAGAGCTAATAGATTCTTTCGCTGAAAGTAAAGCACGCCGTGTAAAGCTGTAGCATGATTTAGATAAAAAGCGATTGAAGATGTGCATACTGTCTTGCTTGCCTCTAGGATGTATATATATTGTTGTATGTTTATATGGCTATAATTTTGTCATGTTATTATAGTAAGTTATAGTATTTTTCGAAGGGTTAATATTCCCACAGTCCCCAAATATATTATTATATTTTTTTCAAATAATTAAACCTTTTTCCGCCAGAGGGAACAATCAAATGGTGTTGTCAATTTGGTAATATATTGCCGAAATTTATTTTTATCAAGTGCAGATGGGAAATAATGGTAAATTTTACGTGCGTGCTCTGGTGTAAGTAAATCATATAAAGTTAAAAACTTTTTTTTTAAAGTTAACTTTTTGTTCTAGCAGCAAAACCCCGTTCGGACTAGTAAAGTTCACACCTCTTTACTGAAGTATAACTTGACTGTGACTAAACTTTAATCCTGTTACTTGATCTTGACTAAGTAAAACATATTATATTAAGCATAAAATTGTTAATTAATATTACTTGACACTGGCTATATTAACTTACTGGGCGAAACAAAAATAAACTATTGGTGGGGGGCACCAAAACAAGTTTCTGCCCCGGTTCGGAAAAATCGAAGATCCGTGGCTGATTGGAAATGCACGAAAACGGTATTCTGGTGTTGCGGGTTCAAGTTCCGCTGGAAGTTTTTTTTTCATGCATAATATACTAACCTTTGACCATAATTCACCTGATGGTAAGTGATAATGTGATCGAAGATGTTGTTCAGGTTAATCTAGGATTACTGCCTCCCTAGGTCAGATACCGGAACACACCGTTCGGTGCTAGGCAATAGGTGATTGGTGACAGATTTTCTACTTTAGGGTGGTAGCCAGCCTAAAGTAGCTAGCCAGGCAGGCATTCGCAAAATGACCCACCACCAAGCTATAACGACTGCCATCCTAAGATAACCACCAGGACCGACGGCTTAACGTACCCTTTGAAGCACGAAAGCGCTCAGTAGTAATGTCACTAGCGGTCACCCATCCAACTCATGTTGCAGTGGATGTTGCTTAACTTAGCTGATAAGTTACTAACGGCTAAGCAAACAACGCTACGAGGGCTTCAAGATATGTTCATAAACTTACTGACTTTATCCCGTTAGTAAAATCCTAATAAGCATGGTTACTACCCGAATAAAGCATAAAAGAGAATAGCTATTCAATTCATACATTTATTTAGACCTTAATATACATATATATCTCTCACATACACGCCGGTATTTTATCATTAGACAAGGAATGTAATAATTATTTATGTTACACAAGTGGATTGTATATTCCAGTCGTAATCCTGCCTTTTAATACGTACGACGTAGAATTGCTTTGAATTTTAGAGAATGCCTGATGAGTTTACGCTAAGCTGCCATGGCGAGCACGTAAATTTACAAGAGAATTCATATTAAACCTACATAGCTTTGATATTGCTTAGCTTATATTGAATTAGATTTGTGTAGTTATGTCGAAGTCTAATAAACTTGAAGCACTTTCACAGACTAGCAATAGATGAGCTCAATCTATTGTCTTTTGTAATTACGACGGCGTTCCCAATGGAGGTTTTGCTAGACTGTGTGCTAATCAGATTTACATCACATTTCTACGTAGTATTAGATAGCTATAATTAGTTGTGAGTTTCATGACAAAGACAATTGGATTGAATTGAACTAATGAAGCAAAGGTGGTATGTGTGGATATATAGATTGGAAAAAATCAATAGTACTTATAATTGAAGACTTTTATGATGTCGTCAGTCCATCTAGTGGGGGGCCTACCAACTCTACGTCTTCCGGTGTACCGTGGTACCCACTCGAAAACCTTTCTTCCCCATCGGTTATCGGTTCGTCGAGCAATGTGGCCCGCCCGTTGCCACTTCAACTTGCAAATTCTGAGAGCTATGTCGGTGACTTTGGTTCTTTGGCGAATATCCACGTTCCGGATTTTATCACGCAAAGAAACTCCGAGCATAGCTCTCACCATGGCTCTTTGAGTGACTCTGAGCTTGTCCAGAAGGGCCACAGTTAAGGACCACGTCTTGGTGCCATATGTCATCACTGGCAACACACACTGGTTGAAGACTTTGGTCTTCGGGCTCTACGGGATCTTTGACGAGAAGATGTCGCGTGTTTAATTACTATGCGGAATAATAGCGAAAACCTGAGATAACATTAAAATATTTTATTATTTTTAAAGAGATACAAAACTGCAATCAAAGTTTTCTCGAAAAGCTTACCTGAACAGTGAATCGAAACAGCTAAAACTTCAATAAATCAATACTCGTTATTTGATTCCACTAGTTGATTAATCAATGTTAAAGATAAAATTTCTCAATATTAATGATTAATGATGGTTTCCCTTCGAATTATTTTTTCCACCTGATATAAATAATTGCATATAAGGCAAGTACTGCGAGGGTAGTTGATAGATGGGAATTAAAGTAGAACACATATTGAGCAGACAAAGTAGTAATTAAAAAGGGCAAGAAAGGCCTCGTCGCATAGCTTGCATAGTCGTTCTTAACCTATCAACTAAGTAACATGACTTGACTCGGATGGGCGACACTAGCTAGCGCTAAATAGAAAATCTGTCGCCAAGCACCTAGTGGTGTGTTGCGGCAGCTGTCCATCAGAGCCAGTAATTCTAACTTGAACTTCTGAAACTGGAAATTATAGCGAAATGTGTATTTGCATTTTATGCTGAGTTGTCTCATAAATCACATTGTTGATATACATGAGTGCTGTTTTTATTTTTAAATAGCTACGTGCATTATATTTGAAAGCTAAGACATTGTTAAAAATGCTTCTAAATTTCGTTTATATCAAATGAAAAATATACGACGTAAACTGGTTCTAGAGCGACCAAAAAGGCGGCCGTATATCAAGATGACAAGCGATAAGGGATAAAATATAAATGCGTTAAAATAGGTTCGATGCAAAAGAATGTATTGAAATTCGAGACCGTTATAGCTTATTAAAACCAATGGCAAATTCAAAACTAACCCATCTCATAAAAATCGGAAGTAGGGTAATAATATTCTACGTTCGTATATTCATATTTTACAATCCGAATATCGTACCGTTTTATTCCTATTTTCCTTGTCTATGTCACCCATAGCTCTAACTACTTTAGATACTGTCATGTAATCGAAGATGACATCGCTTTAATATTGCTATTGTTTTATTGGCGCCTAACGTGGGCTCAATCTCCGACTGTCACTCAAGCCAACAATCCATTGTCGGGGGAAATTACCTTGCAGGCCGGTCACATCCTTTTGGTCACGTCTTGTCAAGTCACGTAACCTCCGGGTCTGAATAGGATTGACTCCGCCAATCAGACTTGATCGATTACATAGAGATATGACTAGTTAGGGTTTATGTTATGTTATTATTGGAAGGGGAGTGAAGTGTCGTTTGATTTCAACACGTTTGATTTCAACACTCCCTAAAAAAAGGAGTGTTTTGTTTATAGGGTTCATGTATGTAAGTATGTTTGTGAGTTTCTTTATCCACCATAACTTCTAAACGGCTTAACCGATTTTAATATATGAGATGTCGTCAGATTCTTTTGATATTCATTTTATGTACCTAGTGTCGCTTGCATCGAGTGGCACTAGGCATAAAAAAATAAACTGGCAGATTTGAGACGCCAATTTGGGATTTATTTTTTTCCAAACCCTTCATATTGGGTATCAAAATAAAGAGCTTGAAAAAACGATGTCTTAAATATATAACATGCAGTTTTAATTTCGATGGAACGATAAAACGTTTAACGAAAATAAATATTTTGCAGTCGGGTTACTTTAAATTAATTCATACTTACTCGTATTAGTTATGAAAAGGCGTTTTTGATGATATCTGATTTTCTTTTTGAGTATTAATTTAAATGCATAGTATTTCTTAGCCCATCACCTAGGTTAAGCAACGTCTGCTTCGGTCATGACTTCCATGGGTGACCGCTAGTCGCATTTTCTATTTTTTTTATGCTTTATAGTTAAGCCTTTGTTCACTATCTCATCTGATGGTAAGTGATGATTTGGTCGAAGATGTTGTTCAGGCTAGAATGAACTCCTAAACTCTTCGTGCTTTGGAGGGTTCGTTAAGCCGTCGGCGTAGGTCCCAGTTGTAGTATTAGGATGGCAGTTATGTTGCAATATTTTGTGAAGACAAAAACTTCAAATAAGTTCGAAACAGATTAGAGATATTGCATTTTCATATGTAACGCGACTTAAATATTACGCAAATTTTAGCCGATTGCTAAATAATAATTATGGACAAAAATCACGAAACTATTCTAGCTTTTTTAATAGGTATCGTGGTTGTACGTTACCTATTAAGACAAATATGTGGGGGAATTTGATTTTGCATCTCACGTTGGCAATAAAGTAGATGATGTTTATGGTATGATTGCTGGATTGATCCAATTACCGCAAAGTTAATTAAACATACAAATACACAAAACAATTCAAACAAATTTTGTTAATTATAAATACTTTAGCTACATTTGTGGGTTTGGGAATACAGAAATTGTTTGATGTATTTCATGACTAATATACATTTAATGGACGCGTTATGAATCATTCAACTTTATTTTATGCCTACGGGACAGCATGTTTTGGAAAACATTCGTAAATTATGTTTACGAATAAATAAGCTGCCAGATTCGAGCATTGACCAAACAATAGGTTATTTATTTATCAATTTAAAATAAGCTACAGGTTTTCTGGTAACTCATTTCCTACCCTTATCAAACCTAACAGAGGTCGAACCTAAATGTTTTCTTTAACTACACAGAAGGCGTTACAGCTACATATTTGTTATGTATTCCAGATTGCCTAGGCAGGGATGGTAAGCAGAGTCCACCTGGACAACCTGTTTAGTGAATCATAACTGCCCGCGATATCGCGGGGCTGAAAACAAGTACAATCAGTCGACTTACAAAATGTCCCGGTCTTTCATTCCGACGACCTCAACCTAGGGTTTCCTAAAGTTAATTTGAGGTTGGCCAACAACAGATTAACTAAGTACTTACTGCTGGGGGGCCGCAGGTGAGAGTAGATGCCGATTCTTGAATGTCACGATGCACCTAAGTCAATTTATTTTCACAATTTCATGCGGTCTGATTCAAACGCGCGGAGATTCACACCAATATCATAAGCGCTAATTTTACATAAAATATAACGGCAAACAATCCCGCGACAAACACAAAAGCGGTCAAACTAAGTTACGATTGGTCTCGTTAATGTAATGTTGTTGCGCCGCACGGTACACTCGGCCGCGGTAAGGTTTGCGTTCTGCTGTTTTTGAGCTTGACGTACATTTCTTTACATATTTATTCGTAGTATTGGACCCACAAATAAAAAACACGACTGCCCTGGAAAAAAAGTATAGCCAGTGTTGCGCGGAATTTTAACGATACATCCCACATCCATATCACTTCACCATATCAGTTCAGCCATTAAAATGTCATGTTGGAATTCAGTCAGTCAACAGTCGTGTAAAAAAGCTGACATATATTGTATTTTTGAAGCTTTGATCAAAAGCAATATATTGTTACGTGCTCGTGGAATTTGAGATCTTAATAGAGCGAAGCCCGATTCGCAATTAGCCAGTTGTTCTTAAATAGTTATTTTGTCTATTGTCCAATCTTCTTTTATCATTACAAATGTAGTACTTTTTCCGAAGCCTAAACCGTGCGTGCATCATTAATGTTTCATGACATCTAACTAAACCCTAATATAGAATTCAGGCAGCTGTCAGTGTCTCGGGTGATTACAGAACCTTCTGCGTTATTGGACCTTATCGAAGGTATCAGTGTTACCCCCGAAATTGGATCGGACGGCCTGAAATCGGGAGAAAAGGTATATGTGAGGTTAGCTTAGGAGATTACTGTTTCGTGAATAATGGCGGATTCGAAAGCGTGGTCTTGCAATCTAGATGTCCTGGGTTCGTTTCTATACTCAAAAAGCTTATGTATTTCTGTAACAAGCGCTCGTAGTGAAGTTTGCTTAGCCGTTTTTAATCGATCAGCTAAGTTAAGCAACGCCGCGGTCAGGAGTTGGATGGGTGACCACTAGAGACATGACTACTGAGCGCTTCCGTGCTTCGGAGTGCCCGTTAAGCCGTTGGTCTCGGTTATTGTCTTTTTATATTTTTAGAATCAGAATCAGAATCATTTATTGCATAAACTGTACAGTAAATGGTGTTATAATAATGCTTCATTCCGTCTCAACAGTTTCGTCCTATTCGGACATACAATATTAAATTATATTATTAAACAAAGCTATCAACCATCATGCTGGTCAAGTGCGTACTAAAATTACATTAATATCGCGTGTAAATCTGTTTACAAAAATACAAACAAATAAAATAAAATGTCATTAAAATATATAGATAGAAATATTATAAAAATGTCATACTAGGTTCAAAAATATATTAA
Source organism: Plagodis dolabraria (assembly GCA_963854805.1). Lineage (NCBI taxonomy): Eukaryota > Metazoa > Arthropoda > Insecta > Lepidoptera > Geometridae > Plagodis > Plagodis dolabraria. Next base: position 22,599,131 of record OY978457.1, on the reverse strand, counting down.
AATTACATGATTGTTATTTTATCGTCAAGATATTCTTTAATTGTGTTTAAAAAATATCTTGAAAAACTTAGATGTCAACAAATTAAACAGTTTCCTTTTAAATATTGTTATGTTTCCCGATTCGAGTATAGTCTTTGGCAAATTATTATATATTTTTGGACCCATACCAAATACACCTTTTTTAAACAGTGAAAGTCTATAACGAGGCATACAAATTTTATTTTTATTGCGCTGTCTTTTATAAAATGTAAACAAGTTAGTGTTATTTCTTATGAATAGGGCAATTTCATAAATGTATAGGCACGGAAATGTCAAAATCTTAAGTTTTATAAAATATGGCTTGCAGGAATCCGTTGACTTCAATGATCTAAGACATTTCTTTTGCGCCCGAAAAATGTTTTCTCGCTCTGTGCAGTTTCCCCAGAAAATAATCCCGTAGCGTAGAGTAGACGTCACATGAGCATGATACGACGTGAGTACAGCAGCTTGGTTTACAACCTTGGATAGCATGTATAAGGCATACGAATAACTGCTTAATTTAGAGCATACTGTTTCGGCTTGTTTTCCCCAATTTAATTCAGAGTCAATATATAAGCCTAAAAATGTTGTAGTCAGTGTGTTTTCAATGTCATTATCTTTATAGGAAATATTAAATGTCAATTTTTTAAATTTATTAAATGTCATAATTTTAGTTTTGTCATAGTTTATTATTAAATTATTAGTTTCAAGCCATTTCATTATATTATTCAACGCTGAATTAATTTCTAGCTCAGGTGGTTTGTCCCTATCGCCGATAAAAATTACTGTGCTATCATCTGCAAATAGGACCATTGGGTGATCAGTAGCTTGTGGTAAATCATTTATATAAGAAATAAAAAGCAACGGCCCTAGAACACTTCCCTGCGGTACCCCAAATCTAACATGGTTCACAGGGGAAATATATTTAGTTTCTACTTTTGATTTTGGGCATACTTATATAATTTGTGTCTGCTGAGAGCGATCACGGAGGTATGATTTTACCAAATTCAAAATCGAATGATGGCAGTCGTTACAGCATGGTGGTAGGGCATTTTGCGAATGCCTGCCTGGCTAGCTACCACCCTCAAGTGGAAAATATGTCGCTAAGCGCCTAACGATGTGTTCCGGCAGCTGTCCTTGAAAGCCAGTAATTTTAGGCTAACCTGAACTCCATCTTTGACCACATCTTCACTTACCATGGGGTGAAATGTTGGTCAAAGGCTAGCCTGTCAGCTGCTCAGTAACAGTCTTGAGTACGGAAATATTCCCATATTTATTTAATGGGATTATAAGAACAAGCGGGAGACCCGCCTGGTGTTAAGTAGTAATCTATGTCCATAGCAGATGCAATTCATCACAAGCGACGAACTACACTGCGACCATCATCCTGAGACATTAAGTTGTTCAGTCTCTCTCAATTTCACCGGCACCCATACCCTTCAGACGGAATGACTGAACGTTAGTGCTTGGCGGTAGAAAAAGGCAGGTGTATAGTGACAGGATTTCGCCGGAAAACTCGTTCACAAACAGTTCTACTGCTACTGAAATTATTATTATTATAATGTATAATATACTTTGCTAAAACTCTTTTTTTAGTCTGTTTGTGGCAGATTAAACACTACCTATTATTTATTCATTATCATATTTCATGGAGTAACAGTTAGTTCAAAATATCGTGTTTGAGGAGATTGAAGGTCGTGGAAATAATTATAGACTTTTCTTCTTGTGTCACACTAATATAATTCCTGAAATAATTTTTGACTTTTTCTTTTACATCAATTCTAAATATTTTAAATTGACAACTCACAATCTATACAAAACGAGATTGTTAATAAACTAAAAAGATTAAACGTACGCTGCCACATGTTCATTCTTATACCCCATTTTTAGCTTTTTAACTACGCGTTATTTTGAAATGTCCCACGCCATGGCAGTACGAACTAAATAATAGCTATGTATTTGAGTAATTTAGCTGTAGTTTCGTGATACTATTTGATAAGTTGTGACTATTTTACACGTTGCATGTCGACTGAATATACGGTGTTTGTTTCCATGTAAATAAACTGAAGTTCCTATAGTGTTGGATTGTTGTGGATGTTACTTAACGGTGTAACAGAAACAACATAGTACGCTGTTAAATCATAGTTTGAATTTGTAGTCGCACACACACAAATCACACACAAACTCAATTATAGCCTATATTATGAGCCTATATTAATGACATTCTACTATAAAGTTTTTAATAGGTATTTTTTAACCCCCGATGCAAAAAGAGGTGTGTTACAAGTTTGATATGTACAGACATGACACGAGTCTGTCTGTTGCATTGTAGCTCTTAAACAAGTGAAACAATTATGATGCTTTTTTTTGTTTGAAAGCTGGCCACATCGAGATAGTTTTTAGCTACAATTCATGAAAATCTGAATCGGAAACTTAAAATTATCAATTTTATACTTTAGTACTGATTGCTTTCTTGTTGATTGACCTTCTGGTTGGAGCGCAACAGAATAAAAAAAAGCTATCCCTTTCCGCACGTTATTTGGCACTTGAAGTACATACATTCGCGTCATCAATACAATATATCGGTCTGTGAATATAACAATAAATAACAGCGGGTAAAATTTAGTGTCTTACATTTTATTACATAGATACAGGTCGACATAATATAATCGTGTTTAAACAGTAAAAAAGCTAACGCAAAATTGGTGCGAACTATGTTACAATATATCCCCGTGGGTAGTGATAATTCCACCCCCAATATCTTACAGTAGGTTTTGCAAAAGGCGACGAAAGGAAAAAACACCAGTGGGTCGGGAGCCGTCTGAAGAACAGTAATCTTTCATTGCGATCCCCAAGACGCCTGCCAACGAGTGGATGTAATAGTTGCAGTGATGATGATGATGATGATACAATGATATACGATTAAACCTGAAGTGACATCCAATCTAGGACCATATTCGTCGTCAACCAGTTAAGAAAGACCCTTTAATTATATTACATGTTGGTGGTACAATGTCTTGTCACCTAAAGGAAAATGCCATGCCTACTTACTTAATAGAAAGGTCTCATTACTATAGGTTGTTAGACCCAGGAACCAAAGACATTTGATTTCGGGACAAAACCTCGCAGTTTTCTTTTACCCACATTAATAGCCAGTTTCCAAAAACGAGCTTTGGTTCAGGTTTAGGGTATCGTTTTGGGATACTGCATCGTAAATCGGAGCTTGATTGGCACAACTGTTACTGTAATAAAATTTGACGTACAAATAAGTATTTGCTTTAAAACTTTATTGTATTCCGAACTTTACGAGCTTTACGTGAAGTTTATTTTCAAACAAACTTCACGTAAAGCTTTTAAATTCCATAATGAACCTGAGAGACTTGAAACAAACGAAACGTACTATTAGAGACAGAGTATTGCTAGTTTCTAACTTGTCGCCACTAGTTAAATTAGCCGACATCAAAAAGGAGGAGATTCTCAATTCCATTATATTTTTGTATATGTTTGTGACGCGATTACTCCGCCAATTATGAATTGATTTTGTTGATTCTTGTTTTTTTTGGTAGACTGTACCTCCAAATCTATCTGATATAAATTTCATCAACATCGATTAAGCAGTTTTAGGTTACATTCAGAATTTTGATCAATTGTTGTAACGTTACAACAACGTGCATCTTAGAGGCCACAATCTTAAACTGAACAAAAAAATATCGACAATCTTTACAAATATTTCGTAACAGAGTGGCCGAAGCATGGAACAAACTTACGAAAGACGAAGTCTCAGCAGTTAAGCATTTTTAAGGATTAAAGTATTTACTAGTTGCATCAAATGCTACCCAGTACTGTAACAGCCGGATCGTCCACTGCTGAACACAGCCTCTTATAATTATTATTTGCCATGCGTCTTGGGGATTACAGTGTATGTTGGCAGTTCTTTAGAAGGCGCTGCTGCCCACCTTCCAGTATTTTTCCCTAAGTCGCCTCTAATGACACCTGTGGGATTATATGGGGAGGTGTAATTCTGACTCGGCACCCAACGGGGCCAGTAGCTAGCGCAAAATATCCTTCGACTATCATATAACGACTGCATATCCTATCATATCCTAAAAGAACGACTGGGCTCAGTAGTATAATGCCACAGCGGTCACCCGTCCAAGTCATGACCGCAGGAGACGTTGCCTATCTTAGTTGAACGGTTAAAAACGTTTTAGCAAGCAACGCTACGAGCACTTCAATAAATTAGAAGTTATTCTGTGTACTAGTATATTAATCGAAGATAAGTGGCGACTAATTCAGTACTTCAATATTTCAAAGTACACAAGATTCAAGTCTGAACCCTACTTCAGATCAATCAGTTCGTCGGCAGTCAAATTTAAATCTTCAAACAATGGTATTAAGACTTATATTAGGCGAGCGATGGCCCACCACTTATATGTAAAGCCTCAAATTACTTAACTTTTTAACCCTGTCAAGGGCCACTCGAGCTACTAATGAGGCATTAATTGTAATCATGTAATCCCCAATTAAGGGGGAATTTGGACTAAACGTGTAGGTAGCTAAGGGCCATTTAGCTACGTATAATCCGAGAAAATCCGCGCGCCAGACTCGTTGGTTAACAAACATTTTCTATTGCCCTTTTCCATTAGGTTTGGACAGTATCGTCCAATAAAAGGCTCCTTGGATTTGGCCTCTTCTATTAGTACATAATGTACTCGTATATTATGTAACGGTGTTAGTAGGCACGTAGGTGATTTAATGCCTACAATACTCTGGATTGGTAGGTTGTCCATATCTCAATCTAAGTTGTATAGGTATTTATGTAATATGTATAGGTACTCAATTCGTAGCCTCCTATAGACACGGCCTTTAATAATAATAATAAATAATACATTGTTAATTTCCAAAAAAACTTACTAACACAGTACATAATACTACTAGACTTGTTATACAATGTATAAGTATATTCTCTTTAAATAAATGAACGTACTCTGGCTGGACACGCTAGATTTGCCATAGTGTGCATGGTGAGGCACGTGCGTACGGGCACGCACACATACAAACCGCGTTTGATACCGCTCTATGAAGTCATACTACTAGTCTGGTTTTACTGTGGTACTTACCTACATATATGGTTCGTGAAATTCATTATGTGTGTCGAGAACCAAAATATAATATAAACTTCTCATATATAATCTTTAATCTGTAATAGCTTTTCTTTTATTGTCTCTGTTGAAGCGCTAGTACCGGAGCTTGCCTGGTACTTTGTTAAGACTAGTGAGCGCATCCGCGCTTTCCATACATACGTAGTTTTGTCATATTTTAAATACCAAATGTTCAAACGCAATATTTTTTTTGTTGTTGGACCTGCTTTAGAGTGGCGGCGTCAGTGGAGGCTGCGGCTAATGTGCGAGTGGTCACCAGTCGAGGAAGTATACTATGTGGTTTATAGTCAGTTGTGGGGACCCTATTGACCCTTATCCCGACACCACCCACCTGCTCCCCGGCGGGTGGGTATGCGTAAATGCATTTTCCCCATGCCAAAAAAAAATGTGGGGTGTACTGAAAATTTATATACTATGGCTGGCCTATCCGACATTCTGTAATTACACGACTGCCCAAATAAATGAACGTTATGTTTTCAGGGTTCATGTATGTAGGTTTCTTTATTCAACCATAACTTCTAAACGGCTAAACTGATCTTTTGTATGAGATATCGTAGGATTCGTCTTGATAGCGCAATTGACAAGATGACTAGTTACACGTGCCTTTAGGAGCTGTAAACCTCATGAGTCGGCCCTTGCATAGCTTACAACTGAATAAAGGTTCCCTGCGCTCGCTGATAGGGGAATGGGTCACAAAATTCAAAAATCATAGTCGTATTCCAATAGACTGATGATATTAATTTGATGTGACACAGATAATTTGCGTTTCTTCAAAACCCTACAGAGTTCATAAGACAACTCGAGTAAAAAACTCTTCGTTTGTATGTGAAATTAAGTTTTGTTACGGAACAAAATTGGTATCTCCTCCAAAACGACATTCACGATTATCTTCAAACAGTAAGTCGATATAGAAACATTAAATTTGATATCTTTAATCAGCACTTACATACGATTTTACAATCGAAGAACAGCGTCCATTTGAAAAGGATTATTTTCTCAAATATTCTTGCATTTCTGACATAGCGACGATTTTAATTGTCATGTTTTATCGTGCGCTAATTTAAGCCTTATTTTAACGTTGTTTGGTTCGATTTTCGTACTTACTAGCAACACGCTGCTAATTTGGGTCTTATAAGAGCCTTATTCGACTGAAACAATTTTGTTTGGGTCCCAAGTGACCTTCCCACAATGAAATGTCTTCAAATAGCCGTAAATATGTAATTATTGTGGGCTATAAATTAGATTCCACGGGGATAAATACGAATCCGATGGCTTCAGGTCACGCGACAACATTGTAATGGGAAGCGCTACCTTTCATTTACCTTTGATTAGTATATCTTTGATAAATTTAAATCAGTGGGAGTTTTCGCAATTACCGTTACCATGATATTTTTTATAACATATACTTACTCAAATTTATATCTAGAACGTTTAAGTTTATCTAGGGGCACCTAAAAAAACTGTGGGAACTCATCTATACTCGCTACTACTTGCATAAAGAAAGGAATAGAATGAATGCTATGAAAACTTTGCTCGCTTACTGAACTGGTTCAAACCGGTTCCGTGGACGCTTCTGTGGCCGCTGCAAACGCCGCATGTCTTATCAGTGACTAGTTACGCACACATAGCTGTGCGTGTAGTAATGAAGCTTTCATTATGTACCGTTCTTTAATCATGTGTAACTTCCAGGTGAAGAACTTCAAACAGTCTGAAACTGGTCGGTACATTCCGGTAAATATTACGCAAGCCCTAGCCGGTCCCTAATTTGTAATTATAGATAAAACTCCAATAGCTTTCGTAGTACGTTTTTTTTAAAGTGAGCATAACATCCGCAGTTACAATATAGTAGGCAACAATAGTTTTTACTGGGATCTTATAATGTACTAGCTTTCCGGGCGCAGCTCCGCCCGCGCGAATGTCGGTTATCGCGCAAAAACATTAACCTCTTTTTGCGCAGTTGGATAAAAACTATCCTATGTTTTTTCCCGGGTCTCAAACTATTTCCATACCAAATTTCATTCAATTCGGTCCAGTAGTTTTGGCGTGAAAGCGTAACAGACAGACAGACAGACAGAGTTACTTTCGCATTTATAATATTAGTACTGATTGAAAGGAGATGAAATTGTTTTTATTCCAGATTTACATCTATAAAAAAATATATTTACCTACTATATGGACGAACATGTGTAAATGTTATTAAGCGTAGAAAAGTTCTCCATATTCCACCTTTTTGGTTATCAAAGTTATTAAATCTGTTCTTATTTTATCCGAAAATACATATAGAAAAAAATTCCGGATGTACCTAACATTTTTACGAAAGGAAACGTTGGAACGGCGGAAATTATTTTTTTCCGTAAGAGTTCCGTCCGAGGTGTGTAAGTGTAGCTGGAATTGCCTTGACCTCGGAGCTTTAACAGTTAATTTTTATTCGAGCTCGCCGCCAGTTAATTTCCAATGTGAATGAAAATGTGCGAGTGGAAAAGCTTTATTCATATTACTCTGCAAATGGGATTGGGTAATATTATTATGGTGTAAGTTGGCATTTTTCTCATTAATATGTCGTTAAATTAAATTAAAAAATATTAAATCTACTAGATTGCCGTCGGGTCTTCGGTTCTATCTCTATTTCCTATTAATGTAATTTTGAAGCGCTCGTAGCGAAGTTTGTTAAGCGAGGGCACGTTAAGCCGTCGGTCCCGGTTGTTGTTTTAAGATCGCAGTCGTTATAGCATGGTAGGGCATTTTGCGATTGCCCGCCTGGCTAGCTATCACCCTCAAGTAGAAAATCTGTCGCCAAGCACCTAACGGTGTGTTCCGGCAGCTGTCCTTGAGAGCCAGTAAAGATGTTGTTCAGGTTAGCCTGAACAACATCTTCGACACTTACCATCAGGTGAGATAGTGGTCAAAGGCTAACCTATCAAGCATAAGAAAAATAAAAACAAATTATTCGTCAAGTCAATTATACCGTACAGAAATTAAATTGAATTAAGAACGTTTTTGCATAGCTGAAGATAGTGCAACTAAAACAAACTCGTTATTTATTATCAGGCTGGTATTAATAAATGCATCGCAACACTGAGATCAATTTAAAGATGCCGTTTTGACATTTAATGTATTGAACTGGTGCTTCTTATGCTCAAATTGAGAAAAAAATTATGTCTGCCGCAATTGATAGCAATACTATAGTCATTGTCTATTTAGGCCAAAGTTTAGGTATAGACAGAAAACAGGTTATAGCAAATGTAACCTCATTGTTAAGCCTTAATGCATTTAAAATTATGTTATGTGCTTTTCCTTACTCAGATGCACTAACTAAAAGTCAGAATGAGCATATTAACTGCTTAAATACAATTTTATATAATATGACATGTCGTCATAAAGACAAACTTTTATTTTTTGACTGTAATAAATTTATTACAAAATTTATGTTGACTCAGGATAGGATGTACCTACCTAAGAAATGTAAGAATTTAATTGCTACTTTGGTAGCTTATAATATTGAGTCGGTTATAGGAAATATAACCATGTCTTCTATTGACGATACAGATTTTAGTACATGTACTAATACAAATGTTGAGTCAAACTGTTTAAACTTTTAAGTCCGACAACAGGGAAGTGTTTTGACATAGCACTGTACTACCAAAATATAAATCGCTTCTCTGGCAAAATACTTGAAATTGAAATGCTCTTAGATAAATATCCTTTTGATATATTATGCTTTACTGAAACATGGCTAAGAGCTGATACAATGTTATTTAATGTTAAGAATTTTAGTGTAGGCAGTGCGTTTAACAGATCATCTGCAGAAGGAGGAGGGTGTATTATTCTTGTAAAAAATAACTTAAAATTTAAAGAACGCCGTGACTTAGTCAGATGTTCTGTTGAACGTGTCTGTGAAGTTGCTTGTGTGGAGGTGGACAGGCATCTTGTGTTGTGTGTATATCGACCACCAACAGATGAAGGTCGTGCTCAAAATTTTACAGAATTCTTAGCCACTCTGGAAAGTATACTACTAAAAATTTCTAAATGTAAAAAACCCATATTTGTATGTGGTGATTTTAATGTAGATATTTTATTGAAATCTAAAAATAAGACTGATCTTATTTCATTGTTTAAGTCATTTAATTTGAAATTTCTATTCTGTGAGCCCACTAGAATAACAGATACTTCAGCTACCTGTATAGACAATATATACTCGAACTGTAAGACTAAACAAAAGTCAATAATGAAGGGTGTTAGATCTGATCATGAGGGCCTGGCAATTAAATTTGATGGAAGCAGAGAAACAGCAAGGTACGAAATTGAACATAGGCCGTTAACAACCAGTAGGCTAGAAATACTCAGTACCAATATAGAAGCTAAGCTTGCCCTTACAAGTTTTTCTCATAGTGACCCGAATGACATTTATAATAGTTTATTCTCTCTAGTAAATACTGAGTTTCAAAAAGTTTGTCCAAAAATAAAGAAACAAGTAAATGGAAAGTTGAAGTTCGGTGATTGGGCAACTACAGGTATTCGAAAAAGTAGAGATTATTTGTATGATCTGTATCGCAGGAAGAATTTGACATCCTGCAAGCAGTTTCGTGATTATGTTAGGAAATATTCAAAAATGTTTAAGTCTGTTTGCTTGTGTGCTAAATCTCTTTTTATTAGAAATAAAATTAGCAAGTCTAAAAATAAAATAAAAACCATTTGGAATACTATAAATACTGAGACCGGAAAAAATAAACCTAGAGATTCTACATATGTCTTAAATGTTGATAAAAATCAAATATCTGATCCAATACAAGTGGCAAATATATTTGACAATTTTTTTTCTAACTTACCCCTAGAAGTCACTAAGTCATTGGATGCATGTCCCGATGTAGCTGAAACTCTGCTAATACATAATTTCCCCTGCATTTCGCCGGACTTTTCTTTCAGACACACAACAATATTTGAAATAATAAAGACATTTAAAAATTTAAATATTAAGAGCACCGAAGACATGTGGGGTATGTCAGTTAAAGTGGCAGAGTCTATAATATGCATTATTGCACCATATTTAAAAACAATATTCAATCTTTGTATTGATAAAGGAAACTTCCCCGACTTAATGAAACAAAGTAAAATCACTCCAATTTTGAAGTCCGGGGCTACATCTGACCCTTGCAATTACAGACCTATTTCTATCTTACCTGTTCTGAGTAAAGTATTCGAAAAAATTATGCTCAAACAACTTCTATCCCATTTTAATGAACATAATATATTGAATGAGAATCAGTTTGGTTTCACAAAGAGCAGATCCACGACAGATGCAGGTGCTAAATTGATGTCACATATACTTGAAGCCTGGGAGAGTTCACAGGATGCTATTGCCGTATTCTGTGACCTTTCTAAGGCATTTGACTGTGTAGAGCACCGCACTCTGATTAGAAAACTTTCACATTATGGTATTCGTGGAAAAGCTCTGGATCTTATAAAGTCATATCTGACAGACAGGCTACAGAAGGTTAGAATAAATGGCAATACTTCTTCCGGGTCTTTGGTAAGAATAGGCGTACCGCAAGGATCAATTTTAGGACCTTTTCTGTTTCTAGCATATATAAATGATCTGCCTTGCATGGTTAAAAATTTCTGCGATATAGTTTTATTCGCAGATGATACCTCCCTAATTTTTAAAGTAGATAGGAGGGATAGTGAACTTATTCATGTAAATAATGTGTTATCTATGATCTCTAAGTGGTTCGCGGCTAATAATCTTCTCTTAAATTCAAAAAAGACCAAACGTTTAAAGTTTTCTTTACCAAATGTTACTTATGTTGAACCAAACATTAATCTTGGCCTAGAAAAACTCTCTTTTGACAATGCGACAGTCTTCCTGGGAATTAAAATGGATTCAACTTTACAGTGGAATCCACATATACATGATCTATCTGGAAGACTTAGTTCTGCTGCATATGCAGTTCGTAAGATAAGACAGCTAACAGACGTAGCTACTGCTAGGCTCGTTTATTTCGCGTACTTCCACAGTATTATGTCTTATGGTATATTGCTGTGGGGAGCTGCTGCTGAGATAGAGACAATCTTTATCTTACAAAAGCGTGCAATTCGAGCCATATATGAAATGGATCCTAGGGAATCCCTGAGAGATATTTTTAAAGAAATTGATATTTTAACTTTACCAAGTCTGTATATATTTGAAAATATTATGTATGTTCGTAAAAAAATGAGCAAATTTAAATCAAACAGTGACACTCACGATTACAACACTAGGAATAAAGATAAAATAGCGGTGCCAGGTTTTAGATTAGCAAAGACAAATAAAAGGTCCTTCTTAGGAAATTGTGTGCGGTTTTATAATAAATTGCCCAAACATATTACAACGCTCACAGAAAGAAAATTCAAGTTGCATGTGAAGAATATTTTGATAAAGAAATCTTACTACACAGTTTGTGATTACTTAAACGACAAAAATGCTTGGACTGGTTCGCCTCTGCCAAGCTAGCGCCTAACACCTACGTAATGTAAATTAAGTATTGTAATAATTTTACTATATAGTATGTACTTAACACATTTTTAAAAAACGTTTAAAAGAATGGCCCCGAGTTTCTTGCCCGTTCTTCTCGCAGTGGCTCTATAATTTTTGTTTGCTGAACGTGGCAGTACAATGTAGTATATTTCAATATTAAAATTTGTAATTGACCTTCATAAGAGCGTCGTAGACGCCTAAATTGAATAAATGATTTTGACTTTGACTTTGACTTTGAACATCTGTCAAAAACAGCATCTTAAGATCTATCTCATTCTCAACTATTATAGTCTTAGGCTCATATTAATAAATGCGCCTTGTGATTAGATAAAATGTCAGGCGGCTTATGCTGATTGTAACCCTATTGCCCCCAATATTTTCGAACCACCTCATTTTTTTAAAGTTTAATTTTATTCTGTGTATTATATTTGTGTGGTAATAAATAGATATTTCATTTCATTAGTGCAGTTTTAACAGATTTTCCATGCATTGCCATTCTTGCAGAGCTGGAACATAAGTTTAGAAATATTATAACACAAAATATATATTTATGAAATTTAATTCAGTAAGTAACGATCGAACTTTGAGATGTATTTTAAATACGAGCCTTAGTAATTTGTTCCATATACGTTTCTGATACTTTATGAAATTCAAGTAATTAATTTAAGCAATGATGGCTTAGTCGCAATAGCAGAACAGTGCCGTCCATGATTCGAATCCCTCCAAAGCGCAGGCTTGTGCTTCACTGCTTGGCGGAAGGAAATGTTGCGAATGCTTTCCTGGGTAATTACCATACCCAAGTATAATATATGTCGCTAAGCACCTAACGGTGTGTTCCGGCAGTTATTCACCGTCCTCGAGCACATCGCCACGTAGCGACACGCTAGTAGTTAGAAGATGAGAAAGTGGTCGAAGACTATTTAAATATTATCAATTAACCTTCAAAACACTCACGTTAGGGATCAAATACCTTTGTTTCGAGCATATCAGATGCTTATCATCAGGGCGAGTGCGCAGCTGCGTCGTGAGCTACCGGTGGGCACTGCGAAGCGAAAGAAGGATCCTTATCTGATGCAGCTCTCTATAATAATACACCATAAGAGATTATGCTGTGGATATACGAGGAATAAACCTCAGACAAAACTTTTAATAATCAGGAAGCAATAGTAACCCATTTTAATTGTTTGTTCCGTTTTAAATACGCAAAGAAGCAATGTATTTACTCCTTAATATTCAAAATGAAGTTTCTCTAACCAGAATGTAACAGTTAAATAGAAATTTCATTGAGCAAATAAATTCCATTTTCATCATTAAAAATATAGATATATAAATGACCATGTTTTTTATTGACATAAGGAATCACTCAATTACTCAAAAAATTATATTCTAAAGAATCGTTAAAGAGATATATGCTCAGTTGACGGTGATTTATTTGTTCGTGTGAAGTCCAGACAATTGCATTTTTATAGCTTCTGATGCTAGACATATGCTGTTTAGTGCTTTTTGTAATAATCAAATAAAAATATTTATAAACGGGACGGTATTTCTCCTATAACCAAGTAGACCAAACAAAAGTCAAAACCTTAGTTTTTTTTGTTTTAAATATGACTCGTATAGTTTGTATATTTGCCATTTGTAAAGTTATGTGTTTCCCAAGATTTTGTAATAATCAAGTCAGTTGAAAAAAGTAGTGCCATAAAGTCACAGTTGTGTCCAAGTGTATATATTCTATGTCCAAGTCATGTTTTAGTTAGTAGGTAACTAAAACTTTACTAAGGAGTTTAGACGAGAACACGAAAAGTATTATTTAGCGCATGCAAATAGAATCAATTGTTAAGGAATGATAAATCAGGCTTATTCGATACTGGCTTGCTTTAAATCAAAATATAATAACTAATTATCGAGATATTATATTTTTCTTCTACAATTTAGTACAGCAACACCTTAGTAAACTGCACTCCACCGAAATGCGCATGTTGCGCTGGTCAGCTGGAGTCACACTTTTAAACGAAATCAGAAATGAATGTATTAGAGGAAGTTATAAAATTGCTCCGATCGACGATAAAATCAAGAGAAACGCTTTCGGTGGTATGGACACAACCAAAAACGCCCGAACGACCACATAGTAAAGCTGTCTCTAGATCTGCCAACAACGAAACGCTCACGTGGAAGACCACCCGCCACTTGGCTGACGATGGTCCAAAAGAAAAGTACCTAAAAAGTGCTGAACTTGACAACGACATAGTGCTAAATCGCGCTGAATGGAGAAAAAGGACAAGGAGGCCCGGCCCCAAATAAATAGGATAAGGTCTATTCATAAGAAGAGGAACATATGTTTCTTCTACATTAGTATTACGTAACAATCGTATGTTTTAATCGTACTGTTTTGTTATATCTGTATGTATATTGCGGTGATAAAAATACTTCTTGTTTCATTACCAATGTGAACATTACAAATAAATAAATTAGAAGTATTTTGCCCTTACTCTTGCAATTCCGCGGACACTTAACTGTTGATAATCCACCTAACTCGTGAATTAACATTAATTCCTGAAAATAAACGACTAATAACAAAAAAATATGAATTTTTGAAAACAACATAATATCAAAGTTGCTTTAGATCTGTTCCCACCAAAACTCACACTCGCATTTCTAGTCTACCCTAAAAAGTTATAGGTCAAATGAGATTTAGTTATCTAAATAATTTGTATGTAGATGGAGTTACGGACAATAACGTTTCGCCCTTATTTGCATGTCAATAAAATGCCTACATTTTACACACACACTGGTCCAGTGACGTCATGGCGCATTGTTTCCTTTAGGTATACCAGTGATAAAATTTGCATGAACACTGGACGACAAACGGTGTAGATTTATTTACGCTGCGCTAACATTTTCAGTTATATTCGAATACTGCTTCCCTTTTTAACCTCGATATCCACAAAGGGGTGTTATACTGAACTGTAAACCAATTTCAGTGATCTTTTGTTATTCGCAATTACAAAAGCATGCATTAATGCATTAGTTCTTGATCATGTTTGAAGAAATTCTGATTAGCCGTTTCTAAGATATCATAGTCCAGGCACTGCGCTGTCTGTTCGTGTGTCCGTCTTGTCCGTCAGTCCGTAACTTGAAGAAGGATGGAAAAAATGGACGAAATTGTGACTGGGGTAGCTCTTCTATGGGCGTTATGTACCTTCCAACCATTCAAGTCTCTTAAAACAGATGGGATCTTCCCAGAGCTTGTGTAGTTGAGTCTTAACCAGATATAGACTCACTTCTTGGTCATTTTCAGGACTTGTCTGGCATGGAAGTACATACCTAAATCATGGCGGGAAGTCTAAAGTTCTGTTTAAACCAAAACCAGGCAAAACTGATTACACTAATCCTAAATCATACACACCGATAAGTCCAAGCTCGTTGATGTTAAAAACTTGTTATAACTTTGTGATAAATATATAAGAATACAAGATTATATTTAAGAAGTAAACTAACACTGTCCACAAAAAGAACCACACGCCTATCAATCTGGCAGGTCTACAAAAACCGCTCTCCACCATGTGTTACACAAGATTGAATCAGCAATGGAGAACAAGCAGTTAGACAGTACCACCTTTTCCAGTGTTAACCATGGACTGAGAAACATGCGTGTTGATGACAGAGTGAAACTTTTGTTACCAACATACACTCTGCGGTGCCAATGAGAGCAGCGAGAATCGAAACCTCTGGGACAAGTTGTTGTCATGTGTCGAGAGAGGCAGCCTTTGTGTGGGTCGATAAAGGTCTTAATCTGTCGCCAAGTACCAACGGTATGTTCCAGCTGTTGTATACTTGCGAGCCAGCAATATCTCTTACCACTTTATCACAAAACAAAGATGTTGTTCAGGATAACCTTAATTATGATGGCACCAGGTTTGCCCCTGTTACTTGAGATAAAAAAATCTAGCGAAAGGAGTGTGTTAATATAATATGTTATATAGTTTATGCCCTTAAAAGTTATGTAGGTGTCACGATATTTGTATTTACAGGACCACGAGCACGATTGCACCTTTAACATTTACCTAAGCTCGCGCAAGCTGCACTTGCCCTATCTGCTCCAAACATAATCAACGAAGCTATTTTAAACTCCCAACATAATTAAAAGAAATAAAGCAGATCTTTGTAAGGATGTGTAAAGTAATGAAAGTATAATGAATGGGTAAGTTTTCTTGGCTTCTCTTTATGATGTTTATTTTCGGCGTCCGTCGTTTGCTTACGAAGTCTTATCAAAACATCTTACCTAGTTTCTCTTAAATGTTACTCAAGCTTTTATGACAAAGTTAGTTTATTAACTTACAAGATTCGGGCAAGAATTTGCCAAGTGCGAGTTGGGCCCCGCTCATTTATGGTTCCACAAAAAAAAAATTGTAGATTTTGAATACAAATGGTTGAAAGAAGTTTAAAAGAATGGCCCCGAGTTTCTAACCCGTTCTTCTCGCAGTGGCTCCATAATTTTTTTGCTAAACGTGGCAGTACAAAGTAGAATATTTTAGTGTTAAAATGTGTAATTGACCTTCATAAGAACGTCCTAGGCGGCTTAATTTAATAAATGATTTAGAATTTGAATTTGGACCGACTTCACAAAAAGGTCCTCAAATCGATATTATTTTTTTGTGTGTTACCTCGTAACTCTTGACAGGTTGTACCAATTTTGACGATCTCTTTTGTATTCGAAAGCTGGTGCTTGTCATGTAATGCCATTTAAATTTGAGTGAGATCTGACTAGTAGTATATGAGTTATTATTATTAATGCGTATTATATATTTTAAATGATTATATTGCTAAAGTATGTTGATTATTCTTTGTAATCAGTATTATGTAATAAGCCTAAATAATCCATACAAACACATATTCAGACAGACGGACGTATAAACGGACAACGAGTGCTTAATAGGTTCCTGTTTTAGTGCACAACACTAAAAAGAAAATGTTGGGTAAACTAAAAAAATGCTTTTTACACCAATATCGGGCAGCAGTTTGCGTTTACTTTTATTTTCATGAGATCGCCTTTTTGCCCTGCGGCGGGCATCATAAAAAGACGCCCACTCCCGCCCACACTACTCTAACAGGATCCATCGTCTTTTAAAAAGAAAGATGTGTTATAAATTATAAGGCAGCTGAGCCTGATGGACCTAATCAGCATCTTCCTTATATGTACCACTAATGTGAGGTGAGTCCAATATGTTTTCTCTAACAGCACAAGAACATACATAATATTATAGTTATAAATATTTAACGGGACTTAATCGCGATAAAACAAAACATGTATTATTTATTTACCTATATCTATTTTTATTTCTTTACCTCGACGTTTCTATATTGTTTTCGACGTTTATTTACTTATAACTATGTATGTTTATTTACTTATACTAGTCTTAAAGTTACATATGTTGTTAAAAATTTTGTTTAAGTTTTATAGCCGACGCAAAATTGACCATTCGGCTTGAATTGCGTAGATAAGATAAGATTCATATGTTGGCCTTATAACTTTGTTTTTTACACCTGGCACGTCAATATTAAACAATATTATAAATTCATTAAGATAGATATCAAAAATAGTTAAATGTATAAACTAAGTACATATATATAAAAAATGTCATTACAATATTCCAATTCAAATAAAAGACAATATTTACATACAATTTCATTAATTCGAGAATGAAGATTCAGTCAAATTAGTTTGAAAGAACTCCTTTACTGCTTTGAAGAACTATTTAATTTTTGTCTTATAATAATTCGCATGTAAGTTAGCTACAGAATGGGGTATTTTGTTAAACATACATATCTTAATCCATGTTCTTGTTTAGTCGTATTTTTGGTGTCATTATTATTTCGTTCGGTCTACTCCGCTCTCTGAGATTGTATGCACGCAGTTTTGTTATTATGTTATCCTTCTCGTCATAGATTTCCAATAGGCAATTATAAATGTACACAGAACTGATACTGTCATCATTTTGTGTTTATGAAAATATTTTTGTCCAGTTCGTTTTCTTAATATTCTCCAAATATTATTCTTATGACCTTTTTTTGGGCGTAGGGATTAATATAGTCTGTTTTGGGTATTTGTTGTAATTTACGAATTACTTCGTTGACTACCTATCTCCCTTTTTCCTTAATCGAAGACCAGAACCTTACTCCATGTACTTTGCGTAATAAATCATTTTCCGTCGACCTTTTGCTGAATTTTAAGATAGAAATTCTTCTATTGAATTTTTCGGTTGTGAAGTTTCATTATTGGACTCTGATGTTATTAAAACCACTGTCTCACGGTGCTCCCTTGATGAAAAGGGATGTAATCGTAATGTACGGAATGAGGGGAAATCTTTGATAAAGATTTTCTTGGAAAATATCCAGTCGCACGAAAATATTTGTGACAAAACTCTGAGAGATTTAAAATTAGAACTTGATCAAAATTTTCTAATAAAACATAAATGCATTTCTTTTGATTACTGTTATATACTAAGCGAATTCGGAAGGGCATCTTAACGAGATATAAGTATTGAAATAAAACTCGCCCGTGGCCGGTTTAGTAATTGATGATAAATATAAGTTAACTGTTATCACAATAGAGTATTACAAAAACCGTTAAAAAACACAATTCCTGAAAGAGGACCCCCATATTTTATTATTTGTTAGGCGATCCGCCATTAACACATATTCTGTGAAAGTTTCAACGGCCTTTCTCTAAAGGTGCTTAAGATACAACCCTTTACAGGTCGGACGGATGATGAGACGATCAGCTGAGGCGTAGTTATAGGGTCCCGATTTTTAGTACCCTAAAAAGCTCTTGTGAAGTCAATTGAGGTCCAGTTATCTGGTCGATGGCCCCAGCTTCTCCTCTGACGCGAAGATGGTTAAAATATTATAATTAGAGTACGAAATTCGTCCCGGTCGCCAAGGCGGCCGGAGAGTAAACCGGGAGACGCGGGTGCAAACCCAGCCTGAGATGAAAAACTTGTAAATGCGATAACTGAATTTGTACTCCATTGCTTCGGTGCGCCATTGTCTTTTTACAAGAAGTGCCAAATTCGTCAGTTTTATTACGGTGCTTTGTACCCTTTCAGTGATAACATCTCGGAAGAAGGATTGAAGGAAAATGTTGCAGGAAAATACTTGAAGGAAAAGCTTTTAGAGTAGTAAGCAATAAGAGTTACTTATTGCCTGTGTCCCTACTTGGCAACTTAGGATTTAGGCTTTTAGAAAGAGAAAGACTTGATAAAATGTATGACCATAGCTGCTTAATTTAGCTGCTACGCTATTTACAAATATTTTGTAACTTTACTGGAAGATTGATGCTTGTCACAATGGACAATAAATGTATCCTGAGTTATAATAATTAAAACGAAAGGAATACTTATACTTCCATAGTATTATGTCATATTATGGTGTATTGTTGTGGGGAGCTGCTGATGAGATAGAGACAATCTTTATCTTACAAAAGCGTGCAATTCGAGCCATATATGAAATGGATCTTACAGTTTTTTTTACAACTTTTTCTTACATTTTTTTTTTACCGGCTGCATGTATGCCTTTATTAAACAAAATACTACGAACTATATACAACACTTCAGCTACTACAATAAAAGCATTTAGACAACCTATACGTCATAGCAGACTCATAGGTAGTCTAAATGCTCCAGCCCAGTACCAGTTGGCAGCGTGCCCAGCATGCTGGCAGCATTGCCCCGTTGAATCGCAATGCTTATTCGTTGAGCCAAATATGTGCCAGCATTTTGATCACGCGTCGCATTAAACTACATTCTATAGTGAGGCAAACATTGTAATTTTATTAATTAAACACTCGGAACCATGTTTATAGAACACTACTTTATACATAGTTCCGAGTGTTTCATTAATAAATGCATGCGTCCGGTAAAAAAAACTACTATTATACGAGTATATAGATATTAAAAAAAACCCGTCCAATTCCTGGATGGGAAGAGAACTCCATGAGCGGAGTTTCATTGAAACATCAAACGAATCTCAATCACTACTAACTACTGATTATCACAACTATAATCTTCAATTCAAACTTAGAAGTTAACTTCTATAACTTTTCGTTAGCTTAAGAAGCTTGTCTGAAACTTAATTCGAGTAGAATTAATTCAACATATTCTGCAGAGCTCTGATATCCGAATCGACGAAATCAGAACTTGTGTTCATGTCTAAGTATACCGCCCTTATACTATGAGCTTATTATATCCTGTTAGATAACTTTATGTCAGTGAATAAGTTTCCTTGATAGCATTTAACTTATAAAGAACGAGATACGGCAACCGTACCGCGAATATGACAATATGAAATCAGGTAACGTCTTCTGATTGAGTCTCGTATGTGAGTTGCTTGCTTGTTTTCCTGCCTTTGATTATGAACAGTTCTTTCGTTTCAGTCTTTGGGTTGAATTGTTTACACAAAATGTCTATATTTCAGAATTAGAACTCCATTCTGTTAACGAGTTAGAGATCCGTGACATAATTGGATGGACGGACAGACAATCAGCAGAGGTATATTTATAGAATTCATTCCCTAAATATACGTGAATTAAACTTTTTTACTGGCTTTCAAAAAAAGGAGGAGGTTCTCAATACGACTGTATTTTTTGTGTGTTACATCATATTTCTTTACAGGTTGTAGAAAAAAAAAATTGGCTGTCACTAGTCATATTTTTCTAAAATTTAAATTTAATGTTTTCTTAAAATATTTATTATTATTAAGCCTGAATCTAGTTGCAACAAGCCAACTTCGAATAAGTCATAAGTGGATTACATTCGAATCACCCGATTTGAACATGCGACTGTTTACGTCACGGCATCTTTACGACTGCAAAGCAAGTTTTATTTGCTACAGCGCACTTCAAGCCCAAACATAACGGCCTTTGCACTACTGCTACGACACGTAGTAGATGACAATGCGTTAGTTCTTGCTAAAGAGTTAACCTTTTTTTTTATGCCTAACAGTTTAGCCTTTGACCACTATCTCACCTGATGGTACGTGATTATGTGGTCGAAGATGTTGTTCAGGCTAACCCAGAATTACTAGCTCTCAAGGACAGCTGCCGGAACACACCGTTAGGTGGTTGGCGACAGATTTTCTACTTAACGGGGGTAGCTAGCCAGGCGGGCATTCGCAAAATGCCCAACCACCATTCTATAACGACTGCTATCCTAAGACGACAACCGGGACCGACGGCTTAACGTTCCCTCCGAAGCACGGAAGCGCTCAGTAGTAATGTCACCAGCGGTCACCCATCCAAGTCATAACCGAGGCGGACGTTGCTTAATTTTCCTGATCGGTTCAGAACGGCTAAGCAAACTTTGCTACGAGCGCTGCAACCTTGTCGAAGCCAAGTTGTATAAACCTATATTACTGTTTCCTTGCCTCGTTTCCGAAGTAGCCGGATAGCAGCGAACATATAAAGTAGGATAGATATGAACATAATCGTGAACATTCGTACAAAGGCGCAAGTTGCGGACAAAGTTTGCACGAGTCTGCGGCTGCACGCTTTATCCATCGTCGAGTGCGGTTTCATTCGTACACAATATGAGATGATGACACAGTATGTAATGTCACCAACATATGACAGTTCTATCCAAAGAGTTCTATCTATATCATACAGCAGACATGTCAAACATGCGGCCCGTGGGCTGCATGCGGCCCTCTAGGCTTTTATCAGCGGCCCGATCCTATTATTTTTTATATGTATGTCATACAAATTCAATGTGAAACCTATTTAAAAACCAAAATTTTACAGTGTTGGTGCACTCAACTTTTACAAGCACTTACCTGATAATTACCGATAAAAACGGAAATTTGCTTACAATGTTTGGAAGCACCTACAAGTAAGTGTGAGCAATTATTTTCCTTAATAAGGGAAAAAAATCTACTGCGAGATCGCGACAGACCGACGCGCTTGGATGCTGTTTTATTTTGTTTTTCAGATAAAATTATCTCAAATGAGTTATTTAGTTAAATACAAAAGATATCAAATTCCTGAGAAAATATATTAATGATTTATTGTTATAACATTTTCCTGCAATTTTGTTGTTAATTATTATACCATCATGCACCGCTCTATCTTAAGACTCCACCCAAACTGGATATGTCCTAAAACTGTATCCCTAACCACCAGAGAACGGACAACAGCCTTCTCTTGGTCAAAGGTATTCTACGATTCCCAACCCACCTGCCGAGCGGGATTATAACAAATCCCTCTTTTGAAGGGGGAGATCATCGCCCAGCAGAGTGGACGTATTCTGGTTGATGATGATGACCGTTCTGACTATGAAATGTTTTTTCTTTATGGTTGGGTTTTGCGGCCCACGACTCTAAAATCCTTATGCATTTGGCCCAACTATGACTTTGAGTTTGACATGCCTGTCATACAGCCTCGCTTTGGATGGTCAAAGAATATGCTGTGTCACTACTTTCTTTTTGAAATAAAACAAGCACACTGCCCAGAGCAGAAAGCGGTATCTGTATCCCATATTTATAACACGTTTTTACAACTTGTATACCCGTTTTAATTGCATATAACCTACAAACTATATCCAATAAGTATGTATGTAAATTCCATAAAATTGACAATAAAACTTTATTATTATTATTATTATATCATAATAAATATAATAAAAAACAACTACAAACAAAAACTACTACGGCAAAATGTGTTAAGTATTTTACTACAGGGACAAGGTATTTTTGACAGCCGATGGCGGCCATGTTTGATTGTCTATTGGCGCGAATTTTTGACAGATGAGTAATTAAATGTTTTGCATTTATCAAGATGAGTCGCTGTATAGTTGAACGACGCGTTGTAATTATTTAAGTATTATAAAACGGCAATACTATTTGTCAAACGTTTCGTGCGTTTCTAGAAAGTTATGGTCAACATAAGCTTCCGAAGGAGGACACTATACGTCACATACTAGACAAAAAAATTTTGAAACCACTGGCTCGGTGAAGGATCATACACCCGTAATCAAAATTTTGGGAACACTGAATATATTAAATTGGTAGCTGAAAAAACTATATTCGATGGTATGGTTTATTTAAATTTTAGTGCTTTTTTGTTTGCGAATAATTTCCGGTTGATGTGGAGTATTTATTTTATCTTTTCCTACTACCTATGAATATTTATTTGTAGATTACCTCAAAGTTTCCAAGAAGGGTTACTGCTTACTGTTCGTGTTGCTGTAGTTAGCTAGTTTTGACCGTTTCCGTTTTACTTGGGACGATAAAGTTTTGAGAGCACCTACGCATTTACTACGGTTTATTTTACTTACGACACTTTACTAGTGGATTATACAAGTACATAATTATACAATACGTCATAATGGACGTGGGTAGTCAAGAAATAAAGGATAAATATTACCAATATTTATTCGTAGAAGTTTAGTAATTTTTAGCTTACTTCTAGATTACTATAATTTAACGCAGATTGACTTCATTACTAAGCTGTTTTATGCATCTAGCAGTTTGATGTTATTTGAGGTGAAAATAAAGCTATTTTCGTCTCATACCTTTGAAACCCTTGATGAAATGATAAATTGCCGGCAATCAGACTCTTATTTTCTAGCTTTAGCTGGTCAAAAGTGTGGGAGAATAAAGAACTGCAGAATCATTCTATATTATTATGATAACGTGCCGCTACGGAACCCTACATTGTGCGCGGCCCGACACGCATTTGACCGTTTATTCAATAATTCTAGACTTCTTCGCTTCCTCAGTTTTCAATAAAAGTCCTCTCGCTAAATAAAAACTTTGCAGCCTTGAATAACTAATAACTATTTCTACAACAACCTGAAACAAAATTTTGCATGCATGTTCTCGTTTTGAAGCTGTGATGGCCGAGCGGTAATAGCCAAGGACTGCCGTGTCGCAGGTCCTTGCTTCGATTCCCTCCGCCGGCTTGAGTTTCACCGCATGGTGGAAGAGCATTTTGCGAATGCTCGCCTGGCTAGCTACCACCCTCAAGTAGAAAATCTGTCGCAAAGCACCTAACGGTGTGTTCTGGCAGCTGTCCTTCCTTGACAGCCAGAAAAACACAGGCACATAAGACTTAACTAAGACTTAATTCGTCACATGACGAAATGCATCTGTTATAGGCAGAGGATAATTCGCTTAACATCAGGTAGGACTCGAGGTTGTTCCGTCACAATAACATAAAAAAAGAGAAAGTCGGTAAAAAAGTTTAATCCACGTATTTTTAGGGAACTGAACCCTATAAATGTGCCTCTGCCGATTGTCTGTTCGTCCATCCTAGTACGTCACGGATTTCTAACTAGTTAACGGTATGAGTTTTAAACCTAAACCGTGCTTGTACGGTCATAACCACTTAAAAAAGAAGTTCACGCTGAGAGAACAAGAGTTTCTGTGTTGCCCCAGCCCATAACTGCCTTCTCACTTCTGCCCAAAGCTCTGCATTGACGTCACATACGAGTACATACTCATTTTACTAGGCTTATTAGATTTTATAGCATTATTATCATATTATCAGTAAGTGTCTTATTTTACAGAGTCTGTACTCGAATATCGGTAACAGGCTCCTCCCTACGACATAGGATATCTACTTGCCCTCCCCTTATTCTTTAAAAGCCTTTTTTTTATTTGGCTGATAGGCTAACCCTTGACCACTATCTCACCTGATGTTAAGTGAAAATGTGGTCGAAGATGTTGTTCAGGCTAGCCTAGAATTACTGGCTCTCAAGGACAGCTGCCGGAACACACCGTTAGGTGCTTAGCGACAGATTTTCTACTTGAGCGTGGTAGCTACCCAGGCGGGCATTTGCAAAATGTCCTACCACCATGCTGTAACGACTGCCATCGTAAGACAACAACCGTGACTGTCGGCTTAACGTACTCTCTGAAGCACGGAAGCGCTCAGTAGTAATGTCACTAGCGGTCACCCATCCAACTTCTGACCGCGGCGGACGTTGCTTAACTTAGCTGATCGATTAAGAACGGCTAACAAACTTCGCTACGAGCGCTTCTAGATATGCCTGTATAATATCTCTGGCCAACCTGCCCTTCGTTCGATCCGGAACACAGTGTGTAGGTAATGGTCACTGCGTTCATAGACAAAGCAGTGGGGCCAATCCAAAATGTCTACCTTAACGCTAAATGTGATTAATGACACGATAAATCGAGCATAATATTGAGGATAATATTTTTATATAGAAAGTAAAACTACATAGAAAATAGAAACTGTGTAATGCATTCTCAACGAAGGAAACATGTAACGTTTATGAAGGAAATATTTTTTTAGTTAAATTACAAAGTTGTCTAACTGAAGTTCTTTTACGCGAGATTTGGAAAAGATTATTACGATAAATTATTGTTTTTATACCTACTTTATTTATATATATATTTATGTGCATTGGTGTTCAAACATTTTCAAGATAATACGTGCGATATTGTTTATATATTTGATCGTGATCATATAGAACGATTACCAAAACTATACTACCGTAGACGTGTGTTGCTCACCTAAGAATATCCTAATCGTGTCAAAATGTTCCATTTCATGAAATAGGGCTCGATGCCATGAACTGCACTAATGTGTGAATTATATGAGTTTGAATTTTAGCTCCATTTATAGTCCAATTTATGTTGTTCCCAATACAAAAGGTGGCCATTGCTGTTTTAATTGTTCTTTGAAGGAAGTAGACAAAGTTTCTAAATATTTGTAGTACATTATACTTAGGCAAAGACACGCTTCCTTCAAGTGAATTGACTCCTATTGTCAGTAAATATGCATACATGTACACCATAATGTTAGACTAAATTTCGTCCAAAAATATAATGAAAGTTTTAGACGTAGATTTGAAAAATATATCCACAATCGTGACCAAGTATGACCCTAATATTCTTTAGTGAGCGGACCTACCAATCCATTGACAAAACCTGCATAGGTGTCGTCACCTTTTTTGACATACGATTTTACGAGATGGGGGATCCCACCTAACCTTATGCGCTTTAGAAGTGTCGTAATAGTTATCAATGTCTCTAACAGACTTTAATGAAGTAAGCCAGTAATACGACAATTCTAATGCTTTAAATACCTTGAACCCACCGAGATGACCACTCAATCACCATAATCCACTCAATATAATTCATTAGCCTTATTTATTAAATTATCTCCAAGTTCATATGAAATCATCTTTTCTCAGTAAATGAACCCATTAAATCGAATTGATCATCAATTAATTTAAAATCTGAAAATCGTTCCGGATGTGACTGAGTTCCTTTCACAATATTCCTATACCATGGATCACCACGCCAATAATAGACGAGATTGTTATTGATTAATTTTAAAAATAACAGAATGGAAGGCAATTTAACGTTTAGCAGCAACGTTTTTCCACTATTGAGCTCCCGGTTTAGATCGTCTCTAACCCTTTAAGGACAAGACCGTAGTCAAAATAATTTCTAATTCGGGCGGGGCTAAAAGAAATGGGCGTCAACTTTTAACTCATAAAAATATTCAGTCGCACGGCGGCACTAGTCGCCGTACCACGGATAGCGTCGCTAAAATTGTAGAGTTTCGTGCGCTATTAGAAGCGGCAGAACAGAAGTGTAGATAACAACATTTTTATCTGCAGATACTGAGAACCTCTAAGGTAAAAAAAATATATTATCACTTGTAGGTAATGATATTTTTTTAATAGACTAAGCGAAGCGAGGTCTCGGTGGAGGTCTGAGCAGTGTATATTTCCCCGTCAATAAATCTCGATTGCCTGAATCGATCTTCTTGAAATTTGGTAGAAAGGTGCCCATCTTGCATATCAACAGAATTTGCAAGTAGGAAGAGCCAGTAGGAGCTTAATTGGTTTGTGGTTTGCTGAGATTATAGGGTCCATAAAACGAGGTTATAATTTAAGATTCAAAAGTATCTCAATATTGTGCTCAAAAAAGTATTTTGACTTCATGAAGCGGTACGAAACCACGGTAATATTATCTATACAGTATTTTAACTCGGCCCTGTCCTTGAAAAAACTACCTACAGCCGCGCGGTACGTAAACATGCGATAGGGCTGCCCGCATCCAGCATTTTAATTGCATTTGCCTACTTTGTGTTTCCATTTTGTTTTGTGATAGTAAATATACTTTTTTATATAAGCAAACTACTGATTCGCCCCGGCTTCACGCGGTTATTTAACAAAAAAATCTTAACTTATAAATTAAACATATAAAAAAGCAGTTATTGTGACATAACTGTAATAGTTAGACTTATAGTATTGCGGACTTTTTATAGATGTCTTCTATAAAATTGTAGTATATCACTTGGCTCTATTTTCAATAATTTCCGCAGCGTATGCGATATACCTAACGATTTTTTTTGGTATTTTTTTCGCACTTTATGTTACGTTATCGAAGTTTACATACGACCTAACTTTTTTGAAAATCTTCTATAGCCTATGTTCGTCAGGGATAATGTTGGATTCTCATGGTGAAAGAATTTTTCAAATCGGTCCATTAGTTTCAGAGCCTATTCAATGCAAACAAACAAATGCACAATCAAATCTTTCCTCTTTATTACCTATATTAGTTTAGATAAAATACTTTGTAAATTGAATATGAAGTGTGTACAAATGCGTGTTGTTTTTGATTGGTAGTAAAAAATATTTGCACCTCGACTGAAACGTACGAAATGCTTTATTATTGAATTTTAAAGTATAAAGCTTAATCAAAAATTGTTTTGGCAAACATGTACAGGGTGGAGAAGAGGGAATATCTGTTACTTGGTTATAGATACCTTCAGCTATTTTACAATTAATATATTTGGTTTGGACGAATTCATGCAACCAAAAACAGCACAATATATCCTACTCGTCATATTAAATATGTACTTGAACTTATAGGACGTTATCCGCACCAACCACTGGGTTGGTGCGGATAACGTCCTGGAGCATATTTGTGCCCTGCATACAATGTAAGTACACATGTTTTTTGTTGTTCTTATTCATAGTTCTATGTGTATATTATGCATTCCTTACTGCAACAACATGTGAAACGTTTTTTGAAATTAAATTATTATTATTATGTGTGATAACGCTTATGTAGAAAAAGTGAAAAAAGTGTGTCAGTATTTTGGCAAGCCGAAAGAAAAATGGTGAGAATATGTATTTAATTTTAAAATGAACCTTGTTTAAAAAAAACTGTCAAACAATTTGTGTTTGGGCTTACTGTCATATACCTACCATTTACCAACTCTAAAACAGAAACTTGCAATTTAACTCTTGACCATATTTCTATATATCTATAGGTAAATAAACACTATGCATAGGTATAATTTCAGTTATAGAAAGTCAGTTTGCAATTTTAGAGTGTATTTATGAGATAACACGCAAATAATAATATAATAAAAGTTCAAAATTTTAATAGAAGTATAATCCCAATGCAATGCTCAATACAAAAGATAACTGTAATGAAACCGCCATATAAGATTCACACTACCGCTTCTTAAAGTGGTACAGGCAGAATCGTACCAAGTTTCTGAGTCACATTGGTTAAAGAACCCCACTCGTAGGTGCTTCGGTTATCGCGGCCATTCATCATGGAGACCATTTGAAGATATGGAAAATATTCCCAAGTCGGACCCCAGCCTTCGGCCTCGCAAGTTACTCACTCGAATCGGACTGCAGCCTCGCCTTGTACTCGCCCTTTGAACTCACGCACTATCCGTGCTCTAAATGTAGTATGATGAATAAGAAGAGCTCGTAGGGCAAATTCAGAATGACGGAATTCAAGATAGCCACCATACAAAGTACTCCGATCACACTGAAGCTCAGCTTTACTTCAGGAGGGTCACACTTCAGCACTTTGTATGGAAGCCATCTTGAATTCTGCTATTTTGGATTTTTTTGCATGTCATTTGACTGCTTTCTCGATTCCCTATGTCATTTGTTCAAAACTCCTTTACTTATCTGTAACCATTTACCAGATACGTCATATATCTTCACTTGGCAGGCGTCATTTTTATGAGGCGTAATTTATATTTCCCATTATTATCTTATCACGAAAATCACTTTGTTATTTTCAGTTTAGAATACTTTCTTTCCCCATGATTCCTTCCCATAGAACAATTTAAGTCAATGGTTTCAAAACATCTATGTATGGCGGCCATCTTAAAAAAAAATATCTTTGAAAAATAATTTCTAAATTAGGAATAAGGACGCCCAAAACCACCCAGATATTGATTTTCAGACGGATCGGAGCGACTTGAATTTTACCTGCCATCTTGAATATGTCATTTTGGTTTTTGTCAAGTCTCATTCGACTGCTGCCATTAAAAGTTGTACGAAAAGAATTGTACCGGGTCACTTTTCCTAAGGAACCCCACTTATTACAATATATAAAATAAAATTATAATAATAGTACACATTATCACTTTTGCTATGAAAATTGAAACTATCTACAGAAGTAACGGTTCCAAAGTTACGGGTACATGCTTTTAGAGGTAGTACGAAAGAACAGCGGAGTCATACAGATGTAACACACATTTCAATCCGTTTAACTACATACTAAGTATCAATGAGATAAAAGAGATATAGGTAAGTTCCCTTTATTTGAATGATTGGATATCTAAATACCTAGAAAGAAGTTGGTCGTCTCTGAAAGTGTGTTAAGGGCTTTGGGAATAAGTTCTCATTTAATTGTACAGTAGCCTATATAACAAAATGAAATATTTTACTAAGGGTTAAAATCTAGATACCTACTAAAATAGGAATTAACAATGCCGTGTCTGAACTTTAATCAACTCGCTCAAAAAAGTTATTATAAAGATTTCATAAATCAATATAAACAAAAGTACTTCCCCAATAAATGTTTAACTTGAGTTTCAATAATTTATGACTTCCAAATTAACGTATGGTAAAAAAATATTGTAATATTTCGTAAAATAAATGCACAAAAATGATGGCGAAACAAACGGCACAGATCCCACGTCCAAACGGCCCGAGCGCTGCGGGCAGACTGATTTTCGTTGCGATTTCTTCTCGCGATCACAGAATTTTGTGCCAAAAATTTATAAAAATGTTTTCAATACAAGTTAGTAAGTAGTTCATTAGAGTATAGTATTAGCTATTTTTAAAAAAAAGAATCATTGCATTTACTTCAACTATGCCTCTTAAATTAATAAAAAACAATCTAAAAAGGGTCGCCGATTACAATTTATTACATATGAACTAATTAGTTTTAAAAAAAAGTAATCAACTAATTCACTTAATAAAGAATTAAAGAATATGATATATTTTTTTCGCACAATTTGAACTCATAGTTTCAGTACAAGAAGATTCCAAAAGTGCGCGTTTCACTACGGTCATCCCCTTAACTAAACTTACATCCCTGGGACCAGTTACAGAATTGGACAACCTGCCCCATAACTCATGAATAACAAACCAGAACTATTATTCCATTGGATGATCGTAAAAAGCGACATGAGTGGTTCAGGATATAATATATAAAGTTTAGTTTTGAGAAGGACACCGTTCGCAAAATGGTCTTAAATTGAAAACTTTAATTTTAGCCCCATATTTCTCCTTTAATTCTTTGATCTTATTTGGGAATGTGCATATTTTATGCTCTTCTGCTTCTGGGCTTCCTTTAAAAATAACTTAATTGAATTTCTAGTACAATCTTCATTTTTAACAAAAAAAACAAGTTTGTTACTCAATTCGTTGAGCTAGTGCCTCCTGACATATGAACGGACGGAATGATTGATATATTACAAACGATGGAGGCTTATCAACCGGGCTCCGTTTTTTTTTGTGTTCGGGACCTTAAAAAGGCAACTTAGGGAAAAAGCGCCAAATGAGCAGCTTATTGCAGTATTAAGGCTTACTTGTTCTCTTTTTGCTCCTCGTTAGGCCTATTGCACAAAACAGATCTCCTTACTATCATAAAGCTGTTATTAACTGAAAGGTAGAGGGTAAATTGCCCAAAGCGGATTAATTTCAGAAAGGCGGCTGGCAATAAAATCGAGCCTATTAAATCACTCATTTTAGTTACTATACGGATACTCACTTGTTAAGTAGCGCTGTAGTAATTTGGATTTGATTTTATTTGATTATGTATGGCTGGATTTGACTATAGTTTCAGGTCACATCCGGTGGTCTATTTTAAGAAGAGCTTCTTAAAATGCTCAAGAATACACCAGCGTTGACGTCTCGCTTTGCACACAAAATTGTTGTTTGTGTGCTAATCTATTCCGAGTGCTAAAACAAGGCCATAACATTTACAATCTCGGCGTATAAAAATGTGACCTCTGCCCAGAGGCGGAATGAAAGAAGGAAGAAGATTTACCATCGAAGTTCTATTACCAATCAGTTGATATGATTAGTATCTTCATTGTTCTTATAGCTAATGGAACCGAATTGTAATCCATATTAATAGCTTTACGGTGTTCCGTCGCACTCGAACACAGAATGATTAGTGTTTGTGCGAGGGGGATAGCTGATAATGTGTGCTCAGCGGCCCTTAATGAGTTTCGTATCTGAAATAACGACTGATAAACGCTGAGATGTAGGAAAATAAATATTAGGAAGACGTGTTCTGTTTTGTTTAGGTTATCAATATGTAATTACTCGTTAGTAAGCACTTTATGACAACTGTCCCATCTATTGGTAAGTTTTAATGTGTTGAAGATATTAATTCCAATATATGATGGTCAGAAAATCTGGATATCAGACTACACTAAGGGTCACTTTGGCTCTCAAAGACAATTTAACACAGACATGCAGAAAACTCAGAAAAATTGAATCATGTTTTTCATGAAATAATTATTCTGCTATCGTAGCGCTGTGGCAGAGATTAGCCAGCATTTGTTGAGCTCACCGAACTGAGCTTTTGAATTCGTATGCGGTTTTTATCAAATAAGGTAAAAATTGGACAAGGAAAATGTTTTTGTTTTTATTAAAACAACTCAACAAAATAACTTGTGGAAGTCAAAGTATGAAAATGAGAGCTCAGTGTGTTAGAATCGACTGATTTCTACAATTTGAGAATATCGATGAGAAATTATTGTAGTGCCACAAGAGAGACTCACTTTTTTCAGGCTAGCCTTCGACTATCCTTGTGGAACGTGCCATGCAGTCACAGATGTTGTTAGGCCATTCTAGTATTACTGGCTGTTAAGATAGCTAGGGCAGTTTCGCTAAGAGCGCTTCAAGAATTTCTTTTTGGGATGAAAGTTTCAACATCAAACTTAATTACTTATCACTCAGTCTTTCCTTATCAATACTACAAAAATGTAGTATCTTGTAGTAAGGTATGTATTTTTAATCAGCTCTGTTTGTGCTCTCTGTATTGTGAATCTAAGATTATTTTCTGATACTATTGAATACGTCGAAAAGTTCAAAAATCGGAACAAAATGTTATTAAAATCTTCCCAAGTTCTTAATGACAAATAAGGGACGCTACCCCAAGCATTCCCAACAATATTGCCGACCATTTTCACAGGGGATAAATAAATATTAAATGAGCAAAGCACAAAAAAATATAGCTGAAAATCGCGCACAGCTGTTCCATAATATCGTTGCGCAATCCAGTTAAAATTAATGTTATGTAAAAGACGTCCTGTCACGTGAGTAGCAGTGTACCTTATGCAAAACAATAGGCAATGAAGAGCTTTATTTACCTTTTTTTTATTATTACTGAACCAGCACAATAATGGACTTCATCTGATTGGAAAAAAGTGCTTTGCAAGTATCTCTAACACCAAGTGACTAAGAAATTAACAATATTAATTTCTTAGTACGTACAAATGCAGTTGCAACAATGTTCTGTAGCAATTTGAAATCTGTATCTGTGCCTGGTTATGGACAATAGGCTCGCACCATATCACACACACACACAAACTTTTATTTAGCACACTTATACCTCCAATCACTATCCTAAACACACGCTTATAATATTTTCTAAATACTTATTTGAATTGTAGTTTTAATATTAAAACCTTTAAATTTACTTACAATCCATGCTTACATTTTCATCCTTTTTTATTTGCTTATAAGAGGTAACTAATATCTTGACAAAGTCATGTATCACACGGTAACACGTAATTACCTTTAATTTTAATGTACTTTAGATTATTGCAGAGCCTACAATACAAGAAATTGATCTGTGCGAATAACAGACAAGATAAACATACATTCACACAAGCCATGGCTTTTAATAATATTAAAAACCTTATTTAGTTTTAAACTAATTGTACATTATTTGTGAAACAAAGTAGGTATTATTATAAATATAACATGGGACCAAAACGTATGTGGCAAAACGCTGCTTTTTGAAGCGCTCGTAGCGAAGTTTGCATAGCCATTCTGACTGATCAGCAAAGCTATGCAACGTCCGCCTCGGTCATGAGTTGGATGGGTGACCGCTGGTGACATTACTACTGAGCGCTTCCGTGTTTCGGAGGGCACGTTAAGCCGTCGGTCCCGGTTGTTGTCTTCGGATGGCAGTCGTTATAGCATGGTGGTAGGGCATTTTGCGAATGCCCGCCTGGCTAGCTACCACCCTCAAGTAGAAAATCTGTCGCCAAACACCTAACGGTGTGTTCCGGTTGTTCTTGAGAGCCAGTAATTCTAGGTTAGCCTGAACAACATCTTCGACCACATCATCACTTACCATCAGGTGAGATAGTGGTCAAAGGTCAAAACAGTCTTAATAAAAAAACATGAACATTGATTGAAGATTGAAGAAAACTATTACAAATATGAGTTAATTCTATGGTATTGCAATAAAGAGTCAATTGCAAGGGCTATGGAGTGAGGATACGGCACCTGCCAAAATCTGTCTCATCAGAAGATATTGTGGCAGGTGATGACTCGCCACCCGCTTAACGGGCTCCCATAATCGCCAGCATTGGTGATGAAGTGAGCAGCGTTGGTGTGGGTGGCTAAGGGGTGTTCTGTAGTTTTACTAGGAGCTTCTTCCGGCATTATGCCCTTTAACAATTCACCCTTGGGGCTAGTTATTTATCATGCGTCCCCACCCCCACACGGCCACTTAAGGCAAGCCTTAGCGGTCTGATTTAGCCCCAGGGAGAATCGGGGTCCGTGGTGTTGCCGCTCACCATTGGTACGCCACCTAAAGCTGCCCCTGCGCTATTATTTTATGAGTTTTCTTTACTAATTGACTCCGTAGAATAACGTAATATTCATTTTATTAATAATAAAATTAGACGGCTAAGTGGGTAGGCCGGTGCGTAAAACCGGGGATCGGGTTTTTTCTATGCATCTTTCGATCGTTCTTGTCTTCATTTCATATACATACTTACTTCTTGTCAGGAATACATTAGACATAAGATTGCAGAAATCTTAATTAATAATAACCAATTATTACATATATTTTTATCATATAAACATCAATGTTGTATGTTAAAAAAACATTTGAAAAGAATATAAATTATATCTAGCGCCAATTCCACCTAACTCTCTAAGTAACTAAGTCAATACGCTGGGTAGTCCAACCGGAAGAATTTTCGTCAGTTTCGCTTCTACACGAAGAATCAGTTTCGACTCTTCTAACGATCGCGATTTTCTCGATTCTGCGATCGTAGAGTTATTATTATCCTTCTGTCCCTGTGGTATTATATTTTTACACTATTTCTAAAGAAAATCACAACTTGCCCTTATATAAAATACCAATGGCATCGGCGAAATACTCCTCAGTCTAAAGAGTAAGGCGGTCCTTTTGTCAATTTCGGTAAACCCCGACAGCACTTTTAGCCATGATTACGCCAGAAACCACCTACGACTCTACAGGGCCTATTTCCATTGGTCCGTATAATTCCGCCATGAATATACCCCAGAACGGTAACGCGGTCGTGACTTTTGCAGGAAAAGATTGGGGTAACGTTTCATTAAAGTTAATCTTGTTTTTTCTTTAAAAGCTTCTAGGACCTTTGACCACTATCTTACCTATTGGTAAGTGGTGATGTAAACGAAAATGGTAAACGGACTTAACTTACTAGAGCTACTAAGATGGTTGCTACCGTAAGGTGCATGGCGACAGATTTTCAACATGAAGGAAATAGTCATGCTAGTTTTTTTAATGTAATTGTGACGGATCAAACACAAGGCACATCCAGTCTTTAGCGAACTAACCTCTAACAGATGCATAAATGCCTATAACAGATGCATTTCGGCACAGGTGACGAATTGCACAGCGCCCGTTACCCAGAGACATACAGTTTTTGAGTCTCTCTCGTTTGACAGATTTTCTACTTGAGGGTGGTAGCTAACCAGGCGAGCATTCTGAAAATGCACTTCCACCGGGCAGTGAAGCACAAGCCGGCGATCAAACCATGGACCTTGAACCCCAGTGCAGCAGTCCATATAACTCTTACTGTATCAAATTCTTTTACAGATCTTAATATTTCGAGTGCCAATAAAAGCCCCGAAAAGTAAATATTTATTCAAAGTATCAATTATACTGCTTTATTTATAAAGTTTCCGAATTATATAGTGCGAATAAAAATTAGGAACGGCCACAGTAAATTCTGAAAGTTGTAAAGAGAAAATGAAGGCTGGATTATACTTCTATATTTGTAACATCTATGGTTAATTATTTTCATGATTATCAGGCCGAGATATTTTTCGCGCTCCCCTGGTTGCTTGGCTTACTCGGCTCGCGTGTTGTTGTGGTGATAAAAGGCCCGTAAACTAGCGCTAAACATATCATTAATATCTTAGTAGGTATACAATATATAATCTGATAAGATGGATACTATCATATTGTAACCGACTACTAAAAAAGGCGGAAGTTCTTATCTCGACTAACTATAATTTTTTTTTTGAGGCGTTTACTCCGCCATTTATGGACTGATACTGGTGATATTCTTTCAAGTTAGTCATTTAAATTTCATCATACGTCGGTTGAGTAGTTATTAAATTATAGTCAATTAACTGAAAAATTTATAATTACATCCCCTCAGGATTTTATGGTAATAGCAATTCTTGTTGATGAACAGTATTTGAGGCGAGTGAATGCTGTTGTAAGCAATATGAACCACTAAAAACAGTGATAATAAATTTAAAAATCAATCAGCGAGTCGGACTCGCGCAGGAAAGGTTCCGTACCATTAGCTATACAACATTGTACTTCATATTTTAACCTTTTTTTGTTTCAACGTGCGCGAGTCCGACTCGCACTTGGCCAACTTTTTGTATTTGTTGTTATAGCGGCAACAGATATACATTATCTGTGAAAGTTCAACTGTCTATCTATCACCGTTCTTGAGACACAGCCTAGTGACAGACGGAAGGACGGACAGCGAAGTCTCAACTAAAAAATATGTTACCGGCTTCAAATACTAAAAAGTACAAAATAACCTTTTAGAAGTCGGACCATGATAATGAGAGGTCAGTGTTTTAAATCAGTGTGGTACAGACTTCAACAAGTTATTTCATACATTTTAGTACTTCGTCGGCAATGATTTTTCTAATAAATTTTACAGTATAGACACAATGGACAAAGTTGTCATAAGAACCGACTAAGTAAACTAATGTGTCAAATGAGCAGCAGGCCACTGCTCACGTCTGCGTAGTAGGTTTCTCTAGGTTTGGAGTACCCATAAAACTAAATCCAATACATTTACATCACATATGTTCTAGTATTGCCATTTGTGTTGGTAACTATAACATGTAAAATATATTAATTCTTATAGGGCCATTGATTGACTGATTTCATGACTAACCTCTTGGTTTAATTACACAATTGAAAAATCTACATGCGACCTGAAAAACAATGAATTTTTATCAGTGAATTTTATTAGAAACCCACGATGTCTATATCACTCCCTTAAATTCCGTATAAACTGACTATGAATAATCTCGTTCAAGGAACGGTAGTCGTGACTTTTCCTGGATGAGATTATGCTATGTCGTCATTAAAGATAAGGAGACAAAAGAATTGGATATGAACCTATCTTTTTATTTTTAGGGGGTTGAATATAATTTAGAGGAAATTACAGTTAAAATGAGGGCGTAAGTTGCATCTATAGGTATAAGTTCCGCCTGTACTTTCGCCCGCGTCGTATTAGGCATGAGTATTATTATATAATAGGTTATATCGTGCTCCCTTTGAAACCATTGATATTAGGTTATATTATGATCCCTTGAAATCAATTAAAAGGCGAGTGGCATTAGTGCGTTACCACTCACTTATTAAATACAAACTTTCGTATTTCAGTATATGATTTAGTACCATTGTATAACTAGTGGCTCTCCGAGCTGTACCTCGCGGGTTTGCCTTTGCATAGCTTACAATTCAATTAAAGTTCACTGCGCATGCTAATGGGATAGTGGGTCAAGAAATCCAAAAATGTAATACAAAAATGTGATACAAACAGCATACGAAAATTTTGGAAAAAAGCACGCAAATGTATGTTGTTGTTACAAATCTGTATTACCCGGTTAAATTGAAAATGCTCTGTTTACTCGCATATAATTTGTAGTTAGGTACTAACTTAATATTGTTAAAGCTTACAATTGAATATAGGTTCACTGCGCATGCTAATGGGATAATGTCAAATAAAATAAAAATCTAGATATGTAATGTAAATAATAATAAATTATTTTCTTGGACTTATATCCAAGAAAATCAATGACACGCGGGCCCCAGCGAAGGCTAGTTGTATCAGAAATAGGTAGGTAAGTAGTAAATATACAATAATTTTACATACATATAAATGTTTTTATCTCGAATTAATATACTGGCTACAAAAACATGGAAAATAAACAATTGATTATACGAGAGAGAGAGAGCCTATCACTTTTAGGCAACTGACGTGCGTATTAGGATATTGCCATTAAATTAAGCGCAGGCGTCCATACTTTCAACACCTTATAATGAATAACCCCGTAATTTTGATAAAACCTAATACTCTAATCAACAAAAAAATAAATATGGACTTATCAAACTTGCTCACAAAATTTCGTGAGAATCTGTTGAGAAATGAGACCTGTAGAGGAGAACAACTGGACATACGAAAGCATTTTTATTTAAGTTGAAGCAGAGACGCTTTGCTCGAACTAAGTTCTCGCTCGGTCAATAACAAGGCCATTATTCAAACGATGTTTTTGTTGAAATGTTTTAAACAAAAGAGAATCACGGTTGAAATTTTTATAGCTTCGTAGACGAGGCCCTATTACATAGCCTCAGCAGTCCGTCCGTCCCCCTGTCCACCCTTTAAAGTGCTGTATCATTCAAACCGTAATGGTTGAAATGTTAAAAAACATATTTTATTGTGGCTGATTGCCTAACAAAATAATAATATGTACTTACCATTTATTTTTACTTTTTGAAAAAACAAATGACATCTTTTCTTTTTGCTCAATCGTAAAAGCCTTAATACTAGCGTCAAACTGGGTATGATTCCAAATTCCAAATCTACCGTTAATTAAATAAATAAATGAAGTAAAATGAGTCTTTATTGTTGAGAATACAATATTTAGTTTGTTAAGTCACTGATGATTGGTTCTTTTTTTTCTCCTCTGCTTGTTCTTCCATACAGGACTCCTCTATAGATTTCAGGCAGTTCAAATGCTCCAGCCCACTAGTTGACAGCGTGCCCAGCATGCTGGCAGCATTACCCCGTTAAATTGCCATGCTTATTCGTGGAGCCAAATAGGTGCCAGCATTTTGATCACGCGTCGCATCGACCAAGCGCTCTGATAGGTTTTGGAGAATACAATGAGCTCCTAATCATAATATATTACTAACACGAATTGCCTTCCTTATTATTGAATGGATCCATTAACGTACGTAACGTACGTCTTAGTATTGTGGTTGTCAATCATCTTGAAAGCAACTGTCATCTAACATATTAGTTACTAACGATTTCCAGGAAATTTCTCATGATACTTTTGCTGTATAGATTTCCTTTGATAAGTTTCTAACTTGCCAGTTGCTGTAGTTACCGACGTGGTAGGTTACAGTTATATAACCCGAAGGATAAAACAAAACCCTATTAATGACACTCCGCTGCTTGTATCTCTGTCCTTTCACAATGGTCACGGGTCTCTAGCTAGTAAACAGAATGAGTGTGACACCTGAAATTCACATATTTTGTGTAGCACGTTAAATCAAGAATATATATTGAATTCTCAGAGAAATTAATAAGAAAGAGGGAGTTTAATGAAAATCAAAAATGAAGCATCAAATTTGGCCAATTTTATGTAAGACACAACTCACTCACACAAACGTATCCAAATTCGGCCAATTTTGTCCTCATTCACGATAGACCATCACACGCTATGCAAGTCACAAATAAGAGAATAAATAAAATAAAAACCATCTTGAGTATTAAAACACACGTAAGTATTGAATATAATGTACTTTCTTTAATATTAAACAACGCAATTTAGGTTATAATTTCGTAATATTACTATATATTTGACAGGTTGATATAAGTAAAAACAGCTAGGGTAAAGAAACAAATCAACTTTATTTTTTTAATTCGCAATATTTTTTTCTCTACACCTTGGATTAAAAATATAGGCCTGCATAAAAAAATGCCGTTACGAAGGTTTTGTTTACAACAAAACCTTAAATCAGTATCTAATTATTTATTTATTTATATTGATACACAGAACAGAATACAATCACTAAAAGAAGACATAATTATGATATAGATTAACATTTTCGAGCCGGACTTTATTCCTAAATATGTATACACATTATGATCAGCATAATTAGCAGTATGCACTTATATTATACTGTTAAAAGTTAATAGAAAATGATAAAATTAAAGTGTTAATAATAAATATAAAGTTAAAGTTATAAATAATATTATGTTATTGCGAAGTATTCTTACGAACAGATTTTGCTGTATATTTATATCTTCTAAAATTTTTCTGCTATAAATCCTACAATTTAGTTATGTTTGCTTTCATATGGCATCACTTCTAACGCACACATGTATAAAAGTGTGGCTTCAGTTTGATGTTTTACGAGCCTCCGTTTTTTCTTCTATTTTGTCAGAGATTGAATTAGAAATCGAAATTATTTTTCAGGTCGAGATAGCCATTATAAGGTTAGTTGAAAATAAATATATTTGCAGTGACAGCATCTTGAGAGTAAAAATATTTATGTCATTTATTTTTACTCCGCAATATTATGGCAACACAATACTTTTTTTTGCTGGAGCGCGAAAGATATCTCATAAATTAATATAAACTCGTTTATAGCATTCAAAAGTCAATTAGATCAGTACAGTGCTAACAACCTCTTAGGGTTGACATCTCTAAATGTTTGTTAGGACCATGGAAGTAATAAGTACTACGTGTACGTAGTACTTATTACTTCCATGGTTAGGACTAGCATCCTAATAAACATTTAGAGATGTTTTTTTTTGTTTTGAAAAAAACTTTTTTTTGTGGTTTTTAGGTGTTTTTGACAGAATAAGTACGGGGACCACCTGATGTTAAAAGTCTCTTGTGCCTGTAATGTATTATTTAATATTTTTTTATTACCTTGCTCGATGTAAATATTCAAACTCTATTCAAAGGGAGCACGGCGCGGTCCAGTGTCGCCGCGGCGGGTGCTCTTGGTCCGGAGTAGGCATTAATAAAACACAAAAAAAAATGTTTTTTTTTTTTTCAAATTAAAAAAAACATATCAAAATGTTGGTCAGTACTAGCAGAAGTCAACCCTAAGAGGTTGTTAGCATTTTACCAATAACCCTGCATATTGGATTATCTTTTATTCGATCCTGTTAATTGTGACGACGACTGTCTATTGAATATTTTCAGTCTAACCATGTTCTCGTGTAACTTTGTCGTCTCTGACTTTAAACTAAAATTACATTTTTAAATATTTAATACTTAAAAAAAATAATGGGGCTTGTTAAAATTTGTCAAATTTAAATATTTGTTACGGAGTTTAGTTTTAAAACTTAACTAGTTAGAAATCTGAACTATGGTTTGTTCTATACTATACTGAATAGCCGGATCGTCCACTGCTAAACGCAGCCTCTCCAATTTAGAGGGGTTTTGCTATAATCCTCAAGGTTAGCAGGCGTCTTTGGGATCGCAGTGCACGATGACAGTTGTTGAGAAGGAGGCACTGCCCACTTGTTCGTTTTTTTCTCTTCGTCGTCACACAGTTTTTCTTTTATGCGTTTTTGCGATGTGGATCCCTAACAGAACGAGACCCGAATTAAAATGGTTTTATATAAATGTTGTTTTTTAATTTAGCTTTAATTGGGGTCAGTCAGAAAAGTCACTACGAAGTCTTTTTATGTGCTGAACGGCAAGCAGGCATACGTCCAGCTTAATGGTACGTTGCTTATGAACATCTGCAGTGCTGTCGATACGTTATATATCCTTAAATACTTTATTGATTCCCAATTGGGCATTGGGATTGACAATTTATTTATAATAAGTATGGAACATTGGAGTTTATAGGTAAATTAGGTAAGGATCAACTTTTTCTTATTTATTTATGTGATTGTGATGATACAAGCTTCAGGTCCGCCTGATATTAAGTTGTAACCACTGTCTATAATTGATGCAACGAACTGCACTGCGCCCGTCACCCTGAGACATACAATTATTGAGTCTCATAGGCCAGTAATTTAACTGGCTTTCAAGGACCGCTGCCAGAACACACTATTTAGTTAGATTTTCTACTTGAGGGTGTAGCTAGCCAGGCGAGCATTCACAAAATGCCCTTCCAACATGCGGTGAAGCATCAAACTGGCGGCGGGGATCCTGCGGCACCGC
The DNA here is from genome assembly GCA_963854805.1 of Plagodis dolabraria. Lineage (NCBI taxonomy): Eukaryota > Metazoa > Arthropoda > Insecta > Lepidoptera > Geometridae > Plagodis > Plagodis dolabraria. Next base: position 22,557,672 of record OY978457.1, on the reverse strand, counting down.
AGTCCATGGCTAAAACCGCTCGGCTATCATAAAACTTTTAACCACTAATTGTTTAGTACTTCAAAATGTAGTCCTCTAATTAATTGTCTTAAACCGTTGGAACATTATGCTTAACTTATATTTATTAGGGTAAACGAAGCGAGCCTTAAAGAGAAATAAAAAACATAGAATAAAATAATCTAATAGAGAACATGAGGACGTTTAAAAATAAAGTAAACGTACAAACATGGGGCATGTATAAAAATAGCTATATCGAGTTTAGTCCAATTCAGAACAACTAGTTGATCCGTATATTAGAATAATATAAAATTAATTGCGAATTTTTCTATTCTAACCCAATATGACCCTGGGCCCCGTGGGCTTTGAATTGCCCCTCCCCATATCATCCCGTGGGTGTCGTAAGAGGCGACTAAGGGAAAAATACCGGAAGGTGGGCAGCAGCGCATTCTAAAGAACTGCCAACTTAGATACAATGCGATCTCCAAAACGCCTGCCAAGCGTGGGGAATTTGGCTAATAGCAATTACTTAATAGGAGAGGCTGTGTTCAGCAGTCGACGATCCGGCTGTTACAGTAACCCAATATTACTTCCGCTACACTCTGCATTTCCTCCGGATGTCCATATCTAATGTTCCGTACCACATCAAGAGCTGTCATCAACACTTCTACGAATCATTTCCGAAAGCTAAATAAATTCACCGTTATCCGATAATACGTTTACGAGCAGATTAACGTTTAACGATCCGTGGTTAATGGTAATTGTTTCAATTAAAAACCAATGTAATGGCATAGTAATAATGTTGGGGGGATAAATGATAGGTTTCATGTAAGATAATGGATAAGATTAATGTTTACTTCGATACTTTTTTTTTTTTTTTTTATGCCTGATAGGTTAACCTTTGACCACTATCTCACCTGATGGTAAGTGATGATGTGGTCGAGGATGTTGTTCAGGCTAAGCTAGAGTTTTCTTGCTAATGTAACTTGCTACTATGCCCTTTAAGTCTAAACACAAGTTTGCATGCTACTGCTTGCTGCACACTGCTGCTCATTACTCTTTACATAGTGTACCGATATTGATGTTTATTTTTTACAGTCGAACGCTGGTGCTTGTTTTGTAGTCCCATTTAAATGTGAGGGAGGTACGACGAGTAGTATTTGAGTTATCCCTAATAATATATACATTATTTTTGAAGTCGTTTCTATATCTTTGTTAGATTTTTTTTGGATATACTTCTATCACTTGTTTGGGTCGGTTTGATATGTCTTCTATATATTCACATAGAACACATAACGTATTAAAAAAATATTTTTACGCTAACAACACAGGGACATAAGTACTTATATTCCTAAATCGGGAACTATACCGATTTCATATGGTCGTAAGATATTCTAAGTAAGAATTTGTTGTTTTATGTTAAGGGTTGTGGATTTTGTGTAGTAAAAAAATAAATAAATTCATAGCATAATTGATATATTTACACGATTGCAGTGAGCTCTAGGCATTACCGTAATTCCACTTGAAAGAACTCTTGTAAGAGTAGTAGGCAATTTCCTACTTGGCTTAACTAACATGATAACATTCTTCTCTTGAGATTTAAACATTATAAATTAAACGGTAAAAACACTCACGTTGGGGATCGTATACGTCGACGTGCGCAGCTACGCACTCGCCCTGATGATGAGCATCTGATATGCTCGACTGACGTGAGTGTTTTGCCGGTTAATTTATAATATTTAAATATATGTGAAACTCACGAGAATTTCATTTCTCTTAAGATTGCTACACAATTAAATGCCGTGCTAACTGCCATCTATGTTGAAAAGAAAAGACTCGAAAATGTTTCGAAGGTCAACTCGGCCATTTCCACGGCCTTGTTTATAACATGCGAATGAGACAAGGTTCTGAAACACCGAACATTTATCAGGCATTTTACAACCTTGTCGTATTACAGTTATTAGTTACTAAGATTAATGGTTCTCGGATTTCCTTTTGAATGGAGTTAATTCATGTTACGTGAACCTATTGTTAGGCTGAAGATTAATTTATTAACCTGTCGTGGTCTAGTAATATGAAACTGTTACTATTGAAGACAAGCTTATGCACACGGCTTCGTCTGCATTGAGTTTAGTGATATCGAATTTATACAGGCAATTGTTGTAATTACGAGAATCAAGTCATACATAACATCAAGCCACTTTCCCGTAGGGGTAGGCAGATACCACAGGTTTCCACTTACTACGATCCTTACTTAGGAATTTACTGTTTAATTTTTTTACCGTTCTCGACACTTCATTAGGAATTATAATGTTTTTATTATTAAAATTGTTCCCGTTGATGTAATTTTCAAACGAATGATGAAGATGTTAATAGAATTGGTGATTTTTCTGCATAATGTAGGTAGGTATTTCATTTTTATCTCTGTTGAGGATGACTGCTTATCTGTTTTTCTTTTTGATGAATGCTAAGTAGCGAAACAAAGTTTTTAATTTTTATCATAGCTACTTAAGTAACTAGTTTTCAGTGCCCCATTTATTTTTTCTTTATTAAACAATAGAATAATATTTTATAGCAATATATTGAGTGCGGAATCCTAAAAGGAATTTATTCATACAGATTACTTTAAATGTTTACTGTTGCAAATTTCATGAAAATTTTATAAATTTTTAATACCTACTCATTTATTTACATATAACAGTAATTTTGAGTATTCAGCGAAGTACCTATAATTCCATTACTTTAAAAATAGTAAAAAAAAAACCTACACTACCTACAGCATTATTTAAAGATATTGTATTTAAGCTACGCACACACGAGTTCGTGGGTTGTGTTCAAATTACGTTATTGTATAGATTACACACACATATATCAAGGGTCTGCTAACACTGGACGGAAAGTAAATTTGTACCAAATCGTCGATCGCCCCCATTATACTTAGACGCGCGAGAAACACTCGATTTATCTCGTCCTCAAAACTGATGTAGAGAAAATACACGCAAATACTCGCAGATAAGTGTCAAAAATCGATTAAACGGAGGGCGAGCATGTTAGTGTTGGTCGAGAAGTTGCCACAGGTAGCACAGAATGTACGTAAACACGGACGAGTTGTTTGCTCTGCCATGTTAGCATTCGTAGACATATGTCGATTTAAAACGAGATAAAAGGTAGACAAAATTTACTCGCGGCGTGCATGCTAGCCGGGCTGGCCTTTTTTTAGAACGTCTACGTTCTATTGCGAAAAAATTATACCATGTATTCCTATCTCGTATATACCAAATTTTATAAACTTTTTAGTCATTACATGCTTAAGTGTCTTCTTTCCGCGGTTTTGCTCACGTGGAATCTGGTTTTATCGCACTTCCTATCTATGCCCTAATCCTAGGAATAAGATTTCAACTAAATCTGATTAGAATTCGCAGTTTCATGTTATTCTATTCTTGTACAGCTAACAGGTAATTTTTAACGCCGTAGCTGTATAAAGCATGTAGCCGTAGTTATAAGTAGACTAACTAGCCAACCATGACAGGCGTCCTTCTCTTTACTGTACCCTACATCAGGCTTACTACTTAAGGCTATTGTTTGCGTAGCTCTTTCGATACAAACGTAATTTCGTCATATTTTAAATACCAAATGTTCAAACTCGTTGAAATATTGCATGCATGCAGACACCAAATAAACGTAGCAACGATTAGTTGAGCTCACTTTTCATAAGAAAAAATAAAGCGCGTAGAACATGCAGACGTAGCAGAAGTAGGCTATCTATAATATAACCGCGTAGGCAATGGTGACGTAGCAGCGAGTAGGTAACCTAGTTATTCCTGAATAAAACATAACGCTATAGCCGAGTAGAGCATACAGGCGTAGCAGCGACTTGGCTATTTAGCTAGTCATGAGTAAAAAATGACACCGTAGCTGCGTAGACCATGCAGAATTAGTATCGGGTGTGTTAGCTAGCTAGATATTAATAAAAATGACGCCATAGCTGCGTAGACACTGCAGACGTAGCAGCGAGTAGGCTACCTAGTATATCCTGAATAAAACATAACGCCGTAGGTGCGTACACCATACAGACGTAGCAGCGAGTTTGCTAGGTCGCTAGTCATGAATAAAAAATAACACCGTAACTGCGTAGACCATGTAGACGTAGCATCGGGTGTGTTAGCTACCTACACATTAATAAAAAATTACGCCCTAGCTGCGTAGAGCGTGCAAACGTAGCAGCGGTAGGCTATCTAGTTATGCCTGAGTAAAAAAATAAGACCATACAGACGTAGCAACGGGTGTGATGAGTCATGAATAAAAAATTACGGCGTAGCCGCATAGTCACTGCAGACGTAGCAGCTAATAGGCTACCTTGTTAGTCTTGAATAAAACATAACGCCGCCGTAGCCGCGTATACCATACAGACGTAGCAGTGAGTTTTGCTAGCTAGCTAGTCATGAATAAAGAATAACACCGTAGCCGCGTAGACCATACAGACGTAGCAGAGAGTTGGCTAGCCGGCTAGTCATGAATAAAAGTCGTTAGCGGTTCTTTGAACGTAACCGATGGCGAAGAACAAAAGTTGCCAAAGCATAATTAGTGTACCGGCGGCGACGCTTCGCTTTTTAACATTTTATATTTTAACTACAAAGTGTTTCAGAGCTTTTGAAAGCTGGCAAAACCAGACTTTGACGGAAGATAAAAGCTTCCACTGAACGTTCTACCCTAATTACCGTAAAATTTTGTTACGCTGTTAAGTAACAACAGAATAAAAAATGTTAAACATACCATTTACTTCATATTTAAAAGCAGACCAGTTTATCCCCTCATTGACAATCACCATCTAAATTTTAAATGAAGAATAAAATTATATAGTAGTTTTTTTATGTACATCTTTTAGAATTTATATAATAGTAATCATAACTAGATTTTTATATAGTATTCTTGCCCATGGGGTGGGGCCTGCCCTCTGGGCTATAATGTCATTCCTACCTCTGGGTGTTGTAAGAGGCGACTAAAGGTAAAATACCGCAAGGTGGGAAGCAGCGCCTTCCGAGGAGCTGATTTCTTAAACTGAGATCCGCAAGACGCCTGCCCAGCGTGGGGATTATCGCTAATCCCTCCTTAATGGGGGAGGCTGTGATCAGCAGTAGACAATCCGCCTGATACAGGAGGCTTGAACTGTATAGAATTATCCTTCTTCTTATGTAGTAGCACAAAAACGTATTCAGCAAAAAGTAATAGCACGTGTCATCATTGGGCAAAAGCCATAAATAAGTCTGTAAATGAGGGAAATTACAGGAAAATCTATAGACCAATATGCAATAATAATACTCCTATCAATGTGTTTACTCAGCGTTTCTAAGATCGGCCTTATAGATTCAGAAGCGTCAAGAAAGGCCAGCCATTGTGTTCGTTTTGCGTGAGGAATACAGATGTGCTCAAATGAAGCGGCTGGCACAGGGTTGAGCAAATATGGCGAATGTTCAGTGATGCAATACTGTCGAGGAAGGGTTATCCACAAATTGGTAACAAAGTTTTGCAACTTTGCGTTACTCGTAACGAATATTATTATATTAACTTACAGCACTAAATATATTATAATTTCAGCAACACATTTCTTTCATCCATAAATACTCGTTTCAAATTTTTTGTGTACCGAATTTGAAATGTGAATTTTTCTACAAGTTTTCACAGTTCCATGTGAGTCAAAGGAAACAATTACTGAGATAAGTTTGCTTAAACTTTTGTTTGATAGCTCTTGTCATTATGGCGTATGTTAGTAATAAATTATAATAAAAAATAAAGTAAAAATTAAGTGGGATGTTACTAATTATAGGAAACGTGTATATTTGTTGAACTTACTATTTTTATTATTATTTGTTTTTTAGTTTGTACAGTAACCGTAGTACATGCAAGCGTCAACAGAATGTGATGTGATCAATGTTTGAAGTTTAATCGAAGTAAGGATAGGACAGAAACTATTAAAAAGAAAAAAAAACTTTCAAATAGTTCCCAAACTGAATGAAAAAATAACGATTTATTTAGTGAAATACTATTATTTTAAGATTATATGTTGGTACAGAATCCTCTATGTGTTAGTTGACTTTGACGATCATCTAATAGAAAGATATCGAACATTCCTTAGATTTTCTGCACAATTTTTTTTTTTTATATAGCTAATAGGCTAGTCTTTGACTACTATCTCACCTGATAATACGATATGGTCGAAGATGTTGTTTAGGCTATCCTAGAATTACTGGTTCTCAAGTACAGCTGCCGAAACACACCATTAGGTGCTTGGCGACAGATTTTTGACTTGAGAGTGGAACTATCCAGCCGGACATTCGCAAAATGCCCTACCACCGACTGCCGTGCTAGACAACAACCGTAACCGACGGCCCTCCGAAACACGGAAGCGCTCAGTAGTAATGCCATCAGCGATCACCTACATGACCATTTCATGTTTAACTTAGCTGATCGATTAAGAATGGCTAATCAAACTAGCGCATTAAATCAGAAATAGTTACAAATACAATATTTTTCCAAAAACAAATAGATTTTGCTATAGTCAAGCAAGTACAGAGTAAATTTGAATCAATAGATCCCGAACTAGGGTCAGCTGTGATTCAGCAGAAGTTACTCGATTTTTCTGATACAGAAATTTTTTATCAGAAAAATCAGATTGCTCTGACTTTACCTCGTGTTATAAGTGACATAATACTATGTATTTTATTGTCTTTGAGCATGTGCGGTTTGTAAACTTTTAACTAATTTACAAAACGTGTTACAATTATTTTAACATACATTTCTTAAGCGTTGAAGTTATATCTCTCCATTTATTTATCTGGCACATTTTAGAACCCAACTGCTAAGCTTAGGAAGAGTTGGCGTCCTTCAAAACTTTTTGACAGCTCGAAAACGTTAAGTAATGAATTTTCTTATAGAAAAGATATATTCGGTAACTTAACAAAGATGCGATTCGTGGGATTATTTTTAACCGACTTCCAAAAAGGAGGAGATTCTCAATTAGACTACTATTATTTTTGTGTGTAACAAACACCCGATGACGCCGCCAATTATTTACTGATTTTGACGTTTTTTTTGTTTAGAGTATAACTCGAACTTGGTTCCTTATTTTTGCAAAATTTCATGAAAATCGGTTGATTAGTTTAGTCAATTAAAAGAAAAAAAATTGCATACCAGGATGATTTAGTAGTCATTGCAGTTCTTGACGATGTTGAACAGTATTTTAGGCGAGTTAATAATCTTGTAAGCGGTATACAGGAATAATACACAAAAAAAACGGGAACGATTATCAACGCTGAAAAATACTTTTCTGCGTTGATAATCGGTCACGTTTTTTGACGATGAAATAACTTGTCAGATATGTGAGATCAGTGTTTCGAATCAGCATGGTACCGACTTAAATTATTCATACTCAAGTTATTTTATATTTTTTAGTGTTGTTTTTCATATATTTTAAAGTTTATATGCAATAAGCGTATTTATTTCTTTTTTTGCCAACACTATCTCTTGCCAAGCTAATAAAACAAATAAATATTTAAATATATTGATAAAAATGTCATTCGATTTTTTTCCGGCATTGTGTCTTTTTTGACTAATTACTACGAACTATATATACAACACTACAGCTACTACAATAATAGTTATTTGTTATACAAGAGTGCAAAGTTGCTTTTTAACCGCGTGTTCAATTTTGATGACCGAGCAAGCGAATGACCCTAAAATTGAATCACGAGCGCAGCGAGTGATTCAAAATTAGAATCCTGAGCGTTAGCGAGGGAATCAAAAGAGTACGAGGTGAAAAATCTTTGCACTCGAGTGCAACACGTAACTTTTCATTCCACCTCAGCGAGGAAATGACTAAATGCAAAAAAAAACGTTTTCTGAGAAAGTTTTGGCTCCTTTTGCTAGTCGCCACGTGCTGAACATATCGTACTGTTTTAAATACTTCTCGCGTGATTGTTGAGGGAGTAAGCTCATTTGCGCATTATTAACAGTTTCAGTCAATTCTGTTGGCGTCAAACAAACTTCCTCGTCGCTAGAATCACTAATTTTAGTTTTTTCACTTGTTTTCAAGTTTCTTGTTTTTAATATAAGGTTTAACAATGACGTGATAAAATGCCGCGTAAAGAACCGCGTACAAAGCAAATTGAAAAAAGAACACCAAGAAGGTTCCGAGTCTGACTTTTAACAAATTAAAAAAAAGTTGTATGATATATTCGGCACCATAGAGGTAGCAGTAAATAGGTTTAATGTTTTTTTTAATTCACAAACTTAGTGCACACGATGTTCTAAATTCAATTTACTTTATCCTCTAGAGAATAAAAACCGCTTTTCCACTCAGATATTGAAGATTAAAAATACTCTTTCCGAGATGGTGGGATGAAAAAGCATTTAGACAACCTGCAAGTCATTGTTATTCTTTTGATAAAAGTAACTGAAAATATTTTTAAAATTTTATCAGAGTGTACATGATTACTAAAGTGAAATATTTCAGAAAAGCACTTTGACGCTATTCTACGATCCATGACTGCTGACTAGTTGTCCACACCAGGTGTTTCCCAATATATCAGTCGACATCCTTTAAATTCACCCTTATTGAGTTTCTTTGGGATTCCGCCGACGTGGGGCTCAAAAGGGAAGAATCAAAATAAATCCGCTTTCCTACCCTTTCCCGATAAGTGACCTTATGACACGTCGTGAGGGTGGTATCCAGGCAGCCACCCCGGGTGACTTATCACCTGTCTCTTTCAGGTTATTAAGCTCACCCCCGGGGGTTATTTATGGGGAATTTTGTCATGGAGAAATAAAGCGCCGAACAAGTGGTTATAAATTGATCTATATTGAAAAACTTGTAATATTCACGTGCACGATTAATCTTATGTGTTCAAAATAATAACGAAACGTCAAACTGCGAGTAAATACCTGTTTAAGCTTTGATTAGTGTTTAGTGCAGGTGTTAAGTGATAGTGACTGTGTTTAGCACAGACGTGTAGTGCGAGTATTAAATTCTATTTAGCTGTTGAGATGAGTAAATCCAATCTCGGACGTTGGACAAGCAACATCTTTTGTGTGTAACTGTAAAAATTATTAAACAAAAAGCTCTTTACTTCGATGAAAACTTTTAATTATAAGTTTTACTTCTTGTGCTCCTTCATTAAAATTTTCCTTCATTCATGTATCATTTCATTTATATTTATATAGTGTTAACATTGCTGCAACAAACCTATACTCAATACTCAAATACATCGTAGTTAAAGTACGATGTATTAGTTCTTCTAAATACTACATGACACTACTAGAATCAGGTTATATTATATATATTATATATTGCAACCCCCCCCCCCCCCCCCATAAAGGGGAGGATGTGTTCAGCTGTGGACATTCCGGCTAATACAGTATTATTAATTATGGATTTCCGCAAATTAAAGCCTTAATCTACTCATAATCCTAAAGAATATTACTTATTAAAATTACTTTACATGTTTTTCTACTAAACGCCCTTGCTAACAAATATCCCCTAAGCCGTCGTAATTGGAAAGTTTCTCATAATTTTCAACATGTATATAAAAGGTAGCCTTTGTCCGTTAAATTGTACTTTAGGATATAATCCTATTATAAAGGGTTTCCAGTTAACCGCTTACGAATAAAGAGGATTAAATATAACGATTTGTTTTTGAGCATAAAATAAACTAGAGTACTTTTTGTCTTAAGCGAGCTATTATTGAAACTTAACCAAGGTTTATAAGATCATCATAAGACTTGTCGTAATGTATGTATATGTATGGAACGCAAGAATATAACAAAGATCTTTTTAGTACAATTCTTCGAAAAATGTTGTACCGTTAGCGGAAAGCGGTATAAAAAAATTTTGTTCGTATGGGAGTGTTTTAGTTTAATCTTCTGATTGATCCCCATCCGTGCTACAAATAGATTTTAGACAAATAGAGTTATAGGCAGAGGTTAGTCTACTTAACATCATGTGGGAATTGAGCTTGTTCCGCAACAGTATACTTCAAAAAAGAACAAATTTTTAGAGATGACCTGAAGCCTAGAGATGGATAAAAAAGTAGATACCTTTTTCCTGATTAGCATGAATAATAAGTTTCCTAATGTAACCATAATACACATTCATGTATAGGGAAAAGCCAACAAAAACGTGTGACCAAATTCTTCGACCTAAACACCCGGAAAAATCTCGTTGGGCCAATATTTGTGTACACCCGTCAAAATTGTTCAACGGCCGTTGATAAATGTACTCGTATATACGTAACGTCTGATACCCGAACCCTTGTCCTGGGAATGGCTTTGTGTCAGGTTTTCTGACCCTTTCGAATAAATATTTGTTAATGCAGCTTTTGAATAGCATTTTATTTTTATTTTATTTATTGAGGGTACACTAGCAGCTATACATAAGGCATAGTACATAGTTTTATATTATAATTTTATTTTATATATTAAACAAAATCCACAGCCATTAATTAAATGTACATTTTTTCTTACAAATATAACTTACGGCCAATTAAGGATTTACATTATTTAGGTTTTCTATTAAAAACAGTCACTTGTGTGAATTCTTTAGGCATAATTATGTAAGTGAGCGTCCCTCTCTTTGTGTGTGTGTGTGTGAGTGTGAGTGTGTGTGAGAGAGTGTATGAAGGTGTGTGAGGTTTTGTGTGCATGGGTATATCTGTGTTTCTGTATATATATATATTATAATACCTAGTCTTCGATCAGCTCAAATAAAACGAAGCATTAAGCATAAATTATTGAATTCTGTAAACGTTTTTATATATTTTATAAGATTGTGAATGATTTTGAAGCGCTCGTAGCGAAGTTTGCTAAGCCATTCTGAACCGATCAGCAAAGTTAAGCAACGTCCGCCTGGGTCATGAATTGGATGGGTGACCGCTGGTGACATTACTACTGGACGCTTCCGTGCTTCGGAGATCACGTTAAGCCGTCGGTCCCGGTTGTTGTCTTAGGATGGCAGTCGTTAAAGCATGGTGGTAGGGCATTTTGCGAATGCCCATCTGGCTAGCTACCACCCTCAAGTAGAAAATCTGTCGCCAAGCACCTAACGGTATGTATTGGCAGCTGTCCCTGAGAGCCAGTAACTCTAGGTAAGCCTGAACAACATCTTCGACCACATCATCGCTTACCATCACGTGAGATAGTGGTCAAAGGCTAACCTATCAAGCATATATTATATAAAAAAAATAAGATCTATTGTTATGAAATAGATACCGATATGTTAGGGTTAAAGCGCTCGAAGCGTATCTTTCTTGGTCAGCCGTCCTTAACCGATCAACTAAGTTAACAAACGTCAGCTGCGGTCATTGCTTGGGTGGGTGACCGCTAGGTGGCATTACTATACCGAGCGCTTCACGTTGAGCCGTCCCGGTTGTTGTCGTAAGATGGCAGTCGTTATAGCATGTTGGTAGTGCATATTGCGAATGCTCGCCTGGCTAGCTATCACCTGTAAAACAGATATATACAGATTACTTCAAAGCTATAAAATGTGTTTGCTACAAGTGAGATATGTGAATGAATTTAGTTATAATATTTATATTTTAAAAAATATAGATCCGACTTCTAATACTGTAAAGTATGAAATAGAGTGTTGAAGGCGGTGCCATGCTGATTCAAAACACTCTGAGTTCACATTTGAAGGAACTTAGGAGACTTCAAGAAGAGAGCATATAGGCCGGCAACGCATCCTCGAGACCTCTGGTGTTGCGGATGTTTGTGGGCGACGGTGATCACTTACCACCGTATGAGCCGCCTGCTCGTATGCCCTCATATCTTATTAGAAAAAAACATGACGTCGGCTTCCGCAACCTATGTCATGCCTTTAAGAAGTAAGAGAAGGTTCAGATTTAAAAAAAATACACTTCAGAAATGCATAATGCTTACTAGATCGACGGTAGCTCAGAAAAATACAGCAAGCAAACGATTGAGATTGGATGAGTCAATAAAAAGTTAGGTGTACATAAAAAAATATAACAATAATTCAATATAATTAAATTAAATTAATAATTTAATATAACATAATTTAATGTAATAAACGTTTTGTTGAACGAGTTGAAAACCTTCCTATTTATTTTAGAGGTTCATTATTAAAAGCGTAATCTTGCACCCACGCTTGGCAGGCGTCTTGGGGTTTGCATTTTTAAGTTCATCAGGCGCAGCTGCCCTCCTTTTGGCATTTTGCCTTTCGTCGCATTTTAGGCCTACGTCAGGAAGGTAGGCTTACAATTCTAGCCCGGCACCCCACGGCGATGTAACGGCATTGACCTAATAAATTAAAGTATAAGTAATAATTTAAAAGATTCAGAAGTTCTCTCTTGGGAGTAAAAAAAAACATATATAACTTCATATAAATTAACCGTTCCACTGTGCCTCACACCTTCCTCTGATTGAACACACATTCCATTGCGATCTAATTTAATTATATACAATAGGATTTTATTATGTCCTCTGTAATCTTGATTTTCGTTTATTTCTTTTTGAAGGTACACAAAACACGACTGTTTTACATTTTTAACGTTGAATACTAAATAGCCCTTTGTGTTATGTAAATTATTTTGCTTTTTAATTTCCTTTCCATTCGTAGTAATGAAAATTTAACTTTTTTTCGCTAATGACCTTTTTTTATTGTTTAATTACATAGACTTAATTGACATGGTTGCTGTATATGAAATAAACAAATTTTGGTAAAATTTATAAAATATGTATAAAAATGTATGTCGAGATGAAAAAAAGCAGAACGCAAACCTTACCGCGGCGGGCGTGATTTAAAAAGTGTATCGTGTGAGGCGCAACAACATTACCTTGACGCGACCAATAGAATGCGATCATTTCTAACCCCCAAATGATTCAACCATACCAATTGAAATTGGAAGATTATGCGTGATTTGTTGATTGTGAAAATAATGACTCACGAAATCCACAATTAACAATATAAGGGGTAACTGTATGAGTTACACTTCTTTACATTGTTTGCTAGCTTTCCGGGCGCGGCTCCGCCCGCGCGTATGTCGGTTATCGCGCAAAAACATTAACCTCTTTTTGCGCAGTTGGATAAAAACTATCCTATGTTTTTTTCCCGGGTCTCAAACTATTTCTATACCAAATTTCATTCAAATCGGTCCAGTAGTTTTGTCGTGAAAGCGTAACAGACAGACAGACAGACAGAGTTACTTTCGCAGTTATAATATTAGTACTGAAGTACTGATTTGTAGTGAGTTAGTGTTAAGAAAGTAAATTGAATTTCATAGTCGTTCCTGACATTAAAAATAATGGGTCGTTAAAGCGAATAGATAAAACCTCTTTTATTATTATTGCAGCGTTAAACGACGTGGTTGATATTAAAAATGTAATTACTAAAGGTATAAACTAGCTGTTTTGCAGATAAATACCGAGAAAAAATGTATACATAGATACTTACTCTTAATTGTGTTTTTCGACATTTAATAGTGTCAAGCAAGTGACATCTTTCTCAATATTTTTATCAGTTTATACTGTGTTACCGTTGTTGTTGCATATTTGAGTATGTATATATAATATGTATTGATGATTATCTTCTTCCTGTTCTTATTCCACACTTAGTGGGGAATGTAGTTTTCACTAAACTGGCTCGAAAAGTGATATTTATTCGCTAGCATGGAAAATGTTTTTTTAAATTACAACCTTTATAATAGTTTAAAAAAAACTTTAAATATATATATTTACAACATCTATTATTTAAGCAGTGATTCTTGGACTTTTCTCGCTGTATTGAGGTGAAAAATTTTGTGTTTCTCTCGGAAGCAAAGTTATTTTGTGTACCTATTGTATCTTAGAAACTTTCGCTGTGCTCAGGATTCTATTTTTGAAATATTGTCGTCTCTCGGCTCAATCCTAGAATCCTTCACTTTCTCAGGTTTGTTGAAACACATGCGCTCGCGCCAAATAACAACTTTACAACATTGCATATGTAAGAAATAACTATTTCACCTCTCCAGCATCCAAAGGGCTGTTCTGGTGTTCAAAACTCGTAGAAAAATCGATTACTTCTGCGAGCGTGAGGATAAAGCATTAGCCTTCCAACATCAACTTTAGTTATATATATGCTGTAAAAATTACAAAAAATAACGTACCATGACAAATGCTTAATATTAGGAACGCGTTTCAATAAATATTAGCACTTATTATTTATGTATTTAATAAATCATATTAAATAATTGAAAGAATGTAAATTAGCTGTACTTAATTTAAAAAATGTCATGATTTGTTATTCCAATGTAATGCTGCAAAACTTCTGAACGAACTATCATAAAATGAAATGGCGGGAAACTAATTATCTGCAGTACATCCTTTTGTTTGAAGTTTCACACGTATTTAATTATTATAAATTAACCGGAAAAACAGGCAGGTATTTGATCCCTAGCGTGGATGGTTAATGTATACTAAGTATATAAATACCTACATCTTCTTTGCTAATATTCTCTATGGTAGAAGTGAAAAGTTTTATGTTTCATACGAAATATTTTTTTCTTAGGTCTCATGCTAGGAGGAAGTATCTATTACTTCCTCCTAGGTCTCATGCCTATAAAGCTACTTCGCTCATTTGTTGAAATAACTACTTTTCTCCACTCTTCGCTTTGTTGCACGTCATCTAACTTACTCACATCCTTCACACATATCTGAAGCAATCATAGCCGAGTGGTTTTAGCTATGGACTGCGTTGTAGCAGGTTCATGGTTTTAGCCCCACTGCCGGCTTCATTTTCACCGCATCGTGAAAGGACATTTTGCGAATGCTTGCCTGGCTAGCTACCATCCTAGCTGTCGCTAAGCACCTAACAGTGTGTACCGACAGCAGGCTTCGTGAGCCAGTAAAATTACAGGCATATGAGACTCAAGAACTGTATGTCTCAGGGTGACACGCGCAGTGCAGTTCGTCACTTGTGAGGAAATGCATCTATTATATGCAGAAGTTACCGCTTATCATCAGGTGAGGCTCGTGCTTGCGCCGTCATAATCACAATAAAAACGCACTACAATATGTTTCTCATCTGTCTTTCATTCCGTATCTTCTCAAAATCTAATTACAATAAATGTACATTTGCATATTTGCCACATCGACAACTCTTTACAACAAACAGCCTCTTTTGTTGTCCAACATCAATACATTACGGCAGCTCTTATGAATGTTATCTGCTTTAATATATAATAATAGTTCATTATTGAAAATGTAACTGTAAGAAGCGTTTCAAATTGAGGATGATATTATGGTTTACCACAAGGTAAGCTACACGGTAATATTTAGGAGTTAATTTATTAGTGGAGTTGGTGGGCCTACCTGGATGCCAGAATTTTTTTCATTATGTATATTCAGTGCTTTTTTATTTTATAACTGTTTAGTATTGAAAATGTGCCCGTGACAAGCCTTCTCCTGTGAAATTGACTCGGTAAAATCAGGAGTTAGTTTATTAGTGTATTTCAGGGGCATATCTGGATGCCAGGAATTATCATTCTTAAAGAATTAGAAATATCTTTTATATTGAGATCAAACTTTTACAGAGATCAGTTTATTTATACTGAGATGTATTCTTATTTCTTCTGTTATCTGTAACAATCCAGTTATTATTAATTCTAAAGAATTGAAATATCTTTTACGAAGGATATCGGAGCAATATAGGTGAAATTTATGTTATTTAATATCTTTGATTGTAAGTTGTTTCTGTAGGTTTCTTTTGTTCATTTGTGAATCGCTTTTTTACCTCATATGTCTCTCGGCAACCATCCGCCCGAGTGGCGAAAAGCTGAAAAACAGCGCAGCTCACGCTCATGTATGATAACTCTGCATAATGCTGAGCATAACCCTTTTGACTGTGATTTATTTTTATGAATTGTATTATTCTATACATACCTATCTTTATTTATTTACTATTGAGTTCTTTATTCACTTAAGATTTCCTGAGCTTTTCACAGAAACTTATGTTATTTTTTTTATTGTTCCAGGGGCACGATGGGTGTAGCTATGGACAGTTGTAAACGGGTCCAATGAAAAGAATGGGACACTTCCACCGGGCTCCATCATTACGAACAAGCTTCGAGGTATGTATCTTATTTAGTTTTAATTTTATCTCATGGGTTTTAAAGTCTTGACCCATAGTTTCTCTTTTGAAGATGATGATGCGGTGATGGGAGTTTGTAGGTTTTGTCAAGAACCGGAACTGGTATTCAAAGATAAACTGCTGGATTATACAGTAAATGAGATTTACTTCAAGTTTTAGATAGTAAACGTTCAAATGAACGATATACTGTGAAAATGAAGCCCGTGGCAGGTAGGCAACCCAGAACCGCTGCTTGGCAGTTGACCAATTTTACCCCCTGGTTGATCATCATCTTTGTTCGCTTATCCCACAACACTACCGCTTCAATTGATTAGATAGATAGTTGTTTTCCTAATAGCGATCATCACGCCTGACCAAGACAGTTCCAGAGTTAAACGCTTTAGGTTCCTATCAAAGGAGCTGAGATGCCACATAAATACGAGTCATCCCTGGTAAGGACCGTTTCAAATTGGCCCGGGTGCTTTGGCACACGGAATCTAGCACAAATCTTTCTATAATTTCTAATCTCGCTATGTATAAATAAAATGTATATCTTAAACTTCAGATAAAATCGTAAACGGACTACGAGTGGAGCGAGAAAAATAAGCATTGTTTTTCTCGCTCTGCTCTTGGTCCTAATTTTTCTTTCGTTGATTTTTTTTAAATAAGTACCTATATATTCTATGTTCACTTATATACGTGTTTTCTCAGTGAGTCCTAAAAGTATGAATTAAATAATTACCTCACCGTTTTTACTCTGACTAAACTATGTAGACCTTCAAATCCCTGAAGCTATAACATAAGGCCAACTGAAAACAGATAAATATTGTATAAGATAGTTCCTACGAGAAGTAACGTGATATGAGAAACCTAATACTAGGCACGATCATCATAAAGATAAAAAAGTCCGTAGTTTTACACTGAATTTCAAGTTGATAAAACGGATTTGACATCATATAAACCCTGAAATTCTTAGTTCTGTTTCGTACCATCACTAAATTCGTATTGATGGAGCGGTCGACGTAACCTTCGCGTTTTAGTGCGTGATGATATGAACCCTTTTTCAAAAATATCAATATAAACATTGTAATTCAACGGGGTAGTGGGCTGGAGCATTTAGACTGCCTATGAGTCTGCAATGACTTATAGGTTGTCTAAATGCTTTTATTGTAGTAGCTGTAGTTCTATATAGTTCGTAGTATTTTGTTAATAAAGGCATATCGCCGTTTAGAAACAGTTTGATTTTAATAATAATAAAATACGGCAATGTATGGTGGTGTTGTTTTATGTGGGCAGTGCTCGAGGTGCGCGCGACCACGTCGCATGCGTTGATGGGCGGCGGCGCGAGCGGCGGCGGCGGGCGGGCGACGCGCGCGCTACGCCTGCTGTTACTGCTCGTGCTTGCCCTCGCGGCGGTCGAGTTCCTCTTCGGCTCCATCCTGGACGCGTCCCCGCTTCGGACCTATCTATACACACCTATATATAACGCTACGCAGCCTACTGTCAGGTAAGCTAAAAGTAAAGTAAAACCAAACTGCGAATAACTATCATCTAAAAGAAATTAAAGGCACATGAGACTTAACAACTATGAAGGTGACTGGCGCAGTGTAATTCGTGACTGGTGACGAAATGCATCTGTTATAGGCAGAGGTTATAAATTTATAACTCAGTATTCTTATTATATAATAACATTTATAACGTTTATATATAAATTCAGTTATATTCAGTATTTACAGTCTATTAATTCTAAGTATGGGCACCTAATAATTTAAGTACCAAACTATATTTTATTATCAAATATTGATAACTCGCGCATCGTTTAAGTATTTCTAGGCATATTAACATTTCGTAAAATTTAAACAGCTCCTTGTTTCTAGACCAAAAATGTGCTGATGAATAAGAGCTTTATTTTATGTCACACTTATGTTATGTAATTTTTTTTTAAAGTAATCTTTGCCAATGGGGTTCCGGGATAGAAACCCCCTGCACCCTCTTTATGTCTTCTGTAGGAGTCGTCATAGGCCACGAAGGAAAAATACCAGAAGGTGCCCATCTTCTGGTATTTTTCATCAGCGCCTTCTGAAGAACTCTACGTGTACATCATACACTGCGATCCCTAAGACGCCCTCCAAGCGTGAAGATTGTGGCGAACCCCTCATAAAGGTGGAGACCTACCTATGTTCAACGGCGAAGGTTATGGCTTTTGATTAGATGTGAGAGTGTGTGAATCTTTATGTTAAGTGTATCCTTTTCCTCTTTCAGAAACAGTGAGAGACCTTGGCCTAAACGACCATCTGTTTCCTCAATACAAAACCCCGAAACGAAAGACTCGTACGCCAAAAACAATACTATAAAGATAAATAGCTATAACATATCTAAGAATTATTCAGACACTGAGAAGAGAGGTGTCGAATTTGAACTGCCCAGGACAACGAACACCACGACTAGTATGACAGTACAAGACAGAGAAAGTCCAGCGATTAATGGGACTCCACTTTTTATCACTAAGATTATGGATGGTATTAAGAATATGGCGACCACAGAAGAAGTGATAAGGAGGAGCGAGCCACCGCTGCCACTCTGTGAAAAAATGCCGCCAGATTTGGGTAAGACATTTGATATTGCAGATTCGTTTGTAGTATACTGAACATATGAACGGAAATAATGTTTTTCTAACCGCCCTCAAGGGTGCCGGCACTTTTGCATTACTTTGACATCACTTAGATACATCATATTTGCGTTGTATTCACGTAACATTCGCGTCACCAATAATACGTAATATATTAAGTTAATGTAATGTGATTCGTGTCACATACTTATATATACTCTTTGGTTCTGCTTGGTCGGCGCCATAGGTGAATTACTCCCATATTACTCATGTAGAAGCTTTCGTGAGTTCATTTAGCGTTTCTTCTAATTTCTTTGTCTTGCGACATGCCGCAATTCGATATATTATTCATTAGATTTTTTGAATTCCAGGTCCTGTTCCCGTGAACAAAACTGATTTGGAGCTGGTAGACGTGGAGAAGAAGTTTCCAGATGTGTATTGGGGCGGCAGGTACAGCCCTCCCAATTGCACTGCCAGACATAGAGTCGCCATTATTGTGCCATACAGGTAATCCTTGTACTCTTGACATAGTAATTCATATCTGATATATATTTTTATCTAAATACTAGCTTTCCGGCCGCGGGTCCGCACGCGCGTATGTCGGTTATCGCGTAAAACCCGGGTGCAAAGGTCCTTATCCTTATCCCCGGGTCTCAAACTATTTCCATACCAAATTTTATCCAAATCGTATTTTTTAAGTTTATTCGTGGCATACAAAAATACAAACCTTTCCTCTTTATTATATTAGTATAGAAGTAAAGATATAAATTATGTATAAGTTATACATATCGATGATAGGCTATCGTCCAGCACAAGTAAAGACCGTTCACAGTACGCAATTGCCATTTCGTTTGCCATCCCTCTCAATGTACATTGTAGAATTTATGAAACCATGATGACATATATCTCCCCACTTAGGGCCTGTTTCAGAATGTTCGAGTAAGTTCCGGTTTTACTACCCAGAATATATTTCATAAATAAAGCACTATCTTTGCGTTTCACAGTCATCGATTTAGCCTATCCATCGGTTAAAGCTTGAAACTCGCTGCATATCAACTGTAATTTTTATCATTCGGTTATTTTATGTGTTGTATAGCAACCCGAAACTTTATTAGGACATTCTGAAACGGGCCCTTAAACAACCTGAGATATTTACTTGATAGTTACCAATCAGTAGACTTAAGTCCTAGTTAATTAAAATGTAATCAACCTAGATTTAAATCTTCTTCCCTTCTGACTCATGGATTATTTGTACTTAAACCTAAAATATATATCTCTTTCAGGGACCGCCAACAGCATTTAGCCGTATTCCTGAACCATATGCACCCATTCCTTATGAAGCAGCAAATAGAATACGGGATATTCATTGTTGAACAAGAAGGTAAGTTTTACCAGTAGTGATGAGAACAAAAACATGGAATTTTTTTTAATCTCTTTCGTCAACAACTATATTTGTTCGTACTTAAAAATGTCCCTTTTTCCTATTTCATCCTGCTTTTTTGCTGCCAAATTTCATGAGATCCAGATTAATTAACCGCTTATAAGTTTCATTGAAATAAAAGGAACCCTACCCCTACAGAGATCTTCCCTTTGCTAGACAGAAGAACCAGATATGAATCCGTTATTATTAAATTTAATAGTATTCAATCATCAGTTTATAATGCACTTGGATACTGTTTGCTGCTGCAACAATAAAACTCCACCAGACTTTGGGTGAGGGAACCTATTACCTTGGAGCGTCCTCAATAGCCGGGCATAGAAGGCTTAAAGTATTTTGTACCCACCTCCATCTTCTGAGGGCGCCAAAAACGCATCCCTAAAAAATGAATTAAATTCATCAGATACCTAGTTATTTAAAATAATACATTTAACAGTACGCGTGTGCCAAATGACTATCCTCGATATTGGGCTCTACTAAAATAATACATCGACTTTCATCGATATTGGGCTCTACTACGCTACGCGGTCGCCATCTATAAGTGAGAGCCCTTACTGGCCTATAGACGGGAGGGCTTTGTGAGTGCGGTGGAAAAGAGGAAGGGGAGAAGGCGCGTGGAAGATGCGCGTATATACTGTAAACGTGTTACAAAACTTAAATCGCTGCTGCTCGCAAAGGCGTTCATAGAAAGAATTTCTCACAGACGGATCAATTATTGACTCTCATATCTTTGACTTATAAATAATTTTGATACTTCCTTCCAGGTAACAAAGACTTCAACCGAGCCAAGCTCATGAACGTGGGGTTCGTGGAGGCACAGAGGCTGAAGGCGGCAGGCTGGCAGTGCTTCATCTTCCACGACATCGACCTGCTCCCGCTGGACACGAGGAACTTGTACTCCTGTCCGCGGCAGCCGAGGCACATGTCCGCCAGTATTGACAAACTCAACTTTATGTAAGTTGGTCTGTTAATGTTCTCTTTGCTGTCAAAGTCAAAGTTTTGTATGAATAGAACCTAATGGCGTAAAGTTTTTATAGGTTGGTTTTTTATTTTTTTTGTTATGCTTTATAGGTTAGCCATGACCACTATCTCACCTGCTGGTAAGTGATGATGTGGTCGATGATGTTGTTCAGGCTAACCTATAATTACTGGTTATTAATAATAACTGGTAATTAAGGCTAATTAATACTACTGTACTGTAAATTACCTACTTAAAACTCAGAATAGGTATATAAAACTGCTGTGAAAACAGACTAATGCGATGTGATAATATATATACTTCTGTCAAGTATGCCGGATGAAACCTAAGGTTACAAACCAAATGTTACAAGCTGCTAATTAGCAGTTCTTTGTGGCGCTCTATGGGAGAGGCCTTTGTTCAACAGTGGACGTCTTCCGACTGATGATGATGATGATGTTATGTGGTTGGCTTAACATGAATTCTTCTTTCAGATGTCTGTCAGTTATCATATCAGTACTAATAACCCTCGCCCACATCATTTTTCATCACACAAATATTATAAAGGCAAAAGTTTGTGAATGTGTTTGTATGATTGTTACTTTTTTCACGCTTAAAGGGCTGGACAAATTTTGATGAAATTTGGTATGGAGGTAGATGAGGCGCAGGATTATTTTCATAATCATCATCCTCCATCACAATATGGGTGAAACCGCGGAGCGTTACTAGTACATCCATATCTTCTACGGTCTTTATACCCCTGTATCTTACCACATTGATACTGGACGTGATTTTAGCGTGCTAACAAGATATGTTAGCACGCTAATATGTTATTCTCTAACTTTTCTATTGACGGTAATATATACTTTAAACCTTCCTCTAATATTCCCTTTTCAAGAAAGGCCGATGCGTGCGAGGAAATGTCACGAAATCGGCGTTTTGTATTTCCCTGTTATCTCGCCCATAACTAGGCCAATTCAATTATTTTTAGGCATTAAAACTTTAACTAATAGAGGCTCATGTAATATTTATATATTAAAAACTATTCAAATTTATCTGGTGATGATCATGGCGGTAAATCGGTGCATTTTTAGTAGTGTTAGAGTTCTTGACAAATAGGAATGATGGGCGTCTCTAAATCAGGCCTATCATCAGATTTTATTCAAAAACATGATTGCTCTAGAGGCATTATCGAGAAAGAAAATATGGGCACACTTGTATGATAAATTTAATAACACCTTTTTGAAGTTTATACGTCAAAGTATAGGTACTTGTTTTTTTGTAATAGTTTTAGTTTTTTTTTTATATATACTTTGCTCGTTTGATTCTAGACTAAATATGGAAATCAAATATTTGCATCATAACATTAAATTTACTGTATTTTTTTTTATGTTATTGTGACGGAACAAGCTCGAGGCCCACCTGATGTTAAGCGATATCCTCCGCCTATAACAGATGCATTTCGTCACAAGTCACCTTGACACATAGTTGTTAAGACTCATGTGCCTGTAATTTCACTGGCTCTCAAGGACTGCTGCCGGAACACACCGTTAGGTACTTGGCGACAGATTTTCTACTTAAGGGTGGTCGCTAGCCAGGCGGGCATTCGCAAAAAGCCCTTCCACCATGCGGCGAAGCACAAGCCCGCGGCGGGATTCGAACCATGGACCTGCTGCGCGGCAGTCCATAGCTATTGCCACTGAGCCATCACTGCTTCAAATAGTATGACTATTATATCCTTGCAAATATTTCAATTGATTTGATTGATATCAATTAAACCCACTTCTATCTAAGCACCTTACGGTGTGTTCCGGCAGCTGTCCTTGAAAGCCAGTTCTAGGTCAGCTTAAACAACAGCTTCAACCACATCATCACTTACCATCAGGTGAGATAATGGTCAAAGGCTAAGCTATCATGTATAAACAAAACTTATACTCATTTTAAGAACTTCCTTTAAAATGGCGTTTAATTCTGTGTTTGCTCATACAAAGACATTAAATAATTTTCAGGTTACCGTACGAAGATATCTTCGGAGGAGTTTCAGCGATGACGCTCGACCAGTTCACGAAGGTCAACGGATTCTCGAACAAATACTGGGGGTGGGGTGGTGAAGACGATGATATGTTTTATAGGTAAGGATTACAACGATTTTGCATACCTAGTGCACTTTTCTTGCCCATCTACCTAGTATAGCAATACCGCAATGAATTTTAATATTGGTATGAGGTTTTTTTTTTACTATGGCTATATATATATGTGTGTCAGGTATGGGAAATATGTATGTGCCCTAATTGTACTAGAAGTAATATTTATTTCTTTATTTCATGACACATCATGTAATTCTCTAACTACTATACTGGGCTTATTGACTTGTATTATGGTATTTAGTACTCCACTGTTCTATATTACATCTTGGATCTAATTAATCTAAAATAACAATATAATATGTAAATTAATGATTTAAATAATAATGAATAAGTGTTTTTCTTCTCATATAATAAAGGGCCCATTACTATGTACTACACTGCCACACTCAGGACTAAATTTGAAAATGTTATATAATTTTAAATTAAAAACCTAATAATTATTTGTCGACCCGGAAGCCGAACCCAGAACTTCCAAATTCCATAGCGCTGGTTTGTGCCACTTAATCAACAAGACAGTTTTCAATTCAAAATTCGACTAAGTCGAGCCGGTCTCGTGGTGAAGTGGTGAAGGCACTCTATGCGTAGAACTCGTGTTATATTCCCGCTAACTTTTAGTACTCAAAAAACACAGCACATTCATCATTTAAATATTCAATTGTTATAAACCTGGTGCCGGGTTCTTATTCTTATTCTTATTCTACTTGGGGGCGATAAGTCCTGCACTGACGTCCCGCTTGGGGTGTTTTGTGCATTTCCCCCGCCAGCTTCTACCCAAGCCATCCCAACTTCTTAATGTAGCGGAGAAGGACTCTGGGTCGCTGGCATAGCTGCTCCAGTGGCGTATGTGGTGGTGGTAAGGATTTCGTTGGTGAGAATGGCTCACGTAGTCCCGTTTCAACTCGTATTTGTTCCGTGGCTTCACAGTGCAACAGCACGTGCTCCACGGTCTCTTCTTCACGCATACAGCCTCTACATAGAGGACTGTCAGGAGGTCTGTCTGTGAGAAATAGGGACTGGTTGCTCCAGTTTTATGCAGAAAGTAGTTCAGGTTACAGTGACCTGTAAATAGACCTACAACAAGGCGCAATTGATCCCGCTGTAGCGGGTGCCGGGTTAGAATTGCACCTCCCTATTTCTTCCCGTGTGGGTGTGGTAAAAGTCGACTAAGGGAAAAATACTATTAGAACGTAGGCAGTAGCGCCTTCTTAAGAACTATGCTATCTTGCAGTGCGATCCCCAAGCCGCCTGCCAAGCGTGGGGATTATGGCAAATACCCCCTACATAGGGGAGGCTGTGTTCAGCAGTGGACGATCCGGCTGATACAGTACAGTATAATAAAATAATAAAAAATCTTAAGAACTCGAATAACAATAATTAAAGAAATTTTAAATTATAAAATTTAATGATTAATTATCAAATTAAAATATCAGTAATAAAATAGATACTACCTACCTAACATGTAGAATAACGATATGTGAGGAATGAATTCTCTAACTGTGTGAAGTATTGTGGAATGAGGAAACCCTTAATTTTTTTATCGCTATATATTAAAACGCTATGTTTTTGCATTGCGTATAAGTTAAAGGGTATTTTAAACTTTAACACCAAAAAATTATATTTCCTTTGTTACGTTATATCATTGTTTCTCACTATGTGTTGTTAGTGAAAATCGTTGAATTGTGAAATTAAATGTGTTGTTATATTACTGACCACATATGAGATCATACACTTACAAGCATGTAAATATAAGTGAAAAAAAACCTGTTTCTTTTTTTCAGGTTAAAGAAGAACAACTATCACATAGCAAGGTACAAGATGTCCATAGCGCGATACGCCATGTTGGATCACAAAAAATCAGTGCCAAATCCTAAAAGGTAATATATTGCTGTAGCCTGTTCTTTACCTATTCCAAAGCTAATCCATGAAATAAGCGACTCTAGCTATGAAGCAATAAAGTGCAAGCAAAGCACGGAGTACCTACCTAAAATCGACTTACCTATAAGGAGTCTCTCTTTCTATCGCATAGCCACGCATAGCTCTGATCTCTTCTGACGCGGCATGCACCGTAGAATAATCGTCGGCGTATCAGTTCGTCCGGACTGATATGCTGATATATTTGTGCTTTGTACCTAAAGTGCGGAGTGAGCTCGGCCTACGTATACCTAACCCGGAGAAATATGTCCCCAATTTTGCTGTTGGTACAAGAGACTAGTTCTTTTTCATATTTAAATTTTATGTATAATTCGTCCGGCCTATAAAAAGTACTAAATGTAACGTAAATGTAATTTGCGGTCAATGAATAAATATGTAATGAAGTTTTTATCTTCACTTACATGTCAAAATAAAAACAGCAGAACGCAAATCTTACCGCTGCTGCGGGCGTGGTTTATAAAGTGTACCGTGTGGACTCAACAACGTTACCTTGACGCGACCAATCGGATGCAATAATTTCTAAGCACCAAATCCATTAACCAAATCTTGATTTTGGAAGGTAGTCACAGCACAACTAATAGTGCAATTTAATTAGACCACGGGGATCACCCGGGTCAGAGCATTGCATATCGTCTTTGTTTTAAATAGAGATGTTTCGCCCACCGCACATTTGTTCTAACGCAGTTTTCAATTTTTTCAGGTATCAGCTTCTTTCACAGACGAGTAAAACATTCCAAAAGGACGGCCTCTCAACCCTCGAGTACGAGCTAGTGCACGTGGTACAGTATCATCTCTACACCCACATCTTAGCGAACATAGACGAGCGTAGCTGATGGATGTATTTCGCCAAACTGTTGTTTGGCGACGACCGGTAACGCTAGGTTGCCAGTCATGGATGCTTTAGGTGACTGGACGGTGTAGGGTTTTATAAAAGAGAACACGCTCGGCTTCCATGAGACGTCTGCCGTACTCATAGACGTCAATTAACATATAACTTTGACATATACAGCAAAATCTTTGTATTGCTTTTGACTGTATTTCTCTAATGCGGATTTGAGTTAGTTGGCTTCTCTGAGTGTGGTAATTTATCTCTAAATCCATGTTTACTGATTTGATTTGTCTCTACTATATATTCTATGAAATTTCTTCAATGATCGTAGAGCGATGCATAGATTTTAACCGGCCATGAAATAAATTGAATTATATTCGTGAGCCTTTCTGATGTAATGGACCCCAAATATAAACACAAAACTTGTCTCTGCCAACAACAGTGAAATAGATGCGGGTAGAAAAGAATATTTTTAAATATGTTAAGGGTTTCATTAAAATATTAATTTGATGTTTCCTTATAATATTTTTAACATATTTGCTATTATTAAATATAGATTTCCGCAAAGTAACGCCTGAATCTATTCATTTAAGAACAGTATATATTTAGTATGTGTGAATAAATTAATGGAAGCCGAGTTTGCTTTCGAAAATTGTTATGACGTCTTGGAAAGAATTGTTGATCTCTTCTCTATTAGAAGAAGACTTTGTAGCGCTAATAGTGTATTTAATGAAAGTACATCGGAAGTGTTGTCATGAGATGCAGTGTCCGAGATAGACGAAGATTTGTGGATTATGACACGTTTTTTAAAGTGCAAATATTCTGATGAATTCAAAAGGTAAAAAAACCATACCTTATTTATGATATTTAAACATATTATGAAGTACCAATATAGATTTCTAGGTTTGTCCTTGTAATATAATCCGTTCGCTATTTTGATGGCTTTTTAATTATTTACGATTTTTTTCATTGATTATTATTTAATGTCATATTTTTTATTATTATAACGAAATTCTACATTTCAAATGTATTTAGAGCGCTAGTCCGATATTGGTTCTATCGCTACTACTAACTTTAAAATAATACTATTATATACTTTTCTTTAAAATAAAATACATACCCTTACTTTTGAAATGTAATAATAAAACATAATATGTAAATAACTGTAAATATACGGCCAGTGTAAGTACAGAATGACAATATAGAAATTTAAATAAAATGCTCAGAGCAAAACCTATGGAATATACTTACTTATTATTAGTAATTAAAAAATATTAAAAAATATTAAAATAATGCCAATATTAACAATATTAATATTTTCAAAGTCGGCCTAACGGTAAGTCTTCTCAGTTTAACTCAGTCACAAAATTAAAATTATTTTCTATCGGTATATTATTGTTCAAAATTGCATATAATAGCATATAACTGCATTTGCTTTTCATAATTTTAAGAATCTCCGTAAGTCTTTAAATAAGTAATCTCAATTAAGTATGTACTAATTTTATCCACTGTTACCCGTGTACTCTACGAGTTTTATAATGCGTAAGTACTTATTATCTTTAAGGTAAGAATATCGTGTAAAAGCTTCTGATAGATAAGTTTTATTTGAAATATATTTTTCTAGACGGTTAATATACGACGCAAAAATTTTAAAAATATTTATATAAAATACAACGTAAAAACAGTAAGGGTTCTGCAGAGGACCAACCCAATTCGATTTCACGGAATGTTGTATTTAATTTTAATTAACCTGTTTAATCTCGCCCTCATTGTGATCCCAATTTACAAAATATTTTTTTATTTATATTTACAATTTTCATATATTTTGTGTCTGTTTTTTATGATTATATGAGTGCGTAAAACATGCCATTTTGGACGAGATGTTTAATATGGTATATATATCGAGGCTAAACTGGGTTTTATGCACGAGTTATACATTCGTTTTATTCCTTATTTGCGAGGAAATAATGCAATGATATTTTAATGTTTTCTTATGAGTGTGATTTTTGCTACAAAATGTATGTCTGGTTCATTAATAATTCCCCTGATATGGGTGTTATTAAATACCCGCGGACTACGAATAAATATTTATTCGTAGCCCGCAGACAAACTACCTATATTATATTACAATAAACTTCAAATCGAACCCTTTTGAATAATTTTAAATGAAATAACTTATGTTCTAGGTCTTATTATACTTTTATGTACGAGGGTTTAAAAACCCATTTTAGTTCACTGACACTGGGCATAAACAATAACTTTACGACCATAAAAAGTAACAATAATTTACTGTCTAATGGGTTGTCGTTTTGAGGTGGTCCTATAAAAATCCTTATAGATTGTTATGTTGTGATTAATAATCATAGCTTATTTAAAATATAAATTACATTTTCAAGTACATTTATTCTGTCCTTCAGTAGAATTAAAAAAATGTGATAAAGTGAGATTGCGACGTCACCATTTTTATTTGTAAATAATTTACAAAGTTACCTCTTAGCATCGCTTAGCTGTAATATTAAGGGATACAATGTGATACAGATGTGTGAAATGTGAAGTTTAAGTCATTACTCATTTTCGGTAGCGTCGAGATAACAAAAAGTATTTATAAGTAAAAATATGAGTGTAATTTGTTTGCAAAAGTGCCCTTACTGCTTTCAATACATTATTAAACTCTACACGCGATAAGCAAACACTGTAACACACGAAACTGGAGAAAATGGAATAAATTTATGAATTTTAGAACATGTTGTTACACTAATATTAAAATGTTCATATGATTTATATTGATATTATCTACACAGATATTATATTATATCATTTATTGTATGATCAGTGACTATTGTATGTAATGATGACTAAATTTAAATACAAGTAAATCTTGATCATACTAAAGTGAGTATACTCATGTTGGCACTTCACTTCGGGTACCTAGCGTTTTTCTTTCTATTTCGTCTATGTTCCAAAAACGTGTTTTTGCTTTTTTATGTACCTGCAGGTAACAAGGGCCATCTTATTTCGGATAGCTTTAAGTCGTGTTCAGTCCAAAATCTAAATGACGTCGACAACTATTACTTCCTAAAAATTTCAATATACCTTTATATTAAAAAGATATTCTGTCTAGAATACTATACAAGTATAAAACAGTGCTTTAATTACTCGTTATGTTACAGCAGAAAATAGAATTCGAGAATCTCAAAACTAAAAGTTGAATCTTTGTTGAATCTGTATGTAAACGATGAATCTTGTACTAAACTAGTTGATACTTTTTCTAAACGTTAAAGTTATTGTATCAGAGTTGCAGTAATGCTTGTAATGAGTAATGACTTATTCTTAGGTTGGCCTAAATAACTGTAACTGCTGATGTGTTGGTATGTACATAACCATTGATTTAAGGAATTAAAAAAAATAATATCTTACAAACCAATTTATTTAGAATTTAAAATCATATAAACATTTTACTTGCTTTATTAGTTTGTGTTAAAATTTAAGAAATCTCATTTTAAAGGTAGTTTTGATACTAGGCCATTTTTTTGTCATTTACAGTAATAATGTATGTAATACCTCCTTTATGATCTTTAAAATAGTAAAAAAGTATCTCAATTGAACTGTAAGGATTCTCAATTTATAAAAATATCTAATAGAACGTCTATTGAGTCAATTTGGACTATTATATAAGTATGTTAAATTATTAATAAGATAAGTTAAGCTGTAGATTGTTTTTGTACTTTTACCGAGTAATATGACCGTAGCGCGGGAATATGATTTAACTTATTTGTTTATGTAACAACGCTCATTTAAGATGAATAATGATTTAGTTACTCTGTGTACTTCTTACACCGCTCTTTTTCTAGCACAGCCTTAGATGTCAAGACATTAGAAATTTTCTGCATATTCATCAAATACGTTGTACCGTAAACACATATACTGTTGTGCTTGGCATTACGCCTTTTTGACCAGTGTGTAGTGGGTCCCTTGAACGTGCACAACGTGTTGCTGAAAGGTGTCTTCACAATAAAACAAATAAAATCAAACGAAATAAGATATGTGCACGCGTTTCGTGTACATAGCATATTCCATACATTTTATTTTGATCATCGCGCCGAATGCGGACCGATGCAACGCGACTCCCATTCTAAGCATAGTCTCTTCTGCATTGGACCTTACCCATAAGAACCAATACGCGCGATAGATGTTTAAATGAATCATAGCGCTGTTTTTCAGTCGGAACATGACTAACATCACGAACGCACATGAACAAGAAGTTAAAATATTAAAAAAAATGTTATCCATAATGTGCATGTGAGAGTATGGAACCTACGGGTAAGGAGAATCACCTTAGTAGAAAACTATAAATAACAGGTCATAGGGCATGTTAACTCAATTGGTTAGAGGATACCCCGGCTAGAGGGGTGGATGGACGCGGGTTCGAATCCCGCACATGACTAAAATTTTTCCCCTCGTAAATATGTAATACAAATAACAGTTCAAAAACCTTCCAGAATGACGCTGGTGTAGGCAAAGGGTACGGTAAGAGTTATAGCAATTGTAAACTAATTGAAGTATGCCGAGTTAGAAAAAATAATATTATTGTCGACTAAAGTATGTAGTTATAGAAAATATATTTTTATTTTAAATTTTTTTTAAATGCAAAAATTTATTACTCAGACAAGTATTTTTCATTATCGTTTTGCTCTTGTTTAATTCTTTTACTCTAGTTTTACTCACATTAATTTATTCATATCTTTTGTTTTATTTACTTATTTATTTTGTATAACATATATTTATTTACTTATTTATTTTGTATCTTTCTTCTTATTAATATTTTTTTATATTCACTACGTAGATCTTAATTGGCGATTCCTTTAAAAGTTTTCATGATGCTTATGTGGCGCCACCCTAATTTAATGGACGGACACTTTTTTCATGTACGTAGATGATTCTCCTTACCTCTACCCTCCATAAGGCAATGATTAGTGGCGCCATTTTATATTCGTCACTAACCGAGTTATATGCTTTTCCTTTTGACCTTAGAATATGGTGTTTATTCGTTCATAAATCTATTCCAGAGCTATGGTTGAACTTTTATACATGCATAGGTAGGTAAACGTTTCGCTTAGCCATGCTAACTAATCATAATTACCTAATATTAGTCAAGTCATAGTCTAGAGACCATTGAGTTACTTAATCAAAGTGATATGCATTAGTTTTCTTTTATTTTTTCTAAATTGTTTTGGGATAAAATATATTGTTTGTTTTTATTGTTGTTTTTTATTTACATGTTTCCTTACCTACCAAGTTCAAACTTTCAGACCAGTTGTGAGAGAAGTCTACAAGACTTGTTTTTTTTTATGCCTGATAGGTTAGCCTTTGACCACTATCTCACCTGATGGTAAGTGATGATGTGGTCGAGGATGTTGTTCAGACTAACCTAGAGTTACTGGCTCTCAAGGACAGCTGCCGGAACACACCATTAGGTGCTTGGCGACAGATTTTCAACTTGAGGGTGGTAGCTAGCCAGGCGGGCATTTGCAAAGTGCCCTACCACCATGCTGTAAAGACTGCTATCCTAAGACAACAACCGGGACCGACGGCTTAACGTGCCCTCCGACGCACGGAAGCACTCAGTAGTAATGTCACCAGCGGTCACCCATCCAAGTCATGACCGCGGCAGACGTCGCTTAACTTTGCTGATCGATTCAGAATGGCTAAGCAAACTTGGCTACGAGCGCTTCGAAATTCTCGTTCTGTACTTACAAAAGACTTTTCGAAACATGCCATGTAAGTGGATAAAATTGTTTTTGACATTAACAATTCTAGGTACATAATTATTATTCCAAATACTTCTTCAATTCTACAGCTATTACAATGAAAGCATTTGAGCACACTTTCAATCGTGGCAGGTCTATTATATATCAATAACAAATTATCGGAGTACATTTTTTTCCGGACGGGAATCGAACTCGCTTACTCCGATTTAGCGCCGAATGCCTATTCTATTAATTAAATGTGATTGTCGCTCAGCCCGTGATAATGTTTGTAATCATATTAAGAAGTCTATTATATGTGTTTGTGCATAATAGGTTATTAGTATACCTATTATAAATATTTAATAATATGTACATTATGGTGACATGCTTTGTTCAACATAAGTAAAACATGCTATTCAACGGCAACCTATATTTTAGGTAGTATAACCTTGATGAAATATTATGTACTAAAGAATACGGATCAACATCTCTTGGACCAATAAAAATAACGGCACAAAGATCTATAGATATACGGTTGAAATCTTCGACGAGATATTTCATACAGTCAAGATCTAAAATACTGTTGGTGGCTTACAAAATTACGACGAAAGAAAAAATTTGAACCACAAGCAGGATTCCTACACGCGACCATCAGTCCCGTGGCCAGGACAATCGGCCAATTTGAGCTACCGTGGTAAATGTGATTCATAGAAAATAAAAGAAAAAAAGTGATTTAAGTTCTAATTAATCCTTTCGTTCTTAATACTTAACCGTCATACATAACGCTTCGAGCTTCTATTGGTAAAAGGTCGAAGACGTAATGGGACGATGTTTTTTACCTAGTAATATTTTGAATTATTTTGGCTTAGTAGAAGATATACCCGCTAGCCAGCCCAAGCGCGGTAGGTATTTCACAGTCCTATAGCCGTCTCTATCCGCCTGTCCTTCCGGGCCACGAAGCGACGACGACGAACGACGCGACTCGGTACGTGTCGGTACGATTCGGATGTTTTCGTGGGTATTCGGTGGCTGCCTGCGTAATATTAGTATAGATATAGATGAAGGGCCTAGGGGGATCCTAATAGTAGCTGAATGTGATACGTAGCGTTCTTAGATTTATAAGTACAGTTTTTTAAATTATTATTAAAAATATCAAAATTATATTACTGTAACTTCCATTCATCTTATTTTAAATTGTGTCTTTGTATTTTGAACTTCTTGCTTAATTATTGATACGGCATTTTTTATATTAGAGTATCTAATGTTTGTGATTAAATACTTTAATGTTTATTTTAATGACTATTATTAATTATAATTATAAATCTAAGCATTGTGTGTGATGTAAAAATAGACATCGTTTATAACCCAATAAATAAATAGGTTTAATTTCATTTCGTTGCACTGGATATGTTCGTGTAACAAAATTGGTCGAGTATTCACTGCATATCCGGATTTCAATTTTGATACCTTGCACTGATCATATGAACTATTATATAATTACTAAAACAACGTATTTAAGATAGATATTTATTTGTTTATTTTTATCCAATTATGGTGCGTAAACGCACCTATTATGATCTCAACTTATTAAATAAAAAACTAGCATGTAAATATAGCGTATTATTAGACCTATCGTTTCCAGTTTGAATCGTTTTTTTGGGACTAATAATTACAAAGTTTAGCCCTGCATTTACCATCGCAGGCGATCGGCGAGTCTGGCGCAGCCCGGGTCGGCCCATCGCAGGCACCCGTTTCCCAAAATTTGCGATGGTAAACGCAAAGTATACTAAACTTTGTGATAATTAGTCCAAAAAAAAGGATTCAAACTGCAAACGTTAGATCTATTAATAACTAACTAAATCCACATGCGAGTTATTTTTATATAATTTGCTGGATTTATAAGGTATCATCTATGGCACAAAAAAAAACAAAAAACTATTTTCAATCAGTTTTTTAAATTAATATAATGAACGTAGATACCTAGTATTTGATATTTTTAATAACCATTCAACACGGCGCGGCGCACAGTGTTTTATGATGATTATTTTTCGGACATCGCATTTTTATTGTAAAACCGGATAGATATAATCATAGAAATGCCATATTTCTTATCCCCATTTAACCAACTCGTCTAGTTTTTTAAAAATGTTTTTTTGAAAATCGATCATTTGCGTCCGGATATACTGAAAAAAAAATCTCTTAATCTATGCATGATACGCAATATCAATGTTAGGTACACAGATGGCATTACTTATGCTGCATCTTTGAGTGTATAAACGAATCTCGTAACTTTGTTAATTGCACATTTATACGCGTTTTTCAATTTTCAGATTTACTTATTTTTCTCGAGAGTTCTACCATATTGGGAAAAGTTATTTATACTGAAACTATGCTGTTTACTTCCGCAATACACTACATTCATTTTGGATCCCAAATCCATGGAATCTAGAAAGTACAACCATTTTACGTAATATCCGGATTTTCTGCCGTCAGGGTTGTCAAGCTATTATATAAAAAAATATATCCGGATCTGTTTTGACTTTGCCAAAACAAGTGTCTACCTAATAGCAATTTGTTGATATAGAAACAGTACTTTGGATCATCTGATGTAAGACCAAGGCATGACTAGCAGCAGTTATACTCTGATAATTGATTAAGTTATATATCTGGTTACATACATGGATATACAAAAGTCATTTAGAGCAATCAAATGCAATATTGTAATATTGTAGTACATGACACGCAAACGATAGTTACACAATAATAGTAACATAACTTGGAAGTACTCCACACGTTCAAGGCGGTAATAATTTTTAATGACTAAAACTTCGATTAATAGCTACAACTTCGAATGAATTCATACTAAGTTCCGAATTTCAAAGAATATCGATAATTTCATAAAAATAACTTTTTTTCTATAGATACCTACGCAAAATAGCCGTTTTTTTTTTTTTTCAAAAACTATATGAGCTGGTTCAGTGGGGATACGAAATCTGGCATATTGATGATTATATCTACTAGTTTTTACAATAAAAAGGCAATTTCTGAAAAATAGCATTCATAAAACTCTGTGCGCGCAGGAAAACACTTTACCGGTATTGTAACAATTCAAAAAAATATCACACTAACATTTTATTTCACTTGGTTACACTGTAATTCTATAGATAAAAACTTTAGAACTTGGTTGAGTACTTACCAACCAGTTTTTTTTTAATGTTATTGTGACCTCTGTCTAGAACAGTTGCATTTCATCACAAGTGACGAATTGCATTATATATGAAATACTTAGGTAGGTGCATATACTTTTTAACTAATTTTCGGCGCGTCATTCCCGCCCGGGCACAGACTGGCCTCGTGTGTCCTCTCGCGCCTCACCATGCCCCGCGATTGATAGGTGAGACAGCATTCATTTTTAGGAGTTTGAACGCGTTATTTGAGCGTAATTTTTGTATTTCGTAACTCCAGATTTATTCCAAAAATATGGGTCACATATATAAACAATATACAGAAAGCTCATTATATTTCCGATGTTTTTGGTGCAATAGAAATCTTTTAAACATAATTATTTTTCTTGAAAGAGGTGCTTAAAGTTGAGTCCTTCTTTTATCTAAAATTACGAGTTTTTGAGCTAGTGTAATTTCAAAACTGTATAATTTAATGAAAATCTGATGCACCACAAACCTAGATATTTGGATCGTGATGACGTAGGCAAAAAATCATTGAGTTTTATTCGCTATTCTTAAAATGAGATTGGAGCTACGTTTGTATGGGGCGCGTTCGTCTAAAATATACCCTTAATGCGTTTATACAATGTTAGACGTAATAATATCACCTTTAACTGTAATTTTTACTCATTGCGATCAAATGCTGGAACTATCAGGACATGTACCTATAGAGTTTTTGAATTTTCGCAAATGAGAGAATGTTAATCAACAATAGGTTTATACGCGCACTATTTCAAGGTATGAAAATATGTTAGTCAAAATTATATAATGATTTTAAAAATCAGGAATAGACCCATTGTTTCGATAATACATATTGAGCCAATCTGTTGCCGGGGTATAGGTTTTATACCTACATATTATTCGCTTTACAGGCGCTAATGCAAAAATCTAATTTGGTACCCTAGTTCAAAACAAACTGTTTGATCTGTAGATAGCTTAGTATTAGCGTTATGTTAATATCACACTTGTGATATTAACATAACAAAAGCTGAGTTAACCCCTATTGCCCTAGGATAGACTTGTGAATAGTGGTGATGTTTACCAGTAAAATTTAAATTTAAAATTGTCGAGTATTAAATATTACCTACATAAGTATGATGTGAAGCATTACTTATGGCAATAAAAAAAAAAATCTATTCTAATATTCTATATCCTTACCTATATCAGTTTACAATGTATATTGAAAACTTTAAACTTCTCAATATACCTACCGTAAACTACCAATGTTGAAAATGCGAAATGGCACCTGGCTAACAGAGCTGGTGAGAGACTGCACTATAAGTAAAATTAGACTTAGAGCCTGTTTCAGAATGTTCGAGTAAGTTCCGGTTATACTACCCAGAACATATTTATTAAACAAAACACTATCTTTGCGTTTCATAGTCATCGATTTAGCCTATCCATCGGTTAAAGCTCGAAACGCGCTACATGTTAACTGTAATTTTTATCATTCAGTTATTTTATGTGTTGCATAGCAACCCGAAACTTTATTAGGACGTTCTGAACGGGCCCTTAGTTTTCTGAAGTCCAAGATATTCAAGTACCTATCTACTCTCTATCCTGCTCTTGCTTCGGCGGCGGATAGATTATAGATACCTAATACAAGGCACAAAACTATGGAGGCTACCCTCCATACACAAAACGAAGCACACAAGACATAAGATTCGACATTATCACGTCTGTGATACAGTACAAAGAACATTAGAGTCCGACTCATCATCATCAATACTATCCACAGTCCCCAGTTGAACAAACCTCAGCTATTAGTGGTGGGGGGTTACAATATACACCGTGGATTATACCTTGCCAGCAACAAACCTCTATGTATGAATAAAACTGTTCATAAAAAAGTACAAAAAGTCAGAATTCAGTTCTTTTATTTTTATTTTAATTCTGTTCCCTTTCTGTTTCTAGCCATAAATAAAAAAAAAATTAACAAATAAATTTTGAAATATTTTGATGAAAATAATAAAAAGAAAGAAAGAAAACGTGTTTACTTCTTGCATACATGCAACATTCGCAAGATCACTTGTACCAGAGATAATATTCTTCACCTACTGTTCGAAGGTAGTAGAATATTAATAATTGTATATTTTTATACACTACTAGCTTTCCGGGCGCGGCTCCGCCCGCGCGTATGTCGGTTATCGCGCAAAAACATTAACGCCTTTTTGCGCAGTTGGATAAAAATTATCCTTTGTTTTTTCCCGGGTCTCAAACTATTTCCACACCAAATTTCATTCAAATCGGTCCAGTAGTTTTGGCGTGAAAGCGTAACAGACAGACAGACAGAGTTACTTTCGCATTTATAATATTAGTACTGATTTAATTTAATACTATTTTTCGATCTACCCTCCCAATCACCTACAAGGAACGACCTGTTGTTCCTAGAATAACAAGAAGAGGTAGGTATTAACCGTGTATTTTAGTATTCTCTCCATAAAAGACTACATGCTGAGTAACATGTATTTCTTAAAACGGTTTCAAAATGGCTGTTTTAAAGAATATTTTTTATGTTTTCGTGTGCTTCATTCATTATGGTAGTGGATTCGAATGGTCAGAAACGGCTTCGAAGGATAAGGAGTTCATTCTGTACCGTTAAGTATGAATGGGAACCGACATAACAGTGTAGGTAAAGGCTAAACAGGATATGGATAGACTGCGTGAAAAGTTAGTAAGGAAATAGTGTTTTTGTTTTGGCACTGAGAAGACAGGCGATAAAACGATCGAGTGTAAGAAGTTATATGTTGTGCAGTGTGTTCATTCTTTGGGTGGGTGGGGCACCGTAGAATATGGTCCGGCAGAAGATGTCACTGCAAAAATGGGGTAGGACAAGGAAGAAATAATAATTTCTATTCACACAGTAAGATTTCTTAACTATATTTATGAACTCTTCGCAGAAAATAATTCACACTCAGATTTGAAACTAGATTGCGGATTTTGTTCTGTACTAAAAGGTAATTTATAGACGAAGACAGGCATGTTGTTGTGAAAGGATGCTCGGAGCCTCACGGCCAGTTGTCTCGGGATGCCTGCGAGCTGCGAGCTTTCCCTCCATGATGTGCGTCGCAAGTACCATGATGGCACCAGAGTGCAGGAAATCATTAGGTCTATCCAGTTTGTTTCACTTTCCTTAGGTGGCCTGTTGAGCAGGAATTATTGGTGAGTGTGTATTAAACCAAAACTGGCTAAATAAGAGTCGTACTCGGCGAGGTTTCTGTACCATGTCACAATATTACATTGGTTGGTTGTATGCAGAAGTTCGTTATGAAAAAAACAGTATGTACCCATTGGCATCTGCGTGGACGATATCGTCCATTTATGAATGAAATTCTATTGTTCACGTTATCTACGATGCTAAAGGAGAATACATAGATATTCAGTAATCTTCCCAGTGGACACAATCAGCTGTACCTATTTACTTATGGATATTTCGTAATTTTCCATTCGCTCGAGATATACTTAGTTAGTTAACTTTGAAGGTAAGACTTTTTTCTTTAATCACAACAAGTTTGCTTTATGCAAAATTTAGAGTTATCTATACCAATCTGTTAAGCGTATCTACATCAGGCAAGTCGGGCTCACTTACAATGCTTTTTGTTTAGAGAAGGGTACTTATGTACATCGGAATTGAATTCGGAAGGTGCTTCTCAAGAGCAGTTCATATATCGTTACCTCCGATTCATGCTCTGGATATGCAATAAACACATTATTTTTATCAAGGGCAACCGGGGTCCTTGCTAGCTTACGTTCGTTGTACATTATACCTATCTAAGTAAGTATAATGAGTGCATACCTCTCCACCTCTCTGTTCAGTTCTCGATCACTATGTTTTGTTTTCCGGATGGGCGATGTGACCCTAAACCTGTAGTACTTAGGCATTATCAAATTGTTAATTTATCAAAAAAAACCTTTGTCCAACATTCATCCGCTTAAACCTAACCCCTAATGTCATTGTTGACTTCAATCAAATAGACAGAGGCCAAATGCCAGTATGTTATTAGATGTAGGGGTAAAGCATGGAAGTAATAAGTACTACGTACAACGTACATAGTACTTATAATAAACCTATATAGATAATAGCCAAGGATCTTCTAAGTATACAACCGGATTGAGCTCGTTGTCAGAAAAGTGCCGAGTGAGAGGCTCTGGCTGACCGCGTTGTCTCTGTTCGGACAAGACTAACAATAATAAGCATTTTCAAGGTAGGTATAGTAACATCTATAACCTGTTTTTTTTAACAGACGAGTACTGAGATGTCTCTGGCATTTTTCCTTTGGCAGTTTCCGATATTGATAGAGGGGGGAGAGTCATGTAAAATACATAAATGTACACACAAACATGTTAAAAAAGACCTGCATGTAACTACATTATTGCAATAAATAATTGAATAACTTTATGTAGATACGTCAATAATAAATTGCACGAACATATTTTGTACATGATTGTCGACTACGTACATTTTTGTTTTTATCTTGGTTGTCACATGATCGAGACATGACCACCATTTTTATCTATCCACTCAAGGGGCCTTCAACTGATTTTATTTTTTTAAGGGCCCTTGAAGTTGTGAACGTACTGGGATTACTGGGTAACTTTATCTATCTTGGCATTTTTTTTTATTCCATTCAAAGATCTAACGGTAGTAAATGTTAATGTACTGAATTGGCCGATCCATCAGCTTAGCGCACAAAAATAATCAAGCATCTACCGCAATAATTCACGTCAACATAAATAAAAATCTCATCGTACTCGGCGATAGGTGAAAAATTAAAAAAAGTCATAACTCCGAAAAACTAAAAATTGCGGAACCTACATGGGGGTGATTCAGAATTCAGATAGCCCTCTAGGTCCTCTACCTCCCACCTTCAGTATATCACTACTTCTTGGGACAACCTGTGTATAATTTTATTTTACACTTGTTTCTCACGAACGCAAATGTTCTTTACATTTTTGAACTAACTGCAATATTTACTAGTTGTTTTATGCCCACAATAGCGAATGTATTCCGCTTTTGCTCATATATATCTACTACATTTGCAGGAAAATGTAGTGAAGTAATAAAATACAACTAGAGAGAGGCGCGTGTGGCGGGCGCGCGTAACATGTTAACAAGAGACGAAATGTCTACGAATAAATACTTATTTGTAGTAAAAATGTGAATTGAATAGTTCAAGATACTATGTGGCCCATATTGAAAACTTCCTTTTAAAAATCATAAATGGTCGACAAAGATGGCGATAATCAATGTCAAAATGGTGGAAACTTACTGAGTCAACTTTTTTCATGCTTTGATGATCGTTGATTCTTGTTTTCCATTTGATTATACATTTGAAATAATTTCATATATTTTACAACAGTACACACACACGAAAGAACCAGAATTCCGTATTTGCCTGAAATAATGTTGTTATAAAGTGCTACTATTATTATTATACCTACTGACCTAAGTACACTTACTAATTTTTTCAGTCTCTTTCGGAGAAGAAGACCTTGTTTTGGAGACTGTAGGTAATCCATACAGAAAAGTAATATACGTTTGTGTAATATACCGAAAACTGTAATCCTTGACCTTGTTTTCTTGGATATTGGGTAAATTCTTATTTATAATTTGCTGAGTAAAAAATACTCTTAACAAATTACTATAATTGTCTTGGAATAAATAAGAGTCGGTCCACAAAGTCGAATTCAGAGAACAATGTCGTCTTCTGTTGCTATGAAGGCAATGATGGCGTTCCTGATGCTAGCCGCTGCATTCAATGTTTTAAACTATATTTTCTGTGGTTTGAACTCAACAACTCAAGAACGTCGTCAATTCCCAAGGTTGGTATATATGCAGAAAGTACCTAATAAGTATCCTGTGGCCATGGTATCGAGCTCTATACCTAAAACATAAAATTAGGTGTACTTTAGCGTGGTCGCTCATAATAGTTGGGTATGTACCTACCTTTCCTACTTGAAAAATGTATGATTGAAACAAATATTGAAGGTTTCTGATCTGTGTTCTAAAGGTAGATGAAATTATAGTTGCCTGGATAGCTATGCTATAATACATATACCAGCCCCTAGTCAAAGTTGTATCATGCACCGTGTTAGTTTCGGAATAGCGTGTTCCGGAACCAATACTTAAGTCCAGCCGGCCGCATTGATTTTTAACATTGACCTATATATACTCAATGATTTTTGATTTAATTTTAAAATTACTTTATTTAATAAAATTATATATATAAATGTTCAACAAACACAATTCAGGAATGCAGTTAAACAAACATTACGTTATTATATTTTGTGCAGGCTACGATTTACACCTATTTGAAACTTTTAAATATATTTTGTACACTAGCGATTTTATACATACAGATACTCCACATTTTAAAACCTTATTGTTTTTATCAATCCATCTGTTAGGCCTTCTTTCGCTTGTTGTTTTCCCTTAAATTTTTCTAGTCACCGCCAGAAACTCAAGATTTTCTAAGCTTCTAAGCGTATAATCCGTAGATGTTGAACAAGATGGGAGAGATAACACAAACCTGTCGAACTCCTTTCCCTAAATCGGAAGTCTTGAATCGTCTCCGATTTTGACAAAATCTCGATTTAAGTAATACTTTACTAGAAGTTTCAGAACGAATGTGAAACCATTACAACCCATTACCGCGTCCGATATTTCCATCAAAGATAAGTCACATGACCAATATGAAGAATTGGAGAATGGAGGTGATCTGATGAGCCGTGGCGATGGAAACTACTTTGTAGACAAGGATTTGAAACACGGAATTATGTGCCCGGAAATACCACCCGGTTTAGGTAAGTAGTGATCTTTGTAAATTAGTTTAGAGTCGATAGGGTGTTGTCCTCCCATTGGCATTCGCGTGGACGATATCGACAAATAATGAATGAAATTCTATTGTTCTCGTTATCTCGGATGCCAAAGGATTATTGGATATTACAAAATTACGAATTTACGAGCGGAAAAATTTTAGTCATGGGCGGGATTCGAACCGGCGACATCCACCTCTTTAGCCGGGGCATAGAACATATAATACGCCGGGGTATGCTCTGACCGACTGAGCTAACATGACAATGGGTCTTAACTCTAATTTTTCCTCTCGTTCTTGGGGATGGTGCGACACCTTAAATGTAGTTTAACGTATATACGTTGTAGCACAAACAAGACTAATTTTGCAAATAGCTTTAATGGATTATTGTAATGTAAACCGCAGAGCATGCGTAATTGCAAAAATAACAATAATAACAATAACTATAATATATATAACCATAACCATAATGTATTTATTCACCTCCGAATGCTCGGACTAGGTACCAGTTCAAGGGTAAACCATGTTATTACGTATTTAGTACCAGGCTGCGGCGAATTCATGTATCTGAATCATATTTGTATGAATAATAATGTATGTTAATAATTAGTAATGTA
This sequence comes from Plagodis dolabraria, assembly GCA_963854805.1. NCBI lineage: Eukaryota > Metazoa > Arthropoda > Insecta > Lepidoptera > Geometridae > Plagodis > Plagodis dolabraria. Next base: position 22,515,246 of record OY978457.1, on the reverse strand, counting down.
ATAATATGACTGAAATAACTTCCACTTATATACTAACTTTTTCATACCATAAAGGTGGAATATGGAGAGCTTTTTTTACCACCCATATTCATGCTATAAATATATTTTAATTTGAAGGTCAAAAAGAGGAACTTCTTTAATACAGTTCCTATATCTGCTCGTATCTACTCAATAGCTCAACCGATTTTTATAAATAACGTCGATAGAATCCTTTTGGTGCCGCGAGTGTCACAGGTACCTATAACAGGGTACATAAAATGCAAAAAAGATTGTAAATGGCGGATTTTATGCATTTTCAATTCAAATTCAAATTCATTTATTTCGAGCTACTTAGGACTCATATCATAGACACAATTACATATTTATACAGAATAGAAAATAATAAAAATTGAAATTGTAGTATAACTAAAATAATAATTAATAATAAAATAAATCAAATAAATACACATCCAAAATTAAACAATGTCAATAAATTTATGTAAGAGTAGGTATGTCATATTAATAATGATAATTTTTTTATTTAAACAAAAGAGTCATCTCTCATGAAATGAGGGAGCATGTCTTTCACAACAATGCCTAATAAAAGGACAATCTACTCTGTCTGCAATCATAGCTAGGACAGTGTTGCTGCTGGCCCGCACCCTGCGCACCAGAGACGCGGCACGTTTGCGCATGGTCGCGTGGAAACAATCAACACGAGCTTGCGCAAACATGCTTGTGGCACTGCAGAAGCGGGGCAACCTCATCACTGCCCTGAACGCGTTGTTAAATTGTACTCTAAGTGCACTATACGACAAGCGGGTATACCTCGCCCACAGGCTACACGTATAGAGGGAGGTGCAGAACGCTCGAAAGAGCGTAACCTTCACCTCCCCCGAGCAACGTGCAAACCTGCGAGCCAGCATGTTCGCTCGTACGGATAATGCCCTTCGTTCACGTTCTATGTCTGCATTGTCCTTGAGGTCGGCGAATTCATGTATCTGAATCATATTTGTATGAATAATAATGTATGTTAATAATTAGTATTGTAATAATATGTCTGAAATAACTTCCATTTATATACTAACTTTTTCATACCATAAAGGTGGAATATGGAGAGCTTTTTTTACCACCCGTATTCATGCTATAAATATATTTGAATTTGAAGGTCAAAAAGAGGAACTTCTTTAATACAGTTCCTATATCTGCTCGTATCTACTCAATGGCTCAACCGATTTTTATAAATAACGTCGATAGAATCCTTTTGGTGCCGCGAGTGTCACAGGTACCTATAACAGGGTACATAAAATGCAAAAAAGATTGTAAATGGCGGATTTTATGCATTTTCAATTCAAATTCAAATTCATTTATTTCGAGCTACTTAGGACTCATATCATAGACACAATTACATATTTATACAGAATAGAAAATAATAAAAATTGAAATTGTAGTATAACTAAAATAATAATTAATAATAAAATAAATCAAATAAATACACATCCAAAATTAAACAATGTCAATAAATTTATGTAAGAGTAGGTATGTCATATTAATAATGATAATTTTTTTATTTAAACAAAAGAGTCATCTCTCATGAAATGAGGGAGCATGTCTTTCACAACAATGCCTAATAAAAGGACAATCTACTCTGTCTGCAATCATAGCTAGGACAGTGTTGCTGCTGGCCCGCACCCTGCGCACCAGAGACGCGGCACGTTTGCGCATGGTCGCGTGGAAACAATCAACACGAGCTTGCGCAAACATGCTTGTGGCACTGCAGAAGCGGGGCAACCTCATCACTGCCCTGAACGCGTTGTTAAATTGTACTCTAAGTGCACTATACGACAAGCGGGTATACCTCGCCCACAGGCTACACGTATAGAGGGAGGTGCAGAACGCTCGAAAGAGCGTAACCTTCACCTCCCCCGAGCAACGTGCAAACCTGCGAGCCAGCATGTTCGCTCGTACGGATAATGCCCTTCGTTCACGTTCTATGTCTGCATTGTCCTTGAGGTCGGCGAATTCATGTATCTGAATCATATTTGTATGAATAATAATGTATGTTAATAATTAGTATTGTAATAATATGTCTGAAATAACTTCCATTTATATACTAACTTTTTCATACCATAAAGGTGGAATATGGAGAGCTTTTTTTACCACCCGTATTCATGCTATAAATATATTTGAATTTGAAGGTCAAAAAGAGGAACTTCTTTAATACAGTTCCTATATCTGCTCGTATCTACTCAATGGCTCAACCGATTTTTATAAATAACGTCGATAGAATCCTTTTGGTGCCGCGAGTGTCACAGGTACCTATAACAGGGTACATAAAATGCAAAAAAGATTGTAAATGGCGGATTTTATGCATTTTCAATTCAAATTCAAATTCATTTATTTCGAGCTACTTAGGACTCATATCATAGACACAATTACATATTTATACAGAATAGAAAATAATAAAAATTGAAATTGTAGTATAACTAAAATAATAATTAATAATAAAATAAATCAAATAAATACACATCCAAAATTAAACAATGTCAATAAATTTATGTAAGAGTAGGTATGTCATATTAATAATGATAATTTTTTTATTTAAACAAAAGAGTCATCTCTCATGAAATGAGGGAGCATGTCTTTCACAACAATGCCTAATAAAAGGACAATCTACTCTGTCTGCAATCATAGCTAGGACAGTGTTGCTGCTGGCCCGCACCCTGCGCACCAGAGACGCGGCACGTTTGCGCATGGTCGCGTGGAAACAATCAACACGAGCTTGCGCAAACATGCTTGTGGCACTGCAGAAGCGGGGCAACCTCATCACTGCCCTGAACGCGTTGTTAAATTGTACTCTAAGTGCACTATACGACAAGCGGGTATACCTCGCCCACAGGCTACACGTATAGAGGGAGGTGCAGAACGCTCGAAAGAGCGTAACCTTCACCTCCCCCGAGCAACGTGCAAACCTGCGAGCCAGCATGTTCGCTCGTACGGATAATGCCCTTCGTTCACGTTCTATGTCTGCATTGTCCTTGAGGTCGGTAGTAATGATGTGTCCCAAATACTTAAATTGTTCCACCCTTTCCAATGAAACACCATTCAAATATACGGGTGGTACATTTTGAGGACGTTTTGTTCAGGCCTCAAAGACCATACACACACTTTTTCGGACATTGTAGTTTAGCCCATGAGTCATGGCATACCTCTCACAAGTTCTCAACAACGTTCGTAATCCACAAACCGACGCGCTCAGCAACACCATATCGTCCGCGTAACTTAATTAATTTTAATGTGCGGGGTAAACAATTTTTTTTCTATTATATTTATAGAAAAAATATAAATACAAAATATATTTTCCTTTTGAAACAGTTTTTATTTAAATTGCATTCTAATTAATTTTTATTTTGTTTTTAGGCCCAGTCGATTCTACTCAGCTCATGTTTCGTAATCCAATGGACAGTAATCATTCTGAAATAACTCTTGGTGGTCTAGTGAAAGTTAAAAACTGTTTGAGGCGTCAGAGAGCAGCTGTCATTATACCGTTTAGGTAAACCACGTTTTATCAATTACGACAGGACTATTCCGCTTCTTTAGAAAATATAACGCAAAAAGATCTTAAAAACGTCTTTGCCAAAACCCAAACTAAGCATCCAAAAAGAAATACTAAGGTATGTTTTAGCTGTAATTTACTTTTTTTGTACGAATTCATTCATTCATTTCGTATCAATGGCTAATTGAACTTTAGATGATGTTTTCCCAATGGGAGGCCACCTTCATGGCCCTGTGAGATGCATATGTGAGGTCATCTTGTGTGCAGATGGTCGGGCACTGGGGACAGGACAGTATGTGTGCCATATTTTGCTCAGGGGCACCACACTCATATTTCACATCTAACCTGTCCCTTACTCCCCATTTGGCCAGGTTAGTTTTGCAACGACCAACTTGGGTACGGAGTCTGTTGAGCGACTTCCAAATTGGTCACTGCAGTTCGTTAACAGGAGGCAGATGTACCGCTGGGGTAACATAGTTTGTGTGTGTAGGGTATTTGGTGTGATAAACTTCAAGTCTCTCCTCCTTTGTGCATCTTTTTTCCCAAGGAGTCGTCGAATGGAATGGAAAGTGCATCCGCAATTCCGTTGGAGTAGATAGTTACTGTAAGTGTAGAGGCTGACATACAGCGTCTACACCTGTAGTAAATACTACCAAAGCAGTATGTGGTGCAACTAAAAACCAGACGGTGTTCCTGCAGAATGCATTGTTCACTCTTTCGTCTTCGGCTTTGATTCAAACACAGATATTATTATGCTCTCCGAGAGAAACCACCTTCCTCACTCACTAGGGAACAAACTGGACCATTACTTTTTGCCGGGAGCGGGGGCTTGTCTTTACATCAGAGATTATATCTGTGCTTGTCTTCTCAGCAACCTTAAAGGACGGGGCCTATCTAACATTTGACTGCGATTACCATCCGCCAATCTACGCATAGTACTACATAATAACGGTAATGCCGAAATATACCAATTTAGCACCTACGAATTACTTCAGATTCTGTGTTTGAGTAGATCTACACTGCGGAGAGAGATGTCGAATGGTTTGGTACGCGTACCACCGATCATTTGGGATCTGTTCACGATTTCACTTTGGCGTACTGAGTTGGTGCACGTCATAGGTCATAATAAATTACCTAATAATTTGCATGAATTTAATAAATTAATTTAATTTAATTAACTTTGCAACAAAATTGACTTTTAAGAAGGCACGGGATTAATTTTCGTTCCACATAGGCCTTATAAACATCACTTTTTAATCTGTTTAATATTATTAGACATAAAAAGAATACAGTTTAAAGTGAATTGCTCCAAGCTGTGAATTTTCATTCTTTATGTTCTCTATGATGCCCAAAGCATTGACACTATGGTTGCTCCATTACTTTTGATGGAGGCTTTATTATGCCGCAGGCCTTATTTGTATCACGTTATCTTAGTTCTTTATTCATATATGTTCGTCATTGAATAATAATATTATCTTCGTGCGTAAGTACAGTACCTACTTACATTTAAACTTATTACAAAACTTTAGAGTAAACGCATTAAAAATATGGTATCATGGTTTCCCGAAAAGCTTAAGGCTTAATAAACAATATAAACTTTATAAAACTATTTTTTTGTATAAATGATAGTAAGAAATACAGTGTAAAATGACATATAGTAAATTTAAACGTGTGTTGAAATATGTAAGAATTAATACATGCAGTCGTAATGAATTAATGTTTTAGACGTTAGAAGTGTAAAAATCGATTTGGAATTAGGTAGGCCGTATTTGTATCTAGTATTATAACCACAGATTAGGGGGTAATCTGTGACTATAACTGACGACATCTTAAGAGTCGCGGGTAGCCAATAGTTAATATACAATCGTTCTTTGTAATGTTCTATGGCTGATGATGATGAGGTACTACAAGCTTATCTAATAAAGGCTACTCAAATCATACTTTACTTTCATTTACTCTTTCTACTTTTAGAGGGTCCAAAAAACCAATAGCGTCTATAAACTATCTGCACTCGTTTTTGAGGAAACAACAACTGGAATATCAAGTGTTCGTGATAGAACAAGGTAAGTCACAGACCTCTAGATATGCCTTGCGAAAATTTTAAGTACATTCATTCAGACCTATTCTGGATAAGCCGGGACCTTTGTGCCGAGGTAAGTTTTCGTGAGTCACCCATAACCATAACTTAGAACAAAACGATTTTCGGCCGTCTGTGTTGCTTTAAAAGCCTAAGAAGTACCTATAATCATAGTTATTTATTATTAAACGTCTTTGTACTATTCAATCTAACTTTTATTCACCGTCCACGATCCATTTATCATGTTTTTTTTTTATGCCTGATAGGTTAGCCTTTTTTTTTTTTTTTTTTTTTTTTTTATGCCTGATAGGTTAGCCTTTGACCACTATCTCACCTGATGGTAAGTGATGATGTGGTCGAAGATGTTGTTCATATATAACTAACCTAGAATTACTGGCTCTCAAGGGCAGCTGCCGGAACACACCGTAAGGTGCTTGGCAACAGATTTTCTACTTGACCGTGGTAGCTGGCCAGGCGGGCATTCGCAAAATGCCCTACCACCATGCAAAAATGCATTTAATAAACATTGCATAAATGAAATTTAATAAACATAACCAAATGGAAATTAATATACTTACTACATAAAAATACAAACTTTTTTTTAAAATAAAGGAACTGTATCAGCCGGATCGTTAACTGCTGAACACAGCCTCCCCCATTATGGGGGGGACTTGCCATAATTCCCACGCTTGGCAGGCGTCTTGGGAATAGCAGTGTGATACATCAGCTCCTCAGAAAGCGCCCTGCAAATCTTCTGGTGTGTTATCCTTAGTCGCCTCTTACGAAACCCACGACATTATAGCCCAGCACCCTACGGGCATTAAATAAGTACTTTTTTTTCTCAAAGGTAAAGATAACAAATTGTTCAATCGCGGAAAGCTACTGAACGCAGCATTCACGGAACTGTACCGACGTTTCCACAAGAGAGACGCATTTCGTTGCTTCATCATACATGAACCCAGCATCGTGCCCATCGATTCCAGGAACATTTACCGCTGCGGCTGGTACCCGAGGCAACTAGCAGCCACAGTCCAAAGGCGTGATAAGTAAGTTCCAAATATTTTATAGGTACACTAGCGGCCCGCCCCAACTTCGCGCGGCTAATTACAACTATAAATTGAGATGTAAGCTATCCTATCTTTCAATTTGGATCAAATTGCACACGGTGTGCACATCAAATTTGAAATTGGTTCAGTAGTTTAGGAGTCCATCGCGGACAAACAACGTGACACATAATTTTTATATATAAAGATGTGTCATACTGTTCATTGTCACCAGCGACAGTTAGTAGATAAGGATAAGCACTGGAAGGTGTTCTACTTCCAGTGCTTCATAAAGCAGTAAGAACCGCACTTTCTGACTGCAACAGCTATAGTACGTTTATGCTGTTATTGAATACTGAAGCAACTGAATACTAGAGTTTTAGAGAAACCAGCGGGTTTTTAAACCTCACCACACATCGGCAGTCGAAGCGCTAGCGAGAAGGAGGCAGTATTTTTTGCTTATTGCTTTAGTATGAAAGATCTCACACACAATCCAGATTGGTGGTGGCGGCGGCGGCGCGGTGCTGTAATTTTTGAAGTAATTAGTATTCTTTTAAAATGCCGCCTCCTCACACGGCAATGTGCAAACACCTAAACAGCCAGGCCTGGCAACGGCTCCGCACCTCCACCTCTCCCACGCCCAAACCCGAGTGATAAAAAGATTTCGTCATCTTCCGCCTTCAATACTCCAAGTGACAACAATACAAGAGCAGCCTCGCGTCGTTCAAACTATATGTTCCAAAACTAGTAGGTACACTATGTTTGGCAGGCAAGGCATTTGGCGGCGTTGTACTCCTTAGTGACGTTTTCATCACTCATATCCACCACGTATCACAGGTGTGTTGGCCTAAAGTCTACGAATACAGTCCTTACCACTACATATGACTGCATCAGATGAACAAGTGAATGAGGCAAAGCTTGAGTCCCCAAAAATTAAAGCCAAGCGTTAAACATGCTTCATCGGCAGATTTGAAATGCTTCTCTCACATCGTTGCGAAACATAATCTACCAATATTCAGACAATCACAATGAGGAATGTTCTAATTGTTACGAAAATATTATAAGTATACAATTTTAAAACAATGACAGCTGAACGTTATAGCTATGGACTATACGCTCCACCCCGTATATATAATAATAATATATATATATATATATATATATATATATATATATATATATATATATATATATAAGGTGGATATTAATTCATCAACAATACATACTGCGGGGGATGGTGTAGAATCGATAACGGAATGTGTTCTCATGTTTAATTTTCACATACAAAGAATCAGTATAACTATTTTCTAAGCGCGGTGCGTTGCCTTTTAGTATGATAGCGAGAACCGCGGTTTACTCCATTCTCATACTAGGGCAAAACAGCTGTTATGCACTAGTGATAGATGAAGCTATTTCACGTACCTATTCTGACGAACGCGAAGGCGTTACCGGCCAATCTAGCTAGACTGCCGAATGCTTTGCATAATTGCCAATCGATTGAACTCTTCTAAATGATAAAAACATTTACATACCTACATTCTTTTTAATTTCAAGTTTACGTAAATTTGTGATTTGGTAATGGCATCTTTAAGGTCAAATTTCTAGCACTTCCCGATAAGCTATTCGGCCAAAATTATCAAGGTGGTTGTCGGGTGGAATGTTGCACTTCCCGATTTGTTATTCATTTACAGGCGCATATAAACATGGTATTTAGCTTGTTTTATAATTAACATGCCTTGTGTTCTAGCACAACATATGAAATGATGTTTGGAGGTGCTGTAGCAATAACCCAGGAACAATATATAAGAGTAAACGGATTTTCTAATTTTTATTGGGACAATGGTGCTGACTTTGCCGACATGCACAAAAGGTGAGTAGAAATCCTGTCAGTATGGATTTGACATGCAACGACCGCCATTACCTCGTTTTAAGGGCTCCTAAACACCCAAGGGCAAGGCGATCTTTCCATACGTCCTCGAAGCGCTCGTAGCGAAGTTTGCTTAGCTGTTCTTAATCGATCAGCAAAGTTAAGCAACGTCCGCCTCGGTCATGACTGGGTGACCGCTGGCGCTGGTGACATTACTACTGAGCGCTTCCGTGCTTCGGAGGGCACGTCGGTCCCGGTTGTTATCTTAGGATGGCAATCGTTATAGCATGGTGGTAGGGCATTTTGCAAATGCCCACCTGGCTAGCTACCACCCTCAAGTAGAAAGTCTGTCGCCAAGCACCTAACGGTGTGTTCCGGCAGTTGTCCTTGAGAGCCAGTAATTCTAGGTTAGCCTGATCAACATCTTCGACCACATCGTCACTTACCATCAGGTGAGATAGTGGTCAAAGGCTAACCTATCAAGCATAAGCATAAAAAAAAATTCTTCTGTCCGTACCAAACGGCTCTTTAGCTCGTAACTGGAATGAGTACATAACAAGCCATATATTATTTAGATATTTTTTTAAATAAATTAATTGGGAACTGTCAAAGTTGACAATAATTTTAGGAAATAACTAGCTCTCCGGCCGCGGCTGAGACGCTCGTATGTCGGTTATCGCGCAAAAACATTAATCTCTTTTTGCGCAGTTGGATAAAAACTATCCTTTGTCCTTGGATCTTAAACTATGTCCATACCAAATTTCATCCAAATCGGTCCAGTAGTTTTAAACAACATATTATAGGTAGTGAAAAAACTGATTTGTAATATGGTTTTGAATTTAATATCAAAACCCACAAACCATTTTCTCTCATAAGGGCTGTTGCCATGTGAAACACTAAAAGAGCGAGATCCGACTCGCACTTGGACAGTTTTGAAAGACAGGTTACTTGTCTGCGTATAATCCTGTGATCCGTGAATCCGTTTAAATTTAAAACGAGTCGGGTCCGACTCGCACTTGGCCAACTTTTTGAATTTGTTGTTATAAAGGCAACAGAAATACATCATCTGTGAAAATGTACTGTCTAGCTATCGCCGTCCTTGACTGTATCTCAAGGACGGCGCCCAAGTAACATTTTAAACTGTATAAAAGCTATATTATGGACTATTTGTTCACTACAGGCTGATAACGTGGCTGTATAGCAAGCTATACAGCCCTTGTAACTCTGAAATGGGCCCCAAAATTATACAGCTTTAAGTGTAGATTTACCTGTATAAAAGCTGTACTATTTGGCTGGCTAAGATACTATTTAGATACTTTTATACAGCTTCCATTCTCTTATTTTCCTTTTATTCTTTTATACAGACTCAGGCTTGTGAAAATCTTAATAGAAGAATAAATATATTATAATTGTGTTCGTAGTTGAATTTATTCTCCATTTTATTTCTTAATTTACTATGTGCCAAGGCAGAGACCATATGTGAAGTATAAGTGCAATAAATATTTAATAACTAAGTACTCTTTCCTGCTTATCGTTGTTGTTATGCTTGCGACCGATATTTTTATGTGAATATGTATTCTAGTTTTAAGCTCAAAACTCACGCCCCTTCGAAATAAATAATATACATAATATTTTTCTGTAATTACAAATATGTAACCAAATCTGAAAACAGTTTTAAGAGTAACCCGGACTGTTATATTGATATTAAACGTAATTGTGTGTACTATACAGTTAAAATTGTGTGTACTATACAGTTAAATCCTTTGTAAATTTGTACTGAAATTTAAAAAAAAAACAAAAATTATCTCGTAAAATTGGAATGCAATTTATAGGTTATGATAAAATGGCGTCCTTAGTTTATACAGCTCTTGCTCTTCTAGTACCCCTTAATGCAGCTTTTAGCATAACAGAGTCGTTATTTAAGGACGTATCTCAGCCTAAAGTGTAACATTGTCTGCACATTAGTATTTAAGTACTGTAGAAGCTGTCTTAAAGTATTATTCATATTCATTAATACAGTTAATTAGGGTTCAGTTGAAATATAGAAAACCACATTATGACCCAAACCAAGGCCCATAAGGCGGTGAGCAAGGAATCGGATTGTTTTATCAAAAGCGTTGCAAATAGTTTCGATAAAACAATCAGATTCTTCGTTCATGGCATTTTTGTCTTTTTTCTAGTTTTTAATGAATTTTAATACTTAAAATAAAAGTCTATTTTGTAGTCTATTTTTAGTAGGAATACTAAAACAGACTTTTATTTTTAGTTAAATTTCGCTATAATTGTTCATACTTTGCTCCATTATACCCGATCCTGCCTGTAGAGAACTCTCACCGAATGTTACTAACCCAACATACATATCTTCAGCACATATAATTGCTATTTCATCATGATTCAATAATTTTGATTCTACGGAACACTCATTGCATGGTGGTGATACCAACTTAGAATTTGATTGTCCGTGCCCTTGTAAAATCATATTTTGTTCCGTTATTTCAACAAATTGGCAAATTATCAAAATTATGACTCAATTTTCTTATTAGTTGTATCCAATAAATACTGATTTTAAGCTATATTAGTTTCAAAATAATTGATAAGCTGGAGAATTGTGTATGCCAACACTATAATAATAACTTTCATCTTCTAAAACATGAAAAACTGTAAAAAGGAAAAAATGTACGCCAATCGCATTAGGCTTTAAAAAGGAGTAAATCTAAACTCTTCTACATGAGATAGAATTGTATTACACTATTATAAAGGGAATTGCTTGCTAAGAGTATCCTAGATTTCCGTTGTACAGCTATTAGCAAGCTTTACTTGAAAGCTGAACAATAGAGTAATTTTACACCAATATTCAGGCTATAACAATATTTAATGATCTTGTACAGAAGTAGGTTATACAAAATTATAATTTGAGGGCTATATACAGTTATTGTGGTATAAAGTTGCTCAACGCAGTTTTTACGCCACGGTCTGTATTTTAGCATTTTCCAATACTATTTAAAAGCTAAAGGTAAAAATGTAGGCTCTATACAGCCGTTAATCAGCTATACTGTATACAGTTGTACAGTTATACTTTAGTACAGTCCTAAACATATATTTACACTCTTGTACATAATTTATTAAGCTTATAGCTGGTAATGCGCTGGTAAATATAATATTTTTCCGCTTAAATGTTACTTGGGCGATACCTAGACCTAGACCTTGACAGACAGACGGACGGACGGACAGTGAAGTCTCAGTAATAGGGTCCCGTTTTTACCCTTTGGGTACGGAACCCTAAAAATTACCAGAAGGATGCTCCGCAAAGCCATAGTATCCAATATAATTATATATAGCATCCAATATCCAGCAGATTGTTCAACGCATCTACATTAAAAAAATCGAGTAGCTACCTATCTAATTTAATTTAAGTACTCAATAGATAATTCAGAAGATTTTCTGACTATTACAGATTGATCTCAGGAAATTACACTATTGAAAGGACGTCGGAAGATTTTGGAAAATACAGGACATTGAATAATATGGCTAATCCGTTGGAAAAGTTAGTATAAATACCTACAATACAACATGGTCGTTATTTAGTAACAAATTAACATCAACAAATTAATTCCAGGGTTAACTGAAAGTACCTACCTCGAGGCGCGGTTATTTCTTTCAATTTTTTTTCTGTACATCAACCCAATAATAATACCTAATATTATTTGCCATGAAAATGTTACAGTTGTCCAGTAGGTGATCCATTGGTACCCGAACTAGTTAACACAGTTGTGACACATCAAATTAATTTCTTCAGTTTATAGGAATATAAATACGATTTTTGGATCTAACCATCAACCATCAGCGTGCGCAGTGAACTTTGAATTAAGCTATGCATGGCCAGACTCGCGAGGTTTACAGCTCCGAGAGCCACTAGGTTTCTAAATACTTCACCGTGGGATGCCGGGCTAGAGTGTCAGCCGCCCCCCTCATCTCTTCCCGTGGCAGTTGTAAGAGGCGACTAAAGGGAAGATGGGCAGCAGCGCCTTAGACATGTGTACTTACGTAAGTACAACTTTGCGTATCCAGAGTAGCATATACGCATTAGTATCTCTGTCTGCCTCCAGTCAAACTTCTTTCTGGGTTTACGATGGTTCAATAGAGCTACAGTCTGATTCTTCAAAAAGGGAGTTAAAAGAGTCTTACAGGGTCGGCAACGCATTGGTAAATCCCCTGGTGTTGCAAATGCCCATAGGTGACGGTAACCGATTACCATCAGGTGGACCGTATGATTGATTGTCACATTGCCACTCGATTACATTGAAAAATATATATATACTCTGAATCGTATTATTTTATTCCAGGAATGAAATAGCACAAACATTATCACCTCTGAATCTAGTTGACGGGCTCACTTCTCTCTCATATTCAGTGGTTGAATACGAACTTCGTGACGTCTACACTTACATCAACATCAACTTAGAAGAAGATGGTGATGCCGCCACAGCATCCATGGGCATCATGTGGAATAAACTGCAAAATATTCTGCTGCGCCAGCAACAGAATACTACGACTACTTAAAAATAATATATCATATTTGTGTTATTAGTCTGTTTGTTTTATGTTTCTTAGGTTCATGTCAGTTCCATCCACTATCCATGTCCTGAGGTTAGCTGCTAGGGTTTGCAGTTAGTATTTTTTTAATAAAGGATTATTATATATAAAATAAGTCATAAATAATTTACTATTATATTAAAGCAGAGACTTTGCATAACTAAAAAACTATTTAATTAGGTACATACATAGTAGTATGTTAACTGCTTTTCAAAATTCAAAGTAAGTACCTATCACATGTAAGATAAGTTCACGAAATATGTAGTCGGATTCCTAATGAAAAATGTTTTTCACGTGAAACTTGAATTTTCCTTCCGTGAGCACTGTAATAAGTTTGGGAACTTTATTATTAAACCGCACATAATTACCTTAAAAGGACCTTTTATTTGTCTTTTCTAATCCAAATCCTGGCATCGCTATTTTATCTTTATTCCTAGTGTTGTAATCGTGATTATCACTGGTTAATTTTAATTTACTCATATTTTTACGAACATACATAATATTTTCAAATATATAGACTCCGTAAGTTTGAAATATCAATTTCTTTAAAAAGATCCATCAGAGATTCCTTAGGATATGGCTCGAATTGCACGCTTTTGTAAAATAAAGGTTGTCTCTATCTCAACAGCAGCTCCCCACAGCAATACACAATACGACATAATACTGTGGAAGTACGTGAAATAAACTAGCCGAGCAGAAGCTACGTCTGTTAACTGTCTAATCTTACGAACTGCAGCAGCAGAACTAAATCTTCCGGATAGATTATGTATGGGTGGATCCCACTGTAAAGTTGAATCCATTTTAATTCCCACGAAGGCTTGTATCATTTTCAATAGAGAGTTTATCTGGACCAAGCTTAATTTTTGGTTCAACATAAGTAACATTTGGTAAAAACACTTCATACATTTATTGTTTTTTTATTTTAAGAGAAGATTATTAGCGGCGAACCATTTAGATCATAGATAACACATTATTTACATGAATGAGTGCACTTTCTTTCCTATCTTCTTTCGAAATCAGAATACTAAAATATCGCAGAAATCTTTGACCATGCAAGGCAGATCATTAATACACGCTAGAAACAGAAAAGGTCCTAAAATGTATCCCTGTGGTACTCCTATTTTTATCACTTCTCGCCTGACTCAATTTTGGCGTTTTGCTATCGCCTTCGAACACTCATACACAGGACTGTTTTCTTTCCAGCATGTAAAAAATACATCCACGTTACATCTCCTGTCACAGTCATACACAGCATTGGAACGTCCGTGATTGTATTTGAACATCATTCTTTACACCAGTCACCAGGGGACAACTATACACCCAGGGGGAAAAACCGTAAAAGGGACTTGGGGACATAATTACTGGACTCAGTTTTGTTGGTAAAGAAATAGATGTTTGCAAGTCATTCTTTCTCCAAGCTGTCAGAGCCGTCAAAAGTATTCTTTTTGAAGATTTCAACGAAAATAGAGGAGGCAGGAAGCCTCTAATTCAAGAACTCATCATGAGTTATTATTCAGTACTGAGTCACTATACACAGTTGGTAGGCCCCCCACTAGGTGGACTGACGACATCGTGAAAGTCGCTGGTAGCCAATGGTTACAAGCGGCTAATAGCTGTTCTTTGTGGCGCTCTAAGGGGGAGGCCTTTGTTCAACAGTGGACGTCTTCCGGCTGATGGTGATGATGATGATGATGAGTCACTATAGGAGGTACTATGCGCCGATGACTAGATATTAACCAAAAAAATGACACTAATATGTTTAATGATTTTATGTATAAAAATCCTGACTCGAGTATTCCGTCAAAACCTACCAGAAGACAATGTAAAAATCAATTAATTTTAAACATGTTTCTTCTACTCGTGTTATGGTTTTCAGTAAATATCTTAGAAAAACTAGGTACTATTTTTTTCTCATATTTTAATTGAAAAGTAGAGTGTTTAACACAGATGTAAGTTATCGACTCCAACTTGGACTATAACTGCAATAATTATAAATAGATTCTACTCATGTTCTTAATATCAATAAATATTATAGAAAAACAATTTTTATATTCCTCATAGTCATAGTGAAAAGTAGAGTGTTTAACAAGGATGAAAGTAATCAATTTTTATTCGGACGATAGCCATCCGTAAATATTGCAACCAAAATTAATCTTGAAATTTCACAAATATTTCTAACATCTTAATAAATTTTAAATAAGTGCTATTTAATGTGTAATATGTTAGAACAGTTTCCCCCACAAGTGACTCTATTTGAACTTTTACGACCCCCATCTCTAGGTTAGCGATATAAATTTTATGTTAGCAGCCACCCAAGTCTATCATGCCCTTCAGGCCATAATTTTTGCACTATAGACTGTTCTTTCTTCTTGTTTTTTTGGGTTCACATTAAAATATTACCAACCAATTCTAGTACACCATTTTATTTTCCATAACGCCCTGCCTTGACTTCCTGAAATGTCTGACTGAAATAGGTAAGGTTTAGATTAAGTATAAGAGGTCCTTGTACACTAAAGCCTGATGTCCTTCAACTGATGTGACTCCGTGCAACCTTTTTTTTTACAACGTAATTACCATTCTTTTGATTGTCATTATTTCTGTTTGTCTCGCCTTTATAGTAAAACGAACTGACTCTCGAGGGAACCTACATACATATATTCTTTATTTCCCTGATAACATCGCACATTATTTTCTACTTAACCTTAATTCCCATTATAATTATTTAATATGACAAACTGGCATTTCTTATTATTATATATGACACGTCTCAATTAATTTTAAATTGGTGCTACTCATGTTATTAATATTATAGAAAAAGTACTATTTTTTACTTTCCTAATATTTGAAATGAAAAGTAGTGTTTAACGGGTGAAAGTCATCAATTCCTACTCGGACTATAACCTCCCTCGCTGCGCTCGTCTAAATGCTTCGTAATTGATTCCTTTCGACCCTTGTATAACAATCTACTATAGATATATGTATAAGCCTACTATGCTATTGTTTAGGTAACTAACACATTCATTCTGGTAATACTTCAATTGGATTAGAGCATACCCCGGCTAAAGGGGAGGATGGGACGCGGGTTCGAATCCGAAAATTTTTCCTCTCGTAAATTTGTAACGTTGTAATGTAATCCGCAGAGCATGCGTTATTGCAAACATAAATAGTTATTTGTTAAGTATACAAGAGTGCAAAGTTGCTTTTTAACCGCGTGTTCAATTTTGATGACCGAGCAAGCGAAGGATTCACGAGCGCAGCGAGTGATTCAAAATTAGAATCCTGAGCGTTAGCGAGGGAATCAAAAGGGCACGAGGTGAAAAATCTTTGCACTCGAGTGCAACACGTAACTTTTCATTCCACCTCAGCGAGGAAATGACAAAATGCAAAAAAAAAACGTTTACAATCACAAGATAGGTACACTTTTATTTGAGTTTAGGTATTAATTACTACAATATGACAGGTAAGTATTACAGAATAATCTTTAAATTATAACAAAATAATACTAAGGTATAATTAACTAAAGTAACGTTGCTACAGTTATTTTTAATTCACAAACTTAGTGCACACGATGTTCTAAATTCAATTTACTTTAGCCTCTAGAGAAAGCAGAAAAAAGTAAAATATATATATATATATATATAAAAAATATATCCCAGCAAAAAACGAAATACCTCTGAAATCTTAAGAGGCACAAATTTAGCTTTCACGGCACATTTATGCTCGTATTCAAGCTATCTTTTTGCATATTTAATATACCGCTAGACCCATCAATTAAAAAAAAATTTGCTGGGCGAAAGTTCGTGCAGCAGAATCCGTTTTTCTTAAATTACTCTGAAGCCGTTCGACGCACAAATATAAAATTTCGGGCACATTTACACAATGTAAGGCACTAATTATCTGCATCATTCAATTCTTGAAAAGGCGTTACTTTTTGCTGGGCGAACGCACACAATAAAAACGGCTTTTCCACTCAGATATTGAAGATTAAAAATACTCTTTCCGAGATGGTGGGATGAAAAATATTAAAATTATAAGGATGCGTCATCTTTAACAAGTTTAAAGCTAATTGCAAGATTAGTCTTGTTTGTAGTATAAGTTAAACTTTAGACGTCGCTCCGCTCCAATACGATGGTTAAAGAACGATAGGAAAAATTTGAGTTACGACTCATTGTCATGTAAGCTCAATTGGATTAGCGCATACCCCGGCTAAAGGGGTGGATGGACGCGGGTTCGAATCCCCCACATGACTTAAATTATTCCTCTCGTAAATTCTTAATTTTGTATTATATACCTACTTACACCGTCTTGTGGGAAACGTAATGGAACTCTTATAGTCCTTGTCAGTCTATATGTCCCGTCAACTTTATTTCTTTATCTTGTTTTTTATAATATATACGTACTTTTCGTTCATAAAAAAGACATACATTTTGAAAGGTTCCGACTGTGTATTTCATCATTCATAGTCAATAACAGTAGTGGCTTTAATAACATGACTCCGGCAAATGCACAACGTGCGACGCCAATGCCTCACAATGTAGAGGAAAAAAAAAATAGCATTGACAATTTTACAAAATTGTCACTGACACAGTCACAAAATTGTCAGTGACACTGTCACTTACAGATTTACCATCGGTGATCTGTCAGTTCGTGAATATCGTGAATTACAGATTTGTGATGCGATTATTAATTAAAATAGAAATTCATCTGATTTTACCAGGAAAACCAACGAGAAATTGATAAAATTGTTATCATGCAATGAGTAAAGCTTCATTTCGAAACACACAATGGCGTTTTTAGAGGTAAGATGGTAGATTTCTGACAAATAGTGACGAATGATCATTGCAGCTATGAATTGTTTATAATTGTTTTGTAAGGGTAAATACGCCCATATTCGAAACGTATTCAGTTTATTCTAAAGTTATCTTCACCTTCTTATAAAATGTTAATCTATAAGGATATGTACAATCATTAGCATGGTTTATTAGTGTAAAGTTACTTGTAACGCCTATTTTATGTTTACAGTGGAGAAAATTTACATTTTTCGATATTCATAAGAATGTTGACAACGGCAAGATCGCGGAGTGTCTACAAGTAAGTTCAAATTGCTTATAGTTTCTAAACAATTTCATAAGGCAACCGAGTTGGCTCATTATTTTGTGCTCTGCTGTCACATTCTCATATTTAATGATAATGTTTGTGAGCTCTTACTAGACCCCAAAACTATTATTCTTCTTCATGCAGGTATGGGTTTGATTGTGTACTATAAATGAGTTATTAACAATATATTTTTTCCAGGACACAAATGTCACAGTATCCACAAGTGGCAATGGCCATGTGGTACTCTGTGATGTCACTGGCTGGGCACACCTCATCTCTCGCTCATGGGAGATCACCTCCTTTAAAGCTTATGAGTTGACTGTGTCACTTGCTCAGCAGTTGGCACATGACCCATATTTGATTACTATTGGAGTAAGTGTGGTTTTATAGTTAGACAATAAATTGGACAATTCTGATATGAGCAAAATACTGTAAATGAAAACTATATGCATTTATACCATGCTAAGTTAAATCCTTGGATAAAAATAACAAGATATCATAACCTGAAAACCTATTTTACCATTTAGAATCAGATTGTAGCCGGGGCCAATAGTAATATAGAAGAAAGCAGCTCAGTATATTGAAAAATTGGTGATTCCGGTTCCTTGTAATTTTCTCATTTGTGGAAAAGCCAGATTCTGGCTCTGTGGCAAAGCTTGATTCTGATGGTGTAAAATTTGATAAATAAAAACTATAATTTTTGTTGTTATCATTAACTTGATGTTGCATCATATCATTTGAACCAACATATCTTTTAATTCTGCATCAAACCTACTTTCTTAAATGATTCTATAGTTTATGTTATCTATGCAGTGCAAATATTAAAAGTGAGAAAACGAAAGATCAAACCAACCAAGCCCCTATCACTGATAGGATTTTAAGTAGGGTATCTGTATTTTTTTTAGATTATATAATAATTTTAATTATATATAATTAAGAATGTAATGTTAGCCAATAATGGTATTAGTACTAATGAAATCATTGTTGTTTCATTGGCATTACTTTAAAAAAAAGTAAAAATCATGTTTTTATTATGTTTTTTTTTATCCAGGATGATGAAGCAGGAGTGAACCCTCTAATTAAAGTATGGGACTGGTCCCGAAGTGACCGCCATGGCAACCCAACATTAGCACGCGTCTCTCGTGCAGTGCCCTCGCATATGCATCCAACACTGGCCACAGCACTCGCTGTTCATGAAAACAAGGTAATTTTACCGATAATAGCTTGCAGTGTTTTTTTGAAGCAGTGATAGCTCAGTGGCTTTGGCTATGGACTGCCGCGCAGCAGGTCCATGGTTCGAATCCCGCCACGGCCTTGAGCTTCACCGCATGGTGGAAGGGCATTTTTGCGAATGCCCGCCTGGCTAGCGACCACCCTCAAGTTGAAAATCTGTCGCCAAGCACCTAACGGTGTGTTCCGGCAGCTGTCCTTGAGAGCCAGTCATTCTAGGTTAAGCCTGTTAACACCTTCGACCACATCATCACTTACCATCACGTGAGATTGTGGTCAAAGGCTTACCTATCAGCAATAAAAAAAAAAAAAAATTTAGCTTAGTGAGTACAAGTGTTTGTAAGTCAAAAATACCTACAGCTATGAGCTCCTATGCCTCCAGGGGTGCTTTGAACCACCAGCTTATTTGCTTGCATTCGTGTGGCATGAGACATAATATTACTTGTATGTGATTACTCAAAAAGTTAAACAGGAAAGTAAATTACCTGACAAATGAGGAAATGTAAGTTTATAACAATGAAATTATAAAATTATTCATCAAATGTCTTAATGCGAAAATGAACAAGGGCTATGAATCATATTTTAGTCTTTCTTACGTTGTTCAACTTGTTAGCTCCGTAATGGCGTTCTGCATTCTTAAAATGATTAAAAACTACTTAACCAAATTCTAAAAGACAATGGTGTATTATGTTTTCAGTAAACTCAGTCGGATTATTGTTTTACTGTTTGAAATTAAAATATTGCAATAAATCAGAGTATATCATTTAAAATATGAGTTAATAACGAATATATCACATTATCAGTCCAGTTAAACAAAATTTATACTGCATACTTGGAAGAGTTCATTATATGGCAATATATAGATATTATTATTAGATATATAGGATTGAGAAATTTGCTGCAACAAATTACATAAAAAACTATGGTCTAAACTGAAAGATTATTTTAGAATATCTTAAGACTTGGTATCTATTCTTTTTGCAGAATCTGTTAGCTGTTGGATTCCAAGATGGATCAGTATCAATATTCCGTGGCAACATCGCACGGCAACGCAGCGGCAAAATGAAAACTTTACCCGAAAAAGGAAACAGCCCAATCACTGGATTGTTCTTCCAGTATGTATATATTTTATAACCAAATACTGTAAAGGAGGAGGTTCTCAAATTGATTTATAGTATTTTATGTACCTATGACTATGCATAATATCTTGACTTTGTTTCATCCTATTTGATGAATCTGTTTTTGTTACATAGATTGTATCACCATGTAAGTCAGTCCAAATCAAATTTTATCAACTATAGCCAAAGTACTCAGTATTTCAGTTATGCTAAACAAACTGCTTAAAGATCTGATTATTATCGATTTTCCAGTAGTTTACATGCAAGTGTCAAATGCATACAAGCACCAAAGGGAATAACCAATTCAGTAGGTGTGTTGCTGCTCATAAGGCACAGCAATCCCCTAGTCGATTTCAGGTTAATATTGGCATGCTGCTCATCGGCATAAGATACTTAATCAGTTGAATAGTGAATAGTACTGTTTATTGTTGCACAGAGGCGCCGAAAAGTTGTTTGTGGTATCCCGCGCGTGCGTGAGCGTGGTGTGGCTGAACACGGAGCGCTGCGTGGCGCTGGACGCGATGGGCGCTGCGCCAGGGTGCTCCGCCCTAGGGGACAAGCACAGTCTCACCATCGCCAACAACGACGTTAGTATTAACCACTTATACACACACACACTTAGTACACACAATAAGTATAGTGTCTGATCAGACAGTATATGTTTTTTTATTGTTAAGTTAACCTTTGATTATTTTCTCACCATATTAAGTAGCAGTGATTTAGTTAATATTTTCTTGATTCTACTTAGAATAATAGTAACTGGTTCTTATGGCAACTGTTGGAACACGCTGATATGAGCGTAGTAGACTATTTTCTTTAACTCTCAATTTAAAAAGTTAAAACTTTTATTATCAATAAGCCCTGGCTCCTACTACCGTGCGATTTCTGGATTCAACCCAAGGAAGTGCATGGCAGTTCATATTCAGTGTTAGTAGACCACGATTTTCATCATTATGTCTATCATTACTAAGTCGTGACGTAAGTCCCTTACACCATTTTATTTTGACAAATGTATCAAAGTTTACTTACCTACGAATAAATATGTAATGAAGTGTAACTCTCATACAGTTACTGCTTTGATTTCGGACACATCACAATTAAATAAACACGCACCATCTTCCAAATTCAATTGGATTGGTTAATTGATTTGGCGCTTAGAAATTATTGCATCTGATTGGTCGCGCCAAGGTTCTGTAGTTGCGCCGCACGGTACACTTTTTAAACCACGCCCGCCGCGGTTAGCTTTGCTGCTGTTTATTTCTTTACATATATGTATATCCGTAGGCTATTACCTATTTGTATATATTATTTTATTCGTAATTTATATAGCAAGCTATTTGTTACTATGGAAGTATGGTTTATAGCTAAATATGAAAGTAATACGACTTTCATATTGTCAATGGTATCATTTGATTTCGCGGAGGGCATAACAAAATCTTGATAGTTATAATATTAAAGTATAGCTTATATCTTTTTGAAGCGATGTTGCCCTATTGGCAGAATGTCTTTTGATAGGCTTATGATTCAAATTCCGTGCGTATAGGTACTTGATCTTTAAAGCGTTCTAAGACATTTTGCGAATGCTGACTCCCAACTCCCAACGTTCAAATCTTCTACTACCACCTGACGGTGCGTTCCGGCAGCTGTCTTTGAAAACCAGTTCAAGTTCTTAGCTTAGCCTGCAGACCACCACTACCTCAGACCAAATATTTCCGGTTTTCCGGTTTTCTAAACACTAGTTGCACCATTGCCACGATACTGATCAAGGCTCTTACGTGTGAAATGTGATACCATGCTGCTTTTCATCTCTTAAAAATTGTTTATTACACCTTCTCATAACATATTCCACCATTTACAATGCTAATTTTGTAAATTTATGATTTCTTTTATTTTTGCTCAACGCGAAGGCATAGTTTCGTTGTACGCGTGAAATTGTGCATGTACACGGCGATGATAGATTTCCCGACAATCACTTCGCTGTTCTCATAGTTTCGTTTTTACTTTTTATTTAGTGAAAATATATTTATATTCCTTCGTCGAATACATAAAATAACTGATATTTTAACCAACTTTTAAAAACGGAGAAGGTACTCAATTTGTTTGAATTCTTTTTTGTGAGTGTTACCATAACTCTGATTTAGATGATTTTGTTTAAATTCGAAATCTGGTGCTAGTCACGTGGTCCCATGTAAATTTGAGTGAGATCTGACTGTTTGAGTTATATCTAGTAATGCGTATTTTATGTTTGTAGTCGGTTTTTTTTTTGTTATTGTACTGTTTGCCTTATTCCTTCCAGGCAATATACTGCTACACAACTGAAGGCCGAGGTCCGTGCTACGCGCTGGAAGGCGAAAAGATACGTCTAAACTGGTTCCGTCAATACCTAGTCGTCACAACGAACGAAACGCTCAACAAAAACGTCGCATCGTCCAGCAAAAGCACCCCTAAATCACACCACATCACCATACTAGACATACAGAATAAATTCATTGTCTTCTCAAAAACATTTGATGAGATAGACGCCGTGCTAACAGAATGGGGGTCATTTTATATACTGACAAAGAATAAGGAGATTATTTATTTGGATCAGAAAGATCTGCAGTCGAAGTTGTTGATGTTGTTTAAGAAGAATTTGTATGATGTTGCTATAAGGATAGCGAGCAGTCAGCATTATGATATGGAAGGGTTGATGGAGATATATAAGCAGTATGGAGATCATTTGTACAGTAAGGTATGTTTACATTCACTTCACCTTGTGGAAACCTGATCTAGCCAAGTTTTCATGGAATTTTCTACCTGTTAAAAGAATATTTGAAGCAGTGATGACTTAGTGGCATTGGCTATGGACTGCCGCGCAGCAGGTCTATGGTTCGAATCCCGCCGCGGGCTTGAGCTTCACCGCATAGTGGAAGGGCAAATTGTGAATGCCCGCCTGGCTAGCGACCACCCTCAAGTTGAAAATCTATCGCCTAGCACCTAACGGTGTGTTCCGGCAGCAGACCTTGAGAGCCAGTGAAATTACAGGCATATGAGACTTAACAATTATGTCTCAAGGTGACGGGCGCAGTGCAATTCGTGACTTGTAACGAAATGCATCTGTTATAGGTTCTGTTTTTGTTACGTTTAAGAAAACTCTACTTACTATATTAATGTAACAATGTAATTTTCGCAATAACGCCTCTTAAGCCAAAAAAAATTTAAACCACGACCGGCATTCGAACCTACGACTTATCACGTCCCTATAGATGTGTTCGGCCAAAAATATCTAAACCCAGCTTATCTGAATAACAAGATCATTATGGAGACATTAAGAACAGCTGCATTAAGATAACCAACTGGTATAATTAAATACATAATACTATACAAGCATTTAATAAAATTTGAGTGAAATCTGACGAGTAATATTTGAGTCATCCCTAATAATGCGTATTTTATGTTTGAAGTTGGTTGTTGTTTGTTAAGAATTTTAAGTATCGTTCATCAGTTATGATTTCAATTTCAGGGGGACCTAAAAAGTGCGATAGACCAATACGTGAAAACGATCGGCTGGTTAGAAACCTCCTATGTGATTCGCAAGTACCTTGAACCGCGCCACTTAGAGTCCCTAGTGTTGTACCTTGAAGAGCTCCACAAAAAAGGTTTCGCTACTGAAGACCACACCACTCTCTTGTTGACGTGCTACGTGAAGATAGACCAACATGATCAGCAAGGGAAGCTCAAGGAGTTCATTAATTCCAAGGATAAACTAATTGAGTTCGACGTTGATGTTGCTATCAAGGTAAGAAGTTAAATGAACCTAAAATCTTTATTGATTGATGTTATTGATATGATTTATGGAAAATAATGTATTTTCAGCAAGTCTACTTAAAAGAATTCCCAATAAGGGACGTCGTCGGCGTCAAGTAGGCGGCAGCACATGAAAAAAAATGCTCTTAAATGTAGTAACTAGCACTACCTTGTACAGCTATTATTTTACAGCACAAGCTGTTAAATTGTGGAATTCTATACCAGTCTCTATTTGGTGTGCTCCCGCTCTGATCAGTTTCATTTCAAGGAACCAATCAAAAAGTTTTATTTGTCCAACTCACAACTGTAGGTTCTCTGCAGTTCCTTGTCTTATATAACTCTATGGTTATTACTTGTATTCACATATTCTACATTAATATAATAGGATGTATATATGCATGTTGCGTTTATATTTATTATAGTATTAATATTAATGAATATATTTTCTGTAAATATATTATGTCATTACTGTATCAGCCAGATTTTGAACACAGCCTCTCCGATTTCCCATAGCCATAATCCTCACGCTTGGCAGCCTGGCAGGTGTCTTCGGTATCGCAGTTTCGCTCAAGAGGTTCTGCTGCCGATTCTGCTTTCCGGTATTTTATCTTTAGTCGCCTCTTACGACACTCACAGGTAGAAATGGGGAGTGACATTCTAACCCGGCACCTCACTGGGCAATGTCATTAGTATGCCTATATATTTATAAGACAAAATAAAAAAAAATATATTCATTACTTTTGTTTAAGGTTACCTGAAAGAGATCGCCTGTAGTGATAAGACCGCCAATTGTGACATCTGTATCAAGATGTGCTTTCTTTTGTGTTATTAAAGAAAATATGTATATTATACTAATGCCATATATGTGAAATAAACGTAAGAAGATAAGACGATGATGTATTGATTTGCAGGTAGTCCGTCAAGTGAGCGTCCCAGACGCGCTCTCGCTAGCGTCAAATCACAAGCGTCACGACTGGTACCTCAAGATGATGTTGGAAGATAAGAAGGACTTCAAGGAAGCGTTGAACTACATCGTAGAACTGGAGTTCGATGACGCGGATATGTACATGAAAAAGTATGGCCACAGGTTGATACAGCATGAGCCAGAGGAGAGTACAACGTTTTTGAAATGTGAGTTAAGTTTAATTACTTCTAGGTTAAGCCTGTTAACACCTTCGACCACATCATCACTTACCATTAGGTGCGATTGTGGTCAAAGACTTAACAATCAGCAATAAAAAAAAGTTAGAAGCTGCTATAAGTACCTGCTTTCGCTTGGACTTGTAAAAAAAATACTCATAACAAACTTATTAACTTGACTTTACTTTCTTTTCGATCATAAATGCGGTAAAATCGAAGCGGTAAAATCGAAGCCTATAACCACGTAGTTTACTAATTAGTAAATGAAAACAGATTTATATAGAAAAATTTCAGTCAAAAAAAGCACATTTCTCCGATGTCGTTTACCCCTACATATAAAATAGTGTATAATATACGCAACTCATGAAACCTCGCCAGTAGCATTGGTTGTTCCTCATCTTTGCGTTGATTGCAAAATGTCTCCTGCTCGCAAAAACAAATTTTAATTAGACCGTCCGACCTTAAGGTTTTATTTTTTGGTACGGTTAGAAGTATTCTGATGGAGTGTTCACGGTGCGTTAGTGTGTGGGGGAGTTCATCAATAATAATAGAAAATATTAACAATTAACCCATGCACATCGTAGAAAATTATTACAATAGAAATTGACGATATGGTCCACTGCGGATGCCAACAGATCACAACAAAAAGACGTCATTTATTTAAAGTTTTTTATCCATCGTAAAACCGGTAATTAATACAAGCACCCCGCCTGCTATGGTTATAGTGCAATATCTAAAGCTCAACAACAAATAAACACCAGCCAATTACAGGTCAGAATATCGCTAAGGATCTCTAACCGTAACCGTCTCTAATCTTACTTGCAATCATACTACACAGTTTGTGGTTACTTATACGACAAAAATGCTTGGACTGGTTCGCCTCTGCCAAGCTAGCGCATGTCACCTACGTAATGTAAATAAATCAGTTCTAATATTATAAATGCGAAAGTAACTCTGTCTGTCTGTCTGTTACGCTTTCACGCCAAAACTACTGGACCGATTTGAATGAAATTTGGTATGGACATAGTTTGAGACCCGGGAAAAACATAGGATAGTTTTTATCCAACTGCGCAAAAAGAGGTTAATGTTTTTGCGCGATAACCGACATACGCGCGGGCGGGGCCGCGCCCGTAAAGCTAGTATTGTAATAATTTTACTATATATAGTATGTACTTAACACTTGTTTGTTGTATTGTTAAAAAACGTTTAAAAGAATGGCCCCGGGTTTCTTGCCCGTTCTTCTCGCAGTGGCTCTATAATTTTTGTTTGGTGAACGTGGCAGTACAATGTAGTATATTTAAATATTAAAATTTGTAATTGACCTTCATAAGAGCGTCGTAGACCCCTGAATTAAATAAATTATTTTGACTTTATAACGCTTTTATGGTACGGAACCCTCACGTGTGTGAGTCGAACATGTACTTGGCCGGTTTTTAAAGGATTTTGACGGAACGAGCACGAGGCCCACCTGGTATTAAGCGGACTAACTTTTGTCTATAACAGATGCATTTAGCAAGAAATGACGAACTGCGTTGCGCCCATCAGCCTGGGAAGTAAAGATGTTAAGAGTCATGTGCCGTTAATTTCCCTCTACCCTTCAAACCGCAATACAATAATGCGAACATTACATACTGCTTGACCACATAAATAGATTTGATGTAGATATAGTGTCCTTCATTCGGTTATATTCCTGTTCCAGTACTGTGCACAGACTACAAGCCCCGTAGCAAGCCGCTAGTCGACGAGAGCGCCCTCTCTGGCTTCCTGCGTGAACCGGAACGTGCCGCACCTGACGACTATATACACATGTTCCTGAGCAACTCGGAGAAACTGATCGACTTCCTAGAACACATGACCAATAGCGGAAAAGAGTGCTCCAAGCTGGTGTATGATGCTTTGATTGAGCATTATATTCACGTATGGTAAGTTTCAAAATAGATAAGCGCTGTCTTTTTTAATTTTCCTGCGTTGTACATGTGGTATTGACACAATTATGTGTTCATATTTTTTTCTGTGGTTGAGAGATTTCCATTACATATAGTATGCCATATTAGAAGTTTCTTAAAATATGTAGTTCATTATATGAATGTTCCGCTGGGGGTAAATTTTGTAATCATTCAATATTTGAGGATATATTTAAAGTAAATAAGATTAATCGTTGATTAATTATTGATTCTCATATAATAATTAAAATTAATATTACTGCTAATAATGAAATATATGAACCTAATGATGAAATTATATTTCATGAAATATAAGAATCAGGGTAATCAGAATATCGTCGAGGTATTCCAGCTAATCATAAGAAATGTTTAGGAAAGAAAGTTAAATTTACTCCAATATTTTTTTTTATTTTTTTTTTTATGCCTGATAGGTTAGCCTTTGACCACTATCTCACCTGGTGGTAAGTGATGATGTGGTCGAAGATGTTGTACAGCCTAACCTAGAATTACTGGCTCTCAAGGACAGCTGCCGGAACACACCGTTAGGTGCTTGGCGACAGATTTTCAACTTGAGGGTGGTAGCTAGCCAGGCCGGCATTCGCAAAGTGCCCTACCACCATGCTGTAACGACTGCCATCCTAAGACAACAACCGGGACCGACGGCTTAACGTGCCCTCCGAAGCACGGAAGCGCTCAGTAGTAATGTCACCAGCGGTCACCCATCCAACTCCTGACCGCGGCGGACGTTGCTTAACTTTGCTGATCGATTCAGAATGGCCAAGCAAACTTCGCTACGAGCGCTTCAATAATATAATAAAAAATTGAATTTTTGGGTACTGTATTGTACTGTATCAGTCGGATTTTCCACAGACACAGTGTTCCATTAAAACAATTTAAACAATTTATTGCTGTCATAATGTAGGTACATTAGTTTTATACGTAAACGAGGTTCCGAGTACAATTTACTCTTACAAGTGTTGAACTAAATTATTTTTGGAGTTAAGTGTCAAAATCCACATGCATTAATACAATTCCATGTTATAATTATTTTGAAAATATTCTTGTTAATTATTATTTATTATGTTAATGTTAGACTGTCACAAAATAATAAGCCAATTTTATAACTAAAAATAAGTAATGTAAAATTTAAATTTTATATATTACAAGATGTCACAGTATTTAAGATTATTATTATATTTTTATATATATTCATAAAAAAAATCTTTTAAATAAATAAACCGTAAAAACATTTCCCTAAAAGCCATGTAAATTAATGTCTTTTTAAATTTTAGTAGTGGTAGCTGGGTTATCTCTGTAGGAAGGTAATTATACACTTATACACTCTCACAGAAAATGACACACTCTCAAAGAAATGTAGAAAATGCATGTTGCCTAATAGTCTAAAAGGGGTAAAAAGTGTATGATTTCTTTAAAGTTGCCATGTGTTTTTTCACAAATAAACAAATTTTGTATATATATATAAAGAACAAAGTGGTTTTCAGTTCTTTAAGGAGTGTTTACCAAAATCACTACGCTTGGCAGGCATCTTGGGGATAGTTTCTCAGAAGGCGCTTAACCGCTATCATACCATTAGTGGCCTCTTACGACGCCCACGCATACATAAAGGGCAGAAGTGACATTGTATCCCAGCACCCCCGGGAATTCCACGTTAGCCGGGCTAGATTGGTACACACCCCCCCTCTCCATCCCCATATCTTCAAAATAAATGTACTATTCTTGAAACAAGACTAGATATTTTTACCGTTGGTTGACTCCGACTTATGAATAGTAATCTGTGGATTGAAAAAGCGGGCATAAGCTGAAATATAAGTATTCGAATGTTGTTTTAATATTACAAGATAATTTTCTAGGGCGAAATCTCCTGATAGCGAGAAGAAGCAATACGAAGACAAAGTCCTGAAAGTGCTCCGGAACGCGGACGGTAATTATGACAAGGACCAGACGCTCATCATCTGCCAGATGTTGGGCTTCAAGGCGGGCGTGCTCTATCTCTACGAGGAGAATAAGTTGTAAGTAGTATGTAATATCATTATTTATAGTTTTAATTATTATTTAGTAACCGGCTAGGACTCGTGCAATATTTACCGGATATTGCTCCGACCAGTTTGGAACTTATTTGAAGTTCTTCGTCTGGGAGTCACGATTGTGCACAGCGTCGATCGCGGGCCTCAGCACGTAACTGGCGTTGAGATGTTTGCGCCGCAGCTGTCAAAGCTGGAATTCCTCCGTCCGAACTGTCACTTTTGTCACTATCACTGAGATTGTCACTGTCGTTTGTATAGGTATGGTTACGTTTTTGAGCTCAAATTTAGAGTTTTAATTTCTAATTCTATTTGAGGGCGCTATATCCTGCACTGACGTCCCGTTTGGGGTGTTTTGTGCATTTCCCCCGCCAGCTTCTACCCAAGCCATCCCAACTACCTGATGCAGCGAAGGACTTTGGATCGCTGGCATAGCTGCTCCAGTGACGTGTGTGATGGTGGTGAGGATGTCGTCGATGAGAACGACTCTTGTGGTCCGGTTGTAATTCGTATTTGTTCCGTGGCTTCGCAGTGCAATAGTGCGTGCTCCACAGTCTCATCTTTTCGCATACAACCTCTACATAGAGGACTGTCTGTAGATCCAGGTTTCTTATTTTTTATTCATTGATTTACCTTTTCCCTGTGGGGTGCCGGGTTAGAATTGCACTTCCCCATATCATCCTGTGGGTATCGTAAAAGGCGACTAAGGGAATAATTATACCGGGAGGTGGGCAGCAGCGCTTTCTATATAACTACTATCTTACACTGTGATCCCCAAGCCGCCTGCCAAGCGTGGGGATTATGGCAAATACCCCCTTAATGGGGAAGGCTGTGTTCAGCAGTAGACAAACCGGCTGATACAGTACAGATTTACCTTTTAATATGCAGCTTTTTGAGTACATAAAAATAATTATGAAGCAATGATGGACGAGCGATAATAGCTATGTCTATGTGCTGCAGGTCCATGGTTCGATCCCTATCGCCGGCTGGACCTTCACCACATGGTAGAAAGGCATTTTGCGAATACTCGCCTGGCTAGCTATCACCCTCAAGTAGAAAATCTGTCGCTAAGCACCTAACAGTATGTTCCGGCAGCAGTCCTTGAGAGCCAGTAAAATTACGGGCACATGAGACTTAACAACTGTATGTTCTGACGGGCGCAGTGCAATTGTCCTTTGTGACAAAATGCATCTGTTATAGGCCGAGGTTAATTCACCTAACATCAGATGGGCCTCGCGCTTGTTCCGTCACAAACACATAAAAAAAAACAATCTTCTTCTTGGTTGGGAATCAAACCCGAGTTTTCCGGTTATACGCGCCACCCGGTGCTTTAAAGTGGTGCCCTAACACCTCGTTCACCGAGACATGAAATGAAATTGGAATTTTGTGCACTATTTCATTATTTTTAACCATCATCATAGAGAATGGTTAAAGGGGAAGAGAATTATGAAATCATTGAAATAGTATGCAAATATTACCATTTAAAAATTATAAAGTACGGCTTACCCACTTATACTATATACCCTTACCCCCTGTACCCTCAACCCATTGGATACTTGATTAGAACATAAAGACATTATCAATTACCATCCGGTGAGATTGAGGTCAAAGGCTACGTAGTAGCCAGTAGGCAATGTGAAGGCTGTATGAGTACAGTTGGTTAATGCATGTAACGTTGTACAGATGGCGCGGACAGGTGTCTGTGCACATGCGGTGTGGCAGCGCGGAGGAGGCGCTGGGCGTGTGCCGGCGGCGCGGCGCGCTGTGCCCGCCGCTGTGGCTCGACGTGCTGTGGCGCCGCCCGCCGCCCGCACACCTGCCCGAGCTGCTCAACGTTATAGGTACACAACCATGCACATAGATGGCGCTGACTGTACCCTATACACGCGCATCGAAATCGCTTCTTCTAGAATTAAGAGCGCACCGAGCTTTTTAGGCGCGCCGTGTATGTGGGCGTGAGTAAGGTACGTCGCCAACATCCGTCCCCGTCCAACGGCCGAAGAATTACTAAAGCGGACAGGGAGGAAGGATCGCGGCTCTGGCTCAAATGGGCGGGACGTGCGTGAGTTTAGGTATTTTCTTCGTATAATAAAAACAAATACCTATTTGAAAAATGTAATGTGTATACGATATAGAAAACACGTTGTATTTTTTATTATTCAAAGACTGATGACTCGCCGGATGTATTTACGCCGTACTAAGTTTGTTTAGTTTTTTAGATATAACTTAGGATTTTTTTTCTATTGAGGAAACTTTAAGTAATCGTGTTTCCAAATGGAATGAATCCTTAAATATAATATATATTAATTGCATAACTCAAAATTAAGAAATAAAGATACAACAAGGAATCTAACGAAACACAATTACATATCGCTGCCTCGGTGCAGGCTTAAGTACTTACTTATAGGTAATAAGCATGGAGGGTAGAGGACGACTCTTTGTCATGTTAGGTCAATTGGTCAGAGCATACCCCGGGGAAAGGGGTGGATGGAAGCGGGTTCGAATCCCGTACATGACATAATTTTTTCCTCCAGACCTTCCAGAATGGCCCTGGTGTAAACAAAGGGTATGGTATAAATGTAGCAATTGTAAACAAAATGAAGTATGCACCATATTATATATGGTAATTTAATGCATTTGGACGGACACTTTTTCATGTACACAGATAATTCTCCTTACCTCTACCTTCCATAGTACAGAGTTATCTCTATTATTCCGAAAGGCTAACCTTTGGTCCTATAACTAATCTGATGGGTAGTGATAATGTGATCGAATATGGTAATGAGCTCGACCTAGAATGTCAATTAGCTCTCACGGACAGCTGAGGAACAGACTTATAGATGCTCGGTGAAGTTTTAAATTGCCATTGCAACTGAGTTATCACTGCATCAGTTGTTTTGATTACTAGCTTTGCAAACCTCTAAGTTGTCACGACTGAAATTATATGACCAAAGTCTGCAAGGCTACTTTAAAGGCTTTTAAATGTTGAAAGCCAAGACAAAGAACTATAGAAAGCAGGAAATTCAAGATGGCCGCCGTAAAAAGAGTTCCAAACACACCTACAAATAAATCCCTTGTTATTTTACAAACTTTGTAATTTTATGACCTAATATAAGTCAGACCAGGTCTACCTTCCTTAAGTATATAAATGCACAGTTATAATATATATTTTTTCGCAATTATTCCATTTCAATATAATATTTAGAATTTTAATCGACATATTTCTTTCCAGCCAATGAAAAATTACTGTCGCCTATTCTAGTCATCGATTGTCTCGCCAGTACCCCGTCTTACACGCTAGGAGATGTTAGAAAGTAAGTTAATGTTTTTCAGTTCAGGGCCTATATTTATTTTTAAGTTTTATCCAAATCGGTTCAGCCGCTTCAGTAGTTTCACTTGCGTAAACAATGGAAGCAATTCTCGACTTAAAGTATATAGTAAACATATACAAAAGCTACATGCATGCCAAGTTTCGATTTCTGCCAGATGGGGCCGTATTTGAAGTTAAGGGGAAAGGCGGCGCTCGGCTTGCTATTCTCCATAAAAAAAAATTGCCCATTTCTTTCTGTATAACTCTTTTAGAACTATATTTTCTTTTGTATAAAAATAAAATTTAGGCCAGCTATAGATACGTCCTTGTCAAGCACCTTTTTGCTAAGCAACTAAATATTAATGTCGTCTTAGGTTTTACGATTTTAATACACATAGTAAGTAAATAACTTTAAACGGTTTAATTCGTGTGTCATCATTATTTTTGTCCCTACGATTCAAACACTTTGCAGTGATCATGGTCATTAGGTCAGGACAAAAATAATGATAAATATACGCGATTTAAACCGGTTAAAGTTGTTTAAATAAATATTACTTGAGAAAATGTTGAAAAAATTACTAAAAATGCCCCATTTTACCGCCAAGATCAGAGGAGCACCATACAAAATGTTTTAATATAAAATACTAGCTTTCCGGGCGCGGCTCCGCCCGCGCGTATGTCGGTTATCGCGCGAAAACATTAACCTCTTTTTGCGCAGTCGGATAAAAACTATCCTATGTTTTTTCCCGGGTCTCAAACTATCTCCATACCAAATTTCATTCAAATCGGTCCAGTAGTTTTGGCGTGAAAGCGTAACAGACAGACAGACAGACAGACAGAGTTACTTTCGCATTTATAATATTAGTACTGATAATGACAATGTGCTTTCTTAAAATGTTAATGGTAAAAAACCATTAAATCGGTTTAGTTTCTGTAGAGAAAACAGTTCTTGAGGAGAAGGAGCTGCTGCCCCCACCTTCCGGTATTTTACCCTTAGTCGCGACTTACGACCCCCATAGGTAGAGATGGGGGAGAGATATTCTAGTCCAGTCAGTGGCACTTTGGCAAATAATATAATACTTTAATGCTTTTGGGATATAAAGACATAGGTAAGGTACCCACGTTTCTCCAGATATGTTTGTGTGCCGTACAATATGAGGCGAGCCCATTGCCATCTTCCAGGCAAGGTTCCTGATGCTGGATCGATAAAGGAAATTAATTGACAGAAAAAAATATACTTTTGCATTTGTTCTTTCTGATAAATATTTTTTCTTTACAACAGTTACAATAATTGTAATGTTATTGGATACAGGTACCTAATGGATGTCCTGAAGTCAGAAAATGAAGTAATAACTAGGGAACAAGAACTCTCAGCCAAATACCGAGCAGAGAGCGAGAAAATGAAGGCGCACATACACACGATACAAAACGAACCTATCACATTCCAAAGTTCACGGTGCGCCGCATGTAATCGACCTTTAGAATTGCCTACTGTACATTTCCTGTGTCAGCATTCTTTTCATCAATAGTAAGTTTTATAGTTGTGTATCTGTCTCACTTACCTACTGCATTTATATTATGTCTATGTCAATTGAAGAAGCATTTATTGATGCCTCACATAATGAAATTTTAGAACTGCCCTGTGCGAATATTTTTTGTTAATAAAAGATAGCTTGATTCATCGATAGGAAATAATAATGACCGCACAATATGACTATACATATTGATAGGTGCAGTTCGATTCTTTCTTATAGTCACAAAGAAAATACCAAATAATTATTAAAAAAAAGCTACGTTCACAACTGAAGCAAAATTTAACTTTTTGGCACATAGATATTTCCAGTTATTTTGATTTCAAAACCAAACTACCGAACCGATTTTGATGAAATTTCTATAATAGGATTAATCTGAAGGTTTAAATCGTTTTTTTTTTTTTATTGCTGATAGGTAAACCACTGATGGTAAGTGATGATGTGGTCGAAGGTGTTAACAGGCTTAACCTAGAATTACTGGCTCTCAAGGACAGCTGCCACAACACACCTTTAGGTGCTTGGCGACAGATTTTCTACTTGACAGTGGTCGCTAGCCAGGTGGGAGTTCCCAAAATGCCCTTCCACCATGCGGTGAAGCTCAAGCCCGCGGCGGGATTCGAACCATGGACCTATAGCCAGTGCAACTGAGCCATCACTGCTTCCAGATAAGACAACAGTTAATCCTTAGGCGCTGCTGCCCACCTTCCGGTATTTTTTCGTTAGTCGCTTCTTACGACACCCACTGGAAGAGATGGGGAGGTGACATTCTATCCCGGCACCCCACGGGAACTCGATTCTGTAGTGCATTTATATTATCTCCATGTCCATTGAAGAAGCACGTACTGATGCTGTCACAAAACGTTGCGGTCACCTTCCAAAGGTCGCGATGCTCCTTATATAATACAATTTTATCTCTGCCCAGTGAACACATATGTCAACAAAAGAAAGATTTAAATCTGCCAGTCTTTGTAACGGGTAGTCTTTGATAGCTCATAAGAAAGAGCACACAATAGCTAACACGTCTATATGTGTATACAGTTTCGAAGCGCTCGTAGCGAAGTCGAAGCGCTCGTAGCGAAGTGAAGCGCTCGTAGCGAAGTTTGCTTAGCCATTCTCATCAATCGATCAGCAAAGTTAAGCAACGTCCGCCGCGGTCATGACTTGGATGGGTGACCGCTGGTGACATTACTACTGAGCGCTTCCGTACTTCGGAGGGCACGTTAAGCCGTCGGTACCGGTTGTTGTCTTAGGATGGCAGTCGTTACAGCATGGTGGTAGGGCACTTTGCGAATGCCCGCCTGGCTAGCTACCACCCTTAAGTTGAAAATCTGTCGCCAAGCACCTAACGGTGTGTTCCGGCAGCTGTCCTTGAGAGCCAGTAATTCTAGGTTAGCCTGTACAACATCTTCAACCACATCATCACTTACCATCAGGTGAGATAGTGGTCAAAGGCTAACCTATCAGGCATAAAAAAAAAACAAAAAACATTCATATGATTTGCGGTGTATTTCTATTCTCTTTCGTAGTGATAAAGAAAATACTAAATAATTAATAAAAATAAACTACTTTCACAACTGAAACGAAATTGTATTTTATTTTGGTACATAGGTATTTTTTCCAGATATTTTGATTGTAAAACCAAAATACCGAACCGATTTTGATAAAATTTCCTTCGGGACCAATCAGAAGGCATATCCTTTCAAATAATTAATCGGTTTATACGGTAAGTTCTAAGTTATCAAAGAAAGCAATATACAACCGAATTGGGCACCATCTCCTTTTTTTTATAGTTTTTTTAAGCGATTGTGACTGAACTCGTACGATGCTCATATGACCTTAAGCGGAAACTTTGCCTATAACGGATACATTTCGCCATGAGTGACGAACTGCACTGCACACCTTAAGGCACACAGTTGTTAATTTTCAAGTGCCTGCAATTTCATAATTACTTACTAATTCTCAAGGACTGCTAACGGAACACACTGGTAGGTGCTTGGCGACAGATTTTCTACTTGATATGTGTTACACGGTTTTCATTGCTTCGCATTCAATTAATGAATGTTGCCTGTTAAAATGCTTACCAGATATAATTGTTTACAGCTGTTTCCAGAGCTACTCAGAATGTGAAGTTGAATGTCCTGCGTGTGAGAGCTCGTCTCGTCGGTCAGAACCTCAGCCGCCCACCGCAGAGACATTGCACGCTAGATTACACAACCAACATGACCCGTGAGTTAAAATCACATATGTTTAAGGAATAGATTCAGGTTCTACTTTGAGGAAATCCATATTTAATAACAACAAAATGATCAAAATGCTGGCACATATTTGGCTCAACGAATAAGCATTGCAATTCAATGGGGCAATGCTGCCAGCATGCTGGGCACGCTGCCAACTGGTACTGGGCTGGAGCATTTGGACTGCCTATGAGTCTGCTATGAATTATAGGTTGTCTAACTGATTTTATTGTCGTAGCTGTAGTGTTGTATATAGTTCATAGTATTTTGTTTAATAAAGGCATGCAGCCGGTAAAAAAAAAGTACTTAAGGAAAACATCAAATTAATACTTTAATGAAACAATGAAAAAATATATCTAGTGACAATTCCGCCTAATTTGCCTGTGAAGCCGACGTGACGCAGTCAAACCGGAATAATTTTCGACGTGTTTCACTTCTACACGAAGCATCCTCAGGATATCTAGTCTCTACGAGCGCACGATCGAGACATAGTATCCAATCTCGATCGTGCGACCTCGACTTTTAAAATATTTGTTACTATCACATTGGTGTCTAGAACTATTCGGAATGCGAACAGAATGCCGCATAGGAGACCTTTTGGCGGCGTCAGCCACGACCAGTCAGACGTCCCTCGTAGGTGGTTAGTTTGTAGACATCGTAGGATCACACAACGCGAGCGATAAGGCAGCTTGCCCTAGCCGAGGGGCCGCTTAATGAGCAGTAATAAACGGAGTAAGCCGCCTGGCTGCGCCTCACGCCGGTATGCTGCCGTGGTCGTAATAGTGATGCTTGGTATCGGGTAATCGCGACCGTCACACCATACTTATTATTAAGTTAGAACATATTGGAATACGAGACAATATTTTTCGTTTGATGGAGGGGTTAGTGTCAAAATTCCCATTAGATATCCCCATTGATGGGGATTTTGGGCCTTTTAGTCTCATAATCCCCATTGAATCTGAAAATTGATGCTAATGGGGATTTTGACACTACAAGTATCAATTTCCCCATTAAGGGGAAACCCATTTTATTTTATATGACTATCCTTGTTTAGGGTAATTGCATACTCAGGGGGGAAAATCTATTAGTGACTCTCAAGTACAACTACTGGATTACCTTCTTGAGGGATTTAGCTAACCAAGGTGGTATTCGTAAAATGCCCTAATACCACACGTGGGAGCACAGGGCGGTGGAAGTATTAGAAACAAGTATCTGCTGATTAGCGGTCCATAGGTTGTGATCCACTTCTTTAACAGTCTTTACGAATAAAATTACCTTATAAAAATGTTATCAAAATGCAAACAGAAAGACAAAAAGTGTCTTTGTTAATAAAAGCCACAAATATATATGGAATAGCTTTATTACTTTTTTGGTACTGACTCTATATCAAAAAATACACTTGAAAACTTAGTGTGCTTATGCGTGTTTATTATCTAAATCATAGTATATATTGTACAATAATTGACAAGTTTTTGCACTAATTATGTGAAAATCTCAGTTTTTACAATGATTGACTCTTTAACGTTGTACTAACTGTACTAATAAGGTCGTAACTAAATAATTTAAACAAACAAAAATAAACACTACTAAATAAAAATCTAAAATATAATACAAATAATAATTGAATTAGCTGTATTCTTATTTTCTAAATCACAGTATATTTACAATAATTGACTAGTTAAAATTATACTACTAATAAATCATGACTAAATAAAATATACAAACAAAAATATAATAAAATCTAAAAAAAAAAACAAAAAAATAATAGTTGTGTGCTTATTTTCTTGATCATAATATGTTTACAATAATTGCCTTTTTAACTTATAAATCTACTATTAACATAACTAAATAAAAAAATAAACAATATCAAGAGGAAATTTCTAAACACATATATAACATAATTGGTATATCGAACCTGTTTATAATGTTATCTCTGACTTATACATTTACTTAAGTTATGCGTACCTATTTTATAATAACAGTTCACAATAATCATCTAGTTTATAATTATACTTACATGCTGTCCTTATTTGACTTTTTCAAGAAAATGGCCTACTGAAGAACGTCCTTCTTGTAGTTCTTGTTGGGCTTATTGTATGAAAGTGTCCATTTCTTGACTTTCTTTTGTTCTGAATTTGTTTCGTTAATATTCATTTGAGTTCCAAAATTTGATGAGCCCTCACTTCATTGTAGGCAGAATCTTCATATAAGACATTTAATATTTGAAGCATGTTTGGCTTCTTTTTCCCAATGCTTTTGTTTAATTTTCCTTGCCATGCTTCTAATAAATTTGTCGTTCGATGCCTTTCACCATACCTCAACAGGTTCTAGTATTTTTTATTCCAGGGTTTTAACAATGAAAATTCAACGATAAAACTGGTGTATTTTCAAAGCTCGGCGGCAGTTTTGTTTGGAATTAATTCGCTTTGCACCTGTAACCTACTCACTGTTTTTTATATCTTATCACTTAAGTCCCTTAGTGCCTATAGTGACTTAGGTTAAAGGTACCTGCTGTAGGTGTCCAATCAAAAATTCAGTTAAATCTTTCATCTTAGTTTCAGTTAAATCTCAAAGATATGGATATTGAATTAAATATATTTAAAATAAAGTAGTTTTCCCCTTAATGGGGAATTTGAGACTTGTAGTGTCAGAATCCCCATCGGCCACAATTTTCAGATCCAATGGGGATTATGAGGCTAAAAGTCCCAAAATCCTCATCAATGGGGATTTCTAATGGGATTTTGACACTAACCCTGATGGAGGACTATTTAGTGCAATATGACTAGAGATGATAAGTTAGTAACATTTGGAGTACCACAAGGACGCGTATTGGGTCCCACTTAATTTTTCAATATTTATTTACGATTTATGTAAACTGGACATAGAACGCTTAAAAGGTACCAGGTAAATTTTTCATTTGTACTAACTACACTGCCTTAATCTTTGTAGGTATACATTGAGAAGAAAAATAAATACCTCATAAATTTGCATCGAATACTTTCTAGCCTATTTATAAAACATCATTCTGAGTGAACGATACTCGAGGATGTTTCACACGAAAGTATTAGTCTTCCTTCCGAAAAATGAAATATCTATTAAAAATGTTATGCTATTAAATAGGGTGTATGATCATATAATAATATGCACCTTAAAGACTCGTAGGTAAAAAATAATGCTGTATCTAAAGCTACAGCTAGTAAAATAATGCTTTATCCAGAGCTACTCGGAGTTTGAAAGAAAATATTAATTTTTATCACGGTATTTTTTTTCTTTTGGTCACGATTTTGTAGTTTCGAAAGAACACTGTGTAGTTAAATAACTAGAGCTGCCTTAAGACATTATATGACATATTAAAAAACTAACATGACAATAAAATCTACCGCTAAAGTTAAGTAAAATCAACTGCTTAATTTAAGCGCTGGTCAGCTGGTTTCTTATGAAGACAATGCGATCGAAAACCAGCAGTCATAACCGTGTTCCAGATTGAAGGACAAGGTACCCAGTGAAATGGCAAATACACGCGATTCTAGAGACCAGACTATGTTGGATGACAAACGCAATGCAAATACTTATATTGTTGATATAGGCTTTTACCATAATCTCACCTGATGGTACGTGATTATATGGTTGAAGTTGTGCCCAAGCCAATCCTAGAACTACTATCTCTCAATGAAACATCCGGAACACACTGTTGCGTGCTTGGTGACAGATTTTCTAGAAGAGGGTTTAAATGACGACGTAGGCTTGAGCTTCACCATGCGGTGAATATTGAGCCCGCGCGGCGGGTTTCGAACCATTCGAATATCTTCAGTTTCGACAGTCCATAGCTGTTGAAGACAGTGAAGACTATTTTACTTGTTATCAGCCCCTAATGATTTTACTTGTTAAGAGCTTAACATCAGGAGGGCCATTTCGTCAATCTTCGACATTGAAATAAACCGGCTGAGTGCGAGTCTGGCTTCACTCTATTAGGGTTTCGCATCGCTACAAACAGTAAAAGCAGAAAAGTTTTTTATTCGCAGTTTCAGAACCACTTACATCATAAATCCGTGTTTTCAGTATTTGTCGGTCAATCATTCTACATCTTAAATTTTTTATCCATTTCAAATTTAAATTTTAAATTTATTAAGTTGATAATATAAATTGACTCAAATTGATAACTTTAATGGCCCCTCTAAATATATGTGTAGTATGGTAGTAGTACTAAATATACTCTATGGTCTACACCACGTTAAGTAGACTACTTAACATGTTGTAGGTAGACCATAAATGATTTCTAAGAGCCCAAGGTACAAAATTTTTTTACTACGTAAAGAACACCTCCCCTGATTCTTTCAAATTAAATTTCCAATCTTTTATTGTTGTTTTCGGGTTAATATTCTAAATGAATCCTAATACTGCAGCCCTTCAATTTAATTATCAGTGGGCAGATTAGAATTTAAATTAAATTCAAAATGATGTTTTTGTTAAACATATCAAAATTTTAATGTAAATCAAGATCGTATCGCCCTCCATTGACGAGCTATAGTCCCGTGGCATATAGTCGTATACAAACACCAGAACCTCATAATAAGCCTTCCGTTCTGCTCTTTTGTGTTGAGAACCCAAAAACGGAAATCTCAATAACTGAACTAATCAGGTGGTTCCCTCAGACCATCTGTATAGTTCAGTAATTGTTACAATTGTTCCAAATAGCCAAAACGAGGTTAAACGTTCCAATCGGCATCCAGTGGGATAAATTATGGCAAATTACATTTACCTCTAACACGGAAGAAGTGTTCTAGAAATTACGTTAAGATAGTCGCTGCCGCATGCCGGTTGATCAGCAGGGCTATTATACTTTGATATTGGAGACTGACTGTAATGAAATAAATGACGAAAATAATGGACTTGCAGTGGAAAATTATTACTAAGGCCCGTTGGGCCGGTCGTTAACAACAAGGTAGTATTGTGTGATGAGTGTGTATACCCCTTAACATGTCGTGATCATTAGACAATTTTATGCGATGCTTATTTGTTATTATTTTTATTGATTATTTATTTTTAGTGTTTAATTTTAGTTATGTAATATCAAAAGGCTTTATTAAATGAATAAGGAACTATTCATACATACGTCAGTTCGTAAGCCAAGGTGATATTATTTATAAGCGCTCGTAGCGTAATTTGCTTAGTCGTTCTTAAGGCGATTGGAGTCACCAATGGCCTTGAGCATCTGGGCCTAATCGAGCTTACTTTACTCGCGCATCGCCGCATACGTTCCGCGCTCGCTGCACAAATATAACGGTCAAAGAATATGCAGATGCGCGATGCGCTCCGGTAACATGGCACTTTATATACCTACCGCACTATTCTAGTGAGTATCCGCAGTTGCAACTGCGACTGAGATCAGTATGAAAATTTATAGTGTACCTACCTAGGTTGTTCTGGACGTCTTTATTCCTTTTATTTATTTTTCAATGTCATGTGCCGAGTGAAGAAAGTTACTCAGATTTGGCTGAAAATCGATATCTAGGTTGTGCTGAGGGTCATTATTCCGAATTTGTAATTATTTTTCAAATGTCATCTGCCAAGTGAAGAAAAATTATACGATTTGGCTGAAAATTGATATCTAGGTTGTTGTAGATGTTATTATTCCAAGTTACGAATTTGTTTTAGGTTGACGTCTGCCAAGTGAAAAGTTTACTTCGATTTGGCTGAAAATCGATATCTAGGTTGTTCTCAGTTCACACACAAACACTTTAAAAACCTGCTGATTTTAGTAATATGCTACATAAACGAGTTTTCCAATTAAAATTACCTTTTATTCGTACAACTAATGCAATAAGATTTAGCCCTTTTATTGAAACATATTTATATAAGCAAGTCCTGAATCAGTGCGATATAAAACATAGTTCAGTGTTTGAAGCCAAAAGCATCATTGTTAATTGGTTGTTCACGTTTAACTATGATGAGACTGAAAAAGTTTTATCGATTACATCCTAAATTTATTTAATTGATAATTTTAAGAATTAACCTTTTAATATAATGTTATGTATTCATAATTTATATATTAATAATATACGTATTTATTTATGATTTCTATATAATGATCATATTAACATACATTTTACATACATCCAGTTTATATATATATATATAAATGTCACAGGGTGCGACTGGGGGCGGGCTTTTTTGTAAGTTGTTGTTCTATTGACATTTAATATCTTTTAATTTATGTTAATTGACATTACGGAAAAAATAATAAAAAAAAATTATACATATATAGTAGAAAATATGTTTAATATTTTCATTTTTAAAAATTCGCTTTAGATATAGTAATATACATAAAGCATCATACATACAAACACGTATGTAACACAAAT
Source organism: Plagodis dolabraria (assembly GCA_963854805.1). NCBI lineage: Eukaryota > Metazoa > Arthropoda > Insecta > Lepidoptera > Geometridae > Plagodis > Plagodis dolabraria. Next base: position 22,472,337 of record OY978457.1, on the reverse strand, counting down.
TTAGTTAAAATATAAATACCACCTGTGTGGAAAATTTATAAAAAAAGTGTATGAAACTGATGTTATTTTATGGATAATTTGTGAGTTAAATTTATGTTTATAACTATTTTGCGTGAAAAATTGTACTGAAGTCAACTGTGCACTAACCCTATTACTGTACAGCTCAAGCAGCAATACAAGATTTGGAAAAAGTGTTATTGGCTTTAAAAAAGCTTTTTTTTATTATTTTACTGTTTATATTACTATTATTATTATTCTGGACGTTTTTATTCCAAATTTCGAATTTATTTTTCGATGACGTCTGCCTAGTGAAAAAAGTTACTAAGATTTGGCTAAAAATCGATATCTAGGTTTTTCTGGGCGTCCTTATTCCAAATTTGGAATTTACTTTACGATGACGTCTGCCAAGTGAAAAACGTTACTTCGATTTGGCTGAAAATCGATAACTAGGTTGTGCTGGGCGTCATTATTCCGAATTTTGATATATTATTTTAATGTCGTCTGTCAAGTGAAGAAAGTTACTCCGATATCTAGGTTGTGCTGGGCGTCATTATTCTGAATTTGAATATATTTTTATGTCGTCTGCCAAGTGAAGAAACATACTCCGATTTGGCTGAAAATTGATATTGAGGTGGTCGTAGACGTAGGAAATTTGTTTTATTATGACGTCTGCCAAGTGAAAAATGTTACAACGATTTGGCTGATATATGGGTTGTTCTAGACGTCTTTTTTCTGAATTTGGAATTAATTTTTCTATGACGTCTGCCAAGTAAAAAAGTTACTCCGATTTGGCTGAAAATCGATATCTAGGTTGTTCTAGACGTATTCATTCCGAATTTGGATTTTAATTTTCTAAAACGTCTGCCATGTGAAAGATGTTTCACAGATTTGGCTGAAAGTTGATTTCTGGACGTCATTATTCTACATTTGGATTTCAATTTTCAATGACGTTTGCTAAGTAAAGATAGATGACGTATTTTTAAAACGCTAAGATGTACCGGATAAGAGTGCGAAAATTATCATAATCAATCATTTATTCAAATCTCCTTATAAATAAGATTATAGCCGACGCAGGTTTACTCGATTAAAAACGACGATATAAGAGGAAGATTTGTATGTTTTATATTATTTTTGTATGTTTTATTGTACATTGAAAAATAAGAAAAGGGACGACTGTGTCATACGAAAAAATACAAAATGGCGAATGTTTGTGCGCCCCGCGCCCCTGCCCTAGCCCTTCTGACATCAGGGCTGGTTTTTGATGCTTATTCAATTGCATAGATAGTACAATCGTATCTGTTAAATATAAATAATGCAACTTCCATACATTACATACACAACAAATATACCATCAAGGCTACCTTAAAAATAGCTACTTCCTTTTAAAGACATTAAAAAACATATAATATAACACATACAGTTATGTGTCGCCTACATAGATGATCCTCAAAAATTGTAGATTGTTATACAAGGGTTGAAAGGAATCAATCCCCTTACGAGGTATTTAGACATGTCGGCCCTTGAGAAGGAAGCATTTACTATTAATTATATAAATATCTACAGCTATATTGTAAAAATTGGTTCCATCGTGAAAAGGTAACCGAGATACTTTCTCAATTATTAGGAGATTTCAATAATTGATTGATAAGTACGAGTAATCATAATTTTCCTACTCTTATCCTACTGCGGCGTTAGGGAGCTGCTAATCATCCACGGCCAGCAGGTAGGTAAACTCAGGAAATAGGTTTGAAAAGTTTATTAGGCCTTATCAGGTTGCACAAAGTCAAAGTCAAAGTCAAAATCATTTATTCAATTTAGGCGTCTACGACACTCTTATGAAAGTCAATTACAAATTTTAATATTTAAATATACTACATTGTACTGCCACGTTCAGCAAACAAAAATTATAGAGCCACTGCGAGAAGAACGGGCAAGAAACTCGGGGCCATTCTTTTAAACGTTTTTTAACAATGTGTTAAGTACATACTACATAGTGAAATTATTACAATACTTAATTTACATTACGTAGGTGACAGGCGCTAGCTTGGCAGAGGCGAACCAGTCCATGCATTTTTGTCGTTTAAGTATTCACAAACTGTGTAGTAAGATTTCTTTATCAAAATATTCTTCACATGTCGGCCGATAGTTCTGGATCTAGGTAGCGAGTGCTCGAAACAACCGTCCTCAGGTTAAGTCAGTGAAGTGGAATCCTGGAAGGAAGACACCGGCTTAGTGGCTGATATTCCTCAGCCAACTGTTGCCAAGCCGCGCAGACACGATCGTGGTACTATTACTAGCGACTTACATTTTAAAACTCACAGTCTAGCGCAGTAGGGCAGCACAGCTGTTTACGTTACATAGGTTTTAGTCAGCACTATGAAATAACAATAATAAATAAGGAACTCACCCTAGAGGGATTCACGCACTTCACAACAAGTAAATAACAATTAAGATCGATAGTACGTATTATATTTTTATTTAGCGCAAGACGAGTGTTCCTTGCCAATTGCATAGACAAATGACTGCACGCCACAGATTAACTCATAGTAGTTAAGCTAACTGCATTCAACAGATAAGGAATTTGTTTAGCGTTCTTTCACTGGTTTTCGACGCATTAGCGAAAATACTTTTAAACGTTCACAAGCCGTGGGTTCCACACGTAATTATTTTTCATAATTAGCAATATCAACGTAAGTTTATAATTTTAAGTGGTATTAATATATTTTTAGTTTATGATTGACATCTATTGTTTCATATTACGAATAATACTTTATTTAAGTAACAGCGTTAGGCACAACGTTACACTACATATCTTACCGTTTTCGAGATACGTCATATATCTTCACTTGGCGACGTCATTGATAAATAAACTCCAAATGTTGAATAATGACGTCCAGAACCATCTAGATATCAGTTTTTAGCCAAATTGGAGTAACTTCTTTCACTTGTCAGACGTCTTCGAAAAATTTATTCCAAATTCGGAATAAGAAAGTCTAGTACAACCTAGATACCTATCGATTTTCAGCCAAATTGGAGTAACTTCTTTTACTTGGCAGACGTCATCGAAAAATTCATTCAGAATTTGGAAAAAAGGCGTCCAGGAAAACCAAGATAAGTATCGATTTGTAGCCAAATCGAAGTAACTTTTTTCACTTGGCCGACGTCATTTTTATATAAATTCTAAATTTGGAATTAAGACGTCTAGAACAACCTAGATATCGATTTTCAGCTAAATCAAAGTAACTTTCTCCACTGGGCAGACGTCATCGTAAAACAAATTCTAAATTTGGAATAATAACGTCTAAAACAACCTAGATATCCATTTTTAGTAAATTCTGAGTATTTTTCTTCACTTGGCAGACGACATCGAAAAAAATATTCCAAATTCGGAATAATAACGCACAGCACAACCTAGATATCGATTTTCAGCCAAATTGGAGGAACTTTTTTCACTTGGCAGACGTCATCGAAAAATAAATTCCAAATACGGAATAAAAACGTCAAGAAATACCTAGATTTTAAATGTTAGCCCAATCGGAGTTACTTTCCTCACCTGGCAGATGTCGAAAAATTTATGCCAAATATTGAACAAACAAAAACCACCAGAAAAACCTAGATATCGATTTTCAGCCAAATAGGAGCAACTTTTTTCACCTGGCAGACGTCATTGAAAAATAAATTCTAAATTCAGAATAAAGACTTCCAGAACGACCTAGATTTTGAATTTCAGCCAAGTCGGAGTTACTTTCTTCACTTGGCAGATGTCGTCGAAAAATTAATTTCAAATTTGTAATATAGACGTCCAGAAAAACCTTGATATCGATTATTGGCCAAATCGGAGCAACTTTTTTTACTTGGCAGACGTCATCGAAAAATACATCCCAAATTCGGAATAAAGACGTCCAGAACTACCTAGATTTTAAATTTCATCCAAATCGGAGTAACTTTCTATACTTGGCAGTTGTCATAGACAAATACATTCAAAATTTGGAATAAAGACGTCCAGAACTACCTAGAGTTTGAATTTCAGCCAAATCGGAGTAATTTTCTTCACTTGGCAGACGTTATCGAAAAATAAATTCCAAATTCGGAACAAAGACGTCTAGAACTACCTAGATTTTGAATTTAAGCCAAATCGGAATAACTTTCTTCACTTGTCAGACGTCATCGATAAATAAATTCCAAATTCGGAATAAAGACGTCTAGAACTTCCTAGATTTTGAATTTCAGCCAAATTGGAGTAACTTTTTTCACTTGGCAGACGTCACCGAAAAATACATTCCAAATTCGGAATAATGACGCACAGCACAACCTACATATCGGTTTTCAGCCATATCGGACGAATTTTTCTCACTTGGCAGACGTCATCGAAAAATAAATTCCAAATTTGGAATAAGGACGTCCAGAAAAACCTAGATATCGATTTTCAGCCAAATCGGACTGGTTTTGATTTCGAGATACGTTACCCATCTTCACTTGGCAGATGTTATCTTTATGCAGTATTAATTAACCTATATCAAAACACATAATACAATTATCAAAAAAGCTTAGAACTCCAAAAGATGTATGAAACCCTATACAAATTCTTAATGTAGTAGAGAACCATTTTGTACCCTACGAACTACTAAAGCCGGAAACTATTGACCATAATATAAAAAAAAATATTATCTTTAGTCTACCAGTTATGACATGAGAGCGTTATAGACATTACTAATTAATTCTGTACATAATAATATATTATGCACCTAAACCTTTCATTGATCTTATTGGTAATGCCGCCCATTGTAAAGTACCTACAACATTGTCAATTTCAAGTTTTGATTCTTTTCATATGTGATACAATTCAAATAAAATTTGTCTACAAAGTACCGATAATAAAGCGACAACGCACATACTTCACGTCGCAATCAAGTTGGCCCTCTGCAGCGAGCGAATCATTACACGCACACAGCTGCGAATCTCGCGTGTCAATGCACTAATACATAGACAAGATCGTTGTCAGTCGAAAGCGCGAGCGGAGCTACGAGCGACACAACCTCCCCGTGCCAACGCTTGCGCAACACTGCCGCCTGCGTCCGCGCAGAGCACCTCGGAACCGCTATCATTCTGAATCTGAATAATTCGACATTTTCTTAGGAAAATATCAATGGATTTACAAATGCTATGTTGTAATTGTAGTATATCTATCTAGAAATTTTATGGTACAATTTATTTCTCAAAAATCGTAGCCGTTTAGAAGGAGTTCGCAATATAAGTCAAGAAATAGTATGTAGTTTGAATTTTTTTTACGGCAAAAGTAATAATAATACCGTAAAATCATATGTTGCAAATGTTGTACTTGAATTCATCTATAAAATATATTTTTTTCAAATCTTCAACTTCAGCGGTTACGGAGGAGTTCGCTTTAGAAAGTACGAATTTGACGTACCCAAGGGCCTTAACTGATCAGCCAAGTTAAGCAACGTTTGTTGCGGTCATGACTTGGATGGGGGACCGCTAGTGGTATTGCTGCTGAGCGTTTTCGTGGTTCGGGGAGCACGTCGAACCGTCCTCGGTCTCGGTAGTTATCTTAGGATAGCAATCGATGCTGCATGGTGGTATGGCGTGTTGCGAATGCCCGCCTGGCCAGTTACCACCCTCAAGTAGAAAATCTGTCGCCAAGCAAGTTACGGTGTATTCCGGCAGCTGTCCTTGAGAGTCAGTAATTCCACATTCGCCTAAACAACATCTTCGATCACATCTTCACTTACCATCAGGTGAGATAGTGTTCAAAACACTGACCTCAGAGTATCGACTTCCACAAATTAAAAAATTACACGACCAATGTTGATGACATTTAAAAGGGATCAAAAGTCTACTCAATAAAAAATAATCATCAAAATTAATTCATAATTATTTTTATGTTTTTGAACACAATCTCATCTGATGGTAAGTGATGATGTGGTCTGTTAAAAACAAGGTGTGATGATGTGGATGTCCCTTAACATGTCGTGATTATTAGACAATTTTGTACGATGCTTATATGTTTTTTATTTTTATTGATAAGTTAGAATGTACTGTTAAATTTTAGGTAATATTAAAAAATATGAAAACGTGAACACAAATTAAAATGTTATGACCACATTAAATAACAATGGCTTCGATATGCCTGTGTTTTCTCAAGTGTACCGCTACTGTAAACATTGTCAGGCGTCATTGTTATGATTTGCCACAGATTTAGTTATAGTTACTACGCAAGCTTTACTTATTTTTCAATAAATAACATTGATTTTTTATTAAACTAGCGACCCGCCCCGGCTTCGCACGCGTGCTAAGCTGATAATAAATATGACATTTTATATACAGAATGTCTTTATATACAACATTCACAGCTTTTTTGTCATTAGACAATACAAATATGTTTTCTTTAGAGGTCACTCTTAAAAGGTTAATCTTGAGAAAACATTAGAAACCTCTAATAATATCAGTGTTTCTCGCGTATATTATACCTTCCTCTTGAATTACTCTATCTATCAATAATAAAAACCGCATCAAAATCCGTTGCGTAGTTGTAAAGATCGAAGCATACATAGGGACAGACAGCGGGAAGCTACTTTGTTTTATATCATGTAGAGAAGTTAAGTGAAACTCTGTACCTTACAATAAAACAGGGTTTACTTTTCGTGCGGTGACATCTCAGTAATAAAAACAAGTTAGTTAATAAGTCAAAGTCAAAATCATTTATTCAATTTAGGCGACTACGACGCTCTTATGAAGTAACTACAATTACTTGTAGTTAATTATTACTTGTTTTAACTTTTTGAGCAACCGATTAGTCAATGCATGGAATTAACTTCCAGAAGTCGTAGTTTCAACCAGTTCAAGAATCGACTCGACAAACATACCTTACACATACCTTACATGAAACAGGAAAACTTAGTTAAAAGTGGCAGGATACAGGCACTGATAAGTTGCCTTGTTGACTCTCCCAAGTAGGAAATCTGTCGCCAAGCAAGTACCGGTGTATTCCGGCAGCTGTCCTTGAAAACCAGTAATTTTAGGGTAACCTGACAAACACCTTCGACCACACCATCGCTTACTTAGGTGAGATAGTGGTCAAACATCGATAAAATATACCCTATATAGGGTTTACCCCAAACAGGGTATATTTTATCGAAGTGGTCATAAGCTAGCCTATCGGGGCTATCTGTAATAAAATTAATTGGCCAAGTGCAAGTCGGTTCCGTGCCAATATCTATACATTAGACACTATATTATAAACTTCTTTTTTAGTTTTCACGTGTTCGTGTCCGACTCGCACTTGGTCGATTTTAGTTTTTGATGTTATAGCAGCAACAGAAATACATCATCTGTGATAATTTCAACTGTCTAGCTATCACGGTTCATGAGACAGCCTGGTTACAGACAGACAGACCGACAGTGGAGTCTTTGTAATAGGGTTCCGTTTTTACCCTATATAAAATAGGTTTAGCGTTAGGTAGGCAGCTAAACATTTTACAATAATTATTTTCTAGTGTTAGCCTAGATATCATATTCTAAATCGCTAGGAAGATGATAATGTACATAGCTTAAATAACATGTAATCTTAACTACAGAAATTATTTCAGTACTTCAAAAATATGATAAGAAAGAATATTGTTATTCGGGTGATTTCTTATCTAATTAGGATATAATCTATTTTTATTGTAGGTACTGCTATTAACTTAAACATAAAACATTACTTAAACCAATTACATCTCGTGACGTCAACAGTGTCACCTTTGATAATCGTTCCAGGTGTTGAAACAGTTGGTAGGTCTCTTCGGCAACAGTCCTTGGTGGGTACTACCTCAGTGTCAGATAACATGCCTTGTAACAATAGTGTGCACGAAGACTGTGTAGGTATGAAGATTACTGTAGCAAGTGGAAAAACTAGGCGAACGAGATATAAGAACTAACGTCTCGGAGTGACGAGCGCAGAACGTGGACGCTTATACTGCAACTGTAATGGACAGTCGCTTACCATCTAGCGTGCAACGATACTCATATATAAATATACATATACCATACTCAAGATTTTACAGACCGTAGTTCATAATTGCCTTCAAATGCCATGCTGCCTTCAAAACTCGTGTAGGGATTGTGGATATCCCTGTTTGAGAGGCGTGTGGTCAGCAGTGGACGATCTCGTCTGAACTAACCATATGCACATTAAATTCAGTGAGAAATATCTTCGGTAACATGGCTACGGCCACGGTATTTGCTTAAAATACAGGAGCTCCTTGAATCTAAATCGACTAATGAAAGAGTATTTTTTGAAGTGCTCATAGCGAGGCTTTCTTAGTCGTTCCTAACCGATCAACTAAATTAAGTAACGTCAGATGCGTTCATGACTTGGATGGGTGACCGGCATTACTACTACTTCCGTGCTTCAGAAGGCACGTTAAGCCATCGGTCGCGGTTATAGCCTTAGGTTGCCTCTACAGCATGGTGATTGGGCATTTCTTAAATGCACCCCTAGCTAGCTACCACCTTCAAGTAGAACATCTGTTGCCAAGTACATAATGTTGTTTTTAGGTAGCTGTCGTCGAGAGCAGTAATTTTATGTCAGCTTGTGACATAAAATTACTAAACATCTACGACCACATCATCACCTACCATCAGCTGAGATAGTGGTCTACGACTAGCGTATCAGCTATAAAATACCCTTCAAAAATAAATATAATTCTAACACCATTTTCTTTGAAGCAGTGATGGCTCAGTGGCATTGGCTATGGACCGCCGCGCAGCAGGTCCATGGTTCGAATCCCGCCGCGGGCTTGAGCTTCACCGCATGGTAAAAGGGCATTTTGCGACTGCCCGCCTGGTCAGCTACCAAGTAGAAAATCTGTCGCCAAGTACCTCACGATGTGTTCCGGCAGCAGTCCTTGAGAGCCTGTGAAATGCACATGAGACTTAACAACTATGTCTCAAAGTGACGGGCGCAGTGCAATTCGTAACTTGTGACGAAATGCACCTGTTATAGGCAGAGGTTAGTCCGCTTAACATCAGGTGGTCATCGAGCTTGTTCTGTCACAATAACATTAAACAAAAACAGAAAGACGAGAAAATTGTCCCTATCAATCAATAACCCCGTAGGTAAACTTCACGCATAATTTAAAACAAAGCCTTATTATGTCTCGGTTTAAACTAAACCTTGCAATCTCTTCCTACTGTACCTACATAATACTGTGTTTATCTACAATAGTATAATGTAACAGTCCTATCACCACCTGACCATGCGGTGCCAGTATCAATACGTCGCGCGAACGCGTTGCACGACTTTCTTATCTCTATTAACAACTCGCGCAATCTTCGTTTATCTCTTCCTCATACAAAACCGTACCCATTGAAAAGTGTTTTATTATTTTACAAATAATATATACTTACTGTTATTTTTTTCTTCGCGGTTTTTGTAAGGAAGTGAAGGGTCTAGTTTGCCGTTAAAAGATTTGTCATGTTTTTATGAATGGCAGAAAATTTGCCCTTCAGTCGGACTGTGTGATTTATTACATTATTAAGTGAATATTGAAATGAGGTATAATGAATTTGTCAGCGTTCAAGTCTGTTATGATACCGCCGTTCTCGTGGTGTTTCTCAAGACGAACCGATGAAAGGTATTGTGTTTTATCAATCTTTATTTATTTTATATATTTTTGCTATACTTTGATTACCATCAAATGTTGGAAAGTAATGATGGGAAAGATGATAGCTGGATATATAGGATAGACGGGAAGGTGCAACAGGTTTCTTTTTCCTAAAATACTAACTTTTGTGATAGATCATTAATTTTATTTAATAAGAAATTCAATATTGATGAAAATAAAAAAATATGTTTGCTATGCAATTCGAACCGGTTATGTGTAAAAAAAAAACCTTTATTCTTATAGTAAATACTTGCTGTTCGAAATTTAAATTCTTTAGTTTAAACTATTATTATGTCAAACATGTAAATAACGTTAACATATAAAATTGAAAAAAAATGCCGCACATAACATTAAACTTATCCCTGCATACACTTTGTCGTATATAAAATAACATAATAACTTCACAGATATAAAATGTGATGAAGTTTTTTGAAATTATTTAAATTTGGTGTGCTACAAAAAGGGACCCTTTTACTAAGTCTCGGCTGTTCGTCCTTCCGTCCGTTCGTCCGACTTACGATTTTGAAGGGTTGTATCTTTAAACTGTCAGTTTAATTTTCTGTAGATGGTATGCGATGGTAAAGCGGACAGCCTAATAAATACTATAATAATATCAAAACTTAAATTAAAAGTAAATTTAAATTCCCGTACAACAAAACGTGTTTTTTTAACTTTTGTTTTTTGATCTATCGTTAAAAACTATGCAAGGTTCAAACTTGGGTTTTCAATAGTCCAATATTTAAAAAATATCAAATAAATAATAAGAATCGGCTATGTGTGGAACGGACTCTCGCTGAGGATATCGAACTCTATGAAAAAAATACGAGGTTTTACTTAATTCTGTGATGATGCGGAACCCTTGGGCTGCGAGGCCATCTCGCATTTGGCCGGTTTTACTTAAAGTCACCAAAGCCCTTAATATTTTTTTTTCTGGGGTAACATAACCGCATATTGTATTAGATCTATGTAGTTATACGATAAAGGAAGTCTGATTATATACTCTTCAAAATTCGATGTAAAATTGATTGGTCTATAGTGTTTAATACATTGGTAATGATTGACCCTTACAAATTAAATTCAGACTGTATTGTTTTCACATCCTGCGTATTAAAAATAATTTTATATAATCTCAATGGTTATATTCTAATTATGAAATGAAATACAGACTTTTATTGGCATATTTTATTAACATACTTCTTTAAGAAAATTAAAAAAATAAATTAAAGCATCATTCTCCTAACAAAACAATTATTTAAAACATTTTTTTAATTATTAAAGTACATTGTGTCCCGACCAAAGAGGTTTCACATTATCTAAGGTGATCGAGATACGCGCGCAACGCGCTGCGCTGGTTCCGAGCCAATAGACCAATAACAGACTTTTTCCATTTTGGCGCTATTTCATACATACGAATTTGAGTAATATTTTGTTGGATAAAACTTTAGTAGCAAAAATGTCAAGCAACACCGACGATACTGATAAAAAGTTAACTCCACCCGACATTCTAGAAACAGCTACGAAACTGACGAATAGTCTTTTACCAGAAAAATCAAGAAAAGCGTATGTATAGCCACAGAGAGTTGAAATACAGGTAAAAAAATCTTAGTATAGCCATGAGATTAAATATAGTGTATGTAACTGCATATAATTAGGTATTAAAACACTCGTGTAATCTTATTTTGAAACTCGCCTGCGGCTCGTTTCAAAAAACTACACTCTTGTTTTAATACCCTCTATTATATATGACAGTTGCATAAACTACTAATATCGGTATATATTCTAAATGGAAAATTTGCTCTACTTCAAGTAATATTTCCCATTATCACTAGTAATATATTATGACTAAGATGCGATCAATCTACATTGACCGTGATCAAGGTCACACACGATGAGTATACTCATTAATCTCATTATGTGTAACATCGACCTGACAGGACCTTGCGATACAGTTATTTCAAGATACTATAAATAATTTCTTTATCAGACCTTATTTGTAAACACAGTACGAATGATTTTCTTCCTAGAAGAGATTGGTGAATCAATGCCTCATGTTTTTTAATTTTGTCTGAAGTTAATGTCAAAATTATATATTCATATATTGGTATCTACGAAGCTCTCAAAAGGTGGATTGATATGAGCAGCATGCCCACTTCTCAAGTGGATGTGAGTCGGGTGTTGTTTGCATTAGATGCACAACAGGACTGTATACCATGTTGGTGCCCTGCCAGGGTTTCATACATTATAACAATGTCTTAGGTTTTCGCGATTGTTACACATAGTAATTAAACGCCATTCACTGAGCACAGGGTCATACAAAATGTTTTTTTCAAACACACAGGATGAAACACAAGAACATAATACGAATAATATGTTTACGCTAACAACATAGCAGATAGGAACACATGAACATAGTGTATGAAACAACTTTTAACGGTCATTGTGTCATGTTAGCTCAATTGGTTAGAGCATACCCCGGCTAAAGGGGTGGATGGACGCGGGTTTGAATCCCGCACATGACTATAATTTTTTCTCTCGTAAATTTGTAATTTTGTAATATAATTCGCCTAGCAGGCGTCATTGCAAATTTAACAATATTAAAATTATAAGGTTGCGTCATCATTTACAAGTTTAAAACCAATTGCAAAATTGGTCATGTTTGTAGTACAACGCAAGTTGAACTATAGGTGTCGCTCCATCCCAATACGATGGTTGCATGAAGAACGAGAGCAAGAATTACAGTTATGAGTCATTGTGTCATGTTAGCTCAATTGGTTAGAGTATACCCCGGCTAAAGGGGTGGATGGACGCGGGTTCGAATCCCGCACATGACTATAATTTTTTCTCTCGTAAATTTGTAATTTTGTAATAAAACTTTTAACGGTTTAAATCTCGTATATTTTTCATTATTTTATCTCGACGTTTCAAACACTTTGCAGTTATCGTGGTGACTACGATTTGTGAACATGCCCAGGACAAACCCAACCACTACATTCGGTTCGACAAGCCACAAATCTTCACCAGAGAGACCCAGTTTATGCCAAGAATGTTACGCGAGGCTATTGAAATCAACCATCACTACAAAGTGTTTGAAACGTCGTGACAAAATAATGAAAAATATACGCGATTTAAACCGTTAAAAGTTGTTTCATACAATATGTTCAAGTGTTCCTATCTTCTATGTTGTTAGCGTAAACATATTATTCGTATTATGTTCTTGTGTTTCATCCGGTGTGTTTGAAAAAAACATTTTGTATGACCCTGTGCTCAGTGAATGGCAATAAGCTCGCCCCCTATGACATGGGACCAAAGCCGATTGGCGAAACGTGGTTGTTTACACACGTTTGTCTACCCCTTCGGGGTCCTCATTGTCCACAGCTGTTAATATTTTCAAATCACAGTAGTGAATCGAAGATAGTTTTTAGGACTTTAAGACTTTCGCGACTTGAACACAACTTGGTCGAAACGTCGAGGTAAATAAATAAAAATTTATATATGTTTTATCGCGATTTAATCCCGTTAAATACTTATAACTGTGAATCGAAGACTTAAAAACTATAAGTTCTTCGATATCGATACGCTATACATATGAAACGTCAAGTATTCGCGTCCGTTGTTTTTATTGAACTTGAAACCTATTAACATCGACGTATGTATTGTCATGTGTAGTTTAATTAACACATGAAGTTTTATTTAAAAGAAATAAACATTGTTATGCAAATTCAACAACAGACATTTACGCTAGGTTTATAATGTTTAAATAATTATTTATTCAACAGTTGTACGGTTAAAAGGCCTTGAAGTAGAAACAAAATTGATAAACAAGTGCAAAGAATGATAAGTATAGGTAAAGTAAAAAGAGTTTTATTAATGTGTGAGTTTTATTAAGAAACAATATTTATTATATCGATTATAGACCAAAGTTGCCTTTATTAATGAATAAAGAAAACCAGCTCCCATAACTTGTAGCAACGATGGCCAAGCGGTAATAGCTATGGGCTGCCGTGCCGCAGGTCCCTGGTTCGATACCTACCACCGGCTTGAGCTTCACCGCTTGGTGGAAGGGCCTTTTGCGAATGCTCGCCTGGCTAGCTACCACCCTTAAGTAGAAAATCTTTCGCCAAGCACCTAAAGCCAGTTCCAGCAGCAGTCCTTGAGAGCCAGAGCAGGCAAAATTACAGGCACATGAGACCAAGCGTTTGCCTCAGTGTAATTCGTTTGGACGAATTGCATCTGTTATATGCAGAGGTTAATCCGCTTAACATCATAACATTAGGCAGGGTGTGGTCAAATGCGAACCTGTCCTGAATAAAAAAGAAATATACATAACGGTGATTTTCATTTATACGACTACCCAAAGAAAGTACAGTTATGTTTTAAGGGTTCATGTATGTATACAGTAAAAGCTCCTTATTCGCGGGGTAAACGTTCTGTGAATATGCCGCGAATACAGAAACCGTGGATACGGAACGGTAATTTGTATAGAAATGTAGGGGATACGTTCCAACAACTCAACATCCTAAAAAATAATTTAATCACATAACGGAACTCGTTTTTTAACAATACCTACTAATTATTATCTGGCTTAGTCAAAAAGTCTGTAAAACTTTGTCATTATTTCCTTGATATGCCGCCTTTAAAGGGTCCTTCAGTTCGGCTTTTAATATTTATATTTTATATATTATCGCAAAAAGACAGCGTAATACAGCAGCGACGGCCGCATTTGAAAATGAACTTAAGGCATAATATCAATAAGACTTATGTGTATTTATTTTTATATTTGTTTTTTCGGTGCAACCGCAAAAGCCTTTGTAAAAGCCCTGTAGTACTCAAAGGATGCCGATGCGTTAATAAAGGACACCGATTTCGATTTAATGTACCGAATGGATCCGCGAATACAGGAAACGAGTCACAATTTTTTTACCCGCGAATACCGAAATCGCGAATAAGGGAACCGCGAATAAGGAGCTTTTTACTGTATATGTTTGTGAGTTTCGTTATTCCACCATAATAACTAAACGGTCTAGCCGATTTCAGTGTAAGACGAATCTAACGATATCTATCGTTAGATTCGTCTTTACAGTGCAAGGGACATTGGGTATATAAAAATAAATAAAATAACAACTGGCGGATTTTAGCCAAATATTGTGAGATAAATAAAAATATCCAGTATGACACCTATCGAGTGGGGTTTTAAAACGAAGGGTTTCAAAATACGATTCCATAAATATATATAACTTTTAATTTTATGTTTAATGGAACGATAAAATGTTCAACGAAAATAAATCATTTGCAGTCGGGTTTTTTACTTTTTTAATTAATTTATACTTGTTTTCAAATTACATTCATCTCTTTAAAAATAAACGTGTGTGTTCGTATATATTCTTTAAAAAGTATATTACTAGGTTTATTGCTTCAAAATATCTAAACATTTTGTCTCGTGTGTGTGAAAAATGTTTAATATAAATAGTTTTTCAGCTACGTATATTAAAAATTTCAAATCTCTCTTCAGAAAGTTGGTTAAACACGATTGCAAAAATTGTACGAAACCGACAAACAGAAAGACAATGACAACAAAGGTAGCTGCCTTAATAAAACTTGTTTAAAAATCGTATTTGTACAGCAATGTAGACGAAAAAGCAAGCGTGTTTTATTAAATGAATTTTATATGCAATAAAGCAGATTTATGAGCAAGTGTGTCGATAAATATTAAGTGATTATTTCCATTGATTTCAGTTACTCCGTCGTATCAGAGTACTACGGTCGCGGGCTGTTCAACAAGGTAACAGT
This sequence comes from Plagodis dolabraria, assembly GCA_963854805.1. Taxonomy (NCBI): domain Eukaryota; kingdom Metazoa; phylum Arthropoda; class Insecta; order Lepidoptera; family Geometridae; genus Plagodis; species Plagodis dolabraria. The sequence continues at coordinate 22,456,885 of OY978457.1, read as the reverse complement.
GATAACTGACAACGCGCAGGCATCGCCGCCCGCCTCCGCATCCGCGCCCGCTCCCGCTCCCGCTCCCGCTGCCGCTCATGCGCCCGCGCCTATAACTACGCCCGTTGCGCAGAACTACGGGCCAGGCGCCGAGGCCAAGCTGAGAATGCAGGAAGGGCAGAGCAAACAAGGTACAAACCATACTATACACGAGCATCATTTTACACGAATATTGTTTTTGTAACGGGATAAGCAAGTTTTTTTTTTATGCTGTGAAGTGACGAGATTAGCGAAACGGTGCCTGATTGGTAAGCATCACGTCTGCTCATAAACAGTTGCAGTATCTTTGATTTGCACACTGCACTGCGCCGAGACATCCGTTCTAAAGTCTCGTTTGCCCAGTAATGTTACTCGCTACAGTCTTCATACCTAAACACAGTGCAATGCTTTGAGGCAGAATACGTGACACTGCAGTGGTACCCGCCGAGCCGGCCTCTTGCTTAAGAGACCTACCACCTAGTTGCTGCCCGTTTAGCACCGCCCAGGGACCACGTGTAGGGAATCAAGTTTAAGGGTACTCTCCTAGGGACTCGGGCAGCTCAGCCCCCATTGAAAAAAAATATGAAAAAATTTGATATTTCGTCTTCGTTGTAGGCGCCATAGTGATGAGTATGGTGCATATATTTTTTTCTTTCCTTTGACCATATTCTCACCTTCCAGGTAAAGACGATGACGATCGTAGGTACCAGGCTTCCCTAACCTTTAATGGGAACGGGCTCTTAAGAGGCCAGTGAAGGCTGGTTTATCAAGTAGAAAATCTGTCGATAAGCGCCTTACAGTGTGTTCCGGTTGTAGTCCTTAAGAGTCAGTAAAATTACAGGCACACATGAGACTTAACAACTGTATGTCTCAGTGTAACGGGCGCAGTGCAATTCGTCAACTGTCACTAAATGCATCTGTTATAGGCAGAGGTTAGGCTGCTTTTTTTATTGCTGATAGTTAAGCCTTTGACCACAATCTCACCTAATGGTAAGTGATGATGTGGTCGAAGGTGTTAACAGGCCTAGAAATACTATCTCTCAAGGACAGCTGCCGGAACACACCGTTAGGTGCTTGGCGACAGATTTTCTACTTGAAGGTGGTCGCTAGTCAGGCGGGTATTCGCAAAAATCCCCTTAACCGCTTAACATCATGTGGCCTCGAGCTTGTTCCGTCACAATCAAATAAAAAAATTACGTAATACCAAAATTATTCGTAAATCGAGCATATTTACAACATCCCATGCTAGTATTCAGAAAATAGAAAGGTATATACGAATGATAATTCACTCTCTAATTCTACTTAAGTATTTAAAACATACGTCCTACATAAATACTATCCGAACGTCAATTAATGGCTTAGTATGTTGTTATTGTTCTATTTGTCTAACTGTTGTGTGTATGTGTGTGTGTGATGTCACCATAATATGGTTCCAAAGGAAGACCAGCGCTGGCTTACAACCAGCATTATGCTGATTTGGGACCAATTTGTGTGCACTTTACTATGTAGTTGAATTTTTAATTTTAGTGTCACCTCTTTGTTTGTGTCAGAAATAAAGCATTTTTCTTTCTTTCTTTCTATTGACGTTCGATTAATCTGTACATAGTATCCAGTTAAAAACAGATTTTGGTAACATATGGGAATGACCTTCACCGGCCTCTTAAGTACACCTAATGAAATGGACTGTTAGGTGCTTAGCGACAGATTTTCTACTTGAATGTACTTACTGTAATAGATCTTAAATATCGGGAACTCAATATAGCATTGTCATGTAAAAATTTACGTATTTCGATGTATTCCAAGAATACAAATACAACACAACAAATATTCTTTATTGAACACCATTTTTTTACAATATTAATCGTTCATACAGGCGTATGGGCGGCTTTATCGCTCCGAGCAATTTCTTACAAGCTTATTTAATGATTTGTTAATACAAATACTAATGTGATTGTCATTGTGTTTCATAAATTATAATAGTAATAATTGAATTTCAATCACAAATGCCCGAATTCGGGTGCGAATGATGCTTGCGGATTAATAAAATTATAAAGCGCACGTCAATCTTGGTGATGCTGTAAAGACATTGCACAAAATCCCTCTAACTTCCAACATCAAAACAAACAAGTAAATGTCCTAAAAACGCTATCCTTGTTGAAGAAGTTGAGGCAGTGATGGCTCAGTAGCATTGGCTTTGGACTGCCGCGCAGCAGGTCCATGGTTCGAATCCCGCCGCGGGCTTGAGCTTCACCGCATGGTGGAAGGGCATTTTGTGAATGCCCCAAGGCTAGCGAACACCCTCAAGTAAAAAATCAGTCGCCAAGCACCTAACAGTGTGTGCCGGCAGCAGTCCTTGAAATTACAGGCTTGTGAGACTTAACAACTATGTCTCAAGGTGACGGGCGCAGTGCAATTCGTGACTTGTGACAAAATGCATCTGTTATAGGCAGAGGTTAGTCCGCTTTACATCAGGTGGGCCTCGAGCTTGTTCCGTTACAATAACAAGTGCTTATAGCCTTATAGTGGAGGTTCATTATACAACCGACACAAGTAAATAAACTGTGTACTTCATTTTCAGTGTTCATGCCAAACACAGCCATGCAGATTCCACCGAAAGGCACGTCCGTCGTCCCCATACCAGAAGGCAGGATGAGGATGTTAGAACAAAGCCAATACAGTTCCAGCCTCGAAGCAAACATAAAACGAGTCGAACCTGTCCACGCTAAGACCTACACCTCCCCCATGCCTGCCAGAAAAGCAGACAAGCCCATCACCTCCGAGATCTCTCCAACTATATCATCAGCTGTAACAAACGGAGCCAAAAATAAAAATCCATTCGATGAAGAGCATTATGATGAAGCGAAAAACCCTTTCGCAGACGAAGAAGGACAGGAACCCACGAACCCGTTTGGTGAAGACGATGATTACGATAAAAATTTGAACCCTTTCTCGTGAAGACTGATTAGTGTTGGTATAAGCTTAGTGTTGAAGCTAGTGTTGATTTCGAAACGTTTTGTTTATACGTACTACGTAATGTACGCGTGCAATGCGTTTTATATGCGACAGTGTGTTTATAATCAAGAAAGGAATAATAAGCGGTGATATTCTTCAAACTTCTCACATAAACAGGTGGGGAGTTCTGATGAGAAGACGTCTGGGTAGGTTTCACCGCGTTAACCATTCGTACAAGCGCCGAGAAGCGATCTTTTTCGACGGGAATCTAGGACATGTAGAGTAAAAAAGCTGTTTAATACACGTCAAATGGAGAGATTTACAGTCCTAATAGTTGTTTGGCTTTGTTGAATGTATGTTTATACGAATTAGTAGTAAATTTACTTTTTATTATGGCATAGTCAATGTGTGAAACTTCTATATAACAAGAAATACATATATTTTTATTTTAGTATGTAGTAAAATAGCCTTGGAATTATAGGACCTGTATAAATATGTAGTTCTTTTCGATAACCAGACCTGAATGTCTGAATGAATGACTTATCACATCCGTGGTGCGCTAAAAGTCTGGTATTTCGTCTTCAGATGGATTGTAACTAAAATATAGCTCAACTATACCAAAACAAACCTCGAATGTTCAATATTTCACAGTTTAAAGCTAAGTTTCCACCAGATATCTGGGAGGGAAATGAATGGTGTTAGAGAAAAATGTCTACCAATGGGATCTCTTTATTCTCATAGCCTCGCTAAACGCAGCGATCCTTTCGATATTTTTTTTCTTAAAGTATCTCCACACGGTATAATTGTACTAACAATCAGCTGTTGCAATTTGCTGTGAACCAGCACATTGTATCGCTAGTAGGCGATGGTTTTGCGTGGTGGTAGGGCACTTTGCGAATGCCCGCCTTGCTAGCTACCACCCTCAAGTTGAAAATCTGTCGCCAAGCACCTAACGATGTGTTCCGGCAGCTGTCCTTGAGACCCAGTAACTCTAGGTTAGCCTGAACAACATCCTCGACCACATCATCACTTACCATCAGGTGAGATAGTGGTCAAAGGTTAACCTATCAGGTATAAAAAAGGCGTGTTGTGGCTCTCGTCCAACAAGCTGCAAGTAGTATTGTCCGTCCTAGCAATCTGTATATTGTTACAACAAATTGTAGCCGCGTCGTAAAGTGAGTACGGTTGTAAGCAATCTGGGCTCAGTCGCGATAGAGCCGCCATCGTCCGTGGCGGTGTCGCTTGTGAAATTTGTATTTTTGTTATGTGTACGCAGAAATAACTACAGCAAAAAACTATTTGGATGAGAATTTTAGAAATATCTATCTTGCCACATTCGTGGGATAAAATAAATTACCTAAATAAAACGATGCAAATTACACGTGCGCGGGCTGTGGCGATCAAACTTGGAATTAAACTGTGATCAAAGCCGCGTGAGTAGAGTATAGCCAATCGCGACTCCAGCGTGTCGCAACAGCATATTGTTAGTAAAATTGTCGCATGTGTTGATAGCTTTACACTGCACATCTTTCTCGCATCTCTGGTGGATAAGGAGCCTTATTTTATGAAAATCTGATGGTTGGATTATCTGACCCTAGTCAGAGTTACTAATGAGGCCGCTCGAGTCGTTGCGCTACAGGTCAAATCACTATAAAATGTTTTTTCTCATTTTCGTGCTATCTAGTCGACCGCGCGTAACAACATTGTCAAACACACAGTGAAACGAACAAATTAAGTCAAGCTATACAGTCGTAGAAGTTGTGGTGTACTGGCAGACTCAACTCCAACAAACTATCGGTGTTAGGACACAGATTATGTTATGACACTCAAAGTGTAATCTACTTGAAATTATTGTTCTTTGCTTCATATGTTATACCTACATACATATAACAGAAAGCTCCACATGTTCGAGGCAGTGTCTGTTTGACAAAGTCTTTTCAAAAACATTGAAGCGCGAGCTAAGGTAGTTATCTAAATGTATTTACATTCTATATTTGCAGGTAGACGCATCGTGCTGCTTTTTTTAAATGCAGCGTACTAACTGTAAAGATTGTTAGTTTTTCTAAATTTAATTATGCCCTTTTTATTGTTGTGTTTTAGATAATGCGCTTTTAGGAAATGGAGTGTGTAAGCAATTGGTGGTATTTTATTAGACATTCCCGTATAATATGTCCTCTTAGTTAACCTATACCCTAACTGTGCGTTCCGTATCATACGCACTTGTCCCACCGCCGACGAGAAAACGAGTAACTATCGACTATTTTCTCGCTCAAGAAACGTACAATAGATATACATTCCGTGTAAATAAGAGAGATGCATATACAAATACTTGATCGCTGACTGTTCACGCTGCCGGCGAGCACTCTCTTCACTAGTTTGTCGTAGCCGAGCTACACAACTATGAGAACTACGCACTCGCTTCCCGCGGCTCGCCAACTCGTTTCTAATTCTAGCTCTACTCGTTACTCGTTCATCGTTTCCGGTGAGACAACTGCCTGAAACTTAATAAAATATATAATGTATTAGAACAAATTAAGTTACTGTTAAGTAAAAATTATAAAACGCTATCTCTCAACTTTGTGAATATACTCTATACATACTTTAGTGTATAGAACAGTTTACAGTTACTCATATTATGATATATATATTATATATATAATTATATATATGATTATACTATATAATAATTTAAAATTGTGTTGAAAGGTGTAGTATAGTTTAATAACGCAAGCTTAAAACAGTAAGAATCATGAATAGATAACCAGAACGCATATCAGTAGTTTTTGCAAATGTTACGTTATTTTCTGTATGCACTACTTTTATTGAGTACGGCCCTGTGCTCCCCCTATCAATATAATTATTTACCACCATATAAAAAATATAAAGTAAAGCAATAAATAACATACATCGAGTACTTGATGATTTATTTTATTTATTTTTACATGATTTTGAGGCATATGTATACATTTCATAATAAATCATGTAAAATTGTATAATAAAGTTACATAATATATAATAAACGTACACATGTGATAATAAAGTATGTAATGAAATGGTTATTTGAAGTGTTTGCTTTAATTTTGTATTCCGAATCTGATTTATATTACTAAGAGAATTATGGGTGGTTAGTCCAGAGGTAATCGACTAACGGTCGGCGGCCGTCGTGGGTTCGATTCTAACCAAGTAAGTTTTACATCATGGTGGTAGGGTAGGGCTGGTTCACATGGCTGGCAAGCGAGCTGCTGACGCCGTCAGGTTGGACACGAATGCAAAAATAAAGCAGCTATTTTAGAGCAGTAAGCCACGCCTACTTGTTGGCCATCATTGAAAAACAACAACAATAATGTTTTAGATAACTCACAACAGTTACAACCGGTAGGTCGTACCTTCACGACTAGGCAAGTATCTCAGTAGAGATATTTGCTCCTAGCTCCACGACGATCTGAGCGCTGGTATACAACCCCTACACGATCTGATATTAATTATGCCATTCCAAACAGCATTTCGGTGAGTTATATTTTAGTCATTTTTATTTTGCATGTGGCTATTTTTATACACGGAATGCCTACAAAAAGACATCCACCTACACCAATAAATAAGTTAATTAAGTGCAAACAACGCCTACTGCTTATTATGACTACATATAATTAAGCCTACCTACGTGGTTTTCTAAGTGCCTGGTACCACCGCCAAATATTCCTAAATATTTTCCTGCGTACCTAGTTGCTTATTCATAAATTATAACATGATGCCTCTTAACACCACCCGCAACCCCAGCGGCGGTGAATATGACAGAACCTATCACGAACGTCCATTATAGCCAAGGATCGTGATACTTGATCCTAGATTATAGCCGTACTTCTTCTGTCTACGTTCCATTACACGCACTTTTGAGCAAAAGTGGATAGTATGATTCTGAGCCCAATCTTCATGTAGTACATGGCAGGAAACGTAAGCATGAGAGTGAACAAGGCTGTACGACCACGGCAATCAAAAATTCTTTTGGAAGCCTTATCTGAAAACCAGGATCAGAGGTTTGATAAACTGAAAAATATTGTGTGCTCTGTTAAAAAATAAATGTAATGAATGAGCTCACAACGGCAGGTGGATTATTCATAAAAATAATAGGATGGAAAGGACTGAAAAAGGGTTACGATCTTCGGGTATAGAAATTAGTAATATCCCTAAGGCGTATCAAAACCAAGAGTCTAAAAAAGATATCTGTCAAATTGTAAGTCTCTTGGGAAATTTCAAATTGCAATGAATGTGTTTGTTTTAAACTCGCGAAAACAAACAGAACAATCTTGTGCCTATAGTGTATTTCTTAGGTTGTATCAACTTATTGTAATAATTGTTATTATTGTTGTATGACAACAGCCCCTAAAGCTAGAAGAGACAAGTAAAGTTAGTAAGAGCCCGTCTTGGTGGGTATCTCTGCAGTGTCATCATCATCATCATCATCAGCCGAAAGACGTCCACTGTTGAACAAATCCCTCCCCAGTAGAGCGCCACAAAGAACGGCTAATACCGCTTGTAGCCATTGGCTACCCGCGACTTTCAGGATGTCGTCAGTCCACCTAGTGGGCGGGCTACCAGCTCTACGTCTTCCGGTGTAAAACATACAGTACAAAGACTGGGCTAATGGTAGTTAATATGCCATATAGCATCAAAAAGCATAGGTACTGCTATTCATAGACAACAGTCAGAGTAGTAGCCGATAGCATGCTGCGCGAGATAACAGTCACCGGGTTATGAACACCCCGCCCGTATTACTAACGTTGAGTTGCACCACCTCTGGTTATCGTCAAATCGTTCGTCAACTTAGACATCGTCAAATGTCGTTCAACCTAGCCTAAACTTTTCAAAAATCATTAAAAGCAATAACAAAATATTACCATGTAGCAGTTTTGAACACCACTTCCGCAGTACCAGATGTTTTCTCACCAAAGATTATGTAGTGTACAAACATTACCTTTTAGCAATCACTGTATCAAGTGAATTTAGTCCCGTGTCATGCAGAACGATGACTCTGTAATGGCCAAGGATACTTACCAACATGAAGGCGACTTCTCGTGACTTCATATCAAATGTTCTTACTTCATTAGTTGTTTCTTTTACTTTTAGTTTATCAAGATTTAGGAAGAAAACAAGCATGTGGAAATTTTCAAAGCATTTTATTTATGACCTTTAACACTGTGTATAATATATTTTGATATTACATTTAGAGCAATGAGTAATATTACCAATTATTACATTGTTCTTATTTTCATAAATTGAATGAAATTCATAAATTATACGTAGAATATATCATTTCTCAAATATCATTCTCGCCCAACAATCAACAATCACTATCGAAATCACAAGGACCGGCCGGCTGTGGGCCGTGCCGCGACCTGCACGATGCCGGCACGGGCACCATCGCTCACACACCTCAGTATACAATAATAAAAGCGAGAAACGAAGTATCTTACATGCTCGAACCGCGACAACATTCACCAAGTAACGATTCAAAATAAATTACAAAAACAGTCAACAAAAACTAAAATAAAAAAAAACAAGTACTTCTATAAAAATAGCAGTATAGCTTAAACAGTATACTCTATAAAAAAATATAATCCAGCATCAGCCGTTATCTCTAATTTCAAATTTTTGTTTATAATTTTATAAAACAAGTAAACGAGAAATAGCGAACATAATTTTTCAAAAGAAAAATTCAAACTTAATGTAATGAAGTAGGTAACATCCAACGCACAACACACCCGTGATTTTATTAATTCCTGCTCACTATTCAACTACGAAAACACCATTTTGCTATGCAAAATACAATTACCCTATATTCGAAAAAGTAATAAATCATATACTTTGGAATGTTATACAAAAATGACTAGATAAAAAGAAAGGTATAAAATCAACATACTTGTCATTTTAGCTTGAGATCTTTCATTCGATACATTAAATACAATTATTGTAGACATTACACAATTATTTTGGTTGTGGCAAAGAAGTATTGGACATAATAATTTTGTTAAGAGACATCATTTGTAATGAAAATTTTATTTCTAATGTCAATAAAGCACATCGTCAGATCTAAGAACGCGAATCATTGAAAAATAAGCACGTTTCCTTTTAATTTGACGTTGTGGTTTACAAACTGAAATATACAAAGTACATAATAATAATCTCGACAACGACGATAATTGTAATAATTTAAATTTTAAGAATTAACTATAACACACAGCATTTCTAAATTTGGAGAATACTTTTTTGATCTTACAGCTAACATTATATTATGCTAAATTATTATCAGATTACTTTCTAGTGTTCTGCCCAATATTGAATCCTACAGATCGTCGCAAGCCTGTGTTATCTGACTTAACGAAAGAAAGCTTTTTTTTTCTGTAACTCATATTTGTATCAAACGCACCGTTAAGATATTTACAACGACTAAAAGTCACTTTAAGCTTAAAAATTTAGCTTCTTTTGGAAATAACGTCACCTAAAAGCGATAGTAGGTATAGTACAGTGATATATAATAATGGTTAACCAACATCAAAGCGGCAACAAGAGGAAAGATTGCATTGGCGTATAACAGTGTCGAGATGAAAGTAAGGTATACATATAATCCTACACATTCATTATTTCATTGTCTAACTACGATGACATTGTTCTGTATATACGTTTCCACATAGAATTCAGGACTGATTAAAGTATATTGGTATTTGATTACGACGAAACACATAACTATGACTACTTTTGTGATTGTTCGCAGCACAGCATCGATGTAACTATGGAGCTACCTCTATCACATTAATGTACCTACGTATGTATGTACTCGCGTACATGACTAGATACTATCGGAATGGTCCTAGGTGTGCCTTCTACTAAACTCAACGTGAAACAATTATCATTTAAGACAGATGGAGATTATACATCATTACTGTCATTAACCTACTTTATACAATCCGTTCCAAGTAGTTATACATAAATCTTAAAGAGTTCGCGAAACATATACTATTTTAAGACATTAATAAATAAATATTGACTTCAAAATAATAAGCGTTCAATTCAATCGAATGATTTCGTCATAATGCGTAGACTACATAACTATAAAGTCATAAATTTATGTATTTACAATGAATAATAAAAACAGAAGAGAAACATTACATATGACAACATACGAATACGGACTACTTTCTCCATCGAAAAGGCCTTTTGAGCCTCAAAATATATATTATTTCTATCGTTCGGGCCATACGTATATACAAGGTAAATTACATTTTGTAACCAACATTAGAAGAAAAATCTATATAAGTATTCTCATTGATTTGTCCCTTTCACAAATACGTTTTAAATTCTTATATCTTACCTTACCAAATGGAGTCTATCAGACACCGCCTTCTAACATTTGTGCGCAATACTACTTACGACAATTTTATTGCACAAAAACATTGCACAGTTTGCAGATATTGAAAGCGTCGGCATTCTCGCGACGCTATCGAGAAGTCGAAGGGCAGCAGTATAAAATAGAAAGTACCTTTATATGCACTTATGTAAGTTCACGAAACTTTACTAATGATTGTTATGACGTGAAGCTGAAGTCCAGAGTAATATAACTTTCGATTAATAATGGACTTGATTTAATTTAATAACATTTAACATCAAAATTGAATAAACAAGTACTTTGCGGCCCGAGGACTTCCCCTAACATTAATTTATAGAGCTCATTGACGACATGCATCCAAATGCGTCAGATATTGAAACAGGCGAAAAGTGTTCTCTTAAACACAACACGAAAATTCGTTTTATATATAATCATTTCATTACCCCGATCCCGTTATATCAGTGCACCGGTTTGGTCCCAACCCTTCCACTCTCAACTATGAAAGTTATAAAACCTATAAACAAATATAATAGGTAAAATATATAATATAGATATATCTATTTACGTATAGATCGTATATTGCATCAAATGCAACTGGTATATATTATAGTACTGGGAAGTATATAAATTGAAGATATGCTAAAATAATTGATTCTTTGACAAACTCCAGAGTGGTCCTATTTCGTCGTCGTTTATTTGTGTTCAACTTCTATTATTGGACCACACTAACAGATTTTACTCAAAACGACTTACGCAACGGTTATTATCAGATCTTATTGTATTACATTTACCAAACCAGCCCACAGTATATTCCAACGATTTCTTATCGCGCCTTAATATATATATTTTTATGGCACCTCTTGTATTTGGCACCTTTGTATATGATCACATTTACTTGGCCTACTTTGGCAAATATTCGCTACCAACGTAACCTGTGCTTATGCACAGTGCAATTACACGTGTTACATTGACATTACTTTGCCAAAGCAAATATCTATTTATACAAATATTCCAAAGAGGCCAAGCGAATATAACTCATTTCAAACATTTTCTGAAAACAATACGAAACCACAGATCACCTACAACTTATAGTAAGTAGCTCATTATAGCGGCTTTTGTATAGTATTTTTCGTTTTCACAGATATATTATTTGTGTTATTAGTTTTTCTGACGTGCTTTAATGGTTTAAAATACGTTTGTTACGCTATTTTAAACTCGAGGTGTTGTACAACTTGAAGTTATTAGTAACTAGATTTCCGTGGTGGAAAATAGAATCCGCTATAAGTTTTCTTACAAACTGTTAGTAGTCTGTGGTCGCGTTGTAGTCAAGCCTAGAGATTTATCGTGGCAAAATGGTACGAAACGAGAGCCTTCGTTAAGGCGCGTGCTGTTTCAATAGGTGGGCATAGGATGCGCGTCGGCAATGGCGCGTCGGTTGAGAGTGCCGGCGTCGGCGACGCATTTAAAAAACGAGAATAGACTCCATTGTGAGGGTGTCTCATGCGGAGAGCGGCGCGGGGGGCGGCGGCGCGAGGGCGGGGGCGGGGGCGGGAGCCGGCTTGTCGCCGCGCCGCCCCGACCGTGACCTGTGGGGGGACACCTTCACACGTGTATATTGACATGGGTCGAGCTGTAGCTCACAGAATATTACATAACTTATGGAGAGGTTTATGTGGGAAATCGGCATAAGCAACGCATGGGTCAATTGCGATTGACCGAATTACAAATTGGTTTGATTCCCGGCGGAAAAGACATCTCGATGCTTATTAATGTATCCATGAGCCACTGTGTTTAGTGTAGTTACATTACTGTACTGTATCAGACGGATTGTCCACTGCTGAACACAGCCTCCCCTATCAAGGTTTGCCATAATCCTCACGCTTGGCACGCGTCTTGGGAATAGACTACATTACTGTATTCCGGATTATATATCAAGCCAGTCTAGAGAATAACATTCACGTGGGATTTCTTGATCTTAGAGCAACTGTATGATCTAAATGGGATCAAGATATGTAATATTTTTTGTATTTTCAGAGATAAAATAGCTGCAGTAGTTCAAGCCTGTTTGGAATTACCAATTAAGGAATAAATAATCTACACTAAAAGATCAAATTTATGTTAATAATTATTTAGGATGTAACGTTACATGTGTAAAATATTTCACGTCAAATGGTTGGTTACAGCAATTGGCGGTCGGAAAGTTGAGTATAGTGCTACTTTCTTTTAGTACTTATGTATTTTAATAACGCTTTTCCCGCCTGTGTCCCAATCAGTATTTAAAACTGAAACATTTGTGATTTTGGTGGTTAAATTTATTGACAAACACCATTATCAACCACTTCATTCAAAGTAAACCTCTTTTTCTTAAAACCGATTTATTTAGCAGAGTTTTTCTTAAAACCGATTTATTGAGCAGAGTTTTTCTTAAAACCGATTTATTTAGTTACCTTTATGGTAACAAAACCATAAAGTCACATTTCTCAGGCCATTACCAGTTTTTATCATAATGTTTTGCAACGGCGCTTAAGGTCGTGTGTCACGCGGCCCGCGAGCGCCGTCTTTTATTCTCGTATGCACAGAATTAGTAATACCTAGTATTACGACAAAGTAGAGGTTTGTGCATAACAATTTCACTCGTCATCAATATTGCATTTCGACAACTCATACTAGGTACACTTCTATTGCTTATTTTTACACATAAAACGTTGCATCCTGTATTTAAAAAAAACATTACAAAGTATTTTTTAAAGTATATGTTAAAAAGAAGTGCCCTGATTACTAAACTGGTCTTTATTTTCAGTGTTAGCTAACATGCAAAATGAATCATCTTATTATATTATTATATTATTCTAGCTTTCTAATGAAGCGGTAAACTACCAAAGTAGTTGAGGTGAGTTCGAATCCTACAAAGGCTTCAGATTTACAGCATTTTGGTATGACATTTTCAATAGTTTCTCAAGGCGAAAATTTGTCACCAAACATCTTATTGGGTTTTCCAGCTAGCTGTGCCTGAGAGCCAGTATAATATGCCTAGACCTAGATACCTAGCCTACATTAGGTGTACAATACTATCTTCGGTCACTAAATCCAATAGCTAATTCTGCAAAGTGATCAAAAACTAACATATCAACAGTTAAAACTCTTGAAACGATTGGAATCACAAAGCGTGGTACAGCAAACATACAGTGATCTCACCTTATCTGTCCGGCGAGAAGTGGGTTGATTGCGTAGAGCCAGTCGTGGACTTCTTTATCACCCAGCGTCTGCAGCAGATAGCCACGCTCCTTGCTCACCACACTACAATAAAAATATATACGTATTATGTTTTCAGCTGTCAGTTACGTTGCTCTAACACGCATATATCTACGAAAGTATTTTTTTAACTAACCATACTCCCTGCTGATTTCCTTCACATCAATAATGTTCACTGTTGAATAAAGTCCTCCCACATTAAGGGAGGGTTCGTATAATCCCCACGCATGACAGGCGTCTTGAGAAACCCCAGTGATTAACGGTGGTTTTCCAGAAGGCACTGCTGCCCACCTCTATTATTTTTTTTCGTTGCCGCTAACTACTTACATAGTAATATATTGTGCAATTCTAGCCCGACAATCCAAGAGCAAATGAACATAATACCAAACCATAAAATTGGTATTCGATTTGACATTAGAGTAGTGAAACCTCCTCACTAAGGCTCACTACTTATAAGAGGAATAAATGGTAACTTTGGTGTTCATTTGAAAACAATCTGGATAGTATTTATCAACATGATTAAATTATGAATAACAATTGTGCAAGTAGAGTTTAAGCGCAGCGTAACTTACCTGAACGTGTTAGGCATTCGCACCATCTGTTCCTGATGTTCGGAGTACTCGACGTGGGCGTTGGCTAAGTTGATAAGTGCGCGCTCGATCGGGTCCTTCTCGTCACGGTAGATGAACACATACGGCCGGCGGACCACCTGTGTAACGTCCAAGTGATTCAAATATACTGGCGGTAGTTTGCGATGTAAGATGAAAGAAAAGACGGTATTTCATCAGGGTGATATTCTTTCCTTAAAACTGATAACAACAGATTTCGCCATACGAATCAGATCAATTCTATCACTTAATTAATCATCACCGTCCCTATGCACCGAACGGTATGTTCCGGAAGCAGTCCTTGAAAGCAACAACCTACTTGATAAAGTCTAATTACCATCCTCGATCCGCAATATCACTTATCGACAGGTCAGATAGTGGTTAAAGGCTTAACAGCTGTAAAATATTAGGAACTCGATGCTCGCTGCTATATAGTTTATTCATATTAAGATGAACATTTGAATAGGTATGTACTGATGTATTTTTGGATATAATGTTGAACCTTTCCACAGTATTACAGCAGTAGCCTTGTCTGACTAGAATGGAAATCGAGTTACAACTTAATTTTGACGTTTGTACTCCAGACTGAGAGAGTTGCAATTTATTGCTATTATCACTATATGTAGCATATATTACATTTGTTTACTTATTAACCTTTTCTTTGCAATATTGCCATCAAATCCTTACACAGTTTTTCAGAAAACAATGCGAATTATAGAATGGGGTTGGCCGTTAGAAACTTATTTATTTACAGTTGGCGCCAGCTTGTACCAAATTAAAATTGATAACTTTTGGAATATGACACTTGTCAAACATATAAATGTCAAATGTCTTATTGACAAAAATTCCCATAGTTAATGGTGCAAGCTATGGGCCACTCTTAAAAAGTCAAAATGGAGTGTAACTTCATATCTAATGAAATTACTGACAGCGCGATCGCTGGAGAGTGTTACTCAGATGTCACTGAATCTAAACTTGGCATAGGATGGTGTGTGTGTGTGTGTGTGTGTGTGTGTGTGTGTGTGTGTGTGTGTACGTGTGTATGTAGTGTACGTACCAGCCACCGTTTCTTCCACCCGTGCGTGCCGTGCTGCAGCACGTTGAGATGTCCGCGGCGCGCGACGGCGGCCGACACGCGCACCTCCTCGCACTCGGGCACGTACAGCGCGCCGCCGCCCCCCGACCCGCCGCCGCACGCGCCACCGCCCCCCACGCCCCACATCGCCATCGACTTCTCCAGCAGCGCGCGCTCCGGGGAACACAGCCTACGGGGGTAACACATTCTTATCTACAAGTGGATAGATGAATTAACTTTTTATTGGAACACAGTAGTGCATATAAACATTATCAAAGTATAAGCAAAAAGTTGGGTGTCCTAACACTCAACGCGATCTCTTCCAGACAATTCTATTTTATGTACTACCTGTACAAATGTAGTCATTCAAATATTTGTATAACAAAATAAATTCGGAATCGACTTCGTAACTTTTCCCTTGAATTTATAAATATGAATTACGATTTCGCGAATGTAGTACGAATTTTGTGCTCTGATTAGATTTATTTTCAACCGGCATATTATTAGGGACAGTGTTGCCTGATCAACCAGACTACTGGACTTCTATTGAAGTCCCGAAACAAGTGTTTATATAGCGCTCAAAATTGCATTAATGTTATTGTATTGTATGTGATGTATAATATTTTTCGATTATCTTAGCGATTATAAAAGTCCGTCTAGTTGCAAAGCTTATTAGCTTATTAGCACGTTTTATAACTATTTTAATACAGATTCTAGAGCCATTGCTGACAGTAGCTGACACTGCAAAGTTTGGTGACAATTTTAACACTTTTAAAACATATTTGGGGGGAGCTTATCAGTACTAATATTATAAATGCGAAAGTAACTCCGTCTGTCTGTCTGTCTGTCTGTTACGCTTTCACGCAAAAACTACTGGACCAATTTGAATGAAATTTGGTATGGAAATAGTTTGAGACCCGGGAAAAAACAAAGGATATTTTTTATCCAACTGCGCAAAAAGAGGTCAATGTTTTTGCGCGATAACCGACATACGCGCGGGCGGAGCCGCGCCCGGAAAGCTAGTTGTTAATAAGATGAGAATTGAAATCCGGAAAGAGTTTGTGTTAAGAATTTTTATGAACTCTGTGGCTAAGTGGCATATATATTGTTTATGGGAGAGACCATTGCTGTCGTTTCTGAGTACTTTTCGGCGGGTATAGTAAGAATTTCCTTCCTGAAATTTCAAGAACACAACATTTTTTAAAATCACTTACTCGAAGCTGCTGGCGCTGTGAATGGAGGACAAGAGGCTGGGTGTAGACATATCTGCGGACACGCCCTCGTCTACCGGCGTCGCTGGTGACACAGCCGTCTCTACTTCCTTGCCGGCTGAGCCTATTCTTCCTGCAAAGAAGTAAAATATTGTTGTTCAAAGAAGAGGTTCTATGAAGTTATGTTGAGGAGTAATTTTACTTTAGTAGATTGTTATACATATATGGATCATTAATACACCTGGGGTACAAAAGCGCAAGGGTGAGCAAAGCGACCGAGGTGTCAGTGACTGCATAAGGCTAAGTATAAAATTACTAAGAATTAAGGCCGATGAATTTAGGAAATCTGATCACTGTCTTATCAAAACAGTAATAAATTACTCTTTTCTGGATCTTGTCCTAAAGGCAGTCGAAGACTTTGACGCTTCACAGAGGCGAATTGGGAGAACTACATCACTTCTATGCATTTTTTGGACAAGTGTGTTTCTGCTCTGAAAATTCATCAAACTGGAATGGAGTTATTCATCCATATCGCTGACGAAATCACAATCTGCAGAGCACGCCTCTGTTACAACACTAATTGAGTCAAAGTTTTCTAGTTATGACAGGACAAATACGGAGCGTTAGCTGTTACTCGAGTGAAAAAGTCGCCCTCGCTTAGTGAGTAAAAGCGTGTTTATAATCTCGCTCAAATTAGCCGCATTGTTCATCCTTATATCTCGCGGGCAGTAAAGCCGTTAATTGTCATGCCGAACCAATTAAGATATTTTTTGGAAAATCTGCTATTTTCCTCTTCAGAAATAATAGCGGATCTTAAGTATGTCTCAACCTACACCTTAGAAGGTGCGCACCTGTCCGTGGTATTATAGTCATCTTTGGGGTGGCTCAGAATTCAGATAAGCAATTTGGTTCAGCATGATGGTTAGCATAGGAGTAGGGCATTTTTCACCTGGCGGATTAACCTCTTCATGTAGAAAAGGACTTCCCCCCGGTTTGTTCCCTTTACTACTTACTAGCTCTTGAGGATACCTTCTACGTTATGTCTATGTACCATGCTTGAGCATAACTTACCTACAAATGAGACGGCGAACAAAGGCTAACCTTTTTCTCTACCTTCTTCTGACGGGATTTCAGACAGCGAAATAGAAACTTAGAAACAAGAAGTTCTAATAAGCATAGATATTTACCCTGTATGAGTTTGAGGAACTTGGTGGATAGTTCCCTCTCACGCGGCGACATCTCCCACGGCTCGTACAGAGAGTCGTCCCGCGCCGCCCCCACCCCGCACTCGCCCGCAGCCTTCGCCGCCATGTTCGATACCTCCTGCACATTCAAATGTACAATTAACATTGCTTCAAATACATCAAGCGCTCGTAGCGAAGTTTGATTAGCCGATCTTAACCGGTCAGCTAAGTTAAGCAACGACAGCTGCGGTCATTCATCATCAAGACTTGGATGGATGACTGCTAGTGGCAATACAGATGAGCGCTTTCGTGCTTCGGAGGGCACGGCAAGCCGTCGGTCCCGGTTGTCTTCTTAGGATGGCAGTCGTTATAGCATGGTGGTAGGGCATTTTGCAAATGGCCGCATGGCCAGCTACCACCCTCAAGTAGAAAATCTGCCCGCAAGTACCTAACGGTGTATTCCAGCAGTTGTCCTTCCTTCCAGTTGTCCTAGTGGTCAAAGGCTAGTCTATCAAGTACAAAAAAACACAGCTCGAGTAATCAT
This sequence comes from Plagodis dolabraria, assembly GCA_963854805.1. Lineage (NCBI taxonomy): Eukaryota > Metazoa > Arthropoda > Insecta > Lepidoptera > Geometridae > Plagodis > Plagodis dolabraria. Next base: position 22,438,660 of record OY978457.1, on the reverse strand, counting down.
CGTCGGCTTTCAATATTTTTGAATACAGCAACTAAACCAATCGGGGCTGATTGGTAGGGAAGCGGTTAATAGTAGTAATAAACTTTACTACTAACAGACTGTTCGTGGAACACATATTAGTTTAAAAGAATAGACGGATTCTTTTAAACTAAACTCATATAATAAAGGACAAACAGCATTATCAATGGTAAATAGTATATTTTATCGCAGGTATCCAATGATAGTTTATTTATTCCAATTTCATTCTGCAATATTCGTAACCTGATTTACAGAAATATTTTGCGCGCAGTGATATTTCAAAGGCATAATTGAAATAATTTTAGAACCCACAAGACGTGCTTGATAATGAATAATTTTATTAAACAGTGTTTAATAATATTGCATGTCCGATAAGGAACGAACTGTTGAGACTTGAGACAATATTTTATGACACCATTCTGTATAGTTTATGTACTTAATAATTCTGAATATGATTCTATGAACTGTACTTAGGGATGATGTTGGTAGTGTATTTTCAATGCTTAAGTTCTTGGTGAAAAGAAATTTTATAATGTTTCTTTCAACAACTATCCTTGAGATCCCGTTCTCATTCTTTTACTAGCCTGCTTTTGTGTACCAAAAAATACAAATTATTTCAAGAGAAACCTGTCATAAAATGTACCTTTTCAGTTTTGGTGAAGTCGTTGGGCGCTATTGTGTTCTCGTGCCCATGACGCAGACGCTCCCGCAGCGCCAGGAAGTGTCGCGTGCGTCCCACTTGCTCCAGTCTTGTCATCTTCTCCAGTTCCCACTGGAAATCATATCCAGATATCGCTTTTATATGTACTCAGTAAAATGATGTTACTAGAAAATTATAGATAAATCTTCAGTCAGGCTTTTAAGTTCCAGATATCTAGAATCATCAGTCTTTTTATTTCCAGAAAGTATTTCTTAAAAAGTTTAGTGTATGTATATTAAATAAAAAAACGAACCACTACAGTAAATAAATTCTCCTCTTAAAAATTCTAATAAGAAAATATATTCCTTTATATAAAATACTGGGGTTATTCGAAATAAGCCAGACAGTGAAGATTTTAGTTATTTTAGTCTTATGAAAAAGACATCTTGTGAATAAAAGGTAAAAATCGTATTTGAGACATTTACATGACTTTATCACAAAATGCGATCTTTACCTTTCAAACAATAAGTGTTATATATATTTGCAATTACGATTCCAAAACAGGCTCTTACAATATAGTGTTCAGGGCATAAGATTCAGCTCTCTATGGGTACCTGATTTCACAAATGTGACGAGCCAAGTAGACTTCGGTGGCATAAAGTATTATGATGTTAATCAAATATAGTGTTATTGCAGTATATAGATAGTAATAGATATATGTAAGCGATAGACCAAGTGAATCATTTGTCATCGACACCTTATATTATTATTTGCCCGCGGGGTGGGTTAGAATGTCTCTCCCCCATCTCATCCCTAGGGTGTAGTAACAGGCGACTAATGGTTGAACGTCAGAAGGTGGGCAGCGGCGCCTTCTAAGGAACTGTTATCTTACACTACGATCCCCAAGACGCCTGCCAAGCGTGGGGATTATGGCAAATAAATATAAACAATAGGTACTAATTGAAATTTAAAAGTAAAGTGCTAAATCGCATCCTCGCAGTAAAAACTTATTTTGCTGCGAGTTTTGATGTAATTGCGCTTTATAAGTTGGAGAGATGAAAACTTATAATTTACCGAAGTCCATTTGCAGACACGAATGCGGTGCACAATAAATATAAAAAAATATACTTAATATAAGGTTTATATCAGAAATAAACTACTATAAAAACTTAATGACCGCTTTGTTAATCATCATAATAATAAATAAAATTACACACAAATCATATATATTAGTTTACAAACAAATTTTTTGGGGGACTATACTGCTCGCGTCCGTAGGATTTAGCCCTCGATGTCCTACACGTGTCCCCTGGGTGACGCTAAAAGAGCAGTACTGACAGGTGGTAGGCTTAGGCCGCGGCGTGTTACCACCCACCAAACAAAGCCATGCCGCCAAGCGGCCGCGTTACGGCATGATGTTTGGTGAAGCCATCATGGGGAACGGGTCGGAAACAGTTGCGCTTATTACTATAACTAGTCGTGACACATCGAAGGTCAATATGCCTGGCAGCCAATCTTGGAGAGCAGCGGGATCCGAGGCACGGTTCTCCGCTGGCCGACCGCAGATAGTTGGGGGCCCAAGTAGTGAGCCAGCCACTCATGAAAGGCTGCCCCGCCATCTCGCGAAAAATCCCGGAGGTGCGCCATCGTGCTGGTTGGCGACCAGATGAGAGGACCCGATGGACACCTCTGGGGGGGCTCGGGCGTCCCCGCGGTCTCCAGGATTGGTTCCCTTTGGGTGGAAAGGCCTAATTTGTGTCACGGGTTGGTAATTTGTGCCTCGTTTCCACTTCCGTTTCCCTTTACCTATCTTCACTCCTCATAAAATGAAAGGCAACAGAAATAGAATAAAGGTCCAACAGCGGAAGCACGTCCTCTCTCTTCAAGTGCACCTCTCAAACATTCGAGGCTTGCACTCAAATATCGACCCGGTCCACCACCATCTTGAGACCGCCAGACCGCATATTCTATTCCTCACGGAGACGCAGATCAAATGTCCAGCTGACGCTGCATACCTTGCCTACCCTGGCTACGTTCTAGAACATAGCTTCAGGGCCAGAGCAGGAGTTTGTATGTATGCCCGCGATGACATTTGTTATCGGCGTCTCCGCAACCTTGAAGACCCCAAATTTTCCATCATGTGGGTTCTGGTGGACAATGGCATGGAGAAGATACTTTATGCTTGTGTCTACCGTTCGCACAGCGGAGATGAGGAGACAACCAGGCTCACAAACTACCTCAGTGAGGCGGCCGATGTGGCCCAACAGAGGTATCCTTCTGCTCAATTAGTGCTTCTGGGGGATTTCAACGCCCACCATCAAGACTGGCTATACCCATACCAGAGCACAGACTACGCTGGTCGAGAGATGCGCAAGCTTGCTTTGACGCTAAACCTCACTCAGCTGGTCCAAGGAGCCACAAGGATACCGGATGTTGATGGCCACACAGCCAATTGCTTGGACCTTCTGCTGACAACAGATCCAGACCGCTACTCGGTGTCGGTTTCATCACCTTTAGGTAGCTCCGACCACTGTCTGGTGAAGTCTGTATCAGTGTACTCCCCGCCCGATCCCAGTCCAAGGGGCACTCGGCGGGTGTGGCGATACAGGTCAGCAGATTGGGATGAGATGCATAATTTTTTCGCGTCTTACCCTTGGCGGCAGGTTTGTTTCTCTTCGAGCGATCCTTCAACTTGCGCGGATGCTGTGACTGAGGTGTTACGTCAGGGTATGGAATACTTCATACCATTTTCTGACGTCCCGATGTGCAGCAAAGCTCGCCCATGGTTAAATGCCAAATGTGGAGATGCAGAAGCGTCAAAACATGAGGCCTACTTAGCCTGGGCTGATGCTCGAACCCGCAAATCCAGAGATGTACGTGAAAAGAAGAAAGCATTTAATCTAGCCGCCAAGTCCTGCAAAAAGGCTCTCAAGAAGGCTCGCTTCGACCACATACGCCGAACAGGGAACAAACTTGCTTCTTACCCTTCGGGTAGCAAAGCATTCTGGTCCCTGGCGAAGTCGATCGAAGAGAACTTCTGCCGTCCCTCACTGCCCCCATTGCTGAAACCTGACGGCTCACTAGCGCACTCTGCTGAAGAGAAAGCAAATTTATTTGCAACTCAATTTGCGGAGTCTTCACGTTTAGATGCTGGCAACGCTGTACCTTCTAACCTGCCAAATAGCGGGACGATAATGTCAGAAATCCGCATTCGACAGTCTGAAGTACGCAAAGCGTTGCGCGATCTGGACGTGAACAAAGCTAGTGGTCCAGACGGTATACCAGCTGTAGTCTTGAGGATGTGTGCGCCAGAGTTGACTCCTGTATTGACTCGCCTCTTTCGCTTGTCTATGACGACTGGTCAAGTGCCCAAGTCCTGGAAGCTTGCAAACGTGCAGCCCGTGCCCAAAAAGGGTAGTCGCGCAGACCCTATTTCAGTCACTTCCATACTCTGTAAGACGTTGGAACGTGTACTGAACCACAGGCTCCTGGCATACCTAGAAGTAAACGATCTCCTCAGTGATCGACAATACGGATTTCGCCGAAACCGGTCTACTGGGGATCTTCTAGCGTATGCCACTCACATCTGGAGCGCGGCCATCGAGAACCACGGAGAGTCACTTGCTGTCTCTCTCGACATCTCGAAGGCTTTCGACAGGGTTTGGCATGATAGCCTTATTAGCAAGCTTCCTTCTTACGGCCTTCCCACTGGTTTGTGTGTTTGGATATCAGATTTCTTGAGGGATCGGTCGATTAGGGTAGTCATCGATGGCTGTTCTTCCGACCAATTGGCCATAAATGCCGGAGTCCCTCAAGGATCAGTACTCTCTGCAACGCTGTTTCTGCTGCATATTAATGATCTGCTTAAACCCGGTATCTTTGGGTACGCAGATGACAGCACCGTTGTGGAGAGTTACACATCTAACGCACGAACCAGTGCATTACAAATCCAGTCTCATAGGGAAGCGATGGTTCAGCGCTTGAACTTTTCTTTGAAGGTAGTCTCCGATTGGGGCGATGCCAATTTGGTTAAGTTCAATGCAGCTAAAACCCAGGCGTGTCTTTTCTCCGCCAAACGGAGCCCTTTCCAGCTGGCTCCTACTTTCAGGGATGTGTCCGTGCCGATATGTAACCATCTAGAGCTTCTTGGCATCTCTTTAACATCAACTCTCAATTTCGGCTCCTATATTGAGTCCAAAGCCCAGCTTGCCTCAAAAAAGCTTGGTGTTTTGGCTAAGGTGAGACAATACTTCACACCGGGACAGTTGCTTAACCTGTATCAAGCCCAAGTCCGGACGTGTATGGAGTACTGTTCTCACCTTTGGGATGGATCTGCCAAATACCAGCTGGAGACACTGGAAGCTATTGAGAGGAGAGCCAAGAGACTCATTAACGACGACCAACTAGTAAGCAAAAGACTCCAGAGTCTCGAGCATCGCCGCAAAGTCGCTAGTTTATCGGTTTTTTATCGGATACATTTCGGTGAGTGTGCAACGGATCTTCACAATTTGATTCCGCCATCCCCATTCTATAACCGGACATCCAGGGATACTCCGAAGCGCCATCGCTATATGGTGGAAATTCCATTTACCCGAACGAAGCGATTTGCTTCTTCGTTCATTATACGAACCGCCAGGGAATGGAATACCCTGCCTGAGTCTGTGTTTCCGGTTAAGTACAATATGGGGGTCTTCAAAACGCGAGTGAATAGGTATCTTCTGGGTAAGCGCGCTCCATCGTCGATCGCATCATCGCTTAACATCAGGTGAGATAGTGGTCAAGTGCTACCCAGTTCGGTATAAAAAAAAAAAAAAAAAAATATAAATATAAATATGTCAACATAGACAAAAAATATAACCTAGAACATTATTACTTTCCAAAAGGTGAGAGGTGACTCCCACCTTTTACGAAACCATCATAAAAAACTAGCATTTTGTTTCATGCTTAAAATAATCATTCGCAGACACGAACTATCACCGACTCACAAACGCGTCAAGCAATATTGGTTTGATCGTACTTAAAGAACGAATTAAATATGTATCACGGATGTGCAAGCGGGATACAATATGTTTATAATATAGCGTTATCCCGTTCCCACTGCTCCGAACTACGATGTTATGAAACGGTTTAACCATAGTTTTACGACATATTTTGTATGCTTCACAATAACTGTCTGTAACTTTTTGTACTTTCACTTATGAAATAAGTTTGCTGCATTTATTTTAAAGAATAATATAAATAAAAGCATTGTACGCAATTTCCACATTAATTAAACCCATTTTTACGGTAAAATAATCAAAATCGAGTTTAAATCCGCTGCGAGAAAGTAACTTTTTTAAGATGGATAAACATGGATAAACCCATGTAATATCTCACTGACATTTTTGTCTTTCATTTACCATTTCATGGCCTAACATTTCAGTTAAGACCTAACTTTAAAGTCCTATTCGTTTACGTCAAAAAGATGCATATTTATTGTAATACTTTGATTACTCGTATAAGTATATTTTTTTTATGAAAGTAGGTTAATTAGATGGCCTTCACGCTTCATAGTATACAACAAATTATATGATAATTTGATCAGGGGATGTGTTTAAAGAAAATACAATATAAAATCGATTCGATCAAATATTGATATTAGATAACTAAAAAAACATACCAAGGTAATATTTCAAATCCTGTTTGTATACTTTCGTCTTATTTTTAAATAAAACATTTTTAATATATAATTCTAAATTTGATTTCGAGCACTACCACGTGCTAAGCGGAAATCATATATTAAAATTATTAGAGTACAAAATGTTTTGCTCCGGGCGGGAATTGAACCCGCGTCCTCCGATTTCGCGCCGGATGCCTAAACCGCTCGGATTTTAAATGTATGTTTTAAAATATTTTCAGGTAGATATTCTAAATAAATATGAATAATTACTTGTATATTTATCATGTTACCTTACAGAAGCGTCAGGCTGGTAGCGTCAAAAGTAAAAAAAAGTCCGTACCTTAGCTCTCATTGGTCCCCCACGTACCTGGTGGTCGAATATGAGCGAGTCCCCGCGCGGGCGCCACCCGTGCAAGTTCTCCTCTCCGCGGACGTATGTGCCACTCGTGTCGAGCACGCGACGTTGACGTCTTTGTACGCCTGGTTAAAAAGAATTGGTTTTAGAGTGACGTTATAGTTCGCCTTGAAAAACAAAAACTTTTGGTTTTAGAATGACGTCTTTGTCTTTTTGTAAGGCAAATAAAATGACAAAATTATATATAATTTTGAAGCAATGATGGCCGAGCGGTAATACCTATGGACCGCTGTGCAGCAGGTCCCTGGTTCGATTCCCACCGCCGGCTTGAGCTTCACCGCATGGTGGAAGGACATTTTCAATATTAAAATTTGTAATTGACCTTCATAAGAGCGTCGTAGACGCCTAACTTGAATAAAGAAAGTTGACTTTCACTTTGAAAAATAAAAATTCGCCTTACGGTGTGATCCGGCAGCTGTCCTTGAGAGCCAGTAATTCTAGGTTAAGCCTGATAACACCACCATATCATCACTTACCATCAGGTGAGTTTGTGGTCAAAGACTACCCTGACAGCAATAAAAAAACAATAAAAAAATAAGGTATACCTGGTTCGAGCGCCCTGTGCAGACTGAGCTCGTAGACGCCGGTGAGATGGTCGGCGCGGGCGCAGCGCGGCCCGAACAGCGCGCGCTTCAGCGAGCGGCCCGACCGCGCCTCGCGCCCCACCACCACCACAGATAGGTCCTTCGTTATTATGGCCGGACGTCCGCAGTTCTCCACCTGTTACACACACACATACAACGTCTTACACGAACCTCACCTTTAATACACACACAACATCCGATACAGTAATGATAAGAGTTAGCAATAAAGGTCTACTCTTCGAAAAAAAATATCTCTAGAATCTCGAGATCCTGGGTTCAATCCCCAATTCGTACTATTTCTTTTTGTTTTTTTTTAAACAGAAACTTTCAGTAATAGCCCGGAGTCTGGAGCTGCCCTCGATATAGCATTACGCTCGCCTCTTATTAAATACAACCAAAACATGGCTGGCGAAACATGGGTATGGTTTAAGGCATTGCGAACCGCAAGAGCCGCACAATCCGAAATCTATAAAGCAAACTTAGTACAATCTATATCTCATTGTATTGCAATAATCACGCCTTATATAATAAAAGTCCAAGGCGATCTACTTAGGACATAGTGAAAACAATATTGTTAAACTTGATAACCCGCGACTTAGTGCATTCTTGTTTATTTACCAAGGAAACTAAACAGTTGTTATAACAAGACTAGTATGGATATTCTAGGAAATATATATTAATTCGAGTGACAAATCGATGGTTAATCTAGCTCTAACTGTTTAGGATTTCCTAAACACACTGTGGTAGTGACATTCAATACTTTTCATTTACCCCCATCTTAACCCCACCGGTACCTTATTCCTAACAATATAAATTTATTGTTATCTTGTAAATATATTCATAGCCGATCCTCTAAAATTAATCAGCCAAAAATATGATTAGACCATTGACAGTTAATTCTAGTAAACCCGACGAGTATTACCTCCAAATAAGCGCTGAGTGTGATGTAGACCACCTCACCGTTGGTGCTCACTCTGTTGAGCAGCGGCGAGCCGTGCAGGCTGCTGTCCCACGCCGCTTCAAACCTGTGTACAATAATACATACAGGAATTAGGTATTTTTCATGTGTTTATCACATACGAGACCGATAAGACGCTTGTGGTAAGCGTCAGGCCTGTCCATTCCTTCCGGAGCCATGACTATACTCAACTGGTTGTGCCATGGGTACTTTTGATTCCCTTTTACACAATTGAGGTACCCACGACTCAACCCGGAACCATGGTACACCTAATTACATGCAATGTCACCCGTCTCATTCTGTCACCGTCTCGTTTTTTATTACTCTGAAAAGTTCGTTCTTATGTCTCTTTCGCTCAATAATTTCACTTACTACGATGCCATTCACCCTAAACACAGTAGAGTTTGCATACTACTGCTTCAACGTAGGATATTTGACACTGAGGTCGTACCATAAAAACGGACTCTTTCTAAAGAGACCTACCACCTGCTACCAGGTTTTTTATACCTGATAAGTTAGCTTTAGACCATTATCTCACCACTAACTCACTTTATGGTAAGTTATGATGTGGTCGAAGATGTTGTTCAGGCTAACCTAGAATTACTGGCTCTCAAGGACAGCTGCCGGTAAACACCGTTAGCTGCTCGGCAACATATTTTCTACTCTAGGGTGAAGGGCGTGGCTAGCTATCCATGTGGCCATTCGCAAAATGTAATTAACACTTGTATTCTATAGTCTGAAGGTATATAGTGGAAATTCATGTCCAAAAAAATTTGATAAGGAATTGACAAGTGAAATGGTTAATACGCCACTTAGCTAGAGACAAAGGCTAGAAGAATTCTATAGCGACGACTCTTCAGAAACGAATCGGGATCGAAAAAAACTTAAATTAAATAGTGTTTTACGTCCCTAGCCGAAAGCATTTATGTGGCGTTATTATGACTGCAATACCAAAAATATATCTTCAAGATATTGGTTCTTGGAGAGCCAGCAGTTCTAGATTAGTCTGAACAACATCTTCCACCATATCATCACGTTACCATTAGGTGAGATGGCGGCAAAGGCTAGCCTATTAAGCTGTAAAATTTAAATAGGAGATTGTATCACAAGGGTACAAAATATTTATTTTTCGACTAATGCGCTATTTTGTGTCCCGAGTGGAGCGAAGGATTCTAGAGTAGAAATTTTGCGCCCACTTTTATAAATTGCCCGTATATGGGTGACCGCTAGTGGTATTACTGTTGAGCGTTTCCGTATTTCGGAGGACACTTTAAGCCGGTCCCGGTTGTTGTCCATTAAATAAGTCATTAGGGCATTTGGAGAATACTCACGTGGCTAGCTACCACCCTCAAGTAGAAAACCGCCAAGCACCTAACGGTGTATTACAACAGTTGTACTTGAGAGCCAGTAATTCTAAGCAAAGCCTGAACAACATCTTCGACTACATCATCACTTACCATCAGTAGAATTAGTGGTCAAAGGCTAGCATATCAGCTATAAATTTAAAAAATCACGTACCTGAATACAGCCCTATCGTCGAGACTTGGCCTCTCCCCGGGGAAGAGTCCCAGTGAGAGCGCACCGTCCTCGTCACCGTCTGTCGTATCTTCGTTAGCCTCGGGGGTGTTGCGGATGCGTCCTGCAATACGTACAAATTAGTTTTTAATATAACTTTTAATTCAAGACAAATTGAGAACTAGATCAACTAACAATGTTTTGTAATTCATTTGCTACACTAGCTTACTGCTATTCTACGTTGTGTTAGTAATTTGTCTGTCAAACATAAAACACAAACAAATAAAAGGACTTCGTGAGTATATATTATATAACTCTTTAAGGCGCTGAAAAATGCTAAATATTCACTTGAAAATTTAGCAAAATTTTTTTTTTTTAAATGTATATACTTTGGTTTAGCAAGACAATTAGATGTTAATCTTGATTATATTTTCTAGGGCAAAGTTAGTTTTCCACGTTTCCTTAAAAAATCTCTATAGAATAAAATTACAAAGTTGCCTCTGAATATTCTTGTATCGTAAATATCGTAATTATTACTTATAAAGAGTTATATTATAACCTACTACAAAACCTTATAAAGAGGGACAAGTCACTTACCAACAACAAGTTCACGCACATCGGCCCACTGCAAGTCGGAAGAGGGCTCGTGCAGTATGGTGATGCGGATTCGGCGCTGGATGCCCTGGTGCAGGATGAACAGTCCTCGGCATGGGAGGTCGTCGCTGTGCTCAACCATCTAAACATATTGCTCATATTTAGCTGTATATACAAACACTATGACCAAAAATTACCACAACAATTTAGTTTTTCAAAGGCCGGACAATTTTTTGTTTTATGCCTGATAAGTTAGCCTTTGACCACTATCTCACCTGATGGTAAGTGTCATCACTTACCTACTATTACTTCGAGCACATCATTGTGGTCAAAGATGTTGTTCAGGCTAACCTAGATTTACTGGCTCTCAAGGACAACTGCCGGAACATAACGTTAGGTGCTTGGCGACAAATTTTCTACTTGAGGGTGGTCGCTAGCCAGGCGGGCATTCGCAAAAATGCCCTTCCACCATGCGGTGAAGCTCAAACCAGCGGCGGGATTCGAACCATGGACCTGCTGCGCGACAGTCCATACCCAAAGCCACTGAGCTATCACTGCTTCAAAACACATAATAGTAAAAAATTAAGGCCGTAAGCATCCATAGGAAACAGAGGTCCAAAATGATATAAGTTCTTTTCATTTTTATTTTAAAAAAGATTGACTATTAGCGCGATTGCTTTTGGTCTAGTGCTCTGTCGCTTTAACCTTATAGCTTCACCATTTATTTTTATTAAACTAGACTGCTCTAAACACAATTTCAAAATTTTAACAGCTCTTTTGCTAATATGTTTAGTTGAATTTGTATATTCAATATTCAGCATTTATAAACTAGACTGCTCTAAACATAATTTCAAAACTTAAACAGCTCTTTTGTTTATATATCTAGCTTATATGTTTAGTTAAATTTGTATATTCAACATTCAGCATTTATTTTTATTAAACTAGACTGCTCTTAACATAATTTTAAAATGTAAACAGCTTTTTGCTTTTATATGTAGCTTATCTGTTTAGTTTATTTTGTATATTCAGCATTTATTTTTATTAAACTAGACTGCTCTAAACACAATTTCAAAATTTAAACAGCTTTTTGCTTATATTTCTAGCGTATATGTTTAGTTGAACTTGCGATACTGGTAAATAATTCATTTTCGGTTTGGTTTTTAACCATCGGGTACCTAGTATTTTATCTAAAAATAAAATAACCCGTCTATCTTAAATCATAGTTTTTATTTGACATTATCACGTACCTACTTCTATTTGACATAATAATTATTTTATTTTATTTTTTAATACTTTGACTTATTGTACTATTATTATTTTATTTTAGTTTATTGGAATACTAATTATAATTATATTTGATTATACTAACATTTCATTACGATTTCACTAATATTTAATTACCGTTATTTAAGTGTTATTAATGATATGTTTGAATGTACATTTTATGGTTTAATAACTGAAATAAATAATGATAATAATAAACTCAAAACGAACACCAATGACCGTTACATTGGAGATGTTGTTCATTATTATTTGTCGATTTTGAATTTTTCCTAATTTTCTACACATTTTGTTCTAAGTTTAGTTGCACATTTTAGGCTCACTCCAAATATAAACAGGGAAAAACAGACTGTATACAATACTTCTCGCATTTAAATTTGTATACGGCCTGCTTTCCGTGTATTTTTACAAGTATATTCTTCCTGCTCTGCTGGCGAATTGTGTAACTACACAATTTTAATCAGATTTTGTGGATAACAACTTTTAGCAACAAAATGTGATTGAAATTACAGTAATTTGGCAATATAACTAAGTTCTAGATTTTTATATTTAGTGTAATAAATTATCATACAGAACATTTTGTAAGTAACCGCGATTATAGACGCAAAATTCAATCCGGTGATTGTAACTAGGTCAGTGTTGCCAATGCTACCGATAATTCGATATTTCAGGTGTTTTTTTAAGATATACCGATCAACCAATTAGTATTTTTATAGAGAGAAGAAAAAAAATTATAGAGGGAAGAAAATAAAACAAAGTGCGTTACTTGCCGTACTAGTGGCATTCTGTGAATTCAAAAAATAAGACGATTTCAGTGGCTAGACAAATTCATTTTATTCAAAATTGTACACAAGTTGAAAACAACACAAATTAGAAACTGCTTTATACTGAACATACGCAGCCTGTATATCTTTCAATTAAATAGTTAAATATTAAATAAAAACTACTAATACCCATCAGGGGGAGTAAGTAGGAATTGATTTCCCCACCCCCTATATTCCTTCCCATCACCCCTTATTTCATATTTTTAGATACTTACTTACCACCCCACAGGGCTACGGAGGGTAGGACGTCGCACAAACTCCGGTAAAGTTGTATAGTCGTAGCGACAAACAGTACATAAGCCCATTCAAAATAAAATAGTAAAGATCGCTTGTCAATACAAGCGTGACGTCTTTACTCCGTTTACATCGTTAAATATTAGGTAAATGTTTTGGATTTAATGTTTTTCACCACTAATGCTGCATATATATAAAAAAATCTAATTACTTGCCACCCTGCAAGAAACGACATTATTACCATATTTATTTTGGGATTGCGTTCCCTTACTTCGAACCCTTAATTTTTTCTCTTCCTTAACATTTTCTCTTCTTTCTAAATCTGAAACCACTATTGGCAACACTGCCGATAGTGGTCACGATAACTGCCTAAGCTAAGCTTATCCGACTGATTTAGAAATAACAGTTGGTTTGTCGTTAGAATATCAAAAAGACTTTGTAGATAAGTTGGTTTAAATCAATAACACAATGATTTTCTGACATTACTAACGTTACGTGATTGCCCAAATAGATTGCATATTAATTTTATCAAACACAAAATTTTGTTATTAACATAAATACGTAATAGGCTGGTCAAGATTTATTTATGACAGTTAATTGTAACTTAATACAGTTGTTTTGAAAAATATAAAATATACTTACGGCAGGTACATATTCTCCGTTTGGCGCCAACTCGCAAATCTCAAACCAGACGAGCAGGTCATGTTTGGAATGCAAATGTGAGGAGCAACAAGGGGGGGCGACGGCGGGGGCACCCCACTTGGGGCTCCGCACGGGAGCAGAGATGGGGATGGAGGGGGGCAGCATGCGGCGCGGGGGCGTGCGGCCCGTCATCCCCACCCCAGCGTCCTGCTTCGCGTCCTGCGGGCGAACGCTCATTGTTGGTTCATTGCTGGCAGAAGCTTGCTAAAACGGGCGATAAAACAAAACATATAGCGTTGTGACACGACATCTAAAGCGTATGGTGATGATCGTTTTGAGGGAAAGAATTACGACTACATTTGTTAATTTTTTTGTATATTGTTTTTGAAACCTGGTTTTATTGAATTTAAGTGAACTTACGAGTGCTGATTGTTGTTTCTGACGTCACGTCGGTTTAGCGAGACATTTTGGCGGAGTCGTCATCAGTACTAATATTATAAATGCGAAAGTAACTCTGTCTGTCTGTCTGTCTGTTACGCTTTCACGCCAAAACTACTGGACCGATTTGAATGAAATTTGGTATGGAGATAGTTTGAGACCCGGGAAAAAACATAGGATAGTTTTTATCCGACTGCGCAAAAAGAGGTTAATGTTTTCGCGCGATAACCGACATACGCGCGGGCGGAGCCGCGCCCGGAAAGCTAGTTAGTTATATTTTTCAAATATTTGTTTATTATTAATTAAACGTCTGCGCTCAAGTAACGCTTGCGTCAGTTAATAAAGACATGGAGTGTGGTGTCATGTCTCTATATTAATAAAAAATACAACATCTATTCATTATTATTTAAAAACCCAATTCTGACTGAAATATTAGATTTGGGTTTGGATCTGACTTCAGTAAAATACAATCATTCGAGTTTTACTCAACAACGCCAATTCTGTTAAGCGCCACATTATTTTCTCTCGGCTTGTTTATTATTGCTATTTTGCGATACCATACCAGTGTCTTGTCATGATAGATGTGAGATGTGGAATAAATTATTAAAAAAAAAACCGAAAGTATAATTGTTTGAAAATGGCTCAATTCCAAAATGCATTCTCTGTGTTTTAGTAAGAGTCAAACTTTTTTATATAGATATAAGTGTATTTAAGTCAGAGAGTTTTAGATATATGTGTGCGTCAAAATAGAAAATTTTTCTTATTTAAATAATCAACAATATTTACAGAATTTGAAATTTAGACAATGCTTTGTAGAATCAACGCAATCCTAATTTACCTGATGGTAACCACTAAGCCTATACATTAAAACCGCGATATGAAAAAATGGTGTTTGCCGTGCAATTTGAACTATAAAAATATGGTAATAATTAGCTAGATCTAGCATGTATTTCTAGAACAAAAACATTATGAATAATCAAAAATTGTAATATGGAGCCACAAAAGCCAGTGCGTACATACCTTATGAAGCGGATGTTGTTGGTAGTGTCCGAACACCTCGAAAACAATCGGTTGCGTTTTGATGTATTCGACGAAGGATTTCGTTATCGGCACTGTGATCTGCAAAAATCAAAATAAAAGTAAACACATTAAATAAATAAGTAAATGTATATAACTATAAACCCGGCCCCGTGGGGTGCTGGGTTAGAATTGCACCTCCCCATATCATCCCATGGGTGTCGTCGTAGGAGACGACTAGGGGAAAAATACTGAAAGGTGGGCAGCAGCACCTTCTAAAGAACTGCCAACTTACACTGTGATCCCCAAGACGCCTGCCAAGCGTGGGGATTATGGCAAATACCCCCTTAGTAGGGGAGGCTGTGTTCAGCAGTGGACGTTCCGATTGTTACAGTAACAGTAATATAACTATATATATTGTCCTTGAAGTATATTTTTACATTATGCGGTTATATAACATAGTAAAACTTCTGTAGATGGCAGCACAGTCACAGAAATTAAAAAAAAACTCAGTTATTGAATTGTAAAGAGGTATCGATGGCCTTGTGCTATTAAGTATCAACAGCCTGTATAGGTAGTCGCAGATACGAATTCACCACAGCTTTTTTTTAAATCATATAATATTAACTGCTTATTACTTTTGTCGTACATTTAGGTAGTACTGAATAATGGAATTTCACAAGTTAACTAATTGATGTATGTTTGCATGTACATATGTGCTTTTTTGTGTCACAGAATTACCTACGTTTAAATCTACATGACTAAGATTCCGTTTCAGAATGTCCTAATAGTTTCGGGTTGCTATGCAACACATAAAATAACTGAATAATAAAAAATACAGTTAACATGCAGCGCGTTTTAAGCTTTAACCGATGGATAGGCTAAATCGATGACTGTGAAATGCAAAGATAATATTTATTTGGTAAATAAGTTCTGGGTAGTATAACCGGAACTTACTCAAACATTCTGAATCAGGATCCAAGTGTATTTAGTCTGCATTTTCTTGCTATATTATTTTACGATGATAAAAAATATATAAAAAACTTACAATACACATACACGACTTAAGCAAAGTACCAATAAATTAATAAAAGGCAACATCTATTAAACAAAATAAGTCCTTAGTTTTGAACGTCATATACTGTGAGAATTTTTAAAATGACAGGAATCAACTAAATGTATTTTGAGGTAAATAATATTATGTGTTTAATATTTTTTTTAATTTTATATTCTAATGATATATTTCATATTATAGCTTACATTTTGCACGTGGTAAAATCCAAGTGGCGTGTTCTTTCCTGCGTTCTTGACGGGCTCTGTCGAGAATGCATCTTCATTGCGGTGAAGGAAGCTGGAAAAACAACACACTTAAGTCTCCACTATGAATTCTTCGAATCAAACTACTTTAATGTATATGGTTGCCTGCTGCTGACATCATTAGTCAATAAAATATTAAGAAAAAATAATCAATTTTATTTATAGGACATATATTTTTGCACATAATATTTATCTCAAGCAGAACCGAACCCGCGTCCAGTTTAACTCACGGGCTGCCTTAATCGCTCGTCCATGGAGACTGACTGGATGATATGCCAATTTTATGCTCTAAAAACGTCGATACATCCTTTTGTCGTAACCTTTTTCCCCAATATTCTTGAAAGTTGAAATATTTAGAAAATTACATGGTAAAAATGTCATTTTATCACAGGCCTCAGTCTAATTGAGCCGCTGCCTGAGTGGAGCAGCGCAGTCAAAAAGGGGTACGTAGAAAAAAAGCTACTGTGCGACGTTATAGAAACGTCATCCATCACCAACTTCCTTTCACACCAAACACGAGGTCCTATAAAATACATAACTTAAGGGTGAACTGGCTGCTCACGTTTCCATAAAAACTTCGAAGGGTGGTCTCTCCCTCATTTGAGGTTCTAGGTTCTGACCTATGATGTCTGATCTGAATGTGTTAGTGTGCCTAGACCTTATTTCTGAATAAGCATGATAACAATGGATCTCTACTTATTTCTGAATAAGCATGATAACGATGGATCTCTACGTATCGTAACACATTTAAAAAAATATAATTTACTTAAGAGTTATAAGCCTCAAAACATTTTTTATAATTTTTTTATGACTCATAACTTTCAGCTTAATTATATTTTTAAAAATTCGATACGATACAAGCCTATAAGTCTGTTTTGTTTTTAACAAACGAGTACTGAAAATTTTACTGCGTTGCTATTGGCCCACGTAATCAACATAAAGTCCGTTCCACACGAACTCTGTCGTTACATTTAGTTGTCTTCGATTACCTGCGCGTCGAATAATATTGCTTGTAACGAATCAATACTAAGGTTGCAACTTTTGAATTAGGGGAAGGAAAACAAAGATTGTTTTGAAAAAAATGTTGTAGCTAATTCAATAAATCGTCATACGTTTGCTGACGTATCACTGTGAGCTCAACACAATTGAACTCATTTGGTCTCGAGTGAAGGGCTATGGCTGGAAATAACAAAAGTTATACAATTTATGAAGTTTGAACTCTTTTGTTACAAAGAGTAGCTAAAGTGGATAGATAAAAATGGTACTCATGTCTCAATCATGTGATAACCAAGATAGAAACAAAAATGTTTTTAGTCGACAATCATGTACAAATATGTTAGAGCAATTTATTATTGACGTATGATGACAAGAGTTGTAGTAGAATTATTTGATTTTTATGTTCTAGTACATAATATATATACTATTAATATTGTTTTGTATCATAAACGCGAACAGAAAATTTTGTTACGAATATACGTATGCAAATTTAAATCATTAAATAATATTTTTTTCTACAATAAATTTTAGAAGTACATATTCAATATGAACGAGCCTTAACAATTTCAAAACAAGAATAAAAGGCATTGACCAATCACGGCAATGAACCATCTCACTCTGTCAGTATCGGAAATGTGCGAGAGACATACTCAGTACTCGTTTGTTAGGAAAAACGGACTATAGAAGCCTAGATAATGAATGAAGAGGTAAATCGATACTACGCCTATTTCTGGGCCTAAAACAGAAAATAAGGGACTGATCATCCTTCGACGTTTGTATGGAAACGTGAGCGGCCAGTTCAACCTTACCGAATGAATACTCACTTGAACTGGCAGAACACGTCAGCGTAGTCAGTGGAGACGCTGTGCGCCTGAAGCACGGTCACACGGAACGTGAACTCCTTCCCGAGCGTGAGGTGCTCCGGCAGGTCCTCCTCCTTCAGCTCCGACGCGAGGGAACTGTCGCCGCGGCCACTGTCCGCGTCGCATTCTCCCACTGCAAAATCTATTCAAAACACATAAAAATCGCAAAATTATTATCACTTTGTAATGCGACCTTTTTGTATATTTATTATTCCAGTTCGGTGCTCGACTAGAATTGCACACACAATATTCCAAATTTAATTGGAATGGTTAATTAATTTGGAACTTAGAAATGATCTTTACATATAGTTTATTCGT
Source organism: Plagodis dolabraria (assembly GCA_963854805.1). NCBI lineage: Eukaryota > Metazoa > Arthropoda > Insecta > Lepidoptera > Geometridae > Plagodis > Plagodis dolabraria. The sequence goes on along the minus strand of OY978457.1, from coordinate 22,420,347 downwards.
AGCTATAGCTGTAAAAACGGTGCCTTTTCGTTTTGCGTTGCTGATAGCTTCGACGCAGTGAAGTGTCATTTTTAGTTCAACGAAATCTCAGTGCGTTGTTCCACGTCAGGTGCGATTACAAGAAACTTGCAAGTATTTCGGCCACAGAGGTACTTACCTTCAATTTTAATATTAGAATCTGACATGTCAGTGATTCGGTCTTCTAGATTGAGTACATTTTGTTTGTCCACGTTAGTGATAGCTTTGACCCTGCGAGTGGGGGCCACGTCGTCGTCGAATGAGATTTTGGCGGATTGTTTCACGCCCGCTGCGAATTCAGCATTGTCTGTCAATTAAATATTATAAAAATATAATGTTAATTGAGACATTAATCTCATTATATTATCTACACTAAGGCACTCTCTAGCTGCGCCATGCGGTTACAACTGCGTGTTGATGGATTATGATGACGATGGTGAAAAGTATCATATATTTTAATCCCTCGTCTCTAAGTCTATACCAAAATTAGTCTAGCCGTTTGAGCGTGAAGAAGTAATAAAAATACAAACACACTCACCAACTTTCGAATTTATTATATTAGGGTAATGTGATAGTGTGATTACATCTCAAGAATAAGATTGATCATAAGATTTGATTTTTGACAGATTTTTCATGTATTAAACGTCAACGCTAAATGTAAACATTGAAATCTATTTATTAATACGAGCCTTAGATGTCGAGTTGAATCCAGGAAAAAATCTAATATACAATCTCAAGGTCCTACTACTCGGGGTATCTGCAACGTATTTTAAGTAAATTTCGCTTTATGTGTTAATAAATTATATGATGACAAGAATTTTTGAGCCAGGAAATTTAGGTTTTACATTTAATAAAATCATATTATGTAGCTGGCTAGAACGTCACGCTCCCATTGCTACCTGTGGATGTCGTAAGAGGCGACTAAAAGTAAAATACCGTAAGGTAGGCATCAGCGCCTTCTGAGGAACTGCTATCTGAAATTGTGATCTGCAAGACGCCTGTCAAGTGTGGGGATTAAGGCAAATGGGGGCTGTGTTCAGTAGTGGACAAACCGGCTATTTACCATACGATTCTAAAAGCTACCGCGAAGGTATCCGAACAAATTGTATATATACTAATACTTTTTGGTATTTGGTTGGTTTATAAACAAATAGTTAGCATTTATATGATTAAAAGATTACCCTTATAATATAAAAAGAACGAATGTTGGTTCTTTAGAATAAAACTTGTCAACTTAACTATTAGAAGGATGTTAAGTTTTGTGGGTTATCAAAATCATATTATGACTGATATTTTTGATCTGATTATTGAAAAGCCGTGCCTAACTCTTTTACTAATTCACATACATAGTCTACGGCAGGTAATAAAAATGCTAAACATACTGACAATATAACTCTATCACGATAAAACTGTCATTCTCTTATGATCGCAAACTATCGGCTTGGAATCGCATAATATTTACCGGATTTTCTATTGAAGCTCTTTCAAATCCTTTATCTGAGCGTCACGATTGGGTAAAGCAGGCCTCAGCGAGTTCCGGCCAAATCTTTTAATCAATAAACCAATGATAAGAAATGCTTATGTAAATAGAGTGTACTAACTTTTCTCGGCATCGATGACCGCCTGTACGGCCACGCGGAGATAGCCTTTCACGTCTCCCTTCTCGTTCACTATGGCCACCTTGTGAATGAGCGGAACCGGGTACAGGAGGTTAGACAGGTATACGAAGCTCCTAAAAACACAAGTACCATATAAGTTATGTCCCTTGTTATATACGCGCTGTTATGTTAACGCGCGCAATGTGGTATACTTACTTTATATACATATTTTTTTTTTAATGCCTTTGACCACTATCTGACCTGATGGTAAGTGATGATGTGGTCGAAGATGTTGTTCAGGCTAACCTAGAATTACTGGCTCTCAAGGACAGCTGCCGGAACAAACCGTTAGGTGCTTGGCGACAGATTTTCTTCTTGAGGATGGTAGCTAGCCAGGCGGGCATTCGCAAAATGCCCTACCACCATGCTATAACGACTGCCATCCTAAGACAACAACCGGGACCGACGGCTTAACTTAACTTTTTTCTGCCTACGGTTGCCTGGAAGAGATTGCTGCCTAGCAATAAGGCCGCCGATTGTACTATCTTTTTTATCATAAGATGAACAATTTTTGTTAGTTATATTAATTGTAATAAGAAAGTACAATAAAGTGTTATCTATCTATCTTAACGTGCCCTCCGAAGCACGGAAGCGCTCAGTAGTAATGTCAACAGCGGTCACCCATCCAAGTCATGACCGCGGCGGACGTTGCTTAACTTTGCTGATCGGATCAGAACGGCTAAGCAAACTTCGCTACGAGCGCTTCAAATATTATTTTTATATTTTCATATTCTTATAATAAGACGTTAAGCGATAACCTCTGTCTATAACAGATGCATTTCTTCACAACTACCAAATGCTCTGCGTCCGTCAACCTGACACATATAATTTGTTAGTCTCATTGTACATGTAATTTTACTGGCTCTCAAGAAATTAACACACTGGTAGGTGCTTGGAGACAGATTTTCAACTTTCCTATTTAGATTTTTTCTTTTTCGAATTAGAGAGAGGATAGTAGCTAGTCAGGCGAGCATTCGCAAAATACCCTTGCACCATGTCATCACATGGTGCAGGTCCATGGTTCGATCCCCACCAACAGCTTTAGCTTCATCAAGCTAAGCATTGTCTATACAATACCGATCGGCTAACATTGCTTAAAAAATGTTTGTGTATTTCATTACATTTTGGATTAATTATCAAAGAAAATTTTACGCATCGAAAACACGTCACATACTCAAGAAGTTCCAAAGTTGATGTTCAAAACACCTGTGTTGGAGTATTTTCTTTGACATATGAGTCAGTCAAGTGACTTCTTAGCTGGGATTTTTGTCAACACAATTTTTTAATACTGAACTGTCCATTTTAGACATTACGATGTTTTTATGGCTATATTGGTGAAATACAAACATGAAAAATTTAAAATACAATCGCCGCTCGTCCAGTTTATTATTTAGCAGTGAATGTATATATGTATTTGAATCCACATAATGGGTTTTATATAATCTCATTCGGTAATATTCTTATTATGAAATTAAATACAGACTTTTATTGGCATATTTTATATACATACTTCTTTACGAAAATTAAAAAGTTAAATTAAAGCATTATTCTCCTAACAAAACAATGCTTTAAAACAATTTTTTAATTATTAAAGTACAAACTCGTTTCAAAAAACTTCGCTCATGTTTTAATACCCTCTATTATATGACAGTTGCATAAACTACTATTATTAAATTCCCATGAATTATGGACTACTCCAATATAAAATCTATTATAAACGATATTAAGAGCGTAGAAATATCTAATTAAGTAATATAATAATCGTTATCTAAACACATAATAATAGTTTTATATGCTGGACTAATCACATCACATATTATGTAGGTACTTAGACTGTCAGTAATCTCATCCTAGCATATAATTGTTACTACATGAATTACACTCACTTTTCCTTGAGTGACCTGATCAATGGTACCTTTTTGATTCATGTTATTTTATTTCAACATACATTTACGTATCATAATAATTTTTCATTTTAAAAAACGTTACAGAATTAAATATTACTTAAATAATAAATCATAACTAACCGTCCAACAAGACGGAACCACGGGAACCGATCGTAGAAGGGATCACCGCCGGTGACAGACTCTATGTTGTGGTCCGGAGACGTCGGGGACAGTTCAGCTTCGTTGTGGTACATCTCGCGCATCAGCTCCAAACGTTGCCTGCAACGATATCTTGTATTACTACCAACATTCTACTGGATAAAAGAAAGAAACTGTTGCATAAGCCGTAGAGATACTTCTCTTGCAGTGATTGAAGCCGACAGAAAGCTAATATTGTCTAAAGGACTGACGTGATTTCTTCTCCGTTGAAGCGTAATGCCATTTGATATGTGTGAAACTTCTAAGGGTCATTTGTTACTCGATTTTTATCAAAAGATAAACCCCACTGAGACATACTCATAATTAAATTTTAATACTAAATATGTTAAAAAACTGTCGCGAGTTTTGTCCATAATTATTATTTAGTAACCGGCTAGTAAAAGGCCAGTTACGTGCTGAGGCCCGCCCTCGACGCTGTGCACAATCGTGACTCCCAGACGAAGAATTTCAAATAAGTTCGAAACTGGTCGGAGCAATATCCGGTAAATATTACGCGAGTCTTAGCCGGTCACTAAATAATAACTAAATATGTTGTCTGATTTGTGGGAACAGTCGTCAGATGGTTCCTAAATATATAATTAAATAAATCGAGCAATTAAGGACTCATCGTCACGCGGTGACTGCCATGCGAGTTATTTTGGAAACACAATCGCTTGATGTCATTTGGGACACGCGCTTTCCTTCGCTAAGGGGCCAGAGTTTCCGTCAGAAAACACGATTTCATACATTTTACTTAAAAAAATGAATGTGGCCTGCACATTGTACCTTCTGATAGGAAAGTCGTTTCTATACATTATAGATTGCCAAAAAAGTGCTGGCATCACCAGTACTTTAAAAACTTAAGACATAATGTGAATACTTTACTAGAACACGGTTTTTGGGCATGGCGGTCAACGTGTTAAGAGTTAGAGATCACGTGTTAAGCTTCGTGAATATAAGGACACCTGCGGGCTACATAACATTTTCTAACTGTCTGTATAACACGACATTTCTGTTAATTAACATGAAAGTAGACTTATTTGAACAGCATTGAAGCATGCTAAGAAAAAACAGAAGTTTTCGTATAGGAAAAAATACTACCATCAGGACATGAACCCACAAGCCAAGAATTCCTTTCTGCGCGGAAAAATATATTTGGTTGGTGCTGCACAGACTAAAAAATCCCACCGCTTGAATCCTCGTTTTGACGGTCGCGACATCCAACCCATCTGTGTGAAACTATTAACATAGGCTGGTAGGTTAATATTAAATCAACACTTAACACCAATGCGATGACGCCGTATTTAATTAACTTAATACATATTGAGATGCGACAGAAGGGTATTTTGGTGTTGCGGGCTTAAGTCTCGCGTGAAATAATTTTATCCTATACGAAAATTTCTATGGGCACTGGCACTTTAATTTTATAGGTGTTATATCTACAAATAAGTAGAAAATATTTCAAGTAGGCAGCCCAATATGTCAGCGCTTTATGGATACGTAAGCTTTAAGGCAAAGGATCCGATACTGAAACGGTAAACTCGCTTGATATGTGCTGGGATTAAATAGGGTTGTCAAAGAGCTTCATTGTGGCATCGAGGATATGGAAGAGTTATTATAGTTAAGCTAAAAATAGAACTATATGTGTATTAAATCACTAGAGGTGGTATTAAATAACATTCACACATACACATCGGCGCTAAGCACATTGCAAGCTAAATCTAAAAAATTTGGTCACTAATCTAAGGAAATTTGTAAATAAAATAACTGAAAAGTAGTGAAAGGAACATACTAAGGTGATAACTAGACACGGGTACAATAGGCAAATAAATTCTCAACTAAAATCATAGTGAGATACATTACACAATAGCAATATGTACCTAACTTATATTCCTTTCAAAACTATCGCAATGGTGGCATTTGAACGTCTTTGTTGTGTCTTCCTAGATCTCACACGTGAGCACTGTGAAGTTATCCCCTATTTAGTTGTAATAGAAGCCATTGAGTGCAGTAAGACGTTGCGTGCGTCCCTAAAAGTGGATATCTCAAAGAGAAGATGGATTGAGCGAAACCACATAGTCAGAAAAAATCAACCAATATGATCGCATCGTTTGCGATTCGAGTGATCACATTGGTGAATGTTTCCGTCACTGTTCGTATCGCTTTTCAATCTGCTCTAGTCGACACCCAGAAGCCTGCAGACCCGAGCGTCGCGAGGCGAGGCGAGCAACGGAGCACAAACCTCGAAGGCAGCAGGTTGGCTAGCGACAGCCTCGTCTGCTGAGCGCACGCGGATATACACTGCAATATGTCCTGTTGCGGCTGGGCTTGCCCTTGCGGCAGGCCTTGGGCCTGTGCCACGGCCGGCGGCGGCATGAGGACCAGCGGGACGGGCGCCTCCTCGTCCTCGACACAAGCGGCGTCGTTCATGTTGTATATCTGCCGCATCAGCTCGAGCCGATGGCTACGGACAACATAACGCCATGTAGCCTAGCCCTAAGCCCTCACCTCCCCTGCTTGACGGTACGCTTTGAAAGGACATGCCTTAAAACCAGCGACATCTCTTTTTGCTCCGTAGTACTACAAAACTATCTAAAATTGTTAACAATGAACAAGAAAATGATTACAAATATGTTGAGTGAATATGGTACAGTACGTGTTTTTAATATACAACTTCATGTACAGTCTACTTTATAATAGAGGTTCTAAAACATGTCTTCTCGTAAGTTTTGTTTGAGCAAATGAGTAGAACTCTCACGTCTCGTATTCTAATATAAGTAAAAATAATACAATATAAAAATAACAAACTACAAAAGTTTTAGTAGAAAGTGCAATAAATTTTTATATTTCAACTAAGTGATTCAAAGTGATAATAGATTTAAAAATTCAATTCTCATCATTTGCTTCTTAATACATACATATATTACATAATGAAGTTAAAGTAGCACAATTCCTAATAAAAAAATAAAAAGCAGCAAATAAAACAAGCGACCTTAAAAATGTATGACATCGCCTCTAACATTTAGTACTAACACGAGCACTTACCTTTTGGCATTAATAAACAATAATATACATAATATCATACAAATATAACGAATAAACTATATCCAAATATGTGTTGCAGATATTATTAGGGTTTTTATCAACACTGCTTCAGCAAAAATTACATTTTACAACAAAATATTTCGACATACAATGGATAAAACATACATAATTAATTACGAAACAAATGCCACAAAAGAAAAATAAAATGAGTATGAAATAAATCATTACAATACAACTATAAAATAATAGGTAAATCATATAACTTAACACATCAAATATTTATTATTATTTTTATTTAATTTATTATAAACAGTACTTGAAACGATCTTCATTGAAGTAAATAGAACAGATAACATAACACTTTATAAGGGCTTATTTCACGAGCTTCAAGAATGTCTCGAGTAGGCTGTTTGACGCTGGCAGTGAGTGCAGCGGCCGTAAGTTTTACTGTCAAACCATTTTCGACTTTGTGTCTATTATTACAATGTATAATATAGGGTCTCTATCACTACAATGTTAAGAGAGATATAATAAATAATAAGACACTAAAACGTGGCTAATTATCGTGTTTTTATAATGACAATCAGTTTGTGAATAGAGATAAGTCAGCTAACATTAACGATAGATAAGTTTATGACAATAATATTATTTGTGTACCTAACTGTAACATGTCACATTTTATTGATTTATAATTATGTATTTTTTTGAAGTTATTTAAAAAAATTTAATATACTGACACGTTTGAATTGTACAATATATTTTATTTTATGTATATTTATAATGATTGATAACATATGTAATATTAGAATGTTCTTTGATATACATAATCCCAATATTAGATGTATTCATACAACTATGATCAATATTGAATGCTAGATGTGGCAAATAGCTTATTACTCTATTGCCGTAAGATCTGGCAGACTTGTATAATTTTATCAGTTGACAATAAATATTTTCTGATTCTGATTCTGATACGGTCTCTATCACAACATTATATTGCATAGCGATACTATGCATTGTACACTGGTTTTAGTCTGTTTGTAAACGACAACAGTTTGCAATAATTGTCGCTTTACTCCTGAAGACCAAGAACTTCAGGCTACAAGGTAACCTAGACTCTGAACATCTTAAGCGACTAGTAAGCGTAGTTCTGTCATTTACATAAACAGCTAAAATGGGGAACTGAGAGCCGTTATTTGTGACTGTTCATTATGGTTCAGGAGGGAAAAGGAGAGTGTTCGATGATCTTGAAGTGGATTGATGGAACCAACAAATATATTTTTATCTAGACAATAGTGGAGGATGCTGAAAGGGGCAAACTCATCGTTTGACGCAGGGTGTAAGGTCGGCAAGGAATGTCGCTTAGTTTGCTGCAACCTTTAAAATGTGTTTTGATCGGGAATACATTGGCGAGCTGAATTACGATATTCGCGACTACGTTATCACGGGGTATTAGCTCCGCGGGATTAGGGAAAAATCAACTTCTTTAGGGACTCCTAAAATTTGCTGCTTCCTATAACTGTTTAATGATCGACTTACCGTAACTTCTCAAGGGTCCAATAATGCGTAGCCCCGTTCTTAGTGTCGGTAACCTCGACGGCCACGACCGTGGGGGCTGAAGGTCGATATTCATCATCTGCGTCGTCGCGAGGAGCCAACTCCGCGGGGAGGGGGGAGTACGGAGTGTCCGTTAGTAATGTAAACTGGAATTGGACCTTCTTGCGGAGCTCTACAGATATGGCATTTGCTTCCTGTTAGTAAAAAATAAAGTTATGTATGCTGTCCACTATATTCCATAGATTATCTAAAACAATAAATGTTTCGTGAATGAAGTTGTCGATTCGATACAAGTAGGTACCAATCCTACCTTAAGCTTGAACTTCACAACATGGTTTGTAAGCTGCCACTTTCAAGTAGATAATCAGCTCGAAGCTCCTATCTCCTTTTTTTTCTCAGCTGCACTTGAAGGCCACTTCATATACAGTCAGCCACACCACACTCTGCACACGGATTCACTAAACAACACTGTCTCAAACAGGGCATTCATAAAACAACATTCGCTCTCAAACAGGGGATTCGAGACACCAATCTCTCAAACAAGGCTTCACAAAACAACATTCGGTCTCAAAGTCACTAAACAAGGTTCGTCATCGAACTGGGACTCACTAATAAAATGTTGTAATACCTTGAGGAAGATCGCGTTGCCCCAGAGATCATCGCGCAGCGACGTAAACTGATGGTACTTCCATTTGCGGAACGCCCACGCAGCCAGTCCCACTTCACGCGCCGACCAACATTCGGTCTCGAACAGGGGGTTCACTAAAACAACACACAGTCAACAATCAATAGATTATACTAAAAGAAATATCTCTTTCAGATAACTGGCTAAACAAAGTAAAAAAGTAACGTTCGTACAACTCCGAATTCTCCGAGAGGCGCTATGGGAACTACAAAGAGTTACTATATTTATTTGTGGTCTAACAAAGATTATTTTAATTTATATCAAATGTATTTCCGAATCAAAGCTAGTTTATATATTATATTAATGTTCGTTGGTGTGTATAATCATTTATTACCTACGAATAAATATGTAAAGAAGTGTAACTCTCATACAGTGATTGTGGAGTGACTCGTCGACTCCACAAGTAACTAAACACGCACAAGCTTCCAAATTCAATCGGATTGGATAATTGATCTGGCGCTTAGAAATGATTGCATCTGATTGGTCGCGTCATGTTGTCACCGCTGTCATTCCAACCGCATTTTCATACAGAGAATTCTAAGACTAACAATGTTCCGTCCGAACTACTTTTTATCGTTTATGACAGCTATTCCCGAAATTTTCATATCCGATGGCTTCTCCAGAATTTGTAAAATTCTATATATAATACACTATAATATTTTTGCCTAGATACCTAGGAGTTTACATAGATGGTTTACTTAATTGGAAGGTACAAATTGACTCATTAAGAGCACGGTCTAGAAAACTCATGTATATTTTCAAAAAACTAATTGGGTTTGCTGACTCAGAGACTCAAAAACTGATATACTACTCATTAGCACAATCCCTTTTCTCTTACTGCTCCACGGTTTGGGGTGATGCATATCCAACAATTATGTTACAGGCAGAGAGAGCACAGAGAGCAATTCTCAAAGTCATGGCCAAAAAACCTATTCGATTTCCTACAACACTTCTGTACCAGCAATTAAATGTTCTCACTGTCAGACAACTATTTATCTCAAGCACTGTCCTACGAAAGCATAGATCTCTTCCATATGACAAAAAATTTGACGAAATCACACACAGAAGAGGTCGTGTATGTGAAATTAAACCCACTCGTCTTTTGATAGCCAGTAGACATTGTGAAAAACTCAGTAGCCGATTATATAATAGACTCAATCAAAATCTTCATATATACCCTCTTTCACAATACGAAGTGAAACACAAATTAACGTCTTATTTGCATAATTTAGACTATAATAAAACAGAAAATCTCATTAAATCTTTACTATAGGCAGTTTACTACATAACACACCCTTATCCCCACACACTCACACACACCCAACTCATACACACACCCCCACACAAACTCACCCTTACACACAAACACATTCACCCTTACACACGCACACCTTCAAACAACCCGCGCATGTTTGTTTAACATATATTCTTTTATTTTTTTACCGGTGGTATGCCTTTATTAACAAAACCCTGCAAACTATATCATACATTTTAGCTACCATAACGAAAGTGTTTGTGCAACCTAGGGGCCATTGCAGGCCCACAGATAACCTAAATGCTCTAGCCCACTACACATATTTTTAATGGGTATACCACCCTATACATATCGTTAATTTCGAATTTTCATACGGTAACCTAGATTACTTACATACCGAAATCCCTAGTTACAGTTTAGATATGTCTTAATAAGAACGGAGGGCGTTGTTGTCTGTACTACAGTTTTAATACTACAACAGGCATCAACGATCTGACTAAGAAATGTTTCATGTCTATGTATACCGAAAGACTAATGTATTGTAAGTACCTACCACCTAAGAAATATGTCAAATAAAGATTATTATTATTTATTTATTTATTATTTGCTGAAAGAAACAACCCAGAAGAACATTGATAGATTCAGTTGAAACTTCCCGCGCGAACTGAGAGCGCTGCACGGTACACTTTTTAAACCACGCCCGCCGCGGTACAGTTTGCGTTCTGTTGGTTTTGGGCTTGAATTACTTTACTTTTCATTATTTATTCGTAGTTTATTACTAAGTACAATTTATTATAAGAAAGCTATCAGTTAAAATACTATTTCAAAATTGAGTTCTCGGCGTGACTACAACGGTGTATTTCTCATTTTAAAAACTTATGAAATTGGGAATTATTATTATTTTTTTTATTGCTGATAGGTAAGCCTTTGACCACAATCTCACCTGATGATAAGTGATGATGTGGTCGAAGGTGTTAACAGGCTTAACCTAGAATTATAATATTCACCGAGATTGAATGATATATTAAAAATTCTTCTTCAGTCTACTCGTGACCACGGTCAATGCAGCTTGATCGAAACGACGAGATTAGTCCAAATATTTTTATTTTGATATTAATTCGTGCGTGAATAGGTAACGATTAAGAAATATGAATTTAGTTCACGAAAGTTTAAAGAAAAGTTACAATATATTAAAAATGTTTTCCAAAAACCATATAGAGGAGTTATTAATATGCCCGAATGCGAAACATCATTTCAAACATGAAAGACATAAGAATACAAAAGTTGTTAACATTAAACAAAAAAATAGTTCTTTGATAAATCGGCAATCTGCTAGGGAAAACCATTATACAAGCTAGGCCACTTGGAAATAGAGAAATAATACGCATAATCTTTTGCTGCTGTATAATGTGGGTAGTCTAAAGTTCAACAGCGGCCCTAGCACATAGATACATAGATGAGGTCGGGTAGAAGGTAGTTCTCACCGAATATATCATCCTCAGTGCGGAAGTCCTCCGGCGTGTAGGAGCTGTACATGGACATGGTGACGCTCTGCTCCTCCACTTGCCGCTGCAGCGCGTCGATGCGAGCCTCGTAGTTCTACCATACAAGTATAACGATCAACACACCTTTATTATAATTTAAATAGCATATTTCTAAATATGATTACAAGCACTATCGCGTGCTAAGCGAAAATCACATTTATATATTATTGAAGCACTAGAGAGAATCGAACCCACATCCTCTGATTCCGCGCCGGATGCCTATTCCTCTGGGCCACCGGAACATACTCGTTCGAGCCAAAACTTAGTGCACCAATTGAATTGCTTTTATATGGAACGGTGCACGGTCATCAACTTAATCGTACTTAATCAGATCGAAAGAAGAACTTTTTCAAACACTCAACTCTAGCTGTGATGTTATATTTCTAAATATGATTACATTAGACTACATTATATTCTATGATAGCAGAGGCTTGTCACGTTCAAATAACTTTAAGTTATTCCGCTTGTTAACTAAATAAAAGAAACTAGACTTAGTTGTTTTATGCTATCGTGATGGAACTACCAATGGGTCCAACTAGTATTAAAAGATAGCCTCGGCCTATAAAAGATGCAGTTCATCAGAAGTGGCGAACTACACTGTGCCGTCACCCTAAGACATAAGTCTCTAGTGCCAGTAATTTTACCGGCACCCATACTCTTCAAACTAGAACACAAAAATGTTAAAACTACTGCTAGGCGGCAGAAACGGATAAAGTGGCAGCACTTCTCCGGACGAACTTGCACGAATAATTCTACTGCTACTAAAACATTGAAGGACGTAAAATTTCTCACCTTTCTCTGCTCTTCAAACTGCTGATCAGCATGTTCCTTCTCCCTGCGGAACTGCTCCTCGAGTGCCAGGAGTCGCTTCTGCATCTCTGCTTTGAGGTCGATGCCCTGCTTCTCCAACAACTCGCATTGCGCGAAGTCCCAGTCTACGTTCTCGCCGGAGTCTCCAGCTGTGCAGTCATCAATATTATTATTAACTGTCCAAAAGTAGTACTAACAGACCTTGCCATTCACGAAGGCGCGCCCCACATTATTTTTTGAGTGTAGTTGCAAATGTTGCAACTACTACTGCCTCCCCGAGCGATCATATTTCACATCTTATTTTTAAACTGTATGTAGCATTAGCAAGATATTGTTCAGGCTAAGCTAGAATTACTGGCTCTCAAGGACAGCTGTCAGAACACATGCATCACGACTGATTTTCTACTTAAGGGGATTGCCCGCAGGGCTAGATTGGTATTTAAAATACGCAAAATCCACAACTCCTCCATGCTATAACGACTGTCATCCTGAGACAACAACCGGGACCGACGGCTTAACGTGCCCTCCGAAGCACGGAAGCGCTCAGTAGTAATGCCACTAACGGTCTATCTAACTCATGACCGAGGCGGACGTTGCTTAACTTTGCTGATCGGTTAAGAACGGCTAAGCAAACAACGCTACGAGCGCTTCAAGATTACACACAACTACCTTCAATTTACACTCACGCTAATACACGTAGTGTACAAACGAGGCCACACATACATAACGCACATCATTTTTTTTTACTGTGGATGGACGTGCCTTTGAGAGTGTATAGGTCTGTAATGAATAATACGGGATAACTCACGTGAATCAGTCAGATAGCTCTAACTATAATTTCAACCACATTCGGCGTGTTCTTTCACCGAATGTGGTTGCAACTGTAGTCGGAACTATCTGACTGATTCACGTGAGTTATCCCGTATTATTTATTAAAAAGTTCTGTAATGTTTGTATGTCTCACGTGTGCATGTGTGTGAGTTTCTTTATTCCATCATAACTTTTGATACAGAATTTGAACAGATTTGAACGTATCGGGTATCATTGGAATCCTTACATCGTCCCGAGTGACACTGGCTATATCTTTTTAGCCAAATTGTTTTACAATTAATCCTGTAGGAGTCGTAAAGAGGCGACAAAGGGAAAATTAACAGTAGATGGACAGCAGTCTTTTTTGAAGAACTACCATCTCATATTGCGATCCCCAAGCCGCCTGCCAAGCGTAGACATCAACTCCTCCCTCTCCTCCCACGTGATGCGGGAGACCTCTGATCAACGATGGAAGTTTTTGCTGTTGATGTGATATTACAACATAAAAAATATCCTCACGCCTGCAACTTCTCTATGGGTAAATAAAAACAATTCGACAGGTTTGGTGCGAGGGCGAGCCTATTGCCCCCTACCGGGCACAGTTTCAGACTACGGACTGTTACTGACAAGTTCTAGTGTTACATGTGAGAGATGTTACCTTCAGGCGCGTCTGGTTTGTTGTCAGCTCGCTCCTCCTTATCCTCGCGGGGACGCTCCTCCCGCGGCTGTCCAGGGTCAGTGAACCGGAACACGTGATTCTTGCCCAGGATCACGCGGGATCCCGTCTTCAGAATCACTGGCTCGTTGATCTAGACAAATATCAACATTACCACGAGGTTGGTCTTTCCGTTTTAAGTCAAACTCACAGTCAAAATCATTCATAAAATTTTGGCGCCCACCAAGCTATTAAGATGTACAAATTAAAATATCTATTAAAATAATCTACTGCCGCTTTCAACAAAATGGGTATAGTACAATAAGGTGAAGGACGGTAGCTTGGCAGAGGTGGTAATTTCAAAGTATTTTTGTCATCTAACTAATCAAATTATCAATCGCAGTACTAACAGACCTAGCCTAGTCTCCGTTCATTAAATTGTAACATTTCACATTCATTCACATTATATGCTGATAACTGATATTTACCCTTTGAGAGTTGTAATATCGTTAGGAATTTTATCATAAAACCGCACCGAATTCCGCAAAGACCTTTTCTTTGTATTTGACATTTTTTCTTTTATTTTTTTAGACTTGACGGATACTTTTAGTATTATTTTTGAGTATAACTGTCGAGCACTATCACTTACAAAAAATATGATCTCTCAAAACTATCACTCCTCAAAATTATAATTATTTATAAATCATACCTCCCGCCCGTTGACGTATACGAGCGCACCGCGGTGTGGAATCAGACAGATGACGCCATCTGTGTTCTCGAAGATGCAATGTTCGCTCAAAATGTGAGAGCCGGAGAGCTGAATATCCTGTGGCACGTTGGCTTCTGACGTACCGAGACGGGTTACACCTATAACGAACGGTCAAACACTTATCATTAAAGTACAATTTCCTAAGGAATATGTATCTACCAGTGTTAGTTAGTGAATAATATAAACTTTAAGAACTTTTATAAAGCCTGTATCGCGTTGAGTTTACGCAATGTTATCCCATTGACTGCATTAACATTACTATTGACTAGTACGGCTGCTAAATCACGCTATAATATTGTGTCGATATAATATTATGTTTTACCTTAGGACTTTAGTATTTAAGCAAATACTTTTATCCTGTTTGTTTTATTGGAAAATAAACAATCTGTATTATAATGTTATACAATATATTTTGAACACATAATTTACATCTCGTGCAGGAATTCCCGATGTTCTCACCCGCGGTGTTACAAATATTTTTTTTTATACCACTAAGGTGGCAAGCAAGCATAATTTTAAGAACAAAATTCGTATCTCATCCCAACGTCTCGGTGGCCAAGGAGTTGAGGCGCCCGGTGTGTAAACCCGGATCGGCCCAATCGATTCCTAACAGATATACAAATTTTGTGCTCTAGAAATTACCCCAATATTTTTGATGTTTTGTTGCTCACTTAGAAAACGTACCGTCTTTGATATAATAGATGAGGCACTCCGACAGGTTCGGGTCTTCGTTCAAGTTGACCAAATGTGGGGTCTTCTTCGGCGAGTATACCCCCACAGTAATACCCTCCTTCACGGCGACACCCATTTCAGCGAAGACGGCCTCACGCTGCACCCGGATCTGTTCAGTACGCTTGAGTTTCTCCTCCCAAGTTTCGTTGAGCTCTAGAACGGAAGGAAAATATGATACTTTTCCTCACTCATCGAATTACCTAATCAATAGTATTAATTTCTGTCACATTTCCATTTGCAAAAGGAATCGTTACCGTATATCTTTAGACTTTACCTGACGCCACTATGCGTGTACATCAATTTGTTAAAAAAATATTCATCAGTTGAAGTGATCAGCGATAGATCAATAGTATTAACACATATTATGCTACAGAAACCGTGATTGATTAATTGAAAAGATGCCAAATATATCATAAGATCAGCGGCGGCTGCATGCCAAAGTTTTATTTTAGCTGATTTTAGCCCAAGAAACCATTTTATAGCCTCTAAAAAATACAATTACTAGGTATGAAACCTAGTTAATAATTGTAATTTTTATACACTACTAAATTAATGATTAAAACTTTACATATTTTTTGACCTAATTTACAACGGAAAGAGGTAAATGTGTATTCCCACCAGTTCATTTTGCCAGTTCAGTTTACTGAATTAGTGAGATTTTGTCCCCACTAGTCCAGTTTTAGATTATACTACTACACCTGGCTTCTATCTCTGGAAACTCAATTGAATTTTAAACAGAACTAAAGGGGAAACAGGTCAGTTTTCCAGTTCAGTTTAGTAGTGAGATTTCTTTATCTTTTGTTCAATTGAAAATAAATATGCGTATTTAGTTTCATTTAATTTACACATTTTTATAAATTAACTTCGTCAGGTTATACAAAAATAGGATCAGTAAGTTGATAAACTACCAAAGGTACTAAGCGTCTATAAATAATATAGAAGTAGGTTAATTAGTACTTTAAGTATAGAGGTAGTTAAAAAGTATGTACTTAGTTCATCCATAACTTGGATGGTATTAAAATCTTGTAAGATGTAAAACTGCCAAAGTACTAGGAGTCCATCAACAGCATAGAAGTTGCTTAACTAAAGTACTTGGTAGTCTTGGTACATCCATAACTTGTGAAGTATGAGAAGTTAAGGTAAAATTATATTTTTGTTTGCTGGGAATATCTCTGAACTGAACAAACGATAAATAAAAGCTCATTAGGTAGTTCAATAAACTGAACACAAGAACTAAAAGATTTCAGCAACTGAACTGCCCAACTGACTTGGTGGGAATAGACGGAACAAAATGGCTGTCACATTTAACTATTTTTTTAGTCTATTTTTTTTAACAAACGAGTACTGAGTACGTCTCTCGCACATTTCCGATATTGACAGAGTGAGATGTTTCATTGCCGTCATTGGTCAATGCCTTTGTTCTGGTTTTGAAATTGTTAAGGCCCCTTCATATTGCATATATGTCAAATTTACTGTAGAAAAAAATATGTTATTATTTTATGATTTAAACTTGCATACATAGCATATTCGTAACAAAATTTTCTGTTCGTGTTCATGATAAAAAACAATATTGTAATAGTATATATATTATACACTACAACATATAAATCAAATGATTCTACTACAATTCTTGTAATCTTAAAAATGTTCGTCATTCTTCTGATGAACTTTCTGCAGATACGTCAATAATAAATTGCTCTAACATATTTTGTTCATGATTGTCGACTCCGTACATTTTTGTTTCTATCTTGGTTATTACATGATTGAGACACGACAACCATTTTTATCTTTCCACTTTAGCTACTCCTGGTAACAAAAGAGTTCATACTTGATAAATTTTATAACTTTTGTTATATCCTGCCATAGCCCTTCACTTGAGACCAACCGAATTCAATTACGTCGGCAAACGTATGAAGAGACGATTTGTTGACCTGGCAACAGCATTTTTTCCGAAACGATCTTTGTTTTACTTACCCTAATTCAAAAGTTGCAACTTTAGTATTGATTCGTTACAAGCAATATTTTGCGACGCACAGGTAGTCGAGGACTCAACTGAATTTACCTACATGTACCTACGTTCGTGTGGAACGGACTTTATGTTGATTACGCGGGCCAATAGCAACTCAGTAAAATTTTCGGTACCCGTTTGCTAAAAAAAAATAGACTATAGTACACTATTTAGGAAGACGCCATAACAAAGACGCGTAAAATGCTTATAAGTCGTCTCAGCAATGCAACCTAATAACAGTTGTACGACAGCAAAATTACAATGTAAACTTGCCTGCAATGAGTTTTTCTGAAGCCTGCAGTTGATCCACAGCCTCTTCAGCGATAGTGGTAGCAGCGCGGGACAATTTGGGTGACAGCGCTTCAGCTTCGCTCTTCTTGCGTTGAGGCGAAGCGTTCTCCTCTCCTATTTATATGAGCTGAGTTAATACGGTGACAGAATGATATAGACAAAGGTATGGAGGATAAATCCAGGTCCCTGATTTATGCAGATACTACTAGTACCTGGTAGTGCAGTATAACAAATGCCACGCGAAAGAAAGAGGACTATAGCCCTTTTGTTACACAGTATCAATGTGTTTTTTCCTGTGTATTGTTACAAACAAGTGTGATACTCGACCATTTCAACTGATTTTTTTCCCTATTATGGTATCACTAAATCAGAAAAAGCAACTACCAAGTTAGGAGTACTTTTGTTTTTACTGGGGCTGACTAGACTTTCTAGTAATAAATTCAATATATTCAAGTTTCATAATCTCTAAATGAAAGATCTAAAGGAAACATGTTCTAGAAGAAATTGCATATAATTCTTGTACAGAAAGATCTGCCAGTTTTCGAGTATATACTTAGAATATTTAAAAAAATACAAATCATGCAGGTCGTTGCCGAGTTTTCAATAGTATTATAAACATATTTTTTTATTATTACGTAGATACACATTATAAGAATGAATAAGAACATTCTAAAGAAGTTCAAAAGCTAAATCAGTGTGATTTACTTTTACGTAGTATTACAATAGATAGGTACTGATAAAATACATCAAGATTGTTTTAAACACGAATAATAATAACACATGCAAGGCTTTGAAAGCTAGTAAGCTCTTTTTTTTTGTAGCAACAAAGTATTCGTATAAATTATAGTAAATATGGTATCAGTATCATAAATATAAAATGAATGTGGAGTTTTGTTATTGCCAATTGGATGTGTTGCAGCAAAAGTTTATATTAGGCTATCCACACATTTTCAGGTCAGGGCCTTCCGAGCTCCGGGCCTTACAGATTGACGCCGGTCCTTCTTGACATTGCCAGTCCGGAAGCACCTGACACGGAACACTGAATGTGTTCATAAGGTCTCAACTAGCCGATCACTTTTCGTTACAAACGTTCAAGTGTAATCACTCCCTTATTTGAGGTTTTAGGTCCAGAACTATGCAAAATTTAGAAGCCTTTAATTTCCTTAATTGAATAGGCCTGTAGCATTACATATTTGTAAAATAATAAGTAAAAACTTAGTAACTTAAAGCACCAAAAAGGCGTTTCTACGAAGAAGTGACCTGTCAACTCGACCTTAATAGAAAACGTCTGCAATCATTCCTGACAGAACACTGTTGCAAACCTGACCCGGAAATATGTGGATAGCGCTCACTTCTCATATGTCACGGGACAAACTTTCGCATGAACACTAAATTTTAACACAATAAAGAGAGGATGCCGCTTTTGGAACATGATCTCATTTTAAATTATTTATTATTTTGGGATTACTTCAGTACATAAATTCTAAAAAGACCTGATTCAGAATTTGAAAAAAATTGGGGCAAATACCAAATTACAAATTTGATAATGTTCCAGCAAGTGGCCCAATTACGAAATAAAATTGTATCTGACGGTATACTGTATTCTACAATAAATATGTACCTATTAAATAGATGTATAATATAATTGTATTCCCACACCGATATAATAAATACACAAGCGCATTTATATATACTATAATAACCCATCCCCATATATATATGAAATATTACTTTTACAAATCATTTGCAGAGTGAAAATACTATATTCATTTACGCCTACGAACGCCACAAGCTTTGGAAAAGGGTGCAAAATAAATTGCATATTTTTCGATGTGACGGTTTGCCAGGATTTGCCAATTGTTTTGCATAGTGTGTTTTTTTTTGTGACTGGCAACACCGATCCAATATGGAGGCCAAGCGTACAGGTGGGGTGTACATATGCAAAAATGCGCAAGCCTTTTTATTGTTATTTACTTACTGGCTGGCGGTTCTTTCTTTTCATAAAGGACTTTACCGTCCGGCCCTTCGTGTGGACATTTGAAAACAAGAAGTAGAAGTTTTAGTATAAGGAAGTGGTATAGTTAGGAATACTTTTGTGGCGTTGCTTTACGCTGTAATCTAGCAATGTTCGACACTAAACAAACAGACTTTCTAATCGATCACATAATATCTAATAGCTATTAAGATTTTATAAAGGACTGCTTTGAGCCAGTAGATAAGTTAAACAAAACCTTCCCCGATTTCAATTTTGTTCTTTAGTTCTTGAAAATGAATTGATTCATGCGAAAAGAGAAGAAATGTGGATTTTTTTAAGCCTGGCAGTACTTTACATATGACAATCTGTCAAATTTAATGACAAGTCCTTGTTAATTGACGACCCTACATTATGGCCTGATCTTCTTTTGAGTTCACCGTCATTTGATTGCACCTCCCTCACTCAGTTTCTATATTGTCCGTGGACAATAAATCAAAACTGGCTGTATTACCAAATTCTTACCTTCTTCGACTTCGATGCCCTCAGCTTTGAGGAGTTCGCGCAACTTGAGGATCTCTTCTTTGAGCTCGCGAATGAGCTTAGCGTTAGCATCCTCGTTGACGATGGCCTTGCATACGATCTGCTTGGCGCGGTCGGCGTATCTGGATGGTTAGAAATATTGATCGGTGATGAAAAAGAGACGGTTAACGATTAAGGGGTAAAGCAAGTGATATCTATTTTTATTCTCGTATTAAGTATCGCAAGTTTTCTATCGGAATGGTTTATTTTAGAACCAGATGCTTTGCCTAATCTAGGCACAGTACATTCCCATACTCCAAACAGCTACAGAGAATTTCTTGTCAAAGACAGAGATTATTAAAATTTCCATATTTGTATTATGAGTTAAAATTCGTACAAAGTACTTTTTATTACACATTATTATTTATTAATACACCACCGCTCTTTAGGTATAAATCAAAGTAAATACCTGTAATTACCAGGGAAAAAAAAACAAGGACGTTGCTCTAAAGGAATTTTAGATGTTCTCGATTACAGATATTTAACCTGAATTATCTGTAAAGTTGCTGCTTTCCTAGTATTTTCAATAGGAACTAAAATAATGTAGATGAAATTCGTTAATTGGATACGTATGAGAATATGTCTAGGCCCGAAGGATGGCACTGTAGAGAGTTCGAATTCCGCTCATATTTCTAAAATATTTTCTTGTTATTGTGATTTTATGTTCTTTATATTACTTTACACTTTAGTGAACGCCATTTTACCTGAGAGTGCTGAGAGTTTCGTCAAAGTTGATGTCGGCCGGCGAGATGGCAGCGATCATGGCGGTCTTAGAGTTACCGCCGAGATTCTCACGCAGAAGCCACGTCAGTACGGAGTCGCGGTACGGGATGAAGTCGGCTTTCTTTGACTTCTTGCTCTTTGACGCCTGGCGGATACAAGAATAAAGATTTATTCTTGATTAAAGTAAACAATCTTGGTATAATTATTTTTTGATACAAACATAAATGTTCAATCTTGAATATAGCAAACAGTCTTGGTATAAATGTTACTTTTTCGATCAAGTTGTGAGCGATATATACATGTCACATTTATTACTAACATTTTAGTTTTATGGTGGTCATTTGGATGTTTCAGTAATGGTTCGCTTTTTTGTATCAAGAAAATCAATTGGTATCAATAATAAAACGTGAGACTAAAATATTCGACACAGTTGTCTATTTTCTTGTTGCACAATTTTTCAAATTAGCTCTCAAAAGCTCTGATTGGACACACGAGCATTATTTTTGTAAATAGAACGGTTAATGTAGCCGTTACTGCCCATCTCAATATACCACATGCATAATGTGTAGTAAGTAGATGTGCACACATAGACAAAACAAACATCGTGCACACATACACAGAACTAGAGAGATTAGCTATAGTACGTATATATAGATACACTTACCGACTAAACACATCCAAGTAAGAAGAGGTGCAAACATAAAAATTCGTGAATAAGTCACCTATATACATAATGGTTAAATTATATTAGCAATAGTTTCAAGCCATTCTTTATAATGTCTAATACAAACGAGCAATAAACACATTTCCTAGATTTAGTTTAATACTGACTACAATTATGATGGGTCGATGACTATGAAATACCCCGAATTTCGGGAGTTATATGATCGGTGTACACCTAATCAATTTTGATTAATGAAAAGCTACAATGACTCCAGAACTATGAGTCAACAATATCTCTATAAAGATAATTTATCTTCAGGGTTGCTTTCTGCGCAGGGCACGAGGTGTCTCATCAATAATTTTTGGCAGATATGTTTAGGTCATTAAATAAAGGCGGGCACAGTTCATGACTCCGAACTGCGAATATTTAAATTCTCAATAAATATATATCTAGAGATTCTAAATCCCCTTCTATTGATGAGAAATTTCTATCACTCTAATTCTAAGATGTATGACCCTACCGTGGAGTCTGTAACTTTAGGTTAGCCTGAACAAAATATTCGATGGCTTCACCACTTTCCATCACATGAGATAGTGGTCAAAGGATAACAGCTACAATAAATAAAATCAAACATTTTATTTTACTTTTTATCTCAGAAACAATAAGGACTATCTGTTAAATGGGACTTTATGATTAAGTCATAAGGGTCGAAAAAAGTATGGATATTTAATATTTACTAGCATAGGAGTACAGATCTTTCCTCTCACCAAGGCACGCCCTTCCATTATTATTGATAGTAAGTACGTAATAAGGAATTTCGGAATTACACATACGCCTTGAGTAACTTATACCGGAAATTCTAAACCATTAACAAGACCGTTTACTAGCGAACAAAACATCCTGTATTACTTACAACTTCAGCCAAAGCAGAGATGACTTTGCCAAGCGTAGTGAGAGACTTGTTGATGTTGGCACCCTCTTTCAAACGCGTGCCTTTGGCGCCGGTCGAGTCAGCGCGCTCCGAGCCGGCCAAATCCACTAGAGATATCTTGGATACCTACAAAGGAATAAAAAGCATACAGTAAAAGTGAATACAGATAATTTATTATTTTGAGGTGTACTTAAATAGTGTTAGAGCGTTTTCTGAACAATCGCCAACCAGATAACCAACAAAATATTTTAAATGATCGTAGTCGTTCTGAACTGATTAACTAAGTAAGGCTACGTCCGCTGCGATCATAACTTGAATGGGTGTCCGCTAGTGGTATTACTACTGAGCTCTTCCGAGCTTAGGAGGGTACCTTAAGCCGTTGGTCCCGGTTGTTTTCTTAGGATAGCATGGTGGTAGGGCAAGTAATAAATCAAGTAGGTATTTTATCTAACGCCAAGCACCTATGTGTTCCGGCCGTTGTCCGATAATGTATCCGGCAGCTATCCTTGAGCCAGTAATTGTAGGTTAGCTTGAACTAAACATCTTCTACAGTATTATCATTATCACTGACCATCAGGTCAGATAGTGGTCCAAGGCTAGCCTATCAACAAGAAATATTAAAAATAAAACAAATACCCAACATGTGAGACAGTTATCAAAAAAATACTTTCAGTAACAAATAAAGTAAACCTGCCAGTAAATATTTTTTAGTTATTATTACCGTATAACCATTTCTACCTTAATGTAACTCATCTTCGAAGTAATTAAGCTTTTACTTTAGGAAACATAAATTATAGATTGTTTTGGCTATGCTATGATCAGGAAGTGACAACTCTCGATTAGGCCTCCATACATCTTTGGTCGAAAATCTGTCGCCACGCCAGTCTGTTCGTTTTACTTCATTTTTGACAATTGTGACAACTCTTTTAAATTTGAGCTTTCTATTTTCTGTTCTTTGTTAAATATTTCGAAGAAATGTAATACTTTTGGTATTAAAAATATTTCAAAAATATTCTAAGACAATATAAAATTATTATTATACCCAGCAGTATGTTTCGGCCGTACAACTAGTCCAGCTTTCACCACAATTCACCTTGGTGGCTGAAGGATAATTAATATAAAGCCCTGTAAGTACATACCTTCTCAGAATCCAAGTTAGTGGTCGCATCATGTCGTTGCTGCGTGAAGAAGATTGTGAAGACAGCGTGGGAACGAGAAGATGTCTCGTTCATGTTTGTCGCAGCAACAGTCCTGAAGAAAACACGATACGTTAATAAATGACCAAAAACTCAGGAACACTTGTCAACTAAAAATTCAACTATCGTTAATAAATATTTGAAGAATACACAAGTACTTAAACATGAAACTGTTAATCCGTGTAAGGATTTTTTTATGCTACAAGTAGTAAACAAATGGACGGAATGTCTGATGGAATGCCATTTGATGTCTTCAAATACTAGAAACATACATAAAATTCCGTTTACACACTTTTAGGCAGATGTTGCAGGTATTTTAACTACATACTACACATTTTTTCATCTTTTAACACCATTGCGATTTGAACCTGTATAGTAAATCTCGATAAAAAAAAGTATTAAAAGGGAGCCCGTGTTCCACCCCCGTTCTACCAGAGTATCAGTAAATTAGTACAAAGTACCAGGAGATCAGAATGAATTGGAACCAAACCAGTATAGTTTTTCACACACTCTATAACCCTTTCGATACTAATAACTTAAAGATGGCAATCAGAGATCGCAACAGTGTGGTGATGGATGTCCTGGTGAGAATGGATGTCGGAGAGGCAGACTAAGAACATCTCAAAGTTCAGGTTTTATTGTAATGTGTAAAGATTTAGTGTTTAATTATAGTTTTCTCCCCTATTAGCAAGCGGATTCGTACAGGCATTCGGAACAGTCATGCTCACGAAAATGTGTTGGCAAGCGGTGGCATCGTGTGTCGGGTCGCCCTCTTCCCTCAAAAATGGTTGAGGAGGACGATGGCTGGCACGCGAGTCAACTCGTGAACGAGTGCTGCTTGAGGACACTGGTCCGTTCGGAATGCCCGTGCAAATGTGTTTGCTACTATTTAGTAGTAGTATATTCCTTAAAACTGTGTTCCCCCATTTAGTATGTAAGAATGCTCCCCATAGTAATTTAAATACTTAACAAATTTCTCGGTTAACTTAAAAAATGGCACGGACCCCGGAGTCTGTGGAAAATGAACAAAACCAATCATAAAAAAAAACCCTTTCGATACATCTGATCTCTTGGTACTATATACTAAGGATATATAAATATAGGTACAGAAC
This sequence comes from Plagodis dolabraria, assembly GCA_963854805.1. Taxonomy (NCBI): domain Eukaryota; kingdom Metazoa; phylum Arthropoda; class Insecta; order Lepidoptera; family Geometridae; genus Plagodis; species Plagodis dolabraria. The sequence continues at coordinate 22,395,246 of OY978457.1, read as the reverse complement.
GCAGACACGAGTACATGTAAGATTAGTATTAAGGTTAGTTGGTTGTGGACAGTAATAGGTGTGTTCATTGGAAAACATTATTGGACTGTGTTAAGGTACGTAATTCAATTCTTGATAGGAAGGATGGAAGCTACTATCAGAACTCTTTGTGCGAGTTCGTTCGGGAAAGCATGCCACCATACTTATTTCTCTTAATACCAAGAAGGTGTGGATTGTGAACCTCATTAAGGTTCACAATCCACATTTCTGTCCTCCTGTTTGAATGCTATGGAAGCCAGTGAAATTACTGGCACATGAGACTTAACAACATTGTCTTAGGGTGACGGCGCAGTGTAGTTCGCCACTTGTGATGAACTGCATCTTTTAAAGGCCGAGGTTACCGCTTAATACGCGGTGAGACCTCGTGCTCGTTCCATCACAAGTTAAAAAAAAAAGTCTTGTTTCTTATTTTCAGTAAACATTGCGTAAATTTCTCCCTAAGGCACTTGTCCCACCGCCGACGAGAAAACGAGTAACTATCGCCTATTTTCTCGCTCTAGAAACGTACAATAGATATACATTCCGTGTAAATAAGAGAGATGCATATACAAATAGTTGATCGCTGACTGTTCACACTGCCAGCGCGCACTCGCTTTACTAATTTGTCGTAGCCGAGCTACACAACTATCGGAACTACGCACTCGCTTGCCGTGGCTCGCCAATAATTCTAGCTCTACTCGTTACTTGTTCATCGTTTCCGGTGAGACAACTGCCTAATCGCCGCATCAGTGTGACAAAGTAGTGTAATGGATAGTCGGCTGCGAAATTTTTTTGCTGTGCCTCATGTTCTTGTACAGATTGAAATTGAGAAGAAGTAATTATATTTTGCATTTGATATGATCACGGTTAGTGCACCCTCACCTGGCCTTGTTTCCCTCGTCGATAAGGTCGTATATGTCCTGGTAAGTAGACACAGCTAGTTTGCTAAGGTCCTCCACGTAGGGTCCGAGCGCTGGATGTTCGCGGACCCGGAGGTTTCCTTTGTTCTTTGGGTTCAGGAGGTCGCGAACTCGCTCGCAATATATCTCCATATAGGACACTTCCACCTGTAGAATATATATTAGTTTTAGGCCTGGTTTCTTAATCACCAGATAGAATTTCAGACTCGTTAAATGTTAACCAGCCATAATATAAGTTAGAACAAATTAACCTTTCTGTTAAACAACATTCGTTATTTTTATTTTGGTTGCGTATACATTTATTGTTATGAATAGTTACTATCTGGGCACAGCGCAAGCAAGCTTTCGCGCCCAATGGGAGCACGCAGTCGCTGTTGTGCACTCGCCATGATGATGAGCATCTGATATGCTCGACACCCACGAAACGTATTCGATCCCTAACTGGAGTGTTTTGCCGGTTGACTGATAATATTGCCGCGTGAAACTCGCGAGAATTTCATTTAAAAAATAACTATCTGATGTTTGTAACACCTTGATGATGCCTTAGTATTAGGAAATCCATACATTTTTTAAATAGACAAAATCAAAGGTTAGGGATTCTATACACTAATATTATGATTTCTATCAATAAGATATGTGCAACTTTATTATTTTCAAATCGGGAACGAGACTAGTAATATTTATATTTCTCTTGGTAAGCCCAATGTGTGAGTCTTCACTAAGCAATCTAAAACATATTTTTTACTTGCATGCATTACATAGGAATTGATAGGGCATCACCCATGGTTCAGTAAATCTGAATAGTACTGATCTGCAGCCAAATCTAAAATTGTGATAGTATTTCAAGTACCATCTGTCTACCTAATACACTTAATATATATCAGGTCATTAAATTTGACCTGCCTGAATACATCCTAGCATATCTGGTGCCCTCTTAGGCATCCTCACTACGTCCCACAATGAACTCCAGACTTGTTCCTGTTGACTCGTCACACACTGTATACTTACTGAGTACTTCAGATCATGAGCAGTGGTCTGGTTGACCCGCCTGAACAGATCCTTGCAGATCTGGGGAATGATACCCTCTTGGCCTTCCTCACCGCGGCCCATCATCGTGTAAGACTTGCCCGCACCCGTCTGTCCGTACGCGAATATGCATATGTTGTAGCCTGAGAGAAAATAATGAAGAACATTAAAACACTTTTGACTTTTCAGATTTAATTAAATTATCCTTCGGGTTCATTTGGTCTAACGGCCAAGATATCAAGACATCCAGCTTTCAACATTGCTAATGAGACAAAATGTCTTAAGTATCGAAATGACTTAATGTACTGTACTGTAACAGCCGGATCGTCCACTGCTGTACACAGCCTCCCCTATGAATGGGGTATTCGACATCCCCACGCTTGACAGGCGTCTTGAGGATGGAAATGTAAGTTGGCAGTTCTTTAGAAGGCGCTGCTCTTAGTATATGTATGCAGTATATTCAAATGACCTGGACCTTTAAATTGGCTAGACTATAATTAATAAGTTTTTAGTTGAAAGTTTAAAACATAGAAACAACAATCTGTATTGAATATTTCCGTTTTTTTTTATGTGGCAAGATGATGAAATGGACAAGTCAGCATCCTGTTCATTACAGGTGCAGTGTCACCATACTCATTCTGTTTGACACTGCACTGCACTTGACACTCCGAGACAATATCCTTGACTCGTTTGACCAATGATTTTACTAGACATAGCATCTTTCACGCTATCGTGTTTGCCCATACTACTTCGAGGCAGAATATTTAACAATGCAATGGTACCCACAAAGACGAACTCTTGCTAAGAGACCTACGATCGGGTGATTATATGAAGATCAAAACTACCTTTCTATCTGCACAATTCTATGCCGGGCCAAGATGCCCTAGATAATGTACCTATGTTCTGAGATAAAACTAGAATGTTAGAAATAATAAATTATAAATTATTCCTTTAACTACGAAACCGCTACTTATCACAGCTACTCGTATGATAACAGTTACTGCATTTAGATAAAAACAACGTGAATTGCAAACTTTCTCAGATTCATATCTTTGTAATTGCAAGCAATTAGAGTTTATCTCAACAATTTGTTTGTTTTCATAACTAAAACGTGAAAGTATACTTGAAAGTCCGCAACTATGCAGGAATGCAGCATGTTTACTTTAAAATCATTCATTCTCAATAATATTATTATAAAACGTCGTCATGTACCGCTAGATTCCAAAACGCCGCGCCGGTTTTATCCACATACCAATAAACACACAAGTTGTTATTAATATTGCATCGCATAACAATGCAGTCATAAGTACAAGTTTTAAGACGGGGCTCCGCAAATTTTACGCTGGGCTGCCTTGGTAAATCAAATATCACATTAATGTGATACATATTACTGAAATATGTGGATATTTTTTAATTTTTTACTATCTTCTAGTAAGATAGATACACAATTGAAAGATTACTATATCTTGATACACTTTAAGAAAGATAAAATTGTTTTGTTTGTTTTATAGGGACTAAATTTGACAAGCGACCACTTGTGTACCCACCATATTTTTACCCCGCTTAATGCGACCCAAAACAATACTACGTGGATACTTACCACGTATCCCAAAAACTTTGTAAAGAATTTTATTGAGTTATGTTAAAATAATTTAATGGTAAACTTACCGTCAAAAGCATGTTGAAGCATTTCTTCGCCGATGTCTTTGTATACCATGATTTGTGATGAGAACTCTGGATCACTTGGCTGAAACAAAAAATAAATAATACATGAAAAACCTACAACAATGTCCAATTATTCTTCGAAAACGGTTGATAATCCGATATCACCTAGGTAAAAGCAACATTTATCAGACTAATACCAGGCCTAGCTCACTCCGCCCTTAATTTTTTTTTTTTATTGCTGATAGGTAAGCCTTTGACCACAATCTCACATGATGGTAAGTGATTATGTGGTCGAAGGTGTTAACAGGCTTAACCTAGAATTACTCTGGCTCTCAAGGACAGCTGCCGGAACACACCGTTAGGTGCTTGGCGACAGATTTTCTACTTGAGGGTGGTCGCTAGCCAGGTTGGCATTCACAAAATGCCCTTCCACAATGCGGTGAAGCTCAAGCCCGCGGCGGGATTCGAACCATGGAACTGCTGCGCGGCAGTCCATAGCCAAAGCCACTGAGCTATCACTGCTTCACTACTTTAGGCGTATTATAATTGTTTGTTCTATGCTTTAGGTAGAAAGCTACAGGTACATCTGCGTCATTCAGCGTATCCGTCTAGACAGGATTATTCTACGGTGCGTGCCGCGTCAGAAGAGATCAGAGCTATGCGATAGAGAGACGCCTTGTACTTGAATATCAATATTAGGTACTCAGTGTTTTGTGAGCTGAAGTGCACTTTTTGATTCAAACAGTTATAGCTAGATGTAGCTATAAGCTAGAGTCGCTTATTTATTGAAATGTCTTTGCATGTGGACTGATCTTTCTGGTCGTATTTATTCTGAGCTTATATTAGAAATACGACAATATGTGAGTGTGGATGTGAGTATGTATGTTTGTTACTCCTTGAGACCTAAACGGCTGTACGGGCTTAGATAAAACTTGGAATATATCTAGTTTAGTTGATGGATTGATCCATAGGATCCTCTTTTATGTTCATCATGATGATCATCACTTTTTATCATTGTCTAGGCGAGTGAAACCGCGGATAGCAGTCATTTTCTTATAACGAAGCTAAGACACTAATAGATCTCCGGCTTTTATTTCTAAATACATAGAAAATAATATAAAATCGGCTTATAATAAAAACTTTAACCGCCAGCGCTTCAGGGACTGTCTTTTCCTAGGTACCTACCTAAATCAAAAATAAAATTCAAGGAAACGGTATCTGGCAGTATTTATTTTACAATCCAGCGAAGAGACAGCAACTGAATCAAATTTGAATACTTTTGAATAAATTGAAAACGGCACGAAGCGACGCGACGGACAAAGTAAAAAATTCACTTCTTTAAATTGCAAATTTTTCAAAAGCACCACGTTTACTAATTACACTAAATTATCTATCAAACGCCCCTGGTGCCGGGCTAGAATGTCATTGCCCAATCTCTTACCATGGATGTCGTTAGAGGCGACTAAGGTTAAAATACCGTAAAGTGCACATCGTCTTCTTAGGAACTGCTATCTTACAATGCACGGCACCTGCCAAGCATTTGGATTATGGCAAACCTTATAGTGTGGGAGGCTGTGTTCAGCAGTGGATAAGGGAGCAATAAAAAAGTAACAAATTCTTGAATTTTATGTAGTTACAAAAATATGTGCCGAGGCATGTATAAAATAATATCTCTCTTAAGAATATTTAAGCTCAGGACACGTAAATAGAAAGACAACTATTATCAGGGGACTTTTCTGAAATCAATTTTGTCATATAGGCCACACTAGGCCTGGGAAACAACATGAAAGTGCCATTGCGGTCGACACACGAAATGAAACCGCCAACCGCTGACGAGTTTTCGAAATGAATTACAAATTGGATGGTACATTAAGGGAAATTGCGCATTTACTCAGTGCCCCTTGCGCCTGGGCTGATGAGAGATTTATTATGTTGTGAATTTGGGATGATTTCAGGTAAATGTGATTTGACCGACAGCAATCTGTGATTCTCCGTACGCTGTGTAAAATTTTAAAACTTGTGAAGGGTAAGTAGTAAGATTAGTAACAAGTTAAAAAAAATGGTAGCAGGAATTAGAATAAGCTTATTCGGGTGATTCCTTTGATGTATCCGTAAAACTATTGCTCAACTAATATAGGTTGTTTTGCCATAGAATGCCATATAAAAGCAAATAAACCCGCCAAGTGCGAGTCGGCACTCGCGCATCGAGGGTTCCGTACGAACCTTGTAGGTATATAAGTAAAAGTTTATATAATTAGAGACGTATTGTAGAAATAACATTAGGCTAACTTCCCTTCGGGAAGAATATTGATACGTTGGAGAATGATGTAAAATTAAAAAAATTATTATACATGTAAAAAAACAAACAAGAATACGGTCTAGGAGTCTCTATTGTGTAGTGTTTATTTTTTTTTATTCATTATAGGTTCGCGTTAGACCACACTCTGCTTGATGTTAAGCATTGGTGTGGTCTAAGACGAAGCACGCTTACCTACAAGAAACCTATTTACTATCGATTTGAAGACACCCATGTTGTATTCATCGGGAAAAACTGACAACAACGGTAAGAAGTTCCACTCTTTCGCAGTACGCACGAGAAAAGTGGAAGCGGAGTGCTTCGTACGAGTCCTGGGAATATCAACCATGTACGGATGGCGCTTCTCCTCTGTCTGGACGTCCGATGGAATATAGGGAAGGGCGGAACTAGGTCGAAAAAAGTAAAAGTTATGGTATTTTTATTGCTAAATGAAATTCATAACATTTTGTATATCAGTAACTAAAAATGTATGCTTTTCGCAATTCTTCCTTTATCTGTGATATAAGACGTTGCTTGGTACCAAATTTCAAGATTCTAAGATCACAGGAAGTACTCTTTATTTTTTGATTCCCTTGCGAGTGTCGAAAATTTTCGACATAAACGGCTGTATTTTTTGATTGCGTTGGTAAGAAGTTTTTCACACCTCCAAGGGACAGTAGATCTGAGTATTTGACATGAATTTCAACTTGAAAATTCAATATCATCATTATAATCAACGTCAATTGTCGGACAAATGCCTCCCCTTTAGGGGTGGTTTGCCATAACCCCCACAGCCCACGCTTGGCATGCGACTTGAGGATCGCACAGCACAGTATTTTGATAGGTCGAATCTGCGTCTTAGGATACCCGCGATCCCCTATGACGATTAAAATTCATAACATTGAACCGCAAAATTTAGATCTTACCATACTGTCCCTGTAGCCGAGGGGTTACAGAGCTAGGTGCGTAAATCCGGGCAATAACGCGAGTTCGATTACAGTCCGAAGTGGCAGTTATGTGAAATAAGATTTGTGAACAGCAATATAGTATTCAATTGAAATTACATTCTCGCATTTCAATTCATTTTTTATAGGTTAACGCTAGGACTACCTATTTGGCAATCTATCTATGGAAAATAAATAAAATGATCAAATAAATTAAATCTTAACTCTCCGCGTCATATGAGATATCACTACTAAGAACCACCGTGTGCTACTTATTCATAGCGTTTGCATATCGGATACTGTATCAGCCGGATTATCCACTACTAAACACAGGCTCCCCATCATGGGGGGTTTGCCATAATCCTTGCTTGGCAGGCGTCTAAGGGATCGCAGTGTGAGATATCAGTCCCTCAAAAAGCGCTGCTGCCCACCTTCTGGTGTTTTACCCTTAGTCGCCTTTTACGATACCCACGAGCAGATGGTAGGGTGAGATTCTAGCCCGGCACCCCACGGTAAATCGGACACTAATTCATAAGTATTAATACTTAGGTGATAGCTATCTGTACCACTAACCCTGTAGGTAGATGTACCTATATTAATTTTCTTATCTACGTTATAGTTTGCGAAACCATTACCAAAACTGCAAACGCCTCCACGGAAACCGTATAACCGTACACCGTAGAGCTTATCCGGTAATCGGTTGGCGGTGAAATCCAATATGGCCGTCGTCCAAAACAAGCACGCGATATTAGTGGAAATCTTATTACGATGGCGCATGCCATTATCGAGGGCTATTGATTAGAAAAAGGTTATGGTATGTAAGTATCTTGTTATCAGACATTAACGGAGAGGAATGCTTGCTTATCTAGTTCGTTTCTTTAGCAATGATATACTATATACTTAGATTACTTTCCAGTTTTCTTGGTTAAACTAAAAACTGGCCAAATGCGAGCAGGACCTCTCTTTTGGGGCTCTGTATTGCAATAGCAAGTAAAAGAACTATTTTATTTTTTCTAAATATGATTAAAAACTCTATGGCGTACAAAGCGAAAATCATATTTACAATTTTTTTTAGTACAAAACTTGATTGGGAATTGAAGCCACGTCTCCCGATTTCACACACCGGGTGCCTTAATCGTTGGGCAATCGAGGACCGCTTGACTAAGCCGAATTTTTGTGGTCAATTGTATTACTTTAAACATCATAGGGGACTATGCACTGTCATCAACCATACTACTAGACTTCATCTCACCAAAAGAAGTGCTTTTTCAAAAACTTAGCTCTCGTAATGATGCTACCCTTCTATTTTCTAAGTATGTTTACAAGAATGTTTCCCGTTGGTGTTGTAAAAAGCGATGAAGGGACAAATACCAGAAGGTGGGCACCACCGCCTTCTGAAGGAAGCCATCTTACACTGCGATCCCCAAGCGCCTGCTAGGCGTGGGCATTATAACAAACTCCTAATAGGTGAGACGTTTGTTTAACGTTGGCTGTTGACAATGATAGTAATAATATTATAGTCAGGCTTTGATAAACAATCTTCCTAACCACGTTATAAATTGGCGTTTTCAGTATTTGTTGGTTAAATAGGGGATATGGTACATAATATACCGAAATAGTAGTACTGTGTGTGTATGTGTATGTGCGCTCAAAAGGGTGTGTGTGACTGTGTGTGCGAGTGTATCTCGCAAAAGCTTCAACCGATTTTGATTTTTTTTTCTATTATAAAGCTCTCCTATGCGCGTGTAACTAAAGTATGATCAGCCATTTTTTTTAAAATTTGATGGCACCCAACTTCCATCGCATCTCAGTAAAAGTCATAGCTACTCTATATATAATTAATAGATTCAGGCGTTTGCGGCAATCCATATTTAATAATAACAAATATTTTAAAAATCTTTTAAGAAAACATAATACTTCAATGAAACAATTACACGTCGGCTTAACAAAAAAATTAGGCGGAATCGTCACTAGATATATTTTTAAGTGTTTTACTAAAGTATTAATTTAATGTATTCTTGAAATATTTGTAATTATTACTCGTATATACTTCGAATAATAAAAAGTTCTTATATTAGCAATAAAAACATTCAGTCCTTTATAAGTAAGCAGTACAATTTCCACAGTCCTTGCAACATCAATCAAGAAAGCATTTCAACATTCAATTCCAATAAACCTCAGGGAGATGCACTTCCATTAAGTTTCCACCTCCTTGCTCCAGCGCGTGGTAGTGAAGGGAAATGACGAAACCCGAGTCACGAAGACGCAATTTACAATGCCAACATAGATCTCGAAATACGAACTGTACATACTGATTGATTTCAGATTGAAAGTTTGCGTATTTTGTTAGTAAATTTGGTATTAGCTTCGAAGATTTGTCGAAATCACACTGAAGCTACATGCCTTTAACATTGCGAAAATAATATCTTTTATCGATATCGATGAAAGGGTCATATCTCTGTTATTAATATCATATGTTCATCACATCATTGTTTTATCATTTTTATCCTTATATATTATGCAAGTTTTTATTTATTGCAAGTACTTTTAATGAAACCTGAGAAAACGAAAGATTTTTGGATAGAACTACGAGCAAATGGAGTGTTTCAAAATATAGAATCCTGAGCGTATCGAAGTTTCAAAGGTACGACACGCTAAATTATTTTGCTGTCGAGCGAAACACACAACTTTTCACCTGAGTCTAAATTAGCGTTAATTTAAAAGTAAAATTACTGAAATTTCTTTAAAGTAAATTCATTCTTCTAAAACTTTTAGAGGTTCTATTTTCAAAATCCTTTTCCACGCTAACGGATAAAAAGCACTTTTCCACGCAAATTTCGAATGATAAACACCACCTTTTCGAGCTTATGAGGTAAAAATTTAATTTTGTACTGTATTTTTGAAATTGGTACATCAATAAAAGTAACTTATAAACATTTTACTACAATATCTATTTGTAAATCGATACTTCTTGTATGCTTTTGTTTGTCTGTATGTGGTCAAAGAATAGCCTATCAGGAGAAAAAAAAGTAAAAGAAATATATAAATTCCACGGACAGAGATGTTTTAATGGTATAAACTATAAATGAAAATTTTATACTTACGTTGTGTGACCAGTATGAAAAATCAAAATTGAAGCTTTTCGCGCCATCCTTGCTGCCTTGTGGTGCCTTTGGGTTTGTTATTACTGTAACAAAAGAAAATACAACATTAATAATAATATAAAAAAAATGCAGTGTAACTCGTGACTAGTGACGAAATGCATCTGTTATAGGCAGAGGTTAGTCCGCTTAACATCAGGTGAGCCTCAAGCTTGTTCAGCTACAATGACGTAAAACAAAACTTCTACTCATGAAGCTGTTAAGAATATGTGTTAAGAGGTATTAATTTGACGAGGTTAACAACCATGTAATTCAGAGATTTAAATGTATCAGGCGAAAAAAAAAACTTTTTCGAATCTAAAACGGAAGTCGGCATCATGAGCACAATATTGAGTTTAGTGGTCAAATCAGAATAATACTGACTTCAAAAACAATACACAGATTATCAGAGATATAAGAAGCCTTCATTTGTTTTTAATGTTCTGTCTGCAATTCCGTTCTAGGCTACGAATAATGATTTATTCGTAGGTTCTAGGTAATGCTAGGGTAAAACTTTTAAAACATTGCTTCTATTAAGTATACAACTCTTAGCCACATTAATTTTAATAGCTTCAGCACGCATGTTCGGGATCCGTCTTCCATTAAAGATAACATCGCCTTGTGAAGCTGGATATCTAAAAATATCCTTATATTTATTCATAGCTCTGTACTATATAAAAGTCGTCGTCGAGACGAGACAAGTCGCGATCGATCTTGTCGCGTTGCTATATCGTAGAGGCAGTTTATACATTGTTGTTGATATTCTTCAGAAAAGTACGTCTCAATGACGGAAAACTTCGAAAAAAGTATCAATCAGTATATTAAAGAGCTTTCGCCTTAGACGTAAGACTTGTTAGTCATTGCAAGTTGTAAGGAACGATTTAAAATTTAATTACTTAAGGATATTTTACACTAAGCAACGTATAATTTTCACGTCGAAGTTATACACTTATTCGTAACATAATGCAGAGTGAGTAAATTAAACAACTTTATCGGATTACATTATTTAATTAGATTATATTATTTTGCATTGACTCAAAAGACCATACTACCACGATAATAGAACAATGAAACATCGGGAAAAAACAATAATTACAAAAACGGGTTTAAAACAATTCAAATTGTTAATTTACATGAGTTATATTCGCGAAAACTTTTGAAACTATAATGAAACATGCTTTTCGAGATAAACGTATTAATTTCTGAACCTCTTTGTATCTTTTATCGCATCTATAACGGGGAGTGTTCTGAAGAACTATTCAACCTCATTCCGGCGTCACGTTTTTATCACGGAGCAGCCGCCATGGTCAGAAAGCTCATCCACATACTAAAGATAAGCATGGACATCACATACTGTGCCATTCACGCGATCTCTTCTACCATACACCAGCAGAATGGGGAATGAGCTTTCTACCACGGTATTCCCGAGCTGCTAGAACATGGGTTTTTTTAAAAGGCGAGTAAACAGGGTACTTATAAGGTCGGCAACGTATTTGTGATGCAGGTTGCAGATATCCATAGGCGAAGGTGATCGCTTTCCATCGGGCGGCCTGTTAGCTTGTTTGCCACCTATGGCATGAAAAATAACCCCTATGTATTATAGTATTAGAAGTTTATTTTTCAAGTTGTGGTCTGTTTAGCAAGAGTAGATCTTGGTGGAAACCACCACAATGTCGGATTTTCTGCCCTTAAGTAGAAGTGTCATTAGGTGTGAAGGGCGCTTAGGATCATTCCTCCACCAATGTCCCCACCAGTGGTCAAATGTTAAAGGGCACTATAGCAATTTAAAATACTGGGCGAACGAAACAAAAGAACTAACGGTGTCAAGCAGGAGGACAACAGTGACATTGCAACTGCAATGGATAGGCTTAACAGAAAGAAACTCTCTAAAGACAATATAATAATGGGTTCTACCCATATACCGGTTAACACTTTATAAAATTTCACATAGTTCCAAATTAAAAATGTTAAAAACATCGCTTCATGAATCACTGATAGTAACAAAACAGGAAAATGATAAAATGACGCAGTCATAAACAAAAACGTTAGCAAGTAGAAACGTCGAGGAGCCGTCGCGACGTATCGACCATGTCGCGTCGCCATGGCGCGTAGTTAGACTCTTGTGTTTCCCTCAATTGAGGTAGGAACGTCGTTTCAAAGACTTTTCAGTGTGCACACCGACGCAAGCGAGTGAACGTTTTAAATTCTAAGAGCTTTGTTTAACTTGTCTTCTTTTAGGCCGGATGGACTGATTTTATCTGTGGGTTCTTTATTGCTCCCAGGCACCGCACTTTGGATTTCAATTTCCTTTTATATATTTAGAACATTAGAATGAATGGAACACGTTCAAATGACGTTTAACAAAGCCAAATCCCGTTGTATCGTATGCTGATTATAACGAATTTTGCAAAGATTTGATCTAGTGAATTCTGCGATTATTTAAAGTAGATTGAAGTAGAGTTGCACCAAGTGATAGTTTGGAACAATAAGTTATACTATGAGCGAATAGAGCAATCTTCTCTTTTCTTTTAACTACAGTGAGAAAGGTAGTTTGAATATAAGGTAAGTAGGGCTCGAAAGAATCTTAACATCCAGAAATCCGCGTAAAATGGAAATACAATATCGTAAGCTCAAATCGATTTTAATACTCATGTATTATTTTTATAAAATTTTGGTGCATTTTAGGCAAATTCTGTATGTATAGTTGTATTGAATGTAATCAGTATCAGTACTAATATTATAAATGCGAAAGTAACTCTGTCTGTCTGTTACGCTTTCACGCCAAAACTACTGGACCGATTTAAATGAAATTTGGTATGGAAATAGTTTGAGACCCGGGAAAAAACATAGTTTTTATCCAACTGCGCAAAAAGGGGTTAATGTTTTTTGAGCGATAACCGACATACGCGCGGGCGGAGCCGCGCCCGGAAAGCTAGCTATTAATAAATGTAAGTATAGCGGTTAAGTAGCTAAGTACCAGTCAACTTTTTCTTTTGTGTATGTATTATTGTAAACTGGATATAAAATGCTTTTTTATTTTTATTAATTTATTTATTTATATGTCATTTCTGTACGAAATATTTATTATGATTTATAGAATTAGCTTAGTGAATTGTATGTTTTTTTTTAAGATAAACCATAAATTTGTGATGGCTCAGTTATCACTATGATATATAAAAATTATCAAACTGATTAAAATTTATCTAAAGAAATTTAAACTCAATGAGATTTTCTGTTACAAAAGCAACATTCTTTGCACGGATTTTTTTATATGTACTAGTACTTGTCATGTGGTCACACTTAAATTTCAGTGAGATCTGACGAGTAGTTTTTTCTTTATACAAAAGGTGACAAACATGCAGACGGTCCACCTGATGGTAAGTGGTCACCGCCGCCTCTGAACACCCGTAATATCCGCAGCGTTACTGGTGCGTTGCCTACCATTAGGAGAAAGAACTCTATTCACGCCTCTTTTGAAGCGGTTTAGGTTGTAGACCTGAGGAAAAACCTCGGGGGGAAGAGCATTCCACAACTTACAGGTACGTGGCGGAAACAGACGATTAAATTGGGTAGTGCGAGACTTCCACGTATATATAATGTATTCTGGCGATAGCGGCCAGTTCAGTAATAAAAGCGTGAAGGAGGAATGAGGTCAAAAATCTCTTCGGAGCGTTCCCCGTTATAGTACCTGTAGAACAGGCATAGCGAGCCAACGTCACGACGTACGCTCAGCAGTATTTGAGTTATACCTAATAATGAGTATTTAATTGGCTTCGACTATATTGATGATGTTTTCATTCACTTGTCAATGCAAAATGAACAACAAATTGTATACGATCGTTTGGTTTGTTTACTTTTAAGTGTATTTTTGATTTTTAGAATATTTTTCGTTGTAAGTGCGTTTTCTTTTTGTAAAAATTTTAATATTGATTGTGAAGACATTTATATGCATATAAATAGAATAAATTTGAAGATTGAAAACCGGCAGAATTTTTGGCTAATAATTATTATAATAGTAGGAAATGTTAATGGTATGTGAATATATTGATATATTCACATACCTGATGTTGCAAAACAATGTGATATTCAAAACATTACATGAAAGCGAATTATGAAAATGGATTTTAAGATAAATCACTTTGATTGTATTATCCAGTACCTACTGGTAATCGAAGTTCATACATTCTCGTACAAAGCCTTCATTACCAAGACTAATTTCATTGAAAAGCAATTAGGGCAAGCAATATAATACACTCTCTTCCCTCCCCTTACAACGCACGACACACACAGTAACTTTATAACCGACTTTAAAAGAGAGGTGGTTCTCTTTTTAGGTTTCGTGTTACCTTAAGACTCCATCATTTAGAAACCGATTTGGAAAACATTTTTTAATTGTAAAGATAAATTTTCATCTTGTCCCCTTATAAATTTCATCAAAATCCGTTCAGTAGTTTGTTTCATTTTAAATCTATATAACTGAAATAATAAATCAACAATGATCAAATCGAGAAATCGACGTTTTAATCCGCTTTTCGGGTTAAATACATCTTACTTTTATAGTTAGTGATGACTCCATTTGTTCCTTAAACTTTACCTTCTAAAGGCGCACAATCATAAACGAACCAATATGACTAATAGAAAAAATCGACTAGCCTACTTTAATTTTGAAATAATCTTTTACCACGTTCATGATTCAACACCACGCTACAACGCACTTTATAAAAGGAAACTTGGCACAGAATTAGACGTATTTGGATCCTTTACATCAGGTAGTGTGCTAGTTTTTAAGGTTCATGGAAACTTAACATTTTACGTGTTGGCACGGAGCCGTCAGTGAACGAGTCCAACTTGCACCAAGCAGGGTTTTGTTTTTTTTTATTTTTTGTTGTATTTTTTTTTTTTTTGTTTTAGTGTATATCAAAAAATATACGTGATCATAAAAAATGATCATTCAGATCATTGTATAAACAGTAAGTACCAATACTCAAAGATGCAAAATATCAACCCGGGATTTTGTTATTTAATTAAACAAACATGACCGACTTCTAACACTGAAAGTAAGAAATAACTTGTGTAAATCGGTTTTCATAGTCCGACTTCCTCAAGTTCTAAATGTGTTTTCATATTAAGTATACATGTTCGACAACGATTCCGTTTTTATTTAAAAAACATTTCATACTTTTTTTTAGTTTTACATACATGCCGCTTATAAAATTGATTTTAACCCTTCAACTTCAACTCTTGTTTTGTGGCTTCGGTGGACACCACCACCATTTCGCCAATGTCACGTAGTTAGATAGACCATCAAACGAAGGAGATTGTTTGGTTTTAATGAGTTATGTCCGGTGAGAACTGTCCAAGCCGAAATTGGTGCTGATACTTATCCTTAATACACATTACTGGTTACCATAGACAATACTTGCAAGTGTCATGTCATCGAGGTGACATATTTCTATTTTGTTGACTGTAACATAAAACTTGCTAAACCAATGTAGATGTAATTCAAATGGGACGTTCCTTCCAAACAAAAAAGGAATCATCAAAATCAATTCATAATTGGCGGAGTAACCGCGTAACAAACATACAGAAAAATAAAACAGAGTCCAATTATAAACCTCCCTCGTTTTTGACGTTGATTAAAAATTATGGATGAGAATTGTTATAAGACGTGTACAGAAGAGGCTTGATAGAGACATAGATAGCGGAAAAAAGTATAAAAGGTTAATGAAGGTGGCATATTTCATATATTATATTATCCTATGAAATATGCCACCTTCATGATCAATGATCCTGGGTCTAGATATTGAAACAATTGCACAAACAGTAAAAAGCACATGCAATGATGCGTAATTTTTAAATAAATGTTAACCCCACGCTACGCAGAACTCAATGAGCTCAGCTATAGTAGGGTGGGGTCGAAATACGGAGTGACGTAGCAAAAGTCATTGGGCGTTGATGAGGTGGAAAATTCGCTAAGGGAGGCTCAGAAAACAACATTTATTAAACTGGCGCAGTTCATTTTATGCCTCGAATGGGCAACGAAGGAAACTTTGATGTTGACCCCGTTAAGGGTTCACAAGATTTTATTGGCTTTACAAGGTCTTTTATGTTGAAAATAGATATAGGACATAATAAAAGTGTTTTCTTAATTTTTAAGCACGGAAAAAACTTAGCCGCCACGAACGGGTAGCGATAACAATGTGAATAAGCGCAAAGGAAACGCTCGTATAATAACTAGCTTAGTCGTTCTTAACCGATCAACTAAGAAAAACTACGTCCGCTGCGGTCATTACTTGGATAGGTGTCCGCTAGTGGCATTACTACTGAGCGCTTCCGAGCTTAGGAGGGCACCTTAAGCCGTTGGTCCCGGTTGTTGTCTTAGGATGGCATACGTTATACCATGATGGTAGGGCATTTTGCGAATGCCGCCTAGCTAGCTACCACCCTACAGTAGAAAATCTGTAGCTGGGCACCTATACAGGTATTCCGGCAGCTATCCTTGAGAGCTAGTAATTCTAGGTTAGCTTGAACCACCACATAGACCAACACTTACGTTACTTTTTTAGAAGAGAGATTAGAAGAGATTTGAAAGTTTTGTATATTTTCAGGCGGCAAAATTTCGCAATTTCCACACTGATCTCAGTGCAACGTCGTCTTGGTCTATTTAGGTTTAAAAAGGATTATTGTGACTGCTTAAACCTTCTTTCTGCCCGAGAAACATAGCGTTATTGCTTCGTTCATAGGAAGAACCTCAAGAAGGTATCCAGAGTAACAACTTCTCAAAGAACAGACAGATACAACAAAATCAGAGTTATATACAGGTAGTTGTAAGATACTCGATACGTTTCTACTGAGTAGGACATGTATACGCAATTTTGCCATCGTAGATCACGGTGACAAAGATTAGTAAACGTGTGCAAACAGCATCATCTGGACTTTACCGTTTTTCAAAGGAAAACAATTTTCACGAAACATACGAATATTGAATTATTCGTAGGTTGTTTGATCTACTAAAATGTATACAAGTAAAGAATCTCCAAGATGATGCTGCAAATCAGTACTAATATTATAAATGCGAAAGTAACTCTGTCTGTCTGTCTGTCTGTTACACTATCACGCCAAAACTACTGGACCGATTTGAATGAAATTTGGTATGGAAATAGTTTGAGACCCGGGAAAAAACATAGGATAGTTTTTATCCAACTGCGCAAAAAGAGGTTAATGTTTTTGCGCAATAACCGACGAAAGCTAGTAAATACATATATTCAATATTCAATAACTTCGAACTGGGTTCAATCCCAGAGTCGAAGAGAGATCAGTGCAGTGCGAAGTCTGTAACTATACCCGATAAGCTACACCCATAATACATGAAACCAATATATATGTAACGAAACATGGGTGTTTAGTCACCTCTGCCTACCCTTTCGGGGATATAGACGCGATGACAATCAGTAGCATTAACAGACAACAGCAAGATTACGGAGACTTCGTCATAATTTTTGTCCCATTAAATATTATTCGCTACTCAAACTTTATCATTCGTAAAAAAATACATTTTCGAATGAGTTCATTGATACAACACTCTTAGATAAAAAAATAGATGTGCTTGTGTATTGAAGTATATCATAAAATGAAAACCAAATAAATTGGCAATCATAATAATACAAACTCAAATGCAGTTACAATATAGCTCGAAAGGATTTTTCTACCAACATTTATTTTTCAATTTACTTTTGTGGAATAAATAAGTAAATTGCTACGACAAAGTGGTTTTATACTCAAAATAATATCATTATACTCGTAGTTACCGTAACGGAACAAAATAACTCTGGACAAACGTTTATACTATGTGGGTGGCAATTTTCGGTAGCTGTCGGGAGTCTGTCCGATAAATGGCAATAGTCTCGTTCTTATTATATGGGATAATATGTTTTTTTATTTAGTAAATATTACACACTACAGACTCGTGGTCCGTACTCTTGTTTGTTTGGTTTTTTTTTACATAAAATATGTTTAATAACTTTGAGATCATTCCCCAACTTATCAATATTCTTCCTGAAGGGAAGATACCCTAGTGTTAGTTTAAAATATTATAAATCTTAAGGCTTACGTGAGTCCATAATTATATATATATATATATATATATATATATATATTTTTTTTTTTTTTTTTCTCCTTATATCTAGTTTGTTAGTATATATTGCGTTTTAATTAGTACCCATTCAGTTTGTCGTTGAAGGGCCAGCCACAGATTCCGCTGATGCCCTTGATGTTTTGATAAGAGCCCCACGACCTCTTCGTTTCTGTTTTGTATAGCCATTTTAAGATTGTAGTCGACTATGTTTTTGAAGTTAGCCTCCGTTGCCCGGGATAATATGTTACAGTATTCTGTTGTTATCTATGGCACTAGTATACTTTTTTCGTGACTAAGGTTTGTTAATGTGATCTCTTGAAACACATTTTATTATGTCTCATCATACATATCGAATAGACATTACATACATACATAAACATTTTGTATAATACTATTGGAATGTCATTTTCTACACCCGAAGAGACTAATAGATAATTGCCAAAGCTTGATCAGTTAAATATAGTCCCTCGTACCGCCCTTACATGTTTGAGCACGATCCGTTGGCACAAACTCCCTATTATTCCAGTCCCTACCATCACATTTATAACAAATAGCAATAACATGCATTAAAAATTTGCGTAACACTCTTTGAATGTCATTTTACCCACCCGCAGATATCAGGATAATTTCTGTAGCTTAATTGATTCCCTAAAGCGACTCGTAACGACCGTGCGTTCACGCGATCCGTTGGTAAAAAATAACTTACCTCATTCGCATATCATACATAAAAAAATTGCGTAACACACTATTATTTAATGCCTTTTTACACACCAGCAGAGGCTAATATATTTCATTTCGATAGCTTTCTAAAGCCTCGTACAGGGTCTTTGTTACCTCGGGGTTGTGAGAGGGTTATCTTATTTAACCTGTTTCCCGCGCTCCATAGTTAAAAGCTAAAGGTTGGCAGCGGACCAGAAGGACGGAAACGCTTGCATTCACTAAAACGTTATACGTTCGTGGCAGATGGTTATAAGGAATTTGTTTTTGGATATTTTATTAGATTTAACATAGACACAAATATATTTCCACAACTACCATTAAATATCAAATGTCTATTACATGTTTGTACAATTTACCTTTGTATTATAGGTCAGCATTCATCGGGTTGAAGTTGTGGTGGCAGTATTGTAGAGGCAAAAATATAGATCCCATAGAAAGCTCATTTGATTTGAAACATTAATTGCTGAACGATTCAATAAACGATCAAGTTACGAAACTCTAAATAAACATCGCTCAGCTCACTATTGTTGAATAGTAAGTAATATTGGAGATGATGACCGCATTCAGCGTATGCTC
The DNA here is from genome assembly GCA_963854805.1 of Plagodis dolabraria. NCBI lineage: Eukaryota > Metazoa > Arthropoda > Insecta > Lepidoptera > Geometridae > Plagodis > Plagodis dolabraria. The sequence continues at coordinate 22,375,807 of OY978457.1, read as the reverse complement.
CATGGCGCGTACAAATTAAAGACAGCAGTCCCTCGGTACAGTTCACTTGGAATCCGCAGTTAGTTCTAAACAAAATTGCAGAATGGTTTATGCATATGAATATTTCATTAGGGAAATTGACAAAATATTAATAATTTCGGGCGTTAAGGGTACGGGACTGGGCCATAAAGAGGATGTTGTAAAAGGTAAGGGACACCATATATACACACGTTTACATAATTACTGTATTATTTGGTACAATACATTCAACAAGAGCATTCTAAAGATGGTGCGTTCAGTTCGGGCTGCTGGCCACGAAACCGAAAAATTATCAAATAAGCAATAAGAATGCAAAATAAAAAAACATCCTGACGCCATATGAATTACAGGTAAAAAAACATTAAAACAAACAAATGCATAAAACAACAAACACAAACGTTCATTTTTCCTTTTTCCATGAAATTTAATTAAGCAGATAATTTGAATACAAATACTTTAGATGACCTTGAAACGGCCTTCATCGACCCCCGAACCCGAAAGGGTTTAACCGTTAAGCCGGCGGATAACCGCAACGAGTAGAAGACATCCACCCACCCTAATGGACATATAGAATTTTGTTTGTGACAGCTAAATAATAGTGTCCCTAACAGATTAGGCATGTATACATTGAAACAAGCAATTTGTGTAGAAGACCTATATTTGACAATGATTATATAATGGAAAGAAAAACGAATGGGTCAAAATTAGAAAAACTCATGTTTTAACAAAAATAAAACCGACTTAAGTCTTATTCCGAAGAGTTTATCTTTCGATTGCATTGCATTGTATTATTTTTTGTATGTTTGAGAGATTATTTCGCCAAATATGAATTGATTTTGATGATTATTTTTTGTTGGGTTGAGTATACCTCATTGGTCATATTTAAATTTCATCAGCACCGGTCAAGTGCTTTTTAATTTACAATTAAAAACAATTTTTTTTTTCGACAAGTTATTTCACACTTTTGGGTGTTGAAGTCCATTTTTTGCAAAAAAAAAAATATTTATCACTTTTTAGTGACCCTTGCAACTTAAGGGATAGATTACCATTTATTTTAACAACTATATCATCAAGATAGGTAAATATTTTTCAGGTATTTTTGCTTAATTCTAAAACGGCTAGATCGATTTTGATGAAATTTGAAATGGGACCAAACGACAAGCATCACCTTTCAAACAAAAAAAGAATTTTTAAAATCGGTTCACCCAGTCTAGAGTTCTGAGGTAACAAACATTAAAAAATATACAGAGGAATTGAGAACTTCCTCCTTAGTTAAAAATGGTTTGTCGTTCGGAATTTTGAAAGACTTAATTTTCGTGTATGCTTAAAAAGTTGTATTTTCTTCATTACTATAAGATTCAGTAAATTTAAGTCACACAACTTAGTAAATTATTTAACAACGCCGCGTTTATATATAGTATGTTCTACATACAATACAATCAGAAAGAAAGAATACACTGTATGGGCCGTTCTTAAAGCAAATGCAGTATCGTGCAGCCCTTGGTCAATATTCAACCTAAATGCCCACTGTACTACACGTTTCAGAGAACAGGGTTGCGTGTACATTCGCAAAGTCGTTCATTAACATAAAATGTGGAGTGCAGTTTGCGAAGGTTACTATTGTTAATGATATCGTATACAAACAACTCCATTTTGTTAATTTGTTGACGATAAAATTATTCACATCAGAACAGATCGGATGTAACAAGAGCGATTATGGAATTCTCACCTTATAATGTATCAGTAAAAATATTTTTTGTGATTAACTTCTTCTCATTAATAAATAAATCTATACTAACATCAATAACATTAATAACCATTTGAGATATAAGTTCAATCAAAAAGCAGAACGGGACTTTTTTCAAGACGATCTAGGGACGTCCGCATTGACGTCTCGCTTAGCACAAGATATCAACACGGTCGTCCTGAGCTCTCCTTGCAAAAGACCATCAGATGTGGTTGACACTATTATCGGAGCTATCTGACTTATTCACGTGGGTTATCCTGTATTAATTACAAAAAATAGTGAAAACCACGTTATTTTTTATAATAGGACGACTTAAAGCTTCATTTTACCATGACCCCAAGATACTGTTACAAATGTATATCTTGAAACATGTATATTTTAATCCCCCCCATTTCACAAATCTAGGGTTTAATTAATACACGGATAACTTTATACTATAAACCATTGATAAGCCTTTGCCATCACAAAACCTCAAACATAGTAGCTGTTGTTTTTTAATTCCCGTTGTGGAATGTAGAATACTCCTTGGTGTGGACATCTATGACAAGTAACAGCTCCGTCTTTTTTTTTTTATTACCGATATTTTTTTATTGCCGTTGACCACTATCTCACCTGATGGTAAGTGATGATGTGGTCGAAGATGTTGTTCAGGCTAGCCTAGAATGACTGGCTCTCAAGGATAGCTGCCGGAACACACCGTTAGGTACTTGGCGACAGATTTTCAACTTGAGGGTGGTAACCAGGCGGGCATTCGCAAAATGCCCTACCACCATGCTATAACGACTGCCATCATAAGACAACAACCGGGACCGACGGCTTAACGTGCCCTCCGAAGCACGGAAGCGCTCAGTAGTATGTCACCACCGGTCACCCATCCAAGTCATGACCGAGGCGGACGTTGCTTAACTTTGCTGATCGATTAAGAACAGCCAAGCTAACTTCGCTACGAGCGCTTCAAAATTATATTGTATCAAACATGGTTACAGTATCTTCAAGGTTACCGGACAGTAAAATATTCTTTCAAAGTGAGTTGCCTGTGTATTTCCACGTCGCAATGCGTACCGCCGTCCCATAAACTCCATAACGCGCCATAAACCTTGTCCATGGAACTGGCGGAACGCTTCCCTCTCGAAAATTCTACGGGATTTCGCCTCCCACGTACAGCGATTACTCTTGTTTAATTCCATTTCAGTGCGGGTTCGAATTGAAGCAACGTTTCCAAAGAAGTATTCAAAGATATCTAAATTGGCATACTAATTTTAACAATTGTGAAGAGGTTACGTTCCAGGCAGCCTTTTTCATCTATCACATCAATGGTAATGAATTAGTTTTCGTCGAAGCGTCAGTCTGTCCAAGCAAGGGACTTTTTTTATGCCTGATAGGTTAGCCTTTGACCACTATATCACTACAACGACCAAGTTGCATTGGTCGAAACGTCGTTGCGTTGGTCTTGGTCACGAGCGGACTGGACCCGGAGTCCGCTCCTGACCACGACCAGCGCAACTTGGTCGTAACGTCGAGGTAAATAAATAAAAATATACATGTTTTATCGCGATTAAGTCCTGCTAAATACTTATAACTATGTGTTCAAGTGGCGAAAGTCTTAAAGTTACTATTTTTTAACTAAATGCGAAACTTCAATATCAATGTTACTCTACCGTCTATTTCTACCCACGTAAAGTGTACACCCAACTTCTAATGACGTTAACTGTGTACGTATTGGCAATGAACTTGCAAATAACTACACACTACATTAGTTCGTTATTAATTCAAAGCAGACGGTGAGGTAGGCCTCAAGTTACAGTTTTAAATTCAGAACTCGTAACAATAAATTGATACATTAAGGGTATATTTTAGACTAACGTCCCCATACAAAACGCAGCTCCAATCTCATTTTTATAATAGCGAATAAAACTCAATGTTTTTTTACCTACGTAATCACTATCCTAATATCAAGGTTTGTGGTGCATCAGATTTTCATTAAATTATACAGTTTTGAAATTACACTAGCTCAAAAACTCGTAATTTTAGATAAAAGAAAGACCCAACTTTAAGCATCTCTTTCAAGAAAAATGGAAAAGGATTTAAGCCAGAAACGATAGGTCTAATAATACACTATATTTACATGCGAGTTTTTTTTAAATAACAAGTTGAGTTTATATGAAAGTTCACACTTTGGCTGGCGGGTATATGTCCTTAAGGGCCTGATTCAGGATGTTCGAGTAAGTTCCGGTTTTACTACCCAGACATATTTAATAAATAAAACACTATCTTTACGTTCCACAGTCATCGATTTAGCCTATCCATCGGTTAAAGTTTGAAACGCGCTGCATGATAACTGTCACTTTTAACATACAGTTATTTTATGTGTTTGTCAGCAACTCGAAACTTTATTAGGACATTCTGAAACGGGTCCTTAGTCTAATGACGTTAACTATATACGTATTGGCAATGGAATTGAAAATAACTACACACTACATTAGTTCGTTATTAATTCAAAGCAGGCGGTGACGTCGGCCTCAAAAGTTTTAAATTAAGAACTCTTAACAATAAATGGATAGACTAAATCTATGTCTAAGCAGGCGTATATATCTTGCAGCGCTAAGCGTTCAAAAGAGGTCGAAGATTTCAAGGAGTTATTGAACGATTCAAATAATATAACCTTCAAGGCTGTAGAGTTCAATGGGAGTACGGCTTACCAAACTTTTTCACTTAACGTGAGAAAAAATTCACTGAAACCTTTTGCCGGAAGAAAATGAAATCTCGTTGGTATCCATTTTATGCCTATCTTTTATTCATGGAAATTTGAGCTCTGCATGTACACTGAACGAATCCTTGTGATTCGTCGTCATTAAATACTCTGAACATAGGAGAACGTCGATTGGAAATGCACAATTTTTTAAGTAGCTTTAAGAAAATGCAATAAGATATAGCAACTAAAAAAAATTCCAAAAAATGGAACACTTTTGAATGTTGAAGGCGGTTTCATTCTTTGGTTAAAAATTCACTCTTTTTAGTGACCCTTGCTACTTACGGGATCGATTGTCATTCACTGTCAACGACTATATCATCAAAATAGGAAAATATTTTTCAGTGATTGGAGTGCAACTAAAAACAGCTTGACCGATTTTGATGAAATTTAAATGGGGCCAAACGACAAGCATCAGGTTTCAAATAAAAAAATAATTATCAAAATCGGTTCACCCAGTTAAAAGGTCAGAGGTAACAAACACAAAAAACAGACGAATTTATAGCGTCCTTCTTTTTTTGAAAACTGCAATAAAATTTAGCATATAAAAAAAACAGTAAGAGCGATTTTAAATGCCATAGCTTTACCACAACTTAACTATTAGAACGGACCGCTAAAAGATCCGTTGCTCTACCAATTAAGACCATTAACAGTTCAGCAGCTACTCGGTCCAGTCGTCACAGACGACGGAACAGCCATTTCTGCACCGCAGTTCGTTAACGAGCTTCGAACCTCGTTAGTGTGGTACTGGATGTTCAGTAAATAGGCAACCACTTTGATCTTTATCGTGTTGCCATAGAGACGACATTGACTGTATGGCAATTCTATGCTGAACGAGACTAGACCTTATGCCGTCGACAAAGATTTTAGAATACGTTCGGCACGATGCAGCTACCATAATGAGTAAATAATTTTACTTTTTAACACTCTTGTATATAAAAAAGATCTATGATTTGTATACGAGTTAAAAAGCTACAGATTTTGTTCCATCTAATTGATGTATCTAGTATGTATCTAGTAAAGTGAGCGTTAATAGTTAGGCTAGCCTAATTGCTGGTAAGCGATATAAAAATATTTCCACCAGGATATCAGCAGCCCTAGAATATAGTTATGTTGTTTCACCTATAACCGCTATGGAAGCCGGTGCCACCCAGTTTTTTTCCGTCCGTTCGAATATACATATATCTTACATGTGTTAACATATTTATTCGCGATAAAAACATATAATAAACTCTTTTGCAAAAAAAAAGGGCACTTTAGATTTTTTTCTCTACTTCAATGAAGAAGAACAAGAAATAGGTTTTGTTAATTTGACGATGTATTGGCATGTTTTTTGAAGCATCCTGGCATGATTCTTTACGTTCCAAATTTAAAATTTGAAATTATTAAAAGAAAAATAATGATTATTGTGGATTATTCTAAAATTGCTTTACTAATGGCGCGAATTGCTGAAACGATTTTTAACTGATTACGATATTTTAAAACTTTTTGGATATTTTCTGCAAATTAAACAATTTATCTTTCTTTTTACATTAAATACTACTTTTTGATATGAGTGATAAAGCGATAAGGACCGGTAAAATAATAGCCCTACTTGAAGAAGTTTGTTCGCAAACTTACGTGTCTCAGCGGCTAAATGTGAGTCGTTCAATTGTCCAGAGGACTTGGCAACGGTATCAAAAGACTGGTTCGGTCAAAAGAAGACCCAGTTCGGGAAGAAAACGATGCACAGAACCAAGAGATGACCGCTTTTTGGTGAGTCAGGCGTTGCGTAATCGTAAGGCGTCAAGTGTGGACCTGAAGAAGAGCCTTGAAGAAGTAAGAGGAGTAGAAGTTAGCTTGTGGACAGTCAGGAGGAGGCTTTTGGCTGCCAATACCAAGAGTTACCGCCCAGCTCGGAGCCCTAAATTACTTCGTGAGTACCGTGTTGCTCGACTTCAGTTTGCTCGGAACTGTGCTTCATGGACTCTGGAGGACTGTAATAAAGTATTGTTTTCTGATGAAGCTGGAACCTGTTTGTGTGAAGAGGACCGACGCCGGCGAGTGCTGCGAAGACTACGGGAACGCTATGCGGAAGTGTGTTTCGAAGAAATCACTCCTTATGGCGGAGGCTCCGTTATATTTTGGGCAGCAATTAATTCGGCGGAGCGTACGAAGTAAGTTTTCATAGAAAATGGAACATTAAATGCACACCGGTACATAATGGAAGTCCTAATTCCATATGCACAACCCACATTGACTGCACTTGGGGAAAATTCAATTTTTATGGAGGATAATGCTCGCCCGCACCGTTCTGGCGACGTGGAAGCGTACATGCAAAAAGTTGGGATCCGTCGTTTAGATTGGCCAGCTCGAAGTCCTGACCTCAATCCAATTGAGCATGTGTGGGATGTTCTAAAGAGACGGCTAAGATCAGTGCAACCTGCTCCACAAAACATCAGGGAGCTAAAAAGAGTCATTGCAGAAGAGTGGGAACGTATTCCTCAAAACGTTCTTAAAAACATCGTGGAAAGCATGCCCAGAAGGATTCAAGCTGTGATTTTGGCAAGAGGAGGTCACACTCGTTATTAGGTTTTTACATTTGTAACTTTATTTAATTAAAAAAAAGTAAAAAAAAAACTTGTCTTTATTGCCGACCACTTCTTATTGTTTGGGCGTGTACATCGATTTTAAAGAATCCATCGTTTTTTTTCTTTTAAGAGTCTTTACGCCTTGCGCTAGCGTTCAAATTTAGGCATTTATCGTAGCGCGGCGCACACGAGCACACCGTTAGCAAGGATCGAGCGGTCAAAGACGATGTCGCATGGAATAAAACATTTTGATCCTTTTTGAAGTGTTATTTATTTTTAATAAATAATGTGGAATGTTATGTAACTTTGTAAATTCATTTCACATCTTTACAGTTTACATACAAAGTAGACTTAAATGAACCTAACAATAAACCTCTCATTGACTAACATTAGCACACCTATAACTGTAGTCCATTGAAAAGTTACATGAGCTTTGCATTTTTTAGAGCACGCAATTTTATTTTTGAGACATGTATGGGGGTCTATAGAAGAAGCTTAACCTCAAGTTTGGGGGGTCGCCACCCTTGTCCGTCGGCCGCCATCTTGGAAAAAGGGGTGAAAACACGTATTTTGCGATATCTCAGAAACTATGCATTTTACAAAATATTCGTTATGACATAATTTGTAGCAAATTGTTTTGCATATGGTACGTATATAACTTTGTGCCCTAAATTAAATATTAAAGAAGTTATAAGCAAAAATATATTTTTTTACGCTATAACTTTTTTTTATACATTTTACAAAAAAATTACCCCAGAACAATATTGTAGATGATGTTTTGAGGATTTTTTTTCCGAAACCGAAGTTTAATTGATTAAACTGAAAATAATATCCACAATTTTCAACACGTTTACACGTGACAAAAAATGTAGCACAACTAAGAGAATAAACTGAGGTAGAAGAAACAGCTAAGCCTGCGTATAACAATAATAGTCGTAGCAGGCAGATGTTCCTTTGTCCCCAAACGGTAACTCAGACCTTTTCTAGCTGCTTATCCTTCAGTAAGTTATATTTGGTAAGTTCTATGGTAAGGAAAACAGTTAGGTATGAATAAATGAAGTTGTACAAATTATTTTTTTTTTAAGGATATGTTATTATATGAAAAATATAAGTTAAACATTTCATTCTGACCGGATTCCCGTGAGCATTGATGAACCTGGTCAACTTTGTAGTGTTTTAAATGAATTAAATTAAAAAATCATTAAAAAAAATCCTCAAATGATAATCAACAAGATTGGTCTGAGGTATCTTTTTGGTAAAATGAAAAAAAATATATGAAAATTTTCTCACTTTTTTTGGTTATAACTTCTTAAATTTTTAATTTAGGGCAAAAAGTTATATAATCATATTTGTAGTCAAAATAATTTGCAAATTACGAGTATATGCTGTAGAATTTTTTGTAAGACGCATAGTTTCCAAGATATCGCGAAATAAGTGTTTTCACCCCTTTTTCCAAGATGGCGGCCGGAGGACAAGGGTGGCGACCCTACAAACTTGAGATTAAGCTTCTATTGACTACCCACATAAGTCTCAAAAGTAAAATTGCGCCCTCTAAGAAATGCAATATTCGGTCTCAAATTGTAACATTTCAATGGACTACTGTGTAGGTATCTATATTCGATTATATACTTCTAACCATCATTGTATATAGGCAAATAACTTAGTTTTGTAGTTTGTATACCCGCTTTGTGCATGCATATCTTGGTTCATTATATTTGTATAACTGCCCCGTTGGCGGAGCGGCTTTAGTGGTCGCTACGGAAAAAAAATAAGGTGTGTTTAATATAGAAGTCTTAAATCCTAACTCAGGGTCGGTACTAATTGTTTAATAAAATATATAACGTCTATATTATTATAAACATCTTTTATTTTTAACCAAATCAGTACATGGTACAGACCGTTAGATAGTCTTGCCTTAAATAAAATTATTTCTTAGAGGCATAGACTCGTAACTTGTTGAAGTCGGTACCATGATAGTTCAGAAGTACCTATGATCACAATATTGTGCGCATGGTACCGACTTTGACAAGTTATTTCACACTTTTGGGTGTTGAAGTCGGTTCCATTTTATGGTTACATTTTTTACTATGGCAAAAACCAAAAAGTCGGTTCCATTTTTTGGTTAAAAAATTGATCACTAGTTTTAGTAACCCTTGCTTCTTACGATATCGATTGTCAATGACTATATCATCAAGATAGGTAAATACTTTTCAGTTATTGGAGTGTAACGCAAAAACGACTTGACTGATTTTGATGCGATTTAAATGGGACCAAACGACAAGCATCAGCTTTCAAACAAAAAAATAATACTCAAAATCAGTTCACCCTTTCAAAAGTTCTGAGGTAAAAAACATAAAAAATACAGACGAATTGAGAACCTCCTCCTTTTTTTGGAAGTCGGTTAAAAATTCAATTCCGATCAGGAAATAATAAATCCTAGTTAATAATGAAAAAGGCATGGTCTCAACAAAAATACCTTTACAATAATAAAAGCATACGCATAGATCAAAACAACTCGGTCACGCTATATTTTCATTGCGCACCGTAGTTGCGGCACGTGTAGGGTGCGGGACGAGCAGCGATACGTCCTCCCTCCGCGAGCGCTAGGCGCAAACTGAGATGCAAGGTTTGTTTGTTTGTTTAGGGAGGACATAGATGCTGGCTACCGCCTGTGCGGTCGTCCAGCTCCACCGGGTTTTGGGCGAGGGCCTGGCCCTACAATAGCCCGGGAGGGAGAAGTGCCGAAGGCACTTCTCCCGAGACGGGCGTAGAAGGCGAAAAGCGCTTTCTACCTCCGTCTCCTGCGGACGCCGAAAACGTACCGCTACTATAGGAGGGGTTGACAGCGAGCTCAAGGGCACCACTGTGGTTCGGACCTCGGCTTGTCTCGCTGTCGAGAGACATGGGGGGGATCGGAGCAAAATGCCTCTGTGCAACTGCAGTGTTGCACAATTGGGCCCTACTGAATAATACTCTTTGACTATTTGGAGAGCAATTTATCGTGACCTTGTTTTTGCCTCGAGCTCGCCGGCGAGCTCGGTGTTTGATTGTGTGACCTCTGATTACCTCACACCTGGGGATTTTACCTCGACGACTTGCGGATAACGCTAAAGCTGCCAACGTAATGGCTGCGATGGGGTCATCCGGGTCGTCTAATACCTGCCGTGGTCGGCGACGGGGGGGTTTGAAAAATGGGATAGAAGAGGCAGTCGAGTAGTTCGATGCCTGGACAACCAATGGGTTCGGGTGGTGGGGCGCTCGATCAAAGTATCGGCGGGCGCAGTCCTTATTGAACTGCGCTAGAGAGGGAAGGTTTAAGTCGCAATGCAACTCGGTGTTCCGGATATACCACGGGGCGCCGGTTGCATTACGAAGAAAACGGTTTTGGATGACTTGAAGTTTATGAAGGTGGGCCTCACTAGCATGACTAAACACTACTGATGCGTAAGTCATGATGGGGCGGATGCAGGCAGTGTAAAGTGTCTTCTTATTACTAAGAGACATTTTACTCTCTTTGCGAAGTAGGGGACCAAGGCGACCCATTATGAAGGCCGCTCTGTTACGGACGGTTGTTATGTGATCGTTAAAGGTGAGATGACGATCAAGGGTGACTCCGAGGTATTTTGTTCTAGGAACCCAGGGAATGGGTTCGTCGAACAGAATAAGCGGTTTCGGGTAAGGGGAGCGTGTCTTCTCAGTAAAGCACATAGCTGTGCTTTTAGCTGGGTTGACCGCGATGCGCCATTTTCGGAACCAGTCACCGATCTCGGTGATGGCCCGTTGCATGACGAAATAGGACTGTCTGTTGATATGCCACCCAGTGGTGTAAATGGCGGTATCATCCGCATATTGGGCTAGGAATACTTTGGGCTGAGAGCGTGGGATGTCACTGGTATACAGTGCAAAGAGAATAGGTGATAGCACGGAGCCCTGAGGGACTCCGGCTCTGACTGGGTGGGGGGAGGAGAGGGTGCCTTCCACGCGATAGCGAAAGCTTCTGGCTTTAAGGAAGTCTTGTAGGATGAGCACAAGACGTTCTGGCACGCCAAATTGGTATAGCTTGTAGATCAAGCCGTTGTGCCAGACTTTGTCAAAAGCTTTCGCTACGTCGAGGAAGACTGCTAGCGTAGTCTGGGGTTTGGGGTACTTATTGAAGCCCTCAATGATGTGCTCCGTGAGGCGGTGCACCTGTTGGACGCATGAGTGTCCGGGTCTGAAGCCAAACTGCTCATCTGGGATAAGGTGGTGTTCCTTAGCATGGGACTGGAGACGGTTTGCAAGTAACCGCTCGTAAAGTTTGCCTAAGGCACTGAGGAGGCTGATGGGGCGGTAACTGGTGGGGTCAGATGAGCTTTTGCCTGGTTTGTGAATGCCAATGACATTTGCACATTTCCAGGTGTCTGGGAATAAGCAGTGGCTCATAGCAGCATTGAAGATGCTGACTAAGAGATGGATGAGAGGAGGAGAGAGGGTTTTAAGAACCCTGTTGGAGATGCCATCGGCACCGGGGGATTTGCGCGGTCGGAGGGCCTTGATCAGTCTCTCCACCTCAGCGTAAGTCGCTAAGGTGATTGGTGGGAGTTCAGAGGTGACCACAGAGCTTTTACGTTCGACTTCAGCATCCACCGAATCGAGGTGAGCTTGGTCAACGTGATCTACGTTAGGGGAACACTGAGCCTCTAGGCTATCAGCTAGGCACTCAGCTTTGTCTTCGTCAAAGAACGCTGGGACTAGTGGGACTGGTCTGTATAAGGGAGGCATGTCGTTATGGTTACTTCCTTTCAAGCCTCGCGCCAAGTCCCAGTAAGCATGGTGGCTTGGCACGAGGTTTGAAAGTTTATCGCCCCATTGTTGATCACGCAACTCAGACATGCGACTTTGAACCATGCGTTCAAAGTGGCGTTTCTTAGTTTTGTTCTCTTTACTGGGGTAAGAGTCGTAATGTCGGGTCACTGCTTTACTCTCCGTCACCAATCGTCGCACATCCGCTGGAATGACAAGGCGCCGGTCGTCCGGCACTATGACCTCCTTTGCGGATGCACCTACTACGGTGGAGAGGTGATTGGTGAACGAATCGATCGCAAGGGTTACGTCATCTTTTGTCAGGATGTCGTCAGGGATCTTGTCTAGGTCCGGTGAACTGATAGCCTTTAGGGCATCGCCTACTTGCTTCCAGTTCACTATCGTCTTAGTGGGGCGGGGGAGGTCAGTCGTTGGGTCGGGACCTAGTCGCAGTATAATGGGTCGGTGGTCAGAGTGAAGCTCGTGAACCACTTCTATGGAGCGTAACCGGAGTGTTACGCCTCTGAATAGTGCCATGTCAAGCAAGTCAGATCGGTGGTCTTCCATATAAGGGTAGTGAGTGGGCTCAGTGGGCGCAATTATGTCAAAGTTAAGTTCTGCGATTAGGTTTTCAAGTGCAATACCTCTGGGATTGTTGACGTTACAATTCCATAGGATGTGCTTACTGTTGAAGTCGCCAATCAGAATGACGGCGCTTCCTAATGAGAATAGGGCTTCTAAGTCAGCTCGGACGATCGGCTTTTTGCAAGCTTGGTAACAGGATGCTATGACTATAGGTTGATGACCAGTCATAGCTAGGAGGCAACAAGATGCTTCCATATTAACAAGAGTCGGGGTAGGTAGGGGAATGCAGTGCAGGGACCTTTTGTAATAGATAAGAGTGCCTCCCCCACGGGAGTTCACTCTATCATCACGTACCGTTCTGTAATTGGCAAACCTAGGGTTCGCCTTCCCCGGTTTTAGAAAGGTTTCCTGCACGCATATGATATCGATAAGGTGGGTACAACAAAAGTCGTGGACGAGGTCACGTTGTCTGAAGAGGCCGTCAGCGTTAAATGACGCTAACGAAACTGAGTACGGTTTCGTGCGTTCGGTTGTACTACCCATAGTGGTTGTACTGGGGAGGGGCCTGGGGAACGAAGCGCTTAAGGGCGCTAAGTAAATTCGCGTGTTCCAATGTGTATTGGATCACGTCCGCTGGGGATTGAGCGTATTGCATCTTGTGGAATAGCTCTTGTACCTCATTGATGTCAACCGACATAGCCAGATCGCTGACTAGGTTGATTGCCTCTTGAAGAGGGGCAGCCATCAATGGCATGGGTGGAGCTTGTGGCCGGGAAGCGGCGCGGGGAGGCGCGCGAATGGTGTTGGCGACGGGTGCCGGGAGCGCGGGGCGAGCCGGGGCCGGTGCGCGGGCAGGGGCCGCGGCGCGGGCGGGTGCGGGTGCGGGCGCGGGTGCGGGCGCGCGGGCCGGGGCGCGGGCGGTAGCGACGGTCTTAACCATACTGGGTGGTTTAGACCATGCGTTACGGGCTGGGAGCGGCGCGGGTATTACCTGTGAGGCAGGTACTACCGTTAGTTTAGGGCTTACCCGTTGGTAACGGTCGTAAGAGGGACGGGTCGGCCTATGCCTTGCCACCCTGTGGTTCACTCGTGGTGCTTTAGGGCAACCACGGTAATTCGCGGTATGCCCTTGAGCACCGCATAAAACACAGCTGGGTGGGTCCGGTGAATCCCGGGTGCGAGTGCACGCTGCTGTCGCGTGATCGCCTAGGCACTTAACGCACCTAGCGCGAGCGAAGCAGAAACGGGAGGCGTGCCCGTATAGTTGGCAGTTATGGCACTGCGAGGGACTCCCATTTTTGTATGGGGCTTGGACATCGAGTCCTGAGAGGCCACAGACCTTTTTTAAATTAAAAATGGCCTTGCCTTCAGGTGTACGATCTAGTACTACGAGTACTAGATCGTAGGGACTGCGGTCCTTCCCGCTGTACATGCGGTGAACTGCATGTACGGGGAAGTCTTGTGCCTTCAGGTCGGCACATACCGAATCGGTATGTACCTCCTTGGGCACACCGCGGATGACCACTCGGAGGACTTTCTCCTCTTCGAGCGCATAAGTGTGAAAACTTATGCTCTCTTTACGGAGGAGCTTTGTTAGCGCTCTGTGGTCGCTAATGGTGGACACTTGAACTTTAATGCCCTGCTGCGTGGAGCGGGCATTAGTGTAGTGGATCCCACGATCCGAAACTAAACGGGACAGCATGTCCCATTTGGTTTTGTCCTGAATGAACAGGGGCGGAGGCGGTTTTTCGCGGCGCGCGCTCGCGTCCTGAGGGGACGCGGCAGTGGTGGCCGGAGCGGAGGGAGGAGCCGCGGGGCGCGGGGCGGGGGTCGGCTTCTTGCCGGAGGCGGGGGCCTTAGCGGGTGCCTTGGCGGGAGGGGCGGAAGTTGCGCAACTAGCGGCTTTAGGAGCACGCTTGCGTTTTCTGTCTACGACGGTATAGCCGTCGTTATCGGAGTCCGAGTCAGTGCGTAAGGCACGACTCGGATCTACATCCATCTCCGCTTCGGAGTCCGAAGTGGGCTCGACAACGGCGATGGAGGGACGGGTGCTCGCTGGCCTCCCGATCGGTGAGCGCGAGCGAGACCTCTCACGGGGAGGGGCTGCCACCGTGCGTCTGTTGTCAGGGCCCGGAGCGGGCGAAGTCGGGCTGTCCTCTGAGAAGGACCGGGTCAGAGGAGGGACGATGGCCTCCGGAATTGGAGTTCCGGAGGGAGCGATGAGAGTGTCCGTGAGGCGGGCACTCTCTGCATCGTTAAGTGATTGCTGATGATCAGCGTAGAGTTCGGGGTAGCGGAGGGCGAAGGTCTGAAGGACCTCCACCTCACCGTTAGAGGGACGTTGCATCCTGAGGGGAATACTCAGGATGGCCTAACGGGTTCTGTCTCCCTCTCGCAACTCGTGAGCTCACTTGTGTGAGAGGGAGTGAGTACCTATGGTGTGCCCTAGTTGTGTACCCTCTCCGAGCTTTTTTCTCGGCGGAGAGGGGTGCTCCTAATGCTGCTCCGGGGTTGACTAGGGGCGACCCCAAGGCCAGTTGTCCCGGAGCCCAGCTTGCTTCGGCTGACCCGTGAAGCGGGAAAGGCCACGGTGCAAGGTTAAACCAAAACAACAACAGTGGCCGTTGTCACCGTAGGGTGTCACACTGCGACCGCAGCAAATGGCGGATTTGATCGTTCAGACGGGTTTGGCTGACGCTACCCCACGCCTGAACGACGTCGCTTAACAGCACAAAGTGTGTTGTTACGCGACTGTTACTATGTTGTGTCGGGTAGTAAAGTGGTGAAAAGCGCACCGAAAAGTGCGGTCAAAACAAGACCACCAGCCCGATATGATGTTGTTCGTCCGAAACAAGGGACTTGGGTAGATGGTAATGCCTGACGTCTTAGAGCGCCTCTGCGCGCCGGCACGGCGAGCTCGTAGCTCACGTTGCACGGCGGTCGGTGGCTGCTCAGCTTCTGCACAGAAAACAAAACTTCGTCAGGACTGCGTATTCCAAGGCACTGGTCTGCAACTAGCGTCGGAACGATGACCCGAGTGAGACGGCAATAGTGCGGGGACTATTGCGGTCTCACTGGGAGATACTGGCGGAGCTGTAGACAGGTGTGCACGGCGTGGCGGCACAGGTCGGAATGGAAAAAAAAGGAGATGCAAGGCGTTGTGTTCCGTAATTTATAGGTCATATTGAAAAATTTTTATAAAATACATTTTGCACAAAATGAACGACAAAATATTATTATCTATTAAATAAAAATTTCAACTAATGAATTGCATATTTATTTATTTGATAAAATACCAGATTTTGTAGAAATAACAAGAAATTTGAATGGTATTTTTGTGCCAAAAGTGCCCTTTCAATCCCTTATTTACTCAGTTGTAACATATATTTATCAAAATGTTATTAATGCACTCCATTAGTGGTAATATGATTGGTTTACTGATATTTTTCAATCTGTTTTTTTACTGTTTTGGTTAATGCACTCCATTACAAAAACAATAAACTTTCTTCCTGCATCATTTAAAAAACAAAAACTTTTATACTTTAGCTGCAACAGCCTTGAGAAAAGGGCTGTAAAATGGCTTTGCTGGGATAAGGGCTCTTAATTGCTCGAATTCACTTCAGGCGCATTAATTTACAAGATTATAAGTATACAGACTACGTCAAAGAAATAAATTCCATTTAATTAACTAAAATCAACCTTAGAATGTAAATTTCCTTAGGTGCCCGTTTTTTGCAAAAGAGTGTATATTATTTATTTACTTCAAACCACGTTGCATTGGTCGCCAGCGGACTGAAAAGGCAAGGGTTACCGTATTAAAGGGCGGGTATATTCTCCAAAATAAGCGGCCAGCAATTAGCCAGAAAAAATAACGCAAATTAAATGACTAGCCTCGGCTAGAAACTTTATGAATCCCACTCATTTGCTGAGCTGCTTGATTGAATGGCTCAATATCATTCAGGATCATTAAGTCAGCTAGATAAACGGCGCCGTTTAATAAAAATGCTAGGATGTTTATTGAACACCTAAATAAGTTAGTTGGTTGCGACACATACGTAGCACGACGCGACCTATTTCAGATGTCACAAACTGTCAGAAAAACAAAGAGAAATGAAAGCTTTCGCTTTACGTAACCATTAGTATACAGAAATAGAAACTTTTCTGTGAATTGGCGACTGTATAACCTCAAATTGTGAACTTTACAGTGAACAGTTTTAATTGTCTGTCCGGGTCGACCTACCAGCAATCATTAACGACGAGATGGCGTTCCAATAGGCGCTTTAAAAAAGAGGTAGCTTTCTAGAAAGTCTATTATGTCCGGGTTTTCCAAAACTGTGAGCACGTTGGTTACTACACCGTACCTATATATATTTACTTATACCTTAACATACATTAAAAGTTCATACTTTAAGTACCATATGCAAATAAACCAATTTAATTATTTTACATTTATCAAAATGAAATTGTGCAATAAAAAAATGATATATAGGTTTGTTAACATTACTAATAAAATGTAAAATTAAGTTTTCAATATTAGAATTGAATTGACCTTTGAAGACATCGTCTATTAGACTGTTAGCAGTTATATATAATTCTAAATCCTAAGCTATTTCTACAACTGTTTCACTTCTTCTAATAACTTTGCCATTGACTTTACCCAAGAGACCGTCGCGAGGCGAAACTTGTGCACAAAATCGATATAAACCGAATTATGTTTTCAGAAATGAGTTTTGTACTGTTTGAAATATTGAATTGTTTCGACCAATATTCTACAGTAAGGGCTTTGACTTGTGTGCAAGTATAATTGAATGTATACTTATTCTATCTATACCCAAATGCAAAGAAAAATACAAAATACTTTTATTTGAATTTGTATCAGGTGTCTCTTCATTTCCTTATTTATAATACTGTATCAGCCGGATTATCCACTGCTGAAGACAGCCTCCCACATTAAGGGGGGTTTTGCCATAATCCCCACGCTTGGCAGGCGGCTTGGTAATCGCAGTTTAAAATATCAGGAAAATAAAGACAATCCAAACTGATATATTGTAACTAATATTGTTACAGCTGTATTCTTTTAAGCAGTAGGCAGATAAGTCTAAGCATCTGACGATTTCTAATCCCTGTAATAGACAACGAGCCTATTACCGACAACCAGGTACACAGTTCTAGTATCCAAATACTGATGCTGGCTGCTTACTTATACTCTTATCAGTTTTGCCCCAATAACAATACGACACTGACAACGAACCCCAAGTAGATATTCCAAAGGTACATTTTCTATAGTTCTCTAAAATATTATAAGAAACTTTACAGATTTAGGTAGAAGTAAAATAGTGTATATTTATATGAATTTTTTCAGTCTCGGGTTTGTAACCAAAGGGCACTGAGTTATGGACATTTGACGAGGGTGAGCGCCAGTCATTGTTTTGGGAACTTTCAAAGGATCGCTTCGTAAAGTCATATATAATTCAAGTTGTCGAACCGGACCGGACTTGAAGGACTTTTTAGTTTTGCCAGTTTTGTTAACTCTTTTTTCCAAACAGCAGCGAAGCAACGGGTTGACGTGCTATTTTTTAATATTTTTTTAATAGGCAGTTTCCGAGATAGCTAAGTATGTAACAAAACTCCACTCGGACAAAGTTGCGTGCAAGGGTTTTTATGTCCCATGATTTTATTGAATAAGTTTCTTAAGTAAATTTTGACAAAACATGGAAACTAGTTACAGTACCTTATGTAAATTCAAAGTCCAAACGTAGAGATTCCATCATACAAGGTCACTTACACTGATCGTTAAGTGAAAATTTTATCTATTTGGTATTTACTTTTGTACATTAAATGCTATTATGCACACAAAGCCAGACAGATTAAAGTCATTAAGTGTATAGAAATTTATCTATAGAACTACAAGATATGTAGGACCTATCTTGGTAATATTTGTGTAACTAGGGGCCAAGTACTATGTTGTTCCTCGGGAGCGTTATTATTAATTCAGAGCGAAGTGAAGGATTCCAAAGCAGAAGGAT
Organism: Plagodis dolabraria; assembly: GCA_963854805.1. Taxonomy (NCBI): domain Eukaryota; kingdom Metazoa; phylum Arthropoda; class Insecta; order Lepidoptera; family Geometridae; genus Plagodis; species Plagodis dolabraria. Next base: position 22,357,330 of record OY978457.1, on the reverse strand, counting down.
TCCAAAGTAAAATTCTGATAGGATCTTTTTATTCCATCGCTAACGCTCGGGATTCTAATTTTAGAATCCTGCGCTTGCTCGGTTATCAAAATTGAGCACGCGGTTAAACATCCACTTTGCACCCTTGTATAACAAATAACATTTTCAAGTATGTTAAAAATTAAATATAATTTAAAAATCTAAAAGTAAGTAGTAGGTACAATTTTTTATTATATCACTAATAAATTTAAATAAGCATTTCACTTATTCACTTATTGGTCACTTATTCTAACAGTCTTGTTCATCATTCAACACGTAAACAAAATAAATTACAAACACAACATCCCAAAACTGATAACTCCTAATATCGGAACAAGTCAGCAAACGGATCGATGGATTTCTCCTGACATTGCTGTTAGTAAGGTTTCATTCGCGACCTTCTGCTCACTCTACAAACATATACATGTAATATAATAACTACTCTATAACAGTAACACGCACTCAACTGTGTACAATCGCCGAAAACATTCAAATTGGTAATATAAAATGTAAGAGAATTTACATATATTTCAATAAAACAGCTCTAAGATGGGCTTACATTTGTTTCAATTTAACTGAATACGTAACTGCATATATAAAATTGTGTCTCACAAAAACAGAATAATACGAATATACCTCCACATATGTTTTAGGTCAATGACACCGTTAACATACACGTCCAGCCAGACCTAGCTAAAAAGTTCATTTACCTAATGAAACATTAACCGTTAAAAGCTTAATTCAAGCAATCACGACAACGTTTTTCACCACTATCTCACATATTGGTAAATGATGACGTGGTCGAGGATAGTAAAGTCTTAAAACTAGAATGAACTCAAAGACAGCTGCCGGAGCACACCGTTAGGTGCTTGACTATAAATATTTTACTCGAGGATAGTAGCTAGCCAGACGTGCATTCTCACAAATCGCTTTACCATTATGCCTTGAAGTTCAAACCCGCGGCAGGGTTTGAAGCATGGCCCTTTTGCTGCAGTCTTTAGCTATTGCCACTGGGCCATTACCATTATTTAAAGAGCCATCAATTCTTTACGTATAACTTTATTCTTTCTTTTTTAAATACATACTCTTGAAGCGTTAAACAGAACACTCAAAGATATAAAAAACAACGACTAACTATTCGGCGGCACTCTTTTACTCCTTTCAGGTGATTTACCGTACGCTAATGAGATCAACGCTTACTTGAAATCATCGCCACTGTGGCGTAATGTCAAAAAAGTCCTAAGAGCCATAAATTCTTTACATGTGCCTAACTTTATTCTTTCCTTTGTATGTGTATACACATACATAAAATATACAGTTTTCCTCCATACCAAATTTTCCTCTCTCATGGTTTCGACAAATCATCCAACCATTTACCCTAATACGCATCAATTCTCATCAACGGAAGGTCTTTTCTGGGTTTATTTACCGCTTTTGTCAGAAGGTTGGCCTTAAGAGGCCGCGTGTCTATTTTACTGCGCTGTAAAAGTCTATCTTCATTAGGTGAGGTCACCCATAAAGCACCCGTAAGTTAAAAAAGGTCTTCAAGGTGACTAGCTCAGCTTAAATAAAATAGAAGGCTATTAATGTCACCAAGGAGCCAAATACATTTTAATTAGCATTAATTCTAATTCAAGCTAATGTAGTTAATTTGTTAAGCTATTGGGAGCAACGTGACCTCGACGCAATTCGACCCTGCGCAGTGCGATTTCATTGATTTTCTCGAGGGATGAAAGAATAATTCAAACGCATTTACTAAGATTTAATTTAAGCTACTATTAATGTAATTATTCGGGCAATTTAGGACTTTCGCAGAAATATGTTCTTTGCCCTCTTCTGATAATGCGTTGGGTGCTATTGCTGGCAATTAATTGTCTGTGTAATTGCCTCAAGTCGCCTTTCAGAACCGTTTCTACGGGTTTTTTTTCCTAAAGCTCATCTCAAGTATCTATTTAAAAACGATGATATTCATACGATCATAATATTGCAGATTATAAGCAACTAATATTCATTGATGTCGGCCCAATCAAGAAATAATCACACAACAACAAGATTCAGTCAGTGACAACCCACCCTTGATGCAAATAGTAGAGAATATAAATAAACAACGTGATATGTTACTTGTACATCAATTCGTTCTGTTGTGTGGACCTATTCAGTTGTCTTAAAAAACAACTTATGGACACACAAACATTTATTTTATTCAAAAAATAAAATTATTACATTTACAAGATGACTTACAAGTTCCCGAAACTCACTTTTACTACTAATTTGGGCAGAGGTCCCACCTAAAGGGTGTACATGAATTCGTTCTGTTGTGTGCACTTATTCAGTTGTCTTAAAAAACAACTTATGGACACACAAACATTTATTTTATTCGAAAAATAAAATTATTACACTTACAAGATGACTTACAAGTACCCGCAACTCACTTTTACTACTAATTTGGGCAGAGGTCCCACCTGAAGGGTATACTGGTACTGAGTCTGGTGACTCCTGGAGTTATCACAATAAATCTGAGCACTTAATTTTGGAAGCCACCGTTTATATAGAGAAAAATACTGCTGACAGCGCAAGTAAATAGGTTTGTGAGGGATTCGAGCCTAGGCAGCAATATATTTGATGTAACAGTTCGCACATTATATCACATTCCACTTTTAAGGCTAGTGTCTTCATAGCGGGTTCCATACAAACGTAGTTATGCCATAGTTTTAATATCAAACGTGTTTGGAACACGGTGAAATTTCGTTTAATTGTTTATTTTATCTCTAAATGTGAAAAAAGTATTTCCATACAAAACGTTATTTCTAAATAATTTTGATATCACACATGTTTACGGAAAACTGACAATCCAGAAGCATTGATTTTAGGCTCAAGGACTTCAACGATCTTGACATTTCAACGAGTTTGAACAATTGGTATTTAAAATACGACGAAACTACGTTTGTAAGCAAAACGCTATGAAGACGCCTCACCATATTCATTAGCACTTATTTTGACACGAGGTATTTGATAGATCTATCGCAGGGTGCCACTGAAGTTAACGCATCAGATACTGCTTGTAAAACCATTTAAATATTGAACGTTAGTAATAATAAGCAAGTTATTAGGCAAGTTTTAGACTATTTTGCACTCATATGTCATCGTTATCAGTACATCAGCTGGATGACGTCGACTGGTGAATAAATGCCTTCTCCATAAAACGCCACAAAGAACAGCTATTAGCCATTTGTGACCATGGGCTATCCGCGACTTTTACGATGTCATCCGTCCACCCAGTGGAGAGCCTACTAACACTACATCTTCCAGTGTCATGTGGTAGCCACTCGAGAACCTTTCTGCCCCATCGATTATCAGTTCGTCGAGCAATGTGGCCTGCCCATTGCGACTTCAAATTCTGAAACCTATGTCGGTGACTTTGGTTCTCCGGCGATTATTCTCGTTCAGGATTTTATCGCGCAAAGTAACTCCGAGCGTAGATTCGTCCATAGTTCATTGACCGACTCTGAGCTTGTCCATAAGGACCACAATTATGGACCCCGTCTCAGTGCTATAAGTCATCACCGGCTACATACACTGGTTCCGGTATGTCTCTCTGCATTTCTATATACAGTTCTGCGACTCAGAGCTTGTTAGAAAAAGTTATCCTATCGCCCATTCCCTTATTACTTTTCGAACACCTCGCGTATATGCTGCAGGTACTCCCATATTACAGAGAGAACAAAAGAGTGTACTTACCTGTGGTGTTGCCGGACATCTCTATGATGCATTTGGACTCCCTGGCTATCTCCCTGGAGTTGAAGGGGCGGACCCTCACCGCCACCTTCACCGACGACATGGCTGCGTGTGTTCTGCACCCGGAGATACTAGAGCATCGGTGCTGTCACCGAGTTTCGCCTGGAACAACACGAAACTAGGTTAAATACAGGTTATAGTCAATCCAGAAAAAAGGCGGGCAAGTAAGAATCGAACTCCCACGACGAACGTACGTATACTGTTATTGCAGTAGAGCGGAAACAAAAACCTTGAAAAATAAGTGTTCCGTTTATTAATTGTATTTATTTTTATTTGTCACCAAACAATTCTGCACAATAACATATATACTGTGAAAAAATTCCTCCTCAAAGTCAAAACTATATATACGTTTTGACATCAACAACGCTCTTACGATGGTCAGTTACTAAATCATACTAATAAAAAATGCTACTGCTTCATCAGAAATAAACTTATATAACCTAATCTTATGATATTAAAATGGTAAGGTATTTTCGTGAATTTCGTTACGGAAATCTATTACCATATAAGGCTACCATACAAATATGTTATAATGCACATACTCGTAAACACTCTGCACTTCATTCGCCTTGGAAGTCTTTTATTCTCTTTTATCACTTGTCAATAATTTTTATTTTTAAAATACTTAAAATATAAAACTCTTTTCGATTCTGACTCCTTATTAAGTGAACTTTTCACGGTTTTATTTTCATTTTAACTTTAACGTCCTCTCATCTACAGTAATATTTATAACACATTTGGTATAACAACATTTATCTCTGATGTATCAGTTATGTACTTGTTTTCTATTGTTATCTCTTATTAAATCTCTCTGATTTATGAAAAATAATTACGTATATGTTACCATCATTTCCATGTAATGGAGGCCTCTCCATAAAAAAAAACATTTTTTTTAAACTTCACTTTTACAGATCCTAGACAGGAGATTGTAAGTAGTATTAAGCTTAAAATTTCACAAATTAATTCAAACTTGATTGATTAAATTGTAAAGAGACAATTGTATTTCACAGAAAAGTTTTTTATGTCCACAATTCAATAGCCACGGAAAGCTCTTATTAGCATAGAAAAAAATAATTATAAATGCTTCGTTTTCAATGTACTTTTAATTAAAAGAAAACTTAGCCCAGACATTACCATTCCAAAGAATTATACGCAATCGCTAAGTAGAATTTTCCAGAAAAAAATACGCAAACCGAAGTCTCAATTTCGTTTAAAGGCTAAACGTTGGGATCCTTTTAGTATTACATTTTGCCAGTAAAGGCTGAGAGGAAACTCTTACTAAAGTCGCATTGAAACTGAGAAAAAGGTCTAAACTCTCATTGAACATAAGCCAGGCACGTAATAAGGGGGCGCGCGGTGTAGGCGACTCCAGTTAAGGGCACTAACTAAGCTAGCGGCTCCCGACGGCAGTTTTACAAGCAATAACAATTATGCCGAGCCTCTGTCGAGGTACCGAGAATAGCTTCTGATAAGGTCTTCTGACGTCATAGTGTTCGACAAAATAAAAACTGACGTATTTTTGCATAGTTCTGAGTAATTAGATATAATTAAACTTATACAAAAATTACGTACTATGTTTTGAGTTGAAAAATATTTTTATTTATTATTAGCCTTTATTGCTGTTACTAAAGAATGATTTTGCATACAGTAGCAAATTGCTTTAACTTAAATCTAACAAATCGCGTTTGCCGGTTTAGTGGTCGGCGTGTCCAGTGACACATAGGCCTCTTCCAGCTGCTTCCATTCTTCTCTATTAATAGCTTTTCTAGACCAGATTGTCCCTCCAATAATCTTGATATCATCGGTCCATCTTGTAGCTTGTCTGCCTCTTTTCTTTTCGCCATCACGTGGTTGCCATTCTGTTATAATTTTAGTACATTTCATTCTGCTTTCCCTTGTCATATGTCCTGTCCATCGCCATTTTAACCGACTTATTTTCTTTAGTACATCTTCCACCTTTGTAGTAAATCTTATGTCTGCTGCTCTTTTGCGCTGAGCTGCTTTCTTTTAGCGTCACGCCCAACATCCTTTCAATTCCCCTTTGACAAAGGAAAAAAAAGGTGAAGCAAGTGGGATGCGAGATAAAAGGAAGAGAGTTGAAAAATATAGCAAGTGATAATTCTGACTACATTTTGCTGACGTCAAAACCGCTACGTAGCCCAGTAAGTTTTCGACGTTTTCGCTTCTACACAAAGCATCTTCACAAAATCTTGAATCTTCGAGCGCAATTTCTGCGATCACACGCTCTAAGATTCACGCCCTAAAGATGCGTACTTACCTATATTAATGTTTATATTTTTTTTATGTTTAATCTACATTATTTATGTATTGTATACTGAATAAAACACAAAGCACAAGTGCATTAAACTGATATTTTATTTTAATTAGTGCATAGATGTTACGTTTGCCATTAATTTCCTGAAGAAACTTAGCCTAGATCTTAAATGAAAATAATAAAAATTACATTTAAAATAAAACATTTCAATGTAATTGCTTCATTTCCACGTAATTAAAGTGAAAAACCAAGTGTATAACTCGTTCTTAAGACCCATTTTAGCCTGAACTTCAATGTTCAACGCCTCAGATAAAATGACTTGTTTTATGCAATCGTAGTGCAATCAACTATTTAAATATTTATTGGTATTCTATTTGTATTTCCGCAAAGTAACGTTTGAATTTGTTAATGCTATAATAATTATGAAAAACACGTTACTTTTAAGTTGAACGCTGACGTTTCTCTCTGGTAGATGCTTAAAGGTAGAAAGTATTGATTTCATCCTATATACCGCTCCCATTTTTTGTTAACAAAGAAATGAACTCACGATAATTGTCTTCAAGATCTAGGCACGTCGAAAGCGTGGGCATTGGAACGACGCCAGTTTTGCCTAAAACAAGAAACTTTTCCGCTCAAAACGTCAATAATACAAGACCTATCGAATTATAAAGTTATCCAAAAGGCCTTGAACAGTTTCATGGCGTAGACTAAGACAAAGATACTCTAAGAAGCAAACGAAAATCTAAGACCTACCCATATATATAAAGTATAACGAAATGATATCTTTGTTTTTATTAAGTACTCCAAATTATCAGCCTTCGTAAGCTGTTATTATTTAATTTAATATTCTCCTGAGACTTGATAAAAATACCTACGTAGATAGAAACTTCAATTCGATTCTGCCCTTTTCAAGTCTCACTGGGTCTAAAAGGTCAGGAAAATAACCAAAGCAGATTGAAGCGTTTTATTAATAATATTAATAAGCTCTTTGTGAACGCGTTTTGCAATTTAAAAGTAAATTTTTCAATTCCTGCAATAACTCAAACAAAAACTCCAATTACAATAATTCACTTTTTTATGAGTATCATATTTGAAAGACGCTTAAGCCGCCTTGACACGATCAGAGTACACTCTGGCAGAGATCACTCAGGTGCCGACTCTCATGTTACTCACATCGTATCAAACGGGAATCCGTGTACATTCTGATGGCAGCAACATTAGGAGTTTTCTAGGATCGCGGCCTACTCATAAGAGCTGACCTTATCAGTGTAGTAAAACAAAATGGCACCGATATACTTTGGCGGTAAATATATTCAAATTGTTTACTGCTCAGCCTACAATGATTCCTAAATACCTATATCTTTCAGTTAGACTTCATGTAGATATTTTCGATGTCACCAGCTGGCCTAGCTTCTCATGCCTATGCAATTGCGGGTAATTTTTTTTCTCATTTGAGAATTTCTTCCAAGGTATTTTGTTTCCACTTTTTTGGCTCAACTTTATTGCCTTGCAGTTTTTAATAGTCAGCAAAAAATTATCAGGACATCTGCCAGAGTGCACTCGTTTCAAAGCAAGAGTTAGTGTCTGTCAGAGTAAACTCTGATCGTGTCAACGAAGCTTTACGGGTATATATGTCATTTCATAATATTATACATATATTTTATTACTTGGCTGAAGGATTGATACGAAGATTAGGAAAGAGTCAGTTAAGTTCAATGGTGTTGTTTACAGAAGTTGTTTTCAAGTATAAATTAGCATATTGGCTATTATAGGCCAGCGATGTCGCTTTCAGTCTTTTCACAGTAAATTTTCCCATGATATTGAAAACTAACGCGAACATAATCGGCAATATCCTTTTATATAAAATTAAATATTGGGACCTATTCTATGAGATGGCAACGAAAGCGTAGATAGCATTAATTCTACGAGTATCTATAAATACGACTTAATGTGTAGTATCTTGTTCTTGATGTTGCTATACAGAAAATGCACATCGACTCGAGTTATTTATTAAAGTTTATTAAATAACACAATATAATATATACTTTATTAGAAGAAGTAAAAATGTACGCTGATATTAAAATGAGTAAATGCGTATGATTGGCTTATCAAACGTTTGAGTTGGCGGTAAGTAAGAACAGGTAAATTGTTCTTTGTACACAAGGAACGAGCTCGGACTAAATCAAATCAAATCATTTAATGCATATTATGTAGATATCTTAATAAATTACAGAAATAGTAGCACAAATAAAATATTTTTTTTATGATATGACGGGACAAATATAAGGCCCGCTTGATGTTAAGCGATAACCTATAACAGATGCAGACCTTCATAAGTGGTGAACTTCACTACGCCCTTCACCCTGATACATTAAGTTATTAAGTTTCATGTTCCAGAAATTGCAGCGGCATCCGTATCTTTCAAACCCGAACACAGCAAGGAGAACATTACTGCTTGTTGGTAGAAACAGATATGATAGCAGTATTTCCCCGGACGAAGTCACACAGAGAGTCAGGCACTAAAAAACTGATTGGCTGATATATTTCAGATTTGATCTTCTAATATATAAAATCTACTGTAAATCACAAGCATAATTTGTTTTACAAAATTACAAATTTACGAGATAAAAAATTATATTCATGTGCGGGATTCGAACCTGCGTGGGCGAAGGGTGGATGGACGCGGGTTTGAATCCCGCACATGACTCTATAGTCAATAAAGTATATAGTCAATATAAGTTTTGTAATGTCATTCGCCTAGCAGGCGTTATTGCAAACTTAACAATATTAAAAAAAATGTTTTTTGCTGGCGGGTATATAGAACGTGTCAATTATTATAGTAATATTGTTCAGTCGTGCTGCGCTGCCCGAGACGCAACTATTGATGTGTAATAACTCTATGGTACGCAGTAGATTTGACTTTGCTATACTAACAATGTATGGGGTATGGTACACCTAAGGTGAACTTTTGGGTATGAACATTTCAATATTCTGCTTTAATATGAAAACTACTATTCAGATCGCGCTCAAATAAACGGAAAACGATTAAGGATGGCGGCCCGCGTGTACGTGCGACGAAGCTGTAAAATATTTGAAAAATTGATTAATTATTAAAAAAATACCTGACATTTTTAATAATTTTAACAAGCAAATGTTAATATCTTCTTGGCTATTGATCCTATTTACCTAAAACAAACTTAGGTCGGTCCGCTATCGGTGTTCGCAACTAATAAAACAAACAAGACAAAGAAGATCCCCAAATACACTCGAGAGCAATGAATCCGGGTCACTTAAAGAATCCTAAAAATCTCGGAAACTAAAAATGCTAGGTTAATGCAATAAATTGTATTTAATAGACAATGTAATACTCCTTAAATGAAGGTATTAAAACTTCTTAGTTATTGTAAAGTTATATCATAAAAAAATCAAATTTGAAAAAGGGCCACTTTCGAAGATGGAACTACGAAATTACAGCATTTGGTTTTGCTTTTGTTTGCAATCTGTCATTTATGTGGGTACATAAACCATGTTGATAGTGCTCTATATTCATTATTCAAGCTGAAATTATGTCGCTTACGCCTGAAGAATGCACCAGAATACTTACAATGCTGGAAACCGGCCGGAGTCAGCGCGATACAGCCAGGACTGTCGGTGTGTCGCTGTCAACAGTACAAAGAGTTCTCCGACGCTACGAAGAAACTGGTTCTAACCTACGCAGACCAGGAACGGGCAGAACCAGGTGTACCACAGCACGAGAAGACCGATACTTGGTGAACACCATGCTTCGAAATCGCTTTCTCACAGGAACTGAACTCACCAATCAGTTTCGAAGCCTCGGAGGAAGTAACCCAAGTGCATGGACAGTAAGACGTCGGCTTGCTGAATCTAACTTAAAACCCCTTAGACCTGCAAACGGCCCTAAACTGGAGCGTGGGCATCGTATTTCGAGACTAAGATATGCCCAGAGCCACGTAAATTGGAGTATTGAAGATTGGTCAAAAGTTATGTTCTCCGACGAATCAAAATTTATGCTCTACAAGCACGATGGAAGACACAGAGTGTATCGAAGACCAGGGGAAAGATTCAAGCAAGCATGCATCGAAGAAAAAGTAGCCTACGGTGGTGGGTCTGTACTTGTGTGGGCCGGAATTTCTTCTGAAAGTCGCACAGAGCTGGTGATCATAGAAAACGGCTCTTTAACTAGCGTAAGATATGTGGAAGAAATCCTCAATGATCACGTTGGTCCATTTATGGTCAATTTAGGTGAGGATGCTATATTTATGCATGACAATGCCCGACCTCATACAGGTAGGATTGTGAATGACTACCTTCAAGAGATGAACATTACTCGTATGGAGTGGCCAGCGCGCAGCCCGGATATCAACCCGATCGAGCATGCTTGGGACGAGCTAAGCAGATGCGTAAAACAACGAAACCCTCCCCCAATCACGCTTCGTGAGCTCAAAATTGCTCTCACAGAGGAATGGGAGAATATTCCCCAAAATCGTATAAGGAACTTGGTGTACAGCATGCCAAACCGCGTAAACGCAGTAATGGAAGCACGAGGAGGCAATACGAAGTATTAAAATTCAAGAAAATCGTAATAAAGTTCAAAAATTTCATGTTTCCTATTTTTGTTTTAAGGAGAGATCAGCAGTTTTTTTCTTTATGTAATTTTGTGTTAATAAAATGTATGGTGACTCATATTTTTTTTACTTTCATTTAAGGAGTATTACATTGTCTATTAAATACAATTTATTGCATTAACCTATCATTTTTAGCTTCCGAGATTTTTAACATTCTTTAAGTGACCCGGATTCATTGCTCTCGAGTGTATTAGTAATATTTTATACTTGACTAATACACTAAAACTATACTTCAATTCAATCAAGCGGATAGTGCCACTTGCGCTTGCTGTTGCAGGCCTAACTGTGCTGGCTTCATTAATACTAATACTAAATCATTAATACCTATACCGGATCAAAAAGTATTATTGGCACTAGTGACTACAGAACGAAGGTAATAAATCAACTCAAGAGTTGCTTACAATGTGCGAGCTTAAAGGTAAACAAACAGTACAAATTTGCTGACATAACTTTTAGAGAAAATCTGTCGCCAAGCAACTAACGGTGTGTTCCGGCAGCTGTCCTTATGAGCCAGTAATTCTAGGTTAGGCTGAACAACATCATCACGTACCATGTGACATAGTGATCAAAGGCTAACCTATCAAGCATAAAAAAACAAAACAAGAAATCAAAACACCGCATCATAGAAAACAAATCTAATTTTAAAGGCAAAACATAAAATCTTAACAGTAACGGCTCTGTACACCATCAACAAAAGACCTTATTTCAGACTAACAAATATTTTTTTACCGTTTCTCTTATTGCGCTAAAGCAGACACTACTATTGTATGCCATTATTTTGTTGTTTTTTTGCAATAACGGGTCAAGATACAGTTTGATTGCCTTCACGCTTCGGCGCATATTAACAGAACCGTTAGTAGTTTCTATTAGTTAAGTGTTAGATTGTTACTGACTATTAAGATAACTGTGGCTCAGTGGCCAAGAACGAATTGCAGATTTGATTGTAGTTACTGATGAACACGGGTTAGTTTGGTACTAACTATTATATATCTGTGACTAAGTGAGCAATTCGTACCTACATAACGATATTATGTTCTTTTTATTAATATAGTGAACGCATGTTTGTGCTAGTGGATTCAAAGATATGTGTGTCAATTATTGGAGATATTACTATCTACGTACATAGCGAAACGCCTATTACTTGAAAGGGTAGACATAGACCACAAAACTAAAGCTTTTCCACCTAATAACTTAAAGATAAGCTAAAGTATCAGTATAGAAAATCCTAGTCCTATTTTTGTATGCGAGTATATTTGTGGTGGTATTTGGTATTTGCGTTTTCAAGCATCGGTTATTCTCACAACAAATGCTTTTTATTAATTAGCCAATGTTCATATTTAAAGGTCAACAAATCGATTAGAAATTTTGCAATATATGCTATGTCTATCTACTAGTTATATTTCTCTAACCAACTGAATTCTATATATATAGAAAGTTTGCAATCCGTATGTCTTTTATAAACCGAATCGCGTAGTTTTCGTTCGGAACAAGATTTCAGTGCCATATAAATTACTGCGCCATGCAGGGAGCATTGATCATGAATATGAAATATTAAGTACATTGACATAGTGTCCTAATTTTCAATAACGTTTTAAAGCGTTTGGAGTTAAGTTTATACATTTTATTTTCGTCTCAATAATTTATTTAGAAAAAATGCAGTATTGATTGAAAATTTCAATAAAGTTTAGCGTCATGGTGGAATTAAGGGAACGGCACGAGGCGGATAAAAAATATAGATAGTAAAATTTGCTTAAAAGAAAACTCCTAAGTTATCTTAACTAATTTTGCTATTTAAAATAGATGGTTTCATAAATTCAAACAATAATCCCATTGTTTATGTTATGTGTTCATGAGGTATCAATCCATCCAACTAAGAATCAACTATACCGTTGGAACTAACACTTTGCATTAAGAAAATTTGTTAAGTGTCGACCACAAAAAACAGTTTTAGTCAACTATATTACTATTTAGCACCACGACGAACGATTCTAAAATATATAATATTTAAAAGATTTTGTTACAATTCATGTTAAAATCCTACAATATAATACTAGTTTCAAGAAAAAATATCACCTCTGTGAAATATGACAAAGAAATATCGTGAAATAGCTATCCAGGTATTTACTAGTAGATAAGAAGTAGTGAAACGAAGAAAAAACCATACAAGTGCATATAAATTTTCCAGTAAGTTAATAAATAATGATAATTTTAAATCAATACAAACACAATCAACGATACCTACTTTCCAGAACAAGGATAAAGTTATGTAACAAAAACTGCACTATAACGTCTATTGAAACTCAACAATCACTTTCACAATAGAAGTACCGTCACACAAAGTCGTATGCATATCGCGATATTAAAAAAATGCATTGCAAATGTAAACTGACTCATGATTTCGGAGGAGCACGAAAACACGGTCGCTGGCTCGAGATTCGCGAACAAAATGGTGAATGTTTTCCTGAAAACGGTATTCGCGTGTTGTAATTGGCCACAGCCGACTGCGCACTCAGTGTATTGAAACTGTAGCTCGATGGCTGCACACCGTCGCTCTTACGTAACATGCACTGCAGGCCACATCTCCAAACCCTCCACAACTAACAAACATAAGAGATCGAAGGGGCGGCCATGAAAAACATGTCGCAGAGATGACTCACCGGGCACACTAGCGCCACCTACAACTCGTCTCAGGATTTCGTGACTTTTCACGGAATCCACAGCCTGTGCAATCACGGGCACTGCACGACGGTAACGCCCGCTACGGACTTACCGGAATCTCCGTGCGGTGGGATGATACAAACACGATATTTCACTGGTTTGTTTGTGACAAGAGCTGGGTGCTCGGTCAGGTTGCAGCGTCGGCCGACATGGCGCGTCGGGTCGGGTGCGCGATGCGACTGCTGGCCGGCGGCGACGGCGGCGGCGGCGACGCGGCGGAGCATGCGCCCCGCCCGCCCAGAGCCTTCGATCTAGCCTCCGCTGCGCAATAGCGCTACCGCGCATCTACACCGCAAATAACACAATCCACGCAAACCAGACCGATAATTCACATCCGAAACATATTTCATCAACCTTAATTACTACAAAATAAGAACTAATTCTCATTTAGGAACGCTTTTATGACTACAAAACAATGGATTGACGAGCTCGTTCGCAGAACGGTGAAATTCAGCACATACATCCACTTACATCTTTTTTCTTAAATTCGCGACGTTTGATGAATAATGGATACAAAATCTCTTCCAAGTATAGGTTTCAACATTATAAAATGTAGGGCCGACATTTGGCGGTGTAATAACGGTATCTAATTGGAAATGCAAACGAGAGAAAAGGGGCAAACGGATTCGGTCGGAATGGATCTTGCGATGAGGATTCGAGGCACGTGCTCTTTGATTTCAGCTCTCTCCATCAACTTGATCGGTGGCATGACCTGAATTTGAGACGGGTAATTAAAACTGTAATAGCAAACAGGATCATTCCTATCACATAGAAGCTCAAGAAAGCTATTTTATAATTTGTTGATACCTATCAACATGAAAGGGACTTAATAATAAAACAGTAATCGAGACTGCCCACTGCACTCACTGCTATTAAAAAAATAGTAGCGAAAATTTCGAGTGTGAGATATTTCTAAAGAATAATCCAATATCAGTGTGATTCGGAATGCCCGAATTGTTTGTATAACGCTCCAGGCTCCAGACGCCACCAATCATCTAACTCTATCTCCTTGGGAAAAGGACTAGGAACTACGCAGTTACTCCGAGGAATAGACTACAAAGCTATGACGCACTTCCTGTATTGATTTGCTTCAGTTCTACGGACGTCTGTACCCATTTGAAAAGCAAAGAGTTGACAGGACCCTAGACATTCCACCGCCCACTAAATCACTGACATTTTCAAACGTCTAAGTAAAATATATATAAGCTTTAGTAGAATGGCTTTCGTTCAATAAGAGAACTAATAAAACGGATATGAGTTGACTTTGAAAGCATTCCAAGCTTCTGGGTAAATTAGATTTGCCTTTATTCGATACGCACACGACTGTTTTCCGAAAACTTGCTTACCATTAGCAAAAGGTAAACGTTTTTCCACGTGTATTTTGTTCATTTCTGTACCTTATACAAAAAGGTTTTCTGAGATACCCTCACTCCATTAACATAAATTCTTTTAAAGCTACGCAAAGCGTGTCTAAAGCGAATCTTAGCCTCTGTTCATTTTTTGTGAGATACTTAGCTGCCATTGTACAAAAGAGAATTCAAAGTATCTGGTATAAAATCAAATTGCATAATACATACGAAATAGATATGTTATAATAAAAGTCGCACAAGCTGCGGTCGAGAGAAATCTATGAAAATAACAATATCAGTTTCCTCGAGCACCAAACCTATACCAATGGGTACTTCTGACAAGGAAAACTGGTACTCTACTGTCCCATTCCTTTTGAAGCCGACATACCACAAGACGATAGTATAAAAATATCATAGAAGCAGTCATCCTTTCCGGTTATATTTTTTTACCGAATAGGATATTCAATGCAAAAGTATCTTCCTGGGAGCCTTGAAGGGTAAAATTTGACAGCGATACAGCATAACATTGTAATAAAATAAGTTTATTATAAGTTTAATTTATAAAGTTTATAAGTTTATTTTAAGTTTAGCGAATCCCAAGGGGCCGATGACCACGTGCATGATGGCCTGTTGGGATACTTTTTTTTTTTTTATGCCTGGTAGGTTAGCCTTTGACCACTATCTCACCTGATGGTAAGTGATGATGTGGTCGAAGATGTTGTTCAGACTAACCTAGAATTACTGGCTCTCAAGGACAGCTGTCGGAACACACCGTTAGGTGCTTGGCGACAGATTTTATACTTGAGGGTGATAGCTAGCCAGGCGGGCATTCGCAAAATGCCCTACCACCATGCTATAACGACTGCCATCCTAAGGTAACAACCGGGACCGACGGCTTAACGTGCCCTCCGAAGCACGGAAGCGCTCAGTACTAATGTCACCAGCGGTCACCCATCCAAGTCATGACCGCGGCGGACGTTGCTTAACTTTGCTGATCGTTTCAAAATGGCTAAGCAAACTTCGCTACGAGCGCT
This sequence comes from Plagodis dolabraria, assembly GCA_963854805.1. Classification (NCBI taxonomy): domain Eukaryota; kingdom Metazoa; phylum Arthropoda; class Insecta; order Lepidoptera; family Geometridae; genus Plagodis; species Plagodis dolabraria. The sequence goes on along the minus strand of OY978457.1, from coordinate 22,341,495 downwards.
TCAATATGTTTTTTCAAAAATTAAAAAAAAAAATTCCATCTGCTTTGGTACACAGGTAAAAAATAGCTTGTAGTACTTGTAGTAGTAGTACTGCCATGTCAACTGGACAGTTTGATTCTCTCGCAGACGACGACGTCGATCGCATCGATCGGTTTGATTTGGATATGCCATATAAAGGTTTTGTAACTAACCATACATGTTTCCATAGAGTGACGCAGCATAACAACATTAGAACTTTTTTGATCGAGTTCGTCCAAGGAAGTACTACTACCATACCTAATTCTACCACCAATTACTGTTACGGTTTGAAGGCAACTACAGGTACATGGGACTTAACTTTGAAGGAATTATTGCGAAAATGTACCAGACCAATGGAATAGAAATGTAAAAAGCCCTGACAACTCATTTGAGGTAGATGACATGCCTTGATTTTTGTTTTATTTTCTGAGTAAATTATTTGTATTCAACATGTATTATCTTTTGACTTTGTGTAGTATTTAATTTGTACGTCTTTAATCTTCCGTTTAACTGTAATTTAATTGTAATTTATTTAATTGTAATTGTCTTATGACGTTATTAGATCAATAAATAAATAATAAATAAATTAACAATTTTATGAATCACGGGGCGCAGTGCAGTTCGTGACTGACGAAATTCATCTGTTATGGGCAGATGTTACCGCTTAACATCAGGTGGGCCACGTGCTTGTTACGTCAAAATCGGGTGGCATTTGATGGATATTATTTTATAAATATATTGAATTGGAAAATAGACAATGGCTATTAACTTCGTCCTCGTAACAAACCCCCGATAGTGAGAATCGACTATCATAATTAATAATTCGTATTACTATACGGAACTGTATACGTCAGCGAATGAAATACTCTGTAACCGACGTGGGGCGCCACCGATGACAGTACTTCACTATACTAACGTTTCGTCACAAAACAGTGTAGAGTTTCAGGGTCAAACCAAACCCTTCGTACTTATTCCGGTCCGCTGGGCGTCACGCAGGTCACACATGTGCTCGAGCTTTTTTATGTAACGGTAAAAATCGGTCAACTTTAAACAGACTGAACCCAGGGGTTGAACTAAGTCGAAGCTTATAAGGTTATTATAGAAGTGAGTTGTACTAAACATAACAATTTTGCGACGAATTCTGAACTGGATTTTTAAGCCAATTTGTATAGTTCTCGACTTAAAATCAATTCGTCAGGGTCCACCGCGGCCATACTAAAACTTCTCAAATATTTGCAGTGACATATAATTGTATTCTGCTGACACTACATGAGCTGAATGATAATGAAGAGTAATCAAAAAAGTACTGTGGGTCATGTAACACAGAAAAAACGATCATTAGGATCTTTACTCTGACAGTTTACTCTTACTGAAATCATATAGTAGGTAAAGGGCGAAGTGGAGGGCAGTGGTTACTTTGATCGCAGATAATACGTAGCGAATGTAGATATTACTTTATTATAATAACGGCCTACTGGTGTTATATTCGGAAAACAAACAATGTTTACATACCATTTTTACTTTCAGGATAAAATATCTATATACACCATTTAAAATCATTTTCACATTTAGAAACTATTTAAACTAGCTTGCGTTACATTACGGTCTTTAAATAAAAAATAATCAGATATATAAATTGGTAGATTTTATGGTGAAACAATTACAAACAGTCAGGGATTAACGCAACACCAATTATTAGAAATTTTAATTCTTACTACATTTGGAGGCGAGTTAAGTAGTTTTTTTTTGTTTCTGGCGGTATGCTTTTATTAACAAAATACTACGAACTATATACAACACTACAGCTACTACAATAAAAGCACTTAGACAACCTATAAGTCATTGCCGACTCACAGGCAGTCCAAACGTACCAGCCCACTAACCTTTGACAGCGTGCCCATCCTGCTGGCAGCATTGCCCTGTTGAATTGCAATTTTTATTCGTTGAACCAAAAAATGCTGGCAAGCATTTTGGTCACGCGTCGCATCGACCAAATGGAAAAATAAGTTAAATAGATCGAATTCGGGATAGTGGTCCAGTTTGTTGACATTGTTGTGTCCAGTGTGTTGTGATGCAGGTCCGAAAACATAATGGGTTTTTATGACATAAAAAAATGCAATTACTGTCCGGAGTTCGGGACTGTGTCTGGTTCGGTAGATGGTAATAAATACAGCTCCCTATTACATGGAATCAAAACAAGTCTTTTTTTATGCATGATATGTTAGCCTTTGACCACCATCTCACCTGATGGTAAGTGATGATGTGGTCAAAGGTGTTGATCAAGCTAACTTAGAATTACTGGCTCTCAAAGACAGCAGCCGGAACACACCGTTAGGTGCTTGACGACAGATTTTCAACTTGAGGGTGGTAGATAGCCAGGCGGGCATTCGCAAAATGCTCTACCACCATTTTTTTTTTTTTTTTTTATGCCTGATAGTAATAGCCTTCGACCACTATCTCACCTGATGGTAAGTGATGATGTGGTCGAGGATGTTGTTCAGACTAACCTAGAGTTACTGGCTCTCAAGGACAGCTGCCGGAACACACCGTTAGGTGCTTGGCGACAGATTTTCAACTTGAGGGTGGTAGCTAGCCAGGCGGGCATTTGCAAAGTGCCCTACCACCATGCTGTAACGACTGCTATCCTAAGACAACAACCGGGACCGACGGCTTAACGTGCCCTCCGAAGCACGGAAGCGCTCAGTAGTAATGCCCAACCAGCAGTCACCCATCCAAGTCATGACCGCGGCGGACGTTGCTTAACATTGCGGATCGATTCAGAATGGCTAAGCAAACTTGGCTACGAGCGCTTCAAAACCATGCTGTAACGACTGCCATCCGAAGACAACAACCGGGACCGACGGCTTAACGTGCCCTCCGAAGCACGGAAGCGCTCAATAGTAATGTCACCAGCGGTCACCCATCCAACTCATGACCGAGGCGGACGTTGTTTAACTTTCCTGATCGATTCAGAATGGCTAAGCAACCTTCGCTACGAGCGCTTCAAAATGTCTGCTAAAACGTGAGTGTTATATACATCTGCCTACCCCTTCGTAGAAAACAGGCGTTACGATATACATCTTTGTATCAAAAATGTTCGAATTTAAGACATGTGCAATTGTTCGATACTGGATAAATAAAAAAATAGATGTTCAGAAACCCGTTGGCAACATTCCTTTGGCAATATTTTACACCTATAGGTAGACAGATATCTTTCAACTTACAAGCTAAAAGAAGTCATACAAAATCCGGGAGGAAAAGTGCTATTAATCCGCTAGCTTGGAAAAGGTATTTGATTAATTCACACCTTTATAAAAATCCAAAAAAAATATTTAACCTGTAAAACCAATTTATTACTTTTGGCATTTTCTTCGCTGTAGTGAGGGTAACGCTCTGAATTTTATATTTGATTTTTCAATCCTAAAATACTTGGCATTCTCAGGTTTCAATAAAATTACTCGTGCCATATAATTTTGCAGTGTTGCGTAACAAATGCTATCATAAATTGCATTATTTTTTTATCTCATGCCTGTGCGCTACGCTTATTTTAGACAACTTTAGTATATCGGTGGACTGCAAATTTAGTTCAGGTTTTAGTCAGCACTAGCACCGAATTACAGCTTTTCTCCCTTCTTGAACCAATAACTATTGTTCTTTACTCTTAGTTCAATAATTACTGAGAAACTCAAAGAATTTATTAGGGTTTTCAATGATGAAAATGAAAATAAAAACGTGTTTGATAATAATAATAATATGTAACATTATGCCGATAATCGCCAGTAAAATAAACACTGATATTATGAAATGAAATGAAGTTGTTTTTATACCAGATTTGCATCCATAAAATATTTAATTCTAATTAATATCACCGAAATTACATTCAAACTATTAAAATCATTAAATTGAATGTTAAAATAATAAGTAAACAAACAATTAATTAAGAAGCACTGATAGCTCAGTGGCATTGGCTATGGACTGCCACGCAGCAGGTTCATAGGTCGAATCCCGCCGCGGGCTTGAGCTTCACCACATGGTGGAAGGACATTTTGCGAATGCCTGCCGAGCTAGCTTCCACCCTCAACTAGAAAATATTTCGCCAAACACCTAACGGTGTGTTCCGGCAGCTGTCCTTGAGAGCCAGTAATTCTAGGTTAAGCCTGTTAACACCTTCGTCCACATCATCACTTACCATCAGGGGAGATAATGGTCAAAGGCTTATATAGACTATCAGCAATAAAAAAGAAGTGATGAGAGTGTGATACACCACGTTTTATAAAGTGAGCTAGCATACCACTCTCGTACAGCAGCCACGGGTGTTATTATTACAAGGATAAAATATTGATTGCATGTTACCTATACATTGTATTATGTTTGTTTTTTTTAACTTATTATGCATTTAACAAACAACATTAGAAACATATTTGAATAAGTTCCGTTACATTTCAAAATATTATTTGTATCTGTCACCTCAAAACCTCCACTAAAGCAGGTCTCGCGTGGTGCGATAGCTTAGCCGACGTGATGTCTGATTAAGATCGGGGTTAACCTCATTCACCGACATCTGGGTCTTTCTCCGCAGACGCCATTTTGTTTACTATATGTCTGCCGCCATTTTGTTTTGATAGTTTATCGTTAAGCTTATAGGCTGTTCAGTTAGAAAACTTAAGACATTAATAAGAGCGGACCCAACTTCTAATTCTGATTAATCAATAATATGTTGAAATTTGTACAATACTCATACTAAAATTCTGAGCTTCTATTTCCACACTTCTTCAATTTAATGCATATTCAACAGTAAGCGTTTTTTTTCCGTACAGAAGCGATTGTGTATCGCATACGATAATAGTGACCATCAGAAATTGTTGCAAATATTAAGTCATCAAGGCTTATTGGCAAATATCTTTATCAGTAAATTATTTTCAATAAATATTTATCTGAAATTTGTATTTATCTATATGTAGGGGGTATTTATCTGACAATATTCTTGATCAAAGTAACTCAGATTTAAATGGTCAACTTGGAGGTAAACTTTATCCAACGAAAATGATTAATCCAGTAAAAAAATATATGCATTTGAGAATCTAAGCACCGCTGGGCGCGCAGCGCACAGTTCTTCGTTCACTATACACAGCGAGCGGTCTAGACTACAGTTCTGCAATGTTAGTCACAGTTCACATGTCCTTCGCTCTCTCCTCACGATTTTTATAGTAATTCATAAAGAAAGGTTTTGTAAATCATAAAGAAAGGTTTTCTCGATTTGGTACCATATTTTTTCCATATTGTGGGCTCTGACAAAATAGAAGAAATTGTGGGACATAGCGACCATATCAGTCGGCGATATCAGTATTCATTCTACGTGTATCATGTAAACCTTAACCTAAGTTCAACCTTCTCAAAGGTTATCCATTAATTCCAATTCTTTATAACGCATATAAGATAGATTTGCAGAATTTTCCCAACGTGGGCGTCACACAATTAATAGCGTTCTTCTGCCCACGAGTTCGTGACCCGTTGCCGGCTTATAGAATTACCAAGCCATGGTCACCAACGCGTTCATTTAAGTACAAATAACACTAAATAAGACCGATAAACAGCGTCCCATTTCAACAAAGCTAGATTATGGAAAGGGCAAAACTCATCTTAATAAGTCTACTTACCAGGTATAGTAGAGTACTGCGGTAGCCCTAACAAGAATCGGTCAAGGTGGGACCGCCGAGATAGATATTCTGCCTCCAAGCAAGTAGTATGCAAAGTGAAAATGCTATACTGTGTTATAAGTGTGATGGGATCTGAAAGAGACAGAAGAATGAATGTGTAAGAGTCACGAGCGCAGTGCAGTAGCGCGCAGTGATATTATGTGATATTTTAATCGTAATGGGATGACGTAACGCTTACCATCAGACAGACGACTCGCTAGTCTCATCACTTTTTATCATAAAAAATGTTTCCTATTATTGTGCCACTAATTTTGTATGTAACTATTAGCACTAATATGAGATTTATGATACAGCAATATTCTTCGCTTACAACACGAAGAACAACACAATAACATAGTATACAAATATATTTTCATTACAAAACACGACCATAATTGTAAAAAGTATTGACTAGGACGGCCTGAAACTACTAACAATTATATTTGTAATAGTTGACCATAATACATTTCTTTAATGATATAATGTATATACATCCCCTTCGAAGTAAATATAATAAGATTTGACAGTAACAACAAGAACATCGTACAAATACAAACTCTACAATACCAAGTCACAATTCATCTCCGGCCGTCGTCCCACCTCAGCTCCCCCTCCCTCCCCCGGGCTCCGGGACAGGAATATTGCTATGAAATTGAAGTACACAGTCGCAGCCCCCTCTGGCCCTCGGGAATATGAGCTCATGAAACGGGAAACACGAGTTCCTGTCGAACTATGAAATGGTGTTTTATTTCACCGGTGTGGTGTTTCTTAATACCAGATTTTTTAAATCTTGGAATTATCATAATTTATTTACGCTCTAATTTTCAAATGCTCTCCAAAAATTTAAGAGTGTCGTGAAAATATTGTAAAACACAGATATGTTATCTTATATAAGATAATAAAGACTTTAGTAGGTCCTGACTATCATCAAAACGTTTTTATGCTATTATGAGCGTTGGTTATATCCGCTACTTGTTTCGGTTTTTACAGAATACAGACATTAACTGAGAATACTTTTCTTTAAACTTTCGTGAACTAAACTCATGTTTCTAAATTACTGACGGGTCTATGCAAGCATGAATTAACATCAAAATAATATTTTGACTAACCTCGACGTTTCGATCAAGATGCATTGATCGTGGTCACGAGTAGACTGAAGAAGCGGGTGTCATCGTCTTGAGGAGCGGCGGGAGCTATTTAAATCGGATTTATTAAAATTAATATTAAAATTTGTAATTGACCTTCATAAGAGTGTCGTAGACGCCTAAATTTAATAAATGATTTTGACTTTGACTTTGAATCTAACCCCGTTAGGTTTTCGTTAATGTCTTTATCACTGTCACCTCGACACACTACACTAACAGTATCGGAACTTGCACGCGGTGGCAAATTACGACTCGAGCACTTCCTAATTACAGGATTCCACGATGTAGACAACTTAAATCCATCTTCCCGATTGAAATTTTTGTACTTCTTAATTTCAACCGCTTTACGTACAATTCTAGAGTGATTATGCCGGATTCAGTGGAGAGAATTTTTGGGTCATGTAGCTCGATCCACTGGTTAGGTCCCGACTCCAGTAAGTGCTCAGCTATCGCAGAATTATGCGTGTCACGATTCTTCATAGCTGCGATATGCTCTTTGACCCTTTCTGCAATAGTGCTAATATATGAGCTACCGCAGCTGCAGTCAATCTTGTAGACACCAGGTGTTTGGTATGGAATTACATCGTTTGCTGTTCTCACATGGCGTGATAATTGAGATAACGGTTTATATACAGCCTTTATGGAGTAGTTTTTGAGTGCCGTTCCAACTTTGTCCGTTATCCTTTGATGTATGGCAAATACGCTGGTTGTCTTTTGACCTCAAAGATATTGTTTTTTCGATATGCTCGTCTGGGCCGCCTTGTATTTACTTTATAGCCGTTACGCACTAGCACTTCCTGAACATGGGACAAATGTGTTTGAATGTGCTCAGGGTCAAATAGGTCATGGGCGCGATTAATAAGGGACGTGATGACGGATTGTAAATGACTAGTCTAGGTTAGTAAAAATATAATTTTGATGTTAATTTGTGCGTGGATAGACCCGTCAGTAGGTAATTTAGAAACATTAACTGAGAATGTAAGCATATACCTTAAGATTTTTTATGGGTTACTCTTATGTAGTTTAGCATATAGTGTGTATCGTATCATAATAATCTTATTATATTTATCACGTATGTGTAAAAGGGAGGTACGATGTATTCTCCCTTATACACAAAGGATCAGAACGGAACAGGACATCATATTATACAAAGCATTGATTTCAAAATTTAATCAGACGAAAATATGAGTGAAAACATGTAAGTATCAATTAAATAACGTACAACTTCATATATAGTCTTGTTAAAGTTCACTGAAAACTTGAAATCGTAGAAAATTTAACGGCACCCTCTAGACTGTTAGACCTCTAGAATTCTAAAGCACACTAAGATCTAATCAGCAAACAAACTGTTAGTTAATTAGATCTTAACTAAAACTTTAATTCTATGGGGATAGAGACTATTCCACTTTGTCAAAAAAAGACCTTCCGGAACTACACAGTTTTGTTTGTTGAGTGCGAAACAATTTGTTAAACGAGCTCTTGCACAAGGTGCATCAAGGTAATGTTTTATAGAAGAACTTAGTTTGAAAGGACGTGAAAAAATGTTGCTTGTGTAAACTAGCTTAATTAAATCTTGATTTGTTTGCGAGTGGATGTTTTAGACGTCAGATGTTGTCTCTTGTAAAGCCTTTTTATACGTATTTTAAACGGGGAATTAAACGGAAACGCATGTACACTTTTGATTTTATTAACATCGATGCTTCATATTCTAATGGACCATTTAAGAGTAGAATAAATGTAACTAACAGTCAGGCCGGTTAAATATTGTTGCCCGGTGCGATTACAATATGAATAAAATGTTTTAATACTGGTCGCACGGAAATATTACCAGCGGTTCCTCAGCAAGACGGAAGCTGAGCACTGAATTCTTCATAGCAGATATACACCGACCCTAAAGTATAGCTGTATAACTACCTCATTCGTGAGAACCTGTGATTGACTTTATAGCTAGTCTAATGTATATTTTTTTTTGTTTGGCGTAAAAGCTGTTGGTTTTCAATAAACATCATATGCAATTTTAGATATTATTGATAATACTACAATTATTGATATCCCGGTGTTAATTTTTTTACGCTATCCTGATGGAACAAGCACAATAATAAAAATTTCACTGGCACGGCATACCTTTGAAACTAGGGATATAAATCCACCGGGAGTGGATCAGTAAAAAGACGAGTCTATGGTTAAAACTTGTACAAAATAAAATGAGATTTGCCTAAAAAATATTTACTTGTAAAAGAAAACATATATTCATAGACACGGTTATCACCGAAACCATAGATGTAACTATTAAAGAGGATGATTTAATGGTCACTAAAATGATTAAAGATTTTTAAATAATCCTAAAAAGCAAAAGAAATGAAAAACTCTATATCAATAGTCCTATCATCTGGGCATTTTGCGTATGCCTACCTGGCCAGCTCAAATAGGAAATATTTCGCCAAGCACCTATCGATGTATTCCGGCAGCTGTTCTTGAGAGCCTTAAATTTTGGTTTTAAACCAACCAAGTAGACCATCCACAATCATCATTTACCAACAACAGGTGATATAGAGAACAAAGGCTCACCTATCAAGAAAACAATATATTCAAGCAACGTGAGGATACATAACTACTATAAAACTGCTTTTATTATACAGAAATCCACTAGCAGAAAGGGCTTGCCGAATTACTGCAGAACATTACTCTAATATAGTTGCATACCTATTGTATTTAAAAAGCTATATATTTGACCGATATAGATATTCCCTGCTCAGATACTGTAGTGTTATTATCCTATTGCATTATATTTCCAATAAGAATTATCTAATCGGTGGTGAGAACGCCTAAATAAACAGGCGGGCAAAGCATACTATTTAGATAGCACCTCAAACCTAGGTAAATCTGGGAGATGTATTGAAATATAAATAAACCGAAGCCTCTTAAATGTTTTGTTTGCGGAATGTAAGTATGAAAGACCAAACCTGGTATGTTTTAATTAGTTAGAAATATTGAGAGAATGTCACGGCAAAGATATTCTAACGTTTTGAATGTGAAGAATGGTCTGAGATCCCACAAGCGCCTGATAAAAATGCGATGATAATGTCGCCTCGAAAATATATTGCTCGCGAAAAGTAAATAATAAAATCAAAATGTTTAGTAATCAAGTCCTGCTTTTCCCGGTATTTTGGAAGCTGGAAAAGATCACGAGGCGATCTCTCAATAACCCATGATTACCCCTAATATATAATTATTGCATGTCTAACAGATTATTGACCATTTGAGAACAATAACAAGTTTTGTCAATGAAATTGGAAACAGTCTCTGGTTTTCAAGATATTTCCTTTTTACCGTCCAGGCTCATTATGAAATTATATTTAACACCTGTTCCTGGTCAGGTAACAATATAAATTAATTTAAGAATAATCCTCATTTAAAAGTTGTAGTCATTTGAAAAGCTGGGTCGACCACATGATGATAATTGTCATAATTGCAAGGGCTATTGTATATGAAAATTGAATAGATTAGTATTGGCATTTTCCTCTTTTGAATTGTATACTCAGATTAGGCTTTAGAATTTAATATTACAAAGAATACTCAATAATAAAGTGAGGTTATGAAAAAAGGAAAGAGGTAGCACATGCGAGCAAGCGAGAAGGAAGATCAAACTAACGGGTGTTACCCTGCCTCCCGCAAGCTGGTATATATACCCCTCATCCGCCGATGACAAAGAGAGACCTCGTTACTTCTTGCACTGAATGTACGTGCGTATACACATTTCGCGTTCCAGAAATTAAGTGCCAAGTCAAGGCATATTGAAGATTAATTTTCATACAAATAATATACGAGGAAAATTTAAGAGGCGTTGAGGAAACGTGTGCCGTTGGCGCCACACAGCTTCCTTCGCTGAACTTTGAGGAACGGACGCTGCTCACCAAAATGGCCGCCACGAGGCGACACGAATCCATGAGGAATTAAACGGAGCAAAAGAGAACATATTTTTGGGAAACAAAGAACGGCATGTATAAAGGACGGGACCTCCCTTCGTCATAACCTAAGGTACCAAAATAACCAAATTTAGACCCCCATGTGCGCAACAAACTTCCGTATTTTCCCCGCGCGTAGTAGTAAGCAGCAGTGCTCGGCTTAAAAGGACTATAGAGTTAGACATTGTAATTTTTGGTATAATAAATAATATTTTTGTAAAGTGTAAAGATTGTTTCCATCAGCCATGCCCCCTAGCGAAGCATTCCTCTCGAATAGGTACTAGCCACCATCAGCACAAAGACGGCCTGGTCACAAGGTCTTCACATGCTGCCCGCTGACTATCCAGGACACCTTATTATAATAAATATTTGTCGTGAGTATCGCTTAATTCACTCCCCGAACTACACACCACGACAATACATACCTGCTAATATTTCGTTGTTACCATTAAATAATCATAATATGGTCTTATTATCATGTTTGATCTTATATTCAATCAATTTCAGATAATCATTAAGAGCCTAAGATTTTTTACCTGTGAAAGAGATCGCAGCGTTATGGTGATCGGAACGTCTCGTGGCGATGGTAAATTGCTTATTTATCTCTTTCTAACAACAGATATGACGCACACTATTTGAATATTCTTTCCTTGTCATACAAACTGCATATTATGCATGTGCATAGGTAAGTAGATAGGTAAATTTTAGTTTTTAGTGCAGTGGTGTTCGGATATTACTACTCTATGTATTTCAACTCTCTGTTTGGTGCATATTACTTTACCTTAGATACTTACTGATTTTTTTGTATTTTGTATGCCTTATAGGTTAGCCTTTGACCACTATCTCACCTGATGGTAAGTGATGATGTGGTCGATTCTATATCAAACATTTTTTTACTTCGGTATCGATATTATACATAAAATAATAACCCAGCATTTCACAGCCTACACAACTCGACATACTTATTTTTATTTATCTTCACTGTATCAGGCTTGTAGACGTCTGGATTGAGGGTTCATGAATATTTTAATATTTAACGGCGCTGGTCCTCAAAGGATGTCAGTTTGCGGGTGTTTGTGGGGCTGCTTTATTCTTACATCAAAGCCGTCGGCTCTCGGGCGCGGGTCGTTCTGATGACAAGAAGTCTACGGAAGCAAAAAGGCTATATTTACGATGACGCAAGTTCTTGGATATCTATGAAGCTCAGATTTAACTCAAATATAGTTCAGTCATACTTATAGTTGTAGAAAAATATTGCCACTAGCCTCCCTAGCATATATTTTTAAACTGACTTCTAAAAGGGAAGGTGAGGAGAAGCATATGTATATATATCATGTACATATTTTTATTGTCTGAATAATCTTTTTTTTAAGTGAAGTATACCTTTAAGTTAGTCACGTTTAAGTGTCATCAATTTGTCTAAGTTAAGTAATTAAAGAACTTTTCATCCCACCATCTCGGAAAGAGTATTTTTAATCTTCAATATTTGAGTGGAAAAGCCGTTTTTATTCTCTAGAGGATAAAGTAAATTGAATTTAGAATATCGTGTGCACTAAGTTTGTGAATTAAAAAAAACATTAAACCTATTTACTGCTACCTCTATGGTGCCGAATATATCATATAACTTTTTTTTTATTTGTTAATAACTCAGACTCAGAACCTTCTTGGTGTTCTTTTTTCAATTTGCTTTGTACGCGGTTCTTAGTCATTTCCTCGCTGAGGTGGAATGAAAAGTTACGTGTTGCACTCGAGTGCAAAGATTTTTCACCTCGTGCTCTTTTGATTCCCTCGCTAACACTCAGGATTCTAATTTTGAATCACTCGCTGCACTTGTGATTCAATTTTAGAATCCTTCGCTTGCTCGGTCATCAAAATTTAACACGCGGTTAAAAAGCAACTTTGCACTCTTGTATAACAAATAACTATTAAACAGGTATATGTATGCCGACTTTCGAACAATTTGCAGTGATCGTGGCCACGGGGAGACTGATAGGTATAGTTTGAATAATGATAAATATACGCTTTAATTTAAACCGTTTAGAGTTGTTTAATTACTATGTTTTTATTTTATATTGCTGATAGGTAAGACTTTGACCACAATCTCACTTGATGGTAAGTAATGATGTGGTCGAAGGTGTTAAGAGGCTTAAGCTAGAATTACTGGCTCTTAAGGACAGCTGCCGCAACACACCGTTAGGTGCGTGGCGACAGATTTTCTACATTAAGTGGTCGCTATCCAAGAGGGCATTAGCATAATGGCCTTCCACCATGCGCTCAAGCCCGCGGCGGGATTCAAATCATGGACCTGCTGCGCGCAGTCCACAGCCATTGCCACTGATCCATCACTGCTTCAAATGTATATATAACAATCGAGTGAACCTAAGACAACAATCGATAAGTAGTTTTTCAGTTACATACAATTAACTGGAAAAGTATTTTATACCACACCCACTCAGAAAATGTCTCATTACTCGTTCAAAAATGTGTTATAAATTTCGTAATTTTTCATGCGGCCGCAAAAGTTATATGGAATTTAATTCCTTCCCTCCGTAGCAGTGAAGGAATGTTGTATGAAAATTCATACCTGCCCTGCTAGCGTTCTTTTGTTTATTAGCTGCGAACATTTAAAAAAAATACAATAGTCAAATCTCAAATGGTTTTATTTCAAATAATTAGGTAAAAGAGGTCGGATTTCTTTTTGTACTCGATTTTGAATGAAAGGAGGTTGACAACCTTTTTCTACACTACGAAAAACAAAGCGCGGAAATCTATTTGTTTTGTTAAATTTTATTTTTAACGAAATAAATAATTTAACAGTACGCTTTTAATTATTACAAATACTTTTCAAATTTTCACCTGATTGTGAAAGTGACGATTTTACAAGCTGTATTTTTTTTATTTCTAGAAAAGATTTAATATCGAATAGTTAAAAAAAAAAGAGTGTTTTTTTTTCGTTCTATATTTTCAATGAATGGAAGTTGGCAACCTTTCTCTGCACTACGAAAAAAAAGCGCGGCAATTTATTTGTTTAGTTAAAATTTTTTTTTTATAAATTGATAATTTGACAGTACGCGTTAAATTATCCTAATAATTTTGCAAAGTGATAGATAATAGTGAAAATTACGATTTTTGACGCCACCAGAAATAAAAAATACAGCTCAAGAAGTCATAAAGACCTTACTTCCTGAAAAGTCTCAAAATACGAGAAAACCTATAATGATTTTATTTTCCTCGTAGGTGCAGTATGTATCACTCGGGAGAAAGTTATATTTCTGTTCTCGAGTTTCCTTTAAGCCCGACGCGCATCTCGAACAGATATAGATCGTTTTCTTCCCTCGGTGTACAATGTACTATTCCAATATACCTATTAAACAAACAAGATAAAAAACAAGATATTTTTTCGTTGCCTAAAGCAGGTAGACTTACAGGCGGCCTACTTAAAGGAAAATAGTCACCGTAGCCTATGAACATTTGATTTTGGTTTCCTTTTTTGTTTTGAGATTCAATTTGATAAACCAGCAGCGTTCACAGCTTCGGCGACCTCTTAGAATTTTTATGCCACCTTTACAAACTCGTACATAATATTTTACGTATTTACTTAACTTTTGAAGTCGATTCTGTTTTTTATTTTTTATTGAAGATAGGTTAGCCTTTGAGCGCTATCTCATCTATTTGATAGTATTCGAAGATGTTTTCTGGCTAGACGGTACGTAGTTTACAACCTCGCCCCTAAACCGAACTGCGCGGTTAACAGGTGCAAATTGCACAGTATACTGTTTTAATCCCCACTGTCGCAAGGTACACACAGAACATGCATACTAACTCTTACTTATGACGTAGTATAGTCAAATATTAAAGTTAGTACCTACATAAGAACGTACAGGTTTAGTTAGCTAGAGCTTACACCCCGACACGGATTTTTGCTATTTTCATAATCTCACGCCATCCAAGGCAAAGTTTACATTCTGAGTCTTGCAAATCAATTAGGAGAGTCGTAGACAAGGACTATAAAATCATACGTCCCCGTGAGATCTCAATATATATAGCCTCGGACGTTGCACCTCGGGGCATCGTCCAGATCTCGGTTTACGATCATTTACCGTTTCGTCTGCGGCGTAAGTAGGGCTATTAGTTTGTATTAGTGTCGGTGATAGGCAATTGTGGAAGTCACAAATTTAGTGTGTCGAAAAAGAGAGTTATAAATAGTTTATGAAGCTCTGCTATGGGGAAAAATGTTTAGCTCATTTAAGAGTAAAATAATATATACACGACCTGTGGTCAGTATAAATTGACGTTACGGCTGGCTGATAGAAAAATTATGAAGATGTCATCAGCTAATCAAGTCTGATTTGTTCAGTGATGCTGAGCTAGAATACGCAAGATTGATCTTGCTTGAAGCGATCCTCTATCTACTCGTATGTAGGTAATTTTTCTATGTCGTTTTGACACTTTTTTTATTTATTTGTGACGCAACAAACTCGAGGCCTAACCTGATGTTAAGCGGACTAAACTCTGCCTAACCTAACAGTTGCATTTCGTCACAAGTCACGAATTGCACTGCGCCCGTCATCTTGGGACATAGTTGTTAATGGGCATTCGCAATATGCCCTTCCATCATGCAGTGAAGCTCTAGCCCGCGGCGGGATTTGGATCACAGACCTGCTGCGCGACAGTCCATAGCCAATGCCAGTGAGCCATCACTACTGCTCCAAAACACAAAACACTATCTTAATATAGTCTCCAAAAGTAGGTACACTACATATCATTTATTATATATTTTTGTACACGATTTCAATCTGCGAACACTTATTTAATCCCAATATATTTCTCACAATACACCAAATCCAAACACACTAGATCTCAAAAAGTGCTAAAGCATAACTTATTCAATTGACAATCGATTACCGACCAACATCAGCAAAATACTCAGGTATATTGTCCATGAAGTACCAATACGATATGGAATCACGTCTCATATTTAATAACGGTCTAGTTAACCTAGGGATGTAGGTCTGGAGGTTAAGCAACATAGGTGCCTATTGCCTGGACGAGAATGCGTGGGCAAAAATAAAGGTCAAAGTATCATAGCGGCAACTGCGGGCGGTGATGCCAATCAATATACGTATCGATATAGATGTATGTATGTTGGTATAATGCGAGGGAGGGATTGGTTATTTAATTTTATGAGGTGGCTTAACGTGCTTATGTTGTGGGTTGTATAAGTTTTTAATATTGATAAACAAGTTTATCAAGTATATGCCTTTAATGTATATTCAAGAGGACTTCAATCGACTCTCAAATAAGGAAAAGGTTCTCGAGTCAACACGTTTATTTTTTTATTGGATGACTTTTACTGGATTACATTTCGATGTTTTATGGATTTAGAATTTATTCAAGTTGGTCCCATTTCATCGATTTGCACGTCTAATGTCAAAAAAGGAAAACGTCCTAAGCCAAAATAAAGTCCAACTATATAAACGCCCAATCCACGTTAGTCTTATAGTTTTTTTTAATTATCTGCGAAAAACCCTGTAAGTACTTCGATGACCTAAGGTATTAATTTAATGTCATTGCCTGATACCATAAGCGCAATAGTTGCGATTACGGCTTATGTCAAACATTGTTTATGAATGACAATCGATCATATTACAAAGATAAAACGTATGAAATATCTTGAATCAATTTGTAATCTGTTTTATTCTACACAACAATTTTATATAACTTCGGGAATTTGTTCGATCCACGAGCAATTCTTTCTAAGACGTTGGTGTCCATCTTTTGGTATTTTTCCTTTCGTCATGTCTTACAACTCCGACAGGAATGGTGGAATTCTAGCCCTTAGCTAATAATGTAACCTAAACATTAAAACAGGTAAGTAAGAAGGTAAAAAATTTATTACTTTCTGCTAAACATATCGTGGATACTAAAAGAGTCCACAAATAGATGTTATTGGTCGTATCATTTCTCTCAGTTTCATTTGCTTGCATGACATTTTTTGTTTCCACCACGAATTCAGTATTCGCAATAATATCGTAGAACAAAGGATCCTTAGGTGCTTATTAAATTTCACTTTATCGTCATGCCTCTATTCCGCGTATGGTACTCAGTGTCTTAGCATCCGCAGTTTGCCAGATATGTTATGGGTCTATGTTATAGGGCGCAAGCAATTGCTTTCTACCAGGCAAATGTACCAGACTGCTACAAAAACAACTCACATATAATATATTCATTAAAATATAAATATATACTTGTACTGTACTGTAACATCCGGATTGACCCTTAGCATCTCTCTTCTTGGGGATCGCAGTTTAAGATATCAATTCCTCAGAAAGCGCTTCTGCCCACCGGCCTACCATCCGGTAATTTACCTATAGTCGCCCCTTACGACACCCATAGGTAGCAATATGACATTCTAACCTGGCACCCCACGGGGACTATATACCCAATATGTCAGAAAAGCCCATTTATTAATATTAGCAGAACCTGTGATTGTTATTTGTTAATTGTCTCATCGCTAGCGTCATCACAGGTTGAAATTAAATGTCAAAGCCGTTGTTACTAGATGTTTTCTTGCCATATGTACCTAATCAAAGTTAGTATTCTACTGGGAATAAATGGTCAAGCCAACGTACTCGTCGATGCGATGTATTTTAGTTTCTCGTCTACACTAATATTATAAAGAGAAAAGATTAGTATTTTTGTATGTAACAAATAAAGTCAAAAACTACTGGACCGATTTGAAAAATTCTTTCAAAACGTGCTTTTTTTTTGTTAGAAATCCGTGCCTGGGCGGCCCGCTAGTACATAGATAAAAAGATTGACTAAAATTGTTTGTGAGATATTTCAGCATTAAATTAGGTATTAAAGTATTAACGCATTGTAAGCGAAGATTACGAAATGACATTTCACATTGAAGGCGAGATAGGTTTATTTTCTGTATATTGATTTAATTATGAAGAATATTAATTTTCTTTATAACTCAATGCCACAGTACATTTTGTTCAGTCCCGGCCCAAAAAAAATGGTTTGCGGTTTCGTACCCCGCTCATGGAGCAAATATATTGTAATAAAACAACAAATTAAAATAGCGTGTATAATTACAAACAGATCCTAGGCTGATGTTAATATCCAATTCGTGTATCTTATTAATTTCCTATACAAATTTTCCAAACAATTTCGAAAAGTTTATTTGGTGCGGAGTAAGCGAATAAGATTAATACACATTTAACAAAGTGTAAGGATATCCCGCTTAATGGAAGAGGCTGTGTTCAGCAGTAGACAATCCGGCTGATACAGTAAAAGTGTAAGATACAGTATACATAGTTTAAATCAACCTCGGATTCTAGTTTTCGGTCTCGAAGCCATAACAGTTAAAAACACAACAAACATCGTCTCATAAAAATGTAGAATGTCAACAACTTAAGTATTTCATGCATGTTGATAAGGGCAACAGTCAGCGAAAAGAGAGCATTTCATTTCTCAAGATCCTTGACTTCCTTGGAGAAGCATTACGTATGTATTGTAGACAATATGGAGCTCAGCGACTGGACCATTTCATTCCTTTGTCTGCATTTTCCGCAGTGAAGATGTGCGCACAACTCGTCTTGTGAAAAATGAAAAAAGAAAAACGAAATAGAATGGTAATAAATTATGAATACGATTCTTTTATAGGGCCCCGAAACGTACCGAAAAGGCCAAATGTCGAATGTTTCCGGTCTCCAATTTCTAATCGGAAAAAATTACTTACATGAAATTCAGATAATTATGTTGCATGGAATGATGACCAAAACCTAAATATTGTATCAGAAATTCAATTGCAACATTTTTCAGATGAAGTCTAACTCAGACAATATAAGTAAAAAACTTACTTTAACATGTACCGTATCGCCTAAGGTATAATATATTCATTATATGTATGTATATGGTATTTTTTATTTATTTATTTATATGGTATTGTAGTTATTGACAATGATCAAAACAAACAAACACATTTTCCTTTCACAGATTTATAAGCGCTCTTATCTTAGTCTGCTTAGCGGTTCTTAACCATCAGCTAGGTTAATGCATGTCATGACTTGGATGGGTAACCGCTAGTCTCAATAATTACTATTGAGCGCTTTCATGCTTCGGAAGGCACGTTAAGCCGTCAGCTTCGGTTGTTGTCTTAAAATCTCAGTCCTTACAGCACGGCGAAAGGGCATTTTGCTAACTACCGCCCTCTTAAATCTGTCGCCAAGCACGTAACTGTGTGTTCCGGCAGGTGTCCTTGAGAGCCAGTAATTCTAGGTTAGACTGAACAACGTCTTCGACCACATCATCACTTAACATTATATGAGATAGTGTTTAAAGTTTAGCCTATCAGCTATAAACAAAAAAAGTTATTGCGATAGGGAACCTTAATAAGCGAGGTCCGGACTCGCACTTGACTATTTTTTTATATTCATCATAATTACATTTGTTAATTAAAACAAAACTTGGCACAGAATGTTTATTACGATTCATCGGATATTATTCAGTAAATCGGAATAATGAGTATAATCATAGATAAATATTTCTCTATGGTATAATATAGTGTTCAACAATGATTTAAGAAATCTTTCTACCAAAGTTAAACAAAATTAGTTCAGTCGTATTGGAAGTAACAAGTAAAAAATAAATTATGAACCGCTTAACATATTTGGCATATAAATAATTTAATTGAATGAATGAATATGTTAGAGTTACTTGGGCGTAGCATGTCTACGCGACTTGTAGCAATTGCTACGACGTTACCCGCCCAAGTGTGATTACGTTCATTTTTTACTAGGGTGACATACGTCAAATTAAGTTATTTTTTTGTAATAAGTTTTGTTGTTGTATTTGTATGAGTAACAAAAGTTTTTTTTTTTAATAACAGACATCTTAGTCTCTACTGGAATGTAGAGATGACACGGTAATTTATGGTATATTTATGATATATTTATCGTTCTACAATCATATCTATAAAATCACATTTTTATTATTTCCTTCTATGATAAAATAACTATTTCAACATTTCAACATCTAAAACGAGTGGGCGGTTTTCAGCGCGTCGACGTCTCGGAGTTTCCCAACCCAATATAACTACAGAACGACGAGGTAGATTTCTCTCGAAGCGAACGACTTCAGAATTTTTAGTTTATGTCCAAGAATTCAAACAAGTTTCTTGAATTTACATCCATGGTAAAGGAGTATGTTCAAAGGCAGGTCCCCTATATGGCGGAGTGTCCCATCAATACATTATGCTAAAATCGTTACATATTTTTGTAACTCTTCTATCATACTCAACGTCTTTCTTTTCACCCTAGCATTAAAAGTTTTCCTAGTTAGTATTATTTTTATAAAAAATTATTTCCTGTAATTTCAGCACTACCAACCAAAGATAATAGTCACTACAATATTGATAACTTCGAATTGCCAGTTAATTATAGTTCCCATTTTTTCACAATCTAAAATCAATTAAAAATACATAGCTATAACTTAATTCATTACTATTTATTAAGTTAATTTTACACGTTGTTTGTTTTGCCTTTAATTGATAATCTATCGACAGCGCAGAAACAATCCATACCGTTGTTAGTATACTAACTTATTTCATTTACTATCGGTACTATTGATAGTTCGTAACTGACTATCCTATTGATAGTTTATGTATGTATATTTATAGGTGCCTAGTGTGCTATAGTATTTTTAAAGTAAACTGATTGGTTATCTACTACTGTGGATTACTGTCAGTTGTGCTACCGGGCAAGTAGCAAGGAGAACGTTTGAATTTGTCGAGTATAAAAAATAATAAAATAAGATTTATAGCAGCCACAGATATAAGGCAACGGCGATGGTATACCGTAGAAGCACGGCTGTCTGAACAGTGGCACACACTTAAGTTAGGGAAAAGTCGATATGGTTGGACTCGTTTTAAAAATGTCAACTGGCAACACTACTGAACTACATACGTCTGCGTTATGCCGTCATATCGTGTAACTGTCAAGAGTGTCAAGGCACATAGTCGCATTTGTTTGATTGTAAAATAGCCTGTAGCCTGTTAAACGCATTACATCCAACAATAGAAGATAGGCCGGTTGTTTCCGAGTATCTGGATATGCCTCAGATTAAATACTGTAAACTACTTATCAGAAGTTATTCAGATGAGAAATATAAATGACGTGCAATTTTTCAAAACATTGAGAGCACTGTTCCCAATGTGGATAATTTCCTAGATTAAATCTATGTGATTTAAAAAGATTCGCATTAGGATGTTATCAATACAGACAGGCAAAATCTTACAACTGGAAGCATGTGCGAGCAAATATACCCTATTTATTGTTAAACTGTGTAGAATTAAGCAATTAAGTAGAAGATTTGCCATTAATATCACGTCTAAATAATTATTTAGTTAGGACCAGAATAAAGTTGTTGAGACCTATCTCCTAAACCATCAGGCTGCGGATTATGATACTTATGATTATGGTATCATTCGATTTGTGTTATAAGTATTATGGTCTTAGGTAATAACATAATATTTGGTTGATTGATAATATTCGTAACTTCAAGAACCAGAATATAAAAATTAAATTACTTTTAAAACAGGGTAAAAATATGAAAATGTCTACTGATTCTAAAATTAGATTGTTTTACTAACAAGTTAAGAAAGGAATAATCAGGACACAACAGTTTTTTCAGGGGACCTAAGTCTCCTAGTGAAATGGGCATTCACCTTTAAAAAGTATTAACTATGGTAACACAGCATATGATGCTGATATAAAATGCATGATTTTAGTCAAGATTTTCCGAAAGAGTTTCATTTACCGCCGTTGAAACTCTTTCGGACGTTTGGCGATTGCTAATGGGAGAACTGTAGACAATGAACCATAAAATGGAGTACAATATTAGCCCGTCATCCATCACTTGTCGCACATGGTAAATATACCAGATGGGGCATCGGAAAAAAGATGCAGCTGGTTATATCAGAAATTTTAATATTGTTAAGTTTGCAATAACGCCTGCTAGGCGAATTACATTACAAATTTACGAGAGAAAATATAGTCACGTGCGGGATTCGAACCCGCGTCCATCCACCTCTTTAGCCGGGGTATGCTTTAACCACTTGAGCTAACATGACACAATGACTCATAACTTTAATTCTTGCTCTCGTTCTTCAACGGGTTCGTATCCCGCACATGACTTTAATTTTATCTCTCGTAAATTTGTAATTTTGTAATGTAATTCGCCTAGCAGGCGTTATTGCAAACTTAACAATATTAAAATTATAAGGTTGCGTCATCATTTACAAGTTTAAAACCAATTGCAAAATTGGTCTTGTTTGTAGTACAACGCAAGTTGAACTATAGGTGTCGCTCCATCCCGATACGATGGTTGAAGAACGAGAGCAAGAATTAAAGTTATGAGTCATTGTGTCATGTTATGTATTTGGTTAGAGCATACCCCGGCTAAACTGGTGGATGGACGCAGGTTGGAATCCCGCACAAGACTATATTTTTTTCTCTCGTAAATTTGTAATATATCAGATATATTGGAAAGCATCAGAGCAATACACTTACTAAATGTCACTTCATATATACGTGCTGAGAGATACTTTTTTTCTTTTATGATTACAGATATTCATATATTAGCTTTACAATATAAAAACATTTTCAGTCCATGTAGCTTCGGTTCTATACGTCTATTTGGATCGTGCCCGAGGAATGTATGTCTTTCGCGACTAATAGGTAATAAATTATACGTTTTAACCAGCTTACAAAGGAGGAGGTTTTTAATTCGATTGTGTGTTTGTTACGTGATTACTCCGCCAATTATGAATTTATGTTAATGTTTGGTAGTTTTATACTTCAGAGGACCCATGTACATTTTATGAAAAAGGATATAGGAGTTTGGTGTTACCATATATCATCCAAGAAAAAATAATTCCGTTTCATAGTTTTCAATTATGGAACTTGCATGCTTTAAGTAATTATTTATAGTCGTATCAATGTGCTCACCTTGAAAACTGTTTCTGAGAGGTCACTTCTGCTGCCTCAGCTTCATAAAATAGTTAATTCCATTTTCTATTTAAGAACTGTCATAAACATGAGTACTTATTTCGATATCACTGTCAGATTTAAAAGTTTCATCATTTCTAAATTTATTTTGACAAGCGAACATT
This sequence comes from Plagodis dolabraria, assembly GCA_963854805.1. Lineage (NCBI taxonomy): Eukaryota > Metazoa > Arthropoda > Insecta > Lepidoptera > Geometridae > Plagodis > Plagodis dolabraria. Next base: position 22,318,493 of record OY978457.1, on the reverse strand, counting down.
TTTATTGTTAGATATTTTTATTGCTAGGCATTTTTATTGCACATATTTTTTGTTGGATATTTTTATTATCGGACCGTTTTATTAATGGACACTTTTATTTTTGGAACTTGACTTTGGACATTTTTTGACATTAGTCGTGCTAATGAATAATAGTAAAACTAGCTTTATTAACCCATTGAAAAAAGAATATGTTGTTCTGCTATGGAGATACACGAAATCAATCCGATAATTTTATCATGAATAAAGCACATTATAACTACCAATTTATATACTATTATTTTATAACCCATACTATAATCACCAAATTATTATTTTTTTCGAAAATTTATGGCATTTGAATTCTAGATCATTGAAACAAATTTCTCTATTTCTTTTATGGCCTATAACTTGATGTATCATAATATGTTACCGGCAATCTGTATAATTCAGGTATTCTATACAATAGTAACTTTAAGACTTTCGCGACTTGAACGTATATATTAATTAATACTTATAAGTATTTACCGGAAAAAAAAGCCAAGTGAAAAATTCTGCTATAGCTGAACATCTGCTAGGGTCAGGACCTGACCAATGGATTGAGCTCCACGAACCGAAAGTCCTCTCAACGGAACGTCACTACCATTCTAGATTAGTACGAGAAATAAGGAAATATCATAATTTCAATCGAGAGGATGGTTTTAAGTTAGCTGCATCCTGGAATCCAGTGCTAAGGAAATGCACCAAACGCGTTTTACCTTCATCAAGACCTGTGGATGTTGTCAGTGTAGTGTGCCGAGGCGATACATTTCTAAATCAAATGCGAGTAGCTGGAAAAAATACCAGCCCTTCAAGACGTTGCCTCTTCAGTCCACTCGTGACCACGACCAATGCTACTTGGTGGAAACGTCGAGGTAAATAAATAAATTTATACATGTTTTATCCCGATTAAGTCCCTTTAAATGTTCTATACAATACCTAGGCAATTACCTCTCGATTTGCATCGAGACAGTATGTTAAGCAATCTACCTACCTCTATAACACCATAAATAAAACTTTGAATATATATCCCTTAAATAATTATACTTGCAAAAAATCCCTCAATAAATGGCTATTGACGCTAAGATACGAAGAAGTTGAAAAGCTTTTAGAAGTTGTTTCGTAACATGCATTAAAACGTAAACTTTACACATTTATCAAATCATTCATACTAATATTCACATTATTATACTTTTACTCACATACTCACCATCCTCCTGACACACACTTACACAAGCCTACACTTATAAATACACACACGCATACTTTCACATTAACAGTTATATAAACATACATACACTCTCATTCACACTCTACATACATATACAAAACATAACCTAATATTTAAAACATATATATATAATATACTAACTTTAATTTTTAATAAGTATTCTTGATTGTAACAAGCATTTTTTCATATACAAATTTTAATTCTCTGTAATTCACCACTTAATCACAATTATCTTAATACGGAAGAGCGAGACCCTCTAACACAGGTATGTTAATACTTAAAAGAGAGTCTCAAACATATAAACTGTAAATTAGATTAAGTTTACTGAAATAAATATTTTGTATTTTGTATTTGTATTTTGTAGGCAATGTATAGAATACCTAGGGCGTCCAGGCAATGTATGAAATACTCGTATTATTAACAATTAGGGTGCTCCTTAAAAATAATCTTTATGAAAAAGGTACCTAAAAGTGTTTTTCTATTACAACAGTAAAATAACAATAAAATTAACGTGAAACTTAAAAATCTAACCTAACCATTGTTGCCTGCCGCCCGCACATCCTCTTTTTCCTTGCTCTCGTCTTCTACATACATTACCGGCTGCATATTCGGTTACCTGGTCAAAGCATAAAATAAATAATATTTCATACATTACCTACATGATTAAGGTATTCTATACATTAACTAGGTTTTGTATATAATACCGGATTATACAGATTACCGGTAATATATACGTCAGTAAAATCCATAATTACCATAGTAAATGATTTCATATTAAGATACGTTTATTTAACACCTCTTTTGGTGATGAAATAAATCGATCAACCAGCAGAAGCTGTGTCACAATACTTATTACGTAGTAAGTCATTGTCAAGGTCGCAGAAAGGTCAAGCAACGTTCAAGTAATCCGATGATAAAAGGAGGGAGCCAAAGCCGCCTCCCAAGTGACACCCTGCTGACACAAATTAATTTATCAAGAGAGATGCGCCGACATCAGGGATTACTGTAAAGTGAAACTCTACAAGGCGTTTAGTATGTAATGACGTGGCTTAGCGAAGTTGTTATATAACTCCAACTGGGGTTTTTTTAAAGGCTATAATAAGTTTAGCATGACTGGGTGAGCAGTTTTTCAGCTCGCTCTTAAGAAGTTTTCATACATGTTCATTCATATAATGTTACGTCATAGCTTGAATCAAACGAAAGATATAAGTAAATACAATGGTTAACTTAGATTCTACAATAACTAAAATTCTTATTGAGTAATAGATTGACAGCGAGCCCCAAACCACATGAATAAATAACGGTTATTTATTCATGTGCCCAAACTTAGCACTAAGCCTGTATCTTGGGGATAGAGTGCGTTTTTCAAAAGTTCATTGTGTTGTTCATGACAAAATCAAAATAGATACAGTGGCAATGTAAAATTAAGTTTAAATTTAAGTACAATGCGTTACAATACCAAAGTAAAAATATATATATATTTTTTTTTTAATGAGGCATAATATGTGCTCGTTATCTTCAATTAGGTGAACAGGAATTTCCTTGAAGCAGTTTACAAGTAATAATTTTAATTTAACTAAGTACTAATAATATAAATGTAAAGTGTAGAATGTATGTGTGTCGTAGGATGTGTGTATAATATAATATTCGATATGTCACTTTTTGAAACATTACATTTTCACTTATCATGCTCGTAGTTTTTGTTTATGCCCCTTGTAAGCGAACTTAAATGTGTTTTTAAAGCGCAAGTGCATAAATTGTTTTTAAGTCAATTACTCAACGAAGTTTAATTAGTAATTTATTTCATGTAAAAAGTTTGCATGTGTCATTAACTTATATTAATCATTAATAATACCCGTGGATCAGGCTCAGATGTTTACGTAACTCCCGAGAAAACATACGCAGAACCTCCGGGCACTCAAAATATATAAGTTAATAGTTTCATAAGATTTTAACTTGGCAATGACTTCACAACAGTTCCATGGCATTAAAGCTAGCTAACTATAAACTACTGTAATATTCCAAGTCTGCCATTATCGACAGAACTAATCATTTCTTGGAACCGTGCATTAATAAAATAGTTATGCAGTAAATGCGGCTTGCAGTCGCAACCTAGATACGAGACTAGAAATCCTTCAAGCATTAATAATGGAACACCGCAAGAGATATTTCTTTTACGTCCAACATTTTTAAGACGATGCACATAATAACTAGGGTGCCGAAAAGATAGTTTGAAGCGCTCGTAGCGAAGTTTGCTTAGCCGTGCTTAACCGATCAGCTAAGTTAAGCAGCGTCCGCTGCAGGCATAACTTAGATGGGTGACCGCTAGTGTTATTACTACTGAGGGCTTCCGTGCTTCGCAAGGCATTTTAAGCCATCGGCCCCGGTTGTTGTCTTAGGATGTCAATCGTTATAGCACGGTGGTAGCGCATTTTGCGAATGCCCGTCTGACTAGCTACCACACTTAATTAGTAAACCTGTCGCCAAACAGTGTGTTCCAGCAGTTGACCTTGACAAACATTAATTTCTAGGTTAATTTGTGAACAACATCTTCAACCACATCATCACTTACCATCAGGTGAGACTGTGATCAACCGTTAGCCTATCAGGTGTGCATACCTAAATAATAGAAGGCGTAAAATGTATGATGCCAAGCAGTAGAGAACGTCTTTTCTATGTGTAGATTAAGTTCTTTCATAAAATATAACAATAGCATGAACCCCTTTCAGATAGGCTTCCGTTGGCAACACAATTTATTACACTTGTTAAAATTACTGACCACATACATCTAGGGATGGAAAACGATCAACTAATTGTGATAATGCTCTTTAATCTCAGCAATGTAAACAGAATAGACAAATTAAAACTGTCCTTTTTTGCAGAAGACATCTTCAGAACTGGTTAAGATATCGATGGGCTTAAAAATATATATATTCGTATCGTACTCGTTTAGTGTTAAGTCTGCTGAGAGTCGGTTTTTCATATAACCTTTGTATCAATATAATTATGATTGTTTATCAATGTTTGCAGCAGTTGTTTTGCTTTTCATTGTAGTGCGGCGGGCGGTGGGGTTAATGTGAATTACCTGGCCACCCACCAGTGGGAAAGTCCCAGAGGGAGCACGAGTCGCACTTCAGAGTAACTTTAGATTTCTAAATATGATTTCAAGCACTAACGCGTGCTAAGCTAATATCACATTAAGACATTTTTAGGACACAAAATGATCGTCTCGAGCGGTATTCATACCCGCGTTCCCCGGCTTTAAGTAGATAGCAGCCTTAACCGCTCGACCATCGAGACTGGCTGGACTGACGTGAATTTTGTGCTCTAATGTTATTATTTAAAGTGACTAGACTACATGTACTAATGCTTAAGATAAAAACCAATACTTAATTTTAATACTGATCCGCAAGATTTAATGACAACAAATTAACAACTAAAATCAAGCAATCAGGTAGACTAAGATTTTATTATGTTCGTTCTATCATATAAATAAAAAAATATTAATTTCAAGAAAGGGTTTTTTCTGACTCGAACTCACTTATTCACCGTTCAACTTCTTTGTTCTTTCAAAAGTAACAACCCACCTCCAGTGAAGTTTTGATCGAGCAATTTACAACGCCGCGCTCGCCTTAAGAAGTTTTCCTACAAATATAACTAGAGAGAATATAGAATTTTCATCTTTCGGCTACGAGAGTTTGTTAGATTAATGATCTCTGTTTATATAAGTAATTAATTTGAATAATATGCCATTTTCAGAGTTAATTTAGAACAAAAGCAGAACCAACGCTAATCATCAATCAAATAGTCAACTAAAATTTTATTAAGTATTCTTTTTTGTTGAATGCGGCGATAGTTTTTATCGATCAAAAAAGAATCCTAGACGCTCTATTAAATGATAATTTAATTCAAGCTGATTCCTATCTATATTAAGAACATATATTTTTAAATTAATATAACACATTTTCACAAAAAGGGTACAATGCCAGTTCAAGTTGGTGCTTGTGATCGATCAGCGTTATCAGTCAGTTTCGCCGGAGTAATATCATCGATCAACGATGTCGCTAAGCACCTATGAACCGTGTGTTGTATCCGCCCAGCAAATTCCATAGCCATAATAAGGCTCCCGACCCATTAGTTTTGATTTTCTACACATTGCTGCGTGCTACTACTAGAAAGGCAATACGTTAACAGTGAAGTAGTGAAGTAATTTCAAATGATCAATTATTACCAAGCTCGGTTACTTACCTAGTACGAACATTAAATAACTAAACGAGTAATAATTAGTGCGGTAAGTTTCACATTGCCATAGTCATTTCACACAAATATTGTTCATACTAATAAAAAAAAAAGTTTAAAACATTTAAAATCGGTACCTATTGTCGAACGATCGAAACTCACGAAGAAGCAGACAGGATGAGTCAGCAAGGTAGCCAGACACATCGGCACCGAGATAAAAGTGCCCTATAAATTGAAGACAGTAGCATAAAATTTAATTTATAAACCTAACATTTCATCATAAGACCAGTAAACATATTTATAATGGCAGACAACACCGAAATCTATTATTATTCTCACAGTAAAATGCAGGTAGTCCATTTCCAAATTGAGTATTACAAAAAGGAGGCTAATTGAAAAATTAGTCTTTTTTATAGTTCAATTCAGTTTGGCTGCAGATGTCGCCCCATCCCCTTAAGACGGTTAAACAATAGGAACAAAATGATATATTTGAGCTATGAATTACTCACCACGATAGATCAATTGGCAGATCATGTTTCGGCTTAAGGGACAGATTGTCGCGGGTTAAAAGCTCTCATATTAAAAAATATTCCTTTCTTTGAAAATCTGTAAGCTTATTCACTTAGCAGCTGTTAATGCAAGAATTACAATGTTATAACAATGTTAGAAGAATTGAGTATATCTCGCTGACTGACGCTGATAGGGTCCAATAGTTGAGTACACGCGGGCGGCGGTAATGCAATTAGTGTTCTCGGGATAAATAACGCGAAAAGCTATGACACCACCGCACCGTTGAGATTACTTGAGATAAACTATTTAGGATGGAGTTCTGCAAGTTTCACGGTAGTTGGTCTATAGATATTACAAAGTAAAGCAAATAAATTACACATGGATGTGATCCTAAATAGTTTATCTCAACGGTGGGGTGGTGTTATAGCTTTCCGAGACATATTTTCGTCCCATGTGATATACAGGCGAGCTTATTATCATCTACTGAAAAGCGGCATAGTTCCAGGCTCCAATCCACAAATCCCTATCCGAAACGTAACTGTTTTTTTTTGTCAGAAGTAAACCGTCACTTCCATTGCACTTGACACGCTTTATTGAATGACAAAGACAGGAAGACGCCAACACGCACACTACTGTGACTCAATCATGAGAAGTCGCCTGATTTGCCATTACAGTGTTCAAGGCACGGGTGCCGTTTCTCCCGTTTTTTTATAATTTCAATAATCGTAATCGTAGAAAAATTTCCATTTTACTTATATGAGTTTTAAGCAAGAACGTTATAGGCACGTACTTCACGTGCAATATTATTTCAGCGCACGTCTGACCCAACTTGTACTTACTTAAAATTTATACATCGTAGCGATGCAAACTTAATAAAAACAGCAACAGAGACCTAATCAGACCGCTTTTAATGCTTTACATTTAAATTTAACTAACTGTAGCACTCTTAATATTCTATGTTGAAGTGTTTCGGTAAAAGGATTGTTTATTTGGTTTTATCTTAATAGAGTTGCAAGTTTTGAGATTTTTTTTTACGATGGGTGCTTGAGGCTTTTACCGCCGTTTCCCTCAATAAATGGCTATTGACGCTAAGATACGAAGAAGTTGAAAAGCTTTTAGAAGTTGTTTCGTAACATGCATTAAAACGTAAACTTTACACATTTATCAAATCATTCATACTAATATTCACATTATTATACTTTTACTCACATACTCACCATCCTCCTGACACACACTTACACAAGCCTACACTTATAAATACACACACGCATACTTTCACATTAACAGTTATATAAACATACATACACTCTCATTCACACTCTACATACATATACAAAACATAACCTAATATTTAAAACATATATATATAATATACTAACTTTAATTTTTAATAAGTATTCTTGATTGTAACAAGCATTTTTTCATATACAAATTTTAATTCTCTGTAATTCACCACTTAATCACAATTATCTTAATACGGAAGAGCGAGACCCTCTAACACAGGTATGTTAATACTTAAAAGAGAGTCTCAAACATATAAACTGTAAATTAGATTAAGTTTACTGAAATAAATATTTTGTATTTTGTATTTGTATTTTGTAGGCAATGTATAGAATACCTAGGGCGTCCAGGCAATGTATGAAATACTCGTATTATTAACAATTAGGGTGCTCCTTAAAAATAATCTTTATGAAAAAGGTACCTAAAAGTGTTTTTCTATTACAACAGTAAAATAACAATAAAATTAACGTGAAACTTAAAAATCTAACCTAACCATTGTTGCCTGCCGCCCGCACATCCTCTTTTTCCTTGCTCTCGTCTTCTACATACATTACCGGCTGCATATTCGGTTACCTGGTCAAAGCATAAAATAAATAATATTTCATACATTACCTACATGATTAAGGTATTCTATACATTAACTAGGTTTTGTATATAATACCGGATTATACAGATTACCGGTAATATATACGTCAGTAAAATCCATAATTACCATAGTAAATGATTTCATATTAAGATACGTTTATTTAACACCTCTTTTGGTGATGAAATAAATCGATCAACCAGCAGAAGCTGTGTCACAATACTTATTACGTAGTAAGTCATTGTCAAGGTCGCAGAAAGGTCAAGCAACGTTCAAGTAATCCGATGATAAAAGGAGGGAGCCAAAGCCGCCTCCCAAGTGACACCCTGCTGACACAAATTAATTTATCAAGAGAGATGCGCCGACATCAGGGATTACTGTAAAGTGAAACTCTACAAGGCGTTTAGTATGTAATGACGTGGCTTAGCGAAGTTGTTATATAACTCCAACTGGGGTTTTTTTAAAGGCTATAATAAGTTTAGCATGACTGGGTGAGCAGTTTTTCAGCTCGCTCTTAAGAAGTTTTCATACATGTTCATTCATATAATGTTACGTCATAGCTTGAATCAAACGAAAGATATAAGTAAATACAATGGTTAACTTAGATTCTACAATAACTAAAATTCTTATTGAGTAATAGATTGACAGCGAGCCCCAAACCACATGAATAAATAACGGTTATTTATTCATGTGCCCAAACTTAGCACTAAGCCTGTATCTTGGGGATAGAGTGCGTTTTTCAAAAGTTCATTGTGTTGTTCATGACAAAATCAAAATAGATACAGTGGCAATGTAAAATTAAGTTTAAATTTAAGTACAATGCGTTACAATACCAAAGTAAAAATATATATATATTTTTTTTTTAATGAGGCATAATATGTGCTCGTTATCTTCAATTAGGTGAACAGGAATTTCCTTGAAGCAGTTTACAAGTAATAATTTTAATTTAACTAAGTACTAATAATATAAATGTAAAGTGTAGAATGTATGTGTGTCGTAGGATGTGTGTATAATATAATATTCGATATGTCACTTTTTGAAACATTACATTTTCACTTATCATGCTCGTAGTTTTTGTTTATGCCCCTTGTAAGCGAACTTAAATGTGTTTTTAAAGCGCAAGTGCATAAATTGTTTTTAAGTCAATTACTCAACGAAGTTTAATTAGTAATTTATTTCATGTAAAAAGTTTGCATGTGTCATTAACTTATATTAATCATTAATAATACCCGTGGATCAGGCTCAGATGTTTACGTAACTCCCGAGAAAACATACGCAGAACCTCCGGGCACTCAAAATATATAAGTTAATAGTTTCATAAGATTTTAACTTGGCAATGACTTCACAACAGTTCCATGGCATTAAAGCTAGCTAACTATAAACTACTGTAATATTCCAAGTCTGCCATTATCGACAGAACTAATCATTTCTTGGAACCGTGCATTAATAAAATAGTTATGCAGTAAATGCGGCTTGCAGTCGCAACCTAGATACGAGACTAGAAATCCTTCAAGCATTAATAATGGAACACCGCAAGAGATATTTCTTTTACGTCCAACATTTTTAAGACGATGCACATAATAACTAGGGTGCCGAAAAGATAGTTTGAAGCGCTCGTAGCGAAGTTTGCTTAGCCGTGCTTAACCGATCAGCTAAGTTAAGCAGCGTCCGCTGCAGGCATAACTTAGATGGGTGACCGCTAGTGTTATTACTACTGAGGGCTTCCGTGCTTCGCAAGGCATTTTAAGCCATCGGCCCCGGTTGTTGTCTTAGGATGTCAATCGTTATAGCACGGTGGTAGCGCATTTTGCGAATGCCCGTCTGACTAGCTACCACACTTAATTAGTAAACCTGTCGCCAAACAGTGTGTTCCAGCAGTTGACCTTGACAAACATTAATTTCTAGGTTAATTTGTGAACAACATCTTCAACCACATCATCACTTACCATCAGGTGAGACTGTGATCAACCGTTAGCCTATCAGGTGTGCATACCTAAATAATAGAAGGCGTAAAATGTATGATGCCAAGCAGTAGAGAACGTCTTTTCTATGTGTAGATTAAGTTCTTTCATAAAATATAACAATAGCATGAACCCCTTTCAGATAGGCTTCCGTTGGCAACACAATTTATTACACTTGTTAAAATTACTGACCACATACATCTAGGGATGGAAAACGATCAACTAATTGTGATAATGCTCTTTAATCTCAGCAATGTAAACAGAGTAGACTCTGACTTCTCGCATTCCTTCGATCTATAACTCCTACGGTATTTCAATTGCCAACGTATAGCACTGTAAGTCTTTTTGGTATCATTCTTTGGAAATTCACTGTTTCATTCTTACATGTATGGTCTACGACAACGAGTTCACAACGCACCTGAGATGAACTTTTTGGGGGTAAAATCGTATTTGCTACTACTAGCTTACCTTGTGGTTGTCTTTGTGCAATCTGAACACACGAAACGTGGTATAACCGTAATCGACAAAGAAGCGAAGAATAAATGTATAGGGAGGTATACGGTGTGTTTCAGCGCTCATAAGACAATGATCATAATTCAGTTTCGTTTTGGAATAGACTTTAGGAATAGAAGCTGAGATGTTGTTTGAGTAAAGATTGAATAGCAGTTCTATTATTTTATTTTCTTTGGTAAGGTGCTTATCAATGACAATAATACGCTTACCAAAGCAACTATTGAATAGCCGACTATTTATAAACACAAATAACGAACAAGTTTTAACATTAATAGTGTTCCGAAATTTCTAGCTATTAAATCAAAACATTAACAAAACACTAGCCAGTGCGCCAGTTAATCAATACTTGTGTGTACGTAAAACTTAACGATCTTAAACTTTCGCAACGCGAGTCTTGTTCAAACTTTATTAATCAACGTACGAACTAAAATACTGCGTATTATATACATGAAGTACGTGTAATGAAATGATTGAATAACCAATATCAAATCGTAAGGGCTAAACCAAGAATAATAACAGGTGATTATTAGATATTTTCAAAGTTATCGGTTTACTTAATCTACATTATTAGCGGTACGTCCAGTAAAAAATAAAATTGCGACAATGTAGTTGTAATATTATGTTTTTTATCAATACTTACTTATTTTTATTCGTACAGTCTGTTCTTGCCTTTTAATGCCTACTCGATCATAGAGATTCAATGTAGCTTCATTTCAACCGAACTCTGTAGTGTGTAACTTTGTTTTTAATTTATTTTTTATGGTTTTTCCTCGGCAAAGTATGAAAAGGAAAACTGTGAAAGTAATTTTAAGAACTTTCCATACCTTTCATCTAAGAAACAACAAGCAAGGTAAGAAATAAATATTTATTTAGGTGGTATATTTTAATTTAATACATTTTTTAAATTTTATTAAATTCTTTTTAAATATAAACCAAAAAAAAAGTTATTCTAAACAATTTATGTGTTGGAAAAATATATTTTTCCCGGCGAATACGTTATAAGTACTGCGAGCTGATCAGTGGGAGGGATAGGTCCATAACCGCACAATACAGCTGCCTTAATGTATAACTCAAACACTACGAATAAATATGTATTCGTAATAAAATAAATGTTACACTTATATATGCTACGAATACATAAGTGTAAAGCTGATACAGTTACCGGTTTGATTTCGGATTCATCAAGATCACAATTAACAAAACATGCATAATCTTCCAAATTCAATTGCATTGATTGATTTGACGCTTAGAAATGATAGGATCCAATTGGTCGCGTCAAGGGAATTCTTCAACTCAGAATTTATTAGCAGAAAAACTACATGCGGTTCAATCAAGAAAATATATAAAACTTAAAAAAATACTAATCGTCGGAACTAATATTGTCATCGTCGGACTTCCGCAATTTATTTTATGATTTTAAGTCACATGTCGATAAATTAAAAAATAAAAAGAAGAACTATGACATTTTAAGAGCTTGCTGCGTACAAGATCCGTCATATCACTCAACCAATGGTTGCCATCGGTTATAGGTGCAATTGATCAGGCCTTCGGGGAATTAATGTAGGCACACTGGCAAATACTTTTTGCGGTTAATTGATTGGAACTGAAAAACTGCTTGACGAAGTTGATAACAGGGCCAAGATACCTTCACATCAACCCTATTAAGCTCAGGTGTTTCTTTAAAGATTATTGTCTCCATTTTAGCTTTGATATAAAGGATTTCAGACTTTTCGGTCTTTCGGTTGTTCTCCTTTACAGGTCACATACCTCAACGGATTTTCTTGAAATTTTGTGAACAGGTTCACACATTATTTTTTCCGTTAAATTTATGATTTAAAAAAAGTACATTACAGTCGCGATATCTTTAGTTTGCGATTATCTTTAGTTTTAGAGCCAACTAGTGTTCGTAAGTACAAAGATAGAGTATACACTCTGCCCAATAAAAATACATCAAGATAGGATATGAAATGCGTAGTCCTCCTAACCGACTTCCAAAAAGGGAAGGTACTCAATTCGACTGTTTTTTGTGTGTCCCATAACTCTTTACAGGGTGTATCGATTAAGATATTTTTTTTATATTCGAAAGCTGGTCCTGGTTATGTGATGTAAATTTGAGTGAGATCTGACGAGTAGTATTTGAGTTATTCCTAATCTGCGTATAAGTCTGTTAAATACACTTTATACCATATTACATTCGTTCATATCACGTCTGTAGGTATAAAACAAAACATAAAATCTATAAATAAAATGCTACGAGAACGGCAGATTCCCACAGGAATTTACAAAATTCCGCCTCTTGCAACATTGTATAAAATGAAACATGAAAAACCAGACAAGGGTTCGTTTTACAAGTGAATTGTACGATTATGGTATGACACATTGACACATGTTGTCCATTCCAACCCTAAATGTGATATAGCCCTGTAGCCCAAAATGTGAGTATAAAATGGGCTTATCGTAGTCTGAGCACTTATTTAATGCTTCCGTAAGCAAAAGGGGTAAGTAATAGTGGCAATTTCCGCCTCGAAGGCGCAAAATTGAAAGCTTCGAAACCTTTCAAGCTGTGTAAAAGCTGGATGAGGTCACTCTGTCGATATGAAATGAAATGACGTGCATGAGCATGCATGTGAGTAGAGCGTCAGCTATGCAAGCGTGCATATGACGTCCTTAAGACGTAGGTGTATTTCAATACTAACGTTAAGACGATTTTAAACAATAATTTGAATTATTAAAGCTTGTCGACAAAAATTTTGTGTTTATCGATACTAATATCATAAAGAGGAAAGATTTAACTTAAAAACTACTCGACCGATTTGGATGGAATTTGGTATGGAATTAGTTTGAGACCCGGGGAAGGACATAGGATACTTTTTATCCAACTGTGCAAAAAGATGTTGATGGTTTTGCGTGATAACCGACAAAAACGCGGGGGGAGCCGCGGCCGGAAAGCTAGTATGTTATATTCGAGGCACTTGCCTTGTCATTTTTAGTCGGTGAACTATATTTATTATATATATTATTAATAGTTATAACTATATATATTATTAATGGTAAGTGGTGAGGCAGATGAAGACGTTGTTCAGGCAAATCTAAAAATAGTGACTCTCAAGGAAAGATGCCGAAATTTGGCGACAGATTTTCTACTTCACGATGCTAGCTAGGCGAGCATTCGCAAGATGCCCCTCCACCATGCGGTGAACCTCAAGCCGGCGGCGCGCGGCGTTAGGGATCGAACTATGAATCTACCGCACGGCAGCAGTTATTACCGCTCAGCCATCATTGCTTCTACTTCGTGGAATATCATATTTACGAATTTCTAACGCGATTAGATATAATTATCTATAAAAAATCCCCCTAAAGGGATAGAGGCATCGTATCCCTAAAGGGATAGAGGCATCGTAGAGGCATATATTTTATACAGAAATAATTTTGACTTTTATTTTAAATCTCTAATAATTTAAATCCAAAATACTCAAGCATAAAGCCTAATTACAGCTCAATTAAATATTGCAACATCATTTAAATGTATTACCTATTTGGTTTTCTACATTCAGTGTTCACACGCCGCAGTATATGTAGATACTTTATCTTTATTCATGTAAGTATTGTAGGGGCTGGTTTATTATTCTCCACATTACAATTCATGAGATAAAACATACGGCCCGCGGCGGAAGCGGCTCGTCTACTCAACGTTTCACATCCCCACACTTCAGCCGTCGAGATAGATCTCCCAATGTGGTCATAACAATGCCATCGAAAACAATTTTCATAGGCTGTTTCAGTAAATATCTAGATCTATGTCTACATGGTCTGGCGAAAACAATAGACTTTATTTTTTTACTTTGGACTTATGAAAAGTCATACTATGTAAAATCTGTTGCGACGGATGTCGTGAAGCCTATGTTTAAAATATTGAACAGCACTATATGGATTTTGGACCCCTTACTCATACATATTAGGTAAACATTGTTTGCAGGAATACAAGTATACTAAAGAAATGTCTAAGCGCAATCAAATAATTTTAAAAGGCAGTTTGTGCTGCATTTTCCTCGTCTAGGAGAATGTAAATCTTACCGAGGACAAAATAGATTCAGCTGAATCGTTCAGCATCGATTGATGTTCGCCGCCTCGGCGCCATTGGTGGACAGAAGTGACGTCACAGGCTCTATCGACCCAACGCCCACACGCGCGCATGCGTCAAACGCAATACTCGTCCCTGATTGGCAGACACACTGCCAAATGATTGTGACACGTAACATGATATATTAAAAGGCTCTGATTCCATTTGTAACTTCATTGTAAACATATTTTTCAATGCGTTTTAGATCTGACGTGAAGAATAAATACACAATCTCATGAAAAATTAACAATGCTATTGAAAAGTAATGAAAGTACTTTTATAAATTTATTGCAGCCTTACACAAGATGGCACACTTACTGTCATGTCTCCAGTGCCCGACCAACTGCACACAAGATGATCTCAAGTATGTATCCTACAGGGCCGTGGACCTCCATTAGGTAGCCTCCCATTGGGCAAACATTATTTTAGAGTCAATTGGCCATTGATACGAAATGAATGACTAGAGTATGGAATATCGTCATGATAATATTATTATTAAGATAAGATCGTATTAGTTCAAACTCCTTGGATAGACATACATGTATTACTTTAAACAAATATTTGGCATACGTTTGCAAGTACTTTATTACACGTTGGAAAAACAAACGTAACACTTATATGTGTATGTAGTACCCACACATCTTCAACATGAGCCGCATTAGATGACATTGGTTCATTTTATCAAGCGATACCATCTGAAATCGATACAGCTAAATTTCAAGGGCAGGTCGGTGGCAGACGTCTTGTCAGACGTACAAACTGGACGATAAGCCTACGCAATAAATATGTAATAGTTATTGGCATAAGACTCTACACGGATATTGCCTAGAAAGACCTAAATACACTACAATTTAGGATAACCTTTCAATACAATCCGCAATCACCAGCTATTACCTGAAAAAGTTGTTGTTGTTATATAAACTTTGCGTCTAGTTAAAAGAAAACGGCCATTTTTGATGGAAGTAGGTTATTAATCACAAATGATGGATTAAACTAAATAAATATGCTGAATACCTATATTTTTTACATTATTGTACAGAGCTCATGAAACATTCTCTTTTAAAAACATTTTAGAACGATATCATAAAATCATTCCAATAAATTGAGACTTACTTATCAGAAATTTAAGGCTCTTTACCTGTAACGCGTATTTTGCCCGCGCGCGGATCTGGTCCGCATGCGGGTGATAGCATACTCGTGGCCGCGCGCGTGTTGCCCGCGTGATAGGAAAAACATGTAAGTATGAAATTATAGGATGCCGGAAGTCCACATGCGGGCTTGATCCGCACGAGGGTGGCTATCCGCGTGCCCGGAAAAGCAGCTTTATATTTTAAAAAAACATATTGTCACGCCTGTACCCGGTATGGGAAAGGCATCTAAATATTTACGTTTGCCTAAACATATTCTCATCATATCCTATGTAACACGAGGCAAGCCATCTACCGAACACAGTTCCAGACTAAAGACTGCTTCTGAGAATTATACTGTCAGAAATACCCAACAGTTCTACCCGATTACATATTTATCATTGAATATATAAAACGAAAAGCTTTTTTCTTTATCATTTCCCCGAAACAAAGGTCCCAATAATCCAACTTCAAAACAAAAGAGCCTGACGGAACAAGCACTTTTCGAATAAAGCATCTAAAAGCCTATTGCCATTGAATACCGCAGACAATGCCACATCAGGTGTAAATCCAAGGGTATCAGTAATATGACAGTGGAATGTAAATTCGCGCCCGCATCAATCGAACCTTGGTGAGATGCTGATCCGACTATTGTATTTTAACCACCTTCCAAAAAAGGAGGTTTTGATTTCGACACGTATATTATTTATATGTAGGATCACGCATAACTTTTTACAGATTAGTCTGATTTTGATAATTATTTTTTTTATTCAAAATCGGTCAAGTTTTTTTAGGTACACTCAACTGACTGAAAAATGATTGACATACGTTGGAATTTGGCAGTTGCAATTTTTGTCCATGGTAGCCAGTATTGTAGGTGAGTAAAAATCTATCGTTCAATCAGCAATTATCACTAAAAAGGGTGACATTTTCTTAACAAAATATGGAACCGACTGTTAACACTGAATAGTATGAAAAAAACTGGTTAAGTCAGACTATAAAATATGACTTCAGATTGTTTTTAATCAGCATTAGGTCGACTTTGACAAGTTATTTCATACTTTTTAGTGTTAGAAGTCAGTTCCATTTTTTGGAAAAAAAAAATTGTGAGCTATTCTTGTAACCGATATGGGACTTCATTTCTTTTTCAAACCAGTAAGTAACATAAACTTCTGCTTAAAATCATTAATAATGATTGAGTAATCATTTTATAATAGTGACGGATCACGCACGATGCCCACTGCTTAACCAGCCCACTTGATGTTAAACGGTGATCTCTGCCTATTACAGATGCATTTCGTCACTTGTGACGAACTGTACTGCGCCCTGAGATATACTGTTGTTAAGTCTCATGTGTCTGGAAATTCTGATGGCTTTCAAAGACTGCTGCCGAAACATACTGTTAGGTGCTTGGAGACACCTTGTACTACTTGAGGGTGGTAGCTAGCCAGGTGGGTATTCGCACAATGCCTTACCCCACCATGCGATATTATTAGATAATTATATAATTATATTAGCAGTTTCACACTGAGTCACTTTTACTAACTTTCCAATATTTGTTTATTTAGTTTAAGGCAATTTTCATTATTGATAACATTAAAGTTGTACGTAAAATTTTCATTTCAGAATTTACTACATCATTTTGTTAAATATCAAAACAAGGCGAACCATTGTTCGCCTTCTTAAGTAGACTTTGATATAGGTATAAGAAATTTGGCAAAACCCCGGCAGCACGTGTAACTTATGATGATGGATGAGCCGCTTTCGCGTCAGTTCAATGTTATTGCATTAGCGATATATTACCTAGGGCGGTAATGAAGCTTTCTGATGATATTGGTTGAAGTTTGATCGATTGTATCAAATTCTGAACAGATTTCAAAGGGAAATAATTGTGCAGGTTTTAATAGAATTTACAACGTTTCTTCGTTATTATTTTCACAAATGTATTTATTTATACTCCTGTTCTTGGAAAAAGATTAAATTTGTGTCGAAAAACATGTGGCGTTTTAACATACGTACATGCTATAGTTAAGTCATCAGTTTTTTTTTTTTAATGGTATCGTAACTTGTGACTCAACATACGAGCCCATCTGGTGTTAAGCGGAAACCTCTGCCTATAACATACAGTAGGATTAACACTGCGCCCATCATGTTGAATTGCACTGCGCCCATCACTCAGACACATATGGTTTTGAAGTTTCTTGTGCCTGTAATTTATCCGGCAACCATACCCTTCATTACTGTTTGGCTTGCTTGCTAGAAATAGGTATGGCGAAAGTACTGTATCAGCCGGATGGTCCACTGCTGAACATAGCCTCCCCCATTTAAGGGAGATTTGCCATAAGCCCCAACGCTTGGCAAGCAAAGATGTCTACTGCTACTAGTACTACCACTAGGTAGAACTATCTTAACACTAAAAAAAATCTTCAAGAAATATATAGTTTCAGATTAACTACTCGTATATATACTCGTAATATATACGAGTTACCATATATTCGACGTTTTACGAGTATATCTGCTGTTTTATGAGTTAATTTTATACCGGCGGACCAAATGTGCTTGAACAAATAGCAGACATGAAAGCGCATCATTATGTCACATTAACAAAGCCTTTATCTAGTCTATTAAAGCTCCATACCCTCGATCAGCTATAATTCGTCCCGCGCGGTTTCAGACATGCATAAACAAGCCGCGGGATCGCCCCAGAGACACGAATTCACGGATAAAACTCGTAAATCGAGTGTAACACACGCGTCGGGTACATGAAGGCCGTATCAAGGTAGGGGGCGAGGCATGTACCTAAGCATTCGCATTGTGGATGCAAACTAATATGGGCCACCGCTTTGAGACAACACATATCTAAATCAATAAATCAATCATCGAAAAGTGAACAACCTTCTCAAATTTTATTTATTGACTCAATAGTTCTAATAAATATCTCTTATTCCACCACGTTAGTGGTTGAATTTCTATTATGCATTATCTGTAAAACATCGCTTTGATTCAGGAAAAAATCAATCAATCAAATACTTAGAAAATAAACGATTTATGTATTTCTATTTCATTATTCCATTTGATAATATATATCCTAAATTTTGTACAATCAACTCAATATTTTATTATATTTATTCATTTATTTGTTTATTTCAATTACCAGTTACATTTACAGCAACGCCAAGACATGCAACTAGATATATGTA
The DNA here is from genome assembly GCA_963854805.1 of Plagodis dolabraria. Classification (NCBI taxonomy): domain Eukaryota; kingdom Metazoa; phylum Arthropoda; class Insecta; order Lepidoptera; family Geometridae; genus Plagodis; species Plagodis dolabraria. The sequence goes on along the minus strand of OY978457.1, from coordinate 22,299,713 downwards.
TGTATTACGGTAACCTATGCTTAAAAATTACAATTAGACTTGGAAACCTCATTTTTTTGGGATATTTTTCATAAAGACTAAACACAACTCTTATACACGAGTTGAATAAATGTTTGTTGCCTCAAAGCTATGCCATTCTGAAAACAATGGCATAGCTTGTAAGCAATATTCATTGTACATCGGTATATTTAGTTATTGCTGCTATAGAAAAAAACTGTAGCTCCGAAACGCCCAGATCTTTTGTTTTTTTTCTTCTACAAGTGCTACTTAGAATACTTTTCTTATACAGCAAGATCATCCCCCAGAGGCAGTCCCTTAGTCCGCATTACATATAGCGCTCGCCGTATTCGCCACACGAACGTGTACTTACTACAAATTCCCTGCAATATTTTTCTCCGTGAAGAGCGTATTTAACCTTGTAGTTCAATGCGTGTCAAGATATTTTTACGTGTCTTCATTGAATTGCAAATAATGCTTAGAATTGCGTAGAAAGTCTATTTTAACCAAAAACATTTGGGCTATTTCTGCTTACATATATCAAGGCATTAATCTTAAATATTTGAGAAAAAAAATAACATCATGACCCTATGATGAAAATTAAATCTAGAAATTTAAAGTCATCCGACGGCAAACGGTAGACACCGTTTGCCATAAGACACCATAAAAGTTTTTTTTCACATAAACTTTAGGAAGCGAAGAATACTGGAATCGAAGTGCGAATAATATTTAATCGACAAATATACTAGGAATTGCAAATTCAAAAATTCCAATTAAATCTTAAGTGCGAATGGAATGAGCGCTTTTCCAGACCTTCTCAATAATTCGTTCGAGAGAACGAAGTTAAGTAGCAGCTATTCTGTAAATAAGGAAGGGGCTGGGAGGTCTCAATGCTATTAACGAGTTTACGGCGATACATTACTTTTTAGCACATATAAATAAATAAAAAAACAATTTAATAAATAAAAAAAAATTTAAATATATATATTATAGTAGATAATTGAAGGAAATGGGAGATGGCGCATGGCAATCCAGTTCTCAGGGCAGTTCTCACACTTTGCAGAATGAACCATAAGCACATTGTCGTGATTGAGGGCGCGGCCGAGGTAGACGTAACGTAAATATCATAAAAATTGTTAATAACCACATACATTTTGCAAAAAAAAATGGTCAAGTAAAGCTATTTAGCACTTGTAAGCGTCTAAACTTCTGTTATGGTCTTGTTTTTTTTACTGTTCTTTCTGTTCACTCATGCATCAGCACACTCAGAGCTCATAGAACTTCAACAAGTCTGCGCAGGGAGTCGGCCACTTGACCAATGCTGACTCTGCCACACCTATAAATACCTATAGAGATGGAATTTGTGCACGATATAAGTAAATTATTAATCGATATAAATGTATAAATACAATAGCAATAGAAAACTGAACTAAGCCCAATAAACTAGTAAGCAAAGGCGAGGGCCGAGCGGGGTCGCGGGGCGGGTATATAGCTAGAATGAATCGACGATAAAACCGGCCGGGCATCGAACGCACGCTCGCGCACTGACCTACCCGTACCGTCGCCACCTGCGCTAACTTTATAAATATATTATTGCATTTTAATTTGAACCGAAGAACAACCCTTAGGATATCTGGAAGGACTAGGACACGTAGGTAGGCAGGTAAACCAGCATCGTACAGAACAGAATTTTAGAGCTCGTCAGGATCAAAAAGACAATGGGTAAAAACAGTACTAAACATTAACGGGTATGTATTGTAGTGTTATTATCCTATTGCATTATATTTCCAATAAGAATTATCTAATCGGTGATGAGAACGCCTAAATAAACAGGCGGGCAAAGCATACTATTTAGATAGCACCTCAAACCTAGGTAAATCTGGGAGATGTATTGAAATATAAATAAACCGAAGCCTCTTAAATGTTTTGTTTGCGGAATGTACGTATGAAAGACCAAACCTGGTATGTTTTAATTAGTTAGAAATATTGAGAGAATGTCACGGCAAAGATATTCTAACGTTTTGAATGTGAAGAATGGTCTGAGATCCCACAAGCGCCTGATAAAAATGCGATGGAATAGTCGCCTCGAAAATATATTGCTCGCGAAAAGTAAATAATAAAATCAAAATGTTTAATAATAAAGTCCTGCTTTTCCCGGCATTCTGGAAGCTGGAAAAGATCACGAGGCGATCTCTCAATAACCCATGATTACCCCTAATATATAATTATTGCATGTCTAACAGATTATTGACCATTTGAGAACAATAACAAGTTTTGTCAATGAACTTGGAAACAGTCTCTGGTTTTCAAGATATTTCCTTTTTACCGTCCAGGCTCATTATGAAATTATATTTAACACCTGTTCCTGGTCAGGTAACAATATAAATTAATTTAAGAATAATCCTCGTTTAAAAGTTGTAGTCATTTGAAAAGCTGGGTCGACCACATGATGATAATTGTCATAATTGCAAGGGCTATTGTATATGAAAATTGAATAGATTAGTATTGGCATTTTCCTCTTTTGAATTGTATACTCAGATTAGGCTTTAGAATTTAATATTACAAAGAATACTCAATAATAAAGTGAGGTTATGAAAAAAGGAAAGAGGTAGCACATGCGAGCAAGCGAGAAGGAAGATCAAACTAACGGGTGTTACCCTGCCTCCCGCAAGCTGGTATATATACCCCTCATCCGCCGATGACAAAGAGAGACCTCGTTACTTCTTGCACTGAATGTACGTGCGTATACACATTTCGCGTTACAGAAATTAAGTGCCAAGTCAAGGCATATTGAAGATTAATTTTCATACAAATAATATACGAGGAAAATTTAAGAGGCGTTGAGGAAACGTGTGCCGTTGGCGCCACACAGCTTCCTTCGCTGAACTTTGAGGAACGGACGCTGCTCACCAAAATGGCCGCCACGAGGCGACACGAATCCATGAGGAATTAAACGGAGCAAAAGAGAACTTATTTTTGGGAAACAACGAACGGCATGTATAAAGGACGGGACCTCCCTTCGTCATAACCTAAGGTACCAAAATAATCGAATTTAGACCCCCATGTGCGCGACAAACTTCCGTATTTTCCCCGCGCGTAGTAGTAAGCAGCAGTGCTCGGCTTAAAAGGACTATAGAGTTAGACATTGTAATTTTTGGTATAATAAATAATATTTTTGTAAAGTGTAAAGATTGTTTCCATCAGCCATGCCCCCTAGCGAAGCATTCCTCTCGAATAGGTACTAGCCACCATCAGCACAAAGACGGCCTGGTCACAAGGTCTTCACATGCTGCCCGCTGACTATCCAGGACACCTTATTATAATAAATATTTGTCGTAAGTATCGCTTAATTCACTCCACGAACTACACGTTACGACAGTATGAGGAATTTTATGAGTTTGAAGGAAGATAGAGATATGCCTTTTTTGAAGCGCTCGTAGCCAAGTTTGCATAGCCATTCTGATTCGATCAGCAAAGTTAAACAACGTCCGCCGCGGTCATGACTTGGATGGGTGACCGCTAGTGACATTACTACTGAGCGCTTCCGTGCTTCGGAGGGCACGTTAAGCCGTCAGTCCCGGTTGTTGTCTTAGGATAGCAGTCGTTACAGCATGGTGGTAGGGCACTTTGCAAATGCCCGCCTGGCTAGCTACCACCCTCAAGTTGAAAATCTGTCGCCAAGCACCTAACGGTATGTTCCGGCAGCTGTCCTTGAGAGCCAGTAACTCTAGGTAAGTCTGAACAACATCCTCGACCACATCATCACTTACCATCAGGTGAGATAGTGGTCAAAGGCTAACCTATCAAGCATAAAAAAAAAAAAAAAAAATGCCTAGATTCCGTGTCTTTGTCCAATCCCCCGGAAAAGAGGCGCTATGTATGTAAACGTGAACAAAATGTTGTACTCCTTTTTTGCGCAAGAATCTTAGTATAACCAGTACTGTAGGTACTTACAAAAAGAAATCAAAGGATTGTATGTTGACTCATGCTATGCTTGATGGTAGGGCATTTTGTGAATTCCCGCTTGACTAGCGACCACCCTCAAATACAAAATATGTCGTCCAGCACTTAACGGTGTGTTCTGACAGCTGTCTTTGAGAGCCAGTAATTCTAGGTTAGCCTGAACCTTACTTCAACTAAATTATCACTTACGATCTGGTAAGATAGTCGTCAAAGGCTAACCTATCATAAATAAATAAAATAAAAATAAACAATGTCATTTCCATAACAAAGTGACATACAAAGCAGAATTTAAAAATTCGCCACAAATAGCTGGTTCCAATTTCATCTAGGAGTTGACGTACTCTTGGAAACTATATTGTAGGTTAGGTTTGTGGGTTTGTTTCAGACAGCATTACGAGCGGCGCCGAGGAGTCGGTTATGAAAGCCAATCAACGTGGAGTGTACTATTACAAGCCGCCCAGTAGGTACAACCCAAGTTTAGAACACGCAACGCAGTTCCAAAGAATATTTAATGTTGTTTGCACAGTCAATACACCGCAAACGTATATGGAGCTTTTGAGAACAGAGCGATTTGGCCAGATTTGGTGCGGTTTTGTAATACAAGTATATTATTTCTAAATCGGTCGATGGCATTATCCGCTACAGATCGGTAGTTAATTAATAAAAAAAATATAATATTACTTTTAGCGAATTCGCATTATTCGATTTTTATGTAAAATGAAATGGCATTGATTATTAGAACTCTCTAGTTTACTCCTAAAATATACTTACTAAGAAATATATAAAAAAATAGATACAATATAGCAACCAGTCATTTTTAGATAATACAAGCTGCGCCCCGCGGTGTTACCCGTGAGTTTTTCAGGATAAAATGATTCATGTGTTATTCCAGGTTGTCTAATCTTTATGCCAATTTTCATCCAAATCCGTTCAGCCGAGTCAGTGTGAAGAAGTAGTACTCTTCCGAAATCATTCCGGCTTGGTTAAGTGGCGCATCCGACGTCTCGTCGGTGAAAATCGGCTAAACTATCGCTAAATATGTATAATTAGAGTACTACCAAGAACACGTAGTCATACCTATAAAATGCGACCCACGTACAGTTATGCAACTTTCCATAAGATTTATGGAATGCCCCGATTCAACATAAAAATGTAATAAAACCCTCGAGGGCGGACCTTGGCCTATATACCGAGACATGCTGTAGGAATACAAGATATAACAACAATGCATGGAAGGAGAGTCACACAGACCTCGATATCGACACTACAAGGTCTATCGACGCATTAGAAAGTAGTGCATCGAACTAACACATATACAATGTAACTACGTGGATCAAACACGTTTGAAGCGCTCTGTCATGGGTCTCTATTGAGTTCGGTTTTTAAAAAAAGAAATTGTGTTGAAACACAGAATTATATATTATTTGAATAAAACTTATAGTTACAATATTTTTTTAGAAACCCTTAGGCAGACCCGTTCGGTTGGAAGAGCAAAGACGAACTGAACTCAGAGCTTAATACTGAAACTAGTGTCTGGCTGGATAGTGCTGATTAGGCAGCAAGGAAGCATTAAGGCATACATAGCTGGGATATAACAGCTCGTAGCGAAGTGTGCTTAGCCATTCTGAATTGATCAGCAAAGTTAAGCAACGTCCGCCGCGGTCATGACTTGGATAGGTGACCGCTAGTGACATTACTACTGAGCGCTTCCGTGCTTCGGTGGGCACGTTAAAGCCGTCGGTCCGGGCTGTTGTCTTCGGATGGCAGTCGTTATAGCACGGTGGTAGGGTATTTTGCGAATGCCCGCCGGGCTAGCTACCACCCTCAAGTGGAAAATCTGTCGCCAAGCACCTAACGGTGTGTTCCAGCAGCTGTCCTTGAGAGCCAGTATTTCTAGGTTAAGCCTGTTAACACCTTCGACCACATCGTCACTTATCATCAGGTGAGGTCAAAGGCTAACCTATAAGGCATAACAAAAAACGTGCTAATCTCTGCTTCTATCTAATTTTTGCTTTAACGTCTGCTAAACAAATACGGGTACGAAATCACTAAGAAATCAATTACAAAGATCTATATCAATACAGTATCACATCCTAAGAACATAAATTATACATTAAAATATATTTTGATTAAGGCACACAACTACCCCATTAAAGAAGGGTTATGTTATCAGGGTTCATGTGTGTATGTATGTTTGTGAGTTTTTTATTCCACCTTAACTTTTAAACAACTTAACCGATTTGAATGTATGAGATGTCGTTAGATTCGTTTTGATAGCGTAAGTGAGACTAGGTACCTAGTTACATGTACACAAAAATAACAATAAAAAAATAACAAACATAAAAATAAAATAAAATAACAACCTGGCAGATTTTAGACTAGAAATATTGAAGATGAACCAAATCCATCGAGTGGGGTATCAAAATGAAGGGCTACAAAAAACAATTCCATAAATATATACAAATTGCAGTTTTGCTTTCATTGGAACGATAAAACATTTAACATAAATAATTTTAATTCGGGTTTTCTACTTTTTATAATTAATTTATACTTGTTTTATTATCAGTAAATCATTTACCTGCGAGGCATACAGTGCCCACGACCAGATTGGACATCACCTGTTTCTGTCATAACTCGCATGAAATGTTCCTTTAAAATCACAATAATAAACAAGCTGTTCTCTTTAACAAAACTTTTTAAAAACAAGTTTTTTATTATGTTACTAAGAAGAATTAAAAACATTTAAAAAAAATACTAGTCAAGACGATTCAGATGAGCCTAAACTCGATGAGTTTGTGACGTTCATTGTGAAGTTCCTTTGGCAGCCTTTAGCTCCATCATCAGATCAGCACCATGTCATTATAATATTGCATTGTCACGCGATTTACACACGTATGCAAAATGTCAGCTCAATTGGTAACCGGGTAGTGGATCAATTTTAAATTGCAAGATTTGATGACAAACATCTGGACAGGTGAAACTAAATAAAAGGTTGTAAAAATAGCTACATATATAAAGCTGATTTAGGAGATGGCAGCACAAGCTTTTTATATTATTATTTTAATTAAAGACTAGAGTTAAATTTCAGTATAGATGTAAGGCATCAGATGACAACAAGTGAATGAAACACTTCTGGCGCCTCACTGTCGCGCCCGTGACGCATTCCCTCAAGATTACAGGATGAACCAGCGTCTGGGATCCCACGTTGTTATATTTATTTACATGATTGAAAGGTTCTCACAGCTCAATGAACATTACGTCAGCTTCTCGAACAAAACTCGCATACAATCTAAGCAGATAGGATAGACAATACTACTATAGAACCATCCTGTATAATAATTTTGGCTCAACAAACTGAGTCTTTGAATCTGTGTTTACCAATAAAATGAAAGAGTACTCAGAGTTGATATATAGTAGATATGAAGCACATGAATAAAGTACGGTACAGAATGCAAGCTTCACTACTACACACACAGCTCTGTGTGCGTAACTAGTCATTGTAGCTCGGTCGGGTGCAGAACTGGTTTGAACCAGATCAGTAATCGGGCAAAGTTGTCGTAGATTTCATTTGGTTACTTTTTTATTCATGTGGTATAAGTAACCCGTGAAGTGCCGGGCTAGGATTGTACCCACCCATTCTTCCTGTGGGAGCCGTATCAGGCAATGATGGGAAAAAATCTGAAGGTAGGCAGCAGTGCCTTTTAAGAACTAAAATCATACAGTGCGATCCTTTAGACGCCTGCCAAGCGTGGGGATTATGGCAAACCCATATGGGGAAGTCCTTTGTTCCACGGTAGACCTTTAATGTTTGTTACAGTAACAACAAACCTCGGAACAAGAATATTGGTCCTAGCAGTACCTATATCCTAGACAAGAAACGGTTAATAAGATAAGAAACGAAAAAAATTAATAATTAAAAAAATGCATTTATGACATCACATCGTCTTTACAGGAAAATTAGGCGAAATTTTCATTACACACATTCATATGTTTTAAAATTAATTTAATTTAATGTGTTCTTAAAATATGTTTTATTATTAAATATGGATTTCTGCAAAGTAACTTCCTAAGTAGTTCTGCAGCGCAAGTACCGACTTACCGATCGCTAAATTTGACGTTACAATCGTTTAAATTCGATAAAATGGTGTTTGCAAACATCGATATAACCCGTTTTATCGAATTTAGACGATTGTAACGTCAAATTTAGCGATCGGTAAGTTCGATACTTGCGCTGCTGGTTTGCTAGTTTTCCGTGGAATATCGTATATTTCAAATATCCAAAAAAGAGCATCGTCTATGAAAATTACATATTTTAAGATAAAACTCATAATAAAAGGAAAAACTGATAAACCAGAAACATAGTTCAAGGAAATGCGTGCAAAATTACCCCCAGTTAGAACCCTTATTATATAAAATATTTCGAAACTACGTAGGTATGGAAAGCACCATGAATATATTTCCCTAACCATAAACTTCTATTACAATAGAATTGTACAATCAATATATGAAGCATATTGTAGCCAACGAGACAGAGGCACCACCGTGCAGTCGCATTAATGACGTATAGTTCGCGACTACATTAATATAAGTCATTATACCCCGTAGTTAAGTTTAACTTATCAATGGAATATCAAAGAAAGAGTTTACAAGTCAACGTCACAAATACGTAGGCGTTCTTGACGTCATCGCGTAGGAGGTAAATTCTTTTCACCCACTTCATCAAGCTGTAAATCTGGCTTTATGTACACATTTTATTTTATGTTTAACCACATCCACCATATAATTAGTCGAGTAAATTTCACATAAAAATAGGTCAAATAGGTATTTAAAAAAAAAATTGGGAAACAAAATGGTCTGTGTGTGTCTACGTATAAATTGAGACATCTCTGCTAAAGGTATCATAAAGCATTCATTTATTTATGTAACTTGCATTAGGAATTGAAACCACTACATGGGCGACATCGTAGTCCAAACTGTCCAAGTTTAAAAACATATAATCAATTCATAGCGCAGCGCGCGCTGAGGCGATTAAAACCGCACGTAGTGTGAAACAGCCCCAAACTCGGTATATCAATCGATACCATTCTCACACGAATAAAAAACGGTACAGAATGAAAGCTTCATATATATATAAGCATGATAACTCAATTGACTTTGATGATAATTTAATTGATTTGTAACTTATTATTTTTAATTATTGATAGACATTTTTGAAATTGTATAAATTAATTCATTATTGTATTTGTAATTTTATGTGTAATTAGACATTAGATTTAATTAATTATAAAATTATTTTTTGTGACATAAATGTAAATGTGTAATTCGTTTTTATGTCAATAAACAATTTGAATTTGAAAAAAATTTGAATTCACTACACTAGTACACGTACAGCTCTGTTTTTGTAAATCTGTTTTGCAGAGACCACAGCGCCGCGGCGCGACGCCTGCTCGGGGGCGCGTTCCTGCAAATATTGGTCGAGCTAGATTTGCTCCAAGGCGCCTGGAACGACCTAAAGCTCCTTTCAAAATATGGAATAGACAGCGATGTTTTTGGGTGATAAAATATTGTCTACATTTTTATTAAATGGGGCGTAATTAAGCGATGTTAACACAGTATGTCACTAATCCGTGGCTTAGCTTGTAAAAAATCTATTATTCATTGTAGAATCTGTCATATTTGATAGCTAGCCAAGATTTGGCCAACATATATAAAAAATATTCCTACATAATCAAGTCCTTGAGAAGACCTGTCTAGTCCATCAGACATACTTAGCAAAATCTATTACCACCCGGCGCGAGCATCTATCTCATAAACTCATGCAGACTCGCTGTTCTAGACAGAATTACTCATATTTTACTAGTATTATTACTAGCCGAGAGTATAGAGTAAGCTAGTAATGGACCACCAACTGCGGGATGAATCATTGAGTCATAAACAAGTCAGTGGCCGATGTGGAAACGACAGGGATAAATCAGGTTTCAGTTGTTATTGTAGGGACGTATGTATTCGTGTTCTGGGTCATGCGGCGCGCGGCGGCTTGTATCTCTTACGAATATTTAAGGACATATACCCACCAGCCAAAGCGTAAACCTATTTATAAACGCAAATTGTTATTTAAAAAACTCACATGTAAATATAGCGTATTATTAGACCTATCGTTTCCGGTTTGAATCCTTTTTTTTTGGACTAATAATTACAAAGCTTAGTATATAGCGTTTATAGCACTCGTATATGCGCGGTTTTCGAGCGTTTTCGAGTATAAATAATTCCGTAATTCCAGATTTATTAAAACAATATAGTATACATGTATAAATAACTTCCCATTATAGTAAGTTCATTATATTCCTCATGTTTGTGGTGCAATACAAATCTTAAAAACGCTTATATTTCTTGAAAGAGGTGCTAAAAGTTGTGTCTTTCTTTTATCTAAAATTACGAGTTTTTGAGGTAGTGTAATTTCAAAACTGTATAATTTAATGAAAATTTGATGCACCACAAACTTAGATATTATGATAATAATTACGTAGGTAAAAAAATATTGAGTTTTATTCTCTATTATTAAAATGAGATTGGAACTACGTTTGTATAGGGGCGTTCGTCTAAAATATACCCTTAATGACAGTTATTTTTCCATGAAAAAAATAGGAAGGAGAAATAGTTGTAAGTATTGAACGGGGCTCAATTGCGATAAAAACTCGAGGTTCGTGACCACGACAAATGAAACTTAGTAGACCAAGTTGCATTGGTCGTGGTCATGAGCGGACATGAGAGGTGGTGGTGACCAATATTGTGGGCGAGTGAATAGTTCTTGTAAGCAGTACGCATCAATAAAAAATGTAAATTAAAAAAACGTATAGCTGCCTTCCAACACTGAAACGTGAAATAACTTCTGGAAGTCGAACCATGAAAACATGAGCTCAAGAATGTTTTCAATCTGCACGCTACCGACTTCCGCAAGACTTATCATATATATGAACGATTCAAAACACAATGTCTAGTACAGAAACTGCCAGCATTACCAACACTGCCATGCGCCAGGAAATCCAGAATATATTTTAGTAGCTGTGGTATATTATATAGTCTTTTTTAAACCGGCTTTTAAAAGGGACGAGGTTCTCATTTCAACTGTATGTTTTATTGAACGGTTAAGTAGTTTTGCCAATATGCTTATACCTTAAGTAAAATATATAGAACGGAACTGACTTCTCACACTAAAAAGATTGAAGTAACTTGTAGAAGTGGGAGAAAATGGGAGTTCAGAGTATTTTTAATCAGCATGGTATACTGACTTCTACAAATCGTTTTATACTTTCCAGTGTCAGAGGTAGGTTCCGTTATTTTTTTTTTCATTTAGGTATATAAACCGTAATAATAATATAGGTGTATCTTGTCCACAGCTTAACACAGCCTTCCCCATTAGTAATATAAATACAGCATATGTTCTATGGTGCAGTACAGACAGCTACAAAATCACTGTGTTACTAAATATTATAAAATTTTCAAGGAGATTTTAAGTCTAATACAGAGCTCCATGGATAAGTTATCTACAAATAAATACTGGTCAGGTTATATCAAGCCAACCGTTCACCTAGACTCAGAAATATTAATGTAAATGGTAACAACGCTCATTACAAGTAAAATTTAAGGCTACATGTCAAAACATGTCAAAAAAAGTAAAGTCCACATTTTTGTGCTCAAGACGCAATCTGTATTTTGTTGTGTCCCATTTAATATGAGTAACAGTGTAAATTATTTTTTCAGCTGTCCAAATTCTATATTTAAAATGTAATTTACTTGCGCAATCAAAACGCTGACAAAGGTCTCTACGGAATTACTCGTAGCTTAGTCAGTTACTGTCTGTTAAGAGAAACAATCTGACAATGCGAATTACGCAACCTGAAATTGATTATAGAAACAACAGAATATCAGAATATTCTCGAAGACAATTACTTACGTACTATCATATATATTTACGTATACATGAAACATTCTAAAAGGTAAGTTCAAACAACTAAGCTGAGGTAAATTACCATCAATACAATCGTTCGTTAGCTACAAAGATGTTTCAAAGATTAATGAATCAAAGCTTTTATATGAAATTTTAGTTTATTAAAAATCAATGTTTGTCCTAAAATTATAACATCCGGTTTATCTTTTACTAAACTCACCTAATCCATCTAATATCTATGAATGAGGGTCGGTACAATAATTCATTCAATGTTTTATGGCCAACCGCTTAGCCAGGCGCCAGGTGGCGCCAACCATTCTTGATGAATTATAATGCTTTAATTTAAGGCAATGATAACTATAGCCAGCTATATATAGCAAAATATAGAAATACTAAAAGACTTTAGGACAATTAAATGCAGCTTAAAAGCCGTATTGCATCGTTCAGCTAGGCAACAAGTAGAACAGAACTAAGTTGTTTTAAATAGGCAGCAGTATTATGTTGTTTAAGCTCTTAGTAAGGATCATATATTCAAGACTGCATTCATCATGAAATAAATTACAATCAATCGAAAACTACTTAGAACTTAAAATTATCCTTTAGTTTCCTTCAGTTTCTGAATAGTATAATCGACCAAGGTAATTCAAAATAAAACGCCGGCAAAATCCACTTAGCTCACTATTTTCCATGTACGAATACGTTTGCACTGTACGAGAGATTATTTTCTATATTCCCAAGTAGAATCTACTCTCACAACTCCCGGCAAAAATTTAAGTCAGTTTAGCTACTACACTATATCAGATCTATATAAGAAATGGACTCAAGTCAATTGACTACCACGTACATTCATTTAAACATCAATGACGCGCTGTGGAACTCAAATAAATTATTGTAATAAATCGCTGACGAAAATAGACTTGGAAACATATCGAGAAATAAGAAATTATATTAAGTGGTGATATAATTATAAAATAATACTTAATGATATAGTCATTAACTAAATTATCACAATAATTGTAATTGCAAACTGTAATTTCAGAATAGAGGATATTACAGTTAAACTTTGCGAATGGCAATGAATAGATTCAGGCCTTACTTTGCGGAAATCCATATTTGATAATAACAAATATTTTAAGAAAACATTAAATTAATATTTTAATAAAACACTAAAACAATATAAAACTATATCCAGTGACAATTCCGCCTAATTTTTCAGTAAATCCGACGTGACGTCACAAACACAGCAGATCGAGAATTATCGAGAATTCTCGATCGTGCGCTCGTAGAGTCAAGATCTCCTGAGGATGCTTCGTGTAGAAGCGAAACGCGTCGAAAATACTTCCAGTTTGGCTGCGTGGTGTATGTGACGTCACGTCGGCTTAACAGGAAAATTAGGCGGAATTGTCAATAGATATATTTAAATTTTTTAAGTGTTTTATTAAAATATTAATTTAATGTTTTCTTAAAATATTTTTAAATATTTGTTATTATGCGAATGGCTTAGTCAATTCAAATATTGGATATCTACTGCTTTACATTGGTATATAAGACACACTTATATGTATCATATTTACCAAAATATGATACACTAGCTTGCCGGGCGCGGCTCCGCCCGCGCGTATGTCGGTTATCACGCGAAAACATTAACCTCTTTTTGCGCAGTCGGATAAAAACTATCCTATGTTTTTTCCCGGGTCTCAAACTATCTCCATACCAAATTTCATTCAAATCGGTCCAGTAGTTTTGGCGTGAAAGCGTAACAGACAGACAGACAGACAGACAGAGTTACTTTCGCATTTATAATATTAGTACTGATATAGGTGTGGTTTACTATAATCATGTGAACAACAAAACCTTAAAGTTGAATTAAACATTGATAGTAAAACTAACTCAAAGTTCTCGTTAATCTGTATTTCAATCAAACTTGATGAACAGTGCCGTCTGTAAATTTATTGTATTGTTTTTAGGCTACTAGTTAGGTAGGTACTAGATACATACACCAAGTTAATTAAGGTGTCACAAACGCTCATTTGTCTGCGAGAGATTAGGGTCACGACGCGCGACGCCTGACAAATATGTAATGGGTTACAATTTAATTATGTTATTTATAATACCCATGTATTGCAGTTTTTTGTCGAGTGGCTGAGGAGCTTATCTCATTTTATGTATACTTTCAGTCCCTTAGTGATCAGGAAATTGACACACTGCACACCAACCGCAATGAAATGTGTAAGAATGGCCATTGGCCAAGTGATTGGACCGATTCCATTTTAATCCACTATATAAGAACGGGTCTACGAGGAAGGATGACAACGATGATTGCCAAATCCTCATCCCCCACGCCCGTAAAATACTGCCTCATATTCCCAACCAACGTACTGGTCATTATCTGGAATACCAAATACCGCAGGGGCAAGCCTGTTTCGTCAATGGCAAAGGTTTGAATAAAGCTAATTGAAAAGGCGAACGAGTAAAACACTTAAGTTGTCCTATGATTCGTGGACTACAGACCAGCGTTTGAATGTGTCAACTGACACCATTTACGGAGAGTCCTGAGGGGTGAAGTATTTTTTACACGGTTCGATAGAAACGAATGGACTTTTCAATAAAATCGCCGAAGTAAATAATTTTACCATTACTTTGCCCTTAACAGAAAGTCTTGTAAGTAGGGGAACCATATTTACGGGACAATGTTTAGGTACCTACCTAGTAACATTTTGCATTGAACTAAGTCTTTCAAGGTCTACTATACTACATCACTCAAGTAAAACTACAGAGAAAGAGGTTTTAGTTATCTCATTTATTTTACCCCTAAGGGGATGAATTTCCAAAAACACGAATATAACTAATATTTATAAATAGATACTTAAACATCAATTTCCATTTTCATTTTTTTAGAATACATAATATCTCACCTTTAGTGAGAAACCACGTGCCCCGGTTTTGCGCACCTTAACCATTGAGCTATCGCAGCTCGCTCGACTGAGCAGAAATTTTGTTCTCTGACTGTATTACTTTAACCGTCATAGGGTACGGTGCTCGGGCATAGGGGAGGTGAAAAGTTTTGTGCTCTAAACATTTGTAAATGTTTTTATGCTTAGCACGCGATTGCGCTTGTTATCCATATTTAGAATTAATAATTCATATAAAGAATTAATAATTTCCAACTTTCGAATTTTAAATAAAGACAAACTTTTACACAATTTTTTGTCCAATAAACCTCTTAGTCGTGAATGTTTTTTACCAACTTTTTGCTAGGCTTATTTAAATACTCTCGAGTTTTAAAATAAGACACATAACAAAACACAGTAACATAATTTATGTTAAGACGTAATAAAAGGTACTCAACGCACAACGCAGGTGTTTTTGGTAAGTAATAAGCCCACGTTTAGCAAACATGGAGCTCTTGTTACTTCTAGATAATTAAACTGTCACAATCCCTCATTTGTGAGAGCTTTGCGAAATAACGGCCTCGGAGGGCATGACCGAACGTTGATTTATTGACTGAATTAATCAGCTCAAAATACTATATTAATTTTTTTAAAACTAAAAATTAGATAACTTACTAAAAATTATAATGCAAATTTTTATAACAACTTTGTATCAGAACAAGAAGTTATATGAAAACTTACAAATAAAGTAAATAAATTGAAAAAAAAATTGATTATTTAAGAAAAACACTTAAAAATATACATTTACAAATTCTTAGAGCACAAAATTTCTAAAGAACATTCAGAAATTATCTGCTTTGAGAAATTGTAAATGTGATTTTCTTAGCTCGCTATGTGATCGCTTCGTACGTGATGTAATGATATTTATGAATGTTTAAAAATTTAATTATATATCAAGGTTACACAACTCCGCCAAATTTTCTTGTTTTCGCCTTTTTTCTCGATAAATCAATCTAAGAGTCGAGATCCCTTGATGCTTCGCGTCGGATAGAAACAGGTCGAACATTCTTCAGGTTGGGCTACATGCTACATGGCGGTTATGATAACTTGATGTAAATATGTAGTGTTTCATTACTAACAAAAACATGTAATGAAGGCAAATACGGTACCAACAAACTATAAGAAAGTGTTTGCAAAATTATTTATACGTGGGACCGCTCAAAAGTTTACGTAACTAGCAAAGAAAACTACTTATTTTGAAAGTGATTAGCTACTAATTGTGTAAAAATATTCTTAAAATGTGTCTGCTTAAAATGTGAAACATTCTTCAAAATTCTTGAAAACAGAATGCACATTCACGTGCTCGCATATTTTCTACACGAACATTTTTTTAAAATTAATTATACTATGGTGTTATCGTATTTGTGGCAGGCTGTGGCTATGCGAAACAATTTTTTTAGTATACTATCTCCTTCATATACCCATTCTGCGATTGGTAATTAGAGTGAGGCACTCCATTAATCCTAGAGTCAAAAAAAGAATGGGAACTTTTATCTTGGTAGGTCCGAAAGGGCCCGAGACCAACAACATAAAAATCAATTTTTATACACTGCATTCCAAATTCAAATATTTTTATCGGTTAGGAGTGCCAAACTTTTAGTATACCCTAGTTCACTATAGCAAAAAATTTAAGAATATTTTTTTACGAAGGACACAGAGGAAATCGTAATGAATAACTTCAGAGAATATTAATACGTTTATTACTCACTACTAACACGCATTTGGTACCTACGTTTTGGATAATTAAGCTGTCATAAGTCTGCGCCAGAATTAAGAATTTAATCATTGAGAAAAGTTTGCAGACTTATAGGTTTATTACAACTGTTTTAATGGAGCTAGTCTTGCAAATGAAAATATTGATTTGATTAATACTAGAGAATATAGATTTTATTGACACAATATTTTTCATGGACACAAACCTTTTATTTTCAATCACATCATGACTTGTCATTAGAGGCTAGCCTATCTACACAATTAAAAAGAGGAAAGGTTTGTATTTTTGTATGTAACGAATAAACTAATGTTTGTAAGTTTATTCGTCTTATATATTACTGGACCAATTTGAAAAGATTTTTCAGCATTAGAATCCTACATTATCACTGATGAACGTATTGTGTAGAATATATTCAATAAAATTGTTTTTTTTTTAATTTTTTGTTAATTACCCGTGCGAAGCCGCTAGTTAGTAATAAAAAGGTATTCTGACGATAAGAATTAGCCATATTCAGGAAACTTGCATAATATATTTGAAGCGACGATGACCCAGGAGAAGGACTACACACTGTCACGCAGGCGTCCCTGGTTTGAATCTTGCCAAGGGCCTCAGCTGCACGCCATGATGGTGGAAATTTTTCGAATGCTAGCCTGCCTAGCTACCACGCTCAAAATGCCTAATGGTGTGTTCCAGCAGGAGTCCTTGAGAGCCAGATTATATTCTAGGCTTAGCCTTTTCAACAGCTTTTACTGTAAGTACTTCGTCCATCACTAACAAACTGTCGAAACAAAATTAAAGTCTAACTAAGCAGCAATTAAGAAATTACATACTTTGATATTTAATTATGTTATATGGATTATTGAAACAACGAGAACTAATGAGTAGTGATAAAAGCCTAAGCTAAGTCATAGTAAAACGAGACAAGTATGTTGACTTCATAGAGGGGTACCGAACGCAGCTAGTACGCGTGCGCGACCATACGCGCGTGCCACAGCATGCACACTGTGGCAAATGTCTAATCTGACCAGAATGCGCTGATTTATTTAATGAAAATTTAATTAATAAAATTCGTGTTTGTATGCAGCTACAAATTGATTTGCTATGGTATATATATATGGCATACACCTGTCACTTATAAAATTATTATATATGGACAACCTGCGTTTCTAGGCTAGAGAATTCATTTAAATCTCCTTCGGGGCCCCAGGTTTACCTATGATTTTATTCTAGAGACATGGGCTCAAAGTTTACCCAAAGGTAAAAAAATATATATAGTGTGTACTGCTTAATATACTCCAATTATTATGAAGGAGGGATTAAGCTACAACTTAAAATAGTAAGTTCATTAAGCGAATATCAGTGGTGCCCTCTCTCGGGAGGCTATATCTTCGTAGCTCGGAGTTACAGAACTTTCATAATCGAAAGCTGACTTATACCAACATATATTGAAGCATTTTGTTCGGCTCCTGACGCCTGAAAGATATCTGTATAAATATTTTATATTCGCCAATTACTACAGCAAATATGAACAATAGAGCGGAATATATACGAGTATGATTAAGGTAAATGTTATTAGTAGGTTACGTTTTAGATTACGGTTCTAAGTCTAATATATGAAAAACACGGGTGTTTAAGCGTGAACTTACTATGAGTCGATATCGCTATCGACAATGTTTCGGCTTCTACCGGAAGCCTTCCTCAGGATTTTGAGTGTGGTACGTCCGCCGCGGTCGCGTCACGCTTCACACGCTCAAACACCCGTGTTTTTCATATATTAGATATAAATATGAGCGTAAGTTTTTATAATATGATACGGTTCTAAGTATGAACATTTTAATGTCTCCCAAAATTAAAAACTTCATCTAAACAGTCGTTAACATTTTCAATGTCAAGTTTCGCACAGAATACCCTTCTCGAGCCCATAATCCCTTCAGAGCCCCATAAAGACCCCACACAATGACCCAAGCCCTCACTCAAAATAATGAAACATTCTACAGTGGCATTAATCATGTTAATAGACACAAAACGCGACTACAGCGACACTTTTATATCCTAAAGAGCTTTAAAACCGCATAACTTGGATAATCTACTTTGTTATTATTACACCAGGGATTATTTTCTTTTGAGATAAATATAATTTTCTTACCTTTTGTTCGTAGAAAACCTCGAAGCTCTTAAGCCAGTGGCATCTGAAACAAAATATGGCAACTTTTAGAAATGTTTTAGTTTTTAGATAAAGTTAGCTGACTGATGTCTCCCAAAGTTCGGGCGTAGACCCAAGATGAGAAATTCAATTAAGTTAAGCCCATTACTGTATTGGATAAATATTTCGACCGTTTGCTTAATTTATCTAGTCCCTACATTAATTTATTTAAAATTAAAGAAGTTACTGTAAGGGGAAAGCTTGATAAAATGAAATTTACATATTGCAAAGATATTACAATGAAATTAAGATCCATTAGACATATAAGGACTATCGTCCTTTGCCGACTTTTTGAGATGTTACTTAGTTACAGTTTTAACGACTTTTTGATTTTGTAGATTGAAAATTTAAATTTGTTATCTTTATACATGTTCGAAAATTTCAAATATCGGTAATTGTTATCGATTTCAAAGTGGTCAACTATTATCTTTTATATATCTTTATCACTCTTTCCGGTACACATTTTCATGAATTTATTTATTTTTCAAATTAAGCTCTTTCTTATACTTAATCGATTATATTTTATTTTAATGCATTAACTACATTATTAAAATACAAATGATAGTGCAAACCAAAATTGCACAAACAATATCCAACGATTTGCAGGTTGTCTAAATACTTTTACTGTAGTAGCTGTAGTTTTGTATATAGTTCGTAATATTTTCTTTAAAGGCATACCGCCGGTATAAAAAAAAACAATATTAGAAAGTATTGTAAAAATATAAGACACTCGAAAAAACAATACGAAGTACAATTATGATTTGTTTAAAGTGGCAAACATTATTAAAATCAATTATTGTACCATATGAAATATTAAGGACCGCATCCGCCACCCTAAGAGCATCGTGTTGTCAATTGACATCGCTTTAAAACTGTAAAAAAAATATGGTAAATCATTTTGTTCATGTGTATCACTCAGACCAAGATGGTCAGAATCAACCTCAAAACGATGAAAATCGAATAGACAGATATCCAACATTTGCATGGTGGTAGGGCATTTAGCGAATGTCCGCCTGGCTAGCTACCACCCTCAAATAAAAAATCTGTCGCCAAGCACCTAACGGTGTATTCCGGCAGCTGACTTTTTTGACTATTTAATTGTTCAATAAAATCACTAAAGAATACTATCTAATAATAGTACCAATAATCAGCGCCGGTTTCCATTGATTTTGAGAGATTTTCCTGATAAGTACATGTTCCTCTTATTCAGCGAATAAAATGTCTGCACGTTAGTTTTTTTGTATTCAGTGATAGCTAATGAATCGAATGCACGCAACAAAATCATGAACCATTTATTTCGTAGAACTTTTTATTTTATTTTACTGCTACGTCTCTTGATAATGCAGAGCCCAGCATATGTGCCTCTTCGATTTCCTTCATTTTTAGAAGTATTCTCAACATAGTAAACTTTTTCTAGAGGAATAAAAAATAATACAAAAAAAAGACATGTACCTACCCATATTTTAGTAGGTACCTTTGCATTAGATTTTTATGTGCTGTAATTTAAAAACGCAGAATATGGACTTAATTTTGACATCAATAGGACTTGTATTCATATGAACTATCTCCTTACTGATATGAAATGTGAACAAATCATATTATACCAAAAGTGCAGCTAGCTTCCTAACTATCTAACAACCTCTACATTGTGAAAGGTACAAAATGATTGCCATTTCCTCCTGTCGCCATACTTCTCTTGTTACTAGAAACACCTTGCAAAGTAGCTGAAAGTAAACAAACCCACTTAACTAAATCCCCGAGCACTAGAGCTAAACTAAAATAACACTGCACCACGTTTTACAGCTGTTATACAAAGACCACGTGCAAGTCATACCTACTTATAACAAGAAACATAAATAGCTTTTGCCGGCGACCTCGCCTGTGTGAACTTTGGTTTTATTTTTCATATCTTGTTGTTGTTTTTATTTGGTTTTGCATGGTGCTAAGGTATTTTATGAATGCTCGCCTGGCTAGCTACCACTCTCACCTAGATCATTTGTCGTCTTAGGTTTTCGCAATTATTACAATAGTAATTGAACAACTTAGAACGGTTTAAAACGCGTATATTTCAATTATTTAATTTTTAATTATTTAATCAATGCAGTGTTTAAAACGTCGGGACAAAAATACTGATAAATATACGAGACTTCAGCCGTTTAAAGTTGTTCAATTACAATATATGATCTGTCCTTGAGACTTCGAGTAATTAATTTGCGTTATGCCTGAGTGCCTGTCCTAAATTAAAGCCATGAAAAGTAGGGAAAGCTCTGATATATCGCGGAGCTTTTAAATGAAGCTCTATGTATTTTTGAATGGTTGACTTTTAAATTCAATAACAGCAAGTCGATGGCGGTAATAAAGGTTCTTAATATAATTTAACTTTGCATTTCCAGAATACAAGAAAAAAAATCAGCCAAAATTTAATAATTTAAACATAAATACGTTAAAACTTATATCCTTACAGCCGATTTGTGGTACACGTGTCACATCAGCTAACAGGCCGTCATCAAACAATCTGCCAAGTCCCAAGCATTCCCAAGAACTGTTATGGCCGTCCGCTTTTCTAGCACCAACCCTCTTTGGCAATGTTCTCGCTGTTAGTGCCACTATAAGGGCTTCAGAAAGAAGAAAGTTGTGCGCCCAATGCACAGCAAGACTACACAGATGTTACTATTTTTTCCATTTTGGTCCTCATTTTCTTAAACCCCAAAATTCTAGTTAAACACTCTTCCTTATTATATAATTAGGACCAAAACTGCGTACTTATCTCATTTGTCTATATATTTTTTTATTGCTGATAGGTTAGCCTTTGACCACTATCTCACCTGATGGTAAGTGATGATGAGGTCGAAGATGTTGTTCAGGCTAACCTGGAATTACTGGCTCTCAAGGACAGCTGCGGGAAAACGCAGTTAGATGCTTGGCGACATATTTTCTACTTGAGGGTTGGCTAGCTACCGCATTCGCAAATTGCCCTACCACCATGCTATAACGACTTCCATCCTAAGACAAGAACCAGGACCAACGGCTTAACGTGCCCTCCGAAGCACGGAAGCGCTTAGTAATAATGTCACCAGCGGTCATCGATCCAAGTCATGACCGAGGCGGACGTTGCTTAAGTTTGCTGATCGGTTCAGAATGGCTAAGCAAACTTCGCTACGAGCGCTTCAAATTATAATGTTTAATTCGCTCGACGCTTGTACCGCAGACTATTTTTGAAGCTGAACTGTTAGCAACGCCTGTGCATTTTACGTTCCGTTTTACGGCACAATATACGTGACTTGATGCATCTGCAGTTAAAGAAAAGGACCGACTGAGCAACATGCTGTTAATATTGGATGCTACACTTGGATCTATTAGAATTTTACAAGGGACTCGTAATGCTTCCGTTTATAGCGAGTTCATAAATATATACATACGAATATATATAAAAAATAATGTATGAATCTACATCAAACCTTTGACGACTTGGGCGTCCCTCTGGAAGGTTGTCAATACGTTAAAGATTAATAAAAATTATGATCTATTAACTTATGTTAATTATTGCTACTGTCTTAGCGAGAGATACGAGTATTTCGTTCAGAACCCTTTGTCTTTAATTTTACATTCGTACCTTTATCTAGTAACCTATGTATAACAAGCTAACTGGCGCTTATAAAAGTAACTTGTAAGATAAGACATGGAATACAATAAACACAAAAGAAAATTAAATTCAAGATCTCGTAGCAATTCGTAACTCCTTGGCGTAATATTTGCGTAGCGCATCTATCTACATCGTAGCCTAAGGAGATACTACGCCGTAGCTAATTGGAGACGTTACGCGGTAGCTAATTGTAGACGCTTCGGGGTAGAAAGCTCGCGGCCTTTTGAAACAGCGTTGTCTGTAGCTCTCAGCATTTGTATTACAGTTCATCATCAAAGCTTATGTGTAAACATTGTGTTTAGTGAACAATACGAGATAACTTACGTGAAACTTCTAACAACCCAATCCTATGTTGCTTATTAGCATTTTTTTTAAATAGGCTCGAGATTTTAATGTTACTATTCACTGTCGAACTAAGCAAAAAAAAATTGCCCTTGACGATCTTAATATTACTGAAAAACCAAGGGTTGCCTGGAGTAGATTTCTTATGGTAATTAGGTTATGGCGATTTTGGTATACTCTTAGTGAATAAATAAAGAAGTCTGTGTTAAATGTATGATTTGCCTGAGATACGAGTATATCAAGAAAAATACACAAAACACGCTACCCCACATTTCTCTAGAAGTCAATCAAGACATATCGACGTGGCAGGCAGATGTATGTGTCACATCGAACTGTGTACCTCAGAGGTGTAGTCATACTTTAGGCGGAGACATATCATTGCTTAGTCTATTACCTTATATAATATAATATTATGTAAATTAACTATGATTGACCTATCTTAAACATTATTTTTATGAAGTGAAAGTTTCCGTAACTAATTGAGAGTATATTTGAGCATCATAGTGGTATGTACATATTCAGAATATGTCCCGTAGGAAGTCTACTATGACCGATCCCGTCCAAGGAAAGGATCAGTCGTAGATTTAAATCCTTCTCATGGTCCAAATTCATCCTTTTTGTGATTGTGTATATTGCTAATGCGTATGCCTATTCACTTGGTATGCAAAAAAACATTTAAATTGTTCAATTATACGTATAAGCTAATACTTCTACGACAAGTAGCAACCAATCGCTAGTGATTGCAACATGCGAGCGCACAACCATATCCGCTTTTCGCTGTCAATTGAACATCAAAGCGCACCGCAGCCTCGACATCGATGTCGTGCGGCATCGAGCCCCTCGTATATTCCAATAAAGAAGGACAAGACTCTAATAACGCGACCCGAGTAAGCTCCCAAAACGACACCTCAGACTTTCTCGACCACCAAGCCACGGGAAAACCAACCCTGCCTCTGGTATCCTAAGAACGAATATCGATTGTATGCAACACGCCCAGTAATAAATACGAAAACAGAACAGCACGTCCGATGAAGTTTTTAAGAGAAGACGACGTAGGTAGAATATTAGGTGAGGCTCAAGTAATGGGAATTTGATAACACGTGTCTGGTGAAATTACGAGTTTGCCTCGAGACGTCGCGTCGCGGCGTAATGCTCCGTGAATATAAATAATTTGATTAAGTTCGTTCGAAAGATAACCCAAGTACAAGTCAAGACTAACAGGTAACTTTTCATATTTACATAATGATCACGCCTACCGTCAATTACGAGTTTCTGCAAATTCTATTCGAGTCTGGTATACTGGATAGTGGTGACAAGTGACAACCCATTATAAAATCCATTTACCACACACCGCTCCAGAACAACCACCGCTTATTGAATACCCAACTCCGCCTTGCATAATCTACCATAGTATTAGCAGTCCAGTACGTTCCCCGATAGCAAGTATTTCGGTAATATTGTAATTAGTCCTTTTATACATAACTGCATGGAGAGATCTTTCAGTTTCAAAATGCACTCCCCTCCAATGTCTTTACCTCTACATACAAAATAGTGTATGTACGCAATACACGCAACCTCGCCAATATCATTGTTTTTTTAATCATCGTGGTGTGTGTGCGATCTGCTCGAACGTGTCCGAGATCACAGTAAAATCGCTGCATACACACATATTTAAGTAATCACGTTTAGTGGAGCGCATTTTTAGACCGAAATATCTCTACACGATTATACGTACTGTTTTTAAGCGTAATTACACATTGAAATAAAGTGTGTGCTTTTATACTGTCCTGTCACTGTGTCCGGTAAATAGCAATAGGTTCGTACCTTTTTACATGGGACCAAAACATGTCATGAAGGGTTTATACACCTCGTCCTACCCCTTCAGAGAATATAGGAGTGACGATGTTTTATTTTTTGTGTAATTTCATTGCAATAATTTTTAGCTTCTATTTTGTTTTACAATTCTACACAAATATTACCCTAAGGGATTCATAATATTTAAGAAAGGTACCTTAAATTATTTCAACGTATACGTAACGTACGCACCTCCAGCCGTAACATATAGTAATTTACACAAGGGAAAATACATGAAATATAAAGCAGTATCTATACCCAAAATTCTGAGTCAAGGATACTCAAGGTGTACCGTTACGAATACCGGGCGCCGTGTAAAAAGATCCTGCAAAATATTAATAAGACCTTTGCAAACAATAATCCCTTGAGGCATTCCACTAATTTTAATATTATAAACATAACAACAACAATATTTTACAGTAAGCTGAATAAATAGGATAATAGAGGTCCGTAGTTTAGCGGGTCTTAGGTAGGTACGGTTCATTTTGGGGAGCCATATTTTATACTGGCATTCCAGTAATGCTCCCAGCGTTGGCTGGAAGTTAATATACTTACTTAATTTATGAGGTTGTTTGAATTTGAATATGAATATTGCAGGGTAACTGTTAGGATCGGGTGACATTAGACGAGACGAATTTAAATCCATAATACATTTAATTCTATGAGTAATTGTAGTCGATGTGTAACCCCATTAGTTGTCAATTTAGAAAGAATGTTGTATATGGGTTATGATTATATTTTAATAAAATTTACCCGCGCTTTTGTTTATGATCGCGCATTAATTTGGCAATCAACAATACAGACAACTACTAAGATTGTCTACATCCAGGTGGTACAAGTCATAGAGATATAAAATACTAATTAGAGTGGCAGCCATGTCAGTTTTCTTAGAAAACGAGCGTAGCCAGTTCAACACATAAATGATACTTGACATTACATCTTTATTGTTCACTACAAACAATCCGATTCCCTGATTAGTCCCATTTTTACCCAATTGAAACGTTTAATAAGCCAATTTATAATAGTTGAAAATACACCTTATCTAAAGAGTGGTAAGATTGTATTTCTTGTGAACTTTGTCAAGCTATCTCTTTCAGTCAGCGAGACAGATATATGGTGATTCCCCTAATATCTGGTGAAAGTTGCCAGTCGACAATATCTGTAGAGTAATTGTGCAGTCTCTCAGTCAAGTATAATTCAATTTTAAAATCGTTCCTTGGCAAAATCTGAGCATAGATAATTGAAAAATAGTTTACAAATAACAGCACGAAAAATGATTACGGGAAAAGATTTATTGTGATAGCTAGTAAAATTTTAGCCTTTTTTATTTATTTATTCGGAACAAAAAGTGGTATCCTAGCCAGTGATGCAGTACATTTTTATCGATAAATTTTTCCATCGACTAAAAACGATTTATAGACACAACCTTCAGCAGTGAAGATGCTGAATAAGAAAATGACGATAAAAATAAAATAAAGCTATTACTGCGAAGCACAGCTTAATTTCGATATAATATGTTATAGGCTTGCTTATTTCTAGTAAAATTATTACAAACACATGAAATTCGTAATGAAATAAGAGATAAGCACAGATAGGGATTCACAAAAATAAAAGACGTGGTTTAGGTCGAAATCATGGTACATATAACAAGAGGTAAATTGCAGATGAGTTCAAGTAAATGTTGTCAGTCAATGTAAATTGTCAAGACAAATTTTACCACGTAGAATCAAACTATACTTTTAATTTTTGTTTTGATATTATTATAGCGGTCGAAGCCGCAGGTTAGCGCAAAATTAATTTGATATAAAAAAGTGCCTTATTATAGTGGGTGGGTGCGGAAGTACAGCCTACTGGTGATATATTCGTGTCAAATAAAGGGCTTTGTGCCAATTCACCCTGCTAACCTAAGTCACGGACGATATACGTTTTGGTATGGATAATGGTCAGCTTACAGTTCTGACACTGTTAGATTTCAGTAATGCATTTAATACTGTCAATTTCGACATTCTCCTTGCTTTACTTCGCTCTCTTAACATATGTCCAACAGAAATCGATTTATTTCACAGTTATCTGTACGGGCGCAGGCAGCGTGTACGTCTTGAAGACAATTTATCGTCTTGGTGTGACACGACAGCAGGCGTACCGCAAGGCGGCGTGCTATCTCCTTTATTATTTGCAATGTTTATTAACTCTATTTCACAAAATCTCTCTTCTTCCTACCACCTATATGCGGACGATCTACAGATATATTCGCACGCTCCATTACATACTTTATTATTATCTGATGCTATTATTACAACGAATACTGATCTTGATCGCATAACAAAATGGAGCAAATCCTTCGGATTGAAAGTGAATCCCGGCAAAACTCAAAGCATTGTTATAGGCAGTTCCAGGTTATTGTCAAAAGTAGACTGGGCAACGCTTCCTCAGGTAATTTTCGATGGAAATGTTATACCTTTCAGTTTATCTGTTAAAAATCTGGGTGTGACTATTAACAACTCTATGACTTGGGATCTGCAGTTACAAATAACAAGTCGTAAACTTTTTGCATCGACAGCTTCTTTAAAAAGGCTGCGTAACTTCCTTCCCACTACCACTAAAATTGCTTTAGCTCAATCTCTCTTACTCCCTATACTTGATTACGCTAACGCCAGCTATCTAGATCTCACGGAGGAGCAGCTGAATAAGCTTGAGCGTCTTCAAAATGTTTGTATAAGATTCATATTTGGTTTGCGCAAATATGATCATATCTCTCAATTTCGTTCTGAGCTCAAGTGGCTTCCAATACGTCTTCGCCGGAATACTCACATTCTCTGTCTCCTTTACAATATATTGTTCAATCCTACATCCCCGCGCTATCTCAAGGAACGTTTCAACTTCCTTCAATGTTCTGCATACTCATTGAGGTCATTAGAAAATCTTATACTAGACATTCCACCACATACCAGTTCTTTCTACGACCAATCTTTCACTGTTAAAGCTGCCCGCCTATGGAACTCTCTACCTGTGTCCATCAGACGTGCACCATCTTTAAATGTATTTAAGGACCAAATAAAAAAGTTTTATCTGTCAAATGTCACATTGTGAGTACTTGTTCTTGCCTCTTTGCTTGAAATTGTTTATGGATATCCTTACTACTTCATTTATAATTGCTATTATTCTTGTAGTAAAATAATACATATATTTAACTTTAAAGATATATATTGGGTTATATATATATAAATATATATATTTTTATATCTATGTTTTCTGTACCTATATTCTACATGTATATTTGTATACATATAAAAGCACGTGCTTTAAATTCAGAAACTGTACTTAATTTATTATTTTTATTTTTCATATATTTCTTTTATAGTTATGTACATTACTACACCCCTTTATAATCGGTTTTACAGATCCTCTCCATCCAAAGGTTGCCTGGAAGAGATTGCTTTCAGCAATAAGGCCGCCCATTGTAACACTATCAATTTGAATTGTAATTTTTTATCTCTTTCATTTATGTGGTGTGACAATAAAGCATTATCTATCTATCTATCTATCTATCTATCTATCTATCTAACCTTGACATAAGTGAGATCATTTGCATAGCACATTGAGGGCTTTTACTTAAGAAAACTTTACATTTCTCAACATAATAATACAATCAAGCCATTTTTATGTGAGATTTAAATCTTTTTATGAAATCTGAAACCAAGTGAAATAACAATATATAGGAAAAAAGTGTTAAAATAAATTTAACCGATAAGATATTTAAAGTATCTAAAATTATTTTTTTGGTTATAAATAATTTCCGTTATAGTAGAGAAATACATTTTTATTCTAGTTAGCCAATGATAGTTGCTTTCAAAAACCTGATTATGAGAATCAGATTACGCAAGTCTCAGGGTGATTCTATAAATCTGGATATCGTCCGCCAACCGGGATTCCGATTTGTATACATGAATGAAAATCAGGGAGACCGATACAACAGTAACTACCAGCTAATTATATTGGTAATCATTTTATTTCCATTGAAACGAATTATACTTATTGCATAATCGGCGATTGCTATTTCTAGATATTATTATTTAGCAAAAAACAGTATGTTCGTGTTTTTCTCTATTACACATTTTAACAAATGAATTGAATGGTAGCCAATGAGATATTCTCCTTATTGATGATAACGAAAATCTCCAAAATAGACTAACTCATAACCTAAAAGTTCCCGTGTTCGGTTCCGTTCGCGCCTGCGTTGCTGCAACACACCCCGCGATGCTGCAATGCCGCCTGCTGTACATATGTCCTAATCCAAACGGAAGAAAAGGAAAAAAAAATCATGTGATGTTGTCAAAGTAGCTTTGGTCTGTCATGGTGAATGAACACTGCTTAAAATCCCTATCAACGCCATGCAAGTTGAGTGTGTAGAACCTCCTCTTAGCCTTCGCAGACAGTTTCTCTCCGATAAATTCCTTTTTAAATTAAGTCAAAACTCAAATCACCCTGTTTGTGAAAAACTAGATTGTTGACTGACATTATATAACTCATGCAATAAAGCCTCATCTGAGGACTTCCCTTGTCTCCTCCGCAGCTATTTACAATTCACCCTTCTTAATTATTATCTCCTTCAGAATCCTGTTATGCCTTTGTACTCATCATCTTACGAAGCATTCGTTTTCAAACCTAACATTATTTTGGATTTTGGTATTGATAAAAACACAAGAGAAGCTAATAAGGTTTTCATAAATAAACTCTTCACAGAATACAAGGGCTGGACTGCCATGCAGATGCTTCTAAAAATCCAGATAGTCCAATTGGTGTTGTAGTTTGGATCCCATCTACGAGAATAATTTTCAATTATAAATGTCCTCCTACCACTTCCGTCTTTTCAGGAGAAGCCATCGCAATTCTGAAAGCCATCCTGTTTGTAATATCACACAATCTGAACAAAACTATCATATTTTCACACTTCAAAAGCTGCTTCCAATTCATTCTTTCTAACCCTTTTCGGTCCAAATCTAGGTTCCCAATTGTTTTAAAAATAAGAAACGCCCTTTACGAATGTAGCTCTCACGGCATAAATGTGATCCTAGCCTGGATTCCTGGTCACGCCGGTATAGTGGGCAACAAATCTCAAGATCAAGATATCTGTTTGACTTTCTAACTAAAACTGCTTTAAAAAACCTTGGAACCAGAAATGGCAAATTTCTAGAATATTAAAAGGTAAATTCTATGGTAACATTCAACCTGAGATGCCCAATAAACTCTGGTTCTCAATATGCCGTCCGAGTCATAACTATTCCTGTAACCCAGTCTTCCTGGCCAAACTTATAACTCCCTCTGTGAATGTGTTTTGGACGAAGGAAATGTGAAACACATATTTTTGGTTTGTCCCAAAATAAACTCTTCTCTCTACAATATTATCCCTATAGATATCCCTCGTCCTTTCTCCCTCAAATATCCTGTCCTTAGTATTTAGTCCATATTCAAAGAAAGCTGTAAATTAACTGTTCTTATACTAAATAACTTAACCAAAAGTTGTTCCCAGGTGTTCTATATTTCCCCTATATATAATGAATTTGTGTGTGTGTGTGTGTGTGTGTGTGTGTGTGTGTGTGTGTGTGTGTGAGAGGGTGTGTGTGTGTGTATACATTTGTGTTCGTCCAGTAGTTAGATGAACTAACATCTAATGTTTCAGCACCAAATTTGGCTTAGACAGTTCTCACCGGACATAACTCATTAAAACTAAAAAATCCACTTCGTTTGGTGGTCCATATAACTACGTGACATTGGTGAAATTGTGGTGGTGCCCACAGAAGCCACAAAACAAGAGTTGAATTCTTAACATTGAAAAATTGCGTGTTCTTGAAAATATTTGCATAATTTGTTAATTTAATTGATGTTAACCATCTGACCTACACGTGCATTTTTACGTCCAGTAAAAAGTTCTATATGCGATAAAAGCAGTGGGACAGATGGTGCTTGCTTTCGTAGGTCTAACGGGAAAGCTCCAAATCAGAGATTGGAATGAGGTGACATTTAGTGACTAACAATTTATCGATAAAATTTGACGATAAAAAAAATCATGAATCACTATATGTCAGATTGCACCGACTTTGTTCATCAGCGAAATATAAAACATTTAGGACCAATTTATTAATTTTTCCGGTGATAGGATATTCCTACTTTCTTTACATTCGTGACATCGCTATTAAATCTGCAACTTATAACAGCACAACGCGGCATTTCAATATAAATTGACGGAGATGCATGCGGCGCGCTAGCCGCGGGTCGACTGTCAGTAGCATTATAGTCTGTTGACGTAAATACTCCTGTTTAGGAGTATGATAGGCTCGCCGGCCACGCCCCCTTCACCTTTCTATTGCTTTCTCTTTTCTGTGGTACAAGTATACCTTTTGAAGCGCTCGTAGCGAAGTTTGCTTAGCCATTATGAACCGACCAGCAAAGCTAAGCAACGTCCGCCGCGGTCATGAGTTGGATGGGTGATCGCTGGTGACATTACTACTGGGCGCTTCCGTGCTTCGGAGGGCACATTAATCCGTCGGTCCCGGTTGTTGTCTTAGGATGGCAGTCGTTATAGCATGGTGGGGCATTTAGCGAATGCTCGCCTGGCAGGCTACCACCCTCAAGTAGAAAATCTGTCACCAAGCACCTAACAGTGTGTTCCGACAGTTGTGGTCAAAGGCTAGCCTATCAGACATAAAAAAAACCTTTAATTTTTTACGATTTTGGTAGTTGTTATCGGGAAGTGATATAACCGCTCTGTGTATCTCTCTTTCTCTGTCCACATTCCTGTAGTCAACACATTTTTTGTAATCTGCCGAGTGTGAAGACTATGACACGTAGATTCTTGCAGCAGTGCAAGAAGTTTATGTTCAGCTTTGGACATTCCACCTGACACAGTGTATGTATTTACTATGTCAATAGTGCCAATGCACGGAGTATCCTAATGCTAGGTAAAAACGGCTTGCCGCCAGAACGTCGGGGATAACGCTGTGTCAGTTAATAAAACAAGACTTATGTACCTATATAAAAATAAAACTGCAAATAATAACAGGGCTGCTCAATTAAGCGGTGCCTCGTTGAAAGGACAATGAAATTTGCATCAAGTGCCGACTGACGAGACGCTCAACGACAGGAGACTTTTCACGGCGCTAACGGAATTATGGGGAGCTATTTTTTTTTTACTTAGTCATGTTAATTCTATGCATAAATTAAGTGTCAGACTGTCTTGGAAATAGAATCTCATTTGCTTTGTGTTCAATACAAACTTACAAATTAGAACAAGAAAATAACATGTATATGCCTTTATAAAAGCAAAACAGTCGTTATAGTATTCATAAAATTTACAGTAGGTATGTACGAGTACAGGGATTTCAGGGCGAAAATAAATCTATTTATGTCCCATG
Source organism: Plagodis dolabraria (assembly GCA_963854805.1). Taxonomy (NCBI): domain Eukaryota; kingdom Metazoa; phylum Arthropoda; class Insecta; order Lepidoptera; family Geometridae; genus Plagodis; species Plagodis dolabraria. The sequence continues at coordinate 22,267,686 of OY978457.1, read as the reverse complement.
CCCGGGAAAATCGTAGTATAAAACTACTGAGCGATTAAAACCATTATATTTTTATATGGCGGGAGACAAACGAATATATTTAAGTAAAAAATGTGCACATCATTAGTTAATGTAAATAAATATTAAATAATTATAGTCAAGCTTGTACATACTACAAAAGAATAAAAAGATCACATCATTATGCTGATTGCATATAAAAATAATAAGCTATTAGCACTTTAGGTACTGTGAAACAGACTCGGAATACCCCTCATTTCATCTGGTCATTTAATATAATGTTTAATGACTACTCTACGGCATTCTAATATAGGTGCGAGTTGCGACGACTGGCGAGGCGAGAAGAAGCGATGGAGTACCGGCAACCACAGCGATGCCCGAGCCGAGCGATCGAAGCGAGCGTGCCGCAGCAGAGCAGCTAGCTATGCGCGGAAAAGCGGAAGTTTGAATGACTTAAGACTACTAATAAAAACATAACGTGAAAAAAATATTTTTATGATTATATTAAGGGGTTAAGTATGAAGTTGACGATTTGTACTGAAAAATTGAAATTTGTTTTATATTTTATTGATGAGATATTGTGAGCTGATTGTGCCGCGTTAGTTCCGCGTCGGAACTCATATTCAAAAATCACTCCAATTTTCGAAGTATCTATCATTCTTGTCTAAGCTGAATAAAAAAAACAACTGAAAGTCGATTATCGAATGTTGCCGGTTTTCTAAAAGAAGATCCTCATAGGTACCATGTCAAAAAAGTTTCACTAAAAATCTCAAACCATGAAGGTTTTATGTCAATTCGAATGTAATAGGTACTATTACAATAAAACGACAATTTCATACTTTGACCCCTATTAGTTAATTTTTAAAGTGTTCTTTTAGTAATTTTTTTATTCCGTTCATTTTCATTTGTCGTGCATTATGATTTTAGATTTAATCTGCAATCTATATTTTTGATAGGATAAAGAGGATTTATTTGATGTATGGTTAAATACTATACAAATAATCAACAATCGTTACAAAAGTTAATTTCTATAAAGTAACTAAGGGTATAAGGTAACAATATTGCTTCCAGTCTCCTAAGCCTGGGAGTTATGTTCATTTGTTAGGTGTAGCTACTCGTTAACATGTCAAAATGAGCACGAAAATACGCAAACAAGTCGTATTCGAGATACAGCAGCTTATGCTCATAATAAACCCAAAATGTTAACAAACAAATATTACATAATGCCGTTCCCATTCAATGCTCGTTTCTGAACAGATAAACAAGGCTTTATACACAACAAATATGAATTCCCGCAATAGCAACACTGTATTTATACAAACCTTCTAAATGAATTTAACCACATTAAAGTTAAAATCATATATCTATTATACAGTTAAATCTTAGCTATGAATTTGTAACAATGAACAAATTAATTTCAATGACGTATGTATGAAACAAAGACTTTGAATTTACATATTTAGAAAAATCGCTTTTACTGCTTAATACTCGTAGTGGTTATATTATGACTACTAGTCAGTATTTTTGGTAGGAAGACGTTTCGGTAGGTACACACGCAATGCCAGACCCTTATTTTTATATATAATTAATACAGATAGAATACGTGGTGAAATTACAGGCATATAAGACAACTTTATGTGTCAGGGTGATGGGTGCAGTGCAGTTCGCCAGTTGTGACGAACTCCATCTGTGTTATAGGTATAGGATAACACTTAACAGGTTGCCCTTGTGCTTGTTCCACCACGATAGCGTACAAAAACATATATAGCCGAAAAGTGTAAGCATACGAGATTTTTTTATCCGACAGACTGGTCCTTGACCACTATTAACAATACAATTTTGGGTGGTGATAGCTAGCCAGGCGGTATTAGAAAAATGCCTTACCTCTGTATAAAAAAACACACATTTTGTTCCCATATCTTTGCAAGAATTGCACCATCAAATGGCAACTTCCTCAGCGACTTCATTGGTGGTGTCGGTTATTTAGGCCGCATATATTCATGCGCTAAGTGTGGATAACCAAATAATGTACAGTGTTTGCTGTGCGCTTCCTGAATACCGCAGTGGCGTGCGGTCTCACTTACATAGCCTTAAATTTATCCGTTAGTATGTAAACTATTCCACACTATGTAGCTTTATATAAAGCAGGTTTAATAGAACCTTAAACAGTCGTAATGTTGGAAGACTAAACAGTGAAAGAAAAATTATTGTAACCGAGATTTGGATTTTGAGATGAACAGATGATATCCTATTAAGACAAAATTAGAGTTAAATAGGTACATCAAAGAAAGCTCGAAAGCAATACCAGTGACAGAAAAAAATGAAATAGACTAGCGTGGTAGGGGTATGCAATGAAATTATATATATGTATGTATTGTATACATTTATTAATAATTTTAACGTGCTTCACCATTACTGCCAATATATACAAAGCAAAAAAAAATAAACTATGGACATTCTTATTTGTCTAGACACGTAAAATATAATCAAGTTATTTTCCAAAACTTATCTGAGCGCTTGGTCGATGCGACGCGTGATCAAAATGCTGGCACATAAATTGAATGCTTATTCGTTAAGCCAAATATTATTTGGCTGGCTATTCTGAGCGCTTGGTCGATGCGACGCGTGATCAAAATGCTGGCACATATATTGAATGCTTATTCGTTGAGCCAAATATTATTTGGCTGGCTATTCTGAGTGCTTGGTCGATGCGACGCGTGATCAAAATGCTGGCACATATATTGAATGCTTATTCGTTGAGCCAAATATTATTTGGCTCAACGAATAGGCATTGCAATTCAACGGGGCAATGCTGCCAGCATGCTGGGCGCGCTGCCAACAGGGAGTGGGCTGGAGCATTTAGACTGCCTATAAACTGCTATGACTTATAGGTTATCTAAATGTTTTTATTGTAGTAGATGTAGTGTGGTATATAGTTCGTAGTATTTTGTTTAATAAAGGCATACAGCCGGTAAAAAAAATCATACATAAATAAAATAAAAATCAGATAATATTTAAAATTAACAGTGCTTTCTTTACTTCAATAAAAAAAATTAACAATTTCAATGTAGATCGAAAATGACAATTATTTTCATTAAAGCCAAAACAAATGTAATGTCATATAAACAGTAACTTTCAAGCCACTGCAGCAATTAAATTAATTTAGAAAGACATTAGGTATACTTTTTGTATTTTTGTTGAATACCCTATGTGTTACTTACTTAGTTGGCTCAGCGACCCAATGTGAGTCTTGGCCTCATTTACAGGGTTATTGGAAAAATGCTAACAACCTCTTAAGGTTGACTTCTGCTAGTCCTAACAAACATTTTGAGATGATTTATTTTATGTATAGAAAAAAAATTTACGGGTTTTTGACTGAATACGTGCGAGGGACATCTGATTTGAAAAGGCTCTTGTGCCTGTAATTAATTAATTCGTATATTTTAATACTTTGCTCGATGTTATTCAAAAATCTATTCAAAGGGAGCACGGCGCGGTTATGTGTTGCCGCGGCGGGCGCTCTTGGCTCAGAGTAGGCATTAAAATATTTATAAAAAAAACGTTTTTTTATTATGACTAGCAGAAGTCCACCCTAAGAGGTTGTTAGCATTCTACCAATAACCACACTCCGCAAATTCCGACCTTATGCAGTTTCATGCCAGTGCAATGTTATCGGAATTTAAAACATACATAATTATGTTTATGATCTGTAATAATCATGACCTTTTTTCTAGCAAATAAATAATATCATTGCGTGGAGTATAAGAATGTTAAGAAGGCAAAGGCCTAAGAATTTAGGATAGAATACGTGAATAACGATGTATATGATATGCATAAAAACAACGATTACAGAAAAAAGTGGAAGAAGAAAACATGTCGTAGTAACACTATTTAGCGCGGCATTATATACGACTGGGAAAAGAAAGAGATGAAGGTGAACATGTATAGCTAGCTTTCTTTAAGCACGTACAGTAGCTTTCACAGGTATAAGAATAATTCAAAACAAACAGCTTGCAGATAGGTTCACGCGCCTGCACTAAGATCTCGTTTTACGACCTGCACTGGACGTTGAATATAAGTTATATTTTACACTACAGCTTAACCGGCGGAAGCCAATTATTTTTTAACGATCGCTGTAAACTTTGGATTAATGTTGTACGGGAAGCGTGTAAGGATTTGTTGTTTTAGCTTGAAATAACAGCATCTGCGCTGCGACAAAGTAAGGCGTCGTTTTATGTTTCTATGATTAATCTGTGCTTAAATACCTCAGTAATCGTGGTGAAATAAAATGGTTATCTCAAGTAGAGATATATCCCAATAGAAAGATAGGCTATATAGAATATCTTTATTTAAACAGCACAGTACAAATATATGTTATACGGATAACATTAAAATAATTACAAATAATATAAAAACATAAAAAATAACTTAATATCTAAGATAAACATAAGAAATAAAATAAAATATTCATATATCTAGGGACAATTTTTAATTTTTGTCGTGACCTCTTGGTAATGTTTCGCGTCAAAGCGAAACGTGTCGAAACTTCTTCCGGTTTGGTTACGTGGGTTGCAAATAAATTAGGCGGAAGTGTCACTATACTCTGGTTTTTAATTCGAGATCAAAAATGTAAACAAAGAAATGTCAATTGTCAATGTCATTGTCAAACTGACAGGTCAGGGTTATTCAATATTTTTTCTTCAAAAATGTTCTAACGTAAACCAAGCTGCGCCAAGTTACATTGAAATAAATCTACACCTATATAATATATATATATATTTACCTTAGACGCCTTTTGCGACTACCACGCCACGGGAAGAAACGGGGGTAACATTTTAACTCGGCACCCCATGAGGCATTGAGCCACAAAAATACCGGAAGGTGTGAAGCAGCGACTTCTGAGAACTGACACTTCTATTGCGATCGTCAAGACGCCTACCAAGCGTGGGGATTAAGACAAATCCCCCAATGGAACTTTGTTCAACGGTGGACGTTCCGGATTCACTTGTGCTCGAGTAGTTACATTCTTACTTATTTTGGCAAGTAGGTACAAAAGTATTAATTATCTTACCTAAAGATGAAATTATGTTGTATTGAAAAAAAAAGTTGGACAATCTGCCGTATAGCGTGATAAGTGAATTACTTGGTGAAGTAAACTCATATTTTCGTTGACAATCCTTCTGACTGAAAGTGACGATATTCCCAACATGTCAGTGTTTTTTTAGCACACTCCATTAAAAACCAATGCGATGCGAAGCAGTGATAGCTCAGTGGCTTTGCCTATGGACTGCCAAGCAGCAGGTCCATGGTTCGAATCCCGCCGCGAGCTTGAGCTTCACCGCATGGTGGAAGAGCATTTTTGCAAATGCCCGCCTGGCTAGCGACCACCCTCAAGTTGAAAATATGTCGCCAAGCACCTAACGGTGTGTTCCGGCAGCTGTCCTTGAGAGCCAGTCATTCTAGGTTAAGCCTGTTAACACCTTCGACCACATCATCACTTACCATCACGTGAGATTGTTGTCAAAGGCTTACCTATCAGCAATAAAAAAAAATAAAAAAAAAGCATTGGTCTTTAATAGAGTGTCCTTCGGCCACGCAAAAAATGTGTGGTTATAATCCTTCATCACCATCAACTCTTCGAAAGCACTCTAAGATTTGCAATGACGTTTCTTAACATGAGATACAATGTCTTTCGTTGTTAAAGAGCCCAGTTCAAGCTCTGGTTTGGAGAATCATATTCGAATCTAAAAATGTTAATACCAATTACGAATAAGCAAAAATGACGTCAGCTGGAAAATGTTGACGATCTCGGCAGTGTGGCAATTGAAATCAAAAAATTGTTACACTATTTTTTTCAGGGTTTAATATATGCGTAAATATGTACGCACTTATAAAAGTGTTAATTAATTAATATTCAAGTAATCAATTATAGCTTAAAATATTTTTTTTCTGTTTAATGCTTCATCCGTTTCCATAATTAGTACTTGTCATTTTTTGCGCGGCAAACCCCTTTGTTTCCTAGCTACCGCCCTCCAGTAGAAAATCTTTCGCCTAGCACCTAACAGTGTGTTCCAACAGCACTCCTTCAGAACAAGTAAAATTACAAGCACATGAGACTTAACCACTCATATCTCAGGGTGACAGGCGCAGTGTAGTTCGTCATTTGTGACGAAATGCATCTGTCATAGGTAGAGGTTACCGCTTAACATCAGGTAAGGGCGGCCCAACATATGATGGAACAAGCACGATGCCCACGTTAGCCTCGTGCCTATCACATAAAAAATACATTATTAAATTTTAAACTATAATAATTTATAAGAAAACAAATAAACATAACTAATTTAAAGTTTTCTCAAATATTTTTAGAACATATTATTATTGGATTTCTGCAAAGTGACGCCCTAATTAATTCATTACCTTATATAAATGTTACAAAAAGATTGAATCTAAGAGTTTTCCAGTGTAGAGTAAAAAGGCACGAGTATATTCCAGGTAAGTACGAGTATGTTCCAGCGTCGATCCCATTGTCTATTAACACCACCGCTTCACTGGGTTAATAGTATCAATAATTTAAATCAATGGCCAACTCATAGCTAACTGAAGTCGTTCACAATTTTCGTCCTGAAATCGTTTAGAGTTTTACCCAACTATGGTACCCAAGAACAGAGTACAACCTATACAAAATTCTACACCGAGCACTTAAAGCTTTCTAGAGAACGAGATTGCAACGGATTCGGTTAACCGCACTTCGTCGTAAACTACCTATACCTATATAGAAGTGAACACTAGGTTAGCCACGACGGAGCTAACAACATTTATTGTAATTTTCTGTATCGTACTGTAGGCAGATGCTGATACCCACATATCTAACCAAAATAGTGGTGAACATAATATCTAGCCGGTGTTGTTAAAGGTTTCCATAGGTAATAAGGTTCAGGTTCAACTTTCTCGAACAAACAAAGTGCGGACTCTGGTCTCTTTTAAACTATATTGGTTCGGGTCAATGGGACTTTCCCGAACAAACATAGGCGTTGACTCTGGTCGGCTACATGTCCAAAGCTAATGGACGTCGATAATTTCGATTTGTGTGCAATATTTCAGATCCTTTCAGAATTTTCGGAAAATGCCTTTAGGGTGAAATTTTACCTCACTCACACACTCAGGACTTCTATGTAATAAAAAAAATAAATAAACAGTACTATTAAATATGTAACCATTTGTTTTTAACGAAAAGATTATTCCAGCCGATAGTGGGGTTGGAAAAATATTTTTTATCTCTACTTTTGATACATATATAGCTAAGCTAAGGCAATTAATATTTTTTACAAAAATATCATGTTTTTAGTAACAATAAAGCGGAACCTTGTTACAAAGTCTAAGCTCTCTGTCTGTCTATCCTACCTTTAAAGGGCTTCATCTGATTCATTGAACTTCCCTGTAATAGTGTAATAAAATAATATGACAACCATTATAACCCTCTCCTATACTAAAATTGTTCCTTAAAAAACGTCATGGTACTAACAATTAACAGTTACTTTTACTAACGTTACAGTTACTTTTGAACATCTACAACGAATGTTTTAAAAGCTTCTTACTACTACACTATAACATATAATAACAGTAGCAGAAATCTGATTAAATATTCAATTCTAGACTATTCGACATTTTACGAGCGCAGTATCCTACAAAAAACGATCGCATGTCAATCCTAACAGCGGGAAACAAAGAACAAGGCAACGAGAGCCTATTCTATTCTGGAACAATGTCGTCTGCTGTCGACACGACATATTGTTGTCTATTATATTTAAGTTATGATACTCAGTAAAACATGTATATATCAGTAATATATTTACAGTAGCAATAAAGTTATTGTCTTCATAATCAAATAGCTGTATCATATATCATTCCATTGGATAATAATGTTAAATATATAGTACATATTCGGTTAATCGCACTTTGTCTGAAACTACCTATACCTACCTATATAGGAGTGAACACTAGGTTTTCCATGATAGGTCAAATAAGGATACAAACATTATTGTTCTTTTCAATATCATACTGTAGGCAGCGGCTGATGTGTTGGTATGTTGGTAATATGAAACCAAAAAGTGGTGAAGATAATATCTGACCGGTGTTGTTAAAGGTTTCCATAGGTAAAGAAGTTCAGGTTCAATGGACCTTCCTCGAATATAGCGTGAAAGATAATCCAGAAGAAACAAATAATGGAATGCGCAGCATGCCTCGACGTGAGTGAAGTGTATTTATTGACCGCAAAGGTAGCAAGTCCATACCCGAGTAATTGGCCTATCTGCCTACCGATCTTTAGCCTATCTCGGACGGCCAAAACAGACGATTGAGAGACATATCGTACCGAGCACACTTCAGAGACGGGATATGAGTAGGAAAACAGTGAAGATTTACTTGTGCTAACGCAACACTCCAGTATGCAGAGCATAACAAAAAATGTTATGCACTGCATACGGGAGTTTTGCGTTCAGCGAAAGAAAGAGTATAAAGGGAAATACGTTCTGGGTCGATGGATAAGTCTGGCTCAAGTCATTTTAAGCTCAAGCTTTGATTGTCGGGAGCTTACAATGTATTCTGTTTAGATTAAAACTGTTTACCATCTTCAACTCTATAATTTTGAAGACCTGTCGACAGTCCCGTGGGAAAGCTCGCGTATGGAGTTTTTTTCCAGGAATGTTTACTAAGGGCCTGTTTCATAATGTTGGAGTAAGTTCCGGTTTTACTACCCAGAACATATTAATTAAACAAAACACTATCTTTGCGTTTTACAGTCATCGATTTAGCCTACCCATCGGTTAAAGCTTGAAACGCGATGCATGTCAACTGTCATTTTTATCATTCAGCTATTTTATGTGTTGCATAGCAACCCGAAACTTTATTAGGACATTCTGAAACGGGCCCTTAGAATTAGTATTTTAGACTTGGGTAGATATTCGCCACTTGGTACATTTTCCAGTTATAACGTCATACATTTTTTTGTACGAAAAATAAATATGTTATTTAGAAGCCTTCCGAGTATGGTATCAAAATAAAGAAAAGGCTCTATTGATTAAAAAAATAAGTATATTTTTGAATCAATAGAGCCTTTTCTTTCTTCACCATTAGATTAAAGCTAGTTGTTCCGCAAACATTTTATACAAAAAAAAATCGACTTAACCATGAAAGTTCAAAAGTAACTATCATCACAATATAGTGCGCATGGTACCGACCACATAATTACCAAATGATCAAGATGCAATCAAATTAGCCACGATCACAAAATCAGGAGCAGCATAATAACGGGCAGCGCATAGAACTATTTTTCACTTTGTTTACTCGGTATACGAGTATAGGCCAATTGGCTGGAAGTTTCAAATCACACGACACAGTGTTATGTCTACACGCAATAAAGCAACTTAATGCCGAAACTTAACTCGTTTACGTTAGCTTTTTCTGAAGCCCTTCGAGACTTGTGTGGGTTTTTATTTTCAATTACTACATCGCCAGGTTTTCGCCCCCACAGCTTACTTTTTATGCCTGATAGGTTAGCCTTTTACAACTATCTCAACTGATGGTAAGTGATTACGGGATCCGAGAAGTTGATCAGGCTAACCTAGAATAACTGGCTCTCAAGGACAGCTGCCGGATCACACCATTAGGTGCTTGGCAACAGATTTTCTATTTAAGAGTGGTAGCTAAAATAAGCTAGCCAGGCGGGCATTCGCAAAATGCCCTACCGCCATGATGTAACGACTGCCATCTTAAGACAACAAACGGGACCGACGGCTTAACGTGCCGTCCGAAGCCCGCAAGCGCTCGTTGCACTAAATGCAATGCACGTAAACCCCCATCCAACTCATGACCGCGGCGGACGTTGCTTAAATTTGTTGACCGGTTAAGAACGGGGAAACAAACTTCGCTATGAGCTCTTCTTTACTTTTTCATTTACGAAACACTGATTCTGGTAGCGACTTCTCTTGATTGTAAATTGAAAACTAAGCTATAATCGGATCTTTGGGTAAAATCTTTTTTACATGCAGCTTGAATTTCCCTTCTGTGGAAACTGAATTTTATCATGAAATCGCACACAATTACCTAAGAAAGTTTTTAGTAAAGACTTTTAATCTGTCTTTACTAATCTAAACGCTGGCACAGCTAGTTCGTTTTTATACCTAGCGTAGTAATTGTGGTGCTCGCATTAATATCGAAAATAATACCATTTGCAGTCATATTTTTATTAGAGTTTTATACATTTTATATATTACATACCTTGAATTGTATCCGTCAAATGATAGAATAATTTAGTGCACGTTAAGTAAACACTTTCTTGGAATCAAACATAAAAATCTGTTTTCTGACTCTGAGGATGGTATTCTTCGTGGGTTTTTAGGGGTTTACGTGAATTTATACGTCAAATCTATATTCTTTTTACAATTAGGCAACCCTCTAATATATACAATGATGCTAAGCAGTGCTTTAAGCCTTTTAAATATTGGTACACAATTCTTACATTTCTTTCTTTATCTGGCTGCAGTTACTGCTCAGAAACGTTTTTTTTATTTATATTACCTTGTTTGTTTTAAGATTTCCATTTAGATTATTACTGTCAAACCCATTATTAATACTTTGAAGCGCTACAGTTTTAAAAAACACACATACAAATTCTGATTTATTTTGACTCTTTATGTTATGGAACTATTTGCTCTATATGCCTTAATCTGGATTGAAATTCTACTTCCAATGTCTCATGTATCTGAGTTATTTCAGTATATTGTCGACGATTTTCTAAGTATGATTAATATGATCAGTTACCTCTTGAGTCCGTATGATTGTGATTTGCGATACACACACATACAAAATATAAAATTAAATATTTAAGGTATATTCATTGAACACTCAGCTTAAGTAGCTGAAATTGAATAGCAAGAGAACACATATTAAGTTTGTTATTCACAGAAAAAATTATTACGTTCCGATTCGAGTACTTTTTTAACATTAATATTTATATTCTACATTTTCATACTCTAATGTGACCTTTTGTAAATCATATCAAAGCTTTCAACTCCTATACGCGTAGGCTTTTACCTGTTTAAAAGCCCGTATGTTAAGCAACGACTTGGAAGCTACAAGATCTAAGAATATACATCTGATACATGTACAAACTCACCCAAGCATAAAATAATCTGAAGTGATACCTCACATTTTCACAATTTTCGCTTCCAAACACATTAAAGGGGTTTCTGTGCAAAGCAAATATAATATATCGTACTTACACGACAGGGATGTCTCTGGTAGCGTTTTGGCAGCGCGATAACTGCTTTTTACACCGAAGAAGATTATAAAGTTTAATTAATACTAATCGATTATTTTAGGGTTCCGGACAAATGGGCGAATCGGAGCCTTATTTTCCTGTGCTTCAGTATGACAAAGGTCTACGTAATATTTCAGTCACGAGATCTTCAGCTCACAAAGTAATTAAAATGTTATTTTAACCGACTCCCAAAAAGATAGAAGGATTTCAAGTCGACACGTTTTTTTAATGGATGACCACGCACAACTGTTTACAGAGTAACTCGATTTGTTCATTCTTTTTTTATTGGAAAGGGTATACCTCCGACATTAGCAATACCATTAAAGCATCGAGGTAAGCGAATACATTTTTTAGTTTATTGATTTTAACTTATAAACTACTCAACCGATTTAGTTCATATAAATTTCACCGAAATCAGTAAGTCCATTAACTAAAAAAAATATTCGCTTACCTCGATAATTTTGTGGTATTTTCTGTTGTCGACGATGAACACTATTTATGGCAAGTGAATGATCTTGTATGTCTTTATCACTAAGAAAAGAAAAAAGTTATTCCATACTTTTCGAGTTGGAAGTCGGTTCTGTTTTATTTTTTTATATTTTTTGTAGAATTCACTTTCAAGCCTATATCGGTGTGTCGGTAAAAATAATCAAGCAAAATATTTTAAAATCTGCCGAACGAATTTTACAGCATCACCAGTGTTTCCACAACTATAGCTGCACTACCGGTTATAAAAAATTATATAGACGTCAATCGTTCGAGTGGATTGAGATGGATAATTTCCACCAGTGTGTTTGCAGTTCGTTCACCGACCGAGCCGTCTGTCGCCCTGACACGCCCTGTCGTCTCTACATATGTATAAAATATACAAGGTCTGTCCGTGATATTTAAATATTCATGACAGTATCTTGTTCGTTTTGTCGCAAGTCGTGGATCGGATCCAAATGTTTTGTCGTATGCTTTTTCACTTTATTAGAAATTTTGTGAATACCTATATTTTCTTGGACTGTATCCATAGTCCAAGGTACAGTTTTCCTTTTTATGATCTAAACAGGAGTAACACATGAAAAACTATAATGCAATATATATTGAATAAATAAACAAGGTTTTTTTGAATATTTTATGGCATATCACAAAATTTATTTAACACAAGAGCTTCTAGGTACTTGCTTATATATAAAAAAATTAAGACAACTACGTTCCGTTGCAGTTTTCGCTATCAGGGAACTAAATGTTGGAATAACCTCCCACCGCCTTTAAGAAAACCCATGTCAAAAACAAGATTCAAAATCAAACTCAAATCTATGTTACTTAATAGACAAAAGTTGTCTTCATAGCGGAAATTGCGACGATGCGATTACATGTAATATTACTTTTCATTTTTTTACATAATATCTGGAAATAATTGTATACAAATTACTCACTAACAAAACGTTCAATTATAATTGCAAAGTAAATCCATTAACTAAATTAAATAAGCGATTCCCAAGACACCTGCCAAGTGTGGGGATTATAGCAAACCCCCCATAATAGAGTACGCTGTGTTCAGCAGTGGACAATCCGGTACTGATACAGTATACCAATTGTAGGACCTTCTTTCGTTATAACATGATAACTAATTAAATAGCATTAATTAGATATAAGTCAGATAATAATCTGCTGTGCTCGATGGCTGCATTGCTGAAAACCAGCACTCTGCCCACACCAGGCAGTGTTTCTATGTTGAGCTACGTAATTATTAAATAAATATTACGATGACAATTCAAATACTGGATCTGACGCACAAAATAGACAGAACCAAGTCATACTATAGCTGAGTGATTGAATTTGAAGAATTTATGTGGAATGAGGAATGTATGAATGTATGTGTACTTGGTATCAGAATAGATTCAGGTAGACTTGGGCAATGTTGTGGATGAGAAGGGAATAGCCAAAGTAGTTAAGGGAGTGAGTTTTTCATGAAGCGTTTGACCGAAATTACGTCGTCGTCGCAGGTTATATTATTATATCTTTCCTTATTAGATATGTCCAACAGTGTCAAGCTTTGTACCTAAAGAGTCACTAACTAGTAGAAAATCTCAATTGCCAAGCATGTAACGATGTGTTCCGGGAACTGTCCTTGAAAACTTGTTCCCACTCTAGGTTGTCTGCCATAACAGCTTTTGACCAAATCATCGCTTCCAACGCTGCCTGCTGAGATAGTGATTAAAGACTAACCTATTAGCAATAAAATAACGAAAGAAGGTCCTACAAGATATATACTGTATCAGTACCGGATTGTACACTGCTGAACACAGCCTACCCTAATATGGGGGTTTGCAATAATCCCCACACTTGGCAGGCATCTTGGAAATCGCAGTGTGAGATATCAGTTCCTCAGAAAGCGCTGCTGCCCATCTTCTGGTGTATTACCCTTAGTCGCCTCTTACGACACCCACGGGTAGAGATGGGGGTGACATTCTAGCCCGGCACCCCACGGGCAACAATAGGTATACCCAAATACAAAATAAATCGATGCGATAATATGTATTTTAGAAATGATTGTCTTTTTATGCTATATACTGTGATAGAAGTAGCTCTAGGCCCAACTGGGGTTAAGCGGTAACCTCTGCCTCAAACGTAGTTAGTCATAAGTGGCGAACTGCACTGCGCCCATCACCCTGAGACTAATTTGTTACGTCGCATGTGTCTTTAATTTCACTGGCACCTATACCTTTAAACTGGAACGCAGTAATGCAAACACTTTTGAAGCTTGCTTAGCCATTCTGAATCGATCAGCAAAGTTAAGCAACGTCCGCCTCGGTCATGACTTGGATGGGTGACCGCTTGTGACATTACTACTGAGCGCTTCCGTGCTTCGGAGGGCACGTTAAGCCGTCGGTCCCGGTTGTTGTCTTAGGATAGCAGTCGTTACAGCATGGTGGTAGGGCACTTTGCAAACGCCCGCCTGGCTAGCTACCACCCTCAAGTTGAAAATCTGTCACCTAACGGTGTGTTCCGGCAGCTGTCCTTGAGAGCCAGTAACTCTAGGTTAGTCTGAACAACATCCTCGACCACATCATCACTTTACCATCAGGTGAGATAGTGGTCAAAGGCTAACCTATCAGGCATAAAAAAAAACACTACTGCTTGGCTGTAGATATAGATATGGTACGTAAGGACCAAAGGATTATTGCCATAAATAATTCAAGGTCCCGAAGGATTATATACTTACTTCAAACTATCAGCAACGAACAAAAAAAGCATTTACAAATTTTTTGAGTACAAAATTTCTCACCTTGATTGGGAATCGAACTAACGTCCCCCGATACGCACCGGGTGCCTTAACCAGTGGTTTAAAGGACCGAAAATGTGTTAATGTAATTTTTGCTTACAACGCGATAGTGCTTGTAATCATATTTAAGAAAACAAAAAAGGTCACAGATCTGAATAATATCTGCACCTGAATTCAACTGGACAGGATCCAAATTAAATATCATGAAAAAAAATAAAGATTGTTAGAATTAAAAGCCATTGACTCATTCTTTGAAACAGCGACATGAGATGAATAAAACTGAATGGATCTTAAAGCTGGATTCTATGTTATATACACTAAAATGCATATATACTATAAATGCTTATTTAATTAATACATGTGTAAACAGCGATTTTACTGCGATCTCGGACACGTTCGCGCAGATCGCACACATACCATGATGTTTAAAAAAAACCAATGATATTGGCAAGATTGCGTGTATCGCATAGGTATATATACTACTAGCTATCCGGGCGCGGCTCCGCCCGCGCGTATGTCGGTTATCGCGCAAAAACATGAACCTCTTTTTGCGCAGTCGGATAAAAACTATCCTATGTTTTTTCCCGGGTCTCAAACTAACTCCATACCAAATTTCATTCAAATCGATCCAGTAGTTTTGGCGTGAAAGCGTAACAGACAGACAGACAGACAGACAGAGTTACTATCGCATTTATAATATTAGTACTGATTTTGCATGTAGCGACATTGAATAAGGCGTGCATTTTAAGACTAAACCTAGTTGGGAACCAATTTTCATGACCATAATATGGTATTCGCGAGTTTTAATAGTGCCCGTATTAAGCTCAAAAGTATCATATTAAATTAAAAACATACTTTAGTAGGCTTCCAGTAGAAGCCGAAGCATTGTCGATAGTGATATCGACTCATAGTTTACGCTCAAAAACCCGTGTTTTCATAATACTTCAAAAGTAATTGAACATAAATGCACATTCCATAAGTTATCCCTCAAACCGTAAAAAATAATAAGAACACGTTTAGATAGATAGATAGATAGAAAACTCTTTATTGTTACACCACTTTAGAAATATAAAAGATTACACATTAAATTATAATAACATAGTGTTACAATGGGCGGCCTTATCACTAAAAGTGATCTCTACCAGGCAACCTTAGGATGGAGTTGAACGAATTAAAACAATAGAGGCGGGTGTAGTCCAAATACATAATCAAATTTCATAAAAACATTTTAAAATAAAACGTATTTTAGTGTAATTTCTAAACAAATATATAAAAAATAGCATACATATAGGTTTTTATAATAATTAATCAGATACAATTATAAACATATACATAGCAACATACATAAATAGATAATGATATATACATATACCTATAAATTATATAAAAATATAGTACATATTATAATATTAATTATAATATGTACCCGTACTAAATGTAATAAATGCTATGTATTGAAAATATATACTAGAATATGTAAATGACATTTCAAAATCGCGCTCTACGTTTTGATGATTGATTGATGAATCCTTCCTGGACTGACAGTTCTACGACTCATCATACCAAACATATTTATTAAACCGTAAAAGGACTTTGATTAATAAACTGCAGTCGGTTAACACATGACTCACTGTACAATGAAATCCAATGCTTACACATGTTGGTAAGTATACCGTGACTCATCTTTTCCCAGATAACAAACCACACTTTGGCTACAGAGACACAATAACCTCAGGACCTCAATTATGGATATACCTCGTCCCCCTCTCCTCCCTTATTTGTCCCGCCTTGGCCATGGAGTGCATTCACCGTCGGCTGGATCGCGTGTGGCGCCGGGCTTGATAACCCATCGGTACCAGTGGATACACCATCATTTTGCTTTATATGGGATATATGGGGCATTACCTTTAATAACGTTACCTTTTGAACACTATTTTATCTGTTCGTAAGTGCTGATGTAGCCAAGAATGGTAAACAGTTGTTTACCTAGAATAGTAAAACTAACTATCAACAAGGGCAGCTGCCGGAACATACGCAGGTGATAGAATTCTACTTCATATAATTCAGTGGTAGCTAGCCAGGCGAATGTACACAAAAAGCCTAACAAAATAACATGCAAACACCTAAGTACTTCTGTCAAAAATATTGTGTAAATACATAGCTACACCAAAGTATTGAATTCCAAAAACATCTAAGAGCAACACGGACTTCCGCCGTCTCGAAATGCATGTAGAAAAATGTATGTTAGAATAATTTATTTAACATAATAATAGATAAAGATGGGGTTAATATTTATGAAATCTAATAATGAATTAAACGTGGTTTTGAATATTATAGAATATCAGCTTATGGCCGCGGCTTTTTAAAAAAAATTTAGTTATATTTATATCGCACAAAAAACAACGTACACATATTCTACTTTTGCTAATGTTAGGAGGACTTACCTATGTCTGAGTGGAGGCGACTGTGCACACAAAACTTTGGCATTTATAATATTCGATTATCATATCTATATAGGGGTCAGCAGGGATCAAACGACCAGAGATAAGGTCTGCAGTGATATTTTACGATTACTATGATATAATGTAATATGATACTAATATGAAGGTTTTTCTGCACTTTTACGTATCACAGGCTTAGTATGACACATTTTGGGATGAAAAGAAGTCAGCAACATTTATTATGTACTCCATTGTTGATCTGACTCATCGGAAGCGCGCGGCTTTCTATTCCCGGAAGTTATTATCTTAAGATTATACGCAGTGCATTCCTGTGTGGACGTCTTCAATGCAGTACTTTACCTACTTGTTATGTTCTGGTAATAACTTATAACAAAAGACTGTACATTCATGGCTGCTAATGGGAACTTTGAGTAACTACTTTCATGAGTTAAGATCCATTAACAGCATTTCTCTGCAATATTTCGTTACAATTTTGACAAAACAAAAACAGAGGCAAGACAATATTACCCCGCCGCATTGTCACCCTAACATAAAGCATGACCTATCTCTATAGTTGGCATATTTCTTACACTAACTGCCCCTACCTATATCATTAAATTCATGCGATATTTATGCAATTTCTATTTTGAGGAAAGTTCGGGTTGAAAATTGTGCTGTTCACGTTTAAAATTTAAGGTATAAACTTTTCAGCCCATCAGAACATTTTACGAATAATATTATACTCATCTACTAATGTAACAACTCTGGTTTGCTTAACAAATCAGAGATCGTCTAGAGCTCCGAATGTGCAATAATGTATATTATCTTGTTTAAATAATTATTGAACCTACCTTAATAATAACTAGGGGTTATTGTATGATACTTCTGTGTCGTAATGAAAATTTAAAATATAGTTTTTTATATTATATAACTTAATATATTTATTTATACCACACCTACTCAGAAAGTGTCTCATTGCTCGTTCAAAAACGTGTTATAAAGTTCGTAATTTATTAATCTGCAGCGGAAAAAGTTATATGGAATTCCATTCCTGCCCTCCGTAGCAGTGAAGGAACGTGATAAGAAAATCCATACCTGCCCTGCTAGCGTTCTTTTGTTTTTTAGCTGCGAACATAAAATAGTACATTGTACACTCAGGGGAGAAAACGATCTATTTCTGTCCGAGAGTTTGTTAAAAAACAATTTAACCGCTATGTCAGGAAATGATTCTTATTCGCCAATAGGCATGTAACGAATTTGTAATAGAACAATGGCGTCCATGACCAATGCGAATTGTCTCTAATTTTCTTGCAATTTGGACGGAGCAATTACAGTAATCGTCACGTGCGCTGATGCATCATTTCAAAAGCGGATTGTTTATTTTAAGGCCTCCTTACTATAAAACGAGCCCCTATCGCTAAACTGTGCGTCCGTACTTACCTCCGACATTCAAAGGGCTGTATCTTTGGAACCGTAGTTGAAATAGTTGAAATGTTCACAGTAATATGCTGGTATGAACTATTGCCTAACAAATAATAATAGTAACAATTATCCAAAAAAATATAGTATCTATTTTTTAATTACTTCGACAGTCAACACACTTAAGATAAGACCTATTAATTTACTATTTAATATTTAATCATATACGAGTAAATACCTAAATATTGAATAAGCATTCAAGTGCACGTGCATAGATAATTAAAACCCATTCCGATGAACGAGTATGACCAACGTTAAAGAATTTGCACTTTAGAGAAATATATTGTGTTCAATTAATGATATTGAGAAGCTTTGTTTTAATATAGGTAAGACATTTTCATGATATTGGGTACCTAATGACGTTTGTGGATTGCGCGACCAGCAATAGTATATATACAATATATTACCCAACAAAAAGTAGGTACATTGAAAAGAATTACCTACATCTTATATTTTATAGTAAGTTCTAAATTCGGTGAGTTTTTTTTTGCTTTCCATGAAGGAATGCCTGGGATTGTCAAACCAAAGTGTTAACAAAGTAGTTCCCATAACGATTAACATCAAGGCTCTCGTGCAATAGCCAAATGGGCGACTGATAAAGACAAAAGTATCGTCAGCACATTAGTGTTTTCCGTTTCAAAAACACACAAAAGATGGCAACTTTTATGCTGTCGCCTTTAGTGTGATCCAACTGCAATCAATACCCTTTACTCGTGATCATTGCACTTGCAATAGTGCCGAAAGATAGAGAGACCTCAAAAAGAATCAAATACATACTCGTAAATAACTAAAGGAAAATGGAAAGAAAAAGACCCCGGGAGCGCAACCCAAAAACATGGACCAACCAAATGTCAAAAAAGCTGAACACATAAATCTCTGTTGCGATACACGAGGCTGGGATTATTAAAGATGGAAGCAGGCTTGTCATCTATTACAGGGTCGTGAAGATCTCGACGCACAGCAGTGAGCCAACGAATCGAGAAGTTGAGATTGAGTCCATCTTTATCTAACAAATGCGTACAATTCTGCTGTGCTATAGGAATATGAAATGGTTATTTGTTAGGTATTTAAAAAAAAAAAAAAAAAAAAAAATATTTACTTTACCGATCCTAGTAAGTATTTAAATATATAAATTAAACTGCGCCTACCACGACTAGGAATAAAGGTAATAAATAGAGTTGCCAGGTTTCCGCGATTCATTTCACAAATAACTTTAAACGGTTTAAACGTTTAACGGTTGCTATATTCAACATTATATTTAGCCTAATGCAACGTTACAAACACTGCAGCGATTATTGTCATTGGATAATTCGCCCTGTGACCACGATCACTGCAAAGCTATTATAGTTTGTACCTCATAAGAAGTCACAGTCATATATGTCGTTTAATCTTATCCCAAAGGCATAGAATACGTTTTTGTTTGCAACCAGGTGATTTCTTATGATGGACAGACAGTAAGGCCGTTTTAAGTTGATTAGTTACCAATGTTACTATACGCCACGTAGCGCGATGCGCCTGCCGCACAGCATGCCATACAAACGCTTAAAAATGCCCGAGGATGTTGGTGTTACGTGAATTTGAAGTGCTCGCAGCGAAGCTTGTCTAGCCTTTCTTAACCGAGCATGGACGGCTGCAGAAAAGTCACAAAATAACGTGGATGGGTGACCGCTATTGCCATTTACTACTGAGCGCTTAGATGTCGCCAACGCCAAAAAGACGTGCATTTAAAACAGATGGAGTAAATTCGCCTGTCCAGCACCCGCTTCCATAGCATAATTGGAAATGCACCAGGACGGTATTCTGGGGTTGCGGGTTCAAGTCCCGCTGGAAGTTATCTTTTTCCATCCGAAATAATTTCTATGTTTTCGCTTAGCGTCAATGTTCTTTTTAATAATACTATAGTCAAAATGCTAGCCTATCAGCAATAAAAATAAAGTTATTAAATGACTATATCTTTAAATTGCCGCGTGGCGACCATGATTATGGAAAACACTAAAAATACGCAGGAGAGAAGGCTCGAGAGGTGAAGGGGAGCATTGATGTCATCGTAAAGGGGCCCCTAACCCTACTCCCTAGGTAAGTCCCAGGCCCCTCTGGTCTTCTTCCTCTGCAATGCTATGGACCCGGCCCCAAGCAGTGAATTCATGGAATACTAAGTAATTGTCTTCATATCTTTTTTTTTTTTTTAATGCTTTGTCACTAAGCGATCACATCGCCCAGTGATGCCAGAATACACACTTAACGACTAATTATTATAAGGCTAAATCTGCTAATTTATACATTTGAATTGCCTGGCCTGACATAGGACTCGCTAGTATACAAATACAATATCCAACATCTATAATTAATTTTCTATTAAAACAAGTTCTTCTATAGCTTTCATTCCGCACACACTCCATCAATACATGCTGAACATCCTCAATAACCCCACATTCAGTACAATTGGAAGATGGAGCTTTGTTCATCAAAAATGCAAACTTTTTTGATGGGCTGTGTGCCGAACGCAGCCTTAAGGCTGTTACTAGCATTCTTCGGTTCATGCAGTTATTGTCAATCCAGGGATATTTAGTTATTTCAGGTTGAACAGTTCGATACCATATACCTTTTTCTTTTGACCTCTCGTCAAAATATTCTTGCCATAAGGTTCTACACTGTTCTTTTACTAACTTAACATGATCAGAAAACAAAGGAAGTACACTGCAGGGAATCCCGTCAACTATTGCTTGCTTAGCCAGTGTGTCCACAGCCTCGTTTCCGCTTAGCTGGATATGTGACGGAATCCATTGCAAGAATACTTCCTTTTTAATAGTATGTAAACTCAAGATTGACTCCAGAATGCAGTAGGCGATCGGAGCGCCTCGCACGTGCGAGGTACACCGAGCCAAATGTTGCAGTGAGCTTTTAGAATCAGTCAAAATGACTATTTTATCACAATTGATTGTGTGGCTGTAAGATAAAGCTTCTGCGATAGCAATTAACTCAATGTGCATGATTGAGATATTAGAGTCAATCTTGTCTTCATATCTGTGAAGAGATTTTATTCATACCTCTTTCTTAAAAACATTTTCCAAATTTTCATTTTGATGACTAACCTCACCTTAAGCAACATTCACTGCAGTGATTGCTTGAATAGGTACATGGATAGTCAGTGACATTTCATATCGAGTGCACCTGTCTTTCAGAAGACATGTAAGTCGTTATAGCATGGTGGTCAAAAGAATATTTTGCAAATGCACGCCTGGCCAGATAACACCCTCAATTAGAGTAAATCTGTCCTTGATAGCCTATATATATATATATATTGCGACTTTCAAATATGCTTTATCACTCATCACTAGTAGCTTTTAACAAAGCTGGATGTTAACGTCATAAGGGCATTGAAGTCATGGTTGGGGCTTGCACTTTCGGCAGACCCATCTACTTTATTTAGGGATCAAACTAATTTTGGGATGAAATTAAAGAAACCATCGGATCTCTATAAACACCTCAGAGTTTCAAAGCGGGTTTTGGGTCGATAAAGAAAGTTGAGGATAAACACATTGTAAAATCTTTTCTACAAAAAGATGAAAATGATAGCTATAAAGTGCATGCAATGAGCTTGGAAATGCAAAGCAAATGGCTAACCATAGGTGAATTTTGTATCCCACTGGCGTTAAAGTCAAGTACCTTGATATATGATTAGTCACCTGGCTTATTAAAATTTTAGCTAAGAGCCTTTCAGATGATCCTCCCAGACCAAATTAACTTAGTAGGAGAGGAGGCTCGAGCGGGAAGGGGAGTGTTGATACATTGTAAAGGGGCCCTGGGTTGCAAGACTCCTGGGTTGCAAGTCCCAGGCCCCTCTATCCTCTTCCTCTGTAATGCTATGGACCTGGCACCCGCACGGTGAATCCATGGAATGCTAAGTAAATTGTCTCTGGGTGCACAAGATTGTTTAAATTTTCTGGTACATTCTGTTTTGGTATGGAATGGAACCTTGGAGAGTCTAACTTGCACATGACTGGTTTTTTTTTCAAAGAATCAAACATACCTCAAGACCACACCATGAATACAAACATATATGACTGAATAAACCAAAATTAGTTGTTTAGTACTAGTACGCTAGTACTAAACAACCAATAGTATTTTCCATCCTGTAAAATAGCATTTTTGGCATATACTGAGCACATGCAGTGCCAGTATTCAGGTAGTTAGGTATTGAAAATTTCAATATTAGAAAAATCTTATTACTGTTACATCAGCAACGGATGTTCCTTAACTTGGTTAACCAGTTGATTGGTCCACTCAGAGATATTTATAATAAAAAAACAATTATAAATAAATATTTATTGAAAGTTAATAGATATTGTAAAAATAATAATAAATAATATAGTAATGTTGATTTTCATAAATTCTTAAGTATATGGGGTTCACAATGGGGTCTCACGTTTCAGGGCGAGAATAGATGTATTCAACTTGAAAGCGTATGTGTGGACTACACCAGCTGCGCTACAAGTGACTCAAAATTATAAGTATTGCAGTAAGTGTTTATGCCCCTTTTTTTCGTGTTTCAATAAGGATTTCATCTACCTATTGTTCATTTTCAAAACACTGAAAACAGTCTTCAACAGCGCAATTCTCCATTGAGATAATTATGAAAATTATCACACACATATATGTGCATGTTTTTGCCTTTCTAACGAACAGAGGGAGGACAATACAATAAGAAAAATGCATGTCATACATTGAAATTACAACATGAATTATAAGGTAAAACCTATGGGTAAGCTTGAAAAATCAATAGCACAACCCGTATCAGGGACATATCTTTGTAATATAAAAAAATATCAGACTTACCACTTCACAGAAGACAAAAGAAGGTCGCCCGGATTACACCAGTTAACTTATCACAGCGGAGCGAGTCAGGAAAGTATATTTATTTATTATTTTCTTCACAAAATTCAACACATCAAACATCGATCGCGGATCGGCAAATAACAATTTGTTTGACAGTGACAGGACCCCTGTGCACGTCACTGTCAATGAGGGATTTGATTTGCATTGATCCGAAACGGACAAGCGGCCTGCACGTTGATTTTTGTTTCAGTCAAACTGGTTTGACCCTATATTTGTTTTATTGGCATAAGAAATAATCTTTAGAATTTATTGATAAATTTGGGAAATTAAATTAAATTTGATCAAGGAGTGAGGGATGTCGCTCGGCTCGGATGGCCCGAATTGGCAGTGCTGTACAAACCAGAGAGTTGAAATACTTAGGCCTAGTTTCACCATACTCTGTTATTTATTTGACGCCTTGTTAATCCTTTTAACGGACTGTTAACGGAACCGAGTGTCCCACCAACTGTTAATGGATGATTAATTCAGTTAACTTCATAGAACGTAGACTGATTTAACAGCTCTGTTATTTTTAAAGACCCATTAGCTAATGCCTGATTTAGCGTAAACAAACATGGTATGGTGAAATTAGGCCTTAGAGTTGTTATATCCGAACACCACTGCTCTAAAAGCTTACTAGAATTTACCTATGTACATACCTACGCACATCTATAAGCAGTTTGTAATGACAAGGAAAGAACGTTCAAATATTATGCGTCATATCTGTCGTTAGAATGAGATAAATAAGCAATTCGTGTTACCACCGAACCACCACGAGACGTTCCGAATTCCGATCACCATTATGCTACATCTCTTTCACTCTCTCACACCAAACGATACACATATCTCGCTCAGCCATTTCATTGTGATTCGTTCCAAAGATAAAACAAAATAACGATATTTTCTATTTCAACAATAAAAGCAATAATTACGCGTGAAATGAAACAGTTTTCTTATCTCTCACAGTGCCTGTATAATTGGTGCAGAGTCTAAACACACAAGGAAGGTGTATTGTCCACAGATTATTCCGAAAAAACATGATTAGCGGCGATGTATTCACCGGACGCTCGGAAGTGCTAGACTGGTAGTGACTCAGGCGATTACCCTGAATTCGTCTAGTAAATATGGAGGGCAAACAACAGATCTACAGGTAAAAAAATCTTAGGTACAAACCTAAAGTTTTGTAGTGTAATAGTATTATGAAAAAGTTGTTTCATATGAGTGCTGCACTACCACTGTAGCTGCAATCCACGTGAGACTTTCATCAAGTCTATTTTAATCGGCATTGAAGAAACATCTAGAGATGGCTCAATAGTTTTAAATTTTGAACTCTATTATCAAACTTTTCGTTCTTGACTGAATTCGTTTAGTTTCACCGGTGACATGGGCCCTACTACTTTAGAAGGTAGGTTGGCAGACCAGATTAAAGCCATTCGTGGGCCGGAGATGGCTCATCAGCTGTACATTACCCCCCCCTGCTCTAGATGTAGTATATATTCTATTTGATCAATGCGTCTAGCGGGA
This sequence comes from Plagodis dolabraria, assembly GCA_963854805.1. Lineage (NCBI taxonomy): Eukaryota > Metazoa > Arthropoda > Insecta > Lepidoptera > Geometridae > Plagodis > Plagodis dolabraria. Next base: position 22,242,779 of record OY978457.1, on the reverse strand, counting down.
CACTGACGAGTGACGGTGACGTGTCAGAAGGTCTACTCCCAGAACCGAAGTTCGAAGTTTCGTTTCGGAACGAAGTAACTACGAACATCGAACTTGTACCGGGACACTAAATAAATTCGGACGCGACTTGTACGGTCGGTGTTCGTTTCGGATTCATACATAATAAACATAGTGAAGCGATATTCAAATTCAAATTCAAAATCATTTATCCAATTTAGGTGTCTACGACGCTCTTATGAAGGTCAATTACAAATTTAAATATTGAAATATTCTACATTGTACTGCCACGTTCAGCAAAAAAAATATATAGAGCCACTGCGAGAAGAACGGGCAAGAAACTTGGGGCCATTCTTTTAAAAATTTGTTATTATATACTATATAATTCGATTATTACAATATTTGTTTATATTACGTAGGTGACAGGTGATAGCTTGGCAGAGGCGGATCTTTCCAAGCATCTTTGTCGTTTAAGTAATCACAAACTTTGTAGTATGATTTCTTTATCAAAATATTTTTCACAGGCAACTTGAATTTTCCTTCTGTGAGCATTGTAATATGTTTGGGATTTTTATTATAAAACCGCACACAATTACCTAAAAAGGACCTTTTATTTGTCTTTGCTAGTCTAAAACCTAGTACTGCTATTTTATATTTATTCCTAGTGTTATAATCGTGGTTGTCACTATTTAATTTAAATTTACTCAAATTTTTCCGAACATACATAATATTTTCAAATGTATACAGACTCGGTAAAGTTAATATATCAATTTATTTAAAAAGATCCCTTAGAGATTCCATAGGATCCATTTCATATATGGCTCGAATTGCACGCTTTTGTAAGATAAAGATTGTCTCTATCTCAGCAGCAGCTCCCCACAGCAATACACCATACGACATAATACTGTGGAAGTACGCGAAATAAACTAGCCGTGCAGTAGCTACGTCTGTTAACTGTCTTATCTTACAAACTGCATATGAAGCAGAACTAAGTCTTCCGGTTAGATCATGTATATGTGGATCCCACTGTAAAGTTGAATCCATTTTGATTCCCAGAAAGACTGTCGCTTTGTCAATAGAGAGTTTATCTAGTTCTAGGCCAAGCCAATGACAAAAGAAAGAAGAGGACTAGAAATATATGACCTATATATTAGTACGTTATAGAAATACGATGCATTTCAAAACAGAAATAAAAAAATTGTATGCATTTCACTCCCACTGTATTAATATAAGAAGAGACAACATTACTTTTACAGCTTTCTAAAATTGCAACAATAACATATGACGTCACTTTGGTCATGCCTATCGGCCAACCCACCATCTTAGTTTCTGGTTGTTGAGTAGAACTAGAGATGGACATTTAAAATATACATCGATGTTTTTTCTGATGTAATGCATTGATCGGTTGCATCGATGTTAGTAAGATGTATTAATACACACATCAATGTTTATAAAACATCCATTGTTTTCGCAATGCCATAAAAAAAACTAGGTGTTTTAAAGAAAACTAGGTTAGCACAAGGAAAAATATGTTATCAAATTCACAATCACATGACAGTCACGACAGCTTTATTTTATTTACATACGCCAATTTGTTTTTGCTATGCAAATTTTATAAACATATGTTAAATGTTTATAAAATGGCAATTGAAGATTACTTATATTATATTTCCACATTTGGTTATAAATCATTTATTATTTTGTTAGTATCAATATTATTATCAGTAATTTTTTTTATATATTAAGTAAATTTTTATAAATAATTGACTTTTATGTATTATTTTTTTTTATATTAATATTTGATTTCTTAACTGTTGATTAAATTTTATATTATACTTAAATTTTATAATTTTCATTTACTTTTGCCATATTGTTTTCAGTCGATAAATTTTCTCCTTGAAGAATTGAATATCTCGAAAATAATTATTTAATTGGATCTGAGCGGTCACCTTTTTTAGGGATAGGGTGCACCAAAGCCATCTTCCATGATTTTGGAACAACGCCTGATGAGTAGAAGAGCCGGAAAATGTCTACTACAGTAACAGTGCCTATCTACTTCCTTGACACTGCGCTTACCTCGTCACTCCGGAACAATTTGTTATGTCTCGAGCAGTAGTGTTTGCACAATACTGATTTTGGCCAGAATATCTGTCACTGCGGTGGTACCCACTTAGCCTCTTGATTGAGACTACCACCAAGTCGTCACCCATTATAAATTGTATTGAAGAGTTTTATACTCCTGATACCTTCTTATTTTGAATTTGGCGCTGCTACACGTAGCAGCGCCAAATTCAAAATTAAGTTGCAACTTTTCATACTACAACGTATTTCATAACCATAAGGTAAGCGTTCGGTTTCAAACAACTCGACTGGTCAAACCTCTGAAGCATAGAAAAATGCACTAGATATCTCTTAAAGTTGCAACTGTCTTATTTTAAGGCGCTCAAATTAAATTTACAAGTAATTATTTGTAGTAATGTAATAAAGTAGTAGTACTTCCTATTTCGGTGGACGTGGATGTCAAAAGATAAGAACTCAGAGTACTTTGTTATTATGTGCTTACCTACTGTGACGATTTTTGACATTTTGATCGATTAATCGAACTTGTAATAAATAACGAGTAATTATTTACAGTCATGGACAACACTGGGAAATGGGCGGAGCCGACGCCATTTTACTTTCTTTTTCGACACTCGATACGACCATAAAGTTCATGTCCTCTTCTTTCTTTTGTCATTGGGCCAAGCTTAATGTTTGGTTCAACCTAGGAGGAAGATAGATATTCTTCCTCCTAGGGTTCAACATAAGGAACATTTGGTAAAGAAAACTTTAAACATTTGGTCTTTTTTTGAATTTAAGAGAAGATTATTATCGGCGAACCATTCAGAGATCATAGATAACACATTATTTACATGAATGAGTTCACTTTTGATCTATTGTATGGTTTGTGTAGGTTCTTTAAGGTAGACATGTAAAAACCATGGAAGTAATAAGTACTACGTACAACAGGAATGAGCTCTATCTGTGCATCATGCAGCTAAAATAAAGAAAATAAAACCTTATAGTAAGGTCATAAGAGTCTTGTTGCGCGCAAAATAAAAATGAAGCCGAGTGAGAAGGCTTTCACTGAACCCTGTATCTCGTTCTAACAGTGACCTATAGTTGCCAGAGCTAAATCGATTTCAATCCTTTCGTTGTTTGTCGAACAATATGCGACTGATGTAATGTAATGAAGTAAAAACATTTACTTCTAAAATGTTTCTAAACATAAATAATAATTTTGTACCAACATGTTAAACCAATATTATTTGTTGCTACGTGTAAAGCCATACAAACGCAAAAAATTGCGATTGGCGTATAGGTTTTCTTTTATTTGTATGAAATACGGACACCTGACTTGACAACCCCACATGACATTGCGGACTCGGGCGTTAATAACGGAGTGTTTTTGATTTCGTGATATTTTTGAAGAATTTTATTAAAAATTGGGAGAATTTGTGTCGTGGAAGCTTGAGGCTCAGAGTATTATCCTGATTGTGGTTTACATGTGGATAATGGATGTGGATAATTTTCACAGGTAATAGTTTTAAACATAATTTGTTAGTGAGGAATCACGGTGACCATGCATGACTATCCAATTATAGTTCAAGAACAAATAAATTAAATACCTATGTATATTTTATTCCTTACTCTATTAAAATAACTTTGTTTCAATTTCAGATTTCCTAAAGATCCTAATATTAGTTTAACTCATAATGCAAAATTAGAAACAATGAAACATATAAGGAATAAACTGGGTTTGCGGCAGAAACTTCACAAGACTGTTTTATTTAACAATATCTGATTTAGAATAACACTTAACTGTTTTTTCTAACCTAATTAATAATATACAGGGTGTTCGGCAGAACGTGTGCCATACCATACGGTATGGGGGGGCAGGTAGGACCATTTGCAAAGTTATGGCGATCTAGTTGGCCCGCTCAAGCCTTTTTTTTATAATTTTTTACAAATTTCCGAAAGTCGGTCGTTATGCTGACATAACTTCTTTTTTCAGAAATGTAAGGGTACAAAATATTTTTTTATTGTATTTGTAGTGTATGCCTTTTCTACCTAAATGAATATTTAAACTAGAAAATGGGAAATAAAATAATTATGAGGTAATAAAGTGTCGGGAAGTGAAAAAAAATATCTCATGGTTTAACTTTGAAACGCGTTTAAAAAAAAATAAGGGCGGCTCAGTTCTTCCAATGCTCTTAAAACTTCTCTGATTCATTCCCAATCCAACGGTATGCCATATGCGTACAAACTTCATAAATTACTTCACAAAATAACTGATACTGGCTATCACCAGCCATTTCAGGTATCGTAATAAAAATAATGGAAATGAACTAGTAATTAGTAGCAATCATGTAAAAACATTTGTAAGGCATCTTGGACATGTAAAAAGTCAATCGCCTCTTTCTTTCATGATTCATCTAAAATTCTACATTTTTCTATGTTTTGAAATAATACTAAAATTTTGTCAGACAGATGATAGATTAGCTACGTAAGGAGACAAATAATTAAATAATTTTGTTACCTCATAATTATTTTATTTCCCATTTTCTAGTCTAAATATTCATTTAAGTAGAAAAAGCATACACTACAGATACAATAAAAAATATTTTGGACCCTTACATTTCTAAAAAAAGAAGTTATGTCAGCATAACGACCAACTTTCGGAAATTTGTAAAAAATTATAAAAAAAAATCTTTTAAAAAGCCAGGAGGCTTGAGCGGGTTAACTGGACCGTCATAACGTTGCAAATGGTCCTACCTGCCCCCCCATACCGTATGGCACAATTTCTGCCGAACATACTTTATACCACAATAGGTAGTTTATCGTAATTTTATCTCAGTCCAACTGCATGTCGTGTACCACAAGGACCAGTAGGTAAGTACCTACCTATATGACGCGAGTGTGAAAAGCAAGCAAAAACAAGAAATGTACAGTGCCGCAAAGGGCAAGTTCATCATTAGCATCTTCGATTAAAATCCATCTGAAACAATGATCTGCTGACGTCAGATCACAAATCATTTTTTATAATAAAATTATTGTCCTTTAATCATATTTCAATATTGTCACCATTGCCAGAGAGGGATAAGAGGTACAGTTACTGAGCTCTAGTTCGGTTTCAATTTTGCGACAAAATGTACAGATCGAAATTCGGATCCGAAAGTGTTTCGTAATAAGAAAAGGTGCGATCCGTCAAACGAAACTTCGAAATTCGTTTTTGGGAGTAGACCTCCGCAGCACAATAGATACATGGAGCTTCTTAAAATGTTCAAATATATAAAAAATGTTCAAATGTAGTGGTATTTTAAAATAATTTCTACATATCAGGTTAGGCTGGTTTGTGGATGGTTTTGTGGTAAGAAAATTAAAACACCTGTTTAAGCTTTATTTAACTTTTAGACACTGTCTAGCTAAAGATGCGTGAAACCTTGTCGTATATTAATTTTGTGGTAAGACGGTAAAAGATTAAAGTCTTCTAAGAATATATATAATTAGATATGGATAGATTCAGGCGTTACTTTGCGGAAATCCATATTTAATAATAACAAATACTTTTAAAAGTATCCTAAAAAATATTAAATAATATTTAAATAAAACACTTAAAAAAGCTTCTAAACGAAGCATCTTCAGGAGGTCTTGACTTACCGAGCGCACGATCGAGACAGATAGTCTCGAGACAGATAGTCTCGATCGTGCGCTCGGTAAGTCAAGACCTCCTGAAGATGCTTCGTTTAGAAGCGAAACTAGTCGGGTATTCTTCCGGTTAGGCTGCGTGATGTTTGTGACGTCACGTAGATAACAGGAAAATTAGGCGGAATTGTCACTAGATATATAATTTTATGCTTTTTTAAGTGTTTTATTTAAATATTATTTAATATTTTTTAGGATACTTTTAAAAGTATTTGTTATTAATAATTAGATATGTAATTATACTGATAAGATAGATAAGATAATCGTTTATTTGCATTAAACATGAGTATTAAACACACACAATGCCTACCTTGTGCATACCTACCTATATGCACATAGATGGATATTCAATAATTCAGTTCATCATGTTTTGCCTATATAGGCGTATCTACAAATTTAAGAAAGAAAGCAATTTGAAAAATTATATAAAACAAAAAAGAAAAACAGCTCTCAATATTAATACAATCCAATAGTGTAATAGGTACACGTACATTATTTTACATAACAATTGGTTTTGTGCATAAATGCCAAAGAATGTATGTATATGTCAATAGTAGGTATCAGAGAGATTAGATTATGTCAGATTTATTATCAGTCAAAAATTCGTTTACACTGTAATAGCACTTGGTCATAAAAATGTTCTTTAGCTTAATTTTAAATAAGTTGGTACGAGTATTTAGCTCCCGAATTGATCTCGGTAACATATTACCGTACATCTAATATAATAAAGATAAAATAAAGAATACAGCTTATCATAATCTGCATACCCTTTTCCTGCGTAGGTCAGTATTGACTAGAGCGCCCTCTGCTAAGACTTGTACTCCAGAGTACCAACTTATACATAGATGGCGGCACTAGAAAAGTTAGCTCGTGTTTATTGCGCGCGTTATTTGAATGAATCCTAGAAAGTTTTGAATGCGTGTCCATCCATAGTTCACAAATGTCAGTGAGGACACGTTGATTAAAAATTCTTTAATAAATTATTAAATCTACCAAGGTGCTGCGCCAGTGTTGTCAACCTCAAAAAACTATAAAACAACAACTCGCCATATAAAACATTAGGTAACGTAAAAATAGGCAGATTTCATACTTTTGGTGGTTTTGGTCATATAATTAAACAATAAACAGTTTTCTTAGTTACATACCAGAACTCACATACCTACACTGAATGCTCGACAACAAAGATCAAAGTGAAATTATTTTTCAGTTTCATTCTCAATTGCCTGATCTTCAGTATTTTCACCATAGAAAAGAGAAAGCAATAGAAATGTGAAGGGGGCGTGGCACGCGAGCTCGCCATACTCCTAAACAGGAGTATTTACGTCAACGGAATAAAATGCTACTGAGAGTCGACCCGCGGTTAACGCGCCGCATGCATCTCCGTCAATTTATATGAAAATGCCGCGTTGTGCTGTTATAAGTTGCAGATTTAATAGCAATGTCACAAATGTAAAGAAAGTAGGAATATCCTATCACCGGAAAACTTAATAAATTATTCCTAAATGTTTTATATTTCGCTGATGAACAAAGTCGGTGCAATCTGACATATAAGTGATTCATGATTTTTTTATCGACAAATTTATCGATAAATTGTTAGTCACTAAATGTCACCTCATTCCAATATCTAATTTGGAGCTTTCCTGTTAGACCTACGAAAGCAAGCACCATCTGTCCCACTGCTTTTAGTGCATATAAATAAAACTTTTACCTGGACGTAAAAATACACGTGTAGGTCAGAAGGTAAACATCAATTAAATTAACAAATTATTCAAATATTTTCAAGAACACGCAATCTTTCAAGGTTGTGATTTCAACTTCAACTCTTTTTTTGTGGCTTCTTCGGGCACCACCACAATTTCACCAATGTCACGTAGTTAGATGGACCATCAAACGAAGGAGATTGTTTAGTTTTAATGAGTTATGTCCGGTGAGAACTGCCCAAGCCAAAATTGGTGCTGAAACATTAGATGTTAGTTCATCTAACTACTGGAAGAACACAAATGTATATACACACACAAACATACACACACACAAATTCATTATCTATAGGGGAAATATAAAACACCTGGGAACAACTTTTGGTTAAGTTATATAATATATGAACAGTTAATTTACAGCTTTATTTGAATATGGAATAAATACTAAAGAGAGGATACGTTTGAGGGAGAAAGGACGAGGGATATCTCTAGGGATAATATTGTAGAGAGAAGAGTTTATTTTGGGACAACAGAAGAATATGTGTTTCACATTTCCTTCGTCCAAACCACATTCACAGAGGGAATTATAAGTTTGGCCAGGAAGACTGGGTTACACAGAGAGTTGAAATATTAGAGAAGTTCTATCCGAACACCACTGCTCTAAAAGCTTACTAGAATATACCTATCTACATACCTACGCACAAGTAAATGCAGTTTGTAATGACAAGGAAAAAACGTTCAAATATTATGCGTCATATCTGTTGTAAGAAAGACATAAATAAGCAATTCGTGTAACCACCGAACCGCCACGAGACGTCCCGATCACCATTACACTGCGATCTCTTTCACTCTCTCACACCAAACGATACACATATCTCGCTCACCCATTTCATTGGGATTAGATCCTAAGATAAAACAAAATGACGATATTTTATATTTCATCAATAAAATCAATAATAACGCGTGAAATGAAACAGTTTTCTTATCTCTCACAGTGCTTGTATAATTGGTGCAGAGTCTAAAGACACAAGGAAGGCATATTGTCCACAGATTATTCCTAAGCGGCGATGTATTCACCAGAAGTGCAAGACTGGTAGTGACTCTGGTACTTACCCTGAATTCGTCTAGTAAATATGGAGGGCACACAACTCATCTACAGGTAAAAGAATCTTAGGGGTTACAGGAATAGTTTCGACTCGGATGGCATATTGTAGAGGTGTGACTTTATCAGCGTTTTGGAATATTGAGAACCAGAGTTTATTGGGCATCTCAGGTTGAATATTACCATAGAATTTACCTTTTAATATTCTAGAAATTTGTCATTTCTGGTTTCAAGGTTTTTTTAAAGATGGTTTTAAAGTCGAACAGATATCTTGAGATTCGTTGCGCACTGTACCGGCGTGACCAGGAATCCAGGCTAGGATCACATTTTTGCCGTAAGAGCTACATTCGAAAAGGGCATTTCTTATTTTTAAAACAATTTGGAACCTAGATTTGGACCGAAATGGGTTAGCAAGATTAGATTGGCGGCAGGTTTTGGTTTCTGAAAATATGATAGTTTTGTTTAGATTGTGTGATATTACAAAAAGGATGGCTTCCAGAATTGCGATGGCTTCTCCTGAAAAGACGGAAGTGGTAGAAGGACATTTATAATTGAAAATTATTCTCGTAGATGGGATCCAAACTACAACATCAATTGGACTATCTAGATTTTTAGAAACATCTGCATGGCAGTCCAGACCTTGTATTCTGTGAAGAATTTATTTATGAAAACCTTATTAGCTTCTATTGTGTTTTTATCAATACCAAAATCTAAAATAATGTTAGGTTTGAAAACGAATGATTCGTAGGATGATGAGTACAAAGGCATAACAGGATTCTGAAGGAGAGAATAAGGAAGAAAAGTGAATCGTAAATAGCTGCGAAGGAGACAAAAGAAGTTCTCAGATGAGGCTTTATTGCATGAGTTATATAATGTCAGTAAACAATCTAGTTTTTTCAAGAACAGTTTGAGTTTTAAGCTAATTTAAAAAGGAATTTATCGGAGAGAAACTGTCTGCGAAGGCTAAGAGGAGGTTCTACACACTCAACTTGCATGGCATTGATAGGGATTTCAAGCAGTGTTCTTTCACCATGACAGACCAAAGCTACTTTGACAACATCACATGTTTTTTTTTTCTTTTTTTTCCAATTGGATTAGTTCATATGTAATACAGGCTGCGTTGCAGCATCGCGAAGTGTGTTGCAGCAACGTAGACGTGAACGGAACCGAACACGCGAACTTTTAGGTTATGACTTAGTCTATTTTGGAGATTTTCGTTATCATCAATAAGGAGAATATCTCATTGGCTGCCATTCAATTCATTTGTTAAAATGTGTAATAGAGAAATACACAAATATACTATTTTCAGTTTTTGCTAAATAATAATATTTAGAAATAGCAATCGCCAATTATGCAATAAGTACAATTCGTTTCAATGGAAATAAAATGATTACCAATTTAATTAGCTGGTAGTTACTATTGTGTCGGTCTCCCTGATTTTCCTGAATCCCTATCTGTGCCTATCTCTAATACCACCCTCTACGCGAATTTCATGTGTTTGTAATAATTTTACTACAAATAAGCAAGCCTATAACATATTATATCGAAATTAAGCTGTTCTTCGCAGTAATAGCTTTATTTTATTTTTATCGTCTTTTTCTTATTCAGCATCTTCACTGCTGAAGGTCGTGTCTAGTCTGAAGTAGTGTTAATCGCTCGATGTACTATGCTCTTCCACGTGCTTCTGTTTTCAGCGGTCTTTAAAGCTTTTGGTATAGACATACTAGTAAGCTATAGGGTTCAGTCAAGACGCTTACTTGCCTGTCATTACTACATATTCAAATGATTATATAAAACCGCATAAAAACTTATTATAGCTCAAACGCACAGTACATCAACGCATCACCTATAAATCGTTTTAAGCCTATGGAAAAGTTTATCGATAAAAATGTACTGCATCACTGGCTACTTTGACAATGGGATACCACTTGTTGTTCCGAATAAATAAATAAAAAAAGGTAAAATTTTACTAGCTATCCCAATAATTATTTTCTCGTAATCATTTTCGTGCAGTTACTTGTGAACTATTTTTCAATTGTCTATGCTTAGATTTTACCAAGGCACGATTTTAAAATTGAATTTTACTTGACTGAGAGACTGCACAATTACTGTACAGATATTGTCGACTGGCAAATTTCACCAGATATTAGGGAAATTACCATATATCTGTCTCTCTCACTGAAAGGGATAGCTTGACAACGTTCACAAGAAATTAAATCTTACCACTCTTTAGATAAGGTGTAATTTCAACTGTTATAAATTGGTTTATTAAACGTTTCAATTGGGTAAAAATGGGACTAATCAGGGAATCGTATTGTTTGTAGTGAACAATAAAGATGTAATGTCAAGTATCATTTACATGTGTTGAACTGGCTACGCTCGTTTTCTAAGAAAACTGACACTCTAAATAGTATTTTATATCACTATGATTTTCACACTCATTATTATTTTTAAAATCATACATATTTTTGTTGAATTTCTAATGTGCCTTTCTGTGGCTACAAATGAATAGCAATCGGTTATGTCGGATTTAGTGTGTATGTAATACTCCTATACTTACCAGTTTTAGTCGATATTCCGTTGCGTAATTTGGTTTTCATAATATTTATAGTAGAAAATATTTTTTCCACGGTGGCGCTGCTATGGTGCGGCACAAAAGTTTTTTTACCAATTCACAAATGTGGGGACTGTTTGAGATTCGTCTCCATTTCTTAATTCGTGTACATGTTTCCAAAATTCGTTAATATCGGGAATTTTGTTTTGGTCAAAAGATAACTGCCATCTAGTGTCATTGCATTTTATTATGTAGGACGTAGTGGTTATTAAAAAAAAATTGCATAGAGTGTGGCGCTGAAGAAAGCTAGTTGAAATACACTAAAATAACAGAAAACAGTGACATAAACGTGAAAACAGCAAATCTACTGTTAAACAGTAGGGTTGGTAACACTAGCCAGTATGATACTCCAGCTGTTGATAACTCTTGGTGCGTTCGTTTTGGCTCGGTTGCGTTTGTAGCAGTTTCAAAAGTGGCATTTGTATCTTAGCGTTCGGAAAGAAGCTTCTTCTATTTTTGACCACCAATGACTGTATGCTATCCGAACGGCTTATACTAATTTTGACAACAGCTGAAAACCAAAATAACGTTTTCTGGAACTGCAGCTAAAAATATAGGTGCAACAACTGAAGCCAAAGATATAGGTCTGTGTCGGAGGCATTCCCAGTTCTATTCTTTATGGTAGGAACCATTGCCAGTTCTATTCTTTATGGTAGGAACCACAATATTTCTCATAAAATGTTAAGGTAGATATGAATTTCCAAGTTGTCAAAAAACGATCACAACGATCCCACGGTAAGACGTGGGTCAAAAATAGCACTTTTCTCTGTCATTTGTAGCGTTTTCAAAGCTATCCGAACGGTGAGCGAAAACGATATAAATGCTCACGAAGTCCCAATACGAACGCCCTACGTGATCATTTTTAGCCTTTGTGAGTGTTATTTTTGGAACTGATAGGCTATCCGAACGCCCTATCCGTCACCAAATGTTTAGTAACAGAGGTGTTATATTAGGATCGTATATTCGTATTCCTATTATCGAAAAGAACGCTTAGCCAATATTATGTTATCTAACCTATTACTGGGTAATAGTCAAATAATAGTGAGAACTTATCATCACTACGGTTTAAATCACGCAAACACTACTGTCACTGCATACATTGCAAAAGCTCGGTTCATAACTGAAATACGAGAATATGCATTGTTTGCGCGCAAACGATGTGAACCGATATGTAGCCGCGCTAATAACATCTGCTAACTGTCAATTTGCTTTTTCGCAATTGATCCAAAATATAATTATTGATAATAGAAGTATTGCACTTAAAGGCATTCTTTTGTGAACAGATGTTTGTACGTTCAACATTCTAACCACAACAACAAAAATCTCTCATCTATCTGTCAAGATTTGAGTTAGACGTTTGTGCATTCATTGCACTACTACTTTTCTGTGAGCGTTGTTTGCGGCCGGAGGTGACGTCATAGATGACGTCATAACGCTAACATACGACAACGACACATAACGTGGTGTCTGTTTAGCAAGTTATGAACCGACCGTTTGCGTGCATACAGTGCAAATAGCGCATATTTGCGTGACTTGAACCACAGTGCATATTATTCGTTCATAAAAGATTACCGTTATTGGTTAAAATATTATGTGTAATGTAACGTATTATCTTGATGTGTGTAATAGTTGAAAAATCGCTCGCGTTATTGATAAAAATATACAATAATTCACTTTGCCTTTATACTTTAACAGGCTTAGGACTGTCAATGAAATAGTTGGCGTATTTACAAAGTAGGTAAATCACAATATTTAGGTACGATGATTTATAAGTAATTTATGCTTGCTATATTTGTGTTTCTTAAAATTTGAAACAGTAGTTTGATGGGAACACTTGTTGGAAAATGGTGCAAACTGCAATTTTATTTTCGTCGGATTCAATTGTAAAATGTATCCAAACTTCACTTGTTCTTGCACGCTTAATTTTTTAACCACTTTTGAACTCAATGTTAAGTACGCGCACTCGCAATGATTATAATAAACACGACTAAACGAATATTTCAAAAATAGTATGTAATAGGCAGCGTTTTTATTAGTGTAGCTCCCATACATGTGAAGTGGCGATGAATTATTTTTTGGTCGCCTAACCCGTTGTGCATGGTATTGTTGAATAGATCTTTTAAAATGACTTGAGGTTTGCTAATACTGTTTTTCGATTTAATGCTTTATTTACGAAATATTAAACTTTAAAGAGCAAATTTTTGTTTCCGCAGGATATAATAATTTCTTTAAGAATAATTTCTTTCTTGTAGAGTCCCATAGATCCAATATACGGTCAATTGCATGCGGTGTTCCGCAAGGCAGTTTATTAGGGCCTTTGTTGTTCTTAATATTTATCAATGACCTTCCCAAAGCTACTAACTATCCAATGACGCTATTTGCTGATGATAGCACTATAATGATTGACTGTAAAATAAAAGAACTCTACGAATCTAACATATATAAATCTCTATCTTTAATAATTTCATGGCTTGACATTAATAATTTGAATATTAATTTAAAAAAGTCTCAAATAATACATTTTAATCAGAGGCCGCCGGAAAAACTGACATTGTCCTAAAATATAAAAATGACACCATAAGTGAAGTTAACACAACAAAATTTTTAGGGATGACAATCGACAAACGACTTAACTGGAAGGCACATATACTTAGACACTAGAAGCACTCTGCAGAAAAATAAGTAGTTCGGCATATGCTCTATTTAAATTAGCTCCAGCAGTCGATGAAACTGCTTTACTTACAGCTTATCACGGTTTAGCGGGCTCTGTGCTGAGGTATGGTATTATCTTTTGGGGCAACTCAACTGATAATGAGTTAGTATTTAAGGCACAGAAGCGCTGCGTACGATCCATGTTCTGGTTCAAGACAATTGATAGCTGTCAACCATACTTTAAGAAATATACAATTCTGACACTTCCGTCACTATACATTTTTGAAGTAGCAATGTTTGTGAGAAACAATCCTGATTTATTCTTAAAATAATCAGATGCCGTTACGCGTAATAGACGCGATAATTTAAAACTGTTTATACATCCAGGCAAAAGCAAGATGCTGCGCAAAGGGATATTAGGAATGGCACCTAACATATATAATGTGACTATTAATTCATCAACAATACTGCGGGGGATGGTGTAGAATCGATAACTGAATGTGATCCACTCATAATTAATTTTCACATAAACAAAATTAATACTAACTATTGCCTAAGCTGTGGCGCGTTGACTTTGAGAATGATAGCGACGACAACACTCGCGGCCGCCGTGGACTAGACTCACACTTATACACACGTTCTAAGTATTCTAATGCATTGCGAGGGCAATGAACTCGGTAGGTATACCTACGCATTGCGAGGGCAATGAACTCGGTAGGTATACCTACGCATTGCGAGGGCAATGAACTCGGTAGGTATACCTACGCTTTGCCTTCGCAATGCGTTAGTATACCTAGAACGCGTGTGTATGTGTGAGTCTTGTACACGGCGGCCGCGAGTGTAGTCGTCGCTATCATTCTCAAAGTCAATGCGCCACAGCTTAGGCAATAGTTAGTATTAATTTTGTTTATGTGAAAATTAATTATGAGTGGATCACATTCAGTTATCGATTCTACACCATCCCCCGCAGTATTGTTGATGAATTAATAGTCACCTTATATAATAAAGTACCAAAATATATCAGAGACATGAAACATAATTTATTTAAAAGGACATTGAAAAATATATTGACTGGAAAATGCTACTACACAATAAATGACTTTTTAAATGATAATTTTTGACTTATTTTTTTTTGTATATTACCTGTGATAAAGCAATAAAATTATTTGAATTTGAATTTAAAATGACTAAGGTGAAGTAGTTGGTTGTTTTTCAAGGGTAAAGACTTGCATTCAAAATTTAATCTATACTTATAATAAAACTGTAACAGGACCAATTCCGTACAGAGCAGATATTTTGAAAAAAAAAATGTACAGTACTCTGTAGCTGATACTGATGCCGAAACTGTATTTTTTTTTTTTTTTTTATTTTTGTCTGTCTGTCTGTCTGTCTGTATTCCGGCCGCGCATCACTCCAAAACTACTGGATGGATTTCAATGAAACTTAGAAACCTACCTTGTAGTATGAACTTACTTGAGTTCATACTACTAGGTAGGATAATTTAGCTTTTTATCCCGAAATTCAGCATGGTTCCCTTGGGAGAGGGGATGAGAGTCAAAATATACACTTAGTTGTAATTTATTAACGCGCAGTCCGATTTCTTACGTTCTTTTTAGGGTTCCGTACCCAAAGGGTAAAAACGGTCTGTCTGGCTGTCCGTCGTCTGTCCGTCCATCCGTCCGTCCGTCCGTCTGTCACCAGGCTGTATCTCAAGAACGGTGATAGCTAGACAGTTGAAATTTTCACAGATGATGTATTTCTGTTGCCGCCATAACAACAAATACAAAAAATTGGCCAAGTGCGAGTTGGACTCGCGCACGTTATAACAAAAAAAGGTTAAAATACGAAGTCTAATGTTGTATAGCTAATGGTACGGAACCCTTCGGGCGCGAGTCCGACTCGCACTTGGCAGATTTTTTTATTAAAATAGTGGTACTGTGGTGACATACCACATTAGTGTACATAGTTGTTAAGATAGAATAAGTAGATTTAAGAATTTGTATTATATAGAGTATAGATGTAAGTTTGTGTAATAAATAATTTTAATTGTAGGTCTATCATTCATCCCCAATTAGTTTAAGTTATACAAATAATAAAGTAGGCAGGCATAGTAACTATGTAGGTAGGCTAGGGCACTAGAGACTAAGTTTAGCGAATAAGAGTCTTAGCACTATAGATATAAGGTTCATGTATCTCAGCACGTAGGCTCTCAAAATAGTAAAGATTGTTTATTAGTCGGTAAATTGTGTCACAGAATAGGACATAGTAAGTATGAAGTTGCAGAGCCTGCTGCCATTTGTAAAGAGGCTCTCGCGTTGGTAAAGATACGACTTTATACGGTGTACATGTCATAGATTAAGTAATAGTAGCTTAAGAATGGTATATAAGAAAGCCAGTTTCAAATAAAGACACCTTCCCTCTCTAGCGCAGTTCAATAAGGACTGCGCCCGCCGATACTTTGATCGAGCGCCCCACCACCCGAACCCATTGGTTGTCCAGGCATCGAACTACTCGACTGCCTCTTCTATCCCATTTTTCAAACCCCCCCGTCGCCGACCACGGCAGGTATTAGACGACCCGGATGACCCCATCGCAGCCATTACGTTGGCAGCTTTAGCGTTATCCGCAAGTCGTCGAGGTAAAATCCCCAGGTGTGAGGTAATCAGAGGTCACACAATCAAACACCGAGCTCGCCGGCGAGCTCGAGGCAAAAACAAGGTCACGATAAATTGCTCTCCAAATAGTCAAAGAGTATTATTCAGTAGGGCCCAATTGTGCAACACTGCAGTTGCACAGAGGCATTTTGCTCCGATCCCCCCCATGTCTCTCGACAGCGAGACAAGCCGAGGTCCGAACCACAGTGGTGCCCTTGAGCTCGCTGTCAACCCCTCCTATAATAGCGGTACGTTTTCGGCGTCCGCAGGAGACGGAGGTAGAAAGCGCTTTTCGCCTTCTACGCCCGTCTCGGAGACGGGCTATTGTAGGGCCAGGCCCTCGCCCAAAACCCGGTGGAGCTGGACGACCGCACAGGCGGTAGCCAGCATCTATGTCCTCCCTAAAAAACAAAAAAAAAATAAAAATAAAGACACGCTGAACAGAAAAGAGACTTTTATTCTCACTGCAACCGTCAAACAGTCAACACCTCCTGTAACCGCTCTGTAACCCGGTGTTGGACTGATACCTTAGTCTTCTGTCAGCGGTACTGTAATCATCACTGTGACCTCTGTACCACACATACGTTCGATCATACCGAACGGTTCGGGACTACCATACAACCATATAACGCCATACCACCAGTCCCGACAGTACTTTAAAATTTATGCCGTAAATATTTCAAAGTCATCGGGTTTGAAGTTCAGAAATAACAAACATCACAACCTAAATATTACGTTCCAAATAACTTGACATCCAGAATGTACAGGAACCTTTGAACGTACGGCTCATCTTAAGCTGGCGTTTGCACTTTATCGTATAGGTATAATAGATAGGTCTGTAGTCGGACCACTCCAAAAGATTCTGATATTTCAAACAATAAAACACAGTTTTTTTTATTACGATAAGCACAATTTCCCTATGTCTATTTTTCATAACATGTATATAATCAGTCTAATCTATATCTACAACAAGTTGGAGAAGGCAGGTAGGGAAGCGCGAGGGGTAAGACGCTTACATTTATCTATTTATACTCATAATAAAACTGTAACAGGTTCAATTCTGTACATTTCAGATATTTAAAAATATTTTTTCAGAGCAATCTGTAGCTGATACTGATGCAAAAACTGTTTTTTTTTCTGTCTGTCTGTCTGTATCCCGGCCGCGCATCACTCCAAAACTACTGAATGGCTTTAAATGAAACTTAGCACGATTTGAGTTCATACTACGAAGAAGGATATGGAATACTTTTTATCCCGAAATTCAGTACGGTTCCCTTAGGAAAGGGAATGAAAGTCAAAATGTAAAGTGAGTTGTAATTTATTAACGCGTAGTCCGATATCAATCATTATTTTTTTGTTACAATAGTGGTAATTTAATTATTTTCCCGTAAATATTTCAAAGTCTTCAGTTCTGTAGTTCAGAAATTACAGATATCACAAACCAAATATTTCGTTCTAAATAACTTGAACCGCGGAATGTTGAGAAACCCTTAAACGTACGGCTCATCTTAAGCTAGCATTCGCACTTTATCATAAAGGCTTAATAGATATATTATATCAGCCGCATTGTCTACTGCTGAACACAGCCTCCACCACTATGGGAGGGATTGCCATAATCCCCACAGCTTGGCAGGCATCTTGGGGATCGCGGTGTGAGATATCAGTTCCTCAGAAAGCGCTGCTGCCCACCCTCTGTAGTGTTACTCTTTATCGCCTCTTACGACACCTACTACGGGTAAAGATGGGGGGGGTGACATTA
Organism: Plagodis dolabraria; assembly: GCA_963854805.1. Taxonomy (NCBI): domain Eukaryota; kingdom Metazoa; phylum Arthropoda; class Insecta; order Lepidoptera; family Geometridae; genus Plagodis; species Plagodis dolabraria. The sequence continues at coordinate 22,224,559 of OY978457.1, read as the reverse complement.
TAGCCCGGCACCCCAAGGACAGCCCGACAACCCACAGGCAGCCCAGAACCCCACGGGCAGCACGGCACCCTTATTTAGTTTTGCAAGCTTGCTACGATAAAACTCTAAAATGTGGTACATTCACCACAATCAGTTTTTATAACTACATATCTTTCTTTTGCCGGATACATTTCGGAGACTGCGCAATGGAGTGCACAATGTTGTCTTAGGTTTTCGCTGTTCGCTTATCTGAAATTTTATTCTATGGGTGCCCCCTTAATTATTTATTCTAATTTATAAATTATATTTAAGGAAAACATAAAACTAAATATTCTGTGAATAGTTCAAGCGTCTACCAGTCACCGTCATTAGTATCGAGCAAGAAACGGTAAAAAAATCAATTGTTGTATGGGGGGCCCCTTAAATATTTATTTTATTTTTAGTATTTGTTGTTATAGCGGCTATAGAAATACATCATCTGTGAAAATTTCAACTGTCTAGCTATCACCGTTCTTGAGATACAGCCTGGTGACAGGCGGATGGACGGACGGACGGACAGCGAAGTCTTAGTAATAGGGTCCCGTTATTACCCCTTGGGTACGGAACCCTAAAAAGGTTAAAATATGAAGTCTAATGTTGTATAGCTAATGGTACGGAACCCTTCGTGCGCGAGTCCAACTCGCACTTGGCCGATTTTTTTAATTAGTATAGTGGTGCTTTAAAAATTATCACGTAAATATTTCAAAGTCATCCGGTTTGTAGTTCAGAAATTACAGACATCACAACCTAAATATTACGTTCCAAATAACTTGACACCCAAAATGTACAGAAATCTTTGAACGTACGGCTCATCTTAAGCTGGCGGTCGCACTTTATCGTATAGATATGACTTTGACTTTGACTTTGCTGATACTGATGCAAAAACTGTTTCTTTTTTCTGGCTGTCTGTCTGTATCCCGGCCGCGCATCACTCCAAAACTACCGAATGGATTTGAATGAAACTAAGCACGATTCGAGTTCATACTACGAAGAAGGACATAGGATACTTTTATCCCGAAATTCAGGACGGTTCTCTTGGGAAAGGGGATGAAAGTTAAAATGTACACTTAGTTGTAATTTATTAACGCGTAGTCCGATTTCAATCATTCTTTTTTGTTACAATAGTGGTAATTTAATTGTTTTCCCGTAAATATTTCAAAGTTCTCAGTTTTACAGTTACAGTGCAACATGCAACTATGGAGTCCCTCAAGGATCTACGCTCGGTCCTTCTTTGTTTTTAATTTATATTAACGAATTATGTAAAACAAACGTAACCACTGCTGAGCTGCTCATGTTTGCAGATGACACTGTCCTCCTTTTTCATGATATTAGTTGGGATGAAGTATACAGGAAAGCAGAATTAGGCTTGTCTTCAGTTATTGGATGGTTGGAATACAATCTTTTGTCACTGAATTTCAGCAAAACAAAATACTTATCATTTAGCAAAACAGAAGCCAGCAGGCCATCAAAACATCTCGAAATTAAAGCTCACACATACCCCTGTAACCGTATATCTCCCTCCACTATCTGTAATTATAGCGTATTACCTCGCGTAGACTCAATTAGTTATTTAGGAGTTATAATTGATCACCATTTAAGATGGGATGCTCATATAGATACAGTTTCAAAAAGAATTAGAAAATTAATTCATGTTTTTAAGACACTTAAAACGGCAGCTGATGAAAATCTGCTCATTCAAACTTATAAAGCCTTAGCAGAGTCTACAATAAGTTACTGCATTAGTTCCTGGGGAGGTGCAGGTAAAACCCTTATATTAAGCGCAGAGAGAGCACAAAGAGTGCTTTTAAAAATAATGTACGGCTATGCGTTTACATTTCCTACTACTGAATTGTACCAAACGGCCAATGTTCTTTCCGAAAGAAACTTTTTATCTACAAATGTTTATACATATACCACCGTGAAACAGTCCCATATTTACCTGTAATTAAAAAAAGAGTTGATAGATGTCCCGTTCCCACTTATCATTGTCTTGCAGCATGGAGACACTATAACCACTTGGCTCCTCTCTTTTACAACAAAATACATGCAATAACGAAAATAAAAACCCTTACTACGTTTAAACTAAAACATACAATATATGATTAGCTTAAAGATTTCGACTACGACGCAGTAGAAAAACTATTAGACATCGTTAAATAGTATAAAACACATATTTCAATATTTATCATAAACCATACACATATCCCATCAAACAAGCCGAAATACACATATAAACACACCCTCATTTTCACACACATATAGACACACACATATACATTAATTTACTAATACATTTAAAAAGTAAAATTAATTTACTTTGCATAAATTTCTATCAGTACTTATTTATATACTACCGTAAAAATTTATATTGTAATCATTAATTATAGTCACTAATATTTTTATAACAGATCTATTTCATTACTGAAGATTTTATAGTTACATAGTTATGTCAATATATTGTACATTGTTATTAATGTTGTTATCCCAGATTGTTTGATCCTAGGTTAATACTTTGTCCTATGTAACAAATTTATTATATCTACTGTATAGCTTAGTTATGTTAGTTTTATTGTTAAACTTTGATATTAACATATGGGAGAGACTGCCTTTTGCAACACAGTTTTTACTAAAGCAAAAGGCAGAGTTTCAACAACTTCTGTGCAATGTAAGTTTTTCAATAAAGATATTATTATTATTGTTATATTTTTTTGTTACAATAGTGTTAATTTAATTATTTTCCCGTAAATATTTCAAAATCCTCAGTTTTGCAGTTAAGATATTACAAACTAAATATTTCGTTTTAAATAACTTGAACCGCGGAATGTTGAGAAACCTTTGAACGTACGGCTCATCTTAAGCCCACAGGCAGCCCGGAACCCCACGGGAAGCCCGACACCCCACGGACAGACCGGCATCACACACAATTATTTAGTTTTGCAAGCTTGCTACGATAATACTCTAAAATGTGGTACATTCGCCACAATCAGTTTTTTTAACTACATATCTTTCTTTTGCCGGATACATTTCGGAGACTGCGCAATGGAAGTGCACAATGTTGTCTTAGGTTTTCGCGATTGTTACACTTTGTAATTAAACAATTTTAAACTGTTTAAATCACGTATATTTATAATTATTTTTGTCCCGACGCGACGTTTCAAACACTTTGTAGTGATCTTGGACACGGGGTGACTGTCGGGACAAAAATAACGATAAATATACGACGTAATTTAATCCGTCTAAAGTTGGAAGTGAACAAGTTTAGTAGATTGTTATACAAAGGTCGAAAGGAATTGATAACTTTCACCCGCGTTCAGCTCTCTACTTTTCGTTTAGAATTTTAAAAAAGTAAAAAGAGTAGCTTTCTAAAAATTATTCATTGAAAAAATAACTTACTTAATAAAAATTTATTGAGAGGTTAGAACTATTTGTGAAATTTTACGTAAAATTTTGTTTGGAATATTTACGGGCGGCTATAGCCCGAATAGGAATCTCTCTGCTTTTCACTACTAATATAAGGAATAACGATATAAAAATAGTATGTTTTTTTATATTATTTATTTTGATTTTAATCACATGAGCAGTACCTATTTAAAATTAATGCGGCTATAATAGTCCAAGTAGGAATCGATGACTCACATACGTGTTAAACACTCTACTTTTCATTTAAAATATGAGGACGGTAAAAAATAGTAGTTTTTATAAATATTTACTAAAAATAATAAACATGATTAGAAGATACAAAGATACACTAGGAGTTAGAACAATGAAATTTAGGGAAATTTTTAGTTAGTTTTTTTAAACCTACACTTTTTACCTTATATTTAGTTACTACCCTGCCAAACATAGTTGTTATTAATTTTTTTATAACAACAGAGTATTTTACAACGAAAAATCTTAGACATATAACTTTGTTTATACCAATGGTTACCATAGTTACAAGTCATTCCGGCCCAAGAGATGGAAGCATTTACTATGAGTTTTTCTCGGCCTTAGGTGGAAAGGAGCGTCTCCTACCCGCTACTCAGATCAAACAAACACTACTTTCCGAGAATGAGAAATAAAAAAAATATTTTCGATCTACCGTCAAACAAACCGCCGTTTTATAATCAAAATTCTAAAGAAACGCACAAGGTACTTTGCTTCAACATTTATTGTGCGAACCGGGAAAGAACTCTCTGAGTTACTTAACTACTGTCTTCTGGAAAATACAACCCGAGAGTTTTGAAATCCAAAGTAAAAAGCTCCATTCTGAGCTATGGTTTACTATAAGAGTGCTTCACCGCAGACCACAGTGTTGCTTAATATGAGGTAAACAGTGCACAAATGTGAATAATTAGTCTGCAGGTACGGCAATCGCGAACGAAGTCGCGGGTACAGCTAGTTATTAATATAAATAAGAATACTTTTACAGTAAGAAAATATGGTATATGGTATTATATTCTTTGTGATATATATATTATCGAAAGGAGGATAAAGAACTACAGAATAGTTCTATATTATGATAAGGGGCTACTACGTAACCATACATTGTGCGAGGCCCGACATGCATTTGACCGTTTATTAAGTATATTTGTCTAATGATAATTTGAGTATTTTTTGTCGGATTGCCACAACATTTTTTAGCATGTAGTTCAAGCCAATATAATTTTAAGTTCTATCATCAGCCAATTCGGGCAAGTGGTTGTGGAACTCAAGATTACGTGAAAATCACCGCTAGAAGACACGTGGTGCCATCTCAATCTCAGTCTCACGGACCTTTGCAATACCGTGTATGTTTTATCAAATGCATTGACTTCAAAATGCACATATTTTATGATACTAGACTTGTAGACTTTGTGAATGACGTCATCGATAGGTGAGAAATGACTGCCTTTAAAACGATCAAAACAGACGTCACGGACGTCAGTGTGCGACCTGGGTTAGGAATTCGGTTATTATCAGATGGAAATCATTTGTGGGTTTACTATACATATATTTGAGGAATAGCACATGTACAAACAGTACAAATGCAAAGAAATAAGGTAAAACATCTATAGTCTATGATAGCATGAAACAGTGATAGCTCAGTGGCATTGCCTATGGACTGCCGCGCAGCAGGTCCATGGTTCAAATCCCGCCAAGGGCTTGAGCTTCATCGCATGGTGGTAGGGCATTTTGCGAATGCCCGCCTGGCTAGCGACCACCCTCAAGTAGAAAATCTGTCGCCAAGCACCTAACGGTGTGTTCCGGCAGCTGCCCTTGAGAGCCATCTAGGTTAAGCCTGTTTAACACCTTCGACCTAGGGCTTGCATTATCCGTCATATTTTGGTATCCGGATAATAGGATCCGGATTTACTTTACTATCCGGATTTACTTTACTATCCGGATATCCGAATTTTTCGGATAATTCGGATATTTATTGAAAGAATTAAGAGTAAATGGTATTAAGAGGCCATTTACATTTTGCAGCCATCTCACGCGCACTTTTAATGATAATTTGAAATATAAAAAAGTTGGTTATGATTTTTTAAAATGTGGTCTGACATTATTTTGCTTTTTGCGACTTAGATGGTCTCAACATATTTTTATTTTGTACCATGTTGAGTCCATTTAAAATTAGAGGCCCAAAATTTTAAATAAATAAATTACGCGTTTTGGATCCCTCATTACAGATATCAACATGAAAATTAGTCGAGAACATCTATAGTCGCAAGCAGCGAAATAATGTCAGAACACATTTAAAAAAATCATTACCATATTTGAACTTTTTGGAATTTTGTCTCGAAGTGCGAGTGAGAGGGCTGCAAAATATAAAAGGTCTCTTAAGAATAAATGTTAGTACCTACACAGAACCGTCTTTTAATGACTGAAAAGTGTGGAATAACGTCTTGAAGTCTGTACCAACTCCGTTCAATAGTATAGGTGTTTATATTGTGTTCGTGGTATGGACAAGTTATTTTACCATTGTCAATGTAAGAAGTCACTTCAGCTTTCTTACATATGCATGTAGCACTAGAATTTGACCTATATTTTCAGAGGACTTCCTTTCGAGACCACACCAGTAGCTTTTGCCAATACGCCAAGCATACAAAAATTAGACGTTTTTATAAATATCTTGAATGGAACTTCTTAAGTAGAAGTAAAGATGAGACAGTAAAAAAATAAGCTCTATTTGAATATTATTTTTGAAGAAATGCGTACTGATGAGAAAATCTTTTAAGACGGTTTTAAAAACTAACATGAAAATAGTAGTATTCAAATTAGCTTTATTAATGTTTTCAATAATATTCAGAAAGTTGTCGGTATGTGATTTTAGCCACTCCTATGTTAACCTTTGACCACTATCTCACCTGATGGTAAGTGATGATGTGATCGAGGATGGTGTTCAGACTAACCTAGAGTTACTGGCTCTCAAGGACAGCTGCCGGAACACACCGTTAGGTGCTTGGCGACAGAAATTTAAAAAAAAAATGTTGTAAACGTCTTATAAGTATAACCTGTCCTGTATACTACAAAACTATTTTTTCTTTGAATTTTGGAGTGGTTAGGAGTGGCTAAAATCACACACCGACAACTTTCTGAATATTATATCAAACAAATTAGTGTCCCCCCCTACAAAAATACGTCTAAGAAGTGCATATAAATAGTCGTTTTGATGAGTAAATTCCATTTTTACAAGTATTTTTTGACTTATGTAACTATCCGTATTATCCGGATAATTAGGTCGTCACTATCCGGATTTCAAAATTGGCGGATATCCGGATAATTCGGATATCCGGATATCCGAATGCAAGCCCTACTTCGACCACATCATCACTTACCATCAGGTGAGATTGTGGTCAAAGGCTTACCTATCAGCAATAGAAAAAAATAAAAAAATAATAGCATTTCATATGGCCGGCCAAGAACAAACGTCTGTTGGCGTAAAATATTCTAAAATTAAACAAGTGACTACTCCAACACATGTATTAGGTATAAACTTATATCACATACTATTCATTGCATGGGCACCCCGCGTGGATAACAATGCTTTTCAAGCTTTTAAATCTAACAGGTTACACCAGAAATGCTGAGATTGATCGGTACATACATACATATACTAAAAAAAGATATTTTTTCTAATGGTGTGCATTAGCATGTTTACTTCAGGGCGTTTTCATATCGTGATGAAATGTCTTTCCAGTTGGCAACGTCGAAGATGGCTTTAACATAGTCAGCGCGCACGTTTTTGTATTGAAGGTAATACGCATGCTCCCAGACGTCGATGCCGAAAAGAGGAACCAAACCTGGAAGAAAAATAAACAATACTTATATTAAAACATATACATTATTACAATTTACAACGATAGGAAAAATTTTGAACTATTATGGATTCGAACCCGCGACCATCCATCCCTATAGCCGGGAAATGATCTTCCAACTGAGCTATCGTAGTGAGTAAATCATAGAAATGAAATCTTTACCTTCGCTCGTATATTCCCGCGTCAGTGTTAAGCCTTTCTTTTAATACCGACAAATTATCAACATTTCAAAAGGGCGTGTACTACCTGCGTTCGGTCAACAGGGATCCGAGGCATGGTTTTCCACCATGCTTCGGATTCCACTTATCTTCGGACCTAGACCTTCTTCAATTACGAAACGGACAGTAATAACCCTCCCCTTATACTTTGTTAAATCGCGGTCCAAGGCATTCATTATATGACCCTTTTCGGAAGAAATTGAGGGTATTTTTACCGGTCGTAGCCTGCAATGGGTCCTGGTTCAGGCATGTGGCGATCTCGAGTTTCTTCGACTGCTTGTTGTATCCAAGCCAACCCCACCCAGAGCCCTGGACACCAACTGAAGCTGCAGCCAGCTGGTTCTTCATATTCTCAATGGAGCCAAAATCCCTGAAAGTTTAAAAAAAGGTTGTGAGGTGTTGATAGTAGAGAAAGGGAATGGTTAAGCAACGAGAATTAAAACAAATCACATTAACACATTTTTAGATTAGAAGTTTTATAAATTGTATGCAATGAGGATTACAATACAACAAATAAAATTAAAGTGCGTGCGGTGTAGAATGGTGCAGGTGACATATCCGTAGAACGCAACTCCTAGACGCAATATTATACTTCTGGTTTAAAGCGATTGGTAAACTTTTAGTTCCGATAATTTTATGTAATTCATTAGTATGTTACAAACTTTGATGTAATCCTCATTCATTCCTCAATGTACACAATGTGTAAAATTAAAAAGTAGGTGCATAACTATATGTTGTTATTACATCAAAGTTTGTAACATATTTTTTGTCCAAGCTTTAGATACCTTGACGATTTGATCAGCATTATTACCCAGTTATTTAGTTAGTTATAACTAATATCGTAGCTGAAGTATTTACAAAACAGAAAGTTAAAGCTTTCAATTTTTATGCGAATATATTTATATATTTAGCTAATAATGCCATTGAGGTATGAATTTTTTTTTATTATTATAAAACCATTATCTACTAATTTTGTCATAACTACCAATTTTATAATTTCAACAAAATTCCAGTATTTATAACATAAAATCATGTTAAGACTAAGATCGTAGTTAAATTTAAAAAAATCATACAGTACTGACAACTAATTCAATTACACTACATAGGAATAAAATCTACTCAAGTTATAAACTAGCGTCACACATAAGTATGTTAAATACTTATTCTGAGTTGTCATTCATATCATAAAGATATTGATAAAATAAAAAAAACTTAATCAAACAAAATAAATCAACAAGGTTATTAAATATGCGCATGCACATACTGCATGGCCAAATTAACAATCACTTTGTTGATATAATGATACCTCAGAACTTTAAGCAAAACAATACTATTAATGTGCTCAAACTTAAATGTGGTGAAACTTGAAAATAGATGATTATTTTATATTAATACAAAATAAATTATGTATTTTTTTATGTTATTATGACGGAACAAGCTCGAGGCCCACCAGATGTGAAGCGGACTCACCTCTGCCTATCACAGATGCATTACGTCACAAGTCACGAATTGCACTGCGCCCGTCACCTTGAGATATAGTTGTTCAGTCTCATGTCTGTAATATCACTGGCTCTCAAAAGTCTTTGAGAGCCTCTTGGGGCACTAATAATATGTGAAATTGATTTATTTTTGAAGCGCTCGTAGCCAAGTTTGCTTAGCCATTCTGAATCGATCAGCAAAGTTAAGCAACGTCCGCCGCGGTCATGACTTGGATGGGTGACCGCTGGTGACATTACTACTGAGCGCTTCCGTGCTTCGGAGGGCACGTTAAGCCGTCGGTCCCGGTTGTTGTCTTAGGATAGCAGTCGTTACAGCATGGTGGTAGGGCACTTTGCGAATGCCCGCCTGGCTAGCTACCACCCTAAAGTTGAAAATCTGTCGCCAAGCACCTAACGGTGTGTTCCGGAAGCTGTCCTTGAGAGCCAGTAACTCTAGGTTAGCCTGAACAACATCCTCGACCACATCATCACTTACTATCAGGTGAGATGGTGGTCAAAGGCTAACCTATCAGGCATAAAAAAAAAAAAAAAAAAAAAAAAAAAAAATAGGCCGAAAACACATCTTTATTGCAGCCTTACATCTGAGTGAGTCTAGTGCTCATGGAGTAAACTACAAATATATTTTTAGGAAGTGGGAGGAGGGGTGTAAGATATGAACATTTTTGTCCATTTTTGTTTCGTGTTTAATGTCAAAAGCTAAACGAGTTAAGAATCTGAAAATTCGCTATGTCATGAACCATAATATCCTCTATTTAACCAACCAAACCAACACTGAAAACGCAGGCTTTTGATTTAGATTTTGTAGCTGTTAGAACAAAACCAACTGTAAGAACAAGTTGTACATTTTAGTAAAGTCATCATTTTGCGTTTTGAGCTAATTTACCAATGCTTTTCTCATTCAATCAAATAATCTCGCAATTAGCCATCATGTGAGCCGCGCGTATTCACTTATTAATTGAAGTACCTACTTATCTATTTCATAAGTTTTTCACCCATCCCAATATTCCCAATACAAGTCAATTTGATCGTTAGTTTTAAGTGCATACATATTTCGGCTACATTTTCATGTATATGAAAAATACGCTGATAAGATAATAATTTCATTGAATTTCTAGTCATATTATTTAGCGTTTTCGTCAACTTTTAATAATATCTAAGTTTCAAGTATAAAGACATTTCATTTACGAGTTAAAATCCCGTGAAATGAGGCCGTACGGGCAGACAGTGGACTCGAAATTAGGCTCTGTTTTGCCTTTGGGTACGGAACCTTAATAAAATATGATATTTTTAGCAGCATTCTAGCTATAAGACGTTTAACATTCGTTTATGAATCATGCATGGTGGGTTATGCTGTATTCTGACGCGCGCCGCGCAGCGTGCCATGAAGAGGCAGACTGGCGCACCCCTGCGAGTCAAGCGATTAAATACACATTGAAGGCTGTAGTGTTATCTTTTATTAATGGCAATATTTCAGTAGCATAATATCAAGCAAAAGTAAGCTGTAGTGATAAGTAATCAAAACCAGGTGCATTGTTGTTCTACATCTATGTGCTTTTTTGTATTACTACAGACAAACTTAATGTATAATCTATAAAAAAAAATGTATTTCCATTGTTTAAAATAAACAAGAAAAGCAACACTGGGCTTCGAACAGTGAAGGCAAATTCCAGCCAGGAGCATGTTTAGATATTATGACCATAGAGCCATAGGTTAAGAGCTCCCTTTTAAGGATGACTCACGCTAGACCGTGTCGGGTCCGAGCCGAGTGTTGGCCGTAGCACGGTCACCGAGCTGGTCCCATACTTGTAATTACAAAGACGGGCCTCGACCGAGCAATGACCGATGCGCCGTGATGCAGTATACTCGCCCGAGCAAAAATAGTGATGTAACTAGACTACAATCATGTTGAATTTTGACGATCTGGAATTATCGGCTATTGCGATCGCACTGGACGTTGAAGAATCTGAAAAAAATTCAACTCCAAGGAAATGGAGTGTGCATCCACATTGGTAAAAAAAAATTTAAAAAAATATATTAGCTCTTAAGAATAGCTAAGCGAACACACGTTAGCTGCTTGGCATAAGATTAGCTAGCCAGCAGGTATTTGCAAAATGCCCTATTATAATGACTGCCATTCTAAGATATATATCAGGACCGACGACTTAACGTGCCCTCCAATGCACGGAAACACTCAGTAATAATGCCACTAGCTGTCACTCATCCCAGTCATGAACGCAGTGAAGGTTGTTTTACTTATTTGATCAATTAAGATCGACTTTGTCAGCGATGACAGCGCTTTGTCATCTACATTCCATTAACAAGCTGAAGACCTGTAACATACAGCTGGACAGTCGACAGACCAGGGCCCAAGTCTCACCTCTTATAGTAATAATAACTTGATCTTACTGCTAAACCAGACACAAATGCGCACCATCCTATATGGGGCATGGAAAAGTCAAACAAACGAGGCAGAGAAATGGTAGAGTTCTTATTCTCAACCAATCTCTCCATAGCCAACAGGGGATCCGAACCAACTTTTGTTAACAGCAGATACCGCACCATCATAGATCTTACCTTGACATCAGGAGATACTGACTTAGTCCGGAACTGGAGAGTATCCAATGAGGTCTCGGGCTCCGATCACAGATGGATCAGGTATGAACTCGAGTTGGAATACAGCACACCTGAGCCAACGCGCAACCCACGCAAAACTGACAAGGCAGCTTATGAGAGCACTATTCATTATATTGTCAGAGCAACAGGTAAGTACGGAAACCGAACTCAACAGTACAGCAGAAATCGAACTAGCTGTAGTTGCTCTAACAGACACTCTAAACAATTGTTATGAACAAGCTTGTCCACTGACCCAACCGAAACCTGGTAAGGAAGGCAATCGGGGCTGGTCCAAAGCGCTGGAAAAGCAAAGAAAACAGGTACGTAGGTTATTTAACAGAGCCATGAATACCTACCGTGACGACGACTGGGACAACTACAAGACAGCCAGGTCGGTATACAAAAAAATGTTACGTTCTAGTCGGCGTAGGTCATGGAAAAACTATAGCACAAACATTGAGTCCAATGCTCAGGCAAATAGAGTTAGGAAAATAATAGCAACCAACTCTAACAGAGAAATTGGCTCCCTTAAAAAACTAGATAACACATACACTAACTCAACAAAAGAAACAAATGCCCTATTACTGCAAACTCACTTCCCCGGTTGTAAATTAGTCGAGGTAGTTCACTGGGAAAACATCCCTAATACAGAACCTACTGAAGCAGACAAGCTAGTCGCGCAGACGGTGGTCACTAGTGAAAGAGTAAAATGGGCTATAAGAACATTCTCTACTTACAAAGCTCCCGGTTTTGATGGTATCTTCCCAGGTCTACTTCAATGGGGAGAAACTCTAATATACATGAACCTCACCCGGATCCTCAGAGCATGCTTAGCATATAAGTATATTCCACTTAGGTGGAGAGAGGTAAAGGTTATATTTATACCAAAACCGGGTAAGAGCGATTACACAGACGCTAAGGCCTACAGACCAATTAGCCTCACGTCTTGCCTACTAAAAACACTAGAAAGACTATGCGATAGGTACATTAGAGATAACATATTAAACAAAGTTCCTATGCATCCAGAACAACATGCCTACAGCTCAGGTAAATCAACGGAATCAGCTTTACATAAGGTTGTGTCAAGAATTGAACGAGACATCCAAACCAAAGCATTATGCCTGGGGGCCTTCATAGATATTGAAGGAGCTTTTGACAAAACCAACTTCAACAGCATAAAAACGGCACTGCACAGACACGGAGTGGATGTAACGCTTGTGGAATGGATCATCAACATGCTAAAACTGAGAGCCGTACGTATAAACCTAGACGGCTCAACCACGGGAATGGTGGCTCGAGGCTGCCCCCAGGGGGGAGTCCTGTCACCGCTCCTATGGAACATGGTGGTTGGTGGTCTAATCCACAAGCTCATCTCCCAACGCTTTTTCACGGTGGGCTACGCAGATGATCTTGCCATTCTCATATCAGGCCACTTTGCTAGTGTGACCTGTGACATTATGAAAAACGCACTGAAGATTGTCGAAGAATGGTGCAATGATAACGAACTTTCCGTGAATCCCAACAAAACTGAAGTTGTACTGTTCACAAACAAGAAAAAGCTGGGTAAGTATAAGCTACCCAGTCTTTTCAACACACAACTGAAACTGTCTGATGATGTGAAATATCTGGGACTAACATTAGACAGCAAACTAAATTGGGCGAAGCATCTAGATAATAAGATAACCAAGGCCAGCATTTCCTTTTGGCAGTGCAAACGGATGATTGGTAAGTCATGGGGACTAAGCCCAAAGATTACCCTATGGCTATACAACACCGTAATCAAGCCTTGCCTAACGTATGGAGCCCTAGTGTGGTGGCCCAGGACCACACAAAGCACCACTATCGCTAAACTGAGGAAATTCCAGAGACTAGCATGTGCGGCCCTAACAGGTTGTATGAGGACGACACCTACCACAGCCATAGAAGCTCTGCTAGGAATAACGCCACTACACCTGTTCGTCCAGCAAGAAGCAGCATCATCTGCCTTCAGGCTAAAAGCTCTGCAACTCTGGGATAGGGATAGTCTGTCCGGTCACTCCACCATTCTAGATGAATTTACGACAGAAAATCCTATCTTAAACTCAATCTACGACAAACAGCACAAAGAACACTTATTTACCAAAAGCTTCAAAATACAATTGTATGAAGAGCCGCTAGACAGCTCAGGAGCTAAGGAAGTAAGAATTTATACAGATGGTTCAAAAATGACAACAGGCACCGGTGCAGGAACTTTCTCTGACGATTTGAACATCCACATAGCGACGGGCCTGGGTAAGCATAGCTCAATATTCCAAGCGGAATGCGTGGGTATAATACAAGCAGCTACAGCAGTACTAAGAAGGAAGGTAACTGATCTTAATATTAGAATACTCTCTGACAGTACAGCAGTTCTACGAGCCCTACAACGGTACGAACACACATCAGGGCTCACCAAACAGTGTCACTATCTACTGGAAAAAGTAAGTACAAATAACCATGTCACTCTCCAATGGATTAAAGGGCACAGTGGATCCAGAGGCAATGACGCGGCAGACGAACTAGCAAGGAGAGGCTCTAGCATTAGTCCACTAGGACCGGAACCAATGATCCCGTTGCCGTTCAGCCTAATACGAGGCTGGATCCGAAACAAAACCAAATTAAAACACCAGGAATACTGGGCAAGTATTACTGATTGCAGGCAGTCAAAGGAGGCTTTCCCGGATCTCAACCCGAGATACTCCAAAAGACTCTGCAACCTAAAACGTGACCAACTCCGGCGAATCGTCGGAATTATCACGGGACACTGCTCACTTAATAAACACCTGTTTACTATAGGTGTTACAGACAGCCCCCTGTGCCGAGGGTGCATGGAGGCAGAAGAAACGGCTGCGCACATCCTCACTGAATGTGTGAGCGTAGCGCCTCAACGGGCAGAATTCCTCGGGACACCGAGGACCGTCAAGGAGGCCTGCACCGGCGTCAGCGAGCTGCTAGCCTTCCTCGACGACATCGTGTGGCTGGAGTAACGCACGCCACCCGGCATCACGCACAATGAGCCGCTGCAGACGGCTTGGGTGCGGAAAACAGCCCGCCTATCAAGTATCAAGTAAGTATCTTACTGCTAAACTTTATACCTCCACGTCAATCAAGCAGTCTTACAAGCGAAAAAGAAATCGCTCGGCGCTTTGATGACGTCACAACAAATAGTTCACTCTTTTCGCGGACCCTGACGTGACATTTAATACGAAGTATAAAATATACTTTGCTTATTATTACATATACTTTGCTTATTTTGACCCATAATGAAGACTTATAATTGGAGTCCATACATTTCCCATCGCTCATATCATATAATGCTGGATATTTCCTCACAGCTTCAATCAAACGTTCGTTGTTCATTTTCCAATGTCGAACAAAAACGACAGTGCACTTGCATAGCACCACTACGACTGCTCGGGCGCAGCTCGGCGGCACTGTATTCACGCAACGGGCCGTGGCCGAGCCGAGGCGGGACCAAGTTGTTTCCGAGCGTTGTCCGTTGCTCGGCCGTCACTCGGTTGCCGCTCGGTATAGCGTGAGTGTGTCCATACGTAATATAGGTAATATTAGTTGACCGTGCTCCGGCCGACACTCGGCTCGGACCCGACACGGTCCAGCGTGAGTCATCCTTTATAGCGACGTTTGTTCTTCTTGCAGTGGGCCTATTCTTTTAGACGTTTTCACTTTTAAAAAAAGAGCCTACATTTTAAAATTGTAATTCCGCCATAAGAGTGTCATAGATGCATAAATTCAATAATTGATTTTGACCTTGTACCACCACCACGTCCAGTATGCAGCTTCCAATTATAAATACGAGCATTCGCAGAATAAAACTTGAAAGATAATTAGCAAATGTTAGGCGATGAAATCACTAGGCTAATTTTCACATAATCACTTGAAGCAAATGCTTTAAAAAAAACTCGACTAAAAGCAAAACATGCATCACAATAATTCAGAATTTACTTCTCTACAGCTTTTGTGAGGGCATCTGATGGCTTGCCACCGTTTGCAGAGAGGTTCTGCCAGAAAATGGTGTGGTTGATGTGTCCACCACCATTGAATTTGAGTGCTGGGGCCAAACTGATCACCGTTTGGATGTCACCTGAAGATTAATTTGATAATTTGTATGAGTAAATGTTGTTAGCAAACTGTATGTGAGTAGTTATAAAATAAAAATTTAAAAAGTACCTATAAAAAATGGAAGTAACAAGTATAACAATTAAATTGATATTGATTTGGTACAAATGGCATTGTAATTAGGATGTGCATTCAAAATACATATTTTGTTCTAGATGTACACATTTGAAAATTGTGCTTTGCGCATGGCAATATCGGTATTAACTGGTTAATTCAATAGCTGTATGGCAAGTCAGTTAACCATGCTCAGTATAAGGTAATAATTTCATGGGACCTAAAAACTTATATGAGATAAGGGTGCACCACCACCTACCGTGTCAGGGATATATAGACAAATGTTTATATGTGTTTATACTACAATGTAAACAGTGTACTGCTTAAAATAGATTATTGTAAAAAAGAAGAGTTTACATGTACATAGACCATTACTAATTTGTTTGTTTTAAACTTTTGTTGAACTCATTATAAGATTACAGAATGAGAGGGTGTTATAATTATAACTACTACATACTGAACCTACTACATATATGTAGTAAGCAAATAGGTTGTATCTGTATGTTCACTCTAAGCACACAAGTAATTGGTAATAAACCTAAAGTTTCTACAGAATCCTGCACTACTTTCTACTACTCTGTAAAAAATTCTAATACTAATAATAAGGAACAGAATTCATTCAATGGTATTTTCTACACATCAATCCTCATTGAGTCTACAAGGTATACTATATATATAACTACTTTATAAGGCACTATAACATAAAGTTACTTCTTAATAGCATCCACTATTGGCCCACTCAGTTCTGATTTGCACGGACTTAAAGTACACCACAATATTGTATGGTTTATGTGGCCTCCCCCATTGAACTTGATTGCACTTAAGACAGATACAAGTGTGCTGGTGTCTGCTGCTGTCAAATTATTACAAATGTAGAATTAAAATGACCTTATATTCATTTATCAAAATAATAGTAAATAATAGATTGATAAAGGACCTTTACATAACATTATAGTGGTCTCTGGTTACCTTAATCATATAAAATGTGTTATTGTAAGCCTGCCAATAAGAATTATATACATATATACTAGACTTGGTGTATTAGACACTTCTTTTCAGTAGGAGCAAATAAAGATTTTATAATTTTTAATAAGATGACAAATCTGTTGCATATACCGAACAATCATTTGTAAATTTCCTGAGTCTATGCCAGCCTATCTGAGTATATCCCACACTGAGGTGGGAGAAACTCATCAAGAGATAAGAGTTATACTACAGAGAGGGTTGTTGTAGATACAATTTGTAGGCAAGCAGCCCTTAACAAGCTGAGTTGCACTTTATTACGTTGTATCAAATTATTAAGGGTGAAATGTATACAGCCGAAACAATCTCAGAGACAGGGTTTAATAGCCAGATTCCTACCAGTTAACCTAATCAGAATATTTGATATAAGCGGACATCCAGCATGCTATGGATATAGACACATATTTAATGATAATTATTCGTTAAAGTCAAGAATAGAATTATATTCACAGGGTATGTCATTATAAAAATCTAAAACAAATTTTTAGATTATTTAGATATTATTTAGGTAACAGTTAAGCTTTACTGTCATTGTTCTATGTTGTGAGGATTCAAAGCTTGGTGCAACGGAAACAGCATTATGTTTTATGATACTTATGTTGAACAAATAATAATAATATTGGTTAATATTTTTTTTAATGTTGAACAAATCTCTACTAATAGATTCTATACATGGACAAATTTAACAACGTCACATTTCAGTGACTGGTGTATTTATAATGGATGATGTTTTTTGTGCTAAACAGGGCTACAGAAAGGATACTCTATGGAAAGAAATAAAGGACTTAATTGAATGACTACACAGCTCCATTAGCTATTAATGAGAACAGTGACAACTGGTGTTGAAAGTTCCCCCTTCGTACTTTCAGATAGATAACCAACTGGAAAACCCATGCTTTTTAATGATTTATTTGATAGTTTTATTCTCAACTTATTTTGCCAGTCCAGGGGAATCATGCAGGGGCTAGCATTTAGGTGCTGAATTGCAGTCCCTATATTACCATATTATTAAAAATTTTATAAAAAGTCATGGAATAGTTGTTTTTTAAATAATATATATAAAGTGTGGACACAACCTTTTGCCTGAGCTTGCACAAGTTTCTCCTCTGCCACATTCAAATTGTTCACATATGTGGCATGATGTTTGCTGTGGTGAAGGCTCATAATTTCACGACTGATGACAGGTTCCAGGGCACTGTATTCATACGGCAGATCAGGTAGGGTGTGTTTTTGCCGGCTGACACCTGCAGTGCGTCTGTAAAAACCCACTATTAGTTAGTGCTATGTACGGAGAAATATGTCTTCATCTTTTGCAATATGGATGTATTTTTAAGGTTTTACTAGAAAGGTTTTTAAGGTTACTAGAAAATGGGGCACTAAGCCTCAGCTGTCTGTACTTGTGTCCAACTTTTAATAGGCTGTATCTTTAAAACCGTCTAAGATTGAGAAGAGATTTTCTATTAATTATTAATACAAACATAAAAAAATCATAATAATAAAGGTTTGCCCCAAACATAAAACGATTTTTTCTTACTATATATTTTGTTACAACGGTAATTGATACATGCGTCAATGTGGGTATGTTTATAGTTCATTATTGATTATGCATTAAACAACCAGAATTGATAAAAATTAAAGCAGTACGGACTTTCACTAAGGTTCTCTCCAAAAACTATATATATATATATAGTGCATACTGGGTTCTCTCGCACTGTACGAAAAATATATCCATTTTTTGGTATGGAACCCTCGGATCGGACCCATCCAAGTGCGAGTCAAACGCGCACTTAGCCGGTTTTTTGTTTTGTTACAATACATAAACATTTACTTACAGCACAACTCCTACTCTACGTGTAGCAAACATGGTCACTTAATAATTTGTATTGTCTTGCTAATTGAAGATATTTGATCAGGCTGAGAGACTTAAAGATGCTCCGCCGCCGGTGCGATAAGTACTTTAAACTTTATATCAAAAAATTATGCAATCGTTTTGTAGTACTCGCATCAATCAAGACCAAAGATTACAGAGTGCGAATTAGGGATGTTAAAAATTAATAGTATTTTATTAAAATCGATTATTATTTTCTTATAATCGATTTTTATTTTCGATTTTTTTTAGTAATATTAACCGATTTTTAATAAATCGATTATATAGATTACGTGTTTAAATCGATTTTCAGAAATAGCTCGTATCTATGCGACGGATGAAAAAATACTTGTAGATTAACGACAGATTTATAGGTTTTGAGACCAAACGTAAATCTTCAGGATTTTAATGATTCTTTTAAGTATTATATTGTATCTAATTCATATATAATGGTATAATTCTAAACTCCGATAAAAGTATTATAATGCATTATCAAATGCGGTTAGGCATTACTAATAATGAGACTTCTAAAGAAAATATATTTTTAGGATACACAATAGACAGCAAAATTAGTCACAAAGCACATATTGATAAAATTTGCAAGAAAATGGCGAGTGGTAATTACGCTCTCCTTAAACTTTAACAATTGTTTGATAAAAAATCGCTAATATCCGTGTACTATGCATATATACATTCAATAAGATATTCCATTGCTGTTTGGGGTAATGCTACAGAGGTAACAAGAGTTCTCAAATGTCAAAAACGTACGAGAACAATTAACGGGCTGAAAAAGCGTAGCCCCGCAAGGGAGCACATTAAGAAAGACAACATTTTGACAGTTGTTTCTCTTTACATCTATAATTGTTTATTAGATATTCATGAGGATAGGGATATTCCAGAAAAGCAGGAAAAGTTTTACCGTACAATCGGCATAATAATGAAAAGCGAATAATAAAAAATAATGAAATTCGGCGGAATTTACCAAAACTCATATTAGCTCAAGTAAACAAGGTCGATATTCAAAAATATAGATGTATAACGAGTTAACAAAAAGCTTGACCCCCTTAAAATATAGTTTGTTCAAACTAAACCTTAAGATTTAAAAAAAAATCCTTCTATAATTTAAAGAATGTATGTCAATGCAGCTTTTAGAATCTTTGTTCTTAGGACAAGTGCAAACACTATAAATGTAAATTATATTAAGTGTAGAAATATTATGATTATTAAATATAAATCAATTATATATATAGACAGAATTAGAATTGAATATATTTAAGTAGTATATATATATAAATGTACTCAATGTGGACTTGCTTGTAAAAAAATACTAAAGGGCTAATAAATCTTTATTTTATATCAATCCTAGTCAAATATAATAAAGGACTGGGCATTTGTGACAATAATTATTATTTTAATGTTCAAACTTGAAGATTAATGAAAGATTTGTATTTTAGTTGACTTTTTGAGACCATGGAGTATCGTTTAGTTTTTTAATTCTCATTCTGAGTATTTTATTTTTTTTAAAACTAGTCAAATGTAAAATAGGACTGGACACTTACGGCATTTTTTTTATTTGATTATATTTTACTTTTTGAGACAATAATTTTGTCATTTTGTTGGGATTCTCATCATTTCATTTTTATTATAATAAATTTAACGTTTCATAGTACTTAATTTGTATCCATAATGCTATTTGGTTTCCTAATTCATTACCTTGAAATTTTAAAAGAACATTGCCTTAATAACACATAAAAAACTTATCTGAAATGGTCATTTTTAATTCATATAATTTTATTTGATTTTTAATCTGATAAATCGTTAATATGAATCTCTTAATTTTGTTATTGGAATATGAAAAGCATGTATTTTTAAATAATACAGAAAAATCGATTTTTTTCGTAGAAATCGATTATTTACTTTGATAAAATCGATTTTTAAAATATCGATTATTTTTACGCAAAGAAAAATCGATTTTTATTTAATTGATTAATTTCCAATGTTCTCACATCCCTAGTGCGAATCACAGATTACCTACGAATATTCAATCACAAGTTTCAGACAGAAGCAATGATCGAAGGACTAGGGATATTCCGATATTAGTAAATATGAGTAAGTACTCGATACTTTTCATTCGATACTAAATACATTTAGGCTGAGATTCGGAGACAAATCTAAGTGTGAACTAATCTTCAATCAAATATACTATAGATAAACAGTCTATGAAAATCAAACCTCAACAGTGTCCCCGCGCTAATGCGTACTTATACAGATGTATACATCTCCAGCTAATATAAAAAAGTCCACAAGTGGATATTATATCATTTCAATAATGAACCTTAATACCCTGTAGTAGAGTTGTAAAACATTTGTAAGAGTTCTGTAACTATTATTTTTGGCTTTATGGATGATGATGCCCAGAAATAAAAGAAGACATCTAAAAATATATTTAATGTAAAGAGAACCTTAATTGTTAGCACTAAAATGCAAATTCGTCTCAAATAGTATGTGAGTTACATCATTTTGGGCTTGAACTTACCTTATCTCGACCGCTAGGAACAAAGTAATAAGGAAGCGTGGAGTCGCTTAGTTTTTTTTTTTTCGAGAATGGTAAATGAATCAATAAGGACACATAATAAAACGGGCAACTGATAGTATAAAAAAATTAAAATTATTTTAATATAATGCGATCACAACTCGAGATGATATTGTGTTCTCCCCTTTCTTTGATTCTCCTTGCTAGGAAATAACGAATTGATTATTAAATTTAAAATAAATTTAAATTAAAGATTATCAACGATTTCGTAGTTTTTGATAAACCTAAATAAAATTTGTGAAAGAAAATACTCGTTGTAGTGTCGAAAATACAAACATATGTTTATACATATTATACACAAACACATTAATGCCGATTTGTCAAAATAAATTATTAACAGTGCAGTGTCATCAATTTGAGCATTGTGGTAAAGACTTGACATAAGTAAAACCGTTCGTTCTTTGTCCATTTTCACCAAAAACACTAAACTACGACAAACATCAATTCGATAATAATTTGAAAAATGGCATAAAAGTACTACGTCGCGGTTGTGGGAGGGTCAAAATTGTCCTATTTGCGTTTACCTGCTTGCACGTGTTCCACCCGACTAAGTGGAGGTGCGAAGAAGGGAGGGTATTTCAATCACTACAGCGAAGTTAAGAAGAAGTAAAAAAAACTGGACATCAAATAAAATCAGCACGGTCAAATTGACCCTACCATATCCTCGAAGGGTTAATACTTTAACTTTACCTGTATATTTGGTATGGCTGTCTTTTTTATTTTGTTAAATCCTTTCTTCGTGTCATATATATCCTGTTCACAAAAAATGTTCCGAACAAATTACACTAGAGGTGTTTGCTTTATAAAATTCTTCCTCTCTGTTTCGTGATATGATACACCTCCATTTCTCCCTTTGTATTTCATTTTGTGGAAAACTAAAACAAACGAAGTATTTCAAAAATATTACAAAAGTTTAACGCACAAAAATATAAAAAGGGAATGACGACTCCGTATCCTCTCGTACCGGCCTTGTTCTAAAGCACTAGTTTCGTTTCGTTTTTGCTCATCAAAGTCCGAGCAAGAGTGAAAGGGACACAATGCGTAGTTGCAAATAAAGAAAAATATTAGTAAAAATACCAATAAATATACAAAAATATTAGTAAATATGCAAATAAATGGCTAACAATTCAATACTTAATGAAAGTACGATACGCCATCCTTTTTTGCACGTTTAACATATAATACTTGCATGTTTTCACTGCACACTTCGGCATTGTAACACGTCACCCGATTGGAGCGGTCACACGCGACTGAGAGCAAAACAAGGCATACTACGCCATTTATGCCTTGTTTTGACGGTGCCGTTTTTGAGCGCTGATCGGGGATCTACCCTATATTTCATCGCAGGAACTAATGCTTGATCTGTAAAACTGTAGTATTTAACCTCATATTTGTATTCAAAGGTATTTGGAAACAGTGAAGTGTGTGAAGTAGAAGTAGTAGTGGTGTTGAAGCTTAGTGCGTGCTACTCTGAGCCAAGTAGTGGAAATCGACCATATTCTCAAAGAAATGAATAAGAAGAAAGTGGAAGTCTAATAAAAATCAAAAATAAAGCATTAAATTCGGCCAATTTTACGTAAGACACAACTCACTCACACAAACGTATCCAAATTCGGCCAATTTTGACCTCATTCGCGTTAGACCGTCGCACATTACACACGTCATACAACGGAATAAATAAACTAAAAAAGCCCACTTGCGTATTAAAACACTGCATAAACAAAACATATCCAGTTAAGAAAAGTTATCTGGAATTACTTTTCACACGTAGGTATTGAATTTAATGTAATTTCTTTAATATTATACTACGCAATTTAGGTTATAACTTCGAACCAAGAAGTAAACAATGCGATCGTAAAGTGCTGCCAGCCAGTCATACATTTTAGGTTGCTTCCAAAAGTGACACCGTTTTCCCCCCTATGGGAAGAAAACGGATATTTGGGTTCCAGCGTAGCTTGACCCACTTTTGTGAGATTACCTCTTGGATTTTGCATGTGGCAACACTGTTTCTAACCTACGCCACGTCCTCCCTCCCCACTACGCACGCTACTACCACCTGCCAGCGTGCACGCCGCCTGTAGCGCCTGGTGAGCCCTGGCTCGCTCCTCAGTACTCTCTCACAGCCGGCAAGGGATTAAAATTTGAGTGGGTCAAGCTACGCTGGAACCCAAATATCCGTTTTCTTCCCTTAGGGGGGAAAACGGTGTCATTTGGGTGTCCGAGCTACGCTTGACCCACTTTTGTGAGAGGTGTTTATTCTCTGCCGGCGCTATTTATATGATGTACTGTGACGTTATTACAAATAAATAATAGCATTTTGATCAAGTATTAAACTTTAATCAGTCTGAATAACAAAAACGAGATCCTTCAAGTAACATAATTATTTATAACAACCATTTTTATCACATAGTATTTAAGATGATTTTATGTTAATTTATGAAAAAAATATAAACTTATCAAACCGTAGAAAATAAATTGGATACATTAACAGAACGATAGTTCGAATCAGAATTTTGATGTTCTATTTCCTTAAAATAATGTTTGAGGAACGTATCTTTACTCCTCCAGTTGCCTCGTTCTAACAATTCATCGATATTTAAACTGTTGTTGATCCAAGTTTGAGTTGACTGCAGCCCTAAAACTACCTGGGGAGTCACATATATTAGCTTCCTTCGGCAGGGTTCGAATCCAGCCTGCTATCACCGTGGGAGAGGCAATATTTATCCTTCCTCTATAATATATATATTTTAGTTCTAATGCATAGGCTCATTAAGTTAAGTTATAAGTGAGCGCTTCTGTGAGATTGTGATATATCAATTAGTTTTTTGATCCAGAAGATCACGTTAAGATTAGTGGAGTAATTTTCAATTAGCTTCCATCCCTTTTGCCTGTATGTTGCACAATCTGTCTTGGACCCATACTTTGGCCAAAATATGACATGGTCATTAGCACTTTCGTAAAATTCAGAACTTATGTCGAGTAGTGTCAGGCCATGGGTGCCGAGATACATGAAATAAACTATCAACATTCACCTCGTAATGTTGAAGATATTCAATAAAAATAGTCACGCTCCATATTGAAGGTTTTCTGGGACGAGGTTTGCTTAAGTTAATGGCTTTCATTAATTGCCTTATTAATGGGTAATCACTTAGAATTCTTGATTTCTCTGGGTTTGAGAACACAGCCTCTACAGATTTATTACAGCTTGACTTCACTATGCAAATAGCAGAGGAATTGAGCTAAATCATTTGGATATGGGTAATTTACTGGAAATAGATTTACGCCAAGATGATTCTAAAAGCTCTCAGTACTCGAGGTATTAGTGAAGGAGGGGGGAACATCCAGCCAAGATTGAAATTCTACATTCTGCTGAAAGCATTTACAATGCACATTCTTGGTCTTGCACATCATCGCCCACATACTGATCTACCACAGCTGACCGAGCACTTGCAAATAGATCAATGGTAGGTTTGCCCCATTTCCTGAAGATGATTTGCATTATCTCTTTTGACAGGGTCCATTCTGGAGTTTGATGAAATCTCGAAAGACTGTCAGCCATAAGATTTTATATTCCCAGAAGATAACGGGTTATGAGATATACACGACGTTGGTGGGCCAGCTCAAGTATGTCTGTGTTATTTGTAAGAGGTTTTGAGATTTTGTGCCCCCTTCTTTGGTGATATATGCAACTACTAACTTGCTGTCCGTCTGAGCTAAAATTGTTTGGTATTTATGTTTTACGAGTTTTTGGAGAACTTCTTTCAGGGCCCATAACTCTTTCCGATTGTTGTGCCATGTCTGTTGTTTGGCATTCCAGGTACCACTTAGCTTTAGATCGTTTGCGGTGGCGCCCAAACCTATGTCTGATGCATCCGTCGTGACGTAAATTTTTTGGGTTGTCGTGGTGAATAGGTGTCGGATTGCACCATTCCAGATTTGTAACGCACTTTAGTACATGTTGTGTCTGTTCCAGGAGCATGTTTTTCATTCGAGTGCATTGAAAGAAAATCGTCCAAATATACGACAATGCGTATACTTTTCTTCCTAAAATGATTAGCCAATCAGTTAGATAGGATGAGGAAGTCAGAAATATTTAAGCATAATGAGACTTAGAAATGATTTAATAGGTGAACTTTGGGAGGCTTCAAGTACTTATTCAAATTCCTTAAATCAAAAATAGGGCGATTTGATACGTCAGCTTTAGAAACACCGTTGAGAAAAGGCAGGATTTGCTCATACATTCGCGTGCCGCCCCTATGTTTACCATATTTTGTATTTACAGAGACATTTCTATCGATGGCGTAGTTTGGTGGCAATCATTTTTTGTCAAATCTATATATTGGTGGACGGGTAACAAAAGGTATACGGTAACCTGCCAATATCAAAGGTATATTCTTTGGCGCCCTTAGTGTTTCCCAATGGTGAAGGGTTTTCCTCACCTGAACGGCAGTTAATTTAGAATTATCGCTTTTGATTTTGTTTTGTAGGGCCTCGTTTGCCTGTGAATCTAGATTTATCGAGTTCAGAGCGACGATTGGTGGGGGTTTTGTAATAATTGAAGCGTTGTCCTTTGGTTTCTTGCCCCATCTGAAACGAAGAACGTTTGTTCGAGCCAAGATTTGTGGGTGCTGGGTTAGTTGAGGTTTTCCGAAATTTTCCGGGAAAAACTTTAGGTGCCCCGCCTTGTTCCTTGATAAATTCTGACAGTTGCGGCTCGGCAAAGAGATGATGCTCAGAGGGAGGTATAGCATGTAGTAATTCATTTAATGTTTTATTACTGGGCTTATAGATGTTCCTTCGATTCTCAATTACTTCGGACCGCTTTCCACACATGTACTGCAGAAGAGCATCAGACGTTTTGCGAAATGGTGAGTCAGGGGCCAAAAAACTTTTACTGATATAACCTTTTATCTGTGGTGTCGCATTTTGATATATCTCTTGAAATGTTTGCCTTTGCTGAAGGAGCCCATGTGTTATTGCGCCAAGACACAGGTCCATTTTTTTCCAGGATCGTAATCATCTGCCACGCGGGCGTGATTGTAGCCAAATCGCTATTCACCTTCAGCGATGTGAATGCCGGGGTGGCTTGAAACTTTTTCTGAACTTCGGCATAACGAATATTCTGCCATCCTTCAGAGTTAAATCTCTGGCAATCTACTCCCTGCTTCACCAGAGTTTCTTCCGCTTTAGTAATTTTGGTCGTTTCTTTAGTGCCGGGAGTGAAATTTTCAAAAACCTCTGTTTCAAATGGTTCTTTATCCTTTGTTAAAATAGGTTCTTCTACTATTGGAGGTGCTACCCAACTGTTCTCGTCATGATTTTGAAGTGAATCTGTTGAATACATATCCTCGGAGCGTACAGAAGATGTTGTAGAGAGTTTCCTGTCTCGGTGTAGGATCAGGTTAACATTTTCGTTTGTTGACTGAACGACTTGGCATAATTTCTCCAACATTTGGTTTTGTTGCAGCATAAAATCAGACATCTTAGGCATTTTCTCCAGTGAGGTAAGGAGAGGGTCTGGACTATGGTATCTTTTCGACACTGGAGTTGCTAGACGTGGATGCCACTTCAATATAATCCTTCTGTTCACTCCTCAGTACTTTCCTCTACTGCCTCATGGCGAGGGATCAAATGTGCTTTGATCATATTTACAGTCTCTGTAAATTGATTATTTGCAAGCACGGGATGTATTTTCGCCATTATTGAAAGTGGGGCGTATATCAAAGCTCGACCCAAAGGCCATGTAATTAAAATCCTTTTTAATTTTCTATAGCGGCGTTCACTTAGAGATGGGTCCTGGCTGTGGGCTTTTGCGAGTTTCACAGTAGGTACTGCGAAGCGTAGGCGGCACTCTAAGTCAGATGACACGGCCTCTCCAAAGAGGTCTTGGAATATGATATCAATAACAACCCATGACTTCCAACCTTCAGGGTACATCTCCTCTAAGGTTTCAATAATTTTATTATAAAACCCTTCATCAGCGGCTGGCGGCTCCCAGTTTGCTAATGCACCCATTGTTGTTTGCGCCGTCTAGAAAGAAATGGTTTGCTATAGTATGTCGGTGTTGCGCGTGTTAGTTGGAATAATGAAAGTCAAAGTCAAAGTCAAAACCATTTATTCAATTTAGGCGTCTACGACGCTCTAATGAAATTTTAACATTGAAATATTTTAACATTACTGCCTCGTTCAGTAAACAAAGTTGTATAGAGCCACTTCGAGAAGAACGGGCAAGAAACTCGAGGCCATTCTTTTAAATGTCTTTTAACAATGTCATACTTACTTACATTATACACTTCATTTACACTTATCAATTATTGATTGACATATTCGTCGGTATATAATACCAAAAGAGAGTATAATAAATTACTTAACTTGACAACATCTTGATTGGGCAGCACTTCGTCGTTAAAGACTATTTCCACACCACCGGAGGTCTGCTCGGCACAGCGGTCCGACAGACACTGAATCGGGCAGCACTTCGTCATTAAAGACTATTTCGAAACCACTAGAGGTCCGCTCCGCACGGCGGTCCGACAGACACTGAAGCTACTCGCAGTGAGTTTAACAAACAAGGTGACAAAGCGACTACCGTCACAAACACATTACTCTTTATAATTGACAATTGTGTGATCTCAAGCTCACGTATGGCAATAAGTATAATAAAATCTTCAATGTTTTTACACAAATAAATAAAGCACATAATATAAACTATTTTATATAAGTATCTCAACAAATGTCACATGACCAGTTAAACTACTTATAAAATATACTTACAGTATTAATAACATCAAATAATGATTCAAGTGATCTATACATATTGCAATAAGTATAATAAAATCTTCAATGTTTTTACACATCATAAATAAAGAACATATTATAAACTATTTTTAATAAGTACTTTACACTGTCACGTGATCAATTTCGCTACTTATAAAATATACTTCCAGTAATATTATCATCAAATAATGATTCAAGTGATCATGATAATCCATATATTATGCTTAATCACAGTCTAACAAACACAATTAGGTACAGTATTAAATTCACACCACAGATAAAGTATACACATGGATAATTAAACCAATACTTATTTTCCTCTTAAAAACCACAGAGTATATTTAAAACAAAATGAGAATGTCACATTAAACCAATTCTTAAGCTTAAAGCTAATCAAGTGAAGATGAACAAATATTTCATTACATAGCAAGTCAATTTTCAAATAATCTATCACGCGCGACATAAATATCTGACTGTCTGCACTAGCTGACTGTCTTCTGCTTAGACGACAATCGGTGGTAAGCACAGTCGTTTGTCGCTTGTTACAGATGACGCCGGCTGCGTGCTCAGCTGACTGTCAGCTGTTCGCTCAGCCGATTGGCGGCCGACGAATGCTGTCTATGTTTTTAAGATAGTAGGGCTTTCCTAGTACCGCATTTACCGTCCTGAGAGCGGGCAATCACCGAAAAAAGACTACAGCATAGGATTTGCAGAAATTAACGGTAGAAACATTAATCTTACCTTGAATATTTCATAAAGACACAAGTGTTCACTGCAAAAATCCAAGACGTACTGAGGAGCGAGCCAGGGCTCACCCGGCGCTACAGGCGGCGTGCACGCTGGCAGGTGGTAGTAGCGTGCGTAGTGGGGAGGGAGGACGTGACGTAGGTTAGAAACAGTGTTGGCACATGCAAAATCCAAGAGGTAATCTCACAAAAGTGGGTCAAGCGTAGCTCGGACACCCAAATGTGCAGTTTTTAATAATCGGTTCGTGAAGCAGTAACATTATATACCTTATATCTAAACAAGCGTATGTTTATTAGGAAAATCTAGGGATTATCTTATGGTGGAAATACCCAGTAAAGAGTTTTTCAACTTATCATACTTTAGTTAAATTTAATTTATTATAGTTATAGTGCAATTCCTTTATTATCACTGCAACTATAGTAGTTAGATAGTTCAACCAAGAAATTTGATACTTCTTATAAGAGTTTGCAGAAATAAAAGTTATTACAAAAGTTAGGTATATGTTTTCCCACTGTTGGGCAAAAGCCTACATTTTGATGACTTACGAAGACAATAATCGACCAAAAGCGTGTCAGAACACGCATATGAAATGCTCCCGTCGCAGAAGCCGAAAAATAAATAGAAAACCATTTTACGAGTATTGTTGTTTTTTTTATTTTATTCACTATTTCTCAAAATTAAACAGTTATAAACCAAAAGTATTTTGGGAAAACCAATGATCAAACCAATTACGTTTTCTATATTATCGTTTGATATTTTTAGTATAATCTATTTCTATGATAATTAATGAAATTCTAGGTCTAAAAGTTAGAAACATTGGCTAGGCTACCAAAACTTTCACATGAAAATGGCTAATTAGCAGTATTTTTAAACCACTCCCGTGGTACTTGTTGTGTTATAGTTGTTAATCATTTCTGATTTCAAATAAAGTGTGCTTATATAGATGATTGGATATCCGCGGTTATGAATAATGAACGAAAAACTAATCATAATATAAAACACGAAATGTATCAAAACTGGACGTCTTCCTATATAGGTACGTAAATTAACTATTTGTTGAGGTTATTTCTCCCTTTTTGGTTATTAGGATTATAGCGGGTTTAGTTTTTTTGATTACTTTTATTCATGCATTTTTTAGTATTTACTAGTTATGTTTGCAACTAAAAATTTTAATCACAAATCTTCACTGCATAATTCGTTTAGTTTTCCAACTCACTTCACTACATGTAATGTGGACTTCACCAATATTGTAAGAGATGCGAATGGTCATGACTTTCAATCAAACAACGAGCATGTTAATGCCATGAATGAGACATTTGTGGGTGCTGCGGCAACTTGTGGGGCGACGCGAGCAAATATTACACAAGTGGTATTGACACGAGCATGTGCCTGCGCCGATCGCTCGTTGAGACTACGCAGATTTACCGCAGAGGAGGTATATGAAGTCATCACCAAACGCATTCCGGCTAAAACGTCTAAAGATGTTTATGACATTTCAATGGAGTTGGTACATATGGCTGCCATGCCGTTAGCACCAGTTTTAGCTGATTTATATAATAGATTTATTCATGACGGTATCTATCCTAAATGTTTAAAAATCAGCAAAATTTCGCCCATATATAAGGGAAAAGGAAAAAGGCAGGACACGGATAGCTATAGGCCGGTTTCAATTATACCCGTGATTGCTAAAATCCTTAAAGGCCTTCTACGTCGCAGATCACAAGTCTGCTCACAATAAAAATGCGCCACTATGGGATTCACGGCAATGCTTTTCTCTCTTAAACGAATTGATGAGTCATAGGTCCCAAATTGTGGTAGGAGATGCTGGTAGTGACAGACCTGACCCGCTGACCACTACGTTAGGAATTGCCCAGGGTGTTAAATATATTATTCTCTTTGCTCATTAATGACCTTGTGCAATAAATGACGCAGAAATATTAATATACGCTGACAATGTGGCTGCAATAGTAACGGTAACTTCATACAACCTAGTGGAGCAGATAATGTCAATTGGCTAAATGGTTCAGTAAAAACGGGCTGGCACTTAACCTCACTAAGACCCACTTCATGCACATAAATCTCTCGGGACATAACCGAAATAGTTTCGGTTATGTCCCTCTCTAGATTTTTGCCTACACATGTGGTGAGGTCATGTTATTTCACGCGCTAATGTCCAGTTTATGAGACATTGACTCAACTAATAAGAATAATTCTTTCTCTAAATCTTAAAAATACATTATGCTAAACCGTGGTCTATTTGCAGTTTACTGATCTGAATTAAGCTCACTTGCTTAATGGAATGTACTTAAATGCAATGTTACATGATAAACTACATGAATGTATAGATGAAGTATACAAGTAACATCCTTCAAACATGTTATTAGTTTTATGTCATCGCCCAGCACCAAAGGAAATAGTTTTCTGTGCTTATTAATAATTTTGTGTTGACAAAGGGTTTGATTTTATTCAACATAGCGTTTGTGTTCGTCACCAGCAGATAACAAACAGGTCTTCTTATCAACGATAACCACAGGTTTATCGGAAACACATAATATAACATTTTGCAATAAAACAAAATTGTTGTTATGTGTAGCAAGATAAACACAGCGTCGCTATAATATCTTACAGGTGAAGACTCTATGACTCAACACTTCAATATATCTGACAAATGAAGTGCACAGATGACATGAAGCTGGGAAACGAACAGTATACAGGTGACATTTATACCTATAAAGGCGATATTCAAGCAAAAGTTTCAAATGCATCTCGACGCTGTGTTCATCTTCCTACACATAATAACAATTCTGTTTTATTGCAAAATGTTAAATTATTAACATATGAATAGGTACCGATACTTTGGCGGCTGCGGAACATCCCTAAAAATATAAAGTATTCTGTAGTTTACGTGATGTATATTCCCAAGCAAAGAACATCTTACCATTCATACTCTCTACTAAGGATCTTCTAAGCATTATACATATAACCGGATTGAGGTCGTTGTAAGAAAGATATGCCGAGCGAGAGAGGAGGTTCTTAATGTAAGTAAATATAACTAACAATAAGGTGCTTACCCCCACTTTCCGCTTTACAAGTGAATATAGATACTTTTCAGATTTTTTGTGTGCATCACCTCAGTATGGAATCTACGCTCCGTCAATAACACACATCCATAAAAAACACCCTCACACCCACATGGATACACCCGCACACACACAATTTTTTATTTTTCTATCTTCGAAAAATATACCACGGCATCGTCGCCAATATCAGTTAGTAATTTGATCCGATCCCAGACTTTACAAAATCTCATCATATTCCAGTTACTTTAATTTTTTTGTCACATAACTTCATATAAAGGGTTATTGGAAAAATGCTAACCACCTCTTAGGCTTCTGTTATACCTAACAAACAGTTTTGATAGACCGTTTTTTTTTAAATTATTTTCTAAATGTTTTTGTGACGGAACAAGCACGAGGCCCACCTGATGTTAATAATCTCTTATGACTGTAATTTATTATTTCATATATTTATTACTTTCCTCGATGTAAATATTCAAAACTCTATACGATGAACTATATAATGATGTTATGAGATGGTTCTTCTTTATTTCCGAAATCCTGATTGTGCCTCAGGTAGGATTTTATTGCTCTCGAATTTTTTGTTTGTTGCGAATGCACTACTTTCTCTAGAATTTTTGAAAGACAAGACAATACTGATCAGGCGAAATTAATAATAGAAGTTAAGTGCAGCTGCAATCAGTTTTAGGTGTCGGTGTTACTCGAGAATTTCTCAAAGTTCGCGAAATTCTGATTCTGTAATCTATTTATGCATTACCAATACCCGTTATTGCATGTAGGGTTTGCGGAATAGTAAGTATAAGTATGTTCATCGAATATATATGGTACGTTTCAAATTGAAATGAGATAGGAGTATTTTGTAAATAACGGTTAATTTGACATATTATATACAAACAGTTATAGTACAATCTAAGGTATATGGTTAAAATACTATTTAATAGCTAATGACTGACACGACACGAGAGGAACTGGTGATCAAAAAGTATTACTTAATATGTATGTTGATGACGGGCTCATAGCAGCGTCAAGTTTTAGAATATGTTAATAATTTATTGACGATCTGAGAAAAAGGCCGTAGATTGCTACGAAGCCAGCTAATTTCTACCTTGGAATAGTAATTCAACAGTACGACAGTGGAAAAATTGATATTTTTTTTATTTTATTTTATTTATTCAACAAAATCCACAGCCCTTAATAAAGATCAAACTTAACTTATCATACAGCCAATAACGGATTTACATGTTTTACAAACTAAATACAAAGACAAAGTGTAAAAAGTACGCTTAATTTACAATTAGGTGTTTCCTTAGATATATAAAATCATTAAGGTAATATAAAATAATTTTTTGATATAAAATATACATAATTATATAAAATAACAACGTATTAGTATATTAAATAAAGAAATATACCAAAATATACCAATTTTCTTGTTTTTTTTTGTATTGCATTTAATTTACGTGATCATCCTCCATAATTTTGAATATCTCTTTCTTGAAAGTTTCTTTATTATTGAAAAATATATCACAAGAGTTGAAATTCATAATATATAAAGCTCGATTACCACTGACTCACTCACTGACATAAATGTTCTCCTAGAAGGAGTAGAGTAGAGTTAAAATGATGTATGGCGAAAATGTAGGGGGGGTTTAGGTGAGTATGAGAAAAATCGAAAATCATAAAAATGACGCCTGCCAAGTAATGATGGATGACATATCTCGAAAACGGTAAGAGATAGGTAGGGGGCGTTTGAACAAATGTCATAGGCAATCGGGTGAGCAAGCGAATGACACCTGTCAAAAGTGCTCCTCTCATTCTTCATACTGCATTTGGAGTATTTTTCTTACATTTTCGACTGTATTTGGAGTTTTTGTGGGATTTTCGACTGATTTTGGAGTTACTGTCATTGATGAAGGTATAGCGAGCCCGAAGGGCGAGCTTCTGGTGAGGCCGAAGGCCGAACTTTCGGCCCGCGAGGCCGAAGGCCGAGCGGATGGTGCGCGAGCCCGAAGGGCGAGCGCTGGGCGAGGCCGCAGGCCGAGCCGTTGTAGTGTCTTGCGAGGCCGAAGGCCGAGCTCCGAATTGACATGCTCCTCTCATTCTTCATACTTCATTTGGAGTATTTTACCTAATATTTTCGACTGTTTTTGGAGTTTTTTGTGGGATTTTCAACTGAATTTCGAGTTACTGTCCTACATCAAGGTATAGCGAGCCCGAAGGGCGAGCTCCTGGTGAGGCCGAAGGACGAACTTTCAGCCCGCGAGGCCGAAGGCCGAGCGCATGGTGGGCGAGCCCGTAGGGCGAGCACTTGGCGAGGCCGCAGGCCGAGCCGTATGAGTGTCTTGCGAGGCCGAAGGCCGAGCTCCGAATTTACATGCTCCTCTCATTCTTCATACTGTATTTGGAGTATTTTACCATAGATTACCGACTGTTTTAGGAGTTTTTGTGGGAGTTTTGACTACATTTGGAGTAACTGTCCGAGGCCGAAGGCCGAGCTCCGACTTGAGAGTATTTTCCACATCTCCGTCTGGTCTCCATGGTAACTGCCCGCGATAACCAAAGCACCTACGAGTGGGGTTCCTTTACCGAAGTGACTCAGAACCTTGGTACGATTTTGGAGTTACTGTCATAGATGAAGGTATAGCGAGCCTGAAGGGCGATTTTCTGGTGAGGCCGAAGGCCGAACTTTCGGCCCGCGAGGCCGAAGGCCGAGTGGAAGGTGCGCGAGCCCGAAGGGCGAGCGCTTGGCGAGGCCGCAGGCCGAGCTGTATAAGTGTCTTGCGAGGCCGAAGGCCGAGCTCTGATTTGAAATGCTCCTCTCATTCTTCATCCTGCATATGGAGTATTTTACCTTAAATTTTCGACTGTTTTTTGGAGTTTTTGTGGGATTTTGACTAAATTTGGAGTAACTGTCCGAGGCCGAAGGCCGAGCTCCGACTTGAGAGTATTTTCCACATCTCAGACTGGTCTCCATGGTAACTGCCCACGATAACCATAGCACCTACGAGTGGGGTTCCTTTACCGAAAAGACTCAGAACCTTGGTACGATTCTGACCGTACCACTTTTTTATGGCAGTAGGGTAAATGTGGTTTGGTAGCTACAGTATGAATCTCTATTGTATTAAAAGTTTATATGGGATTTCATACTTCTATTGGAGTTTTGAACATAGTTTTTTTTTAATGTATAAGGTGCTTTTATGACAGTTCGTACTGCATAACGATAAATGCGGGCCGCTTGCGGCCCGCACACTGCCCGAAAAACTAGTTCTATATATATAAAGCTCGATTACCACTCACTGACTGACATAAATGTTCTCCTAGAAGGAGACGAGTAGGACGACAATGATGTATGGCAAAAATGTAGGGGGGGTTTAGGTGAGTATGAGAAAAATCGAAAATCATTAAAATGACGCCTGCCAAGTAATGATGGATGACGTATCTCGAAAACGGTAAGAGATAGATAGGGGGTGTTTGAACAAATGTCATAGGGAATTGGGAGAGCAGTCAAATGACATGAGTCAAAAGTGCTCCTCTCATTCTTCATACTGCATTTGGAGTATTTTTCTTACATTTTCGACTGTATTTGGAGTTTTTGTGGGATTTTCGACTGATTTTGGAGTTACTGTCATAGATGAAGGTATAGCGAGCCCGAAGGGCGAGCTTCTGGTGAGGCCGAAGGCCGAACTTTCGGTCCGCGAGGCCGAAGGCCGAGCTGATGGTGCGCGAGCCCGAAGGGCGAGCGCTTGGCGAGGCCGCAGGCCGAGCTGTATTAGTGTCTAGCGAGGCCGAAGGCCGAGCCATATTAGTGTCTTGCGAGGCCGAAGGCCGAGCTCCGAATTGACATGCTCCTCTCATGCTTCATACTGCATTTGGAGTACTTTTCCTTAATTTTCGACTGTATTAAGAGTTTTTGTGGGATTTTCGACTGAATTTGGAGTAACTGTTCTACATCAAGGAATAGCGAGCCCGTAGGGCGAGCTTCTGGTGAGGCCGAAGGCCGAACTTTCGGCCCGCGAGGCCGAAGGCCGAGCGTATGGTTGGCGAGCCCGCAGGGCGAGCTTTTGGCGAGGCCGCAAGCTGAGCCGTGTGAGTGTCCTGCGAGGCCGAAGGCCGAGCTCCGAATTTGCATGCTCCTCTCATTCTTCATACTGTATTTGGAGTATTTCACCATATATTACCGACTGTTTTAGGAGTTCTTGTGGGAGTTTTGACTACATTTGGAGCAACTGTCCGAGGCCGAAGGCCGAGCTCCGTTTTGAGAGTATCTTCCACATCTCCGACTTGTCTCCATGGTAACTGCCCGCGATAACCAAAGCACCTACGAGTGGGGTTCTTTTACCGAAGTGACTTAGAACCTTGGTACGATTCTGACCGTACCTCTTTTTTATGGCAGTAGGGTGAATCTGGTTTGGTGGTTACAGTATGGTTCCTTATTGTATT
Organism: Plagodis dolabraria; assembly: GCA_963854805.1. Classification (NCBI taxonomy): domain Eukaryota; kingdom Metazoa; phylum Arthropoda; class Insecta; order Lepidoptera; family Geometridae; genus Plagodis; species Plagodis dolabraria. The sequence goes on along the minus strand of OY978457.1, from coordinate 22,188,198 downwards.
AGGAGTTTGTATGGGACGTCGTATATCTTTTGGATTTTCGAAAAAAAATTTATAATGTATAAGGTGTTTTGATATAATTTAATACTGCATAACGATAAATGCGGGCCGCTTGCGGCCCGCACACTGCCCGAAAAACTAGTTATTATATTATATAAAGCTCGATTACCACACACTGACTGACTGACTGACTGACTGACTCACTGACATAATTGTTCTCCCAGAAGGAGTAGAGTAGGGTGAAAATGAAGTATGGCGGAAATGTAGGGGGGGTTTAGGTGAGTATGGGAAAAATCGAAAATCATAAAAATGACGCCTGCCAAGTAAAGACGGATGACATATCTCGAAAACGGTAAGAGATAGATAGGGGGTGCTCGACCAAATGTCATAGGGGATCGGGAGAGCAGTCGAATGACACCTGTCAAAAATGCTCCTCTCATTCTTCATTCTTCATTTGGAGTATTTTTCTTACATTTTCGACTGTATTTGGAGTTATTGTGGGATTTTCGACTGTTTTTGGAGTTTTTGTCCTATAACAGGGAATTTTTTGAAATCTGTCATTTTTTTTTAGGCTCAGATGCTCCTCTCATTCTTCATACTGCATTTGGAATATTATACCGTACATTTTCGACTGTATGTGGGGTTTTTGTGGGATTTTCGACTGAATTTGGAGTTAAGGTCCTACATCAGTGTATAGCGAGCCCGAAGGGCGAGCTTCTGGTGAGGCCGAAGGCCGAACTTCTGGTGAGGCCGAAGGCGGAACTCCGGCCCGCGAGGCCGAAGGCCGAGCGTATGGTGCGCGAGCCCGTAGGGCGAGCGCATGGCGAGGCCGCAGGCCGAGCCGTATTAGTGTCTTGCGAGGCCGAAGGCCGAGCTCTGAATTTACATGCTCCTCTCATTCTTCATACTGTATCTGGAGTATTTCACCTTACATTTTCGACTGTATTTGGAGTTTTAGAGGGATTTTCGACTGCCTTTGGAGTTTTGGTCCTATAACAGTGTAATTCTTGATTTCTGTCATTTTTTTATGACACTTCGATGCTCCTCTCATTCTTCATACTGCATTTGGAGTATTTTACATTACATTTTCGACTGTATTTGGAGTTTAAGTGGGATTTTCGACTGAATTTGGAGTTTTTGTCCTAAAGCAGTGAAATTTATTTTTTTATCATGCTTTGATGCTCCTCTCATTCTTCATACTGCATTTGGAGTATTTTACCTTACATTTTCGACTGTATTTGGAGTTTTTGTGGGAATTTCGACTGAATTTGGACCTACGGACCTACATCAGTGTATAGCGAGCCCGAAGGGCGAGCTTCTGGTGAGGCCGAAGGCCGAACTTTTGGCAAGGCCGAGCGTATGGTGCGCGAGCCCGAAGGGCGAGCGCTTGGCGAGGCCGTAGGCCGAGCCCTGTTTGTGTCTTGCGAGGCCGAAGGCCGTGCTTCGTATTGACATGCTCCTCTCATTCTTTATACTGTACTTGGAGTATTTTACCATACATTACCGACTGTATTAGGAGTATGAGTACGTTCCTATTCCAATTTCGATGACGTCTGCCAAATAAAAAAAGTTTTTCCGATTTGGCTGAAAATCGATATCTAGGTTGTTCTGGACGTTCTTATTCCAAATTTGAAATTTATTTTTCGATGACGTCTGCTAAGTTAAAAAAGTTTTTCCGATTTGGCTGAAAATCGATATCTAGGTTGTTCTGGACGTTCTTATTCCAAATTTGAAATTTTTTTTTCGATGACGTCTGCCAAGTAAAAAAAGTTTTTCCGATTTGGCTGAAAATCGATATCTAGGTTGTTCTGGACGTTCTTATTCCAAATTTGAAATTTTTTTTTCGATGACGTCTGCCAAGTAAAAAAAGTTTTTCCGATTTGGCTGAAAATCGATATCTAGGTTGTTCTGGACGTTCTTATTCCAAATTTGAAATTTTTTTTCGATGACGTCTGCCAAGTGATGAATGAAGACATATTTCGAAAACAGTAAGAGATAGGTGGGGGGTCTTTGAACAAATGTCATAGTGAATATGGAGAGTACGAATGATAAGCAAAAAAAATCCAAAATGGCGGAATTCAAGATGGCCGCCATACAAAGTGCTCCGATCACGCTGAAGTGAGGCCGTAAGGCCGAGCTTCAGTGGGGTTGGAGTGCTTTGAATGGTGTTCATCTTGAATTCCGCCATTTTGGATTTGTCCTAGGTGCCCCTCTTATTCTTCATACTGCATTTGGAGTAATTCATTTTATGTTTGGACTGTATTAAGAGTTTTTGTGGGAGTTTTGACTTTATTTGGAGTAACTGTCCAAGGCCGAAGGCCGAGCTCCGACTTGAGGGTATTTTTCCACATCCCCGACTGGTCTCCATGGCAACTGCCCGCGATAACCAAAGCACCCACAAGTGGGGTTCCTTAACCGAAGTGACTCAGAACCCTGGTACGATTCTGACCGTACCACTTTTTTATGGCTGTAGGGTAAATCTGGTTTGGTGGCTACAATTTGGTTCTTTATTGTATTGGGAGTTTATATGGGATTTCATATTTCTATTGGAGTTTTGAACATACTTTTTTTTAAATGTAAAAGTTGCTTTTATGACAGTTCGTACTGACTCAAGATAGATGCGGGCCGCTCGCGGCCCGCACACCACTTACCATCTAGTTATTATATTATATAAAGCTCGATTACCATACACTGACTGACTGACTCACTGACTGACATAATTGTTCTCCCAGAAGGAGTAGAGTAGGGTTAAAATGAAGTATGGCGGAAATGTAGGGGGGGTTTAGGTGAGTATGGGAAAAATCGAAAATCATTAAAATGACGCCTGCCAAGTAAAATTGGATGGCGTATCTCGGAAACGGTAAGAGATAGGTAGGGGGTGCTCGACCAAATGTCATAAGGGATCGGGAGAGCAGTCGAATGACATCTGTCAAAAATCCAAAATGGCGGATTTCAAGATGGCCGCCATACAATGTGCACATATTTTCGACCGTATTAGGAGTTTTTGTGGGATTTTCGAGTGAATTTGGAGTTTTTGTCCTATAACAGTGAAATTCTTGATTTCTGTAATTTTTTTATTATGCTTCGATGCTCCTCTCATTCTTCATACTGCATTTGGAGTATTATACCGTACATTTTCGACTGTATTTGGGGTTTTTGTGGGATTTTCGACTGAATTTAGAGTTATTGGCCTATAACAGTGAAACTTTTGAAATGTGTAATTTTTTTATTAGTCTCAGATGCTCCTCTCATTCTTCATACTGCATTTGGAGTATTATACCGTACATTTTCGACTAAATTTGGGGTTTTTGTGGGATTTTCGACTGAATTTGGAGTTACGGTCCTACATCAGTGTATAGCGAGCCCGAAGGGCGAGCTTCTGGTGAGGCCGAAGGCCGAACTTCTGGTGAGGCCGAAGGCCGAACTTCGGCCCGCGAGGCCGAAGGCCGAGCGTATGGTGCGTGAGCCCGCAGGGCGAGCGCATGGCGAGGCCGCAGGCCGAGCCGTATTAGTGTCTTGCGAGGCCGAAGGCCGAGCTCTGAATTTACATGCTCCTCTCATTCTTCATACTGTATCTGGAGTATTTCACCTTACATTTTCGACTGTATTTGGAGTTTTAGTGGGATTTTCGACTGAATTTGGAGTTTTTGTCCTAAAACAGTGAAATTTTTTTTTTATCATGCTTTGATGCTCCTCTCATTCTTCATACTGCATTTGGAGTATTTTACCTTACATTTTCGACTGTATTTGGAGTTTTTGTGGGAATTTCGACTGAATTTGGACCTACGGACCTATATCAGTGTATAGCGAGCCCGAAGGGCGAGCTTCTGGTGAGGCCGAAGGCCGAACTTTCGGCACGTGAGGCCGAAGGCCGAGCGTATGGTGCGCGAGCCCGAAGGGCGAGCGCTTGGCGAGGCCGCAGGCCAAGCCCTGTTTGTGTCTTGCGAGGCCGAAGGCCGAGCTTCGTATTGACATGCTCCTCTCATTCTTCATACTGTACTTGGAGTATTTTACCATACATTACCGACTGTATTAGGAGTATGAGTACGTTCCTATTCCAATTTCGATGACGTCTGCCAAATAAAAAAAGTTTTTCCGATTTGGCTGAAAATCGATATCTAGGTTGTTCTGGACGTTCTTATTCCAAATTTGAAATTTTTTTTTCGATGACGTCTGCCAAGTAAAAAAAGTTTTTCCGATTTGGCTGAAAATCGATATCTAGGTTGTTCTGGACGTTCTTATTTCAAATTTAAAATTTTTTTTTCGATGACGTCTGCCAAGTAAAAAAAGTTTTTCCGATTTGGCTGAAAATCGATATCTAGGTTGTTCTGGACGTTCTTATTCCAAATTTGAAATTTTTTTTTCGATGACGTCTGCCAAGTAAAAAAAGTTTTTCCGATTTGGCTGAAAATCGATATCTAGGTTGTTCTGGACGTTCTTATTTCAAATTTGAAATTTTTTTTTCGATGACGTCTGCCAAGTAAAAAAAGTTTTTCCGATTTGGCTGAAAATCGATATCTAGGTTGTTCTGGACGTTCTTATTCCAAATCAGAAATTTTTTTTTCGATGACGTCTGCCAAGTACAAAAAGTTTTTCCGATTTGGCTGAAAATCGATATCTAGGTCGTTCTGGACGTTCTTATTCCAAATTTGAAATTATTTTTTCGATGACGTCTGCCAAAAAAAAAAGTTTTTCCGATTTGGCTGAAAATCGATATCTAGGTTGTTCTGGACGTTCTTATTCCAAATCAGAAATTTTTTTTTCGATGACGTCTGCCAAGTACAAAAAGTTTTTCCGATTTGGCTGAAAATCGATATCTAGGTCGTTCTGGACGTTCTTATTCCAAATTTGAATTTTTTTTTCCATGAGGTGCCCCTCTTATTCTTCATACTGCATTTGGAGTATTTCATTTTATGTTTGGACTGTATTAAGAGTTTTTGTGGGAGTTTTGACTTTATTTGGAGTAACTGTCCAAGGCCGAAGGCTGAGCTCCGACTTGAGGGTATTTTTCCACATCCTCGACTGGTCTCCATGGCAACTGCCCGCGATAACCAAAGCACCCACAAGTGGGGTTCCTTTACCGAAGTGACTCAGAACCCTGGTACGATTCTGACCGTACCACTTTTTTATGGCAGTAGGGTAAATCTGGTTTGGTGGCTACAATTTGGTTCTTTATTGTATTCGGAGTTTATATGGGATTTCATATTTCTATTGGAGTTTTGAACATACTTTTTTTTAAATGTAAAAGTTGCTTTTATGACAGTTCGTACTGACTCAAGATAGATGCGGGCCGCTTGCGGCCCGCACACTGCCCGAAAAACTAGTTATAATATATAAAGCTCGATTACCATACACTGACTGACTCACTCACTGACTGACTGACTGACTGACATAATTGTTCTCCCAGAAGGAGCAGAGTAGGGTTAAAATGAAGTATGGCGGAAATGTAGGGGGGGTTTAGGTGAGTATGGGAAAAATCGAAAATCATAAAAATGACGCCTGCCAAGTAAAATTGTATGGCGTATCTCGGAAACGGTAAGAGATAGGTAGGGGGTGCTCAAACAAATGTCATAGGGGACCGGGAGAGCAGGCGAATGACATCTGTCAAAAATCCAAAATGGCGGATTTCAAGATGGCCGCCATACAATGTGCACATATTTTCGACCGTATTAGGAGTTTTTGTAGGATTTTCGAGTGAATTTGGAGTTTTTGTCCTTTAACAGTAAAATACTTGATTTTTGTAATTTTTTTATTATGCTTCGATGTTCCTCTCATTCTTCATACTGCTTTTGGCGTATTTTACCTTACATTTTCGACTGTATTTGGACTTTTTGTGGGATTTTCGACTGAATTTGGAGTTTTTGTCCTATAACAGTGAAATTCTTGATTTCTGTAATTTTTTTATTATGCTTCGATGCTCCTCTCATTCTTCATACTGCATTTGGAGTATTATACCGTACATTTTCGACTGTATTTGGGGTTTTTGTGGGATTTTCGACTGAATTTGGAGTTACGGTCCTACATCAGTGTATAGCGAGCCCGAAGGGCGAGCTTCTGGTGAGGCCGAAGGCCGAACTTCTGGTGAGGCCGAAGGCCGAACTCCGGCCCGCGAGGCCGAACGCCGAGCGCATGGTGCGCGAGCCCGTAGGGCGAGCGCATGGCGAGGCCGCAGGCCGAGCCGTATTAGTGTCTTGCGAGGCCGAAGGCCGAGCTCTGAATTTACATGCTCCTCTCATTCTTCATACTGTATCTGGAGTATTTCACCTTACATTTTCGACTGTATTTGGAGTTTTAGTGGGATTTTCGACTGAATTTGGAGTTTTTGTCCTAAAACAGTGAAATTTATTTTTTTATCATGCCTTGATGCTCCTCTCATTCTTCATACTGCATTTAGAGTATTATACCGTACATTTTCGACTGTATGTGGGGTTTTTGTGGGATTTTCGACTGAATTTGGAGTTAAGGTCCTACATCAGTGTATAGCGAGCCCGAAGGGCGAGCTTCTGGTGAGGCCGAAGGCCGAACTTCTGGTGAGGCCGAAGGCCGAACGCCGGCCCGCGAGGCCGAAGGCCGAGCGCATGGTGCGCGAGCCCGTAGGGCGAGCGCATGGCGAGGCCGCAGGCCGAGCCCTGTTTGTGTCTTGCGAGGCCGAAGGCCGAGCTCTGAATTTACATGCTCCTCTCATTCTTCATACTGTATCTGGAGTATTTCACCTTACATTACCGACTGTATTAGGAGTATGAGTACGTTCCTATTCCAATTTCGATGACGTCTGCCAAGTAAAAAAAGTTTTTCCGATTTGGCTGAAAATCGATATCTAGGTTGTTCTGGACGTTCTTATTCCAAATTTGAAATTATTTTTTCGATGACGTCTGCCAAGTAAAAAAAGTTTTTCCGATTTGGCTGAAAATCGATATCTAGGTTGTTCTGGACGTTCTTATTTCAAATTTGAAATTTTTTTTTCGATGACGTCTGCCAAGTGATGAATGAAGACATATTTCGAAAATAGTAAGAGATAGGTGGGGGGGGGGTCTTTGAACAAATGTCATAGTGAATATGGAGAGTACGAATGATACCCAAAAAAAATCCAAAATGGCGGAATTCAAGATGGCCGCCATACAAAGTGCTCCGATCACGCTGAAGTGAGGCCGTAAGGCCGAGCTTCAGTGGGTTCGGAGTGCTTTGCATGGTGGCCATCTTGAATTCCGCCATTTTGGATTCGTCCTAGGAGCCCCTCTTATTCTTCATACTGCATTTGGAGTAATCCATTTTATTTTTTGACTGTATTAAGAGTTTATGTAGCATTTTTGACTACATTTGGAGTAACTGTTCGAGGCCGAAGGCCGAGCTCCGACTTGAGAATATTTTCCACATGTCCGACTGGTCTCCATGGTAACTGCCGGCGATAACCGAAGCACCTACGTCTGGGGTTCCTTTGCCGATGTGACTAAGAATCTTGATACGTTTCTGACTGTACCGCTTTTTTATGTCAGTAGGGTGAATCTGGTTTGGTTGCTACAGTTTGGTTATTTATTGTATCGGGAGTTTGTATGGGACTTCGTATATCTTTTAGAGTTTTGTAATTTTTTTCATATATTATTAGGAGTTTTGATATAGGTTAATACTGCACAAAGATAAATGCGGGCCGCACGCGGCCCGCACACCACTTACCATCTAGTTATTATTATATTATATAAAGCTCGATTACCATACACTGACTCACTGACTGACTGACTGACTGACTGACATAATTGTTCTCCCAGAAGGAGTCGAGTAGGAAGAAAGTGATGTATGGGAAAAGTGTAGGGGGGGTTTAGGTGAGTATGGGAAAAATCCGAAAACTTGAAGATGACGTCTGCCAAGTAAAAGTGGATGGCGTATCTCGGAAACGGTAAGAGATAGGTAGGGGGTGCTCGAACAAATGTCATAGGGGATCGGGAGAGCAGTCGAATGACACCTGTCAAAAATGCTCCTCACATTCTTCATTCTTCATTTGGATTATTTTTCTTACATTTTCGACTGTATTTGGAGTTTTTGTGGGATTTTCGACTGAATTTGGAGTTTTTGTGGGAACTTTTTGAAATCTGTAATTTTTTTTTTAGGCTCACGTGCTCCTCTCATTCTTCATACTGTATTTGGAGTATTTTACCATACATTTTCGACTGTATTTGGAGTTTTTGTGGGATTTTAGACTGAATTTGGAGTAACGGTCCTATATCGGGTTATAGCGAGCCCGAAGGGCGAGCTTCTGGTGAGGCCGAAGGCCGAACTTCTGGTGAGGCCGTAGGCCGAACTTCGGCCCGCGAGGCCGAAGGCCGAGCGTATGGTGCGCGAGCCCGTAGGGCGAGCGCATGGCGAGGCCGTAGGCCGAGCCGTGTTAGTGTCTTGCGAGGCCGAAGGCCGAGCTCTGAATTTACATGCTCCTCTCATTCTTCATACTGTATCTGGAATATTTCACCTTACATTTTCGACTGTATATGAAGTTTTAGTGGGATTCTCGACTGAATTTGGAGTTTTTGTCCTATAACAGTCAAATTCTTGATTTCTTTAATTTTTTTATTATGCTTCGATGCTCCTCTCATTCTTCGTACTGCATTTGGAGTAGTTTACCTTACATTTTCGACTGTATTTGGAGTTTTTGTGGGATTTTCGACTGAATTTGGAGTTACGGACCTACATCAGTGTATAGCGAGCCCGAAGGGCGAGCTTCTGGTGAGGCCGAAGGCCGAACTTTCGGCACGTGAGGCCGAAGGCCGAGCGTATGGTGCGCGAGCCCGAAGGGCGAGCGCTTGGCGAGGCCGTAGGCCGAGCCCTGTTAGTGTCTTGCGAGGCCGAAGGCCGAGCTTCGTATTGACATGCTCCTCTCATTCTTCATACTGTACTTGGAGTATTTTACCATACACAACTGACTGTTTTAGGAGTTTTTGTGGGAGTTTTGACTACATTTAGAGTAACTGTCCGAGGCCGAAGGCCGAGCTCCGACTTGAGGGTATTTTCCACATCTCCGACTGGTCTCCATGGTAACTGCCCGCGATAACCAAAGCACCTACGAGTGTGGTTCCTTTACCGAAGTGACTCAGAACCTTGGTACGATTCTGACCGTACCACTTTTTTATGGCAGTAGGGTGAACTTGGTTTGGTGGCTACAGTATGGTTCTTTAATGTATTAAGAGTTTATATGGGATTTCATAATTCTATTGAAGTTTTGAACATGCTTTTTTTCAAATTAATAAGGTGCTTTTATGACAGTTCGTACTGACTCAAGATAGATGCGGGCCGCTCGCGGCCCGCACACCACTTACCATCTAGTTATAATATATAAAGCTCGATTACCACTCACTGACTGACTGACATAAATGTTCTCCTAGAAGGAGCAGAGTAGAGTGAAAATGATGTATGGCGGAAATGTTCGGGTGGTTTTGGTGAGTATGAGAAAAATCGAAAATCATAAAAATGACGCCTGCCAATTAAGGATGGATGACGTATCTCGAAAACGGTAAGAGATAGATAGAGGGTGTTTGAACAAATGTCATAGGGAATAGGGAGAGCAGTCAAATGACACCTGTCAAAAATGCTCCTCTCATTCTTCATATTGCATTTGGAGTAATTTCCTTACATTTTCGACTGTATATGGAGTTTTTGTGGGATTTTTGACTGAATTAAGAGTTACTGACCTATATCAAGGTATAGCGAGCCCGAAGGGCGAGCTTCTGGTGAGGCCGAAGGCCGAACTTTCGGCCCGCGAGGCCGAAGGCCGAGCGGATGGTGCGCGAGCCCGAAGGGCGAGCGCTGGGCGAGGCCGCAGGCCGAGCCGTAGTAGTGTCTTGCGAGGCCGAAGGCCGAGCTCCGAATTGACATGCTCCTCTCATTCTTCATACTTCATTTGGAGTATTTTCCTTATATTTTTGACTGTATTTGGAGTTTTTGTGGGATTTTCGACTGATTTTGGAGTTACTGTCATTGATAAAGGTATAGCGAGCCCGAAGGGCGAGCTTCTGGTGAGGCCGAAGGCCGAACTTTCGGTCCGCGAGGCCGAAGGCCGAGCTGATGGTGCGCGAGCCCGAAGGGCGAGCGCTTGGCGAGGCCGCAGGCCGAGCTATATTAGTGTCTAGCGAGGCCGAAGGCCGAGCCATATTAGTGTCTTGCGAGGCCGAAGGCCGAGCTCCGATCTGACATGCTCCTCTCATGCTTCATACTGCATTTGGAGTACTTTTCCTTAATTTTCGACTGTATTAAGAGTTTTTGTGGGATTTTCGACTGAATTGTGAGTAACTGTCCTACATCAAGGTATGGCGAGCCCGAAGGGCGAGCTTCTGGTGAGGCCGAAGGCCGAACTTTCGGCCCGCGAGGCCGAAGGCCGAGCGTATGGTTGGCGAGCCCGCAGGGCGAGCCTTTGGCGAGGCCGCAAGCTGAGCCGTGTGAGTGTCTTGCGAGGCCGAAGGCCGAGCTCCGAATTTACATGCTCCTCTCATTCTTCATACTTTATTTGGAGTATTTCGCCATATCTTACCGACTGTTTTGGGAGTTTTTGTGGGAGTTTTGACTACATTTGGAGTAACTGTCCGAGTTCGAAGGCCGAGATCCGACTTGAGAGTATTTTCCACATCTCCGACTGGTCTCCATGGTAACTGCCCGCGATAACCAAAGCACCTACAAGTGGGGTTCCTTTACCGAAGTGACTCAGAACCTTGGTACGATTCTGACCGTACCACTTTTTTATGGCAGTAGGGTAAAACTTCTTTGGTGGTTACAGTTTGGTTCTATATTGTATTAAGAGTTTATATGGGATTTCATACTTATATTAGAGTTTTGCATTATATTTTTAAATGTATAAGGTGCTTTTATGACAGTTCGTACTGACTCAAGATAGATGCGGGCCGCTTGCGGCCCGCACACCACTTACCATCTAGTTATAATATATAAAGCTCGATTACCACTGACTGACTGACTGACATAAATGTTCTCCTAGAAGGAGCAGAGTAGAGTGAAAATGATGTATGGCGAAAATGTTCGGGGGGTTTAGGTGAGTATGAGAAAAATCGAAAATCATAAAAATGACGCCTGCCAAGTAAAGATGGATGACGTATCTCGAAAACGGTAAGAGATAGATGGGGGGTGTTTGAACAAATGTCATAGGGAATCTGGAGTGCAGTCGAATGACACTTGTCAAAAGTGCTCCTCTCATTCTTCATACTGCATTTGGAGTATTTTCCTTACATTTTCGACTGTATTTGGAGTTTTTGTGGGATTTTTGACTGAATTAAGAGTTACTGACCTATATCAAGATATAGCGAGCCCGAAGGGCGAGCTTCTGGTGAGGCCGAAGGCCGAACTTTCGGCCCGCGAGGCCGAAGGCCGAGCGTATGGCCCGCGAGCCCGGAGGGCGAGCGTTTTGCGAGGCCGCAGGCCGAGCCGTATTAGTGTCTTGCGAGGCCGAAGGCCGAGCTCCGAATTGACATGCTCCTCTCATTCTTCATACTGCATTTGGAGTATTTCCTTACATTTTCGACTGTATTTGGAGTTTATGTGGGATTTTCGACTGAATTTGGAGTTACTGTCCTCCATCAGTGTATCGCGAGCCCGAAGGGCGAGCTTCTGGTGAGGCCGAAGGCCGAACTTTCGGCCCGCGAGGCCGAAGGCCGAGCTGAAGGGGCGCGAGCCCGCAGGGCGAGCGCTCGGCGAGGCCGCAGGCTGAGCCGTGTGAGTGTCTTGCGAGGCCGAAGGCCGAGCTCCGAATTTACATGCTCCTCTCATTCTTCATACTGTATTTGGAGTATTTCACCATACATTACCGACTGTTTTAGGAGTTTTTGTGGGAGTTTTGACTACATTTGGAGTAACTGTCCGAGGCCTAAGGCCGAGCTCCGACTTGAGGGTATTTTCCACATCTCCGACTGGTCTCCATGGTAACTGCCCGCGATAACCAAAGCACCTACGAGTGGGGTTCCTTAACCGAATTGACTCAGAACCTTGGTACAATTCTGGCCGTACCACTTTTTTTATGGCAGTAGGGTAAATCTGGTTTGGTGGCTACAGTTTAGTTCCTTATTGTATTAAGAGTTTATATGGGATTTCATACTTCTATTGGAGTTTTGAACATAATTTTTTTTAAATGTATAAGGTGCTTTTATGACAGTTCGTACTGACTCAAGATAGATTTCATACTTCTATTGGAGTTTTGAACATAATTTTTTTTAAATGTATAAGGTGCTTTTATGACAGTTCGTACTGACTCAAGATAGATGCGGGCCGCTTGCGGCCCGCACACTGCCCGAAAAACTAGTTATATTATATAAAGCTCGATTACCACACACTGACTGACTGACTCACTGACATAATTGTTCTCCCAGAAGGAGTAGAGTAGGGTTAAAATGAAGTATGGCGGAAATGTAGGGGGGGTTTAGGTGAGTATGAGAAAAATCGAAAATCATAAAAATGACGCCTGCCAAGTAAAAGTGGATGTCGTATCTCGGAAACGGTAAGAGATAGGTAGGGGGTGCTCGACCAAATGTCATAGGGAATAGGGAGAGCAGTCGAATGACACCTGTCAAAAATTCAAAATGGCGGATTTCAAGATGGCCGCCATACAAAGTGCAGATATTTTCGACCGTATTAGGAGTTTTTGTGGGATTTTCGAGTGAATTTGGAGTTTTTGTCCTATAACAGTAAAATTCTTGATTTCTGTCATTTTTTTATTTTGCTTCGATGTTCCTCTCATTCTTCATACTGCTTTTGGCGTATTTTACCTTACATTTTCGACTGTATTTGGACTTTTTGTGGGATTTTCGACTGAATTTGGAGTTTTTGTGGGAATTTTTTGAAATCTGTAATTTTTTTTCAGGCTCAGATGCTCCTCTCATTCTTCATACTGTATTTGGAGTATTTTACCATACATTTTCGACTGTATTTGGAGTTTTTGTGGGATTTTCGACTGAATTTGGAGTAACGGTCCTATACCGGGTTATAGCGAGCCCGAAGGGCGAGCTTCTGGTGAGGCCGAAGGCCGAACTTCTGGTGAGGCCGTAGGCCGAACTTTGGCCCGCGAGGCCGAAGGCCGAGCGTATGGTGCGCGAGCCCGTAGGGCGAGCGCATGGCGAGGCCGTAGGCCGAGCCGTGTTAGTGTCTTGCGAGGCCGAAGGCCGAGCTCTGAATTTACATGCTCCTCTCATTCTTCATACTGTATCTGGAATATTTCGCCTTACATTTTCGACTGTATTTGAAGTTTTAGTGGGATTCTCGACTGAATTTGGAGTTTTTGTCCTATAACAGTCAAATTCTTGATTTCTGTAATTTTTTTATTATGCTTCGATGCTCCTCTCATTCTTCGTACTGCATTTGGAGTAGTTTACCTTACATTTTCGACTGTATTTGGAGTTTTTGTGGGATTTTCGACTGAATTTGGAGTTACGGACCTACATCAGTGTATAGCGAGCCCGAAGGGCGAGCTTCTGGTGAGGCCGAAGGCCGAACTTTCGGCACGTGAGGCCGAAGGCCGAGCGTATGGTGCGCGAGCCCGAAGGGCGAGCGCTTGGCGAGGCCGTAGGCCGAGCCCAGTTAGTGTCTTGCGAGGCCGAAGGCCGAGCTACGTATTGACATGCTCCTCTCATTCTTCATACTGTATTTGGAGTATTTACCTTACATTACGGACTTTATTAGGAGTATGAGTACGTTCTTATGCCAATTTCGATGACGTCTGCCAAATAAAAAAAGTTTTTCCGATTTGGCTGAAAATCGATATCTAGGTCGTTCTGGACGTTCTTATTCCAAATTTGAAATTTTTTTTTCGATGACGTCTGCCAAAAAAAAAAGTTTTTCCGATTTGGCTGAAAATCGATATCTAGGTTGTTCTGGACGTTCTTATTCCAAATTTGAAATTTTTTTTTCGATGACGTCTGCCAACTAAAAAAAGTTTTTCCGATTTGGCTGAAAATCGATATCTAGGTTGTTCTGGACGTTCTTATTCCAAATCAGAAATTTTTTTTTCGATGACGTCTGCCAAGTAAAAAAAGTTTTTCCGATTTGGCTGAAAATCGATATCTAGGTCGTTCTGGACGTTCTTATTCCAAATTTGAAATTTTTTTTTCGATGAGGTGCCCCTCTTATTCTTCATACTGCATTTGGAGTATTTCATTTTATGTTTGGACTGTATTAAGAGTTTTTGTGGGAGTTTTGACTTTATTTGGAGTAACTGTCCAAGGCCGAAGGCTGAGCTCCGACTTGAGGGTATTTTTCCACATCCTCGACTGGTCTCCATGGCAACTGCCCGCGATAACCAAATCACCTACGAGTGGGGTTCCTTTACCGAAAAGAATCAGAACCTTGGTACGATTCTGACCGTACCACTTTTTTATGGCAGTAGGGTAAATGTGGTTTGGTGGCTACAATTTGGTTCTTTATTGTATTGGGAGTTTATATGGGATTTCATATTTCTATTGGAGTTTTGAACATACTTTTTTTTTAATGTAAAAGTTGCTTTTATGACAGTTCGTACTGACTCAAGATAGATGCGGGCCGCTCGCGGCCCGCACACCACTTACCATCTAGTTATATTATATAAAGCTCGATTACCATACACTGACTGACTGACTGACTGACTGACTGACATAATTGTTCTCCCAGAAGGAGTCGAGTAGGAAGAAAGTGATGTATGGGAAAAGTGTAGGGGGGGTTTAGGTGAGTATGGGAAAAATCCGAAAACTTGAAGATGACGTCTGCCAAGTAAAAGTGGATGGCGTATCTCGGAAACGGTAAGAGATAGGTAGGGGGTGCTCGAACAAATGTCATAGGGGATCGGGAGAGCAGTCGAATGACACCTGTCAAAAATGCTCCTCTCATTCTTCATTCTTCATTTGGAGTATTTTTCTTACATTTTCGACTGTATTTGGAGTTTTTGTGGGATTTTCGACTGAATTTGGAGTTTTTATGGGAATTTTTTGAAATCTGTAATTTTTTTTTAGGCTCAGATGCTCCTCTCATTCTTCATACTGTATTTGGAGTATTTTACCATACATTTTCGACTGTATTTGGAGTTTTTGTGGGATTTTCGACTGAATTTGGAGTAACGGTCCTATATCGGGTTATAGCGAGCCCGAAGGGCGAGCTTCTGGTGAGGCCGAAGGCCGAACTTCTGGTGAGGCCGTAGGCCGAACTTGGGCCCGCGAGGCCGAAGGCCGAGCGTATGGTGCGCGAGCCCGTAGGGCGAGCGCATGGCGAGGCCGTAGGCCGAGCCGTGTTAGTGTCTTGCGAGGCCGAAGGCCGAGCTCTGAATTTACATGCTCCTCTCATTCTTCATACTGTATCTGGAATATTTCACCTTACATTTTCGACTGTATTTGAAGTTTTAGTGGGATTCTCGACTGAATTTGGAGTTTTTGTCCTATAACAGTCAAATTCTTGATTTCTGTAATTTTTTTATTATGCTTCGATGCTCCTCTCATTCTTCGTACTGCATTTGGAGTAGTTTACCTTACATTTTCGACTGTATTTGGAGTTTTTGTGGGATTTTCGACTGAATTTGGAGTTACGAACCTACATCAGTGTATAGCGAGCCCGAAGGGCGAGCTTCTGGTGAGGCCGAAGGCCGAACTTTCGGCACGTGAGGCCGAAGGCCGAGCGTATGGTGCGCGAGCCCGAAGGGCGAGCGCTTGGCGAGGCCGTAGGCCGAGCCCAGTTAGTGTCTTGCGAGGCCGAAGGCCGAGCTACGTATTGACATGCTCCTCTCATTCTTCATACTGTATTTGGAGTATTTACCTTACATTACGGACTGTATTAGGTGTATGAGTACGTTCTTATGCCAATTTCGATGACGTCTGCCAAATAAAAAAAGTTTTTCCGATTTGGCTGAAAATCGATATCTAGGTCGTTCTGGACGTTCTTATTCCAAATTTGAAATTTTTTTTCGATGACGTCTGCCAAGTAAAAAAAGTTTTTCCGATTTGGCTGAAAATCGATATCTAGGTTGTTCTGGACGTTCTTATTCCAAATTTGACATTTTTTTTCGATGACGTCTGCCAACTAAAAAAAGTTTTTCCGATTTGGCTGAAAATCGATATCTAGGTTGTTCTGGACGTTCTTATTCCAAATCAGAAATTTTTTTCTCGATGACGTCTGCCAAGTAAAAAAAGTTTTTCCGATTTGGCTGAAAATCGATATCTAGGTCGTTCTGGACGTTCTTATTCCAAATTTGAAATTTTTTTTTCGATGACGTCTGCCAAGTAAAAAAAGTTTTTCCGATTTGGCTGAAAATCGATATCTAGGTTGTTCTGGACGTTCTTATTCCAAATTTGAAATTTTTTTTTCGATGACGTCTGCCAAGTAAAAAAAGTTTTTCCGATTTGGCTGAAAATCGATATCTAGGTTGTTCAGGACGTTCTTATTCCAAATTTGAAATTTTTTTTTCGATGACGTCTGCCAAAAAAAAAAGTTTTTCCGATTTGGCTGAAAATCGATATCTAGGTTGTTCTGGACGTTCTAATTCCAAATTTGTAATTTTTTTTCGATGACGTCTGCCAAGTGATGAAAGATGACGTATTTCGAAAACGGTAAGAGATGGGTGGGGGTCTTTGAACAAATGTCGTAATGAATAAGAAGAGTATACCAATGATATATAAAAAAAATCCAAAATGGCGGAATTCAAGATGGCTGCCATACAAAGTACTTCGATCACGCTGAAGTGAGGCCGTAAGGCCGAGCTTCAGTGGGGTCGGAGTGCTTTGCATGGTGACCATCTTGAATTCCGCCATTTTGGATTCGTCCTAGGTGCCCCTCTTATTCTTCATACTGCATTTGGAGAAATTCATTTTAATTTTTGACTGTATAAATAGTTTTTGTGGGATTTTTGACTACATTTGGAGTAACTGTCCGAGGCCGAAGGCCGAGCTCCGACTTGAAAGTATTTTCCACATTTCCGACTGGTCCGCATGGTAAATGCTGGCGATAACCGAAGCACCTACGTGTGGGGTATCTTTATCGAAGTGACTAAGAATCTTGATACGATTCTGACTGTACCGCTTTTTTATGGCTGTAGGGTAAATCTGGTTTGACGGCTACACTTTGGTTCTTTATTGTATTAAGGGTTTATATGGGATTTCATACTTCTATTATGGTTTTGATTTTTTTTTTTAAATAAATAAGGTGTTTTGATATAATTTAAGAATGCATAACGATAATTGCGGGCCGCTCGCGGCCCGCACACCACTTACCATCTAGTCCTTATTATAAACCTTGTGTTCACAATAGAAAACTGTGCATAATTTGTTGATGAGTGCGAGACGGCAAACAACTTGGTATGCCTTGTACGAGTTCTGGGTGTACAAAATGTCAAAATTCTACTAGTTAGTTCAGGACAGTCCACATGACCAATACATAGACCATGAAGGAAGGCCATGTCCATGTGGGTGCTTCGATTTTGAAGACTAGTCAGATTATGGTAGGCGCATGATTGATTATAATTTTCAGAATAATTTTGTTTTTTAAAGTTTGAATGTTTAACAAATTTGTGTTGTATTCGTTCCAAATTTCCGACGTATGTAAGGTAATGTGGGTTCCAAACAGTACAACAATATTCTATAATAGATCTGACATATGAAAAATACAGTAGTTTTATACAGGCAGCATCAGAAAAAGTTAGTTTAACGTCTAATAGTAGCCCTAGGTCTCTAACTAACTCTGCCTTGTCGATATTGATTTTATTAATTTGATAATTGAATTTAACAGGCGTTTTCTTTCTAGTGAAAGAAACAAGGTGACACTTGGAAACATTTATACCTATATTATTTGATTTATAATACTCTCCAAGCCGATCAAGATCTGCTTGAAGATTCAGACAGTCTGAGTAATCTTTGATTTTAATAAATATTTTAGTGTCGTCTGCATACATGAGGAACCTAGAATTATGAAAACACTTTTTTATATCATACAAATAGCATGCATACATGAGTGGGCCAAGAATGGATCCCTGCGGGACGCCTGATGCTATTTCTATATAGTTAGATCGATAGCCTCCTACTACTACTGCCTGGGATCGTTTCCGGAGATAGGACTCCAACCATCTCAACAGATTACCTTTAATACCCAATTCGGATAGCTTACGCAAAAGTATGATGTGATCTACACGATCAAAAGCTTTCTCAAAATCTGTGTAGATCACATCAACCTGAGAGCCCCCCTCCATATAAGTAGCTACATAGTTAATAAATACACCTAAATTTGTTACAGTAGAACGTCCCTTCATAAAGCCGTGCTGTTCTTGGGGTATGGAAGGAGATACTATGGGAGAAATATGCGAATGTACAGTTCTCTCTATTAACTTACTAAGAGTATTAAGTATCGAGATGGGTCTGTAATTTTCTATAGCAGTTTTGAGAACTTTTTTATAGATGGGGACCACGTGGGCCACTTTCCAGTTATTCGGGAAATAACCATCTTGAAATGATCTGTTGAATAGCAAGACAATTGGGATAGCAAGTGATTCTGCACAGCTTCGATAAAATATCGGTAGTATATCATCATTGCGTGAACCTTTGGTAATGTCTAGATTAGTCATAAGTTTAATTGCTTCTTCCAGAGTTATTCTGATGTCATGTATCAAATTCGTTTGCAAGCCATCAGCATAAATATTAGAAAAACTATTATTACTACCGGTTGGTGTACTAAAATTTTGTTCAAAATATGTATTAAACGCCGAACATATATCTTTTGGTTTAGATAGTTTAGTATCACCACACGTCATTTGGTGAGGGCAGTTAGTAGTATTTTTACGTTTTGATTTTACATAATTCCAGAAAGTTTTCTCGTGCAAAAGATATATATAAATTGTTAATTGTTAATAAACAAGTGTCAAGTGGCAATTAAGGTTTACATGCATCTAAAGTGCCTGATGTCTTCCCATATCAAGAAGCTGTAGGCGCTTTAGCCAACTCAATGGTTGGCACCCGGCCAGATATTTTTTTTTATGCTTGATAGTTTAGCCTTTGACCACTATCTCACCTGATAGGAAGTAATGATGTGGTCGAAGATGTTGTTCAGGCTAACCTAGAATTACTGGCTCCGTTAGGTGCTTGGCGACACATTTTCTACTTGAGTGTGGAAGCCAGGCGAGCATTCGCAAAATGTCCTACCAACATGCTATAACGACTGCCATCCTAAGACGACAACCAGGGCCGATGGCTTAACGTGTCCTCCGAAGCACGGAAGCGCTCAGTAGTAATGTCACCAGTGGTCACCCATCCAACTCATGACCGCGGCGGACGTTGCTTAGCTTTGTTGATCGGTTCAGAATGGCTAAGCAAACTTCGCTACGAGCGCTTCAAACAACATAGCGTTCGCAGTAGGAGTAACGTTGCTCGCATAAATTAGAACCCTAAAAAGGCAGATGGGCTTAGAGTGAAACGAATAATGCGTTACCTTAAGGGAACAAGCTCAAACGGAATTCACTATAATCCCCTAAACGTAGGCTTACCACAATAATTATTGTGAAAAACCAAACTGGGACGCAGAACATTAAGTTTGAATAATATTCTTAATTATTAATACTGTTGACAACAAAAACTTAACTCTGATGGTTTTTTTTAAATTATATTTTGCAATATGTATTATGTACGCACTTGTACCAAAGTATCTGTCTGTACTACACCATAAAATTTGGAAGACCGGTACTTTATAATTGTGCGACCGTATTTTTGTTACCATTCCCACTAACTTGGTCGGCTTATCACTAATTTCGTATTTACCTGATCTCTTTATTTATTAAATGGATTGAGCTTAAATTTTACAAGTAGATAAATGCATTAATTTTTGTAATATCTTTTGATTTGATAACCTTGTCAAATCCAACGGCAAAAACGGGCATGAATTAGGAAAGTTTTTTTAACATAACTCATTAACTACTAATAGTATACAAATGAGACTTGGCAAGACATTGTATACGACACATAACGAAGTAAAAGTTAGTCTAAGACATCTATTTAAAGTACTAGAACCTAAAAACCTTATAATTTTTATTTCTTAATTGTAATGTTTTTCGAATTCTGTTTTCAGCAACATTACACAGAAGTTCAGAGCGACATGTGTAAAAATAATCAGCTTAACCGTTTAGGATATCTAGCGAATAGCCCAACGTTCCCCCAGTGGCATCTGGAATATCTTCAGAGTCTTACGACACACACATTTACTTCTATAGGTACTCCAATTATTGGTATACTTTTATTATCGTGCGGCCGTTTTAAAAAAATAGTTCCCCTGTGAGAAAGTGTTAGTTGCAAATATCTCATAAATGGCTGGACACAAATTTAAAACTACCATACAAATTTATACCAGCTCATACGCTAAATATCTGCTAACCTCAACATCTTGCCGCTGGGAGTACGCACACATAAACAAGTATCAACAAATCATACTTAATTTTTTTATGTTGTAGGTACGTACATTCTTTTGATTTTCTATAAATTAATTTAAACCAAACATATCGTCAAGTGTTAAATTATGTATTTTATATATTATGCGAGTTTTTAACTGTTAACGATTTATTTTCCGTTTAAAACGGCAACACATAATTAAAACGTTTTAAATTTCAGTAAAAGTAGTATTTCATCTATAAGTCCTGTTAATGAGTGTACTTGGTACTGCAGCAAGATGCATTAATTGCGGTGATCAGAGTCCATTCCGAGATATCGGTCCGTGTGTGTCGGTTTGCCGTACAATTTGTCGTATATGAGACTATCTTGACTACCTGATGTTGTTAAAACTCTACGGAAGATCCAATTTTATATAACTGAGTTAAACCATACTATTCGAATTGGCAGTAAGGCCCCTGTTTAATGGATCGAACCTAGAATCGAGCGTTAAATATCGAACAGTTTCGATGTAGCCATAATTATCGAGTATCAAGAAAATAACACATTTGTTCTGCTGATCTGTGGTATACATAGTGAAAAATCAAACAAATTTTAGTTTCGTTCCGGGGCGCGTTCCAGTAAATATTGCTCGACCAATATTTGCTCCAAGGCACCTGGAACGACCTATACAGCTCCTTTCAAAATATGGAATTGACAGCGATGTTTTTAGGTGATAAAATACAGTCTACATTTTTAATAAATGGGGCATAATACGTGATTTAGCAATGTTAACACAGTATGTCACTAATCCTTGGCTTAGCTTGTACAAAATCTATTATTTATTGTAGAATCTGTCACATTTGACAGCTGGCCAAGATTTGGCCGATTCAAAAGGTAGTAAAAATTTGGCCAGGCAGAGCAAAATTTGCTCTGACAGGTCGCCTGGAACGGGTATGATCAAATCTTGACAGGATCAAATTAAGTTCGATTAGAGTGCTGGAACGGCGTATATCTGCGTTTAGACCAAAATATGTCTTGGCCGACGGGTAGCAGGAACGCACCCCCGGTGGTGTCGTTAGGTATCGCGCCTGTATGTATGTGTGCAAAGCAAAGAGAGAGAATACAAAATTGTTTCGGACATGGTGGTGCGCGGTTGTTCGTAGAATATTTGTATCCGATTTTGATGTATACTTGACAAACAGTCCCTAATTATTCTTCGACTTACTACGAGAGTGTGCTTACGTTTTTCTGTCAATAAATCTTTTGAATTCATCATAGTGTCGGCCTGGTGCGGAAGTACGTAGTACATAACCAGTGTTGGTGCACCTTGTTTATTTATAGACAGTCGCAATTTGCAGACATGTAAATAAGTTGGACCACAAAAATGTCTCAGCGGGATACGGCAATACATTTGGTTGCTGGAGGGTAAGTGTTGTAGCCGCGAGTGATCCGGACCTCTCGTTGAGTATATGTTATCAGTTTTATCATTGTCAATAGTATAGTAGTAAGTAATACAGTTGGCATTTGGCACATGTGTGTGGAGACGTTGTTTACGCCAACGATTCAATGCCTACGCATGACACAATTTAACATCTCTACAGTCTGAAAACTGCTGTCCTCAGATTATTGAACTATGCAAATGAATAGTTTGTGTACTTGTGTGTTTATTATTTATTTACATGGTTAATAATCAAAAGTTATGCATCCTGCATAAAATAAAACTATTCCACATAATAAAGTCAATGGTTTTTGGTTAGGCTTTACTACTTAGTAGTTGGTGTATGCCATTACCTATGTACATTCTTATTTTTAAAACAGCTATATATATATTGTGTAGATACAAGACTAAAATAGGGTAAGATTAAAACTGTTAAGTTGAAAATACAGAGAAATCAATATCATTTAATAAAGGAATTTAGAAATGTTACGGCTATGGGCAATACAAAGTCACCAATTGTCCAAAGCATTAAGATCAATAATAATAAGAGACAAATTACTTAGCATTCCATGGATTCAACATGTGGGTGCCGTGTCCATAGTGTTGTAGAGGACGAAACCAGAGGGGCCTGGGACTTGCAACCCAGGAGTAGGGTTATAAGGCCTTTTTACCCTCTTCCCTTCATTGCTCTTCCTCTTCTACCTAACTAAATTTGGTAAGGTCCTACTAATGCCGCCTTAGATACACATTCTAGGATGGAAGTTACATTTGGTCTTGGCAGGCCAAGGTCTTTAAGTATGTTATATAGGGTATGCTGGTATACCCCTTGCTCCAACGTCTATAGCATATAAATTAACCACATTAATTCATTTATATGATTCCGTTTCAGAGTAGCTATTCTTTCTTCCCATATCTGTGCATAAAACAATATGCAATGTTGCACTACGATTTAAATCATGCAAACACTGCTGTCACTGCTTACATTACAAAAGCTTGGTTCTGTGTGCGATTTCAAAGTTTAGTTAAAAAGCTTATCAGAGTTTGTTTTATGTTGAATGTCCTCCAAAGTTTCATGCTTAGTTAATAGTTAGCCTTAATAAGTGGCTCAATTTTGTTTGAAGTTTAATTTTATGTCTTATCAATTTATTACCTATAAATAAATATTAACTTGGGTAATATATCCTTGTCTCAAATAATGTGCAACTACCAATAATAATTACCATTTTTTTCCTAGGTATAAAACTGTAACAAATCCAAATCTAACTGATAGTAGATTTATTTAGATTTGCACTTGAGGTCAAAGTACCAACTCCCTTTCTAACCCCATAAATGTCCTTGAATTGATATACCTTGATCTGGCAACCCTACCTTAAAGTGGAGCACCTTTATGTAGGATAGGTCTCCTGCCATACAAAAATTCTATCTCACAACTTCCAGATGACCTTCCCAGACCAGAAGCTAAATGCTATTGATGACAAATAGAAGCCTTGGAACAAATCTTCATTATATTGCAGTGTTTTAGTTTGTACCTTTTTAGATGATGTAACAAATTGTATTTGGGAGTAATTTGATGCGAAGATATTACTGACCACAAGTGGAAAGTTATACCATTTCATCGCAAATATAAGCAACTTGTGCTGCACAGACCCAAACACATTCACCAGGTCTATCCAGCACACAGTAATTTGCCTGTTGTATGTTCTGGCATCTTGTAAACATTCTGCTAGTATTGTATTCCAGGCATCTATAAATTCTAAGCAAAAACCCTTTCTGGTGATTGGCCTGAAGTAGATATTGTTGATCATGAGTTGTGTCATTCTTAGTTTCTAATATTGAGAAAAATATTTTGGATATTGTGTTGGTTAGTGCAATAGCCTAGTATCTTTTGAATGAGTTACTCTATCTTTTTTAAAATGGCTTTTTCGAATGCCGCAATGCTTGCTTGCTTGACCAGATATTATTGAAGATATATAAAATATTTTAACAAACTGATGGACACTTTATACATGGGATACCATCAGGAACTGGATAGAGTAGGTGGATTGATTTTAAACCCAATGTGAGGAACAGAGCAAGTCCAAATACCAGCAAAGTCTCTCTATAACTTATTAAAAGACCTTTGCCTATCAAGAACAACCGTAACTGCCATTCTAAACAACACTAGTGTTGTGCTAGATGATGTGCACAATACTAGTGTTGTGATGCATGCAGATGCCTAGGCATCTGCATGCTGAATCCAAGGAATCTGTTTTAGTAATGTGGTTAAAGCCATCAGGTTAAACCTGATGACACAATCTATCAACATTTAAATTTTTATTATAACACTGTGACCATGAATAAAATTCATTGGTTACAGTGTGGCTGGCACAGCTGGTGCAGTGGTGACATGTCCACTTGAGGTGGTGAAGACCCGCCTTCAGTCCTCCAAGGGAGTCGGCGTGCCTCCTTCTCAACCTCCTCCATCAGACAACACTACAAGCACTAGGAAAGTCTGCTCTAAGATACCTAAACACCAGGTAAATTTTATACTAAGTATGATGAGTGAAATGTATGTGTATAAACCTGTGCCTACTTCTTTGGGGATATAAATTTGTGCCCAAATGTAAATTTATGTGATTCATTAATATGTAATCTAGTAATATTCCATTTATTCATAGCAAAAGCATAAAATCAATTGGGTACCATTATAAAGACTGTGGTGGTAGTAAATCATTTAGTTGTGTTCAGGGGTCGAAAATAGTCAGTAAAGTCAGTAAAAGTCAGTTTTTTTAACCTCGGTCAGTAAATGTCAGTTTTTCCTGAAATTGGTCAGTAAAGTCAGTATTTTGGTATAGCGCTTACCTACTGGATACTGACAAAAACAATGCCGTGATTGCATAGCTTTTTGATGGGTGGCTTGGGCGGTGAGAAGAATTCGAAGAGGGTTTTAGAACAACGGCCAGCAATAGTTGAATATTTCACACAACATTTACCGAAGTAAAAAACCCCGCCAACATCTATGGCCTACAAGAACATTCTTAGCTTCCTGAAGAGCACCACAGGGAAATTAGAAGTAGTGTCCACGGCACATAGTGCAAGGACATTCATGAAGTTCACTGGATTTTTCCAACGTGATGAACCTTTTGTCGGAAGAGTTGACTAGGCTGAAAATAAACTTTATGAAATTCTGCTTCATCACATATGTGTGACGAAATCGCCAATTACCACAGAGGTGCCATTTTCATCAGTGTTTTTTTCCCTTTTGTGGAGAAAATTCCGTACCAAATGAGCTCGAATGCATTGACAAAGCTGATCGTACAACCTTTTTGTATAAATTTCTATTTGCTATGGGGATGGTGGATGCCAAACAGAAAATAAAATATTCTTTTACTTAATTTACAACCCGCAAGAGTTGTTTTGGCTTCGTAAAGTTGATTTTTACATGCGAAGTCTCAAGTCATCTTTTGCGAGTATTACTCTGTCAGAAACCCCCTTATTATAGATTTCAGAGATTAAAGTTAAGACAGTAAATGGTCAGTAACAGGTCAGTATTTTTTAGTCTTACAGTCAGTAAAATCAGTAAATTCGACTGTACAATCAGTTTCGACCCCTGTGTGTTATTATGGCTGTTATAATCGAAATATAGCATTTACCGCAATTAGGTTCTGTGATAATTAGCTAATGAAAGTAAACATTGCAATCTTCCTACTTATTTATGATAGATAATATTATTATCTCATTCAACATTGTAATATCACTATACCATGTGACTGTACTTTGAGCTTATGCTAAAGTAGCTCTTAAGAATACAATTTGAAAGTACATATTGGTAAGTGGGATAAATGTAGACTTCTAGCCAAAAGCTTATTAGAAAATGTTTGTGTTTGAAACAATATACTTAATCAGTTGTCTTGTTAATTAAGCTTCAAATGTGGATACATTAGTGATAGTTGGTATGGATCATAAGGATGGATCAGTGATTACACCGAATACATACTTAAATCTGATACATGTCAAAAGGATTCATGTCATGTTTATATGATACTGGTGTTCCGCCCGGGCTTCGCACGGCTATTTAACAAAAATATCAAGAATTATAAATTTCAACACATCAAAAAAGTAGTTATTGTGGTGTACTTAACTGCAATAGTGCCGATTTCTTTGGTATTTTTTTTTGCGTTGTGACATTATCGAAGTTTTCATGCGAACCATATGAAAATATTCTATAGCCTATGTTCATCAGGGATAATGTAGAATATTATGGTGAAAGAATTTTCTTAATCGGTCCAGCAGTTTCAGCCTATTCACTGCAAAACATACAATCAAATCTTTCCTCTTTATAATATTAGTTTATATTTTAATGCAGCTAAGACCTATTTTTTTATCGACTTCCAAAAAAGGAGGAGGTTCTCATTTCGTCTGTATTTTTTTTTTTTTTTTATGTTTGTTTCCTCAGAACTCTTGACTGGGTGAACCGATTTTGAAAATTCTTTTTTTGTTTGAAAGCTGATGCTTGTCGTTTGGTCCCATTTTAAATTTCATCAAAATCGGTCAAGCCGTTTTTGAGTTACGCTCCAATAACTGAAAAATATTCACCTATCTTGATGATATAGTCGTTGACGATGAATGAGGATCGATCCCGTATGTAGCAAGGGTCACTATAAAGAGTGAAAAAAAAAAATTACCAAAAAATTGAACCAACTTCAACACCCAAAAGTGTGAAATAACTTGTCGAAGTCGGTACCATGTACACAATTTTGTGATAATAGGTACTTTTGAACCATCATGGTACCGACTATACAATAGTCATGAACTTTCAACTCAATACCCGATTATATATAAAATCAGCCAAATACTTATTTTTAGTTCTGTAAAGTAACTTACCATTTTATTATGTATTTTACATGTAAATGCTTCTGGTTTTACCACGTGATACTAACACCTCCTATTATTTATTCTGTGTCGATAGATAACTATAAATAAAACATTTTGTGCCCCCCAATCATGTTTAATCACTATATCAATTTGTTATCTTAACGTCTAGCGCTGTAGTAAAATAAAGATAAGAATTTGTCAATGCCATATTACATTTAATTTTGATCGTCCTAAAGTGTCGTGTGTATAATATATATATATGTATTATGTAATTGAATACTGTACTGTAGCAACCGGATTTTCCCCTGCTGAATACAGCCTCTCCGTTAAGGGAGGGTTTGTCATAATCCCCACGCTTCGCAGGCGTCTTAGAGATCAAAGTTTAAGATATCAGTTCCTCAGAAGGCGCTGCTGCCCGCCCTCCGGTATTTTACCTTAAGTCGCCTCTTAAGACACCCCCAGGTGATATGACATTATAGCACCCCACGGGCACTTGTTATTGAAAACAATAGACTTAAATTTATTTATATTAATTGTCAATGATATCTTATGTGAATTAATTGAACAAAAGCTTAGAGTTTTTAGGTACATAAATGATTCGTTAACTAATCCCTGGGTTATTTTGTATACAATTATGTATGTATACACTATATAACTTATATGTTTAAATCTCTGGGTGATATTGCAACCGTCATAGTCAGGTGGAGCATGTGCTTACCATCGGGCGAACAAATGTTTGCGTCTCATCATTAGTCAATTTATTTCCTCTGTATTCTCAATACTCTTTAATTTTACCAATTAATATAATCACTTAAAGTACCTTTCTTTATTACCTACTATTTCAAAGGCTAGGTACATACCTGTACATACATTTGTAAGAAACAAACTAGGTAGCTACAAAGCTACCTAGTTTGTTTGTTACAAAATACTTAACAAATATTAAGAGACTAAACCCGTTGACAACCCCCATGTAAATATAATGCGAAGTTGTGTAATAACGAAGTTCTGAATCATATTGTGCAATACTTTTTTACAATATGTCAAATAGTAAGTACCTATTGCATCATCATTATACTCCTGTAGTATTTCGCTGTATTGAATGGTAGAAGAGTGGTGTCTTAACTTAACACTAAAACCATAGTAGAAAGCCACTCTTTCTACTGAGCTAAAACTACTTAGTCGTTCTCAAACGTTAAGTAACGTCCGCTGCGGTTATTACTTGGATGTCTACTCTGTTACTTCTTCTTGGATTACTTGGGTGATCGTTAGTGGTATTGCTATTGAGCGTACACGTGTTTCGGAGGGTGCGTCAAGCGGTCTCTCCCTGTTGTTGTCTTAGGAACGCAGTCGTTATAATAAGTTGGTAGGACATTTTGCTGATGCCCGCCTGGCTAGCTACCAACCTCATGAAGAACATAGTTGCCAAGCATCTAACGGTGAGTTCCTGCTGCTGTCCTTGAGAGATAGTAATTCTAGATCTGTCTGAACATCATCTTCGACCACTTCATCACTTACCGTCAGGTGAGATAGTGGTCAAAGGCTAGCCTATCAGTTCTAATGAAAAAGAAATAACATGCCGTGTCCCATTAGGCGTGGGGTTAGGACAAGAAGAATGTCTAGTTCTAAGTTCAAAACTATTGCTCTAAAGTTTCTAAATATTATGATTACAAGCACCACCGCGTACTAAGCGAAAATCATAAATTTACAAATTATTGGAGCACAAAATGTTTTGCCCAGGACGGGAACCCGCGACCTTCCGATTTCGCGCCGGATGCTTTATCCTCTCAGCTACCGGGGGATCGGCTGTGTCGCCGAAATTTCGTGCTCCAATCGTATTTCTTAAACCGTCATAGGGGACGATTTCCCGCCCGGGGCAAAACATTTTGTGCTCCAATAATTTGTAAATTTATGATTTTAGCTTAGTACGCGGTAGTGCTTGTAATCATAATATTTAGAAATATAGAAGGGTAGTAGCGACATCATTCCGAGAGTTAAGTGTTTCAAAAAACACTTCTTTCAATCAGATGAAGTCTAGTAGTCTGGTTGATGGCCGCGCACCGTCCCCTATGACGGTTTAAGAAATACGATTGGAGCACGAAATTTCGGCGACACAGCCGATCCCCCGGTAGCTGAGAGGATAAAGCATCCGGCGCGAAATCGGAAGGTCGCGGGTTCCCGCCCGGGGCAAAACATTTTGTGCTCCAATAATTTGTAAATTTAGTATTGCTCTAAAGCTTGCAATTAGCAACACTGCCATGTCACGCACAATTTAAAATATTTCATTAATATGCCTTAATCGTTTGCCAATTTGAATATATTGTTACCGATAACACATAATCAAAGTATAGGCAGGTACATATATGTAAACAAATATTTGCCATATGTAATTTAATGCGCAATTCGCACTGATATCAAAAGAATTTGTGTAGATTATTTGCGCAGTCAAGAATGTAAACGTAGAGAAACCTGTTTCCCAATGAATATTTTATGTAGCTATTCGCAAAAACTAGACACACCCACCAACATAAATATACGCACAACATTTGAACTCGAAATGTTTATTTGGCGCTTATTGTTTTTATGAGGTCTTTTGAACGCAGTTGAATAAATAAAAACACTTCTTCTTCATGCAGAAGAATCTAGTCGTTTCACTACATAGTATAAAACAATGTCGCTTCCCGCTGTCTGTCCCTATGTATGCTTAGATCTTTAAAACTACGCAACGGATTTTGATGTGGTTTTTAATTGATAGGGTGATTCAAGAGGGAGGTTTATATGTATAATACAATACAGAAACACTGATAATTTTTAGAGGTTTCTAATGTGATGTCGTAAATAAACAATTTCTTTGCGCTTTATTGCAAACGCTGGCAGATCCTTACGAGATAGATCAAAATAATGCACTACAGTATTGTACACCTTGAAAAGGGCTACAAAAAAGTCCGCAATGGTATATGTGTATCTCTTATGGATAAACCACATTAACCATTTTTTATCCTTTACTTTTTACGAGCAAATTCTTTGTCTTTGGCTTATTGACGCAGCGATTATAAGCAATTAAGTACCTTAAACACATTGTGCATTTAGAATATGTAGATCAATATGTTCGTTATAACATGTTATTTAAATTAATATTTTCGAAGATATTACAGATTATTTACTATCAGCGTTGCACCCGTGCGAAGCCGGGGCGGGTAGCCAGTACATATTTTTGCATAAGATTTACATATTGTATTTACGAGTATCTCTATGCCGCATCTACACTGTCGTCGTGAAGTTCCGAGACACCCGAGAAACGTGAATGTGGAATTGTTTCTCGCTTGTTCTACGTTCGGAATGAACATAAATAATTGTTTTGTAAAAATATGCTGAATTGTAGTTCAAGTTTACTGAACATTTTCAATTAGAGCCATTGTCCATAACGGGTGGGAACGAGAACATAAGTGAGAATATTTGTGAGTATAGATTTGTTTACGTGCTTTGCTTGCCAGAAGTCACGCCGAGGCTTCTCAGTGAGCACGTGAAGCGAGTCCGTCATGTGAAGGAGGCATCATCACATGTACTTTTGGCGTTTAGATTTGAAATTTCTTTGGAGATTACTTTTTGGTTGTGTACCTATCATTTCCCGTAAAAAATCTGGAGACTGTCTAGAATTACATTTAAAAAAAATATTATGCCTGCTAGGTTAGCCTTTGACCACTATTTCATCTGATGGTAAGTGATGATGTGGCCGAAGATGTTGTTCAGGCTAACCTAGAAATTTTTGAACAACATTTGAACATTATTCTTGATTAACTTAACGATCTTTTTTTATTAATAGTAATAATGTTAGTACAGAATTAGCAAAAATATAACAGTTATAAATTTGGCATGTGTTTTGATGAAATGGTGACAGGTCTCGGCGACCGGTCATGTGTCCCGAGAATGCGCAGAAACTCTTAGGAGATTCATGATATAATGGTCTGTTGCATTTGTGGAGATTTAAATATTAATGTGGACGTGTGTTGCAACATGTAAATAGCTAGAATAGACAAGAGAATATGAGTGGAAATGGATGCCGGTATTATTTTTTTATCAGCCCTAGTAACAGAGCTGTGGAGCAGTAAAAGGTTATCGGGGTAGATAAAATCTTTATAGAAGATATGCGTAATTTAAACAGGACAGATATACCTAGTAAAGGAAGCTAGAAAGAGAAGGTTCAGATAGATTACGCAGTATATGTGTATGGAAGGTGTGATCTGCCAGAGATTACAGCTGATAGAGAAGAGTAAAAGAAGGAGTATGAGTGGAAATGAGTGCCTGTAATATTTTTTTATCAGCCCTAGCGACAGAACTGTGGAGATACACCTAATAGTTTATTGTGGTAGATAAAATCTTCATAGAAGATATACTTAGTTAAAACAGGATAGATATACTTAGTAAAGGAAGACAGAAAGAGAAGGTTCAGATAGATTACGCAGTATATGTGTATGGAAGGTGTGATCTGCCAGAGATTACAGCTAATAGAGAAGATTAAAAGAAGAACATCATATGTGCCTAACTCAAACAGGTTGGCAAGAAGAAAAATATAAATCATTCAATTGTACCTACTACTATTAATATTAATTTAAAAGGACTTTTCATCTCTACTTAAAAATGCAAAATAGAAAACGATAAGACTATTATAAACATGTCCGCAAAATGAAGTGAAAAGTTTGAGCTTGTTTTGCTGATATTGGCAGATATCCAAATACCGCTGTGCTTCAATAATAATTAATATTTGTTATAGTAAGTAGTATAATAGGTCCCGAAGTATATACATTACTCTTTCTATTAATATACTTGCCTATAGTCGATGATCGGCTTGAATATCGATCGATATGGCGGAACACCATGAGGTTTTTAGTCGGTAGTGGGGTCCCTATTGACCCTGAGCCCGACATAACCACCTGCTCCCCGGCGGGTGAGTATGCGTAAATGCATTTTCCTCATGACAATAAAAAAAAAAAAAGGCCTAGTATTCTATGTCTGTATTTATGTAGTGTTCGATATTTAATGTTATTTTGTGTTTTCTGAAACAAATGTTTTGACATACTTAGAAGGATGGGCAAAGAGTTAATAATATTTACTGTACATACTTATTTTTGTACAGTTTGTACTGTTTATTATTTCTCGTCACGCCTTTTTAGGGTTCCGTACCCAAAGGGTAAACACGGGACCCTATTACTGAGACTTCGCTGTCCGTCCGTCTGTCACCAGGCTGTATCTCAAGAACAGTGATAGCTAGACAGTTGAAATTTTCACAAATGATGTATTTCTGTTGCCGCTATAACAACAAATGCAAAACGTTGGCCAAGTGCGATTCGGACTCGCGCACGTTTAAATAAAAGGTTAAAATATGAAGTCTAATGTTGTATAGCAATTGGTACGGAACCCTTCGTTCGCGAGTCCGACTCGCACTTGGCCGTTTTTTTTTAGGAAAGTGAACTCTTTATTCACTGCATCTTGCTTTCACGCCGTTCCTTACACTGTATTTCAGTTACACATTATTCTCAATGCTTTTAGCTTTATTGAGTTTATTCGACATTGATGGTTTTCTACCATGCCAGACTTTTACAGCCATAAATTTATGTCGGCAGTACACTCCTCTATGCTCTGTCAGTCATGCTTTTTGACCGACTCCAAAAAAAGGAGGTACTCAATTCAACTGTATTTTGTTAATGTTTGTTTCCTCAGAAGTTTTGACTGGGTGTACAGATTTTGATGATTCTTTTTTATTTGAAAGCTGTTACTTCCCGTGTGGTCCCATTTAAATTTCATCAAAATAGGTCTAGCCGCTTTTGAGTTACATTAACATCATCATTTACCATCAGATGAGATAGTGGTCAGAGGCTAACGTATCAGGCATGAAAAAAAAACCAAATACCAAAGCTTACGTACGAAAAAACCAATCAGTCTTATTACAAATATTTATGCCAAGGATCTTTATAAATATCTGAGTGCAGTACGTGTTCACAATGTTCGTTTACTCTGTCTTGAATCTATTTTTCATCGTCAATCAGCACTGGCATACCTATGCCAGTGCCTGTGTGTTCATGTTTACATTGGTAGGTCGTAGAAATGCAATAATATTTTGTAGAGCAGTCGTTCTGGAATATGTAGGCATACTAATGTTGAAATAAAAGCCGCGCTTTTATTCTGTCCATGTCATTCACCTCTGTCCTTGGTTGCTATGTTGATAGATTTCAAGATACACTGTAGTCTGTACGTTCTTCTTGTATGCATCAAATCACCGAGGTGGTAAATTCCACTTTATTAATAATAGTTTATTTAGCATATACATAACTTTGATTTCGATTGGAAAAGTTATAAAAGTAGGTAAAAAAAAGTTATAATATAGGTTTTAGGTAGGTATTGCATAATTTGTCCATCGTAAATGTTGACTATTTAAAATGACTGTCCAAAAAGAGTGTAGTGTTTCAATATTTTTATTTTTGTAATGGCCCATTCGCCGCAAATTGCATTACATATTCACGACGAGAGGAAAAAATATAGTCAAGTGCGAGATTTGAACCCGCGCCATCCATCGCTATAGCCGGAGAATGCTCTAACCGCTCCATGCCATGTTGGCTTAGAGAGCATACACAATTGTTGGTCGGTGGGCTCTTGCATCAAAAGTAACGATTTTATTAGGACGCATTTCCGCATGCACGTTGTAAACATAGACTTATCTATTTTACAAATTATTGGAGCACAATATTTTATGACCGGGAAACGAACCCGCGTCCTCCGATCGGAGGATTTTCGCTTAGCACGCGATAGTGCCTGTAATCATAGAAATATAGATTTATCTAGCTAGTTATGACGAGTGGACGAAATCGAAATTTTCAATAGAAGGTGAAATTTATAATGGTAAGCTTAGCCTTGCACCACAGAATACTAAACAGTAGCATAACTATCAAACCGCACGAGCTCTTAAACTTACATAAACCTATCGATTCAACAATCGTAACCAAGATAACATAAACAAGCCGGTACCTAATTGGAGTCAAGATATTAACGACCTTGTACAATGTCATTCTATTGTACTCTCATATCAAAGCTAACGGAGATCCAAGGCCATTCTAAAAGTAGAAACATGAAGCATGTACGGAAAGTTTGAAACGCCTGCGATTCTATATGGCGCCATGCGCCAGTGCAAAGTTACATGGCACTTACGACCTTTTTAACCATACTAATTCCCGACAGTCTATTTGTTGTATCTGCTAATTAATTTGTTTGTTGTCAGCTTGTGTCTCAAAGCTCTTCATTACTTTTTTCCAAGTACCTGTAACACAAATTCAAAAACATCACATTAAACATGCAAAACATTCAGGTACAATTTGCATAGGTTTTTAATTTCATTTGTTTCGAATGTTGTGATTAATAGTACCGATATTATGCAAGCTTTTATGTACAAACTAGGTACACATTATTATAATGCTTGCTGACTTTGTATTAAATTCCAGCCACATGGTACTAAACCGTCATAACTTTTGGGAGCAATAACATAGTGTGCCCTTCGTAAAGGTTCGCTTAACAACCGGTCAGATGGTTACTCAACCGCAAAGCTGCGTTACTGGTAACAGGTCGCAATACTGGCAATAATTGTTGTTTACTAGACAAGTAGCTATTTTTAGCTCAACTGAATGCTAAGGATGCAATGTGTTAGACAAGTAGAACGTGCGTGTTCTGCCATCGGCTTTTGTAATGTAAATACTCTCTCTCAAGAAATATGAGACAAATGAAATTTTACGATTTCCCATAAACATGGAAATAATATTTTCTGACACTATTTTCAATATCTGTAACCAAATATAATCGTCTAAAAATTTTTTTAGGCACCAATGATTTTATTGACAAAATAGTAAGAAAACAAAAGCATAAATTATTTTTTAACCAAACATATAAAAGTTTTGGGGTAGCGGTGCTGGTTGCTTCGAGGAAGAAGAAAACAGCATTTTGTAGCTATTAAAGTCCAAAATTATTTTTGATATAATGTAAACGTTTAAAGTAAATATTAAAACAATTTGTTCCTACAGTGTTCGAGTATTAGAAATACCAATTTTTTATATATGTGGCATCGATATTACGAGTATCTGCATATTTCATGATGATTAAAGGAGTCACAGAATAGAGATCGTTTTAGTATTGTTTATATGGTCACATTTTAGTGGCTACAGATCCACCTTTTTGATATTAATTTAATCATTCACGATGGTCACTAAAAATTTACCTAGGAGCAGTCTTATCGCTTATTAAAGAGTGCGACGTAGGTACCTAGATATTTTCGGTTAACTATGCATTTATATGTCTCACCTCATTATCTCGCTGTTTGCTCTGTATGTCGTATTATAAATAGATATCTTCTACACCCTATCAATCACGAGAAAATTAAATGTTGGTACATGTTTGGCTTCGCACTTGATGAAGCTGGTTTTTTCCTTAATAAAACATTATTGCCTGTAGACCCTGACGATAGAACTTATAATCTACGTTACGAATTTATTAGGTACGTAACCGTCTGGTCGGTCGGCGATGCTAACAATATTTTTGTATTGGTTTTTCATAGATTATTTTTCATTCCGAGGTTACGTATGTATTACATAATGCGGTTCCATTACTGCAGCAGCGGCAGTGTAGTGGTCCACACTGCTGGTACACACGCCTTCTCTTATTTTAAGCAATGGTGGCCGAGCGGTAATACCTAAAGACAACTGTGCCGCTGGTCCCACATAGTGGAAGGCATTTTGTGAATGTTCGATTGGCTACCTACCACCCTCAAGTAGAAAATCTGTCGCCAAGTACCTAACAGTGTGTTCCGGCAGCAATCCTTGACACCCAGTAAAATAACAGGCACATGAGACTTAAGAACTATATAACTATGCATGTCTCAGGGTGACGGGCGCAGTGCAATTCGCCACGATAAATGCATCTGTTTATAAAAAAAATGTAGTAGCGTATATATTTACCCCAGTGTCAACCCACCCGGGTTGTTACAGTTTTTCAACTATTCCATATCCTATCCACCGGTTGGATGTCGTAAAAGACGACCAAGGCTGAAAACTACATGCACTGGCTGGCAGCGACCTATTTGGGTCTGAATAATTTCTAAGACTGAGCTACAGTGGCGATGACTAATAGATACAGTGCACCAAACACCAAACATGCAATGATACATAGCTTTACACATGAAGCTTGTTTTAGTCGCTAATAAGTAGTAAAACATGTCGCTGCCTAATTTAACTTAAGCCTAAGGGAATAAATTCGTCTCATGTGTTGCAAATAAGGGAATTTTATATAAAAGCACAATAGCGTACGTACAACCATGTGATTGTACGTACGTGTGATGTTGTCCTTTGTGTCGTGAATAACAAGATATCAATAGTTAATTATGACATATAACGCAGGAGGCTAAATGGGGGTACCGAAGAACGATGGGTGCAATGTTTGCGTACAGCAAGCAAGCAGATCGCATGCTGATGTCCTACAATTGCCAGGTGCAGCAGTGCGCGCG
This sequence comes from Plagodis dolabraria, assembly GCA_963854805.1. Classification (NCBI taxonomy): domain Eukaryota; kingdom Metazoa; phylum Arthropoda; class Insecta; order Lepidoptera; family Geometridae; genus Plagodis; species Plagodis dolabraria. The sequence continues at coordinate 22,152,041 of OY978457.1, read as the reverse complement.
AGCGGGACATGCCCGGACGGCGTCCAGGATGAGCCTCATACAATGCATCAGGTTTGTGTTTTTTGTGATATCTGATCTCCTTTCTCCGCTTCTCTGAGACAGCTCGTGTCACAGCACTTAAAGGAAATAAAGGGTTGATGTGTCCGCGGAAGCCGTACCGTAGCTGTGACGTTCTATGGCTGATCATGATAAAACGATAAATCCTAGAAAATACGAGTTAAAATATACTAATTAAAATGGAAGGGACATTTTTTCGACTTGCACGAATCTAAAGAGATGGCCGTGGCCAGTGGATTGCCGTGCAAGAGGTCAATGGTTCGGTTCTGTTGTGTACTTGAGACGCGATAGTAGGGAATTTTGCGAGCATGTATAAGTTTATTCCGGTTGATGTCCTTGAGAGCCAGTACTCATTCTAGATTAAGCCTGTTTACCATCTTCCACGACATCATAACTTACCATCAGATGATATTATGATCAAAAGGCTAACCTATCAGCAATAAAAAATGTTATAGGTACTGATTATTATTTGTCATATACATGGCTGTTATTTAAATATTTTAATCACCGTTCTGATGAGTGATTTGACATCTTACTTATTTTGGTATTGTTGCTAACATATTGGATGTATTGATATTGTAATTTGTAACAGATACCGAATACATACCTAAACATTTTTGGTAAGGAAAGATCGACTGCTAGTAAATGAACAGTGTTGTTATTAGTGCTGCTTCACTAGATTCGTGGAAAAAGCTACTGGACGGAATACTGATTCGTGTTCAAGCTCCGCAGTCACTGGTACTGTTTTTATCCCATTCTATCGTTTTAAGAATGTTGTGGTACATAGGGGTACATCTATGGTAGGTAGGTTCAATGAAGTGCGTCAATTCGATCTCAAGTAATAAATCTTATTAGGTGTATGTAATAAAATAGGTACTTAATTCACTGTTTTACTACCGTAGTGCGATAAAATTCTTGATGTAGCGTACTTACGTACAACTGGCTTCTTCCCGCGATATCGCACGCTTATGTTTTTATTATAGTGCAATGAAAAATCATGAATTTTAAGCAACGGATGCAGTTATCGCTATGAAAATTGGGGTAGTTTTTTGTGTTGCTCCTTGAAAATAGATGAACAAACGTGTAAAATTCACATAATATGTGTGGGAATAGGACACGGACATCACTTCCGGATTTGTCTAGGATAAATACAAGTACCTATGTAGGAAAATACATAGTTATCATTACAAAGGCATGTGTAGTGATGTGTCAACTGTTGTTATTTTGGTTTCGTAGGTCCCTGTTATGCACTTTTGGCACACTACCATATCAGTGCGGCCTATTATTAATTTATTTGTTTACCGAACTAACAGAAAGTTCTCGTATTCGAATTGGACGTATAATCACATAATGGAAGTATAAGCCCTTTCGATTTAAGTTTATTTATCTCACGATGACACCACCTATATTATTGTTCTGATTCACCGTGTTAATTTAAATCTATATCTGAACCTATAAATAAACGCTGTTTACATTATGTTAACTTCCAACAAAATTATAACATATTATAAAAGGTCGTATGTGCTTTTCAAACAATTTACCTATATAGTAAAATTTGGACGTAAGTTACGTCCTATTTTTACAACGTAGGTATTTCATAGTTTAGATGCACACAGTTATGTTTCTTGAGTAATGTCTTTTGTCAACTAGCTTCAGTACATCAATAGCTCTAGTGCAAGTCGTGAAATTCTCGTCAATTTGAGTGGAAAATTACTCGACGCATGACTTATCGCAAATTAAAGATACAACAAATTCATATTATAAACTCAAATATTGTACCACTGACGAACATAAGAAATCAAGAACCGCTTAGAACCGGCGTAGTTATCAAGTGTATGTTAATATGATAAGAAATTGCTATGTTTGGTCACGAGAGACTTACGTGAGACCGATTGTTACGCCCCTACTGAAGATTAGTGTAAAATCTAAGTAATTTATCACGTACTTATATATTTAGTTATATGTAGCGCTTATCGTTTATTTGTTTTGAATATGCAGCATTAATTTCGACTATCACGATAGTAAGTTTCTTAAAACTTGAAACTAAATCCAATGACCTTAGCAACAGCACACAAAGCACCGAGGATTCGAGAACTCCTACTTTTTACTGCTGATAGATAAGCCTTTAACCTAATACTATTTATTTAATTAAAACGGTATACCAATTTCATTAATTGAACATATAATCCAAAATAATTCATTTTAAATAAAGTTTCACAAATACTATGTCGTGCTTAAGGGAGTTCCGATCATGTATGCGTCGCAACAGCGCGCAGTGGAGTAACCACGATCCAAAAAAATATAAGAATAAGTGACTTAAAACTTAGCGAGGTTAATAATTTTTCAGTAAAACTGTTGACCCACTGACCACAAAATTGTTAGCTGAAACAGATAACGTTTTAAGTATATCGTTACTTACAATGACATTTACAACCTAATATTTAAGTGTGCAAATTTATTAATTAAATATAATGCACTATCGCTGTACCATCAACTATTATGTAATGCATAAATCAACGAATAAGGCTGCAAATATAGAGGCTACACACATATATTCGGTACCAATGTCATCAAATACAACAAACTTCTTATCCTAAAATTAAACTTTACCTACGTTGCCACCCGACCTCGATTACTCGAAACCATATTTACTTGTTGACATTTTACCGGTTTTATCTCAATGGACAGATAACAATTTACGTCACGCACGACTTGATAATATTATCCGAGAGCAAGAGGTGAACCTGTGATCAGAGGTGGGTAGGGAGTTTTTTGACAATGCGCATTGACGTCAGGGAAAACTGCAGCCAGGACTAAGTCACATATCTAATTATACTCAGGCGAGTGTTGGATCGATGATTTATTCTTCATCCACATCCCGTTCAAGAAGATTATTAGAAAGGATACTTCTCGTTTTGCACTTTCCAATTAATTAATTAAGAAATCTTATCATTGAATAAATAATTATAAAGTAAATTGATATACAGGGTTATTAGTACTTCAGTACTATAATATTATAAATGTGAAAGTAACTCTGTCTGTCTGTCTGTCTGTTACGCTTTCACGCCCAAACTACTGGACCGATTTGAATGAAATTTGGTATGGAACAAGTTTGAGACCCGGGAAAAAACATAGGATAGTTTTTATCCACCTGCGCAAAAAGAGGTTAATGTTTTTGCGCGATAACCGATTACGCGCGGGCGGAGCCGCGCCCGGAAAGCTAGTTGGTAATATGCTAACAACCTCTTAAGGTTGAGTTCTGCTAGTCCTAACAAACATTATGAGATGTTTTTCTTTTTTAATGTCTAATTATTTGTTTTGTGTTTTTATGTGTTGACGGAATAAGTACGAAGAGCACCTGATCTTAAAAGTATCTTGTGCCTGCTATGTATTAATTCATATTTTTTATTACTTTTCTCGATGTAAATATTCAAAGCGAGCACGACGCGGTCCAGTGTTAACGCGGCGCGCGGGCGCTCTTGGCTACGACAAGAAAAACAGAAGACAACCCTTAGTGGTGGTTAGCATTTTACCAATAACCCTGTATTGAAGTATATAAGTACACCAAATATCAGTTATGTATTCCTCAAATTTTATCTTCAACTTTTGAGGAATTAATAATCTATTAATTTCGTTTATAATTTTCATTGTCAGTATCCTATGCATAACTTTTGGTCAAATTGACAAGATCAGTAAATCAGTTACATATTTACTTAATTTTTTAATTTTTTTAAATCATCACATATACGTTAGTTAACTGATAGAACCGCCATAAATTTTAAGACGCAATATAACACTCACTCGCTTGTTCCCTGATCCAGAGTTTAAGAGCCCTTATTCCAGCAAAGCCATTTTACAGCCCTTTTCTCAAGGCTGGTGCGGCTAAAGTATAAAAGTTTTTGTTTTTTAAATGATGCAGGAAGAAAGTTTATTGTTTTTGTAATAGAGTGCATTAGCCAAAACAATAAAAAAAAACAACTGGAATCCGACAAACATTTTTTTAGCAACTCATGTTTTCATAAATTTCTTCATCAGTGTGATTTCAAGCGTCTTTTTCTCGAACAAAAATTATTGGTTTTACAGATTTAAAAATATCAGTAAACCAATCTTATTACCATCAATAGAGTGCATTAATAACATTTTGAGAAATATATGTTACAACTGAGTAAATAAGGGATTGAAAGGGCGCTTTTGGCACAAAAATACAATTCAAATTTCTTGTTATTTCTACAAAATCTGGTATTTTATCAAATAAATAAATATGCAGTTCATTAGTTGAAGTTTTTATTTGATGGATAATAATATTTTGTCGCTAATTTAGTCAAAAATGTATTTTATACAATTTTTTCAATATGACCTATATATTACGGATCACAACGCCTTGCATCTCTCCGGGCTATTGTAGGGCCAGGCCCTCGCCCAAAACCCGGTGGAGCTGGACGACCGCACAGGCGGTAGCCAGCATCTATGTCCTCCCTAAACAAACAAACCTTGCATCTCAGTTTGCGCCTAGCGCTCGTGGAGGGAAGACGTATCGCTGCCCGTCCCGCGCCCTACACGTGCCGCAACTACGGTGCGCAATGAAAATATAGCGTGACCGAGTCGTTTTGATCTATGCGTATACTTTTATTATTGCAAAGGTATTTTTGTTGAGACCATGCCTTTTTCATTATTAAATAGGATTTAATATTTCCTGATCGTAATTTAATTTTTAACCGACTTCCAAATAAGGAGGAGGTTCTCAATTGGTCTGTATTTTTTATGTTTTTTACGGGTTTTTTAAAGGGTGAACCGATTTTGAATATTATTTTTGTTTGAAAGCTGATGCTTGTCGTTTGGTCCCATTTAAATTGCATCAAAATCAGTCAAGCCGTTTTTGCGTTACACTCCAATAGCTGTCAAGTATTTACCTATCTTGATGATATAGTCATGCCAATGAATGACAATCGATCTCGTAAGTAGCAAGGGTCACTAAAAGTAGTGATCAATTTTTTTTACCAAAAAATGGAACCGACTTCAACACCCAAAAGTGTGAAATAACTTGTCGAAATCGGTACCATACACACAATATTGTGATCATAGGTACTTTTGAACTATCGTGGTACCAACTTCAACAAGTTATTTCACACTTTTGGGTGTTGAAGTCGGTTCCATTTTTTGGTTAATTTTTTTTACTATGGAAAAAACCAAAAGTTTGCGTGGTTGCTATATATAGGAAAGGCTAAAAAGTTTTTCCTATTTGTTCTTTATTTTCTTTTATATTAGGTATTAACTTGGCGAAACAGATAGAAACGAAAGTAATAAATTTTTACAACAAGCGTTTTTCACACGAAATAATTGGCCATCGAAAAACACGATCTATGCCTCTTAGAAATACTTTTATTTAAGGCAAGAATAACTAACGTTCTGTACCGTGTACTGATTTTGTAAAAAATAAAAGATGTTGATAATAATATAGACGTTATGTATTTTATTAAACAATTAGTACCGACCTTGAGTTAGGATTTAAGACTTCTATATTAAATGCAACTTATTTTCTTTCCGTAGCGACCATTAAAGTTAAAAAAAAATCCTTTCTGTTCGGTTGTCGGGAAGAAATTGCTTTAAGCAATAAGACCGCCTTTTGTATACCTAATATGTGTGTTAGTTTTCTGTAATGTTTTTTCATGGTATGCAAATAAAGTGTATCTATCTATCTAAAGCCGTTCCGCCTACGGGGCAGTTATACAAATATAATGAACCAAGGTATGCATGCACAAAGCAGGTATACAAACTACATAACTAAGTTATTTGCCTATATGTATACAATTATGGTTTAGAAGGACATAATCGAATATAGATACCTACATAGTAGTCAATTTAAATGTTACAATTTAAGGACCGAATATTGCAATTCCTAGAGGGCGCAATTTTACTTTTGAGACAAATCTAAGTTTGTGGGGTCGCCACCCTTGTGCCCCGGCCACCATCTTGAAAAAAGGGGTGAAAACACTTATTTCGCGATATCTCGGAAACGATGCGTCTTACAAAAAATTCCACTGCACATAATTTGCAGCAAATTATTTTGCCTACAAATATGTTATTATAACTTTTTGCCCTGAATTAAAAAAATAAGAAGTTATGAGCAAAAAAGTGAGAAAATTTTCATATTTTTTTCTTGCTCTATAACTTTTTTTTCTTATTTTACAAAATAATACCTCAGACCAATATTTTTGATTATCTTTTGAGGAATTTTTTATTTTATTTTAATTCATTTAACACACTGTTACAGCGCTCCAAAGTTGACCAGTTTCGTCAATGCTCATCCGGTCAAAAAGAAATGTTTAACTTATTATATTTTTTATTGTAAATATATTCTTTAAAAAAAATGTTAAATTCATACAACTTTACTTCTTTATTCCTGTTTTCCTTACCATAGAACTTACTTAATTTAACTTACGGAAGGATAAGCAGGTTGAAAAGGTCTTAGTAACCGTTTGGGTTCAACGGAACATCTGCCAGCTACGACTATTATTATTATACGTAGGCTTAGCTGTTTCTTCTATCTCATTTTATTCTATTAGTTGTGCTACATTTTTTGCAACGTGTAAACGTATTGAAAATTGTGGATATTATTTTCAGTTTTATCAATTAAACTGCGAGTTTCGAAAAAAAATCCTCAGCAGATCATCTACGAGATTGTTCTAGGGTATTTTTTTTGTAAAATGTATAAAAAAGTTATAGGGCAAAAAAAAATATTTTTGCTTATAACTTCTTTAATATTTAATTTGGGGCAAAAAGTTATATAAATATGTTTGTAGGGAACACAATTTGCTACAAATTATGTTCTTACAATTTTTTTATAAAACGCATAGTTTCTGAGATATTGCGAAATACGTGTTTTCACCCTTTTTTCCAATATGGCGGCCGGGGGACAAGGGTGGCGACCCCACAAACTTGAGGTTAAGCTTCTTCAGACCCCCACATATAAAAAGATGTCCCAAAAATAAATTGCGTGCTCTAAAAATGCAAAGCTCATGTAACTTTTTAATGGACTATAGTTATAGGTGCTAATGTTAGTCAATGAGTAGATACATCAAGGTTTATTATTAGGTTCATTTAAGTCTACTTTGTTAGTAAACTGTAAAGATGAGAAATGAATTTACAAAGTAACATAATATTCCACATTATTTATCAAAATTAAATAACACTGCAAAAAGGATCAAAATGTTTTATTCCATGCGACATCGTCGTTGACCGCTCGATCCTTGCTAACGGTGTGCCCGTGTGCGCCGTGTTTCAATAAATGCCTAAACTTGACCGATCGCACAAAGCGTAAAGGCTCTTAATGTTTCATAATACAAATGCCTAATGTTTTCGTATCGAAATTATTCATACACTCGGAATTAATCTCGTATTATTTTTTTCAGGCACATTGTACAAACAGAAGGTACAAAGGCGCTGTTTAAAGGTCTCGGGCCGAATATAGTAGGCGTGGCACCCTCAAGAGCCATCTACTTCTGCACATACTCACAGGCCAAAGCCATCCTCAACCAAAACATACCTCCAGACACGCCCGTCGTCCATCTCTCTGCTGCTAGCGCTGCAGGTAACAATACACAAATACCCATCTTCATGAGTAACGGGGTCATGACCGTCGTGACGATCTTGTACTTCTGCACATATCTACAGGCCAAAGCCATCCTCAACCAAAAAATACCTCCAGCACGCACTTTCGTCCATCTCTCTGCTGCTAGCGGTGCAGGTAACAACACAGAAAGACTCATCTTCTCCTAAAATCTAGTGTAGAATTGAAGAAGTTAAATTTCCAAAGATTTGTTTGTATTTTAAAAACTATAGCTCAAATCGCGCTCAAACTAACGGGAAACGATCGGGGATCGCATCGTTCTGTACTGATGGGTGGAACTATTGATCATTTTGATTGTGCATTTGTACTTTTGCACTTACTCACAGGCCAAAGCCATCCTGAATTAAAACATACCTCCAGACATGCCCGTCGTCCATCTCTGCTGCTAGCGCTGCAGGTAACAATACATAAAGATTCATCTTCAAAATCGACGGGGTCATTTATCTCTTTACGCCATATACTCACATACTATGAGCACCTTTATCCAGAATATATCTCCAGCCATACCCGTTGTTCATCTCTTTGCTTGACAGCAAAGGGCATTATGAGGTACAGGGGATGACTCCGGCGCTGCCAGTAATGTAACGTAAATATTGATCTTCATGTGTTAGTTGAACATAGTTATGATGAATCCTTTTTTGAAATAAAAGTGATATTGTTCATTTGCCTGAGCTTTAGGTTACAATCGTTTTATAGGTACATGAATCTTAATACTATACTACAACTATGAACACTATAGCTCCCACACTAGGATTCTTTTTATTGGGGGAGTCTTTCCCAGTGGTACATATATTGTATTCTTTATTTACTACAAGTAACTACTGTTAGTAAGTACCTACCCACTTATATTAATAATCTATTCAGACATGAATCCACTCGATTACCTAAAACACCCAGGCCAATCATAGAACTACGTACCTAGCTTTTAAACATATATTTCTGCAGAAACTCAGAGCAAGGCCATCCTCAACTAGAACACATCCAGCCGGACACGATCTTTATCCATCTACAGCCAGTAGCGCTGCGGGTAACAAATCGTACATCTACATAAGTAACGGGATAATAAGACGACGTGCGACGTGAAAATTCATCTTCATAACAGTCATGGTAACGAAATCAAAAAAAAATAAATCGTCTTGGAAATCATCTTCTGCACTCGCAGACTAAAGTCCTCTAAATTCATTACTACCTTCTAGAAACCATCATACTGCTACGCGTTGCCTTTAACTTCAATATATATATCATTATTTGTAACGGAATCAGTTATTATCCTTGTCACACTGTGGAAAACTATCAACTCCTTCACAATTTCCGAACGTTCAAAGCCTTAACATGTCCCTCTCTGAGCTATGACACGAATAAAGCCTCTGAACACAATGATATCCAATCGTAAGCGTAATCGTAATTCACAGATTTAATTTTGTATTTTTTTTATATGCCGTATCCTTTGACCACTATCTCACCTGATGGTAAGTGATGATGTGGTCGAAGATGTTATTCAGGCTAACTTAGAATTACTGGCTCTCAAGGACAGCTGCCGGAACACACCGATACGTGTTTGGCGACAGATTTTCTACTTGAGGGTGGCAGCTAGCCAGGCGGGCATTCGCAAAATGCCCTACCACCATGCTATAACGACTGCCATCCTAAGACAACAACCGGGACCGACGGCTTAACGTACCCTCCGAAGCACGGAAGCGCTCAGTAGTAATGTCACTAGTGGTCCACCATCCAACTCATGACCGCGGCAGACGTTGCTTAAGTTTGCTAGATAGCTAAGCAAACTTCGCTACGAGCGCTTTAAAACTAGACCTATTATATAGACGTGTAAACCTCATCTTCATAGTAAGTCTTCTTTTACATAATATACTTTTATGGATAAAACCAACGCCTCCCACGGACTGAACAAAAATTAACGTAAATACGTAATTATACAAACGTAATATATGTACAGATTAATACGCCAGACAAACGTAATGTTTATTATGTTGTGACAAAAAGTCTAGTGTTCCGGAAATAACCTCGAGCGAGACCAAACTCGACACACCTCTTGGAATGGCATCGTTTTGTTTCCATACATCGAAACCTGTTTTCTCTAAATCTTGATTTTGCACACATCGTTGACATTGTTTTTGGTACATATTAATAAAACCGACCGTTGCGAGTGCGCGCTGACACCAATGGTTCTGTCCGATAAGTATCGTGCTAACTGGTAGCGAGCTGGCGCATAAAGGCTGCCGTGAGGTTGCCTAAATGCTTTTATACTACACCTGCTCGGAAAGTACCTTGATACTTTATCAAATTTACGGTAGAAAGTACGTCATTGCATATCGAACAAATATGCGGGGAGAAAACGCATCTGAGCGGGAGAGAAAAGTGTATGAAAATCCATTTCTTACGTGGTTTTTCTTTTTTAATTTTGGGTAAGACTATGCGCTGGTAACCTAAATATCAAAAGCCAAAAAGTTTTTACAGTGAGTTTTTATCTCCAAGTTCGCAAAATGACACTGGCCACTAGCTGTGTGATGGTGTCAAACAATTTGAAAAAAGAACATGTGAAAATTGCAGACGCCATTGGCGCCATTTTCAATTTGTGTGTTGTTTGAGGATTCAGTTTTCGTAGAAAAGTAAAATAAAAGGTAGGTGTAGTATAGAGCACTATGTGTCACTCAAGAGAAAGTGCGATTCCCGATCTCGGTTGTTTTAAAGCAAACGACACCCTCGACGGTAATCGGTCACTTTCTCCTCTCGGTGAACAATGTACTATTGTTGCAGACGTAGTATTGAATATAGATTCTTGTGTATTGTTTATAAAGGCATACCTTAATAAGGAACATACGGTGTGTTCCGGCAGCTGTCCTTGAGAGCCAGTAACTCTAGGTTAGTCTGAACAACATCCTGGACCACATCATCACTTACCATCAGGTGAGATAGTGGTCAAAGGCTAAACTATCAAGCATAAAAAAAAAAAAAAAAAATACAATATATTCGGTTGCAAGTTTGTATTTATCAAAAATGTGTATACCTATAGTTTAATTTATATACGTATTTTGTCTATCATAATAACACATAACTTTCTACCGACTACCTATTAGAGTTCAAAGATGCAGCCCCTAGCATCTAGGAAGGACGGACGCACTGACATTGCAGGCTCAGTAATAGGGTCCAATTTTCACCTTACTGTACCGAGAATATAATTTATTTCGTAAAAATAATATTGTAAAATAATGTAGATTAATAAGCTTCTGGCACATCCGATCAGCTTGTTTATCCTGCCAAACAAGCAAATAAAGAAGAATAAGAACCTGCTCTTATTCTTCTTTCAGCAATAAATAACTTTTTCATGACACCTTTTCGAAAAGGGTTAATTACCGTTAGTCGACGGCGGGAGCGAAATTCCAATTTGGTTCTTAAAAGAATTTCAATTACTGGCTGTCAAAGACAGCAGGCGGAACAGCATCTGCTTGGCGAGAGATTTTCTACTTGAGTGTTGTTCGCCAGGCGGGCATTCACAAAATGTCCTAAAACCATGCCATTTTGTTCAATACATTATTAACTGAAGAAGAATATAATATAAAATTAATTTCAATATAATATATTGTCTATCATAATAACACATAACTTTCTACCGACTACCTATTAGAGTTCAAAGATGCAGCCCCTAGTATCTAGGAAGGACGGACGCACTGACATTGCAGGCTTAGTAATAGGGTCCAATTTTCACCTTACTGTACCGAATTATTATTATTATTTTATTTATAAGAGTGATAAATGAGGATTAACAGAACAGAGTGGCGGAGGGAATATATGTTGTGGCGACTCCACCCCACTAAGGGTAGAATAAGAACAGGAAGAAGATACAGAGAAGATTTTAATAATTTGGAAATGAAATTCTCGCGAGTTTCACACATAATTAATTTTTTTTTATACTAACCTATCAGTTAGCCTTTGACCAATATCTCACCTGATGGTAAGTGATGATGTGGTCGAGGATGTTGTTCAGGCTAACCTAGAGTTACTGGCTCTCAAGGAAAGCTGCCGGAACACACCGTTAGGTGCTTGGCGACAGATTTTCAACTTGAGGGTGGAAGCTAGCCAGGCGGGCATTTGCAAAGTGCCCTACCATATATATGTATATTATATATTATATAATATACGTAGTATATTCCTATCACCATGCTGTAACGACTTCCATCCTATTGTTTTTGCCGGTTATTTTATAATTAAAGATTGTAATATGTTGTTGTTGTTGCAGGTTTTGTGTCGTGTACGATGACCAATCCAATTTGGTTCGTGAAGACTCGCCTGCAGTTGGACGGACAGAACGTGACCGCGGTGCAGTGCATCAAGAGGATATACGCTAAAACGGTAACATAATATAATGATCATTTATTCATAACAGCTTAACTCTGATCGGACGATACAGCTTAAGTGCTAGTTTGCTTGTATTTATAACCAACAATGACCTTTGAAGCTGAATATTTCTAAATATGATTACAAGCACTATCGCGTGCTAAGCTAAAATCACTTTACTCATGCAAATTATTATAGTACAAAATGATGTGTCCTAATAGAATTTGTGTGACCCGATTTCGCATCGTCCCTTAGGACGGTATATATTTCTGCCCTGGAGATGCAGCGCTTTGGGTATGTTTGGTGACTCGTGTGGACGGCTTCCATGCCGTAATGCGTAAGCGAGCGGCCTCGATGCTTAGCAGTGTCCGGGGCAGCGCCAATAGTCTCTTGCGTGTAATTGCTGGTAGATAGGAATATACTACGTATATTATATAATATATAATATACATATATATGGTAGGGCACTTTGCAAATGCCCGCCTGGCTAGCTTCCACCCTCAAGTTGAAAATCTGTCGCCAAGCACCTAACGGTGTGTTCCGGCAGCTGTCCTTGAGAGCCAGTAACTCTAGGTTATTCTGAACAACATCCTCGACCACATCATCACTTACCATCAGGTGAGATAGTGGTCAAAGGCTAACCTATCAGGCATGAAAAAAAAAAAAAATCTTATACATTATGTGAATTTTTTGATTATATTTTATTGTAATTATTATTGCTATTGAATTTATTATTTAATGTAAAACTATGGACTATGTCTGAAACAAATGAATTGAATAAAAAATTATGAAATTTGAGCACAAGATTCGGCTCAGCCGCACTCAAATTTGTTTGCACGCAGAGGACGGAGTCCGTTTTTTCCTCTTGCTTGGTTTAGTTTTGCCCTATCGTGGCATTTCTGCAGAACGCTTGCGGATAAAATATATCTTTTTTTTTAATTAATTCCAGGGCATACGAGGTTTCTACAAAGGCATCACGGCATCGTACATGGGCATCAGCGAGACCGTAGTCCACTTCGTGCTGTACGAGGGCGTGAAGGCGCGACTGATCGCCGCGAGGAGCGTGGACGGAGTGCCGAACGATCAGCGCTCGCCGAGAGACTTTGTCGAGTTCATGGGCGCGGGGGCTTTCTCCAAAACTGTCGCCTCCTGCATTGCTTACCCACACGGTCAGTTGTTATTCGATTAATCTAGGGAAATCATATTTTACAAATTATTGGAGCACAAAACTTTATGCCCCGGGCGGGAATCGAACCCGCGTCCTCTGATTTCGCGCCAGATGCCTAAATCACTGGGCCACCTGGGCACGCTATTTCTAGCCGAAATTTTTTGCTCCTGTTGTATTACTTTAACCGTCATAGGGGACGGTGCGCAGCCATCAACCAGACTACTAGACTCATAAGTCTCATCATACTAGACTCAAAGATTCATAAAGAAGTCATTTTTTAAAACGCTTAACTCTAGGAATGATGTCGCTACCCTTCTATATTTCGTAATATGAATACAAGCACCATAGCGTGCTAAGGGAAAATAATATTTTACTAATTGTAGCACGCGATAGTGCTTCTAATGTAATCTTGTTAAGAAACAATCTAGGAAAACTTCCGCTCCCGACCGTCCCTGGTCTAAAGGGTGGCCATTGATATCCAGCGTGATAATGCATCGAGTGCTATGGGCCCATTTGTACCTATTTTTTATTTGGTACTGTAATGAACAAGCACGAAGCCTACCTCATGTTAAGTGGAAACCTTTGCCGCAAACAGATGCAGCTAGTCAGAAGTGATGAACTGCACTGCGCCCGTCACCCTGACGCATACAGTTGTTAAGTGTCATGTGCCTGTAACAATTCAATTTAATCATAAATGCCCGGATTGGGTTGCGTGTCAGCTTAACGCGTTACGCAACATGCTATTACTGTTTTGACATAAACAGGTAGCTGTACATTAGACGCATACCATGGATTTTAACGGTATTTTTAATCTAATAGTAGCTGATATTCTACCAATGGATTACCATGGATTTATTTAGTAACAAGAGGGCTGGCCATAAAACCACAAGCTTTTTACGTTTGTAGTGAAAACGTAATTTACCTTATACGAAGGCGTAGAAGCGCGACAGCCTTTTTGTATTCTTTTATGTTGTTAGAGAAAACAGCGTACCGACTGAACTTGAGAAGTACAAGCATAGGAAAATAACGATGACAAATACTGCTTCAAAATATCATTAAATAATCTCACAATTCTTTAAAAAGTTATCAATATAATACACACAGGGAAGAGACTGTAGAATATTGCAAATTCATGACTTTAATAAACAGCAAGTACTTACATATCTCTCAAGAAAAAAATCTTTAAAATGATCGATACAGTCATGCATGAACCTCGGAAAATATAAAAAATAACTCATAATCTCTATCTATACAACCTCTTAGACAAGTGCACATGATTATCTTGTTTATATTAGGTTGTTCACATTACACATTTGTGTCCAAGTACAATATCTCAACGCCTGTCATGATTAGAATCAATCTGTTATTTCCAAGGTGATACATATGTATGTACTATCTTTAGCACCGACAAAGTAATTTGGATTTCAATTTATTTGATGCTGTATTATACAGAGACTTTATCGCAGTCAAAATTTGTAGAATCAATTGTATTATATTAAGAAAGTTGTTAAGATACCAAAATAATAAATATTCACCATAAACAGCACAACTGTATATAACCAAAGAGTCAGACAGATGTTTTCAAGTCGAGCCTATTGCCATCTACCAGGTATAGTTCTATGCTCATGGGGTTTGCAGTATAGGATGGCAAATAGATCTTTAAAGGCTTGCATGGTGGAAGGTAATTTTGCGAATGCCAGCCTGGCTAGCGACTACCCTTAAGTAGAAAATCTGTCGCCAAGCACCTAACGGTGTGTTCTGGCAGCAGTCCTTATAAGCCAGTAATTTTAGGTCAACTTGAACAACATCTTCGACCACATCAACTTACCATCATGTGAGATAGTGGTGAAAGGCTAGCCTTCACCTATATCAGCTATAATCTGGCCGATTTCCTGGCTGTCCGGGATATCTGGCAATTTATGAATGAATTTCTATTGTTGGTCTTATCTATGATACACGTGAGTGATATGATAAAAACGACACAAGTTATCACTCTGCCATCGATCCTTCCAAATGCCCTCGCTGTCTTGCTTTGGAACTTTTTAACCGACTTGAAAAGGTTATCGTCTGTATTTTTTTTATGTTTGATACCTCAGAACTTTTAATAATTCTCTTTTTATTTAAAAACTTATGCTTGTTTGGTCCCATTTAAATTTAATCACGTTCAACACACGGTCAAGCCGATTTGAGTTACACTCCAGTAACTGAAAAATATTTTCCCATCTTGACGATATAGTCGTTGACAGTGAATGACAATCAATCCCGTAAGTAGCAAGGGTCACTAAAGAGAGTGAAGAAAAATGTTTAACCAAAAAATGGAACCGACTTATTTCATAAGTGTGAAATAACTTGTCGAAGTCGGTACCATGCGTATAATATTGTGATAATAGGTACTTTTCAACTATCATGGTGACGGCCTCAACAAGTTATTTCATACTTTTGAGTGTTGAAGTCGGTTCCATTTTTTATGTAAAAAAAATTTTTCTATATATACAATAATGTTAACTGTTTGTTTGTGTTGCAGAAGTAGCAAGAACACGACTCAGAGAGGAGGGCGATAAGTACCGCAAGTTTTGGCAAACGCTTCACACAGTGTGGATGGAGGAGGGCTACCGTGGGGTTTATAGGTAATAAACACCTACTTTTAAAAGTAAACACTAGTATTCTACATCCCACACATTGCTGTTTTTGGGATCAGATAAATAATTGTACCTGAGTTACAGTTCGATGCTTATTATTGGCGGTTATGAAGACAGGTGCGTTTTCTGTGCAGGTACCTATGTACAGTCTTAGTAATGACATCTTTAAGATATGCCATTTTAGAATTGTCACGTGTTCGCTCACGCCTAATATACCTTTCTTTCTAGAATACTAGAGTCCCAACATTGACCTATATATACTAGACGCGACATCTCAAACGAAAATAGTCGACAGGTGCAAGTATGCCGGCCGGCATATTCTCCCCCACACGCAGTTGGGCACTCGTACAGATTACACGCGCTTTACGTTCGAAAATTGTGTATTCAAAATACACAATTGATAGTACACAATATTCGAACGTAAAGTGCGTGTAATTTTCACGAGTGCCCAGCTACGTGAGGGCGAGAGTATGCCGGCCAGCATACTTGCACCGGTCGACTATTTTCGTTTGAAATATCGCGTCTAGTATATATAGGTCAATGACTCCCAATATTGTGCAGCGTTATGCGCCTAATTTCATAGCTGCCATGGAGTTTGCATCGCAATGTACCTAAGTTTGACCTAAGTTTTGAGCATTGTTATTTTTAAGGATTTTCCTATATATAAAAAAAACAATAAAATTTTAAAAATGTGTCTAGTGACAATTCCGCCTAATTTTCCTGTTAAGCCAACGTGACGTCATAAACGCCAGGTAGCCAAATCTGAAGAATTTTCGACGCTTTTCGCTTCTACACAAAGCATCCTGAAGAGGTCTTGACTATTCGAAAACACGAACGAAATTTCTCGATCGTGCGCTAATTTAATGTTTTCTTAAAATAGTTTTAAATATTGTATTTATATTAGTATTCGTGTGATTCTGAAATAAGTTTAATTAAATGAGTATAAATACATATGTGTAAAAAACATGATTTGAAAATGTTGTATTTAAAGTATAATTTGTTTTGTATGTAGCAAGAATGTTCTCTAAATTTAGTTTTTTTTGTTTTGTTTCTCCACAGAGGCCTAGGCACACAGCTAGTGCGACAGATACCGAACACAGCGATCATGATGTCCACTTACGAAGCTGTTGTCTATCTCCTCACAACACATTTCAACAACTCCTTCTACGAGAACACCTAAGCATTACTGATGTGCAGCCCCTTATGAGCAGTGACGTCCTTAGTAAGGCTTTAGAGCCGTAAATTTTACTCTTTCTAGAGCGAGAGACAATATCTCTAGCCAGTAGGGAAGAAAGAGATAGATGTGCCTAATTGGTCTGCGGAGAGTGGTTGGTAGTATTAAAATTTTGCTGCCAACATTATATTTTTTCTCCTGTGTCATATTTGAGACTACCTTTTATGTTTGGAAAGTATCACATATATTATAGAGTACAAAGAAAGGTGTTACGAGTATTTATATAGCAATTCAAACATTAAAGGTAGTATCAAAATCTCAAACTCATTACTTATGTATTTCATAGTCATCAAGAACGAAAATTACTTCATAGTCGCTTTTAAATAAATAAGTAATGTAAAACCAAATTGTTGATTGTACCAAATGTCTCAAGTGACTGAATTTGTTTGTAAGTTGGTAATATTGATTTCTCATGTTTATACTATAAATTAAAATAAATTTTCACTACATAATAAATAAGTAAATTGTGGCCAAAACAAAATTTTATAATATAATCTCGTAGTTTCCAAACTCAAAGTATATGTATATTGAAACATCAAACTTCGACTACAAAATATGCAACAAGTTGCATAAAAGGTTTTTGACGTATCTGAGTTTCATAAAAGAAGGTGATGTGGGCCATAGGTTTTTAGTGCTATATATAACAGTCTTTTGTTCTTTCATGTATTGATTGTTGTCTGTGTTAACAAATCCTCTGTTGTTTTAGTATACGATGGGTCATTGCTGATATAATGTACTGCTGGACTAAAATGTACTTACTACTTACAAATAAAATACATGATAGTACAATCACAATATTGTAAATATTTCAATAAGCAAATCAAGTTAGCTTTTCAAACGTAAAATATTTAAAAAAATGTTAAAGGCTTAAAAATTTTGCTGTGCAAGTTATTATCTTTGAAAATTTTAAACTAAAGGAAAATTATGTAATCGTGTACGCTTTTGTGATTGAAAAATATTTTAAGAATAATATGTATATGTTAAAAAGTACATAATTGTTATAATCGCAATAATAATAATAAATATATACAGTATAAATTATATTTTTCTAAATGTTATAATGTTCTGAGTTTATAAAGACCCAAAATGATAAGTCTACATAATACTTTTGGTTTAAAATCTTTAAAATAGGATACTGAACTAATTGAACATTATTTGTAAAACTTTTGAATTTCTGAATAATTCACTTTATCACTATGATGGCAGTAATATAGTTTCTAGTCTCATATAAATGACAGTGTCCAAATGTAAAATGTTGAAAACTTCAGACCTACTGTTTACCAATCCTATTCTAAATATGGTCAAAGCAGTAGTAATGCAAGGCGATAAAGGTCTTGATATTGGTTGATTGTTTATTGTACTCAACTAAATATCAAAAATGGTTTTTGGTTCAAAGCTTTTCATTCAAGGTGTGGTCATTTTCATGTCAAATTTACTTTGCAGTTGTCCAAAGATGTTGTTTTCATTTTCTGACTTAAAACTTCATCAATGCATTAGTATGAATGCCCCCATACTTATGCTCTTGGTTGGTGTTGTCAACATGATAATTTAATCAGGAATTAATACCAATTTATTAATGATTGATGGACATTTTTGTCATTATTATTATCTTTGTCATACTTTTTCAGACGCAAGGTTTATGTACTAAATTTTTTACATTTTAGATTTTGATATCACTTTACTGTTATTGATAATGTTAAAAAATCATAATGTTTAATTTCATTTGGATTCAAAGAGCAATTAAGTAGAATAAAAATATAGAAAATGTAGTATCATTATTACAATAAAGATATGACACAATAACAAAAACAATGTCAGAGGAGCTATTTAAAAGCGTTATAGGTGCAGTAGAATTGTTTTATTACATATTGTCTTTACTTCTTGATACCGTGAAGTTCTTTGTTCTCATGCACACAAATAGAAAGAGAAGCTGTGATATAGAGCTTGTATATAATAGTTGTAAAATTGTATCTTTACAGGCATGCACATTTTTGCTTCTGTTCACGAATTACGCACATTGCATATGGGAAATTGTGTTAATTTTTGTAATAGATTTTTATTCAGTCTTTGAGTACTGGCATTGTAATTGATATATACAAGATATTTATTAACTTTGTACTGTTTTGTCAAATTGAGTATAAACCTTAATGTATTCCAAGTAAATTTAAACATAACAAAAACATTTCTGGAGCAGCAAGTTATCTTATTTTATTCTAAGCATAATGATCAGACAAGTTGTTATTGTAAATTTATAGGACACATTTGGACTTATGTCAGACTGAGTATAAAATACTATTAATTTGTTTATTGAATAAAATTATTAATAAAAAACCTGTTTTCTTATTGTCCTAAGATCATTAAGAGTATTCAGGAACCTTCCTTTTTCAACACATTTTTGTACCTAGCTGTCAATACAGATGACAGAATATCTATAACTATATATAACGCCAGGCAAATATTTGATGAAATCAGTCATCGGCCTCTTAGCATCTACAGTGGTTGAAATTGACCATTTCTATTGTTATATTTATCTATGATGCACATAACTAAGGTTTATGTACTAAGCTATCACCACATGTGACAATAGTTATAAGTTTTATAACTTTAGAACTATACCTAGAATGCCAGACAAATATTTATTCAGATCAATCATCAAACCAAGGTAAATTCAAGGAAAAGAAAAACTTCATCCAATTATTTATTTTACATAACCTGAAATATTACAAAAATGAATATTTAAATCGGTCAATTATTACCAGAGTACAACTAGCTAGTACAATAAAGCTATGACAGCAAAGGTTTCAAAAGAGTTCTCAGAGAGAAGTTTGATATAATCACCCAATTATGTGTAGAGATAGCATTAGGTATTTGGCTTGGGTAGCCTAGAGGAGTTGCTAAAGGGAATAAATCTCCTTTGAACACCACAATTGCCTCCCTCCTAAAGTAAATTATGGATACTATTGTAACAATTGTTATAACAACTTGAAGAATAATCTGGATTGTACTCTTTACAGCCAAGCTTTTTGTCATTCTGGTTTGTGAGTTATCCTTTAGTTCGACCTCCAATTTATTAATCTTCCGCTGAATTTTAGAATAAGCTGCAAATTCGTCTTTCATGGATATGCCTTTTTGTTCCAATTTAAGTCTTTGAATTTCAGTAAAGATTGTCCGTTCTGTGATGGAGGGCCTGGCAAAGCATGCTATAATCTAAAACAAGAAAGACTATTAAGTTTCTGTAATGAGGATATAATTTATGTATTAAAAAAATTCAGGGTGTCAAAAGAGGGGGGTAAGTTTGGGACAAGAGATAACTATAATTCTTGGGGCAAATATGATGTTATTTTTTAATCTTAGCTAAATGACAAAAATTAAACTTTACATTGAACCTTAATAATACCTTCCATATTCATTAAGAACATTATTTTTTGCTCTAAGAGCTCTACATAACTTACCGGCTTTACTAAAATAGGTGCTAGAGTACTGAAGGAAGATAATAATAGAAAATAAAGAAGCAGGAATCCATTAATAACCTCTAACATTTTTTCAACGACAACAAACTGGGAAGACTGAAAACAAAACAAGAAATATCAGGTAAACAATGAAGAAACGGATGCAATAAAAAGCTATACTTTTGTTACACAAACCACTAGAATGCTATAAGCTACATTACTTTTTCAATTCTTAATTGCTTCTGCATATGAGCTTCAAATTTCTCAGATATTTCTATGCATGGCAATAACAACAAAATCAGCTGTTCGATTTTGTCTGAAGTTCATAGCATAGACTCATAGATTGTGAAATGGCATGTCATGGCAATGACAGTTGGACAACCTATGCAATGACATTGACCAATGGGCTGCCTGCCGATTCACGCCAAAAGCGAACAACGAAATTGCGTCAATGAACTCCCTCTGGGGTGCGTTCTTATTTGACGTCCGACGACGCCCCGAGCGTTTTTATATTCCCGGAGCGATCGTCCGATGATCTTCCGGAGCGTTCTTATATATCGCTCGACGACGCACCGGTCGCCCCACGAAATCGGTGGATAAATATCGCCCTGACGTTTCATTTGACAGTTGGGACTTGTGTTTTCTTTGTTTTAAGTTACTTTTTGTTTACGTAGACTTCTGTTTACAAAATTTTATTATTATTATTGTTATATTTTGTATGTTTGTTTTAGTTGTGTGTCGTGGAAAAGTACATAATTGTAAATACATTTCTTCCGAGTCAGTGAAACATTTTAAGTAGTGTTCTTGATACAGACATGATACAGAGCGTTCTTAAAAGGCGGACGACGAGCGTCGCTCTGCTTGGAGCGATCATCCGTCGTCGGACGACATATAAGAACGCACCCCTGGGGTGCGTTCTTATGTGGGGCGACCGGTGCGTCGTCGAGCGATATATAAGAACGCTCCGGAAGATCATCGGACGATCGCTCCGGGCATATAAAAACGCTCGGGGCGTCGCAGGACGTCGTCGGACGACAAATAAGAACGCACCCCTGACGTCATTACATACGCCGCGCCGCCGCGCCGCGCCGCGCTGCCTTGAGATTTCAATGACCACGCTATAAACTGAAATCATACGTATTCTACCGGATCTTTGACTGAAATCACCGTAAGCGGGACTGTCAAACTGTTTTACAATTTGTCATTTTGTACAATCACTATGGGGCCGCGTGGCCATGAGCGATGTGATCGCGATAACGACCGTTTTAGCGCTCGATCACGGGGTATACAATAGTTACTATATACTTAACTATCAAAAGCGCGATTTCGGGAAATCTAAAAAAACGAAGTTTGAAGTTTCGTATGACTGATCGCAGGTTTTCTTACCACAAAACGCTTCGATTTCGAACATTTTGTCCGTCGTTGATCTAATTATAAACTTTTATATGGCATGTACTACTTCAGTGTTTGACAATAAGTCGAACGTAAATAATGTCAATTCACGAACTTTGGATCTAACTTCGGCTCCGAAAGCCTTGTAATAAAACGTGCGAGCCGTCAAACGAAACTTTAAATTTCGTTTTTGGCAGTATACCCCAAGGTATATTTACGTTTAGCATAATGTCAAACCCCGAAGTAGTAAATGCCAAGTACAATTGGTGGTTACCACAACGACGAACCAAATGTCAATAAACGAACTTCACATCAGAAAGATTTCATGTTATGAAAATGTGCGATCAACAGTCAAACGAAATTTCGTTTTTGGGAGTAGTCCTCCTGAACAGATGATGGTCACTCTTGGGTGTATCGGAAGACAGAAGTGGAGACACTTCTCACAATTCCATAAAAGCGTAAATAATATAATATAATACGTACGTAACATAATGCCAACTTTTGCATGCACGGGGTACCATTCTAAGCCTGCGCTGCCGCAAAATGTCGTAACGGTTTTGAGATTTGAATTGACATACATTCGTTGACATACTGTCGATGTTTTTGATTTATTTTCTTATTGTAAAATCCATTTTGGGTAGTTATCGATGATGTCTCAGCTATTTACACTTGAAATTCAATATTTTATTTATTCTTTATGGCCACTAATCGCTAGAGCATAGACCAAACGGTTTGAATGTAACTCGACTTACTATCACGAAAATAATTTGTTATCACATCTATTCGTAAAGAGGTAGTTTAGTATTCGTAAACAGGGACTAAAATAGCTTTTTAATCCAAAGAGACAAAAAGTAATAGGAATTTAGAATGTGGATATTTTTAGTAAAGTTCCAGTCACCAAAGAAATCAATCATAAACATTGTATGAACAATCTACGGGCTGT
The DNA here is from genome assembly GCA_963854805.1 of Plagodis dolabraria. Taxonomy (NCBI): domain Eukaryota; kingdom Metazoa; phylum Arthropoda; class Insecta; order Lepidoptera; family Geometridae; genus Plagodis; species Plagodis dolabraria. The sequence continues at coordinate 22,129,179 of OY978457.1, read as the reverse complement.
TTTTTTAATTTTAGGGTTATTTCTTTTAGTACATATTAAAATTTATTTTTTACAAGCTTAAAAATCATAGTTTCTCAAAACTACATCCTGAGACGACGTTTTCTGTGACTATTTCTAATTCTAAAGCTGTAAATAAATCGTCAACAATGTTATATTTATAATGTAACGACGGATGCTAGTGGTAAAATTGTTACGATGCACTTCCATGATTGTTCAAATATAAACATTAGCCTCTACTTCTGTGCTAGATAGCATAGAAATAGTTAATAATGTATGAATAAACATATACCTATTCATATATTTGTAGGGGCGTGGGCCTGGACGGCAGTAAAACACAGGAGTGTCGAAAAAATTCTTTAACTCCGAAAACAAATCACAAAAACACCAACACAAAATGAACAAAATGGCGCGTGAGCCGTAAACTAAAAAACGCGAGTGCACGGCTCTCTAGCGTAGGACGACTGGCGCGGGGCGCGGGGGTTCTGTTGCCATAGAGACGGCCGTTGGGCCGGCATGCGTACTGTTACACCTAATATATTGCTGACCTAGGCCCGAATCCCTCACAAACCTATTTACGCGGTGTCAGCAGTATTTTTCTCTATATAAACGGTGGCTTCCAAAATTAAGTGCTCAGATTTATTGTGATAACTCCAGGAGTCACCAGACTCAGTACCAGTATACCCTTCAGGTGGAACCTCTGCCCAAATTAGTAGTTAAAAGTGAGTTGCGGGAACTTCAAAGTCAAGTGTATATAAATAATTTTATATTTTTTTAATAAAATAAATGTGTGTGTGTCCATAAGTTGTTTTTTTTTAAGACAACTGAATAGGTCCACACAACAGTACGTGACCTCGGTGGCAGCATACAGGAACCCCAGGGCACCGCGCGAGATTTAAATTTAGAATCTTACTTACGAGTTTAATCTAAAATAAAACGTAGAGGCTTCTGACCTCTGTTTGCACGAGGAGGGAGCTTACTACCGTTATTGTGTAGGTCACTTGCTACACACTCCCCCTCGAGTTCATGTGAACGACCTCGTACATGGACTCGCATATCAGGCTGTTCTTTATTACGAGGACGGCCCCTATTCCTTTTAAGTACAACAGGATCAGGAGGCGAGTCTTCTCTGTTATGGAACCTTGTAAGCTGCGACGTATGAAACTTCCCTAAAATATCTTCAGGAGAACTCAGACCAGCAATATAATATGTAGTAGGGCTTGCTTTCTGCACCACCACATAAGGACCATCCCTCTTTGGTATAAATTTGGCAGACAATGCCTTAGAAGCATTGCTGAGAACGTGAGACTTTATCAAGACCTGATCACCAACTTCAAACACTTCACCCGGCTTACGAGAAGCATCCGCGTATTCCTTACGTCGGTCTTGTTGACTCTCTACCCTGTCTCTTATGGAAACCAATGAGTCAAGGAAACCTTTCAAATACGGTGTGATCTGAGGCACAAAGTTTTACTTCTCGAGTACCGCTCGAATGTCATACTGCGTTTCAATTGGAGAGCGAAGTTCTCTTGCAAACGTGAGATACGCAGGTGATACTCCAGTGGTTTGACAAATCGCAGAATTCATCGCAAACCTAACCGACGCCAAATGTTTCGGCCATGAAGTATGTTCCATTTCAACCAACTGAGCTGTACCTTAATGTCTCTATTTTTGCGCTCTGCCGGATTGGCCTGCGGATGATAGAGCGGAAGAAGGTTCTGCTTAATCCCAAAGATGAACGTACACTGTTGCATTACTGCTGCTGTGAACTGCACCCCGTTATCGGATACTATTCGACGTGGCAACCCAAACCGGAGAAAGTACTCCTCTGTAAGGATTCGAGCGCATGCCTCAGAAGTAGCTTCCTTCAATGCATAAAGCTCGACCCAACGAGTTGCTGTGTCTTCAACTAGCAAAATCCACTTCTCCCCCTTGTCTCCAGGTGGAAGTGGACCAAATAGGTCAATAGCCAAAACTTCTCCTCGTTGGCTTAAAACGGAAGTTTGGAGAAGACATGAAGGCTTTTCATTGGAGGATTTGTACCGCTGACATGTGACACAAGTTTTTATAAAATCCAAAATGAAACGACGCATACCTGGAAAGAAAAACCTCTGGGAGATTCTGTGAAACGTGCGATCGATGCCATGGTGACCAGCGAGCGGGGAATCGTGGCACTCCTTTACGATTTCTAGACGAAGACTAATCGGTACTACCAACTGTGGCTCTTCACTGTCAACATCCGGATTGTACCTGTACAAGACTCCCTGCTGCATGAAATAACCACGCTCAGACCAACGCTTAACATCGATGGAAACAGAAGTAACGTCTGCTTCTAAATCACTCACAATCTTTTCCAGTTCCGGATCATCTAACTGTGCCTGACGAAGATCTTCAGGACTCCGAGAAGGTAAGTCAATGAGAACCGAGCAGATGCCACACTGATCTTTACTGTTTGCTTCACAGATAGGGCGACTCAACGTGTCTGCAACTACGTTAGCTTTCCCTGGTGTGTACTGGAATTGGATATTAAAACCCTGCAGCTTAAGAGCCCATCGTACTAATCTACCCGACGACGACTTCAACGTGAGCAACCACTTTAACGGCTGATGGTCACTTCCTACAACTAACGGATGCCCATCGACATATCCTCTAAAACGCTCCACCGCCCAGACAACAGCAAGCGCCTCACGCTCGGTGGTGCTGTAATTTCTCTCGGCTGGTGAGAGCAAACGGCTGGCATATTCAATTGGCCGCTCATCCTTTCCTTCACCTTGAAGCAATACTGCCCCGAGGGCATAATTACTTGCATCGGTCCTAAGAACAAAAGGCTTACTATAGTCTGCCTGAATCAAAATCGGCGCTGACATGAGTCGTCTCTTCAACTCTTTTAAAGCAATTGACTGTTCTGTAGACCAAACCCAAGATTGATTTTTCCTTGTAAGACGCGTCAGAGGCTCGGCAACGGCGGAGAAATTTGGGATGAATTTCCGGAACCACGAACATGTTTGTAAATAGGTTCTCAAGTGACGTAGTGTGGAGGGTGGCTTCATCTCTGCAACGACACGGACTTTTTCATCATCAGGCAACACGCCATCCTGTGAAATAACGTGACCGAGAAATTTCACTTTTTCACGTGCGAAAAAACACTTTTCACGATTAGCTCGCTATTTGAAAAATCGCAACATTCAAACACAGCGCGCAAATCGGCAACATGCTGATCAAACCCATCCGAGATTACGGCGATATCATCTTGGTATGCCAGAAGTGTGACGCCTGCCAAGGAGGAACAACTACGCAGCCTATCTATCAACCTTTGGAACGTAGATGGCGCATTTTTAAGGCCAAATGGCATCCGTAAAAAGCGGTACGTTCCAAACGGTGTTATAAACGCAGTTTTGTCCCAATCACTCTCCCTGACTTCAACCTGCCAAAAGCCACTTCGCATGTCACACGTGGTCATATAACAGTTACGCTTAGTCGACTGAAGCAGCTCATCTATTAAAGGCATCGGATATACATCAGTTTTTGTAATACTGTTGAGCCTGCGATAATCTACACAAAACCTAACTTTGCCATTTGCCTTGGGCACAAGAAGCGCGGGTGAAGCCCATGCTGACTCGCACTCTTCTATGATGCCGTCCGCTAACATCTTCTCCAATTCTGCCCGCATGATCTCCTTTTTGGCGGGGGTGAGGCGGTAAGGCGGCACAGCGATCGGTGGGTGATCCCCCGTATCGATGTGGTGCTCGGCAAAAGGTGTAGGCTCACCAGAGTATTCAAAAATGTCCTTGTTCTCCGTCAACAGCTGAGCGAGTAAGTCGCGTTGCTCCATAGTCAGAGAAGTCGCCTCATCATCCCTAAGCACATCAAGTGCAGCTACGCACGAAGGCAAACGCGAAACGCCCTCAAACTTAAGCTTGAACCTTTGACTATTATTATTATTAAACTGCCAGTATGATTTTCCAAAATTTATGATTAAGTTGAATCTAGTTAAAAAATCTATACCTAAAAGCGTTTCATTATTATCTGCATCCGGAAGTATCAAAAACTCTACCATCATTGTTTTACCTTCGAGCGTCACGTCTACCTCCGTAGTCAATACATTTAAGACTATTCTTGTTGACGGTATTAAAGGGTGCCCTCGTCGCCTTAATACATCGTGTAGCGAGTGACCGGCTATACAAGACTTAGCTGCGGAATCTACCAACGCAGTGCCTTTTACGCTTAATATGCTAATGTCAAAAATTGGGCGCTGGTATACTACATTACCGGAAGGTACACTTTCCTTAATAACGTTTTGAGAACCACTAGATTTTTTTATATTTAACATCGGACGCGGAGAATTATTTTTATCATTACTGGATGATGCACAAACCGTGGACCCCGAAAACTGTTGAGAACCACTGGCTATATTCATATTTGATATCGGACGCGGCGACAAAACATTATTAGAACCTGAGGTTGCACAAGCAGTGGACTGAAAAAACTGTTGAGAACCCCTGGAATCGGATAATAAACAATCATTCGCAAGCTCCCCCTCGATACCAAAATCAATACATTTTTTCTTAAAATTAGTGCAATTTATACTACACGTATGAGTACAACCCTTAAAACATTCGTGTGTAGTACAACCCTTAAAACATTCGTTTGTAGTACAACCCTTAAAACATTGGTTTGTAGTACAACCTTTAAAACATTCGTTTGTAGTACAACCCTTAAAACATTCGTTTGTAGTACAACCCTTAAAACATTCGTTTGTAGTACAACCCTTAAAACATTCGTTTGTACACACTATATCATTAATCAAATCGTTGTCACAACAATAAAAATCGTTAATAAGTTCACCAGTAAAGTCATTAAAATGTTCGTTAACGTGACCCCCCGTGACAGTCACAGGGTTACCTGGGACCCACTGCGCATCTAGGGCGGGCGGCCCTAGATGGGCGGTAAGCGCATCTAGGGCGGGCGGCCCTTGCGCTGCGACGTCATCGTTGCTATGCGGCGCGACGGCCGCGAGCGACACAGTCGCGGGCTTTACGACTGCGCTCGTAATATGCGGCGGCGGCGGCGCTGGCAGCTCGGCCGGCACACCGCTGGCGGCGACGGTGGACGCAATAGTCGCGGAGTTACATCGTACAACCGAAACCGCACTAAAAGATTCGCACGCACTTATGGGATTGCACTTTTTACATTGCGATCTTATAACGTTTTCCGCACCACAACCGTAACATCGAATAGCACCTTTTTCACTTTTAGTGTTTTTTAATTTTTCACAGTTTAACTTTGTGTGACCGCGACGCTTGCAGTATACGCAAAATTCCTTTTTATCCGACGATGAAGACGGCGCGCTCGGTTGCTCGTCAGACCGGCGGCTCGCACTTGCGACGTTGTTTGTTTGCTCGCCCCGGAACACAGTACGACCTGATAAACCAAACGACGACTTCGAAGATATTTGGCGGCGATCATTTACTTCTTCCAACGAATCTTCTACACTACGTGCTCATCGTAATAACTCGTCGAACGAAGATATACTATCTCGGTCGACCCTTTTCCTTATTCTTCGGTCGAGTAACCCGAATGTCATGTCTAACTCGACTTTTTCGCTGAGATCATTAGTAGGTAACTTCGCTAGCAACGCTCTTACTTTGGCAATAAATAAGTCAGTGCTTTCATCACCTTGTACCAACGAAAACAATTCCCTGTAAATGCGATGGGGAGGGCGGCGTTCTCCGTAAGCAGCTCGCAATCGAACCAAAGCTTCACTCCAGGAGTAGGTACTTTGCCTTACGCCCGCCCACCAAACAGCGGCTGACTTAATAAGCAGCATCGATAATCCTTTTAATGCACACTCGTCGCTAATACCTAAGCAAGTTTTGTATACTTCCACAGCATCTATAAAGTTATCTAACGAATCTTCCTTATTCCCGCTGTACCTAGCGGTGCACTTTGTGAAATTGGCGGGCGCATTGACTGCAGGCGAGCCCGCCGCTGTAACGAACGAGCCGCTTGCATCGGCCGCCGGCGTCGATGAACGCACCTCACGCAGTAACTGCTGGCAAAATTCTTGCTGCGACTGCTGTAAGGTCGTAAAGAGGGCTGTCAACGTCTCTTGAGACATGGTAACGTTGTCTTCCATTTCAACTCCGGTGTCCTGTTCCAGTGATTGCCGTTTTTTCGGCATGTTCACGACACGTGTTTCCGTCCAGAAAAACCCGAATCCCGTAAAGATAAACACGTTGGGCGTCCAGAATGTAGGGGCGTGGGCCTGGACGGCAGTAAAACACAGGAGTGTCGAAAAAAGTCTTTAACTCCGAAAACAAATCACAAAAACACCAACACAAAATGAACAAAATGGCGCGTGAGCCGTAAACTAAAAAACGCGAGCGCACGGCTCTAGCGTAGGACGACTGGCGCGGGGCGCGGGGGTTCTGTTGCCATAGAGACGGCCGTTGGGCCGGCATGCGTACGTGACCTCGGTGGCAGCATACAGGAACCCCAGGGCACCGCGCGTGATTTAAATTTAGAATCTTACTTACGAGTTTAATCTAAAATAAAACGTAGAGGCTTCTGACCTCTGTTTGCACGAGGAGGGAGCTTACTACCGTTATTGTGTGGGTCACTTGCTACATATTCTTATTTACAAGTTGCACCTACTTATTTTCTCATAGAGATACAAAAAATCCACCTCCGGAACCAACAATTATTTTAAGTTCGAGTAACTTTGAATATCTCGCTGCTCTCAGGATTCTGCTTTAGAATCCCTCGTCAAACTCGTGAATCTACTCTAGAATTCTTCGTTCCGCTCTGGATTTAAAGAAACACGACTCGCTCGCCTTTAAAACGGTTCTTTGCTCCCTTGGTAAACAATCCACTATTTAAGTTCTATATATAATCCAACTAATCCCGAATTAGTTGGATTAAATGCCTACTAGCAAGAATACTTATATGTGAACCTAGTTAATTTTATTATATTAAAAGTGTCTATCATGATATGCGAATTTTCTAAGCTGAAACCGATAGAACAGCAGCGGCGCGATCACGTATATTCTGTAGCAATGAACTGCTGACTACTTGCAACAATCAAAAATTACAGTTTTGATAGATTTTTTCAAAATTCAAAAGACAGATAGGTTACAGACCTTCATGCGCCATACTACTTGTATTTTAAAATATATGGTAATTAACTTAAATTTTGTTTTAATTAGATTTTAGAATAATAATAATAATATAAAATAATAGGAAATACTGACCATGGGAGTACATACAATTTGTCTATAAACTATGTTATTACAAACTTTATAGAATGGATAATAAGAAAATTTTAATTCGATCAAAGTATATGCCAGTTATCGTCTCAGATATAAAAGAAAAAAACGGTCGGCGACTAACGTTTGGGCGCATGAAGGTCTGTTACCTATCTGTCTTTTGACTTTTGATTTCATCGCTACAAAAATCTGTTAAAACTGTCATTTTTGATTGTTTTGCAATCGGCAGTTCATTACTTTACTACAGAAGAATTCAGAAGATACGTGATCGCCCTGCTGTCGTCTCAAAGAAGCACTTGTATTACCGTAGTTTAAATTCTATTTAATCTATCGCACTTACAAAACGACACTAGCAAATGCGCAAGACCTCACAAGATGTCGCGCCTTCTATACCTTTACGTAAAGATGCCTGAATCCTAGTAGGTATAGATATAAATTGGGCAACAAAGAACGCATACATTTTATAATATACATGAAATAATAACAACTATCGAGAAATCTGCTATCGCTAGCTACCCTCACATAGCCTTGAGGCTATTACCAGATTCCATTGTCCCCGCTAAATGCGGGGGAGTCCTAGAAGCAGTGCCCTTCAACACCCCATCACAGACGACTATACCTCCAGTCTGAGCACTCGTAATAGTGCCCTGGTGCCTTACGTAATCCTGCGGGATCTGGTAACCAGAGAGCCCACATTAACCTTGTCTTGAGTCTCTGCGTGTACAGAGCTCTGACCCTGGACTACTTCGAATTATTGGGGATGACGTATACAGAGCCCCAACCCTGGCACCTGCCGGACACCCTATCACGGACGACTATGCCTCCGGTCTGAGCACTCGTAATAGTGCCCTGGTGCCTTACGTAGTCCTGCGGGATCTGGTAACCAGAGCCCACATTAACCTTGTCTTGAGTCTCTGCGTGTACAGAGCTCTGACCCTGGACTACTTCGAATTATTGGGGATGACGTATACAGAGCCCCAAACCTGGCACCTGCCGGACTTGGGGGCAAAGCCCCCAAGAGGACCACCACCATCCCCTACTTGTCCTGGCCGCTTCCCAACTCAAGTCGCCCGTGACATTATGGCTATGCCTGTGTGCTTCCGGACACACCCATTGTGAGCCTCGGGGCTCCCTGTCCAATGACTACCATGTTAATTTACTTTGTGGCGTGTGATTGGACTATGTATATTTCCTACCGTTCCACACGTATGTGAATGCGGTTTACCCATTATTACACCTCGCGGTCCTATGAATAATGAGTTATAAGCACTTACCAGAATATTTCCTAGTTACTTTCCTTGAGGCATAGCGGCCTCCCACGTGCTTACCCTTGTTCTCCAGGAGGTACCCTTCATTGTACCTCCATACGTCTTACCGCCGTCGCGCCCATTTTCTGTCTCCCTGTACACAGAACAAAAAATTTCGTTCAACCACTCTGCACTGAACTGTATTGCCATAGTGCAAAGAATAGATACATAATTTAAGTGACAGTGACACTTACCAATTGTTGACGGTGACTCGCATATAGCGCGACACAAGACGTGCGAGACCAAAACATGTAATAAAAAAACCAAGCAAAAAAATTTGAGGTTATGTTATGTGTGGTTTTGTTTATTTTGGTTCTAAAATATATAATTTGAAAATAGCGATATGTAGATACTAACGATATTTATAATGGAAAACGTAGTATTTCTCGAGGCGTACACTTCTAATTGTGAATATGACCATCTCCATGAAGTTCAAGTCCCATTGGAATCATTTATAACTTATTGTATTTACAAGTACTGTTCTCCTGCTCAAATATCTTTGAATCTAGTTTCTACAGAAAAAAGTGCGAAAGGAGACACATCCGTTATTGTGCTCCAAGAACATGGACTAAGGTTTACTAAAATCGAGGTGGTGCCATGGCAAGTAACGTCATGTGTCTACCCTGTAGTTATGTACAAAGATACAATACTTACCGGATTGTGTGCTGTTGCCAGGCACATTTGTAAGTACAAATCGATACCACAAAATCCACTAGAACACGACGAAGGTCTACTCGGCTTTAGAAAAAGCTGTCTTCAAGCACCAAATGAAGCATCCATATGGACAAAGTTCTGTGAAGTTGACATCATAAAAACCGTAAAACACATTTTGAATGCTACACAATTGAATGTGATTCCTAATAATTTGGTCAGGTTTGAAAACCATCTTAAGAAACCAGTACGAGTACATAATGTTTATAAAATAGCAAGGGATTTGAAAAAAGAAAACCTTAAATTTTCTGAAGAGAAAGTAAATTATAAAAATGATACTGAAAATTTTAATAAAGCAGACTTAGAAACTGATGCTACTAGTAAATCAAACCCAGAAGAAGAGCTAACAGAGAACAAACATACTAACCAAATGGACCTGGAAACATACCCAATAGATGAGATAACCAATAGCATGAGAGAATTATCAGCCATCCCTCCTTCAAACTCTGATAAAGATAAAAGTAGACGAAGGGTCAAAAATAGAAAATGGAAGTCAAGGAAACAGAAAGAGATGGAAACAGACTGTTCAAACAAAATTGAGGATCTGCAAATTGATCACCAATTTGCAGAAGGTCCATTTTTCACATTGGCCGATTTAATTCTTTTACCCACCTATCACCTTATAATAAATACCTTAGAAGGTCCAATTGAATCTATGTTGCCATTAACTCACAGATGGTATAGGAATGTAAGCAATATACCTGAAGTTCAGAGTTTTACACAAATAATTCGATTAAAGAAAAAGTTAACTATTGAAAATGTTGTTGTACCAGCCACAGAAGATGTAAGTTTATACAAATGTGATCCTAAGAGGCACAATCCTAAGAAGAGATTGTTTACTAAAGAAGAAGACATTGAAAATGCTTTAAATTCTTTATTTGGTGGAATGGAACTGAACATGACAGAAACTGAATTTGAATCTTCAATTAATTGGGAAGAAATACCTGATGGAGCTAACCCTAATGCTGGTCACCTACCTAATGAAAGGGTAAAAAGAAAGACTCAGCAGTTAGAAAACTTAACTCTAGCTGTACTAAGCATAGCTAAAGAAGGAGACTTAATTGTTGACTTTTGTAGTGGAAGTGGGCATTTGGGAATACTCATAGCCTATTTACTACCAAAATGCACCATCATACTTTTAGAAAATAAAGAACAGTCTTTACTAAGAGCTAGAGAAAGAGTGCATGAGATGGGATTAAAAAATGTGTACTTCTTTCAATGCAATTTGGACTTTTTCATAGGAAAGTTTGATATAGGGATAGCTTTGCATGCATGCGGGATTGCAAGTGATCTAGTACTGGATAAATGCCTGAAAGCCAGTGCTAAGTTTGTGTTATGTCCATGCTGCTATGGTTCCCTGCATGCAACGGATAGACTGGTCTATCCAAGAAGCAATAAGTTCTCAAGTGTGAGCATTGACAAGTATTTGTGTATTGGACATGCCGCTGACCAGACACATGAAGAGCATCCTTTGACAGTTAGAGGATCAAGGTGTATGGCTGCAATTGATTCAGATCGTGCTCGCCTAGCTGAAGAATTTGGATACAAAGTAACTTTATCCAAGCTGCAACCTCTCACTTGCACACCTAAAAATAATTTACTGATTGGTGTACCATCATAGAAAAACTGTATGATTTTTCAACACATCTTTTATTACAATAACAAGTTTTATATCTTAAAAATATAGCATTTGTATATATAATAGTCTATATCACTTAACAATCTGAAAATTGAGCCTTTCCAAAAATATTTTTAGACTAGTCTTACAATTTCTCAACCAAAACAAAATTTTACATGCAATCTCAATTCCCTGCTATCAATAACTATACAAAAACCATAAAAACTATGGAACTGACACTATTCAGTTGACTTTAGCATAAACAATGGCAGTGCGTGTGGGAATGTAGACCTGGAACAAGAACATTTTTGTTATTATAGACTGCACTTATTTTAAATATGAATATTCATATTAGGTTGTTTGTCCTTACAATGCAACATTAGGTAGTTTAAGGGCCAGAGTCACAGCATAAATACAAGTTAGAGTTATTAATATTAAATAAATAATACAATATTATATATGTAGATAAAAGTCATCTATACCTACTAAAAAAGCCTGCTCCCAGTCGCACCCAATCCTAAGTATGGCAATGGCAAGCCTTTGCACGAGGTACGACTAAGAGCATTGGTTGTAAATAAATATGTAATGTACATTTCCCATCAGTGTCAAAAGCAGTATAATATCAACCTCTTCTTCTACTCACTTGTATAGAATCATTTCTATTGCCCCACGGCATGCCTTGAGTCTGATGCACTTCACCATCTGGCTCCACTCGACCAAACCCATTGTACCTCTTGCTATCCGTGCACAAAACTGCCTAAAAAAAGAAAATAAATGGAAATTAGAAATATTCCACAAAACCACACATGTAATGGCTGCAATATTGTTAATTTTTTAGTAATCTAATCAACCCAATTAAACATCCAATAGTATGGATATGAAGAATGATAATTTTAAGATTACTTTCTGATTATCCTTCCTGCCACCGACCAATCAACATTGTAAGGCTTTATCAAACGGACAGTAAAAATATCTGGCCATAAACCACTGCATACCCCTTCATCAATATAAAAGTATAGTTTATTTTGTCCCTGCCCTTGCTGATTAATTAGGCGACACCAAGACCCAGATTCTAATTTGCGACCATCTGTCCCTACTACATTAATACAAAAATTACAATATTAGGATGCATTACAGTTTCACCTAAATATCAACATTATGCTCGCTGTATTTTTTATTTTAATATGACGAGGCCCACCTGGTTTTAAATGGACTAACCTCTGCCTATAACAGATGGTAAGTCACAAAATGCACTGCACCCGTCACCTTGAGACATAGTTGTTAAGTCTCATGTGCCTGTCATTTCAATGGCTCTCAAGAACTGCTGCCGGAACACACTGTTAGGTGCTTGATATAGATTTTCTACTTGAGGATGGTCGCTAGCTAGATGGGCATTGGCAAAATTCCCTTCCACCATGCGGTAAAGCTCAAGCCCGCGGCGGGATTCGAACCATAGACCTGCTGCACGGCAATACATAGCCAATGCCACTGAGCCATCACTGCTTCGAAAATGTTAAACTTATGTAAGTAGAGTTCCTGAGTAGAGGTGACTATTTCCAACCAACCTTATAAGTGCCCGCTACGTCGATTCCCACCCTGTAGTCGGTGAAGCTCTGGAAGGCGTTGAAGTTGAATACGAAGAGCAAGCCCGCGCGCTCGAACGCCACCACTTTGTCGCCGTCGTGTTTGCACGATACGTATCCCTGCGTCAAAATACATAGAATTAGTTTACAATCAAAATCAAATCAAAATGTTTTTATTTCGGATAATTATAAAATCCATTGGCTAGTAGGTATAGTGCAAAACTTATTTCTAAAGGTAAGTATCACATATTAATAAAAACAAAACATTAAAATGCACCACATCGCATTATATCGCATATTGCATCGTTTTTTAAGTTCTTCATTATTTACACAGTTTTTACAATAAAGTCCTATTTACGATGAACTCTCTATCTATCCTTCTAAAAGTACCTACTAAACATCACACATGAAATCTTTCGAAATAAAAGATACCCTGTATAATAAAGTTATGGGAGATATTAGAGTTATGAACCATTGTCATGTTAGCTCAGTCGGTCAGACCATACCCCGGTTAAAATTAAAACTATTATTTTTGCTATCACTAAGTTTGTAATTTTGTAAATGGTAACCATAGCAAGCTTCTTAGGAATCGCGATGCTTGATTACGTAATAGTACGAAAGTACTTTGTTTACTGCCTTGACCATAACCTCACCTGTTGGTAAGTGATGATTTGGTGGTAGATGGTAAACAGGCTTAACTTGGAATGGGGACTGGCATTCAAGGATAGCTGCCGAAAAACACCGTTAAGTGCTTGGCGACAGATTTTCTAATAGAAAGTGGTTAACCATGCAGACATTCGTAAAATGACCTACTACCATGCAGTCTAACATTGGGAACATGGAGCTCAAGCTGCAACTCCCATACACTTAAAATTCTAATATAAAATAAATTATTTAATAAACTAAAAAGACTTGATTCGAAATTCTCAATCTTGTTTCGGTCTTTTTAGTGCAGTCGGGTTCTTATTTTTTAACCGACATTATAAAAGGAGCAGGTTCTCAAATCGTCTGAATTATTTTAATGTATGTTACCTCAGAACTTTTGACTGGGTGAGCAGATTTTGATAATATTTATTTTTGAAAGCTTGTCGTGTGGTCCCATTTAAATTTCATCAAAATCGGTTAAGCCGTTTTTGAGTTACATTTCAATAACTGAAAAATATTTCCCTATCTTGATGATATATAGGTAAATCGTTTATCTTAGTCCTGGCCTGCGCGGTACAGAGGCGAAGGGTATGACGACAAAGGGGACTGAGAGAGGTGCGGGCGGCGGGAGCGCTTAGTGTGATACACCGCGCCCACCGCCCGCACCCCCGTTGTCGTATAGTCGTTGACATTGAATGACAATAGATCCCGTAAGTAACCGGTAATAAAGTCGATTAAAAAATAAGAACCCGACTGCTATACAAAGACCGAAATAAGATTGAGGATTCCGCATTAAGTATTTTTAGTGCAGTAGGGTTTTTAATTTATTAATTTATTTGATTTAAGATGTTTTAGTGTACGAGAGTTGTTAATAATTCCTTTATCTACTCACCGGATTAGCCCTAAGCCAGCCATACTTTTCCTCCAGCAGGTTCATGTCCCTGTCGAAGTTGTTGAGGAACTTGTACTTGAGCAGTTCGTCGTCGACGAGGTTCCACTGGCGGCGCGCGTAGTGGTAGGACGAGTTGTTGCCGGCGCGGGGGAAGTCCAGCCACTCGGGGTGACCGAACTCGTTGCCTGCCGGTTGGGGGATATTCATCATTTTGGGACTACACATAATAAAGTAGCTCTTATACAGTGTTATTGGTAATATGCTAACAACCTCTTAGGGTTGACTTCTGCTAGTCCTAACCCTAGGTTAGTCTGAACAACATCCTCGACCACATCATCACTTACCATCAGGTGAGATAGTGGTCAAAGGCTAAACTATTAGGCATAAAAAAAAACAGTCCTAACAGACATTTTGAGTATTTTTTTAATTGAAAAAAAAATATAATAACCCTAGTTGTTAGCATTTTTCCAATAATCCCATATATGTACAGTAACGACATTTGAAAATTAATTAAGTAATATTTCCTGTCAGATGCATGATATAGCTCAATTATTAAATACTTAATAGAAAATATTTTAACAAAAAAATTAAATTAATATTAGAGAATAACACAACTATAAAATATATCTAGTGTTATTTTGGCCTTATTTTTCTGTTAAGTCGACATGACATCATAAGCACCACTTAGTTAAACCGGAAGAATTTTTGAGGCGTTTCGATTCTACACAAAACATCAGGTCTTGTCTTGACTCTCGTTGTGCTCGGAGAGTGTATGACTTCACGTCAGTTTAGGCACTTAAATTGTAAAAAAACATCTAATGACAATTACACCTAATTTTCCAGTTAAGTCGACGTGACTCTTATCACGTCTTGACTAGATCGAGAAAGATCGATCGCGATCGTGACGTCACAAACGCTACGTAGCCAAACCGGAAGATTTTTCGACGCGTTTCGATTCTATACGAAGCATTATCAGGAGGTCTTGAATCTTCGAGCACACGGTCGAGAAAGATAGATCTCGCTCAAACACAAACGTATTAGTGAAAAGTAACTCACCGATGAAGTTAAGATAAGCTTCCCCTCCAAGCGCGTGGGTGATGAGTCGGATCATGCAGTGCAGTGCCATGCCCCGCTCGATCACTGGGGAGGGCTCGCTCATTGTGCTCATGTGTGTGTACATCGCCGCGTCCATCAGCCAGAACGCGATCGTTTTGTCGCCTACCAACGCCTACACATAACAACTTGTCATTTATTCTACATACTATATAAAAAAAATTAAATACAAACAATAATATATTTTGATATAACATGCAAGCATAAACACTTTGAAGCCACCTACGTAACCGTCACTTACGTAATGTGTAACACATAGTTAAAAAACGTTCAAAAGAATGAGAACCCAGAGTTTCTTGCCCGTTTTTCCCGCAGTGGCTATACATTTTTCTTGTTGAACGTGGCAGTACAATGTAGAATATTTTAATATTAAAATTTGTAATTGTCTTTCATAAGAGTGTCGTAGACACCTAAATTGAATAAATGATTTTGACTTTGACTTTGAAGCTGAACTGGAAAGTAAAAGGTACGTGTGCAGAAAGAAGTACATTTAGATACAGGTGACACTAACGTAAAAGAGCTTTAAGAACCGGTGTGTTGAAAATGATATTACTGAATCAGCCGGATCGTCCACTGCTGAACACAGCCTCCCCTATGTAGAGGGTATTTGCCATAATCCCCACGCTTGGCAGGCGGCTTGGGGATCGCAGTGTAAGATGGCATAGTTCTTGAGAAGGCGCTGCTGCCCACCTTCTAGTATTTTTCCCTTAGTCGACTTTTACGACACCCACACAGGAACAAATGGGGAGGTGCAATCCTAACCCGGCACCCCACAGGGGGAAAATTATATAGTATTGGTATATTTCTTCAAAGATCGGGAGTAATGTTACCTGATCGTGACTCTCTGCGTATGCTACAGTCCCTTCCATCCAGCGCCTGTTGGTGAGCGTGTGGATAATGTGGCCCAACTTCCAGTCTTCATCTTTCTCCTCTTTGAGCAGTTTGATCCACATGTCGGGTATGGCCATGCCGAGTCTGTAGTCGAAGCCAGTGCCGCCTTCCTTGACAGGCCGACAGGACGCCGGCATGCCTGATACATCCTGTTAAAAATATTTGGTTGTGGTAGATGAATGCTTTGAAAAATCCTACCAGCAAAAGCTTTTTTGAAGTTTTTGTGTACTAGCACAAGCAGGTAAGTTTTCTACTTAGTTAGTACATAAACGAGTTATGCAAAAGACCACATTTTTTACAGTTGATAGGCTTTCCCTTGACCATTATATCACCTATTGGTAAATGATAATGTGGGTAGTAAATGGACTAGGCCTAGAATTATTGGCTCTCAACTACTGCTGCCAGAACACACAGTTGGTTGCTTGGCAACAGTTTTTCTAGTTAAAGGTGGAGCTAGCCAGACGAGCATTTACAAAATGCCCTACTAACATGCGGTGTGCCGGCGCGGCGGTGGGTGTAAAAACATGGATCTGCGGCAAAGCAGTTCATTGCTATGAACACTTCTATCACTGCTTTAATAAACACGCCTAGGTTCGTAACGCGGCGGGCGTTTGGCAGTGTCTGGTTGAATAATAAAAAATAAATCGAATTAGTTCGAGATTATACCCTCATTCTGGTTTGCATAATTTAATGTGAATATAAACTATCCAAGAGCCACCGTCAACATCTGAGTTAAGGTGCACTTTTTAAACCAAAGGGCAGTTTATAATATTCAAAGCTAACCTCAGCAATTGTGATAGTCCTGCTGTCTAGCTTGTGCAAGAGCTCATTGGCCAACATGAGGTAGACCAGGGCTTCCGTGTCGACGTTCAGGCCATAGTATTCGTCGTAATGTCCGGAGAATCCTTCACCGATGCCGCGGCTGTGGTACAACATTGATGTTACTCCGTCGAATCTGAAAAAAAATATTGAATATTTTATTTTTTTTCCTATATAGCTGATAGGCTAACTTTGACCACTAGCTCACCTGATGATTAGTGATGATGTGTTTGAAGATGTTGTTTAAGCTAATCAGATTAATGTAGAATTATTGGCTCTTGCAACGACAGCTGACGGAACACCCCCTTAGTCGTTTGGCGATAGCAGAAAATTACGTTATTGAATCGCTACCTCAAAATGATGTTATAGGTGAAAAACTTTTTATGGAATCCCAATACCTATTTCAACCGCCAAGTACTTCTTGCATTACTGTGTAGTATATATATATTATATTTGTTTCATGTGGGTTTGTATCCGGTGAAATTACAGGCACATGAGAGAAGAATTATATGTCTGAGGGTGATGAGCGCAATGTTGTTCATCACAAATTACGAACTGCACTGTTGGCAGAGGTTACAGCTTAACATTAGGCGGGCCTCGTGCTTGTTCTAAATGTTGCTCGAAACATAGGAATGTGTCTGGATAGGCACGGTCCTTTTGTGTAATAAACCCATGCAATGTTGAGAACATCAAGACGACGTTAAAACGAGTAAAGGTAGAGAAACAAGTTACGAAATTGTATGATTGAAAAATAGAAAGACGTAATAGAACTACTTAAATGTAAGTATGTCTTAAGACTATAATATAGATAACTTATATAGAACTTTGCAGAGCAATTTACTTGGTCGGATCATTTACCTGAATCCATCAAACTGGTATTCTTCTTGGTACCACCTAAGATTTGAAAGCAGGAATCTTAAAACTTCGATTCTGTAAAGAAATAAAAACTAAAGGTAAATACCGTATCTAGCTTAAGCACAGCTAAGCATATATATAAGCACGTAATCTGTGACCCAGGTTTCAATGTGTTCTGAGAAAATAATTCTCATAATAATTTTGCCGCAGATATTGATGAAGTACAATGTAGCATTATGATAAAAGGCGCTTTCGCTGGAAAATGAACTGGAGTTATATAGTGCTCCCTCAAGTTCTACCTACTCATATCAGTGAATCGAAAAAATAATAATACCTACACAAGAACAAAATATAGATAAGCTTATTGAAATATACGGGTTATTAGTTCCAGATTCTGAACTACTTATAAACATATTTTATTTGTAAGTAAAAGCCAATAACCAAGTGTGGTGGAAAATGATCTTTATTTTGACGTTGAATTTCTTATGGGGCTCGTTTTCAAACAACGAAATATCAAAATAAAGTTCAACTTCATTAGGTACCCTTCTAGTTAGACAAGGCCCAGGTCGCACCTACGAGTAGGACGCCGGGATACTAAGGCGATGCCCTACGCGTTAGTGAACTCACTCTGAGTAGTTGAAGAGCCTGCTGTCCCACAGCGAGTGCGTGCCCCTCGCGCCGTCGTGGAAGAAGCAGGAGGAGGTGCCGTCGAACTCGTTGAGGCCGTCCAGCGTGTTCTTGGAGGCGTGCGAGTGCACCACGTCCAGCAGCACGTACAGGCCCAGCTCGTGCGCGCGGTCGATCAGCTGCTTCAGCTCGCACGGGGTGCCGTAACGACTGACATATTCAACAATTACATACTATACATACTTGTGATTTTGTATCATTAAGTACTTATTAACCTACTTATTTTTAGGAAATTTAAAGTTAATAAATATAGAAATGTGTAAAGATACATTATCAATTGTGGAAACAAAAGAACATCTTAGATTTTATATAATTTAATATAAGAATGCTATTTTCATAAATTATTAAGCATGTAAATTTAATTCTAGCAGTACAATGTAGAATATTAACATTTGTTATTAACCTCCATAAGATCGTCGTAGACGCCTAAACTAAATAAATGATTTTGAATTCAAATATGAATTGTTTTGATATAAATACTCTTTTCACCTCACAAGCAAGGAAAGGTTTGGTTTTTCTTCGAATTCTGCGTGCAAAAATACGTAGTCATGCGCTAGCGTACAAAAGATTTTTAAAAATAGAATCTGTAAAAACATTAAAAACATTAACCTCTTTTTGCGCAGTTGGATAAAAACTATCCTATGTTTTTTCCCGGGTCTCAAACTATTTCCATACCAAATTTCATACAAATCGGTCCAGTAGTTCTGGCGTGAAATCGTAACAGACAGACAGAGTTACTTTCGCATTTATAATATTAGTACTGATATATATATGTATGTTTGAAATTCTGAAAATCACGGAAAATTATCTATAAAGGCCTGACGCTAAATATACTCATATTGGTAGATTTTTTAGTGAGTGTGGTGCAATAGCCTACCTGCTAGCCGCGAAGAAACTCGTGACTTGATAACCAAAAGACGCATAGTATGCGTGTTCCATGATTGCCATCAGTTGGATGGCATTATATCCTGGAAAATAAAAAAACCAACAGTTATATTAGAGATAAACCTGCTCATCAAACAAGACTTCCCCACTCCACCATCACCCAAGATTACAATTTTCAGTTGAGTATCAAGTTGAAAAGTATGGCTGTCGCCAAGCACCTAACGGTGTGTTCCGGCAGCTGTCCTTGAGAGCCAGTAATAATTGTAGGTTAGACTGAACAACATCTTCGATCACATGATCATTTACCATCAGGTGAGATAATGGTCAAAGATTAACCAGCAATAAATAAAAGAAGTATCCTCGATCGGACTCAGCCCTACCCATGATCTTTGTGAATCATGATGACGGCACAACGACAATCATTATTGAGTATAAACTAAAACTTTTTTATTAATACAGCCTTGCAGTCCAAGCTATTACATTAATGATTACTATCCAAGTACCAGTGACCGGAATATGGTGAGTTATTTCTAATGATTGGAGTGCAACACCTTCACCTATGGGTGATGAGTGACCGAAGTTATGACTTAGGCGTTAAGACAAGACATGAATAATTTTATGGGAGTAAAGGAAGTCATAAAGATTAGCTGAGATTATAGTAAGCGGAAGCCCATGTCTTTACCTTCCTCTTTGGAAAGAAACGCGACGTTATATATGTAGTATGTACTTACTTATGTTTATGAGAAAAAATCAGTCCCATTTCATCTTTGTCAGTTTGGAGATGGTTTTATGTTATTAATACGAGTATTGTATGTACAGACGGTACGGTAGGGAAAACGTAAAATTCACGGTGATATCTTCACATAACATAACAATAAGGCATTAAGCGTTTATTTATACATGATTTGTGTATTGTATTTATTTCTCAAGTAGGTTTCTAACTTGTGTTGATTTCCTATTTACTTTATATAATTTCCGTGTCTAATCTAAGTACATTTGAACTCAGTATAGTCATTTCCGTGTCTAATGGCCCAGACGAACCCTCCTTATCTTAGTAACGAATACTTTCATCAACCTGCATAAATAACACAATACGTTATACAACACTTTAGTTTTCCATCAGCGTTATAAAAACATTATTAAAAGAAAAGTCTTCGGGTTCCGCACTTATATCTAGAATAGAAATGACTGCTGAATCTGCTGGATCACAACGCTGGTGATAATAACAAATTTACAAGGTACTTGTGGCAGGCGAGCAAGCAATAGTACCGATGGGAGGAAGTGCCGCTAACGAACTGGGATTAGGTATATATCGGGAACCGCACTTTACTTACGAGGAAATTAACATTCGGTATCATCTGTTCTCTATTTACTAAACACTAATTGAAAATTCTGTTTATACTCTGGATCCGCCGACGCGACGCAACGTTCTGAATCCCAAACCCCGCGCCAACCTTTGACGAGTGCGCTACGAGCTGCAGCCCGCAGTGCTAAGCAAGACATTACTGCGGCTGTTCCAAACACTCCTTGAAAAAGACCACCGGATGTGGTCGAAACTATAGTCGGTTTTATCAGGCTTATCTAGGTGAATAATCCATTATTCTTTAACAAATAAAAATTAATGAAAGTATCCTATGTGATGCAGGACCTTAACTATTCTATAACTGCAAATTTCATCAGTGAAGGATTAATAACACTCATAATACTCACATCCTCACTCTCTCACAACCCTACGCATTTACAATACTAGTGTGATTTACCTTTATATTTAATCCTAGACAAATTAATTTACCATAATTTTTAATCCTATATGAGTTAATTTACCTTTATTTGTAATCCTAAACAAGTTAATTTAGCATAATTTTTAATCCTAGATAGATTAGTTTACCTTGATTTTTAATCCTAGGCAGAACATTATCCCTGAATTCATTGTATGTGCCGACCTTCCCTTCAGGTGTGGCGATGCCGACGTGACACTCGTAGATGCGAGGTGAAGCCGGCTTGGCTACTTTCTGCTGCTTGAACTGGTACGGCTGGGAAATGAACGGTTAGTTACTCAAGTATCAATTAGGACTTAAGATATACCAACTAACATTGTGAAATAACCATGCCTTAATACAAGGAATATATAGGTATTATTGACCGACAAGCAGGAGCTTCTTTTCAGATAGTTACTATTCTTTAGGTAGACAGGAAAATATGAGTTTTTTTCATTTCTCTTACTTGGAAAGAATGCATGAAATTACCTGATCAGAAAATTTTAAAACTATGAGAGCTGTCTCTACTTTTTGACAGACTTAAAAAAAGTAGGAGTTACTCAATTTAAGTGTTTTTTTTTTTATTTTTAGCAAGGGTCAATAAAAAGGGTGAAAAATGGATCATGATACCGACTTCAATGAGTTATTTAATACTTTTGAGTGTTGAAGTCGGCTCCATTTTTATGTAAACAATTTTTTTATGCAGTCACTCTATTTAATGGCGGTGCAAAATTGTTATTAAATAATATTATAAAAATGTTGCAACGTGACTATACTTATAAGTTTACTTTTCACTTAATTATTATTTAATTTGTGTATGTAATATTATTTGATTAACTCAACAGGTTTTTATTTACTTCCCTCATATTCGAAATGAAAATCAGAGTGTTGAGCTTGGGTGAAAGACCTACAATGGCACGAACGAGATGGTTTGGCAGTGGACAATCCAGCTGATACAGTATTTGTACGGGTAGATCTAATTTGTACACAACGTCTTAGTGTGGGTGTAAACCTACGAATATTATTTGCTCGTAGGTGTAAACTGTAAATGGTAATGGTAGTTACGTAGATACAAAATAAAATGTATAACATCGCTCGGGTAGGCTGTAGTAGTTGCAACTACACTGAAAAAATATCGAGAGGTTCTTGGTGAGTAGGCCAATACAAGGTATTTTCCGTGGGATGCCGGACGGAGTCTAAAGCCCAGTTAGCCTCAAAAAAGCTTGGTGTTTTGGTTAAGGTGAGACAATACTTCACACCGGCACAACTGCTGAATCTTTATCAAGCGCAAGTCCGGTCGTGTATGGAGTACTGTTCTCACCTTTGGGATGGTTCTGCCAAATACCAGCTGGAGACACTGGAAGCTATTGAGAGGAGAGCCAAGAGACTACGAACTTGTAAGCAAGAGACTCCAAAGTCTCGAGCATCGCCGCAAAGTCGCTTGCTTATCGGTTTTTTATCGGATACATTTCGGGGAGTGTGCCACAGAACTACATGATTTGATTCCGCCATCCCCATTCTTTGACCGGACATCCAGGGATACTCTGAAGCGCCACCGCTATATGGTAGATATTCCATTTACCCGAACAAAGCGATTTGCTTCTTCGTTCATTATACGAACCGCTAGGAAATGGAATACCCTGCCTGAGTCTGTGTTTCCGGTTAAGTACAATATGGGGGTCTTCAAAACGCGAGTGAACAGGTATCTTCTGGGTAAGCGCGCTCCATCATCGACTGCATCATCGCTTAACATCAGGTGAGATAGTGGTCAAGTGCTACCCAGTTCAGAATAAAAAAAAAAAGATTAGAATGTCACCTCCCCATTTCTTCCCGTGGGTGTCGTAAGACGCGACTAAGGGAAAAGTGCGCTAAACGAGCAGCATGTCACTTCTCACGTGCACGTGAGTAGGATGTTGTGTGCATTAGACGCACAACAGGGCTGTATACCATCTTAGTGCCCTGCCAGGGTTTCATACAATATGTTCCTGTGTTCCTATCTTATATTTTGTCAGCGAAAACATTTATCGTAATATGTTCGTGTGTTTCATCCAGTGTGTTAGAGAAAACATTTTGTATGACCCTGAAACTGTGCCCGGTGAATGGCAATAGGCTCGCCCCCTATTACATGTGAATAAAACCCGATTGACGAAACGTGGGTGTGCCTACCCCTTCGGAGAATAGGCGTGGTTTCCTATACTATATTTATACTCGTTACACTTTACTTTCATTAGCTAAGTATACATAAGGCAATAGAACAATATCTCTTTTCAGATAACGTATACTACATCCAGTATACTCGTTTTACGATGACATAAAATAAAATGATAAATTTACTTAGACATGTGTTTCGACCTATCTAATCTAGGCACTAAGCGCAAATGGATTACGATCATGAACAATATCTTGCATAACATTCTAATCATTACAGCTTATTTTCGAACTGGCGATTTACCAGACAAATCGTTACACTCTTGCCAAATTATTTATCAAGATGGAATTATAAAGAAGTATTTAGAAAATGTCCTTTGTGTATTGGCATTGCTATACTTGTCCCGAGCTAGAATCGGACCCCTATATCTTCTTGTGGGACTCGGAAAAGGCGACGAAAAGAAATTACCAATGGATGGCATTGGCTTTTTAATGTTATTGTGGCAGAATAAGCAGGAGGTCCATCTGATGTTAAGCGGTGTCTTCTGCCCATTTCGTCACACGTGGCGAAACGCAATGCGCCCCTCACCCTGAGACCTTGATTGAAGCGCTCGTAGCCAAGTTTGCTTAGCCATTCTGAATCGATCAGCAAAGTTAAGCAACGTCCGCCGCGGTCATGACTTGGATGGGTGACCGTTGGTGACATTACTACTGAGCGCTTCCGTGCTTCGGAGGGCACGTTAAGCCGTCGGTCCCGGTTGTTGTCTTAGGATAGCAGTCGTTACAGCATGGTGGTAGGGCACTTTGCAAATGCCCGCCTGGCTAGCTACCACCCTCAAGTTGAAAATCTGTCGCCAAGCACCTAACGGTGTGTTCCGGCAGCTGTCCTTGAGAGCCAGTAACTCTAGGTTAGTCTGAACAACATCCTCTTCCACATCATCACCTACCATCAAAGGCTAACCTATCAGGCATAAAAAAAAAAAAAAAAAAAACCTACAGTTGTTAAGTCTGATCATGTGCCTGTAATTTTACTGGCTCTCAAGGACTGCTGAACACACTGTTAGCTGCTTCGCGACAGATTTGGCCTTCTGAAAAAGTGCCATAGTACACTAAGATCATCAAGAGAGGAAGTCGACCGTGGGGATTATGGCAAGCCGCCCCCTGATGGAGGAAACCTTTGTGTCTCGTGACCTTGTGAATGTCATGGCTGTTGAATGTTGTAAAGCGCTCGTAGCGTAGTTAGCTTAGTCGTTCTTAACCGATCAACTAAGTTAATCAACGTCCGCTGCGGTTATAACTTGTATGTGTGAGTGCCAGGGGAATTAGGTACTTAGGTTTTACTGCACGCTTCCATGCTTCACGAGATATTACAATGTTCACAAATGGGAAATTGAACTTGCACAAGAAAAACAGTTTGATTAAGAACTCCTACTACACAGTTTGTGATTATTTAAACGACGACAATGCTTGGACGATTCCGGCTATGCCGAGCTCTCGCCCATCCCCTACGTAAGTTAAACAAATATCATAACTATTTAAAACAGTTTCATACTTTGTAACACATTGTTAAAAGACGTTTAAAAAGAATGACCCGTGTCACCGCAGCGTTCTCGCTGTGATTCTATATTTTTTTTTGCTGAACGCAGACTGCCACGTCCAGCACAATGTAGACTTTTAGAGTTTCATAAGTAGGTACTTTAGTTTTCAATGTGATCAATGTAGATATCAGAGTTTCATAATTAAACTTTGCTGGGTAGCAACCGCCAAGGCGGAGGGATTATCAATAAGAAAATCTGTCGCCAAGCAACTGGCGGTGTGTTTCAGCAGCTGTCATTGCGAGCCAGTTATTCTAGGTTAGCCTGAAGAACATCTTCAATTACATCATCACCAGTAACTCAAGTTATTCGACGTAAGACGACGTACGGATGAAACGAATGTATTTAGCGCTATTTCATGTAGGTATCAATTTATTATTTATTATCTTCATTTTAGGCACGTCTGCTATTGTTTTTACATTAAGAACTTCATTCTTATCTCGATATGCAAAAAATCACTAAGATGTGGATCCGGTACCGTTGCCGTTGCACGCAAAAACGAATGTTAATTGCATACAAAATAAATGTATTAATTGTATTTAATTATGAATAATTTCCAATGAATCGTATTTTTTTCTTTCATTACGGGACCCTTAGCATTTTTATGGCCTTTACATGACCGGTATTTATTGACCGAGCGAGCGAGTAGCATGAGCGAAAGGTCTCCGTTTCAGCCTGTGGGTAGAAATGCTTTTGTACGTCTAGACGTCTTTCTCTAGTCTGTCCGGATTCCATCATTTACATGGTCTAAGGAAACATATATTATTGTACCATGCTCATTTACAGATCGCATTTCTTGTGTTCTTCTGTTCCCGATTTTTGTGTATAGTGTGCAGGTTCATTAATTATGTAGATTTTTTGTCGTTTTAGTAATAGGTTTCTTTTTAAAACGGCGGCGATATGACGTTAAACATACTGCAGTCGCGATGAAGACCTCGCGTTTCTAATGACTATTTGCCCACGGAGACAGTAAATATATGTTGTATATTAAAGTGAGTAGTAGCAGTCATCGAGCTTTAATTAAATCTCTTGCGCGATGGTAGCAGTCACACTAGAACTCTTTGTGAACGTTTTCATGCCGGGGAAGTACTACAATCATACCTTTTTCACATGAGGCAACTTTAAGTCTCAGGGTGATGGGCGCAGTGCCATCACTTGTGACAAAATGCAACTGTTATAGGGGGTTATACCGCTTTAAAACAGGCGCGCCTCTAGCTTGTTCCGTAAACTAATGAAAAAAAATAGTCTTTACGATACAGCAATTTACAGAGAAATTAAAAGTAATTTACTATCAGCCATAAACAGTAAAGTCACTTTGCGCTTTGTCGACTGCATGCATGGTAAACCTATTAGAATTATTATTTAGTAACCGGCTAGGACTCACGTAATATTAACCGGATATTGCTCCGACCAGTTTGGAACTTATTTGAAGTTCTTCGTCTGGGAGTCACGATTGTGCACAGCGTCGAGCACCAACATCAGCACGTAACTGTTACCTTAAGTTCGAAACTGGTCGGAGCAATATCCGATAAATATTACGTGAGTACTAGGTGGTTACTAAATAATAATTATGGACAAAACTCATGACAATTTTTTAGCTCAACCTATTAGACGTCACAGATGAATAGTAAATAACTTACTTGATCCGGCTTGTAAATGAACTGCTGATAGGTATAACCCTCAAACGGCTTCACGTAGCTAGCCCACGGAGATATCCTATACAGGTGATCATTAACAATAATCTGTACTCGGCTCTGATGCTTCAAGGCGCAGGAACCGTCGCCATTGGCTGGAATGTGGAGCTCCCACTTGCCGTATTCTAACTTCTTAAATGGGTGGCTTTTGCTGTTCCAGCCATCTGGAAGAATAATTTACACACTCAATCCATGCACTAGGATTTCGAGCGACGCATCTAAACTAGTCAAACATCCTAGAACCTAGAACAAATACTTACTCTACTGCTCAATTGTTAGATGTCTTGTTGGTAGAGTGGCGTAAGGCAACGGTTTGAAATCTAGAGGCCTAGATTCGATACCGAGACTGGACAGTTCATTAGTCTTTATTATTATGAAATTTTCTTTAACTAATACGGAGTATGCTTGGTAGATGACTAATATAGGCTCGCCCTCTATTATATGTAAGAATATATTAGGCAGAAAAGTGGGCGTTTACACATGCCTGCTCGCCGCATTGGGGATATGAAAGCGTCATGAAAGAATCAAGAGCTTCACAGAGGCCTACTAAGCTGTGGAGTGTGGTTTAATTTGCAGGAACATGAGTTTACATATCTTAATTCTTGGATGGTGAACGCTCAGACTATTATGTTATGAGGCATATCAGGCGAAAAGTAAAACCACAGAAGTTGTTGGATAACATAGAGAGCGGTACTAAACACAGTTTGTACGCGTGTGCGCTCATACACATTTCGCAGCATGCACACTATGGCAAATATCTAATAGAGGGTCCAGAGTGCGCTGATATAACAAACTTAAAAGCTGTGTTCTGTTGCTTCAAAATTATATCTTACTAATTTACTACTAATTTAAGATTAGATAAATTTAAAATAAGATTGAACACTAGATTTTTAAGATTTGAGAATCATAGAGTACCTACCTACTAAGTAGTAGCGTAGGTACACGAATCTTTTTATATTTACTCGGATTGTTGGACAACCCCACATACGTGGGATCGGGGGAGAAATACTTATGTACAATGAAGAGAATCATTGCCCAAATTATATGTGTAAGTGTTTACTTTCCAAAAGGTTTGAAAGTTTTTTACTAATGAGGGTAGGTAGATATTTTATATTCTCGATATTGAGTTAGCTCGCTAGGCGAGCCGCGTGCGAGTCAAATATGTAGTTCACTTACTGAATTCTCCTTGTAGATGGATACAATGCGCTCCCGGCGCCCATTCCCTCCAGGTCACGGAGCCGTCTGCATTGAACTGGGGTCCGAAGTAATTGTAGCCTTTTGTGAACCCGTCCACGCCACCTTCCCAAGACTCCACACGGTCCCACAGGTCTTTGAAGCACCCATATCTGGGAACAAACCATAAGGTCCCGTAAGGCTATTCTGTTTACCTATATATCGACGAAAGATATACTTAGGCAGATATAAGTTACATATAGCCCAAAATCTTTCTATATCTTCTATAAATCGTTTAAAAATTCATAAATCTGACAAAAGCGTTTTCAAGTTTGGAAGCGCAGCCGTTAAATTTCAATCGCTCGACTTAAGCTGCGGTCTGCTCTGTTACCTATTATAATTTATAAACTATATATATTAACCTGCCCACCGGCCGTAACCATTCCTATGCGTTCCAAGAAACAAGCCTTGTTATATTAGTTTATGTTACGAGGCGACGAGTCCAACAATATTATATTTAAGAATAGTTGGTGTTAATTTTGGAACATGATTTAAAAAAGAACCATACATGTGAAACACTCACTGAGCTGTCCTTTACTAATTAGGTAGTAAATTGAGGGGTCGCAAATATATGTTTCACCCCGGTAGACCAGGAACCCACTCACTATAATACCTAGCATTCAGAATCAAATTCTGGTTTTACTATCCTAATACGCGCCGCACCAGGCCACTGATAAAAGGTTGGTTTGTACTTAATCAGTATTAGGTATAAAGGTAGATAATTAAACTAGAGGCGGTTCCTACTTAAAATATTAAACTTGGTAATTAAGTAGGTACCTCTGACAAACTATCTTACTTAATTGCTCTCAGGTAACTACAATCTAATAGGAAGAGGAATCCGAAGCGGTCCTGTTAGCTCGTTATTAATTTACATAAGTAAGTATACTTACACCTAAAGTACTCCTATACTTTATAGCCGAAATATATATTTCCTAGGTATACTTTGGGTTACCGCCGATAATTATTCTCATGCATAACTATCGATTTATTTTAACTTACATCACACATTCTCTTCACATTCATTTAAAATTTTGAAATATGTTGGTATATTTTCCACTCATTCCAATATCAATACGACCTTTCATTTGACATTGCAAGCGCTCATTGACAAAGCGATAACAGCGCTTCATAAAATAAAGGTAACCCGATATTGACATTATGTTTGCAATACTGTAACATTCGAGTTCTTCTATTCCAACCAAATTAAAAACATGTTTATGCAACAACATTTACATTTTAATCTAATTTGTATTGGTTTTTATACTGAACATAACAAACCGCTTCATGCCTTTCTTCAATGCTATCAATAAAGCGCTGTCTCGCTGAATTGTCAAAGATTAGTAAACACGACCACAACATACTAAGCACTAACCAAAAAGTCAACATAAAATTAGCTTTTTCTACCATTTCGACAATACACAAGCCCTCAAATCAATGACAAATGATAAATTAAGCAACTTAGGACTTACCTGCGTCGTATTTCTCGCTCGTAGGGCTTCAAATACCCATCCCTTTCCAATAAATTTGCTAAGTCCGGCACGGGGACGTCCATCGGATCCATAGCGGAATAGTTACCACCCATTATATCTAGATCTATGTATGTTTCCGAACCGGTCTCACTGCGCACGCGCTCGACAACCGCGGGAAACGATGTCACTCGTTTAAATGATAACACGTAGACGATTAAATAAAATCGAATACCGTGATAAACAGGGGGTCACCAGTCACGATGGATGATCTTCACTCACCTCTCAGTGTATTGACGATAACGACAGAGAAGGTTTTAGTTCGGATGGAATTAGATATTATAGATAGTTTGATTAAAATGTCTACTTAGGTACTTAATGTACCCTTTTTTACGCACATATTTTTTCAAGTAAGACAATAACATAACGTTATGTCCTCTACCCTTAAATTTTTCACTACCCAGTTAGACATCCTTCATACTCCAAAAATTATAAAATAAGACTTATACAAAAACACCTTTGAGTGGTGGTAGGGTATTTGGCGAATGCTCATTTGGCTAGCTACCACCCTCAAATAGAGTAATATAAGCTGTCCTTAAGAGCAGTAAGTTTAGGTTAGGCTGAACAATAATTATGTTCGACATCACTTCCTATCAGATTATTAGCAATGAAAGAAAACCTACCAATGAGTCTTCTTACTGTGGTATCTTTAGTAGTAATATATTTGAAGCAAAGTTTATTGTATAAATCGTCGCTATGGTTGATTGGGATGACAGTTTAAAAGTTTAAATACACATTGTTGAGTGCTAATTTTACTTTGCAGAATAGAAAGCCAGTGGAGAGAAAATAATTTTAGTCTTTGTATTTTCACTATTTCCAAATCATATAAATACTAAGTAGTTAACTAGGTTCCTGTATTGAGAATAGTTCTGGCAGAATTTATCACCATCTTCTATCTACCCTTATCCAATTTCGCATGTGGAGTCGTTACAATGTTTACATAGGTAGGTTCATTATTTGATCCTCAGAATGTAAATTTCTACAAACTATGGCATCAAATTTGTAGTATAAAGAAACTATGGCATCAAATTTGTATTATAAAAACATCTTAATGAAAATAAAGAAATTTTAAGCAATTCATAACTTATTATTATTAATTACTAACCAAGTGACACAACACTAAGATAATTATTCCTGATAGTGATAATAGTTCTTCTGTCACATCGCACCTATGTTTGAGTATATGTTCTATGCCTATGTTATTATTAAAATAATTATAGTTATGTACCTATTATAGTTTCTCTATTGTACATCAAATTAAACTATATAGACAGTCCTTTTAAATAGATATCTCTTATGTGAAGTGCAGGTATTAAAATAAGAATACACATTATGAATGAATGCATCTGTTAAGATGATGGTACGCTATAATATATCTTAACACCATCAATAATTTATTTTGTAAGGCAATTCAAAAAGGTTCTTATTACCTGCAGAATTATTTGGCACAAACCTATTATCTACTCCTGGTGTATTCTAATATTCTAACCATGAGTAGATTAAAAATACATATTTTTAAAAAGCAACTTACTATACTGCGAACACTTTGGTAGGGAGTCATAATTTGAATTATTCATTTCATACTTATTATTTCATCATTGTATATTTAATAACTCATACAATTTCTTTAAATTTCATACATACATACATAAAATCACGCCTTTTTCCCGTAGGGGTAAGCAGAGACCACATATTTCCATTTGCTACGATCCTTATATATCTCTTTCGCTTCATCAACACTCATCAATCCTTTCATACATAAGCGTCAGTTTAGGGTACTCTTGACCTGGCCTTTTTTCAGAACATCTTCAATCTGATTTCGGAACATTCACCTAGGTCTTTCCCTTCCAACACTTCCGTTCACTTGTCCTACATATACCTGTTTGGTCAATCTCATTTCATTCATTCTCTCTACATGTCCAAACCATCTTAACATACCTTTCTCGATTTTTGTCACTACATCCTCATTCACACCACATTGTTCCCTTATCACACTATTCCTCATCCTGTCACTCCGTTTGACTCCAATCATGCTTTTTAATGCTCACATCTCCACTGCATTTATTCTACTTTCATACTTTTTCTGCCATATCCAACTTTCACTCCCATAAATCAGTGTCCTGTTCATAAACGCGTTTAAATTTCACTTATGTAAAATTTAAAGATTCACAAATTATTAGATGTTATAAATTCACTTTTTATTTTAATAGATATTTATGCAAAATCTGATTATGATCAGCAGCTCCTACGCCCAAATATTTTTATGTATTTTCGGGGCATATACAATACAAAACAATATTTTGGTGAATTAGGAAGGATTGGAATTTTAGTAACATTTGTGCTTTGAACACATTTTTAATTTAACATGTTTAGATCAATTTGCATTCTGGTCTCTTGACTTAGTATGCTAGTGTACATGACCAAAGCAACTTGGTTGAATACGCATTTTTTTATTGTGATTAAGTCCCTTTAAATACTTATAACTATGATTGGAATTTTCTTACGGCTCCTGGACTACTTCCTGTCTTAAGCATCCTTTTGGAATCTCATTGTCTTAGCATAGATGATTTCCCAACAAAGAAATTAACAGTAATAGTAGCCTGGAACTATACCCAGTATATGGTAATATGTTCACCTTTTATTAAATAGGACCAAAACAAGTTTGGCAATACAAAGTATTCAGACAAGTCTACCTACCCCTTTAGAGATACAGGTGGGCTTGCCTAGCTAGTATTCCCAAATGGCAACCTTGTAGTCAAGCACCTTAGTGTGTATACTAGAAAGCTAGTGTCCTGTTAACATCTACAACATCATCTCTATACCCACAGGAAAGATAAGGCTAGCTTATCAGTAAAGAAAAACACACTAACATCAGCAAACCCCTAGATTTTCAATCACAGATGAGGATTTAAAATTTAAGTCATCTAATACTTATATTTAGGAACATATCTACCTCAGTAGGAAGGGTTATTGATGTTAAAATTTACAAATATTCATGTACAAATTACTTTATTTTTAATCTTAACTACCATTCTAAACTACACAATATATAACATTAAAATATATCAGAACCCGTTCTTTTTGCTCTTGCAACAGCTTCTTCTGGTTCCAATTTCTCTTCATCAGAGGGCTCTAAAGGTAGGCCATCTTCGTCTAATTTCCCTTGCTTGTAATCTAATACTATCTTTTTGCTGTAAACTGCATCAAAAAGGTGCTGGGGTGTGAACTCGCTCTGAATAACATCTTCTGCCTTGTAGGAAACGTAAGGCTTGAGATCGCAGTCTTTCAAATCCGGAACAATGATTTCAGGGATCATCTCCGGGACAGTATAGAATCTTCCGTTGAGATTGTATCCTACATCGCGAACACCTCGCTTGTCGATTTCGAGTTCTCTAGTCGCTTTCATTTGCTGTTGCTTGTGTATCATTGATCCTCTTTTATTGGGGATAACGAACTTCCGAAAACTCCGCTTGCCTTCACGGGTAGCCGATAATGAAATGCTTCGCTTTGATACGAAATTTATTAGTGAAACTTTCGACATAATGCTGTAATTTTTTTGATATTTTATTTACATTTAGAGATATAATTTTGAGGTTATGTTTTGCATTTTCAAGTTGAAGTTGATGTGAGTATTGTGAGTGTGATTATGTCATTGTCTAATGCCAAAACCAAAACGTCAACTCAACCTAGTCCGTTTCCATGAAGGTTTCCATGTATTTTATATATTATTTCCTCTATGGTTTCCCCAAAACTAAACATAGATCAAGGACTCCAGCTAATATCGGTAACCACAGAGCAAAGTAATCGAGATCTAACAAGAAAATAGATGGGATGGATATATATATGTGCTATGTACAGATCAATAATGTAATATATACAAAGACGTTTCATGTAATATAATTTTAGACTGCGCTCTACAAATTTATTTTACTCTTCCGTTTACCAAAAATAATAATTACGCCGTTGAGATATGGCACCAACCACACGCTTAGCAAAAACCGGCCCGAGGGTGACAATCAGACATAAACTGTCCTTGGTTCAGTGTATTTGGGGTTAATATTTATATTTTTTGAATTACAATTCGTGGGGTGCCGGGCTAGAATATCAACCCCCCCTCTCAACCAGTGGGTTTTGTAAGAGGCGGTAACACACCAGGAGGTGGGCAGCAGCGCTTTCTGAGAAACTGATATCTCACACTGCGATCCCCAAGCCGCCTGCCAAGCGTGGGGATTGTGGCAAACCCCCGCCATAATGGAGGCGGCTGTGTTCAGCAATGGACAATGCGGTTGATAGAGAACAAATTACAACCAGTTTGGTAGAATTGTAGGTATGTACGAATTTTATACTTATACACAATGCAACTGGACACGATATTTTTCCCACTACCTTGGTGAATTGATCCACGAGGCCATGGTATTTACTCTAGAACACCTGATAACACATTAATTTAAAATCTTTAAATTTAATCATGATTGACGAACCATGAATTTCCGATTACCTAAACCGAATATAATCATCTTAATAAAGATACAGTCAAACCTGGATACGCGAGAGTTCAAGGGAGCACATTCTCGCTTATAGAGGTTTCTCACTAACCCGAGTTTCTCGCTAATACAGGTACACACATAGAGGTACGCAGCAATAACATGTCACAGCAACTTTATAAGGGTAGGTATCAAGATGCTTAAGAAAAACAAAAATTCCTTTAAAACCCTTCTAACCAGCCGTTGCTAGCAGAAAAGTTCTGTATTCCCAGTTTTGTAGCAAACTCTTTTGATTTTTCTTTCAACAAAGGTCCATCTATGGGAATGTTCTTATCGAGAGTTTGTTTTATCCATTCCAAAAGGCACTTTTCGATATTGAGAAATTCAGAAACTTCTTAATATTTCATGTTCATCAGAGCACTCGCACTTTAGAGTCTTTTGATTTTATAATTTTTTATAGGTGGATTCTGGTAAATTAAACTCCCTCTGAATTTAATTTCGCCATTTTCCGGATTCAAACGCATTCACTATTTTAAGTTTATCACTTAATGACAGTAATTTACCGTTTTGACATGACGCAGAATTGAACTTTCCTTCGCAATTGATTAACGATAAACTGAGTAATTCCGACAAACAGGACGGCACACAGGCACACGTGTCCATTCGAAAAGAATGCCATAAAAAACAACGGTATTTAGTTCCACGAAAGAGAATAAGTACAATATTGACGAGAAAACAATACAAAAACAGTGATAGGAAGTTCCACGAAAGTTAAGAATGACTTATAAAATTGCAGATGTTAAATTTGTAATTTTTTTGTCATTTGTTCCTCTTATATAAATAAATAAAGCTCGACTGTCGTTAATTATATAGAGGCATAGATAAGTAGCAGTCTCACTTACGGAGGTCAATGAGGGAAAAACGGCCCTCTCTAACAAAGGTTTCTGTTTCTCGATAATAGAGGTTTTGGGAGCTTAAAATGACGGGACCTGGCTATTTCTCTCACTTCTATAAGTGAGAGGAATAGCCAGGACAGGATAGAGTTTTCTCACTTATCCAGGTTTGACTGTATAGTGAAAACCAAAAATATTTAATTAAATTGAACAAAGAAATGAACGACAATTTAGTTGTTTTTTTATTATTTCAAAACCAATCTTTCATCACAATGAATAAAGAACCGTATATTTATTCATGTGCTTATACTACAGTTTTTGGACGAAAACAAGCATAATTCAACCTTATATTGTACTGCATATGAAAACAGAAAGATTTTTAGATTCATCATGCTTTTATTTACCTGAAGAAGAATATATAAGCAAAAAAACAAAGATGTTTAATTTTAGACAATTCACACTATAAGTGATAAAGGAGTTTTTAATGGATACTTTAGGTAGGCTAATAGGACAAAAGTCAGTGAAGTTACCCTTTAAGTTACCTACTTGCATAGGTCATTATTGCAAAAATATAAGAATCAAATTTAGTACACGAATCGTTTGAAGTAAAATATGTAATCGTATATTAAGAACGAAGAACTTAGTTCCTATGATGGTCTACCCTCGCCCAAAGTCCGGTGGAGTTATACAACCGCCAGAGGGAGTCAACATCTAAGTCATCCCTAAAAAAATAGTTCCAGCCGGGCTATTGCAAGGCCTTCCCTCGCCCAAAATCCGTTGGAGCTCAACGACCGAACAGTCGGTAGTCAGCATGTATGTCCTCCCTAAAAAAAAGTTCCTCTTATTTATTCTGAGTCGAACTGGCCGAGTGGCCGCTCGGTTTGCATCAGCTTGCATCGCCAATCGTCGGAGAGCTCACACGCTCTCACTCTGGAGGACTGGAATAAAGTATCGTTTTCTGATGAAGCTAGAATCTCTTTGTGTGGAGAGGACCGACACGCCGCACACTGGGCCAGAATGCCAATTTACGATGCCAAAAATAGAATTTCGGAATGTCTTCTAACTTTCCAAAAGTACTCTGTTTCGCTTCCTAAATAAACAAACAATACGATCATATAAAAGACGTATTCAAAAAAGCACCACAGAAACATGCCCAAATGCGTTTTGCGTCCCCTTTTCTCGCACGGCAAACCTGAGTCAGCGGCCCTCGAAAACTCGACGGAACAACTACGCTTGTTTTATATCTTAGTGCTTAAAAGTGAAAAGTTTTTAATATGGAGAGCAAAGGGTCAGGTATGTACTTTTAATAAAGGGTGTTAGTAAATTTATTTTTTCGTATTTTGCGAAATAATATTTTTTTGAGTGAAAGACTATTTTAAAACAAAAAAAACTTAGTTTGACTTCATTTGGTAGACATTCAAAAAAAGTTCTGCATAGTTCCGCTGTATTTTATAGTTTTTTAAACACAACAACCCATGAAGATTATAAATAAACAAAAATCTCGTCCCCGTAGCTCCCCCTTTGTTAAATATAGACCCTTTTTTCAGGTATAGTCACGTTGACCCCGGTTCACAGCAGAGGAAGCTCTACAGAAATGCACTGTTTATAGTGCTAAAACACGTTTTTTTTGGTTTTTCGTCATTCAAGTGTGTTGAACGTTTATAACAATACGTACTGGACAAATTTAATATAAATAACCCTTTGACAAAATAATTGCAAAATGTAATTAAAGTGTTTGTCACAAAGCTTTTAGCTAAATGTTTATAATGTAAATTTTGACCAGTTCGTAGAAAAACATGGCAATAGGATCACCGAAAAATGTATACTCCCAGATATACATTCTACAACTACCTAACTAACCTATATCTCCAGGGAAGAGAGCAGGACCAAGTAAATTGTATGATACCAGTTAATAACGCAGCAGAAAGAGAGAGGTTAAGTCTCTTGTTACTGATATTACTCCTGAAAAGCTTTGTTTAGCGACTGAATCGAGTCTGGTAAAATCTAGCAAAAGAAAAGTGGCTCAAGTTTTAAAACTTGCCGTAAATTCGACTCCCCGAAGTTTGAGAAGAATTGAAAAAGCTAATTTTTCGTCTTGTAAATTATGTGCCATATTATAGTGCCGAAGAAGCTTTAGGTCTTATAGTGAACCTTAATATAACCAAAAACGGATACAAAATAATGCGGATGGATGCAAAGAAAAGGGGTGCTGATATATATTCCTCTTATCATGTGATTGTCAAAGTAAAGTGCTATCCGCAGAATTTAAGAATTACCGAGAATGGAGCTGTAGTACCGTTACAAGATCTTTTGTACCACACCATTCAGAGACTGGCACACGTACATTCAGTAGTAATTTTGAACAATATGGATGACAATAACAACACATTGGAAGTCTATTATAAGTGAGGTTTAGACGGCAGTGGAGGTCACAGTATTTATAAGCAAAACTTTTCAAATCATTCAATGTACGCTGATTCAAACATAATATTATGTACAGTTGTGCACTTGGAGTTATCAGAAATAAAAGAAGGGAACAAAAAATATTTTGGATAAATTACTTACTACTCTTCAACCAGATACTGCCGTCCAATTTCATTTAAAATAAAAAAAGAAAACGCGCAAAATACTAAACAGCAATATTCAAATATCGAGCAGCAAATAAGGCAATTGCGGCCTACAACCATTGTTATAGAAGACAGAACAATACTTTTTAAACATATTCTTATATATACAATGCTAGATGGAAAAACGGTGAATGTGTTATTTATTATTTGTTATGTAGATTCAGCTATTTGTGCATATAATAAGTGTGTTTTTCAATTATTAATTAAAAAATCATATTACCATAAATAATTTTCTAACTTTATCTAACTAATAAGGTATTATTTTTTGTCATTAAATCATTTTAAATTGCATTTCTAACTTTTAATACTTCAAATACAAAATCACAACATCAAAAATTAAATAAAAATCTACACTTTATTTTTGTCATCGTAAATTGGCATTCTGGCCCAGTGTGCGCCGGCGAGTGCTGCGAAGACCACGGGAACGCTATGGGGAAGTGTGTTTCGAAGAAATCACTCCTTATGGCGGAGGCTCCGTTATGTTTAGGGCAGCAATTAATTCGATGGAGCGTACGGAGTTAGTTTTCATAGAAAATGGAACATTAAATGCACACCGGTACATAATGGAAGTCCTAATTCCATATGCACAACCCACATTGACTGCACTTGGGGAAGATTCCATTTTTATGGACGATAATGCTCGCCCGCACCGTTCTGGCGACGTGGAAGCGTACATGCAAGAAGTTGGGATCCGTCGTTTAGATTGGCCAGCTCGAATTCCTGACCTCAATCCAATTGAGCATGTGTGGGATGTTCTAAAGAGACGGGTAAGATCAGTGCAACCTGCTCCACAAAACATCAGGGAGCTAAAAAGAGTCATTGCAGAAGAGTGGGAACGTATTCCTCAAAACGTTATTAAAAACATCGTGGAAAGCATGCCCAGAAGGATTCAAGCTGTGATTTTGGCAAGAGGAGGTCACACTCGTTATTAGGTTTTTACATTTGTAACTTTATTTAATTAAAAAAAGTAAAAAAAAACTTGTCTTTATTGCCGACCACTTCTTATTGTTTGGACGTGTACATCGATTTTAAAGAATCCATCGTTTTTTTTCTTTTAATTGCTCGAATTCACTTCACGCGCATTAATTTACACGATTATAAGCATACAGACTACGTCAAAGAAATAAACTTCATTGAATTAACTAAAATCGACCTTAGAACTTAAATTTCCTTAGGTACCCGTTTTTTTTGCAAAAGAGTGTATATGTATAGGAACGTAGATAAATACTATCCGAAGTTGAGTAATGGTATAAACATGGTTGAGTTACAGATGATTTCGGTATAAAGTTGTATGGGAAATTTGGCCTCCGCTGCGGTCTTAACTTGGATAGTTGACGACCGCTAGTGGCAAGACTACTAATTGCTTCGATATTTCGGAGGGCACTAAGCCGTCACGTCGGTCCCGCTTGCAGTCTTAGGATGGCATATTGACAATACTCATCTCGCTTACTATAGCATTCTTTTACCGTTGTATGGTTTGGTCCGTTAGTAATATATAGGTCACTATTGCCTGTAGATGGCATTACGCGCGTTCCTATTACGTAGAATCTACAATTTTTACCTGAAAATGTTTGGTCATGATTTTTGTTGTTAATACGCGTCTATCTAGGTCCCTAGACCCTACCGGGGGTATACAGGCGTTATAAGCTGAACCGCTCTTAGCGAAGTTTGCTGAGTCGTAGTTCACCGATCAGCTAAGTTAAGCACGTCCGCCGCAGTCATGTCTTGGATGGGTGACCGCTAGTGACATCACTACTGAGCGCTTCCGTGCTTCGGAGGGCATGTTAAGTGACTTAACATGCTCTTAGGATGGCATTCGTTATAGCATGGTGATAGAGCATTTTGCAAATGTCCACCAGGCTAGCTACCACCCTCAAGTAGAAAATCTGCTGCCAAGCACCTAACGGTGTGTTCCGGCAGCTGTCCTATAGAGCCAGTAATTCTAGGTTAGCTTGAACAAAATTCTTCGACCACATCATATCTTACCATCAGGTGTGATAGTGGTCAAAGGCTAGGCTATCAGGTATAAAAAAAGCTTCATACTAACATAAATAAAACTTAGAAAATCCATAGTTGAATTTGTATAATTTATAATAAAACATAGATATATACATCATTAAACTCTTAAAAATTCAAACATCCTTCAATACAGAAAGCCCTATTCCATAAAAATACAAGTACTTATGTATTAAATTCACATTCATTTTACAATCAAAAATATAACAACGCACCCAGTTAGATACATTTCTGTACATATATAAATTAACTGAAAGAAAAACAGTATTTTTTTATTGTGCTCTAACATTTTCCAACATAATATTAAGTTTTCCAATTAACTCCATAAAAAATATCAGTATGTGGAAAACTTGAAATCCATATTTTACGTAAAATATGTATAAATAAAAGCACCTGCTAAATCAATATATGTTTTGCATGGTGATAGAGCATATTTGCAAATGCCTGCCTGCCTAGCTACCACTAACCTTTATCATCATATGCTATCAGTTGATATAGTAGTCAATGGCTAGCCTATAAGCAATAAAAAAAATATATAAATGCTGCACGAATTATAGACAAGTTTATGTTGAGCAGAGGATGCTAACAAACTAATATCACCTTTAGGAACGTTTACAAAAAGCAAGATGAGCTGAAAACCCAAATAATAAAAAGAACAAAATCGTAGCAACATATAAACCGCATGAATAGCGCTTGTCATAAGCCAATTGTAGTTTCTTAATATGTTAAATACCAAATGTTCAAGATCGGTGAAATTTTGCATGCATATCCTTGAGCGTAATATCTACACTTCTGGATTGCCAGCCTTTCGTTGCTTATTTAAGCTCTCCAAATATGAAAATAAAAGTTTTCATACCAAACCATTTTCCTGTATCATTTTCAGAATACATAAATATTATGGAAAACTGGTGAATCAGAAGCATAGATATTAGGATTAATGCATGCTGTATGCATGTTAAATTTTCCGTTTAAAATATGACCAAACATACGTTTGTATGGAAAATCATCATGAATACACTATATGAATGCCAAGAAGTTACTTATCTAGTAGACATGTAGCATGCTTTTTATAACGTTTTTTGCAAGTTCCGAATTTCATTTTTATTTCTTTCTATACTAGACACAAATATGTTTAACACTAATAAATTAATAATAATATATACAGTGATAAAGCAACAAATTTATTTCAATAACCGATTATATGTAATGAATATAATATAATTTTATTATTATTATTATTATTTTATATAACGTTGGCACTGCTCTTTTATAGCACCTTAGTATTTTTCAATACCTTCATAGTCAATTTACACTATTTCAAAAGTCATGGAATATTCATAAGATATTAAGGTACACATTATATATTAGATTCATTTATATTTATTTATTGAGCATATAAGGTCATCATGCATCTAAAGATGGGCTCCGCTTATTAAAATATTTTGTTTGTGGAGAAGTGATAGGTCCCGACCAGGGGCGTGGGGTTTAATGTGTAACTTTTCTTTTTTAAATTTTATTTTGACTTTTTATTTGACGAAGATGCCAATTCTAATTTCAAAATGAAGATAGATTTCCATTATCATTCATATCCAATACCATTCAAATAAGACAATGAGGCCCCAGTGTCGGCAAAACCATACTAAGCCAACAGGCTTCTATGCAAAAATGTATGATGAGGTATGACACAAGATAGACATGTGTGGTCACTCCCATTCAAAACTCCTTAATAGCACTCACATTACGTGTGTTAAGCATTTAATGTATTAAGTCTCGGTATTTTGTGCCTGAACGGTGTACCCATTATAATGTTATTTTATATAGAAACACAAAATCTACGACGAGTTCTTAAATTATTAGTCGCTCAGCTTTATCCGATTTGACCAGAGCTGGTCTTTCATAATACCTCGATATTATATATTTATTCTGTCATTCAAAAAAGAACCAGTGACAGTACAATAAGCAAAAATATACATTTAATCCTGGGAATGTTCAAAGTCTACGAGGATTTTCTGTTATAATACATATAATAATATATACATACAATATGGTGAGACTGACCAGCAGAAAGAATTTCGGTCATTGACCCTGAGCGTTCATCTCTGTGTCTGTAGTTCATTTTTCTACAAAAATATTGATCTTGACCTCGAAATGACCGGCTTTGCTAGAGTGAGATTGTGTTTGCCAGTAAAATCATGTTTAGAATGGCCCAAAACTTTCAATGCATTATGTATTTTATCCTAATTATTATATGTATATAAGTAATATGTAGATAATATTAATTTGGAATAAAAACCTTTAAATTTGTACTCCTTAAAGTGTTGAATTATTATTGTTTCAATACCTAAACTTATAAAATTTTAATACACATTTGGTTACCTCATTATACTGGAATCCGTAGAGCTGGTAGGCTATTGGTAGGTCATTTATTGATGACATCGTAAAAACCGCGGGTAGACAATGGATACAAGCGGCTAATAGCCGTTCTTTGTGGCGTACTCTATGGGGGAGGAATTTGTTCAACAGTGGACGTCTTCCAGCTGATGATGATTATGAAATACACCGCAAAATGTATGCTTTTTAATTTTATGAAGTTAGGGTAGTTGACAAAGTTAGGAATAGATTGCAAGACTACGTATATGCTCTAGCTGAGAGAGTAAATAAATTATCCTATTTTTTGTTTATTGAATTAAATTGCATATAGAATAATTATTTGTAAATTTTGTAATCCAAATCTGTTCCTACGAATAAATATGCAATTTATTCGTACCGAATCGTTTTTTCATACCGAAAATGACAGCATACTGGCTAATTATAGACACATACATGGTAATAGTTACAAATGATTTTGACAATGACATTTGCAAGCTAATTTCTTTGAAAAGTTGACATACGTCGTACTTACTGTCTCTGAATTGTCTATGCATTCGTGTCATAGTGACGTCACAAAGTAGCCATTATTGACGTCGCTAATTTTAAGTTCATATGAAAATATCGGCCTTTACACGCTCGCGCTTAAAAAAAACATTGTACATTTCGTTAATCCTAATAATATTCATAGGTAGATCTTTTACTAGTCAACTACCCAATAAGTAAATATCTTCAAATCGTATTTTTATATAAAATGATGTATTTAAACATATTTTATTGTGACATTTAGTCGCATACAGTTATGACTAATGAACATATTAGAATAGTTCATTAGAAACAGTAAATATAAAAGCGAAAGACTTAAACTCTAAACATAAATCACATCACAATGTATTTATATCTATAGAAAATCGTTGTTCAACATAGGCGCTGCCTACTTCAAAAATTAGTAGTCTCTAAAACACAGGCAATAACGTGTATGATAGGGTATCTAGTAAATCACTTTTAAAATTAACAGTAGAGGTCGATTGTGAGTGCGTTTTTAGAAATATATTATTTAGATTTAAATAATTTTACTAAAAAGTGCGTATTTTAGACAAAAATAAATTGTTTTTTTCGGCAATTGTTTTATAGTTGTTTTACATTTGGGGGTCATTTGACGATAGATGATTTGGTCAGTGTTAATTGTATATATAACATATTTATGTGCGTATTTTGAATATAGATACCGACAGTTATTAAGTATCTTAAACCCATTGAAAATCAAGTTATATCAATAAAGAAACATTATTAACTTAGAGCGAATAAAACCCGTCTAATTATATGTATATTTCTACGAGTTCGAGATTTGTAACTGTTCGGGTTTAGGGGCCGTCCATTAAACACGTGATGTTTTTTTAGCATGTTTTAACTCCTCCCCACGTGCCGTTGGTGATACGTGGTGAGGTTTAAGACTACCCTCCCCCCCCCATCTAAAATCACGTGTATTTTTAGTATCTACAGAGAATCATAAAATTTTTAGAATATTATCTTTATATATAGAGTATAATCAAATTTTGTTCTAAACTCTTCACGGGGACTTCTTTGCCTGGCAACGGCGAGCTTTTCGGTTAAGAAATCGCGTTGGCGAAAAAAATAAATACACGCGATATCTTACAACAAACACCCCCCCACCCCCCTTGTGATATTTAGTGATTTTTGGTAAACCTCCTCCCCGCCTTTCAAGCCTCACGTGATTAATGAACGGTCCCTTACCTTGAATACGCTAAGCCCTTATATTATGTCTGAAATTTAGATGTATAACAAAAACGCAAATCCAACCTAACCTCTACTTGGTACCCTATGTATAACACACTATGCCTGTATATCACATACACCCCTAGGTCATGTATCGACCGGTCTTTCATCGTGGCAGTTATTTTCGAGGTCCTCCATGGTGTCGCTTGAGGATTGTGTGTGATCACTCAACTCGTCGATTTGCTTCTGTTTCTTGCGCACGTTCCAGTGGAGACATTCGGCGAGGGAGTCGAACCAGTCAGAGATTTGGTCCTGAGCGCATATCGAGGGCACCGGGTATACTGACGTTGTCACGTATAGGCTGAAAGGATATTGAGTTAATGAGTGGATTGTTCCATTTGGGCCTTGATATTGATAACAGAAGACTTGATAAGAATTTTACTCAATGAGAAAGGATAGGAAAACTTAAAGAAAAAACTTTATTGAAACACCACAAAAAAAAACTTTTTTTTTTTTTTTTTTTATGCCTGATAGTTTAGCCTTTGACCACTATCTCACCTGGTGGTAAGTGATGATGTGGTCGAAGATGTTGTACAGCCTAACCTAGAATTACTGGCTCTCAAGGACAGCTGCCGGAACACACCGTTAGGTGCTTGGCGACAGATTTTCAACTTGAGGGTGGTAGCTAGCCAGGCGGGCATTCGCAAAGTGCCCTACCACCATGCTGTAACGACTGCCATCCTAAGACAACAACCGGGACCGACGGCTTAACGTGCCCTCCGAAGCACGGAAGCGCTCAGTAGTAATGTCAC
This sequence comes from Plagodis dolabraria, assembly GCA_963854805.1. Taxonomy (NCBI): domain Eukaryota; kingdom Metazoa; phylum Arthropoda; class Insecta; order Lepidoptera; family Geometridae; genus Plagodis; species Plagodis dolabraria. Next base: position 22,085,022 of record OY978457.1, on the reverse strand, counting down.
CAGCGGTCACCCATCCAACTCCTGACCGCGGCGGACGTTGCTTAACTTTGCTGATCGATTCAGAATAGCCAAGCAAACTTCGCTACGAGCGCTTCATTGCAACGCATGGAATATTTGAAATGAAAGTTTCAGAGAAAATTTCAAAATGGTTAGCCTTATCGCTAAAAGCGATTTCTTCAAACAACCTTCGAAAGAGAGATACAATCAATAAGGTTTATTTTATTAGATTATAATATTTATTAATTTATAGTTTTTTTTTAAGCAGTGATAGTTTCCACAACTGGGAAAGGCATTTTGCGAATGCCGGTCTGGCTAGTTACCACCCTCAAGTAGAAAATATGTCGCCAAGCACCTAATAGTGTGCTCCAGCAGCTGCCCTTTAGAGCCAGTAATTCTAGGCCTAGTCCATTTACCATCCTCGACCACATCATCACTTACCAACAGGTGACATAGTGGTCAAGGGCTGGCTAAAAAAATATGGCAAAGTCAGTAAGTAACAAGACAAAAAAAATAATAATAAAAAATCATTATAGAAATTACATTACAGACATTAAGAAAAACTTAATTAAAGTGATTTTAAATTTGTAAGGGATGGTTATTTTAAAAGGAAATATAAAACGAATTTTGACTAGATACTTACGCACATCTTTGGAGGAGCATTTTACTTAGAAATTGGTTAATAATTAGACACAACACAAACACATGCACAGTGCACTCAAAAGCAAAGCATAAGCGGCGTAAGAGCGTCACAACCGTTGAGCGGGTGCTACGCGATCACGAGCTCAATGTAACCTGGCAAGTTCTACAAACATATTCAGCGACCAAAGAAAGTAAAGCCATGCGCTCTTCCGGCGTGGTTAGGCGGATAAGGTAAACTTTCGCTGGTGGTGCCTAAGTTTATGGAACTTACCATCTTACACTGAGCTCAATGCTTTAATGAAAAATGTATCAAGAATATCAGGACCATATTACAAGTCATAACTAATATAGGGTCTATTTTGTCACTAGGCGTACAATTTATGATGCTATAAACATAGCAAAACTTAAAATAGGTCGTTTAAACAAAGTCTGCTCCGTTAATGACAAACTTGTAATGAGGTCCCAGAAAATTACTAAGGTTAGTGTAGTTTGTTAGTAAATTATCACAAAATCCAATCTTTATTAGATGAATAATTTGTGCTTTTAAATGAATCTGAAAATGTATTGTTTTCTTCCATAAATTTGATGATAGCTACCATGTTCTTTTTGATCCATGAAAGGAGATGTTTGATACTATGTAAATTTTTTGTTTGTGATGTTGATGATGACCTAAGTGGTGCCCGCTCAGAAAGCGGATACGGAACAACTGCGTGACAGGTGGCGACGGCAGCGAATGCAACATGTCATAATTTCATGTAAACAATATAAATGAGATATGTCACTCTGAATATTGTTTTTCTGAAATAGGGATGAAACAATCTGACGGCCCCTCTAATGACATCTTTCCACATCGTCGCGTTAAGATATTTGCGATCAGGTTCCGCAGCCGGATGCATTACCGATATTTAAGAACTTTATTGATCACATTTTTTTGCTTCCATAATATAGTTCCGTCGTAAAACGACAGATGGGAGATCAAGTCACAGGAAAGGTGCCGTAAAAACGGATTGCGCACTTTTGTCATTTCTAACTAACATTTACACATTCCCGACGGGATTCTGCGCTAGAAACGCAACCCCGAATCTCCTTGCGCGAGTCGTAAGAGGCGATGAAAGGCAAAATACCAGAAGTTGGGCAACAGCGGCTTGTGGCAAACCACCTTTATTCTAAGTTGAAAGTTCTGGTTGTTCTGTTGATGATGATTACGCATTCAGTGTGACATCTCTCATATTATGATTACATGCACCACATCCAGAGCCTTCGTGCATCAGACACACAGTTGCGCAGACCTAAAATCCATAAACGAAATAAGACTCATCCCTGCTTTACCAAAGCTCAAGCTTTGTGGAGTATTTTAGGAGCTTAGCTCGTACTCAAATTTATGGTTCTAACAAGTTAAGCAGTCGCTAATCATCATGATGTCACTTTTGTACTTTCTAACGTTTTTCTAGACAATAGCTCTAAAGACAAGATGAGTCTAAGTTCGCTTTAAGGATGGCAGCCTCAGTAAGTCCCGTCCTTAACCAACCAGTAGCCCGTACGTCATACACAGCAGTGCCTTTGTGCAATTATAGTTTACCTATCGCCAGGCCTGAGCGTCAATTGCGAACGTCCATCGAAGGAGACAGAAGCAGAGTTTCTCGCCTCAATGCTAGGCGTTATCTGAAACAATCTTTATCTTCTGAGCTATGGCAAAATTGAGGGTACTTTGGGAAACAATATGGGACCATTTTCGGTTCGATATTCATTGTAGACAGGTTCTAGGGTTAACGAAGTTTTGGAGTACAGATTCAGGACTACATATAACAATTAGAGTTCGAGTCGAGATTATACTTTAAACTACGATACAATTAATACACTATTTAGGGCTCAAACCCATAAACAAGTTTATATCCCTTTCACGCTCGCTAATATAGGTATGCGCGTAAAAGAAACAGGTTGAAATGAGCATGATTGTATTGGTATTATTTCTATCGATTGTTGTGCTCCGTCTTCTTTATTGGTCTGAGATTTAGGGACGTTCTCATACATAATAACACTACTATTCAAAACATTCTAACCTAATTTAATGCTACTATACTCAACCTTTTTTGTACGGCCAATAAACGCATCTAATAAGAATTTCAAATGTAAACGTGATACCAAGATTACATGTTAATCAAATCACTGTTAGTACAAATCAATTAACATACATTAGCAGCAGCTAAAATACACCAATTTTTATTCTGTAGGCAAATTATTTACGAATAATACCAGTTACAAAGGAAGGAATACAAAGCGTTTTGCGTGCAGGCAACACCAAATTTTTGTATAATGGCAATACTACAAGCCTACCGCGTAAATGAGACGGTTCCTGAGGCATCGATGCGGCTTGTTGACGCAAAAATATATAATATTGTGTGCAAGGTGTGACGTTAACCGTCACCCCTCCCGTACCGCTCTCCTACCTAAGGAACCAACTCACTAAAGCGGTAGGTCAGTAGGCAGAATGACTGCGTTTGCCGAGGCCAGTACCTATCTCCGTGCTGCAATGCTTGTCTATTCCTTCCGTCGAACGACACCCACATCGCGTTTCTCGCGTCTGGTGATAGCGCGATCTACAATATTATCAGATTGTTTTACATATTGAAGCAATGATGGCCGAGCGGTTCTAGCTAAGGACTGCCGTGCCGCAGGTCACTGGTTCGATCCCACTGCCGAAAATCTGTCGCCAAGCTCTTAACAGTGTGTTCCGGCAGCAGTCCTTGAGAGCCAGAAAAAAATAATAGCCACATGAGACTCAACAACTGTATGTCTCAATGTGACGGGCGCCGTGCAATTCGTCACATGACGAAATGCATCTGTTACAGTCAGAGGTTAATCCGCTTAACATCAGGTAGGCCTCGTGCTTGTTCCGTAACAATCACATAAAAAATAAAACAAAATTGCATTAGTTCTTACAATCATTGCGTATTTTGCTCTGAATTACGTGTGTATACTGGACATATGATCATAATTCAAGTAAACTTTGGTCCATAAATTATGTATATTAATTATTTGTACCTATATATATTTAATTGCTTTTATTTGAAAGTATTTTTGATGGTTTCACTTTGATTAATAGTGATCTACGAATACCAGCATTAAGCGACTTTATCGTCAACGTCGATTGCAAGTATATATATATTTAACGATTATGAAACATAATACTTGGGATATTTTTTGTTTGAGTTCTCATTGTCACGCTCCTAGCTAGCTATTGCATGATGTATCAGGACAACATACCTGTATAAAAATCTATACTTTGGGGTTATACGAAGAGTCCCAAAATAGATTTGGCGACATTGGCTGAGTATGTCTTATGTGACAAAGAAATACTTCCTAAATCCTTTTGAAGCAGTGATAGCTCAGTGGCTTTGGCTATGGACTGCCGCGCAGCAGGTCCATGGTTCGAATCCCGCCGCGGGCTTGAGCTTCACCGCATGGCGGAAGGGCATTTTGTGAATGCCCGCCTGGCTAGCGACCACCCTCAAGTTGAAAATCTGTCGCCAAGTACCTAACGGTGTGTTCCGGCAGCTGTCCTTGAGAGCCAGAGTAATTCTAGGTTAAGCCTGTTAACACCTTCGACCACATCATCACTTACCAACATGTGAGATTGTGGTCAAAGGGTTACCTACCAGCAAAAAAAAAAAAAAAAAAACTAATGACCCCAATCTGCTGTAAGACTCAAATGTATTGCTTTCTTAAACACTGGGCAATACTTTCTACTGAAAGGAATTGCGGAAACTACAGTGTTTTATGAAAGAACTGGAATCACTGCAGGGTCCACATTTGAAAACATATTTTTGAACTTGGAAGAGTAGATATTCTAAATAGTACATTATTGGAGTCGAAAATATTAATAGGAATCGTTGTCGCTAAAGGTGGATCGTCCATAAATTAGTTTTATCTGAATTCCAAGATTCTTTTGCATTTTTCTCGCTGCTCCACTGCTATGACAATTTACTTCATATGCAATTAATATAGTCTTGTAACGTATGCCTTTTGTCTACTGCATTATTCCATTTTACCCACACTTCCTTCCTATTAAGGTTCTGGGCAGTAGAAACATGGCATAGATAGGGGCAGTGGCTTAACATCAGTTACATAACTGTTCGTTTATAGTGTAACATCAGACAGCATGACGAGGTCCTGGGTTCGGTCACACAGTTGTTGGGTTTTCAGTAGTAATCCGGAGCCTGGCATTTTATCCGGGAGACGGCAATAGCCTCGCCCATTATAACATGGGACCAACACACGTCTGTTCAAAAGTGGGTAATTAGACACCTGTGCCTAGCATGTATTCATATATACATATCTCAAGTAAGTAATTAAATCTTACAAAATTCGTACTAACGGAAAACTAGGTTTTCTTTATGTCTACCTAACTACCACACTCCTCCTCAGTCACTAAAATATTATCAAAATCTTGATTAATTAACAGACTGAATACTGAACACCCATTGGTCACCTGTCACGTCATAGAATACTGCTGACCGTTCACATTTCACAGTCAACCAATCAATGCTTTTACAAACTTTCCAGAAACTGGGGGCGAGAGACGACAACTAACTATTAACTAGCATGTCAGTTGTTGAGCTGGCCGGTCAGTTTTCCATACAAACGTCGTAAGGTGATCACTCCCTTATTTGAGGATTTAGGTCCGAAAACAAAGCATTATATCGATTGATTTCTTTATTATTTGGGCTTGTATCGCATATTAGTACTAATATTATAAATGCGAAAGTAACTCTGTCTGTCTGTCTGTCTGTCTGTTACGCTTTCACGCCAAAACTACTGGACCGATTTGAATGAAATTTGGTATGGAGATAGTTTGAGACCCGGGAAAAAACATAGGATAGTTTTTATCTGACTGCGCAAAAAGAGGTTAATGTTTTCGCGCGATAACCGACATACGCGCGGGCGGAGCCGCGCCCAGAAAGCTAGTATTATATATATATTGTATATTTATTTCAAGGACAGGGCCGATTTAAAATACTGTATATAATACTACCATGACTCGAGTCAGTCTTTTTAACTCGAATTATCGTTTGTTTGATTGATTCGACTTCGAGGTGACGATAAAGTTTTCGAGGCATATAACGTTCAACTTAATTAGCTTTTTAAAATTTCGTTACGATACAAGCCCAGACAACGAAGAGATCAATCAATCAGAGATGTAAGTGACTAGAAGAAGGGGCTAGTTCAACCTTAATCGTTGTTTTCGTACTGATATTGACAGTATTAAGTCTGATAAGTGTTAATTAGCGTCTCTGAGTACAGTAATAAATTTATCTTAAGTAACATGTACTAAGTTTGGGGCAAAGTGTTTACCTTGAGCTCGACCCCAGCGGGCACCACGATGGGCCTGAAGGAGAGCGAGTGCGGACAGATGGGGGTGACCATGATGGCGGGCACGGAGGGGTGGATCATGCTGGCGCCGGCCGATACCGCGTACGCAGTGCTGCCCGTCGGAGTCGACACTATCAGCCCTGAGCATTACAAATACACTGTTCATTAAACATTAGAAAGAAATCGGCCAAGTGTGAATTGAACTGGCACACCGAGGGATACGTAGTAGGTAGATACCAACACAGATTGTACCCAAAAAATCTTTTTATTTTCATGTAGTTCGAGGTCCATAGCGGAAGCCCGACCCAGGCCGGTTTTACAATTTTTCTTTATACGGTATTTATTAGGCTATATTCATACCAAGTTTGGGGCTTTTACGACAGAGCAAAAAAAAATACGTAATAAAGTACTCGTTCCTTGTGTGGGCGTCCCCATCCCTTATATTTTTTTGCTGTTATCATCATTTGTTAAGAAATTCACATTACCATTACACATTCCGCGCAAATTGAATTTTATCCACCATACTACGAACAGCGAAGGAGTGGAACACCCTCCCAGCGTCTATGCTTTCCGAGAGCTATAATCTGGAAATTTTCAAGTCTAGAGTGAATAGGTCTATAGGATAGGTCTATATCTTCTAGACAAGCGCGCTCCACGTCGTCCGCGTTGTCACTAACCATCGAGTGAGATTGCTGTCAAAGCTTGTCTATCCGTATCAAAAAAACCTATTGCGGTCCCAAAGACACAGCCGTTTAAGTTGATCTGTTAAGACCTACTAAGCAAGCTTTGCTACGAGCGCTTCATTAGGAAGCAGAGCGCTTATTGCCACCAGGCGATCCCAGCTTCCAAAAAGTGAATATGTAGACTTAGGCTGGGTATCCATCTACCAGAGCCAGGCGAGCATTCGCAAAAATTCTCCCACAATAATAAACTCTCCCACCATGCGGTGAAACTGAAGCCGTCGGTATCGAACAATGGACCTGTGGCACCACAGATCGTAGGTGTAACCACTCAGCCAGCATTGCTTCTAGGTATGTAGGAAATGATAAAAAGAAATAAGAGAAGAGATCATTGAGGAGGACTTACCATCCCCCTGCACAGAGGTTATATGCTTCCCGTCAAGGAAGAGATCTATGTTAGAGAGGTAAGGCGAAGGTCCTCGGTCCACCACGACTTCGTTCAGCACCAGTATCGTCGTCGGCTTCTTCTTGTCTTTGCCCTGATCCTGGCTTTTTCGAAGCACCACGCATTGGAGACGCGATCTTAACGTTAAAGCGGCGTGACCTGAAATAAGAATATTTTTTATTAAGCACTTGCCCTTATAGATGGCTTGGTTTCAATATCTCTCCTTTAAATTTTGCCTTTAACCACATAATATAAAAATTACCTGCTTTTAGGCAATATGCCCTTGATTTGGAAAACCATTTTTAAAGGTAAACGCAAAGAAACGCCTCTAACCGCGCCGAACGAACCGCATTTATGAATGATTTCGATGACTTCGGCGAGTGTGAGTCCTGCGGCGCGTCTATTAGGCGCGCGTAGACATTTAGACACGCATTAAAAGAGAATTTTAGCAACGTAATATACTTTGCCGCTGAAAGTACAGTAGTAGGAAGGCGAAAGTAAATCCAGATTTAAATTTAGCAGCCGTCACATGTCGTATTTTTGTTTTAACTTCCTACTCGGGTTACAATCAACCCTAAAAACAGGTCTTTTGGCAGCTGTCAAATTGACAGTTGCCGTCGTAGCTCTTGTATCGATTGCTTACTTGCTTACTCTCCAGTTTAGAGCTGTCAAAATATGGGATGCTGTAATTTAATCTGCTTCGCGACGGACGATGAAATCAGCTTAGAAGGCAACTATTTTGAATATTAAGAATGTCAAAAATTCTTAATATTGCTTGCCTCGCGTTTGCTTTCAAGGTTGCTATTATGTGAAAACCTGTTACCACGCCACATAATGTATATTAGGCAGCTCTAATCGTGAACCGGTATCCGTTATTAAACCGGCTCGCTTGGTCGATATCTTCAACATCATCACTTATCAACAGGTAACATTGTGGAAAATTTCCCAGCCTATACATAAACTTACTCCATCGTAGTTAGCATATCCACCCGCGGTATCATAACATAATATAACACCCGTGTCACCACCCGTGGTTAATCTGTCCTAGGTAATTGGCGAGCATGTATATTTGTATGGTGGTAGGGCATTTTGCGAATGCCCGCCTGGCCAGCTACCACCCTCAAGTGGAAAATCTGTCACCAAGCACCTAACGTTGCGGTGTGTTCCGGCAGCTGTCCTTGAGAGCCAGTAATTCTAGTTAAGCCTGAACACCATCTTCGACCACATCATCACTTACATTCAGGTGAGATAGTGGTCAAAGGCTAACCTATCAAGCATAAAAAAAAACTAACAATGAAAACTCTCAGCCAAAGCCTGGAGTAAGAAATTATGCCAATGGATCCAATAACATCTAAGACAATATTTAGTTCACGATTTATGGTAACAATGTTTTATCTATGTTTTTAACAATTTTGCATGGTGCTAGGGCATTTGGGAATGCTCGACTGCCTATGGCAGCTAACCCGCCTTGCTACCACCTTTAAGTAGAAAATCCATCGCCAAGCACCTAACGTTGTGTTCCAACAGATGTCCTTGAGTGCCAGTACCTCTATCGTGGTCAAAACCTAGCCTATCAGTAAAACAAGTAAATTTGATAAAAAATATCTGAGAATGTAAAAAGACTCAGTAAAAATATCTGAAAAAAATTTTGGTCATACCTATAATATGGTCTATTAATAATAATAATAATAATTGTTTATTTCAGGCATAAACCCATATTTAAATTAAAGTTCTAAAATGTAAAAAAAAAACTAACACTGTATAGAGGTGTCCAAAAATATAAAAAATATACAATAGATATAAGTAAAACAAAATACCTACGCGACGCATTTATCATGCTGAATCACTTTTTGTTCTTGTCCATGAGAACGGAAATCCAGCGCGTAAAAACAGGATTCCTGAATATGTCATCAGAGATAGCCACAAGTTTAATACTATTGGGGAAGGGGTGTGATTATGACAAGTGAATTGGGCACAGCTCGACAAGTGGGCTTAGCTTAGGCAAGGTTTGTTTTTTCAAGAGATTTAAAACACGTTTCTACCATTACCTTCTAGAACGTTCATGACTTGGTCCTGAAAGTTGTTGAACTCGAAGGGCGTGAGGAACCCTAATGAGCCCAAATGGAATGCCATCACTGGAGGTACTGATTGCTGGAAACAATGAAAATTAATATTAAATATAATTTTTTAGCACTATGGTATAGGGTCTAGGGGACTATTTTAAAATATATGTTAAAATACGAGTATGAAGGTCACGGAGCTGCACAAGTGTTCAAGGAACCTAATATGTGACATAACTACGACAGTAAACCACAGACTAGTTAGAGTAGATATAATACGAACGTACTTATTATAAAAACTATTAATGGTAATTTTTTTTTTCACTATTTTTAGTGACCCTTTTTACTTACAAGATCGATTTTATTTATAGTCAACGACTATATCATCAACATAGGGGAATGTTTTTTAGTTATTGGAGTGTAACTCAAAAGGGCTGAACCGATTTTGATAAAATTTAAAATGGGACCAAACGACATACGACTTTTAAACAAATAACAATTTTCAAAATCGGTTCACCCAGTCAAGAGTTTTGAGGTAACAAACATTAAAGAAAAATACAGACGAATTGAGAACCTCCTCCTTTTTTGGAAGTCGGTTACTACTTTACTTGAAGCTTACTGAAAACTCAAACCCGAGTAACATAGCACATAACATAGCATCCCTGGGACCACGGCACCTCACACCAAACCACCATTTACTCGACACATCAGGAGAGGTCTCCTCAAAAAAAAAAAACAATAATAGGTAACCGTTATCCAAAATAATGTAAACTTCCTGTTTGACTTGCACTTGATCACTTCCACTTCAAGGGTTTCCACTTCAAGATTTCTATCGCAGTTTTGCAATTTACTGATTGCAAAACTGTGATAGAAATCCCATGGGGAGAATTTTATTTTATGTGATTGTGGCGAAACAAACACGATCTACCTATTTTTTTTTATGCCTGATAGGTTAGCCTTTGACCACTATCTCACCTGATGGTAAGTGATGATGTTGTTCATACTAACCTAGAGTTACTAGCTCTCAAGGACAGCTGCCGGAACATACCGTTAGGTGCTTGGCGACAGATTTTCTACTTCAAAGTCAAAGTCAAAGTCAAAATCATTTATTCAATTTAGGCGTGTACGACGCTCTTATGAAGGTCAATTACAAATTTTAATATTGAAATATACTACATTGTACTGCCACGTTCAGCAAACAAAAGTTATAGAGCCACTGCGAGAAGAACGGGCAAGAAACTCGGGGCCATTCTTTTAAACGTTTTTTAAAAATGTGTTAAGTACATACTATATAATAAAATTATTACAATACTTAATTTACATTACGTAGGTGTTAGGCGCTAGCTTGGCAGAGGCGAACCAGTCCAAGCATTTTTGTCGTTTAAGTAATCACAAACTGTGTAGTAAGATTTCTTTATCAAAATATTCTTCACATGCAACTTGAATTTTCTTTCTGTGAGCGTTGTAATATGTTTGGGCAATTTATTATAAAACCGCACTCAATTTCCTAAGAAGGACCTTTTATTTGTCTTTGCTAATCTAAAACCTGGCACCGCTATTTTATCTTTATTCCTAGTGTTATAATCGTGAGTGTCACTGTTTGATTTAAATTTGCTCAAATTTTTACGAACATACATAATATTTTCAAATATATACAGACTTGGTAAAGTTAAAATATCAATTTCTTTAAAAATATCTCTCAGGGATTCCCTAGGATCCATTTCATATATGGCTCGAATTGCACGCTTTTGTAAGATAAAGATTGTCTCTATCTCAGCAGCAGCTCCCCACAGCAATATACCATAAGACATAATACTGTGGAAGTACGCGAAATAAACAAGCCTAGCAGTAGCTACGTCTGTTAGCTGTCTTATCTTACGAACTGCATATGCAGCAGAACTAAGTCTTCCAGATAGATCATGTAAATGTGGATTCCACTGTAAAGTTGAATCCATTTTAATTCCCAGGAAGACTGTTGCATTGTCAAAAGAGAGTTTTTCTAGGCCAAGCTTAATGTTTGGTTCAACATAAGTAACATTTGGTAAAGAAAACTTTAAACATTTGGTCTTTTTTGAATTTAAGAGAAGATTATTAGCCGCGAACCACTTAGAGATCATAGATAACACATTATTTACATGAATAAGTTCACTATCCCTCCTATCTACTTTAAAAATTAGGGAGGTATCATCTGCGAATAAAACTATATCGCAGAAATTTTTAACCATGCAAGGCAGATCATTTATATATGCTAGAAACAGAAAAGGTCCTAAAATTGATCCTTGCGGTACGCCTATTCTTACCAAAGACCCGGAAGAAGTATTGCCATTTATTCTAACCTTCTGTAGCCTGTCTGACAGATATGACTTTATAAGATCCAGAGCTTTTCCACGAATACCATAATGTGAAAGTTTTCGAATCAGAGTGCGGTGCTCTACACAGTCAAATGCCTTAGAAAGGTCACAGAATACGGCAATAGCATCCTGTGAACTCTCCCAGGCTTCAAGTATATGTGACATCAATTGAGCACCTGAATCTGTTGTGAATCTGCTCTTTGTGAAACCAAACTGATTCTCATTCAATATATTATGCTCATTAAAATGGGATAGAAGTTGTTTGAGCATAATTTTTTCGAATACTTTACTCAGAACTTGAGGTTGGTAGTTAGCCAGGCGGGCATTTGCAAAGTGCCCTACCACCATGCTGTAACGACTGCTATCCTAAGACAACAACCGGGACCGACGGCTTAACGTGCCCTCCGAAGCACGGAAGCGCTCAGTAGTAATGTCACCAGCGGTCACCCATCCAAGTCATGACCGCGGCGGACGTTGCTTAACTTTGCTGATCGATTCAGAATGGCTAAGCAAACTTGGCTACGAGCGCTTCACAGATGACGAACTGCACAGTTGACAAACTGCACTACGCCCGTCACCCTGAGACATACAATTTCTGAGTCTCATGTGCCTGTAATTTTACTGGCTCTCAAGAACTGCTGCCGAAGCACACTGTTAAGGTGCTTGGAGACAGATTTTCTATGGTGCATACATTTTTTTTGGCTATACCTTCTCATGTATTGGTTCCCCCGTTTACGAGCTAGTCCCTTAACGTACATTCGGACGGATAGACAGAGGAGTCTCATTAATGAGCGAATCACATGGTATCCATCTTGATCTGCTAAAATTATTCGATGGGCCTAGAAGTCGAGAGGATATTGCATCTGTCCCTTTTATTACCTGGAACAGCGAGCTGGCGTGCAGCAATGTCCCGTCTCCACCCAAACAGATGATGAAGTCGATCTTATCCGTGAGGTCATCGGTGCCGGCGCGGAAGGTCATCAGCCTCTCCCGTACTGAAGTGAAGTCTCCATACTCCTTGAGCAACGTGTCCTCCAAAACCGCAGCTTCGACGAACACCACCATGCTTTTGTCCTGAAATGATACAACAACAGATTATTTTTTGGTCTAATTTTTAATACCTCGTACAAGTTAAATAAACAATAATACTATTATTTATTTAATGTTTCAGAAGGAGTACGTTTTCTTTCAATATTTTTTTTAGTTTAGACAATTTTATACTAGGGGAAATGAGGAAAATGTGTCTGAGAAAACCTTACGTACTTTTATGGTGACCTACGCATAAACCCTCGTACAGGTCTCAGACGCGGGTTTGAACTAGCCCGAGGCCGATAATATTTCATTGGCAAATAAAAAAAAATACATTTTTCTTTTTATAGCCACCTGCATAACAGTAATGGGTTAAATAAATTGTGCAACAATTGTCAATCTGATCTATCAAAACAATCTCTTCGCGTAAATTTTTGCATAGGAGTTCAGTAATTTTTATTATAAAAACTGTATACTAAAATTACTTCATGTTTTTCTTCTTGGGAAGACGGTTTGGATACCACGTCTGACTTATTTAGAAAAGTTACATTTGACAGAATACTAGGTAACGCCAACATCGTTTTAGCAGAATTATTACATGAAAACATGTTGATTTACATTTTTCTCTCGTAACGATAAGAAAAACAGCCCCTACAGGAACTAATTCTAATAATTTTACAATAATGATTTGTATTAAATATAAAAATAGTTGTATTCAAAGAAAAATTATAATAATTACAAGAATATATTTGAATGCATACAATAACTATGACAATGATTAATACACACAACTAAGTATTTTTATATTTAATCAACAATTTTACTCAACGATTCTCTATGTCACAAGTAGCACAAGAATGATTGTTAAGTTTACCACATTTTTAGTAATAGCAACCAGATTCTTTTTATCAATGTTAACTAGTAAAGAGACCTACCACATGGTATAATTGTATAGTGGGCGAACGAACGAAAGAACAAAAGCCAAACTGTAATAATACTCTATACGTGAAAGAGATTGCATTTATTATGTTCTAATTTCAAAATATCGTTCATGCATGCGGCTATACGGCGGCGGATCAATACGATATCATATTTATAAGTCCAAAATGGTTTGACAGTAATACTGCCAGCCGCTGCCCCCTCGGTGTGAATAGAGCCTAAGGCGTAACTCCACACAAATTTCAAAAACCAATGCATAATATAGCACCATGTACCATTAAATTAAAAACCAAACGACACGTTGTTCTACTTATAAAACGTTTACCTTCCAGAACAATGGTGCTTGGGTCGATTGCTTCATTAACATTGCATGAGGAATTGACGTTGGTATCGATCGATCAATTCAACACGAACAGGTAATGAGAGAGCCTTTGCGTCATATGTAACAGTTCTCATTTGTGTACAAAATGTTACCTGTACACCGTGTTACGTGTTTGGTGTTGGTATATGTTAGTATATAAATCTAGTATCTATATTCTGTGCCTGGGTAGTCTGCTGTAACGCCCATTGGCGAACATGGGCCTCTTTCAAAGAGGAAAACTCATGAGGCATATGATATACTCTTGACGAGCTTATTGGAAAGCAGTGTATAGATACTTATAGAATACGATGCTGCACTAGTTCACCTTAGTCTGCTTTTAGGGTTCCGTAAGATCCGGACCATCCCACTTGGTTTATAGAGCCTTCACAGGTGGTCGGTTGATATGTTCGTAGAAGCTTACGCTGCTGTTTGTCCTTGTTTTCAACCTTAGGGGTGTAACTTTATAACCGTCATAGGTTGAAAGGTTTTTATGTCTTAGAAAAATGTTATTATGAGGATGTTCTCACAAAACAATGTAAAAAAATAAAGTACCTAAAACAATTAAGGATGTACCCATTCCAATACCTACAGAAGCTAGTCTTTGTCAAAGTTTGAAGTGTTTAGTTTCCGAGGACGCGGGACGGTTAATAATAAGTAAACAAACATGCACGAATAATATCTTTGTTTTATATGTATGCGTTTTTTTAGTACCATTAACCATGACAGCCGATTTAAATTCACCTTCGCTGTTATTGTTAAACAGTTCAGTAAATAGTTGCTGTTTAGTGTTTAACAATGATGTGGATGGACTATTAAACATTGGCATCATACTGTTAACTTCATCGCATTATACTGTTAAATCATTCAAATGAATGAGAGCTGTAAAACTATAGAAACTAGTAAATACCCAACACGGTCTACTTATAAGCATGATCTGATTGTGTCTACCTCTAGACAAGAAATGCATAGTACAGGACCAAACGCAATGCCCGCTGAAATATAATAAATTACCGATAATAATTCAAATCCAAAGTATTTATTTAATTAAAACGGTATACCAATTACATTAATTAAACAGACAATTTAAAATAATTCATCTTAAATTAAGTTTTACTAATAATATGTCAGATATTACATTCTTTTTATACGTTAACAATACAATATTATTAAAAGTATAGATAATAATCAAAAATTCGTCGGTGTCCTAAAAAATATACTGCTCGAATAGTGTTACTATACTCTAGAAGAATTTTCTAACAATGCCTCGATTATAGAATAGATCGGCCCACTCCGCCACATGCTGCTATATCCTATTAGTGTCATTTTGTATCATTCCACCTAATTTTAGTTTGTTTATATAGCTCATGTAAACCACATACAAATGTGGTGTACATAATGATTGAGTATATAGATAAAAACAAACAAACGTGTGAGCCTGCTGTAAAATAATGTATTTTTCGTCGAGTTCGGGATCACAAACGCGAGGCCGATTCACATTTGCATGGTGGTAGGGTATTTTGCCCTACCACTTACCTAAAGCTACCTAAAACTTGGCTATTGAACGTTATAAATTAAAATAAACCTGATTTAAATTAAGAAAGGAGCAATAGTTTTAAGTATTCTGCAAAACACCCAGTACCGATTCATCATTTACGCATGGGGCCAAAAACTGTTAAAGTTATGTTTATTATGTTGGTCATTCGTTTAAAATAACAAATGTTTTTTTAACAAGCCTCATACTGATTTTGATCCAATATGACTAAATTTATATAGTCCCCACGAGGTCCATGTCACGCCCCAATACAAGACGTCCCACACAGCTGTTTGAGTCGCACAATTATAAAATTCCTCGCCAGCCGCCGGCCGGGCCGATTCACTTTCACTAGTGTAAACACGAAGATTACTGGTTCGGTCAGACCGACCAGTTATCGGTATCGGTAGTACCATACTGTAGTAGTACCTTAATTTGTACTGTTGTTTGTAGAAACGAAGGAATAAACAAGTGTTAATTAGATTCACTGTACATCCTCTACTAGGGACTATAGTTATAGATACAAAACTATGCTTATTAATATAACATTTTGAGGCAGTGATGGCTCCAGTCGTAATGGCTGTTTACTGCCGCTGTCCATGGTTCGAATTCCGCCGCGAGCTTGAACTTCACCGCAGGGTGGAAGGGCATTTTACAAATGCCCGCCTGGCTAGCGATCACCTTCAAGTAGAAAATCTGCCGCCAAGCACGTAACGGTTTGTTCCAGCAGCAGTCCTGGAGAGCCAGTAATTCTACGTAAGCCTGTTAACACCTTCGATCACAATATCACTTGCTATCAGGTTAGATTGTGGTCAAGGGCTTACCTATAAGCAATATAAAATAAAAACATATTTGACCGTACGAGCGCGAAACGCCCGCCTAAGTGTTAGGCGCCATTTTCGACTTTATCTTTGAATCACATACCTACATAAAAACATAATATTATGTGATCGAAGCAGCCGACTATCGATCGGGATCCGAGCCTAGACGGCTAGCCCATAACGATGAGGTGCGCGGGATTATGAATACCTAAATATCTTGAAAACACCTGAATAGATTTTCTTCAAACATAACAAAGAACCATCACCTTTATACCTTACATCAACCACCATAGCGCCGACCGTTGAATGAACGCCTCTTATTGGTCTTTAACGGGGAGTGGCTGTAACATAATCCCCACTAGTGGCAGGCGTCATGGGGATCGCAGCGTAAGATAGAAGTTCCTCAGAAGGCATTGCTGCCTTCTCCTGGTACTTTTCCCTTCGTCGCCACTCTTACAGGAAGAGGTGGCGAATTTTTTCAGGGAGAATGGGTGTAATTCTCACCTGGAACCCCCGAGGGAACTTTCAAATAAATAATGTAGTGACCGACCTCTTAAAAAAAAACATAATCCGTGCTGATATGAACGCAGATTAAAATAATAAATGGCTAGCTTTTTCTGCTTTCTGAATAAAGTATGTAGAGTTCGTTAACTTTCTAGAAACAAAATGGCTTTAATTAGAATGTTGTTTCATGTTTAATAGCCTTTGTTTCAGCTGAATCTGATTTGCGTGTGCCGGGGAAAGTGGAGGGTATGACTCATTGTCTGATTTAGAGCGAATTAAGTGACGAATGAAGATATATTTAGATTTTACTATTTATAAATACATATACGAGTATTTTTCCATACTATTATCTAGTTTAACCCCCAACTGCAAAATATTAAAAAGGTTTGATTCTTACTCCTACCTCCATATCGTAAAGATATCTACAAAAAAATATTTATTTAAATATCGATTATGTGACTGGTTATTAAGTAAATGTTTTTATAGTTTAAAGGAGTTTTAAGATCTAATTGACAAAAATACTTTTAATAATTGCACACCTGCATGCGGGCAGAATACAAGAACAAATCGCCATAGTGTTTAAAACCTTTTTATGACTATGTATTTTTGTAAAGAAACGATTGATTACTCTTTCTCTAATCTCTCTCAGTCTGTGTCCTTTTATCTCCTATGCGTCATTGTTTCCAAGATCCGAACCGTGTAGAACTAGTGAATAACATTGCTCGATGCTTCGTACACAAATACAAATTGGACCGGATTAAAATAATTTTCAATTGATATTTTGTATTGTGGTGTTACTTTGTTTGATCTCAAGTGACACTCACATGAACCAGCCAGTGGACCAGTTGTACAAACGGCGCCAGTATACCCGCGTCGTGAACTTTCTTGATCACCAGCACAGTCAGCGGCGGCTTGTACCAGGTTAGCCGCTGTGACGCTGGATCCTGGATTTGCCTGCAATTTGGAGTATACACAGATTTATAACAACAGAACAATTAAGGATTTTGTACTTCACGTATATTCTACACAAGCTTCAGCACGCAAGTTGTTCGCGTTCATTTTTTAATGTATTGTGACGGAACAAGACCCAGCGGTTAACTGTTGCCTATAACATATGTATTTCGTCACAAATGACGTGCACTGCGCTCGTCTCGCTAAGATATACAGTTGTTGAAACTCATGTGCCTGTAATTTTACTGGTGGCTAGCTAGGCGAGCGTTCGGAAAATGCCCTCTCACCATGCAGTGAAGCTAAAGCCAGCGCGGAGCGTGGACATCGAACCATTGACGTCAATCCATTGCTATAACCACTCGGCTATCATTGCTTCAAAATTAAATTAGTTTAAGTCCCGAGAGCGACTCCTAATAATTGTCTCCTAATATTTTTTACCTGCCAGTGCTACTAGTAGATACGAAGTAAAGAATCTAGGTTAGCCTAAACAACATCTTTAACCACATCATCACTTACCATCAGGTGAGATAATGGTCAAAGGCTAACCTATCAGGCATAAAAAATAAATAAAAAAATCTAATAATAGTATGATGAAGATATGATTAGGTGTCATAATTTTTATACCGACATTCAGCGGTCGCAGTTGCGGGGAGACACCTAATACATTACAAGAATATTATTAATAGTTATTTTAAAAACTTTTATGCAGTGACGCAAGCTCAACGAATATATTTTTAATTTCATAGGAACAATATGTTTCATGTATTTAGTTATCCGATATATAAGTTTTATGGGTCAATAATGGCACAGCAAGCCAGATGGCTCTTCTAGGCTTGTCTGATGACACAGGGGCTATTACGCAACCCGAAGATATACAATTTTTAAAAGTTACATATCGAAGCATTATCAGTAGAACTATAAAATGTGCAACTGTTGAGAACTGACTAACTACAAAGATGAAATATTGTTATGTATATAAGTTCTTATTGAAATATTATAGACAACGAGAGTTTCGTTTGGATTGGAACAAATTTTGAAGATATACAATCAAGAGTAATGACAGCTGTCAAAAATTCAATATGGTGGGTACGAGAAACCTACTATTTTGTTCTGCTGTGTACATATTATAAATTGCGACTTATAAAATAATCCATTTATTATTTAGAAATCTTCTTATTTTTTACAATAATCTTACATTCTCAACGACTGAAAGAATGCCATTGTGTCCTACATAACATAGGCCAACGCTAAAGAACGTTTTTCACAACAACTATAGGAAATATGTCTGACGCATCGCTATAGAACAAAGTTCAGCATTCCAAGGAACAAGTATCCTGATGCTCGCTGGGAATGCCCACAATTACAAATTCCTTACACACCCTATCGTCCCGACCCGACCCAACAAATATTCTTTTTAAATCACGAACATTTAACAGGCTTTTAAATGTTGCAAAGTTTCCGCATTACTAATTGTTCCTCGGTTAGACAAAAAGTTGCCAGCGGAAGTCTGGTGTCCAGCACTTAATGATGATTCATGATACGCGATGTATGAAGCCGACTTTATTTTAGTCTTTATTGCTTCGTATTAAGGTTACTAAATCTGGGAGTATGTTGTGATTGATATTGTCATGATTGCACTTCATATAGTTGAATTGTAATCGTACAAAGAAGACTAGCACTTTTACGTCAAGGGTATGTGTTCGTGAAGTGTGTGGAATATCTTTCTTTCAGTTATATCATTGAAAATTTAACAAAAACAGATCGTTAGGCCTGTTTTACCAGACGAGTAAGTGATGTTAAAAGACAAGCGCTTTCTGAGGATCTGTGATCCCCAAGACGCCTGCCAAGCGTAGGGATTATGCCCCCCTCCTTCACGGGAATGGCTGTGTTCAGTAGTGGACAATTTGGCTGATACAGTACAGTATAGTATCTTTCATATCCTAGAGGATTCTAGTGAGTAAGTATTATATATTTGATTACAAGGAGTACACTCTTTCTAAAAATCATGTTCAGAATTTGCCTTTTTGAGACTCAACGCCATTCCGTCAATGCGGCAGTTAACTCTATGAGTTAGTGGTAGAACTATAAATGCTTGAAAATCGTACCTCATGTGACATTACTGCTGGACTTCATTAGTACTTAGCGTGACTTGAGAATTTACATATTTTTAAAGGCTTCCGCATACCAAATATTTACGAATGTGAGTATTTTTATTGATTTTCTATTGGTAAGTGATGATGTGGTTGAAGACAACAGGCTAAACAGGCGAAACAGACTCTTCAACTTCTTTATGTGTGGCTATTGTCAAAGAGCTAACCTTTCTATGCTAGTAAATAGTAGCGTGTATAATTTCATAATAAATCACATATTATTTTGTAATATTTTTGTGTAGAACCCGTGGGGTCCCGGGTCCCCGTGGGTGCCGGGCTATTCGCAAATTCGGATCATACGTTGGTGCGTTTGGCGGTCCATGGTATTCTCAACATTCGCCTCCAGCACCACATCTCGAACGCTTTGATCCTTGATCATGATGATTAATGTATACGGAATAAGGGCTCTAGCCCTAGCCTGGTAGGTACTATTTAGTTTGAAAAAAAAAAACTAAACAATACCTACCAGAAACTTTACGTGATTTATAGCAAGATGATTTTTGATTAGGTACATAAACAGATATGAAAATTGCAATAAAACCTTACGAAATAATTTCCTGATACCTTCACCTGATGTATATTTTTAAATCATAAATTTCCCCCCTACGAATTAAAAATCATATTGTTCGGAACAGGTAACGTAATTGATCTGTGCTTTATCACACTGCGCGCAAACCAATGATCCGGACGATAACTGCGAAGCAGGTAGGGCATTTTGCTAATTCCTGCCTGGCTTGTTGCCAACTTCAAGTAGAAAATCTGTCGCCTGTGTTTCACCATCCAATCTGCAGCGCTAGTTCCCACTCTAGGTTAGCCATGTTTATCACCTTCGACCACATCATCACTTACTGTCAGGTGATCAAAGGTTAGCCTATCAGTAAACAAATATAGGGTATACTTACATGACCATTGCAGAGTTTTTCATTATCCTCCCACATGGTCCAAATTGTTGTATTGGCGAGGGGGCGTTCAGGGATCTGGTTCTCCTGGAACAATAGAAAAACCATGTCAATCACAGATCATAAGGAGTAAGATTTTATGACATTACTTAAATTTTCTTGAAATAGCCAATAAAACTGAGAATAAATGCTGGAAACATGGTGAGCGGACCATTGCACGCGTTTATGAACAGTCAGAACTTGTCTAAGAAGGCTCGTCTGGCTGTCCATGGAGGAGTGTTGGTTCCGACACTAATGTATGGTAGTGAAATTTGGGTGTGGCAGAAAAATAATGAACTAGAATAAATGTAGTAAAGATGAAGGTATTGAGAAGCATGATTGGAGTCAAAAGGAAAAACAGGATAAGGAATAGTGTGATAAGGGAACGATGTTGTGTGAATTAGGATAGAGTGACTAAGAGACGGGTTTGTTAAGATGGTTTGGACATGTAGAGATTATTAATGAAACGAGACTTACTAAACAGGTATACGTGGGACAAGTGAACGGAAGTGTTGGAAGGAGAAGACCTAGGCGTACGTTCCGAAATCAGATTGAAGACGTTCTGTAAAAAGACGGGTCAGGAGTACCGTAAACCGACGCTTATGTATAAAAGGATCGTAGGAAGTGGAAATCTGTGTGTCTCTCCCTAATCTCTCTGTTTATATTTTTTTTTAATATTCTTAATAAGGTATGGTTTCATCACCATAAAGCCTTTAATACAGATTTAGTAAATTGTAAACGTGTAAGAGTTTGTTACATTACGTATGTACAGTTTACTGCATGCTGGCTTTTGTTCGCAAACCAAATTATATGATTAATTTATGTTATGCTAATTTTAAAAGCCTAAGATAATGTACATTATACTCGAGTCGTAAAAAAATTATACGAAACTCAAGACAAGCAGACAATAATAATATCATTACAAAAAAAATATTATGTATTTTATTTAAGAATGAATCTCTGCAATATTTTGTGGCTTCACTAAACAACGCTTCAAAACTATAATGACTTAAGTTTATCGGATATACTCGTATGATAGACTTAAGTCATTATTGTTTCACCCTATCAGCATCATATAATAATAATACTATTCTCTCGCGTGTGAGGTCGGTAAATAGTACCTTGTACGACGCGTGCATAAAACAAGTCATTATGCCGATTTCTGCCGCCAAGCAGGAATGTTCACATTACTGTCTGAATTCTTATGTATGCCGGTAAAACTACAGGCATATGAGAGTTAACAAGTTTAAGTCTCAGGGTGATAGGCGCAGAGCAGTTCGCCACTTATGATAAACTGCATCTGTCATTGTGGCAGAGATTACCACTATGTGGTGTGTGTCTAGTGCTTCTTCAATTACGATTTACGATATAGCATAAAAAAGTATATTCAATTACTGTCTTGTTGCGGGTATACCTACGACCCGCTGGAAAGTATATTTTATCATCCGAAATAATTTCTGATTTCGCTGAGCATGCTTCGATGCTCTTTAAATATTATCAATGTAAAAAAACGGCGTCATCGAATTGGTATTAAGGCCCTTGGGTACGTCAAATTCGTACTTTCTAAAGCGAACTCCTCCGTAACCGCTGAAGTTGAAGACTTGAAAAAAATATATTTTATAGATGAATTCAAGTACAACATTTGCAACATATGATTTTACGGTATTACTATTACTTTTGCCTTAAAAAAAATTCAAACTACATACTATTTCTTGACTTATATGGCGAACTCCTTCTAAACGGCTACGATTTTTGAAAAATAAATTGTACCATTAAATTTCTAGATTGTTATACTACAATTATAACATAGCATTTGTAAATCCATTGATATTTTCCTAAGAAAATGTCGAATTATTCAGATTCAGAACGCTTGCGGTTCCGAGGTGCTCTGCGCGGACGCGGGCGGCAGTGTTGCGCAAGCGTTGGCACGGGGAGGCTGTGTCGCTCGTAGCTCCGCTCGCGCTTTCGACTGATAACGATCTTGTCTTTGTATTAGTGCATTGACACGCGAGATTCGTAGCTGTGTGCGTGCAATGATTCGCTCGCTGCAGAGGGCCAACTTGATTGCGACGTGAAGTATGCGCGGTGACGCTTTATTATTGGTATTTTGTAGACAAATTTTATTCTAATTGTCTCACATATGAAAAGAATCAAAACTTGAAATTGACAATGTTGTGGGTAAATTACAATGGGCGGCCTTATCAATAAGATCAATGAAAAGTTTTATAATATATGTACAAAATTAATTAGTAATGTCTATAACGCTCTCATGTTATAACTGGTTAACTAAAGATAATATATTTTTTTATATTATGGTAAATAGTTTCCGGCTTTAGTAGTTTGTAGGGTACAAAATGGTTCTCTACTACATTTAGAGTTTGTATGGGGCTACATACATCTTTTGGAGTTCTAAGCTTTTCTTGATAATTTTATTAGGTGTTTTGATATAGGTTAATTAATACTACATAAAGATAACGTCTGCCAAGTGAAGATGGATAACGTATCTCGAAAATAGTGAGAGATAGGTAAGGGAGATTAGCACCGTGGGGTGCCGGGTTAGAATTGCACCTCCCCATATAATCCCGTGGGTGTCGTAAGAGGTGATTAAGGGAAAACTACTGGAAGGTGGGCAGCCACGTGGGGTGCCGGGTTAGAATTGCACCTCCCCATATCATCCCGTGGGTGTCGTCAGAAGCGTCTAAGGGAAAACTACTTAAAGGGGGGCAGCAGCGCCTTCTAAAGAACTGCCAACTTACATTGCAATCCCCAAGACGCCTGCCAAGTGTGGGGATTATGGCAAATACCCCCTTAAAAAGTGAGGCTGTGTTCAGCAGTGGACGAACTGACTGTTACAGTTACAGTACTGAAAATCAATATATAGATTTTTCTGGACATCCTTATTCCAAATTTGGAATTTATTTTTCGATGACGTCTGCCAAGTGAAAAAAGTTAGTCCGATATGGCTGAAAATCGATATCTAGGTTGTGCTGTGCGTCATTATTCCGAATTTGGAATGTATATTCCGATGACGTCTGCCAAGTGAAAAAAGTTACCTAGATTTGGCTGTAATTCAAAATCTAGGTAGTTCGAGACGTCTTCATTCCGAATTTGGAATTTATTTTTCTATGACGTCTGCCAAGTGAAGAAAGTTACTCCGATTTGGCTGAAATTCAAAATCTAGGTAGTTCTAGACGTCTTTATTCCGAATTTGGTATTTATTTTTCGATGACGTCTGCCAATTGAAGAAAGTTACTCCGATTTGGCTGAAATTCAAAATCTAGGTAGTTCTAGACGTCTTTATTCCGAATTTGGTATTTATTTTTCAATGACGTCTGCCAAGTTAAGAAAGTTACTCCAATTTGGATGAAATTCAAAATCTAGGTAGTTCTGGACGTCTTTATTCCGAATTTGGAATGTATTTTATGATGACGTCTGCCCAGTAAAAAAAGTTGCTCCGATTTGGCTAATAATCGAAATCAAGGTTTTTCTGGACGTCTTTTTTCCAAATTTGAAATTATTTTTTCGACGACATCTGCCAAGTGAAGAAAGTAACTCTGATTTAGCTGAAATTGAAAATCTAGGTTGTTCTGGACATCGTCATTCTGAATTAAGAATTAATTTTTTGAAGACGTCTGCCAGGTGAAAAAAGTTACTCCTATTTGGCTGAAAATCGATATCTAGGTTTTTCTGGACGTTTTTGTTCAATATTTGGCATACATTTTTCGACATCTGCTAGGTGAGGAAAGTCACTCCAATTTGGCTAACATTCAAAATCTAGGTAGTTCTGGACGTTTTTATTCCGAATTTGGAATTTATTTTTCGATGACGTCTGCCATGGGAAGTAAATTACTCTGAATTGGCTGAAAATCAATATCTAAGCTTTTCTGGACGTCCTTATTCCAAATTAGGAATTTATATTCCGATGACGTCTGCCAAGTGAAAAAGTTCCTCCGATTTTGCTGAAAATCGATATCTAGGTTGTGCTGTGCGTCATTATTCCGAATTTGGAATAATTTTATCTATGTCGTCTGCCAAAAGAAGAAAAATACTCAGAATTGACTAAAAATGGATATCTAGGTTGTTTTAGACGTTATTATTCCAAATTTAGAATTTGTTTACGATGACGTATGCCCAGTGGATAAAGTAACTTCGATTTAGCTGAAAAGATCGATCGTCTAGAACAACCTAGATATCGATCTAGGTTGTTCTAGACGTCTTAATTCCAAATCTAGAATTTATTTAACAATGACGTCGGCCAAGTGGAAAAAGTTACTTTGATTTGGCTACAAATCGATACTTATCTTGGTTTTCCTGGACGCTTTTCTATTCGTACTATCGATCTTAATTGTTATTAACTTGTTGTGAAGTGCGTGAATCCCTCTAGGGTGAGTTCCTTATTTATTATTGTTATTTCATAGTGCTGACTAAAACCTATGTAACGTGAACAGCTGTGCTGCCCTACCGCGCTAGACTGTGAGTTTTAAAATGTGAGTCGCTGGTAACAGTACCACGATCGTGTCAGCGCGGCTTGGCAATAGTTGGCTGAGGAATATCAGCTACTCCCCCCGACGGTTCCCGCCTTGTCGTGGCGGTGGGGCTTAGTAACCGTGGCTTGGTCACCCACGGTGAAGCGAAGAGGAACCAGGGGCCGTGCCGACTTGGGAAATCGGCCGGCTCCGGAGGGGCCGCTCCACTGGGCTTTGCCTCTAAGTCCAGTATGGAGCGGCAAGGGGGGGTAGGCTGCGGTGCTGTCTGGACAGCACCGCATCTGACGGGGAGGGGCCACGGCGGGAGAGGAGTGCCGGTATTACGGTGCGCCGCTCTCCCTACCTTCCGTGGCCACGGCGGGGCCGCCACCGTTCGATGGCGGACTCGGAGGGGCCGCAGGGGAAGAGGAGTGTCGGTATAGCGATGCGCCGCTCTCCCTATCCTCTGCGGCCGAAGTAGCAGGCGACGGGGCTACTTATCTGACCCGTCGCAGGGGGACCTCGGGCGTCAGAAGCGGGGGTTGTCTGACGCCCATTTGCGGGCTTGGTCCCCGGGTGGTAGCGACGTGCCATGTGTTCTGGTGCGTCGTGAGGGGTAGCACCCCAGGAGGGGTCCGGCAACGGACAACCGTGGCGGGTTCGTGGTCGAGAGCTAAAGCGTCCCTGCGGCCCGCCGAGAAGCGGTAGAGTTGGAACTCCGTGTGTTATTTAGTCGGTAGGGGCACTTGCTGCTGTGGGAGTAGTTGGTGTCGAGCCCGACATATCCCGGCCACTTTCCCCGAGGTGGACGGGAATGCGTAAATGCATTTTTCACACGTAAATAATAAAAAATAAAAAAAAAAAAAAAGGAATATCAGGTACTAAGCCGGTGTCTTCCTTCCAGGATTCCACTTCACTGATTTAATCCGAGGACGGGTGTTTCGAGCACTCACTACCGAGATCCAGAACTATCAGCTGACGCTGAGACCGCCACATCTGGGACCTGGATCACGTGTACTATCAGGCCAGTGTCTCCCTCCGGTCTATGTAACTTCAGTAGAAATGTGCGGCTGTGCAACCTGATAAGGCTTGGCCTAATAAACTTTTCAAACCTACTCCCTGAGTTTACCTACCTACCTGCTGGCCGTGGGATGATTAGCAGTTCCCTATCGCCGCAGTACGATAAGAGTAGGAAAATTATGATTACTTATCAAAGACGCACGAATTAACATCAAAATAATATTTTGACTAACCTCGATGTTTCGATCAAGTTGCATTGACCGTGGTCACGAGTAGATTGAAGAAGCGGGTGTCATCGTCTTGAGGAGCGGCGGGAGCGATTTAAATCTACCCCGCTTGGTTTTCGTTAATCTAATTTAGAAACATGAGTTTAGTTCACGAAAGTTTAAAGAAAAGTACTTATAAATCAATTATTCAAATCTCCTAATAAATGAGAAAGTATATCGGTTACCTTTTCACGATGGAACCAATCTTTACAATATAGCTGTAGATAAATTGCCCATATTATTATTTCCTAGACAAGAAATTATTCATTTCATATCTCGTACCCGGAAAGTAGTGTTTGTTTGATGCGAGTAGCGGGTGGAAGACTGCTTCCCACCTATGGGCGGGAAAATCTAAAGGTAAATACTTCCTTCTCAAGGGCCGACATGTCCAATAGCACAAACGTTGGCCATTTTGTATTTTTGCGTACGACACAGTCGTCCCTATTCTTATTTTTCAATGTATTTTCGCCATTATACAAATCTTCCTTTTATATCGTCGTTTTTAAACGAGTAAACCCGCGTCGGCTATAATCTCATTTATAAGGAGATTTGAATAAACGATTGATTATTGTAATTTTCTTACTCTTATCCGATATATCTTAGCGTTTTAAAGATACGTCATCTATCTTTACTTAGCAAACGTCATTGAAAAATGGAATCCAAATGTAGAATAATGACGCCCAGCACAACCTAGATATCGGAGTAACTTTCTTCCCTTGACAGACGCCATTAAAAAAATAAATCTTAATTCGGAATAATGACGCCTAGCACAACCTAGATATCGATTTTCAGCCAAATTGAAGTAGTTTTTAACTTGGCAGATGTCATCGGAAAGTAAATTCCAAATTTGGAATAAGGACGCCCCGAAAAACCTAGATATCGATTTTTAGCCAAATCTTAGTAACTTTTCTCACTAGGCAGACGTCATCGAAAAATAAATTCCAAATTTGGAATAAAAACGTCCAGAATAATAATATTAATATAAACAATAATATAAATCTTTATTAAAGCCAATAACACTTTTTCCAAATCTTGTATTGGTGGTCTTCACACTTCGACGTTGAAGTTTGTATCGTTAAGACCTTAATTGATAGCTGTACAGTGCACAGTTGACTTCAGTACAATTTTTCACGCAAAATAGTTATAAACATAAATTTAACTTACAAATTATCCATAAAATAACATCTTGTTCAGTTTCATACATTTTTTTTATAAATTATCCACACAGGTGGTTTTTTTATAATATAACTAAATTTGTGTTATTTACGTGTTTGTATGTATGATGCTATATGGTGATATATAAACTGAAAAATTCAGGACTTGATTATATAAATATGTTTTAATAAAAGGGCTAAATCTTCTTGCAAAAGTTGTACGAATGACAGGTTATTTTAATTGGAAAACTCGTTTATGTAGCATATTACTAAAATTTGCAGATTTTTTAAAGAGTCTGTGTGCGAACTGAAAACAACCTAGATATCGATTTTCAGCCAAATCGAAGTACATTTTTCACTTGGCAGACGTCAACGTAAAACAAATTCTTAACATGGACTAATAACGTCTACAACAACCTAGACATCAATTTTCAGTCAAACCGTAGCATTTTTCTTCACTTGGCAGATGACATTAAAAAAATAATTCCAAATTCGGAATAATGACTCTCAGCACAGCCTAAATATCGAGTATCAGACAAATCTGAGTAACTTTCTTCACTCGGCAGATGTTATTGAAAAATAAAGAAAAGGAATAAAGACGTCCAGAACTACCTAGGTAGGTACACTATAAATTTTCATTTGACGACTGATCTCAGTCGCAGTTGCAATTGCGGATACTCACTAGAATCGTACGGTAGGAATATAAAGTGCCATGTTACCGGAGCGCATCGCGCATCTGCATATTCTTTGACCGTTATATTTGTGCAGCGAGCGCGGAACGTATGCGGCGATGCGCGAGTAAAGTAAGCTCGATTAGGTCCAGATGCTCAAGGCCATTGGCGACTCTAATCGCCTTAAGTATTGATCGAATATCAAACTATTTATGGTATATATCCTATTTGTTTCATGCCATTTGGGTAAACTTAGCCAACGTGAAAAAGACGTGCATTCGAATGGATGGAAAAACATAGACTATCCAGCAGCACCCGCTTTCAATGCATAATTGGAAATGTATCAAGTCGGTAAACGGTTGAGGGTTCAACTCTGAAATAATATCTAGATAGATAGATAGATAATTCTTTATTGTTACACCATTTACTATACAAAAATAACATAAAAAAGAAATCTTACAATAGTGTGTCACAATGGGCGGCCTTGTCAATAATAGTGATCTCTTCCAGGCAATCTTTGGATGGAGAGGAAATACAGGAATAACAAGACGGGTGTAATAAAAGATAAAGGTACAATCAAATCAAGACAAAAATACATGACTAAAGAAAATTAGTAATGAATCACAAACAAGAAAAAAAACTACTAATATATAAAATACACTCATACATATTGTAATATATATATATATATAAATAATACATTAATACACTTACACGATGTATAATATCTAGATCTATTAAATAAAGTTTTTTTTATAGGCTTTCAATATTTTTAAATGTTATTATTATATTTAAGTCAATTGTATCAATAATTGCACAAGTGACTATAACACAAAAATATCCGTCATAGATAACGAATCGTAGATAACGTTCTTATCATGATCAGGTGCTACAAAATCTGCTGATTCATATCATCAATTTCACCTACCAATTAAGACAGTCATTGAATATATGACTTAGCCATATTAAATAAGCTTAGGGATTTTGATACCTAGTCGAGAAACATATAGATTAGATTGGTAATGTTTGATGACTCAAGATGAGATGATGAAGTTTTAATGTGATGATCTAAGTTCTTCAACGACTACCTTTAATTCATTGGTGTGACGATAAGGTTTAGGTTTTTGGCAAATAAAAGTATAAAGTTCTCCAATTTTCATACTAAAAATATATGTATGAGCCGTATAGTTCACTGGTGAACACTGTAACGGAACAGACCTTGAGTAGGAAGTTCCGTCACTAAATATGAATAATGTAATTGAATATGGTAGATAATCTAAAGATCAGAAATAAATTATTCATCCTAAGTAAGACATTTTTATAGTCAATATTTGTGTATGCTAAACTTTTTGATGTCTTAAATCTGGAAAGAAATTTTGTGACCTCATTTTATGTTTAAAAAGAAAGAGGCATAGAATAGTTTAAAAATGTTGAGAGGATCTGTCAAGAATACAAAATGACATGAAAAATCAAAACCCTCATAGTATTTTTTAAGTAATTTTCGCTTAAATCTAAAATATAAGAAATAGTTATGATTTGCCTACTATGAGAAGATACTAGAAAGAAATCATACTAAAAAACGATTTATGGAGAGCATAAAAATTACGTGGAGAAAATTTATGTACGTAAGTTTATATTGAATTATTTGAGTATTATAAAATTTACGGGACACTATTCAACTAGTATACACTATTATTCTTGGGTCTATCAGTTCTAATCTACTGCAATAGTAAATTAAATTGATTTTGTGTCCTAATCCTACCCCAATGTTTTCTGAATATTGTTCTAGAAAATTTATTTTGTCTAAGTATTCATGTATTATAAACGTGTACGGTTATTCTACTCAAGTATTTAAGTTGATGTAACTAATGCTTTAAGTTTGTTCAACTAATATGGATTGACACTTTTACGACAAGAATGAGGTATATAAGTCCTCTTATATATGTATACAACAATAAGAAATATAAATTCTATTCAACCATGATGATACATTGTTGAATATTGGTGTAAATGCGACCACATTCTCAATAAGTCTTTCTGCTGTAAGGATGAAAGATGTTCTATCCGACATGAGAAAATCAGAGGGAAAATAAATAACTCCTCTAAACCTTATATATTCATATTTGAGTACTTGAGTCAGAGTTTAATTATAATTCACTATTGTTATCACAAACACGTGATTTTACAAAACTTAGGCAAAGTAAGTCCTAAACTAAATAACCAAATTTTTCATTGAAATCAAATAATAATATGGAATGAACCACAATACATTAAATAACATTCTATTTCAAACCGAAAGATATCATAACAATGATATTAACTAATTAGACATGATGTCGAGTACGAAATATGTAAAAGTAAATTGAGAATAATCAATCAATGACACTCATTATATGGATATGATGAATTATCCAATAATGTGTTCGAATTAGGAAGTTAAGCAGTATTTGATTTAAGGAGAAGGCTTTACCTAAGTGAACCGATGAGCATTGGCGTCGTGCGCCGTAAAGAAGGCCTTCTGAAACGTACTCCAGGGGTTGCAAGTCCCTGGCACTTCAGAATTTGAACTTTTCCTTAAAACTGCTAACTAAAATACGATGGATCCATCTAATTATCAAAGTTGCAACTTATTAAATAATAAAATCTTACAATAACAAAATGTTATAAAATACCTATTTGCTAGTTTACTTCCAATAAACGTTATACTTACAAAATTTAATAGTGTCGAAGTCAGAGTCAAAATAAACTATGAACTATCAGTCTAGTCCATTCTCCTACTCTTTTAATTAGACCAATTTTAGAATAATTCAATTAACTTAATCAAATTTCATCAAACAATTTTGTGAAATACTTTATCTTATATTAATATCCATTTTACTGTACGACGTTGTGAAACTTTTGAATATAAGTTGAGGAAGTAAATGGTCAATTTGTATTTTAGAATACAATATTCAATATCTCATAGTTTCCTTTATATTTCCGATAGATTTAAGTTCGTTTAGAAATACATAATACGGATTTTGTAGTATATAATTTAAATTAATTTTAGTCTCTCCTATCCTATTTAGATCTTCAAAATGATTGAAGTCGCCTAAAATATAATGTGATTACGAAATTCATTGATTATCCATTTTTAGTATATTTCCTTTATCAGTCTCTCACAAAACATAATAAAATATAGTTTAATCTTAGTTTCCTAGAGGTCTAGGTTACTATGTTAGGTACTTTAGAGAAAATATCTTCTAATATAATTCACTTACTATACTAGATAAGCAGTTATGCATCTTAGGTTCTTATTGTTAAGCTTTAATATGTTTTGCAATTTTTGAGGAAATCTCAGGAAGTCTTAGGAGTCATGACAATATATTATTATGAGTACATCATTCAAGTAAATTCTTGTTTCATATGGTTTTCATTACAATAGCCAATACATACCTAATTTATAGTTATTTATACTCATGCTATTTTAAGCCAAATTCTACATTAATAATTTTATCTAGATTTCATGTCAGGTTTTCTCGGTAATTATTTTTTATTTGAAACTCTACAATAATAATTTATATACGTGGTATTAGATTTGGGTTCTGTACAAATTACTTTAGGATTCATATATCTGCTTTTATCTAATTGTAAAATATATTATTTGATTTTCATTTCAATTTCCCGTAATTTCTATTTTGTTTTAAGAAACAATTATTTACTTCCTAACAAAAATTATTTAGCCGTTTAATGAATTAATGCTCTAACAATTTAATAATTTTTTTACGATTTAATACTCTAATGGTACTTCACTTATGCTTTGCCTTGAATTATGGTCTAGAAACATATGTTTCATGCAACATCTCTTACAATGATTTACCTAGTTTTAGACTTCAGTTGTCTTAATAATTTACAATTGGTCTTAGATACCTAATTCCAATTTTTATGAGATTTTTAATATTCTCTGTTCTCTTACTCAGAATGTCTACGTTATTTTAATAATACATTCAAATTCTATTCCTTTACATCATTAAATGAACAAATAATATTCTAAGTTATATTGAGTGATTGTCAATTATTTTACTATAAGAATACTATAGTATAATAACTAGTATAATAGGTCCATCTTTATGATTCTTATTTTAATTATAAATTTTAATTTAATAGATTTAAATGTTAGGTTAAGTACATATTATTTAGGAGTATTATCTGTTAGGTTGGACAAGTTCTTTCTTAATTACCTTAAAAGAAAATGGATTACTACAATAGGTCACTTCTTAAGGTCCTACCACTATACTAGACGATTCACATGCCATATTTCAAATCACAATAATTTTAGATTAAAGAAAAATATTTAATATGTTATTTTAGGCTTCTTTAGTAATTCGAAAATTAGGGATCAGAATTTTTAGTCAAGCACGATTGTTTTGTTAAAGCAAAAAATAGGATCCGTTTTCAGTTTCAGTTCAGTTCAGTTTAAGTTAGGTGGTATTAGGTGGTTGTTTTAGTTTTAAGTTTTAATGTTTCTTTATTAATTATTATTTAATTTAAAATGATTATATTTGGAATTTCAAATTTTTGGGCTAATATATATTTAAAAAAAAAGGGGGCTCCCTCTCCTGGAAGGTTACAACACAGCGTACCCCATTTAGAATTCGCTGCTGCCCACCATCCTGTGTTTTATCCTAAGTTGCCTTTACGACAACCACGGGCAGAAATAGGTAGCCTAACAACTAACAGGCACAAAACATATTCCTGATTATTATTAGAATAATAGAAACGAGCATAACATATCTGATCAAGTGCCAGTCGAAGGGCAAAGACTGTTTAAAGAAAATTAATCAATGGGCCAGTTCGATTTGCCCAACGTTTTAATGTCTTAAATTTGTATACAAATTAAATTTGTATACAACGATTACAAACTATTATCGTGCGTGTTCGTGACAACGATCATTGCACCCCGTGACCACGATCACTGCAGTGTTTCAACGTCATCGTCGGGATTAAAATAACGATAAACTTGAGCAATTTTAAACGTTTCGAACCGATAAAGCACAGGCGTGGTAATGACTTATATGGATGACCGCTAGTGATATTACTATTGAGGGCATCCGTTCGGAAGGCACGTTAAGCCGTCGGTCCAGGTTGATATCTAAGGATGGCATTCTTTATAGCATGGTGGTAGGGCAATTCGAATGTCCGCTTCATAACCACACTCAAGTACAAAATCGCCAAGCACCTAACGGTATTTTCCGCTGTCCTAGACAGCCAGTAATTTTAGAATAGCCTGAACAACATCATTCACCATATCGTCAGGTGTGGTAGTGGTCAAAGGCTATATAAATAAATAAAAAATAAACATACCTGAACTTAAGTTATAATAAATCCATCAAATACATCGTTATTTAGTACATGTTCACTCCGTTGCAGCACCGAATATACAATGGCATAATGTATCAGAAGTCAGTGTACTTGGCAATGTTAATTTATTTATAATTATACAGCATGCTTTGTATAATCTATCATGTATTTGTTCAAGTGTGTTTGTTTTAAAATACAAAAATAAATTAATTCACTTATTAATATTGCTACGATCTATTTAAAATAGAATCATTAGCTCTGCTTCTACTGATAAATATATAGTCTTCCCTCTTTGAACGCCATGTTATACGCGCTACACATAGCCAGCACACCGGGACTCTCACGATGGCGTCGGTCCACCTAAAGTAGGGCTACCAACCAACAAACCAACAAAGACGGACTCTTGTTTATGAGGTCTACTAGGCTAAAATATGTATTACTAGCGGCCCCGGCTTCGCAAGGGTGATTAACAAGACCAGAGGTTCGAGTACTACTCGTGGATGTGTTGCCGGTGTTTGAGCAGGGAATATATATTTGCAAATGAACTAATAACAATTGGTTGGCGCGCCTTCGTCAGCGGTAAGTTCTGTACGTAATATAATATTAGTTGTTATCAACTAATATTATATTACGTCGTTATTTATTTAACATCAGTATTCACTCGTGCTGTATATAATATAAAATTACCATAACTTATACAACAATAGTATTGAATTAACCTCATGAACCTATGTAAATAATGAACAAAATAAGCTGAGTGAGAACAAACTATACATTTTACAACACCAAACCAACCACCATACTTATTATGTGTAAGAGCATTTTTTTTATGTTATTGTGACGTAAAAAGCTCGAGGCCCATCTGATGTTAAGCTGACTAACCTCTGCCTATAACAGGTGCTTCATGTGACGAATTGCACTGTGCCCGTCACATTGAGACATACAGTTGTTGAGTCTCATGTCCCTGTAATTTTTCTGGCTCTCAAGGACTGCTGCCGAAACACACACTGTTATAGGTGCTTGGCGACAGATTTTCCACTTCCAAGTACATTTCGCTACGAACGCTTCGAACCACTATCCACAACCTTGGCAAGCGTCTTGGGGACCGCAGTGTACGATAACAGTCCTACAGGAGGCGCTGATGTCCATCCTCTGGTATTTGACCATTAGTCGCTTCTTACGACAACCATGGGAAGAGATAGGAGGGGTAGGGCGAGATTCTAGCCTTGCAGCCCACGGGCCGTTAGGAGAGACCATTTACATTTTTGTAAGTTGATATTTATTTTTTATACTATTGATATAAAGTGCGCAATACGAGCCGGTATAATTCCAGTTTGACTCGGACTCACGTGTAGAATTCGACATCAACCTATGAATTATTATTCGTAACATTAACTATGCGTCGTCTGAAGCGTACTTTATACCGTGATGATATTATTTTACTTTTTATAACATAAAGAAATGAAAAAGTTTGTTTCAAAAAAAGTTATTAAAATCGTGGCACCACAATATGAACTAGCAGTTATTGCTATTTCTTCCCGCGGATGCAAATGAAAACTTAGGGAAAACCAAAAGATGCAGCGACTTCCTCAGAGCAGTAGATGTCTCATTCCATCTAGTGTAAGTATATTGCATACATTTGTATATATAATATGACTAAAGGCCTAAAGGCTATGTAGTATATTTTTATTCAATACATCGCGTCGCGTACTAGTTGTTTTGTAATGAAATATTTTTACATACATACTGAAAATAATGCCTCTATCCCATAGGGGTGGGCATAGACCATAGATTTCCACTTTCTATTACATCCCTTTCGCATCAACTACTACGAGTATATCAATCCTTGCATACATAATTTCAGAACGTTCAATTTGATTTCGGAACGTTCACCTATGTATATCTTCCCCTTCCAACACTTCCGTTCACTTGTCCCATGTATACCTGTTTAGTCAGTCTCTTTTCATGCCTTTTCTCTTCATGTCCAAACCATTCTTAACATACCTTTCTCAGGATGAAGTGACAAAAATCTCTCGATTTTTGTCACTTCATCCTCATTCACACCACATCGTTCCATTATCACACTATTCCTTATCCTGTCACTCCGTTTGATTCTTGTTTCTCAATGCTTTTATCTGCATTGCATTTATTCTACTTTCATGCTTTTTAGGGTTCTGTACCCAAAGGGTAAAAACGAGACCCTATTACTGAGATTTCGCTGTCCGTCCGTCCGTCTGTCACCAGGATTTATCTCAAGAACGGTGATAGCTAGACAGTTGAAATTTTCACAGATGATGTATTTCTGTTGCCGCTATAAAAACAAATACAAAAAGAACTTTGACTACCATAAATTAGGTCGGAACCAACAATCAATAAGGAATATTTTTATTTAGGTGAAATTGTTCAAAGATCATATAAAAACACCTGAATTTCGCATCCATATCTATTGCTTTAAAAAGATTTATCTTATACCATAGCTGTTTGGTCGCAGATAATACTATCTGTTCCACGCGTGAGCGAGCGAGAGATATTGTTTACTCACATCTTTCATTACCACAACACGACTAGCATTCATGTTTTTTTATTACCTTCAGCTTCCTATAACCACTTTGTGATTAGGTAACACATCATGGTGACTAGGAACTATGAGTAGGTACCTACTATGAACTTATATTAAACACAATCATGTTAGCATAAGGAAACTCGTTTACGAGATCGTTACATGCCTACTAACAACGAAATCTATTATAATTTACTACGGAATTCAGACGGTCCAAAACCACATACCTGCGATCGAAATATTCCTCCTTTGCCCTGACCAGTTCGGTTTTCCCGGACTCGTGAGAGAACTGCCTCCGCAACGTATTCTTGTATAACGACATTGTTTTAAAACATCACAACCGTAACATTGCGAAACACAAACACGATTTATTTAATAAGTTGTATACACGTTTAATAATGCAGAGTTGAAGTGGTAATGGTATGATGGAATCTTTTGAATAAGTCGAGTGGCCACATTGTTTCGGGTCGGAGATGAGGAGTGCCGCAGGTGGGGGGTGGCCGAGAGGCGCGCGCGCACTGACGATGGCAACCGTAGCGTAGGAAGAAGCCTCCGCGACCGGGTCCGAGTGACAGCTCTGACCTTGGCTTCGCCACTCGCGCACTGATTATCGCGCCGGTTTGCGATCACACCGCTCTGCCTGAGTATGATCTTATCAAGTGATCCTATTAAATAGAAGACAATAATCTCTCAATCATCAAAGTCAAAATCATTTACTCAATTTAGGAGTCTACGACACTCTTATGAAGGTCAATTACAAGTTTTAATATTGAAATATTCTAGATCAAACTGTCACGTTCAGAAACATTATTTATAGAGCCACATTCTTTTAAACGTCTTTTAACAATGTTTTATATATACTTAGTAAAATTATTAAAATATTTATTTACGTAGGTGACAGGCGATAGCTTGGCCGAGGTGGAACAGTCTACTGATGTAATTCACTCATGAACTTATCCCATCATTAGGTGTTAAAGTAGATGTTAATCCCGGCCAATTAAATCAAACTATTTTTTTCATTTTTGTCGTTTAAGTAATCACAAACTGTGTAGTAAGTAAGATTTTTTAATCAAAATGTTTTTCACGTGCAACTTGAATTGCCATCGCCCTGAGGTTAGCAACCTTCCAAATACCTTATCTTTCACCGATGCTTCATTTACTCGATATTGTAGATTATTATATAGCAAATCGTTTTGTATTTCAGAATTCGAGATGGCATTGTCAATCTATGCCAATTTTTGTGGGGCCGACACTGACCAATGTAGTCATCGATCCGGAGCGGCGTGGGCTGACCGAGTTCGTGAAAATTACATGACCGTGTTCTTCATATCATGAACTCTGTCAGTGTCATAGCATAAATCATAATATAAACGGTCTGACCTGTAGTTTGGGGATAAATAATAAAATACGTACGTATGATTCATACGTGCTTAAGGTGAAGTCTTTGAAAGATGGCAGACTGAGGGCTTAGAACGGAGAGACCTCGAGGGAGTGAGGAAAATAGAACTAAGTACGTAATATTTAAATAACGTGAATTTTGTAAAATACTCATATAAATAAAGCTTTTTACAAAGAGGTAAAAATGTTTCAGACGCTGTTTTACATAGTTGTTATTTAATAATTAGAAATAAAATTTGATTCCCTCCCCATATCATCCCGTAGGTGTCGTAAGAGGCGACAAAGGGAAATATACTAGAAGGTGGGCAGCAGCGCCTTCTAAAGAACTGCTAACTTACACTGCGATCCCCAAGCCGTATGCCAAGCGTGGGGATTATGGCAAATACCCCCATAATAGGGGAGGCTGTGTTCAGCAGTGGACGATTCGGATGATACAGTACAGTACACCATTTCTAAAAAAACATGTTCAAAATTTGCCTCATGAACCGTTGGTATTTTGAAGTATTGTATCCACCTTTGAGAGTTGAAAATTTGCAATATGATTGATATAATCATTGACTGCAGAGTTAATATTTTAGGACTAACAAAAGTAACACAATCGTTATGCATGTACAATAATATCCACAATTACACCTATATACTAGGCTAGTCCATATAGAATGTATTATTATGGTGATGTTGAATATAGCTAAGCACTAACGAGGCGTACAAATTATTTTTTTTGTCTTCAACAAATTAGTTTGTGTCGGATAGAAAAAAGTCGATTGTTCAGCACCCGCTTGCATAGCATAATAATTCGAAATGCACTAGGGCGGCATTCTGGGGTTGCGGTTTATGTCCCGCTGGAAGTCTACTAAACTTTATCTTTTTCCATCGGAATAAATTTATGTCTAACTA
Organism: Plagodis dolabraria; assembly: GCA_963854805.1. Lineage (NCBI taxonomy): Eukaryota > Metazoa > Arthropoda > Insecta > Lepidoptera > Geometridae > Plagodis > Plagodis dolabraria. The sequence goes on along the minus strand of OY978457.1, from coordinate 22,046,481 downwards.
TTAATAATATAATATTATTATGTTAAACCTAACTGTATTTCGAATATTACAACTCCAGAAAATATAATTTGAAATTCGCTATGTGCATGTCCGACCCGACATATTCAATTCATTCAGTTCGCGATTTATAGCGACAGTCAAACCCACGGACTAGTGAGCGGCTTTATAGGTTTTTGTATTGAATTTGTAGTTCAAACTATAATAACAAAGATTTTCACTAATCAGTAGATGTTGTTATCTTTATATATAAAAATTACGTGTCACATTGTTTGTCCGCGATGGACTCCTAAACTACTGAAACAATTTTAAATTTGATTTGCACACCGTGTGCAATTTGATCCAAATTGAAAGATAGGATAGCTTACATCAATTTAAAAACGTAATTACTCGTGCGAAGCCGGGGCGGGCCACTAGTAATATATAAGTTAGGTACCCATCTTTGTTTTTTGCCAAATTGATTAGTAAATCTACCAACCAACCACAGTTTATTCCAGACTATAATCTGCAACAAACAATATAGTGCTAGGAAGAGACTAGTCCACCCACAACACAGGGTATCCTAGTGTAGGAGCTAGAGGGACATATAGACAACTGTGTTAAAAAATTATAGATACCTAGTAAGTAAGTAAATAATATTCCATTCTTTGAGTATCATTTTACGCAATGTTTTCATATTGATACTTATATTTGTACAACCTATCTAACTTATATAAGTCAATACGTACCTAAGCTTTTAAATGCTGTCTATGTATGTTAAATATTCACTTTTTTGAACAATAAAATTATAGTTGTGTTACGTTTTACTACTTTGACGATAATTCAATAACAAAAAACGCAAACGCCATACGAAAACATAATCTGAGAAAATTTCAATCGTCCACCTATTTATATTTCAAAACTTAAACGTAATTTAATATTTAGTTTCTCATGTAAGTGAATTTATTCTTTTGAGAAATAAATATATTTAACCACAAACATACATTCGTGACGAAGCGTGGGCGTAGGCTTAGATATAGGGTCCAGTTTTTTGGAACGGAACAAGCTCGAGGCCCACCAGATGTTAAGCGGACAAACCGCTGCGCTGCCTGTGACAGATGCATTTCGTCACAAGCCACCAATTGCACTGCACCCATCATCTTCAGACATAGTTGTTAATTCTAATGTACCTGTAATTTAACTGGCTCTCAAGGACTGCTGCTTGAACCCACCGTTAGGTGCTTGGCGACAGATTTTCTACTTGAGGTTGGTCGCTAGCCAGGCGGGCATTCGCAAAACGCCCTTTCTAGTTTCATAGTACGGAACCCTTAAAAAGGATAAGAAACTTTACGTTGCATATCCTTAAGGGGTGTCACACCATCACCACACCCTTCGTCGAATGACAATATCGAGATATCGCCAGAAGCGCAGTTAGGTGTCAACACTAGCATTGACCGCATTAGAGGCGTCGTCATCGATTTCATCACAAGCCCGCCAGGCCGGTGTGACCTAGCCTCCGATTGAAGGGTGAAAAGTATTTCAAGTTCACTGGTCAATATAAAAACACATCTTCGACGAATTAAGTATGTTAAAAAGCGAGAGATATACAGTGACGAAACTAGTAGCGAATACAACCGTCGTTTAGGGATCTGTACAAGAAGGTTTACTAACGCTACGCTACGCTGCGCTGTCCGCCTGGTAGTTCTTCTACTTTACGATGCTATATTATGAAATGTAATAGGTGTCCGGGTGAATTACTCAAAGAATATGTGTTACTATGGCGGATTAAGGCGCAATAATTAAAATGAAATGTAATATAGGTGACCCTATAAAAAAACGACCAAGTGCGAGTCGGACTTGCGCACGCAGAATTCCGCACCATTAGCTATACAACATTAGATTTCATATTTTAATCTTTTTTTTTTTAACGTCCGCGAGTCCGACTCGAACTTGGCCAACTTTTTGTATTTGTTGTTATAGCGGCAACAGAAATACATCATCTGTGAAAATTTCAACTGTCTAGCTAACGCCGTTCTTGAGATACAATCTGGTGACAGACGGACGGACAGCGAAGTCTCAGTAATACGGTCCCGTTTTTACCCTTTGAGTACGGAACCATAAAAATTAGTATTACGTTCGTTGTTTTTGTTCTGTCGTGAATACGGTAATACTAATTCGTAAAAGTAATAAGTATTTTATGTTTGAAGTTGGATGTATTTTTGTTAAAATTGCTTGTGTCGAATGCATGAGGCAGAGGTCATCGCTAAACATCAGGTAGGCCTAGTGATTATTCCTTCTGAAATTTCAATTGGGTGTTCGTAAGGAACCTCGCTGAGTTGAGCACAGTTGAGAAATACGTTCACCCGAACGTATTTCTAATATTGTAACATTCATCGGGAATGCTCTCATTGGTAATATACGAGCGGTCTGCAGGTAGGTCTGTAGGAATACGTGTTAGTGGCAAAGAAATTCACTTTCAATTTACATAAAAGTGTTTTTTTAGTCCATAGACAAATTGTCTCTGGTTTAGTCCTTCTAAGCTCGATAGTTTCTTAATCAACTGGCCAAATTCCTTGAGCATATGGAGTACCTATTCAATGTTTCTAATTGGGCCTTGGAGTGCCATATCAACCTACTTCCTTGACACCGTTGGCAACAAAACACCCTGTGATTATGGCCAGCCATGACTCCATGACCCGGTACAGTAATCGATTTCCAACACTCATTATTGGGTGGGTGGTAATTACTGAGCCACGAACGTACCGCCGACGATTGTACCTAGTTATATAATGCTCTAGCACGCGTCTTGACAACATTGTTTGCATGACATCGATAGCCACCAGCTTATCTACGCAAGTCTTAAATAAAACAGGCCAAGTGCGAGATGGACGCCCACACCGAGTGTTCCGTATGTTGATACGGACACTTGCGTAGATAAGCTGGTAACTCGATGTCTACAGACACTCGACAGAAAATACCAATGAATCGTTACTTTTTCATCAGATCCTTAGCGGGAGCCCTACCTGCACATGGCCGGTTTTTACTATTCGTTATTGTACGTTAGATATTGGACTATAATCATACTAAGTTTCCCGATTGTATGCATTACCGTTTCTACGACAGAGCAAAAAGAAAAGACGTTAAAAATATACCTACGTTTCTTGATTTGGGGACCTCTTTTTATGTTTAACGTTTTGTTATCAGATGTTGGGAAAATGAAGACATGTTCATAAACAATAAACACCTAGCTACCTATTACCATTCCAAAGATACAGCCTTTTAAAGGTCGGACGTACAGCCGAGGCTTCGTAATAGGGTTCTGATTTCTAGTACGGATCCCCAAAAACAGCAACTGCAAAATCCCTTTACGCAAATTGGTTTATATTATAAACTTGATGCTATTGCCTTAGTTAATCTTTCAAATCATTTAACGCTCAAGTAATCTTTACTACTACATATAAAGACAAAGCGCACGATCACTAGCACTACTAGTGGTGTTTTCTTGTGTCTGAGGCCAAGATCCACTGTAGGTCGTTGCGCCAGCGGAGTAAGTACGTAAAGTTCAGTTCAAGTCAATAGAAGAAGAACTGAACAGTCTCTTTCCTCTACTTCAGACTCGTAAAAGCTGGTTCTCAAAGACAGCTGCCAGATGACACCTCTAGACGCTTGGCAGGAGATTTTCTGCGATTGTGTTAGCACTACCTAGAATCCTGATCGTATCAAAAGATTCAAGAGTGCGAGGCGAAAAATTACTTTGCTGCCCTTTTGCAACACATACAATGTATCACCTCATTCCAGCGAGGAAAATGGAAGATGCATGAAAAACAGCTTAACTAATGTAGAAAATTTGCGTTAATTTATAGTGAAAATTAATAAAATTGGTAATATTTAAAGTAAATTAATTTACTGGAACTTAGAGGGAAGAACTGTAGAGGGTTCGAATTTTCCTTATCATAAAAAACCCTTTCCACTCTAGGGAATAAAAATCACCTTTCCACGCAGATTTCGAATGATAAACAACACTTTTCCTAGCATGTAAGGTGAAAAGTATCTTATTCGTGCCTCTGGACGGATTGCTCTAGTAACCTATAGCCAATCAGACGAAGTCATGATCAGTTCAAATAGTGACGTGTGTATATTTACTTTCAAGTGGATTGAACTGATTGAAAACAATTGTTTGTCTACTTAATAGACGAGATATGTGGCGTGCCTAGTGTATGACATGTTCTGGAGTTATCTATCACACATTTACGATGGACCCACTGGAAGACATGAGGTCAGTGAATGGTCCAATGATAACAATGTTGATAGTTATATGACATATGGGGTATAAAGATATTTTTAAGTAAGACGCTTCGAGAAGGTCTTTTTTATGTTACTGTGACGGTACTACGGCCCGCCTGGCTAGCGACCACCCTCAAGTAGAAAATCTGTCGCCAAGCACCGGTAACGGTGTGTTCCGGCAGCAGTCTTTGTGAGCCAGTGAAATTACAAGCACATGAGACTTAACAACTATGTCTCAAGGTGACGGGCGCAGTGCAATTCGTGACTTGTGACGAAATGCATCTGTTGTTACAGACAGAGGTTAATCCGTTTAACATCAGGTGGGCCTCGAGCTTGTTCTGTCACAAAAACATTAAAAAAACTACTTCTTAGTGTGGGTATGAATGTTAATGGTAAAAAGCAAACCAGTAAAATTGATAATAACAAATATTTTAAAAAACCTCGTTTTTTTATAGATTTGAAATTTCGTGCGCTTTTCGATGGTAAAATATTTAAAATTAAATATAGATTTCCGAAAAGTAACGCCTGAATCTATTAATTAAATATAAAATACAAACTGTTACCCACGGATTCGCTTGCATGCTTAATAGAGCATATTATCATGTTACCTTTTTACATACGCATTTTAGATTCGATCGCACAGAGCTATTTCTGTTTCCCAGTTTTTAAAAATCTATTATATTTTTTTTGTATGTGTATATTATAAGTACGCCCCGTTGGATGCCGGGTTAGAATTGCACCTCCCCATATCATCCCGTGGGTGTCGTAAGAGGCGACTAAGGGAAAAATACTAGAAGGTGGGCAGCAGCGCCTTCTAAAGAACTGCCAACTTACACTGCGATCCCCAAGACAGTTTTAGTAGCAGTGATAGCTCAGTGGCTATGGCTATGGACTGCCGCGCAGCAAGTCCATGGTTCGAATCCCGCCGCGGGCTTGAGCTTCACCGCATGGTGGAAGGGCAATTTTGCGAATGCCCGCCTGGCTAGCGACCACCCTCAAGCAGAAAAATCTGTCGCCAAGCACCTAACGGTGTGTTCCGGCAGCTGTCCTTGAGAGCCAGTAATTCTAGGTTAAGCCTGTTATCACCACCTTCGACCACATCATCACTTACCATCAGGTGAGATTGTGGTCAAAGGCTTACGTATCAGCAATAAAAAAAAAAAGACATCTGCCCAGCGTGGGGATTATGGCAAATACCCTCTACATAGGGGAGGTTGTGTTCAGCATTGGCCGATCCGGCTGTTACAGTACAGTACATATTTTAGTAGGTATATGTATATGTTATCATTTTTTTTACTGATAATAGAAAGTAGTATACATCATATCAGTCGTTTAGTGCACAAGCCAAATTTTATGACCTAATTTGTGTCTTATCTGCCCCAGACATAACGACGTCTATACACCTAACAACGGTTATTACTATATAACCTACATACATTATTTATTAATTACAGGGACTTATCAATCCGCTAGTCATCATCGTCATCATCATTCCCTTGTTCTATACCCATGTGTGGTCGGTACAACATGTCTAACAACGGAAAACACAAGAACATTAAATACATTAAAATATTTTTCCTAACAATCACAAGACAAAACAAGGACATGATATTTAAAAAAAAAATTGGATTTATGGACTACCGTTAGGCAGGTCGTTGTCTAACGGTAAGCTTTCTTGAGAATACTCTCGTTTTTAGTAAAATTGCTACGTTTCAGGTCAGAGGTCTAATTCCCACCTGTAAGACATCATATATTCTTATATTCTTTATTGTACACAAAATGAGTTGTTAACAGATTGGTTATCATGTGCATAGGCGAGCTTAACCCTGAAAAGAGTTTTCTTCCAGCAAACCAAATAGACATCATCGTAGAAGCGTTTTGTTTCATGCTTATAATAATCATACAAAGACACCTATCACCGACTCACAATCGCCTCAAACAATACATTAGAAACGTAGTAAAAAATTAAGAGTAAGCAGTAAGATGAAGTTATTACTACTAAAAAATTTAAAAAATAATGTTAAATTAGATGAATATAACAAAAATATTTTAAATATTTGTTATCCTAATTTAAATTAGGCGGAATTGTCACTAGATATATTATTGTATTTTTAAGTGTTTTATTAAAATATTAATTTGATGTTTTCTTAAAATATTTAAAAAATATTTGTTATTATTGAATATGGATTTCCGCAAAGTAACGCCTGAATCTATTCATTACTATTCATTAAATTAGATGAATTTTCATTAGTTCGAGTTCGAGCAGACTGCCCTATCCAATATAGATGGGTAAAAATTGTTACTGGGTAAATCAATTTATCTTTAATCATAGTATTTTTTTTAATAATTTCATAGCAAACATTGTAAGTCTAATTCAGTAAACGTATATAAGAAGAGAAAAAGTGTTTCTATTTATTACAGTATTTATTTGACATGATCACATACCTGCTTCTATTTGAAATTATAATATTTTTAAATACTTTGACTTATTGTATTATTATTATTTTTATTTTATTGGAATATTACAAATAATTATATTTGCTTTTACTAACCTTTGATTACGATTTTACTAATATTTTAATGAGCATTGTAATGTTATTGTTTGATTTTAAGGTATATTAATTATATTTTTGAATGTACATTTTATGGCTAAATAAATGAAATACATTATCATTATTTTATTTAGACGTTTAAGTCTCCGTTGTTGCCTCTATTGTTTTATTCGTTCAACTCCATCCTAAGGTTGCCTGGTAGAGATCACTTTTAGTGATAAGGCCGCCCATTGTAACACTATGTTAAAGTGGTGTAACAATAAAGAGTTTTCTATCTATCTATCTCCGGTTTTATATAAATCTGCTGGCGATGGTGGATAATTGAATCACTACAAGTTTTTTCTTTAACTGTCATTATATAATTTACAACTAGCCTTATTTACAACATACAGTTGTGGCAGCTCCATCCGTGACAAAAGAAATGTTAAGATTAAATAGATTAATTTAGTTTTATAAATTTAATGTGAAAACTGCACGTGTAAATCATATAATTAAATAATATTAGCATAACACTAACAAAACTTAGATTGTAAAAATAATAATAATAATAAATAATAAACAATAAAAATAATAATAAAATAATCGTTTTTTTTATAATATTTGTTATTTTATATATATGAATATTGTAAAAAAAATTAAATTATGTTATAAAATAAATGACGTGAATAATAATAAAAAAAAAAATGGACTCACTTAGTTTTTAAGATACAACACCTTGATCACTAACTTACATCTAAGTGTTAAGAGTCAATTAAATGATGAATGGAGTATGACACTTGTAAGATTGTAGTCAGTACTAATATTATAAATGCGAAAGTAACTCTGTCTGTCTGTCTGTCTGTTACACTTTCACGCCAAAACTACTGGACCGATTTGAATGAAATTTGGTATGGAGATAGTTTGAGACCCGGGAAAAAACCTAGGATAGTTTTTATCCGATTGCGCAAAAAGAGGTTAATGTTTTCGCGCGATAACCGACATACGCGCGGGCGGAGCCGCGCCCGTAAAGCTAGTATGTTATAAATAGAACTTGATCGAAAAAGAGTACGGACCTGGAGTCTGTAGTGCGTAGTTTAATTATATAAAAAAAAAAACATACAGTTGCTACTGTACTACTACGAGCGCTAGTCAAGATAATGGCTCAGGTAAATCTATCCATACTAATATTATAAATGCGATAGTAATTATGTCTGTCAAACTGTCTGTCTCGCTCTCACGCCAAAACTACTGGACCGATTTGTATGAAATTTGGTAAGGAAATAGGTGGAGACTCGGGGAAGGACATGGGATTGTTTTTATCCAACTGCGAAAAAAGAAGTTAATGTTTTTGCGTGATAACCGATATACGCGCGGGCGGAAAGCTAGTAGTCTATATAGGTTTTATCAGGTGGTGAGCTTCTTGGGCAAGAGAATGTTGTGATGGATCACCGGAATGGCATATATTCTCCCTCAAATAAATTAAGAAAAAAAATGGAACCGACTTCAACACCCAAAAGTGTGAAATAACTTCTTCAAGTCGGTACCATGATACTCGTAGTTCAGAAGTACTTATTATCACAATACTGTGCGCATGGTACCGACTTCGACAAGTTATTTCATACTTTTGAGTGTTGAGGTCGGTTCCGTTTTTATGGTAAAAAAAAAACCCGAATTTTAGTGACCCTTGCTACTTACAGGTTCGATTATCATTCATTGTTAACGACTATGCCATCAAGATATGTAGGTAAATATTTTTCAGTTATTTTAGTCTAACTCCAAAACGGCTTGACCGATTTTTATGACACTGAAATAGGACCAAACGACAAGCATCACCTTTCAAACATAAAAATAATTTTCAGAATCGGTCCAACAGTCAAGAATTCTGAGGTAAAAAACATTTAAAAAAAACTGACGAATTGAGAACCTACTCTTTTTTTTTAGTCGGTTAGTAATAAATATTTCAAAAATACTTTCAGAATTTTTTGTTACCCATCCTACGGCGGACGTAGCTTAACTTAGCGAACGACTAAGAAACTACGGTGCGAGCGCTTCAGAATGTAATATATATAGCGATAAGTAGAACTTTTACTTGCTATATGGATCGAAGATATACCAGCTGTTATAGTGTATACCGTATGTTTCACTTTCACTTTCGCCATTCATACGAGTCCAGTCTGGGTGGTCTATGGACGAATACTCGTATGTTGCAGGTGCTGAACTGAGACTGAGTTCTACAGTAAACCTAAGGCGAGTTTTTTCAAATAAATGTGTCATTCATTATACGTCTATTTTTCAACACGTGTTCAAGAAAGAGTATACGCCTTACTAATATTAGGAAAATTTAAAATATTTTAGTGACTATGGTTAATAATATGCCTGATTGGAAATACGATTCCGGAAATGTATCTATCTACATAGAAAAAAAACGTCCAAGTGCGAGTCAGACTCACGCACGAAGGGTTCCGTATCATTAGCTATACAACATTAGACTTCATATTTTAACCTTTTTTTGTTTTAACGTGCGCGAATCCGACTCGCACTTAGCCAACTTTTTGTATTTGTTGTTATAGGGGCAACAGAAATACATCATCTGTGAAAATTTCATCAGTCTAGCTATCACCGTTCTTGAGATACAGCCTGGTGACAGACGGACGGACGGACAGCGAAGTCTCAGTAATAGTGTCCCGTTTTTACCCTTTGGGTACGGAACCCTGAAAAAGAACAAATATAACTCTAAAATTTCGCGTAATGAAGATTTGGGTCTTTAGAGTAAATCGCATAAAATCAAATTTTATTTCTAATTATACATAAATAAAAGTTAATATAAATTATCTCCATAATTATATGAGACATAAAAGTCAAGATTTTTATTGAAGGGTCGATTATACGAATACTTTCGAATAACTATTTCAATATAAGTAGGATAATTTTAATATTTTTAGGTTTGCAATAACGCATGCTCTGCGGATTACATTACAAATTTACTAGTGGAAAAATTCCGCACATGAAATAAACTTAAATTTTTCCTATCGTAAATTTGTGATTTTGTAATTAGTAGGATCATATTGATATTGGAAGATGGAACATAACAAAAAGCCCTGTCCTTTTCATATTCACAATGAACATCCGCTTTTGCGACGTAGATATTATATTTATAGGTCAATCATGTGGACAATACATGGGTCTATAAATAGATGTCTGTAGCAGATATCTTAGAAAAACAACATGGACTAAAAGCTTTACTTGAACAGGTTATAACGAAAACATACCTATTTAGTTTGTAGGAGCTATCAAATTATACAATCTTGATCATTATTATGTTAATCTTGAACATATTGAAATTCTGGTTGATTCCAACGCGTTTTTTGGAATTTTCTCGATGGAATATTGCAAACTTGATTCCATATTACGTTTGTAACGAAAATAACTTAATTACTTATGCCCCGTGCGGTGCAGGGTTAGAATTGTACCTCCCCATATCATCTCGTATGTATCGTAAGAGGCGACTAAGGGAAAAATACTGGAAGGTGGGCAGCGGCGTCTTCTAAAGATCTGCCAACATACACTGCGGTCCCCAAGACGCCTGCCAGGCGTGGGAATTATGGCAAATATCCCTTGGGGAGGCTGTGTTCTGCTGTTATTTTATATTTCAGTTATATTCATCTGGCTGTTACAGACTTATGTATCCATGGGAACCCTAATAAGACATGAATATTTGTACATGAATTTTAATTATCTTGAAATTTAATTTAATCTTTGCTTAATTTAAATAGTAGTTATTATTATGTGATAAATTGACATATTGATTTTATTGATATTTTGTATTTTTTTGTGATTGTATTTTAATGTAATATAATTTAATATGACATTGGATGTTTAGTAAATATGAATAATAACTGATATATAATGTATTTTTAAGCAATAATATTTTGTTTTGAGTTTGCAATTTATGTTTTCAATATACGTTGGTGTTTTGGACATCATTCATCATTATTCAAAAAACAATGTGGCTTACAGACTGAAGCCACATTGTTTTTTGAATAAATAAAATGCCAAATTGGATGGGCAGCGTTCGGGAAACTACGTGACATTTTTCTACTAATATCCCTAGTCTAATATCTCGCAAAGCCTAAATTTAAAACCAATGTCCAACCAATAACAATATCTTCAACTAGTGTGTATTCCCAACTTGCCAGCGATGACATATAGCACCGAAACGTGTTCTTTAACTGCTTTATGGATAAGCTTTTGTGGGCAAGCTCAACGTCATTCAAAGAGCTAAGGAGAGATCCATGCTCGGAGTTTCTTTGCGTGATAAAATCTGAAACGAAGAAATTAGCCGAAGGACCAAAGCATAGTAAATTTCATAGGTTTCAAAATTAGCAAATGAAGTGCCAAGATAGCTCAAATACTACTAGTCAGATCTCACTCAAATTTAAATGGGATCACATGACATGCAACAGCTTTCGAATATAAAAATACAATCAAAATCGGTATGTACCATGTAAAAGTCCGATTGTAATTACGAGGTAACAACACAAATACAAAAAATATCATAATAACAAATATTTTAAAAATATTTAAAAAAAAAAACACTTTAAAAATAGTGACAATTTTGCCTAATTTTCCTGTTAAGCCGACGTGAGGTCACAAACACCACGCACCCAAACCGGAAGAATTTTCACCGCGTTTTAGAAAAATTTCTCGATCGTGCGCTCGTAGAGTCAAGATCTTCTGAGGATGCTTCGTGTAGAAGCGAAAAGCTTAGTTTGTTAGAGAAGACATATTGTACTGATCCATATGAGAGGGTTAGGGTAGGGTAGAAAGATTATGAGGTGTGGATGCCCTCGTGTTCCAGGGCATCCCACGAAGCGGCATGGGGAATTATTCCCAGAGTCTGGGCCCGTTTAAGCGGGCAGCGACGGCGACGGGGGCTGCGGATGAGAGCGCGAGTGACCCCGCGGCCCCCGCCTCTAGTCGATGATGACGGAACACCATGAGGTTTTTAGTCGGTAGTGGGGTCCCTATTGACCCTGAGTTCGACATAACCACCTGCTCCCCGGCGGGTGTGTATGCGTAAATGCATTTTCCTCATGAAAATAAAAAAAAAAAAAGGGTAGAAAGATGACAGTTGTATATGTTTATTCAAACAATACCTGGGTAATTTATATTCTAAAAAATCACACAATGTTGGACTGTTTTCCCAACGGCACCAGTGTAATGGAACTCAACACGCAATGGTCAAACAAACTTAGTACCTAACACGAAATATTCACATAAACTACGTGGTTGGTACTTAAAGTCTATTTAGATTATGGTTATACTTTTTTGGTGAACGCAATGCGGCGATGGACACGGTAGAGTCACTATAGAGTCTAAATAGAGTCACTGTAGAGTCCCTTACAATTAAGAAAAAACGCTTCATATTTAAAAAAATATATAATTCGCTCCGTTTTGAAATTGCTGATAAATTGTTTTCAAATTTACTTATTATGAACCGGCTAGGACCCGCGTTATATGTATCTTATTTCGTTTTATTTCATATAGAAATATCAGTTTGGCGTGCTTGAGACTAGGCACGCCTCTAGCCACGCATCCATAGGCACGGCAAACCCCGGATTGGCGGAAAGGGGAGGGAAAGGGAACTAGAAAGAATTGGGGACGAGGAAAGGATATCTATGAGCTTGGGTAGGTAATAGGTATGTAGGATACTACTACCTTGGAATGATTTGGTAGAGGTAGTAGCAGCTAGGACGTCGGGGTCGCCTACCCGCATACCACCAGTTATATTTAGTTACTAATCTAATATGCTTTCTACAGAGTTAATTCATCTATTAAATTTTTACCCTTGTGTGCCAATTTGAACGTTTAGTTTCATTTAACGTTAAAGTTACTGTCGGTCACTTCTGTGTTATCGTGTAATCGATTATCGATGAGTTTTATCAGGTTGATGTGTCGGTACTTATAGTCATACTTTCGAGTTGTTACTTTGTATGCACCAAAATGGTAACGACTAAAGCAATCATGTATCCAACTTTGTTCGTTTTGGGTATGGTTGATTACAAAAAGTTGGGAATAAGAAGGGATGTGTCATGTGGCGCTTCCGGGGTGTTCCGGGGTACCATGACCATCCGGCCATCTTAGAAATGATGAGGCTGAGCGTTTTTTTTTTTTATGCTTGATAGGTTAGCGTTTGACCACTATCTCACCTGATGGTAAGTGATGATGTGGTCGAGGATGTTGTTCAGACTAACCTAGAGTTACTGGCTCTCAAGGTCAGCTGTTTGCATGTCAGATTGATGAAGTATGCTAGAACAATCTTATTACAAACTAAGACCTTTATTGTACCATATTTCTTGCAAATAAATTATTATCATTATCATTATCATTATCGGAACACACCGTTAGGTGCTTGCCGACAGATTTTCAACTTGAGGGTGGTAGCTAGCCAGGCGGGCATTTGCAAAGTGCCCTGCCACCATGCTGTAACGACTGCTATCCTAAGACAACAACCGGGACCGACGGCTTAACGTGCCCTCCGAAGCACGGAAGCGCTCAGTAGTAATGTCACCAGAGGTCACCCATCCAAGTCATGACCGCGGCGGACGTTGCTTAACTTTGCTGATCGAATCAGAATGGCTAAGCAAACTTCGCTACGAGCGCTCCATGCCGCCAGATGACCAGAGACCTGAGATCTTTGTTCGAAGTACCACGCGGAAGAACTAACCTGCTCAACAAAGCACCACTGACGACCACTATACGAGCTCTTAATCGGGTGGCGAAAAACATTGACATATTTCACTGTTCGCAGAACGAGTTCGTAAGGGCTACAATATATTATTTTTGCTATCGTAAAGCATCTGACTAAATCTATAATTATATATTGATGTAATCGTATATTGATGACTAAACTACTCTATTGTATTAGGAAATAACCTGTATAGATAGATGTATTGTTTTAATAATACCTAAATAAATAAAATTAAGAGCATACATTGTTTACGTGACCTTACATAATCAGCGGCACTAATTGGGCGATGACTTAATAGGTACTATAGTGATGGGCTTCAGGCGCAGCTTGTATGTACGGCATGATAGCCCATTCTAATTAGAGGTCTCACCTTGGAATAATATATAAAAGCTGTAAACTTATACAAGCCTTTATTTTGGCATTGTAATACCTGTCTCAAGTCTACTAAAAATTCGTAGCGCGTCTTAAGATATTCAAGGATAATGGTCTCAAAAAACAGTTTTTTTCAATATATCACGTTTTAATGCCATTTGCTTCAATTATCGAATAGAATTGTAGAACATGAAGTCTATACACATATTGTTCCAATTTTTTTCTCGATTAAAACGAAGTAGTCTTTGAATAATTTAAGACTGAGAGCGTAGGACGGTGAGACTTCGATTTTGTAAAATAAATTCATATTAAAATGAACTTATTAAATTTAAAAAAATCTTTGCGGTACTCCAACACGTGGTGGCTGCATAATAATTAGAAATAAAATTTGTATTTACACGATTTACTAAACAAATACAAAACTTGATTGAACGAAATTTTAGAGCTGTATCCATTTTTACTTTCTAACGTGAGAAATACATGGAATCGTGTTTTCGGAGCACGCATAGTTTTTTTCATATCCTTAGAATATTATATATTTCATTCATACTGTAATGGGTACGTGCTTTTTAAAAACATGTTCTAAATTTGCCTTTTTGACACTCACCATTTTTAAGATAGCAGGCAGGTGGCGAGGCAGCGCGCCGCGCTCAGCCACACAGCATAATGCGAGGTCAACCGTGACTCCCGGTAAATAATACGTCCTATATGTAATTTATTCATTGTTATGCCGGATGACAGTACCGGAGATGCCTCATATAATGCTAAAATTTCTCGGGAAAACGTTGTCGAGAGTAGAAACAAATTTGTATTTGAACTCGAGACCCTTTTGTCATATGTCTTGAAATGGGGCCAACTAAACTGAGTCCAATTTAACCCCAAGAAGATACAAGTTTGCGCGTTTACGGCCATATACCCTTCGTCGTAGCACTGCGTTTAAAGACACTCGTCGATTCAATCAGTATCGGAATACTTGGCGTTGACATATCGAGCGTCGTTCATTTCTGCTTCGAAGATAAGGCTAAATTAGCGTCCAGAAACTTAGTGTGCTCGGAAAGGTGAAATGGTAATCGGCCAATCGCCTGTAACTTCTATATAAGGGTTCGGCCTCACATGGAGTTCTGCTCTCACCTCTGGGCGATGGTTCCCTAGTGCTAGCCATTTAAGCGCATTCAACGCAAAGCGACTCGAATCATCGAAGATCAAGCTCTATCGATCGGCTCGATACTTGGGCACTGCGATCTACAGATGTTAGTTCACTGCATTTTTACCGTATCTTTCACGGGTAATGTTCCGAGGAACTGTTTGGTTTCATACTTGCAGCTGAATATCGCCATTGAACGTTCTGACAAACCATTATCTTTCAACAAATTTATGTCGATGTCTGGAAGTCCACAACTATGCGATTATCACTCCTCCCACTAGCACACTGTGGAACCAGCTGCCATGTGATGTATTTCCGAACCACTATGATTTAGGAGTCTTCAAGAAGAGAGCATATTCTCTCCTCTAAGGCCGGCAATCGCATCCTCGAGACCTCTGTTATTGCGGATGTCCATGGGCAACGGTGAACAATTACCACCAGGGAAGTCCTGCTCGTTTGCCCTCCTACCATAAAGAAAGAATTATGTGGTTGATAAAATATCTATTCAATCACCTGGTTTTAATAAATATTTAAACAAAACAATCACGTTACATAATACTCAAGCGGATTGGCTTATCTTGTTACGATGACAGTAAACTTTCTGTAAGCGATGTTTAGAAAACTGAGCTGGACGTGGAAATTACAGAGGAGAGGTAAATTCTTCAGAACTGATGAAGAATTTATGACAAATTATTTAACAAGGAGTCTATCTGATGTTATATAAGGGGTTCATTTAGACACCCAGCTCGCAACGGGACTGTATACGAAATCAAAGTGTACAGCTCAGAAAATCTGACACTGACCACTAGGACGGACTATTGCTGAAGAGCTTTTATGTCTACTATTAGGCAAATCAAACAAGTGCGAGTCGGACTCGCGCAAGGTTTCCGTACCATTAACTATACAACATTAGACTTCATATTTTAACCTTTTTTTTTGTTATAACGTGCGCGAGTCCGACTCGCACTTGGTCAACTTTTTGTATTTGTTGTTACAGCGGCAACAGAAATACATCGTCTGTGAAAATTAACTGTCTAGCTATCACCGTACTTGAGATACAGCCTGGTGACAGACGGACGGACAGCGAAGTCTCAGTTATAGGGTCCCGTTTTTACCCTTTGGGTACGAAACCCTAAAAAAAGGAAACTTGCCATCTGGTACCAATAAATGGTGATAAATTCCAAACCACCATCTAAAAGTCACTCCAAGTGTGTTGTTGGTTTTTTTCTGAGCAATGACTACGGATAGAGTGATTTTTGCAGTTATTTTTTATGTTATTGGATACAGAACAAGCACGAGGGCCACCTGGTGGTAAGCGGTAATATCTGCCTATTACAGATGCATTTTGTCACAAATGACGAATTGCACTTCGTCCATGACCCTGAGACATACAGATGTCAAGTCGGATGTGCCTGTAATGTTATTAATTACTTACTGGCTCTCAAAGACTGTCACCGGAGGCTGTTAGGTACTTGCCGACAGATTTTCTGCTAGAGGGTGGTAGCTAGCCAGGCGAGCATTTGCAAAATGGCCCTTCACCATGCGGCGAAGCTCAAGCCGGCGGTGGGAATCGAATAATGGACCTGCGCCACTGCAGTCCATAGCTATTACAGCAGGGCTATCACTGCTTCTACAATATGTATACCTATTAAAATATTTATGTGGTGTGTTAAGTAGTGGCATTTTTATTTTCACGAGTGAGCATCATATAACCAACTACTTATCATCATCATCAGCCGGAAGACGTCCACTGTTGAACAAAGGCCTCAACCATAGAGCGCCACAAAGAACGGCTATTAGCCGCTTGTAACTATTGGCTACCAGCAACTTTCACGATGTCGTCAGTCCACTTAGTGGGGGCCCTACCAACTCTACGTCTTCCGGTGAAGTGTGGCAACCACTCGAGAACCTTTCTTCCCCAACGGTTATCAGTTCGTCGAGCAATGTGGCTCGCCCATTGCCACTTCAACTTGCAAATTCTGAGAGCTATGTCGGTGACTGGTTCTTTAGCGAATATCCACGTTCCGGATTTCATCGCGCAAAGAAACTCCGAGCATAACGCTCTCTATAGCTCGTTGAGCGACTCTGAGCTTGTCCATATGGGCCACAGTAGTAACTACTTATATGGATACGATATTGCTGGCAGAAGCCTGTGCAACATATTTTGTATCCAAGGTAAGTATTTGAAAGTAATATTTATTATAAAATTTGTTTCAGAATAAAAATGTTATGCAGGAAACAGACCGCGAACTAACTTTTTGTTTCGTAATAAAATATTTGTACACGTGTGTTTGGAAACCAAATTTATTGTATCCTCAATAATCCTTAATATTTTCGTAATTAAATAACGTGATTATGAACTAAAAGTAAAACTATTTTTCATCCCACCATCTCGGAAAGACTATTTTTAATCTTCAATATCTGAGTGGATAAGCCGTTTTTATTCTCTAGAGGATAAAATAAATTGAATTTAGAACATCATGTGCACTGAGTTTGTGAATTAAAAAAAACATTAAACCTATTTACTGCTACCTCTATGGTGCCGAATATATCATACAACTTTTTTTTAATTTGTTAAAAACTCAGAATCGGAACCTTCATGGTGTTCTTTTTTCAATTTGCTTTGCATCATTTCCTCGCTGAGGTGGAATGAAAAGTTACGTGTTGTACTCGAGTGCAAAGATTTTTCACCTCGTGCTCTTTTGATTCCCTCGCTAACGCTCAGGATTCTAATTTTGAATCCTTCGCTTGCTCGGTCATCAAAATTGAACACGCGGTTAAAAAAGAACTTTGCACTCTTGTATAACAAATAACTATTTTTGAACAGATTTTAAACCAATCTCTTTTATGTATGAATTAACCTACTCAAGTGATTTGTTTCATTTGACTTGACATTTGTGTAGTATATTTTTATTTTTGCAGTGACGCTTAATCCTCGGATAACATTACAAATTCTCATACGATTGTTAAGAACGAGAGGACAGAGAGCCCGGCGTCATATGTCATGTTGGCGTAGGGGATTTTTTTTAATTTATTTTTTTTATTATGGCTGAACAAGCTCGAGGGCCACCTGATGTTAAGCGGTTACCTCGGCCTATAGTAGATGCATTTCGTCACAGGAGACGAATTGCACTGCGCCCGTCATCTTGAGACATAGTTGTTAAGTCTCAAGTGCCTGTAATTTCACTGGCTCTCAAGGACTGCTGCCGGAACACACCATTAGGTGCTTGGCGACAGATTTTCAACTTGAGGGTGGTCGCTAGCCAGGCGGGCATTCGCAAAAAGCCCTTCCACCCTGCGGTGAAGCTCAAGCCCGCGGCGGGATTCGAACCATGGACCTGAATGTTAGTTAGAGTTAGAGCATACTCCGGATATAGGGGCGACGGCCGCGTTTTCGTATTACTGTATCAGCTGGATTGTTCATTGCTGAACATAGCTTCCCCCATAATGAGAGGGTTGCCATAATCCCCATGCTTGCAAGCGTCTTGGGGATCGCAGTGTGAGATATCAGTTCCTCACAACGCATCGCTGTCCACCTTCATTAATACTCAGCAAATACGTACAACGAGTAAACAGGATTAAGGTTTCATACCCACAACGTTTAATGAGATATACATAAATAATTAGGTACTATATTCTACGAGGGGCTTTAATAAGCAAGTGACATGATGTCGCACGAATTCAACAGTGGAATTATAATTAGGCAATCACCACGCAAGTAATTAGGTTCTTGACAGTTAATTATTAAAGTACGAGTAATTATTAAAACGCATAGACCACGGAATTTTACGAGCGGCAGGTGTTGTAATGTGCCAAATCCAAACAAAACCCGCAACCGCGTCGCCTAGGTTTAAAAAATTGACGTTACGGTTATGAGTCCTATGAATTTAGTAGTTAGGTGCTTGGTGACAGGTTTTCTACTGGTGGTCGCTAGCCAGGCGGGTACTCGCAGAATGCCCTTCCACCATGCGGTGAAGCTAAAGCCTACGGCGGGATTCGAACCATGGACCTGCTGCGCGGCAGTCCAAAGCCACTGAGCCATCACTGCTTCAAGTGAAGTGTGTAACTAAAGAATGAAGCAGTAACGCATCAGGGCATATCTAGGTCGACATCGATATAACCAAGGAGACATAAGCAAATACACAAGAAACCATACAAATACGCAGCAACAACCTAGTTAAAGGTGGGTAACCCCAATCTGTGACAATCCCACGAATGATGTGTCGCCTAGCCAAGGCACAAATAGCCAACAACCATTACGTAGCACTTGGTTGCAATTTCGTCACGACCTCAATACATCCCACTATACATGCCGGGATTCCTCGTGACAAAGACGTCTTGATTGATACTCCCCACATAGTTAAATCAGTGTTTATTTTAGAATTAAAGCACGAGGTAGGCGGAAGGGCATATTGCAAATGCTCGTCGGCTATGTACCACCCTCAAGTAGAAAATCTGTCGCCAAGCACTTAACAGTATGTTCCGACAGCAGTCCTTGAGACCTAGTAATTATAAAAAAAATAGTGATTCACGTGGGCAACGCAATGCAACGCTATTCAGAACATTTACCTGCTCTGAACCTGATCTTGTGGCAGGAGTAGCTGAACATCAGGCAAGCCCTTCTTTTTTATATATCTTATAGACTGGCCTATGATCACTGTCTTATCTGATGCATGGTAAGTGATGCCAAACCTGTTTAAAATCTTCAAGAATGTGAACTGGTTTTCAAGGATAGCATAACTCACTTTTAGGTGCTTGGCGTCAATTTTCTTCTTAAAGCTTGGTAGTTGGCCAGTTGGACATAAGTGATTAGCTAAATGCTCTACAACCATAAAAAGATACTAATTAAAAACTAGTACTTCACATTAAAAACCTACTTCTACCTTAAATATAATAGACCCGTGCTTAAACGAATCAACTCCACCTTTATTCATGAGATCCAGGTGAAGAATATTAGTTAAAGAACGAACGGTACAAATCAATATATGTCTATATCTATACCTACTAATCTATACTAATGGTATAAAGAGGAAATATTTGTATTTTGTATGCAACGAATATACTTAAAAACTGTTCACCGATTTGGATGAAATTTGGTATGGAAATAGTTTAAGACCCAGGGAAGGACATAGGATACTTTTTATCCAACTGCGCAAAAAGAGATTAATGATTTTGCGCGATAACCGAAATACTTGTAGCCGCTGGTAAGCCAGTATAATATATCATTAATAATTATATAGAATCAGCAGATACTTGACCAAATGGTATTCTAGGTTAGCCTGAACAACATATTCAACACATTATCACTTATCATCAGGTGAGATAGTGGTCAAAGGCTACCCTAACAGTATTAAAAAAAACATATTCAGTAACACTAAATCTTCTTTAGATTAAATTCGCTTTAAAACTTCTTCGAAATGACATTGACAATTATCAGCAAAGCCGTGAATTAGATAAATTTGATAACCTCAAAAAAAAAATCTATCAATCGCATCCATTTAAAAAAAAAACAAGTTTCATTTTCGCATATTTCTGACACAGAGAAGTTTATTTCAAAATGTTAAACTGTCCATGTGCAATCATTAAAAAAAACTTTAATTATCGCATATTTTTGACACAGAGAAGTTTATTTCAAAATTTTCAACTGTCCATGTACAATCATTAAAACAATCTTTAACTATTCCATATTTCTGACACAGAGAAGTTTATTTCAAAATTTTCAACTGTCCATGCATGTACAATCAGTAAAAAAAACTTTAACTATCACATATTTCTGACACAGAAAAGTTTATTTCAAAATTTTCAACTGTCCATGCATGTACAATCATTAAAAAAAACTTTAACTATCACATATTTCTGACACAGAGAAGTTTATTTCAAAATTTTTCAACTGTCCATGTGCAATCATTAAAAAAACTTTAATTATCGCATATTTTTGACACAGAGAAGTTTATTTCAAAATTTTCAACTGTCCATGTACAATCATTAAAACAATCTTTAACTATTCCATATTTCTGACACAGAGAAGTTTATTTCAAAATTTTCAACTGTCCATGCATGTACAATCATTAAAAAAAACTTTAACTATCACATATTTCTGACACAGAGAAGTTTATTTTCAACTGTCCATGTGCAATCATTAAAAAAACTTTAATTATCGCATATTTTTGACACAGAGAAGTTTATTTCAAAATTTGTCAACTGTTCATGTACGATCATTAAAAAAAACTTTAATTATCTCATATTTCTGACACAGAGAACTTTATTTCAAAATTTTCAACTGTCCATGCATGTACAATCATTAAACTAAACCTTTAATTACCGCATGGTTCTTACACAGAGAAGTTTATTTCAAAATTTTTCAACTGTCCATTTACAATCAGTGAATTGTCACTAGATATATAATTTTATGCTTTTTTAAGTGTTTTATTAAAATATTATTTAATATTTATAAGGATACTTTTAAAAGTATTTGTTATTATTAATCAGTGAATTATTAAAAAACCTTAAATTATCGCATATTTCTGAGACAGAGAAGTTTATATCAAAATTTTTCAACTGTCCATGTACAATCATTAAAAAAAAGCATACTTCTGACACTACATAAACTTCTCTAGTTTATTTAAAAAATTTCAACATTTTCAACTGTCCATGTAATCAATGTAATTAGTAGTACTAGGAAAGAAACCGAATATTCTAGGCTCTCTAGCACACGACTGGCTCAAGTAGCACAAAACTAATGATACTGTAATTATGATCATATAGAGGTATAATTTCAAAGAAACACCGAACGGGTCTAGCTGGGTGCACTAGACGCAAATCATGTCATGGGACTAGATTGTTAACGGAGTTTCTACATTCATTTATTGTAATTAGATGATGGACTGACTTCATTGTATATACAAAAAAATTGAACAGACTTCAACACTCAAAAGTGTGAAATAACTTGTTGAAGTCGGTACCATTTTTAATAGCCCATACAATAGACCCTTGCTTAAACCGGATGACTCCATTTTTATTCATGTGATCCAGGTTAGAATATTAGTTAAAGATGCAGCTGTATTTACTAATACTTAAAATTACTTTTACAAGTAGTATTGAGAAAAAAAATTATACATAGCATTAGCAGATTCGTGACGTAATTTTTTTTTATGTCTGTTAAGTTATCCTATATATAAGTTATACTATCTCTCCTGATGGTAAGGAATGATGTGGTCGAAGATGTGGTTCAGGCTAACCTAGAATTATTGGCTCCCAAAGATAGCTGCCCGAACACACCGTCAGGCGCTTGGCGACAGATTTTCTACTTGAGGGTGGTAGCTAGACAGGCGGGTATTCGCAAAATGCCCTACCACCATGCAGTAACGACTGCCATCCTAAGACAACAACCAGGACCGACGGCTCAACGTGCCCTCCGAAGCACGCACTAACGTAATGGTGCGAAGTCTCAAATTTTGAGATAGAGTTTAGACCAGAGATATTTGTTCAACAAGTGTGCAAAGTTGTTTTTTGTGTGAGCGGACTTTAAATCCGAGCTATGGAAGCAGTCTAGAATTGGATCACGAGCGTAGCGAGCGACTGACTCTAATAATAAAGACTACTGGACAGTGAGAAATTTAAAGATAAATGTGATCTAAATAAAATCTCTTGTGTTATACATACAACTTTTCACATGTATATCACCAGCGAGAAAATTAGTTTGCGCCGTTTCGATTTATGTTTGTTTTTTCTCACAATGACTTTGTTGCCAAAAACAAAGCATGATATTTATATGTATACGAGTGTTAAGTCTTACTAATATGGGGGAGGCCTTTGTTCAGCAGTGGACGTCTTCCGGCTGATGATGAATATATGTCACGATTAATTTAACGAAAAAGTGCAATTTTAGACTTTAATTAAAATTAATAAGATTATTTTTGGTCCTTATGCCTATAGGTAGATGTAAATTTGGGTCTAGACAAATTATTTTTATTTTTCTAGCGTCGCGCGTCACTTAATTTCAAACCTTCAGGTTTGTAATTCGAATTTACAAAAAAAGCAACAAATTTGTACATTTCCTCACGCAAAAAATGAATTTGCTGTTAGTTTTTAAACACCAAAATGACTCTTTTCTTTTCTTGGATTATTTGTAGGTGCTAGGTTTGACGCAATGTGAAGGAACACTATTCGGCTTTAGAAGATTTCAATTAAAGTATTAAGCATTCAACTTATTACTCATGTCCCTGAGCAAAGGTGTCTTGCCGAATAAGATTTACACCACAAGGAGCCAGCTTATTGCCATCTACCATGGATCGAATAGGGCCCCAAACTTCGAGAACCCAAAGCGAGGCTACGCTAATCAATGAAGCATAATCATGAAAGCATCAGGTTTCTAACAGATAAGAGATGATTGATTGTTGAAAAGAAAAATTCGACCGCGCCGGTAAGCGTATTATCTAGGGACACGTAACATAAATGAAATAATTCAAATAAAAATAGGAATTAATGAGATGTGATACAAGAGTATCACTTACGGCCATGTGCCGGACCTTCTTCGCCTGAGCGCCCGCGGCTGCGACTCGGGCTGAGCATGCAGCAGCGCCTGAGGGATCAGACTCTTCGAGAGCTTCCTCCTGAGGCGGTACTCCGGTCGCTCCACACCATTCTTGCAAAGCTTCAGCGAGGACAACTCGCCTTCCGAACTACACCACAACGAATCCATTGACAACATCGTTACTTTAACAAACTAACAACACATCACGAAACGTATCGTCTAAGGAATCACTTTCGCAACTGTTCTTAATTATATACAACTTTATAGAGAAGTTCACATCGAAAAGTTGACTAAAATTTTGCAATCGGCGATGTTTTTGCGAGGCAACCTTCTGGCGGCGTGTGTCGGCGCGTACGGTTGCAAAATTTCGGACTCATGGAGCTCGTTGAATATTGCAAGGTTGAGCGAGAGTTGGGTTTTGTGAATTATTGAAATGTGCGGAAGGCGTGGATCGTTCGCGTCCGTATGGCTAGGCCGACCGTACGTGAGAGCGCGCGAGGAGCGGCTACTCGACTGTTTGTCGCCTCGCTTGCTGGCTCCGGCGGCGGCCTGCGAGCCTTCCACTACTCAAACTGGGCCGCCGGCCACACGACTACAGTAATCGCTAAATGAAAAACAAAAGGCGTTGGTTTAGGATGCTACCTATACCGCTACTATCGCAAACATTTTAATAACATTGATGTTCTTTACATTACGAAGGCAATCAAATCTAATTAATTAGGATAAGTTTGCACAAATCTGAGTAATGGTACAGACCGTTTGACCGACTTAAAAAAAGGTAGGAGTACGCAATTCCAGTGTTTTTTTATGTTTATTACCTCTGCACTTTTGACGGGGTGAACCGATTCTGATGGTTCTTTTTTATTTGAAACCTTGTGCTTCCCGTTTGACACAATTTAAATTTCATCAAAATCAGTCCAGCCGTTTCTGAGTTACACTCTTGTAACTGAAAAGTGTTTTCCTATCTAGATGATATAGACATTGACAGTGAATGACAATCGATCCCGTAAGTAACAAGGGTCACTAATAAGGGCTAAAATTATTATTTACCTTTAAATGGAACCATCTTCAACATTAAAAAGTGTAAAATAACTAATACTGTGATAATAGGTACTTTTGAACTATCAATATACCGACTTCAACAACTTTTTCACACTTTAGAGTATTGAAGACAGTTCCATTTTTAGGTAAAAAAAAAAATATTAGGTATAGTGGCAACTACTACTGCCGACCCAATCATTATCATATCATATCTTACATTTTCTGTAAGTAGCATTGACACCCACACTAAGACGTAGTGTATAAACGAGACCTACCAGAAGAATTAAATGTGCCGTTGTGAATGAACAGGTATGTTTAACAATTTTAAAAAGAAATTAAATCCGTATTAAGGCGACGTTTTCCGGACAGTTTAGGCAAATAGCGCTCGAACGTATCCCTATAGAATAAGATAAGTACGCATAGCCACACGCATGGACTAGCCGTGAATTACGCGACGCGGTCAACGACCTCCAGTTCGAAAAGACAGCGTCACAGTGTAAAAATTACAGTTTCGCAAGCTTAACATTTATTACAATATTTTTTTCCACGTTTTGCTACAATGACAATCATGTTGAAAGTGTAGTTTCTATGGCTTTATACTGCAACACTACAGACACGGACGAAGTAATAATATTACGGGTGGATTCATAATATTTACGTGCATAATAGTAGATTATTATACAATTGAGCTAAGTTGCTCATTATAGACGAGGCTGTAGGTTGCAGCCCGAGCCGTAGGCGAGGGCGTAATTCAGCCAAGTGTATAATGAGCAAGTTGTTCACGAGTTTCATACTCACTTTTTCAACACCCTTGCGAGAAAAAAAAATTGCACAAATGCGATACAAACACAATAATACATACGAAAATTATGGAATGTAGCGCGCAAGTTTTTTTTTTTGCACGCGGCAAATGTATGGTGTTGATTACATATAAACCTCTTTGTTGTAACAAATCTGTATAACCCGGTTAAATTGAAAATGCTCTGTTTACTTGCATAAAAGTTGCAGTTTGGTAATAACTTAACTTTATAGGGATACATTACCCGGTTAAATTGAAAATACCCTGTTTAATCGCATATAATTTGATAGATTGATATACACTTTGTTGAAACACCGTATAAATAGTTTAAGCAGAAACACAATTTAAAATAATGTAACATTTGGCGGTCTTATCGCTGAACGCGATCTCTTCCAGACAAACCATTGGAAGGAGAGACATAATTTAAAGAGATCCAAGGGACGGCGGTGAGCAAGATATTATAGTACTTACACTGACAATTAACATATATATTACCTACATTACATAAATACAAAAATATAATTAGAACACTCATATAGATAAACAAATAATATTCATTTATAATAATACATGCACATATACAACATAATAATATATACATACATAAATAATGAATGATGTTCATGATTATATGACTAACAATGGAACAACGATTATATATATGTTCATAGGGAGTCAACGATTTACTAGATAAAAGGCTTTTATAATTTGCAGTTAGGTACTAATTTAACTTTGTAGGGATAATTCTATTACGCACTAGTGTGTAATATTATTATGCATGAGGGTGTTATAGTTCGGTTTATGGCCCTAAGAACGATATAATAAAGCTCACTTTACGGGCGAGGGTGTTGAAAATATATGTATGTCATACTTATGTTGAATTTTTAATATAATCGTAATAGTAATCAGGAATAATCGTAAATAATCAGGTAAGGGTAATAGAAGATAAAGTATCTAATTTTTTTGGAGTCAAAATGCTGTTTAGTAATCAGTTAAAATCAGTACTAATATTATAAATGCGAAAGTAACTCTGTCTGTCTGTCTGTCTGTCTGTCTGTTACGCTTTCACGCCAAAACTACTGGACCCATTTGAATGAAATTTGGTATGGAGATAGTTTGAGACCCGGGAAAAAACACAGGATAGTTTTTATCCGACTGCGCAAAAAGAGGTTAAAGTTTTCGCGCGATAACCGACATACGCGCGGGCGGAGCCGCGCCCGGAGAGCTAGTATAATATAATATAGCAAGTAATGCGTATTGTATAAATTCTGTATGTAAAAGTAACACGGAATAGTCAAATCCAATAGTTTTAAATAAAGTCAAAAAGGAGATTTTTAATTTAGGAGGGTGTTGGTAGATACAATTAGGTAAGATTATTAAAAGGCCAGGATACTTTTAAGTATTTTAATATTTTTAGAGTAAAATGCAGTTTAATTTGTTAATATATATAACAAATATAATAATTACAAGTAATCAATTATTTTCTTTAGTTCCTTTTATTTTTCTTATCTCTATCCCTCTTATCTTCGAGGATCTATTATTTCGGTAGAAGAGAGTCCATGTAAAATTTTACAAGTTGTGGTTTAATTTTCGTCCTCAAAAATGTATCCTCTTTCATATTTTTTATCATACCATTTGACCTTGCAGACCCATGGACAAAATTGTCAATTAAAGGTACTTACTCCATTTTTAGTCCTACCCTCAGCTATAGCTGCTTCTTTGTCGCACAATGCTGCAGATTCCATTGATTCAACTGCGACTCCTTCCCATTTCTCATAAACCTGATTTTGAATCTTGCCATAATATTTTGTCGAAATGACTGGTGCATCCAATGCAGAGAAAACTTCCTGAAACTGAGAGTAACCGATGCCTAAAGCTATGATTCCGCTAGTAGCAGCTATATTTGCATTTACGCATTTTTCATCACTGCTAGCCTCAGATTTAATCACCACTAATTCATGGCACATATTGCATTCAAATTTAAATTTTGATGTCAGTCCTAATCTTTTCTCGTCCACCAATCTAAAATTTTCAGTCTTACAAGCGGACAAACCATTGAAGCTTCCTTTATTTTGTAGCTGAGCAAGAAAATCATTCAAATCAACAAATCTTCTTCCAGTAACGGGGTGAAAATCATTTGACTCACTGATCGTTTCAACGGTCAGTTCTATCAGTTGTTCTTCAACACTGGAATATAAAATCACAAATTATATTAAAAAAAACTACTTCTTTTGTTTGCTATTTGTATATTTGAACTCTACATACTCATTTTCTGTATAGATGTTTAAGTTATTGGTCAGTTCAGAGTTATCTGAATTACTGCAGTCTCTATCTTGAAATGCGCCGTCCCAATACATGTAAAAAAGTTATGATAAGATGTATTTATATAAAATACATCAAATATAAAAATCTAGACAAGTACTTACTCAACTCTCGAAACCAAGGTCATTTTGAAGTTGGCAAAAGATTTGTTCGATGGCTCCTGGGCGCTACCACCATTGTCTATAAGCTGCGAAACGCCTAGTTCCCTAAAACCATGATTTACTATATGTAAATTGAACTATTATCATATTTACAACATGTGTATACCAAACCAAATCACGAGTATAGAATATAGTCAAGGATGGTAAAGTGACTAAAATTACTGACTCTCACTGCTGACGAAACACTACTCAAGAATCACTGCTTCATACGCTACTGTTTCTTTGTATACCGTAGCATGTGTACAAAATTTAAATGTAGTCAATCCTACCCTCATAAGTCATAATTATAAATCCCTTATAAATCTATCTACTTATAGCAATTAGTAGTAAGTACAAAAAGGTAAATTTATAATTTCAAGATTTGTATTTAGTAAATGAGTAGGTACTTATAACATCCTTTACTATGGAAAATTATAAGCTGAAGATAATCTACAGTCAATTCGCTAATTATATACTATATAATTAGGTACATATTTTCGATTATATTTACTTCCAAAAATTACTAGCTACGTTACTCGGTTATATCCAATTCCGAGGTAAAGTATACTATCTCGTTTGTTGTACACCACCCCATTGGAACTGCCATAAAGATCGGGGTTATTATACGTTATTTTACTAGCGTAAGGATTGGACAAACTAAAAATAAACCATAATCTTTATAATTTTTGTTTGATTATTGAGTTCGTAGCGGGTATGCAAAATATCAATGACAGCAAATACTTATGTATAATCTCAGAATAAGCTTATTATTTCAATGTGTATAATAATAAGTATCAACTTAGCATCGTAATATAGAAGGAAGGTATTGTAATTGTAATATTCTGTACATTCATACATGGTAACACGGAACGGTCGAAAAAAGCTGATTGAAGTCTTCCCTTCCTTTGCGTTGTCATTATAAAGAACTTTTACTGTGGCACCAACCTGAAATTATGCTTTTCCATATATTTTGCTAAGTAGAGAGTGAATTACTTTTTCTGTGGAACAGTTCCTATTTCATTTTTCCGTATTCAGAAAGTCTTAGGAATAATACGTTTATCAAAAGAGTAGGTAGGTCTACATTGAGATAATTTCGGATTAGTACCTACTTACTACTAAAGCACCGTGTAACCCAGTACGCACTACAACTGTAAATATATATTATAATATATTTACACTCCATAATACCGTTTTAGAGATACGTCATTTGTCTTCTCTTGGCTGACGCCATCCGAAAAAAATACATATTCAGAATAACGACGTCCGTTTCAGCCTAGAAATTTATTTTCAAACAAATCGGAGTAACTTTTATCACTTGGCAGACGTCCTCGAAAAACATATTTTGAATTCGTTATACGGACGTTCAGAACTACCCAGATATCGATTTTCAGCCAAATCGGAGTCACTTTTTTCACTTGGCAGTCGTCATTGAAAATTTAGTTCCGTATTTGAAATAAGGACATCTACAACAACCTAGATATCGATTTTCATCCAAACCGGAGTAACTTTTCATACTTGGCAGACGTAATCAAAAAATAAATTCCAAATTTGAAATAAGGACATCCACAACAACCGAGATATCGATTATCAGCTAAATCAGAGTATCTTTTTTCCCTTGGCAGGCGTCATAAAAAATTATTCCAAATTCGGAATGAGGACATCCAGAACAACGTAGATATCGATTTTCATCCATATTGGAGTAACTTTTTTCACTTGGCAGACGTCATCGGAAACAAATTCTAAATTTGTAATATGGACGTTCAGAACTACCTAGATATCGTTTTTTTTTTTTATGCTTGATAGGTTAGCCTTTGACCACTATCTCACCTGATGGTAAGTGATGATGTGGTCGAGGATGTTGATCAGACTAACCTAGAGTTACTGGCTCTCAAGGACAGCTGCCGGAACACACCGTTAGGTGCTTGGCGACAGATTTTCAACTTGAGGGTGGTAGCTAGCTAGGCGGGCATTTGCAAAGTGCCCTACCACCATGCTGTAACGACTGCTATCCTAAGACAACCACCGGGACCGACGGCTTAACGTGCCCTCCGAAGCACGGAAGCGCTCAGTAGTAATGCCCAACCAGCGGTCACCCATCCAAGTCATGACCGCGGCGGAAGTTGCTTAACTTTGCTGATCAATTCAGAATGGCTAAGCAAACTTGGCTACGAGCGCTTCAAAATCAATTTTCATCTAAATCAGAGTAACTTTTTTCATTTGGCAGACGGCATCGAAAAATAAATTCCAAATTTGGAATGAGGACATCCAGAACAACATATATATCGATTTTCATGCAAATTGGAGTAACTTTTCTTACGCTGCAGACGTCATCAAAAATAATTTCCAAATTTGGAATAAGGACATCCAGAACAACCTACTCGTAGATATCGATTTTCAGCCGAATCAGAGTATTCTTTTTTCACTTGGCAGACGCCATCGAAGAAAAAATAACAAATTTGTAATGAAGACATCCAGCACAACCTAGATATCAATTTTCATCCAAATCGGAGTAACTGTTTTCTATTGGCAGACGTCATCGGAAATCAAATTCTAAATTCGTAATACGGACGTTCAGAACTACCTAGACATCGATTTTCAGCCCAATCGGAGTCACTTTTTTCACCTGGCAGACGTCATCAATAAATAAATTCCAAATTTGGAATAAGGTCATCCAGAACAACCTAGATATCGATTTTCAGCCAAATCAGAGTATCTTTTTTCACTTGGCAGACGTCATCGTAAAATAAATTCCAAATTTGGAATGAGGACATCCAGAACAACCTAGATATCGATTTTCATCCAAATTGGAGTAACTTTTTTCACTTGGCAGACGTCATCGAAATAAGGTCTGCATTGGGAGTGAGGACGTCCAGAACAACCTAGATTTTTATTTTCAGCCAAATCGTTATTGATATTGATATGTTGGCGCTACATGCGCAAACTAAACGGCGATATGCAAATAAGTCGTCCAGTACAGATGAACCTGAGTAATAGGGAAATATCAAAACGTGGAATATACTAAGCATTTACTTATGTGATTATTATACCACTAGCTTTCCGGGCGCGGCTCCACCTGCGCGTATGTCGGTTATCGCGCAAAAACATTAACCTCTTTTTGCGCAGTTGGATAAAAACTATCCTATGTTTTTTCCCGGGTCTCAAACTATTTCCATACCAAATTTCATTCAAATAGGTCCAGTAGTTTTGGCGTGAAAGCGTAACAGACAGACGGACAGAGTTAGTTTCGCATTTATAATATTATAATACTGAAATACTGATACATATAAAATATATTTGATTTTATTTTCTACACCGACAAAGGCCATCATGTGGCTTATTCATTTGATAAATGTATTAGTTACTTACCTACTAGTTAGTACTTACCGATTTCGATCTCTTATCAATATCATAATATGCTCCCTCAGCTGACGTAAGCGTTCCTTATTTTTTATACTGTGGTTTCCCATTTATTTATTCGTCGATTCCGAAATAGCGTATACAATCCGTGCGCGAAAGAAACGAGCACAGTACCGTCGTTGACAGCGGTCACGGGCGTACTGGCGACACGGGCACAAGGGATCTCGTAGTTTATAATGAGAAAAAATTGCCAGAAAATCATCCACTATAGATATTGATAAAATATTAGGCAAATATTTAGATATACTAATAAACTATCGAATAAAACCAGTTTAGTGTTAATATTAATTATAGTTTTAAGATATCGGCGATAATAAAATTTAAAAAGCATATTTTTCAAAAATTAAATCTATCGAGGATTTTTTACGTAATCGTGTTTTTGCCGAGATCATAATTAAGTTTATGAACTGAAGATATACATATCAAAAGAATGCGACTTAGGTAATCGAAGAAGTATTTTATCTCGATTTTCAAAGATGTTACTTTGTCAGACCATATCGCCTTAATTTCAGAATTCTTCAGTGGTATAGGTTAGTTCAGTGGTATATCATTACATTATCTGCATATAAACAGCAAAGCGCTTTTGAAGCGCTCGTAGCGAAGTTTGCTTAGCCGTTCTGAATCGATCAGCAAAGTTAAGCAACGTCCGCCTCGGTCATGGGTGACCGCTGGTGACATTACTACTGAGCGCTTCCGTGCTTCGGAGGGCACGTTACGCCGTCGGTCCCGGTTGTCGTCTTAGGATGGCAGTCGTTATAGCATGGTGGTAGGGCATTTAGCGAATGCCCGCCTGGCTAGCTACCACTCTCAAGTAGAAAATCTGTCGCACAAGCACCTAACGGTGTGTTCCGGCAGCTGTCCTTGAGAGCCAGTAATTCTAGGCTAGCCTGATCAACATCTTCGATCACATCATCACTTACCATCAGGTGAGATAGTGGTCAAAGGCTAGACTATCAGCCAAAAAAAAAAAAGAAAAGGCCAATCAAAATCAACAAAATCTTAAACTATTGAGTGTTTGGAAGAGATCTCCGATCTGGAAGAGATTTACTAATATTAAGACCGCTCTTTGCACCTAGCAATTGTATTTGTTTCTTTGTTATTTATTGTTTGTTTTACTGTTATCGTATACAAATATACTCGTTGTTATTTTAATTTACAGTTTTTTTTTCGTCTCAATAATTTAAATGTACTGTATTGTACTGTAAAAGCCGGATCGTCCACTACTGAACAAAGCCTCCCCTATTAAGGGGGTATTTGCCATAATCCCCACGCTTGGCAGGCGTCTTGGGGATCGCAGTGTAAGTTGGCAGTTCTTTAGAAGGCGCTGCTGCCCACCTTCCAGTATAATTTAAGTACCTATTATAAATTAAGCAGTAATACACCCACGTCGGGGATCGAAAACGTGTACCTGGGTTTTGAGCATATCAGTAGTGCCCACCGCCACAATCGGGAGCTCGCAGGCGCAGCTGAAGTGCACTCACCCTGATGAGTACCTGATTTGCTCGAAACCCGCGAGACGTATCCGATCCCCATCGAGCAGGTAAAAGCTAAATGTCGATTCCTAACGTGAGTGTTTCGCCAGTTAATTTATAATATTCATAATATATGTGTGAAACTCACGAGATTTTCAATTCAAAAATAGATCCAATAATTGCTTAGGAATATGTATATTAGATAAGGTATACCCTAAATAATAAGGTGTGCCATCCACCCCTGATTACATGTCAGACAGAATCAACCAATTAGCTTATATTAGCTTCACTGAATTATCTTAGGCTTCGTGCATAGCATTTACAGTACACTAGAATATTTATACTTGACCAGAGTGAACTCGTGTCGGTAATTTCTATAAAATAATATATCTATTGTCTAAGCTTCAAAATATTGTTACTGTATCAGCCGGATTGTCCACTGCTGAACACAGCCTTCCCCATTATGGGGGGTTTGCCAAAATCCCCACGCTTGGCAGGCGTCTTGAGGATCAAGTTGTGAGATATCAGTTCCTCACAAAGCACTGCTGCCTACCTTCTGGTGTGTTACCATTTGTCGCCTCCGACGACACTCTTAGAGTAGAGATGGGGGTGAAATTCTAGCCCGGCACCCCACGGATAAAATGTATGTACGAATAATAAAAAAATACCGATCAGCCTTGTTGCCAAGTTTTAATTTGTACTACTTTTCCATTAGTTCATAATTTACTTGGCTGAAGGCCGAGAAAATAGGAGGTCATTTGCCCGGTTTGCATAACCGGGTAAGATATAATTACATATGCACAGATATGCATGACGGCATACGGCATGACGTGGTGGAACTGGCGGATACAACTTCGAGCGATACAATCAAATATCAAAGCCTTATCAAAGAGTATCGTAGGTAACATTGCGTTATAATATTTTAGGTTTCTGTACTAAAAACAAGACTCCTACTAAGCCTCGGCTGCATCACATGTGTCCGTTTCTCCGACATAGTAACATTTTTTTTTTTTATGCCTGATAGTTTAGCCTTTGACCACTATCTCACCTGATGGTGAGTGATGATGTGGTCGAGGATGTTATTCAGGCTAACCTAGAGTTACTGGCTCTCAAGGACAGCTGCCGGAACACACCGTTAGGTGCTTGGCGACAGATTTTCAACTTGAGGGTGGTAGCTAGCCAGGCGGGCATTCGCAAAGTGCCCTACCACCATGCTGTAACGACTGCTATCCTAAGACAACAACCGGGACCGACGGCTTAACGTGCCGTGGCGTTCAACATTGTTATTGTTCTATCGTAAAAAACAGTAATACATACAAGCTCAACAATTTGGTATGATTATAGTCAAACATATATGTATCGTTAACAATATATAATAAAAGCACGGGCAACCAAGTACGGGTTTACCCGTGGGGTGCTAGGGTAGGATACCACCCTCCCATCGCTACCTGTTGCTGTCGTAAGAGGCGACTAAAGGTAAAAAACCAGAAGATGGGCAGCAGCGCCTTCTGAGGAACTGATACCTTAAACTGCGATCCCTTGACGCCTGCCAAGGGTTTTATTATGACAAATCCCCCCTTAATGGGAGAGGCTGGGTTTAGCAGTGGACAATCCAGCTGATATAGTAAGTGCGGATTAGACTCCCACTAAAGATCTCTGTATGTAAAAAAACTATACTTTTTGGTGCATTCAGTGTAAATACGGACCCTCTGGTGAGCTAGTCTTATTCATATGGCCGATTTTTTGACTAATCATCAACTCAATGGTTTGTTCAGCGGGTGAACAGACATCTTGGGAGAGTTGGGCTAGCTACTGTCACTGTGCATACGTGTACGTCCTCAGTGATCTGTATTGGATGCCAGCTAATATCACCGACAGCAATACCGTCAAAGAGAAAGCTTAAAACTATTTCACACCAACAATAATATATACCTACCTATTTACCTATCTACTACATGTATCTAGAACGACATAAGTTGCAAAATTACAACTTTCCAGCTAACTCATAAAAGACGCTGTACGAGAGCAATACACTGAGATACTTACGGAAATGAAGCAGTGAATTATATGTAAATATATCTGCTAATTTTAATTTATTAGAAAGTCATATGTCTCGATCGCATTTATAAAAAATGATTTCTGACCCACAGTTCTGTCTAAATCATCAAGGGTCTATCTAGTCACTTCTCCATAGAAACGTCGTCGTCGGGTGTTCTAAGCACTTCGAAACATCTTTATAAGTACTTACTCGTATATAAAAATTACGTGTCACGTTGTTTGTCCGCGATGGACTTCTAAACTACAGAACCAATTTTAAATTTGATTCGCACACCGTGTGCAATTTGATACAAATTGAAAGATAGGATAGCTTACATCTCAATTTGAAGTCGTAATTACCCGTGCGAAGCCGGGGCGTGCCGCTAGTTTTCATATACCTACATTTTTCGAGGCTTATAATTTTCAAATTAATTATCTTTATAAAATTTCGTTGATACAAGCCCAGATAATGAAGAGATCAATCGATATAATGCTTAGTTCTGGACCCAAAACTTTAAATAAAAGGATCATCCTACGATGTTTATTTGTAGAAGTGACCGGCGAATTCAACCAAACAAACGTTGAATTAGTATCTGAATCGTCAGAACATGAACTTTTTTTTAATGTCTCATAGGTTATCCTTTGACCACTATCTCACCTGATCGTAAGTGATGATGTGGTCGAAGATGTTGTTCAAGCTAGCCTAGAATTACTGGCTTTCAAGGACAACTGCCGGAACACACCGTTAGGTGCTTGGCGACAGATTTTCTACTTGAGGGTGGTAGCTAGCCAGGCGGGCATTCGCAAAATGCCCTACCATCATGCTGTAACGACTGCCATCCTAAGACAACAACCGGGACCGACGGCTTAACGTGCCCTCCGAAGCACGGAAGTGCTCATTAGTAATGTCACCAGCGGTCACCTATCTAAGTCATGACCGAGGCGGACGTTGCTTAACTTTGCTGATCGGTACAGAACGGCTAAGCAAACTTCGCTACGAGCGCTTCCAAACTGAATACTTGCCTCCTCTAGGTGGAGGCATTTTGCTATTATTTCTATCATTATAACTTTCCATTAACGCCAGATCAGTTGATAAAGATTGGTACTTATAACCGTAGTTACTGCGCTGCGGTGGATGGGTCAGTTTTCATAGAATAACCCGGCCCTATGGTAAAAGTTTAGATGGGTATAATCCCACCCGCAATTTTTTTGTATGGTTGCCATAATTGCTAATAATGTTGACATTTATTTAAGTG
Source organism: Plagodis dolabraria (assembly GCA_963854805.1). Classification (NCBI taxonomy): domain Eukaryota; kingdom Metazoa; phylum Arthropoda; class Insecta; order Lepidoptera; family Geometridae; genus Plagodis; species Plagodis dolabraria. The sequence continues at coordinate 22,010,406 of OY978457.1, read as the reverse complement.
TAAGACACATATTTTTAATTTCAACTATATTTCCAAATGACGGGTCGCATTGTAATCGCTATCACACAGTGGTGCTGATAAAAAATATCTCTTCGCCCTCCCTGGCAAGTCATGGTCGCGATAGGGATTACAAAGTAGATAATTTTTAGGGTACCGTACCTCTAAAGGAAAAAATCGGGACCCTCATAGGATTACTTTGTTGTCCGTCTGTCTGTCAAGACTCTTTTTCAAATCAAATACTCAGGTCTACTGTCCATTGAAGCTGTAAAAAAATCAATCTTCTAAGCCAACGCAATCAAAAGATACAGCCGTTTATGCCGCATATTTTCGACATTCGCAAGGAATTCAAAACCTTCAGGGACTACCCGTGAACTCAGAATCTTGAAATTTAGTACGAAGCAATGTCTTATAGCACAGGTAAAGGAAATATTTAATTTTTAGTAACATCATACAACATAAATATTTTAAATAATTTTGAATTTCATTTAGCAATAAAAATATCAGAACTTTTACTTCTATACCTACAGGTTTGTATGGAACACGCGGTGCGCGAGTTCGACTTGCACTTGGCCGGTTTTATTTTATATATGCCGATAAGCTAGCCTTTTACCACTATCTTATCTAATGGTAAGTGATGATGTGGTGGAAGATGTTGCTCAGGCTAATATAGAATTACTGGCTAAGATGAATAATTATATTGTTTTACAGAGCGTACAGATTTTAAACTAGCCTCTCTACTTTCTTATATAGGATAGGTAGTATTATGGAAAAGGTCTTCGTTTCAACATTGATTACAAAGAGGTTTTTAATTTAGAGCTAATAGGCAACTCTTAAACCGCATCTCATAATCTCTCCTGATGACAAGTGATGATGTGGTCGAAGATAACTATAGAACTACTGGCTCTCAATGATAGCTCCCGGAACTTACATATTGGGCGCACATCGTCAGATTTCCTATTTGAGCGTGGTAGGTTAGTAGCTAGACGGGTATTCGCATTGGCAAATGGTATTTCAACATACTTTTCACGCCTTCTTAAGAAAGCAACTGGGAACGATGACGTCACGATCTCCACGGCCATCCGAAGAACGGAAGCGCTCAGAAGTACATGCGACTAGCGGTCAATCAAGCAATGACAGCAGTGGTGGTTGATCGATTCAGAACGGCAAAACAAGCTATGCTACGAGTGCTTCAAAATTTATGATTATAGGTTAGTAGTATAAGATTTCTGCATGGTCAAGGATTTCTGAAGAGACGAAGAATTACTTAGCATTCCACGGATTCATCGTGCGGGTGCCGGTTAAATAGCGTTGCAGAGGAAGAGGCCAGAGGGGCCTGGGACTTGCAATCCAGGAGTCGGATTAAGAGGCCTCTTTACGATATATCAATGCTCCCCTTCACAGCTCGGGCCTCCTCCCCTCCTAACCAAATTTAGTAAGATCCTACTAATGCCGCCTTAGATACACGTTCTAGGATGGAAGTTACGGTTGTCCTTGGCAGGCCTTAAGGTCTTTAAGTAGGTTATATAGGGATTTAGCTAATATACCCCTTGCTGCAACTTCTACAGCATATAAATTAACGACATAACCGTTTTTGGCTAATTCATTTGTTTTTAATGTGTGGTCTTTAGGTATGTTTGTTTCCCCCGGCACAGTAAGTTCTATAAGTTAATAATTACAATATAATTCCGTAAAGATTCGTGTCAGAGACCGCTGAAAGACACACAGAATTTCACAAATGAAAATACTCAACAAAAGTTTCGCACGCGTCTGAAAGTAGTTTATAGCCACATTAACATATAATTTTATTTCAGTTATTTCCAAGAATGGGTAAGTTAACTAAATTAATTTAAATTTTTTGTCTGTTGTACTAAATTTGAACTAAAATTATATTTTTTTCAGTTCCTACCGAGAACGGGTACAGCCTTAGCTAAATTGTTAAATTAATTTTAATTGTTTGTCTGTTGTTCTGAATTTGAACTGGAAATACAGCTCAAGTTGATTTTGAAGAGTCACGACTGCTGATTGCGATGATCGTAAAACTGCTGTTAAATAAACAGTGTGTTTTATACAAAGTAGGTAGAGGTTTATTATTTACGCTTTATGTTGTCAGTCGCTACTCAAAGTACTATTTGGCACGTGACTCTGGGGTCACTGGTGGGGCATTAAGAAAACTGTAAGAATATCGTCTCAATTATCATCTTATGGATACCTTTTCGCCACTACATCAATGCATTACATTCAGTTTTATAGGATCTTCATTTGTTTAGTTTATATATGACTAGCGACCCGCCCCGGCTTCGCACGGGTGCAATGCTAATCCTAAATATACTACAGACTTACTGTCTTAATATACAACGTTCACATTGATCTATGTTAAATGCACAATGTATTTGAGGTACTTAATTATATAAGCATTAATGTAGTAATGCTTAAAATCGCTTCGTAAATAAGCCATTGTTAAATTAAAAGGATAAAAAATGGTTAAAGTGAAATATATACTATAAGATAGACATATACCATCGCGGACTTTTTTGTTGACCTTTTCAAGGTGTACAATACTGTAGTACATTATTTTGATCTATCTTGTAGAGATCAGCCAGCGCTTGCAATAAAGCGCAAAAAAAATTGTTTATTTACGACATCACATTAGAAACCTCTAAAATTATCAGTGTTTCTCTACTATATTATGCATGTATTATACATATAAACCTTCCTCTTGGATTGCTTTATCTAAAAAAACCGCATCAAAGTCCGTTGCGTAGTTAGAAAGATCTAAGCATATATAGGGACAGACAGACAGCGGGAAGCGACTTTGTTTTATGGATGACATCCTGAATTCCTGATGGTGAATTTTTTATTGGTCAATGGGAGTCCGCTTCGTCGCTTAAACATACACACTGCTCACTCAAGATACCCGTTAAAAGCTAAGACTGGATTAATATCACAAAATAGAAAACAGTTTTTTTTTTCTCGTCAAACTTTTTAATGCTTGGATGCAGGGTATTTTGACTATAGACAAATATACTATGGCTAGTATAACGTAGACAGGTAATCTGTGCTAGTATTGCTAATTGCAAAGAGAAAAAACTACATAAAACCTATTATATTTATCCCAATTGAACTTCAGTTCAATTGGAAAATAACATTCGTGCAATTTAGATCGTGCTCCACTGTCATACCGTATCGCACACGGTTTTCGTTCAATCATACGGAAATAGCCCGGTGTAGGTCAAGAGTCATTGCACTAAAACTGTTACATTCCTGTCGGGTCACAGAGTGAGTCAGAGAAGTCGTTAGCCGCGGTAGTAGCCGCGCCTTCTGTCTGACGCCGAACTAAAACTGGGCTACGGGAGGGACGGGAGCAGCTGTTGTTCTGCGTATGATTTTATTGTATGTAGCTACATATATATGTAGGTATAGATATAAAGGTCTTTATAGAGATATAAGTCCAACAAAAAAATATATATCTGATTACTGTTCGCCGGCCTAACTCTTGTGTGTCCCTAAAAGTGTGCTCAGGGAAGGAGCGTAATTGAAGTGGTCCCGACGAGCGCATGTGTGCGTTGTATTACTTAATTTAGTATCTGGTATATCAGATCGTTCTCCGTGTTCATTGTCGTGCATTCTGACACCTAGCTAAAAGTGCGCTACGGGAAGGAAGGGAACGAAAATGAAAGGGTACCGGCGGCAGTCGCTTGTGTGCATGGGTTCACCCAACAGTATCCGCCGGTATATCAGAGAAGTTTGACGTCTTCATTGGCTTCATGGCATCCATTTTGACTCTTAGCTAAAAGTGTGCTACACCATGGAAAGGAGCTAAAATAAAGTGGTCCCACCACAGCCCGTTCGTGCGGGGATGGGATCACATATTTAGAATCCGGTAAATTAGAAACATTTGCCAAAAAATTATTATATATTAGAATGTTCATGGACGCGCATTCTGACTACTAGCTAAGTGCGCTTCAAGTGGTAAGGGAGCGAAAATGAAGGAGCCCGGCAACCATTTGTGTGTGTGAGATTACCTATTCAATATCCTGTATATCAGATCCTTCACCGTGTTCATGGCCGAGCATTATGACTCCTAGCTAAAAGTGTGCTATGAGAAAGAAGGGAGCGTAAACAAAAGTGGTCCCCTCTACCACTTGTGTGCGCGGGATTCAAGGCATCTAGCAACATAGCTATAGATCGAACGAAAGGTTCGGAGATGTTCGCTCTGTTTGACGCCGCAAATCTTCAAATTACTTTGAGAAACGGGAGCGACCGGATTGGAGCAACAGCTGTTGTGTATGTTTATAGGAAGATGTGAAAACTTGGTGTAGGTCAAGCAAGAATTATTGCACTAAAAATATTTCATTCCTTTCAGGTCACAGTGACTCCGAGAAGGCGTCTGCGATGTTTTTCGTGTCATCTGTATCGTAAACGGAATGAGTCACAACCCGGAAATTTTAAGACTTTGTGTAGAATGTATTAGCACCCCAACATTAAATACTGCATTTTCATGATATATTTTTTGTGCAATCTTTTAAAATTGACATTTTAAAGTTATAAAATAAAAGGCAAACAGACATGCAATAAAAATGATCATATATTATGAGGGATCCTTTTTTGGATGTATGGAGACTTATAAAGGAAAGGTATGTTCGTTTACAGTTTTCACAGAAATGCAAATTTTCTCACATAATATATCAGAAAAACCACTATAAAAAGTTGGGTAACAATCATAATTTTACATGCTATTGTTCAAGTTGCTGATGTTAGGTTTCAGACCGAAAATGTGCTCCTAATGTTTTTATTGCGGCAATCATACATAGGTGGGACATATATCTGCATTTTAAACAAGAATATGCTCTTACTAGATAGGTCCAAAGTGTCCTGGTTACTTGTGTATTTGCCGGAGTTATTGATTACTTTAATAGCTTGCTACCAGATATACCAACCAAGAAAAATAAAAAAATGAATATTCATTCACTTATTCAACAGGTGTTCACTGTTGAACAAGACCTTTGCTACTAGAGGGTTTTGCCATAATCTCAACACTTGGCATGTGTCTCAGGTAATGCAGAGTGAGATGACAGCTCTTAATAATGTACTGCTGCCCACATTTTGGTATTCTGGTTTCTCTTTGTCACCTCCGACTCCCACAGGAAAATATAGGGCACCTCAAGGGTAGTTATATAACAGATACTTATTATAAACATCTAATGCACTATCTGACCATTATGTGGTATACCAAACGGTGTCAGAGTAAGATAACAATGCCAAACAATTGTGTGGTTGGTCATGATAATATTATGAGACAAATTCAGATACACTGATGATTGAAGTTATTGATTGCTGTTTTGTTTTCAAATGATAGGATTTGAAATTGTATTATTTGTCCTTTTAATTCTAAGAACTCTTATGTTTATTTTTTTTAATTGTTGTCATTTGTTTAATTTTATATGAAAGAGAAAATTTTAAATTAATGTCTTGTAATTAAATTGGCTTTAGAGAGGCCTTCTGAATGCCACAAAGTTAAAACTAAATTAATATATAAAATCAATACTTTCATATAAAATATATGTATAAAGTTTTCTTTTTATAAAACTTTCCTCCAGAATTAAGGTATATTTTTTGCTCTTCAGGGCTGCATGGGCTTGCATACATGGAGATGTATGCTTGAAAATATTAAAAATCTCCTCACAGTCAAACTATATCTCTGATAGCACAATTGGACATATAGTTTGAGTAGGTCTGAATGGAACAAAAGTGTCAGACACATAATCCATCATGGCAGATTTTTTTTATAAGAATCATACTTAATCAAGAGCCCGAATAAGACTTTGCAAATTTCACAGTGTGCACTATCATTTCCTGGTTGTGATCTAACTAGGAATTAGAAACACAAGCGTTTAGAGTAAAACATAATTATCCTCAAAGTATAACGTAGTAAATAAATCTCGAACTTGAGTAGTTCTATTACTAAAGTTCATTTTACTATTAATCAAAAGTAAAAGTGTACACACATACCTCTGAAACGGCTCAATGGATTTAAATGGAACTTGGTACATATATTCATTAGGTACTGGATTAAGAAATAGAATACTTTTAATGCCATTTTCCTGAGTAGTTCCTGAGGGAGCGCGATATAAACGATTTACACACGAGCGTAGTTGCAGGCGAAATTAAGATTAAGTATAAATAATATTACGTTGACTTATTTTGTTCTACAAAATTATCGGTTCTTGCTCCTTTTAACTATGTATTTAATTTGGTACCTTTCTTCATCGTCAACAGAATCTTTGCTGGTGCTTGGATGCTTAGACCTGCTTGGTCTTGGACTGTCCATTTTCCTGTTGTTAAACCACTTAACAGAATAGTTTTAGCACCATCGTCACTAAACAAAACTTTCACTTTACTTATTACTCATTTTGTACTATTTCCAACAAGATATTTCTGTAAAAAACTTGATATATCCTCTTTTTGAGGTTATCTCAGTAGGAAAACAAATAATAATATTGTATGAACTGTTAGTGTCATTGTCAATGTCAAGTCAAATTTATGTCACTCACCTTTTTTTTGTTACTAATTTTGATTCGTAAGATTTGTACATTTGCATTTTTTTTAAGTAGCATATACAGCACAGTACCTATGTCCCAGTCCAGTTGGTGTTGCACAACTGACAATTAACCAAATATTATTAAATTATTTACGTTCTATATTGTGAGGCCTGATAACATAAACCCATTTCACGTAATATTTGCTGTGAACTTTCTGGTCGCGAACTATCAGCGGCAGTAATATAAGTAGGTAAGATTATAAAAGTCGCGCTTGTAGTTAGATTAGGGAACCATTGTACATAAGCATGGTATTTGCGCGCTTACAATAATATTGCTCGCATAATGAACAAGACATTTTATTATGCACCAATAATTTTGCCTAAGTAATAGTGTTTAGTTAATAGCGTCGTGCTTTGTGACGTAACGTTTAAAAACTTTAAAGTGACCATGTATGAAATGTTTCTAATTATTTTTTGTGAGGTAAATATAACTGATTGATTTCGTTTTTATCTCAATAAATAATAATTTAATTTAATAATTTAATTCCTTAAGTTACCCCTTTTAAAGCTACATAAAAATATACAAAATCATGTTTAGGTGCCCACATGCCCATTGCCCATAGCAACTGTAATTTCAAATAAATATCATATAGGGTATATAAATAATTAGTTATCATATATAAAAAAAAATCAGAATCTCACGTGATAAGCACACAATAGTTGGAAAATCTATTAAAAAAAATACAATAAAAATAAATATGAAATTCCCGGCGTTCAGCTTAATTAATAATCATTTAATCTAATGCATGGTTTCACTTCACATTGACTTGTTTTTGAAGATTTATAAGGATAATAGGTAGGTACTATAGAACGTAATGACATTATTAAGAGTACAAGTTTCATTCCTACCTGAAAGTATTGAGTCTGTCAGCTATGTTAGTGAGCAGAGTCTTCCTGAGAGGAGCTGGAGAGCCCCCGGGAGAATTTTCCTTAGACTCGGCCGCCAGCGCGCGCGCCACCGCGAGGTCTTGCTCGTTCATTTCTGTAAGGAAAAAGACTGATACGAAAATAGGTATGTGCATAATAATATACTAACATTAAACATTTTGCCCATCGTCAGTTTCTAGATATATATATCACGTCAGAAAAATTTGAGCCACCCTGTTAATCTGACGGTATTTTATCCTACCTACAAGTCCTAAAGTTACAAGTGTTACATTACAACACCAACTATAAACAGTTTTTGGTATTATGTCAGTCTTTTCATCTATGTAAGTTTACCTGCCTACATATTTATATCACAAAGAGATAATAGTTACGTATCTACCTACTTTATAATTTATCATTGAGAAAAAAAAGTAAGTAGGTTAGGTTACCCAAGCACGTAGAAAGCTTCGCCAACGACAAATCCGGTTACAACTTACAGCGGGACCCAACTTACCCTGGGGAACTACTCAGATTTATCACCGTTATTTTATTTATATTTAGATATTTATCGGAACCAGTTATATAAGGGTATATTATTGGTATTTAAAAAAATGTGGTATCTATAATGATATGAAAAGGATAACATTAAAATTTATGTAGAGTTCGGGCTCAAATAAGACATGGTAACTACTGGTAACTGTCTGAAATATTAATACCAACATTGTGCACCGCTTAGCCTAATTATTGGGACCGAGTTTTGTGGTCAAGGCGAGCTTGTCATACCGCCTTAGGCAGGTAGATAAGTACACAGCTTTAATTAAAAGTAACGAGCTCTTGTGGGTGATCAACTGCTCTCACTGCAAGCTCCTATTGTCAGTGCAGCGTTATATTCTAGATTCAATAATATTCGAAAATTAAAATAGCTTGCAATGAGGAACTTGCATAAGTGGTTAAAGAAACCATCAAGTGCAAGAAAGTATCATGTTTTAATGTCACAATTTAATATTGAAAAAGCCATTACATGATAATTATCACGTTAATGCACAAAATATTAATGAAAATACAGTATACCAACTTCTAACAGTTTTAATACTTTCGGTATGAAATAACTTGTGGAAGTCGGTAACACGGTGATTCAAAACACTGACTTTACATTTCATGATCTAACTCCTACAAGTTATTTCATACTTTTCAAGAAGTCGGTCAAGTTTTTTTTACATATTTTTTTACAATATAGACTATTTTTAGTGATGCTCTTGCAAGCTGCATTACTTACAAGGTACCTAATTTTGTCTTTTGCCTGTAATCGTCATGAAAATCATCCACGTATACAAATACTTTTTTCGGTTAATCCGATATTGATGAAATTTAGCACCACGCTGAAAGGGCAACTGATTCTGAAGAAACTTGATATACAGACAAATTAGACTTTGTGACGAAACCTCGGTATACTGCTTTGAACTGGAAAGGATAAGCTAGTTGGTAAAATGGGTTTTTACTTTTGAAGATTTACCGCCGAAAGTTTAGAAAAATCGGAGCATTATTGATAAGTAAATACTTAGTTGCGTCTTTTTTTGTCAAATCAGGACATTACACAACAGTATCGCTTGAAGACCAAAAGACAGTGACCGCAGATTGGTACATCAGCACTTGCTTGCTCAGAGACTTACTACAGAAAAAGTTCGTGAAGATCGTCCTCGAAGCAATGGTGTTCTTCACCCCGATAACGCGTCCTCACATTCCGCTCATCTAAGTTATGCTAAGATACCATACAGCCCAGACATAGCACCTTGCTTTTGTTCAATTTTTGGATGGTGGTATGGAATTTTACTAATGCCCTAAATGCAATAAATAGATAGCCAGGCGGCTATCTACCGCCCTATTTGTCGCCAAGCACCTAACGGTGTGCTCGAGCAGCTGTCTACTAGGTTAGCTTCAATAAAATCTTCGACAACATCATCACCTACCATCAGGTAAGATAGTGCTCTAAGGCTAGCCTAAAAAAAAGTTAAACTAAGAGGTTTTACGAGCCCTGAATAGGTGGTAAATGCGTTCCACGAACGCTATTGAAGAGTCCATAAGGATGACTATTAGTCAACCTTCTGCTTTTTAGAATAGTTGGGTAAATTAGGAGGGCATATATTTTTAAAAACAATAAGAATATTATAAGTCTAATATCCAGAAACTATCAGACTGACCCAAGTAATAATAACAGATATATAATTTTTTTTTTTTAAACAAATCACTTAACAAATGTAAAAAATATATCTAGTGACAATTCCGCCTCATTTACTGTCAAGCCGACGTGACGTGACGTCACAAACGCCACGCAGCCAAACCGGAATAAGTTTCGACGCCTTTTGTTTCTACACGAAGCATCCTCAGGAGGTCTTCGAGCGCACGATCGAGAAATCTGTCACTAGATATATTTTTTACATTTTCAAGTGTTTTATCAAAAATATTCAATTAATGTTTTCTTATAATTGTTTTTTATTATAAATTATGGATTTCCGCAAAGTAAAGCCTGAATCTATTCATTATGACAAGTATTAATACAATACGTGACGTGGTACAACGTGTGTCATCTCATGTTATGTGAAGAGGAAATCTATAAGAATATACGATCAGTTTACAAATGATTAAAATTTTATAAAATCTCTTACTAAGTGACAGTTTTTAAAAAGGTAATGACCATTTAGTACACCAAGTGAATACCGGGTGATTGACGATACGTATTCAGAGAAAGTAGACTGTGAAGAACGAAGAAGCTTACAGCGTGATTCTGTAAAGATTCCATTTATTTTCGGATGTAGGAAACCTTCAAAACGATCTATACACCTACCAAAAAAAAAAGATTAATAGATAACTCATTATTATATAGGTACTAAAATAAAATATGCATTGTAAACAATAACATAAACTAAAACACTGTAGTACAATTGGCGGTCTTATCGCAAAAAAGCGCTAAAAATCTCTTTCAGACAACATTTGGACGCAGTAAAATTCAGCCATGAGAGATGACGGTGGGTAAGAAGATTAAAAGTAATAAAGTTAAATAGCTACATAATGATAGAAACTTAATTAACACAGATTCGATACGACATCAAGACCACGTACGATTTAAAATGAATGAGCACTATTTCATTAACCTGATTGGTGTTTAATTGCGAACAAAAAACTACCAGAACTAACGCTAATGATATCAATTATCAACTGTGGTGTGTTAGATAGAATCCTTCACATATCTCAATAAGTCCAATAGTCTTGTAATCATATACGTCATTTACTTACACTAGCTTGAGTGTTTGCCATGATATCATCGAAGGATAAGCCTGGCCAGCGAATAAAATGTACTCACTAGGCACGACTGGCGTATGGCATGGTGGCGCGATGGCGCGTATCTATTTTATTTAGCTATATGTAAAATTAAGCAAATATTTTTCCGAGACATGGAAAAATGTATTTACATACAGTAAAAATAATGTAGGTACATATTTTCTGTGTAGGTACCTATAATAGTATCATTATTCGCAGCATATTGACTTTATTATAGGAATCTTTAAGAACTAAGCAATCGAGACGGAACTCCGTGTAAGGAAGGTTACCAATAATCATTTGTAATCACTCATATCATCTTGCTAACCAAACAAAATTATATGCCACTAAGAACACGATTTTCAAAATAATATTATCCTACCTAGCAGTTCTGAACTTACATAATATCTATTACTATCTAAGATTATCTGAAATTTTTGGTATAGAACAAGTCTCTCTAATTTTCTCCAACAAATACCAAAACACAGGGATTTGTAATGTACCTGTGATCAAAACAAGACCAACATTGATTTCTGTTGCAACGTAGAACCTTAAAAGTGCGAAGCCCGACTGGCACTTGACCAGTTTTCATAATCTACAGTTGTAGACGTTATTTGTTGAAGTATCTACATAAAAAATATCTAATGAGGAATTTGGAAATTCTCTCAGTTAAAATGTTTATAACACGCCCGCGCCGCCGCGGCACGCCTTCAGAAATAACAAATTGTTCGTATTGACCACAGAAAAGAGAAAGCAATTTTATATCTCTATGGTATTGACAATGGAGTAATAGAATATATTCCAAAATAAAAATCAAACTGCTCTGCTAAAGATATTTTATCAAGTATCACACTCAGGTTGAAATAAGAATTCCAATAAAACTGTTTAATAAATACAAAAATACGGTAAACTATAGAATAGAAACTCACATTATATATACATAGTATATACTGTAACAGCCGGATCGTCCACTGCTGAACACAGCCTCCCCTATTAAGGGGGTATTTGCCACAATCCCCACGCTTGGCTGGCGTCTTGGGGATCGCAGTGTAAGTTGGCAGTTCTTTAGAAGGTGCAGCTGCCCACCTTCCAGTATTTTTCCCTTAGTCGCCTCTTAGGTACGACACCCACGGGATGATGTGGGGAGGTGCAATTCTGACCGGGCACCCCACGGGGCACATAGTATGTACTACATACAAACTAAACCTAGGGTCACAGAAATATTCATTCCTCTTGGTTAGTCGTGTAATTGCGAAAAAATGTCAATTTATAACATACCTAATTTACTTACTACCTAAATAAGTTTGTAGGCTTTCATGAGCAAAACAAATAAATATTTCCCACTACGATGATATGTTTACATAATTTAGTTTTGTTATGATTTCTATGGTAGCAGCTAGGCTTGTCTCTCACTTGACTGGTTTTTATTATTATAGGTATGCTAATATTTTCCTAAATTATGAGATCACGGCAAGAAACTTAAAAAGAAATTTATATGGTGTAAACATATTCCTTTATAAAACATACAGGTGTTAAACAATTCATTGATATATTATACAGACCGGCACTGTAGATTGTGTTTATAGTATGTAGGTCTGTTCTGTGTTGTAGGTGAATTGATTCCAATAAATAAACAAAACTTACTTCCACAGATTAGATGCTTACTTCACTCGAACACACCAATCACAAAAAAATCACCTTCAACACTAATACAAGTTCACACACATTATACTATTTTATGAGGTTATACTCAAAAACACCGCGTACAAAAATAGATTGAAATAAAACTAAGGTAGACGCGAGAGCAGTCAGCCCACGTCTGCGTCTTCGAGACTGCGAGATTTGTATGACAATGGGCGTTTGTTGTTCTCGGGGTCGCCAGGTCGGCTAGGCTGTCTGCTGCCACCATCTGTCAATGAAACAAGCGTCCACGGCCGAGCATGGAGCACTTGCCGTTCTACCGTTCACTTATTTCCGAATGCAACTCGATCAATGACCACTTTTCTTTATCAGCGATCAAAACAGATGGTGTAATAATCAGTAATGATTAGGCTTAATCGATCATCGTGAGTGATAAACACCTAGTTGGTCTTTTAATATTTGCAATAGATGGCTTTTTGGGTTGATTGGATTTTGTCACAAGTATACCAAAGGTACGACTTGTTTTAAGTATTTAAACCTGTTGTTTCCGATGCTTTAGCACTTAATTACTCATAACAAATATTTAAAATAAGTTTAAGAAAACATTAAATTAATATCTTAATAAAACACATACCTAATATATAAAATATATCTAGTGACAATTCCGTCTAATTTTCCTGTTAAGCTGACGTGACGTCACAAACACCACGCTGCCAAACCGGAAGAATTTTTGACGCATTTCACTTCTACACGAATCATCCTCAGGAGATCTTGACTCTACGAGCGCTTTTTTTTGTTACTTATTAATTTCCGCCAAGTAACGCCTGAATCTATTCACTTATATCATCCTGAGGTAGGCATGTAGGTAAGTTCTTAGTTCACGAGGCTCTCTAATTTTGTTCGTGGAATTGTTTTATTTTATGGTTATCTATACTTTTATTCCTAGTTATATAATTATGATTCTTTACAGGTCTAAATAATTTCAATAATAACCTATTCGATTAATTGCAATTTGCTATCCCTAGTACTTGAACTTTTTTTTTTTTTTTTTTTTATACTTAACTGGGTAGCACTTGACCACTATCTCACCTGATGTTAAGTGATGATGCGGTCGATGATGGAGCGCGCTTACCCAGGAGATACCTGTTAATATAACTATTTAGTTAAAATTGAAAACGGCTATATAACTTATATAATACGTTACAAAAGATTCGCCACCCCTATATAATTCTTCGTTCGACATAATGTCATATAATATACCTTACTCGTCCCCAAAAAAATATAAATATTTGTTTTGCACCATTGGTAGTTCCTTAGTCGTCTTCTATATTTGCAATGCTTTTTTGTACTGTCATTACAATAGTTAATATTAATTTTAACGTATATTACAGCTACATAGATTCTGTAATTACCGTCTGTGCTCTATAATTGCGACCATGTCTAAAATGTACAGGTAAAACCGATTGAACACTGGTATTGAAACATCACGGTCTTTGTATAATACTAATAACTAATTAACTAGTCCAAAATCATAGTATTTTTCAAAACTTAGCGAACTGTCTGGTCGATGCAAGGCGTGACTAAAATATAGGTGGGCACTGACACGCATTAGCATTGCAAAATTAAAACCCCCTCTTACCTTCCTGTTGGATGCGACTAAGGGAAAAATATCAAAATGTGGGCAGCAGCGCCTCCTGAGGAACTGCCATCTTGCACTGCGATCCCCAAGACACCTGTCAAACGTTGGAATTATGGCAAATCAGCCATTGGTTCAGCGGTAGACGTCAAAGAAATGTGATGAATCCAATATCAAAGGACAGTGCTGTCAGCAAGGTGGGCACAATGCTGTCAGCAAGGTGGGCACCATGCTAACTGATATAGTGAGCTAAAGTATACTCATATATAGGCCTGCAACGGTTGGCTAGGTTACTCAAATGGTTTAGTCCCACTAGCTGATAAAGGACTAAATTATTAGTTTATTTATTTAGCTACAATATGATGGCATAGTATATGAGAAGTATATAATAGTATTAAATATTTACTTATATAATATTCAAGATTCACCTCACTTACGTTTTACATGTTATTGCCAAATATTTGTCTATTCTCAGTGTATTAGCTACATATTATGTATATTTATTGAAGGATGACGTCCCCATAACCTATATAACAGATCGCAACCCAACACTGTGGTGGTAAGTGCTGATATGTTTGTAAGAGATCCCTAGCACGAGTCCTACTCGCAGTTGACTCATTATTATTGTTTTTGGTATTACTACGAAGTTTGTACTATAATTACACCAAGTTTGTCGATTGTAATGTTTTAGGATAGGGTACAAACAATAAAAAGTTATTTTTGCTCTTCAATATGGGACGCCAATTATTTTTTCACTTCTCATGCTCGTACGTAAAGTTCTTGTTTATGCCCGGTGTAAGCAGGCTAAACTGCCTTTTTTACCTCTAGTGCATTAAATACTGCTCTTTAATCACAAGTGAATAAAAAATATTAATTTATATAAAAGTGTTTAAAGAGGTTATTATTGTGATAGATTTAATGTAGGAAGTTTGCCTGGGTGTTTCGTAATAACCAGGGGTACCAATCAGGGGTATTATTAGAGGCACACATAAATTTTGTCGCAACAATGACACCCAAAATAGAACATTAGTCAAATATCAATTTTAATTTCACAGTATCATTGTTTTATTTCCTCGCAATTGGAGTAAAAATCGTTGTGCATAAAATTCTCGTATCGTCTCGCATAAAGTCAGCTCTCGCCTACTTATAGCACGGGCTGTTAAACGTCTCGGCGCACAAAAAAGAAGTCTCGGCTAAGATGACTTGTTTTATTAACTCATTGTACAACACTATTTTTTTTATTTTAGGTTTTCGTTCATATCATAATACAAATAATTCTGTGAAAATTATATCCAACATCGACACGACTGCGACGAAGAGCGCAAGCTTAGTAGTCCTTTTCCCCTTACGGAACCCTAAAATACATCCAAATTTAATTTCTTGTGGCTTTTCTTTTGGTACGATTAGGTAAGTAAGCATTCTTTATTGACTATTATTATTTTTTATTAATTATTTAAGTAGTATTTAGTTATAAGTACTGAGGTATAACCATAGCTTATCCTCTCTATTCAGGTAAGCATATTTACACATAGTTCTTTCCACATGCAAATGTTTTGGTTCCCAAGCGGACATACTGATATTTGTTTAATAAATAACCAACCATATTATGACCATTCAAAGAACTTTACTTTTGTTCTATTACTACCTCATCTGTCTATGTCATAAGCTCATATCTCTGTGTTAGTTCCGCTAACAAAGACATATTTCAATGTATATTCTGTCGGTATCTAAACGTGATTTATCTTATAAAGGCAAATAGGCGTGAAAAATAAACAAAAAGGTTTGTTTTCTCAGAGAAGTTGCTAAGTTGTTAAAATTTTTTACATTCCCATTTTAAGCTGACAATGAACGGCGAGAAATACAAATAATTTACAACAACACCGGGCAAGTGCGAGTCGGACTCGTATAATGAGGGTTCCGTGCAAGAGGAGGTTCCGTAACACCACATAATGTATACGTATCTACGAATTTATTCGTAGATTTGTATCCATACAGTTCAAGATCCCTAGCCGGAATCGAACCACACTGAGCAGACATTTATTATACGAGGGGAGTTCAATAAAAAATGAGAATGAGTATATTGCCAGTAAATACCAATAAAAGTTATTTTATTTTTTAATATTGTTGCCTTGTATGAATTTCATTACTGTTTGGAATTTATTTTTTAAAAGCTTACAATTGCTTTCTTAAATAACTCTACGTCCTGAGCACCTAAAAAATTCTGTAGGCACTGCAGCGACTACAGCTTTATCATTTTTGAACTACTGTCACAGATACTCCTTCATCTTTAGAAATAGACTGAAATGACTAGGGTAAGGTCGGGAGGATATGGAGGATGCTCAAGTAATTCGAAGCTAGAATCTCGGATTGCAGCCATAACAACGGCAGAGTCGGAGTATTATCTTGATGGAACAAAAGAACAGTTTTTGTTAGTTTGCCTCGCCGTTTCTCCTGTGAATTTCGTTACGCAATTATTTAGTTTTGCTCATTATTTTCATCATTTACTTATTTAAGTGGTATTCCTAAAGTAACACCACCGCCTTCCTGTGTTACTTGCAATTGCAAATGACAGATTAACACTTTTCACTGGCAAGAAATTAAATTATAGAATATGACATACATCTGACATTTGTAATAAAGTAATGAGAAGGCTGGTATCCAAAAATTTGGATATTAATAAAAGTGGACAATAAAATACATATTAATAATGATACAAGGTTTAGGAATTGATTGCAATTTAAAGACTGCCCGAGATACTTGACAAATTAATAGTCAACACCATATTATACTAAACTAAAACTTATTTTCTTACTATCTAAACAGCTTCGTTTAACTATACTATAGATAAAATAGTATTTCATCTATAGTTAAATCAAGAGTATGATCTTGAATATATAATCAATTGCCTAGTCCGAAAAGCTTTAAAAATGGACAAATGCTTCAAATAACAAAAAAAAATCTCAAGTATTTAATTGAAGCGTACAAAACAAATAAACTAAGAGAAAAATCACCCAAAATTGCAGCATAGCCGTGTTTATTGTTCGAAAAATATGAAGAGATGTCAGTCCAGCAAATAACTAATTAATGCAGCAAATAAACATCGTTATCATCGAAAACGAAGGAATCATTAGTAACCTCACTAGTCTAGCACTAGTTGTGGTTGGTGGTGGTTGGTTGGTGAAAATATAGGTAAATGTTTTTTTTGTTTTTTTTTATGCCTGATAGGTTAGCCTTTGACCACTATCTCACCTGATGGTAAGTGATGATGTGGTCGAAGATGTTGTTCAGGCTAACCTAGAATTACTGGCTCTCAAGGACAGCTGCCGGAACACACCGTTAGGTGCTTGGCGACAGATTTTCTACTTGAGGGTGGTAGCTAGCCAGGCGGGCATTCGCAAAATGCCCTACCACCATGCTATAGCGACTGCCATCCTAAGACAACAACCGGAACCGACGGCTTAACGTGCCCTCCGAAGCACGGAAGCGCTCAGTAGTGTAGCTCAAATGTAATTTACTTACTGTAACAGCCGGATAGTCCACTGCTGAACACAGCCTCCCCTATTAAGGGGGTATTTTCCATAATCCCCACGCTTGGCAGGCGTCTTGGGGATCACAGTGTAAATTGGCAGTTCTTTAGAAGGCGCTGCAGCCCACCTTCCAGTATTTTTACCTTAGTCGCCTCTTACGACAACCACGGGATGATATGGGGAGGTGCAATTCTGGCCCGGCATGCGGCACCCCACGGGGCATTAATTTACTTGTTTTGACTTAATTATTATTTCGACTTTTGAGTGATTAAAGTACCTAACATTATTGTCTATTGTAATGATGTAGGTAGTAAACATAAACCAAACATTTACGTAAACTTTAAATTTTTTGCCGAAAAAACTAGATAATTCTACATACAAAAGTTGTATGAAATTACAATAATTAGGTGTATTGTGTTCTTACACTCGGAATTTGAGTCACAAAATGTATTGAAAAGGGTATGATTTGAGATAAACATGAAGATCATGGAGACTTCAAAAATTTGAGTAATATACGAATGTTTAATGTTTAATTCGTAATGTTCCTTAATATATTTTTGTAGTCGTTCATTAACTTTGATCTTTTTGTAAATTTATAGTTGCTATACGTGGAAATTTTTAATTTGCCTTCAGGTATTTATTTGTTACGTTTGTAATTCCTAGATAGTTATTTCCCTACGATTGTTAAATAAATAAATATATAAATACGAGCTCTGACATGGTTCTAGGTGTTCTAACGCAACAGAAACAGCTCTATATCAATAAGCTGCGTTTGGAGAAGGTACGAGCCGATTTATATATTGCATTGTAATAAAAGAGGCGTAAAAATCATCATGAGTAAAACTGTTAACGTGCATATATATCTGATATGGACTTATAATAATAACGCTCTTCTGTGTAATTTAGTTATATTTATTTGAATTGTTTAAGAAAACGGATCCATCTGAGCCATTGACATAAGTATATGCCTACCAAAATTTTGTATATTTATAAATGAAGGTACTGTTTTTAATTTGATGATAATTAGGAGTTTCCATTCCATAAAAACGCTGAAAATGGAGTTGAATCATAAATATTTTATGTATTCTCTGACAACCTGAGAAATTTATATTAACAGGGAAGATGGAAGTTCTTTCCATCCATTTCCAGGGTGTGTAAGTCCAACAAGATGTACTGACCAAGTTTAAAAAGAGCTGAATACGATAATCTCTGATGCGGTACACCAGGCTGGGGACCGCCTCGGAGATGGAAGCAGACTTGTCTCTATCCATTACAGGATCAGGAATATCACGACGACGCTCAGCACTAGCAAACGAACCGAGGAGCAGGAGAACTCTGGCTTTTTTGTTGTTATCTCATCAAACTTCGTAAAACAAACGTAGGTACTTGCGTTTTGTTAAAAAATTGTAAATACCCGAAGGTCAACGTGCAAAAAACTCGCGCAGATCATCATAATTATGTATGTGTCTACCTAACTAACCTGTTTTTGTGGAAATTATTTAATTTACCTATACCTGAATACTTAGGTGATTTGTAAAAATTAATACATTGTAACTCATTCTGACTTTTATTCACCTTGTATTACTGGAGAGCGGTGAATGTATATTTACTGCTGAAGAGTAATTTGTTTTATATTTTGCAAAATCAGCAGAGTCGATTTCTTTCTTGGTCAAAGACTGATATAAGTATTTTTATTTTTGTCAGATACAGGTATTTTTATCGAGTCGTGGATAAACGCGACTTTTGAAACTACCGACATGTCCATGAAGTTATTTTGTCTATTTGTAAATGTAGGTACTGTTTTTAATTTAATGATTATTAGGATTATTTTCAGATAATTAAAAGTATTCGACTTCCTATTCCGGTTAGATCAGTTGCTTGAAGCAAAATATTTATTAGGTAATAACTATTTCAGTAACATTAGATATTACTCATTTGGGCCAAGATAATTTTGAACTTTTTTATCATTGATACGAGTATGGAATAAATTTTACAAAAATACTTGAACGCATTGGATCATTCGGCAAGGTGCCAAGGAAACTGGTTGCAATACCGCGTTGAACTGCTTAGTACAACTTGAAAATACCGCGACATAGATTAAATAAGTGGAGATCGTCGTCGTAAAGGTAGTCCTTCGTATCTATTTGAAGTCTTCAGCAGCTTCCGTCGGAAGTATCTTCTGCCACTGGTCCAGGCCTGGCGTTATACCCTCCAAAGTGAGGGGCCAACATATCAACGCAAGTCCACCACACAGATCAGAGTGTTTACGGCAGTCGGCCCGATGACGTAACTTTGGTTACTTGGAAGAAAGGAGGGGCATATTATATCGAGAAATGAGCTCAGTGTTTTGAATCAGCCGGGACAATTCAAATTTATCATGGGACCGATACTTTACGCTTTGCAGTGTGGGCAGTCGGCCTCGTATTTTTATGTTTAAGAAAAGGCACACACTGCGTCCGCTTAAATTAGATTTATGATCACCTTTTCTTAATATTTCTAAAAAAGGTTCCGTTCTCAAAGTGCAAAACGACAAAAGGAAGAACGATAAGCGCGTTATTTATTTTCTTCGTCATCGCAAAAACGGGCCAAGTGCGTGTTGGATGATCTCTCTTTATTCGGGTTGCGTCAGAGGTTCTGTATCGCAACAGCCCTTGAAAGAAAATGTTTTTGTGACAACAGACGAACGAATAAGTACACACAATTTAATTATTTTTAAGTATTTAATTTTATATGCTTCACATATTCTCACAAAACTTGAGACGGTAATTAACTAGACGAAACTTTGCCTCAGGCTTACATACGAGTAAAATAACCAAGCTATTGCTCAATAGATAACCAGCACAAGATCACGATTTTGACCTTCTTAAGATTAGTATTTGGTATACATACCTACCTACCCCCTTCGGATACAGACTGACCCCACTTTTGAAACAAGTTATATTCTAACACAATAAGATCTAAACATCTAAGTATAGTTAAGTACCTAATAAAGAATTAAGTATAACTTTCTAACTAAAAATAAATGCTGGCACTTATTTGCCTCAAGGAATAAGCATTGCAATCCAACAGGGTAAAGCTGCCAGCATTCTGAGCACGCTGCCAACTGCTAGTAGGCATTTGGACTACCTGTAGCCCCACAGGAATGCTGGCAGCTTTACCCTGTTGGATTGCAAAGACTTTTAGTTCACCTAAATGTTTTCGTTGTGTTATTAAAGGCATACTGCCGTTAAAAAAGAAAAAGTATAACTATTTACCTACCTACATAAAATACTGCACTTGTAAAGTCGCAATACTTAGGTAGGTACGTAGATATATATTATTGTTGAAATTTTAATCTGTTAGAAATGTGCTTAGCATGAGACATCATGTGGTGTTAGTACATACATACTTTTTTATATATTTAGTATTGCCTGTGCGCTCGGTGTCACTCCTCGCTTGGTGACGTAGGTACTTTACCTACATATTATTATGTGCTAATTATTTGTGGAATATTTTATCGAGCTCTGACAAACTAAGAAGTAATTGCTCTGAGTTATCTGATATATATATAGAAATGAATAAAGATTACCTAATCTTTATTCATTTCGTTTATATCGATGCACAATGTGACTGGTCTCGTAGATTACATAAGAGATAATGTTATTGAAGCCGTTGTTAGTTTCAACCTTGCTGCCACTCATAATTGATAATCAATTTTGTCACCTCCCATTTGACTCAAACTTACGTCAATGTTTTCTCATTCTTTGCTACATTTCATATATGAGTAGGTACTTACTTAATTAGACGTATTTTTTTTAGTTACAGCCTTCAGCCACTCAGTCTACAGCGAATGTTGTTGGTATACAGTCTATCGTATCATCTGACCATTCGACGTGCACTGCGAAGTGCAAAAATATTTAAGAGGCCAAATTCGGTGGTTCATCTTTCAAATATTGTATGTGGTATTTTTTGCTCTGTTAATTGGGCCAGATTGAGCGCATAGAGCGGCTACTAAGCGATAATGTTGCGATTACGTATTATGATGTAATAAAATATATTTATTTTTAAATTTTAGATAACATTTTAGAAAAACATTTAAAAATACTTATAAATATATTTAGTGATGATTCCGCCTCATTTTCCAATTTAAGCTGAAGTGACGCCTATACGCCACCTAGCCACGAGTGCACGATCTAAAAAATCTATGAAGTGTTTTCCGCATTGCTGCCCGACCTAAGACGAATTTTCTTATACAAATACGATCAGCAACTAGTCGGTCAATAAGTACTTCTTTTTCGTTTACTTCTTCTTCTTTACTTTCCTACTTCTTTTCTTATGCATTCACAAATTCATGATAAAATCAAACCCAAAGTATCAATGAAAATAAACTCTTCAAGGGTTTGCAGGCGTTTCGGACCAAAGATTGTCTTTAAAAATCTCTCCGAAAAACTCGCTACCTTGAACCATGTGTACACTTATGACTTGTTGAAGCCATTTATTATTCTAACTGGTCAACCAACCGGTGAAATGAAGGTCAAAGTGGGTTAGTACTTGAAGTCAAAAACTAACCTACCTATTAGCTGTCTTAATTTGTAAGCCTAGCAGCATCCACAAAGAATGCTCACCATTACCAAGTTGGTAGGAGTAATAGAGGAAAGGTGGTGTATTTGGATTGCGATGGTTAATTCGGAAAAATTAAATTATCAGAGTCATTTGAATTTTTTGATACAAGATGACAGATCCCTCTGCCGATAATGCTCGACACTTTTTTATAATGGTCCGTGGCGTACAGACTCCAGTCTTGTTCAAAGGGTGATGGCAATTCGGAATATACCAATTTATATTATTTTGACGAGGTATGTTAGGTAGGTATGTGTGTTAATAACTTTATATCTAAATTGAGCGTAAGGTAGACTAGAAGGCTATTCCTATTTATATTGACACATAAACTTAGTTTGAAGGTGCTATGTGAATATAAATTGGAGATATAATTTTTTTGTTCAATCTTTTCTGCAATCTAGTATACTGTCCATTAACTGGGGCACCTAGTAGTGTAGGTACTGGCAGAGCTCTCTAGGGAAACTTGGTATTATATAGGTAGGACATACTTTCTGAGCAAATTAATATTAGAGTGAATGTGTACCTACTCGTAAAAACTTTATGGTTTCGAATGAAGGACAGCCCTTGACAGATGAAAAATTTTGTTCTAGTTTGCATATAAATATGTATGAGTAGTTCTTATTTACTATATTAAGTACGAGAGCTTGGTTTTTCGTTATGATTGTACTTTGCCAACCTTAGTGCCGGCCGCGAATAGGTATTGAATAAGATATGGGCTTGATATTATGTTTGATCACATAGATGTTTCAGTAAGCAGTTTTATAATTGAATTTACGTAATAACTATGAACTGCCGTGCCGGAGGACCACGGTTCGATCCCGACCGCCGCGCCGCCGGTTTGATCTACACCGCATGGTGGAAGGGTATTTACCGACTACTCGCCTGCATGTAAAAAATCTGTCTGTAAGCACCTAACGGTGTGTTCCGGCAGCAGTCCTTGAGAGCCAGTGAAATTACAAGCACTAGCTTAACTGCATGTCTCAGGGAGGGGTTTTTTCGTCGCTTGTGACGAAATACATCTGTTATAGGCAGAGGTTAGTCCGCTTAACATCTTGTGGGCCTCGAGCTTGTTCCGTAACAATCCCATAAAAAAATAGGTAACCGATGCGATTTGTATCTATGTGATGATAAAAGTAATATACAACGTAAATTAAGAAGGCATTTTAGTGTTTGGTTACTCATGATTTTTAAGAAAATTTATTATAAGTTATTATAAGTACCTACATAGAAAAACGACTCCTTCAATACAATAAAATTTACTTTTATTCATAAAACAAATCATGCATATTATAAGATATTATTGTTGTCATTTCACTCCACAACTAACAGATCTACTTCATATGCGTGATCAACATTACCAGCCCTAATCGACTGTCAATAATTACTAATTTAACATTTAATCTTAATTATTACATTAAAATTATAAACTAAAATTACCTTTGTCCATTTTAAGGACTCATCATTGATACAATCTAACCATTGTCTACGTTATAATTAGATATGTTGATTAAAACGAATTGCCTAAAAAATTAAAGGTTCTTATCTAGTCTGTCACCTCATTTCCGTATCAACTATACTTAAAACAAAAGCATAAGTAAGCAAGTTGTTAGCACGAATCCTTGTAAATTGCTAGACAAATCCCGGCTTACAATAAATTGATTACCAAGTTACATAATACAATTGATATTGTTAAACCTTACGAAATAATAAATTGAATTGTAAATAAAAATTAAGGGTAAATCTTAACACGATTCAAGTGTAAACAAATGAACTTTTTGATATTCAATAATAACTATACTTAAAAAATACGGTCTAGATCCATGCATACTAATACCTACCTACTTATCCTAAAAATTAAAACATAGTAAGGAGCTAAATATAACTTCAAAGTAACTTATAATACGAACACAATCTTATTATGAATCAGGTGAATTCGCAACGATTGATTGGTCAATTGGTAAGAATTCCTCTCAGTCTTATTAGAAAAGAATTGGAATCGTTTATGGTTTGTACGAATTCAATTGAGCTAATTGATTTTCTCTGTCTGGTTACACGTATTTATTCTTAATTTAAGGTAAGGTTGTTTGAAGAAACGAATGCACGTTTTCATTCAACACCAAAGTCTTTCATCACTAGGTCGCTAGATGACTCCGGAAACATCTCACGGGCGTGGCGAGTCGGCCCGTTGGTTTTTCACAACCGTAGAACCGCGTCAGATCCTAAGATGTTTAGATCGTAGGATCTGGATAATGCTGGTGTGGTAGTCGAGTGCCTTAGGCCCCGAGGGGCCCAGCATGGTGCCTAAAGTTGTGCTTCCGTCGGGTTCTGCCAGAGGTTTGAAGGAAGGGTGTCATAGTGAGAAGGTACAGTCACCAACGCATCAGCCGTAGTTCTGTTTATGGAGCAGTTCTGTAACAATACACAAATATTTATGAGTTGCAATAAGCATACTAGATCCGCTTACGGGGGAGACTGCGTTTCCACCAGAGGTGAGTAAGTTGAGCGATGCGAGAATGCATATCGAAGCTGTGAAACGGTCCACCGTGTGAATATTTCCACGAGAGATGTGCAGGAAGCTGAGAGGTGCAAGGATGCCTAGCAAAGCTGTGCTCCAGCTGTGCGAGATGTTGCTATGCACACGTACTTAGTCTGGTCCCGTGCATACATTCCTTGCTCAAATCCCTCGCACACATTCCTTTCTCAAATCCTTCGCGCAACCTCTCGCTTTTTCGTATATATACTCGTAATACCGCTAGCCTTTACCCACCAGAGCTACGCTCAGCAAAGCTAGGAAGATAAAGTGATCCTATTGATTGATTCTAACATGATCGGTGTAAGTGGATAAAAAAAGACCACTTCCACCGATCATCTGCCTATTACAGCTCTGGTTGATAAACAGCCTTAGCTCTTCTTTTCCTAAGTGATTTGGTTACTCGTTTATGGTATATCACACACGGCCTCGTATCGACCTCGCCTCAACTGTGCCTCAACTCAAGCAGATCAGTATTCATCAAATGGAACCTGCCGTGATTATTTATCGATATATCGAAGATCAGGCGATATTTAATAGATAACGTAATATATGCAAATTGTTAAAGATGAGGTTTAGGCTATGTTTTTCAAATGACACAGCTGTTGTTGCTGTTTATCAAATTAGCTAGTAGACTTCGACCTCGTAATCACTAGATAAGGCTTATCGTTGTATAAAACGATTAATGCTCTTAATACCATTACAAGAACTCTAAACATAGGTGTGTTCACTAAACTTCCTACATTGATCTTACAAAGATTACCAATCATAAAGCATATAGGCTTAACAAATATTGGCATATAACATTTTTAGAAGGTTTCTTAAGTAACGAGTAATAAAATACCGAATACAAATATTTAAGCAAACATTTGTCTGATCTTTGATTCTAGATTTATCCGGCTCGAAGGACCAAAATATGTTTATTTGGTTAAAAGGGATATCAGTAATAACTGCGTGATTTAATTGAATTGAGGACTTGTCTAGTTAACACTAACATACATTTCTGGAGTGCCTGCCAACCACAACAGCATAAGAGCAGTTTCGTAACTGTAGGCTCGGCCCAATATGATTTCTGCCTAGGATTGCTAAGTGTCACACATACATTGGCCATGTTATTTCAAGCAATGTAAGTGTTCCAGGCGTGACGGTTATCATCCCCGGTAACCGACGGTAACATTTAGAAATAAGTAACCAACTTTCAGAACAAGATAATATTTATCTACCTTGGGCTGTTGGCGGTGGGTGTCGACGCATTCGACGCCCATTTTGATCATCTCCACCTTGTATTTGTAGCCGTAGGAGGTAATCTTCACGACGGTATGAAGTGGTATGTTCATGTATGGCAGCTCGTCTGTAATAAAAAGAAGGAGATGGGTTAGACTATATTTTTTTAAACGATCGTGTATCGTATTACTTTGGACATACGTATGTAGTCGAAGCTGAAATTGGCATAGGTTGGCGCAGCGCTATCAGGTGAACTACTTGTCCCTACATTTGATAACAAAAAGATCGGAATTCGTTATATAGTTGAGTATTGACGAATATTTTATATTCGCGTGTCTGTAACGAGTGATTACATAGATAAATATGAATACAATTCAAAATTACTCGGAATATACTTACGTAATTTCTAAAATACTCGGAATATATTAATATGAATGGTACTTAGTAATTTCAGTATCTGTATGTGAAAACATATGATATATGAGAGCGTAGGCCATCATCGACTGCATCATCAGCTGAGGGAGCGAGCAAACGCATATTAAATACAGAGTGCAAATAAAAACGATATTTCACGTATAGAGGCAAAAATCTACTAGATAACACTGTGTCAATGAAAAATCGAACATTCTACATATATGAACTCACTAACTCAAGTCTAGGTATATGGGAAGCAAAAACATACTTAGTAAGGATTGAAGGAAGGAGACGTTCTTTATAAGCGACTTTAAAGTGTTCTCGCAACCTATGGATTCCTAGCTAGGCGACGTTGTGCCTGTCTTCGAACATCTCAGTCGCGTCGTAATAGGATAAAGTAAGTAGGATTTGTCCCAAGCACGGATCCTTCATCTAAGAGCCCACGGGTACCAATAGCGCAGTCTCCTCTGCTCAGAACTCACCGAGCTTAGCATCCAGGAAGTATCCCAGCACGCAGCGCAGCACGGCCTGGTGTCCCACCACGACGACATTGTGCTCGTCTTCCAAGGCCGAGAGTACAGGCCTCAGTCGCGTCATAATGTCGATGTAGGACTCGCCCCAAGGATATCGGTAACGCAGCTTATCTTGGTCGCGCCAAGCGAACTCCTGCGGGAAACGCTCCTGCATCTCCTCGTATGTCAGCCCTTCGCAGATACCCTGCAAAAAAAAAACATTGTGTTATAACCTTGTGGAAGACAAGACGTAGCATCGAGCAAATAGGTTTATAGCTCGATGGGACGTAGTGACTCTTATATTTTACTATGGGTACCGGCATAATAATCTCATGCTGCATTCTAATAGGGATTAGAAATTCTGAATGGAGACTTTTTTGATTGGCTTAGTCTTGTCATAAAAGCGGAGTTTGATTCAAAAAGATTTTATGGCATTTATTTATTTTAGTATACATAGTAAGTAGTTAGTACTATATGAATTCTGTAATATAAATGAGGGTGATCAATAGCTTAGTGCACTATGAAAATACACCATCGTGAAGAGTTACCAAAAGTACTTATTCTGGCGTACTTAGTTTATGCTTAAGGCGTGTCGACTTGTGAATCTCGTCACTATATCCAAAGACTACCTAGTTACTATTATTTTTCTTTATATACAATCTTGTTGATAACAAACTAACTAACGCTTAAGACAGTGAGACAACAATTAATGTAGATTACCAAGATAGTGTTCATACGAGTAAATAGACTGTACAAAGGCTTCTTAGTACTCGTAAATGTGGTTGGTACTGGCGAATACATTTATATTGATGTACTCGTATGTTGACAATGATATTACGTTATCAGCATTTCATAATATTCAGGTTATGTTTAATATAATTAAATAGCTACATTGCATATACAGGGTTACTGGTAATATGGCAATTACAACCTCTTAGGGAGACATCTGCTAGTCCTAACAAACATTTAGAGATAAAAAAAATCGATTTGAAAAAAAAAATTTTAGTAATTTTTTTTCGTTTTCTTTGTGTTTTTGGCGGAATAAGTACGAGGCCCATCTAATTTTAAAAGTCTATTGTGCCTGTAATGTATTATTTCATATTTTTTATTACTTTGCTCGACGTAAATATTCAAAACTCTATTCCGAGGGAGCACGGCGCGGTCCAGTGTTACCGCGGTGAACGCTCGGCTCGGAGTAGGCATTAAAACACAAAAAAAAAATTTCATAAAAAAAAACAATATATCTCAAAATGTTTGTTAGGACAAGCAGATGTCAACCCTAAGAGGTTGTTAGCATATTACCAATAACCCTGTATACAGTGTTAATAAAGGTTGTAATGTATGTAATTCCTGCTTTGCTAACTTTCCACCTGCTATCCTTATGGCTCTATTAGACACTCCTTGTGTTCCCCTTTTCATTAATACAATACCTAATATCAATGGTGTTTGTAATGTTTTATAATGACTCATGTCAATAAATAGAATTGGTACAGATTACATTATTGTAATTTTACAGTGGAAAAGTCCGCTTTTGCAGACTTTTTTCAATTCAGTTCAGCGTTTCAATGTTGATGTAATGACCATGGAAATCATATGATTATTTGTACCGTGTATAAATATGTGTGAAAATCCACGCTATATGAAAATGGTTTTTTGAATTGTAGAAGAATTAACAATTGTAAATTTGACTACTGTTACTGTACCTAGTAGGTACGTCCCTACTTAATTTTATAAATAAAAACAACACAAGTTTCTGCACGTCACTGTTCTAAAAACATCAAAAATTTTTGTACCTACACTACAAGTAATACATACTCCAATGTCATGCTATAACATCGAGGTTTATTTATTTATTTAAGATGCACCAACAGTGTACATATTAAAAAATACATTATATACATATTGTCTTACAAATTCATGACAATTAAGTTATATCAAGGCCTGATATGTACATATATATGTACTTACAGGCGCATACATCATTTGTAATAATTATACAGTGAAAGATATATATACCTATATTGGTATATATAACTAGTCAGGTTCTCACTACACCTACAGTCACTTTTATTAAAGGTTTATGGCTCGATGTGCTATAACCACAGTTATGACTGTGACCAAGAAGTTGAACATTATAAATAATAAAAAAAAATTACAACCTAACAAACGCGCGAAGAAAAGGAGGCCTACATATAGTCAGCATGGATACAATCTGATATTTTTTAAAATAAACTGATTAGAAAACTACAAATAGAATAATCTACAGCAAACCGTTTCAATGTAAAGATTCGTGATTAGATATACCTATTAGAGCTTCAGTTCGTGTTTTGTTTTCGTGAGGTAGTAGATATAAATTATATCGTGGATATGGATGTAAGTCATAGTCGTCATAGAATAAATGTACTAAACACTTAGGTAGGTATTATTATCACACATTTGTTTATTGTTTAGCTTATACACACTACAATGTTTTGTAGATACTTTGTAATATTTTCTGAGATTTATATTATCCACAGAACACTGCTACTACCTACCTACTTACTTTTGACAATAGTATGGAGTAGGTACGAGCATTTTTCCCAGTGCTCACAATGTCACTTTTCATACTTAGTACTATTAAATATTACAGGCACATGAGACTTATTAACTGTATGGCTTAGTGCGACGGACGCAGTGCAATTCGGCACTTGTACAAATGGATTTGCTATAAGCCGAGGCTATACCGCTTAACATCAGATGGGCCTCGCGCTTGTTCCGTCGCAATCCCATAATTAATATAAAATCAATAAAAAATAAATAAAATAGGTACATATCTACCTAATGTTATTTCAATCTCATATTAGTTCGTAGGTTCGTACACTTCTTTCAAAGCATAGCTTCATAGATTAACCAAAATGTAGGTAACTACGAGCATAATAATACCTCAATAATATTTAGATATGACGAAATCTAACCCAATAAATCTATCATTACTCGTTATCTGCAGATTATAATTTCCGTCGTTAATTGCGTATTGTGAAATAAAACCATGACTCAGATAGAAATATTTATTTGGCTGACGATGTTTTTAAACCGATAAGTGCTTATTTATCTGTTATTTTGAAATGACAATCGTTATCCAATTTTTTTTGTACCACGTCACTAACGATAATGCACAAAGTCAAAAGCTTCTATGTTTTAAAAGCATTGTCCCATCAACTGACATCATAAAGGATATTATCTTATCATTGTAAACAATGGCACTCGTTGCTGATGTTTTTACATTATTTTATCAGCACATTCCATTAGTCTATGCAAATAACAGTCCATAAAATATACCAGGTACACACTACCTCCCCAACAACACTGATCTCTATTCAATATTATGTTAATATTAGACATAAACTACGGTAGCTCGCCGCTAAACAACTGAGACATGCTGTAATACCTACTGGTTTTTATACTATTAAGGTCAAAAAAATATTTGGTGACGCACAAGTAAATAAAGCCCGCAAGATAATTAATCAATTCGGGCGGTACTTTGCGGAAGTACATAGTCAATATTTATAGTATTAATTATTATAGAAAACATTTAACAAATATTTTAAGAGAATAATATTTCGCGCTCGAGGAGTCAAGACCTCTTGATGATGCTTTGTGTGGAAACGAAACATATCGAACATTCTTCCGGTTAGGCTATGTGGCATTTATGACCAGGAAAATTAGGCGGAATAGTCACTAGATATATTTTGATATTTTTAAAATGTTTTTCTAAAGATATTATTTAATTTATTCTCAAATAATTCACTTATTTTTAGCAATAAATGTTTCATATGCCCTTTCATATGATATCTTCCATCATGTGCATACATCTACATCTAAAAATTTCAACGCTTTTTTAAGACCCTTTACATAACTATATCCCAATAACCTTCCGAACCTACTGTTACATACAGCCATGAGGTCCACCGGTGAACAAGCCTTGTATATAATAGGGGATTTGTTATCCTCGCGTTTGGCAGGTCATGGGGATTATTAGCTCATTTACACAACTTATACTTTCCGTTTATACAAGCTATATTCCTATCGGAATTCATGATTAATCGGACCAGGCGTTCTAAAGTTATCGTCGGACAGACTTAATCGCTTGGCCAATAATATGGTTCCTAAAACACTTCCTTGTGGCACGCCAATTTTGAATCAGGAGCTTCCCGCACTGATCGTATACATAATTAAACAAAAGATTATTAAAAATTTCAACGAAATTTGTCTCGTGAGAGTATCCTATCATTACTGTATGCTGATCTCATCAGACTAAGGTTTTATAACGTCGTGGCTAAACCACGTCAATTAAGAAGCATTTTGAAAGAACTTACGGCGTCCAGCTCATTCAACGCTCGAACCGCCCTTTTCGGTGCCCTGATCTCCGCGGCCGTCTGTTTGGTCCTCCGCAGCTCGGAAGTCCAGACAGAAAAAGGCTCCCTGGTCACCATGGCGTTGATATATTCAGAAAGCGAGTGACCGTACAGCTGGCCTCGAGGAGAAAGGTTTGCGTCACCTCCGATGCGGCCTAGGACGTTGTATTCGCTTTCTCCATGCTGTGGACGAAAATAAGCTTGGATAAAATAAGTGAAAATAGGGGTTTCCCTTTTTATTATTCATTTTATTCATAACAAAAATTTGTATGTTAAATCTTTCAACCAAGGTTAACAAATAACTATTTGGGCTAATATTTCAATTCATAAAACTCAATTCTTACTACCCTTGGTTGAAATATTTAACATACAAATTTTTGTGTAAGTAGATATAGAGTTACGACTATGAAACAAATTTCATTTGGGAAATGATTTCATCTAAAGGTAAAAAGTTTCATTAAAGGATAATATATGGAATATTTTTATCAAAATAATAATATTCTAAGAAGGAATCTTTAGAAACCGTTTGTTATATGCGTGTAAGATATATATAAAGGTTGTTTTTGTTTTGTAGACTATAAACACACTTCGTTTCCCCTTTATATATCCATTAGAAACATACTTAGTTGTGACCTGTGGCGCGTTAGTAAAGCGTTGTACCTATTGTGTTGTGACGCACTTGCTTTTGGCACACTCCACAGATAAGACTTTCAACTGCATTATCTAACATTATATGTGAAAAAATCAATAATGACACGTGAGTTTGTTCGTAAAATAACAATTGGTAAACTAATAATCAGACCTATGCATTTTACTTACTTTATTGCATAATTTGTAAACACCGTTTATTACATACGCCAATAATAAACGCATGACTGTCCTATTTAGGTTTCCAAGAACGCCTATTATTTATAAACCAACACGTGGAAACTGAATAACAAACTTCCGTCTCGAAATAATCTCGAGGAAAACATGTTTATCTGATACCTAATATCGGGAGTTCAAGAGTGTGGTATCGGTACTTACCCGAGTGAAATACAAAGTTTGCGGAAGGCCCCTCATTCCAGACAAGTAGCCGAGGATACCAGACTCTTTCTGTCCAGCGACTTTGTGAGCCGTGACGGTCTCCCCCATGTTTTCCACTCGAACGAAGCTGATCGTCTCAAGACTTCCATCTATAGGCTCGTACTGCCTCATGTAGTGTTCGAGCTTCTTTCGCAGGTCATCGACCGCTTCATCTTCGCTCATGGACTTATAGTCTGCGGAGTAGTGAAGGATCTCGATGATGTTGCGCTCAAGTAGCTCCTGATCTTCGCAGACGCACTCAATAAAGAGAATCCTGAAGCCCATGTCCGAAAGGCAGTAATCGCTTAGTTCCCGACGCTGCTCCCTGGTAATATTTGTCCCGTCAAAGATCTAAAAATAAGTTTGCATGTCAACACGAGTGAAGTAACTAGATGTTTAATTGAGGTCCTCCAAAAAGGTCAATACTATGCCAATTAGCGTGATAATATTTGCAATAAGCTGCATAAACAGGATCTGCTTCAAGTATTTTGTTGTGTCTATTTGCGTAATTAATCTAACTGCAATCTGAGTCAATTATTGATAATAATAGATTAACAACATTTTGTCAACAGTTTCAAGAATCAATAAGATTATAATTAACATGCTTATTTATTATAATACTCAATAGCATAGTTTGTTATGTGTTTTTTTGATTCGCTTTTACTCAACTCCTATCCTTAACAATGTAGACGAATGTATTGTTGTTAACCTTATTTATTTAGCTATATGGTTATTCATAGTCCAAGTTATATGTGTTGTTTGTTAAGTATGCACTTGTACCTTAAAACAGCTACTCCCTATATATAGTATGTAATTGCTGCTAAACTGATCAAAGATGATCATGATCCCAACCTGTACGAGATTGTTTCTGAACTGGGACGAACGGCCGGCGTTGGCGTGGAAAAGTTTTGATCGGCAGAGCGCTGACGCATACTAAGGAAGATGATTTGCTTACAGCGACGCTGTTTCCATCCTTGAGCCACAACACGGCATCCTGTACGGCCTCGCGAGCGCTCTGCCGGCGGATCGCGGAGCCCTGCTGGTTGTCCGCACGGAAGATGTCGTGGGTCCCGTACAGCGCCATGCGCTGCCGACGGTATTCACTGCAGTCGAACACTGGAACAAGTTTACAGGTTATCTAAGAACTAATCCAGGCTAATTCGTCAAATGAAAAGTGCAAGTTCAATAACTGCATCAATTGCGTTTGATTCCCCAGCACGTAAAACCTTTAATTACCAACTGAGATAGATAGGCTTTTGATCTTTTTTATATCAATATATTTCTAACTTTGAAAACAGTTAGGTAGAGACCTACATAATACATAGATAATAATAAAAAATAACAGTCTTGTGAAATAAACTGATAACATTATTGTTTTTAAGAATCAATATCAGAGCACATATTAATATTCACAACTTCAGCGATCTTATCGTTGATTGTTTTGTGATAGAAGATGTTTTATTTCAAATGTAATCTTTGTAAGAACTTATTATCAGAGCCAATAAAAAGATATGATACGCAACATGAGTTTAAATTGTTATTTATTATAGGTTTATGTAAGAATTCGCGATTTTTCCATTGAATTTGAATACATAACATCTTCATGAAGATTGAAGGCTCCTATATCTAATCAGTGGCGATAGAAGAGATCAACATCATGTTCTAATATTGTCATATGAATGAGCTCAAGATCATATCTGCTTTCAGTGGGTCATGGCATGTTGGGAAATAAAATCGTCACGTTTTCTGTTAACATTTATGCCAAGTAATGTATAATATTTTAGACAATTTTTTGGGTGACTTAATTGATTGATTACGATCTGTATTAGGTGCGTTCCAAATCAAACAATGATCTTGGTCTTTTCTGTTTGTTACCTACGTTTTAGTTTTAAATCTATTATATACAACGGTAAAAAACTGTCTTTGGATGAATTTTGAAAACATTTTTGTCGAGTAAAAATATAATAAAATTAGTTAAATACAGATACTTACTTGGTAACTTGGAATAAGAAGTATTAAGCCGGCAGAGAATTCACATTTCTATGTACTTTTTGTTCTCATTACGAATTATTACGCTGAATAACTTTATGCAAACAAGTAACATATAAACCTACCAGATACTCATTATAATAATATCACAGATAATACGTCCTATATTAAACTCATATCATAACATACTACCTACATAAAAAAGACAGTAAGCATTACTGAGCATGTACTTATGCATATATTTAGTTCTCGAGAGTCGAGCAGGTTGGAAAATGTCAACTGGGGCGGCGCCGGCCGCGGTGCGCCGACGAGGCGATGACCATTCACTATCTACTCAGTTTGTTTGTAAGAATTATTTATTTGCAAAAGAGAATGTATAAACTTGATCTACCATACATATATGTAATTAGATATACTAACTATACATACCTACAAAAAAGGCCAAGTATTTTTCCAAAGGTACAAAAAAATACGTTTATCAGCCTCGGCTTCTAGGCTTACCTTTAGTACTTTCCCCGTTCCAATTGAGATGTCTGGATAGCCGATGTGCCAGCTGGCTCTTGCCCCTGGCTGGTAATCCCACTAGAGCGATGAGCAGAGGCGCAAATTGGCTGATACGACGGGAACGCATGGTAGCTGCAATCAAAGAATAAATTCTTATAGCCATGACTTTGATTCAATGTTATTATTGTTTTGGTACCTATAAGATATAAAATATGTAGTTAGTAGATTTCTTTTTCTACCTTTATAATCGAGGAACAAGCGAGACTTGCCTTTGTTTAGTCTACGTCTTGGGTCTACGTTCATAACACCACAAAAAAGGTTGTCTTAAAAATAAACAAATCTAAAGGCGCGTGATAATATTATTAAAAAGAGAAAAAAATCGATAATGTTAGAAATAAATCGATAATTTAAACCAGATTAGAAGTAGGATACTTAAAGTTTAAATTCGTTTTAAAACCATTCTTAAAAGTAACTGACAAAATTGTATCGATTGGGTAAATAATGAAAATAATCATCATTTCAAAATTCGTACTCTAATGGCATCGTTTTTAAAGGAAAATACCAAAATTATGACAAAATAAATTACACAGTCCAAAATTTGGTTCATATCTTTTAGAATTTTGCTAGTTGATAAGGTCCCTTATTTGTAAAGCTCCTTATTTGGAAAGAGAAGAAAACGGAACACTTATTATAAGGCAGCTTTCTATTTGGAAGTGGTTGTAAAAACCGGTATTATCACATTTCTCGGCAGTTGAAACGTGAAAACAACGACATAAATTACAATATAATGAAAAACTCACAAAAACAATCTTAAATATACTTACGTTAAGTACTTTATTCAATATCCGTTACGTTATACATTAATAAACCTAACAAAAATGGTTCATATTCGAACCACTGCCCATTGAAGTGTCAAATTCTCAGGAGAGTAATGGAACAGCATCAGTTGCATGTAAATAACTAAAGGTTTATCACTATAAACCTTTAGTTATTTACATGCAAAGGTATACATCTTTTGTAATTCCTCCAGTTAAGGTAAACAGGACTTGTCAATATAAATAGATTTTAATCTAACGTGTAAAAAATTAAGAATCATCAGATTCTTAGGATTCTTAACTAACTATATACGCACAACACTACAGCTACTACTTACAACGAAAGCTTTTAGGCAACCTAAGAAAGCTACAGCAAGCCCAGAGGCAGTCCAATCAACTACATATTTATAATCACTACTTACTTTGCTTCTAGCACCTACATTTCTCGACTTAAAAAGTAAAAGTTGGAGAAGATATTTTGTTAAATTACGAGTACTATACGGGATAACATTTGTATCTCCTACACGACAAATTTCCCTGATGACAATGTCAATCGATGGTACATAATACATACTAAGTATGGGGTCTTTTGAGAAGTAACATTTTCTGTATTTCGCTTTGTCAATAATAGACAAACTTTTAAAAGCAGTAATCGTCGTAACTGTCACGAATTCACGATACAGACACGTCGGTTTTTATACAGTATTCTTTTATTATCTTACGTTTTAACCTTATATTCTTGAAGCCAGTCCGGGTCAACAAGATAAACAGCGTAAACGTTATTGGTCTGGAAAAAAGCATTGGATACTTAAACATCAACTGTAATGAAGATGGTCTGCGAAGGGCAACAACCTATAACAAAACAATTTTATAAAATGTATATTATGTATAAGTATCTATAGTTATACTCATATCGTTCAACTACCAGAGAAGATCAGATCCATATCATAAAGATATAAAACATACTCGGATCCGTTTTGATTATGTTATGGACCTTAATAACATTGTAAAATTTCACAAAGCGAAACCTGTAAACAAAGTTCCAACGTGTAGTAAGACAGATAAGGAAAAAGGTACCCACTTACCCAGAAACCATGGAAGATAGGTAACAAAACGCTGGTGATACAAGAAGAGACGCTAAAAAACTACAACATATTATGGAGTTTGTTGAAAACATTTCCATACCTTTAAAAATCGCATAGGTAGGTAAGTTTGTAGTACTACATGAATTCTGTGGTAACTGTTTGTATTCATATTTACAAAATTGTATCAAGACATTCATTCACGTTGAAATAATGTACCTACCTACCGTAGCAGCTATCTTCTATGGAAAAAAACGAATTAACGTCAGCAATGCTGCACTTATTTTTGTTGATACAGCTGTCCCTACCCAGGCTATATCGGATCATTAAGTATTCTGGGGCTGTGTTCTAGCTTAAACAAACCAACCAATGGTAAAGACGTTTACCGACACGCCTTCACTTCGAATTGTTTTTCTATGCTAGGGTTACGTCATTACGAAACCGACGGGTCTTGTATGAATTTGTAATTTGCTAATTCAAAAACAACATTTACTACTTAGAGAATATATTTAGAACAGGTATCTAAGTGGGTTTATATGAAGGTAGGTATTATATATAAACGTAGAAAGGCAAAAAAAAGATTAAACAAATTGTTCAAAAATCCAAAAACGTTGGAACTAGAGTCTGGAATGCTAGATTTTTTTACAAGATCATGCATGATATATGATTTATGAATAAGATAAATAAACTAAGAGCATATTTATAAAAGGAACTGACGATCCATTTTAATTGTATGCTGGCATAAAATAATGTTTTATCTCAAGGAAAACATTATATATGCCAATAACATTGGCTCTACAGTTGGAATATATATTATAAAAATTAGATTCGCATGCGTGCCTAAATAGTTAGAATTATTTTCATTATTCACCGAGGATTTGATAATATTGTATAATTTCACAATATTATTCTATCAGCATAGTATTGGTTAGGATTTAGCAATTTTTAACAGGTAAACAAAGGTAATAACACTACCCGACAAAGGCGCTGGTGGTGCCAAGGCACGCATGAAACTACCAATGTAGATATAATGCAATGCAACAAATGTGGACTTTGGACTAACTCTGCAGGAAACGTGAAACGATCCATCTACTCGAGTGGCTCAGTAACAAGACACGGTCACATGGAGTTATCTATCTTTAGAATCTGATGTATGTCAGAATGGGAGGTGTGTCTTTATTAATTGACTTCCAAAAAAGGAGGAAGGCTGTTAACTAGGCGCTTATATTATATTGTGTACTTTTATGTATGACCACGCAGATGTTATTAGAGATCATATACAGTAACGATGATTTTTTGTCGGATGGAGTCTATCTCCATTTGGTCTACTAATCCTACTAGTACTAGTCTACCAATATGCCTTACTTGATGATCTAATGATGGCAATTTTAATAATTACCTACCGAGGTATCTCAATATCGGACAAGATCATTAATCCTGATGTCAAACATTTATTGTTGGCGAATGATACAATCGAACCAACAAAACTACAAAAAAACAATATCACTGAAAAGCTGTGCTGGCGTTCTCTACTGAATATTGTAAAACAATTGGTGGCACTGAAGACCATGATCATGGTATTGACTCAGGAGTGTTTGAATCAATACTGTATCAACTTTCACAAGTTATAGATATTATACTTTACAAGGAAGTCAGAAAAGATAACAAATATACGAGTATATCTGACATAATTCTTGGTAATCGTAAGTTTCCTTAAATTATCTAGCATAATATATATGACGAATCAAATGTACAGGTGTTAATGGAAAAAGCCCCAATGGAAAAGTACCATATCGTTTCATTTGCGGGATTAATGTTTCATAATATTATTTTATTACCTCGACTTGTTTCGTCTTCCTGTGGTTCGTCGATATCAATATTATGAGCTAACTTCCATGTTTGCGAACCTGGCTCATTGATACTTTCAGCACGCGTTGCTTTCATGCTTTTCTTTGCGTAATAGAAAGTTAGTTTTCATTACTTCTACCACAGATTACTTAATAGGTACTTTACGTAATGAACTAATGACTGAACCGTGGTCTCGTGTTAAAGAGATCTTTTGTAGGTACTGTCTTTCTTGGCAAATCATATGCTAATTCGAGTGTAAAGTCATTTGGT
Source organism: Plagodis dolabraria (assembly GCA_963854805.1). Lineage (NCBI taxonomy): Eukaryota > Metazoa > Arthropoda > Insecta > Lepidoptera > Geometridae > Plagodis > Plagodis dolabraria. The sequence goes on along the minus strand of OY978457.1, from coordinate 21,971,576 downwards.
AAATCAGCTGATGCTATACACTTTTTCATGCTTATTTTTAAACTAAGCTGTTAAATCTGACACAAACGTATTACATCAGTCTTAGAAGGTCAGTGTACAGTAAAAGATTATGTAATTTGCTGATTTTAAAGTTATACAATTTCTATTGAAAAAACACTGATTTAATGTTGACCTTTATCCCCAGGAATTGCGAAGTGACGTCAATCACCTAAATGCTCATCAAAACATAGTACGTGGGAACAATAAGATCGTTCCCAGCATTATTAGCGTTAAACAACCTCTATTGTGACAACAGATATATTAATTTATCCACGCAACTGTGTCCGGAGGCTCGCCACAACTACCAATCGGTATTTTTAGAACTATGATCTCAGAACTGAATTGTATTACGACTGGCTGGTTAGAGTATAAATTAAATTTTGACTACAGTAAAGGTTGTTCAAAAAAACAAATGGCAAAAGCTATTAGTTTAGGTAATATAATGGCGTATTTCTAAATCTGAACACATTTTATAAAATATTGCTGCAGCTGTATTGATTATAATTACTATCGTATTGAATATACCTATATTACTAAAGTAATTTACGGATTATGGATTAGAATAGGCCTAACTGTTCGAGATCGGAACAACTCCAAAGTTCTTGTAAAATCTAATAAAATGGCACGACAAATTAACTACACCACCATTATACGATTACAAGAAACCATAAAGTAGCTTCATTATATGTATTTACTGTCACCTAAAATAAACTAATTCCCTTGTTCATAAAGTCTTTTCACATCACGTTTGTTATATTAGACGAGATACCCTATCCATGTGCTTAGGATGTTATTATGATTGAAGTTTTCCAAGTCGTCGATCGGGTCACGTTGTTCGTCACATGTGTGATAAAATTGGAACAGTTCAGTATGCAATATCGTGCATGTATATCCATACCTACCTAGTATCTACAGATAGACTAAATGTCAAATATCAACGCTATGTCCGCTATTAAAAACAAGATCATTTACGCGTGCAAGTGTACTGGGATGTTTTTGTCTAGGGAAAGCAATTTAGGCGTTAACTCGAAAATTACTATTGAAATCATGAATCTATAATATTGCAGGTCTATGTGATATGATTTTTTGATTTCTGTTATCAACATTAAAGACCGACTATTTTTCTAGAAAAGTGTAAAGTTCACATACTTACACAGAGTTACACTGCTCTAGAAATTTCTTAGAATATTCATAAAAATAATTTCTCAGTTTAGTTCAGTTCGATACTAATGATTAGTGCATTAAATTCTAGGCTATGATACATATAAAAGCATGAGATTATATGCTTTTATATGTATCTTAGCCTAGAATTTAATTAAGCCTTTTCAGATTCAGCATTTGTCAGCTGGAATACCATAACGTCAGTTTTTGTTTATCTACTCGTAATTTTAAATACAGCAATTTTAGAGTATATACTTAGATATATATTTAGGGCAATTATAACACGAACTCAAAACTTAGTTTTCGAAAAAATCAAATATTTAAATGTTATATATTAAATTGATATTAGTGTGTTATAATTGCCCTAAATATATCTAAATATATACTCTAAAATTGCTGTATTTAAAATTAGATAAACAAAAATTGAGGATATAGGAGACAAACATACATAATATGTACGGACCTCGCAGAGAATATTTAATTATTGTGAAGTAAAGTAAGGTAATCATTTATTTAAAAGATGGTGGTACAACATAGAGTACAAACAGTTAAATTAAAGGACTACATTACAATTTTAAAATATACTTAAACAAAATATATGAAATACTATGTACCTACTTATGTTCTAAATTTTAATTGGCAGCGCGCCCTAAACCAAGCTTGGCCCTGAAACTTGGGATGCAATTATTAATGTTGAACGCTCATGCATCTTCGGATAGATTATCTACGGATAATCATAATGGAGTTGTTATTCAGCAATCTTGTAAACAATTGCAACAGATCTAAACGATGAATGAATGACGTATCACGTATTCATTGCATGCTATTGAGGCGTGAACCGACAGAGTGAGTATTAGCTTTCCTATCACTTAAGTGTATCTTTCCGTAGGATTGACCCTTTGGTTCAAGTTAAATAGCGTGATTTCACAATTTATTCAGTTTAGTCATCATACAGTGTTTCCTTAGCGAAAAGGGGAAAACCAATCACGTAATATAGTAATTGACGTTCCCAACACCAGTCAAACAATATTTGACTTTGTTTGGAATTTGTTAGAAGTATAGGTAGATATTTTGTCAATGCCTTCTATCACGTATATCCAATGTGTAGTATAATACGTTTACAACGTACTAAACGTAGGGTATACGTATAAATTTACCCTATGTGTAGTACGATACGAGTACACTATACATTTTCAATAATATTACTCTCCGGAATTTGAAATCGAAGAAACGGCAACTTGTCTATTTTGCCAATACGTGTAGTAAAACTCGCAAGTTCTGTACGTATAGTATACCTACCTACCTATACTTATCTTAAGTGCTTCTATAGTGGGTAATAAAGTTATACTGAATATTGTCACACCACATCGCGTCAGAGATATAACTGGTGGCCATTATCTGGAATGTCAACCAACGCCCACTTTGCTATAGTTTCGTTCATTTTGTAATAGTTGACGTCGACAAACAAATTGATATGCCCTCAAAACATTATTATCGCTTAATAAGCAATAGGAATTTTATTGAACTTTGAATATTTTTGACACAAAAACATATAAGCTTGTAAACTTATATAGGTACTTGTATATTGATACTACGTAATTTCAAACATAGATAACAGTGTTTTCGTTATTCTTTTGCCCCTATGGACATAGGCATCTTCCAATTTATCTAATTCGCCTTTGTTATTATTATTTGAGCACTATATAGCAACACTTTTGGTTTGATATACTATAAGAGATAAAATGTTACAGTAAACGGATTATGATGGTGAAAAATTTATTTATGTGTTATCTAGGGAAAATTAGTTTTACTTGGGTTTTATTGACTTCGGTCGCCTAAGCTTCCCAGCAATGAACTCAGCAAATGAGCAACTAGAAAGCATATTAAGCCACCTAATTAAGTTCTAAATCAATAATGTAAACTTTCTCATAAATAACATTATCATTATCTTGTTGATAATTAAAGAGTAACAAAAACAAGTTGAGAGCACCTTAAAGCAAAGTAAAATATGAAGCCATTATCGCTGTTGGCTCATACATAACAATTTCATCAATGTCTTGTGTTATAAATTTATTGTTTAAACAGTTTGTTAGCATTTGATAAAGCAGCTAGCAACGCATACACCGATAAATTTGCAGGGGGCATTGCGATAACAGTGAAAAACAAGTTTTAATCTATCGTATTACATCTAATTTGTTGACTATCGAATATGTTTTGAAAACTGTAAAATTTATCTATTTCCAATATAGTCTTAGATTGTACAATTATTTTTGTTCAGTATAAATACATACTAAATGTTTTAAGTTATTATCTTTATATAAGTTGCTGATAGAAATACGTTCTCAGTTTGTGTTGTCAGCATTCAAGCGCGAGCGGCCTCATTAGGGAGGCGTGTCTCTACGTCATCATCAACAGCAACACTATCGACTGTTTTTTTACCGGTACTATTATTATTAGTATTATGTTCAATGACAACAGTTTAAGTCGACAAATATTATTTCTGTCAAGGATTCTCATTATCTGTAAGCTAAATATTAGTTGCAGTTACATTATTTCTGTTCACGTAATGTTACAACAGAATTTTCTAGTAAGATTTAAGAGTTCAATTTATATGTGGGAGGTCATGTCGGCTACGTAATATTTTCTCAATTGACATTATATTCTGTAGATAAACGGCAATCTTTAGCATGACTGTCACATTACCAAATCATGTACACGATACCAATTTCTATAGGTTGTTTTATATTATTTATTTTTTAAGCTATCAGCGTCATTTTGTTTAAAAAAATGGCAGTTAATTAACTACTTGCACACACTAGAGTTTATATTAAAATGCCTCTTTTGCCGGTAAAAATTGATTAACATATTTCTCTAGGCATCATTCGTATTCGCAAATTCATATCAATACCACCGTATTTCTAAGTAACTAATTTTTAAGTTATACAATAGGGTGAATTTTTGAGAAGGGACAGTAAGAGCAGGTACCATAACCGTTTACAGGAAAACGTTTTTAGGAGACTATGACAGACTAGAAATGTATGGAAAACAGTTTATAGCGATTTCTGACATTTCTAGTACTCAAACCTCAGTAGAGACTTTTGATCCCTATAAGAGACAGGATCGATTGGCATCAAAAAACAGTTGTGTTAATTGAGCATTTTATTGCTGAATGTTAATTTTTTCCAAAATCTGTAAATGCGGTTCAGAATACCTTAAATATGTATGGATAGTCCCCTAAAAACATTTTCGTGTAACTATAATGGTTAATGTACCTGCCCTACTGTCCCATCTCAAAAATTCACCCTGTATTATAGTTAAAATACTTAAACATTAGGTGCTTCTATAAAAGTGTCAAAGCACTATGTTACCAACATTTACTAGTGATATTTATGCTCGTGATAAACAATAAAAATGTCTATCGTATCATAAGGACGAGCAAAGGCCTTCTAGAACAAACAATCATCCAATTAATTGGGAACTGATGCTAAGCATCGGTACAGAGTCCAAAGACTTTTCTCGCCCCAGGTTCAGCTCGGCGTAGACGCCCAAGGCAATTGACCGTTGTGATTGTTAGTCTAATTACAGTCCCGAACCGACTTGATTTAATTGTATCATCTTGGAATAATACGATGACTCAACTCTACTTCTTTGAACTGAATGTTTTCCTTGATACATTTCCAATGTGTCATTGCTTCATCTCCATCGATGTTATGTGCCTAATATGCAGCAACGCCATAGTGACATGCTGCCCATTTGACGCATTTTCACACATTAATCAGCTTTAGGGAATCAAATTAAAACTTGGATAGTTATTAATAATTATTACCTATAATGAAGTCGGAACTGTATTTTTTAATACAGTTCCGTACATATAATAATAAATAACAAAAGAGACATTTTTATCTTATGTTTCGGTCTTTGCTCTGGCACGTAAATTTTGGCAAGTATGTATTTAACGCTTCGCCAAGCGGGTCACCATGTTTGTTGTATTGATATGAGTCACTCTAATCGGCTACACCTGCATCATCACTTTTCATAGGTAACAATTTTGATTAGGTGTTATTGAAATGATATTTTTAGTAGTCATCAGCCATTAAACTCTAAGTTAATATTAACTTCTACACTTGTTATATATTTTAAATTACTATAATGAATAGTAACATTATTATCAGCACAAAATGTTTCAACTTAAGGGAAAGTTAGAATACAATCTGACGTATCTTTACATGGGCATTTCAATATCTTGGGCTATTCGATCATGACTTTGTGCTTGACCAACAAGCATAACAAGAGACCATGTTTCGTCATTCTTGGCATTATGACCTTCGTTGATACCTAATTATAATCATAGCCCAATAATTTGTGCATTTTGCGAATGCGCACCTTCTACATTTAAGTAGAAAATCTCCATACGCCTAGCATACGCTATTAATTATACGCTTTAAAAACTGAAACTAAATCTTTCACATGGTTGCTATATAATAATTAGAAATAAATTTTGTATTCACAGACACAAATCTTGAAAATTCTAAATTTAAGAAAAAAAGAACTGTATTAATATTTTTTTTCTATCGCGAAAAAAATATATAATCGAATTTTCGGATCAAGCATCGCATTTTCATATTCTCGAGTAAATTACTTATTTTATTAATATCTGTAAGACGTACATTCTTTCTAAAACGATATGTTTAAAATTGGCCTTTTGAGGCTCACTTCGCCTTAAGAATCTGTTCCTATTTTAGATTAAGTTAAGCCATAATTGCGTAGAAGTTGATCTGTTGATAGCATTATCAGTTATCACTTACCCTAGGTGAGGCTGTGGTCAGAGGTTAACATTTCGGCAATAATAAAACTTCATTTTGTATACCTATTATGACATTAGACCGCCATTATTAGAATTTATTCAATTACTTTTTCTCCATGTTTATCTGCTCTAATTTTAATGCATTTTTCTACTATGATATAAAGTGTATATTAGCCAAAGCTATCACACATGCAGAAATAATCGCTATAAATTTTCCATTCTTTGTGTGTCAGACAAGAAAAGGGTTGTAATGTCTGTCTATATCATTATCTACTCATACTTACGTACTCTGATCTATGCGTTGCCGATGAATCAATATCAAATGATTTATATTTTGATAAACTATTGTCGAAGTTATCGTTCACGTACTGCCAACGTGGCGATAACATTTGCGAGAAGTCATCGGTTATTGAAAAATGCCAGACTACGAGGAGACGTTCCTACAAATCTCAGTTAAAACCCTGGACGAAAGCCAATGTTATGCAAACGGATGATCACTCAACATACGTGACAAACACCGTAGACAAAATCTTCACGAGTCATCCCTGAGAAAATAGCAATGCTAAATATTCTAGCATTTACCCTTAAGGTTAGTAGTTATAGTAAATTTATTGAGAGAGCCAGTAATTCTAGGTTAGCCTGAACAACATCTTCGACCACATCGTCACTTACCATCAGGTGAGATAGTGGTCAAAGGCTAACCTATCAAGCATAAAAAAATTAGATTATATTAAATGTTATAGGAAATGTATGAATGAATTCATTCATTTTACGAGAACATGAAACCTATCTGAATTACGTAAGCATACAGAATACAGCACCCACCGTGGGTAGATTAAAATAAGCGTAATCTCGACCTCTAAAATCCTCTCATCCTGAAAATATAACTGCACAGAAACATAACGAAACTCAAATGAAATACTTCAAACAACAATGCAATTCTTATTTTATTGCTAAAGCAAACATTTATTACTGTAATCAGTACTAATATTATAAATGCGAAAGTAACTCTGTCTGTCTGTCTGTCTGTTACGCTTTCACGCCAAAACTACTGGACCGATTTGAATGAAATTTGGTATGGAGATAGTTTGAGACCCGGGAAAAAACATAGGATAGTTTTTATCCGACTGCGCAAAAAGAGGTTAACGTTTTCGCGCGATAACCGACATACGCGCGGGCGGTGCCGCGCCTGGAAAGCTAGTAAAATATATAATCAATATTTTCCACAATGCATAATGCAATTTATACAAGGTTACTTCTGTATTTTTAGTGAAATAAAGCTCATTATCATCAGCCATGAAATTGCCATGGAAGAGTTCAGAGTTGTATCATGTAACAACCTATTTTATTATTCCGCTAAAGATAGAAACGGCACTAAAACAGTACATAGTATTTCTAAGGAGGAACGATTTCTGAGAATGCTATTTTCTCTTTCAGTCCCGTTTCCATTCGTGGAATAATAAAATAGGTAACTTCATGGTACAACCCTGAACCTTCCATTGCAATTTCATGAGTGATGATGTTGTTTGGTTTACTGCCAAGACCTTCTAATAAACATTCTATTTTTGCATTTGGACTTAGAACCGGAAGAGTACCTAATTAAATTATGAATTTTAATCAATATAAGTAATACTACTAGTCAAACAGCTGCTGAATATTTTATATTTACGTATATCAATGCTCATAATATATATTTGGTATTCAATATTTAATTAAAATATTATGTTAATCTATTGTAGTATTTTAATATCAAGTGGTGTTACGTTTACATTATGTAAAGTATCATAACTAAGTGTGTGCTCATTAAAATTATGATTTTATCTTTTTTGTATACCCTGAAATATAGTGTAAAATACTCTCCTTCAAGGCTCTCACTTTGACTCAAGGTTGTCTGGAATGCTTATAATAAAATTAAATTGGACAATTAACTGCCTTATACTTTGCCCTGAGAGTTAATCTATAATCTTCTGATGTCTTTATACAATCCGAACTCGTCGATGATTATACCAGCTGAGTCCTGTAGGGTTTCTGACTGCTTAATGAATGGTCGGCGCGGCATAACAATATCAAACTTGCCAACGTATTATCGATGTCAATAACTCTATACAACCTATGTCTCGGGATTTGTCGATAGCGGAGCAATATTTTTTAGTAGTGCGTTTAGTGGTCTTTGCTAAATTCCTAGCGCACTGAGACTGGAAAACTGGTCTACTCATAAAATTTTTACATTGTTTAAATTTTTGCTGGACAAGACTATTTACAACTTACTGTTTTTTTTAATATATTGATTTGTTAGACTTTAGCGTAATAATTTAACTATTTTAAGAACATTGGTTCCCATTGTTATTGACCTTAGTGATGACGGTACAATATCACCCAACTAAGAAGTTTTACAAAGAGAATGGCAAGTTGGTCAGTGCAGCGCAGTTCCTAAAGTGAAGCATTTGATTTTTTATAGACCATAGTTTTTGTGATCAATTTCATATACCTAGTATACTATGTACTCGTATATACGACTGTTATGTTATTTTCATCCTTAGTTATTTTGGCTTCAGTTACTTGATGGTTGATTTTTGTTATTAGCATCCACATACCTATTTGTACCTACAAGCTCTTTGAATATTCTATTATTATTCACGTTATACATAATTTTATTTTTTTACAACATTCATATAAAAAAACAAATATTATAAAAAACTTAATTTATTATTATTATAAGGTTCCTTGATGTTATTGTTGATTAATTAATTAACTGTTGACTTGGTGTTATTCCTAAAAATTAATTATTTATGAAGCAATGATAGCTCAGTGGCTTTGGGTATGGACTGCCGCGCACCAGGTCCATGGTTCGAATCCCGCCGCGGGCTTGAGCTTCACCGCATGGTGGAAGGGCATTTTTGCGAATGCCCGCCTGGCTAGCGACCACCTCCAAGTAGAAAATCTGTCGCCAAGCACCTCACGGTGTGTTCCGGCAGCTGTCCTTGAGAGCCAGTAATTCTAGGTTAAGCCTGTTAACACCTTCGACCACATCATCACTTACCATCAGGTGAGATTGTGGTCAAAGGCTTACCTATCAGCAATAAAAAAAAAAAAAAAAAAAAAACCAAGACGAGAAACGTAAAAATAAAATTTTCTGGTATTAAATATCTGTTACCAACAATACACACAAAAATGTATGTCAATAACATTTCAGCAGCTCTCTCTGAAGCTGTGCCCTCAATAACAGTTTACTAAAGAAATATTTACAAGTCGTGACAGACCAATACAAATTCGTTGCTGTGGGTGATGGAAGTCTATAAATAAAGGAGCACTCATGGACAATAATAATTATCTTCTCAGAGACAATTGCTTATGAATCTAAGGACACATATGTGGGTTATGATCTGCTTCACTAACTGAACAAATAAGATAAAAGGCATCATAACAATCTTATACTCATTCCTATCAAGACTGCAACTGACGACTTACAGTTGAATTAAATTATTTAATTCAAGTGTAGTGCTTGGTAGACTGGCGCCCATCATCGACGATATACCACATCATAATACCTCACTAATCAAAGTCCCATTCATTTTATCTTATTGGATTTCCATCTTTTGTATTCTTTATAACAGACTTATTCACCAAAAACCAAGGACACGAACGTGGTAAAAAAAAAAGAAGTTAAAACACTCACCAGCCGGCAAAGCTCCGTGAAGCGCCTTCTCCTTGTCTTCCATCATTGTATGAGCGGTGCTAGCTCCTGGTGCCATCACAATTCTCCTTACGGATGATCTCCTTGCTAACGCCACGATGTGCTTAGATCTGTGAAGAGCTTGAGCTTTCCTTCGACGCGTGCGCGCACGTTGAATGCTTCCAGCGGACTGGCCGACGACGGCGTTTGTTATCACTGAACGAACCTTATCAGTACCACGGCAGTGATTGCCGATCAACCAAATAATAGCCGAAGAGACTTTGCAGTATATCAACCAGAAATAAATGTACCAATCGCCGTGGATGTTTAGCAACGCCATCAATAGCGACCTGAAACAAAACAACAGGGCAATTAATTATAATTGGACTGATTAAGATTTTAATGTCACTCATTATTTTTTTCCTTTAATTAGTCATTCCTATTTTAAGTATCTACCTTGTCCTTTATTGTAATATAATTCAAATTAAAATATCACGATTGTCTTTGGCTGCGAAATGAATAAGTAAATTAAACTATTAATGCTGTTGAGGCAAAGAAATAGTGACAAATCTTCATGTCATGACACATGAAGTCATTTCATTACCGATTAGCTTTTCATTGTGTCAAATAGTGAGTTTGATGACTACTCATTGCATTGAGATGCTATCTTTGTGATTTACCTGCCATTGTCTCATGTAAAAACGAACCTTTAGGTATTGTTATAGTTACAATAATTGTGTGGCTTTACGAGTGTCGGAGCCTTGTAGGGCATATTACTAAACCTAGACTTTATAACAAATAACCTTGATTTAGATAGGCACAATATTAATAGGACTTTAAAAAGAAAGTGACCGTTCCGACCGCACTGGTCACTTTCAACATAAATTAACCTGCAAAGTATCAGATGTCAGAGGTAATTGTTGAAACCATACCATTCTAATTTTAATATTGTTGAAATTGCAATAACGATACGATGGTTGAAGAACGAGAGCAAGAATTAAAGTTATGAGTCATTGGTCATGTTAGCTCAATTGGTTAGAGCATACCCCGGCTAAAGGGGTGGATGGACGCGGGTTCGAATCCCGCACATGACTATAATTTTTTCTCTCGTAAATTTGTAATTTTGTAACATACCATTCTAAATTCAAAAAAAGGCATTTTTTTCGAATACGAGTTTCAGCGTGGGACTAACGCAGTAGAAACTGCTCGTAATGCCAATGCTGTATTTGGTGACATGACGGGGTCATTACAGCTAACCAAAAAGATAAAAAAAATAATTTGAATGTCTTTGCCGATAACCAATGCATCGGGTTTTGTCCGTAGTGGAAACTTCGACCTGAAGGATGAACCACGAGGAAGGCCCGCCAATAAGTTGAAAAACAATGAATTCAAGATGATTGTGGAAGCCGATCTGCCCCACTCTACCAAAGAATTGGCAGCATGGTTTGACATTGGCATACGCAAACAAAGCAGCAAATACTTAGGTAAAATTAAAAAACCTTTAAAATGTATGCCTCATGATTTTACTGATATATATATAGAGCAGTGCGAGTTGAAGTTTTACCATATACAGAAATAAAATAATTTTGTACCGAATTATGCCATGTAACGAAAAGTGGATACTTTAATAATTTAATACTTTTTTATACTACACCTGCTCGGAAAGTACCTTGATACTTTATCAAATTTACGGTAGAAAGTACGTCATTGCATATCGAACAAATATGCGGCGAGAAAACGCATCTGAGCGGGAGAAAAAAGTGTATGAAAATCCATTTCTTACGTGGTTTTTCTTTTTTAATTTTGGGTAAGACTATGCGCTGGTAACCTAAATATCAAAAGCCAAAAAGTTTTTACAGTGAGTTTTTATCTCCAAGTTCGCAAAATGACACTGGCCACTAGCTGCGTGTTGGATGGTGTCAAACAATTTGAAAAAAGAACATGTGAAAATTGCAGACGCCATTGGCGCCATTTTCAATTTGTGTGTTGTTTGAGGATTCAGTTTTCGTAGAAAAGTAAAATAAAACTATCAAAATGATAAGTACTATCACTATAGTGATGATGAAGATTTTTTAACTCCGCCGCAGTTGAAGGAAACAGCAAAAATACTGATTGATAACCTTTTACCACAGAAATCAATTAAAAAATATAATAATACTTATGACGATTTTTTTTATTTTCCTCGTAGGTGTAGTATAAAGCACTTATGTATCACTCAAGAGAAAGTGCGATTACCGATCTCGGGTGTTATAAAGCAGTTTCAAACGACACCCTCGACGGTAATCGGTCACTTTCTCCTCTCGGTGAACAATGTACTATTTTTTACGACAATCACAAGTGAACAACGCAATGACTAACCCTAAAGTGAAGACAGAAAAGTAATGGTTACAGTCTGGTGGTCACTTCAGGGCGTAATTCACTACAGCTTCCTCGAATCCGGTCAAGAAATAACAGAATATGTCTACTGTTTAGAACTCCGTACAATTATGTTGGAGCTGACAGCCCCAACTCATTAATTGGTCTTCACAATTATTGCTCCATGAGAACGCTGTAGGATTTACACTGCTCAAGAACTGCAGTAAGTAAGTAACCATCCCTTATCCTCCATACTCACCGGTACTTGCCCCTTTTTTATGCTTGATAGGTTAGCCTTTGAGCACTATCTCACCTGATGGTATGTGATGATGTGGTCAGATGTTGTTCGGGCTAACCTAGAATTACAACCGACAACCACTTTTCCACGAAAATATTTTCAGTAGTAGCAGTATCAAATGCCTTCACACAGTTTGTGGAGTCCAAGTTCATAGAGTTTAAAGTGCTTTCTTAATCGTAGTTTCGTCGTATTTTAAACACCAAGTGATCAAACACGGTGAAGTTTCGCATGCATGCCCTTTAGCTAAATATGCCTGTGGTTCCGCGGTTTTTCGTTTTAATATATATTTGATCCCTAAATGTGATAATAAGTATTCACATACAAAACTAGTTTTCTGAATAATTTTGATAATATATAATTTTACGGAAAACGGCGGAATTTATGCATCATATGCACTGTATACCTATCTTATATGTACATATTATGCTGCAAAGTAGGTATGTAAAAAAAAATAATGTCTTTGCGGCTAACGAATGCATCGTGCTTTGTTGATTTCTTTTACAAGGTAGTGTTGTTTAATAGTTCGTAGTATTTTGTTTAATAAAGACCGGTAAAAAATGGTATGTATATAAACTATATATTTTATTGTATACTTAGGTAGGTACTAAATATTAAAATAAAATAAACTTATTGTACTTAAAATCACTGATACACAAGCTATTTGATTATGTATATTAATAACAAGCTCGAGGCCCACCTGATGTTAAGCGGACTAACCTATAATAGATGCATTTCCTCACATGTAACGAATTGCACTGCGCCCTTCACCTTGAGACAGTTGTTAAGTCTCATGTGCCTGTAATTTCACTGGCTCTCAAGGACTGAACACGCCGCTAGGTGCTTGGGGACAGATTTTCTACTTGCGTTACTACTTGCTGTATCTACTTATATTTGTATTATGTACTTAATTTTAAGTAGGTAAATGCATTAATTTGATTTTTTTATTGTTAAGAATCAACATTTTCTTTAATTAGAGCCACTTTTTTAATATTTTCATTTATATATACCTATCCAAGTATAAAGATTTAGTGTTACTATATTTTTCTCCTGCGCAGTCTATGTTGATCAGAGAGATGAAATAAAAAATCTAAGGGTGTTGGTACATAACAGACAACCAACCCATAAGATCATTCTATTTCTAGCACTGCTTCACAAAGTCAAAGTCAAAATCATTTATTCAATTTAGGCGTCTACGACGCTCTTATGAAGGTCAATAACAATTTTTTAATATTGAAATATACTACATTGTACTGCCACGTTCAGTAAACAAAAATTATAGAGCCACTGCGAGAAGAACGGGCCAGAAACTCGGGGCCATTGTAACATATATTGTACTGTAATAGAAATAGTAGGTTCTTATACTTGTACTACATACTTAGTAGCGATACTACTCTCTCGATATGTTTTAAGTAGGTATAGGTACTCATCGAACTGACCTAGGTACCTGCATATCAGTTGATCAGTTGGATGAGTCGGTTTACTTATTTAAAACTAAATACCTACCTTACATCATAATAGGTATGTTTCACATCGTAACTTCATATCTTACACGTCAACACACGTTTAATGTGGACGTGTAAGATATTATATGGCAGGTTTGGTTGGAATAAATAGGTTGAAATAGAATACAAACACACATGTGTACACTTGTTACCTATTTGTGTAACTAACTTTATTGTTATATGTAAGTAAATAGTTTATTGAATATATTGAAATTTATTCCACCTTCAACACAAAAGGCACCTACAACTGAAACTTAATAAAGATGTGGTGACAGCGCCTAGCCTACCTAGATAGCCTCAAAAAATATATTTTATTTTATTGTTAGAGGCACCCTCTTTACTGAAGTGACAGATAAAAATTCAGACTTGTGTCGTGTGTCGTGTCCTATTACGTCGGTTGTTAACATGGTGTTCAGCTTTGTATTGTCATCCACGTCTCCAATCCTAAATAAACTAACTTTAGAAATACATACTCATATCGTCCTATTAGAACTAAACTTTAATGGACGCAATTTTTATGTTTGCGATAACCAGCTAAACCGGTTGTTAAAGTATTTAGTTTTATTTAATTAATAGGTAGGTACGAGTATGTACATTGAAAAATACCTTGTTCGTTTTTGTTAAAAATTATGTTAATGACATATCGTGACAGGTTTTGTCTTGTATTAGGTATAACCAATTCTAAGGTTTGGATAATACTAATAGAATAAATGATTTACACATCTGAATTAGGTATCGTCTAGAGCTCATGGCACAAAGGTGAAGTCTTCTTTGAAAATGTTTACTGAGGTCGTAGGAGGAAAGACCTCGTTTCGCATGCGAGTGAGCGAAACAGAAGTAGGTACGCAATATTTAAATAGGATGAACGATTTTATTCAAATAAGTTCATAATATAAGTATGCTTTTTTAAACGGAAAAAATCTTTAATATATTAAAATCTTTTTAAGCTAGACAATAATTAAAAATAAAATTTGATTTCTTACGTTTTACTATATATGTATATAAACAAAAAAATTTAGAGCGGTACTCATATTTTTTTCTCTATTGATAGAAATATATGGAATCATGTTTTCGGATTCGGCATAGGATTTGTCATATCCTCTAGTATACTATAAGTATATATTTTATTTATATCTGTAAATTGTACAACTCTTTCTATGAAACATGTTCAAAGTGTACGTTCCGATGCCTCACTTCGCTTAAACAATCGCAGTTAATAATTATAAAAATTGTATTAATCAAATCAACATCATTTATTGCAACTATTTTTTCAAGTCAAAGATATTTTCAAATCACCTAATTAAAATTATCATTGGTTAACATATCAATTATTATTATAAATTTATTGCACATAAAAATTAACTAATATAAATACATTATTATTAAAACATTTTACAATACATATAATTGACCAGTTAATGATTAAAGTTATTAATTAAATATTATTAATTATTCATCATTTTTGTTACTGGGTCTATTTCTAGAACTTCAAGTAAAATATCTGGGATTTTGGAATATAGGTAAATAAATACCATGTATAACCAACTACATATATTACATATATGCCCGCGGCCCGCCCTGGCTTCGCAAGGGTAATTAACAAAAAATTTAAAAAATGTTTACTGATTTTGATAATATTCTGTCACCTATGTTCAGCAGTGATAATGTAGGATTCTAATGGTGAAAGAATTTTTCAAATCGGTCCAGTAGTTTCAGAGTCTATTCAATAACAAACAATCAAATCTTTCCTCTTTATAATACACTCGAGAGCAATGAATCCGGGTCACTTAAAGAATGTTAAAAATCTCGGAAAATAAAAATGATAGGTTAATGCAATAAATTGTATTTAATAGACAATGTAATACTCCTTAAATGAAAGTAAAAAAAATATGAGTCACCATACATTTTATTAACACAAAATTACATAAAGAAAAAAACTGCTGATCTCTCCTTAAAACAAAAATAGGAAACATGAAATTTTTGAACTTTATTACGATTTTCTTGAATTTTAATACTTCGTATTGCCTCCTCGTGCTTCCATTACTGCGTTTACGCGGTTTGGCATGCTGTACACCAAGTTAACCTTATACGATTTTGGGGAATATTCTCCCATTCCTCTGTGAGAGCAATTTTGAGCTCACGAAGCGTGATTGGGGGAGGGTTTCGTTGTTTTACGTATCTGCCTAGCTCGTCCCAAGCATGCTCGATCGGGTTGATATCCGGGCTGCGCGCTGGCCACTCCATACGAGTAATGTTCATCTCTTGAAGGTAGTCATTCACAATCCTACCTGTATGAGGTCGGGCATTGTCATGCATAAATATAGCATCCTCACCTAAATTGACCATAAATGGACCAACGCGATCATTGAGGATTTCTTCCACATATCTTACGCTAGTTAAAGAGCCGTTTTCTATGATCACCAGCTCTGTGCGACTTTCAGAAGAAATTCCGGCCCACACAAGTACAGACCCACCACCGTAGGCTACTTTTTCTTCGATGCATGCTTGCTTGAATCTTTCCCCTGGTCTTCGATACACTCTGTGTCTTCCATCGTGCTTGTAGAGCATAAATTTTGATTCGTCGGAGAACATAACTTTTGACCAATCTTCAATACTCCAATTTACGTGGCTCTGGGCATATCTTAGTCTCGAAATACGATGCCCACGCTCCAGTTTAGGGCCGCTTGCAGGTCTAAGGGGTTTTAAGTTAGATTCAGCAAGCCGACGTCTTACTGTCCATGCACTTGGGTTACTTCCTCCGAGGCGTCGAAACTGATTGGTGAGTTCAGTTCCTGTGAGAAAGCGATTTCGAAGCATGGTGTTCACCAAGTATCGGTCTTCTCGTGCTGTGGTACACCTGGTTCTGCCCGTTCCTGGTCTGCGTAGGTTAGAACCAGTTTCTTCGTAACGTCGGAGAACTCTTTGTACTGTTGACAGCGACACACCGACAGTCCTGGCTGTATCGCGCTGACTCCGGCCGGTTTCCAGCATTGTAAGTATTCTGGTGCATTCTTCAGGCGTAAGCGACATAATTTCAGCTTGAATAATGAATATAGAGCACTATCAACATGGTTTATGTACCCACATAAATGACAGATTACAAACAAAAGCAAAACCAAATGCTGTAATTTCGTAGTTCCATCTTCGAAAGTGGCCCTTTTTCAAATTTGATTTTTTTATGATATAACTTTACAATAACTAAGAAGTTTTAATACCTTCATTTAAGGAGTATTACATTGTCTATTAAATACAATTTATTGCATTAACCTAGCATTTTTAGTTTCCGAGATTTTTAGGATTCTTTAAGTGACCCGGATTCATTGCTCTCGAGTGTATTAGCTTAGAAAACTCAGAAAACAACGACTTACAACGCTGTGATCATAATCAAATTTATATTTTATTTTACGGTTTGTTTGTGGTGCGACCTGCACTTGACTGGTTTTATACATTTCGTACAAGCATTTTAGGATTTTGTTGGGTCCAATATTCGATTGCTACACTCCAATCACCGAATCACATTTGACATCAACCATTGACGTCAACGATATTCACTTAAAAGTCTAGTGGCAAACATAGTAAGTAACCTAGCTAAATATTCAAGCGAATATTTGACCACCCAACTCGAAAATGGATGGTCAATAAATATGCGTATAAGTTACTCAACATTCATCTTACGTCCCTTTTGGCAGCATCCATGCGATTGGGATGTATTTGTACAAAAAGAACAGACCAAGTAGATCACAAAGGAAGTAAGCAAAAAAAACTTTAATTTACGACCCAGCCTTCAACAGAAATTTGCAGTCGGTATCATGGGGTTTTCGGTTTCTTGATAATAAATTGTTCTCAATTATCGTAGTGCCGGCAAAATGAGACTTACATTTTCTTCTTGGATGCCGTAAGGAAGAATGCGCGTAATCAGGTAAAAAAAATCTTTGCGCGTAATGGGTAGTATATACCCTCATCAGGTCATCGAAGTGAGTGTCGCTGCACATTAGACGCTTAACAGGGCATTTAGATTGCATAAATGCTTTTGATGTATTAGTTGTATGTATTGTTACTAGTATGTTAGTATGTTACTAGTGTTTTGTTAATAAAGTGATACCAACTCCAAAAGAAAAAAGGTAAAGGTTAAAGGAACATATTATTCTATAAGTTCTTGTGTTCCGTCACTCGTGTTGCTGGAGAACCCAACACACATAAGGGAAGTTGGCTAGTTATTATATTACTTAGTTATAAAATCCTCTGAGTAACGCACAAGGGAAAATCTGCAAGTTTGCCGCAAGGCACGTGAGTAGTTCACCCACTGTTTCGTTTTGTTTGGTAAAATCTTTCCCAAATAATAAACATGTACATAAGTACCTACGTTATATATTTAAAAAAATATAAAAAAAATGTTGTAAATCATAAATAATAAAAAATAATAAATAAATAAAAAAATAATAATAAAAAAAAATCATGAAAATCATAAATCATCTGGTAAACATTTATTTAATCACAGCTAAAGCTGTTAGACTATCAGAATAATTTATGTATTTTTGGAGGTACACCAGCGGCTCTTTTAGTTTTATAGATCCTCTGCAACCAAAACTTGTCTGGATGAGATTGATTTTAGTGATAAGACCGGCTATTGTAACACGTTCATAGTATTAAACCATTTCTTTTTATTGTGTTTCTTTTGTGTGGTGTAACAATAAAGAATATGTATAGAAAGTCTATCTATCTATCTATAATCGAAACAAAATGTAGATTAATGATTTATATATATATACCTAACCCAGAGATGGTACTGACTTGGAATTTTCCATGGTTTCAAATATGAGTGACACACCGAAGTTTGAATAATGAATAGAGAAAATTGTGTAGAATAAACGTTTCAACAGCTGTTTGAACGAACAATATTGCTCTTCTTTGTAGATTTTTCAATCGTGGTAAAGCATTTTAGATATTGTTGCCTGCCACCCTCAAGTTGGAAATTCTGTAGCCAAGCACCTAACTGTCAAAGTCAAAGTGTGTGTTCCTGCAGCAGACCTTGAGATTCAGTTTCCATCATTATCACTAAACAGCAGGTGAGACAGTTGATAAAAGCTAGGGCATCCCTGCGAGATCTTTTTAAAGAAATATGATATTTTAACTTTAACAAGTCTGTATATATTTGAAAATATTATGTATGTTCGTAAAAATTTGAGCAAATTTAAATCAAACAGTGAAACAATCACGATTATAACACTAGGAATAAACATAAAATAGCGGTGCCAGGTTTTAGATTAGCAAAGACAAATAAAAGGTCCTTCTTAGTCAATTGTGTGCGGTTTTATAGTAAATTGCCCAAACATATTACAACGCTCACAGAAAGAAAATTCAAGTTGCATGTGAAATAATTTTGATAAAGAAATCTTACTATACAGTTTGTGATTACTACAAAAATGCTTGGACTGGTTTGCCTCTGCCAAGCTAGCGCCTGTCACCTACGTAAATAAGGTAAGTATTGTAATAATTTTACTTTAAAGTATGTACTTCCTTAACACATTGTTAAAAAAACCCTTAAAAAATGGCCCTGAGTTTCTTGCCCGTTCTTCTCGCAGTGGCTCTATAATTTTTGTTTGCTGAACGTGGCAGTACAATGTAGTATATTTCAATATTAAAATTTGTAACTGACCTTCATAAGATCGTCGTAGACGCCTAAATTTAATAAATGATTTTGAATTTGACTTGCTAGTCTAGCCTTCTCCATTGGTTAATTCCGTACATATTTTTTTTATCATTGTTCATAGACTAGCCTTTGACCACTATCTCAAGCGATGATTCGGTCGTAGATGTTGTTCAGGCTAACCTTGAATTACTAACTCTCAAGGACAGCTAGCGGAACACACAGTCAGCTTGACGACAGGTTTTCAACTTGAGTATAATAGCTAGCCATTGTCCCAAATTGTACTTTCAAAATCTTCAATTAATTGCATTTTTTTTTGCGTAATATCGTCATTGTTTTAGCGTAATGTTTGAACCTCTCCTGTAGCCTACCTCCTGTAGTATACCTGAAAAGGCGATGAAGGAAAAATACCAGAGGTGAGCAGCAGCGGCTTCTAAAATACAGTCATCATGATCCCTAAGACACCTGTACATTTTGGGAATCATAGCAAACCGCTACTGGAGGAGGTCTTTGTTCAACTGTGAACGTCATGGCTGTTTATTTATGACATAATGATCAAAACAACATGGAGTTATCTGACCACACCCTGCCTGTGTCATCACATCATTCACAATGCCATCATATCAAAAAAATACATCGGCTTTCCTAGCTAAGTACATAATATACTTCGTTTTGCTATTAATTACAGCTGACTGCTAATTGCGAATGGAAATACGATACCGATACATGAGCCCATTATAAATATAGGTATCTTTTATGCATATCATATGCAAAATCAGCAGTATGCCTAATAAAGTATTTACTATTATCATAAATACTGCTTACGTCTTTGCTAGACCTTGCACAACGACAACCGCTGAATAGACAATTTGCCTTCGCGTGTTTATGCAATATGATTTACTTATGACCATTTTCCTGTCTCTACTTCTCTAAATGAACATCATGTTGCTGTTTTCTAATAATTTTCATTGACAAGGGAAAATACCGAAAATATGAAAATATCGTATGCCAAGTAAAAGTCCTAGAACAAATGTCATTGGGAATCGGGGGAGCAGTCGAATGACATCTGTCAAAAATTCCAAAATGACGGAATCTATATGGCATATCATTGCTAGTTGCAACGCTTGGATACGATGCATCGTTGTTAGAATAAAAATGTTTATTTGATCATTTGATAGCAAACTGAATCAAACACTTTGATAGAATGAGTCATATCGCTCGCCATTTTCACATACGAACGTATCGGACGAAACTTTAGTGCCCAAAAATAAATATTAGTAGAAAAATAATTCTACAGCTAGCTTCGAGCAGATTTATACATTTATTTATTGCTCAATGTACAGACGGGGCGTCTAGAGGGGAAATAACACGTGTTTTATGTCAAGTTACAAGCTAACTATGAAAAAGAATTGTTAGTAGATTTGGTGCTATAATTAGGTTTTAAGTACTCAATTGTAGCTTTTCCACTCGATTCATTTAACTAGGTAAATTGTTCTCTAATCTCATAATGTATAAAACAAACAGGCAAGAACTTTACCAAGCTATATTAAGGTCTAGAGAAAAGTTTCCTGTTAATATTTTTAGGGTTCTAGAACCAAAGGGCAAGACGGGGCACTACTCCACTGTCTGTCACTAGCTGATATAAAAAAAATGTCATGTGGGTTTTAGGTAAGGTCTTAATTGTTTTTTATACGATACAAATCAAGGTAGTGCGGCGGGATATTGCGTGGGTTTTATACTTTTAAACTTATTACCGTAGCGGTCTAGCGGTAGTCTTACTACTTTCACAAAATGTATACTGCGATTAAAACTCTAAAATTCCTGTCGTATAACTTGTCTAGTAATAACTAGCATTGAAGTTTATATCTTGTATTGACTTACATTATTTAATGTCCAATTAAATATGGCTAGTAAGTTTTGTGTTTGTTTTTGATAATTTCTTAATATTCTGAACATCTTCATTTACTTTTCATCAAGACTGTCGACCGATTTTTACGAAAGCCATATTGGGAGTCATAAAATAGAAGTAACTTTTTCACAAAATGACTTATCGCTTTTGCGCTCAATTATATTTGAGGAAGGAGCGCTATCTGTCTGTAGTTATCAGGATTGAGTTGATAATAATGTATCAGTTTAGATGACTTTTTCAAGATTAGTTAGGCTTTTAATAAATCCGGAAACGTACCTACAATTAAAGATTGAGTACTAAATTTGTAATCAGGTGAAGTTAATTATTTCTCACACTTTTAAATAAATACTGGTGTTATTTCGTCAAAACCATAGTTATATTCACTTTTCAGGATTTTTATATTGCTTTTATAATGAATCACAATGGGTTAAATTAGCAAACGTTTATTTTTACAAACAATTTGGATGCCTTTTATCAACCAATTATATTTTAATGGTGACAAATCAGTTTAAAATGACAGCCTAACTGTCATTTATCGTCTTATTTGAATATATAAGTATTTTTGCCAACATATACTTTTTTATTATTTTTTTAACACCATGT
Source organism: Plagodis dolabraria (assembly GCA_963854805.1). Lineage (NCBI taxonomy): Eukaryota > Metazoa > Arthropoda > Insecta > Lepidoptera > Geometridae > Plagodis > Plagodis dolabraria. Next base: position 21,949,585 of record OY978457.1, on the reverse strand, counting down.
AATTTGTGTTTATTAATTATATTTCTTTACATATTATTCATTTGCAAAGGGTTGGTACCTACTCTTGTACGAGTTAGTTTAATCACATATTTATAGTTGGTATTGTATTATTACATATCAAACATTTTCAGGTTTGATGTTACCGCCATTTATAACATTCAACTTATCGTACATATGATTTTTTATCGGTATGCGGTAGTAATAAGGAATATAGTTGTTTATTAGATAATTCGTTCCTCACACGTTTCTCTTTAAAAAAAAAATTAATCAATAGTATATTGATTTTATTAAATAATACGCACACATTGGAATATTCAACTAAAATATTATTATACCTAATTATTTTGCTTTCTCTGCTATGTTTTTTTCAATTTTTTGAAATCCCGCTTCTCTAGTTTGCAATTGTTAGTAGGTACATATGGAAATCTGTTTGGAAATGAGTAAGTGTTTTTGGATGTTCTTTGTAGATATTGTCAGATTTTTATTGTATCTTTTCATTAATAATTTCTTTAAAATGGTAGTTGAAAAGAGGGAAATCATCGTCCAGATCTCATTGAGTATTAATAATTCTTCCGGAATTTCGGAAACCATAATTTACGCATAACAAATACTGATACGCCAACCAACAAAAATGTTTCTTTTGCGTGCTATTGCAATGCGAAACCAAGAAGAGCGAGGCCAGTGGGCTTGGCCCTTTTTAAAATTGTTCGTATTGAAGATGGTAACAAAAAAAATAGTAGGTACCTACTTACTTTGAGCTTACTTAGCTATGAAGCTGCCGATGAGAAGGTTATCTTAAAGGTTAACTTAGATAAGCTATCACCATATATTCTTGAAAAGAATCACGGATCCCAAATCCGGATTGTCAAGATATGGATCTCGTTTTAACTGGAAAAAAACCGCAATTAAACAGGTTTGGCACTGCTTAGGCAAAAACGTTTACATTATTTTTAAATAGATATATTTGATTTTCAATTTTAAATCCTACAACGCTGTGGAGTTAATCATAGATGCCTCAAGCAGTTATCGATGACAGATTAAATGAAATTCCAAAGTAAGTATGCAGGTATGCTATATTATGCCTCCTTTGTACCGCCAGCTTTTATATAAATATTTAAGCTCTTTATGTACCGAAGTGAAACAGAGCATGAACCTGCAAGGTCGACGAGCCAAGAATATTTAATATTCCTTTGTGCCAGTTCAAGTGAGCCTCATCGTGGCTAGGGTACATAAACAACGCCACGTTTGTTTACAACTTGTTCATCTCTCTTTGTATCATTAGCTTCGTCTTTGGCTTCATCAACATTCGAAGCATTTTATTCTTTGTTTCCAATCGATTATCGATCGAATCAGCTTGTTTTTACCTATAACATGCCAATTGGCATCTCTTTCAACGTTAGGTAACGCAACGTTTATAACTCTTCCAACGATAGCCTTGAATTGGCTTGAGTAAGTTCTAAAAACACGTTCTAGAATCTTTGAAATGGACAATGATGATGGCGAATAGAGTATCTTAAATAATATATTGCGTGGAGTCAAAAATTGCTTAACACGTGTCGCTTGAAAGAAATAAAATTAATTCGGTGTTGGCTGTGGTATTAAAATGTGAATAATATCTGGGTAATATTAGCTACTTACATTAACTTAAATGAAACACACTTATTATTTTATAAAGATACTTACGTTTCAATAAAGACCTTGGTGGCTTCGATGTCTAGAAGTGAGGTTTCTCGGATACATGTTGCATGCAATTTATTATTAGAATATTTTTTTTGCTTACCTGTCACAAAAACTATATTCTTCCTTCGCAGTAGTGATCAGAGGATGTGTGCCTTATAAAATGAACCAAATCGTGGCGCATAGCAGTGCGCCCGTGGATAGCGATGAACGCTTCAATACACATTCGCAATAAGTCCCAGTAAACGTACAATGTCAACTTTTTAATTAAAACTCGCCCCCAGCATCGCACGGGGTAAACAGCACAGAAGGTATACAGCTTTGTATTGTCTATTTCACGTTGGGGTAAAACTAACGACACGACGCCTCCAGCCAGGCTTTACTTCACTCCGGATCTTAATTTGCTCATTGTAACACGATGTGATTCCAAGATGGATAGTAAATATGGAGGATACTGTTTGCGCGTTGGCTGCAGCTGACGACGAGCGACACGACGCGACGTTGCGATCGTACGATGAGAAACGTGGACTGTTTGTGGTCTGGTCTGGCGGTGAGGCGCGGGCGGGCCGAGCAGCAGCGTGGCGAAAGCGCTATGTTATGTTATGTGGAATGGAAGTTGGAAGGGAGCCGGTTTGACGGTGACGATACGACTTCGGGTGACATCGATTCTTGTTCGGGTAACTTCGACCGCGTTGCGTGGAGGGAGTATTTTGGTCGCGTCTCCCCCGACCCCGATAACCGTGCTGGAATTCTTGTTCCTTTCCAAAGTTTAACAACACATTTATTTTGTTTGATCAAACATGATTCGATCTGCATTCTAACTCTATTCAGAAGTGTATGCTGGTATAAACTACAATTAAGGTTGTGCTGCCTCCTTGAAAATTAAACGCACGACTTTAAAAATGTTTAGACACGTATTTTTTTTAGTTTCCTATTCATAATTAAATCCAATGCTGATAAATTTACAACGTCTATGTAATACTTCTTTCTTATACTTTTGTGTCTTTTGGTTGATGAGGCCAGACTGATTTTCAAACTCTGAACTAAAGTTTGGCGTGTCAGAAATCTGTCCCTCTACAGTCAGGTAAACAATAATAAGTAGATATTAAATAAATTATAAATGCAAAATATATTTGTTTAAAGTATCTACCTATTGCTGAACAGTTAATTGAGGTTTATGAATAAGCCTGTCAATATTCCCATAGTTGGTCACTGAGCAACTTACGTTTTTTTTTTTTTTTTTATGACTGATAGGTTAGCCTTTGATCACTATCTCACCTGATGGTAAGTGATGATGTGGTCGAAGATGTTGTACAGGCTAACCTAGAATTATTGGCTCTCAAGGACAGCTGCCGGAACACACCGTTAGGTGCTTGGTGACAGATTTTCAACTTGAGGGTGGTAGCTAGCCAGGCGGGCATTCGCAAAGTGCCCTACTACCATGCTGTAACGACTGCCATCCTAAGACAACAACCGGGACCGACGGCTTAACGTGCCCTCCGAAGCACGGAAAAAGAACCAATAAGTTAGGAAAAGAACCAAAATGAGGGTAAATAGGATACTTAGTTTGTTTTTGCTCATATATTTTCATTAAATCACATCCAGGCAGATATATAACAAGGCCCGAGATAAGATCGAAAGGAGCTGATGTTGAGCATGAGTCAGAACATAAGACGGGAGTAGGTTATCTCTGAAGTACTGCCAACACCACTGACCTCCAAACTTCATCATGAAGATGGTCCGCGATGCTGATAGAAGGATTTGAAGGTGTTGCACATTTATCGGATTTAATGTAAACAAATAAAGAGGTTTAATTTGGATACTTAATGCTTATTTTATTTATTACACTGATTCACTTCATATTGATCCTCAGAACGTGACATCACTACTTAGTACAAAACAAAGTCACTTCCCGTTGTCTGTCTGTCCCTATTTATGCTTAGATTTTAAAACTACGCAACGGATTGATTCGGTGTCTTTTAATAGATAAAGTGATTCAAGAGGAAGGTATACATGCATAATATAATAGAGAGAGACTGATAATTTTAGAAGTTTCTAATGTGATGTCGTAAATATTTTTGATGTTACTTTTTATTATATACCGGACTTTTTTAATTAGTAATAATTGATATTGTCATGACATTGGTATGTGTAATTGACATATGGTGTAATTGACGTAACAATGTCATATACAATAATTGTCATTATTTATTAGGATTAAAAATAACATTTAATTGTATTATAATTATGGACGCAGTTTTTAATTATTGACATTTATGTACCTAATTTGTAATTATTGACATGAATTTTTAGTTGTAATTATTGACATGAATTTTAATTTGTAATAATTGTCATGATTTTTTTATTTTTATTATTGACATGGATTTTAACTTGTAATAATGGACGTTGTTTGTAATTTAAATGATTGCTATTCGTTTGTTATTTGGTGAAGTTATATTTAGAATCTAAAATTATTGTACTCTTATTTTTTCTCTTTAATCATAATTATTTTGCATACACAATTGAATTAGAATAATCCTACAATGATTGTGTAAATGAATTTGCAGTAAATAAATAAATAAAAATCATCAAATTTTTGGCTGAACCCCACAAGATAGTTCAAAAGAATGTACTACAGTATTGTACACCTTAAAAATGACAAAAAAAAAAGTCCGCGATGGTATTTGTCTATATCTTAGGAATAAACCTCAATAACCATTTTTATCCTTTATTTTTTACGAGAAATAATGGCTTATTTACGAAGCGATTTTTAAATCTTGGAAAAAAATGCGCTCATTGAGCTGCATATTAATATCTGTTTTCTACGCCCTACAGATTTATTACTTATGGGGAGGTACATGATTATATAAATAAAAACCGACCAAGTGCGAGTTCCCATTCGTGCTCGAAGGGTTCAGTACCATTTAATTTAATTTACCTTATTGTTTATTTTTAAAGTGAATATAACTACAACTAAATATTCGGTGAATATCTCAAGTTTTTACCTGTTTTCATTATTATTATTTTTAGCAAATAAACGGCGAAAACCTCTTTTATTGTATGGGAGCCCCTTAATTATTCATTTTATTTTAATTAATTATATTTAAAGAGAACATAAAACTTAATATTCTGTGAATAGTTAAAGCGTCTACCTGTCACCGCTATTGAGCAAGAAACGGTTAAAAAAATCAAGTTTGTTGTAGGGGAGCCCCCCTTAAATATTTATATTATTTCATTTTGAGTATTTGTGTTATAGCGGCAATAGAAATACATCATCTGTGAAAATGTCCAGTGTCTATTACCGTTCTTGAGATACAGCCTGGTGACAGACCGACGGACGGACGGACAGCGAAGTCTCAATAATAGGTCCCGTTTTTAACCCTTTGGGTACGGAACCCTAAAAAATACATATATTTCACGATACTTAAAATATTATGAATAATTTGCAACAAAATAAATATACCTAATATATAAAATGCGCATAATATCAACTCCGAATTATGTATTAGGTTAGACATACTTAATTTACAATAAGGTCAACTCGGCGAAGGCCGGCATACTTCATTTAAAAAGTTACAAATTGAATTATTTTGGCTATTCTATAACCTTTAAGTCAAATTTTGTTAAACAAGATAGTAAGATATTTAGTTGATCTGACAATCAATATGTCAAAATTACATAGAAACCATCGGTCACGGAATAACAACCATTTTTGTAAACACAGTGAAAATAGACGGATTTGGCTTCCATGTCGGATAAGACCGTCTAGTGGCAAATTTACTTAGTTATCGACAGTTTTTGTAGTACTTAGTTATCGACAGTTTTTGTAGATAGTGTGTACGAGTGTCAGTTATTGTAATATCTTAATTTTTGCGCTCTAACTCTCAGGAATAAGGTTTTTTATAGCTTATTTCGCGAGATACAGCATTTGTCGGGTAAGACCGGCATACTTCGCACTTCCAGGGGTGCAAAACATATTTCACCTTGAATAATAATTAATTATTTTTATTACAATTTTATGACAAAAATTTAAAAATGTAATCAATAAAATTAAAAATATTTCTTGTGAAAGTTTTGGATAAACTTAGTAGAAAAAAATAAACGAGTGCTTATTATTAAAATAATGAGATTTAAAATCGTAGGTAAATACCTACTAACCATAGAAACCGCTCCTGAGTAAAACCTAAAATTACTAGCAAAATTTATTTGCGTTTCTTTGAACAAAATAATCAGTCTTCCATTTAACAAAAACGAAAAGAAATTACGATTTAACATACTTTGAAGTGTAACCAACCAGGAAGGTAATGAAAAAAAAAGGCTTAATTAGACACCAAATGTTGACGACTTCTGAATGTGCCGAAGACCGGCATATGACATTATTACCCTCCAGAACCTAGACGGACTTCCCCACTACATATTGAGAGGTTACTTTTTATTTTCATCAAGAATAACGTAGTACAAAACGTGTATAACACTGATTTCAAATAATAATTAGATAGATATATTCATAAAGAATGAATTTACTTGCATAGATCTCAAAAATAACTAAGATTTAGACACTCTTTAACATTTTTGTTAGTACGTGGTACACTCCCAATGCAAGTCGCGCACCATGCTAAATTAATAAACTATTTTTTTCCGTTTGCACTACATGCACCGCCATCTCTGTCAATGTATAAAAACTAGAATGGCTTTATTAGCCGGTTGATTGTGTTGCCACCTTCGTAAGTCTGCTGAATTTGTTGTAATTCTCGCTGTACGATCTTTCCCGACAGACGGTCTTCGCCGAGTTGACCTTAATTAAAAAAAACATTTAAAATATTGTAATATAAATTGATAAATGTCACAAATTTAAAAGAAATAATAAATAAATTATGAATTGTCACGATATATTATCAGAATTGTATTTTTTATGTTCCATTTCAAATTCAAATTTAAACACATACCTCGTTGTATGTACAAAAGTGAATATTCAGTTAATTTCAGGGTAAAAAATTCGTTAAGGTCATACAACGGTTTATTTTCAAAAATACACTTTAGTGTCAAAGGCCTGAAATTTGAAATCCGTGATTTTAGTATGCAGTTTGTTATACATATATAGGTAGATTTTTAGATATTTTCCTTGCTTTTGAAGTTTAGCGTATTAGTATTATGTTCTATGCTTTAGCTAACCTAATTTAGGCTGGAACAGTATATGAAAAGAGATACGACCTAAAATTTTCTTTCAACTCTCTGGATACGACAGACATACATAACTTTAATTTCTTCAAAGTATTCTCTTGCCGATGATGTACGTTTATGATGCTCGCGTGATGTTCTTATTCTGAGTGGGGGTCATGTTTCCTGCACTGAAGTCCCGCATGGGTTATATTAACTCCTTGATTTATCGAAGTGTAGCTTCAAGTCACTGGAACAATTGGTCCCGTTTTATTAGTAATGGTCTTGAATCCATCGATTCGAAATCTAGCGATTGTTCTTGTTGCGGAACGGTGTTTCGCCTAATTTCTTCTGTGGCCTTGCATTGCACATGCTCCATAGTTTCATTCCCCAGCATACATCTCTGCACAGGGGACTGTCCGTAGTCAGCTAACCCGATGTAATTAGATTTGTAGCAAAAAAATATTACCGCTTGTTTATAATATTAAGACCCCTATAACTTCAAGTATGAAAGCAGTACTTAAAGTGGGTTTGCTATAAAAATTTCTTATGTATAAAAAAATCGGTATATTTATAATAACAAAGAAATCTCTTAAATTTGTCCTTAATTGTTGAAAGTTAGGTACTTCCAGAGATTGTTCCAGCAGAGGCTTATTCAAGTAACGAGCATTTCAGTTAATAATAGTGTAGTAAAACCATAACGTAAAAGGAAACGTCTTTTCCTTTTATTGAAAAGATTTTAGCAGTCTTATTCAATTATTCATATAAGGACAATCGAAGGCAACGATATAATTTTCAAGAATTGAAATAATGCCTTTGCTGATGTGGGCCTAAACAATTTTGTTTTACCCCTACGAATTCGTAGTTGTACACAAATTATTTTGGCAATTTTATTTGGTAGAGATGTTGAATTACTTTCCATCTTTTACTGGGAGTGTACCGAGGAATTTGCTCGAATAGAGCATGATGTTGCGTCGACCATTTCTTGTCACGTAAGTGCACAACCGTGCAATTTTCGCGGCATTTTATGCGTCGCACTACCACTATGTGGAACCAGCTGACAAGTGAAATACTTATTTCGGAACCGATACGATTTGGGAGCCTTCAAGAAGAGTGCATACATTTCCTTTAAGGCAGGCAACTCTTCATACCATTCCTTTACCATTACAAAAAATTAAAGTAAATCAAAAAGCTAGCCTCTGCCATATAATTTCTATTCGAAACAAAATTAAGTAAAAAGTAAGTAAGTAAGTAAAAACCCGGTAGTGAAAATCTTATGAAACTGGCAGAAAACTGTTACTTGTCTATGGTTATTTGTCTTACCACCAATAAAAGCAGCTTTTGAGGTAACATAAAATACCTAAAGTCCGTGGAAAGCCTCGCCTTAAAAGCTCTTTCTCGTAAGTTGTTCTACTACACAAAAAGCTCTTTGGCAAGCTATAAATACTGAAAGGGGAGTTACTAGCATTTATCTAATAGTATAGTAGACATCATAAACAACGATCGTGGAATGAGGTTTGAGTACAAGAAATTTGCAGTGAACACCATGAATTCCAGATCAGCAAGGAGCAGCTGCAATGCAGCGAATACCACGTACCACGTCCCGCCGTACCGCTGGCAACATCTAGTGGCCCGTTCTTCCATGACTGCTCATTGGAATTTACACGGTTCTCCGTCACTGAGGTCGGCCAGATTATTAGTACGCGTATCGCGCGAAAGTCTACTAATGTAGTCTTAAATTATGATGGTCTTAAAAAATATCGAAGCGCTCGTAGCGAAGTTTGCTTTGCTGTGCTTAACCGATCAGCAAAGTTAAGCAGTGTCCGCCGCGGTCATTAGTTGGATGGGTGACCGCTAGTGACATTACTACTGAGCGCTTCCGTGCTTCGGAGGGCACGTTAACGTTAAGCCGTCGGTGCCGGTTGTTGTCTTAGGATGGCAGTCGTTATAGCATGGTGGTAGGGCATTTTACGAATGCCCGCCTGGCTACCACCCTCAAGTAGAATATCTTAAACTTACCATCAGGTGAGATCAATTCACCAAGTCATCAGGTAAATTCATCAGGTCAGGTCAAAGGATAACCTATCAGGCATAAAAAACAAACTGTCTAGGAATGTCGAATGACCACCCTGATATTATATTTTGGTAGGTAATCTAACTTCGCCATACTACATTTTTAAAGGGTCCAAAACGTAATTGATATTAAAAGAAAATAGATTATTTCATCTCCGAATAAAAATTTAAAATAATTATTCTATTTTTTATTTCAATTTGCCCTTTTCATAAAAAATATGTAGGTAGGGCACGCTGCCAACTGGGAGTGGGCTGGAGCATTTGGACTGCCTATGAGTCTGCTATTACTTATAGGTTGTCTAAATGCTTTTACTGTAGTAGCTGTAGTGTTGTATATAGTTCATAGTATTTTGTTTAATAAAGTAGGGAAGTTACATTTTGTACCATAACTTCGACTAATTTGTCAAGATCCTTTGTGGAGCTAATTAGTAGGGCTCAGGAATACCCTACACGTAAACATATAGATAGCCCCCCAAATCCCATCAATTGCTCAATATCAGCCAAGGACACAGTAAATTCAGTAAGCGTGAAATTATTTAAAAAAAGACATATGACCTACGCATATTTACCTGTGTTATTTGGATCAACTAAGAACATAAAATACTTACCAGATTCTAAAAGCAATTAGAATCAACAGTTTTATTGAGATCGCACATCTAGGTTAATTAATACAATCCTTGTGGATATCTTTCTGCTTAGTATTGGTACCAATTTTCAGTTGCAGCTATGATGTTTTGAGTTGATGAGTATTGAGCACTCGTGGCAACAGCTATGGTCTACGGACTGCTACGCAGGTCCTGGTCTAACATTCCAATCCCGTCGCGGACTTGCACCTACCTAGGCTTGACTAGACTTCCCATTCGAGCTTGATCTATTTTCCATCCTCGATCATTAACCTACTAGTCAGAAACCTTCGAATCCTACCAAGTGCGGTTAAACAATAAAAGAGGCAATCGACGGTAGCGGTTACGCGGTGGCGGTAGATGGACCTCATAACTTATGGGAATCAAGTCAAGTAAAAAATCAAGGCCAAACTTATTATTAGAGCACCAAATTACGAGCTTAATGCAAAAAAACGTTTAATCTCCTTTCACCTAAACCACTGGAGTCGACTTAGTGGACAAATGGACATGTTAGTCTTGTCAGACATCCACGTGCGGTCTGTAGCAATCAGCTAGTAGCTTCTAATAACAAGCGATAAATACCTTTTGCCTTTATTAACTAGATTAATCTCATTCAAGTGCATGATAACTTCAGTATACCTCGGATCTGTGCAAAATACGCACACTGCGTCGGCATGTGCAATATCATAAACATGAATCGTAAATTAGCATAAAACGCCTGGAAAACATCGACCATTCGACTTGCCAAGTGATGCTTTGTTTAATAAAATAAAATTAAGTGGTTTAAAGTTATTGTGAGATAAGATGTTTACATCCTGCCTACTGGTTTTTGGTACGTAATGTTTTAATATTTCATTTACCTATAATATATTATGCACGTACTTATTTACATATAATTTGATGTATCTATAGGTGCCTTCTTACTTCTTACATATATTTTTGCCCGTACACATTACTGATATCTGTAGCTGGTATACGCAACCTGATATTAAGCTAATCACAATAAAAAGTATAGACAGCTCAGTTGGCACAGTGCTCTCTACACGGCCCTGCAAATTCCACTTAATGATAGAGTGAGCCCGAAGTGTCTCCCGAGCTGTCTCCGTTTTAGCTTGGACGAAAATGCCTTTGTGCCTGCCCGGATGTCTGGTTGTTCTCCTCTACAGGTAGCATTTTCGTGAAATTAGGCTCTCATCTAATCTAAAATACTACCGGTTCTTTTTTTTTTTGTTGTAATTATGTTGACAGTTTTTTTTTAAACAAGAGGAGGCAAGGGAATTGCATCGCAAAAATAATCCATGTGTTACTTGACGAGGTATGTAAAAATAAAACTCCGGCAATATCCACTTAGCCCACTATACTCCATGGACCACTATATCTGCACTGTACTATACGTGAGTTAGTAGTTAGCGCTATGTTCCCAATTAGAATCTACCCTCACCACTCCTAAGTAGGCCTCCTCGAAAGTGGATTTCAGATTAGCAACTAGAATAAATAGGTAATGGAAATGGACTAGAATCAATTGACTTACACTTTAAACATCAGTTATGCGCCGTGGAAGTCAAATAAATTATGGTAATAAATAGCTAACGGAAATAGTTATTGACTTGGGTAAATAATGACAAATAATAAATTATATTAACAAAGTTCAGAATTATGTAATTATAAAATATATAGTTATTGACTAAGTTATAACAAAAGCTATCACATATTTCAGTTGCAAGCTCTTGAGCTCACAGAGCCATTCACTAGAGTCACCTATTTGTACTTGAAGGTATTTATTGCTGATATGTAAGCCTTTGACCACAATCTCACCTAATGGTAAGTGATGATGTGCTCGAAGGTGTTAAACAGGCTTAAACTTAGAATTACTGGCTCTCAAGGATAATACACCGTTAGGTGCTTGGCGATAGATTTTCTACTTGAGGGTAGTCGCTAGCCAGGCAGGCATTCGCAAAATGCCCTTCCACTATGCGGTGAAGCTCAAGCCCACGGCGGGATTCGAACCATGGACCTGCTGCACGGCAGTCCATAGCCACAGCCACTGAGCCACCTGTAGCAGAAAATAAATAATACCTTATCCCCTTATGCAAGCGTTATTGGAAAAGCGGTTAACCCCAAATAGGTAGGGTAAAATACCTTAGTCAGCCTTTGGCGCATTTATTTTTTAGCTAGAGTTTAAAAGTATGTTTACATTAACAAAATCACATTGTTTATTAAATGTTAAAGTTTATTTATTATGTTAAAGTTTATTTATTAAATGTTATAATAACGCAACATACCAACACCAAACATAACGGCACTTGACTATTGGTCTACCTCATTTGACCAGAATTTTATTATACTACACCATTGTCAGCCTCTTATTCAAATTTAAATTTAAATTCAAAGATTTTATTAGCGGACAATATAGATCCAATTTGTTAGCTTAGAATAAAATATGTTAGTAGTTACTTAATTAAACATTTTAAAGAAATAATTACATATGAAAACACATATTCAAAAGGTCATATACCTACTTACGAGGCATCTCGTGTGCAATCATTTTACGCACGATTGCTTCAGTATAGGCGCCCCCATGTCTTCTGATACCACCTTCAGGATAGTCTTGTTACTTCCCCGTACCCTCCTCATCAATGACGCTACTTTTTTCCTAATGACGGCATGAAAGCCGTCAGTATGGGCTAGAGCAAACATCCCGGATGCACTGCAAAAACGGGGAAGTCTCAACATCATCCAGAATATGTTATTATATTGAATACGTAAGGTGTTAAGCGCCTTTTGAGAACAGCTAGTCCACAGACTGCCCGCATACAGACACTGACAATATGCCTTATAAAGAGTAATCTTGACCTGATCTGAGCAGGGAGCAAATCTGCGAGCCAGCATGTTCCCACGAACCGCCAAAACCCTACGCTCTCTTTCAATGTCGGCATCGTCTTTAAGGTCCTCGACAAGTATATGTCCTTAGGTACTTAAATTGGAACACCCGATTTAAGTTCATTCCATTTAGAGTAATAGGTTGTATGGAATGCGGAAACCTACCGGCGGCCTTAAAGACCATAAACTCACTCTTCTTTGTATTATAAACCAAACCATGTGAATCAGCGTAGGTCTCACAAACCTTTAACATCTTCCCGATCGCTCCCGCAGTCGGTCTCAGCAGCACCTTGTCGTCCGCATAGCTAATGTTATTAACATTAACACCCCCTACCCGGCATCCGACACGCATGCTACTGAGCGCGACTATGAGGTCATTAACATAGAGGTTGAAGAGCTTCGGAGATGACAACCCCCACTGCCTCACTCCGCACTCCAACCTATACGACTCGGAGAAGCTGCTAGACCATTTCACATGGTTGGTCTGATTTGCATACCAATATTGAAACATTTTTAGTATCTCTAACGGTATACGCCTGTCTGCCATCTTTTTCGAAAGCACATCATATGATACTAGATCGAAGGCTTTGGAGAGGTCAAGGAAACAGGCGTATACTAGAGTTTGGCGGTTGGTATATTATTGGACGGGAGGCCAGGCTTAGCATCGAGCTTCCTCGTAGATTTCCAAAATTTGCTGAAATTATTTTCCGCTTGTTGCTTCGCTAAGGCATCCATTTTTATATGTTCTTGAAGGTTTTGACACCATTTTAGCCTCCCTTTAAAAACTTTGCGAGACTCGTACATTTGAACATATATTGAGCCTGAAGTTGATGGCCCATTAAAAAGCCACATTTGAAATTTAAGCCTGATGAGCTTCTCTCACATGGTCATTCCAACCACGCAAAATTTTTCTACGCCTGTTTGAGTTAACTTTCACTCTCCGCTTGGTTTGAATCGCCGCATTACTTAAAATATGAACTTTTCTATCATATAACTTATCTAACACAGCCTTATGTTCAACCAAGCTACATGACCCGTAACTGCAACCCTCCAATGCAGAACGAAGATGAATATCTCGCAAGGACGAGGCCTTTGACAAATATCACGGTATCCACTTATCTGAGACATCCCTTTCCCCCCATATCACTGCATTGCAGGGTACATTTTGAGTCACAAGCTTAGGTATAACTTCAACTAAGTTACAATCTATATAAATAGGCAGATGATCAGAGACAAAGACATCCTGAAATATCCCTACATTTATCACAGTTTGTTTTGCTGACAGGGAGACAATACAATGATCTAGCCAGCTCCTGCTTTTATGATATAGATCTATGTATGTGTATCTATTTGAATCCGCCCCCAATAATTCTACATCAGCACAGACCCAAGACCGATCTGTACAAAAATTGTTCAACTTTGTGTAAAAGAATTCGCTAGGATGCGCGTTAAAATCACCCAACAAAAACACGGTTTCAACATTGCAACTCTCTTCAATCGCACTAACCTCACTCAGAACTTCTGTGAAGATTGGTAGGTTGTCCCTTGATTTTATTGGCATATAAACACAGAGTACTAAAATGGTGCGGGAACCTAGAGATTCTACATAATGTCTTAAATGTTGATAAAAATCAAATATCTGATCCAATACAAGTGGCAAATATATTTGAATTTTTTTTTTCTAACTTACCCCTAGAAGTCACTAAGTCATTGGATGCATGTCCCGATGTAGCAGAAACTCTACTTATACATAATTTCCCCTGCGAATCGCTGGACTTTTCTTTCAGACACAACAATATTTGAAATTATAAAGACATTTAAAAATTTAAACATTAAGAGCACCGAAGACTTGTGGGGTATGTCAATTAACGTGGCAGAGTCTATAATATGCCTTATTGCACCATATTTAAAAACAATATTCAATCTTTGTGTTGATAAAAGAAACTTCCCCGACTTAATGAAACAAAGTAAAATCACTCCAATTTTGAAGTCGGGGGCTACATCTGACCCTTGCAATTACAGACCTATTTCTATCTTACCTGTTCTGAGTAAAGTATTCGAAAAAATTATGCTCAAACAACTTATATACCATTTTAATGAGCATAATATATTGAATGAGAATCAGTTTGGTTTCACAAAGAGCAGATCCACAACAGATGCAGGTGCTCAATTGATGTCACATATACTTGAAGCCTGGGAGAGTTCACAGGATGCTATTGCCGTATTCTGTGACCTTTCTAAGGCATTTGACAGAGCACCGCAATCTGATTCGAAAACTTTCACATTATGGTATTCGTGGAAAAGCTCTGTCATATCTGTCAGACAGGCTACAGAAGGTTAGAATAAATGGCAAAACTTCTTGCGGGTCTTTGGTAAGAAAAAAAATTATCCGGTATTGCGGTACTCCTAGTACCGCAATACCGGATCAATTTTATGACCTTTTATGTTTCTAGCATATATAAATGATCTGCCTTGCATGGTTAACAATGTCTGCGATAGTTTTATTCGCAGATGATACGTCCCTGATTTTTAAAGTAGATAGGAGAGATAGTGAACTTATTCATGTAAATAATATGTTATCTATGATCTCTAAGTGGTTCGCGGCTAATAATCTTCTCTTAAATTCAAAAAAGACCAAATGTTTAAAGTTTTCTTTACCAAATGTTACTTATGTTGAACCAAACATTAAGCTTGGCCTAGGAAAACTCTCTTTTGACAATGCGAGTCTTCCTGGGAATCAAAATGGATTCAACTTTACAGTGGAATCCACATAATATAAATGATCTATCCGGAAGACTTAGTTCTTCTGCATATGCAGATCGTGAGATAAGACAGCTCACAGACGTAGCTACTGCTAGGCTCGTTTCTTTCGCGTACTTCCACAATATTATGTCATATGGTGTATTACTGTGGGGAGCTGCTGCTGAGATAGAGACAATCTTTATCTTACAAAAGCGTGCAATTCGAGCCATATATGAAATGGGTCCTAGGGAATCCCTGAAAGATCTTTTTAAAGAAATGGATATTTTAACTTTACCAAGTCTGTATATATTTGAAATTATTATATATGTTTGTAAAAATCTGAGCAAATTTAAATCAAACAGTGACAATCACGATTATAACACTAGGAATAAAGATAAAATAGCTGTGCCAGGTTTTAGATTAGCAAAGACAAATAAAAGGTCCTTCTTAGGCAATTGTGTGCGGTTTTATAATAAATTGCCCAAACATATTACAATGCTCACGGAAAGAAAATTCAAGTTGCATGTGAAGAATATTTTGATAAAGAAATCTTACTACACAGTTTGTGATTACTTAAACGACAAAAATGCTTGGACTGGTTCGCTTCTGCCAAGCTAACGCCTGTCACCTACGTAATGTAAATTAAGTATTGTAAAAATTTTACTATATAGTATGTACTTAACACATTGTTAAAAACGTTTATAAGAATGGCACCGAGTTTCTTGCCCGTTCTTCTCGCAGTGGCTTTTTGTTTGCTGAACGTGGCAGTACAATGTAGTATATTTCAACATTAAAATTTGTAATTGACCTTCATAAGAGCGTCGTAGACGCCTAAATTGAATAAATGATTGTGACTTTGACTTTGACTTTACCCACGGATGCTTTGATAACTTATTGAGACTTGCATGTTTCATAAATAAATTCTGTATAATATACATTTTATATGCTCCAGCGAGTGCATTACAAATGATACAGGATAGGTACCATGAAGGACATGTGTCACATTCACAACCAATATTTTTGTTTCGTTTAATTATGTGTAACTAGTTATTTCTTCGTCATAATTATTGCATTTTATTTTGTTATACATAATATATTATTTTTTCCTTGTTAACATTAAAATCAACAATGTCTCACATTACCTTATATGGAATTCTTGTTACATTTTTATTGAACTGGTCGGTCACGTTGCCATACACACTTCGAAGTTTTAGGTCCAGAAATAAGTATGATATCGATTGATCTCTTCATTATCTAGGCTTGTTACATATTCATGATACATGTTTTTTTTAATAATTCATTTCAATATTATGAGCCATATAAAAAATACAGAGAGAGAGTTTCAAGGCCCACAACGCTTAAGTAAATTATCTTTTTAAAAATGTGTTACGATAACAGCCTAGATAAAGTAGAGATCAATCGATAGCATACTTAGTTCTGGACCTAAAACCTCAAATAAGGGAGTAATCACCCTTCGAAGTTTGTATGGACCGGCCAGTTCACGCTTAACGCAATTATTCCTCTTTATTTTTAGCTTCCAATCTTTTTATTTATCAACCATTGTATAAACACAGAGACGCAGCTGTAACTCATTTTTTTCTAATAGTAGTTTATGCAACTGTCATATAATAGAGGGTATTAAAACATGAGTGTAGTTTTTTGAAACGAGCCGTTGGCGAGTTTCAAAATAAGATTACACGAGTGTTTTAATAACTAATTATATGCAGTTGCATACACTACTTTATTTAATCTCATGGCTATATTACTATTTTTTACCTGTATTTCAACTCTCTGTGACTATACGCTTTTCTTGATTTTTCTGGCAAAAGACTATTCGTTAGTTTCGTAGCTGTTTCTAGAATGTCAGGTGGAGTTAAATCATCAGTATCGTGGATGTTGCTTGACATTTTTGCTACTAAAGTTTTATCCAACAAAATATTACTCAAATTCGTATGTACGAAATAGCGCCAAAATGGAAAAAGTATGTTATTGGTCTATTGGCTCGGAACCAGCGCAGCGCGTTGCGCGCGCATCTCGCTCACCATAGATAATGTGTACTTAAATTGAATTGAAACCTCCTTGGTCGGGACACATTGTACTTTAATAATAAAAAAAATTGTTTTAAAGCATTGTTTTGTTAGGAGAACAATGCTTTAATTTAACTTTTTAATTTTCTTAAAGAAGTATGTACATAAAATATGACAATAAAAGTCTGTATTTAATTTCATAATTAGAATATTACCGAATGAGATTATATAAAATAAATTACAGCGTTAAATTTTATTAGTACATTGGACAAGATGAGGTTTTTTTAGGAGACAATTTCACTATTGCGGCTGAGTAACGTACTCTATTGATATGTTACAACACTCGACTTAAGGCACTACTACGTTTGTACGGGTGGAAGAATGGAAAATTTTATGTAAAATTTGGTACTGATGGTGCCGGGTCCATAGCGTTGCAGAGGTAGAGGCCCAAGTCATAGGTGCCTGGGACTTACAACCCAGGGCAAGCCCCTTTACGATGTCATCAATGCTCCCCTTCGCCGCTCGAGCCTCCTCCCCTGGCTAACCAAACTTGGTAAGATCCTACTATTTGTCGCCTTGTATACACGTTCTAGGTTGGAAGTTAGGGTCGTTCTTGACAGGTCAAGGTCTTTGAGTAGGTTATATAGGAATTTCGCTGGTATACCCCTTGCTCCGACTTCTACAGCATATAAATTAACCACGTGACCATTTTTGGTAAATTCATTTGATAAGTCATCATATTTGTTATTTTTTATTGTGTGGTAATGTTTGTTTCCCACGGCACAGTAAATTCTATAAGTACTACGCGTTGTAGATTTTTAGAGTATAAAAATATATCTGGTCTGGATGACGAAACATCAACATCCTCAGGAATTTTGTAGTGTTTTTCATACGTATCCATCAAAAGAGTCCTATCGGGACATGCGCCTAAGGGCGCTTAGGGGCGCAACTCCCGATTGGATGGATGGAGTAAGGCTTGGATTTCGATTTTGTAGATGACCCTTCTTTTGCAAAATCGACCCGTCGTTTGTTAGTGGTCAAACCTTTTTTTGCTCTAGCTACCGAGACTCGCCACTTCTTGTATGATTTCGAAGACTTTAACATGGCAACGTGAATAATGACCCCTGTCAAGGAGCACCTTGCATACCGCTTCCCGACAAATACCGCAAGAATTTTCTGTGGTAACCACCATCTTAATAATTTACTTTGGTTTGGGAGGGTCATCTGAAAGGCATTAAGATTTTAATAAGGCAGGAGACCAATTGTATATCAAGGACAAAATTCACCCATGGCTAGCCATTAATACTAAATTGTGCATGATTGGAGTTTCTATTGTGTTCTTTTTGTCTTGATGAAGGAATTTTGTGGAATGCGATAAGTCTTTCGGCTGCTGGGACGCGAAAACTGGGCTTTGGCATTTTACTCGGCCATGGACACTGCACCTCTAATGAATTAATCAACTGTGTGAAAAAAGAGCATTACGTGGTATACATTAAGCTAACTACTACGCACAATAGATACTATTTTGTATATTTTAAGGTGTGACTATAAAAGAGGCATATGGGTGAATATTTTAAGTAATAATATTATATTATGGGCAAGTCTGAAACTATTATCAAAAGAAAATATTTTTTTTGGAAATTGTACTCCAGCAACATACTGCAGGTTCCGCAAGTTCCGCAAGCGGCTGCACATACTGCAAGTTTGCATCCTGCAGCCTGCGGGAGTCGCTGGCTTCTAAAGGTCGGCAAGCAGAGCCACGAGCTTGTGGGACTTGCGGACTACCGTGCTTGCGGTGTATGTCAGTTCTTGCATTTAGAATAAGTTGGTTGTCAGTTTGTAATATGTATTGAATAAATAAATTACATTATATTTAATGGTTTCCCAAAATAAAAAGGGATCTACTACTGGTTGTTACCTACACTGGAACAAACACATTTCGATTTCATGTAGGGAACCCCAGTTTTGGAACCTAATTTTTAACCCAGATCAAAGAAGATTTACCTAAGTGGAAGGTCGGTTTGGTATGGAAGACAAAGTCACTGTATACATAATGTATATTTTTAGGTAGGTACCTACTAAAGGTATGGTACATCGACTCGTGCATCTTTTGGTATTGTAGGTACTAGGTATATCCAGCAAAAACATTCGTGGGTCAGCCATTGAGGTCGTTGGCCCGATTTTGTTATTTCGTGTAGAACATAAATATAATTCCACTTTGGATAACCAAGTGTAAAGTAGGTACTAACTGTTATTTTGAGAAAATTGGAACATAAACGTTATTCGCTGCTCAACTGTTGAGGTTTTTGGGACGCTTTTGTGGAAAATATTACGTTGTTGCTACATCGCATCGTTTAACCTTATAGCTTCAGAACTATTTTCTCGTTGATCAAACAAAACGTATAGGTAGAAAGCCCAATCGTGTAACTTTATGAGACAGGAACCTTAATAGATTCAGGCCTTGATTGAAATCCATATTTTATAATAAAGATATTTTTAAGATATTAGTTATTATTACATTAATATTTTAGAAAATATTTCGATAATATATCTAGTGATAATTTTGCTTACCTTATTTTGATGCTCCAAAAACAAGAAGATATTAAAATTAATAGGAACTACCCTTATTAATTGTGTACATTTGCTGAAAGGGTCGGCACATCCGTACATGCATTTTTCAAGTTTTTCAACCCTCGACACCCCGTGACTTCCTTTAGTACTAAGTTGTTTTCCATTACCTATTTATATCACCCTCATATCCCCATACCCCAATATATCACCTATATTATACAAAACATAACATTATTACTTATCTATTTAGTTTGAGTAGACCAAACAGCGAAATGTAAATTTATGTTTATAGATTTTGAGGTTTATTGTCTTTAAAATCCAGTTTATTTGATGTAATCTCCAATCAATATATATAATTATCTTGGTACCAATACAATCCTCATCATATTCGCTTTATGGGAAAATAAATGCAAATAGACATTTTCATGAAACATTTTACTAGAAAAGGGGTTTGAACACACGACGGCGGGAAACAGTAATTTAATTGAATTTTTTTCCGAAACTATTTCTCCTACAGCTTTGGTTCTTCTTTAAATATGATTATTTACTATTGTTCTTAACGCATTAATTATATGTTAAATGTAGTAACGAGATTAAAACACCGCGTTTTTTTTAAGAATTTGGCAAGCAAACTGTATTATAGAGTAATTTTTTTTTTCTTAAAAACCCTACCACCTACGTCTTTGGTTTTTCTTTTGATATGATTATTGACATGTAATCTATACACCTGAATTATTTTAGATGTTTAGGTTTATTAGTTTAAAAGTCGTAGTTACGAGATTATTTATTACACAAGTTTCCATCGGTGAATGTTTGCGCGATAAAACGTATCGATTGAAAGTTTTTTATTTTTAATTTCAAGATTTGAATAACTTTCCGGTATCGTAGAGTGATGTGTTTTTTTGTGTTGTATATAGCCAAGGATACTAGCTTACTAACAACGATTGCATTATAACGATCGGATATATACAAGCTACGCTAAACCTTTTTTTAAACGACCGGCATCACCGTCGAGACAGATAAAAGGAGCCAAAACCAAAAATTAAAAAATCTTTATTTTAATTTATTTTAACACCGTTATTGACTTGTTCCCTAAACATATGCAAAATTACAGCTTTTTAGGTTCCTTACTGTAGAAGTAGTTACGAGATTATACGAGAATTTTAGTGCAAAAATGTAATTTGATCTGGTTTCAGATTTCATAAAAATATTAAATATTCTGAAATGCAAAAAGCCCGGTGGCCGGTTTGTATCAATTAGGAGCAACCTCAATGACTTCTATAAAAATAGCACCGCTATAAAAGTTACCTTACCTACGTTGTAAGGTTTTAGGGGTATTTAATTTAATTTATGAACACGTGATCATTTCTATAGTAAGATATGGGCAATATCTCTTATTTCAAAGAATAAAGAAAGAAAAAGCTGTGTACCTAAATTAAAAATTAGGAGCATCGTTAGGTGCGTTTCCATTTTCTGGCCAACCGAAATTTGACACAAATTTATAGGTTCGTTAATACGTGCGTATATGCTTTTGTAGAACACTAAAATATAATGTAGCAATGCATTTTCAATAATGTTTGGTTTCATCGTGACATTTTATTTTTTAAAAATAAGTATTTTTTTTATTGCTGATAGATAAGCCTTTGACCACAATCTCACCGGATGGTAAGTGATGACCTGGTCGAAGGTGTAAACAGGTTTAACCACAGATTACTTCCGTGGCTTGAAACAGTATTTGTTTCAAATTGAAGACAACATATTTACCTCATCGTGTCACAACCACTGCAAGGGAACAGACGAAAAGCAATGTTTAAAAAAGTTGGTCACCATAATAAATAAAAGTACCGTGGTCTTTACAAATAAATAATGTATTCGTAGGGTGTTTTACTTATATCAAAAAAGTCATGAACTCATGAGGTACCAACATAAAACCTTTTTCATGCGATAACACTCGATATGAAAGGCAAGAAAAATATGGTTGGCCGCGCCCCATCTTAGCAACTTAGTAAAGTCCGACTGAATTTAGGTGCCGCATTCGGAGGTCGTTTTTACGTCATAGTGTCATAGAGTACCAATGTATTATTATGGCTAAGAGTGCTTAGACCAACCTACTATTAATATTCGTGGTCTGCGGATCCTTACTTTGGCAGTTTATTCTATCCGTCCAATGTTATAAAAAAAACTCTCGGGATTGATGTTTATTATAAATATACAGGTACTTACGAGTACATTGATCCCGAGAGTTTGTTCGCCCAAACCAAGACAACTGTTTTTTTAAGCAAACATTATTGAAGTGAGGACCGTAGCGGCTACACGGCGCGGGGCGGCGGCGAAATTTGGCTGACGAATGATATAAAGAAGTAACCGACCAAGTGCGAGTTCGACTCACACACCGAGGGTTCCGTACTAACACAGAATGTGTAATAAAATCGCTTTTTAGATACAGGTAGAAATCCAGACTATGCTATGAAATTCTTGGCCTATTTATATTACTTGTTGTTGAACGTTAGATTTTTTATTATAATCATATAAGTGTATGACGTGTAACGCAAAAACAGTTCCTAAGCGTTGTATAGTACTGCCTACAAAAAGGTGTTGAAGTCGGTTCCATTTCTTGCAAAAAAAAATTTTTTTACACTTTTTAGTGACCTTACTGGACTTTTTGCTACTTACGGGATGGATTATAATTCATTGTTAACGACTATATCATCAAGATAGGTAAATATTATCACCATCCAAAAAGAATTTTCAAAATCGGTTCTCCCAGTCCAGAGTTCTGAGGTTACAAACATAAAAAAACAGACGAATTGAGAACATCCTCCTTATTTGGAAGTCAGTTAAGGGCAAGACCGTAGTCAAAATAATTTCTAATTCGGGCGGAGCTAATAGAAATGGGCGTTAACTTTTAACTCATAAAAATATTCAGTCGCACGGCGGCACTAGTCACCGTACCACGGATAGCGTCGCTAAAATTGTAGAGTTTCGTGCGCTATTAGAAGCGGCAGAACAGAAGTGTACATAACAACATTTTTATCTGCAGTTACTGCAAACCTCTGAGGTAAAAAAATATTATCACTTGTAGGTAATGATATTTTTTTAATAGACTAAGCGAAGCGAGGTTTCGGTGGAGGTCTGAGCAGTGTATATTTCCCGGTCAATGAATCTCGATTGCCTTAATCGATCTTCTTGAAATTTGGTAGAAAGGTGCCTATTATGCATATCAACAGAATTTGCAAGTAAGAACCTGTAGGAGCTTAATTGGTTTGTGGTTTGCTGAGATTATAGGGTCCATAAAACGAGGTTATAATTTAAAATTCAAAAGTATTATATCAATGTGCTCAAAAAAGTACTTTGACTTCATGAAGCGGTACGAAACACGGTAATATTATCTATACAGTATTTTTACTCGGAGCTGTCCTGGAAATAACTACCTACAGCCGCGCAGTACGTAAACATGCGATAGGGCTGCTCGCCTCCAGCATTTTAATTACATTTACCTACTTTGTGTTTCCATTTTGTTTTGTGATTGTAAATATACTTTTTTTATGTAAGCAAACTAGTGATTCGCCCCGGCTTCACACGAGTATTTAACAAAAAAAAACAAAACTTATAAATTCAACATATAAAAAAACCAGTTATTGTGACATAACTGTAATAGTTAGACTTATAGTACTGCAGACTTTTTTATAGATATCTTCTATAAAATTGTAGTTTATCACTTGGCTCTATTTTCAATGATTTCCGTAGCGTATGCGATATACCTAACGATTTTTTTTTTTGGTATTTTTTCGCACTTTATGTTTCGTTATACGACCTAACTTTTTGAAAATCTTCTATAGCCTATGTTCATCAGGGATAATGTTGGATTCTCATGGTGAAAGAATTTTTCAAATCGATCTATTAGTTTCAGAGCCTATTCAATGCAAACAAACAAATGCACAATCAAATTTTTCCTCTATTAGTTTAGATTCCTCTATTAGGTTAGTTTAGATTCCTATTCAAGGAAGTGTGTAAAAATGCGTGTTGTTTTTCATTGGTAGTAAAAAATGTTTGCACCTCGGCTGAAACGTATGAAATGCTTTATTATTGAATTTTAAAGTATAAAGCTTAATCAAAAATTGTTTTGGCAAACATGGACAAGGTGGAGAACAGGGAATATCTTTTACTTGGTTAAAGATACCTGCAGCTATTTTACAATTAATATGTTTAGTTTGGACGAATTCATGCAACCAAAAACAGCACAACATATCCTACTCGTCATATTAAATATGTACTTGAACTTATAGGACGTTATCCGCACCAACCACTGGGTTACTGTCATATACTTACCAACTCTAAAACAGAAACTTGCAATTTTACTCTTGATCATATATCTATATATCTATAGATAAATAAATATTATGCATAGGTATAATTTCAGTTATAGAAAGTCATTTTGCAATTTTAGAGTTTATTTATGAGATAACATAATAAATTCAAATAATAATAAAATAAAAGTTCATAATTTTAATAGAAGTATAATCCCAATGCAATGCTCAATAATAAAATAAAAGATGATAAAAATAATAAAAGATAATTGTAATGAAACCGCCATATAAGATTCACCCTACCGCTACTAAAAGTGGTACAGGCAGAATCGTACCAAGTTTCTGAGTCACATTGGTTAAAGAACCCCACTCGTAGGTGCTTCAGTTATCGCGGCTATTCATCATGGAGACCAGTTGAATATATGGAAAACACTCCCAAGTCAGACATCAGCCTTCGGCCTCGCAAGTCACTCACACGAATCGGACTGCAGTCTCGCCTTGCACTCGCCCTTTGAACTCACGCACTATCCGTGCTCTAAATGTAGTATGATGAAGAAGAAGAGCTCGTAGGGCAAATCCAGTATTATGGAATTCAAGATAGCCACCATACAAAGTACTCCGATCACACTGAAGCTCAGCTTTACTTCAGGAGGATCGCACTTCAGCATTTTTTATGGCAGCCATCTTGAATTCTGCTATTTTGGATTTTTTTGCTTGTCATTTGACTGCTCTCTCGATTCCCTATGTCATTTGTTCAAAACTCCTTTACTTATCTGTAACCGTTTACCAGATACGTCATATATCTTCAATTGTCAGGCGTCATTTTTATGATTTCCCATTATTATCATATCACGAAAACCACTTTGTTATTTTCAGTTCAGAATACTTTCTTTCCCCATGACTCCTTCCCATAGAACAATTTAAGTCAATGGTTTCAAAGCATCTATTTATGGCGGCCATCTTAAAAAATGATGTCATCGAAAAATAATTTCTAAATTCGGAATAACGACGCCTAAAACCACCCAGATATTGATGTTCAGACGGATCGGAGCAACTTGAATTTTACCTGCCATCTTGAATAAGCCATTTTGGTTTTTGTCAAGTCTCATTCGACTGCTGCCATTAAAAGTTGTACGAGAAGAATTGTACCGGGTCACTTTTTCTAAGGAACCCCACTTACTAAAATATATAACATAAAATTATAATAATAGTACACATTATCACTTTTGCTATGAAAATTTAAACCATCTACAGAAGTAACGGTTCAAAAGTTACGGGTACATGCTTTTAGAGGTAGTACGAAAGTACAGCGGAGTCATACAGATGTAACACACATTTCAATCCGACTAACTACATACTAAGTATTTAACTTTTAAACTGAAAGAGATAAAAGAGATATAGGTAAGTTCCCTTTATTTGAATGATTGGATATATAAATACCTAGAAAGTAATTGGTCGTCTCGGAAAGGGTGTTAAGGGTATTGGGAATAGGTTCTCATTTAATTGTACAGTAACCTAATAATAACAAAACGAAATATTTTACCAAGGGTTAAAAGTCTAGATACCTACTAAAATAGGAATTAACAATGCCGTGTCTGAACTTTAATTAACTCGCTCAAAAAAGTTATTATAAAGATTTTATAAATCAATATAAACAAAAGTACTTCCCCAATAAATGTTTTACTTGAGTTTCAATAATTTATGACTTCCAAATTAACGTATGGTAAAAAAAATATTGTAATATTTCGTAAAATAAATGAACAATAATGATGGCGTAACGAACGGCACAGATCCCACGTCCAAACGGCCCGAGCGCTGCGGACAGACTGATTTTCGTTGCGATTTCTTCTCGCGATCAGAGAATTTTGTGGCAAAAATTCATAAAAATGTTTTCAGCACAAGTTAGTAAGTAGTTCATTAGAGTATAGTATTAGCTATTTTTTAAAAAAAGAATCATTGCATTTAATTCAACTTTGCCTCTTAAATTAATAAAAAACAATCTAAAAAGGGTCGCCGATTACAATTTATTACAGAAGAACTAATAAGTTTTTATAAAAACTAATCAACTTATTCACTCAATAAAGAATTAAAGAATATGATATATTTTTTTCGCACATTTTGAACTCATAGTTTCAGTACAAGAAGATTCCAAAAGTGCGCGTTTCACTACGGTGATCGCCTTAAAAAGGAGTGTTTTGTTTCCAGGGTTCATGTTTGGATGAATGTACTATGTTTGTTAGTTTCTTTATTCCACGATAACTTCTAAATGGCCAAACCGATTTCAATGTGTGATATATCGTTAGATTTGTCTTGATAGCCCAAGTGACACTAGGTACATAGACAAATTAATAGAAGAAATCAGTGGGTTTTCGGCGTCATATTGTGAGATAATATATTTTTTCTTTCAAACCCATTAAATGTGTTATCAAAATGAAAGATTTTAAAAAACGATTCTATAAAAATATATAACTAGCAGTTTAAATTTCAATAGAACGATAAAACGTTTAATGATAATAAATAATTTGCAGTCGGATCATCTACTTTTTTAATTAATTTATAGGTACCTACTTGTTAATGTGTTGTTATTATTTCTTAGACACTCCGCCATTTTAACGCACATTCTGTGAAGATTTTCTTTCAATTCAAAGGTCTTACAATCTTCGGACGGATAGACAGCTGAGGCTTAGTACGTAATGTTATCTATATAACATTACCGTGGTATGGTCTATTATGATTTTTGGGATCGAAAATGATCTTTCGTGAAAAATAAAACGGAAAAGCTGTGTCAAACTTACGCATCATTTGTTCCGTGCCACAACTCAATATGAAATTCAAACAGTTTGTGATTTGTTTCAATACATTCGTCTTTAGTCATCGCAAAAAAATAAAGATACTTAAGTAGGTACCTAATATAATATATACTAGTTTTGTAATTTCCTCTTTGTATTGCTATGACACCTTGCTCCTTGACAAGTTGATTGAACCTTGATTTTAAAATTTTTATTTTTGCAATAACGCACGGATTACGTTAGAAAATTACAAAATTACGAGAGGAAATCCATCCACATACGATGGTTAAAGAACGAGAGGAAAAATTAGAGTTATCAGTCATTGTCATGTTAGCTCAGTCGGTCAGAGCATATCCCGGCTATAGGGGTGGATGACGCTGGTTCGCTTCCCGCACACGACTTTAATTCATCCTCACGTAAATTTAATATTTTGTTAAGTTTAATAATTTAAGATAAACGGGAGGTACCTAAAGAGTTTCCTACCTCTAGTACCTAAAGGTAGGTAGCATCCAACAGGATTTGATGGGTGCATATCAAAATAGGTAACAAATGACTTCAAAAAATAGAAAATCACTTCCACACTACTTCTCGATCGTGCGCTCTACGAGTCAAAATTATATTAAAATATATTGTAAACAATTATAATTAAAAACCGTGGTCACTAGATAATATTTTTAAGTGTTTTCTAAAACATTGATTTCATTTTTTCATTAAATATTTGATATAGTTAAGATCCAATAATAAAGTAGTCGAGTGAGATACTTTTTTTATCAAACTACTTAAAAATAACATTCGTATATTCTTCGGGTATTAATAAAGTTTATACTATAAACTACTGATAAAAGTTGAACTATAAGTGAGAGCAAAAATTTGAGTTATAAGTGTCATGTTAGCTCAGTCAGTGAGAGCATACCCCGGCTATATGGGTGGATGGACGCGGGTCCGAATCCCGCACATGACTATAATTTTTTCTCTTGTAAATTTGTTATTTTGTAATACAGTCTTCCGAGTTTTTGTTTGTAAACTTCACGACTATTATTATGAAAATCTTGTTTGCTTTCAGTTATAAGATTTATATGTACACTCATATTGCCAGACACTGAGATAATTTTTCCCCGTAATGCCCAGATTTTAGTCTCCTGACACTGCTGAACGATCGCTCTACTGTAGGTACATGTGCGCCGTAGAGCGATCAAGATTATCAACGCTTTTTCCTTTTCGGGAAATAACGTTTTATTTCTTTCAGGACTTCAACGACGGGACGCCGGTTAAATTAGTTGGGTTTGGTTTTTCATACCACATTCTCTGCCATAGTTCGATTTATATTTTTATAATCGGTAAATCATAAAAGTAGAAGATAATTTCGCAAGTTTCTATGAGATTTTCAACTGATATCGTTTGGCCGTAAAGGCCGATAACTTCATTTCGGACATCAAATCATCTATAGCTTGCGTTTTTCTCATGCTCAATGTGTTTCTTCAAAACGAAATCTATACCGTCTCAATTCGCAGCTTGTATACCCATGCTTGTAAGTCCTCAAGAAATTCTTCGCCATGATTACCTCCTAGGGCTAAGTTATGCTATATACTGGCAAAATGTAATGCAGGAAATAATCAGTTCTAATATTATAAATGCGAAAGTAACTCAGTCTGTCTGTCTGTCTGTTACGCTTTCACGCCAAAACTACTGGACCAATTTGAATGAAATTTGGTATGGAAATAGTTTGAGACCCGGGAAAAAACATAGGATAGTTTTTATTCAACTGCGCAAAAAGAGGTTAATGTTTTTTACGCGATAACCGACATACGCGTGGGCGAAGCCGCGCCCGGAAAGCTAGTAGATGTTATAATTATTCGGTTTTTTTCAATACTGCACTGGGAGTATTTGCTAAGCTACACATCAACACTTTCGAGAAATGATTTAGCAGCTTCCAGTGCCACCTTAGGAAGTGGGTTTCCATGTGCTTTTTGCACTGCTCGTGAACATCTGTAACTTACAAAAAAGCCTTAAAATGAATGATCCCAATATGCCTCTAAAAAATTTAGATTTGACGAGAACAACGTACAATATTTACAAAAGGTCCTCTTTTGGCGCCACGAATAAGCCAACCTCCATGGTTGGTTTATTCTAGGCTAAAAATTAGAGTAAATTTCCAACCATGTATAAATATTTTTTTATAATTCTAACTGTTTGGCGTCTTTCGCAAAATCATAAGTCACAGTAGGTGGTCAACAGTTTTCAAGCAATTTCTTTACGTCTTCTCACTTGCTCGTAACGGGCCTTTAAATGCACCGATAATAGACCGTATTAAAAAAAATATATTATCTGTTGTGTAAACTGTC
Organism: Plagodis dolabraria; assembly: GCA_963854805.1. NCBI lineage: Eukaryota > Metazoa > Arthropoda > Insecta > Lepidoptera > Geometridae > Plagodis > Plagodis dolabraria. Next base: position 21,920,397 of record OY978457.1, on the reverse strand, counting down.
TTAATATAGTCTATTATGCACGCGTGCTTTTTTCAACTTCACCGCACTTGTGTTTCATATAGAAAAATAAAACAACTTTTCCACACTTTTCATGAAGGAGATTGTAGTTTGTATCATTCGTTTTTCTCATAAAACAAACCAGAGTTTTTTATCTACTGAAGAAAAACTTTAGCAGTGAGTATATAAACCTAAAAATCCAATTCACTCAAATTCACAACATAATACAAATCGAGATAAATGCAATAATAAAAAAAATATCCTCAAAATGGAACCAACTTTAACACTCAAAAGTCGGTACCATGATAATTCAAAAGTACCTACTATCACGATATTGTGCACATGGTACCGACTTCGACAAGTTGTTTCACACTTTTGAGAGTTAAAATCGATTCCATTATTGGAGTGTAACTTAAAAACAGCTTAATTTTAAATGAGACCACAAAAGAAGCACCAGGTTTCAAATAAAGAATTATCAAAATCGGATCAGCCAGGCAAAAGATCTGAGGTAAAAAACAAAAAAAATAAAGGATTTGAGAACCTCCTCCTTATTTTGAACTTTTATTTATAATTGATAAATGATTATGTAGTTAAAAATGTATCTCTTAGCTACACAGTTTTTTCTCATACCATCAACGCTCGTAACCGATTAACATTTATTCTGATATAATAATATGATAAAGCTGTACCTAATTGATAAACAACTCTAAAGAATTGATGTCAATATCTGAAGAATCGGTATTGTAGTACACCAAACCTTTTTTTTTACCACAACTCTATTTCAATCTATCAAACGGTACTTAGATCTAGATTTACGGTATCTAGATTTGAGGGGTGTAAAAGCAAAATTGCCTCTGTCCATTTTTTACATATTTTTAACTCTGAATGAAGTATTACTCTATGGTTGTCACTCTGTGGTATGGCAAACTCGTTAATATGCAAAGTAAACTCAATCGTGCTTTAAATTGTGTACATGCAAAATCAACTCTGTCCAAAATTTATTAGAAGCAAATTTGACTCTGTCCATGTCGACCAATCAGAAGAAGAAAGTTATTTCACTAAAACTGTAATAGCGATCTTGACATTTCTCAAAGTGAATATTGTAAATTTTATTGCTTATTCAAAGTGAAAATATTGGATTTCCTAAAGAAAAAAGTCAATTTCAGCAAGCATTCAGCAAGCAAATTGCTTGCTGAATGTATATCGCATCATATCATAGACATATATATATATATGTATAATTATGAGAACATTTTCTTATGTTATGAAATGACTTAGCATACATAAAGTTAGAGACTCTTACATGAGTCTCTAACTCTATGTATTTCAACTCTCTAGTGTGCTCCATGTATTATTTCAAGGGCGCGTTCCAGTAAATATTGGTCGAGCTATATTTGCTTCAAGGCACCTGGAACGACTTAAAAAGCTCCTTTCGAAATATGGAATTGACAGTGATGTTTTTAAGTGATAAAATACAGTCTACATTTTTATTAAATGGGGCATAATACGTAATTATGCAATGTTAACACACTATGTCACTAATCATTGGCTTAGCTTGTACAAAATCTATTATATATTGTAGAATCTATCACATTTGACAGCTGGCCAAGATTTGGCCGATTCAAAAGGTAGTAAAAATTTGGCCAGGCAGAGCAAAATTTGCTCTGACAGGTCGCCCGGAACGGGTATGATCAAATCTTGTCAGGATCAAATCAAGTTCGATTAGAGTGCTGGAACGGCGTGTATCTGCGTTTAGACCAAAATATGACTTGGCCGACGGCTAGGAGGAACGCACCCCAAGGCCTACACTTTTAGCACTATTTGAGATGTCTTTTACCACTCATCTGTAACCGTAGGGCCGCGATTCCGATGGTCAGAGTGCGTTGTTTGGTTGCTTTAACTTACTCGAAGGTTCCGAACGACCGGTTGTTTTATAACCTCAAATATCGTTTTTGGCGGGGAATTTTGCAAAATTATAAACTTTTTATGATGTTTGAAAAGCAATAACTACCGTTACCTGCAAAATATAAAAGAGTGCCTATAATTCTCTCATTAAGAAATGTCAAGGTCAGTTAAAGATTCAACATTTTAACGACCTTTTTTGATAGTTAAAAAGTTGCGCTCTAACCGAGGTTCGGAACTCGGAACGCGCGCCAGTATACAAAGAGGATGTAACCCTGATGCTGATATTCTATTTGATCCTGTACATACATACATAATGTATTAGAATATTTAATTCGGTGTAGTCTGTAGCATATATTCTATTGTACGTAGTATATATTCTATTTGATCTATGGTCTGTAGTGTAACTATACGCAAAGACAGTGCGAAGCGAAAAATTATTACTGTTTAATGTGTTTTTATTTGTACGTGAAATCATGAATGAACATTGATTTATTATTATATCAAACAGTGAAAAAAAAAAGGGCCGCGATTAGATATCAGTTAGGTAGGCAGAAAATCTTTGTTTCAAGAACGAAATTCTAAATATAACTTGTATTTACCACGATTAGACCTTCGGAATCTGATTCTTTGTTCAATGTGTAAAGTACTTGCAGCAGCTGTAAACATAATTTTAATTGCATATGTGCATGCAATCACACTTATTAACAAAGAAACGGATGTTCGCTAATGGTTTAGTCATTCATAAAATAAAAAGTTTTAAACTTCATCCATGTAGTTTACACATAGATACTAAAATGAGCATCAACACAAGCTTTTTTTATATATTTGGAAATTAGGAGCTCTGCTGTACCTGCAAAGCTGGTATTCGACTCTTGGGCAGGGCATCTATTAATGTGATTGGAGTAAATATCTAATTGCTGCTGTGTATGTTGTTTTAATATACCCATTTAGATTATTTAACACCTTTTGTTAATTTCAGCTGTAATCATGAGTGAGGACACTACTGCACTAAATCTAGAATCTTGGATGAATGAGCTGCCAGCACAGCTGAAAGAGGTGCCATTCATTTATCTAGCTATTCCAGGTATGAATCATAAATCGCAAGAAGGCCAAGACTTTATAGTATTTAAGTAAATACCCTATCTAATCATAAAAGGGTACACAAATGCCGTCTGCATAGTACCACTATGAATTTTTTTAAATAAATACAATCTGGTTGTTCCATATTAATTTCCAAAGCAGCAATTGACCTAAGGTTTACAATAGCTTTATTGAATAAACTTTTGCAAAGCTTTTGACTGCAGCTCCCACATTTTATTTGATGGCCTTCTTTAAATTTTATATAATGATCCTGATAATTAATATTACATTTCCATATATACATAGCAAACTTGACCTTATTATTTACCTGTATGTAAACTTTTACTTTCTTTTTACCTAACTTTCATCATTACAATAAAATTATCCATATACTTTCACCCCTATTAGCCCTTACCTACATACCAACACAGAATATTTAATTTTTATACTTTCATAAAAATGACTCACAGATGACTGCTATCTGAGTTATATTCCTTTTTTTTTATAGCTTATAGGCTAACCTTTGACCGCTATCTCACCTGATGGTAAGTTATGATGTGGTCGAAGATGTTGTCCAGGCTAGCCTATAATACTTGATCCTTACTACTTTCCATAACCCACACAGACTCCCTTAATCCTGCCCACTCATACAATAATTTCATAACTGATGTCTACACACCATAAGAATTGTTAATGCCAAGTTTCAGCTTAAACATTGATTTTTTTATAATTATGTTAAAAAAATGTAACCCTATTTATGTCCCTTAGTTCATCTGTATCATTAAAGTCTGTGTACAGTAATTTTTTTTTTTATTTTATATCCTAAAATTTAGTACAACATTTCATGCACTTGATGTTTAAAACATAAGACTTTAATATTGATTCAATTTGATCCCTTTAATTCTGCCCTTTTGCCAAATTTCAAATGTATTGTAAATGTAAAAAAAAAGCTTCTTTACTTTTACTTTACGTGCCAAATTTCAGCTTCACAGGTCTTTGGTCTGTTTTTTTAATAAACCAGTACTGAGTATTTCTAATATTGACAGAGTAAGATGGGTTGTTGCCTCAATTGGTCAATACCTTTGTTCTTGTTTTGAAATTGTTAAGGCCCATTCATATTGAGTACTGCTAAAATTTACTGTATAAAAAAAAATCATTGTTTTGCATACCCTGATTCAAAAGTTGCAACTTTAGTATTGATTTGTTACAAACAATATTTTTCCATGCGCAAGTAGTCGAAGACCAACTGAATGTACCTACCTACATGTAACTACAGAGTTAATGTTGATTACATGGGCCAATACCAAAGGAGTAAAATTTTCAGTACTCATTTGTTAAAAAAAAACAGACTATAGTCTAGCAGTTTTGAGATTAAAAATGAATTTTAACTCCTATTTGAGTCCCTCAGTTTGCCTCTATTGAAAAATATTAGTATAGCAATTTTTAATTTAAAGTATGTTACTAAACTTAATACTATTTCATGCTCATAACTTTAAAAATATGTTTTTGGACTTTCATACACACTTTTAGCCCCAATATGACCCTCTAATTCAACCCTGTATTAAAGTCTGTTCATAACTGGTGTCTCCTACCTATTTAATACATACCTGCCAAATTTCAGCTTTATAGGTCAAGTAGATTTCATGTTTAGTTAGTTAGTGAATGACCTTTCGCTTTTATGTATGTGTAGTTCACATGATGTGATGTGTGATGTGATGATTATTTAAAAGAACTGTATGTTCAAACATTTTTACTTCACAATCGTCACATACCACCTTTGTTCACAAAGTAACTATCTGTATTACAGGCAGCCACGATTCTATGACATATGGCATAAACCGATCCAGTGGAATAGCACCCGATGCAGAGCCGATCGTTCAACGTCTGTACCCATTATTCCGAGGTACGATATTACGCTGGACCATAACTCAGGATATTGACACCCGGCAACAGCTACTCATTGGCATTAGGTACCTTAGCATAACACTATTAATGCACCAATATGCCTGCACATTATTATAATAACAAGGCATGACAAGGAGGGTCACTAACATGCATGTTTTTTTACTGTTGTTAATAATATAGATATTTTTAAGGCTTAGAAAGTCTACTAATAAGCATATTGACTGTATATTGGCAATAAGTCGTATCTGATTTTTTCGTCATATTGTTTTCCTAAGTTGCGTGATATAGAATTGGAATTATTGCCAGTTCACAGACTATATTTAAAAACACACTTAAATACTAAAGAAGATGGAGCGACTATTATTTCCACTCTCTCAAAACCCCAATAACACTAGCACCAAACTCAAACCCCTGATACAAAGCATGTTACATTTAAATTGGTACATAATGTAATACAAATAAATAGCCTTTGTGACAAAGTATATATATTTTGTATTCATAATGAGTAGCCATCCCTACTCATTATGAATACAAAATACCTACAATCCCTACTCCCTCTACAGCTCCTGTTGGTCTATATAATATATATTATATGGTTAATTTATAATAATATTTTAATATACTGTTATGAATAAAAACCTTTTTTTTTTGGAAGCTATACATCTAAGACATGCTAGAGTTTATAATTGTGTTAAAGAGTGACTCATCCTATGCAAATAGAATTAAACAAAGCTTAATGGAATTGGCAACTACTTGGTAACTGATAAATCTTTTCATCATGTAAAAATGTAATGAACAAAAGAGAAGGCATGAGCCTGAATCATACAGACAATGCAATACTCTGCAGGCAATTTATGTGTTATGAAGTCCAGGTGTGAACTCAAAGTCAGGGACAATAACTGACTGACTGAGTTGCTCATAATTTTAACACACAATATTCAATTTCAGTAGACTTGTTTTCAACGAAGCAGAATATGTATAAGCATATAATCAACAATATTTTTTTTACTGGTTAGTTCTTCTATTCTTATGTTACTTGTGTTTTATATGGCATTGATTCGTATATTTGTTTATTTATTTATATTATAATACACTTATAAAATTATATTTCGTCACTAAAATGTTCGATTTAGTTATTGTTTTTGGCATTTGGCAAGTGACCACCTGCCTTTGGCGTGCAGGCGGCATGACACGGTTTTTGGAATGTATTACCAAAAGTCAGTAAATATTCTATTACCTAATTTAACTTGTTCTATTAGACGTGCTGTGTTGCCTGTAGGTTGAAGGAGCTGAAAAGTGTAACTATATCTTTATAATGGTGTGGCTCAAATATTAATGATCGAACTTCACTTCTAGATTAATTACCATTAATCTAGAATTTACCATAATCTTTGAATATGATACATTGTGGAATAATATTGTAATAATTTATGTAAAATATTTATTCTGCTACCAATATGGATATATTTTTATCCGTTGTTATAATATTTAGGACACTTACATAATATTGTTTCCATAAGTGAATACTATTAGGCTCTTGTTGTACCAAAATTCTCCTAGCTATATCATTGTCTTAGCAGCTGTTTGTATTCCTTGTAAATAAAATAAAAAAATAAAAAAAATGAATATGTGGTGTGATGACATATGGATTCTTCGCGAATGCAAAGCAGTCTATGAGACAGCCAAAAGTTAACAAGCTTTTAACTTTTGACTGTCGCATTGGTCGCCTTGGATTCTCGAAGGTTCCATTGGTCCTAATTCAACATAGGCTATATTATAATGACATTTTCAAAGACAAGATGAGCAGGCAATTTGCTATGCGTATGCTTCTCCCACAGTTGACATACTCTGCAACCACTAGCTGTATCGTCACATGTGAATTCTGAGTTGACTGCTCTATGAATAGACACTTCTGCCCACCCTTTTACGCTCGATTCAGGCTGGCAGATTTTCCTTCAAACGATTTTGTGTCTACCACTGTACTGTATAGTATATGATGTAAGAATTGACGGTGATGAGCCTCGCTGGGCGTCATTGCTGGCAGCTGCGCGACTTTTGTAAGTCGTTCAATCGATACTATGAAGTGTAGTTACAGAGACAAAGTCGAAAATGATTTAACAGTAAAATGCCAACCGATGCTACTTCGGTGTAAAATTACAAATGATATTATACTATGATATATGATTAGCGTAGAATCTATCCTGTCAAAGTTGTATTGTAACGCTGATTCGTTGACCCAAAGAGGTGGTTAGTGTAGACTATCACACTAACCACCACTTTTTTATGTTCACGTACACTTTTGGTCATGTTCACATCAACATGGTACTCTGATGACAATTCCAAGAGCAGCAGGACCCCACAAACTTCCGGCTCTGATGGTTTTGTTGTATAACTAAATAGACACCCGGCTGGGACTCACGTTATATTTACCGGACGAATAGAGACAGCGGCATCGTTACGTCAGTTACGTGCTGAGGCCCGCGCTTGCCACTTCGCGCAACTGTGACTCCCAGACGAAGGGCTGCAATATAGCCCGAAACTGGTCGGAATCTATTCGGCAAATATAACGTGAGTCCCAGTCGGGTGCCTATTTAGTTATAATGGACAAACTTGCGATAGTTTTCTAAGTGAAGGTTTGAAGGAACCAAGAATGACAAAAGCTTTCAAGGACACACAATTAGGTTTTTGATAACAGATTTTAGTTGAGGGTTGTAGTAGCTAACCAGGCAGGCATTCACAATATGTCCTACCACACCTACACTATAAAAAAACCTGCACTGCAGACTGTGCCGGTGGATCATCACTGTATCCAGCTAAGCCATGTTAATGGTTATGATGATCATATTTGCAGGTATTTGGACCTAAGATTGGCAACCAAGAAGGATGAATCCAACTTCTACTTCACACATGGAGTGTACGCTGAAGAGATATCAAAAGGATTGCAGGAGGTCAAAGACTTTGTTGATACACATCCAGGAGAGGTAATATTATCTTACTTGTTTGGATATTAATGTGGTCAAAGGTGCTAAGCAAGCTAGTCATAGAATATGAGCTGACCATCAAGGACAGCTACTAGAACGCACCATTAGATGATTAGACTTTATACTAGGTACCAATAGCCACCTTGAAAATTCACCATCAATTCTTAAACTTGCATGACAACTTCATGTTCAAAACTTGTCATATTTTATCACCCATATAGATAGGTATATGCATTTAGTCTGAAAAATGTAATAGTTTTACAAAATACATCTCTCTGTCTGGTTTTACTGCGCCTAATGACTGCCGAAACTATATTGAATATATCCTACATATCGTATTCGTCAAGGTAATCTGGTTGCGCCGCACTATACACTTTTTAAGCCGCGGTAAGGTTTGCGTTTTCATTTCACTTTTAGTTGTAGACAAAAACAGATTTAAATAGACATGGAAATATCGAATTCTATTCATCAAACTTTGAGATCCTGTTCAGTAAAGTATTGTTATCAACTAAACACTTTGGCAGAGGATATTGAAAAGTATCTACCGGAAAAAAACAAGTAGCTTTATAACTTCCAATCGAACATGAGTAGCCACAATGAGCACATGAAAAGTATCGTGCGTGATGTGAATCTACATATATAATATTTCATATGGCCAAATCTACAGAAAATCAACAATTGGATTGATGGTAGACTCTGCAAATACCGCGCTGTTAAAGCAATAGAGACCGCGAAGGCCCGCTCCTCATAAGTGAAATATTGATGCCCAATTTGTACAGGTAGTACAGCCTCATTTGTACACAACGTCATAGTGTGAATGTAAATTCTAATCATACTTACAGCAACAATAAAATGTAAAATATAATCACTTGGCTAGGGACTAGGGAGTTGTAGTTGCAAAAATACCCAAAAAATATGTAGAGGCACGCTTTCTTGAATGGAGAAGTCTTCATATTTTTGTATTGCTTCTTTCTTGTGGGAAATCTGCCCTTTACAGTTATAATGTCTGCGAAGACACCCTAACAGATTTAAAGATTGCTATCTAGAAAAGTGTTTTCGATTTAGCCTTCTCGTTTTGAGATACTGGACCACTTTTAGTAAGACCATCTAGGACATTTAATTATATTATAACTACTTAACAATACTGATATCAGTTTCATAATGCATGTTAGAGGCACCTGAACTTGGGGATTTTAGCTTCTGTTAAGGTCAAATAGATCCAGCACGCAAGTAATTAGCACCGTTTGCCCATCCATTGTGTTTGTTCATAATTAGCAGCAATGCAATAGCAATGCTATAAACTTTTTTCCTTGGACCTTCCGTGGGGTAAAAACGCTTGTAAAATGGTTGTCATGAATTTCGTCATTCTGGAGTTTTGGTAGGCGTCATTCTCCCTTTTAATACTTTAATACTAATGGTTTCTGTTGCGGCGCGACGACAAAATGTATGAATTTACCTCTTATGATAAATACTAGGTTATTATCAGTATGATAAGAGTAGCTCAGTTGAGTTTGTAATTTTTTATGAGCACCACCATACCAGGTACCCAGTTTCAAGAGTGATAGATTTTGTTATAACCAATATACACATATATAAATTTATTGCTGATAGGCTATACTTTCAAAACTATCTCTGACAACTAATGATGGTAACCGATGATGTAGTCAGCATATGGTATTTTATGTTAAACCTATAAAAGGATAGCGTCTCAACTTTTGGCTAGCGTCTTCGTAACCCTTTCCATACAAACATAGTCTCGCGATATTTTAAATACCAAGTGTGAACACTTCAACTCGTTAAAATTTTGCATTCTTATCTCTGAGCTTAAAATCTATGCTTCAATTTTGCTAGTCTTTCGTTTGATTATTTATTCTACTGGAAATAGTTAAATACGAAAAAAACCAAAGTATTATTCCAAATAATTATGAAAATGCACATTTTTATACTGAAAACTGAGAAACCAGAAGCATAGATTTTAGTCTCAAGGACATGTGTGCAAAATTTCAGCGAGTTTGAACACTTATTATACAAAATATGACAGAACTACGTTTGTATGGAAAGCTCTATGAAGACACTAGCCTTAAGCACAGCTGGGTTATTATTTTATTGTGGTAGATATAACGACAGGCGAACATTTTTAAAATGCCCTAAATACCTTTTTTTTTGTTATCAAGATGCCCTATCACTATGCTAATCAATAATATTTTATAACATTTCAGGTGGTTATCCTGGACTGCCAGCATTTCTACGGGTTCACCCCCCAGGATCATCAGAGGCTGATGCGTTATCTCCTCAACTTGTACGGCCCACGACTAGTGCCGAGAAGACAGGACCTGCAGTCCATCACACTCAATTCTCTGAGCAGGTTAAAACAACAGGTCTGTTTTGAATTAGTATCAAATACATTGTCTGATATTCGACTTTTGAAAAGTTCTGTGTATGCAAAAAGAGTCAATTTTTTTTAAAATAAAACAGTCTTATAATGTTAAGAATTGCTTCTATTTATAAAAAGCTGAGAGCGTTGTGTGTTTGGATTTTAAACGCCGCGCCGTCACATTTCATTTGTCATCATATATCTCTTCAGCTGGGGGCTGGCTGGGGTGTCGAGCTGAGTGGAGGTGATTGTGTGGGCCGTTGTCCGCTGCATCAAACATCTTCTTGGACACGCGGACAACAAACCTTTCCACAGATTCCAGCGCCACATCTTTGGCTATCGTCTCGTTTCTAACATAGCGCCCTGCACCAGTAATTATACGGAGCGCTATGTTTTGCTGCCTCTGAAGACGACGCTTTTTGTTCGTCTTGGAACATAGTTGGTACCAAGCTTGGGGTGCATAGGTCAATCTGGACCTTATGTAGGTCTTGTATATCCCCAGCTTGGTTTTGATCTGCAGCTTCGATGTTAACACTGGACGAAGCAATGCTCTTGCCGTTCTGGCTTGGCGTATCACATGCTCCGTCTGGGCGTTCATCGTCAGTCTTTTGTCGATATCCACCCCCAAGTACTTGACTGAAGTCCTCCATTCTATATCTTGTCCTTGGAGGCGGAGTTGCATGGGAGTTTTCAGACTTCGGCTGACCAGCATGGCGGCTGTCTTTCACCGCCATGCGCCATCTGTCCAGCCACTCAGGTAAGATGTCAAGTACTTTCTGCATCCTGTTTGCAGCTCCTTTTGCTGATATCGAAGTGGATAGGTATGCGCTGTCATCCGCAAACAGAGCCAGCGAGACGTCCCGTTCCTTTTTACGGATACGGTGGGCCAGAGTTGGGATATTTCATTTGTGCGCCGCGCCATTTGTATTAAAAGTTCCAAACAATTCATAGCTCTACTCCCCGTTTTTTGTCGGACTTAATTTTGTTGGACATTGGCATGAAATAAGGTTTTAAATGTAAGTTTAATAATCATATTCCATATAACATTTAAATGAATCTAAGATATTATTTTATTGCTAGAAGTATTTATTCAAACTTCATTGGGTTATTTGGCGAAGATAGTGCCGCGCTTTGGGCATACCGTTTTCATACTAGTCTAGCGTTTCGGATCGTAGGCACTACTGCCAAGACCAGCTAGTTGAGCCGTTTGACCTTTTTCCGTGGTCGCAACTAGTTGGGTACATTAGAAGATAATTGCTCGAAGGCTCAATTCGGACACTACTAGGCTCAGCTATGAGGTTTAATTGGTTTATGGGTTCAGACATTTATTTCCCGTAGTCGCAACTAGCAGTGCAGTTTATAAAAAGCAAATATCGATAGTTCAACTATTATTACAGTTTGCCATAACAGTTGTCAGTTGCATTACACTATACACACTTTCTGTCAGTAGTACCATTGATCAGTAACATTAATGGTAATGGTGGTTATTCTTGGTTATAATGTATCTAAGGTATATTTATTTTGTCTACAAGCATCTACAAATAAAGCTAGTATATTGTATCAGTAATTTTGTGAAATTTTAAAACATATCTGGTTTATATTATACTAGATTTCCGGGCTCGGCTCCGCCCGCGCGTATGTCGGTTATCGCGCAAAAACATTAACCTCTTTTTGCGCAGTTGGATAAAAACTATCCTATGTTTTTTCCCGGGTCTCAAACTATTTCCATACCAAATTTCATTTAAATCGGTCCAGTAGTTTTGGCGTGAAAGCGTAACAGACAGACAGAGTTACTTTCACATTACATTACATTTATAATATTAGTACTGATTTCATAGGAACTCGTCATCAAGTCAAGAGAAAGCTACACCATAATATGGTGAATTTTTTCCCTCTGGTGTGCCACCAGTGGTAAAAAATAGTGGAGCCAGGGGCCTTTGAATGAAGCGTTTAGAAATAAGTCCGTTGGTGATTTTCCTCAGTTTGATCTACTTGAATTGTATCTTCAATAGTTCCTACTATTGAAGATACAATGCAATACCTAGTAAGTAGTACCTACTAGCGGCACTAATTAGTAACACTTTCAGGTAATAGTCGTATACCGTAACGAGTCCGTGTATGCAACGGGTGAATTCTGGCAACCCCAAATGTTGCCATCGCCGTGGCCCCGGCAGGATCGTGTTTCTGGGTTGATCTACTACCTGCAGAATATTCGAAGGAACCCCAGCGCTGGCTTTGTTCATCAAGCTGTGCTCACACCTACACCTGCATTTATTGTTCTTAGGTAAGAGTTTTTATCGAATTTACGTTAACAGTTAGCTAATTCTGGCAACTTTGATGCTGTCGGCGCTATTGGCCACGGTAGAACCGAGTATATTGGTTTATGCGCTATTAACAAATTTTCGACAAAATTTTTAAACATTTATAAATGGAACCGACTTCAACAATTAAAAGAGTGAAATATCTTGTTAAATTCGGTACCATGATAGTTCAAAAGTACGTATTATCGCAATATTGTGCGCATGGTACCGACGTCGACAAGTCATTTCACACTTCTGAGTGTTGAAGTAGGTTCCATGTTTAGGAATTCAATTTTTTAAAAAGTTTTTCGCTATTTTTTGTTGTTCCTTGCTACTTACAGGATTGATTGGCATTCACTGGCAATGATATCATCAAGATAGGCAAAAACTTTTCAGTTATTGGAGTGTAACTCAAAAACGGCTTGACCGATTTTGATGAAATTAAATGGGACCACACGGCAAGCTTTTAAAAAAAGAAACATCAAAGTCGGTTCACCCAGTAAAAAGTTCTGAGGTAAAAAACAAAAAAAAAGACGAATTGAGAACCTCCTCCTTTTTTTTGAAGTCGGTTATCCCCCCGGTTATAACTCATGCTTTTATGCTTTTATATTCTTATGATATGTATAAGTATTTTTAGTTTTCAATAACTGCTCAGTTGCATTCAAAGAGGATTCAAAGAGGGCTTCTGTTCATCTGTGGACGTCTTCCAGCTAATGAAATAAGTATCATAACAAATTATAGTTTACCATATTTTTTTTAATCGTAATTTTATGATTGTTATTATCATAGAGATATAAAGTACTATTTAGAGTGGCAGCCATGTCAATTTTCTTAGAAAACGAGCGTAGCCAGTTCAACACATGTAAATGATACTTGACATTACATCTTTATTGTTCACTACAAACAATCCGATTCCCTGATTAGTCCCATTTTTACCCAATTGAAACGTTTAATAAACCAATTTATAACAGTTGAAATTACACCTTATCTAAAGAGTGGTAAGATTAAATTTCTTGTGATCATTGTCAAGCTATCCCTTTCAGTGAGAGAGACAGATATATGGTAATTCCCCTAATATCTGGTGAAATTTGCCAGTCGACAATATCTGTACAGTAATTGTGCAGTCTTTCAGTCAAGTAAAATTCAATTTTTAAATCGTTCCTTGGTAAAATCTGAGCATAGACAATTGAAAAATAGTTCACAAGTTACTGCACGCAAAATGATTACGAGAAAATAATTATTAGGATAGCTAGTAAAATTTTACCTATTTTTATTTATTTATTCGGAACAAAAAGTGGTATCCCATTGTCAAAGTAGCCAGTGATGCAGTACATTTTTATCGATAAACTTTTCCATAGGCTTAAAACGATTTAACGATTTAATTTTTAGGTAATGCGTTGATGTACTGTGCGTTTGAGCTATAAAAAGTTTTTATGCGGTTTTATATAATCATTTGAATATGTAGTAATGACAGGCAAGTAAGCGTCTTGAATGAACCCTATAGCTTATTAGTATGTCTATACTAAAAGCTTTAAAGACCGCTGAAAACATAAGCACGTGGAAGAGCATAGTACATCGAGCAATTAACACTACTTCAGACTAAACACGACCTTCAGCAGTGAAGATGCTGAATAAGACAAATACGATAAAAATTAAATAAAGCTATTACTGCGAAGAACAGCTTAATTTCGATATAATATGTTATAGGCTCGTTTATTTGTAGTAAAATTATAACAAACACATGAAATTCGCGTAGAGGGTGGTATTAGAGATAGGCACAGATAGGGATTCAGGAAAATCAGGGAGACCGACACAATAGTAACTACCAGCTAATTAAATTGGTAATCATTTTATATCCATTGAAACGAATTGTACTTATTGCATAATCGGCGATTGCTATTTCTAGATATTATTATTTAGCAAAAACTGAAAACAGTATATTTGTGTATTTCTCTATTACACATTTTAACAAATGAATTGAATGGCAGCCAATGAGATATTCTCCTTATTGATGATAACGAAAATCTCCAAAATAGACTAAGTCATAACCTAAAAGTTCGCGTGTTCGGTTCCGTTCACGTCTACGTTCCTGCAACACACCCCGCGATGCTGCAACGCAGCCTGCTGTACATATGAAATAATCCAAACGGAAAAAAAAGAAAAAAAAATCATGTGATGTTGTCAAAGTAGCTTTGGTCTGTCATGGTGAAAGAACACTGCTTGAAATCCCTATCAATGCCATTCAAGTTAAGTGTGTAGAACCTCATCTTAGCCTTCGCAGACACTGTCTCTCCGATAAATTCCTTTTTAAATTAGCTTAAAACTCAAACTGTTCTTATATAACTGACATTATTTAACTCATGCAACAAAGCCTCATCTGAGAACCTCCTTTGTCTCCTCCGCAGCTATTTACATATCACCCTTCTTCCTTATTCCCTCCTTCAGAATCCTGTTATGCCTTTGTACTCATCATCCTACGAATCATTCGTTTTCAAACCTAACATTATTTTGGTTTTGGTATTGATAAAAACACAATAGAAGCTAATAAAGTTTTAATAAATAAATTCTTCACAGGTCTGGACTGCCATGCAGATGCTTCTAAAAATCGAGATAGTTCAATTGGTGTTGTAGTTTGGATCCCATCTACGAGAATAATTTTCAATTACAGCCATCCTTTTTGTAATATCACACTTTTGAAGCGCTCGTAGCGAAGTTTGCTTAGCCATTCTGAATCGATCAGCAAAGTTAAGCAACGTCCGCCGCGGTCATGAGTTGGATGGGTGACCGCTGGTGATATTACTACTGAGCGCTTCCGTGCTTCGGAGGGCACGTTAAGCCGTCGGTCCCGGTTGTTGTCTTAGGATGGCAGTCGTTACAGCATGGTGGTAGGGCACTTTGCGAATGCCCGCCTGGCTAGCTACCACCCTCAAGTTGAAAATCTGTCGCCAAGCACCTAACGGTGTGTTCCGGCAGCTGTCCTTGAGAGCCAGTAATTCTAGGTTAGCCTGAACGACATCTTCGACCACATCATCACTTACCATCAGGTGAGATAGTGGTCAAAGGATAAACTATCAAGCATAAAAAAAAAAAAAAAAAAACGCAATCTGAACAAAACTATCATATTTTCAGAAACCAAAAGCTGCCTCCAATCTATTCTTTCTAACCCATTTCGGTTCAAATCTAGGTTCCCAATTGTTTTAAAAATAGGAAATGCCCTTTTCGAATGTAGCTCTCACGGCAAAAATGTGATCCTTGCCTGGATTCCTGGTCACGCCGGTACAGTGCGCAACGAATCTCAAGATCAAGATATCTGTTCGAATTTAAAACCATCTTTAAAAAAACCTTGAAACCAGAAATGGGAAATTTCTAGAATATTAAAAGCTAAATTCTATGGTAACATTCAACCTGAGATGCCCAATAAAGTCTGGTTCTCAATATTCAAAACGCTGATAAAGTGACCACCTCTACAATATGCCGTCCGAGTCGAAACTATTCCTGTAACCCAGTCTTCCTGGCCAAACTTATAACTCCCTCTGTGAATGTGGTTTGGACGAAGGAAATGTGAAACAAATATATATTATATAACTTAACCAAAAGTTGTTCCCAGGTGTTCTGTATTTCCCCTATATATAATGAATTCGTGTGTGTGTATGTTTGTGTGTGTATATACATTTGTGTTCTTCCAGTAGTTAGATGAACTAACATCTAATGTTTCAGCACCAATTTTGGCTTGGGCAGTTCTCACCGGACATGAATCATTAAAACTAAACAATCTCCTTTGTTTGATAGTCCATCTAACTACGTGACATTGTTGAAATTGTGGTGGTGCCCACAGAAGCCACAAAACAAGAGTTGAAGTTGAAATCACAACCTTGAAAGATTGCGTGTTCTTGAAAATATTTGAATAATTTGTTAATTTAATTGATGTTTACCTTCTGACTAATATATTATATAACTTAACCAAAAGTTGTTCCCAGGTGTTCTGTATTTCCCCTATATATAATGAATTCGTGTGTGTGTATGTTTGTGTGTGTATATACATTTGTGTTCTTCCAGTAGTTAGATGAACTAACATCTAATGTTTCAGCACCAATTTTGGCTTGGGCAGTTCTCACCGGACATGACTCATTAAAACTAAACAATCTCCTTTGTTTGATAGTCCATCTAACTACGTGACATTGTTGAAATTGTGGTGGTGCCCACAGAAGCCACAAAACAAGAGTTGAAGTTGAAATCACAACCTTGAAAGATTGCGTGTTCTTGAAAATATTTGAATAATTTGTTAATTTAATTGACGTTTACCTTCTGACCTACACGTGTATTTTTACGTCCAGGTAAAAGTTTTATATGCACTAAAAGCAGTGGGACAGATGGTGCTTGCTTTCGTAGGTCTAACAGGAAAGCTCCAAATTAGATATTGGAATGAGGTGACATTTAGTGACTAACAATTTATCGATAAAAAATCATGAATCACTTATATGTTAGATTGCACCGACTTTGTTCATCAGCGAAATATAAAACATTTAGGAATAATTTATTAAGTTTTCCGGTGATAGGATAATCCTACTTTCTTTACATTTGTGACATTGCTATTAAATCTGCAACTTATAATAGCACAACGCGGCATTTTCATATAAATTGACGGAGATGCATGCGGCGCGTTAACCGCGGGTCGACTGTCAGTAGCATTATAGTCCGTTGACGTAAATACTCCTGTTTAGGAGTATGGTGAGCTCGCGTGCCACGCCCCCTTCACCTTTCTATTGCTTTCTCTTTTCTGTGGTTATTATTCAGAAAAATTAAATAATCAAAAGACATACATATCCTATTTTCCATTGTTCAATTCAAATGTGCCATAAGTTATATAAAAGGAAGTTTAACAGCCCCATGCGCATCCCATGGGCTAATCTAAATATGTTATTGAAAGCGGTGAATTCTGGAAACCTAAATGTTGCTACACCTGCGATGTGTTTCAGGAGTCAGGACTTATCTATACTAAATATAATAAGCAAAAGTTAAAATGAGAACTATTATATCTAGAGAGCGAGGAAGACTCGGTTTTCTCTCCGGTCGGCTCGACCCTTTGGCTTTGCGTAGAGATGTTGGATCACTCTGCATCTTTTACCGCATATATCACGGGGAGTGTTCTGAGGAACTGTTCGATTTACTACCTGCAATTTCGCCACCGGACTTCCCAACAAAGCATGATGTTTCATCAATTTCATGTCGACGTCTGGAAGTCCACAACCTTACGATTTTTACGGCATTTTCTACCTCGCACTGCCATATTATGGAACCAGCTGCCAGGTGAAGTATTTCCGAACAGTTACGACTTTGGAACCTTCAAGAAGAAAGCATATTCACTCCTCAAAGGCCGGCAACGCATCCTCGAGACCTCTGGTGTTGCGGATGTTTGTGGGCGGCGGTGATCACTTACCATCAGGTGAGCCACCTGCTCGTTTGTCCTCCTATGCAATAAAAAAAAGAGTGCGTTCGATTTGAGACGACAACGTTTGTACCTTTTTCGAAATCGGCATTCGTATCTAAAAGCGTTCGGAAAGCAATCTCTTGATAATTTTGCTATATATGCTCACCAATGATATGCCCTAAATCAAACGACAGATAACATTTCATGGCCATAAATATCACCCTCAAAGAATAAGTCTTTAGTAATTTGATATTATTTATAAAAATAAAGAAATCTAATAAAAATACCATGCGACATGCTCAACTAGGATTCCAATACTTTTAATGGCGAAAAACATGTCAATGTTTGTAAGATGTTTTAAAAGCTTTCTTAACGGTGTAAGAAAACGTTGAAAACGCTATTTTCGCAATTATTGCCTAGAACGTCCCTAAACCAACGCTGATTGTGATAATTTTAGGGTTTTTTTGCTAACAGTACGCTATAGGAACGCCCTAGCATATTCCACATATTTATATAATTGCAGCTGTCCGAATGATTTTGTTTTTGTAAATTCTGATCATTAAAAAAAACAGCGAGATAAGTCTTATCATTTATTAAACATCCTTGGTTGAATGTAACTATAATTGTTTACATAATAAAATTGTTGTGTTGTACGATAAGGTATATTTTGTTATTATGGTAACAATATGTAAGATTGCCAAGCCCCCGTTTGCTGACCTCATAATTTTAAACAATGACGAAAAACATAATTTAATAACAAAAACACTTAACAACACCACATAAGCGAAGTATTTATATTAAGTAGCGTATACAGATATAAATCATCATTAACCTTCAAGCGGGCGCGCGGTCTTTTGTAACGGCAACGTTCGCGCGTAACCTAAAGGCCTATGGGATATATTAGGGATTGCAAACTCTACTTAGGGTCCGTTTCAGAATGTCCTAATAAAGTTTCGGATTGCTAACCAACACATAAAATAACTGAATGATAAAATGACAGTTAATATGCAGCGCGTTTCAAGCTTTAACCGATGCATAGGCTAAATCGATGACTGTGAAACGCAAAGATAGTGTTTTGTTTAATTCTTCATATGTTCTGGGTAGTATAACCGGAACTTACTCGAACCTTCTGAAACGGGTTCTTAATGTATATATGATAAATCCGAAACTCCTTAAATGAACAAAATTATAAAATCAAGTAACATAACTCAAATTTTCTTTGAATGAGAAAGCCATTTTGCAACACGATATCGTTAAGCCTTATTCTCTTTATCCTTTCGTTTTGTTTGCGCAAATATTGCACTACTATAGTTAGACTGTCAACGAATCAGTTTTACAAAAATACTAAACTAACTTAATATGATGGTTATTCTTAAAATTTTCGAGGACATGCGCGTGGCGTGACTTAAACAAATACGTCCTGTTCTCTTCGGGGGGCCAACGAAGGAATATAAACTGTTTATCTCGTGCACAGTAAATCAAGAATAGGCTACTAGGAATGTGAAATGAATATTATAAATAAAAATATATTGCGCGTGGTTGATTCGACTCCGCGCGGCTGCTTGAAGGTTAACAGCAGTTTACGTCTACCGTTAAAAAAAAGCCTCCAACACATACTATCCTGTACTGTATCAGCCGGATGGTCCAAACATAATCCACACGCTTGGCAAGCGTCTTGGAGATCGCAGTTTAAGATAGAAGGTCCTCTGAAGGCACTGCATCTCACCTTCCGGTATTTTACCTTTAGGTGCCTCTTACTACACCCACTGGTAGAAGGTGACATTCTCGCCCGGCACCCCACGGCACGGCACATCCAACATCGCTATAATCCTCACGCTGTATTAGGCGTTTTGGGGATCGCAGTGTAATATGGCAGTACTTCGTGCTGCTCACTTTATGATATTTTCCCCTTCGTCGACTCCCGCAGGAAGATATGGAGGGTGGAATTCAAGCCTGTTCCAAAACGGGTAGAAATAAATACTACTCGTAAGTTTATTCACTAGCTTCTAGTCTCGTCTACGTCCGCGCGAAATTAATTGATTATATGGTATCCCTTCGCGAACTATATACTCTATATTTCGAAATATAATGTTTGTATGTATCCAGGAAGCAAAGAATGCAATTTGCCATCAAAATTATCCATCCACACAAAACTTTCTCGGTCAAAAGATAATTAGGACAAAATAAAAACTTATAAACGATTAAGACAGCATTTGTGTAAAAAATACTGTGAAAATATCTATAGTGTATGAAACTTTAATACATAGGAAAAACAATTCAAATTAGATTAGATTATAATTGGACAGTAAAGGTATCTACTGGAAACAAAAACTAAGCTAGGCTAGCTAGGACGACGCCTCTGAGGGTTTACCATTTGTGTTTTTGTTGTTTCGATAATTTCATATGCCCGGTACATATGCATAGGCTCGCCCCATATAATACCTATAAACAGCCGGAGATATTTAAGTGTTTATATACCCAGCAGGGATAATATAGATCACGAGAAAAGCATTTATAAATAAAAGCTGATAGATTTAATTTTAATTTATCATATATTAATTTCAACTCGACGGCACTCTTTAAATAAGTTTTACGTTTTGTTCATTGTCAAATAATATTTAAAAAAAGGTTGAATTTACTTAACTTTGGGCACAATCAATCCCAGTCATGTGAAAATCGTGACAATTAGCGACAGTCGTATCCAAGTCATGTTTTTAAGCTCGATATTGGTATATATCACACAAGCCACACAGCAAAAAAAATATATAGAGTAGACAAGAACACGAAAAGTATTATTTTACACAAAGCAGAAACATTCGATAAAACATAAATTAAGAATATATCTCAATTCTAATAATGTCACTACCGATTCTCCCGCGAAGCTAAAGAATAAGTTAATTTGAAATTTCAGATGGATCTCAAACCTACGCGACAAATGCGCCATACCCGTCAAAGACGAAGTGCTACCGAAGCTAGCAGAGTTTTCTCCCGGCCCGCCCGTCCTCGGCAACTCTGCAGCCGGCATCAAGTCTCCGGTGAACGTCGTTATAGCAGACTTCGTCAACTTGGACGACGCGGTGTTCCCCAAAACAATCATCGAACTCAACATGAAACTGTTGAGAAACACAGATTTGGTTTACCACAATTACGGGTAAAGTACGTACTTACTTTTGTTTCTTAAGTTACTTATGAGATTCCGATTTCTGTACCTGTTTTTTAGATATTATGTTTTGATATCCTTATTAGGGTGAAAACACAGCGTATATTTTTGTTATATGTAAGTTTGAATTAGATTTTGTGTCATTTTTGCACGAATCGATTATGATATTAGAAAAATCTTAGTAATTATTAATAATTTTATCTACTCTCATATTGTAAAATTCCAGTTTTTATTGAAAAACTTTATAAACAAAATACCAAAATTCAATCATGTT